>CM060680.1:18847930-21750860 GCA_030686995.1 Artemisia argyi | reverse complement strand
TACTGCATCACAATTATGATTCTACTGCATCACGGTTACTGCATTCATGGTTTTAATGTTACTGCATCATGGTTATAAAGTTATTGCATCATGGTTATAAAGAAACTGAATTATCATAAGTTTTCTGCATCATATATGTATGTAACTGCATCACAATTAAAATACGATTCTTTTTTAAGTTTAGGTGCATCTTTATTATAAGTTACTGCATCATAGTTAATAGTTTTAGTGCATCAACTATGTTGCAGTAACTTATAACCTCAATGCACTAAAATTTAAAACTGTGATGCAGTAACTTTTATAATTGTGATGCAGTAACTTTATAACTGTGATGCACTAAAAAATTTTGGCGGGAAAAAAAAATTTTTTTGCCCCAAAAAACAAACTTTTTTTGGCGGGAAAAAAAAATTTTTGCGGGGGGGGGGGGGGGGGGGGGGTGGGGTGACATGTGTCATATGATGTGGCCATAGGGGTGACACATGTCGCCCTCACAATCCTTCCTACATTTTTTTATTATAAGGCCTTTTTTATTTTAACCCATATATATATATATATATATATATATATATATATATATATATATATATATATATATATATATATATGTGTGTGTATATATATATATATATATATATATAAATATATATATATATATTTATATATATATATATATAAATATATATATATACATATATATATACATATATATATATATATATATATATATATATATATATATATATATATATATATATATATATATATATATATAATTACTTTATTTTGCATACTATAATTTTGGTGCATACCAATGGACAAATCCCCACCATTCATCTAGTTTTATCTAATGGTTGAGATTAACCTATATATAGTCACTTTATTTTGCATACTCTAATTTTGGTGCATACCAATGGACAAATCCCCACCATTCATTTAGTTTTATCTAATGGTTGAGATTAACCTAAGATTTAGTTGGAAAACCTAAGTCCAAGTTTTTTTTACTCTTTTCTTTATCTTTTTGTCCATTTCTTTTATAATTCATTTATTTTTTTTATTTTTATTTTTTAGTCCTTTTTATTATTCACGTTTTTTTTTTTTTTTTTTTTTTTTTTTTTTTTTACAATTCATTTTTTTCTTTTTAGCTCACTTTTTTTTTCCTTTTTTTTCATACGTTTCTCTTCATTTTAATACATTTTCGTCTGTTTTCCTACGTTTTCGATTGTTTTGATACGTTTTCGTTCGTTTTCATCCATTTTCTTTGGTTTTCGTCCATTTTCATTCGTTTTTGTTCGTTTTCAGACGTGTTTTTACGCTTTCATACGTTTTTGTCCGTTTTCTTATGCTTTCGTCTGTTTTCATACGTTTTCGTTCGTTTTTCATATGTTTTCGTCCGTTTTCATCCGTTTTCTTTCGTTTTCGTCCATTTTTCATACGTTTTCGTCTATTATCAGACGTGTTTTTACGCTTTCATATGTTTTTGTCCGTTTTCTTATGCTTTTGTCCGTTTTCATATGTTTTCAACTGTTTTCGTACGTTTTCATTCGTATTCTTATGTTTTCGTCATTTTCATATGTTTTCTTTCATTTTCGTCCATTTTTCATACGTTTTCGTCCTTTTTCTACGTGTTTTTATGATTTCATACGTTTTCATCTGCTTTTAAATGTTTTTAGCCATTTTTATACGTTTCTGAATATCACAAGTGATATCATGTGATATCCAGAATATCACAATTGATATTCTGAATATCATAAATGATATTCTTAGTATCACAAGCGATATTCTCTGATATTCAGAATACTACTTATGATATTCAGAATATCACAAGTGATATTCAGAGTATCACAAGTAATATACTGAATATCACAAGTGATTTTCTGAACATCACATGTGATATTCTGTGATTTTATGAGTATCACAAGTGATATTCTGTGATATTCGGAATATCGCAAGTGATATTCTGAGTACCACAAATGATATTCTGAGTACGTTTCATACGTTTTTGTCCGTTTTCATCCATTTTCTTATGCTTTCGTTCGTTTTCATACGTTTTCATCCATTTTCTTTCGTTTTCATATGTTTTCGTCCATTTTCATCCGTTTTCTTTCGTTTTCGTCGATTTTTCATATGTTTTCGTCCTTTTTTCATACGTGTTTTTATGATTTCATACGTTTTCAGCCGCTTTTAAATGATTTTAGTTGTTTTTTTATGTTTCTGAGTATCACAAGTGATATCCAGAATATCACAATCGATATTTTGAATATCACAAATGATATTCTTAATATCACAAGTGATATTCTATGATATTCAGAATATTACTTAAGATATTCAGAATATCACAAGTGATATTCAGAGTATCACAAGTAATATTCTGAATATCACAAGTGATTTTCTGAATATCACATGTGATATTCTGTGATTTTCTGAGTATCACAAGTGATATTCTATGATATTCGGAATATCACAAGTGATATTCTAAGTACCACAATTGATATTCTAAGTACGTTTCATACGTTTTTTTTTCATTTTCACCCGTTTTCTTATGCTTTCGTTCGTTTTCAACCGTTTTCTTACGTTTTCCTTCGTTTTCATATGTTTTAGTCCATTTTCATCCGTTTTCTTTCGTTTTCGTCCATTTTTCATACGTTTTCGTCCTTTTTCATACGTGTTTTTATGATTTCAAACGTTTTCGTTCGTTTTTAAATGTTTTTAGCCATTTTTATACGTTTCTGAATATAACAAGTGATATCCTGTGATATCCAGAATATCATAATTGATATTATGAATATCATAAATGATACTCTTAATATCACAAGTGATATTCTATGATATTCAGAATATTACTTATGATATTCAGAATGTCACA
The DNA here is from genome assembly GCA_030686995.1 of Artemisia argyi. Classification (NCBI taxonomy): domain Eukaryota; kingdom Viridiplantae; phylum Streptophyta; class Magnoliopsida; order Asterales; family Asteraceae; genus Artemisia; species Artemisia argyi. The sequence continues at coordinate 21,747,997 of CM060680.1, read as the reverse complement.
AGTGATACTCTGAGTATCACAAGTAATATTCTGGATATCACAAGTTATTTTCTGAATATCACATGTGATATTCCGTGATTTTTTTTAGTATCACAAGTTATATTCTATGATATTCGGAATATCACAAATGATATTCTGAGTACCACAAATGATATTCTGAGTACGTTTCATACGTTTTTGTCCGTTTTCTTATGCTTTCGTTCGTTTTCATACGTTTTCATCCGCTTTCTTACGTTTTCATTCGATTTCATATGTTTTCGTCCATTTTCATCTGTTTTCTTTCATTTTCGTTCATTTTTCATACGTTTTCGTCCTTTTTCATACGTGTTTTTATGATTTCATATGTTTTCGTCCATTTTTCAATGTTTTAGCCATTTTTATACGTTTCTGAATATCACAAGTGATATCCTGTGATATTCAGAATATCACAATTGATATTCTGAATATCATAAATGATATTCTTAATATCACAAGTGATATTCTAAGATATTCAGAATATTACTTATGATATTCAGAATATCACAAGTGATATTCTGAGTATCACAAGTAATATTCTGAATATCACAAGTGATTTTCTGAATATCACATGTGATATTCTATGATTTTCTGAGTATCACAAGTGATATTCTGAGTACCACAAATGATATTCTTAGTACCACAAATGATATTATAAAAATCATAAGTGATATTCTGAATATCATAGGTGATTTTCTAAATATCACAAGTGATTTTCGACAAATGTTTTGTAACATGAAATCACAAGTGATATTTACAATATCACTTGTAATATTTAGAAACGTAAGAAAATGGACGAAAACATAAGAAAACGAACAAATACGTATGAAAACGGACAAAAAATGTATGAAAGCATAAAAACACGTATGAAAATGGATAAAACCATATGAAAAATGGATGAAAACAAAAGAAAACAGATGAACAAGGACAAAATCATATGAAAACGAACGTAAATGTAAGAAATCAGATGAAAACGTATGAAAATGGGAAAAAAAAACTTAAGAAAACAGATGAAAACTTATGAAAACAGACGAAAATAGACAAAAATGTATGAAAGCATAAAAACGCGTCAAAAAACAGACGAAAATGTATGAAAAATGGACAAAAACAAAATAAACGGATAAAAACGTATGAAAACGAAAGAAACGGACGAAACGTAAAAAGACGGACAAAAACGTATGAAAGCGTAAAAACACGTTTGAAAACGGACGAAAGCGTATGAAAAATGGTTGAAAACGAAAGAAAATAGATGAAAACGTATTAAAACAAACGAAAACGGACAAAAACTTATGAAAACAAAGAAACGTGAGAAAACAGACGAAAACGTAAGAAAACAGATGAAAACGGACATAAACGGGCGAAAACGTATGAAAACAGACAAAAACATAAGAAAACGGAGGAAAGCGAGCAAAAACGTAAGAAAACGGGCGAAAACAGAAAAAAAAATGTGAATTAGAAATAGAGATAAAAAAGAAATAAAAAAACGTGAGCTAAAAAAATGAACTGTCAAAAAGAAAGAAAAAAAAACGTGAATAGTAAAAAAGAAGAAAATAATAGTAATAATAGTAATAAATAAGAAAGATAAAAAGACAAAGAAAAAGAGGGGAAAGAAAAAAAAGGGGAAAAAACATGGACTTAGGTTGTTCTATTAAATCTTAGGTTAATCCCCATCATTAGATTAAACTAAATGAATAGTGGGGATTTATTCATTGGTATGCACCAAAATAAGGTATGCAATTGAATTTTCCTCTATATATATATAACTAAGATTGCAAATTATGAATAATAAATAAAAGAAAAACATGAAACGAAAGAAAAAGGTCAAAAGAACAGACAAAGGAGGTAAAATCCAAAACACAAATTAAACTATCTGTCATTAACGTTTTAATTTAAGAATGTAAAATCTATTGACAATCGAAGTAATATTAATGATCTAAGTATTATTATACTACATACCAAATTTTGAAAATTTCCACCTTATATAAGCTTATTATGTCATATAATAAGCTTATATAAGCCAAAAAGTTGCAAAATAAGCCACAAAAAATAGCTTATGAAACATAAGTTCAAAACCAAATAAGCCATAAGCCGGCTATATATGCCGAAACAAAAGCCTAGAAACAAACTTAAACAAACATACCCTAAAATCACATTATTATTATTATTACCATTGGAGCTTTAGTCCAATGGGTGGAGCTCTCGTGCACGAGTCAACCCGGGTTCGAGCCCCACCCTTGTCCTAAAGTGCTTAATGGTACCATGCCCCACAGCAAATGATCATATTGACCGGTCAATGAGGGGCCTATTGTATTATTTCTTAAAAATCAACAACAAGCACACTGGGTAGTAACTTAACCTAAATTACTACAGTAACAAAAATGCATAAAAAAGATTAAGTAATAAGATGAAGAGTTTACTGAAGATGAACAACAACAAGAGAAGCTAAATGTGTGTGAAAATTATAACATTTACCGTAACCCTTGGGCCAAAAGTCCATTGGGCAATTCTAAAACCCGAATTTTCTTTTGTGGTACCCGACCCACACTCTCACATTCCTCTCTCTTTTTACATTTTGTTGTTTCCCAGCTTTTTTTTCTAAAGAGTTAATTTAATGGTCTCTAGAAAGAAAATTTAGCAGATCCTCTCCTTGTGCTTTTTTCTTGTATCGGGTTTGGTCCCTGATAAATGATAATAGTAAAAAAATTGCAAACCACAGGACCAAACCCGATACGGGTCAAAAATCATATGAAGAGGATAGTAAAAAAATGAAAACCACGGGGACCAAACCTGATACGGGTTAAAACCATAGGATGAGGATCCATTAAATTTTATTTCTATGAATGACCATTGGTTAGTCTCTTGTAATGTTAATGATACACAAACAATAAAAAATATTGTACCTGCCTCAAAATTATATAAATATCAAAGGTAAAAAGTTAATACTAACTTCATAATAGATGTGGTAAACTAGTACTTACAACTACACATGATCTAAATTTGTAAGATGGTCACTCGCGGGTGTCTTGATGACTACAAGAGTACAAGGCATACAACCAAAGAAAACAATTCTACTTGAATCAATTGCAAGTTTCAAAAACATATAAGGCTACTACTATTAATACCACTCAGTCACTCACCCCATATTTTCTAATTTATACGTTTTGTCCTGTAGTTTTATAATAAAAATATTATTTAAAAAAAAAACAAAAAAAAAACAACTACGAAAAAGTTAATGAGGTATTAATTGTGTTTCTATAATTTTTGTCTCGTAGGTTTATAATAAAAATATTATTAAAAAAATATGTGAAAAAAAAATAAAAAATAAACAAAAAATAAAAAAACAAACAAACTTATGAAAAAGCTAATGAGGTATTAATTGTGTTTTAAAAGGGGTACGAATATCCCATCCCAGCTTATAATCATTCAAGTTGTTTATGTTCATGAACAATTTTAACTTTCATTGAAGTGAGGATAAAAAGTTGTTTCCTTTATAACAGTGACCCATTGACCAGCTTAAAGAAAGCTTTGAACCATAGATGTTACATGATTTTTTTTTCTTTTTTCTTTTTTCTTTCTTATTAATCTTCTTACTTCTAAAACATTATCAAAAATGTTTCTTGATTCTATATTTGGTTCAGGTAACTATCACTTGGAATTTGCGACACCATCCTATTTTGTAATATGAAACAGGTGTGGCATTGTCCTCAACTGGTGTCCAGGCTCAAGATAAATGTAGTTAGGACATCACCTGGTCAAATGAGAAAAATTATAAAAGTGTAAGGAACTAAAAATGGTAGTCTATACTCTAGAATTAAATCATGAAGCCTAAAACATATGGTGTACTAGCCTTAGGAAATCTAAGATTGGAGAATCGAACCTTGTTAACAATAAGGGTGCGTTTGGTTTGTAAATGGGCTAGAATTGGATTTGGATTTGGTAATGGTTTGAAAGAAAAAGTATGAGAGAAAAAATAAATAAGAGAGATGAAAAAAGATAAAGTTATTGTAAATTATTTGAAATAAAAAAAATAAATAAAAAATAAAAAATAAATATGACTAATATTGAATATATACGTGGTTGAAAATTTTAAGGGAATAAAAGCTAAAATATGATTGGATGGAATCAAGTAAAGTTATTAGTGGAGCAAGGAATGAGATCTATCATTCTAAGGGTGCGTTTTGTTTAATCAATATTTTGAAAACCGAGTCTCTAATCGACCTGATCGAGTCATCGAGTTACTGGTTCGACCACCGAGTCAACCTGGTCTTCCAAAAAAATAGATTTTTATATATAGTGACATAGGTCAACCGGGTTGATATGGGTCACTTCAAACCCGACGGGTCTAGCCGGGCTTTGAAAATATAAAAACCGCTTCAATTTGACCCGTTTTTACGACCAGAACCGGTTCAACCGGTGAAATCGGTGAGATCGAACCGGGTTATTTTTCGTTTATAACCCATAAACATTTTTTTATCACTACAATTATCTGCCATTATAAAATCCCGTTGCTATGCACGGGTACTCATCTAGTATATATAAAGGATGGATAATTTTATTGAAACTTAAAACTCAAAAATTAATAACATGTTATACCCGATGTACCATTGACTAAAATTGGTAACAACATCTATCACTAGATTAATAATCTAAATATTGTTTAACTCTCAAACTTTTGTCATTTTACGTTTTTACCCCGTATACTTTTCTTCTCGCAATGACTACAAATTGAACCAGTAGATGTTGCTTCAGAGGTCAGACTGGAATAGCAAGTTCGCAAGTATAATTATTTGCAGCTATGCATCGCCGTTTTGAGCGAGTATTCATCTAGTTTCATTAAAAAAACCTGACACTCATAATTTTTTGGGATAATCGTTAATATGCTCCAATTGCCCAATTGAGTTTCTGTATTTAGACCAAGGCAACATATAGTTTTTGGAAAACCGAAATCTGCAAGTGACAAATGTCACTTTTCGGATGTGACAACCGGCAGTTTAGGGAGCTATTTTAAAAACCCGCATTACGATTTAAGTTCGTTTATAATTTTTATTTGAAATTTTATTTCACAACGAACTTGTAAGACCTATTTTATGGATATTTTTAATTAATGTCGTTATGGAATTCGTGAATTATGTTCATAATTCATTTTAGATTTAACGCTCGGTGATGTATACTTAAATTCTCACTTGGTACTACGTTGACTCTGGCACTAGGATTACCTAACAAAAGTTTTATGATTCGTCTTGCGAGTCCGACTATATTTTAATTACTTACGAGATGTTTTCGAGAGATATTGAAGTTTGAAATGAATTCGGGTTCGGGTCACATGTCTTCACTTTTACCCACGTTACCCGCTCAACACCATAGTAATATTATTATTATTATTATTATTATTATTATTATTATTATTATTATTATTATTATTATTATTATTATTATTATTATTATTATTATTATTATTATTATTATTATTATTATTATTATTAACCTTTTAAAAAAATAATAATAATAAAAGAGAGTAAACTACAAATCCGGTCCTTGTGGTATTTTCGGTTCATAAGCAAACCAACACCCTCACCACTTACATCTCTCTCTCTCTAAACTCATCTCCCTCCCCCATTTCAAACCCTAGCCGCCGAGTGCCAAATCCGGCCACCACCGCCGCTACACCGACCACCATACAAAATAAACACCACCATCTTCTTCCTCTCCAAATTCTCTTTCATTTGGTATATCATACATACCCTAAAACCACCATTAACACCACCAAACTTTTAAAAATCCATTCGAGTTTTGTTACTTTTACAAGATCCGTTCATTTGGAGGTCCAAGAAGGTGAGAAGAATTGATTTCTGGTTTTTGGGTGCCACGTTTTGGTACTAATCCGTGGCTACATGGATTATTTTGATGGAAATCGAATTTATCTTGATTGGGAAATGATGTTTTGATGATAATAATCACGTTTGGTATCCGGGTTTTTGGTTTTGGAAGTGGTTGACTCGAAACCGAGAGCCTATGCTCTCGGCTTATTATTGATTCGAGCCTTGGAGGGGCTTTGGTTCTTTGGTTTTGGTAGTTTGGTTGTTGTCGAAGGCTTGATCTTCGATCCGAGCCTAACCGAGACCCATGAGGTCTCGGGGTTTCCGATGGTTGCTCGTATAACCAAGTCGAGACCCATATGGGGGTTCTCGTTTGGTCGTGGTTCGAGCCTTGAGCTCGAAATTGCTGTGGTTCGACCCTTGTGGGTCGCGGCTAATAGCCGCGTTATTATTGTTGTTGCCGAATGACCATATGGGTCGAATGGCTACTTTGTTGTGCTCATGGGAGTTATGTGATTATTTGCATGTTTGGCTCGAGTCCATGTGACTCGTGGTTTAGAGCCGAGACTCATTCGAGTCGTATAGACCCGGGATTGGATTGGTAAACCATCCCAAATGTGACTTGTTAATAATTAACTTCTTATTGGTTTTGGTTTTGGTTTCATTGTTGGCCGAATACTTGTGGGTCGAGACCACGTTTGGTCTCGACAATGGTTATTGGTTTTGAGGAGTTGTTGACGAAAAGTGTGATTGGGGACCGATTGTGAGACGGTCGTTAGATTGACGGAGATAGGTTAGTCGGGTGCCGTAGTCGGACCCTCATGTTGTAGCACGTGGATTGAGATTGTTTGGACGGAGATGTATTATTTTATGACTTTTACTTATTATATTGGACTTGGACAATGAGCCGAGAGTCATGACTCGGACATGTGACCATTTCGTATGACTCGATAACTATTAAAAATTGAAATGTAAATAATAAAACTCGTAATAACAATTATTGATAATATGAACGTTTATATGAATATATAGACGTGAATAACGTATATATAATTATATAGGCGCGTATATTAATAATAATAATAATCACGAGTCGTATTAAAAAAATAATACAATTAGATATATATTAGGCTACGAAAGTGGCGTAATATTATTGAACGTATTATTACTATAAAAGTGTGTTATAAAACGGGAAACTCCCGACAATTATTAAACGGTTAATAAAATGTCCTTTCGGATATATAACGGATAAACTTATTGAGTTATGCGAAATCGTTGCCACTCGGGTCCAGGTAAGTTATTATTTGTGACGTTCATGTTGTCACGGATATATGACGATTAATATACACGTTTTCTATAACTAAATAACCACTTAACCGTAAGGTTGAACCGGGTTATTTGGTTATACGAAATGAATATATTAATGGGCATCGTATCCTACGACGCCCATAGGTTGTAGTATATGTAAAGTGTAATAAATTGCGAGTGTATATATCGGGAAATCTGGCCAATTTGACGATAAATATGAGGAATTTATTAAACTATGATATATACTATATAGTAATTATGTGCTATGTGCTTTAGGTTGGGTGTAATCTTGGAACGGTATGTTACGTAAATAAATATGAGGATTATCAAATCGACGGATTTGATAAACTTCGGCGATTTATTTAAATGCTATATTGGGCTAATATTAGATCCATAGTTTATTTTATTATTCTTTATGTGATCTTTTTGGTTTGTTATGAGTCAACCCACTACCCGTATGGATACCAAACGAAAATATACCAAACTAATACGAAATGGATTTTCGGAAATAAAACGGATTCTCGTCCGGGTTTGGGAATATTATAAATTTGAGGAAATGATTTCTGAAAGAGTTAATAGTGTTAGGTCGTGCCAAGTCCGTAGTTGCTGTTTCGTGAGTTATCATACATCTTATTTCAACCGACTTCTACTTGATAATTTCTGGACTTGAGGTGAGTCATAGCCCCACTTTTCAATCTTGAACTATGTTTTCAATACTTGGGGTGAGAAACGTGCAAATTATTTATGTGGACTATTATCGCTTTTATATTCCTTCTAAACTTGCTATGCGTATGGACTAGGATCTATTGTCAGCTTTAGTCACACATGTCGTGTGTACTATTCAAGGTTGGCTTATTTGGTTATTGGTGGATTGTCAGCTTTAGTCACATATAGGTTGTGTGTACTATTCAAGGTTGGCTTATTTGGTTATTTGAAATTGTCAGCTTTAGTCACATATATGTTGTGTGTACTATTCAAGGTTGACTAATTTAGATACTATAGTGTGCACCTATAGGTTATTAATATTCCGGAGGTTATCCGAGTTATTATTGGTATTGCGGGGGCTACCCGAATATCTATGTTAGTACGGAAGGGTATCCGTGTGTTTTGTTGGAGCGGAGGGTATCCGCAGGCTTTTAGCGAATCCTTAGTCTAGCTAGCAAGCGTTTTGCGTATATGTCCACTATATTGTTAGTTGAATTTAAACCTATGATCTCACCAGCGAAAGCTGACTTTTAGCACGTTTTCTCAGGTAATTAAGTGTTGAGATGCATGCTTGGAATGGAAGACTCGGCCAAGGCACACGGTTCATGGATCTATTTTTCTAAACTCTGATAATTAAATTTGGACCTATTGTTATTTTATTTTGGGCCTGACTCTGAATGATGTTGGGATAAATGTAAACCTTAAAACCCCGTTTTGGTTGTGTTTTTATTATGTTTACTTTATCTCGTTCTATATTGTCTTGTGTTGGATACCAATCCCCGTAGCACCCCGAAAGCTTGTTGAGTCTTCCGCTGTATCAAATTTTGGGGGTGTTACATCGGATTATAAGGTAGGGCAACTTGTGTACTTTTGGTTAGTTGGCGGTCCTCATGTCGGACACTTGGCGTCAAATAAGTCGAGTTACCAAGTTGCATGGTCTAAATACAGAAACTCCAAATTCTGGAGGAAAAAAACATATCAATTAGACAATCAGAGCATATTAACAACTATCCCTAATTTTTTTTAGACATTTTTTATACAAAAAATTTTTGCACTTCATTCTCCCGCTAACAATTTCCCCCGAAATCAAAACCCCAAAAATTTGCCACTTATCTCTCTTTATTCTATCACTTTTTCTTTTCCATTTTCCATTCAACCCCTGTATTTACTTCCCACTCACCTACTTGCCACCATCTTCCCTCAGCCACCATTTTGGATCTAACTCAGGTTTTGATTTTTTTGCTTTTAGATCTAGTCATCTAGGATTTCATCTTCAAAATTTTGAATTCTTTCTTAAATGCATGTATGTTATATTGATTGTTTGTTTTCGCAAATATGTTAAACAACTTAAAACCCATTAATCTTAGTTAACGACAATATATGTATGGTTTTCTTTTAATGTCTAGTACTTAGTTTTTCATTTCTATTTCAGTGAACATGAAGCTGACTTTGGCGAAGAGAAGTAGCACTAGTTCAGTGATACAAATTACTAGACGCAAATTTGTATCACATTTCATGGCTTATGCAGCCATTTCAGTACTTCACATCTATGATTTTTTTTGGGTTTGGTAAGGGTTCTTTCATGTGTCAAGTCTATTTACAAATGTTATTATTTTATATGTTTTCTTGTGTCTAGAATCTTTTAGTTAAGGATTTGTTGGTTTATAAAGACACTGATAATTATATATACTTTGATTATGTTTTAGTTTTGTGGACGACATGGATCTTTTTCATTGCCATAATATTCATGCGACATGTTCTCAAGTTTTAAAGGTGATTTATAGCACGGTGAGTATTATTTGTTTGAATTTGATTTTCCAATTTTTTTTTTTTTTTTTTTTTTTTTTTTTTTGAGGTATCGTATACATTCTTCTTTTAAAAAGTTACAATATCTTTTGAGATCTTTATTTTTTATGGTATTTGTTATCAGGATGGGAAATCGAACATTGTTTTAAGAGAAATAGCTTTTCTCTTTTAAGAATGTTTGTGGGGTAAAGGGTTCTAATATTTTGTTTGTGTTTGTTGGCTCATCAGTCTATTAATAAGCTCATAAGGCCAAAAGCCATTATTCATGTGTCAAAATCTTAAAAGGGGTGTTTGTTTAAGCTTATATAATGGGATTATTGAAAATTTTAAAAGGTAATAAGCTTATTTTTTATGCTTATGAGTTTATCAAAGCTTGAGCTTATGGGCTATTTAATCTCATTAGCTTTAAAGTTTATAAGATTATTAGCCACAAAAATGAACTTGTTTGCTCATCAATCTAGCAATAAGCTCATACAGCCATTCATTTGTTGCGATGCGGGTAAAACTTCAATAGGGGTGTTTGTTTAAGCTTATATAATGAGCTTATTGAAAGTTTAAAAAGCTAATAAGCTTATTTTTTAGGCTTATGAGTTTATCAAACTTTTAGCTTATGAGCTATTTAAGCTTAGCTTTATTTTGATAAGCCAATTAGCCACAAAAAGTAAGCTTATTAGCTCATCAATCTATATATAAGCTCATAATGCCATTCATTTTTTGAGCTTAAATTCTCTTAAAGGGGGTGTTTGTGTAAATGTTTCTTTCTTATGATTTGTGACACAAGCTTAGAGTAAATGTTTCTTTCTTATGATTTGTGTAGGTCCAACATGCTCTTTCCATGGCAGACGGTGTCATTTTTGTCGTGGACATGAATGAGAGCGTCATAGTGGATAAAGCTCGCGTTGGTGACATTGTTTCTATTGGAGGGTTAAAAAATGTTCGACTTGGAGACACTCTTGCACATATGCAGGTCATGACATGTCTTCGCCCTTTGGTCTTTGACGAGCCGAGATTTTCGATGGCATTTGGTGTGAATGATTCACCGTTGGCTCGTCAGGATGGTAAAAAGGTAAGAAATAATTTTCTATTGTGTTTTCATGGTTTCAACTTATATAAATGATGTTTAATGGCATTTACATATTTGTAGGTGGGTATCGAACATCTTTATGACCACTTGGTCGCCGAATCGGACAGAAATCGAGGGTTCAAAGTCTATCGTGAAGGAGCATCCGTGGCGGTTAGAGGCCAAGGAGAGCGTCAAATGGGTATATTGCTTGAGATGGTTAGACGTGAAGGGTTTGAGCTTTTGGTCTCACGCTATCAATCCAGTAAGATCACTTTATCAATTTCTTTTGGTTGTGAGGATTAAGAGTAGCAAGTTGTACAATAAAGCTTTACTAAAAAAAATTCTAGTTATTTTATACGTAAATGAGTCAACTTGGTTTTACTTTTATCTCAAAACAGATTCATGGGTTAAATTAAGTAAATTATTTTATAAACCATATCTTTCAGAGGATAAACTTGATTTTCCCGTTGTCAATGCCTCTAGGGATGGCACCCGTGGGCAATGGGCACGGGTACCACTAACCCGTCACCCACTCACGTAGTTTTTTTCTTACCCGTCACCCACCAATGGGTACAATTTTCTACTCATGCCCATGCCCACGGGTATTTGTTGCCCGTGGGTAAACCCATGGGTTAGTGTTATGCGACAAAATTACTTTGTACATAACTATGTAACTAGAATACTTAGATGTATTAGGTGTGTACCTGATAAAGGGTAATTGGAGTTACAGGTGAGTCGAAGTGCGAGCAAGAAAGAAGAGGGTAAGATGTATTTTAGCACAGGGACGAATTGAGAATATGAGATTATACATGTTAACATGTATACAACTTTGATTATTTGATATTTCATATTCTCTTTTTAGTCTTGAAACTCAAACAAACTTTTAGGTTATTGTGTTTTCATGAGACTTGGTAACTATTAAATTTATACAAGCAACATCATAAATATTTTAATTAGTATAATTAATTTTAACATAGGTTTATGGGTACACCCACGGGTATTTTGACGGGTATACCCTTGGGTATTTTAAATGGGTGTCATGAGTTTACCCACGATAGGTATGCCTCACCCGTCACCCACCCGCTACCCACTGATGGGTACAGATTTTCACCCACGACCCACCCATGGGTGTAAATTGACACGTTTACCCACCAATTTATGGTGGGTACCCGCGGGTTATGGGTTTTTTCTCGCCCGTTGCCATCCCTAAATGCCTCTCCTAAAGAAGGATGGGTTTCATTGGACTTCATACAAGATGCCAAGGACATGTTGGAGTTGCATGTAGCGATCATAAATTGTGTACCAGATCCAACAACAAGGCTTGAAGAACCCGTTCAAATGCTGGTTGGTTAAATTTTATGCATTAAACATATACATGCATCAATTAGCATCTACGTGTACATAGAAAAAAACGACCATGTGTTCTGTCCATAATTCTTATACAACATTCATTTAACTATTATTCACAAATTGAACCTTGTCACCTACTCACCTGTTGTGTTTGTAAATTAGGAACTTGAATAGCATTCAGTTAAGGGATTTGCATCCATATAGATAACATTGTGTATTTTTTTGCACATTTCTTAATTCGAGCTTTGATTATTTCAGGTATTTTTAACGACCTCTACAAGTAACCTAAACCAAGGTTTTGTATGCAACCGTCACACTATCATATGTGTTAACACACGTGGGTTAGACCACTTTCATAAAGCTACCATGTCCTCGCACTTCACAGGTACACTCCAATTACTTTTTTTGTTTTTCTTATTAAATTTGGTTCTATTGTTTCTTTCTATGTCATAGCAATTTATGTTGTCATCATGTTTAAGTTAAATAACCCATGTATGAAAAGATGTACATTTAGGTTTTCTTTAATCTCAATTCTTTTATTTTTATTTATTGGGTGGTAGTGTGGTAGGATGTTTGGGTTGGGGTTTTGGTCCAACATGCTATGTTTTATCATGGTAAAGAGATATAGTTCAAGTCGAATAAAAATTTGAAAGTTCGTTGGTCAAGTAAGTAATAAAAAAGTACATAGTTCAACTTGGTACATTTTTGAAAACACGTTGGTATTTTATAGCTTTTAACCTTTATTTAACCACTTATACTTTCCCCCAAAAAGCAAAATCACACTCATCAGGACATCACCAACTACGAACCATCCCATTAATTACTTTCATCTGTTCCTTCTCCCCACCCATTCTGTTTCTTCCATCTAAACACACACAAAAATACACTCGATTATTTCAAACCCTAGATCTAAAAGCATGGATCTTTGTCATGGCCATAACATTTATGCCACATGTTCTCGAGTTTCAGAGGTGATTTATATGGTGTGTATATTTTTTTCTTTCTAGAAAAGTGAACCTTTTTGAGATCTGCAATACAATCTTCTTTTTGTTGGACATAACAAGTTTTAACTAATTTCTTTTTGTTGACAATAATATATAAATGTTGATGTTAAGTTGTACCATTTCCAGGTACTATTTTTCATTGTTACTAGCTAGCTTGATCGAGTTTTAATTAGAGAATATTCTAAGAAAGTATAATATTATATCTTCATTTAATCATTTTAAGTTTGTTTTTTAAAAATGTTTTATTGCTATGTGCTTATTGTTAAATACTGGTAGTCAAGTTTTATATATTTGGTGATTGAGTTCATTAAAATGGTCTTGTTGTTGTTCTTCCTTGAGTGTTTATACAATTTATGAATTCATTTTTCAAGTTTACCCACAAGTTGTTAGAAATATTTGGATCACAGTAATCTGAGAGTCGTGTAAACACTTTCAGATCGAAGTATTTCGATGGTTCTATCGAAATCTTTAATCGGATAAAACTCAGATTTTGAACAGAGAATATGTTTTTGATTGTTATGAAACAGAACCTGAGAAAACGACATGTATTGACCAACAAAAACTTACAAACGGTTATAATTGCTAAGCAGTTATTATAACCGTTAAAACATCAAAATTATGGGGCAAAATATAGGTCCAAATAACGGGAAATTTTATTTTTAAGTGCGTTTTTAACGGGGCTGCCGCCCCTTAGACCCTGCCAGGGGCTGTCGCCCCTTGGATCCTTCTACCAGGGGCTGCCGCCCCTGGAACCCCGCTACCGCTGCCCCCGGACCCCCGTTATTCGGGGCGATAATCACAATAACGTCATACAAGTGTGCACTCCGCACAATCCCGACTTGTTGAACATTTATCATGATTACACATTGGTCAACTAACTCAATCCATTACACTTAAATCATATTGGTGATGTAAAATCACCAACATAAGTAAAAATGTAAAAGATAAAAAAGTTCTGGTTTGATTGTATTTTCTTATTTTTGGTTTGATTTCATACCACATGAAATTACGCATTTTTATTATTGTGTAATCTGCAATTATTAGGACTATGGGTGATAGATTGGATTGGCGCGAGCATGGAGTTGTGGCTCCTATCCGTAGCTTAAATGGCGGTAAGTTTATACTATATTAACATAAATTGTTTTGTGTTAGTTTTATTCGGCATATTGTATCGAAATGTGGTTAAGTGAATAAGTTAATACTATGGGGGTGTTTGGCCAACCTAATATATTGGATCGAAATATGTTATTGTTTTGTGACGAAATTATGTACTTGTTTCGTGGCGTCAAGCTTTTGTAGTTTTTTTTTTCTATTTTTTTTTTTTTTTTTTTTTTTTTTTTTTTGGAACATGTGAAGCTTTTGTAGTATGTTGTAGGTCCCCATTATGTTATTCATTTTCTCATCTCAATAGCCCATATAGTGTTCTGTGTGTAGGTCCCATTATGATATTTATGTTAAGTTTTGTAACTTGCAAGTCCTCAGGATGATATTTAGGGTAAAAAAATGTAATTCAATTTTTCTACTTTATGCAAATCAACTGTGTAGTATGTTGAAATGGAGAGTCTAATAAGGGTTTTATAAACATGTTAAGGTAAATCGAATTTTCATTTGTAATTATCTATAGGTTAATCACTATTTTCTTTTTCGTCAAATGTAGAATTAAACTCAATATATTAAGAGATGGACGATACAGTATATATAAATGTTCATTGATTTTTAAATTTTCTAATGGTCAAATATGCAAAGTTGCTCCAAACATTGAGTTATTTACTTGTTTGTGACACCTGTTGGTTTTTTGATTGTTTATTCTCACATGTTCATTTTATTTAATTTTTTTTTGGCAAAAATTGTGTAGTGAAGATTGTTACTTTATATCGTATATAATTCGATGATAAAAAATCTATGTTACTGAGTTGAAGAGATGATTCATTTGGTGAAAAACATGAAGGGCAAAATATTCTTAATAAAAAATTGATTTTATAAAATTAGTAAAATTGGGAAAATATGAAATTTGAAATGTGTGTTTGGGTATATATGAAATTAGTTGTGTTTTAAAGTGGATATATGAAATATCATTTGAGAGGCAAACTGGTTCTATTTTGGGCCACACCCAAAGGACCATTTCACAGCCCGAAATATATTCATTTCACAGGGTGAAAATAGCTCACGAATTAATCGGGCCCAAAATATTCCCAATTCAATAGGCACCTCATAGACAATTTGGCCAAAACGTCACCTTGATCTATAATATAATATATGTTTAATTAACATTGCAGGACAATGTTGGGCATTTGCTATGATCGCATCGATTGAAAGCATCCATCATATTGCACACAATAGCAGACTCGAGAATAAGTTCAGTACACAATACCTTATTGATTGTTATAATGCTTACAAAGATAAGGACTCTGTTGGGGGCCATGTACGAAAGGCACTCCGCTACATCATTAATCACAACCAAGGTTATTTATATAGTGAAGAAGAGTATCCTCCTAGATTCAAGGACTGGAGGGGTGATTGTGCATCTGCAGGGTTAGTATATAAAGATGACTATCTTTATTGATAAGAATTAAGAACTGCTTTAATTAACTTTTATTATTGCGCAGAAAAAACCATGTACACGCATTCACGGGCTGGGGATGGTTAGGGAAAAAGAGAGTCTTCTTCTCGAAGTAGTGAAAAAGCGGCCAGTAGCAGCTCAGATAGCATCTTCAGGAATAGCACTTTATCCTCTTGATGCAAGGGTAAAAATACTTAATTAGTTCAACTTATATTATTTGCATTTTAGTGTTTATTGCATTTTAGTTCAACTTAATGAACTAGATAAATTAAATGAAAATGTTGTTGTTCTTTAGGGTTTGTTTCTGGGTTTATTAAATGCTTTAATTCATTTTCATTTCCGTTTTTTTTTCTTTTTATTTTTTATCTTTTTTTATTTTTTTTTTTATTTTTTTTTGTTGTTGTTGTTGTTTTGCAAATGATATTTTATAAAAGTGGCTTTTGTAGTACTAATAGAAAAGCTGATCTCAAAAATATATCTGTTTTTTTGGGAACTCCACGGTAATTAAAATGATTTTAGTTTTTTTAAAATGCTACGGAGTATTTGTTTAAAGATATTTATATAGAAAATCAACTAGCATTTTAGTTTATTTATTTTGAAATATGTTAGCATATATATTGTGGGGTTTTCAATTTTTACAGGGTCTTCATTTTGAACTATGCTAGCAGTCTGTGTGGTTTTTATGTTTTGGATAAAGTGGTTGTATAAAATTCCATTCCAAGGGTTTTATTTTAGCACTCTTTTTGATATGAAACAAAATAGTTTAGCACATGACTTGCACGTGGCACCTCCAATAGCTTTTCCAACCCATATCATTTCCTTTAAATAAATACCCATTTAGATGTTCATTTTACTTTCAGTCTGTTGAAAAAAATTCTCTCTCTTATTTAGATGTTCAATTTACACCGTTGTCTTGTTCTTCAGAGTTTGGAATCTGGTTTTAGTAAATGATTTCCGTTAAATGTTGTAGGGCAAATCAGAATATGTGGAATCTGGTTTTAGTAAATGATTTCCGGTTGTCAAATCATTTTTTGATTGAATAAGTGTTTATGGAGTTAACTTGAGTCACAGTGTGATTTGATAATTATTTATGAAGTATCAAATGAGTTTATTGAATGTGTTTGCTCTTCAATTCTTTTGCAGTCGTAAAGATGATTTTTGGTTTTGGTCATCGTATTGTTTAAGTTCTCTACGATCAATCACACGTAAAATCAGCCTAGCCTCGTTCGATTCCATCCTGCTTCTTTTTCATACTGCAACCACCTCTGGTACATCATCTCCAAACCTCATCAGAAATGTTGCAGTACTTGGCTCTTATAAGCATGGAAAAACATCATTGGTGGAGGCGTTATTGAGGCGCACTGTGGAGTTCCTATACGCCATGATAGCTTCGTTAGACTCAAGGTTGGAGAGGGGAAAACGGATGACATTCACTTCCAAGGTTGATATGCTTTTATTCACTCTAAAATTTGTTATATATATTTTTTACTGTAATGTGTTGACTTGGTTTAAATGGGCTAATTTGGTTAAAAAAACAAAAAAAACTTTTGATTTCCAGACTGAGATTTGCAGTTGTCAAACATGACACATTTTATTCTCTAAAGCTTATTTTTTGGGTGTTTGTTTATGCTTATATATAGAGCTTATTGAATGTCTGATAAGTTAATAAGCTTATTTATGGGGCTTATGAGTTTATCACACTTTGAGGTTATGGGTTATACAAGCTCATAAACTTATAAGTTTTATAATGATAAAACTTAATTTCATTCTTATATCCTAACAAGCCTAGCATATCACTAAGTTTAATGATAGACCATTCATCAGCATCAACCCAATCAAACCAGCTAACCTTACCATTCAAATACCTTATTCCAGCTCCCATTGTAAAAAACCCTCCGTGGTTTACCTTCAATGTGAAAATACTAGGGTTCTTGGTTCCTGTTAAAATGTACAAACATATAACCTTAAATCAATAATCCCTTATATAAATGATAGCAGACACAAAAAAGTAAATAAAATCATAAAAACCATACTAACACATACCATATTCTTTAGCTGGATCAAAAGCTTTTCCTGGTGGTCGCAAACCACATTTGTTTGAATCCACCATTAGATTACTTGTTATTTGTGTGTTAATTTTGGATCATGAAACGGTTTTTTTAATTAGATATAGATTAGAATATTAGATTAGGGTAAATTATTTGTGATAGAAAAACAGGGTGTGGGGGGTTTAGGTGGTATGGGTAATCGAGATGTATTTAAGAGGGAAAAGAGAGAAATTACATTTTAAGTCCTTACTTTTCCATCCATGTCAATTTACGTCCTTTTTTAACACTTGTTAGGACTTGGGTCGTAAATTGGATAGGATCCGTAACTTTCAGAAAGTACGAGGACCAAACCCGCTTAAAAAAAACACAGAGACAAGATCCGTAAAAAATACCAAACCACAAGGACCATTTATGTAATTAACTCTATATCATAAGCTTACTTTTTGTTTCTTATTTTGAAACTTCTCGGCTTATATAACTTTATTATATATATCATAAGCTTACTTTTTGTTTCTTATTTTGAAACTTCTCGGCTTATATAACTTTATTATAATAAAGTTAAAAGCAACAAAAAGTAAGCTTATGAAATATAAGCCCAAAACCAAATAAGTCATAAGCCGGCTATATAAGCCCAAACAAACACCCCCTTAGTAAATGTGTGGAATGAATTGGGTTTATATCTGGACATATTTTCGAATGCTTCTATTTGACGTGATTTATAATCCCATGAAACAAACGAAACCCTCCCTAAAATCACAAAACAACACCTAAAAATTTGAAATGATGAACTTAAACCGACAAATCAAAAGACACCTAAAATATCAATAAAAACGACTCCACGGTCAAAAAAGTTACATCACTTTCATATTCCGCTTTCATAGTAGAATCTATGACATGATCTCCTCCTATCAAGAAACATTTATCAGTGAATTTGATCATTTTTGTCTTTAACTATAGTCCTGGGCTGAGCATCTGGTTAAAACCGAACCGGCTAAAACCGAACTGAATTGAAAACCGGTTTTTGGAAAACATGGATCGAGAATTGAACCGAAATGACTCGGTTTGTTCGGTTTTGTGTTTGTCTGTTTGGTTCGGTCTATATGGTTTAGGTGCGTTTTTCTCGGTTTTGGCTCGAACCAAAAACCAAAAATCATAAAGGGTTTATATACACGGAGGTCACTAAAGTTTCACAAAAATTTGCCCTAAAGAAACAAAGTTTCATTTTGTGCTTTTAGGTTACTAATGTAATCGGGTTTATTAATTTGGTCATCATACTTATAAACTTGCGACAATATGGTCATTTTGTGGAAGGGCAACCGGTTGTACCCATGCCAACTTTTGTGATTGATGATTTTTTTTTTTTTTTTTCTTTTACAACACTAATTTAACACTGAAAACAAGCAACTTTTGTGAAAACAACTGTGGTGGAACTCGAAAATAAGCCCTTGGTGAGCTTATTTCCTTAGAAGTGCTTAAAATGGGCTAAATTGAGAATGCAAGCTTGAAATAAGCCACACAGTGGACACAAACTAGAAAAGAAGCTATAAACAACTTGGATGAACACAAATGAAGTTAAAACAACAAGCAATACCAACCGAATAAGTCAAAATTACAAATAAGCAAATCCACATTCACACAGTTAACAAAACAAGCTGCAGACCAAGTTCAAGGCTAATTCCAAGCTTATCCAATAAGCTAGAAGCCAAATGGAGACAGGAACTAACAAGTTGGGTGTATGGGCTTTCCAAAAACCCAAAGCTCACAAGCTAAGGTCCACATATAAGCTCTGGGTGAGCTTATGAACTTGAGTACTTACACTGATGACTCAGTGTAAGTATTTAAGTGGTAATGAATTCATGTGACAATTTAAGTGAGCAAATAAGCATGAAACTGAGCAATGAACATATGCACAACAAGGTGATACAGCAAGCTATCAAAAACAACAAAGATATAGAGCTAGGATACAATAAGGAACAAGATATAAGCCTAAGAAATTGATTCAACACCCCTGACACAGGGGAGGTTTTCAGAAAAGGGGCTTAAAGAAGCCCTGGAATAAGCTCTTACAAAAAATCTAAAAATTATATTAAAAATAGTCCAAGTAAGATAAGCAGCTAAAGTTTGATTATCCAAAAATTTAGGAGCTGAAAGTGAAAATTGAATCCTAGAGAAATTCTCCCATTTTTATAAAAACTGACCAAAGTGTTATTTTGACTTTATGAACTTTTGAGTTAAGTTGACTTATACAAAGTTTGATCCTAATAAATTGACTGATTATGTTTTGTTAGGCGATATTGAGACTAATTAAAGCTAGTTTAACTACTAATCAGCTAACATGGATGATTGTGATTACAAAAGTTCAAACAGTGGCTGAGAACAAGGGGTACAAGTGAATTTTGACTTTCCTGCAAACAAGCAATGGATTTTAAAGTTCAAATGTCCTAATGTACACTAAAGAAACATACAACAACAAAAGGTAACAGCAATAACACACTGGATCACAGAGGAACCAGTTAACCCAAACACACCCTTAAGAACTTGATTTGAAGGATTTTTAAGCAAAGGACTCTTGTAACCCTTGAAATTGATGCAGAAGCTTATGTTAATATGACATGGAACCAGTGCAACGCACGGGTATTGCACTTGTTATAATAAGAGAGGGGTCAATTTTTTTGATTAAACAATGGTAACATAAAGACCCGGTAACATTTACATTAGTAACCTAAAAGCACAAAATGAAACTTTGTTTCTTTAGGGCAAATTTTTCTGAAACTTTAGTGACCTCCGTGTATATAAACCCAATCATAAATATATAAAATCGAAAACCGAACCGAATATGGTTGGTTCGGTTTCGATCAGACCGGTTTGGCGGTGACGGCAACCAACCTAAAGCTCCACTCCCTAGTCCCTACAACCTTTGTTCAATCCAAAGACCGACCCAAATATCCGATAATAAAATAATTTAAAATAAGTGGGAGATATTTTTACTGTTTCAATATGTGATAGGTTAAGAAAAGTGATGAAATTTCTGATATAATAACGAATTTAAAAGTACTCTTATTGGTATTTGGTAAATAAAAAAGTATATTACCTAAATGAGGAACTTTATGAATGAATGTTGGTAATTTATGAACTTGGCCCTCGAAACAACTCATTTGCTAGACATTTACCCAAAAGTATATGATAGGTTCAAGAAAAAACAAGTAATGTTTCCTAACTCTTATTGTTTTTCACTCTGAAAGTCCGAATATCATTAGTAGCTACCACTAGAGACACCAACGGCGGATGACTCATGCCTGGATGTTTGGCAAGATGAACAAACATTGACAACGAACAATCTGAGTTTTGCATATCAGCTGACTCAACTACGAGGGTGGCCAAATTGTAATACTGACCCTATTGATTTATGCCTATGGGATTAGTTCAAACACGCTATGATGGTGATGGGCGTCAGGATGGCCAAGCAATGTATTGATCTATGCCAAGAATGTCTAGGCAAAAATAAAGAAACACCAAAACAATAAATGGAACCAAAATAGTCACACGATTTAACTGACAAGTCATACCCAACGGCGAAAATCATACAGGTACTACAGAATCATCTCAAAATTTCTAGCAAGTATCCAGGAGTTATCATCTCTACCAATTAGTTACTAAAAGCCAATTTAAACCCAACACTCAATGTGAGCCACGTTTCTAAGGTTTATTCTTGGCCATGCATGAAAATGCGTTTCATCCCTTTTTGAAACTGCAAGTCTCTTGGCACACTCCATGAGATTGGTTGCTATTCCGTTGCACCTAGCCCAAGCACGAACCACAAGACAATCCACATATGCGTCGGCGGTTAAGTCCGATTGCTACTAATTTTAAATGGGAAAGAAAATATTTTAGTAACACATAAACAGAGTAGTTTTTCATACATAACTATTAATTAAAGTTTTAATTATACATAGTTTTTCCTCCAGGGGTGTAGTGTCAAATTTTTTTGGCACGTTCAAACCGAGCTCCAGTCCAATTGTTCCACACATGACTTCATCCTTGACCTTGTTGTCGGGTGATTTTCCCACCTAAATCCGATAAAAAAATAACGTATAAATACGAAACAATTGGTAGCCCCATAATTACATTAAAAAATGCAGGTTTGTAAAGAGAAGCAAGCAGCTAACATGGCTGCAAAGACCGACAGCCATGTTATCCCCATAAATGAATTGTAAAATGGTTTAGATACGTGGAAAGATAATAAACTTACTGCGACAAGGCATTGGTAGCCCCCACGGCAACGGTTAGCGAGGACTTGGGCATCCTGAAGCTGCACATAATAAACAAACATAATATAAATATATATACAATAAATAACATGGCATTACTCAATGCCTTGGGTTCTTACCAATTTCATGTCAGACACATCTTGGCCGAACGCTTCCGCTTTCAGTTTAACCACGCTCTGCCAAATATACAGTCATTATCATATAAAAAGTCACGAGAACATTTCCTATAGTATATCGAGCCTATTTGCACTAAATTGTAAATTGTATTGAAATTTAAATTCCAGGTTTTCCATCGTGCACTTCACTTTTAGTAATGAGCTAGGGATGGCAAGATATACATACAACTGAGTCAATAACACTCTGCATGAGTGACATAGGTGGTGTTATGAAATATGTGACATCAATTTAAAACTTAAAACTATAAATCAATACTCAAATTGGGTTACACGAGATCTATGTTGCGATAATCTTAAGAAAACACTCAAATTCAGATAACAGAGCAATAACGTAGAGATAATTTTGATGTTTGCTTCTAAGAACAGAATATGATGATTTTTGTGTCTGCAAGAAACTTCCAACCCTTGTGTCTTGTGGTTTTGGCAGGGAAAAACGGTAATACAGTTGACAGAAATAAGGTCCCATACATAATATGATACCAAAACTCTGTTAGAATTTTAATATCCATGACAATCATATATATATATATATATATATATATATATATATAATATATATATATATATATATATATATATATATATATATATATATATATATATATATATATATATATATATATATATCAAGTAGTCACATATGCGGAAGCGTAGGATCAAGTATAACATATAAAGGTTAACTAAAACATAAATAAAGAACATACCGTATGCAATCTTGAATTCTTGGATGAACCCTAATTAGGGTTTATATGAATTAGGGATCTATAGATTAACCCCCTACCGTTTTGTTAATCGATCCAAGATACAATCAATAGTGTGATTGTACCACGTTCTTATACACACGAACTATAACCGAATTAATGTTAATGCTAGTTAATGTAAACACAAGTATATGTTTTAAGAAAACATGTAAATCGAAACCCTTATGGGTTTAGAATCAATCGACCATAAAGGAAAAGAAGAAGAAAACAAGTTTAGGTTATAATGTGTGCATAAAAAGTTATGAAACAAATAACCTAAGCCTTGTTTATATACTAATTGAAACTTGAGCACAAGTTGAGTTGGATTGGTTTCCCCACCCTTCCACAACCGGCCACAAGGACCCAAGGTCCTTCAGGATCCTTCTCGACTCCCAATTTTCATTCTAGTCCTTTATCTTTGATGTTTAACGATTATTAGTCAATACTTGCTAATTACTAACATCGTTTAAACATTTACTTGTGTTTAAATAATTAAATATACATAACATTTATATATTAATTATTGTTCATTAATTCCTTCATTCGTAATGTGTGCAATCCAGTGGTCTCGGGTTCGATACTAGACATATACCTATTAATATTTATCCACAAACTCTAACAAACTCTTCCACTATTTGGAAGAATTTATAACCAGTAATATCTTGCCCAAAACTCTTGGATTTGGGTCTTAAATCTGATATGCTGAGCCTTATTCGACTCTCATATTTTTTTCTATGCGGGTCATATTGGGCAGGAAGGTAAGCCAGATAACGAGTCAGAATATTGAGGTTCAAATTAAGTGAACCAGGTTGTTTGCTTATGTTTTATAAGCCTACTTTTTTCCGTCTTATTTTGAAACCTATGGGCTTATGTAAGCTTATTATGACATAATAAACTTATATAAGATCATAAGTTTCAAAATAAGCCAAAACAAAAGGGTTTATGTAACATAAGCCGAATCCACATAAGCTCATAATCCATATTAAGCTTAAATAAACAACCTATATTCATGATGTAATCTTAAGTTACTATCAATGTATTCATAAGATCAGCCCTAATAAATGTAGAGTTAACTAGTTATTTATATCATAAGATTAAGCACTTTTATTGAACTTCTAGATGAAATCCGCATTGTCTGTTCAAACTATATAAAATGCCGTAACTTGTTTGAAGTATTGCTACCCTGACCATGCTATGAATGTTTATAGATGCTAAAATGATTTAACAGCTTATTATTAGTATACCAAAATTTAGATTTACGTGACCAATGTCTATAAAAGAACATCCTACTGTGAAAGCAGACATAAGTATACCAAAATTTAGTTTTACGTGAACAATTTCTATAAAAGTTATTGATGTTTATTACCATGTAGTCTTGCGGACCTGCTTTCCAGATGATGATGCTTGTCCCATCTTTCAACTGGTGCGTGCTGGATATATTTTTGTGTTTAAAATGTTAGGAAATTTGTAAACAATAACATCCGTTGCTCACATTTTAACATATAAAAAATAGATACTACCCCATGGAGCGGGAGAGCATAGACATCAAGCGTGTAGAAGTCAATAGTGCGTGATTGATTTCTCTGAAAATGCTCGACATGTTTTCGTAACTACAAGAAACATTCATAACACGTTTTAATTTCATGCCGTACAACAAGCTATCAAATAAGCAGTTTATATAAGACGCCTAACACAATTCAACATATAGAAATTAAGATGCCAGATATCCTAAACCACATATTTAAGATTGTAAAATCTTCACACCTGATCACATGGTTAGCAATTTCTAACCTTAGTAACAATATATCTAAAAACAGAAAGTCATACTGGTAAAGTGACACCAGGCCCTATGGGGTTTGCGAATTGCAGAAATACTAGAATTATGAACTACTATTAATCAGAAAACTCATTTCTTTGATGCTATGACCATTCATGAAAACATTGCCGATAAAATATCATGTGGAGACAGAGGTCAAGGGTTCGATCCTCACCCCTTACAAGGCCGGAGGTCCTTTTCTACCTTTGGTAGAACCGGAAGCAGCCTCTCTACCTTAGGTAGGGGTAAGGTTGTCTACATCTCAACCTCCCCCATACTCCGTGGAAGATGGTATGGGGACCCATAACCCGTGGAAGACGTATTGGGAGTTACTTTACTTTACTTTTTTTTTACAAGAAGGATATAACAGAGATCGTAAGAGCATAATCACATTATCAGCAATTACTTGAAAGTTGGAATCCACAAAACTACTTTACGTATCTAACCTAATTATATAGGGAGTATAACACAATCTCTTTGCAGATTCAAAGAATCCTTATCAGTTTTAGTGATCATTATCAACTCTTTGACGTCTAATCACCTAAATGACAGAAAACAAAACTCGCAAGTACTTTAGCATTAGACTTGATTTTTATGTTAATAATTTAACACTGAACATTCTTGATTATATTCTAATACTACGAGCTCCAGCTTGAACATTAGCCTGAGGTTGATGTGGTTTTACTAGCCTCAGTTAGACCATAAATTCCCAATATTCCATAATAATCCACATCAGCCTTCCAATATCATCCTGATATACTCGCCTCACCTTGATTAGACCTTAAATTAATAATGTCATGCCAATAAACTACTACAAATAAGTTACCCATATGATGCAGTATCACCAGGTAAACGACTTTTCGAACAAAAGTTAGTTATTCTACAGTCGAGCTCAGGTTTTAGCTCGAGGTTGATACGTTTCGACTCGCATTAGCTCTATTAGACCACAAATTACCAATATCATGGCAAATTGAACAACATCTTCTAAGATAAACATCATCATCATGAAAATCACAAAAGTTAATTTAGCAACCAATCTCAGTAGTGATTTAACCTAAATTTAACCAAATATTTTAGAGGGTACGTAAGACAGAGATCATTAGACAATAATCACAAGCGATTATTCATTATTAGAAAGCTGAAATCCACAAAACTACTTTGTTACGAATGATATCATATAACAAAATCTGCTTTACAGATTCAAAATCCATATCATGCCAAGTTAAAAGGCATTTTCCTACAAGCCAATTACCAGCAATACACATCATAATCATCATTCTGATCACATATTATCCCTAAAAATACCCATCATAATTTGCCAATAACAACCTAAAATACTCAAGTCGAGCTCGAACTTGAAAATTTTAGTACTCTGTCGAGCTCGAGGTTGACACGCATAAGCTCGATTTTTGACAGATTAGTCCAATTTTTGACCAATTAGTGGCCGACTTTGACCAGGCCGATCTTTTTTTTCCTGATTTTTTCAAATTCAATAAGGTAGGAGGCCAATTACAAGGCCTCCTAGGGCGACATTTGTAACATTGTCAAGAATACACATCATAAATTTCCAATATCATTTAAAACTACACAAGTCGAGTCGAGCTTGACATGGTTTGGCCTAAAATTAACATCATAAATTACCAGATCATCCTAAAATACCCAAGCTGAGCTCGAACTCAAACATAGATGAAGATTTATACCAACAAAAATCAAACAAACACTCCTAAAAGTACACAATATAACCAATAACATTCCAACTTAGCGTTTCGGCTTTTGATGCATTAGCCCATTTTTGGGTTATTTTTAAAACTTTAGCTTTTTTAATAAGCTTGGTGTTTGTTTCGACTTATATAGCCGGCTTATAGCTTATTTGGTTTTGGGCTTATGTTTTATAAGCTCACTTTTTGTTGCTTATTTTGAAACTATTCAGCTTATATATACTTTTTATTATGTCATAATAAGCTTATATAAGCCACAAAAAATAGCTTATGAAACATAAGTCCAAAACCAAATAAGCTATAAGCCGGCTATATATGCCGAAACAAAAGCCTAAAAACAAACTTAAACAAACATCTCCTAGAAACACATTATTATTATTATTATTTTTATTATAACCAACACTTTTATTTTTTTATTATTATTATTATTATTATTATTATTATTATTATTATTATTATTATTATTATTATTATTATTATTATTATTATTATTATTATTATTATTATTATTATTATTATTATTATTATAAACATCACTTTTATTATTATTATTATTATTATTATTATTATTATTATTATTATTATTATTACTCAAAATTCAACAACAACAAGCACACTAAGTAGTAACTTAACCTAAATTACTACAGTAAGAAAAATGCATAAAAAGATTAAGTAAAAAAGTAATAAGATGAAGAGTTTACCGAAGATGAACAACAACAAGAGAAGCTAAATGTGTGTGAAAATTATAACATTTACCGTAACTCTTTCCGCAAGTCCATTGGGCAATACTAAAACTCGAATTTTCTTTTGTGGTACCCGACCAATACTCACTCTCACATTACTCTCTCTAGGGGGTGTTCATGGTTCGGGTAATAAACCGAATAAATCAAAAACCGAAAATAGAACCGAACCGAATATATAACCGAACCGAATTTGTTAAAACCGAACCGAACTGAATTAAAAATTCGGTTTTCGGTTTGGATATATATATCCTCCACTATATAATAGCCTAACATGACAGCGCCACATAAGCGAAAGAATGCCATGTCATTGCCTACTAGATTGCCTACATGGCACACACTATTTATGCAGCAAATCAGGAATGTTTAAAAATTTAAGCAATTCATGGGACTCGAACCCATGACCTCTTCTCCCAAATACAAGCGTGCCTACCACTAGATCAATTTAGAGTTTTTGTTTATTGTTTTGAAAACAAAGTACAATTGCTTAAAATCAATTGAGGTATCAGCGTCTAATTTTTAGAGATATCAATCCAGTTTATTCATTTGAAATTGTGTAACCGAACTTAAATTCAATCATACAGCCTACAATCAAGGGATATCTGTGGCAAGTTTGATTATTATGCTATAATGATGGAAAGATTTAATCAAAAAAATTTAATTTCAATCTTTTTTAAATTTATCCCAAACTATTTTCAATGTCATTCTTAATCATTCACATAAACATATTCATATAACCTAAATAAATTTATCATTTTGTTTCGATCTCCTCTCAATCACAAACATATCACGCTCATCGGCTCATGAAATTAGACCCAGGATCATCAAACTAAAACCAAAACCCTAAATTTAACGGTTTCAAGAAAACATGTTGTGCGACAGTTATCCGTTTTGGTCAATCCATCATCTCTGCAACTCATCATCACATAAGGTAATTATTGTTTTTAGTCTTCATGAATAAATTAATTGTCTTTGTTCATGAAACTAATTGTAAAGGTTGTGCGACAGTTATGTACATACAAATTTCATATGGTTATTAATATGAAATGATTAAAAGTTGTTAATATGCTTATTTCTACATTGAAATATGTTTTAGGGAAGTGTATATGGTTATTAGTATGTGATGATTTCATCTTCACCTATCTCCTTCTAAATATGATAAAACTTACATGTGAGAAAATAGGCTGCCAATTGTTTGATGAAATGCGTAAAAGGATTATATATGTTAGTTAAGCCAACTGTATGGAGCCTGGTAGTGATCCTTAGAAAAGTAGCCACTAAGTAGCCACCAAAATCATGTGAATAATGTGCTACTGATAGAAGTTATATTACCTCTAGATGAGAGTATATGTGGTATGATGACTTCTAAAGACAAACCATGGTGCATCACATTCTATGAAGAAAAAAAAGACATTTTTGCATGCAGAATAGCAAGCGAGTTTATAATAGGGTTGTGTCTGATGTAGGGGTTGGAGCTGTGGGATTTGATTATTACGGTACCCGAATCATCAGTATCACGATACGAATCGAGCATTGCGGTAGTAGTAGTGGTGTTGGATATGGAGATGGCCAACTTTGAAGGTTCCGGAACAAGACAATCCACCAAAGGATGTTTTAGTGATACAACAAGTAATTGTTTTTTTTAATTCTTTCATAATTGTATAGTCTCTTTTGATGTTAATATTTCCTGCTTAGCTTGCCCTTATCTTTTTAAATTCTTTCTACAGCTTGGTGACAAGATTATGGCAAACAAGGAAAACCTTATGATGGTCCATTTACCGCAGATGTGCACATCTTGCCATGAAAAAATGTTATGTGGAAGCAGATGGTTTGGCAACCAATGCAACAAGATTTAGCTATGTCCAAGATTACGCGGATGAAGTGAAGTTTTATAAATAAGCAATTAGACATTGATAATTCGAAATAAGTGATATAAAACTGCGATTTTTTTGGTGATGCTTTTGTGGTTTCTGTGTTTAGGTCGGTGAAGACGGATGGTGTTCGAGTGCAAGATGTGCTTAAGAAGTATAACGGACATCGATACGAGATTGAGACACGATTAATGGTATTTCGATCGTTATACTTTTGTAGTTCCATTTTGAATATGCAATGGGTTTGCGAAAACAAGCACCAAAATTATAGGTCGTAAAAGACTCCTACTTTAGTGTTATGTTTTGTGGTAGGGTCAATACTATCTGAATTTGCTCCTACCCGTCGTGTTTTAGAACAACTTGCTGTTCACAATACAATCTGATATACAATGGCTGTTTGATGCGTGGGAATCGCACCAGGCTTTACCTCTCGAGGGATCTCGAGAAGCTTACAACCCCCACCAGGCAGTGTACCTGATCGTTGTAGTATACTATAGTGACAAGTACCGGGGGATTGATCGTTCAACTCAGGAATAATGTCGCTTGGATTAGAAAGCCTAAAAACTAGGTCTAGAGGTGAGGGATGATTCTTTTTGTATTTTTTATATTTTATAAAAGCAATTAAAATCTCGGTTTTTGAAAGAGTGGGCGAAATTAGTTGCTAGTCAACTAACCCAATAACTAAGGATACAATCAAAATAAAATAACAAAAATGAAAGTAAATCTAATTAAACTAGTGTGGTGTGAACAATAATGGGGAGAATTGTGTTTACTTAGATTTCATTACTCCCTAGATATCTTTTACAGGTTAATAGTTTGTTACAATTGTGTGGATGTTAATAGTTTGTTACAATTGTGTGGATGACAGGTTATATTCCTTAATACCATTCGTGGGGTGGCGTACGTACTTCCCCAACTCTATAAGCTCCTACTTCACTCCTATATCGAGCCTGCAAGAAGCTCCTAACATGGGATCATTAGAATTCGCTCATGCATTAAATACAACCATAATAACCTATTACGCATTGGTTCATGTTTCTTAAGACGTTCAAGCATGTTACCCTATGGAAGTCTGCTAGTTTTCTTAAGCCTAACATCGAAATCATTCATCCCTAACAATTATAAACAAACAATCAACCCCTAATCAACATCTAGGTTTCACTACATCTAAGCAAACACACAAGAAATCTAGCCTAGCATGTTAAATTCAAGACAAGCGTAAGATATATTCAAACAACACATAGACATATTGAATGAATTGAAAGGATACTTATCTTAATTGAACATAAAAGGTTTCAAAGGGTAGAAACCCTTGAAAGAGCAGTAAAATTTGTGCTAGGGTTTCTCCAAGTTATCCCTAAAAGTTACACACCAATGAATGAAAATTGCAAAAGTATATATAGATTTTCCATCGTGACGGCGTCAAGAAGAAATATCTAACGCCGTAAACTCGCCGCCCATAATAATATCGGATTGTCTAGATCCAGATTTGACGCCGTCATGTGTAAAGATACTCTGGGCCGTCACATGCAATTGGACCATGACGGCCTATCGTTACGCCGTTATGCCCTTAGTGTAAAACTCTCTGGACCGTCACGGACTTTATCCACTTCACATCTTGTT
This sequence comes from Artemisia argyi, assembly GCA_030686995.1. Lineage (NCBI taxonomy): Eukaryota > Viridiplantae > Streptophyta > Magnoliopsida > Asterales > Asteraceae > Artemisia > Artemisia argyi. The sequence continues at coordinate 21,717,370 of CM060680.1, read as the reverse complement.
TTACTCTTGACACCGTCATGTAGAACCTTGTGACGCCGTCAGGTACTGTTCCCAGCAAGGAAAATTAAGACTTTGCCCTTTTTTTCACTTTTGTGCTCCAAAAATGTCCAAAATGCTTCCTTTTTCATAATCCACTCCAAAATTACCTAAAATCACAAAAGGAACGATTTAGGGCAATATTTGATCAAATAAATTCAATTCCGGGCTTAAATGACCCCGTAAAAACGGATCATTTTTCGCCTCATCATATACCCTTACACTTAAGATTTGCTTGTCCTCAAGCAAATGCGCTTTTATTCTAATCAAAATACAAGTTAGGGGTCATTTAACACTAATATAAAAGTAATTACAACAAATAATCGTTCCACTAAAGACCAAAGACAAGCACGGAGGTCATACACTAGCACCTCACAAATAGTGTTTAGATACTCACATCTCTCGGGTGTAATAAAGTATATATCACAATATGGAAATGGAAAACATCTCTCACTACCTGTCATAACAAAATAGATTACCATAGGCTTGGGAAAGGATCAAACCTCCACCACATGGCGTAAGCACCTAGGATAAACTATCAAAGAGGTCTTTTAAAGGGTTATAACGTTAGGTGTAGGGATATGGAATACACGGTTTTGTTGGATATAGACAATCTTTACTGGTGGCGAGTTAATCATCATGGTTAATTACATGTACAATATGGCGTTGCTAAGCCAAGACTAGACTCGACTTAAGCTAATAAATCAAAAATAACAAAAACATAAAACAAACATAGAATAAAACGGGATGGTAGTCCGTATGTTTTTTTTTCTTTTCTTTTCTTTTTCTTTTTTTTTTCTTTTTCTTAATTTTTTGATTTTTTTTTATTATTTTTTATTATTATTTTTTGCATACACTCTTACCCTACCATCCGAAATAATACATCATAGGGAATGAAAATTTCCCTTACACTTGAATTTTTACATAATTTACAATAAACTAATCTACTGACTCGAATTAAGATAATCAAAATACTTGGAGTACTTTTAAAATTAACGCATATATGGGGTAAGATATGATGTTCTTCCCCGTTACTCCATAACATAAGTACTTTACCTATGAGTCCCAATCGTCCCAAAACAATATGTACAAGGATATGACTCGACTTAGCAACCATGTAATCAATTAGATAATTAACTAAGGGTTTAAACAAATAATAATAATGCATTAAAGATGAGTGCATACACGGAAGGCTAAGGCGATTTGGGTGTACATTTAAGTGGGTTGTAACAAATTATTCCTTTAAGTAAGATGTTTAAAGTTAGAAACGAAAAGATAGGCTTGGAGGGGTGTACTAGGGGTTTCGTGTACTAAAAATGAGTACAACGCTAAGGTGTGGGAAAAATTAGTTGACTTTACCAGCCAAGTAATATGACTTAAATGGTCAAGTAATTATGATACGGGTTTAACACAAGGGTGATCCTAATGCCACTTATCATGTAGTAAATCCTACTGCACGAATGTAGTCTCACTAGCGGTCTCGGGATGCATCACTAACGCAAGTTCTAAAATCTAAATGCTACCTGTACACTCATAAGCACTAATAGTGAATGCTTTTCCTATCAAATCTAAAGGCGAACCTCACATATTTGGGTGGAAAATTTTTCTGAATGGTACGGTTTTGTGCTAGTCATACAATCTCCTATCCATGAGACGCTTGCTAAGGCTAAAGTTTCACTCCTAAATGTTGTAAAAAAAATTTAAATTTGGCGCTAAAATTGCACTAACAAGTATTTTTCTTAGTTTTATTACACACCTACCATCAAACAAACAAACTCAAGTGCAAGTGTAGCCTATAAGGTATCATCATTTACCCTCCCCTTACACTTAGAATGAACATTGTCCCCAATGTTCAATTAAAGAATGTAAAAGTAAAATAGGTAAAAGAATGAAATCAAATACTCCCCTGATTCGTTCGGTGTGGATAGTGTGGTAACAAGGTTAGATCTTCCTCCAAGAAAATGAACAAGCAAAGCTTCCCTTCCAGAAATATAAATCATCTTCTTGTCATACATAACCTGTTAAACCTGACAAAACAAACAAGGCAACCTCGCGTAAAATCGTCGGCAATCTATATATACTAACAAATCCTAGAAAACGAATTAAGATATAATGTTTGAGGAATGAATGTTTGCAGATTTCCTGGAGTTTATAAAACTAAAGAATTAACAAAAACTTAAAGACTCCGTTAGAAAAACAAAATTAACAAAATTTCCAGAATTTTACACATGACGCCGTCAAGAGTAAACTCATGACGCCGTCAGAAGTGACCTGCAGAAATCTTTACGTTAAGTTTCCGGAAAATTTCTGGAAAAACTTATGTCCTACTTCCTGGAAAATCCTGCAAAACATCATTATGACTCGATACAAGCATTTGACTCTAACAAATACTAATACACATGTTCATTTAATATTGTGGAGAATCATGATCAATTTCATTCTTAGAAACATATTTGGGGTTTCCCCTTACACTTATCTTTTGTGAAATACCTTTGTATGAAGTTAGGATGAATTTAAACAACAAAATAAAGTATTTTCACAATTTTAGTTTGAAACATGATCTACCAACAATAAAAATAAAGCATGCATAAGGAAACAAATAACAATCAAACAAATAAAAATCACACAAAGTATGGGTTGCCTCCCAAGAAGCGCTTTTCTTTATTTACGAGTCTTATAGCTAGACTCAAGGTCATGGGTGATTACGTTTTCCTATCCCGCAACATGAATGCGGTTTCAAACATCTTAATCAATTTCTCATCCTTCCTGTATTCGGGGCCTAAAGCCAAACATTTCGAGTAATAAATCTCTTTCTTTTTGTGACCATTAATGTTTCTCTCTTCATCACTCTCAACCTTAGTCATGGGGATGTTGTCAACATCGAGATCCTCAACTTCTCTAAACCTTTCTTCCTTATGGGGCATCCTATATCTAATGTTTTTCTCTTTTGTTGTGAATGTAACAGTGCCCTCATCATGGTTGTAAGTCATTTTAGAGGTTTTGACAAAAGGTTCTCCTAAAACAATTTGGCACAAGGACTGATCAATAATTCCCCTAACATCTTCTAAGATCATGAAGTCGCACCTATAAACAAAATCCCCAATGAAAGCATGTAATCCTCTAACCCTCTCAACAAAATTACTCATGCGATTAGGGTTGTAAGGGTCCCACCTAGGTTTCAACTTCTCGTTCATGATCCAATTATAATAAAGCCTAGACATAATGTTCATTGGTGCCTTTAAATCGATGCAGGTGTGTTCTCTATACATATGACCAATCATGCATGGGACCTTAAGATTCATAGAATTATGTTTCCTAATCCACGAGTGTTTTCGACGCTTTGCGGGGAAAGGGCACTTTAGAAGGAACTTATGATACCTTAATTCCTCAAGAGTTGGTGGGGAACTCCTAAATATTTTATAATCATTCCATGGCCCATTCCTACAAGTGTTACTCCTAAGCTCGGTTTCAACTTTATTCATCTCATTGACCTTTCTTACTTCATCATTTTTCGTTTTAATTTGGTTATGCCGCAAAACAACTTCCTTGGGTAAGGTGAATCTAGTCAAGAAGTAGCTAGGAAGCAAGATCGTTCCAAGAGGAGACGGATCTTTCAGGTAGTTGACATAACCATCGAAGAGCCCGACCATGTAAAGAGAATTGAAAGACGACTAAGATTTCCCCTTCTTGAGTATCAACACCTAATCCTACAGAATTGGTAATTTTTAAGTAGTTATCGAGGTGTTGGGACGTGTTTTCGAAAAAGAATCCATAGAATGCAACCCAACTTGCACCAATCGAATGGTACTGGATTGCAAGCGGATGGACCTTATAGGTGGATGGATTGGTTGTGGTAGGTTTTGTGGGTGGTTTTGTTGTGGTGGGTTGATGGGTTCAAGGATGTTACCACCTTCCATGATGTCGGATGGTAAAGATTACGAACAAAGACACGAAGAAATAAGATAGACTAAAGAAAAACCTAAAAATAAAAACAAAATCTTACTAGAAAGGAATCTAGCAAATAGACCTAATAAAAAGAAATCCTAACCTAGACAATAACTATTCCCCGGCAGCAGCGCCAAAAACTTGATGCGTGGGAATCGCACCAGGCTTTACCTCTCGAGGGATCTCGAGAAGCTTACAACCCCCACCAGGCAGTGTACCTGATCGTTGTAGTATAGTATAGTGACAAGTACCGGGGGATTGATCGTTCAACTCAGGAATAGTGTCGCTAGGATTAGAAAGCCTAAAAACTAGGTCTAGAGGTGAGGGATGATTCTTTTTGTATTTTTTATATTTTATAAAAGCAATTAAAATCTCGGTTTTTGGAAGAGTGGGCGGAATTAGTTGCTAGTCAACTAACCCAATAACTAAATATGCAATCAAAATAAAATAACAAAAATGAAAGTAAATCTAATTAAACTAATGTCGTGTGAACAATAATGGGGAGAATTGTGTTTACTTAGGTTTCATTACTCCCTAGATATCTTTTACAGGTTAATAGTTTGTTACAATTGCGTGGATGACGGGTTATATTCCTTAATACCATTCGTGGGGTGGCGTACGTACTTCCCCAACTCTATAAGCTCCTACTTCACTCCTATATCGAGCCTGCAAGAAGCTCCTAACATGGGATCATTAGAATTCGCTCATACATTAAATACAACCATAATAACCTAGTACGCATTGGTTCATGTTTCTTAAGACGTTCAAGCATGTTACCCTATGGAAGTCTGCCAGTTTTCTTAAGCCTAACATCGAAATCATTCATCCCTAACAACTATAAACAAACAATCAACCCATAATCAACATCTAGGTTTCACTACATCTAAGCAAACACACAAGAAATCTAGCCTAGCATGTTAAATTCAAGACAAGCGTAAGATATATTCAAACAACACATAGACATATTGAATGAATTGAAAGGATACTTATCTTAATTGAACATGAAAGGTTTCAAAGGGTAGAAACCCTTGAAAGAGCAGTAAAATTCGTGCTAGGGTTTCTCCAAGTTATCCCTAAAAGTTACACACTAATGAATGAAAATTGAAAAACTATATATAGATTTTCCATCGTGACGGCGTCAAGAAGAAATATCTGACGCCGTTAACTCGCCACCCATAATAATATCGGATTGCCTAGATCCAGATTTGACGCCGTCATGTGTAAAGATACTCTGGGCCGTCACATGCAATTGGACCATGACGGCCTATGGTGACGCCGTCATGCCCTTAGTGTAAAACTCTCTGGACCGTCACGGACTTTATGCACTTCACCTCTTGTTTTACTCTTGACGTTGTCATGTAGAACCTTGTGACGCCGTCAAGTACTGTTCCCAGCAAGGAAAATTAAGACTTTGCCGTTTTCTTCACTTTTGTGCTCCAAAAATGTCCAAAATGCTTCTTTTTCCAGAATTCACTCCAAAAGTACCTAAAATCACAAAAGGAACGATTTAGGGCAATATTTGATCAAATAAATTTAATTCCAGGCTTAAATGACCCCCTAAAAACGGATCATTTTTCGCCTCATCACTGTTGCAAATCTAATATTGTGTCAAAATCATCGATATTAAGCATATACACGGATCAGTTTATTCGGTTTTGTCCACAGTCTGGTCAAACCAGTTTGTTCGGTTTGTACTTGATTATTTTGCGCTTACTTATGTGTGCTTCTTTGTTAATTAGGTTGTTGTATGTACGACATGGCTGTTCACCGCAAGCGTTTTAAGCTTTTGTAAGTCCTTTTCTTGAACGAGAGTTCTCTCTATATTTTACTGTGTTCTCAGAGGCTTCGGTCAGTGGGTTGTTTCACGAGATTCGTCCAGTTTGTTGGTTCAATGGGTTTGTTTAGTTGTTGATTTCAGTGGATGCAATGGGTGGGTTGGCAGCTAAATAAGCAGGTTGGGGTTGGGTAACAGGGTACAGGTTAACACATGTCGCTTTTAAACGGGTCAGGTCATTTGCTCTAAAAAAAGTTTTACAAGCAAGGACCAACTCAATAATTATGATAGGGACCATGTACAGAGCAAAATAGCCTTTCTTAAAGAGTTTGAAAGATAAAAATTCAGGTTTAGAATGGTACTGTTTCATAGACTTGCTTTAAGTTGGCTGACATGGAGAAATGATTAATTATTTGCAATAAACCATTAAACCTTGGGGGTGTTTGTCTAAGGCGTTAAGTTTATTTTTTGGGCATAAGCTTGGTGTCCACGGAAACCTCTCCTAAGCTGTTGGTGAGAGTGTGGTATGTGATCCGGTTGCATATGTTGTAACAGATTCGGGACAAAACCCGTTTAGCTATGGCGCTTATTCGTATGTTGTTGTTGGGGTATGATACATTGGGTCAACCCGTGACATTTTAATACATACAATGATTGTTTCTACACGCATATTTACAGATTCTTGATGCTTCACTGTCATGTGATTCACAATCCGAACGATCTTACAAATCAAGTGTCCTTAAGCGTTTATGTTTGTTTTCAGAGTGGAAGAACAAGTTTAGGGGATACAATATACATGTACATGACTTCCGCAAGCATATTCTCCAGTGAATACATACCTGATTGTCCCAACATAAAAGCTCAGAACATGAGGAACTGGAGTTAGGAGATCGTGTTGAGGCCTCAATATAACTCACTTGGCCTTAAAAAGAGAACATTGCGTATGGTGCAACAACAGGTGTGTTGTTCTTAGCCTGATATAGATTTATGGATGACGTACATTTGGATCATACTATTACATAAGCGTCTTCGAATTAGGCTACTGCAGCATAAGGTTTGTTTGGTTTAGGCTGTTGCAGAAATAGCATGAGCTTGGTTGAGGTTACAATAGGAATGAGGAGTGTATGGCTCAGGCTATAATAAGAAAAAAATGTGTTTGGATGAGACTGCAAATGCGTTTCACAAGTGTGTATATGAGGAAAAACCTATTTTATTTTATTTTATTTTATTAGTAATTTGTGCTAAGCAGCAACTAAATTTAAAATTTTCGCTCATGTAAGGTGATGAGCAGTTTATAAGCCGAAAAAAAAGACAAAAAGAAAGTGAATAGTGTATTTTCTTACTGTTACTATGTGAATATAACCATATCAATATACATCAGCGTACAATTCTACATATTTGGTAATCGCTCTTGAAGACGTCAGTGAAGGAGAAGAAGAAAGTGAGGATGAAGACGAGCCACGGGTATTATTAATCAATCATCTCTTTGTGTTTAGTTGCTTAATTTCACCTTTGATATATCATTTTATTGTATCAAAGGTGACAAGGTAAGGTGACGACCCAATTTTGGTTCGAAATTTATTGTAAAGGACTAGATACATGTCAGTCAAGAATCTTATAAATCTTGACAGAGCAAACATATTTGGTGAATAACAATGAACTGCTCCTAAATTAAATGTGTATACTGACAGATCATGTAGTTTGTATACTAATGGGGCTGTTAGAGGTTATACAACAGGTGCCCAAAGTTTTGCTCTACACTTGAGACGACATGACTCTATGCACATCATGGAGGTCGCATTTGTTGTGCCAGATTACGCAGGTAACTCAAGAAATGGTAGTCTTATATGCATGAATTTGAGGTCCACATATTAGTCCCACAATTTTAGGATAAATCAAGTCTTTATTAGGTGGATTTGCTACGTCCTATTTGTAGATATTTACTCTATGCACAACAAGAAATTTATACCCAGGGCTGATGATCGATTTGTTGTGCCAGATTACGCGGGTATCTCGAGAAACGGTAGTCTTATATGCATGAATTTGAGGTCCACATATTAGTTCCTCAATTTTATGTTCAGTCAGGACTTTATTTGGTGGATTTGCTACATCCTATTTGTAGATATTTACTTCTTCTGGAACTACTACTAAGTATATTATTTAGGAAGATGAACTTTAAATAACATGATACTCAAATTTAACATTACTTTACCATATTTAATAGTTCAAAATGATGACTGAAATTAACTTGCATATGCTCTTAAGAGTTACTATAGTGCTATGTAATGACGTTGTATCTGAGAAGAATATATATTTTTTGGTCTAACCTCCTAAAAGTTTATTATATTGCAATTTGAGTTATTATTTAATTATGTGTTTTTGATAGCGTAATTTTCTGATGACCGAGTATTTATGTTAGTTTACATAAATCTTTATATTTACTATTACTTGAGAATAAATTTAAATTAACTAATCTTACAAGTATTGATATTAACATAGGTTTTGTTGAGATGATGGAACCTGTATTCTCACGTAAGGCACGACGTTGCATTTTGCATACAATTCGGTGGCTTTCCTACTTTACATACCGCTTTAACTCCCAATTTTATTGTATCTACAGTTTTTCACCATTCAAATCAGTAATAAGTAAAAATGGCCTTTTGGTAACATTGCTGCTATGATATCGTTGCTTAACTTTAACCTATGTGTCCTTAATAAATCACCTATAGATGGCAAAATAGGGGAGGGATCAGACATGTTTAGTAATTAGTCAAATAGGTACGGGTGTAACAGGTAGTACTAATTATAGATTAGATAGGTTACCTAGCAGTTGAGAAACATCTTAAATTGCTCGAACCTTATTAGATAATTAGTTAGGCTGTTTCATATATGCACATGATTTATTTACCAAGTGATGGATACTGGCCTATTATCGTTTTGATAATTTTTGTTACCAAGTATCAGAGTTCCTAAGCTCTTTATTATTTGCCTGTTTCATATATGCACACGCTTTTCCATTAAATATATCGAAATTAAGTCTTAATTGTATATACAGTTGACAATGATCATCAACTTTGGCTTCCATACTCCCTACGTGGCCAAGTTAGCTAATAGTCACCAACATAAGGAAGCTTTTTTTGTATCAAGCATTGAAGTTTGAAGGCTGGAATTTAACTTTGGCGACACAATATGTTAAAGGATAATCATTGGCGCAAATTCAATGTAACATATGATGTAAGTACAAGTAGCATGTCAAATACATGTGTATGTAGTATACATACAATCTGTGTAATCTCATCATATCAATTATCACCAATAAATTACATTAATAGTGTTTATAATATTTTTGTTTCCAATTATTTTATTTAATATATTTGCCGTTATTCATTATTATTTTACGTGGAAATAGTTTTGTCAAACAATTTATGAAGCGAACCCGCCCATCGGGCGGGTCATGAAGCTAGTTTTTTATATATTTATATTATTTTATATATATAAAATGTCTATTAAAATTTTATACTAATATAAAAAAAAACTTTTTTATACTTGAAATATTTTATTTCCCAAAACTATATATAATTAAATTTAAAAAAATATATAAATAATGTAATTCAAGTACAAAATTTGGTTTTCGGTTTTGACCCATAACCGAACCGAACTTCGGTTTTGTTTTCAGTTCGGTTCGGTCATAGATATTTTCGGTTCGGTTCGGTTCGGTTCGGTTTTTGGTTATGACCCGAAATTTTTTTTTAACCGAACAACCCGAACCGAATAAACTGATTAACCAAGAACCGAACCGATGAACACCCCTACCTCTCTCTTTTTACATTTTGTTGTTTCCTATCTTTTTTTTTCTAAAGAGTTAATTTCATAAATGGTCTTTGTGGTTTGTCGGTTTTAACGAAAATGGTCCCTAGAAAGAAAATTTAACAGATCCTCTCCTTGTGCTTTTGACCCGTATCGGGTTTGATCCCTAACAGTGATAAAAAAATAAAAACCCGATACGGGTCAAAAACCATAGGGAGAGGATAGTAAAAAAATGAAAACCACGGGGACCAAATTGATGCGGGTCAAATCCATTGGGTGAGGATCCATTAAATTTTATTTCTAGAGACCATTTTCATTAAATCCGACAAACCACATGGACGATTTATGAAATTAACTCTTTTCTAAATAATAAAGTATATTTTTTGTTATTCTATTCCATTTTTGCATAACATTTTATTAGGGATGAGCACGGTACCGGTCACGTACCGAATTAGTGGTACCGATATTTTCCCGAGCATAAATTAGTGGTAGCGGTACCGTACCGAATGGGATTCGGATACTGGTACCGGTACCGGTATCGGGAAATCGTGTTTTACCCCTTTTTTTTTGAGAATTTCCCGATTTGGTACCGGTCTCCTACCGAATTAGTGGTCCCGATTTTTTTTCACCTTATTTCCTAGTCCCGGTACCGTACCGTATATGAGAATCGGTACGGTTCCGGTTTGATTTCAGGATTCGGGTCGAAATGCTCATCCCTACATTTTATATATATCTAAAGTTTGCATAACATCTTATACTTTGCTCCTCATCCAGTTTTTTTTTTCTTTTTTTTTTCCTTCTTCTTCTTCTTCTTCTTCTTCTTCTTCTTCTTCTTCTTCTTCTTCTTCTTCTTTGTTGCTCTGCTCTCTAATAGTTTATAACATTGAGTGTGCTGCACCTTTTTTTAATTTGTCTTTCACTGATTATTTTTAATTTTTTGATAAGCAATGTGATTGTCATTGTGCAGCGTTGTCAGAAGTTTGTGCGTGGACGTGGTGTTTATTTGGAGCTGCTGAATTATTGTTTGCAACTAAATGTTGTCAAGTGAGAATAAAGGAGCTCTATTAGCAGCAGTTTCGTCATGTGAATAGAGGCTAAGAGCAACGGTACATTGCCACAATACCTTTTCATGTCAAGTTGTTGTAAAATTGGTTTGTTGTTGGAAAATTGACAGTGCGTCACTCTTGAACAAATTTGAAATAAATATTCTCATACTATTTTTTCAACTTTAGCTTTCTATCTATTACATGAGACTGTGAGTGAATGTACGTCTCGCAGAACTTTTTGACTATGTATTTAATTCAATTCTACATCGATCTTCAAAATGAAAATTATGTTTGACCCACTTTTACTTATTTTGATAGGTCTTAGAAGCGACACATGACAATTTTATGGCGTTCTTGCAAATGTGCAGGGTACTTACAGAGTACTTAAAACTGCTATTCTACTCAGATAAGCACAAAAGCAGAAAAAAATAGCCGTATAAAATGTATCTTCAGCGTTGGTATTTAGATATGACGAATAGGGGTGTTTGGATTTAGAGCTAAAAATAATGTTGTTGCTTACAAATAAAGAAGTGAGCACTTAAAGATTTATTGGCTTATTGAGATTTGAAAAATCAAAAGGCTCACTTTTTCCAGATTATGAGCTTATTAGTTTAGGCTTTTAACAAACTTATGTTGCTTTTAGTTTGATACTGATCACTGCATTTGTTCGAAGTATTAGATGATAAATAAGGCCCAAGCCCGATATGTGGGGTTGGGTCTATTAGGGTTTCATTATGTATTGCCTCTATATATATCGTATCAATAAAACGTATCTCCTGAGGGGTTTCAATGTAAAAAAAATAAAAAAATAAATAAAAACTCTCTTGTGGGAGCATGTCTGATCCTCAGGTGGCTAAGTTGAGCCGCCTCCCTTTAGCCGCCCCGTCAAACCCTAATCATAAAAATAAAAATCAGCCGTCACCTTTATCTCTTAAATTTTTTGTTTTTTTTTTTATTTATAGTTATTGTTCGTCCTCTGTTTCATGTCGATCATCAACTACTGCTACAACTTTTTGACCTTGGTCTACATATTTCGTGGCCTATGACAATTGACAAATACAAGGATAAGGTTGACCCACTTGCAGAGAAAGCATGGATTGAAATCTAGAAGCAATACGCGGTTCTCTATGCTAATTAAAGTGCTATGTAAGATTACGAGATCCAAAGAATTGAAAGAGAATAAAAGGGTTAACGATTGTTTATTATTATTATTATTATTATTATTATTATTATTATTATTATTATTATTATTATTATTATTATTGTAAGGATTTTTCATTGAAACCAAGGAAATTACATGAAATTGGAGGAGAGTCTAGACACAATCTGTGCTCCCACTCCTTTTTGAATACACAAACTAACTCGATGGAAAATAAAAGCACCGCTCTTAACGTTGTTAGAGTGGCTGCTGGCAATAGTCCCGACACGCGAAAGTGTATTCAAAGCTTCCACATCAAGTTCCCCAAACGTGGAAAAAGCGAAAGGGACGAACTTGTATCCATTTTCTTCACACTTGGACCCATACTTCTTCCTTTTCTTTTCCACAGCATTACTCAAAGCAGCCCCAGGAGCCCATGACGTTACCCCAGTCCCAGCAAACGGAGAGACCCCAGTCACATCCAGACATGCATCCTTACCTTGGAACCAGTTAAACAATAGCACATCTGCGGGGCGTAATTCTCTCCCTTCCTCTGTAAGGAATCCCATTGGAGCCTCTTTACGCACCATAATCCCAGCTTTGGAATATATATCAACAAAGGTGTCACACACCAAATTATGCCTGAACTTAACACCCACTTCGCTAGCGCAGTGGACCGCGTGATCCCCCCCACTGGTCCATACGGTGTACATTGCAACTCGGGCATAAGCTGCCTTCAGAGAACATAGGAACCGCGAGCCTGTAGCATAACACCGATCGAAATTGGAGAGGATTCATCCTTTGTCCGAGACCGTCAATAGGGATGGCGAAGAGGAAGTCCTGCGCATGTGGGGCGTGGATACTGCTAAGTATAGCCACCTGTCTTGGACTTAGTGAGTACTTGGAAACAAGGTCTTTCTCAATGACACCGAAATAACACTTTGCCAAGGTTTTCATCATTTGGGGGGCAGAAGCGCCCCCGGTGACAGTGAGGAAGTCGGTGTTACAAGTAGTGTTGAATATGTCCAAAGCATGCTGGAATGAAGGGCCATGTGTAACAATCCCCGTCTTGGTGAGTATCCTATCCTACAAGTCGTTCGTTTGCATCCGAGAAGCGAGGAAAGCATAATGGATGATATCCCCCGCTGAAAGGATGCCAAGACCACTGAGCTTTATTGGAAGAGTGGCAAGCCTCCACTGCCAATCACCAAACCCTGGCCCCGAAGCAGTAACAATTTTCTCCAAAGAGGCCCGTAACGTCTGATCGAACTGAGCTTGGGCCTCTGATAAGTGCAAGGGGGAGCATGTTCTCAAAGCATAAGATAATTTCGAAACTCCTGCACAATTACGCAAAAGGAGAAGCTCGCATTGCGGATCATTAAGTTTGTTAATTGCCTCGATTAAATGTATGGTTTTGGAGACCCTTTTGGACGCCAAGTCCCGACAAAAACCTTCGTCCAAACTAACCGAACCACCAAGAAGTTTGACACCATTGAGCGGGCGAGCGATGTTTATAGGAAACACGCCCTCCACTCTGCTTCTAGGGTCTTAGGCAGGCCAGAAGAGTTCAGTCTTGTCAACATTTAAAAACAAACCACGAGCGGGGCCCTTTGTCCTTATGATGTCAAGTGCCTTGGCGACCATAAGCGTATCTCCAACAATAGTACCATCATCAAGGTACCACGCCTGAAGGGTAAGTTCACATGACTGATTGAAAAAAAATAGTTGTTTTATTGTTCGTTTGTTAGTCGATTGTTCGTACGGCTTTGTTACCAGTCGACTAAAGTTGACCATTGGTATCAGTCCCTAAAGTCGACCGTTGGAACGGTGTTGTTACCAGTCGACTTAGCCGACCGTTGGTACCAGTCGACTAAAGTCGACCGTTGGTACGGTTTTGTTACGAGTCGACTAAAGTTATGTTTTATTATTATGTTGATGTTTTCTTTTCTTTTCTAGTTTATTACTCCAGTCCGAGCTTACGCGATTTTGCTGCTCGAACTGCGGGGGAGTATTAGATGATAAATAAGGCCCAAGCCCGGTATGTGGGGTTGGGTCTATTAGGGTTTCATTATGTATTGCCTCTATATATATCGTATCAATAAAATGTATCTCCTACGGAATTATGTAGTCTAACAGGAAGTAGGTAGCAGTGATTGGTAGATGATAATAATATGCATTCCTATATTGTGTAATAGCCCTTGAATTAGATGAAGTTCTGTTATTAGGGTCGGGTCAAAGTAGTACGGATTTAGGGAACGAGTCGAGGGATATAAGTAAAAGAAAAAAAATTTAAGTACGCGGTTTGATTTAAGGAATTTGGGCTAGGAAATGCTTTAGGGGGCATATTAGAGCCCATTATGGTAAGTGTTTGGTTTGCTTTAAGGAATTTGAGTCGGAAGAAGATTTAGAGGACCACAAGAGAGCTGATTGTTTTGTGAAAAAAAATAGTACAGATTATAAATGCTTGATTTTCTTTAGGGAATTTGGGTTACGAAAAGCTGTAGGAGGTCATAAGAGGGTCCATTCCAATGGGATAAGAAAGCAGCAGAATCAATATTGATTAATTTAATTCAGGAAATTCATGTCGGAAGAAGCTTGAGGGGTCATATGAGAGTCCATCTGATAACAAGTAGTAAGGATGAAATATGCTTTGTTTACTTCATGCTTTTGCGTAATTCTAACAGTGTGTGGATATGATTAATGGGTATAAAATGATGAGTAAATAGGCACTCATCACAACTTCATACAAATTGTATTATTAACAAACTTATATAAATGGATTCATTTTATATACAATGACATTCATATATATGCAGGTGACTATTGGACAACTTTATGACCGCCTTATCACCGAATTGGACACAAATCAAACATTCAAAGTCTATAGGGAAAGAGCGTCATTGGTGGTTGGAGGCCAAGGAGAGCGTCATATGGGTAATGTGTCCCTAAAGTTGTATATTTCTTGCAGATCTTTTGAAGCATGACGTTTTCTGAGATTTTTTAGGATGTCTTGTTTAACTAAATTAGGTATCTTGCTTGAGATAATGAGACGTGAAGTGTTTGTGCCAACTGTCCATGCATGAGGAGAATAAAAAAGAAGTTGCTAAAAAGCTAGAAGCTGCATTGGTGCAAGAGTAATGGAACAGAAGGGAAGGATGAGGCTCACGCACCCTAGTGGTTATCTTGATGAAATGAGGTCTTCTATTAATAACGTGGTATGATTGGTCGAAGTAGGGTGCTCAAAAGGGTGCAATGTTCGGTATCAAAAGGTTGATTCTGAGTATGTAGTGAATTTGATAAAAAGCTGTTAAGTAGGAGATCAAAATTTAATGCTATTTGTCCACGCAATTTCTTCAAAGACCGCTTGTTATGATATTGTGAATTTTTAGTGCAAGAAGGTTGAATGCATAAGTTGTACATTTTGCCAACAAATTAATAAGTAAATAAGTTGCAACTACAACCCTCCAGTACACATAAAAAAATTTCAGGTAGAGAGAGCCCAAATTTTATTGTGGAATAAATAATGAATCTCAATACCTCTCTACTTTGTATTTAAAACTAGCTTATAGACCCGTTGACACCAGGTAATTTTTAAAAGAAATAGAGAAATGAGATGATAAGAAAAGTAATAACGTAAATTTGTTCCATTTAAAATATGAAACAAAGAATAAGATAATGCGTCCATTATAAGATAAGAAATTGCTTATGTTACAATTACACTAACAAGCATTTGGGGTCTCCAAAATCTATTGTGTAATAGAAAGTGATTATATTGATGATAGATACATAATACACCTCGAACGGTGATCATTGATCTTCAAGTACTTCTCTATACACGACATTTGTTGTAGTTTTAGAGATATTACCATCCTGATCACAAACGACAACCTTCAAACCTTTCTTGCATTTTAATCTCGAAACAACAACGTACAGTTGTCCATGACGCGGCAAGTACAAACCAACTTTAGAAAGCGATTGACCTTGGCTTTTTTTGATTGTCATGGCAACTGAAACTGAGATAGTATAAGATTGAATGAAATGATATGATTTTGACACAAAATATGGGAAGGTAACAAATATTTGGAGATTTAAAATAATGGATTGTTTGTTAAGAAAAGTAAGTTGATTTTGTGAGAGATTAGTTCAGTTTCGAAACTGATGTAATTAAATACATTGAAGTGTTTTTTACATTCGTATGTAGAGTTGAGAGTATTGTATGTTTGGTTGAATTTAATTACACAAAATAAAGAAAATAGATTTCAAAGTCTTGCACAGGGTTGAAAGGAATATGAGATAAATAGATAAGATAAGTAACTTTAGCTTACATTTACAGGTTTGAAAAAAATAAACATTGTTGTTGTGTAAACAACTTTTATACATTAGATCAGTTATTCGAAAAGTTAAATACATGCAGTCACACATGATCATCCAGCTGCAGTCCTTCAAACTTTGATCCGTCTGCTTGTAAGACCAATGCTGGCACAAAAACACTGCAAAATGAAAAGTTTAAAAGAAAACATGCATTGTATAGATAAGAACTGGAAATTGACAAACACAATCCAAAATTTCTAAAACCATAGTCGATCAGATCAAAGATAAGGTCTAAAAGTGATTTGGACTCCCAATTCACAATCAACGACACAAAATGTCGCAGTGCATATTCAAAAGGGAATTAAAAATGAAACAAATGTCTGTAAATGCAAAATTGATGCATCTATTTATTTGTAGTTATCAATCTTCACTTTGCGGATTTCTCCATCGGATGCACGTTTAGCACTCTTTTGTTTCTCAAACGGGGTAGTATTTTTCATCAATTGGAGATTCCAGATCCTGAATAGAGCAACAACATGCTAAGTATGATTATACATGGAACTGTAACGGGCACTTAAAAAAACTATGACGCACTTACCAATGGAGTTATTTGAGGAACAACGGAACTGAACTGGCTGCATGATTATCCTATTTAACAATCAAATGTGGAAGAATAAACATGTTGTTCAACAATTGACTATACGTTAATAGTATTATGCTATAGAATCACTACCTTAACCAGAGTTGTTGTGGCAATATCAACGGACTCCCCCTCAAATGCAAGTTTAGCACTCTTTTGTTTCTGAACTGGTGTGGTATTTTCGTCAGTTTGAGATTCCAGATCCTGAGTAGAGGATGAACTATCAAGCATGTTTACAGGCAAGAGTAACGCACGTATCTTGAAACCTATCCTCTTTATCTGACTCTTCCCTCTTCCCTCTGTAGCATCTCCTCTATCATTATCATCCTCAGATTCACTTCCACTTGCTTCTAACAAATAATAGAAAATATTAAATAGTGTTAATGTTAAACAACATGTGTCATTTCCTATGTCATCTTAAATAACAGAAATCCAATGCAATTTTATCGATTCTTAGGTCTTAGATTACAAAAGTGCAAGATACAAAGCAGAAATAACACATAAACCACCATCTAATAGAGGAAATTAAAATCATAAATATACATCATAAATTAAATTTTCATATGCAATATTGAACAAATTTCCAAGCTTAGAAGCTAATACAACTATGCATGCAATTTACAAAATGTTTTACAAACTTCAAGAAGTTCTAAACTATCGAATACATGAAGACGAAACAAAGCTTATATGTGACCATAAGCTCCACAATGATTAAATGCTTGGATTTTGTTATATTATGCACCTATCTACCAAACCTTCTCAATATATGAAATTTAAAATTCAGCCTTTATAGACTCCAATGTTTTTGTTGGCCCATCCTTGATTCAACAGTTATCTTTATATCCCATCTTTTGCTTAAGACACTAATTGCTTAATAACTAGATAGATTCATTTTAGCAACCAAAGTCAACTATTACCTCATTTTGCAAAGCAACCTTACTGATCCTTTAACTTTTAATAACTTCTCCCGTTTTGAAAAAGCGTTAAAATTTCTAACAAAGATGTATCTGCACCATAGCACTACATAATAAAGATGTTGGGATATGGTAGAAGGTGTGCGAGCTTATGTTTATCTATGATTCTATAATCTAATTATGTTCTACTTTATTGTCTTAGTAGCAAGTCAAACAATAGTGCTTAAATAAAATATATATTGCAGTTGCATTGACATTGCCATGATAACTCAAAAAAGGATGTTAAAACTGACCCGTGTAACCCGTAGAAAGCCATACCAATTAGTCAACTTGAACTTAATATTCTTGAACCTGCAAAAAATATAGTGAATGATTAGATCATAACCCGTATTTATTGTGAATAGGAGATTGTATATTTTGTGTTGATCACAAATCAAAAGGGTCTATTAGAGCATCTCCAACTTCAAAGTCCAATTGTAAAGGAACACTCAGGTATGACTAAAATAAAGTTCGTTAAAGAACATGCATTCAGATCACTAAGCTACATCTGGTGTAAGTCAGCAATACTAAAAAGGGTATCATTATGAAATTTAAGAAGGGAGTTAAGGCCATGTAAGATATACTTAGCTTCGTTATGATTAACTAATTGCCCATTTTAATTACAAAAAATACATCGTTCATAACAATCTAGCTGTTTGAATAACATGATTAGGAGATCATGCATAAAAAATACACATTATGTGATTTTTAATTTATTTGACCCGTTTCCTTTTATGCTATTTCGTTACCCGTTGGAGGTAAAAGAGTAAAAACATAAACAAATGGAACCAACTTGCAAATGGAAGTGATTAACCAACTTGCTTGTAAACTTGTAGGGATGAGTAGGGTTACTCTATCATGACACAACTTAACTAAATCAAACAATAGTGCTTGAATAAAATATATTGTAGCCGCATTGGCATTGCCATGATATCGCAAAAAAGGATGTTGTTAAAACTGACCTGCTACTACCTTAGTCCATAATTTAAACTAATCACAGTATCTTGAAAAGTTATATGATCGGAAACAATAATAAATCACAGTCCTGCGCAAACGTTTAAGTGTTGTATTAAAAGTTTCTGTGATTTTTAAAAGATAAAAGGGTTGGCGTTTACTTATCGTTGAATGCATTACCTTTCTGGGTCAAGGATGTTAAAGTATTTATGTATTTCGATACTTGTTTTGTTTGTTTACGCCACAGGTTAAAATCTTACTTATGTTGAAAAGAATACTTTAACAACGCCATAAGATATAACTGGGCCTAAATATTTAGTTTAGCCCAAATCTGGTTGGCCTTTCTCTAGGTTTTTTTTTTTTTTTTTTTTTTTTTTTTTTTTTGGCCAAAGCGTTTGCCTTGGTCTTTTAAAATCTTAGCCAAATTGCATAAATTTGATGCCCGAGTGGGTAACTCACTTGGTTCGAAATGAGAAATAAGATTTGAAAAATCCTTGTTCTTATATTCTCATGATAAATGTACTTTAAACTTGCACGTGGTTGTGAAAAAGATTTGGAAATATAGAGCATTGTTTAGTATAGAGTATAAACCTATGGGTTTAGAAATCCTTGAATATTCAAAGTCGATAAGTATCTAAACATGATGATTGACATATCGTTGTTGTGTATATGTAAGACCACGTTAGAACGAAAGTATACATGGCACTCAAGATATTCAAAGGGATATCCTCGCTATGAACATTTAACTATTAAAATATGTTTTTTTTAGAAAGGCAACTATTAAAATATGTTAATGTCATTAAAGGTTTTGATATGTGTATACATTATCTAATAAGATTTATGTTGGTTGTTGACTATTGAGTTAGATTGAACGTCTATTTATTTTGCACGTTGTGTTTTAAACAAAAAAATTAAGATACACTTTTACATTTCAGTTGTTTCTTTATTAGCTTTCACAATTAGTTTTCCTTTATTTGAAATAGAAGATTACATTGGTCTCCACCAAACATGTTTTAAAATACCAAATTGTAATTAAAATGGTAAGAGTTTATATGAGTTTTCGACAATTGCAAGACCTTTAAGATTTTTTCAACCTTAAAGATGCTGAAATACTCGAAAACATAATACCAATCTCAACACATTTAATACATTTACCCTTATGGTATATAAGTAAACAACAACTTTTATCTTCGGCCTATGTGGCATAGAGTGTTAGGATAAAAGGTTAGAAAATATTTTCATAAAAAAATGGTAAGAAAAAGATGATTTAAGAGTTCTTTACATTTGGTGAAAGAAAGATTTGTTACAGGGAACATCAAAAGTTGATAATAATGAGTCTGGGCAGAATTCAATCAATGAAGAAGAGTAGCAAGATCTGTGATAGATTAGGAGAAAGATTATGCAATAAAGCCTACGACATCACATTTTAAACCAACACAAACCATTCTCACCGCCATATTCTGGTTCAAGTGTAATATTCCAACTATAGGTGCTGTTTTTGCGTGTGTAGTGTTGACAGACGTTTAGCTTAATTGGCACGTTTTCAGGGAGGAGGTCACGATCGACAGGTGGCCATTGTGATGTGACGTCAACATCTGAGGCATGCACTTTTTTACGATTTCCAAATGCTCATTAACTTGAGAATCACCAACATTAAGTAAGATAACGGAACCATAATTAAAAACTAGCATATAGCTTATGTCACTCTCACTTATAGCACCCAAACCCTGAAAAGAAGCATATATTTGCACATAGCTAAACACATTCATGCAAAAAGAAGCACTGAAACCAAATTTTCTCTACCAAAACACATTGCTAAATTTGGTTTCAGTGACACTACACACGCACACGCACACGCAAAAGAAACATATATTTGCGTGTGTAGTGTCGACAGAAGTTTAGCTTAACACCCAAACCCTGAAAAGAAGCATATATTTGCACATAGCTAAACCCTGAAAAGAAGCATATAAATGTTCGATCAAAACAAAAATGTTTTAAGGAATAAGTTGTTTAATTCATTTTATTTGCTTTGTATAATGTTCGATTAAAACAAAATTGAGTAATATGATGGTTACTGACACTCTTTCTCATCTTTTCAAAGTGACTCGACAAATATTTTTACTTCTTAAGCTATGCGAGACTAAAGATTAACATGTTTTCCGCCAAAACAAGTTTTATAATTAAAAAATATAGCAGAATGCGAAACTAAAGATTAAAATATTCTCTACCAAAACATGTTTTATAATTAAAAAAAAAGTTTAAAGTTCGTACAAAGTTTTCATATTGACGACATCGATAGTTCTTACAAATTAATTTTGTAACAACTCAAGAATGTTATCAACACGAACACATTATACTATTTCAAGCACATATAACACACATAGACTAGGGTACATAAGTAACTAAAAAGTTCTTTCTTCAACCAATGTGGTATAGAAATCATGTCAAGAAAAGGTTAGAAAAAGTCTCCATATTATATACTCCGTATAATATTTTTTGTAAATGGAAAGAGAGAGATATATAATGCAAGAGTTATCAACACTTGGTGAAAGAATTATTTGTTACATGGAACTTCAAATTGAAGTCTAGAATCAACTAAATGTTTTCTAAGAACAATGCGTTAGCTTTTGCTTATCTAAAATCATTCACGAGAACCCAAAATATCGTTGTATGAATTACGTTTTTTGGTCATAAAGGTTAAAGTATTTTTGCATTATTGATTACAAATACTGATTTCGCAATGTTTAGGTCTATAATCCACACTTAATGCTGTTATACCTTGACCTGCCAAGCAACCAAAATTTCAAAAACTTGAGAGCTGCTATTGCTCTAAAAAGATGAGTTATTCAAGTAGAAATGGATGTTCAGCTGAATGAATTACGTTTTCAGTTGTTTGGGTAAAGTACTTTCTATATTATGATGCTTGTTTGGTGTATTTTGGCCCTAGGTTAGAATCTTATTATGTTAAAAGAGTACTTATGTTACAATCTCATTTTAAGCGGTTGGGATATCCTTTATATAGTTGCAGATAACCATGTACAATTGGGCCTGAATACAAAGAACATGCATCACTTCAGCCCAAATCTAACGGGCCTTTGTCTAGTAGTTTTCTTCTTTTTCCTTTTTGCTAAAGCATTAAGCCCAATAGTTGGACCCTCTGACAATGAAACTTTGTGTACAGACCTATTCAAAAAAAAAAAAAAAAAAAAAAAACAAAAAAACAAAAAAAAAGAAAAAAAAAAGCATTAAGCTGTGCATAAAGTGAGAGTTTATGTTCTCTAAGAAGGTTTAAGAACGAACTCATGTATGAGCTTGAAGAAGTACGTTTTGTAATTAAGTTGCGTTTACAATTATTAACGATGAAACGCATTGTAGTAAAACCATAAGTAGCAATTATTTGTTACCTAACCAAGCTCTAACCGTCTTTCGTAGATATAAAATAGAAAGTGATGTTTTCATTTCTGAAAAGTTTCACAAACAGAAACCATGTTTGAGATTGCATCAATCGTTAATTTACTTCACTTCCATTTTCTATGTGTAACGATCGAAAACAGTATAACTTATATATCAAGCAACAATTTTACATAGATGTTTTCCTCTTTCAATTTTTTTTAAGGAATAAGTTGTTTTATTCAAATTCATGGACTAAGTCATCAGTACCAGAGATATCCTTTTTATTTATTTATTTATTTATTTATTTATTTATTCTACTATATATAATTTGTGGATGGACCGCTTTCTCAGATTTCATTATAATACTATTTGCAGATTCCCAGATTTTATATTATAGTATTCTCGATGTGGTGCAATAAAAAAACATTTTCTTACCGGATAGAATAGTTGGCCTTGGTTTTTGACCCGGGTTGCCTCTCTCATTCTTTTGCTACACCGACTTTCTACACAAACCTCACCGCCCTCTCTCATTCTTATCTGGAAGCGAGGCTCATGAATTCAAAAAGTTTGGTTCCGCGATCCAGAAGAACATCGAGATCTTTAATTGTTCAGGGTTATCGATCCTCATACCGGGTTAAGCTATGCGATTGACCATAAAAGGTTGTGAATACCAAAGAATCCCATTAACCGATGGCTCGATTGTTGAACATGTTTCCCGATTCCTTTGATTATTAATATGTGATTTTTTAAAACTCCTAGCAAGAAAATAGTGACGAAGAGGTTTTTGGGATTACAGGTACTTGGAAAATTCGGTCGTATCTGAGTTGCGGATCTTATTCACGACTGCAATTACAGCTAAGGTTAATTGAAAAGTACATGTTCAACAGAGCAGTGTTAAGGGTATTTGAAGATATGATATATTCATGATTTTTTTCCATCTTTTCAGTTAAGGAAGACATCAATTTTTATGAGCTTATTATGGTTTGTCGGAGCTATGATACAGTCGCGAACACATCAACACAGTAATTATAAAAACGTGTTCATTACTCATTATTTGAATCCATTATCGAAGTTTTCTCACAAACCAAAAAAGGCAACATTAGCCATACACATTACCAAACTCCAGGTTAGCAACGTGCAGTTACTTTCGGATATGTATTTGGGTATACCGTTTCCTCATTGGCTTGTTGTCTAACGTGCAGGTCCCTTACTGAGTATAAAGCATTTGCGAATGCGTATGTTCCAATTGTCAGGCTCGATTTTGGTATGAGGAGAAGCCAAGTACTTCCACTTGCCGATCAAGTCCTTGGTATCATCGGTGTTGTCTCGGTGACGGGTTCATTTGTTCATACCTCGGGAACACCCATGATATGTCCGGTATGTAGTATGTACAGTAAGTAGTGGTAAAATAGCGTAGCCTGGTATCAAGTATCTACAGCCGGCTTTTGTAAAAACCTGCAATTTTTTTGGTTTGTAGGAACCTATAATATAAATACCAGGTTTCCTAAAACTGTTTCAATTGCCAATGCCAGTTTCACATTCTGTTGAAATATATGAGGGACTATTTGTGTCAAGTTTGAAAGTCTTATTGTGCTTTATGGAAGTTGTGAGACTGAATGACAAGTTATTAGAAGATGAAGGGCTAATATGAAACATGTTAGTATGCTCATGATGCAGCTTAGGGTTTCATAAGTTGTATCTCTGCCTCTTTCATTCTCTCTCGTTATTCACACAGTTTATTTGTATCTTCTTTAAGTTGATATCAATTGATATCGGTTAGTATTGTGAAGTCTATATCAAAGATCAATCTCTATATTTGATCTTTGTAGGTTGAGTGTTTGAGTGATCTTTGTAGTGAGGTTAGATTGGTGTCTACCTAGTAGAGATCAGTCATTGTCTTTTGTATTATTTGGTAAGCACCGTTTGGGACTTATCTTATTGAATTGTTATAATAAAAGATACACCAAGGGGTGGTTGGCAGGGTGTAACAGCTTGTGTTCTGGTTTTTGATATCATTTTTACATGGTATCAGAGCCACGGTGATAGATCTGGTGGTTCTTGATACTCTTAGGGTTTCCTATTTTTGGGGGATCGGTAATTGGTGGTTTAATTGTTCGATTCAAGTTCATTTGAGGTCGTTGTCTTTACGGCCGTGGTCAATTTAGTCTGTTCAGGCTAGATCCGGTGATTTGGTGGGTTATTGAAGTTTTCTTGATTACGGTTTCATAAACTCTAATTTGAGAAATTGGGGTTTTTCATTCCTGGTGATTTTCAAAGGTTGTTGGGCCCGTTCTTGTTTACAATATCACTAGACTAAGTGAATCTAGTGTTATTGTGACATTTCTTCTGCTGGTATTGCTCTGTAAGTCTATTTTCTTCTTTTAAGATAACACTTACTTAGTTAAGAAGGTGCAAACGGGGTAGTTAACTCCTTGACCTGCCAACTTGATTGGTACGGAAACCTGCTCTGGCTACCCCCAGTCTTCTTGACTGGTATTTTGTTAATCTTGGGTGTGAGTATAGGTTCTTTAGTGTTTCTGTGCTGTTGTTGGATATTGATATTGGTTATTGTTTCTGTTAGCTGTTATCTGTCTGTTTTACTTGTTTTCTGTTCATTAGTTGCTATTATTTTTCTGTTATCATGTCTGCTGCTGGTGGAAGTGTTGATCCACCTGTTTTAATTAGTAATCTTGATGCTGGTAATCCTTTACATATTCAGACTAATGATAATAGTGGTACTGCTTTAATTCCATTTAAACTTCTTGGAACTGAAAATTATAGAATTTGGTCTGGTGCTATGAAATTAGCATTACAAGCTAGGAATAAGTTTAGTTTTGTTGATGGATCTTGTCTGAAAGAGACTTATTCTACTAGTGATGTTTTGTCTGCTCAATGGGATAGGTGCAATGCTATTGTCTTAACTTGGTTGATGAATTCTATTTCTCAAGATGTTTATATGGGTCTTGTTTATTCTGATAATGCTGCTTGTGTGTGGAAAGAATTGTAAGAGACATATGATAAAGTTGATGGTTCTGTTGTGTATAATCTGCTTCAGAAAATTAATTGTGTTAAACAAGGTGGTACATCTGTGGCTGATTACTATCATAGGTAGAATTCTTTATGGAGAGAGTTTGATGCTTTAACCAAGTTACCTGTTTGTGTTTGTGAAGTTAAATGTTCTTGTGATGCCAGTAAAGAGTTAGGGTTGCATAAGCAACTTATGAAGTTGATGCAGTTTCTCATGGGCCTTGATGAGTGTTATCAGCCTGTGAGAACAGCTCTTTTAACCAGGGATCCTCTCCCTGAGGTTAAAGATGCTTACATCACTATTTCTAGAGAGGAATCCCATAGAGGTGTTCCAGAGTCCTCTAGTGTTACTGAATCTAAGTTGAATGCTTCTTCTTTTGCTACTAAATCTTTTAACAACAATAGAAAGGTTTTTAATAATAAGAATAACACTAGAGGTACTAATTCTAATACCATTAATAGAGGACCTAATCCTAATTTGAATTGCAAAAATTGTGGTAAAATTGGACACACTATTGAAAGATGTTATGAAATCATTGGATTTCCTCCTGGTTTTGTCAAAAATAATAATCCAGCTAAACAAAATATTTTTAGACAAAACTATAATGCTAATATTGAGGTTAAACAGTCTGAAAATAGAAACTCTACTTCTTCTGCTAGTACTTCTTCTGGTTTTACTTCTGAGCAGATGAAGAAACTCTTGTCTTTGATCAATGATTCTCCCTCTGGAAGCATACATGCTAATATGGCAGGTAAGGCTTCATTTTTTAATGGAAATGTTTGGTTTAATATCAATTTTTCTAAATACTTCTATGCTAATTCTAGTATGTCTGTGAAAACTGTTTCTTTGGGATGGATTATAGACTCAGGTGCTAATCAGCACTTGACTGTTTCTACTGTTGGTATGTTTAATGTGATTGATATTGCTAGTCTTAGGATTACTATTGGACATCCTAATGGTACTCTTGCTACTATTAGTCATGTTGGAAATCTTAAATTGACTAATAATGTTACTCTATATGATGTTTTGGTTGTTCCTGGTTATTGTGTGAGTTTGTTGTCTGTTAATAAACTTATTAGAGATAGCAAAATGTTTGTTGGGTTTGATGAAGATAAATGTTATATCCAGGATTTGAAAAGAGAGAATGTTCTGGGGACTGGTAGTCAATCTGATGGTCTGTACTTGTTTGATATGCAGTCTTATGATACTATGGGTGAGTGTAATATGGTTATGTCTTATAATGTGTCTAAACTTGTTTGGCATAATATAGATTGGGTCATCCTGCTGACCCTGTCTTATCTGTTCTTAAAAATGATCTTGGTATCTCCAAGAACTCCTCTGTGCCAGTTTGTGAGGTCTGTCATAGGGCCAAACAGACTAAGGAACCTTTTCCTTTGTCTGATCATAAGTCAAAAGGTCTTGGTGATCTTATTCATCTTGACTTATGGGGTCCTTACAGAGTAACTAGCAGAGAGGGTTACAAGTATTTTTTAACTGTTGTTGATGATTTTTCTAGGGCTGTTTGGGTTTATTTACTTAAAACCAAGGATGAAGTTTTTGGTGTATTATGCTCTTTTATTCACTTAATATCCACTCAATTTGATGTCAAAATTAAAATTGTCAGATCTGATAATGGAACTGAATTTGTAAATAGAAAAATACATGAAATGTTTTCTGATCTTGGAATAATACATCAAACTTCATGTGCCCATACCCCTCAGCAAAATGGGATTGCTGAGAGGAAACATAGACACCTGCTCAATGTAGCCAGGAGTCTTATGTTTCAAGGGGGATTCCTTTAAGATTCTGGTCTGATTGTGTTCTAACTGTTGTATATCTTATAAATAGGCTGCCATCTTCTGTTTTAAAAGGTAAATGTCCCTATGAGTTGTTGTATAATAGTAAACCAAATCTTTCCCACTTGAAGTCTTTTGGCTGTCTGTGTTTTGCAACCATTTTAAACAATCATGATAAAATGTCTTATAGGTCTGAAAAGTGTGTTCTAATTGGTTTTCCTTCTACTAAAAAGGCATATAAGCTTTTAAGTTTGGATACTAGAAATGTATTTTTTGCAAGAGATGTAAAATTTTATGAAAATATTTTTCCTCTAAAAATGAAAACCTGTGATTCTATTGATACAGATCATGTAAATGAAGTAGAACACTTGAATTTTTTTGATAGTCTGGAGTCTCAAAGTCCCAATGATGATGGGAAAGATACACCAGTTCAGGATGATAGTTTGCCACCTGTAAGTGATGCAATAGACTATGAAACAGATACTACTTGTGTGCATCATGAAGGTAGGCATTCTGCAACCTACTTTGGTGACCAACACTGGTCTGAGGGCAGTCCCAATAGTGATAACACTAGATTTATACCAACTTAGTCTGTTAACACTAATGAAGATGAGCAGACACCTGTTGTAAGAAGGTCTACTAGAGAGTCTAAAACTCCTATTAGGTTTAATGATTATATGACGAGTTCTAAGCTTAGATATGGTATAGAAAATATGTGAGTTATGCTGGCCTTAATAGAAATAACATGTGTTTTGCTTCTACTTTGAATAAGTCTTGTGAACCTAAAAGTTATGAAGAAGCTGTTAAAAATCCTAATTGGAGTGATGCCATAAATAATGAAGTTGAGGCTCTTAATAGGAATAATACTTGGACTGAGTGTGAATTACCTGTTGGTAGACATGCTATTGGTTATAAATGGTTATGGAAAATCAAGTATAAATCTACAGGTGAGATTGATAGGTATAAAGCCAGATTGGTTGCTAAAGGTTATAGTCAAAGAGAAGGGTTTGACTATGATGAAACCTTTAGTCCAGTTGTTAAAATGGTTACTGTTAGATGTCTTATTAGTATTGCTGTTAATATGAATTGGCCTCTATATCAGTTAGATGTTAACAATGCTTTCTTATATGGGGATCTTGATGAAGATGTCTATATGATCTTACCAAAAGGGTTTAATGGAGGTGATGACAAAAAGGTTTGCAAACTCAATAAGTCTCTTTATGATCTTAAACAAGCACCAAGACAGTGGAATGCTAAACTTACCACTGCCTTGGTTGAACATGGGTTTGAACAAAGTAAATTGGATTATTCTTTGTATGTTAAACAGAAAGGGTCTATGTTTATGGCATTATTGGTGTATGTTGATGATATTGTCATTACTGGTAATGATGATGTTGAAATTAACAAATTCAAAGAGTTTTTGAGTTCTAAGTTCATGATAAAAGATTTGGGAGAACTTAAGTATTTTCTTGGTATTGAAGTGTTAAAAAATGATAATGGTATATGTATGACTCAAAGGAAGTATTGTTTAGAGTTGTTACATGAATATGGTTTGTTAGCTGCTAAGCCAGTTGACACACCATTGCCTGAGAATACTATATTGAGTTGTGTTGAAACTGATAATGATAAAGTGTTGAATAACATTACTAACTATCAAAAATTGGTTGGTAAGTTGATTTATTTAACTAATACCAGACCTGATATTAGTTATGCTGTTCATTGTTTGAGTCAACATATGCATAATCCTTTACAGTCTCATTTGAAAGCTGCTTTAAGAGTTTTGAAGTATTTGAAAGGTTCTCCAGGTTCTGGTTTACAAATTAATAAAAAAATCTGATCTAAAACTTAAGGCTTATGCTGATGCTGATTGGGCTAAGTGTCCTAGAACTAGAAAATCTGTGACTGGTTTTTGTGTTTTTTTGGGAGATACTCTTGTTTCTTGGAAAAGTAAAAAGCAGGCTACATTGTCTAAAAGTTCTGCTGAAGCTGAATATAGAAGCTTAGCTTCTACTACTTGTGAAGTAATTTGGTTGGGAAATTTGTTGAATAGTTTTGGTCTTAAAAATTTGTTACCTGTGGATATTTTCTGTGATAATAGTGTTGCTAATCCTGTGTTTCATGAAAAAACAAAACACTTTGAATTGGATGTGCATTTGGTTAGAGAAAAAGTTTCTGCAGGTGTTATCAAAACTATAAAAATTCATACTGATATGCAGGTTGCTGATATATTTACTAAATATCTTGGTAAAAGACAGCATAGTATGTTTTGCAAAAATCTTGGTATGTTTGATATGTTTGCAGGATCTAACAATGGAGTAAATAATAATGGTCAAACAAAGAATGGAAGTTGCATTCAAGATGAAGACTTGTCAACTTGAGGAGGGGTGTTGAAATATATGAGGGACTATTTGTGTCAAGTTTGAAAGTCTTATTGTGCTTTATAAAAGCAATTAAAATCTCGGTTTTTGGAAGAGTGGGCGGAATTAGTTGCTAGTCAACTAACCCAATAACTAAATATGCAATCAAAATAAAATAACAAAAATGAAAGTAAATCTAATTAAACTAATGTCGTGTGAACAATAATGGGGAGAATTGTGTTTACTTAGGTTTCATTACTCCCTAGATATCTTTTACAGGTTAATAGTTTGTTACAATTGCGTGGATGACGGGTTATATTCCTTAATACCATTCGTGGGGTGGCGTACGTACTTCCCCAACTCTATAAGCTCCTACTTCACTCCTATATCGAGCCTGCAAGAAGCTCCTAACATGGGATCATTAGAATTCGCTCATACATTAAATACAACCATAATAACCTAGTACGCATTGGTTCATGTTTCTTAAGACGTTCAAGCATGTTACCCTATGGAAGTCTGCCAGTTTTCTTAAGCCTAACATCGAAATCATTCATCCCTAACAACTATAAACAAACAATCAACCCATAATCAACATCTAGGTTTCACTACATCTAAGCAAACACACAAGAAATCTAGCCTAGCATGTTAAATTCAAGACAAGCGTAAGATATATTCAAACAACACATAGACATATTGAATGAATTGAAAGGATACTTATCTTAATTGAACATGAAAGGTTTCAAAGGGTAGAAACCCTTGAAAGAGCAGTAAAATTCGTGCTAGGGTTTCTCCAAGTTATCCCTAAAAGTTACACACTAATGAATGAAAATTGAAAAACTATATATAGATTTTCCATCGTGACGGCGTCAAGAAGAAATATCTGACGCCGTTAACTCGCCACCCATAATAATATCGGATTGCCTAGATCCAGATTTGACGCCGTCATGTGTAAAGATACTCTGGGCCGTCACATGCAATTGGACCATGACGGCCTATGGTGACGCCGTCATGCCCTTAGTGTAAAACTCTCTGGACCGTCACGGACTTTATGCACTTCACCTCTTGTTTTACTCTTGACGTTGTCATGTAGAACCTTGTGACGCCGTCAAGTACTGTTCCCAGCAAGGAAAATTAAGACTTTGCCGTTTTCTTCACTTTTGTGCTCCAAAAATGTCCAAAATGCTTCTTTTTCCAGAATTCACTCCAAAAGTACCTAAAATCACAAAAGGAACGATTTAGGGCAATATTTGATCAAATAAATTTAATTCCAGGCTTAAATGACCCCCTAAAAACGGATCATTTTTCGCCTCATCACTGTTGCAAATCTAATATTGTGTCAAAATCATCGATATTAAGCATATACACGGATCAGTTTATTCGGTTTTGTCCACAGTCTGGTCAAACCAGTTTGTTCGGTTTGTACTTGATTATTTTGCGCTTACTTATGTGTGCTTCTTTGTTAATTAGGTTGTTGTATGTACGACATGGCTGTTCACCGCAAGCGTTTTAAGCTTTTGTAAGTCCTTTTCTTGAACGAGAGTTCTCTCTATATTTTACTGTGTTCTCAGAGGCTTCGGTCAGTGGGTTGTTTCACGAGATTCGTCCAGTTTGTTGGTTCAATGGGTTTGTTTAGTTGTTGATTTCAGTGGATGCAATGGGTGGGTTGGCAGCTAAATAAGCAGGTTGGGGTTGGGTAACAGGGTACAGGTTAACACATGTCGCTTTTAAACGGGTCAGGTCATTTGCTCTAAAAAAAGTTTTACAAGCAAGGACCAACTCAATAATTATGATAGGGACCATGTACAGAGCAAAATAGCCTTTCTTAAAGAGTTTGAAAGATAAAAATTCAGGTTTAGAATGGTACTGTTTCATAGACTTGCTTTAAGTTGGCTGACATGGAGAAATGATTAATTATTTGCAATAAACCATTAAACCTTGGGGGTGTTTGTCTAAGGCGTTAAGTTTATTTTTTGGGCATAAGCTTGGTGTCCACGGAAACCTCTCCTAAGCTGTTGGTGAGAGTGTGGTATGTGATCCGGTTGCATATGTTGTAACAGATTCGGGACAAAACCCGTTTAGCTATGGCGCTTATTCGTATGTTGTTGTTGGGGTATGATACATTGGGTCAACCCGTGACATTTTAATACATACAATGATTGTTTCTACACGCATATTTACAGATTCTTGATGCTTCACTGTCATGTGATTCACAATCCGAACGATCTTACAAATCAAGTGTCCTTAAGCGTTTATGTTTGTTTTCAGAGTGGAAGAACAAGTTTAGGGGATACAATATACATGTACATGACTTCCGCAAGCATATTCTCCAGTGAATACATACCTGATTGTCCCAACATAAAAGCTCAGAACATGAGGAACTGGAGTTAGGAGATCGTGTTGAGGCCTCAATATAACTCACTTGGCCTTAAAAAGAGAACATTGCGTATGGTGCAACAACAGGTGTGTTGTTCTTAGCCTGATATAGATTTATGGATGACGTACATTTGGATCATACTATTACATAAGCGTCTTCGAATTAGGCTACTGCAGCATAAGGTTTGTTTGGTTTAGGCTGTTGCAGAAATAGCATGAGCTTGGTTGAGGTTACAATAGGAATGAGGAGTGTATGGCTCAGGCTATAATAAGAAAAAAATGTGTTTGGATGAGACTGCAAATGCGTTTCACAAGTGTGTATATGAGGAAAAACCTATTTTATTTTATTTTATTTTATTAGTAATTTGTGCTAAGCAGCAACTAAATTTAAAATTTTCGCTCATGTAAGGTGATGAGCAGTTTATAAGCCGAAAAAAAAGACAAAAAGAAAGTGAATAGTGTATTTTCTTACTGTTACTATGTGAATATAACCATATCAATATACATCAGCGTACAATTCTACATATTTGGTAATCGCTCTTGAAGACGTCAGTGAAGGAGAAGAAGAAAGTGAGGATGAAGACGAGCCACGGGTATTATTAATCAATCATCTCTTTGTGTTTAGTTGCTTAATTTCACCTTTGATATATCATTTTATTGTATCAAAGGTGACAAGGTAAGGTGACGACCCAATTTTGGTTCGAAATTTATTGTAAAGGACTAGATACATGTCAGTCAAGAATCTTATAAATCTTGACAGAGCAAACATATTTGGTGAATAACAATGAACTGCTCCTAAATTAAATGTGTATACTGACAGATCATGTAGTTTGTATACTAATGGGGCTGTTAGAGGTTATACAACAGGTGCCCAAAGTTTTGCTCTACACTTGAGACGACATGACTCTATGCACATCATGGAGGTCGCATTTGTTGTGCCAGATTACGCAGGTAACTCAAGAAATGGTAGTCTTATATGCATGAATTTGAGGTCCACATATTAGTCCCACAATTTTAGGATAAATCAAGTCTTTATTAGGTGGATTTGCTACGTCCTATTTGTAGATATTTACTCTATGCACAACAAGAAATTTATACCCAGGGCTGATGATCGATTTGTTGTGCCAGATTACGCGGGTATCTCGAGAAACGGTAGTCTTATATGCATGAATTTGAGGTCCACATATTAGTTCCTCAATTTTATGTTCAGTCAGGACTTTATTTGGTGGATTTGCTACATCCTATTTGTAGATATTTACTTCTTCTGGAACTACTACTAAGTATATTATTTAGGAAGATGAACTTTAAATAACATGATACTCAAATTTAACATTACTTTACCATATTTAATAGTTCAAAATGATGACTGAAATTAACTTGCATATGCTCTTAAGAGTTACTATAGTGCTATGTAATGACGTTGTATCTGAGAAGAATATATATTTTTTGGTCTAACCTCCTAAAAGTTTATTATATTGCAATTTGAGTTATTATTTAATTATGTGTTTTTGATAGCGTAATTTTCTGATGACCGAGTATTTATGTTAGTTTACATAAATCTTTATATTTACTATTACTTGAGAATAAATTTAAATTAACTAATCTTACAAGTATTGATATTAACATAGGTTTTGTTGAGATGATGGAACCTGTATTCTCACGTAAGGCACGACGTTGCATTTTGCATACAATTCGGTGGCTTTCCTACTTTACATACCGCTTTAACTCCCAATTTTATTGTATCTACAGTTTTTCACCATTCAAATCAGTAATAAGTAAAAATGGCCTTTTGGTAACATTGCTGCTATGATATCGTTGCTTAACTTTAACCTATGTGTCCTTAATAAATCACCTATAGATGGCAAAATAGGGGAGGGATCAGACATGTTTAGTAATTAGTCAAATAGGTACGGGTGTAACAGGTAGTACTAATTATAGATTAGATAGGTTACCTAGCAGTTGAGAAACATCTTAAATTGCTCGAACCTTATTAGATAATTAGTTAGGCTGTTTCATATATGCACATGATTTATTTACCAAGTGATGGATACTGGCCTATTATCGTTTTGATAATTTTTGTTACCAAGTATCAGAGTTCCTAAGCTCTTTATTATTTGCCTGTTTCATATATGCACACGCTTTTCCATTAAATATATCGAAATTAAGTCTTAATTGTATATACAGTTGACAATGATCATCAACTTTGGCTTCCATACTCCCTACGTGGCCAAGTTAGCTAATAGTCACCAACATAAGGAAGCTTTTTTTGTATCAAGCATTGAAGTTTGAAGGCTGGAATTTAACTTTGGCGACACAATATGTTAAAGGATAATCATTGGCGCAAATTCAATGTAACATATGATGTAAGTACAAGTAGCATGTCAAATACATGTGTATGTAGTATACATACAATCTGTGTAATCTCATCATATCAATTATCACCAATAAATTACATTAATAGTGTTTATAATATTTTTGTTTCCAATTATTTTATTTAATATATTTGCCGTTATTCATTATTATTTTACGTGGAAATAGTTTTGTCAAACAATTTATGAAGCGAACCCGCCCATCGGGCGGGTCATGAAGCTAGTTTTTTATATATTTATATTATTTTATATATATAAAATGTCTATTAAAATTTTATACTAATATAAAAAAAAACTTTTTTATACTTGAAATATTTTATTTCCCAAAACTATATATAATTAAATTTAAAAAAATATATAAATAATGTAATTCAAGTACAAAATTTGGTTTTCGGTTTTGACCCATAACCGAACCGAACTTCGGTTTTGTTTTCAGTTCGGTTCGGTCATAGATATTTTCGGTTCGGTTCGGTTCGGTTCGGTTTTTGGTTATGACCCGAAATTTTTTTTTAACCGAACAACCCGAACCGAATAAACTGATTAACCAAGAACCGAACCGATGAACACCCCTACCTCTCTCTTTTTACATTTTGTTGTTTCCTATCTTTTTTTTTCTAAAGAGTTAATTTCATAAATGGTCTTTGTGGTTTGTCGGTTTTAACGAAAATGGTCCCTAGAAAGAAAATTTAACAGATCCTCTCCTTGTGCTTTTGACCCGTATCGGGTTTGATCCCTAACAGTGATAAAAAAATAAAAACCCGATACGGGTCAAAAACCATAGGGAGAGGATAGTAAAAAAATGAAAACCACGGGGACCAAATTGATGCGGGTCAAATCCATTGGGTGAGGATCCATTAAATTTTATTTCTAGAGACCATTTTCATTAAATCCGACAAACCACATGGACGATTTATGAAATTAACTCTTTTCTAAATAATAAAGTATATTTTTTGTTATTCTATTCCATTTTTGCATAACATTTTATTAGGGATGAGCACGGTACCGGTCACGTACCGAATTAGTGGTACCGATATTTTCCCGAGCATAAATTAGTGGTAGCGGTACCGTACCGAATGGGATTCGGATACTGGTACCGGTACCGGTATCGGGAAATCGTGTTTTACC
Source organism: Artemisia argyi (assembly GCA_030686995.1). Lineage (NCBI taxonomy): Eukaryota > Viridiplantae > Streptophyta > Magnoliopsida > Asterales > Asteraceae > Artemisia > Artemisia argyi. The sequence goes on along the minus strand of CM060680.1, from coordinate 21,682,325 downwards.
CCTTTTTTTTTGAGAATTTCCCGATTTGGTACCGGTCTCCTACCGAATTAGTGGTCCCGATTTTTTTTCACCTTATTTCCTAGTCCCGGTACCGTACCGTATATGAGAATCGGTACGGTTCCGGTTTGATTTCAGGATTCGGGTCGAAATGCTCATCCCTACATTTTATATATATCTAAAGTTTGCATAACATCTTATACTTTGCTCCTCATCCAGTTTTTTTTTTCTTTTTTTTTTCCTTCTTCTTCTTCTTCTTCTTCTTCTTCTTCTTCTTCTTCTTCTTCTTCTTCTTCTTCTTCTTCTTTGTTGCTCTGCTCTCTAATAGTTTATAACATTGAGTGTGCTGCACCTTTTTTTAATTTGTCTTTCACTGATTATTTTTAATTTTTTGATAAGCAATGTGATTGTCATTGTGCAGCGTTGTCAGAAGTTTGTGCGTGGACGTGGTGTTTATTTGGAGCTGCTGAATTATTGTTTGCAACTAAATGTTGTCAAGTGAGAATAAAGGAGCTCTATTAGCAGCAGTTTCGTCATGTGAATAGAGGCTAAGAGCAACGGTACATTGCCACAATACCTTTTCATGTCAAGTTGTTGTAAAATTGGTTTGTTGTTGGAAAATTGACAGTGCGTCACTCTTGAACAAATTTGAAATAAATATTCTCATACTATTTTTTCAACTTTAGCTTTCTATCTATTACATGAGACTGTGAGTGAATGTACGTCTCGCAGAACTTTTTGACTATGTATTTAATTCAATTCTACATCGATCTTCAAAATGAAAATTATGTTTGACCCACTTTTACTTATTTTGATAGGTCTTAGAAGCGACACATGACAATTTTATGGCGTTCTTGCAAATGTGCAGGGTACTTACAGAGTACTTAAAACTGCTATTCTACTCAGATAAGCACAAAAGCAGAAAAAAATAGCCGTATAAAATGTATCTTCAGCGTTGGTATTTAGATATGACGAATAGGGGTGTTTGGATTTAGAGCTAAAAATAATGTTGTTGCTTACAAATAAAGAAGTGAGCACTTAAAGATTTATTGGCTTATTGAGATTTGAAAAATCAAAAGGCTCACTTTTTCCAGATTATGAGCTTATTAGTTTAGGCTTTTAACAAACTTATGTTGCTTTTAGTTTGATACTGATCACTGCATTTGTTCGAAGTATTAGATGATAAATAAGGCCCAAGCCCGATATGTGGGGTTGGGTCTATTAGGGTTTCATTATGTATTGCCTCTATATATATCGTATCAATAAAACGTATCTCCTGAGGGGTTTCAATGTAAAAAAAATAAAAAAATAAATAAAAACTCTCTTGTGGGAGCATGTCTGATCCTCAGGTGGCTAAGTTGAGCCGCCTCCCTTTAGCCGCCCCGTCAAACCCTAATCATAAAAATAAAAATCAGCCGTCACCTTTATCTCTTAAATTTTTTGTTTTTTTTTTTATTTATAGTTATTGTTCGTCCTCTGTTTCATGTCGATCATCAACTACTGCTACAACTTTTTGACCTTGGTCTACATATTTCGTGGCCTATGACAATTGACAAATACAAGGATAAGGTTGACCCACTTGCAGAGAAAGCATGGATTGAAATCTAGAAGCAATACGCGGTTCTCTATGCTAATTAAAGTGCTATGTAAGATTACGAGATCCAAAGAATTGAAAGAGAATAAAAGGGTTAACGATTGTTTATTATTATTATTATTATTATTATTATTATTATTATTATTATTATTATTATTATTATTATTATTATTATTATTGTAAGGATTTTTCATTGAAACCAAGGAAATTACATGAAATTGGAGGAGAGTCTAGACACAATCTGTGCTCCCACTCCTTTTTGAATACACAAACTAACTCGATGGAAAATAAAAGCACCGCTCTTAACGTTGTTAGAGTGGCTGCTGGCAATAGTCCCGACACGCGAAAGTGTATTCAAAGCTTCCACATCAAGTTCCCCAAACGTGGAAAAAGCGAAAGGGACGAACTTGTATCCATTTTCTTCACACTTGGACCCATACTTCTTCCTTTTCTTTTCCACAGCATTACTCAAAGCAGCCCCAGGAGCCCATGACGTTACCCCAGTCCCAGCAAACGGAGAGACCCCAGTCACATCCAGACATGCATCCTTACCTTGGAACCAGTTAAACAATAGCACATCTGCGGGGCGTAATTCTCTCCCTTCCTCTGTAAGGAATCCCATTGGAGCCTCTTTACGCACCATAATCCCAGCTTTGGAATATATATCAACAAAGGTGTCACACACCAAATTATGCCTGAACTTAACACCCACTTCGCTAGCGCAGTGGACCGCGTGATCCCCCCCACTGGTCCATACGGTGTACATTGCAACTCGGGCATAAGCTGCCTTCAGAGAACATAGGAACCGCGAGCCTGTAGCATAACATAACACTGATCGAAATTGGAGAGGATTCATCCTTTGTCCGAGACCGTCAATAGGGATGGCGAAGAGGAAGTCCTGCGCATGTGGGGCGTGGATACTGCTAAGTATAGCCACCTGTCTTGGACTTAGTGAGTACTTGGAAACAAGGTCTTTCTCAATGACACCGAAATAACACTTTGCCAAGGTTTTCATCATTTGGGGGGCAGAAGCGCCCCCGGTGACAGTGAGGAAGTCGGTGTTACAAGTAGTGTTGAATATGTCCAAAGCATGCTGGAATGAAGGGCCATGTGTAACAATCCCCGTCTTGGTGAGTATCCTATCCTACAAGTCGTTCGTTTGCATCCGAGAAGCGAGGAAAGCATAATGGATGATATCCCCCGCTGAAAGGATGCCAAGACCACTGAGCTTTATTGGAAGAGTGGCAAGCCTCCACTGCCAATCACCAAACCCTGGCCCCGAAGCAGTAACAATTTTCTCCAAAGAGGCCCGTAACGTCTGATCGAACTGAGCTTGGGCCTCTGATAAGTGCAAGGGGGAGCATGTTCTCAAAGCATAAGATAATTTCGAAACTCCTGCACAATTACGCAAAAGGAGAAGCTCGCATTGCGGATCATTAAGTTTGTTAATTGCCTCGATTAAATGTATGGTTTTGGAGACCCTTTTGGACGCCAAGTCCCGACAAAAACCTTCGTCCAAACTAACCGAACCACCAAGAAGTTTGACACCATTGAGCGGGCGAGCGATGTTTATAGGAAACACGCCCTCCACTCTGCTTCTAGGGTCTTAGGCAGGCCAGAAGAGTTCAGTCTTGTCAACATTTAAAAACAAACCACGAGCGGGGCCCTTTGTCCTTATGATGTCAAGTGCCTTGGCGACCATAAGCGTATCTCCAACAATAGTACCATCATCAAGGTACCACGCCTGAAGGGTAAGTTCACATGACTGATTGAAAAAAAATAGTTGTTTTATTGTTCGTTTGTTAGTCGATTGTTCGTACGGCTTTGTTACCAGTCGACTAAAGTTGACCATTGGTATCAGTCCCTAAAGTCGACCGTTGGAACGGTGTTGTTACCAGTCGACTTAGCCGACCGTTGGTACCAGTCGACTAAAGTCGACCGTTGGTACGGTTTTGTTACGAGTCGACTAAAGTTATGTTTTATTATTATGTTGATGTTTTCTTTTCTTTTCTAGTTTATTACTCCAGTCCGAGCTTACGCGATTTTGCTGCTCGAACTGCGGGGGAGTATTAGATGATAAATAAGGCCCAAGCCCGGTATGTGGGGTTGGGTCTATTAGGGTTTCATTATGTATTGCCTCTATATATATCGTATCAATAAAATGTATCTCCTACGGAATTATGTAGTCTAACAGGAAGTAGGTAGCAGTGATTGGTAGATGATAATAATATGCATTCCTATATTGTGTAATAGCCCTTGAATTAGATGAAGTTCTGTTATTAGGGTCGGGTCAAAGTAGTACGGATTTAGGGAACGAGTCGAGGGATATAAGTAAAAGAAAAAAAATTTAAGTACGCGGTTTGATTTAAGGAATTTGGGCTAGGAAATGCTTTAGGGGGCATATTAGAGCCCATTATGGTAAGTGTTTGGTTTGCTTTAAGGAATTTGAGTCGGAAGAAGATTTAGAGGACCACAAGAGAGCTGATTGTTTTGTGAAAAAAAATAGTACAGATTATAAATGCTTGATTTTCTTTAGGGAATTTGGGTTACGAAAAGCTGTAGGAGGTCATAAGAGGGTCCATTCCAATGGGATAAGAAAGCAGCAGAATCAATATTGATTAATTTAATTCAGGAAATTCATGTCGGAAGAAGCTTGAGGGGTCATATGAGAGTCCATCTGATAACAAGTAGTAAGGATGAAATATGCTTTGTTTACTTCATGCTTTTGCGTAATTCTAACAGTGTGTGGATATGATTAATGGGTATAAAATGATGAGTAAATAGGCACTCATCACAACTTCATACAAATTGTATTATTAACAAACTTATATAAATGGATTCATTTTATATACAATGACATTCATATATATGCAGGTGACTATTGGACAACTTTATGACCGCCTTATCACCGAATTGGACACAAATCAAACATTCAAAGTCTATAGGGAAAGAGCGTCATTGGTGGTTGGAGGCCAAGGAGAGCGTCATATGGGTAATGTGTCCCTAAAGTTGTATATTTCTTGCAGATCTTTTGAAGCATGACGTTTTCTGAGATTTTTTAGGATGTCTTGTTTAACTAAATTAGGTATCTTGCTTGAGATAATGAGACGTGAAGTGTTTGTGCCAACTGTCCATGCATGAGGAGAATAAAAAAGAAGTTGCTAAAAAGCTAGAAGCTGCATTGGTGCAAGAGTAATGGAACAGAAGGGAAGGATGAGGCTCACGCACCCTAGTGGTTATCTTGATGAAATGAGGTCTTCTATTAATAACGTGGTATGATTGGTCGAAGTAGGGTGCTCAAAAGGGTGCAATGTTCGGTATCAAAAGGTTGATTCTGAGTATGTAGTGAATTTGATAAAAAGCTGTTAAGTAGGAGATCAAAATTTAATGCTATTTGTCCACGCAATTTCTTCAAAGACCGCTTGTTATGATATTGTGAATTTTTAGTGCAAGAAGGTTGAATGCATAAGTTGTACATTTTGCCAACAAATTAATAAGTAAATAAGTTGCAACTACAACCCTCCAGTACACATAAAAAAATTTCAGGTAGAGAGAGCCCAAATTTTATTGTGGAATAAATAATGAATCTCAATACCTCTCTACTTTGTATTTAAAACTAGCTTATAGACCCGTTGACACCAGGTAATTTTTAAAAGAAATAGAGAAATGAGATGATAAGAAAAGTAATAACGTAAATTTGTTCCATTTAAAATATGAAACAAAGAATAAGATAATGCGTCCATTATAAGATAAGAAATTGCTTATGTTACAATTACACTAACAAGCATTTGGGGTCTCCAAAATCTATTGTGTAATAGAAAGTGATTATATTGATGATAGATACATAATACACCTCGAACGGTGATCATTGATCTTCAAGTACTTCTCTATACACGACATTTGTTGTAGTTTTAGAGATATTACCATCCTGATCACAAACGACAACCTTCAAACCTTTCTTGCATTTTAATCTCGAAACAACAACGTACAGTTGTCCATGACGCGGCAAGTACAAACCAACTTTAGAAAGCGATTGACCTTGGCTTTTTTTGATTGTCATGGCAACTGAAACTGAGATAGTATAAGATTGAATGAAATGATATGATTTTGACACAAAATATGGGAAGGTAACAAATATTTGGAGATTTAAAATAATGGATTGTTTGTTAAGAAAAGTAAGTTGATTTTGTGAGAGATTAGTTCAGTTTCGAAACTGATGTAATTAAATACATTGAAGTGTTTTTTACATTCGTATGTAGAGTTGAGAGTATTGTATGTTTGGTTGAATTTAATTACACAAAATAAAGAAAATAGATTTCAAAGTCTTGCACAGGGTTGAAAGGAATATGAGATAAATAGATAAGATAAGTAACTTTAGCTTACATTTACAGGTTTGAAAAAAATAAACATTGTTGTTGTGTAAACAACTTTTATACATTAGATCAGTTATTCGAAAAGTTAAATACATGCAGTCACACATGATCATCCAGCTGCAGTCCTTCAAACTTTGATCCGTCTGCTTGTAAGACCAATGCTGGCACAAAAACACTGCAAAATGAAAAGTTTAAAAGAAAACATGCATTGTATAGATAAGAACTGGAAATTGACAAACACAATCCAAAATTTCTAAAACCATAGTCGATCAGATCAAAGATAAGGTCTAAAAGTGATTTGGACTCCCAATTCACAATCAACGACACAAAATGTCACAGTGCATATTCAAAAGGGAATTAAAAATGAAACAAATGTCTGTAAATGCAAAATTGATGCATCTATTTATTTGTAGTTATCAATCTTCACTTTGCGGATTTCTCCATCGGATGCACGTTTAGCACTCTTTTGTTTCTCAAACGGGGTAGTATTTTTCATCAATTGGAGATTCCAGATCCTGAATAGAGCAACAACATGCTAAGTATGATTATACATGGAACTGTAACGGGCACTTAAAAAAACTATGACGCACTTACCAATGGAGTTATTTGAGGAACAACGGAACTGAACTGGCTGCATGATTATCCTATTTAACAATCAAATGTGGAAGAATAAACATGTTGTTCAACAATTGACTATACGTTAATAGTATTATGCTATAGAATCACTACCTTAACCAGAGTTGTTGTGGCAATATCAACGGACTCCCCCTCAAATGCAAGTTTAGCACTCTTTTGTTTCTGAACTGGTGTGGTATTTTCGTCAGTTTGAGATTCCAGATCCTGAGTAGAGGATGAACTATCAAGCATGTTTACAGGCAAGAGTAACGCACGTATCTTGAAACCTATCCTCTTTATCTGACTCTTCCCTCTTCCCTCTGTAGCATCTCCTCTATCATTATCATCCTCAGATTCACTTCCACTTGCTTCTAACAAATAATAGAAAATATTAAATAGTGTTAATGTTAAACAACATGTGTCATTTCCTATGTCATCTTAAATAACAGAAATCCAATGCAATTTTATCGATTCTTAGGTCTTAGATTACAAAAGTGCAAGATACAAAGCAGAAATAACACATAAACCACCATCTAATAGAGGAAATTAAAATCATAAATATACATCATAAATTAAATTTTCATATGCAATATTGAACAAATTTCCAAGCTTAGAAGCTAATACAACTATGCATGCAATTTACAAAATGTTTTACAAACTTCAAGAAGTTCTAAACTATCGAATACATGAAGACGAAACAAAGCTTATATGTGACCATAAGCTCCACAATGATTAAATGCTTGGATTTTGTTATATTATGCACCTATCTACCAAACCTTCTCAATATATGAAATTTAAAATTCAGCCTTTATAGACTCCAATGTTTTTGTTGGCCCATCCTTGATTCAACAGTTATCTTTATATCCCATCTTTTGCTTAAGACACTAATTGCTTAATAACTAGATAGATTCATTTTAGCAACCAAAGTCAACTATTACCTCATTTTGCAAAGCAACCTTACTGATCCTTTAACTTTTAATAACTTCTCCCGTTTTGAAAAAGCGTTAAAATTTCTAACAAAGATGTATCTGCACCATAGCACTACATAATAAAGATGTTGGGATATGGTAGAAGGTGTGCGAGCTTATGTTTATCTATGATTCTATAATCTAATTATGTTCTACTTTATTGTCTTAGTAGCAAGTCAAACAATAGTGCTTAAATAAAATATATATTGCAGTTGCATTGACATTGCCATGATAACTCAAAAAAGGATGTTAAAACTGACCCGTGTAACCCGTAGAAAGCCATACCAATTAGTCAACTTGAACTTAATATTCTTGAACCTGCAAAAAATATAGTGAATGATTAGATCATAACCCGTATTTATTGTGAATAGGAGATTGTATATTTTGTGTTGATCACAAATCAAAAGGGTCTATTAGAGCATCTCCAACTTCAAAGTCCAATTGTAAAGGAACACTCAGGTATGACTAAAATAAAGTTCGTTAAAGAACATGCATTCAGATCACTAAGCTACATCTGGTGTAAGTCAGCAATACTAAAAAGGGTATCATTATGAAATTTAAGAAGGGAGTTAAGGCCATGTAAGATATACTTAGCTTCGTTATGATTAACTAATTGCCCATTTTAATTACAAAAAATACATCGTTCATAACAATCTAGCTGTTTGAATAACATGATTAGGAGATCATGCATAAAAAATACACATTATGTGATTTTTAATTTATTTGACCCGTTTCCTTTTATGCTATTTCGTTACCCGTTGGAGGTAAAAGAGTAAAAACATAAACAAATGGAACCAACTTGCAAATGGAAGTGATTAACCAACTTGCTTGTAAACTTGTAGGGATGAGTAGGGTTACTCTATCATGACACAACTTAACTAAATCAAACAATAGTGCTTGAATAAAATATATTGTAGCCGCATTGGCATTGCCATGATATCGCAAAAAAGGATGTTGTTAAAACTGACCTGCTACTACCTTAGTCCATAATTTAAACTAATCACAGTATCTTGAAAAGTTATATGATCGGAAACAATAATAAATCACAGTCCTGCGCAAACGTTTAAGTGTTGTATTAAAAGTTTCTGTGATTTTTAAAAGATAAAAGGGTTGGCGTTTACTTATCGTTGAATGCATTACCTTTCTGGGTCAAGGATGTTAAAGTATTTATGTATTTCGATACTTGTTTTGTTTGTTTACGCCACAGGTTAAAATCTTACTTATGTTGAAAAGAATACTTTAACAACGCCATAAGATATAACTGGGCCTAAATATTTAGTTTAGCCCAAATCTGGTTGGCCTTTCTCTAGGTTTTTTTTTTTTTTTTTTTTTTTTTTTTTTTTGGCCAAAGCGTTTGCCTTGGTCTTTTAAAATCTTAGCCAAATTGCATAAATTTGATGCCCGAGTGGGTAACTCACTTGGTTCGAAATGAGAAATAAGATTTGAAAAATCCTTGTTCTTATATTCTCATGATAAATGTACTTTAAACTTGCACGTGGTTGTGAAAAAGATTTGGAAATATAGAGCATTGTTTAGTATAGAGTATAAACCTATGGGTTTAGAAATCCTTGAATATTCAAAGTCGATAAGTATCTAAACATGATGATTGACATATCGTTGTTGTGTATATGTAAGACCACGTTAGAACGAAAGTATACATGGCACTCAAGATATTCAAAGGGATATCCTCGCTATGAACATTTAACTATTAAAATATGTTTTTTTTAGAAAGGCAACTATTAAAATATGTTAATGTCATTAAAGGTTTTGATATGTGTATACATTATCTAATAAGATTTATGTTGGTTGTTGACTATTGAGTTAGATTGAACGTCTATTTATTTTGCACGTTGTGTTTTAAACAAAAAAATTAAGATACACTTTTACATTTCAGTTGTTTCTTTATTAGCTTTCACAATTAGTTTTCCTTTATTTGAAATAGAAGATTACATTGGTCTCCACCAAACATGTTTTAAAATACCAAATTGTAATTAAAATGGTAAGAGTTTATATGAGTTTTCGACAATTGCAAGACCTTTAAGATTTTTTCAACCTTAAAGATGCTGAAATACTCGAAAACATAATACCAATCTCAACACATTTAATACATTTACCCTTATGGTATATAAGTAAACAACAACTTTTATCTTCGGCCTATGTGGCATAGAGTGTTAGGATAAAAGGTTAGAAAATATTTTCATAAAAAAATGGTAAGAAAAAGATGATTTAAGAGTTCTTTACATTTGGTGAAAGAAAGATTTGTTACAGGGAACATCAAAAGTTGATAATAATGAGTCTGGGCAGAATTCAATCAATGAAGAAGAGTAGCAAGATCTGTGATAGATTAGGAGAAAGATTATGCAATAAAGCCTACGACATCACATTTTAAACCAACACAAACCATTCTCACCGCCATATTCTGGTTCAAGTGTAATACTCCAACTATAGGTGCTGTTTTTGCGTGTGTAGTGTTGACAGACGTTTAGCTTAATTGGCACGTTTTCAGGGAGGAGGTCACGATCGACAGGTGGCCATTGTGATGTGACGTCAACATCTGAGGCATGCACTTTTTTACGATTTCCAAATGCTCATTAACTTGAGAATCACCAACATTAAGTAAGATAACGGAACCATAATTAAAAACTAGCATATAGCTTATGTCACTCTCACTTATAGCACCCAAACCCTGAAAAGAAGCATATATTTGCACATAGCTAAACACATTCATGCAAAAAGAAGCACTGAAACCAAATTTTCTCTACCAAAACACATTGCTAAATTTGGTTTCAGTGACACTACACACGCACACGCACACGCAAAAGAAACATATATTTGCGTGTGTAGTGTCGACAGAAGTTTAGCTTAACACCCAAACCCTGAAAAGAAGCATATATTTGCACATAGCTAAACCCTGAAAAGAAGCATATAAATGTTCGATCAAAACAAAAATGTTTTAAGGAATAAGTTGTTTAATTCATTTTATTTGCTTTGTATAATGTTCGATTAAAACAAAATTGAGTAATATGATGGTTACTGACACTCTTTCTCATCTTTTCAAAGTGACTCGACAAATATTTTTACTTCTTAAGCTATGCGAGACTAAAGATTAACATGTTTTCCGCCAAAACAAGTTTTATAATTAAAAAATATAACAGAATGCGAAACTAAAGATTAAAATATTCTCTACCAAAACATGTTTTATAATTAAAAAAAAAGTTTAAAGTTCGTACAAAGTTTTCATATTGACGACATCGATAGTTCTTACAAATTAATTTTGTAACAACTCAAGAATGTTATCAACACGAACACATTATACTATTTCAAGCACATATAACACACATAGACTAGGGTACATAAGTAACTAAAAAGTTCTTTCTTCAACCAATGTGGTATAGAAATCATGTCAAGAAAAGGTTAGAAAAAGTCTCCATATTATATACTCCGTATAATATTTTTTGTAAATGGAAAGAGAGAGATATATAATGCAAGAGTTATCAACACTTGGTGAAAGAATTATTTGTTACATGGAACTTCAAATTGAAGTCTAGAATCAACTAAATGTTTTCTAAGAACAATGCGTTAGCTTTTGCTTATCTAAAATCATTCACGAGAACCCAAAATATCGTTGTATGAATTACGTTTTTTGGTCATAAAGGTTAAAGTATTTTTGCATTATTGATTACAAATACTGATTTCGCAATGTTTAGGTCTATAATCCACACTTAATGCTGTTATACCTTGACCTGCCAAGCAACCAAAATTTCAAAAACTTGAGAGCTGCTATTGCTCTAAAAAGATGAGTTATTCAAGTAGAAATGGATGTTCAGCTGAATGAATTACGTTTTCAGTTGTTTGGGTAAAGTACTTTCTATATTATGATGCTTGTTTGGTGTATTTTGGCCCTAGGTTAGAATCTTATTATGTTAAAAGAGTACTTATGTTACAATCTCATTTTAAGCGGTTGGGATATCCTTTATATAGTTGCAGATAACCATGTACAATTGGGCCTGAATACAAAGAACATGCATCACTTCAGCCCAAATCTAACGGGCCTTTGTCTAGTAGTTTTCTTCTTTTTCCTTTTTGCTAAAGCATTAAGCCCAATAGTTGGACCCTCTGACAATGAAACTTTGTGTACAGACCTATTCAAAAAAAAAAAAAAAACAAAAACAAAAAAACAAAAAAAAAGAAAAAAAAAAGCATTAAGCTGTGCATAAAGTGAGAGTTTATGTTCTCTAAGAAGGTTTAAGAACGAACTCATGTATGAGCTTGAAGAAGTACGTTTTGTAATTAAGTTGCGTTTACAATTATTAACGATGAAACGCATTGTAGTAAAACCATAAGTAGCAATTATTTGTTACCTAACCAAGCTCTAACCGTCTTTCGTAGATATAAAATAGAAAGTGATGTTTTCATTTCTGAAAAGTTTCACAAACAGAAACCATGTTTGAGATTGCATCAATCGTTAATTTACTTCACTTCCATTTTCTATGTGTAACGATCGAAAACAGTATAACTTATATATCAAGCAACAATTTTACATAGATGTTTTCCTCTTTCAATTTTTTTTAAGGAATAAGTTGTTTTATTCAAATTCATGGACTAAGTCATCAGTACCAGAGATATCCTTTTTATTTATTTATTTATTTATTTATTTATTTATTCTACTATATATAATTTGTGGATGGACCGCTTTCTCAGATTTCATTATAATACTATTTGCAGATTCCCAGATTTTATATTATAGTATTCTCGATGTGGTGCAATAAAAAAACATTTTCTTACCGGATAGAATAGTTGGCCTTGGTTTTTGACCCGGGTTGCCTCTCTCATTCTTTTGCTACACCGACTTTCTACACAAACCTCACCGCCCTCTCTCATTCTTATCTGGAAGCGAGGCTCATGAATTCAAAAAGTTTGGTTCCGCGATCCAGAAGAACATCGAGATCTTTAATTGTTCAGGGTTATCGATCCTCATACCGGGTTAAGCTATGCGATTGACCATAAAAGGTTGTGAATACCAAAGAATCCCATTAACCGATGGCTCGATTGTTGAACATGTTTCCCGATTCCTTTGATTATTAATATGTGATTTTTTAAAACTCCTAGCAAGAAAATAGTGACGAAGAGGTTTTTGGGATTACAGGTACTTGGAAAATTCGGTCGTATCTGAGTTGCGGATCTTATTCACGACTGCAATTACAGCTAAGGTTAATTGAAAAGTACATGTTCAACAGAGCAGTGTTAAGGGTATTTGAAGATATGATATATTCATGATTTTTTTCCATCTTTTCAGTTAAGGAAGACATCAATTTTTATGAGCTTATTATGGTTTGTCGGAGCTATGATACAGTCGCGAACACATCAACACAGTAATTATAAAAACGTGTTCATTACTCATTATTTGAATCCATTATCGAAGTTTTCTCACAAACCAAAAAAGGCAACATTAGCCATACACATTACCAAACTCCAGGTTAGCAACGTGCAGTTACTTTCGGATATGTATTTGGGTATACCGTTTCCTCATTGGCTTGTTGTCTAACGTGCAGGTCCCTTACTGAGTATAAAGCATTTGCGAATGCGTATGTTCCAATTGTCAGGCTCGATTTTGGTATGAGCAGAAGCCAAGTACTTCCACTTGCCGATCAAGTCCTTGGTATCATCGGTGTTGTCTCGGTGACGGGTTCATTTGTTCATACCTCGGGAACACCCATGATATGTCCGGTATGTAGTATGTACAGTAAGTAGTGGTAAAATAGCGTAGCCTGGTATCAAGTATCTACAGCCGGCTTTTGTAAAAACCTGCAATTTTTTTGGTTTGTAGGAACCTATAATATAAATACCAGGTTTCCTAAAACTGTTTCAATTGCCAATGCCAGTTTCACATTCTGTTGAAATATATGAGGGACTATTTGTGTCAAGTTTGAAAGTCTTATTGTGCTTTATGGAAGTTGTGAGACTGAATGACAAGTTATTAGAAGATGAAGGGCTAATATGAAACATGTTAGTATGCTCATGATGCAGCTTAGGGTTTCATAAGTTGTATCTCTGCCTCTTTCATTCTCTCTCGTTATTCACACAGTTTATTTGTATCTTCTTTAAGTTGATATCAATTGATATCGGTTAGTATTGTGAAGTCTATATCAAAGATCAATCTCTATATTTGATCTTTGTAGGTTGAGTGTTTGAGTGATCTTTGTAGTGAGGTTAGATTGGTGTCTACCTAGTAGAGATCAGTCATTGTCTTTTGTATTATTTGGTAAGCACCGTTTGGGACTTATCTTATTGAATTGTTATAATAAAAGATACACCAAGGGGTGGTTGGCAGGGTGTAACAGCTTGTGTTCTGGTTTTTGATATCATTTTTACATGGTATCAGAGCCACGGTGATAGATCTGGTGGTTCTTGATACTCTTAGGGTTTCCTATTTTTGGGGGATCGGTAATTGGTGGTTTAATTGTTCGATTCAAGTTCATTTGAGGTCGTTGTCTTTACGGCCGTGGTCAATTTAGTCTGTTCAGGCTAGATCCGGTGATTTGGTGGGTTATTGAAGTTTTCTTGATTACGGTTTCATAAACTCTAATTTGAGAAATTGGGGTTTTTCATTCCTGGTGATTTTCAAAGGTTGTTGGGCCCGTTCTTGTTTACAATATCACTAGACTAAGTGAATCTAGTGTTATTGTGACATTTCTTCTGCTGGTATTGCTCTGTAAGTCTATTTTCTTCTTTTAAGATAACACTTACTTAGTTAAGAAGGTGCAAACGGGGTAGTTAACTCCTTGACCTGCCAACTTGATTGGTACGGAAACCTGCTCTGGCTACCCCCAGTCTTCTTGACTGGTATTTTGTTAATCTTGGGTGTGAGTATAGGTTCTTTAGTGTTTCTGTGCTGTTGTTGGATATTGATATTGGTTATTGTTTCTGTTAGCTGTTATCTGTCTGTTTTACTTGTTTTCTGTTCATTAGTTGCTATTATTTTTCTGTTATCATGTCTGCTGCTGGTGGAAGTGTTGATCCACCTGTTTTAATTAGTAATCTTGATGCTGGTAATCCTTTACATATTCAGACTAATGATAATAGTGGTACTGCTTTAATTCCATTTAAACTTCTTGGAACTGAAAATTATAGAATTTGGTCTGGTGCTATGAAATTAGCATTACAAGCTAGGAATAAGTTTAGTTTTGTTGATGGATCTTGTCTGAAAGAGACTTATTCTACTAGTGATGTTTTGTCTGCTCAATGGGATAGGTGCAATGCTATTGTCTTAACTTGGTTGATGAATTCTATTTCTCAAGATGTTTATATGGGTCTTGTTTATTCTGATAATGCTGCTTGTGTGTGGAAAGAATTGTAAGAGACATATGATAAAGTTGATGGTTCTGTTGTGTATAATCTGCTTCAGAAAATTAATTGTGTTAAACAAGGTGGTACATCTGTGGCTGATTACTATCATAGGTAGAATTCTTTATGGAGAGAGTTTGATGCTTTAACCAAGTTACCTGTTTGTGTTTGTGAAGTTAAATGTTCTTGTGATGCCAGTAAAGAGTTAGGGTTGCATAAGCAACTTATGAAGTTGATGCAGTTTCTCATGGGCCTTGATGAGTGTTATCAGCCTGTGAGAACAGCTCTTTTAACCAGGGATCCTCTCCCTGAGGTTAAAGATGCTTACATCACTATTTCTAGAGAGGAATCCCATAGAGGTGTTCCAGAGTCCTCTAGTGTTACTGAATCTAAGTTGAATGCTTCTTCTTTTGCTACTAAATCTTTTAACAACAATAGAAAGGTTTTTAATAATAAGAATAACACTAGAGGTACTAATTCTAATACCATTAATAGAGGACCTAATCCTAATTTGAATTGCAAAAATTGTGGTAAAATTGGACACACTATTGAAAGATGTTATGAAATCATTGGATTTCCTCCTGGTTTTGTCAAAAATAATAATCCAGCTAAACAAAATATTTTTAGACAAAACTATAATGCTAATATTGAGGTTAAACAGTCTGAAAATAGAAACTCTACTTCTTCTGCTAGTACTTCTTCTGGTTTTACTTCTGAGCAGATGAAGAAACTCTTGTCTTTGATCAATGATTCTCCCTCTGGAAGCATACATGCTAATATGGCAGGTAAGGCTTCATTTTTTAATGGAAATGTTTGGTTTAATATCAATTTTTCTAAATACTTCTATGCTAATTCTAGTATGTCTGTGAAAACTGTTTCTTTGGGATGGATTATAGACTCAGGTGCTAATCAGCACTTGACTGTTTCTACTGTTGGTATGTTTAATGTGATTGATATTGCTAGTCTTAGGATTACTATTGGACATCCTAATGGTACTCTTGCTACTATTAGTCATGTTGGAAATCTTAAATTGACTAATAATGTTACTCTATATGATGTTTTGGTTGTTCCTGGTTATTGTGTGAGTTTGTTGTCTGTTAATAAACTTATTAGAGATAGCAAAATGTTTGTTGGGTTTGATGAAGATAAATGTTATATCCAGGATTTGAAAAGAGAGAATGTTCTGGGGACTGGTAGTCAATCTGATGGTCTGTACTTGTTTGATATGCAGTCTTATGATACTATGGGTGAGTGTAATATGGTTATGTCTTATAATGTGTCTAAACTTGTTTGGCATAATATAGATTGGGTCATCCTGCTGACCCTGTCTTATCTGTTCTTAAAAATGATCTTGGTATCTCCAAGAACTCCTCTGTGCCAGTTTGTGAGGTCTGTCATAGGGCCAAACAGACTAAGGAACCTTTTCCTTTGTCTGATCATAAGTTAAAAGGTCTTGGTGATCTTATTCATCTTGACTTATGGGGTCCTTACAGAGTAACTAGCAGAGAGGGTTACAAGTATTTTTTAACTGTTGTTGATGATTTTTCTAGGGCTGTTTGGGTTTATTTACTTAAAACCAAGGATGAAGTTTTTGGTGTATTATGCTCTTTTATTCACTTAATATCCACTCAATTTGATGTCAAAATTAAAATTGTCAGATCTGATAATGGAACTGAATTTGTAAATAGAAAAATACATGAAATGTTTTCTGATCTTGGAATAATACATCAAACTTCATGTGCCCATACCCCTCAGCAAAATGGGATTGCTGAGAGGAAACATAGACACCTGCTCAATGTAGCCAGGAGTCTTATGTTTCAAGGGGGATTCCTTTAAGATTCTGGTCTGATTGTGTTCTAACTGTTGTATATCTTATAAATAGGCTGCCATCTTCTGTTTTAAAAGGTAAATGTCCCTATGAGTTGTTGTATAATAGTAAACCAAATCTTTCCCACTTGAAGTCTTTTGGCTGTCTGTGTTTTGCAACCATTTTAAACAATCATGATAAAATGTCTTATAGGTCTGAAAAGTGTGTTCTAATTGGTTTTCCTTCTACTAAAAAGGCATATAAGCTTTTAAGTTTGGATACTAGAAATGTATTTTTTGCAAGAGATGTAAAATTTTATGAAAATATTTTTCCTCTAAAAATGAAAACCTGTGATTCTATTGATACAGATCATGTAAATGAAGTAGAACACTTGAATTTTTTTGATAGTCTGGAGTCTCAAAGTCCCAATGATGATGGGAAAGATACACCAGTTCAGGATGATAGTTTGCCACCTGTAAGTGATGCAATAGACTATGAAACAGATACTACTTGTGTGCATCATGAAGGTAGGCATTCTGCAACCTACTTTGGTGACCAACACTGGTCTGAGGGCAGTCCCAATAGTGATAACACTAGATTTATACCAACTTAGTCTGTTAACACTAATGAAGATGAGCAGACACCTGTTGTAAGAAGGTCTACTAGAGAGTCTAAAACTCCTATTAGGTTTAATGATTATATGACGAGTTCTAAGCTTAGATATGGTATAGAAAATATGTGAGTTATGCTGGCCTTAATAGAAATAACATGTGTTTTGCTTCTACTTTGAATAAGTCTTGTGAACCTAAAAGTTATGAAGAAGCTGTTAAAAATCCTAATTGGAGTGATGCCATAAATAATGAAGTTGAGGCTCTTAATAGGAATAATACTTGGACTGAGTGTGAATTACCTGTTGGTAGACATGCTATTGGTTATAAATGGTTATGGAAAATCAAGTATAAATCTACAGGTGAGATTGATAGGTATAAAGCCAGATTGGTTGCTAAAGGTTATAGTCAAAGAGAAGGGTTTGACTATGATGAAACCTTTAGTCCAGTTGTTAAAATGGTTACTGTTAGATGTCTTATTAGTATTGCTGTTAATATGAATTGGCCTCTATATCAGTTAGATGTTAACAATGCTTTCTTATATGGGGATCTTGATGAAGATGTCTATATGATCTTACCAAAAGGGTTTAATGGAGGTGATGACAAAAAGGTTTGCAAACTCAATAAGTCTCTTTATGATCTTAAACAAGCACCAAGACAGTGGAATGCTAAACTTACCACTGCCTTGGTTGAACATGGGTTTGAACAAAGTAAATTGGATTATTCTTTGTATGTTAAACAGAAAGGGTCTATGTTTATGGCATTATTGGTGTATGTTGATGATATTGTCATTACTGGTAATGATGATGTTGAAATTAACAAATTCAAAGAGTTTTTGAGTTCTAAGTTCATGATAAAAGATTTGGGAGAACTTAAGTATTTTCTTGGTATTGAAGTGTTAAAAAATGATAATGGTATATGTATGACTCAAAGGAAGTATTGTTTAGAGTTGTTACATGAATATGGTTTGTTAGCTGCTAAGCCAGTTGACACACCATTGCCTGAGAATACTATATTGAGTTGTGTTGAAACTGATAATGATAAAGTGTTGAATAACATTACTAACTATCAAAAATTGGTTGGTAAGTTGATTTATTTAACTAATACCAGACCTGATATTAGTTATGCTGTTCATTGTTTGAGTCAACATATGCATAATCCTTTACAGTCTCATTTGAAAGCTGCTTTAAGAGTTTTGAAGTATTTGAAAGGTTCTCCAGGTTCTGGTTTACAAATTAATAAAAAAATCTGATCTAAAACTTAAGGCTTATGCTGATGCTGATTGGGCTAAGTGTCCTAGAACTAGAAAATCTGTGACTGGTTTTTGTGTTTTTTTGGGAGATACTCTTGTTTCTTGGAAAAGTAAAAAGCAGGCTACATTGTCTAAAAGTTCTGCTGAAGCTGAATATAGAAGCTTAGCTTCTACTACTTGTGAAGTAATTTGGTTGGGAAATTTGTTGAATAGTTTTGGTCTTAAAAATTTGTTACCTGTGGATATTTTCTGTGATAATAGTGTTGCTAATCCTGTGTTTCATGAAAAAACAAAACACTTTGAATTGGATGTGCATTTGGTTAGAGAAAAAGTTTCTGCAGGTGTTATCAAAACTATAAAAATTCATACTGATATGCAGGTTGCTGATATATTTACTAAATATCTTGGTAAAAGACAGCATAGTATGTTTTGCAAAAATCTTGGTATGTTTGATATGTTTGCAGGATCTAACAATGGAGTAAATAATAATGGTCAAACAAAGAATGGAAGTTGCATTCAAGATGAAGACTTGTCAACTTGAGGAGGGGTGTTGAAATATATGAGGGACTATTTGTGTCAAGTTTGAAAGTCTTATTGTGCTTTATGGAAGTTGTGAGACTGAATGACAAGTTATTAGAAGATGA
Source organism: Artemisia argyi (assembly GCA_030686995.1). Taxonomy (NCBI): domain Eukaryota; kingdom Viridiplantae; phylum Streptophyta; class Magnoliopsida; order Asterales; family Asteraceae; genus Artemisia; species Artemisia argyi. Next base: position 21,663,123 of record CM060680.1, on the reverse strand, counting down.
AGGGCTGATATGAAACATGTTAGTATATAAGCTCATGATGCAGCTTAGTGTTTCATAAGTTGTATCTCTGCCTCTTTCATTCTCTCTCGTTATGCACACAGTTTGTTTGTATCTTCTTTAGGTTGATATAAATTGATATCTGTTAGTATTGTGAAGTCTATATCAAAGATCAATCTCTATATTTGATCTTTGTAGGTTGAGTGTTTGAGTGATCTTTGTAGTGAGGTTAGATTGGTGTCTACCTAGTAGAGATCAGTCATTGTCTTTTGTATTGTTTGGTAAGCACCGTTTGGGACTTATCTTCTTGAATTGTTATAATAAAAGATACACCAAGGGGTGGTTGGCTGGGTGTAACAGCTTGTGTTCTGGTTTTTGATATCATTTTTACACATTCAAACCGAGCAAAGAATATAGCAAACGTAAACTAATACTCCGTAATAAACGGTTACTGACACGATCATCAATAATACTCCCTCGCACATTTTGTAACAGTTTGTATATTCAATTGTTACATACCTTGCCAAGTGCTTTCGGTCATGGAAAACGGTAACTGACACGAATGTTTTGTTAACAACATCATGGTAATACATCTATCCAATTTTCTCTGTTTCACGGCACTTGCAGGCGTACCAAACATATAAGCAGGTTTATCGCACAGGTATAGAGGCCCCCGCCGCAACGCGGCGGGTTCTAATCTTATTTCCATTATAATAGTATTTACTAATTTACTTGGATCCTCCATTATCCCAACTTTCGGGTATACTTATCCGGTTATTGAATTGGTCAGATCATACATAAAAGCTTCTACACACACCGCCTTTCAAAAAATCTTCTGAAACCTTCTACACACACAACCTTTCAAATTTTGTGTGGGTTGCGGGTGTTCGGAACCGTAAAAGTTGCAGCCGAATCTGGGATTTTCCGTTATGTTTTCCGCCTTTTGTTCTGGGTGCAATAATAACAGATATTCGGTATTTTTTGGTGCACGTAGAAGTTACAAAGAAGAAAGTAACAAAAAATCTAGGGGAAGGATGGAAGGCCGGAAGACACACCGGTAATAAAAAAACCCTTCAAATACCCTTTTGTCGTGTTAATCTGTTTATGTTTTTTGTTTAATTCACTGAAGCATCCTTCAATCTCCATTCATTTGAAACGACAATTAGTAATTGGATTTTGTAAGTCTTCAATCCCTAAATTGTTAATTCTGAAAATCAAAAGGTATAGTTTCCTATGATTTTTATATAAGATTTGCTACTCATAAACGGTTTAATTTAACTGTCGGTATGTTTGTTATCACTGTATTTGTATGTTTTTAGCTATATTGTTTTGCTAACGTCTCTATGTGTACATATTGTGTGTCCTATAAGGTTTTTTTGGGGTGATGTAAATTGTTTGTTTGTTATTTAAGATGGGTAAGGGAGAAATCCATATCAGTATTGTGGTCGCTCGAATTACTTATTTTCTAGAAGCCATATTGACTGCCACTCTTGGGTATCCTTTTTTATAGCCGATAAACTCACTTTTTGTATACCTTATTAACTTGAGCTTATGCCAGATTTAATTTCACAAGCTCACGAGTTTATGGCTTAATTAATCACATAAGCTCAAATTGATAAATCTCATAAGCTATATAAAAAGTGATGTTATCAGATTTTTCAAATTTAAATACGCCCATAAGCAGGGCATATAAGCAAATCCATGTAAGTGCTTTGAATTAGAAATCTAACTTTTACATATTGTAGGTTAACAGGGTGTTTGGGATTGCTTATTTCAACAGACTAACACTTTTTAAAAACGACTTATTTTTGTAAGGTATAATCCGTTTCTGTAACCAGGTTTGTAATGCTTCTTTATTAACGCTCATAAAAGGTGAACTGAATTACTACCATTTAAACTTTGATGTGCTGCAGGCGTTTTTGTTTCTGACGGTGCTTCTACCGAAGCCAAAGCAAACGTATGCGTCTAATTCTCTTTCTCTTGATCGTCACATCGACAAAACAGTTGTTTATTGGCCGACGACAGTCCAGCTAATAGGACAAGTAAGTGAATAACGTTTGTACGGGTCTGCTGGATATAATTTCTGTCCAAAAAGTAAATTTTCGTGATACAGAAGTGGCGTCTCCACTTTGCTCACGACGTTGGTGGCCATAAAATATTCAATACTTGATTAGCCAATGTTTATGCCCATTTTCAGCTATTAGGGAAGTCCACCAAAAATAATTTTGTTTTGGAAAAAAACGGATTTCCAAAATTCTCACACGCATACCTGTTCTTCACCGCCTTAACAATCTCTAGAAGCCGCTCACACCATCCACAGGCTTTTAGTTTTTTTTTCCCCCTCAAAACTCATACATCCAACCAGGTGTTTATTGTTGTTTTTTCATACGGATATTGCTTTAATATATGATGTTCTTTTGTGTTTTATGTACTAGGTATGTTTTTTTCTTGATGAACGGAGCTGTGACTTCAGGTAATCACGGGGTTGATGCAGCAGCAGTGGTTGATGTCAAGGCGATCGAAAATGGTATTTGTTAATGTTGAATTATAGATTTTCAAGACTTAACATGATTCTTGATTTTATGTTGACTAATTGCGTATATTGCTATCGTAACAAAAGTAGGGTGGAAAGGAGGCTCGGTTGTAAACAGCAGCAGCAGAGGCAGGACAAAATGCTCTAAGGCAAGCTGAAGTTGAACCTCAAGTGGAAGCAAAGAGAAGGAGAGACTTCGAGGGGGAACCAGCGAAACAGGCATTTTTGGAGGTATTGAAGGCTTTATTCCAGATTGTATTTAAGATAACTTTGGTTAACTAATGTGCATCGATGTACTTTCTTTTTAACAGGTGATCACAACAATGAAATAGTAGATTTTCAGTCATTATTTACACGTTACACAAGACAGGTAAGAAATATTTAAAACAATTTTTCCCTGATGATTTTCCATTATTGTTCAATATAAAGTAAGCTTATATATTAATCTTAATGTAGAGTTTTATGGTAAGGGTTTTGTTGTTCTGTTAGGGGGTGTTTGGATTAGCTTATTTTCCCACTTATGAGCTTATTTATTTGTTGTAAAGTTGATAAGGTGATGTATATGATTTATTTCTTACGCTTCAAAATTTATATCTACGTTATGCTGGTACCTGTTCGTGTTATGCTTTCGATTCGTGTTTTCTTAATTTGCTACGTATAAATAGCTCAGTGCATAATGTGCAACGTACGTTGTAGTGTCGTAATGACTACACATAATCAGCTGTTACATGTACATGAACGAGCAGTTTCAGTATCCGTTGAATTTATACTTCCTAAATGTGCGATTCCAGTATCTGTTAAGTTAAATAGCGTATGGAGCTGATTGAATTTTCTTTTGGATAACCAGATAAGCAGAAGATTTTGAATGACACACATCTCCGTTGTACCAAGGAATAACGTGGATAACCAAATAACCTGTGTGTAAGAGCAGCTCATTCATCCGTTAGAGAGTTATTGCAGCAGTGGTAGGCCGATAGTCGCACCTTCAGGTATACTCTTAACAACATTTTGAGGTTACCTAGATGTTAAAGTATGTTTCGGTTTGTTTATTCTGCAGTGGTATACGCTAGAAGAAAACTGATGACGAGTAGCTATTTTCTGAATGCTTATATTCGACCAAAATAATGTGCAAAGATTACAAGAATTGCTCCATATTTTTCACACCATTCAAGTGGATCATATTTTCATTGCACCAAATTTGATCTGTCAATCCTCAATGAGGAAAAAATGGGGCAACTAGCATATACAAGAGATTTCATATTGTTGACAGTAATTGAATTTCTATCAGTACCAGTTGATTGTATAAGCCTAACACATAAACTTACGTAATCTACCCATATGCTATTCCCTACTTTATGTATAGTAGGATTTTGGCAAATTTCTTTGGCATGAATAGGATTATCAGAAAGTTACCTTTACCTGTGGTAAACTGCAACGTCGTGGTTTACTTTATGGTAGACAATTTTCGCGTATGATGAGCCCAAACAAAGCACCCCCGCCACAGTGACATATAAGCAAGTTTATCACACAGGTATAGAGGCCCCCGCCGCAACGCGGCGGGTTCCTTCTCCTTGTTTATTTAAATCTTGGCGCATCTAGGAGAATTCTAAACTTTTACAAAAACAAACACTAGGATGGTGAAAGAAAGCAAGAAAAGGTCTCCATAAACAAAAAATGTTAAACTATTAGAGCATTAAAAAGTTTTTTACGTTCATAGAAAAAAGAAAGAGATAATGCTAGAATGGTGAAAGAAAGATATGCTACTTGGAACCACTAGAAGTTTATAAACATCTACTAGTTAATGTGTTTGGAGCACCAAACTTGAAGGTAACAATATGAAATTATATGTTGTTATTTATGTGAAAATGAAAGATTGCAAATGTTGAGTTTAAATGTTGTCCCTTGTGCTTATAGTCATCAAGCGTAAAATGTTCTATTTTATAAATTGTTTCGGTGTATGGATTATTGAATGAGACACATTTTGGTAGTTGAGTTAGGCTATTGTGTTTAGTATGGACCTACGGGTTTAAAAATCTTTGAATATTCAAAGGGGAAATTTGCAAAACTAACATCGAAAATGTCAAATATTTTCAACTTAACTCAACTTTAGGGCGTATTGCTAAAACTAGGACACTAAATCATGTTTTGCTGATTTTACCTTTCTACACCCATTGCACACATATTTCTCTTTTAATCATTTTATTTAATAGCCAACTACCCCTTTAATGTCACAGAATCGACCATATCTCTTAACAAGCACCTTCAATCTTTTCGGAAATTACACCGCCATCTCATTCCGATTATGATGACTCATTCTCAACCACACTTGATAAACTGTGACATAATAATCGATTACAAATGGTTCAATAGAACGGCATGGCCCCAACACTTTTGAAAAGGTTGGACTTCCCTTTCCAAAAAAAAAAAAAAAAAAAACCTTTAAATTATAAGTTAGACTTTTTAAGTATTCATCTAGTTCCACAAAATTTATATAGCAAGATCTTGCTCTCTCACCATGTCATTACAATATATCATATTTTCCCGCATCAATATCTTATTATTATTATTATTATTATTATTATTATTATTATTATTATTATTATTATTATTATTATTATTAATCAAAGGTTAACAGTAGAGTTCAAAAGACCTATAAGGTCAAGAACAATAGTCATGTCGATCATTTTCTACATGGGTTTCTCATCAATGTTTGTGTTTACCAAGTTCTGTAGTTGCACAAATGTACTTTATTATAGTCGCACTGTTTATAACTAGGAGCTTGCTGTTCACAAGTGAAACATGACCTTTTTTGAGTTTTGACACTTCCTTTAATGGTGGTTTTGAAAATGCGTGAACGGTTTAGAATGTTAAAAATGATGCTCAGGATGTCAAAGTAATTGCTTTTTATTTTATTTAATCCGTACTACGAATGCAGTGCAAACCCAGTGCAAATGTGTTGCGGATGAATAACAAAAGAATGTATCTAAGTTGTCTAATTTTGTTATTTTGCGTAGCTTTCTTTTTTCAATTGCTATTAAAAAACATACCTTTCAAGTTTTGATATTTGTGTGTATTTTCTTCATGTACAATGATCATTTTACCTTTCGATGTTAAAAAGTGTAAGGATAGAATAGTCACAAAATACACACAAAAGTTAAAATTTGAAAGGTTTGTGTTTTAGTTGCAAAAGAAAAAGAAAGCAACTTAGAACAACAAAAGATGATAAGTTAAATACGTTTGTTTGTTATTATCCCTTTAATTCATGTGCATTGTGAAATCAATCCGTCTTATAGTAATTATTATTACCAACTATTAAAATAATCAAAGTTTTTCAACTATTTATTTTCGAAGGTGTTACGATGGTTAATAATTGCATATATTTTGGTATAAATTTTAAATGCACGGGTAAAATGGTATTTATGTGTGTTTTAAATGTATGCAATTTTACATGAAAGGGTATATATGCAACTGGCCCCATTTTTTTGACAAGTTATTGCCAATTTTGTTGCGAAGTTGTTACGAAAGTGTATCGCTATATAATGTTAAGAGTTTATACAAGTTTCCCGCTATTCCAAATTCCCCCAATTGTTTTAGCTGAAAGAAAATGGAATACCTGAAAATGTAATACTAGTCTTAGCACAATTGACCTACGTACACCATGGGTATATATGTTAGTTAACACCAACTTCTATCACAAGTCTATGTGGGATAAAATGTTATGAAAAGTCCCACAAACTAAAATCCCCGTGTACGATATTGCTTAAATAGTGGTTTACTTCACTTCCATTTGCTAAATTTTCCATATACATGCACTTAAAGTGATGTTTTCCAGTTTAAAATATGATTTAATTTAATTTATTCGCTATTTATAATGATCATAACAAATTTGGACAATTTAATTGTTTCTCATACTCTTTCTTAATTGACTTCTTAAAAATACTTTTTCCTCTTATAATATATGATACTAAAAATTATTATGTTTTTCACCAAAACATGTTTTACCGTAAAAAATAAAAATAGAAGAGAAAAAAAAAAGTCAGGAGTTCATATAAGTTTTCAAATAGTAACACTGTCATGTTTAAATATGTAACATTTTAAACACAGAAAGAAAACTACTTGAAAATATTATACTTTTCTAAACATGTAAGACTTACATATACTATAATATATAAGGAACCAACAAGTTATTTCTACAACCTATGTGAGATATAATGATAAGATAGAAAGTTTGAAAAGGTGTCAATGGAAAAATGGTAAAAAAAAGTTGTCGAAAATATTTTATTTTTTTAGGTTACCTGGGTTTCTGACTTGATATTGCGAGCCAACTAATCAAATGATTACTACCCTTTTGGATAACCCGGAGTCGGCGAAGGTGAACCTTCGTGGTCACAAGGAGAGTTGAAGAAATATATGTCACTTGGAATTCCATATTGAAGTTTAGAAGCAACTAGTTTATGTGTTTGGAGCAAGAATCAAGAATGGGAAAAACTTGAATAACATGAAATTATACGCTAGCTGTTATTGCTCTTAATAACAAATCGCAAATATTTAAGCATTGTATTAAAAGACATGTGATTTTTTTCCAAGAAAAAAAGGATTAGCGTTTACTTATCTGAAATCATTTATCTAAAAATCTACACATCGCTCATTGAACTACGTTTTCGGTCATGAACTTAAAGTATTTATGTATTATGTAACTTCGTTTGGCCTAAGGTGCCCAATTTATATTACCATGGTTTCTTTATGTTAATAATTGTACTTTTAACTAACGTGTATGGCATATGGGTATAGAAATCGTTGAATACTCAAAGTCGATAAGCCTAAACATGAGAATTGTAATAGTGGTTGTTGATCGTGACAACTCTTGTTGTATTGGTGTAAGATCACATTATGACGAAAGTATATATGACCTAGATAAAAATAAGATATTTTTATGAACTTTTACATATAGATGGATTTGATATGAGTATTAATTATCCAACGAGACATATATTGCTTGTTGAGTTAGATTATACTGGATTTATTACCTTAGATTTAATTAAGTTTGAACTTAGCGTAAATTTATTTGTCAATTATAATATTAAGCATGAAAAAATGCTTTGATCGTATTTGCATATTTTTTATTCTTGTTTTCCGGTTTCTATTTAGGGGTAATTGTGTATTTGCCCCATGGAAAAACCAATGCTTCAAGCCTTACCCTTCTTTTTTTTTACATTTCGCATTTGCCCCATTGCGACTTATGTAACCTAAACGAATCGTACAAACCAATACCATGTTGTCACATGTCCTAGTACCAAGTACACTTTTACAAGTGTGTGTAAGACACAAGTACCTTTGTGTAAATGTCCTTTTTGTACTACTAGACGAATACCCGTGCATAGCAACGGTTCCTAGCGGCAGATAATTAACGATTTGTGATATTGTGGTGAGTGTTTTGTGTAGCGTTCAAAATAGAACGTGAACATATCATAATGTAATTGCAAACGGTTGTACTACACGATAACTAAAGTCTAAGAAAAATTCTTAACATCTATCAAACAACATATAAAAACATTTATAGTTGCGATATTGTGATAAGTGTTTCGTGTAATGTTTAACATGAACATGAAAATATCAAAATAAACTAAAACAATAATAAAAAAAAAGTTGTAATATATTGTCTAATCATAGCTTAATCATAGTACTTTTATAGTTTGAATGAGTGGTTCGCCCGCGCGTTGCCGCAGGAGCATTGTGTACTTGCAACATATATGACCATTACATCCCGTGAACCCATCCCCTGTACATACTTCAAACTCAGTAAGTATCCTATAGTGGACATACAAAGTCCATAGGAAAAGGGCTACATGAATTAAATTCCGGTGACTAATTTTGTGGCGATAAAATATTTTTCATGTATACGTTTTTTTCTAAAAGTACCCGCGATTAGCGGCAGCGGTGTATGTTTGTGATTTATATAGTAAATTTGTAAGTAACTTTTATTATATATGTTTTGTTAAATGGTGGTTTATAGTCTTTGACTTAATTCCATTGAGTCATTTTGTGTGTGTTTTTTATATAGCAAAGTTTGTGGCATGACGACGATGTTGTAGAGTTTTTGACTATATTTGATTGTAACCGTCAGTTATAAATGGGAAAAATCATACGCTATCATAGGCGCTTCTAATCTCTTTGGAGATTCTAAATGCAGCATGCGTTGAAAACCCGCCTATCGTGAATTCTACTCCCACTTTTACCGATGAGGGATTCCGCCTCAAGTTCGGTAATATAATTTTAAGTTGCAATATTTCAATTTTTTTAAAAATTATGAAATGTTTTGAATTTTCAAAAATTTCGAAATGTTTTGAATTTTTTAGCGTTTCATAAAACTTTAAAAAAAAATTAAAAATTTTCAAAATATTTTTTAAAAATTCCAAAAGTAATTAAAAAATTCAAGATTTTAATTTTTAAAAATTCAAAATATTTCAATTTTTTAAAATTCCGAAATGTTTAAAAAGTTTAATTTTTTTTAAGTTCTTTGAGTCTTTCAAAATGTTTAAAAAGTTTAATTATTTTTAAGTTATTTGAGTCTTTCAAAAATAATTTATTGAGCCACACAAAATAAAGTGCTTTGGTTGATGTGATGGAGACTTTACACAATTAGAACATGTGATAAGTTTTATATATAATGTATAAATTGTACTTTACTTAATAGGCATAGTATACAACTAATAAAAGTAGATTCATTTATAAATTTTTGAATATGTTGTTTGACTTTTGGAAAGTAGAGATCGATACACAACAAATAAATATTATTGTAGTTAACTTTAATATGTTACAAAAAATAATTATATGTTTTGAATTTTCAAAAATTTAGAAAGGTTTGAATTTTTTAGCGTTTCATAAAACTTTAAAAAAAATTTTAAATTTTCAAAATATTTTTTAAAAATTCCAAAAGTAAAAAAAAAAAAAAAAAAAAAATTAAAGTCGAGATTTTAATTTAAAAAAAATTCAAAATATTTCAATTTTTTAAAATTCCGAAATGTTTAAAAAGTTTAATTTTTTTAAAGTTCTTTGAGTCTTTCAAAATGTTTAAAAAGTTTAGTTATTTTTAAGTTATTTGAGTCTTTCAAAAAAAAATTATTGGGCCACACAAAATAAAGTGCTTTGATTGATGTGAAGAAGACTTGACACAATTGGAACATGTGATAAGTTCTTTGAGACTTTCAAAATATTTAAAAAGCTTAATTATGTTTAAGTTATTTGAGTCTTTCAAAAAAAAATTATTGAGCCACACAAAATAAAGTGCTTTGATTGATGTTATGGGGATTTGACACAATGTGATGTTATAGGATCTTACATTAAAAGCGCAGTTTGAGTTTCATAGTTAGGTATATGACCAAAAAACGTACCATAAATTTATAGGTTGTGATTACCTAAAGACTAAAGGTGAAACAAATTACAAAGAATAACACAGCTATCAATATTTCAAACTTCAATAAAGTCTTGTACACATTTTAGAATGGATTTCATTTGAAATCAGTTTCTCCTTTTTCTTCTTGTTTCCATTACCCAACTTAGAGCATGCCCGGTAGGGGTTAAAAGGAATGAGGAATGAGGAATGAGAAAAGTAATTAAAAATGTTACTTAGTAAAGTACTCCCTCCGTCTCAAATTTATTGTCATGAGTGAGAAATCACAAAGTTTAATAAAAGTGGGGACACTTTAATTTTCAGCCACTAAAATGGAATATTCCTTCACTAGATTCTCTAGTTTTTACTTAATAAGGAAAGTGGACAATTATTTTGAGACATCCTAAAATGAAAATATGGACAATAAATTTAAGACGGAGGTAGTAATGCAATGACCCATTACCCAATAGTGGATAACGGGTCATCTTTACTCAATGAGAAGAATGTTTTCTTTAATATTCCCTATGACTTTCCATTGCCTATTTTGAACCAAGCGCACCTCAAATTTGAGATTCATTTTGATTACTCCTGTCTAGTCAAAAGCATGACACTTCAACAGGTCTACAACACTTCCACAGGTCTACAATTCAGCCTCGAGCCCATCATCAAATACTTAAAAATCAATATTTATATTTTGTTTTCAAAAGTATAACAATTACTTATTTTCAAAATAGGTGGACCCACTTGCATAAACTCGTGAACTCATTTTTAGGCCTCAAAATGACATACGAAAGAGTATAAACAATATATTAAAAAAAATGGATAGTAGTAGGAGTAATTGGATAAAAAGAAAGGAATTCGTAACAAAAAAGATGTTATATAACCTTTTTTTTTTTAATTTAAAAACTTTTTAACTTTTTACGAAATCTTCTAAAATTTTAAAAGTTAGAAAACTTTCAAAATTGTCAACCTTCCAAAAAAAATTTGAAGTCGTATAACGTATGTTTTGACAATCTGCAGTCCTTCACAAAAAATTTACCAAGTATATAATTATTTAGAGCAAAATTACAACAAATATAAAATATAAGCGTACAACTTAAACAAAAAAATGTAATAAGTTACACATTACTAACAAATCACTAACAAATCTATTAGAAAAACCAAAAAGTTAATACTAAAATTTAACAAGTCACAACACATACGGTACAGTGGCGGCGGAGGAATCTGCAGTTTCCCGGACGGCGGAGGCGGTGTGAGTATTTGTTTGGTACCTAAACAAAAAACATAATATATATATATATATATATATATATATATATATATATATATATATATATATATATATATATATATATATATATATATATATATATATAAACGACAAAAAAATATAAAAAATAAAAATAAAAACCCTTTAACGGTGGTGTGTGGTCGATGGTTGGCTGCTGGGAGGTAGGCCGGTTGTTCGTCGGCGCAATACGGATTCCGGCAAAGACGTTATTGACAGCAGCACATCTGAAAAACAAAAACCGCAACACTTATTATAAAAACTCAGATCTATATATATATATATATATATATATATATATATATATATATATATATATATATATATATATATATATATATATATATATATTAAAAAAACTATCATAACTTGGAAAATATAAAGATCTAGTATAAAACAAACCTTCAATACTTGAAAACTATACAGATCTATCAAAAAGACACCTAAAAACCTCATAACTTGAACATTCCTTGAATCTTTAGAGATGTCTCGGTGGTGGGTTTCGACGGTATTGGGGGTCTCGGTAGTGATGGTCGTTGTGTGGTCGCCGGCTGTGATTTGGGTTTGGTTGTTGTATGATGAAATGGGAGAGAAAGATGATAGCATTTAAATGTGTGGTTAGTATGTGTTTTTGTGGGTTGAGAGAAAAAAGGCAGATAGAGAGTAGTTTTGTGTGAGCTTTTGGATGAGAAGGTGGGTGTTGGTTTGTGTGATATGCATGGATAAGAACAAGGGCAAAATAGGGAATACATTAATTTCAGTTTTTCACTTATTGACTTGTTGACCAAATCTTCATTATAAGTAGTTAAGATGCGTAAGTGAACTATTATGCAACTTGCACTATTTTAAAAAAAAAGTCAAACTTGTAACAAATAAAATATACATTATTTTTTTATGCAACTTGTACAATTATTATTCGATTTGATGTTTGTAATAGTGATTGTACTTGTAGTTGTGTAAGTGTCAACTATTATGCAACTTGTACTTTTTGGCAAAATAAGTCAAACATGTAAGAAATATAATTATTACTAGTGCGAATTGTACTTTTAACTTATGCAAATTGTACTTTTAATACTTTATTTATTTATGCATTATTGAACCGAATCTAATACCGAACCTAACTCCAACCCAAAATTTTAAGATCCAACACCCGAACGTACCTCCAAACCCAAAATTAAGCGAATTGTACTTATAATATTTTTTTAATTTATGCATTATTGCACCGAACCTAACTCCAAACCAAAATTTTAATTTCCAACACCCGAACCTAACTCCAACCATAAATTATGTGAATTGAACTTGTAATAATTTTTTTATTTATGCATTATTGACCTTTTCCTAACCGAACCTAAATCCAAACCAAAGTTTTAAGATCCAAACATCCGAACCTACCCAAAATTATGCGAATTGTACTTTTAATAATTTTTTTATTTATGCATTATTGCACCAAACCTAAGACCAAACCTAACTCCTACCCAAAGTTTTAAAATCCAAACACCCGAACCTTACTCCAAACCCACATTTTTTTTTGTTTTGAAAATATTTAATTATTTTTTGAACAAGCGTATCTAACACACCTCTTTTTAAAAAAAATAACACGCTTATAAAAGCGTACACCTCTTTTGAAACACGCTCTCTCTCTCTCTCTCTCTCTCTCTCTCTCTCTCTCTCTCTCTCTCTGTCACTCACAAAGCGTTTGCACTCTCTTCACTCACAGATCTGAGGTCCAATCGTTAAAAAAATGATTTGGGTTAGGGTAACGAATTATCAATAGGATTTAGGGTTACTCTAATTTAGGTTTATGGTTTGTTTATTTGGTTTAATTGTTCGATGATTATTCAAATCGATTTAGGGTTAGGGTTAGGGCTTTATGTATTTCAGGTTATTTAGTGGTAGGGTTTATGGCTGTTTTTGGGAGATTTATATCCGAAGTAAATTCTATTTACAAGGCTCTTAATTTATTTATCTGCTTAGCAATCGTGGGAGTCACTAACCTCTTCAACTGAGTTAAGTTTGAAGAGGTTAGAGACTACCACGATTACCAAGTTGGATAATCAGTTCCGTCTTCCGCTGCATACCGAGGAAAGCACTGTAAGTCTCTCTATTATGTTAAGTCTACAGTTTGTTGTGTCTAGGTCGATGGAGTTTAGGATTTTGGTAGTCTTGGAAGTTGAGATTGATTGGATTGTTTGTGGGTAGTCTTGGAAGTTGAGATTGATTGGATTGTTTGTGGTTTATATGTTATACTTTTTTTATGGTTTACGTGATATATGCTAGTTGTCGAAATGTTTAATTGTCTTGCAGTTGATTTGGGCTGTCTCGGCAGTTTAAGATTTAGGACATATTATGTTCAACTCTATGACAGTTTATGTGCTAGTTGTGAAAAGTTTTTTGGTTTATATAATGCAACTTATGATATATTGAATAAATCAATTTTGATTATAAGAATGATTTTGAAGAAAATGAGAATTCACACAATTTTTAAAATTGATTTTTCAAGTGCTACTTGTGGAAACTTGTGTACTTGTCTTTGCGATAGCGATCGATATAAGTGTTGTATCGGAATGGTGGTAAGCAGCTATTCTATGGGAAAAAACAAGACATAAACGGGTCTAGGAGTGATCCCGGGCATGTCGAAACCATAGATGATCTGCTTACTTAACCCAGCGGAGTTGCACTCAGATATCGGGCCTCAGCCTATATACATCCTGCTTGTGATTAAGACACGGCGGAAATAGTCTGTACTCTCGATCAGAGGGAACCGGTTTGGGCAACTGTTTTGACAGCTTGAGATTGTAATTGCCAAGATTTCAGTACATTGGCGGTACGCAGAGTCTTGGAAATTATTTTAAAAATTTGTGCAATTTAATTATATTTTTTTAAACTATTACTTAATATTAAAAAAAAAAAGGAAAAAGATGAGACTAGTTTATTTATAATCAATTGAACGACAAAAAAAGAAATCGTTTATTTCTCATGAAATCTGTCACAGAACCTATGATAATCTGTCATAACTTGCACTAACCATACAAAATTTAAGGTTTTTTTGTTTCATGTCTGTATTCAAGGCTGCTTTAGGTGCATACAGGATATCTAAGTCATAAAAACTGTTACTCTCTTTTATAAAAACTCAAACTTAGTTTGATTATTTAATTTTGTTCATATTCAGTTAACTTTAATCTTTTATAATTTTAAAAATAAGTCAAGTAATAGATTAAGTATCGCATGGCTAGATTTTGACCATTTTCAATAACTTACAGTAAGTGTTTATTTGGATCTGTTTTAGTTTATTTCTTCAGGGCTTCTTAGGTGTTCCTAGATTAAGTCTAATAGTGACCTTTAGTCTGCTTTGACTTAGATGTTTTGACACTTCCAGCGTTAATATGTTGTTCTTTAAGTCTTCTGTGAGATAAATAAATCTGTTTTGAAAAAAGTTGCATTCGATTAGCTAAAAATCAATTTTTAAAAAAGAAAAAATATAATAAAAATAAAAGAATACGAAAAAAAATAAATTCGTTTTAGACTTTTATCAAGAAGGATGTGGTCTTTTTTAAATTCCTTTATAACCTTGTTAATTTTTTTGTTGAAATAGCCAAAAAATGTAACGTAGATGAAGTGTGTTACATGGTAGTTAACATGTACAACTTTATGTGTGTGATATAGTGGCTGAATCTATATAAGAGTTTGAATGTGAAGCTCATTTTAGATGGATTCCATCTAAAAGAAGAAGTTCAATTATTAAGGCAGGATCATCTGTCAACTTAGATGGATTCCATTGATAATCTTGTAACCATCTAGTTTCATTTATGTGTTTCATCTTGATGACAAGTTTTGCCTCTTTCAAAACAGAATGAAGATCTATCGGACAAAAAAAAAGTGATGAAAACTTGTCCGTTTAATGTTGATAAAAAGTTTTCTTTTGCTTGATCTTCATTCTCTTTTTGAAATAGCCAAAACATGTAACCTATATCAAGCACATAAGTGATACTAGACGGTGTCCAAATTAAGCATTGGAATCTATCTATGTTGACAGATGATTCAGCCTTAATAATTGAGACGTGTTGATAGGGATAATGATATAGTGATTATTGTTCATGACATGCCACACTCCTTCATTATCTCATTCAAGACGAGTCCTGTTACTCAAACTATTTTATAGATTCAAACGTGTATTACATGCGAATGGATTTACGTTAACTATCATATATGAGGGTGAAGTGATGATGGTACTTTTGGGTGTAGGATACACTTTTCAGGAGTGTATCATACACCCAAAATTATCATCATCAACTTCACCCACATTTTTTATGTTTGACGTAAATCCTTTTGCATGTAATACACTTTTATTTGTATGACCTTTTTATCATATTGTTTTTTTAAACTCAAATTAATATGGTAGAACCTATTTTAATTTAGTAACAGACATTCAGCGCCGTTTGTTAATGTCAACAACTTAAGAATTCAAAAGAACTTTTTCCACCTCATTTTTCATTTGTTAATATTTTAAATTGATTAGTTGTTATACGTATCAATTCTAGGGTTTCTGAAAGTGTATTCCTATTTTTTAATGTATATATTTCCTGATGAAACCTCTTTTGCGAAATATTTTAGTTTACATATGTTACATAGTTAGTTAACAAAGTTAAGGATCAATATGCTCTAAATGTAGATTCTAGAAATAGTGAGTCAAAGAGAAGTTTAATGTAACAAGGTATGTATTTGGTGGCCGCATTACTTTGCCTTAGATGAATTGTTTAACTTCATAAATGCCTTAGATGAATTGTTTAACTTCATAAATGAGACTGGAATTTAAGCATAGTTACTCATCCACAAAGTAATGCGACAATACACATCTTGATACATTCAACTTCACTTTGGAAAACTCAATAATCAAGGCCCACCTATCTAACGTTGTAGATGGGTTCCATTGCTTAAAGTGACAGATTTACCTACGGACATGGAAGTGCTTGATATTGACACACAGACACTCCAATGACCTTAGCTAAGTTGGTCAATTTAAGCAATGGAACCCACATACATCGTCAGATAGATGGGCCTTGATAATTGAGTTGTGTTGATTGTGATAATGATATATCGTGTATTGTTCATGGCAATCCACCAACCTTCATTATCCCATTCAACATGAGTGACTCACATGCTTTTCTAGAATCGATAACTTTTTAATTGGGCACACATTGGTACTTTGAGCTTCCCCTCGAAAACCCATTCCTATGTCAGTGTCATTGCAATTGATTTGGCGCAAATCCTTGCACAAATTTCGTCGACATGGCAATGAGATTTCGAGTGGAGGCTGAAAGTACCAAAGTGTGTCCACTTGCATATGTACACAATTGTAACTGGTAAGACCCGTGTTGTTTGTGATAAATTTGTGGTATGTTTTTTTACGAGAAAACACAATCCTTTTTTAATCAATAGCTTTACAGCTCATAAAGTATTCTTAATAGCGAGAGATGGGAAAGAAAAAAGAGGAGTACAAGTGTATTTGGTGCAGATTCATTTTTTCACATCCTCTTTTTCTTCCTCATGTCGCGCTATATAAAACTACCTTATGAGTGCATCATGTTATACTATAGAGTGATAAGTAGGGAAGAGAGAATGTCGTAAAAGTGTATTTGGTGCAGATACATTCTTTTTCCATATCCTCTTTTTCCTTCTTATCATCCTATATTATTGGAGTCTGTGTTACCAGTCTAGGGAGGTGTATGGTACTCATAATGAAGAAGTACTCGGCTTGTTCTACCAAATACAATACAGGAATCACATATAGTGCAGTCAACAGACCTTACAGTTAACCAAGATGAAGATGTCCAGGAGGGAATTGACTCTACAATAGTAATTATACCACCCAATCACAGACCTCATGTTGACAGGCCAACAAAAAAGATGAAGTCAGATGATGAGCCTGCAGTTCCTAGTTCTTGAATAATATGTTTCACTTTATTGTCTGTTGGATTCTATGTTTGTATTCTTTGTTTAAATGTATTGTCTTTAGAACAATGTTTTGAACTATGCTTGTATTCTATGTTTGTACCCATTGCATTTTGACTTCCAAAAGTGAAACTTGCAAATGTTGAATGAGAGTGACCTAGTCACTCGCTCCCTTGTGCCCATTGCATTTGCACCCATTTGCACCCATTGCATTTAGACTTTGAGAAGTCAAACTGCAAATGTTGAATTCCATAAAGTCAACTGTCATGTAAGTGTTTTTTTTTGGTCCAACACATGTATACACAGTACGTGGCAATCTTATAAGCCCTTTTATAGGCAAACACGTCCATACTAAATACGCATCTCTCAAAACACCCACTTGCAAAACACACATCCCTATTTCCTTAACCATGAACAACTCTGAATGTCATATTGATCTAAAGGTTGTTTGTAACTCGTATGTGCTAACTGAACTAATGCTTGGCCCTTACCACAACACCGAGATTCTTCAAGACTTGCAGCAGGCACATGATTTGGAGTACAAGTCCAAAAAAATTACTGAAAGGGTGGAACGTAGGGGGGATGTGATTGTTAGACTTCAAAGAGATTCACGTGCAAGAATTGCAAGGAGCAATACAAAGAAGCTTAAGAGACTACAAACAATTGATAAGCGTAGGGCGAAGGCCCTGTTGATGATGTCCAGGCAAGTCAAAGAAAAGATGTTTAAGAAGATTGAGGTTGTTGTGAAGAAGAAATATCCATGAGGGGGTTGGTTGTTTAGAGATTAGTGATGTAATGGATATGATGATCCAGATTTTGTATGAATAATGTCTTGACATATGTTTAAACTTCATTAGTGAATTGAATAGGTATCACAAACATAAACAACAAACTCACATTAATGAAACATTAAAACACAGAATAAACATAGACATTCAGTTTTTGGTTTGGACATACCCAAAACCATAGTGATTTAGTTTCTTGGCTTCTTTTTAGTCTTCTTCTTAGTCTTCTTTTTAGTCTTCTTCTTAGTCTTCTTCTTTGCTTTAGTTGACTGAGTTGCATCTGCACCACGCCATGCACTTATGTTTCTACTTGTAATACCCAGACCAATGACACCACAACTTACTTCATCTTCCGTTTCACAACCTGCCTGTTCAAGTATCACATCACAATGCTTCCAACACTTAACATCCCCACAACATATGAAGCATATTTCGTCCAACACTTCTATCTTTGCACCACCCCCTCCTATTTTGTTCCCACTTCTAATACCAAGACCAATTATACAACCACCTACTTCCTCTACCTGTCTATCATTACTACTCATTTTCTTTCTCTTTAATTTTTGAGTTACAGATTCTGCCATATGTATGTTCTTGAGAAATTTGAAAGGAGACTTTACTATCCTAGTTGGTAGGATAATTTACTTCATTATGAGAGGTAGGTAAAGGAGTATTAACTACTTACTAGTGCTAGTCAATAAAGAACAAAATAAGGTGTGAAACTTACCTATTTATTTATAGTTGTTGTAAGACATGTGTAGTGTACATCCAACTGAACGGTTTTTAAATTTTGGAATAGACACAGGGTTTAGTGATTCATTAGTAACGGTTAGTGACTTTTTAAACACACCGTTTGCAGTTATTTTTTAAACACACCGTTTTGTGGTTACTGACTTTTCAATTGGATTGAATTGAATTGAATTGAAATGTAAGTTTGTTTACTTGTTGAAAGATCAATTTTGTTCTTGTTTGATGTTGAACCTGGTTATGAGTTACTATGTTTTTTGCGGTATCATGTGATGTACAAAAAATTTCTTAACCTGCTTCTAACATACTAATGCGCATCACGTACAGGTAAAATTATATGTAGACATCACTTTGAATATTAAAGATAAATACAACTTAATATAAATCATTCATCAAAGTCATTACAACACAAGGCTTAAAGCCATTTCATTAAAAGTTACACAACATAAACATAGAAAATAACTGCCATAATATAACCGCAAAACACAATCATCATTATCATACTCTAATCTTCATCAGAGGAGACTTTTTTTTATATTTTTTTTGGTGCACAGGCTTCTTCTTCTTGGACCTCCATAAGCTGCACTTGGCGTTCCTTCTCCTGAATCCCATCACTGATATCATTGATTAGAGCAGTTAACAAAACAATCTTGTTACGCTCCCTTACCTGTGTTTCAATTAGAGAACGTATAATAGCATTTCTATTTTCGTCCAATGGGACCAGTTGCTGAGTCTCATTGAGTGCAACTTGACGGTCTTTAACTTGCTTTTGTATTTGATTACGTTCTTTCACAAATCGCTTCAAATGACCCCTCTCTTGAGTCAACTCTTTCTTGAAGTGCTTCTTCACTGCTGTTGCCAAATTGTAGGAAGAAGAAGAAGCCATGGATGATATGATAAGTTATATTTTATATAAATATAGTTATGAGTTTTGGTTAAACTCCTATTGGATGTAAAATGAGATGTAGTTATTGTGTTTTTATGCATGGGGAAGGGAAGTTAATGATGAATAACTATTCATGCATGTGGCTCAAGGGTGGCATTCTAACCAACTGGCCTTAAGTCAAATATAAACAGATATTAACAATCATAACCATAGAAAAATACATATTAAACACACACACACACACACACACACACACATAATCTCAATATAAACCCACACCTACACACTCTACAGTTGGGTCATATCAAGCTTATTAATAGGACAGTGAACTTAAATGTGCATAAGGGGAGGTTGGGCTTTGAGAGGATAAGAGCCTTGTCAAATCACAATTAAACTTATCAATCTATATTTTGCAATGATGTCTCTGCAGTAGCATTAAAACTTGTACATTGTGTTTGCCTTGTTTTTAGACTTGTTTATTGTTATGGAATTTTACTACTTTTGTGATACGCAAGCTTAGAGGGTTTGATAAATTAACACAAAAAACCTTCATATTAATGATACTCTACATTTGGGTCGTATCAAAATTGGTACTATGACAGTAAACTAAAGTTGGGAATCAGGTTTGGTTTTGAGAGGGTAAGACCTATATCAAACTAGACATGTTTCAATAAACACTAAATGATTAAACGAAATACACTTCAAAGGAAAATGTAAGTATAGAATGAATCATATATTCACACACCATACCTCAATTTAGTAAAGATATATAAAACATCATACCTCATTTTATAGCTGTTACACCAAACCAGGTTAAATATATACTCAAATTGAAAGATGGCTTACCATTGAAACAGATCAACGGTATTCGAAAACCCCAAACCAACCACAAACAAACTCCAAACAAACTCATTACTACACAAATGAAGAACTTCCAAACACTTCAAATGAAATATGACAACATGAACTTTCCCTTCAAACAAATTTCGACATAAAGTAAACGGCCTAAGATGATACAAACTACTCAATGATTCAAATAAAGTATCTACTAACTTTTTTTTTTATTGTTCCAACTTCAACAACTATATCATCAAGATTGCCAGTATCAGCATCCCAATCAAAAGACTGTGAAGACTAGAATCGAATACCTGAAATATTAGGCTGAATCATCAAAGACTAGAATCCTTTATCATAGCCCTGATAAATATTTGATTGTTTAATATACATTTTGACTAATTTTGGCTTAGATTGAAAACCCTAAATCTGCTATTGAGATCTACCAACTTGTTTTGACCGTTTGTGAGAGAGAAATGTGTGAGATAACAAAAGTCAAACACACACACTACTTTACCCTTTATACAAAAAAAAATAATAAATAAATAAAATAAAAATAAATATACTCTAAAAGGTAATAAGCCATAAATAGTGTAATAAAAATAACTGATCATGCTTGATCCGTTGTTCCATTCATTGATAATAAACATATAGATACAACCCTAGTACATACAGAAAAACACAAAAGACATTGATCAAAACATACTAATCTTCGTCATCCGCTTCAGCTTCTTCCAACTTCTCCAAAAGCTCATCCTTCTCCTCCAAGCTTTGACGAGACAGCACCAGTAGTTGAGCCAACAGATCAAGCTTCCTGCGGTCTTTTTGTTGAACTTCAAGCAGGCATTGACGGCCAGTTTCAGCCACAGCATTGAAACGAGTAAATGAGGTAGCTACCTCAGTTACTGTTTTCTCCTTCTTATCAATCACCGCCCTCAACTGGCTACTCTCCTCCCCAATACGAGCTATAAAACTTATCTCCTCTGCTTTTTCATGCGTTACCAACAGCTTGAACGCATTAACTAGCTTACCAGATTCTGTTGCGTCTTTCATCTCATTAAGGTTTGGTGTGTCTGCCATCTTAAGGTTAGGGTTAAAAAGTGGGTAAATGTATGTTCAAAATATAGGGTTAAAAGTATGTGATCAATGTATTCGTATATATAATGAAAATAGGGGTTTGGTGGTTGTAATTAATGATAGCAAATTGCAATGTGTAAAAATAACACCACAAAGACACTCTCGAGGCATTGGAACATTCAGTTTGGTTGTTAATGCAGCCTTTCCATCTTCTCCCACGCATAAATGGAGAATGCAGTATTTAGAAAGATGTCCAACTTTACAATTTAAACCCCTCATTTATGCAATGGATATAAATCAACCCTTCCAGGCACAATGCATTACCATTAACTTCCTAAAATTCAAAAAATTACTTATAACTTATATTTTTATACTTATAAAAAAATCCCATTTAAGATTGAATTTTTTCTAAAAACACAAATACATAATAAAAAACAATAACTAAAATAATATTAGTTTGAAGAATAACAACAAAATAATTATCAAACTTGATACTATTAATGTGCAAATTATCAGATTTAATACACATAATAACATATACAGTTTTTAAAATGGAATTTAGGGATTTTAGCATAACCAATATTAACCAATATTAAACAAAAACTCATTAATTTTATATTATAAATTGAAAGGTCCATTCATGTAACACCATCATAGAACATAAAAAAGATAAATGATAAACATAAACCAGTTTTTATACAAATAACATATGCAGCTTTTAAAAAGGAATTTAGAGAGAGTAAATCAAACATAATCAATATTAAACAACATCGTTAATTATATATTATAAAATTAAAAGTCGATTCTTGTAACAACATCATAGAGCATAAAAAAGAAAAATGATCACTAAACATAAACCAGATTTAATAAAAAAAACATATGCATTTTTTAAAAACGAATATGGGATAAATTCAACATTACAATATTAAACAAAACGTCATTAATTATATGGGATAAATTCAAAAGTCGATTCATGTAACAGTATCATACCGCATAAAAAATAAGAATGATCCTAAACATAAACCTGCAGATTTAATACAAATAACATATGCAGTTTTTAAAAAGTAATTTAGGGAGAGTAGCATAACCAAACTTATTCAAAAAATGTAAACGATAAACATAAACCATAGAGCAAAAAATATTTAATACAAATAACATATGCATTTTTTAAAAAGGAATTTAGGGAGAGTAGCATAACCAAACTTAATCAAAAAATATAAACTTTAAACATAAACCATAGAGCAAAAATTGATAAACATAAACAATAAACATTAGATAAAAAAATTTTAAGAGTCCAATGTCCAAATCAACATAAACCAGAAACATGATAATGATAATGATAAACATAAACAAGAAACATGTTAAACATAAACCAAGAAACATAAACCAAATCCGAAATCCATCCAGAGACTTCCAAGAGCATCACCCAAAGACTTAGAATGGCAACCATCCCTTCAGCTTCTCAGCAAATATATCTTTCTCACGCATGCTCAACTCAGTCTCCTTCATAGAAATCATCATAGCCATCAGCCGAAGCAGATCCTTATGCTGACGCTGCCTAAGGAACTTTGCAGTCTCCACAGCCTCGACCCTACCCTTCAGGACATCGACTTCATTCAGAAAAGCTTGGGCTTCTTTGATGGACTCAGATAACTTCATGCATACTTTCGTGATATCACGCTCCAGATCCTTGTCTTTGGCAGAAGACCTCTCAAGATACAAATCTAGCTGGCGTTCCAACAAGGTGGAACCACAAGCATGAGCAAGTTCATCGAAAAGTGGTAGTGGAGCCATTGTTGTTTTGCTTTAGAAAAAAGTTGTATGTGTGTGTCATTGTGGTATGAGTTATATGTAGAGGACCGTGGGGAATTGATACACTTTAGTACATGAACCACCGGTTGGTTATCCCATGAAAGACTGTTGAGTGCCCAATGTTTAACAATGGTCAATGCATTTAATATAAATCTAACTAATATCTTTTACATTTTATAAAATTGTTAGAACTAGTAAAAATTTAACAACATAACAAATAAAGTAAGAACATATTAACGTGGTGGTGCTGTGGATGTACCGTGGTGGCTGTAACATGGTGGTGGTGCTGCTTTATGAGATGGGAGAGAGATGTTATGTATATATTTGAAAAGGAGATGAAATGTGGTAAGGTTTTGTATTTGGTTTGGATGTTGGTTAGGGACTTGGTTTGGAGGCTGAATCTTAAAACTTAGGTTCGGGATAAGTACAAGTCGCATAATCAAGTACATAAACTTTCAACATATCAAATCAAATAAAATTTTGTACAAAACGCATAACAAAGTACATATAACTATTTGAAACATCTAATCTCATTAAAAAGTACATTTTGCATAAAAAAATAAATTATATTTTATTTTTCAAAAGTTTGACTTTTTAAAAAAAATTGTACATGTTGCATAATAGTGCACTTACACATAGGTACATGTCGCATACAAAAGGACACTTACACAAGTGTACTTGGGTCTTACACACACTTACACACATGTACTTGATTTTAGGGCAAAAATGGCCATATGAACATAATGGCATAAACCGCATAAGTCGAATTGGGGCAAAACCCTTTACTCGAAGTCGCATGGGGCTAGGCTTGAAGCATGAGTTTTTCCATGGGGCAAATACACAATTACCCCTTCTATTTAACTAGTGGTAAATCACATTACTTAATTTAGCAACAAACTTATTGATTCTCAAATTCTTATTCTTTAACAATTGGCCTTTAAAGTATTCTTTCCTTTTACGCCATGTGAGCTTAATAATCGCTAAATTAATTTCCCTAAAACATGTTTATAATGAGTACAACGAAAGATAATAAAAAAAGATTGAGAATAGTTTTAACTTTCAAATCGGTCATCACCTCACCAACTATTTCAGTGGGCAAGAAGATGAGAGACTTAAAATATAATCCTATTCAGCACACAAATTTCTCATGCAGACTACGGTATATTAGTAACAAACAATTTCTTTCTTCAATCAATGTGGGATAAAATGATGCATCTTCTTATATAAAAGATTTTTGTGGAAAGAAAGAGAATGCAAGAGTTATTAAAAGTTTGTGAAAGAAACATATCTTGGGGCTCCAGATTCAATTTTAGTAGCAAACTAGTTAATGTGATTAGAGCACGAATCATATACACTCTGGACGATAATGTGAAATTATTTGTAGTTATTACTCTAAAAAGAAAGATTGCAAATGTTTAAGCGTTGAACTAAAACAACCTGTGATTCTTCCTAAGACCAAGGGGTTAGCTTTTACTTATCTAAAATCATTCGCGAAGAAATTATAACATCGCTGAATAAATTACGTTCTTTGGTCATAAAGGTTAAAGTAATTTTGCATTATGATACCTCTTATGGCCATGGTTGTTAAGCAAACTCATTATGGCAACCAATACACATTATTGAATGCTCAATGTGTATATTATAAGTGTACATATTTCGGTTCGCAAGAAGCTAAGCAAAGTTTTTGGCAAGCATGCTTATGAGATGAGCACTTATGTCAAAATCTAAAAGTAAGCAGCTAGGAATCCTTTATCATTTACAGCTTCGATGATGTAAGTCATGTGCTTTTATTACTCTGATATTAACTGTTATTCAAGTAGAAATCGATATATTTTACACGGCTGAATGAATTACG
Source organism: Artemisia argyi (assembly GCA_030686995.1). Classification (NCBI taxonomy): domain Eukaryota; kingdom Viridiplantae; phylum Streptophyta; class Magnoliopsida; order Asterales; family Asteraceae; genus Artemisia; species Artemisia argyi. The sequence continues at coordinate 21,637,970 of CM060680.1, read as the reverse complement.
ATTTGAGTTGTCTGAGGAAAGTATTTCTAAATTATGATTCGTGTTTTGTTTGTTTTGGCCCTAGGTTAAAATATCAGGTATGTTTAAAATAGTACTTATGTACTTATGTTAACATCTCATCTTAGAGCATAAGGTACCATAACTCAAGTTATGAAAAAAATTCCACCGCGTCAGCACCACATCAGCTTTAACATTTCAACATTAGCATCATAAAAGTACCCCTTATCATAACACCAACTCAACACCACTTGGGTATGATAACTTGAGCTCAATACCAAAAAACCACGCATTTATTCACGCTGCTTCTCACCTTGCTGTGGCAACGCCCAACATAACTTGGGCTCAAAACTTGCCAGGTCACTATAACGCCACTCCATGCGTTATGGTACCCAATGCTCTTAAGCAGCTAGACAATCCTCCATATACTTGCAGTAATATATAAGAGACTTTTTATTGGGAGTTGACAGGAAATATTTATAACCATATATAACAATTAACAAGAGTAAAAGACATAAGAGATAATTGGGCCTCGATATAAAAACATGCATCATTTCAACCCAAATTATTGGGCCTGTGCTATCTTCATATCCTTTCTCTTTTTTCTCAAAGGCATTAAGCCCAATAATTGGACCCTTATTGTGATCTCTAAATTTCAATTCCTTACCTATTATAAATGCGTTAACTACCGTTCTTCAAGTCATCAAAGTGTCGTTCCTCTTAAGATTAGCACAAAATATATGCGAAATTTGTTGGTAGTTGGGATCCAAAACTTTTATTGGTGTATATAGCTTAATTGGTTTCAAATGAGAAGTAACTCGTAAAATCCTTGTTCTTTTAGGAATATACATAATAAATGTTATTTAAATTCGCCCATGGTTGTAGAAAATATTTGAGAATATAGAGCATCGTTTAGTATGGACCTATGAAAAATTAAACATGTTTTAGAGTAAAGAAACAAAGATGAAAATTGGAGAAAAAGTCAAGAGTTAATATGAATTTTCAACCCTTCTACGTCCTTGTGAATTTTTTTTAACTGTAAGAGTGAATTGGCTGAAAATGTTATACTATTCTAGACACATGTAACTCACTTTGACTAGATTATACTAGTAACAAATAATTTCTTTCTTAACCAATGTGGGATTCCATTTTTGGGTCATGAAAGTTGGAGTTTATCTATGTTTTCATACTTGGTTTCAGCCCTAGATTGTTTAGAAAACTTATTATGCCGTTTAGTAAGCATGTTTTGAATGCTCAAATATACAAATTTAGGTTTGCAACTAGCTAGGCAAAGTTTACGACAAACATGCTTATGTCAAAATCTAAAAATAAGCAGCTTGGCATTCCTTTAAGCTCCTTTAAGCTTATTATAGTCATAAAGTGTAAAATGTTTACTTTATAAATCGTTTCGATATGTGTATGAATTAAATGACACACATTTTGGTTCTTGTGTTAGACTATTTGTTACTTAACCGAGTTCAAACTATCTACAAAATAGAAACTGATGTTTTCATTTATGAAAAGTTTCACAAACAGAAACCACGTAGCATGAGATTACATCAATGGTTATTTTGCTTCACTTCCATTTTCTATGTGTAACGATCGAAAACATTTTAACTTATATATCAAGCAACAATCTTACATAGATGTTTTCCTGTTCAATTTTTTTTTTTTTTTTTTTTTTTTTTTTTTTAAAGAAATAAGTTGTTTTATTCAAATTCATTGGCAATGTTAATGATCAAAACAAAATTGACCAATTGAACTGTTTCTCACATTCTTTCTTAATTGACTTCTAAATTATGATGAAATCAGAACTTATAATGTTCGCAACCAAAATAATTTTTATGGTAGAAAAGAAATTGTTGAGTTGATATAAGTTTTCTGACGTAACATACGCCCGAGCGTATTGTTTTTAACATGCAAAGGAGTAGATACATTAGAAAACACTATACTATTCTAACAATGTGAAACTAAGGTACTCTATGGTATATTAGTAACCAATAATTTTCTTCTTCAACCTATGTGGGATAGAATATTAGGAATATTGAAGGTTAAAAAATATATACATAAAAAAATAGTTAACTATTAAGTAAAAGTTTTTTTTGTTTACATTGGAATTGGAAAGAAAGATATAATGCAAGAGTTATTTAGAGTTGGTGAAAGAAAGATTTGTCACTTGGAACTATATATTGCTATTGCTTTAAGAATGAAAGATTGCAAATGTTTAAGCATTCATATTAAAAGAACCTGTGAAATTTTCTAAGAGTTTGTTTATTTGAAATCGTTTATGTAGAAATCTATACGTCACGGAAAGAGTTACGTTTTTGGGTCATGAACTTTAAAGTATTCTAGTATAATGATGCTTGTTTTGGCCCTAGGTCGTTTAGAAAGCTTTTTAAGCCGATCAATAAGCCTTTTTTAGAGTGCTCAATGTGTAAATTATGATTGTACATATTTAGGTTTGCAAGTAGCTAGGCAAATTATAGGACAAAAATGCTTATAAGATGAGCACTTGTGTCAAAAATCTAAGGATAAGCAGCTAGGCAATCTTTTATGAATATGCAGCTTTGATAATTTAAAGTATTGGGCCTATACCCAATAGCTATCTTCTCTTTTTTTGTTTCTGCAAAAGGCTTAAGCCCAATAGCTGTCCCCTATTAGTTTAATTTCTCTGTGTTGTAATACTCATCATCTACTTATAATTCTTCAACTATAGTAACATACCACTAATATTTCATTCTTATAAGTTTCTCTTAAAAATTAATTTAAATGACATTTTGATATAAACTCATCAAAATATTTTCTTTTTCTTATAATTTTTTTGGGTATTCGTATATTTCTCTTAATAAAAAGTATTGAAACCCTTGTCGAGTAGCCCCAGACTCACATATGCTCATGTTGCTAAATGGAAGCATACTATCTGATGTTGTCAACGTTTTACTTTTATGAAAAAAGAATGGTGATCTTGTCGGTCCACTAAGATCAACACTCCGACATATTTGAAACGGCCCTTGTTGACCGGACCCTCCCCTATTTTTTATACTAACCCTCCCTATTTGGGAGGGTGTACCTTCAAAGGTACAATTTTTGTACTATTTGTACTTTTTGCGTTTTTTTTTTTTTTTTTTTTTTTTTTTTTTTTTAATGTTTAGGTATTGTAACGTTGACTCATTTGCATTTATAAACTACTACAAGATCAGTGTTTACATTTAAATTTAAATTGTTTAAAAACAACAACTATTATTATAAAATTAAACGTCAACGTTAACATATTATTTAAAAACAACAATATCTACGACATATGAAGATTATTCATTTCGGTTAAAAGATCATGGAGCCGGGCACTTGACTGACAAGCGTGATCCTCAGGATTCCTTGCCATTTCTAACTCCATTTCCAGCGCCTTTATTCTTTGCTTCAACAACTTGATCTCATTTTTTGTAGCAACGCAATTTGAGCAATGCGTTGAAGAAGAGGCTTGACTAAAGTGTTGTGCTTCAAATTCATCTTCCCACGCGAAGTATCGACACCCATAGTCTTTTGTACCTGGCTGTTACATGTTCAGGAAATAATAAGAAATGTATTTTTAACAAACAAATTATTTACATAACTAAGCAAACGTATGATTATTTACCACTGAAAGAGGACATGCATAAAACAGTCGCCCACGACTACCGTTTTGCTAGGATGTCCGTTCTACAATAAATCCTCTATTACATCGGCACCAGAAAGGATTTCTTTGGCTCATCTGACCAAAGAATTTGCATAATCAATCAATAATGTTATTTACTAATATAAATAAATATTTAATCAATTACTATATAATACAAACAGTTATTTACAACATAAATCAATAATCATTTACAATGTTTTGTATGTAAAATTATTCACAACATAAATCAATAATTATTTACAACATAAATCAATAATTATTTACAATGTTTTGTCTGTATAATATTTACGTCAATAGTCGATGTTGATATAAACTTATCCATTGTTCTGCAATTGGCTGTCGGAAAAACCTCCATTGTGGGTGGTTACGCGGAAGTGGAAAAGTTGGGTCTAGCGTCGGTATAATATAATGAGCACATGAGTCCTCCCCCACACGGGCAATCACAAAGGGGTCGATTCCTTGTGTGTTGTTTGGCCCGGAAAAAAGCGGAAAACATGTGTTATAACCACGCACGGATAGAAATACAATCGGTCGATTTAGCATTGAAGCGATAACTAGAGACCCGTCATTGGCATCACCATCCAGTAACCGTCAGGTGCACCTCCGTTGAACCAGTGTATTGTATTCCAAAGAAAGATAAAGTCTTGTTCCCCCCACATATCTATGTAAGTACTCCTATGGTAATCTAACTCTTGCAACAACCTATGTCTGGCTTCGGCCCACCTATGTTCGTTTTGAAAAATAAAGTGAGCAACGCACCGAAACCCGCAATTCCCATCACCCGCAACATTACGTATACTTATTACGTATGGACGGTAAATCAGTGGAATTTCCCGAATAAAACCATTGCTCACAGTATTTCCAACATATAATATGTGCCGTGGACTAGCACCCGTGTACGAACTGTGTCTTGGAGGCTCTTTCGGCAAGTTCGGGACTTTCGTAGATCTTGTATTTGTACTTCTTCGGTGATCTACGATTGGTACTTCATTTAAGTCCGGAACTTTTGTAGCCTTGGACTTTTTGTTCTTTGCAATCGGACGTCCACGGGTATTTTCCTGAACAACAGGTTGACGTGTGTCCACAGATTCAGGTTGGTATATCCCTCTTAACTTGTTCAACATATTCTTCTTGACAAACGACGTCGCTTTGCCAAAAGCACTCTTGAATTGTCGAACGTCATTTTCAAACTCTCTTGTATCATCATCATCATCATCATCATCATCATCATCATCATCATCATCATCATCAAGCACAAGGTTACCGACAACGGGCCACGGTACAGACAGGGTTCTCCAAAATATATCAATGCTTTCCAATGGAATTGGCACACCTGCATTTATCAAAAGTGACTTATGTAAAACCATTTCGTGGAAGCATTCCGTGAAAGCATTCATTAATATTGACTTTAATATACTTACCATGAATTCGATACCCCATCATTTGACAAAAGCACGACAATCCATAAATTGATCGCAACTGATGGTTACAATCTTCTGCGGCGAAATTCGTTTGAAGGAGTTCTTTGTGCATGAGTGTAAAAGCATGTTTGGAAATGTTATACCACAACTCTGAAAATATTGGTATATCACATTTATTCATTTTCTCATTTTTGCTCCTGTTAAAAGTCTCTTGTATCGCGCTCTTTTGAGAAATAAGAATCTTATCAATCGAAATCAACAACGTGTTTAAGTTGGATTGTGCTGTGCCCAAATATAATTTCAACAATGCATGCTGAGCCTCAACTCTACACGTTGTTGACTGGCCGTAGCTTTGATATTCATCGGTAACACACGAGACAAACATGTGTCCGTACTCTCGGAGCCAGTTATCCAGATAATGGGCAATATCTGAAAAATGATGAATTAATACAGGGTCAATCGGGTGCATATTTGTTAAATACTAAAAAACACTAAATTAATAATTAAGTACCCGGTTTGTTGACCAATTTTTGTTGTAGTCGTCGATAATGTTGCTCGAATAAGGCGCGTGATTGAGCTTTAACCATCCAATCCCATGTGCGTTTGATGGACTCGTACTCATCACTCGACTCACATCTACCTCTGCAATTAATAAGTATATTCTGGGAAATATGCCATCGACATAGTACTTTGTGAACACCAGGGAATTCTGCTCTGCATGCCCCAAGCAAGGCTAAATCCCTGTCGGTGACGATAACACGTGGATAGTACCTTTCCTTTATCACCAGCTTTACACGTTGCAATACCCATTTAAAATTAGGCCCTTTTTCACTGTTTAAAAAACTAAACGCCATTGAATATGTTTTATTTGTTGATGTTACTCCGACAATTTCCAAAAATGGCAATTTAAACAGTGTGGTATTGTACGTGGAGTCTATTAGCATGATTTCAGGGAACATACACCATAAAGCGTACGACGTAGGGTGAACAAAAAATAGTTCCTCAAGCTCATTATTAGCACTTACCCTATCGTAATATGTGTACCCTGATTGCTGCAGGTGTGAGTAAAGGACTTGAATTGGAGTTAGATTACCCATTTTGGCTTTCCGGATCTTAACTTGTGCGTTATATATAGTTCTAACGCTAGACACGTTATCCGGATTACGACCCTGTATTGTCGAGAGTATTTTACGTGGTTGTACGGTATACTCTGTCAATTCTTTAACCAACTCGAACTCATCATCATTTAAGCGCATTGCATATGGCACACCATACAGCGACTCTAACATAGGATGATTATGACTATCATCCTTCACTTTCAAAATCCAACATGATCTTCTTTTAAGATATTTCGCCACCAATTTGAATGGGCATTCGGTTTTAGAGGTACTTGTATTCCGTTTTCCAGTTCCTTCGGGTGAATAAATCCCACCCTTTGTACACCTATAATTGATTTCGTTCAAAATACCGTATTCTGATTTAGTTCTTCTTTTAACAATCACAAAACCGAGTCCCCAAGCTATGTTTTGCACCCAATCCGTTAATTGCTCGTGAGAACCGAACCCCTGAAAAAACATTACTAATTCACAATACTTTTTTTTATAAACAATACTTTTTTTATAAACAATATATTTTTTTTACAATAACTTTTTTTATAAACAATACTTTTTTTTATAAACAATATATTTTTTTTTATAAACAAAATATTTTTTTATAATACTTTTTTTATAAACAATAACTTTTTTTTTTACAATAACTTTTTTTATAACAAATAACCTTTTTACAATTAATTTTTTTAATAAATAACTTTTTTTTAACAAATTTCACAAATTTTACAAAAAAATTAAAAAAAAATATTAAAAGGGTACGTGGGGGACAGCTGTCTCACACCCACGTACTATTATCACCGGTTTGTCTCACACACACCACACACTCACAAGTCTCTCTCTCTCTCTCTCTCTCTCTCTCTCTCTCTCTCTCTTCGCTCTCTTTTCCTCTCTCTAGTTTTAGATCTAAAAACGTTTTTAGATCTAAAATCATTAATAGATCTTAAATCACTTATGTTTGTGATTTGTGAGAGAGTTTGTGAGTGTGTGGTGATGTTGTTGGTGATCTGTGTTGGGTGTTTCTCCCTGATTGGGGGGTTAATTAGGGTTTCTCCCTGTTGGTGATCTGTGTTGGGTGATCTGTGGTAATCTAACTCTTAATTCTTTGATATAGATGTTAATTTATCAGATCTACAATTTTTTTTAAAAACCCTAATTTTTTAAAATTAATTAGTTTCGTTGTGGCTGGTTATGTGGGTGGGGGGTTTCTGTGGTTATGTGGTGTTTTATTGTTATTTTATGCATGTTAATTGTTATTAAAAAAATTAGGGTTTCAAAAATTTTGGGGGTTTTTTCAATTTGTGTTGATTTAGTTAATAAAAACTTGTTAATTGAAAGATTTAGAAGTTAATTTATCAGATCTACAATTTTTTTTTAAAAAACCTTAATTTTTTAAAATTATTTAGTTTCGTTGTGGCTGGTTATGTGGGTGGGAGGTTTCTGTGGTGGTGGTTCTGTGGTTATGTGGTGTTTTATTGTTATTTTATGCATGTTAATTGTTATTAAAAAAAATTAGGGTTTCAAAAATTTTGGGGGTTTTTTCAATTTATGTTGATTTAGTTAATAAAAACTTGTTAATTGAAAGATTTAGAAGTTAATTTATCAGATCTACAATTTTTTTTAAAAACCCTAATTTTTTAAAATTAATTAGTTTCGTTGTGGCTGGTTATGTGGGTGGGGGTTTCTGTGGTGGTGGTTCTGTGGTTATGTGGTGTTTAATTGTTATTTTATGCATGTTAATTGTTATTAAAAAATTAGGGTTTCAAAAATTTTGGGGGTTTTTTCAATCTGTGTTAATTTAGTTAATAAAAACTTGTTAACTGAAAGATATAGAAGTTCATTTTTCTGTGGTGGTTGTTCTGGGGTTCTGTGATGGTTAATTGGGGGATTTGGTGGTGGTTATGTGATGGTTAATTGTCTGTTCTTATGTGGTTTGTGAAGGTTAACACCTTAGGGGAGGGTCCGGTCAACATTGGCCTTTATCATGTGATTTGTGTGTGAGACAACTGTGGTGATAATAGTACTGGTTCTATGGTGCTGGTTCTTATGTGATTCTGTGGCTGTGGGTAGGTTAACACCTTGATCTGCCACCTTTTGAGTGGTATGAATACCTGCTCTGGCCTACCCCCAGTCCACAGGCTCTAGCTATAAGCATAATGAAACTGCTTAAGCAGTTTGTGATGAAACTTTATAAGCAGTTTGTTGTTTTAAAAGGATATTTGAAACTCGGTTTTTTTATAAAAAAAAAACCGATATACGGCAATGATGATTTAAAAAAATTGATTTTGGCGTGACATTTCCAAATGGATGGCAATAAAAACTTTGCAACATTTGAAGTTGCAGCCATATCTATTATGTCAAACTGCTTGTAATCTGAGCCAGTTGATATCTTTATGTAATATTGAAAAGGCGTAAAGCTTATTAGTACCTCTTGTGTGTAGAATGGTGAACTAGACATTTCGGCAATGTTGACCGGACCCTCCCTTATTTTTTAAACAAACCCTCCCTAAATGGGATGGTGTACCTTCAAGGTACAATTTTTGTGATACTCTGCTCCAATATGGTTACCTTGTGATACTCTGCTTCTTTTGTGAGACTTGTGTAGCTCAGAATTGGTTATGTGGTTGGTGGTTATGTGGTATAGTTTCTTTGGTTATGTGGTATACTGGTTGTGTTTGCTGTAATGGTTGTGGTTATGTGGTATACTGGTTGTGTTTGCTGTAATGGTTGTGTAGCTCAGAACTGGTTGTGGTTATGTGGTATAGTTTCTTTGGTGGTTGTGTTTGCTGTAATGGTTATGTGGTATATTGGTTGGTTGATTCCCTTGTTTATAGTCCACCAAAGCTGCAATTTGTGGAATCTTACTGTTGAGCTTTGCAGTTGGAATCCTTACTGTTTGAGCTTGTGACATGCCTGTTTCTGGTGTTACTTTTGAACTGTTGAGCTTTGCAGATGGAATCCTTACTATTGTGGAATCTGCAGACCTTGTGACATTCCTGTTGAGCTTGTGACATTCCTGTTCTAGTGGTATTGTGGTTTTTAAAACCAAAGGCGATGACGAGTGGTTTTTAAAACCGAATGGTATGGCGGAGTGATATTTTTATCACTTTCGCAACCTTCACATCCGAGCCTTCTAAAAATCTGAGCCTATAAGGCGATGACGAATCTGCAGTTGTGTTAGTTTGTGTTTGTGTGGTGTTTGTTTGTGTTTGCAGTTTGGACTTTGTTGTGGTTGTGCACTTTTGTGTTAGTTTGGACTTGAATCATTTTGGACAAAAAAAAGGTCTTGGGCGATGACGAGAACCATTATCCGAGCCTGCAGTTTGTGTTAGTTTGTTTGTGTTTGCAGTTTTGGTTAGGTTGTGTTTGCAGTTTTGTGTTTGTAGTTTTGGACTTGTAAAAAAAAAGGACTTGTGGACAAAAAGGATAATTTGGTTAGTTTGGACTTGTAAAAAAAAAAAAGACTCCGGTCAACATATCCCATTTGAAACAAACAAATCACAAAACTGTCTTTGACCAAACAAAGGTAAAAGGAAAAGGTTTAGCAAGTGTCGGAACTCTATGAAATTCCATGACACCGCGAGACCACCCTTGATTCCACTGACACTAGATGAAAAGAAAGATATTTCGAAGGATATGCCAAGTTCTTAGATGGTTTTAATATGTGTATGAATAATCGAATGAGATATATGTTGGTTGTTGACTGTTGAGTTAGTACTAGAAAGTAGAAACATTCCCAGTTATCTATTTTGCTTTTTAATTAACCTGTGTAAAACTTAGGATAAAAATAATTTCCACTAAAACATGTTTTAGGTTAAAAAGAGTTAAGAGTTCATATGAGTTTTCAGGTGCTCACCATGCATAGAGTTAAGTTTTCCTAACTCTATCGATGATGAATATTCTGAAAACATTATATTATTCTAGACACATTAGACTCGCATACTTTCTAGTATATTAGTCACAAGCAATTTCTTTCTCCAACCTACGTGGGATAAAATGAAAGAATAGATGGTTATGTAAGATTGCAGTTAAGTTTAAGCATTGTCCTTTGTGCTTATAGCCATAAAGAGTAAAATGTTTACTTTATAAATTGTTTCCGATATGTGTATATATGAATTATTGAATGAGATACGATTTGTTAGTTGAGTGAGACTATTGTGCTTATATTCAAAAGGATAACTCGTTATAAACTTACAACTATGATTAAAATATGTTCATTTCTTTGATTGTTTTTATATGTGTATATATATCTAACAAGACATATGTTGCTTGTTGACTTACATTGTACGTGGATTTATTATCCCACTTTATAAGTTTGAAATTAATTGTTAAATTAAAACATGGTGTTATTTTAGACTTACGTTTAACAATGTAAAAAATGTATGACATTATTTGCGTAATTTGTTTTTCCGTTCTAACTTTGGCTTAATTATTTGTCAAGCAGGTTGCTTAATTTATCAGATTAGCAAAACGCTGAGTGACCTCCAATAAAAAAGAATAAGGAACCATAACCAAGAAAAGTAAAAAAGATCAAGAATTCATATTAATTAACCCATAAGTGATTTTCTTCATGCTATGTATGGTTAGGTTGCAAACCTTTTACGCACCAAGAAAATCCTGTATGTGAAAATGTAATACTAATCAAGTCACAAGAAACTCACGTACACTATGGTATATTAGTAACCAATAACTTATATCTTCAACCTATATGGGATAGAATGTTTAGTTAAAGAAATGCGTTTCAACAGAATTTTATATTGGAAAAGAACGCGTCATTGGTGGTTGGTAAAATAACGAAGGACGGGTTGGTGGTGGTAAGCTCGCGTTGATGGGTTACCTATTACACATAGTCTACGTACGTAAGTCACAATGTGAAAACCTTATCATAATACTACGTATAAATTAGTAGAAAGTGTCTTTCTAGGAGATCCTTAGTTTAATCATGCATCCCTTGATTTTTTTTTTTTTTTTTTTTTAAACGTTATGTTACGTACTTTCAACCTTCATTGGTTTGTGAAATAAATTTATGGCCAAATAACTTTCTTTGGGCTTCAGATTTACGGAGCTGCGGAGACAGGATTTGAACCCGTGTTATTACCCAAAATGTGGAACCATAGTCATAGATTTGTCTAAGATATGTTAATATCAGTTGAACGGAACCATGCATGTTCTTAGGACGTACGTATAGCGGCTTAATTGCGTGAATGACAACCAACATCTTGTAATGAATATCATTATAAGACAAGATCCCTCTAATTTTCAATTGCTTACGTACTTCAAAATCGCTAACTACTCTTCTTCAAGTCATCAAAGTGTAGCTCCTTTTATAGTTAGCTCGGAAGATATGTCAAATTTGCCTAAAGTGATGGTCAAGACTTTTATATATCACTGATCGGAGTATAGCTCAACTGGTTTCTAAGGAGAAGACTTCTAAATTCTCATAATAGTTGTTCAAAAATTCTCATAATAGTTGTACTTTTAACTCGCGTGTATGGCATATGGGTATAGAAATCCTTGAATACTCGAAGTCAATAAGCCTAAACATGAGAATTGTAATAATTGTTGTAGAAAAAAATGGTTATCAATTACTTTGCAATCATGTGATTATCCAACGAGACATATATTGCTTGATGAGTTAGACTGTATTCGATTTATTAGCTTATTTTCAAGTTTAAATATAGAGTAAAATTTATTTGTCAATCATAATACTATGCTCTTTTACATTTCAAGTTTTTAGGTTTGAAAAAAATGGTTTGACCGTATTCGTTTTTTTTTTTTTTTTTTTTTTTTGAATTAGTGGTAAATCACATTACTCAGTTTCAAAACGAACTTATTGATTCTCAAATTCTTATTTTTTTTATCAATTGGCTTTTAAAGTTTTATATCCTTTTACGCCATGTGAACTTAATGACTAGACCAATTTCGATAAAAACATGTTCCATAGTGAATACAACGATAGTTAATAAAAAAAATTAATCGAGAATCGTACTAACTTTCAAACCTATTATCATCTTACTAACTACTTTAGCCAGTAAGAAGATAACAATATTGAAAGCATAATACTACTAGAGAACACGACTTTATCAAATACGATATGGTATATTAGTAACAAAACACTTCTTTCTTCAACCAATGTGGGATAAACCGATTAAATGTTAGGATTGAAGGTTGAAAATGGTCTATAAAAAAGTTTTTTTATGTAGAAAAAGAGACAATGAAAGAGTTATTATAAGTTTTTGAAAGAAACCTATCTTGGAACTCCAGATTGATTTTTTGAAGCAAACTAGTTTATGTGTTTTGAGCAAGAATCATATACATTTTGGACGATAACGTGAAAGTATATGTTGTTATTGCTCTAAAAATGAAAGCTTGCAAATGTTTAAGCATTGATCTAAAACAAACTGTGATTTTTACCAAGAACAAGGGGTTAGCTTTTACTTACGCGCTGCACTGGCAATCGGAAATGAGCTCAACCTTAGTAGTAGGATTTGAAATGAAGTAGTAGGATTTGTGATCGATGTGATGGCCTGATGGGGTTTTAGGTTGTGATGATGTGTTGTTAGGTTATTTTTGGGTTTTATATTCATTTTGAAAACTTTGTTAAACACAATCTTTTAGAATCTGCTACCTTTTGCATGAAAACTACGTTATACTGTTGTCTACCAAAATTTAGTTTCTTAATTTTCCAATCAATGATTTTTGTTAGCTTGGTTTATTTTGAAATCCTGATATGATGCATCCATGAGGCTTTTACAAAACGCTAGTTGGGTGCTGCTATTATTTTTTTTATTATTATTTTTCTTTGGTACCAGTATTAAGTATGCTCTTTGTAAGTTATTTATTGTTTGAAATAAAGTAGTTTTTTTTTTTTTTTTTTTTTTTTTTTTTTCTTTTTTTCTTTTTTTTTTTTTTTTTTTTGAAATTGTCTCAATGGGTGATGTTAGTTTCTTAGACACTCATGCAGGAATATTGCTATATATATTTGTGTTGTGTTAGTTGTTGTTTTGTGTTGTGTTTGTTTGAATGTTTGTCAGAAGCAATGGATGTTCGATATTGGGTTAGAATGTTAGTCTTCATATCTAAGAACAAGGGGTTAGCTTTTATATATCTAAAATCATTTGCGAAGAAATTTTATACATCACTGAATAAATTACGCTTTTTTGGGTAATGGAGGTTAAAAGTATTTATTTGACCCACATATACTATGGTACATTAGTAACCAACAAGTTTTCCAATTTCAAAAATGTTTTAAGTAATAAGTTGTTTAATTCATTTTATTTGCTACTAGAACGGTACCCGCGCAATATAGTGGCGGGTACCGTGTGATTACATTTTGCGTTATTTGGTTACACATTTAGTTGTCTTTATTCTTTATAAGTAGATATATTAAAGATGGTTAAGCCAAATAATTTTAGTTTGAACAACCAACCGCTTCCTAACAAACTTCCTAACCAACTTGATTCCTAACAAATTAATTTTGAAATCTTTTCATAATAAGCAAGAAAAAAAATATGAATTTTAAGCCTTTTCTAATTATAGAATTTTCCCAAATACATTATAATGTAGTTTGATATAAATAATGATCGATCAAAACAAAATTGAGTAATGTGATTTTTACTCACACTCTTTCTCAGCTTTTCTTCATTCTTAACTGACTCCACAAATATTTTTACTTCTTAAGCTATGCGAGACTACAGACTAAAATGTTTTCCTGCAAAACATGTTTTATAATTAAAAAGGTAATAGAATGCTAGACTAAAGATTAAAATGTTTTCCACCTAGACATATTTTATAATTAAAAAAAGATAACAGAAAAAAAGTTAAAGTTCGTACAAAGTTTTCATATTTAACGACATAATGATTCGTACAAGTTAAATTTGTAACAATTCAGGAATGTAATCAACACGAAAACATTATACTAGCACATATAACCCACATAGACTAGGGTACATAAGTAACTAATAAGTTCTTTCTTCAATCAATGTGGGATATAATGTTGATAAATGGAAAGAGTTATCGATAACAGTTGGTGAAAGAAGTACTTGTTACATTGAACTCCAAAATTCAAGTTTAGAAACGAACCAGGGACGGAGCCAGAAATTAGGAATAAGAGGGGCCAAAATTTTTTTCTCAAAGGTTAGGGGGGTCATTTGCCTATGGTTGCATCATATGGTTAAATTTTATAAGGTAAATAGCAAAACAATTTGGCGTGTTGGAGAGGGTCGAACACCCCCGGCTCCCCCACTGTCTCCGTCTCTGAAGCGAACTACTTTTGTGTTTTCTGAGCACGAATCATGAAGGGAATATCTTGGATAACAATGTATATGTTGTTAGTGCTCTGGAAACGAAATATTGCAAATGTTTAAGTATTGAACTAAAACAACATGCGGTTTTTTCTGAGAACAAGGGGTTAGCTTCTACTTATCTAAAATCATTCGTGAAGAAATTTTATACATCACCGAATAAATTACGTTTTTTGGTCATGAAAGTTAAAAGTATTTTTGCATTATGATACCAGTTATGGCCATGGGTTGGGTAGCAAACACATTATGCCGCCCGTACACATTTTTGAATGCTCAATGTGTATATTATGAATGTACATATTTTGGTTCACAGATAGCTAAGCAAAGTTTAAACAAGCATGCTTATCAGATGAGTACTTATGTCAAAATCGAAAAGTAAGCAGGTAGGCAATCCTTCATTATGTTGTTATTGCTTTAAAAAGATGATTCGTTATTCAAGTAGAAATGGATATTCGGCAGTATGAATTACGTTTTCAGTTGTTTGGGTAAAGTATGTTCTATATTATGATGCTTGTTTGGTTTACTTTTGCCTTAGGTTAAAATCTTATTACGTTAAAAAAAGTACTTATATTACGATCTCATTAAAAGCAGTTAGGCTGGCAATCCTCTATGTAGTTGCATATAAGATGTAATTGGACATATAGTGGCTTAAATTACGTGAACAACAACCACAATATCATCTTAAGACAAAGTTTTCTCATTTTTTCGATTGTTACCATAGTTTATATAGGGCAAATACAAAAAAAATGTGCTATACTTGTCAAAAATAGTACTTTTATGTATCTAACTTTTTTTTTCCTCATTGGTGTACTAAACTTCAAATTTTTTGCCACCTTTACGCACTTTGGGACAATTTTGCCCATCAAATCTTTGAAAATCCAGGGGCAAAAATGTTATAAAATTGTACGAAAATGCATAAAAGAAGCAAAAAATGCAAGTTTAGTATACGAATGAGAGAAAAAAAAAGCTCGATACATAAAAGTACTATTTTTGACAAGTATAAAGGATTTTTTTAGTATTTGCCCGTTTATATATGTTCATTACTTCTTTTCTAGTCATATATCTAGTGTAGCTCAACAAATACATCAAATTTTGTGTCAGTTGATTCCGGATAAGAAAGGTCACTTCTAATATACTTGGTCTTGTAAGGATTCACATAATAATTATACTCTAAACTCAAACACGGTTTTTTCAAAGATTTGGAAATATTGAGCATCGTTTTTTTTTTGGTAATCATGGTTTCCGATCTTTTGACCGACTAATCTTTGGGGTTTGAACCCACCAACTTTTAGACATCCTTGGATATCCAAAGTTGATAACTATCAAAACATAATAATTGAACTAAATTGTAAGAGGATTTATTAGCTCACTTTATAAGTTTGAACACTATTAAAATTTTTATTGTTAGAAATTAAAATATAATGTTGCTCGTATTTTATATTAAAGCCTAAAAGTGTAAGGATGACATTATTTGTGTAAATTTCATATCTTTTCTTGTTTTGGCTTAATTCCTTCAGCCCTATTACCATGTTTAAATGTTACTGTAGTTTGCATTAATAAATTTCTAAAGCATAAATTACCAGATGAGTACTTTTTGTTGATCCATTTCCCAAAGGGTGACAAAACCAGATAGCCTTTCCAATTTGGTCATGTGCTAATGTGCGATCGTGCGATTCTACTGAATGTGCGACACGTGACCACTTTTTTAATAATAAAGTACAGTGTTTTCCCATATATTATCCTTTTTGTCTTATTATTAAAGGCATTAAAAAACTATAATACCCCCATCTTTATATAAAATTACTAACTACTCTTGCATCTCATTTAACCTTTTTCACAACTCTTCTCTCTCTCCAATTTTTTTCCAGTCACCACCAATCACCGCCACATATCAACACCACCATCACCACCAAAACGAACACCGACGACAACATGATACCGTACAATATTGAATCGTTTTTAGTGAGTTTTATTTCATTATTAACAACTTTTACATGCTTCGTGGTTGTTTTGCGCCTCACCGATTCACACAAGGGTGGAAATTGGTGAGTGTAAAACTCTACACTCATGGATCTAGCTTACCCACTTACCAAAACTTGAAAACGAGCAAGTGACAGCGGCGGTGATGGCGCGTACGGAAGTTTGACAGCGCGTACACCTCAGCTTGGTGACAAGGGAAGTGAAATAAGGGAAGGCTCGTGTTTGTTTTGTTGTTGGTGATGGCGGTGTAGTCGCGGTGGAGACGGTGGTGATGGATAGGGTGCGTGCACCACTGATATGTGGTGGGGATGATGTCGTGATGGTGTTTTGGTGTAGAGCAAGAAGATAGCAATTATCATGTATATTAGTCTGTTACGCACTTAAGTTGTGCAATAATAAATACAGTAGAAGATTGCAATTATGGGTGGTTTTTTATTAGAAAAAAAAGGGTAAACATAGAACTGCACTTTTTTATTCTAAGATTAAAAGTTATATGCTATAATAGTGTTTATATGTTCAAAAGAGAGAAGAAGCGAAGTCGCACATTCGCACATTTAAATTGCACATTTGAATCTGAAAATAAAGCGAATTCGCACATTCGCACATTTAATAGGTAGCAAAATCGCACATTTATTTGACTTATATAACTAAGGATAAATAAGTAATTTTTGTCTGGACACATGAAGGACAAGTGATAGTGGGTTGGACAAGTGACAAGTGATAGTGGGGGACAAGTCCTATTTGTCTGTGACACGTGTCAAAAACTAATGGGATCGCACGATCGCACATTAGCACATGACCAAATTGGGAAGACTAGCTGGTTTTGTCACCCTTTGGGAAATGGATCAACAAAAAATACTCATTTGCTAATTTACGCATTTCTAAATCTCTTATAATTACCATGATTAACTTTGTGTTATTTAGAAATAAATTTATTTTAGGGAACAATTTAGTTCATTTAATGCTTATTTATTTCAGGGAACAATTTAGTTCATTTAATGCTTAAATACAAATGACATGGTGGCACAAATTAAAAAATCCTATAAAAAAATAAAGGTTAAAAAGATTAAGAGTTCATATTAACTTTGAGATGTAAGGTTCACCACATGCCGTTACTAGTTTGCAAACTTGTTAAGCATGAGGTCAATCATACAACCGAAAACATAATATTAATCTAGTCACAAGTGACTCATGCACACTATGGTATATTAGTAACCAAAAACTTCATTCTTCTACCTATGTGGGATACAAGGTTAGGATAAAGGGTTGGCAGAGTTCTCTAATGAAATCTTGCAAATTTGTTTTCTTTTCTAACCTGTGTGAAATAACTAACAAACAACTTTTATCTTCAGCCCATGTGGGATAAAATGTTACAAAACTCAAACAAAAAACGATTTATGATACCAGTGTAAAAAGCTTTGAATAACAATATAATGGTTAACTCTCTTTTGTCATTCATGTATGCACCATGGCCATATTTATACAAGACTTATTTGTCTTGCAAGATAAGTTACATACATTCTAGAATGATCTTTTAAGTATACCATAATTATGATTTATATGGTAATTAGATAATAGTAAATCTCTTGCTAATACCCCCTAAAAAAGATAACCCCCTCAAGTTGGAACCTGAAGATTTCGAACGCCCAACTTTCCAAGCAAATGATCATCAGTAAAACATAATGAAGTGTAGATGTTGCCAAATGGTGGGTCACACGAGTTGGGTAAGGAATGTAAACGAGTTCGTTTTGAATGGGTCAGTTTGGGTACCGGTCAATCCAGTAGTCTTCTTCTCCGTAACGATCCACTTTCTGCACATGCCTAGTTGAATATTGACAAGAACTGTTGGCTACCCAAATGGACTTTGACCCAACCCAACGTAACATAGCGGAAACAAACCCGAACTAGAAGTTCACATGGATAAGCAATATGGTAATTTTATGTGTTTAAGCATTTTCTCAATTGCAGCTTGGGTTTAACGAGCTCAAGTAAGCCAAGCACTGCAATATACTTTCACTACGAATAGAGAGAAATGAAATTAACTACTCCGTATTTTCTAAGTAGATCTTGCTATAAAGAATTAGTGTCCACATGCAAGACAAATAAATCAAACATTAATATAAACCATGCTTAGATCTTTGGAAAGCCAACCTGCTTATCTAGTTCAATTGCACTTTGAAGACCTATGTTGCACGGGGACGAGGACGGGGATGGAAACGGGTACATAGAAATGCCAATATCACAAAATTCAAAAAACGGGTACGGCCAGAAACGTTTATGTATTTTATATAAGTTTATCACCAAAATATCATTATTTAATGTTCAATAGCTAATATCTGTATATTGCTTTGGCAACAATGCAAAATTCTAACGGCAAATCCTTGATAGTAATTGAGAACCAAAAGATACTATTGAATGAAGATTGGCAATTATCAAACAGTTGATAGTTTTAATGATCTGAATTGCCAACATTTTCTGTGTTCTAAACAAATAAAAGAATAATCACATATGTTCTTCAAGAAGACACGACTGGGGTGAGAACACGAACAGTTTCCGTGGTTTTATTATTTGGAAAAAGGTTTTGTATGTTAAAAATGGACTCTTAAACGATCTGGCCTTCAACTGGGTTTAAATATACGTTTTTAACAATAGAATTGCTTTTAAATGGCTAGAAACGTTTCTAGGCGTTTCCTGCCCAACACCAGACGTTTCTAAATGACGTGAAACGTTTCCTATTTTCTAGAAACGTTTCTGCCGCGTTTCTGAAATGTTTTCAGTATGGGAGATGCCACCCCGACGCCATTTCCGTGCAACATAGTTGAGGACCATTTTCATACTAGGACCTGTTCCAATGCTTTGTTACAAGACACGAATCCTGAAATTGAGATTCCGTAGAATAACTGAAGACATTCTAACATGTAGAAAATGGTCAAACGCGTCAAAGATGTAAAATATTAGTTTTACACAGTAACATACGTGTAGTTTTGGAATGGAAGTACGTGCCCAATTACATCTTCAACTTCAAACTTCCACATTTCAGAGTTTTGGTCGTCCTCTTGTTTGTAGTTTTATAAAAGAATCGTTATAGTGGTTTAAATTGCATGAATGACAACAACGATATCATCATAAGACAAAAGTTTCTCTTTTTCGATTGTTTCCATAATTTCAATACATTCATTACTTATTTTTTTCTACTCATTAAGTGTTAGAACAATTGAGTGTAATGAACTAAGTTTATTAAACAGAACTCTGAAAGTCCGGCCGTGACACCGCGAGACCACCAGATCCTACTTCCGCCGCTGCATGAAAATAGATATGGCAAGAAAGATATTTTAAAGGATATCCTCATCATGAATTTTCAGCTGTGATTAACATATGTTAAGTTCTTAGATGGTTATAATATGTGTACATTGTTGGAATTTATGGATATATATTAATAAACGTATGTCTAGAATCGAACCCGAGACCTCGGGATTGCACACATTACAAACGAGAATTAAAGTTTAATAAATATTAAATGTTATGTATATTTATTAATTAAACACAAGTAAAAGGATTAATGATCGTTGGTTATTAAACGTATGACTAACTATCGTTAAATGCAAACGTAAAGGACTAGAGATGAAATATATAGCAAGAAGGATCCGGAATGCCTTCCTAAGGCCCATGGCCGGTCGACAATGGGTTGGGGAAACCCAATCCCATTCAAACTTGGACAACAAGTTTACAAGGCTATATATACAAACTCAAGGGTTATTTGTTTCACACCTTTTGTGCACACAAATTATCCCTAAAAGTTTTCTCTTCTCCCTCTCTTGCAAAACCGATCGACCAAACATCCCTAAGGATTTTTGGATCGATTTTCATTATTGTAAATCCTTTGTGTTTATGTTACTAGCATCACCTTTAATTCGTTAGTAGTTTGTGTGTACAAGAACGAGGTAATTACTTACTTTAGTAATTATCAAGGGATCGATTAACAAAACGGTAAGGGGTTAATCATTGATCCATATAAACCCTAATTAAGGTTCTTCATATTGTTAAAGACAATTGTTTTTGATTCTTGTTCGGGCTAGAATCACCACGGTACGTTCCTATTTAATTTATGTTAATCTCTTATGTGTTATAGATGTTCCTACGCTTCCGCATATGTGTTTACCTATTTTATGATTGTCATGATTCTGATATTCTAACAGTGGTATCACGAGCTTGCTATAACATGTAATTGATTACACAAAACACATAAAAAACGAATTTTGATTGTTTTAGATACATGTTTTGGATCTAGGGTTTTGTTTTGTTTTTTTTACCCTAACCCTAATTTTTTTTGGGGGGGGGGGGGTCGATTTATTCCATGAGCCCTAATTAGGGTTTGTGGTTTTATTAATTAATTGGATTAGAAACCCTAGGTTGCCTACATGTTTATGTGTTATTTGGGCGTATCCTTGACCTAATTGGTAATTGTTATGCTTTGATCCGTGATGTTACATGCATGTTCGTCATGGATTTTGTTTTTATCACCTGTAAGATAGATCTTAAATTGGGGAAGACTCCAATAAATATATTAAAATCAATTAATATGCTATGTGGTGTGTTCTTAGCTTTGGCCTACGCAATTGATTCGTCAATGTATGTGACTCGTCTCCATCAAGAGGAGAAGGCCTTAGTTGATTACATGCATTATTATACCTAGAATTGATTTTATTAGGATCTTTTCTAATACGGATTGCATGTGGCTAAATTGTTTCACTTATTTATTATTGGTTGTTTTGATTTTCTTTGATACTTGTTTTATTATTTTCGGTTGGACTTGTTGTAAGCAATAAAAGGGTTGTTTTCATAAAGAAAATTAATACGGACTAATAATTGTGAAACCCTAAAGTGATAAAGTAAGAATCTTGCAAGGTCTTATTGCCAATCGTGGTCCGATTCGCACGGTAATCAGCTCCCAGGCGAGACTAGCAAAAATTCAAACTTTATTACTATTTTGAGATTGAATCCATAAACTTTTGCTTGAATGAAGTTTTGTGCAAATATACTTTTAAAATTAAGTCTTTTAAGATGATATTCATAACCGTGATTTGAAGGCTTAGAAAAGAGCCTTAGAGTCTGCCTTGGTTATCACAATCTTGAATATGTCTTAAACGAATTACTTTTAAAATCATATGTTGTAGAAAGTCATCTTAGGGTTTTGGCATAAACCTCAAGTATAACTTTGTGTATTAATTTCACGAATTGGATATAAAAAGTTTTTATGAAAACTTATGTTATAAAGATGAGTGCATGCATCTTTATACATGTTTTGATTTTCACATCAAAAATTTATACCCTAAAATTTAAGTTACATGCCATCTAACTATACGAAACACTTGAAGTTATTATTTAGTAAACGTGAGACGCAGGCTAAATTTTAATGACAAGGTAAATTTCCGAGTGTGCGTGAGACCACACATGGAGAATTTGCAGTTTCTAAGTTAGACGACTTAATTAAGTTGATGCGTGAGACCTAGAGCTTAAGGCATGAGATGGGATGAAACATGCTTACATGACAAATTGATGAATCAATTTGATGTAAATCCCATAATGATCTGAGAATTGGAAAAGTGTTTGCCAATTATTGTTCGACAGATTACCATCTTTTATACTTTCACCACTAGCAGATCAACTGATGTGGTGGAATCTATGTAAAGTTGGATCCTAGATTTTCAAGAAATTAGTTGGTTATATGAATATAACCTTGGGTATTATATTTTCTTGGAAATATAAATTATCGAAAATACTAAAATTGAATTTTGTAAATTCTTTAAATGTATTAATGCAACTCAAAACCGTAAACGTATGTTATTCTTTTAATTGATCTACACCCGTTAGGGTTTTTGGTTAGAGTCAATGTTACAAAAAGAATAAATATAGTCTTCTTTCCATTAGGAGAAGTGTGAGACTTAAATCCTAATCCTTTTCATGAATGAGAAAGGTATAATAGGATGATTAGAATTGTCTAAATTCTAAATACATAACTCATAGCAAAATTTAATAGTAAGATTATTTGCACTTTATGAGTTATTCAATTAGAAGCTAGACTGATTACTGCATAATGGTGAAAGACAAATTAGATTATTTTATCTAGTTGTTTTGATTTGACCATTTAAAGATACTACATACAATTGTTGGAATGGTAGATCTATACAGGAAGAAATTGCATGCCCGAGCCTTTTCAAGTTAATAATTTGGAATGTGATGAATCACATTTATGTAGTAGAATACATCCTTTTATAACCTATATAATTGTTTGAATGAGTTTTCTTAAAAGATGTAGGAAAGTAAACAAGTACACTATTTCCTTTCACTGATTAATGAAACATTTACAATGTTGTCAAATTCAGTGGGAGTATTGTGTTCTTATGGCTGAAGAAGGGATTATTATAATGTTCTCTAATTCAGTGGGAGTTACAAGACTTATTGTCTTGATTGTAACTTAGATTATCTTTTGAATATCTCAAGGTAATTACTTTCCAAATATAGACACTAATATTTTCAAGAATAGTCATGTACGCTTCCTTGATTGATTGAGTAAACTCTATATCTACTAAGTTATGTTAATGACACAAATCATATTGTTCACATTAACAAACGCGTGCGTGTTGTTTATATGATACATGGTGTTGTACCATGCACAAGTGGGAGAAATCTTCATTATGTGCAAAGTACAACACATAAGAATATGATTTAAAGCATTCTCTTAACTGCAAAGTAAGAGATTATAATTCTAATTAGATTAATACATCTAATCTAAGAAACACTTGGTGTTAAAATTTAGTAAACGTGAGACGCAGACTAAATATTAACAACAAGGTGAATTTCATGTATGCGTGAGACCAACATGGATAATTTACTGTTTCTAAATTAGACATCTATTAGACAATATGTGTCAAATAAAAATACTACTTCAGCTTTAATATTTATGTATTATATGAATGACATAAATGCATGAAGTAATATAATACTACTTCAATAATTATGTATTCTTAGAATGACATAAATAAATAAAGTAGTGTGTTAACTTGGAAATATTATTGAAACCAAATGATGGTGTTCATGATTACTTTAATTATACATGTTTATACTTTATTGTATAGTTATAAATATGAAGTCTTCTAAGTATTACAAGACTTATAATTAAGTAAGACGTTAGCTTGTTATGGTCTTTTAATTAAGACATATACAAGAAGTCATTGAGTTGATCAATGATTAATAACGTATAGTGGGATTATAACAAGTTTATGTTTTATAAGACATAAACATGAAGTGACTTGATTAATAAGTACTTGGGTTATAAAGCATGCAATTGGCTTGAAAATACTATTATACCATTAAGTTGATTTAGTTGGTAAATAGATATGCCAACAGGAATATGGTTATCTTATATATATTGTTAGATCTTCTTACAATATTAATTCTAATTGAAATACCACATATAAATGGTATGTTCAGTTAGGGAATCAAACTCTGTTTAGATTGTTTGATTGAAGATAACTATGATTTCTTTTCTTCTAAAAGTTATCAAGGTTAGAAATTGAGTATGGATTGAAAATACTCAATTAGACTCTTAGAAGATTAATAAGACGTTATTGAATTATGAATGTGATGAATCACATTAAGTCTTAAAATTGAAGTTCTAAATTTGTTAAGTTACTTATGTGAAGGTTATTAACAAAGAGCTATCAATGCGTATTTGTAAAGTCCTAAAAGAGAAAATTGGATTGTTGCTCTAATTGCTAAGTACTTATATTTTATATAATGCTAAAGGCAAGTAGGAGTATTTTATCTTGAAAAGATAGAATTACAAGATACACAATCTTCTAAAACTACACTAGTTAAAATCATGATGAGGCCTAACAAGTAAATGATAAACCTCAAGATGATGGAATTATCATTCATAGATCCACTTGGATATCTCATATATTTAATGAATATACTGACGATTATATGATGTAGTATTACCAAAATAATGAATTGGGTAAATTGCTCATAATATGAATGTTATAGATGCTGTTCATAAAGATATTCAAATTTAGAAAATTTGGTTTATCTTAATTCTTAATAGTTAGAGAATGATGATGAGTTCATTCAAAGATAATGTAACCCTAGTGGTTTAAATCTTTGTGAAATAATCATATGGACAAAATTGTACACATATCTTAATGCATGTCTTATGACAAGATTATTAATCATACTTACGCAATTAACTATGATTGAATACTCTTTCCTAAGCACATTAAAGATACAAAGATGGTTAATTGTCATATTTATATGAATATGAAATTTGATAATGAATATCAAAAACTCTTTCTTGAATAATTACTTGAGCGAGGACGATAAGTAATCAAAAGGAGTTTATGAATTCAAGAAAATCTTTGGAAGTGTACAAAGTGCAATAATCCATGAATGGATAAATGCATGCATCTAGGAGATTATTCTTATGATAAATTATTAAATCTATGTTTAGGTTTATAATTACAATAAGGTAATTTCTAAGTATTCCTGAAAGCTAGTGGGAGTATTATGTTTGATTTACTAAATCATATATGTCGTATAACATATAAGAAGTTACATTCCATATAAGTGAAATGTTAAGACTTAGTTTGGAATGAAACTGTAAGTGAAAGATTTAGAAAATAAAACATACAACCTTGGAACAAAAGTTTATTATTTAGTAAACATGTGCGGTAAATGATTCTAATAGAATATGATATATCATTTAGTAAATGGATATACATATTTGTAAAGATAGTACATGAATAAAATCTAAGTTTGACTGAAGGATTTTCATGTGCATTGTATTATTGTGTATCATGCTTAAGTGCTTAAATGATTTGACAATATTTGATATCCAATTAAAGGTTATTATATAACTTGTGTAATAGATATTCTAATGGAAAATGTTTGAAATTAGAATAATGATCCTCAACCTGGAATAGCTCCTAAACATTACACTATGGATATTAAGTTTACGGAGATTTTAAAGAGCATATTGTGTTTAATATACAATGATGCTGGTTTAATTGAGATGACACTCAATAACTAGTTATGAAGGATTTCATGAGAACTAGTTGTGCTTAACTAAGAGCATAGTTGCATTATACATTAAAGAATTAGAATACTTTAAACTTTAAAAGGTTTGAAAGTTTGATTGTCATAAGTTGGTGATTGAGGATGTCACACCATTTATGAAAAATTATGTGTAACTATATCAAGATAGTTGGGTATACACATACAAGAATTTTGCTAATTAAATTCTTGAAAGAAGTATTCTCAAAATTCGGATAGATCAAAGTTAGTTGAATAATGCCTTGTCAACAAGTATGATTGTCATTACTTGAGGCATAGTTGTCTTCAAGTCATTACTTGAGACAAGATTCATTAACTAGAATTATCATGCATTGATCTATTTTGGTATTTGGATAAAGGACATTAAGCAATTATTATTTATAATGAATTAAAGTACTTAGTACGTTTGTTTTCATTAATAATATATTGTGTCCTATATTTGCATGTTTAAAATCCGTGAATAACTAATATTATTCTAAATTGTCCATTGTCGATTAATGATATGGGAATATCATTAAACTAAGACAAATCTGAGTATTGGTTAAGAATATACTTGAAAGTATATTGATGCGTTGTAACACCCCCAAAATTCGATACAGCGGAAGACTCAACAAGCTTTCGGGGTGCTACGGGGATTGGTATCCAAACACAAGACATAAAAGAACGAGATAAAGTAAACATAATAAAGTACAACCACGCGGGGTTTCAAAGTTTACATTATCCCAAAATCATCCAAAGTCAGGCCCAAAAGAAATAAATATAGGTCCACCATAGTTATCAGAGTTTTAGAAACATAGATCCATAACCGGTGCCAATGCCAAGCCTCCAATCCCAAGCATCCGCAGAGCATCACTTAATTACCTGAGAAAACGTGCTAAAAGTCAGCTTTCGCTGGTGAGATCATAGGTTTAGATTCATAATTCAATATAGTGGACATCTACGCAAAACGCTTGCTAGCTAGACTAGGGCTCAATCATCCAACCAAAATAATCCAACCAAAATAATCCAACAAAATCAAATCATCCCTATAGGTGCACGCTATAGCTCAAATCAATCCAATCAATAGCTTACCTAGCTCAAGTCTAGGCCTCGCTCAATAATCAATCCAATAGCTTACCTAGTTCGGGGACTAGGCCTCGCTCAAAAACCAAATCAATAGCTTACCTAGATCTAGTCTAGGCCTCGCTCTATAACCAAATCAATAGCTTACCTAGTTCGGGACTAGGCCTCGCTCTATAACCAAATCAATAGCTTACCTAGTTCGGGGCTAGGCCTCGCTCTATAACCAAATCAATAGCTTACCTAGTTCGGGACTAGGCCTCGCTTAATCCTACCTAGTTCTATAAGCATAGCAAGTTTTAAAATAAACGAAGCGATAATAGTCCACATAAAACATTTGCACGTTTCTCACCCCAAGTATTGAAAACAAAGTTCAAGAGTAAAAGTGGGGCTATGACTCACCTCAAGTCCAGCAAAACCTCAAAAGAAATCGATAGAAGAAAGACGTAAGCAAACTCAAGCAACTCACGTAACGGCGACTACAGACTCGGCACTTCCTAACAATATCAAGCTCGTTCAGAAATCATTCCCTCAAAATCAAATATTCCCATTCCCGAACGTATTCCATTTTACTTTCCAAAAATATCCATTTCTCGAATTATCTTCATATTAATATGAAATTTGACGTTTGGTATCCATATGGGTGGAGGGTCGACACAACTCAAACCAAGAAGCCACAACGAAAGAAATAACAAACCATCTATAGGTCTAACATTAGCCCAATATATTATTTAAATAAATCATCGAAGTTTATCAAATCCGTCGATTTGGTAATCCCCCATATTTATTTACGTAATATATCGCTCCAAGATTATACCCAACCTAAATCACATAGCACAAAGAACACTATATGGTATATATCGTAGTCCAATAAATTCCCTATATATATCGTCCAATTTGCCAAATTCGTCAATTTAGCCAATTCCACGAGATATATAGTAATTTATTATCCTAATACACGTACCACAACCTATGGGCGTCGTAGGATACGATGCCCATTAATATACTCATTTTATATAGCTAAATAAACTCAATTTAACCCGTCGATTAAATAAGTTACGTAGTTATAGAAAATGTTTATATTAATCGTCATATATCCGTGACAACACAAAAGTCACATAATAAACCACTTGGACTCAAGTGACCACGATCCCGTATAACTCGATAGTTTTCCTCGTTTACTAAAAAGATATTAGTTGGTTTAGTATTTATTCAACGTTAAAGATTTCGTCGTTAATTATAGTCGTTTTATTATAATAACGCTCCCGACATTTATTACACCACTTTCATAGTATAATATTTATCGTTACGTTATTGTTATAATATTACTCGTGATCGTTTTATTACTAATATACGCACTTGTATAAATATATATACGTTTTCACGTTTATATATTTATATAAACGTTTATATTATTAATAATATTATTACGAGTTTTATTAATTATGTTTAATTATAAATAATTATCGAGTCATACGAAATGGCCACATGTCCGAGTCATGACTCTCGGCTCATTGTCCAAGTCCAACAATAAGAAAAAGTCACAAATAATAATTCTCCGTCCAATCACAATCTCAACCACGGGCTACAACAATAAGGTCCGACTACGGTACCCGACTAACCTATCTCCGTCATCTAACGATCGTCTCACAAACGGTCCCCAATCGCACTTACCAATCGACAACAACTCCACAATACCAACATCAATAAAAATCATGATACCCTTTTATTCTCGGCTCCAAAGTAAAGACCATGTTATTAAAAGTACCAATATTCATATACCACAACAATAATAGAAATAACAACAACAACAGTGGCAGCTAATATAAACAACAAACAAGAAAGACTCCAAGTTACCCATTCAAGAGGGTGTTTGCCGAACTCCTACGGGTCTCGGCTAGACACATGAGTCGCAAAGACTCGAAACCAAGACCATGAGGTCTCGCTATAAGCTCAAGTGAGCAACCAAAATCTGCCACGAGGGACTCCCTTTGGGTCGCGACAACAAATACAACAACAATATCAAAACGGTATTCAATCTAGCCAAGAATCAAACCAATCGGACCAATGGTCACATTAGACTCACAACCGAGCCAAAGGTAACATTACACCGAGACCATAGGGTCTCGGTTAAGCTCTAACGAGCCACAATCATCTCCAAACGCAACCCAAATATCAAAAGTCGAGCACCAAACAAGAGTTATTCGACACCCAAAGGATACCAAACGAGTTTATATAAGCAAATCTTCATTTCCCATCATTAGTTCACAAAACCCATTTAAGAAAAGTTATGTACCCACGAGTTGGGTAACACATCGAGACCCACGAGTTGAAACTCGTGGTCACTCACCTTCAAAATGACTCCAAGAAGATGGTTCTTCAGAAACCCAACAAGGAAAGATGAAAGAGGTGGTGTTTATGTGGCGGTAGTGGTGATTTCGAGGTGTTAGGGGCGTCCAAAACGCGCGTGAGTTATACCAAATGGTAGATCGTGATGAAAGGATTAATTTGGTGGTTGTATTTTGGGTGTGGGAGTGACGGTGGTGGCTGTGGAAGCCGTTTAAGGTGGTGGTGGCTAGGGTTTGGTTAAGGAGCAAAAGAGAGAGAGAGAGAGATGAGAATGGTGTTTTGGTGTGTGTGGTATGAAGAGTCTGTAACCACAAGGACGATTTTTATTGCTACTCTTTTAAAAAAAAAAAGAAAACTTTTCAATTAATAATAATAATAATAATAATAATAGGTGTAGGGGATTTAGTTGCCCGGTGTCAATACACGGACCAAACCCGAAACTCAAATAACCAAATGTCTTTCTCAAACCAAACCCATTCCAAAATAATAACATCCGATCCAATAATAAAATGAAATTAAAATTGTTAGGTTAACCTAGTGCCGGAGTCAATGTAGTGCCAAAAATAACGATCTCAAAATAAATCATCACGACCGAATCAAGTCAAACCATAAATAAATAACCAAATTTCATAAATATCGTACGATTAAAAATCACATACCAACGTTTGTAAGATAACTCGTCAAAATAAACTTTCCAAAAATTCCAAAATTATAATTTTTAATGTAATGCGGGTTTTATAAATGGCTCCCTATTTTGCCAGTTGTCACATGCGTTGACATACCAATTTCACATGATATTCGATGAATTGAATATAGGACTTATCCCAACTACATGATTTTACTTTATGGATCTTGTCAGTAAGTAAATCATGAATTTGTTATCCTCAGACTTGAGATACCAGATAAGAGTCATGGATGTAGTGCATTTTTGTGAAGCAATCTACCGCTCACCGTAACAGGGAGTTATAAGGGTTGTTTTCAGAAGTGTTGCAAAGTTCATGGGTTATTCTTGTAGTCAAGAAAGAATTTGTTCTTTCAAATTTGTTTTGAAGTTTAATACTGCTGGGCCCCTCGTAGGGTTGTCAAGATGTTTGCGTGCGCACGCCCAAAGTCTATCTGGAATACGTTCAGATGTTTTGGTAATCTTGCTCAATCATAAACAACGAGAAACAGAATTGTTAATTAAAGAATGACTGAGATCCATATCTTTATTAACGTGGTATTAGAAACAAAAGGATGATAATAATAATGATGAATCATTATAGGTTTTTCCAGGAAAACTTCCTCGAGTTGATCTAGGGGTATTGGCGTGTTGCTAGACGCTAACCAATGTCATTATGTTATTAATAGATATCCAAGTGGGAGCTGTTGGAATTTATGGATATATATTAATAAACGTATGTCTAGAATCGAACCCGAGACCTCGGGATTGCACACATTACAAACGAGAATTAAAGTTTAATAAATATTAAATGTTATGTATATTTATTAATTAAACACAAGTAAAAGGATTAATGATCGTTGGTTATTAAACGTATGACTAACTATCGTTAAATGCAAACGTAAAGGACTAGAGATGAAATATATAGCAAGAAGGATCCGGAATGCCTTCCTAAGGCCCATGGCCGGTCGACAATGGGTTGGGGAAACCCAATCCCATTCAAACTTGGACAACAAGTTTACAAGGCTATATATACAAACTCAAGGGTTATTTGTTTCACACCTTTTGTGCACACAAATTATCCCTAAAAGTTTTCTCTTCTCCCTCTCTTGCAAAACCGATCGACCAAACATCCCTAAGGATTTTTGGATCGATTTTCATTATTGTAAATCCTTTGTGTTTATGTTACTAGCATCACCTTTAATTCGTTAGTAGTTTGTGTGTACAAGAACGAGGTAATTACTTACTTTAGTAATTATCAAGGGATCGATTAACAAAACGGTAAGGGGTTAATCATTGATCCATATAAACCCTAATTAGGGTTCTTCATATTGTTAAAGACAATTGCTTTTGATTCTTGTTCGGGCTAGAATCACCACGGTACGTTCCTATTTAATTTATGTTAATCTCTTATGTGTTATAGATGTTCCTACGCTTCCGCATATGTGTTTACTTATTTTATGATTGTCATGATTCTGATATTCTAACATACATAAACATTCACGGATCCTTTTTGCATTCTAATTAACATGTGAGAAACTAAAGATAAAAATAGTTTCCACCAAAACATGTTTTACTGTAAAAAAAGATTTTACAAATCGTTAAGAGTTCATATGAGTTTTCAGCCTATCAGCAACCACCAAATTAGGTTTACTTAACTTGCTAGATGATGATCAGCCTGAAAACATCATATTATTCTAGACACATAACACTTGCATACATTATGATATATTAGTCGAAAACAATTTCTTTCTACGACCTATGTGGGATAAAATGAAAGAATATACTGTATGATAAGTAATTGTCTCCATAAACAAAAAACGGTAAATTTTGCAGCGCAAAAAGATATTTATGTTCATGGAAAGCAAGATATATTTACTTGGAACTACAAATTTAAGTTTATAGGCATCTAGTTTATATGTTTAGTGCACCAAACATGAAGGTAACAGCTTGGAATTATATGTTGTCCGAAAATGAAAGATTTCAAATGTTTAAGCTTTGTCCTTTGTGCTTATAGTCATCAAGAGTCGATGTCTGTATGAATTATTCAATGAGACACATGTAATTATTGTTCTTATCAAACATCTTACCATGCTATCTTTGTATTGTAGTAGAAAGAAACTTAAGATATATTGCTTTTGCATTACTATATAGCATTCACAATTCACCCAAAAATAGATAATGCATTAAACAATATATAAAGTGATATTTTCTGTTTTCTAAGAAGTTTTAAGAATAAACTCGTGTATGAAATTATAGATTACAATAATTTCCACAAAAAACAGGTTTAACAGTAAGAAAAAAGAAAAGAAAAAAAAACTTACTATGTGAAATTAAAGATTACAACAGTTTTACCAAAACATGTTTAACAGTAAATAACAAAAATAAAACTTAAAAAAGAAGTTTTTTTTTAAAAGAAAATCAAGATTTATACGAGTTTTCAAATGCAGACACACTCATTTCATGTTTTTTAACATGAGAGAAAATGACACACTTGGAAACATAATATTATTCTAGACTTATATAACCCCAACATACTATCATATATTAGTAATCCATAATTTCTTATTTTGGCCTATGTGGGATATATAGGTGTTAGGATAGATGGTTACAATAAGTCTCCACTAAAAAAAAAAAAAAAAAAAAAAAAGTTAGTACACGACTATTATTAATTAAATCCTTTTGAGCACATGATAAAAGAAAGATATGTTACTTGGAACTAGTGATTAGAAGCAACTAATTATTATTGTGTTTGGAGCACGTTTCATAGAAGAAAGAACATGGATAACGTAAAATGTATGTTGTCATTGCTTTTAAAACGAAATATTGCAAATGTTAAAACGTTGTATTTAAAGAACCACTGATTTTTTCTTTGAAAAAGGATGTTTCCGTTTACTTATCTAAAACCATTTAAGAAGAAATCAAATCTACATGTTGATGTATAAGTCACGTGTTTAGGTCCATTTAAGAAAAAATCAAGTCTATATTATGAGTATTGCTATGTTTGGCGCAAAGCTTTTTGGATTTTTTCGGGGCGATGAGCGGTTAGCAATGAGCTTTTTGATTTTTAGTGTTCGTTTGACAAAAGAACGGTGAGCTTTGCTATTTTTTAGGAATGCTCATTTTTCCAATGCTTCTTTAAGAAGCTGTGAGCGGTGAGTAGTGAGCAGTGGCTACAGCTCACAGCTCACTACTATTTCTTACGGCTACTTTTGCTAAACATATATAAGTGACAAAATGTGTGGCTAGGGTCAGATCACGGGTCTAAATGAGTTTGATTATAGATGGGTCCAAGTCTAGAGTCAGGTTGACTTGTCGGGTTTTCACAAATTTTCTTTAACCTTTAGACCGGTCCTAAACCCGTTCATTAATTTGGAGGTTATATAAAACACTCGTATAGACCCATATGAAATATTGATAAAAAAAGACTCAACAAACCCCTTTTAAATACTACCTATCTATATAAATAATCAATCAATGGGCCTAAAATTGCCACAAGTAGTTATTATCCTTTTTTTTTATTATTGTAAAAGTGTTTTATGAATGTGACTATTTAACTCTGTGCAACGGCATGCTTAAAAACCCATTGATTAGCCAGCTAAAACTAACTAAAAATAAAAAAAAGTGAATGAAACATCTTATTGAGCCACCCTCATTTTGTACATATCTTGTTACTTATTTTATCTTTGTTTACATGCTTTTTATTTGACATATAAATGAAAAAGGATTCAACCCACCAACTCGACCAACAACTCTATTTGAACGAACTGCTTGCTAAAATGTGGAACCATAGTCACAGATTTGTCTAAGATGTTAATAACTAGAATCATTTGAACAGAACTGTTGACATGAATAATGCCTAAAAACATTGTTAACATATTAACATTATCTCTATGTTTTGATAATTACAAACCATAAACTCATTAAACTAAAACTTATGACGTAAACAAGTATTTAGAGATTAATATTTCATTTTACTTCCAAATCACTTAAGGTATAAATAAACAAAGTGTTTGTTGCACTCTATAATCAAAGGAAATTTTTCTAATCACTAGAACTTTTATAAAAATGTCTTAAACATTTTATATCTTTTGTAAAATTATTTTTGGAATTAAAAGAATATGTTTAAATCATTATTAATATATGATTTCAAATATCTAACCAAAAATGAAAAATTTTATCCTGAAAAACCTTCCCACAAAAGGACAAACTACTCCAACGTTCTGGAGGGGGCGGCCCCCTTAATTATTAAGAAGACCGTGTGACAACTGGCAAAATAGGGAGCCGTTTTTAAAACCCGCATTACATTAAAAATTATAATTTTGGAAATTTTGAAAAGTTTATGGTGACGAGATGTTTTATGAACGTTGGAATGTGAATTTGATTGTACGTTAATTATGAGGATTTGATTATTTATTTATGCTTTGGTTTGGTTCGTTCATGATAATTTATTTTGAGATCGTTATTTTGGCACTACATTGACTCCGGCACTAGGTTAACCTAACAATTTTAATTATATTTTTAATATTGGTTTGGATATTATTTGGGGACGTATCGCGAGGTTTTGATTATTTTTTAAACGAGTTCTGTTTGAGGAAGTGGTTTGATTATTTAAGGTTTCGGGTTTGGCCCGTGTATTTGCATTGGGCTACTTAGCCCACTTTACCCTCACTATTATTATTATTTTTAATAAAAAGAATTTTTTTTGTATAATACATGGATCGTCCTTGTGGATCCGGTCATAAGCAAACACAACACCCTCATCACCAACTTTATCTCTCTCTCTCTTCCTTTGAAACACCATCACCGCCGCACCCTAATCACCCAAATAGCACCACCACCGCCACCCTCACATCAAATCTAACACCACCATCTTAACCATCTTCTTTCGATCTATCTTTTGGTGCAAACCACGCGCGATTTGGACCACCCTAACACCCTTTTCGAATTGAAATCACCACGTTATCACCACAAATTCGTCATTTCTTGTCTTGGTTTTTGAAGATCCGTTCGAGTTAGTCTTAGGAATCGAAGGTAGGACGAGCTTGGCTCGTATTTTGGTTAAAACCGTGACCTAGGGTCACGGGTTTGGTTCTTTTCGGGTTTTCTTGGATAATAACGAAAGATTCAAGTGGGTTTTTATGAAAATGGATTAAAGAAAATGTTTGGTATCCGGGTTTATGTTGTTGTCGACGGGTCGAGGTTCAATCGAGAGTTTTGGCTCTCGGCTTGGGTCTTGGATGTGCTATCTTTGACCATTTTTTGATTTTTGGTTCTTTGATGTTCGATGGTGATATTTGGTCGACCTTGTGGTCGTGTGGATTCTCGGCCGACACCCCAAAGTGGGCTGTTTGGGTCGAGTGGCTCGAACTAGAGCTAGCCGAGACCAAATGGTCTCGGGTGGGACTCCCGTATCTTGTTTCGGGCGTATATTTGACCCGGGTTGACTTGGTAACTCAACCCGTAATTGTTTATGTTTTCGGTGGTATTTTTACTTGCCGAGTTATTTTTGTTGTGTTGTGGTTGTGATTCTTGACCATGGTTTCTTATTGGACTTATTGTTTTGGACTTGAGTGGTATAATTGGATTACGAGTTATATTGGAGATGTGTTATCGAGTGTGGAACTTGGGGACCGATTGTGAGACGGTCATTAGATGACGGAGATAGGTTAGTTGGGTGCCGTAGTCGGACCCTCTTGTTGTAGCACGTGGTTATGGGATTGTTTTGGACGGAGATGTCATATTTATTTTGACTTGATTCTTATATTGGACTTGGACTATGAGCTGAGAGTCATGACTCGGACATGTAACCAAATTCTATGACTCGATAAATATTTAAAAGTCAAATATTAAAAATAATACTCGTAATACTATTATTGAGAATATAATCGTTTATATACGTATATAGACGTGATAAACGTGTATATATATATATATATATATATATATATATATATATATACATATATATATATATATATATATATATATATATATATATATATATATATATATATATATATATATATATATATAAATGCGTATATTAATAATAAAACGATCACGAGTAAACGTTATAATAATATAACGATAGTTATTATGCTATGCAAGTAGTGTAATAAATGTCGGACTATTGTTATAAATAATAATTATAAATAACGGGGAAATAATAAGTCGGGTAAATAATAATTAAAAACATGATTTTTATAAATTTAGAAACTTATCGAGTTATACGAGTTGTGGTTATTTAAAGTCCAAGCGGGCTTTATATTGTGACTTTTGTGTTGTCACGGATATATGACGATTAATATAAACATTTCTATAACAAATGACTTATTTAATCGACGGATTAGATCGAGTTATTTGATTATATAAAATGAGTATATTAATGGGTATCGTATCCCACGACGCCCATAGGTTGTGGTATATGTTTTAGGGTAATAAGTTACTATGTATCTCGTGGAATTTGGCCGATTCGACGATATATATAGGGAAATTATTGGACTACGATATATACCAAATAGAATTCTTTGTGCTATGTGCTTTAGGTTGGGTATAATTTTAGAACGATATATTACGTAAATAAATATGGGAGATTACCAAATCGACGGGTTTGATAAGCTTCGATGATTATTTAAATAATATGTTGGGCTAATATCAGACCTATAGTTGGTTATTATTTCGTTTGTTGTGGCTTTTTGGTTTGAGTTGTGTCGACCCTTCACCCATATGGATACCAAACGTCAAATTTCAAATTAATATGAAGTTAATTCGAGAAATGGATATTTTTGGAAAGTAAAACGGAATACGTTCGGGAATTGAGAATATTTGATTTTTGAGGAAATGATTTCTGAACGAGTTTGATATTGTTAGGAAGTGCTGAGTCTGTAGTTGCCATTACGTGAGTTGCTTGAGTTTGCTTACGTCTTTCTCTATCGATTTCTTTTGTGGATTTTCTAGACTTGAGGTGAGTCATAGCCCCACTTTTACTCTTGAACTTTGTTTTCAATACTTGGGGTGAGAAACGTGCAAATGTTTTATGTGGACTATTATCGCTTTATTTATCTATTTCAAAACTTGCTATGCTTATAGAACTAGGTAGGATTAAGCGAGGCCTAGTCCCGAACTAGGTAAGCTATTGATTTAGTTGTTGAGCGAGGCCTAGTCCCGAACTAGGTAAGCTATTGGATTGGTTATAGAGCGAGGCTAGACTTGAGCTAGGTAAGCTATTGATTGGATTGATTAGAGCTATAGCGTGCACCTATAGGGTTGATTTGATTTGGTTGGATTATTTCGATTGAATTATTTTGGTTGGTTATTTTGGTTGGATGATTGAGGCCTAGTCTAGCTAGCAAACATTTTGCGTATATGTCCACTATATCGAATTATGAACTTAAACATATGATCTCACCAGCGAAAGGTGACTTTTAGCATGTTTTCTCAGGTAATTAAGTGATGCTCTGTGGATGCTTGGGATTGGAGGCTTGGCAATGGCACCGGTTATGGATCTATTTTTCTAAAACTCTGATAACTATTGTGGACCTATGTTTATTTCTTTTGGGCCTTACTTTGGATAATTTTGGGATAAATGTAAACTTTAAAACCCGTTTTGGTTGTGTTTTTCTTATGTTTACTTTATCTCGTTCTTTCATGACTTTGAATGGATACCAATTTCCATAGCACCCCGAAAGCTTGTTTAGCCTTCCGCTGTATCAAATTTTAGGGGTGTTACAGACCGGCCACGCTCCAGAACAGTAGTTTGTTCCCCTATAAATACTAGTTCATTCCACAGATTTTTCTTACCTTTTGCACTCCTAAACTTTCTGTTCTAGATCTCCATTTCTATTCTTTTAATACTTTGATCATACATACATAAATCTTTGTTTCAAAGTGATCCAAACATCATCCTCTCAAGTGCAAGTGAAGAATACTTCTATCCTCCAAGACAAGAAGTATTACAACTTGTTGTGACCTCCACATCCAAGTTGTTAGAGCATCAATAGTATCTATCTCTTTGTGTAATTAGTTGTGAATATTTGATAGTAGATAGTTTAGCAGGTATATAGATAGTGTGATTGGTTAGTAGTTTGTTGTGAAGGAGAAAAGTTAGGAAGTAGATTGTAGTGAAGGAGATTGGTGTAAAGTAGATAGGTGTGAAGTAGAAAGTTGTGAAGTAGAGTGGTGTGAAGATTGATTGGTGTGAAGAGGTTGTGTAGAAGTTGTGATTAAGTTGTGACGAAGTTGTGGTGTGTACATTGGTTTGTAAGGTTTTCTCCGCCATAAGGGAGCTTGTTGATATAGTGAAGAAAACTCTCGAGTAGGTGCTCGGGGAGTGGTGTAGGGCAAGGAAGGTGTCTTTGTAGCCGAACCACTATAAACCTCTTGTCTCGCGGTTCGATCTTTTCATCTCTCATTTATTTCTTTACTTACATTATTATAGCTATATTGTACATATTTATTGTTGTTTATATTGTGCAAGACTTGATGTCACATAATATCGAATCTAAATTTTTGAAAATAAAGAAAACACTCAAACAATCTTTTATAACAAATTAAAAAGTCGTAAAACTATTCAACCCCCCTTCTAGTTTTCCACAAGAACCATACATGTTCTTAGGACATATAGTTGCTTAATTTGCGTGAACGACAACCCAACATCTTGTAATGTATATCATAAGACAAGATTCCTTGCTTACGTACTTTAAATTTGGAAACTACTCTTCTTCAAGTCATCAAAGTGTAGGTCCTCTTACACTTAGCTCAGAAGATTTGCCAAATTTGTAAAAAGTTGTGGTTAATACCTTTAAGATCCTTCGTCAACGTGTACCTAGCTGGTTCCAAGTAAGAAATGAGACTTAAAATAATTGGTCTTTTCGAAAGTCTCATAATGATTGCACTTCACAGTTTGTTTTAGAGTACCAAATTAAAAGAAAAAAGTCAATAGTTCGTATGAGCTTTCGGATATCCCAATGGCTGGCCAAAATTTTTCAACTTGACAAACCTAAAATATCCGAAAACATAATACTATTCTCAACACATTTAACACACATACACTTATGGTATATAACTAACCAACAACTTCTATGTTGAGCCGATGTGGGATAGAGTGTTAGGATAAAAGGTTAGAAAATATCTTCATTAAAAAAAAGGTAAAAAGGATATAACTCAAAAGTTCTTAACATTTGATGAATGAAAGATTTGTTAAATGGAACATCAAAATGAAGTATAGAAGCAACAAATTTTATGTATAGAAGTTTCGGGTCATAACTTATTCTTGCACTCGTGATTCGCGGTTCTCATAGCAGAACTTACAACTAGAGAAAACAAATAAGAAATCACAATCTATGTTTTCAATTTATATACTTTTAACAATACAAAATGATATTCACTGGTAGTAGCGCATAGGACATTCGGTTTATAGTAGATCAAAAATTGCAATGTATGCATCAAAAGTAACTCAAGTTATAGAATTAATAACTAGTATTTGTAATCTCTGAGTAAAATACTTGGGATGTTGATTATTTGGATTCTTGAATAACCTTCATAGACAAAATGGCATGGCTTGAATCAGCATTCTTTGTCCTTTGGTTGAATTAACGTAGTCTAGCCACCTTTAACAAAGATTTAAAAAAACGAACAGCATTTATATCTATTATTGGCTATTTGTGACAATGAAAAACATTAAACTATATATCAAGTAGCAAATTTACATACATTAATCCATATTCATCCTATTCATATACAGCTTGGATGATAACGTGAAATTATATGTTATTGGCTAATCTAAACTTGAAAGGTTGCAATTGTTTAAGCATTGTATTAAAAGAACATGTGATTTTTTCTAAGAAACAAATGTTTACACTTACTTATATGAAATCGTTTACGTAGAAACCTATATATTGTTTAATTGTTGAATGAATTACGTTTTTTTGTCGTGAACGTTAAAGTATTTTTGTATTTTGATAATTTCTTTCTCCCTAGGTTATTTTGAAAACTTAGTATGCTAATCGCTTATGTTCCCGAATTCCCTAGTTTAAATACATTCATTACTTCTTTTCTAGTCATCAAGTATCGCTCCTCTTAAGATTAGCTCGATAGATATGGCTAGCTTGCATAAAGTTGTGGTCAAGACTTTTATATATCATTGGTCGGAGTATAGCTCAACTGGTTCCGAATCATAAAATTCTAGGTTTTTAAATAATTCTCCTAATAATTGTACTTTTAAGTTTTAACTTGCTTGTATGGCATATGGATATAGAAGTCATTGAATACTCAAAGTCGATAAGCCTAAACATGAGAATTGTAATAGTAGGTGTTGATTGTGACTGTCGTTGTTGTATTGTTGTAAGATCACATTAGGAGGAAAATATATATGACACTAGCTAGATGAAAATAAGACATTCTCCTCGTTATGAACTTTCTTATATAGATGGTTTTGATACGAGTATGAATTATCTAACAAAACATATGGTGCTTGTTGACTTAGATTGTACTGGATTTATTAGCTTAGATTTAAATTTGAATTTAGTGCAAATTTTATTTGTCAGTTATAATATTATGCTCTTTTTTATTCAGTGTTCTTGAGTTAAAGTTAAAGAAGAAAAAAAAAAGAAAATGAAAATGAAAATGAAACATAAGAAGTTGTGTTCTTGAGTAGTACTTAAGAAGGAAAAGAAAAGGAAATTGAATAAAAGTTAGTGTGCTTTTATTGATTATTAAAGTAAATTACATTCCCTGCCCATCAGGATTGGGTATGTTGTTGTTGTAATGGTAAATCACATTTCTCAATATCGCAACAAACTTATTGATTCTCAAATTCTATTCTATCAATTGGCTTTCAAAATATCCTTTCCTTTTGCACCATATTAACTTAATGACTAAACTGATTTCTCTAAAACATGTTTTATTGTGAGTACTATGAAAGATAATAAAAAAGATTGAGAATCATATTAACTTTCAAACTTGATACCTTAGCTAGTAAGAAGATAGCATAATTGAAAACACAATACTATTCACAACATGAGTTTCTCAAGTATGCTATGGTATATTAGTAACAAACAGTTTTTTCTTCAACCAACGTGGGATAAAATGTTACGAGTGAATTTGAAGGTTGAAAATGGTCTCCATCTTCTTATATAAAAGAGTTTCATGGAAAGAAAGAGACAATGCAAGAGTTATTAAAAGTTGTTGAAAGAAACATATCTTGGAACTTTAGATTGAATTTAGAAGCAAACTAGTTTATGTTTTTGGAGAACTAATCATATACGCTTTGGACGATAACGTGAAGTTGTATGTCGCTATTGCTCTAAAAATGAAAGATTGCATATGTTTAAGCATTGAACCAAAACAACTTGTGATTTTTTCTAAGAAAAAGCGGTTAGCTTTCACTTATCAAAGATCATTTGCGAAGAATTTTTTACATAGTGTTAAAGTAATTTTGCATTATGATAGCCATGGGTTGCGTAGCAAACTTGATCATTAAGGCTGATCACTACACAATTTTGCATACATGGATATAATCTCTTCATAAAATTAATTACATGCTAACACGAAGCAAAATGAAACAATATTTGTGATTTACTTGTTAGATTGAAAAAGTGCTTCTCAATCTTGATAATGAATAATAGCATTTGACTATCAAAGTTTTGACCATTAATAATACCTATCCTCGTTGTGAATTTTTAACTGTGATAAAAATACATGTGCATTTTATATATGGTTATGATAAAATATGTCCATACTATGATAAGTGTATGCATTATCTAAGAGGTTTATGTTGGTTTTAGAGTACCCAATTAAAAGAAAAAAGTTGAGAGTTTATATGGTTTTCGGGTGTTACCAAAACCTTCAACTCATAGGATGTGAGAATACACGAAGCATACTATTTGTCTCAACACAATTAATAAACATACACTTATGGAATATAACTAACCAACAACTTCTATTCTGAGCCTATGTGGGATAGAGTGTTAGAATGAAAGGTTAGAAAATATCTTCCTTAAAAATGTAAGAAGGAAATAATTTAATACAATACTTCTTAACATTTGGTGAAAGAAAGATTTATAGCATCCTGGATAATATAAACCATGCATGAATCTTTGGAAAACAAACCTGTTTATTGAGCTTTGAGGACCTTTACATTATTCCATACTAGGGCTCGCTTCGTTACAAGAGTGTCATCGTACGTGAAACCGAGTTTTCGAAGAAAAAGAAAGACATTTTCAAGATGTATAAAAGGTCCACAAAAAGGTAGTTTTTCTTTTTTGGTATGTATACTACCTACCCGATTACATCTTCCATATTTTGTAGTTTTGGTCCTCACTCTGCAGTATAGTTTTAAACATGAATCGTTGTAATGAAAAGGTTGTTATTTCGCTGGTTTAGATTATACCGTTAATGTGTTCATGATGTATTTCGATATCAGTCAAATTCATAAGATGAACAAAAACCCAAAATAAATATATAGGAGTGACTAAATGCTCAAACAGTTGATCAAGGAATAATAAAGTACTTTGGCCTGATTGATCATCAAACGTTTGAGTGTATCGTTCATAACCTTTCAACCAAATTTGTCACAAAAAGGTCCAGACTCATGAATGCGTTTCCACTTAATGGGGCTCGTGGTTCATATAAGCGTAATGAAAACCTTGATATTCATATTTAACAGTGTCTAAACTGGTATCATATCATACTAAGCTATATTATAATGGAGGAAGGCCTTCTAATATTAGAATACTTAAAATTAAGCATTACAATCATCAAAGCTACATGTATAAGTAATTTAAACACACTAATGGCATTAAACTTAAAATAGTAATTTAAACACATTAATGGCATTAAATATCTTAAAATGAAGTAATACAACTAACAAAGCAATATGTACAAGTAAATTAAACACAATTTTGAAACATTAAATATCTCTTAATTAACTTAATTTCTTAACATTAAACACATTAATAATCAAAAGTCTTAAAGTTAAAACATACAACATATAAAGCACTAGGTACAAATAAATTAAACACACATATAAAAAACTTAAAATTAAGAATAAAACATTAAACACTAATTAATATTATTTTTAAAGCACCCCTATAGTAAAAAATACATGTTATAATACACATTGTACAAACAAATAAAACACACCGAGCTTTATACAATTTACATTGATGGTACATATGATTTTGAAAACCGGATCGGACTAACAGGTTCAACCGGATCGGATCAACTGGTTCAACCGAACCAGACCAACGGGCTCAACCGGACCGGACCAACGAGTTCAACCGGAACCCGAAAGTCGCCATTGGTTCGGCTAGCTAATAAAATCCGTTCAAAAACGAAACGGAAGATAACCCGTCAGAATCGGTAAAAATGGGTGAATTGGGT
The DNA here is from genome assembly GCA_030686995.1 of Artemisia argyi. NCBI lineage: Eukaryota > Viridiplantae > Streptophyta > Magnoliopsida > Asterales > Asteraceae > Artemisia > Artemisia argyi. The sequence goes on along the minus strand of CM060680.1, from coordinate 21,594,930 downwards.
CTGATTGGGATCATGTTTTTCACCGGTTAATGAGTTCGCCATTGTTATTTTGTTAGCGTCTAAACTTTAATCACAGGGTACCTGCCTCTGCAACGCGCCGGGACCCTGCTAGTATCTTATAAGTAAGTGTTGTTATTAGTTTTATTATAAGACACTCTAGAAAAAATCAAATATCATTTGAAAGATTCCAAGATACAGTGTACCTCAGAACACTGTACCATTACTAGAAGTTTTAACCTCCATAGACTAGTGTATATAACTAGGAAACTAGTTCTTTCTTCAACCAATGTGGGATTAAAGGTTAGGAAAAGTCTTCATATTATATAAAGATTTTTATGTACATGCAAGAGTTATCAACAGTTGGGCCTATGTCTAGGAGCCATCTTCATCTACTTTTTTTTCCCAAAGGCTTTAAACTCAAAAGTTGGACCCTTATGGCCTAAATTGCGTGGATGACAACCACAATGTCTTTACAAGACTACTTTTTTTCTTTCTTTTTTCTTTTTTTTTCTTTTTTTTTTTCTTTTTTTTTTTCTTTCTAAATTTAATTTTTTTTACCAACTTCAACATTGTTAACTACTCTTCTTCAAGTCCTCAGAGTGTAGCTTATCTTAATATTAGCTTGAAAGATCGATATGTGAAATCTGTTAGAAGTTGTTGTCTAAGACTTTTAGTGGAGTGTTGCTTAGTTGGTATTAGACGATAAACAAGCTAATAAAATCCTTGGTCTTTTAGGAATCCACATAATAAATGCTATTTAAATTTGCCCGTGGTGGTAGAAGATATTTGGGAATATAGAGCGTCGTCTAGTATGGACCTATGTAAAATTCAAGATTAAAATGGTTCAACCATAACATATTTTAGAGTAAAGAAACCAAAATGAAAAATGAACAAAAAGTCAAGAGTTAATAAGAATTTCAGAAGTACACATCCTAGCAAATTTTTTTAACTTGCAGGAGAGTGTACTGACCGAAAATATTATATACTATTCTAGACGAATGTGCCTCACTTGGACTACATTATATTAGTAACAAGCCATTTTTTTCTTCAACCAATGTGGGATTAAGATTAGAAAACTTATTATGCCAATCAAAAATCCTGTTTAGAATGCTCAAATATAGAACTTTAGGCTTGCAAAGTAGCTAGGCTAAGTTTATGACATACATGCATATGTCAAAATCTAAAAGTAGGTTTTTACATTTCTATTGCTTCTTTATCAATTAGTTTTCACAGTCCGTTCTAACGTGTGTGAAATTAAAACTTATTAGTTTTCACAATCCATTCTAACCTGTGTGAAATAAAAATAAAAAATCATGTTTAGAATGCTCAAATATAGAACTTTAGGCTTGCAAAGTAGCTAGGCTAAGTTTATGACATACATGCATATGTCAAAATCTAAAAGTAGGTTTTTACATTTCTATTGCTTCTTTATCAATTAGTTTTCACAGTCTGTTCTAACGTGTGTGAAATTAAAACTTTTTAGTTTTCACTGTCCATTCTAACCTGTGTGAAATAAAAAATTAAAATGGTCTCCACCAAAACATGTTTTAAAGTACCAAAAAAAAAAAAAAAAAAAAAAAAAAAAAAAAAAAAAAAAAAAAAATCCTATGAGTTTTTGGATGTTTCACGCCCTACCTGATTTTTTCAACTTGGCAATGCTGAAATATCCAAAGATGTAATACCATTCTCAACACAGTCAACACACATACACTTATGGTATATAAGTAACCAACAACTTCTATCTTCGGCCGATGTGGGATACAGTGTTAGGATAGAAGCTTAAAAAAGATCTTCATAAAAAATGGTAAGAAAGAGATAATGCCAAAGTTCTTAACAGTTAGTGAAAGATATATTTGTTACATGCAACATCAAACGTTGTTTGGAAGCCACTAGCTTATGTGTTTATAACACGAAACATTAAGGCAACAGCTTGGATAGAAGAACCTATGATGATTTTTACTAAGAAAAAAGTATTAGCATCTACTTATCCGAATCCTTTTATATAGTAATCTATATGTTGTTGTATAAGTTACGTGTTCAGGTCATGAATACATTTCCTTATAATATTGTGATACATGTTTTGGTTTGTTTAAAAACTTGTTCCGCCGAGTGCAGGTCACTAAGCATTTTTTGAATGCTGAATGTCTAAATTTTGAATGTACATATATAGGTTTGCATGTAATTACTAGGTGACATTCAGGACAAAGTTACAAGGTGAGCATTATGTTAAAATCTCATTTTTCTTGCGTAAGATTGAAATGGTTCTTGGGAAAATGGCAGGAAAAGACATCATATTTGCCACTTTTTGTCATTGTATGTAGCGTCCTTTTTTATTTTTGAATTTGGCACTAACCTTTTTAAATCGTGTCATTGTATGTACTTTGCGACTTTTTCAGCCGTGAAATGACCATTTTACCCCTAAAAATTTGAAAAAAGTAGGGGTAAAATGGTCACAAAGTGCACACAATAGCACGATTTAAAAATATGGGTACACATAATGACACGATTCAAAAAAGTTAGTGCCAAATTCAAAAAGAAAAAAGGACGCTACATACAATGACAAAAAGTGGCAAATATGATGCATTTTCGTGCCATTTTCCCATGGTTCTTCGCCTTATATTCCTTGGAAAAATTGGTTTTAATAAACATGAAAACTTAAAACCGATTAATTGAGATAGTTGAAAATATATTAATAAGAGCAACTCAGTGGTCATTACAACCATCGTCCATCACTACTGTCAACATAGCATTGAATCCGTTTATCCTCTCATCACTCTCGTCTATTTTACTTCACCGTGATACCGCAATCACTGACAAAAAATAAACATTAAGTTTGATCGCGGTTCAAAGCACGAGCTGATGATGACCACCACAAACTAACCAGTATGTCCGTATCACTCTCAAAACGTGAATGTAAATATATACCAAACTATATATGTATAAAAATCTCATAATACCAGAATACTGAATAGGATTTGAATGAATGTGTACACGTGCTATGTTTTCAAAAATTAAACTGCAGTCACACTAAGTATATTCCATATATTTGTAGTTCATGATTTGGGGTTCTCACAAATTAAACAAAATTAAGATATACACAATTTATTTCATGGTTTCATATCTGTTATTTCGTAGTTGGCTTCCAAAATATGTTCAACTTACTAATCTTTGTGAATTGTAGATTATAATGGTCTCCATCAAAACATGTTTCACAATACATAAATTAAAAAAAGTTACGAGTTCATATGAGTATTCAGATATGAAAATCATACGTCATATTTGCATGTAGGAAAGTAGGATGCATATTAGGTTGATCGCAAACAATTATAAATATTTCCTTTTTTAGCAACATGGAAAACACTATAAGACTGGTGCAAAAACTTACGATTCTTACTAATAAAAATTTAAGATCTAGGTTTAACACGATACCATAACATACCATGGGAAATCCTCGTTGAAATAGTCCCAAACCAACCAATCCAACAACGGGTTTCTGTTCGTGGGTTGTTGAGAGATGATTAATAAGGGTTTTTTGAATTCGAAGGGTATAACTGCTGCTTCCAAGTCTAAAGGGAGTATTAATGTTGATGTTGATGTTGAGGGTGTTGATTTGTCGTCTGAGGTGGAGCCGATTCCACGTACGAAAGATACACCACTTGGTGATGATTTGGAGCCGAGTACAAGTGCTGATACTGTGAAGCACTTGCTATCTAATGCACATAAGAACTTTGATGAAGCCATTGCTAATATTCAAAGTGAGATTGTTGCTAATAAGGCTTCCTCTTCAAGTGATATGGGGCATGACTCTAATTCGAAAGTTGCTGGTCCTATTGATTCTATGGATGATACTACTAGTGGAGTTAAGTCGGGTTCTTACGCGGCTGCTACTTCTAATGAACCTCAGAAACACGTGTCTAATTTTCGGAGGTTGGAATGTAGCAAAAAGAAGGATGATGTTGACCTTTCAGTTCCATTGAAAGTAGTGGAAGAGGTAAACACGAGGTTTGAGAATACTCTCTATGGTTATTTCCTTGGACAGCGCCTTGCTTTTCCTGTTGTTGAATACTATGTACGCAATGCATGGGCTAAGTTTGGTGTGCAAAAGGTAATGATGAATGCAAAGGGATTCTTCTTCTTTAAGTTCAATTCGAAGAAAGGTGTTGATGATGTGCTTGAAAACGGTCCTTGGTTGATCAGAAATGTTCCTATTATTCTTAAACCATGGACTTTGAACACTAATCTACTCAAAGAGGATTTGACTAACATCCCGGTGTGGGTTAAATTCCATGATGTCCCTCTTTCAATGTTTTCTGATGATGGCCTCAGTCTTCTTGCCACACTGATTGGTACGCCCAAAAGGTTAGATGCTTTTACAAGCCAAATGTGCAAGGAATCGTGGGGCCGTAGTAGTTTTGCTAGATGCATGATAGAAGTGAAGTCGGATGAGGTGCTTCGGGACAGCCTCACTGTTGAGATACCATTACTTGATGGTTCGGGTTCGAATATTGTGAAGATACGGGTTGAATACGAGTGGCATCCACCTCGTTGTGACAAGTGTAAGATATTTGGTCATACTCTGACCGATTGTCCTAAAGTTGTTATACCTCCTGTTCCTACTAAGCCTGTTTATGATAGTTTCAAGACTGTTACTAATAGGAAGAAAGGAAAACAAGGAGGTTCTACGATTCCGGGTAAAGGAGGGTTTATTAAACCTGTTGTGGGTAAGAAGTTGCAGTATCAACCCAAAAAGACTCCTCCTGAACCTAAGAATGCTGGTGGCACTAATATGAAGACTTCTGATGTGGCTAGTCCTAGTGGAACAACGATCTCTACATCTAACCAATTTGATGCTCTCAATATGGATGATACGGATGCGTTTGGTATTCCTACTTTTGATACCAACATGGATGTGGATGCTGGATGTACAATGGAAGTTAATGTGGATGAGTCGGTTAAGACTGGTACTACATCACAAGAACCGCTTGTGAGTGATTCAATGGGAACTAAGGAAGTTGGTTCTACTCCTTTAGTTGAGAAAATTAGTAAGTTTGAAAAGCTTCTTATCGATGGGAAAGGTACTCTTGTGGATGATGATGGTCATCCTGTTCCGTCTGCCTCTGTCACTAAGAGGGCTAACCCATTTTCCAAGGTGGGTAATGTTGTGGTTTCTGATAGTGACGAGGAGGAGGTTCTTAACACGTTCGACGAATCTGCAAATCTTTTTGGTGGTGGTCATGAGCGTGAAGATGAGTTTGATGACTATGATGATTACTCGAACCAAATTTATGATCTTCCAGGGGAATTGGATGCTCTTAATGCCATTTATGGCTTTAATCTCCAAGGTCGTAGGAAGTAGTTTATATTTTTGTTTGAGTCTTTCTATATGATGTGGTAGTGGTTTTGTTTTCTTGTCTAAAAAATAGGAAGTATCTTGTTATGTAAGCTTTTCGCCTATGTAACGGGCTGAGATATGGGATTCACTCATATCCATTGTACTTAAATGTTTTTGGAGTAATATATTTACCGGGTCTTTTGACCTTTTACCAAAAAAAAATCTACAAAAAGAAGTCAAACAAAAAATTAGTAATGAAAGAAACATGGAAATAAGTATGGGTCATAATGTACTGATATCAATATACCGTGAAAAGAGACCCCAAAGCTGACTATAACCAGCTACGATTTGAATGCTTGAAGCAACGATTAATGCTCCTTGAATAGCTCTCATTGTTTGTATAAATCTCTGCAGACACAATTTAGCACAAAGATTTCTTCAAATTATATGTTCGATGCTTAACTCCTAATCTATAGAAATTAATACTCAAATCATACATACATCATGATGATTGTCAATTCGCTGCAGAGATGAATCATTTATAATGTAAAGTATGGGCATAACATAAGCAAACGAGCCTCCAACAACAGCAGGCAAACGGGTTCCAAACAGTGTTTGGAGAAGTGTGTTGATACCCGATACAAATAGTAAAGTTTGTATAACACGAGCCTTGTCACCCTACCCAACATCATAAAACATAACACTTCAACAAAACATGATACCAAAATTCAAAATTATAGAAACAAAAACACGAAAATTAAAATGCTTACATCCGATCCACCCATTAAGGGAACGAGAAAAGTCGGGATCATTAAGCTAGTTCCAAGCATTAGAATGTACTTTCCTACATGCAAATATTCTAAAATCAAAAATTAAACTGCAGTCACACTAAGTATATTCTATATATTTGTAGTTCATGATTTGGGGTTCTCACAAATTAAACAAAATTAAGATATACACAATTTATTTCATGGTTTCATATCTGTTATTTCGTAGTTGGCTTCCAAAATATGTTCAACTTACTAATGTTTGTGAATTGTAGATTATAATGGTCTCCATCAAAACATGTTTCACAATACATAAATTAAAAAAAGTTACGAGTTCATATGAGTATTCAGATATTCTACATAATACCGATTCTCAACACACTTGGCCCGCGTACAGTAGGGTATATTAGAACCAACAACCTCTATCTTCAATCTATGTGCCATAGAATGTTAAGAAGCAAGTAGTATATGTGTTTGGAGCATGAATCATGGAGGGGCAATTTCGATAACGTAAAATTATATGTTGTTGCTCTAAAATTGAAAGATTTCAAATGTTTAAGCGTTGTTATAATTAAGAACCTATGATTTCTTATAACATAAAAAGGGTAAGCGATTACTTATCATAATAGAAAGTGCTGAACTTACGTTTATTGCGCTACAATTAAGTTATTTTTTTTATTTTTTTTTTTTATTAAAATGAACTCTAACCATTTATACAATGCAGAATAGAAAGTGATGTTCTCATTCATGACATGTTTCACTAACACAAATCATTGATATTACATGAATGGTTAATCTACATCACTTTTAATTTGCACAGATCGAAAGTGATGTTTTCCAATTTCAAAAATGTTTTAAGAAATAAATTGTTTATTTCATTTGGTTTCTAACACTTCAAAACAATAAAATTGTTTTTAACACTTCAAAAATATTTTTAACTTCTTAAGCTATGCGATACTAAATATTAAAAAGTTTTCCACCAAAAATGTTTTATAATAAGAAGAAAAACAATAGAAAAAAGTTTGAAGTTCATACAAGTTTTCAAAGAAACCACGTCGAGATCTTTACAAATTTGTTTTATAGTTAAACTTGTAAAGATCACGAAAAGATTCACCTGAAAACACTATAGTATTCCAAGCACATGCATACAACATAGACTAGGATATATAACTAACCAACAAGTTCTTTCTTTGACCAATGTGGGACAAAATGTTAAGATAAAAAGTTAGAAAAGTCTTCATATCATATAAAAGATCTGTACGTACACTGAAAGAAAGATTTATAATGCAAGAGTGAGAAGGAACCAAGTGTTGAAGGGAACTCCAAATTCAAGTTTAGAAGCAAATATTTAAGCACTGAACTAAACAACCTGTGATTTTTCCTAAGAACAAGGAATTAGCTTTTACTTATCTGAAATTATTCGTGAAGAAACTTTATAAATCGCTGAAAATGATTTACTGTTATTCAAGTAGAGACCTATATACACGACTGAATGAATTGTGTGTTGAGTTGTCCGGAGATAGTACTTTCAATATAGAAATCTATATGTTGTTGTATAACTTACGTGTTCAGATCATGAATACAATTCCTTGTTATATTGTGATACTTGTTTTGGTTTGTTTAACAACTTGTTTTGCCGAGTGCAGATCATTAAGCATTTTTTGAATACTCAATGTGTAAATAGTGAATGTACATATATAGATTTGCATGTAACTAGGCAACATTCATATCTCTTGCGTATGCTTGAGATAGTTCTTCACCTTGTAACAGTCCTTTGAATAATTGGTTTTAATATACATGAAAGAATAAAATTAGATCAATTGAGTTACTCGAAACTATATTAAGTAACCAACAATTTTCATCTTCTAGCAATGTGGGATAGAATTTTAAGATATAGTGTTAGAAAAGGTCTCATAAAACGGTAAACTTTATTTAAAAGACTTATATTCACGAGGTAAGAAAGAAAATTTCAGAGTTGCTAGAAGTTAGTGAAAGAAAAATATGTTACTTGGTACTCCAAATTGAAATTCAGAAGCAAACTAGTTTATGTGTTTAGAGCATGAACATGAAGGTAACAACATGGAACTATATATTGTTATTGCTTTAAAAATGAAAGATTGCAAATGTTTAAGCATTTGTATTTATAGCACCTGTGAAATTTTCTAAGTGTTTGCTTATTTGAAATCGTTTATGTAGAGACATTTATACATCGCTGAATGCATTACGTTTTTGGGTCATGAACGTTAAAGTATTTCTGTATTACCCCAATCACTAACCAATATTTGAAGGCTCAGTGTGTACATAATGATTGTACATATATAGGTTCACAAGTAGCTAGGCAAAGTTTAGACAAATTATAAGATGAGCACTTACGTCAAAACCTAAAGAGCTAGGGAAACATTTTTGGATACACACAGCTTTGATAAGTTATGTTTTATGTAGTTATTGTTCTAAAAATGAAAAAATATATATATACAAAATTTTAAGTGTATAGGTGTGTTTAAGATCTTAATATAAGCAGCTAGGTAATCCTTTATAAACTTGAAGAAATTATATACGAGTTTTATTCATATAGAGTTGGTTGAAATTTTTTATAAGCATACAACAACTTGTATAATTGTATAGTAACTACATGTTCTTAGGACATTTTTAAGTAATAAGTTCAATTGTAAATTGTTCATCAATTTAGCCCAGAATTTTGGGTCAATAACCAATAGCTATGCCTATTTTTCGAGTAGAGATCGATAGACACTCTAGAATATTTTTATATTATAAAACTTGTTTCGTTTGTTTTGGCCCACTTTAAAATCCCAAGTATGTTAAATAGAATAGTTATGTTAATATCTCTTATCAGGCAGCTGGAAAATCCTTTATATACTTGCAGATATTTTTTCAAGGAGCTGACTGGAAATATTTTTAAGTATATAACAAGAGTACAAGACATAAAAGATAATTGGACCCTTGTAGTGGCTCAAATTGCGTGGATGAAAACCACCATGTCATTATAAGACTAGTCTACTGTAAATTTAAATTGCTTACCTACTTTAACATTGTTATCTACTCTTCTTCAAGTCATCAAAGTGTGTTGGTATTTTAGTGTAAAATAGATTGAGTTTAATATACATATAAGGGTCGATACTTATATGAATATTAACTGGACTAACAGGGGTTCCAAGGGGGCGGTAGCCCCCTTGGTGGGGGTTCGGGGGCAACGCCGCTGAAAGAAGCAGGGTCCAAGGGGCGGCAGCCCCTGGCAGGGTCCAAGGGGCAGCGCCCCTGGCTGGGGTCGAGCTGGAAAATTTTTTATTTCCACTAAGTTGCTATGTCAAAAATTCCTCAGAAAATTGAATTTTCGGAAATTGAGGGACTAAATTTGACAGCTTGAAACCTTGAAACTGCCAAAAGGCAGTTAACCCTAACTTGAATATACGGAAGAACAACAGAAGGAAAAAGGGACGTTTTTTCCTCTGTTTTACAGAAACACAGAACAACATACACAAACTTGAATCAATTAGATTTTATCCGATTGTTAATTGGTATCCACTCCAATTAATCGATCTGAAAACGTTTTCTCGTGACTTCTAATTGCTATCAGGATACCTATTACCCCATATTTACAACAAAGATCGATTAATTCTTAACAGGATGGCAGGAGAATCTGTACGAGATATGACATCTAAGTTTGTGAAGTTAGCCAAATTCGAAGGGCAGGATTTTCGAAGATGGCAGAAGAAGATGCAATTCTTGTTAACCACCATGAAGGTTGTGTACGTTTTGACAACACCAGCACCGGAGGAAGTGGAGGGTGAAACCATTGATCAAATCAGAAAACGAAACAAGTTCTGGAATGATGACTTCATATGTCGTGGAACAATTTTAAACGGTATGTGTGACACTCTTTTTGATATTTATCAAAACGTAGAATCTGCAAAAGAGTTATGGGAAACGCTTCAAGCCAAGTACATGGCTGAAGATTCATCCAGTAAGAAATTCTTGGTTAGTGATTTCATGAATTACAAAATGATAGATGGTCGTTCCGTTATGGAACAATACAATGAGTGTCTTAGTATACTTGGTCGCTTTACCCAACATGGTTTAAAAATGGATGAATCCATTGCGACGGCATCTATTATTGACAAACTTCCGCCTTCTTGGAAGGATTTCAAAACTAATTTGAAACATAAGAAGGAAGAATACAATTTGGTTGAGTTGGGCAGTACCATTAGTATTGAGGAAGGGTGTAGACGTATGGAGAAAACATGGGTGAATGAAAAAGACAAGGATATTGGTGGTTCAAATGTCAATATGGTTGAAGAAACTAATGATAATTTCAAAAAGGGTTCGAATTCTAAGAACAAGAAACGAAAGTTTCAAGGTAACGATTACAAAAAGGGAGGTGTAAAGAAAGCAAAACAGTCCAACGATGGGGGCTGTTGGAAATGTGGGAAACCTGGACATTTCAAACGTGATTGCCGTAGTGGAAAAGGCAAAAATGAGGCTGGTACTAGTGGTGGATCCAAAGGAGATCCGAAACAAGCAGGTACAATATTAACAATTAATAATAATTCGGATTTGAATTATGTATCATTAATTTGTGAATCATTCTATGTACAGGATGATGATATTGCTTGGTGGTATGATTCTGGTGCGACGTGTCATGTGTGCAAGGACCGAAGATGGTTCAAGGAACTTGCAACTATTAATGATGGACGTGTTTTAACTATGGGAAATGTCGCAACAGAACCAATACTTGGAATTGGACTAGTAGATTTCACTTTTACTTCTGGAAAAACTATTTCGTTGTGTAATGTATTGTATGTGCCCGGTATTCGGAAAAACTTGTTGTCCGGAGTAGTATTAAATAATTGTGGGTACAAACAAGTGTTAGAATCCGATAAGTATATCTTGTCGAAACATGGTTCTTTTGTTGGATTTGGTTATTTGTGTAATGGAATGATTATGCTTAATTTAGATATGCCTTCTACTTTTAATTCGATTTGTATGGTTAATTCTATATCTAGTGTTAAACTTAGTAACATGGAATTATGGCATGCTAGACTAGGACATGTTCATTATAAAAGAATGAAAGAGATGTCTAAAATGAGTATGATTCCATCTATTGAGTTGGACCATAATAAGTGTAAAACTTGCATGTTAACTAAGATTACTAGAAAACCATTTAAAAATGCAAATCGTGAATCCAAACTGTTAGACCTTATTCATAGTGATCTATGTGATTTGCATGCTACACCATCTCTAGGAAATAAGAAATATGTCATAACTTTCATTGATGATGCATCACGTTATTGCTATATATATTTATTGCATTCAAAGGATGAAGCTCTTGATAAATTTCGTATTTATAAACAAGAGGTAGAGCTTCATCAAAAAGATTTGGTAAAAATCTTGCGTACCGATCGTGGAGGGGAGTATTATGATCCGGTATATTTCCAATCTACCGGAATAATACACCAAACAACGGCTCCATACACACCACAACAAAATGGTGTGGCTGAAAGAAAGAATAGGACATTGAAAGAAATGGTGAATTCAATGTTATCTTATTCGGGGTTAAGTGAAGGATTTTGGGGAGAAGCCATGTTAACGGCTAGTTATTTGCTGAACCGTATCCCCGGTAAAAGCAATAAGAAAACTCCTTATGAACTTTGGCATAAAAAAGCACCAAACTTGAGTTTTCTCAAAGTTTGGGGATGTAGGGCTGTTGTTAGGCTCACTGAACCTAAAAGGAAAACTTTAGGTGAAAGAGGTATAGATTGCATAATCATTGGGTATGCTGAAAACTCATATGCATATAGGTTTTATGTATTAGAACCTAATGAGTATGTTTCTGTGAATTCTGTGATAGAATCACGAGATGCAATCTTTGATGAAGAAAGATTCACATCTATACCTAGGCCAAGGGACATGATTCATAGTTCTAAGGAACCGGTTAATACCGAAGATGTTCCATCGACTAGCACTGAACCAAGAAAGGGTACACGAGTAAGAAAAACCAAAACTTTTGGTGATGATTTTCAACTTTACTTAGTTGAAGGATCAAGGAATGAAATTAATTATCAATATCAATATTGTTTTAATATTGATAAGGATCCAATGACATATAGTGAAGCAATGGCTTCAAGGGATGTTGCTTTTTGGAAAGAAGCAATCCAAGATGAGATGGATTCTATCTTGCAAAACGAAGTTTGGAAATTGGCTGATTTACCTCCTGGTTGTAAACCATTAGGAAGTAAATGGATCTTCAAGAGGAAGATGAAAGTAGATGGCACTATTGATAAGTATAAAGCCAGGTTGGTAATCCAAGGCTTTAGACAAAAAGAGGGTATTGATTATTTCGATACATATGCTCCGGTTGCTAGGATATCTACTATTAGATTGTTATTAGCATTAGCTGCTATACACAATCTTGTAATTCACCAAATGGATGTGAAAACTGCATTCTTGAATGGTGAATTAGATGAAGAGATTTATATGAAACAACCCGAAGGGTTTGTTATGCCTGGAAATGAACACAAGGTATGTAAGTTGGTTAAATCTCTTTATGGGTTAAAACAAGCACCTAAACAATGGCATCAAAAATTTGATGAAATTGTGTTGTCAAGTGGTTTTGTTTTAAATCAAGCTGACAAATGTGTTTATAGTAAATTTGATGATTCTAAGAATGGAGTCATTATATGCTTATATGTAGATGACATGTTGATCTTTGGTACAAACCAAGATCAAGTGGATGAGACAAAGGAATTCTTGTCATCTAAATTTGCTATGAAAGACATGGGGGAGGCGGAAGTGATCTTAGGTATCAAGATCATACGTGAGAACAAAGGTATTTCAATCTCTCAATCACATTATATTGAGAAGATCTTGGATAAGTTCAATTTCAAGGATTGTTCTCCCATAGGTACTCCCATGGATCCACAACTTAAACTTTTACCTAATAAAGGTAAAGCGGTGTCTCAACTTGAATACTCTAAAAGGATTGGATCCTTAATGTATGCTATGATAAGTACTAGGCCGGATATTGCTTATGCAGTAGGAAAGCTTAGTAGGTTTACTAGCAATCCTAGTATATTTCATTGGCGAGCATTGGATCGAGTATTTCAGTACTTGAAAGGAACAGTTGATTATAAGTTAACTTACATTGGGTTTCCTTCAGTAATTGAGGGTTTTAGCGATGCAAGTTGGATATCCAATAAAGAAGATCATTCTTCTACATCTGGATGGGTGTTCCTTCTTGGGGGAGGTGCCATTAGTTGGGCATCAAAGAAACAGACTTGCATAACAAACTCAACTATGGAATCCGAGTTTGTTGCTTTGGCGGCAGCTGGTAATGAGGCTGAATGGTTAAGGAATTTGATTTATGAAATTCCGTTGTGGCCAAAGCCGATTTCTTCTATTTCTATCAGGTGTGATAGTCAAGCTACTTTGGCTAAGGCTTATAGTCAAGTGTATAATGGCAAGTCAAGACACTTAGGTGTAAGACACTGCATGGTTCGTGAGCTCATAATGCATGGTGTCATATCCGTTGAGTGGATTGCAACTCATCGGAATTTAGCTGATCATTTAACCAAAGGGTTATGTAGAGATCTCGTGAAAAGATCAGCTGTGGGATTGGGGTTAAAGTCCATATAAAAGCTCTCATGTTAAGATACCCAATTCCCACCTAATATGACGTTAGGTGCTGAATTTTGAATGTGGAAAGCTTAATATCTAGAGTTTGGAACACAACATTAAATTATCCCAAAGGTATGTGTTCGGTTCTGCAAGATAAAGAAGGTTGAAGTGTTCTTCTTAATAGTTCTTTTGAAAAATTGCATTTGCAGGTGCGAGATTAAAAGAACTACCTATATGAGTACGAAGTTTAGCTGCTTCAAGAAGTTGGGACTTGGCTTCGATGTACTCAAGAAAGGATAGGGACATAGGCTAGTAAAATAATGTGTCAAGTAAGAAATTGTGTATGTAAAACTAATGTGTATATTATCTTCATGTATTCAATAGTGATATTACAAGGTTCAATCTTTCGGGAAACCTTGATATCCGAATATTTGGAATGTGTAATATACTAATATGAAATTCAATCTTCTCGACATTTCATTTATGCATTAGTTTGATTGTTTGCTGTGAACTAGTTAGTTAATTTATGATTACACTAAAATGGGGGAGGTTTGTTGGTATTTTAGTGTAAAATAGATTGAGTTTAATATACATATAAGGGTCGACACTTATATGAATATTAACTGGACTAACGGGGGTTCCAAGGGGGCGGTAGCCCCCTTGGTGGGGGTTCGGGGGCAACGCCCTTGAAAGAAGCAGGGTCCAAGGGGCGGCAGCCCCTGGCAGGGTCCAAGGGGCAGCGCCCCTGGCTGGGGTCGAGCTGGAAAATTTTTTATTTCCACTAAGTTGCTATGTCAAAAATTCCTCAGAAAATTGAATTTTCGGAAATTGAGGGACTAAATTTGACAGCTTGAAACCTTGAAACTGCCAAAAGGCAGTTAACCCTAACTTGAATATACGGAAGAACAACAGAAGGAAAAAGGGACGTTTTTTCCTCTGTTTTACAGAAACACAGAACAACATACACAAACTTGAATCAATTAGATTTTATCCGATTGTTAATTGGTATCCACTCCAATTAATCGATCTGAAAACGTTTTCTCGTGACTTCTAATTGCTATCAGGATACCTATTACCCCATATTTACAACAAAGTGTAGTACCTGATCTATTAGCTCGAAAGATATGGGAAATCAGTTTGGATGTTGTGGTCCAACACTTTTTATGGTGCGTAACTCGGTTGGTTTCAGGCGAGAAATCAAACTCATAAAATCCATGGTCTTTTAAGAGTTCACATAATGAATGTCATTTGAATTCGCCCATGGTTGCAGAAAATATTTGGGAATATGGAGCATCATTTAGCATGGACCTATATATGTTACTAAACATGTTCTTAACTTGCAAAAAATCAAGAGTTATTATAGATTTTCAGCAGGTCACTACGTCACAAATGTTTTTAACTTGCAAAAGAGTGAGTTGGCTAAAATACTATGCTAGACACATGTGCTTCACTTAGATTGTTTAGAAAACTTATTGTGTGTAACAAACAATTTATTTCTTCAACCAATGTGCGATTACATTTTTGGGTCATGAAAGTTGGAGTTTATCTATGTTTTCATACTTGTTTCAGCCCTAGGTTGTTTAGAAAACTTATTATGCCGATCGGTAAGCATGTTTTGAATGTTCAAATGTATAAATTTAAGTCATAAGGAAGTACAACCACAATATCAGCATAAGACATATTTTTCTCCTATTTACGATTACTTTGCTAGTTTACATCTGTTCATTTCTTCTTTTCAGGTCATCAAGTGTGGCTCGTCTTAAGATTATCTACCAAGAGATACAATATTTGTAGGTGGTTATGGCCAGGATTTTTATAATCCTTTGTCGTCAGCGTGTAGCTCAGTTGGTTCCGGATAGGAAGTGAAACTTCTAATATACTTGCTCTTGCGGAGATTCTAGTAATAATTGTACTATAAACTCACATGTGGTTTTCTCAAATATTTGGGGATATATATAGTGTAGAGTACGGATCTATAGGTTTAAAAATCCTTGATTATTCTAACTCCAAGTATCATGATAATTGAAATAGTAGTTGTTGATTGTGACTATTGGTGTTGTATTTGTGTAAGATCACATTAAAAGAAAAAAAAGATAAGAGTTCATATTATTTATCAGGTATTTCCTAGGGAATTAGATTTTTTCAACCTAACACACAGGGAGATATCTGAAGACATAATACTATTCTCAACACATTTAATAGACATAAACTTATGGTATATAAGTAACCAACAACTTCTATATTCAGCCAATGTGGGATAAAGTGTTAAGATAAAATGCTACAAAGTATATTCAATTATTCATGAAAAACTGGTAAGAAGAGATGATGCAAGAGTTCCGTCATCACAACCTTTTTAATAATGTGAGTCATGTTATCATGTACGTGTGTATGTATATTATGTTTCACAATGTGATCATATTAGCACAATCGGAATTGAATGAAGCATAATGTGAGTCATGCTATCTGTTCTATTCCAAAATCTAATATTGTGTGCAAGCACACAAAGTATAGTTTCATCAATTTAGTTCAGATATCCTTTTCAATCGACATAAACATAGATTGTTTTGCTCCATTATGAATGCATCTCCGTTAAGATTCCATTTTATTAGTAGACGTTAGACCACGAAGTTTTGTCTACCTATTTCTCTCTACTTTCCAACTACATGTTCTTAACTACATGTTCTTTGGACATATAGTGGCTTAAATTGTGTGAACGACCACCACAATGTCATCATAAGACAAATTTCTTTTATTTCCGATTGCTTCCTAAATTTAGATATGTTAGTTTCTTCTTTTCAAGTCGTCGAGTATGGCTCCTTTAAAATCCTTCGTCATAAGATATACAATACTTGTAGGAGGTTTTGTGGCCAGAACTTTTACAATCCTTCGTCAATGTGTAGCTCACACAACAACAAAAACTAGAAAGGGCAACAGGACTTTTGGTGAGGACAACCGTGTCCTCTCTAATGGGGGAAAATGTTGTAGTGTCAGTTGGTTTGTGATATGGGAGAATTTCATATCTCCTCTTTTTTTTCAGTATTAATTTCGTATATACAAAAAAATACAACTATTGAATGCATTTTGTACAATGCTTTTAAATCATTATTTGGGTAAATATAAAAGTTTGAAGTTTTAGTTGTTGAGATCCTGAATATTCAAAGTCAATAAGAATCTAGACATGATAACTAAGATAGTAGTTGTTTGTCACCACCCTTGTCGAATTTGTATATAAGAGGAAGGGTGTGGTAACATTCACCCACATGCCATTTATATGTGGCAGCCAAAATGACATATCATTTGCATGTTACCACACCTCACCCCTATGCTATTTGAAATGTGAGTGAAGTCACCTTGCGCCAATTTCAATTATTATTATTATTATCACTTTATTAAAAACTTATTATTATTATTATTATTATTATTATTATTATTATTATTATCTAGTTTTGGTGAGGCCTAAAAAATGTGAAACAACAACACGCAAACGAAATGTAAAACAAGAGAGGAGTGTTTTTGATGTGTGAATGTTAAATGTTAAATGTTGATATGGCGTTGATTTGACACAATTACTTGATAAATGACATGTTATCATACCCCTTACTCTCAAGGATATAGTGGCTATGAATAACTTAATGAAACATATATATATATATATATATATATATATATATATATATATATATATATATATATATATATATATATATATATATATATATATATATATATATATATATATATATATATATATATATATATATATAATTTCAAAACTATGCCAAAAATTGAATTTGTGTCCACAATCGAGTCAGAGAATTTGCAAATTACAATTTTGGTCATGTGCGACCATGCTACTGCGCGACCCCATTGATAATTGGATATGTGGCATGACAAGGTACCATTCTAATCATTTGGTGACACACTTGTCACATTTTGAATGAGGTCGCACATTTGCCTTGCTTGACCGGCGGCTATACGACTGTGCGACCCATTTAAAATGTGACAAGTGTGGGAATTTGCAAACGAGTAAGAGAAATCATTGAGATTACATGAATGGTTAATTACTTAATTTACTTCACTAGCATCCATCTGCTATGTGTAACGATCGAAAACATTATAACTATGTATCAAGTAACAAATTTACAAACATTAATCCATATACATTATAACCATTTATCTGCACTGATGCTTTCCAATTTCAAAAATGTTTTAAGAAATAAGTTGCTTAATTCATTTCATTTGCTACGTAAAATGGTCAAAACAAAATTGAGTAATATGATTGTTACTCGCACTCTTTTTGAGCTTTTAGTCTTTTCTTAAATGACTTCAAAAACATTTTTACCCTTCTTAAGCTATGTGAAAGTGAAGATTAAAATTCTTTTCACCACAACATGTTTAAAAAAAAAAAAAAAAAAAAAAAAGTACTAAAAAGGTTTGAAGTTGATATAAGTTTGTAACGATCCCAAATCGTAACTTACGACAATTTAAGAAAGCAATAAACATGAAAACATTATACTATTCAAAGAACATATAGGCGACATAAACTAGTGTATATAACTTACCAAAACGTTCTTTCTTCAATCAATGTGGGAGAAAATGTTAAGATAAAAAGTTAGAAAACATTCTTCATGTTATATAAAAGATTTTTATTCACATTTTAGCTTCAGAGAAAAGATATTTGATGAGGTGATTAAAAATCATATGAAACAGGTCATAGAGCTCTTTTACATGATAAATTAGAATTTATCACACGTCGTCTTAAAAAATGGAATGTCAAAAATAAGAAAAGTGATGGGACTCGTAGCATGAAATCATCACTCATCAGCAAATTGATTGAAACTGAGCTATAAATTAATGGATTCAATAGTAGCAATGGAAGATGATAGAGAAGAACGAATTCACCTCTTACAAGAACTCAATGACTTTGATATGTTGAAATTCTATTACAAGAACTCTATATGGATATATTAGTAACCAACAATTTTCATCTTCTAGCTATGTGGGATGTGGGATAGAATTTTAGGATATAGTGTTAGAAAAGGTCTCATAAAATGGTAAACTTTATTTAAAAGACTTATATTCACGAGGAAATTAAGAGAGAAAATGTCAGAGTTATTAAAAGTTGGTGAAAGAAAAATATCTTACTTGGAACTCCAAATTGAAATTCAGAAGCAAACTAGTTTATGTGTTTAGAGCATGAAACATGAAGGTAACAACAAGGAACTATATATTGTTATTGCTTTATAAATGAAAGATTGCAAATGTAACCTGTGAAATTTTCTAGGTGTTTGCTCATCTAAAATCGTTTATGTAGAGACATTTATACATCGCTGAATGCATTACGTTTTTGGGTCATGAACGTTAAAGTATTTCTCTATCACCCCAATCACTAATCATTTTTTGAAGGCTCAGTGTGTAAATAAAGATTGTACATATATAGGTTTGCAAGTAGCTAGGCAAAGTTTAGACAAAAATGCTTATAAGACGAGCACTTATGTCTAAAGACCTAGGGAAACCTTTATGGATACACAGCTTTAATAGCTTATGTTATATGTTGTTATTGCTCCAAAAATGAGAAAATATACAATAGTTTAAGAGTATACGTGTTCTTAAGATCTCAATATGCAGTTTTATTCATATGGAATCCTTTATAAACTTGCTCATAAAAAGACATAAGATATAATAGGGCCTGAACATAAATAATGTTCTATCACTTTAACCCAAAGTATTGGGCCTATACTATACCTAATAGCTATTTTCTCTTTCGGCCTAAAGCTCCAGCCCAGTAGTTGGTCCCTTTTAGCTTGGTTTCTCTATCTTTTGTTACTCAAAAACTAGATTTGACTCTTCACTTGTTTCATAGTAACATATATACACATTATTTCATACACCACCAATATATATCATTCTATAATCTTCTCTTAGAATTTGATATAAATGACATGTTGATATAAACTCATCCACGACATGACTCACGTGAAAAAATCAGAACATTTGTTACATGTTCTTGGGACATATAGTAGCTTAAAATGTGTGAACGACAACCACAATATCATCATAAGACAAGTTTTTCTCCTATTATCAATTGCTTTCCTACTTCCTAGTTTAAATATGTTCATTTCTTCTTTTCTAGTCATCAAGTGTGGCGCGTCTTAAGATTAGCTCGCAAGATATACAATATTTGTATGAGGTTGTGACCGGGATTTTTATAATCCTTTATCGCCAGCGTGTAGCCCAGTTGGTTCCGGATGAAAAAGGAAACTTCTAATATAGTAATATACTTGGTCTTGTGGAGATTCTCGTAATAATTGTACTCTAAACTCGCGTGTCTATCTCAAAGATTTTGGGATATATATACTTTATAGTATGGTTCTATGGGTTTAATAATCCTTAATTATTCTAACTCGAAGTATCCAAGATGATTAAAATAGTAGTTGTTGATTTTGGTTGTATTTGTGTAAGACCACAGTATAACAAAAATATATTCTGAAGGATATCTCGTTATGATCGAACTTTCAAGTATGATAAAAGTTAAAAGTAAAAAAGTTAAGAGTTTATATGAGTTTCCGGATACTTCAACGTGTGTCAGATTTTTTCCAGCCACCCACGATGAAGCATTCCGAAAACATAATATTGTTCTCAACACATTTAACACCCATACACTTATGCTATATAACTAACCAACAACTTTTATTTTCAACCTATGTGGGATAGCGTGTTAGGATAAAAGGTTACAAAATATCTTCATAAAAAGTGGTAAGAAAGAGATAATGCAAAAGTTCTTAACAGTTAGTGAAAGAAAGATTTGTTACATGGAACATCAAATTGTTGTTTAGAAGCAACTAGTTTATGTGTTTATAACACGAAACATTAAGGCAACAGCCTAGATAAAAGAAATTATGATGATTTTTTCTAAGCTAAAAGGATTAGCGTTTATTTATCAGAATTCGTTTATATAGAAATCTATATAATACGTGTTCAGGTCATGAATACAGTTCCTTGTTATATTGTGATACTTGTTTTGGTTTGTTTAAAAAACTTGTTCTGCCGAGTGCAGATCATTAAACATTTTCTGAATGCTAAATGTGTAAATTCTGAATGTACATATATAGGTTTCCATGTAACTAGGTAACATTCAGAACAAAGTTATTACAAGATGAGCATTATGTTAAAATTTTATTTCTCTTGCGTAAGCTTGAAATGGTTATGCGCCTTATATTCCTTCGAATAATTGGTTTTAATAAACATGAAAAATTTTAACTGATTAATTGAGATACTTGAAAATATATTAAGAGCAACTGAGTGGTCATTACGACCATCGTCCATCACTATTGTTAACTTAGCATTGAAGCCGTTTACCCTCTCATCACTCTCATATACTTTATGGCAAATAATAAAAAAAAGGTAATATACTTGCCACAATTTCATCGAATGGGTAGTGAACTATATTTTTTTTTTTTTAAGGTAATTTTCTTTTAAAATCATCATAAAAATTTTGGACAATTTTGCCCCTCATAGCTAATACAAATTTTTTTTCCCCGAAGGGTAAAATTGTCCAAAAATTTTGCAAGATACCCTAAAGATGATGAATTTGAAAGAAAATTACCCTCAAAATGAAAAAAAAAAATAGTTCACTACCCATTCGATGAATTTGTGGCAAGTATATTACCTTTTAATATCATTTGCCCTATACTTTATTTCACCGTAATCACTGCAATCAATGACGACAAAAAAAGAAAAAAAAAAATAAAGTTTGCTCGTGGTTCAAACCACAGCTGATGAAAGCCACCATGAGCTAACCACTTGCCGTATCACTCTCAACTTATACATGGCTCGCTAGTTCCTTCATTACAACTAGTAAACTAAAACAAGTAAAATCATTGCGTAAATGAAACTATTCTAATAATGTGAGTCAAATCAAGCAACTTTTGGTATGGGTCAATCCACTATTCTTCTCAGTATGAATCCACTTTCTACACATGCCTAGTTAATTATGGACGCAAAGTGTGGGCTATCCTAATGGACTTTGACCGAACCAACCCAAAAAAGGTGAAACATACCCGAACTAGAGTAATACGGTAATTCTGTTTTATTTATTTATTTTTTATTTTTATTTTTATTTTAGAAATGCACTCAAATGCAGCTAGGGTCTTATGAGCTTATTTTCCCGACCCATGTTCTGCTAGGGGCGGAGCCACGTTCAAGGTAGTGGGGGGACATGCCCCCAACAAAACTCTCGTTGAAGCACAAATCGTGTAGAAAAAATCATCAGATTACTAGAAAAGTATAACTGCCCTCAACATAGCAATCTAGGTGCCCTTTTTGTTTGTAACAACCAACAATCAAAGAGTCAAATTAGTGGTCGAAAACCGTCCGGTCAGTCATCGGAAAAAATGTTGAAATGAAGTTGTACTGATTAATAGGAAAATGGTGAAATGGTGAAATGAAGTTGTGGGTACCACAAAGTTTCCTAATAATCTATTTTTCAATATAAAAATATGCATGATAATGCCTATAATTATTTTCTTTTGTTTAAATACCATAACTTTATACAACTAAGTTACTACGTACAATGATATATGTCTGACACATGACACTAGTAACATTTAGGAAATTAGGATTGTATAATGGTTCTTTATATTGATTTGGTACACTTTCGATTTTAGTTTGTTTCTTTAGCTTTTTTAAGAACAAATTTTGTAAATATATATCAGAGAAAGAAAAAATTATTTCTTAAACCCATCAAAGAAAAACAAATATTGGCGTGTCTAATTGTCTTAAGCCCATCAAATAAATAAAAGAAAAACAAATATTGGCATGTCTAATTGTCTTAAACCCATCAAATAAAAAAAAGTTATTCATTTGGTTAAAGATCCAACCCGACTTGTTTTAAATTACAATCACATTCATCAACCATTTTTAACCCTTTTTTGCTTAATGCCCCCTGCGATCGTTTATCCTGGCTCCGCCACTGCATTATGCAATATAAGTAGGTACACTATATACTAGCCCAAAATCGATACTTTATGTGTGTAGAAAGGACACTTACATATACGTACTCTCTCAGAGGGCATTACTTATACGTACTCTCTCAGAGGGCATTACTGATATGAAAGATAGTGTGCCGTAGAAATCGCTATGAAGAATTACCGTCTACAAGCACAAAAAATGAATGAAACATCAATATAAAACATGCTTGAATCTTTAGAAATCCTACCTCAGTTTAATTGCGATATCAGGACCATTCCATACCCGGGCCCGCTTTGTTACAAGACTGGCATACTGAAATCGAGTTTTCATAGAATATGCAAGACATTCTCAAGATGTATAAAATGGTCAAACAGGGAGAAGATCTGGAATATTTATTGTTTTAGAGTAACGTATATAGATTTTGGAATGTATAATAACTGCCCAATTACATCTGCTACTTCAAGCTTCCACATTTGGGAGTTTTGGTCGTCACCTTTCTATTCTAAAATTCTAATATTGTGTACAAGCACACAAAGTATAGTTTCTTCAATGTAGTTCAGAAATCCGTTTCAGTCGACATATATAAATGGTTTGTTTTGCGCCATTATAAATGTGTCTCCGTTAAGTTCCTATTTTGTAAGTAGATGTTAGACCATGAAATTGTCTACCAACTACACGTTCTTAGGACATATACTGGCTAAAATTGCATGAACGACAAACACAATATCATCATAAGACAAATATTTCTTTTATTTCCGATTCCTTTCCTAGTATAAATACGTTCACTTCTTCTTTTCTAGTCATCAAGTGAGCTCCTTTCAAGATTAGCTCGAAAGAGATGCCAAATTTGCTAAAATTGTGGTAAAAAAAAAGATGTTTTATAATTATATTAAAAAAGATGGTAGAAAAAAAGTTTGAAATTTATACAAGTTTTCACATAAAACAAATTCTGAAATGTGTACAAGTTTTTTTTTATTATTATTATTTTTTTATTATTATTATTATTTTTTTTTCATATTTGTTGAACTTAGAAAGATTCCAATAAATGTTTTAAGAAATAAGTTGTTTAATTCATTTCATTATTTGCTATTTATAATGACGAATACAAAAATGGGTAATATGATTGGTACTCACACTCAGCTTTTAGTCATTCTTAGATTACTTCAAAAATAGTTGTACTTCTTAAGCTATGCGAAACTAAAGATTAAAATGTTTCCCACCAAAATACATTTTATAATTGAAAAAGATATGCAAAACTAAAGATAAAAATGTTTTCCACTAGAACGTGTTTTATAATAAAAAAAAGTTTGAAATTCATACAAGTTTTCACGTAGAACATATCCGGGAATCTATCTTTGCAAGTTAAACACTTATAAAGATTCCAAGAGGTTGTCTACCTGAGATCACATATATAAGCCCATAGACTAATATATAACTAGGCAGTAAGTTCTTTCTTCATCCAATGTGGGATTAAAGGTTAGGAAAAGTCTTCATAGTATATAAAGATTTTTATGTACATCAGTAGATGCGAGAGTTATCAATACTTGGTGAAAGAACTATTGGTTACATGCAATTCCAAATTCAAGTTTACAAGCAACTATTGTTTGTGTTTTTGGAGCACCAATGTATATGTTGTTTTTTTCTTTAAAATCGAAAGATTGCAAATGCTTAAGCATTGAACCGAAACAATCTGTGATTTTTTCAAAGAACAAGGGGTTAGCTTTTACTTTTCTGAAATCATGCGCGAAAATTTTCTATACATCGCCGAATAAAATAATGTTATTCAAGTAGAGATCGATATACACGACCGAATGAATTACGTGTTGAGCTGTCCGGGAAAATTTCCATATTATTATTCTTATTTTGTTTGTCTGGCCTTACGTTAAGTATGTTAAAAAGAGTACTTACGTTAACATCTCTTATTAAGCAATCCTTTATAAACTTGCAGATAATAATATAAGAGATTTTTTCATAAGGAGTTGACCGGAAATATTTATAAGCATGTAACGAGAGTACAAGAAATAAACGACAACGAGTTTGGCTCCGGTCGGCCGTGTTGCGGCCTCGCGGGTTTTTAACGTAATTTTTTTGCTATTTTTTAGAAAAATTTTCGTTACTATGTTTACATGTATAGTTGACATGTATCTAATGAATATATAGTTTGACTTTTGAAGTCAAACATGGACTCGCTTGAACTTCAAGGCTGATAAAATCTTTTTGCCGTATAGAAATGTTTGGGCATATAACCAAACTATATAACATGTTCTATTAAAAAGTTCAACTAAACAATACTTTGTATAAAATAATGGAAGTGCAACCTTTAAAGTTTAATTGTCTATGTTACAGATACAAATTTCAGTATGTAGTAACCAACTTGTCTTAAGTGCTCTCGCGAATTGCTGATGCATCCTGCAGAATTTCAGCGGATACTCCATTAGACACAGTGGCGAGCAACTCCTTTCCAGTTTTTCCATGTTTAGACGTTGATGTCGCCTGAGAACATGCAGATTGCTTGTCAACCTCAATATTAAACAATAACTAACTAGAAGTTCCTCCATATCAGATGCATTTTTTTTCATCTATTTAAGTAAAGATGAAATTAACAAATACTTGTATTTCTTTTAGTTGGGTATTTGGCAAAAGTGCATGTCGGCAAGTTTAAAGCTCTGTGTCATGTCTGCAACTACAACTGACCTTAAGCCAACCATAGTGTCCAACAGCTTGGTTTGGTTGTCGTGTTGTTAGCAAGTCGCCATGATAATCTGTGAATAACAAATTAAAAAAAAAAAAGTGAAGCCCGCTTAAACAAAAAAAATGGCAATAAGCCTATATAGAAAAGATATAGTAACGAACATGCAAACCTAGCATGGTCCTTTCCTTTTAGATGAGTCGTTCCAACATTGCAGCATTCGTGCAACATATTGTATCTCTTGCAGCTCATCCAAAGCAAATGCCTTTTCAGATATACTACGCGGGGAAGGGTAATAAACCTTTTACCTCAACTTCTATTTGGAGGCATCTAACCTATGTAATGCTTTCATCTAAATTGTAGCCTCACTGATTATCTAGGTGCATCGTGGAACCAACTTTTGCAAAACACCAGATTTCCTTTCTTTTAAAAATTCTCCTTTCTCGCCTACTATATCTTGATCATAAACACAATTAGGTTCCAATAAGTTACTACGTTACAGCCCAAAATTATATTACTATGCAGCCTAATTTGCTAAGTTACTCTTTCAGCTATGCCCATACCCACATCAGATAGAAGATCTCAAAATTACGATATAAATATATGCATGTGTAACAAACGACATAAATTGGAGGAAGTTTATCAGCAGCCGAATGCAACCTATTAATGTATCTAAAATAAGCACTCTGAACTAACCTAGCAAGTTTATCAGCAGCTGAATGCAACCTGCACAGTTTTTTTTCCCCGTTTTGATGGCAGTCGGTGCGCCGACACAACAACCTTACGCCTTTAAAAGGTAAATCTATTCATTAAATTCAGACGTTGCTGACTTTCGGGTGTGGTTACTGGCAGCCACCTAAGTAAAACTAAAGTATCCATCTCTAACGATAGCTACAACAACGGTTGCCAACTAAATTCAACACAATGACAGATATTCAACCTATATATAAATTGTATTTTCAATGGGAAAAAAATGGTTGTACATCTTTAATTTTAACACAATGAGTGTATCTGCTATTTTTAAAGAGTTAGCTAACACAACCTTAACATGCTCACCATTTTAAAGTTTGATTTTCTGAAAATTCAGCAGACCCTTCTATGTTCTCCAACTTGGTGCATGTATTTTTCTTTTAATTGCATCGAACCTACAACAATTAAATAGACGTTTAATAGATACTGTAATTATATTCATATTGGATCTTTAGAAGAGGTTATAAATCGCAAGATACATACTAAAACTATATTGCATCAATTACGCATAAGAGTACTCACTTGAGAATGCAGGATCAAATTCAGCTTCATTTTTAGTTTCTACTTCTGTAGTTGTTGTAGTTCCAATCTTCTTTGCAGCAGATGAATGTTGTGTGTGATAAAGTCATGTAAATCCTAAATAAGATGCTAATATGGCATTGGATCTTGTGTATGTTAATTTTATCGAGGATCATTACAGGTTTACCTGCAAAATATGATAATGAGACCATGATCTTATTTTCAAATAATAACGATTAACAGTCATTACGTTAGTAGTTGGAATATTTATAGTATCCACTGTTCCTAAAGTTTCATAATATGAAATTGCTTAAGTATTTAAAAGAAAAAAAAATAAGAAAAGAAAACACCACTCAAAGGGACAAGGTATTATACCAGCGATGAAGTAAGTTGTGCTTTCTGAGGATGCAACACCTGCAATTGCAACAATAGTTAAAGTTCCTCTTTTTTAATTCCTACTTGTAGGTTTCCTTGAATGATTTTCCTCACCTGAAATTTGAATAGAAAGTTTAACCATAAGAATAACTTATTGACGTGAAATAAACTGCAAGAGCTATTTCTTGTGCTGAAGTACTAACTTCCAGCATCCACGTAACCCTTTTTTTTCTCTTTCATACCTATATAATGCCGCCTCGTGTAAATAGTACTGCAATAAGACTAACAGCTTAGCTAAACTAAACCACAAAATATGTTCTTATTATCCCATTTATGTGACCTCGCTTCCAGCAGTACTATAGTTACCAAAATTGACTGCCATATCTTCAAAATGGTGACAGATAGCAAATGATTTAAGTAACTACGATAACGAAACTCTTAATTTTAATCAGATTGTAAAAGTTCCTAAAATCAGATTGCAAATGATCATCGCCCTCTTTTTTACAAAGAACCCTAAATTAAAGCTCATAAGCCCAATAAATAAGGTAACACAAACACCCCCTTAAGCGGTTTATATTAGTTGTTATCTATAAGCAGAAGTATAAGCAACCCTTACAAACTCATAAACTTGATTACAAAAAATATATTAACACAGAGATCAAAATGTGATATCTATTTTCACATATTATTAAGGAAATCAAATTGAGAAACAAACTTACTGCTCATTTATCATGGCACCAAAATTGACAGGCATGAAACATAGATCATTCATATGTGGACATAATTGCAACAACAATAGCAACAATATTAACCAACAGGAAAAAAATATTGTAATGATGTTTAAAACGCCTTGTGATCATAACCGTATCAACCCTGATTAAGACCACACAGGAACCACATATAACAAAAACCCCAAATTTAAAAAGATTAAAATTTAAAAAAGAAACCCTAATTCAATTCAACAGGAAGAAAAATTAAATAGAATAACGACTTTACACAAAGCAAATCAAGAAGATACCATTGATGTTGATGCCAAATCAATCCTCTGTGTGTATGGATCTGATTTGTTATCTTTGTGTCGATCTGATTTGTTATCCCAGCGTGTCTGGTTTTCGTGTAGATTTGTGTATGTTGAGATGAATTGAGATCCTTCCAGAAGTGTGTGTATTCGTGAAGCTTTATAAAACCAGAATCATACATAGGATCGGGCCGCAGGTAGCAGGCTTGAATCAGGCCGAAAAAATATGAGGGAAGCCCACATAATTTTACTGTTCATTGAACGATGTAGTATTGAATGCCTTATAATATATATATATATATATATATATATATATATATATATATATATATATATATATATATATATATATATATATATATATATATATATATATATATATATATAGCAGTTTATATTAAATCCCAATACAAACGACACCGTTTTAGGTGCCGTTTTCCCGCCAAAATTTGGCCCAACTACTTGTATATATATATAGTAATTGAGCGACGTAGTATTGAATGCCTTATAATATATATAGTAATTGAGCCTGAAAATATAAACACGCATTATTTCAGCCCAAGTTGTTGGGCCTATGTCTACCAGCTATCTTCATCTACTTTTACCTTTTTCACAATGGCTTTAAGCCCAATAGTGGCCCACAATGTGTTGGATCGTGAACACCTTGAACTTGTGTTGATAATGATACTTTGAGTGATACCACTAAGTATGCGGAATCTACTTAATGATACTTAGAAGATTAATTGTAGGTGAAACAATGTATGAACAATGAATATGACAAAACAACTAGCTCCAATATTATTAATAATAATAATACGAGTGATCTGAGATATCACTAGGGTTACACCTTGAAGCTCTAAGAAAACGTATTAGAAAAACTATATTCTAACTATGATCTAGGATCTCCTTTTATACAACAAGGAGTCCTCTTGTACAAGATAAGTATAATACTAATAGAATAAGATATACACAATATCTTTTCTATGTTTATCTAAGCGCGTTTCTCTAACAGCTAACAAGTGAGCAGTCGTAATATTTGTTCTTGCAGTGGTAATGAGTTTCCACTACAAGTACAATCTTCTTGCAGTTGTAACTTCTTCACTAGCCGTGGTAACTGATAGAATAATTCCCAACAATCCTCCCCTAAACTTATGATTGCTTTGTAAATCAATAAGTTTCTTCAAGTATACAATAAACCTGAGGATATGGGAATTCTTCCAAACACTTATCTTGTTCTACTTAATCCTTTATCAGCTCTTGCATATTGATCTTTAATCTTCTGAATCAAAGTTCTAACCTTTTCATTATCTGCATAAACTCTTAACTTTGACATCAACATTGCAGACAAAGTTGTAGCTTTAAGTGGATATTCCTTCTCAGCAAACATAAACACATCCACTTTATTTGTTGTAGAAACATGATGAACCTCACATTTATCAAAATAAGTCCATGTAGTATTCAAGTTTGATGAATTAAACTTCCAATACTTATCATTAAGATCTGGTTCATATAATCTTCTCAAGTCAACCCAGAGCTGCATTTCTTTCATATCCTTGAGAGTATCAGCCTTGAATCTTTCATTTACTAGCTTCCAAAGAGTATCAAGATCTTCTCTGTCACATGCTTTAAGAAGATCTTCAAACTGAATAAATGATGAAGATTCTCCTCCCAGTCTTATAATTTTCCAAGTGGGAGCAAAATTCTTTGCTGTGTACACTTCCCAATCAATAATTTGATGTTTTGATTGTGAATGATCTGGATAGAAATCTTCTTCTTCAACAATGATAATTTCACTAAGTGGTTCTTCTGTACTTTTCTCAAATTGAGACTCTTTCTCTTGAGGAGCTTTCATTCTTTTAGTGACATGATCTTCAACTGTTGAAGCTTTCCTTTTACTTTGTTTGAATCTTTCAACTTCTTCAAAATCAATAGGTCTGAAGGTATTATCTTGCCTTTTAATTCTGTAGTAGATACCTTCAATTCTTTCATGAGACATACCTTTGAAGTTAGCCATCTTCCAAGTTCCAACATGACAGCAATATACTTTCATCTCATGAATGATCTGTGCCTTTGTGGGTTGTCTTTGTTTCTTTTGACCTTTTCTAAAGTTTCCAATAATGTCATCCAGTGCTTGTTGATTTTTCATTTGAATGAAATCAACCAATTGAGCTGTTCTTTGATCTTCAGTTAAGGACTTGTTAGCAATAAGCTCAATAGCTTTCTTCTTTACAACTGGATCATGCTTAATCATATGCTCAATTTCTTCATCTGATGGCACATATGAGAACATAGGGGGTTTCTCATGTAAGATGGTAGGTGGAACCACTGAGAGTGGTTGTGCCATTACTTCTTCAAGTTTATCTAGCCTCTGTGCTTCCATAAAGCTAGCAACATCCATCTCCTTTTGCTGTTTCATATTTTCTTTCTCTTTAGCATCAAGTTGTTCTGCCAATCTTGCATCATAATCAATTTGAGCTTGATCTTTCTTGGAAATCTTTCTTGTATGTACTTCCTCTGCATCAAACACCATTGCTTTACCTTTAACTAATCTTTTTCTGACAGCTTCTTCCTCTGCAGTGGTAACTAATGGAACATCAGTGGTAACATTCTCACTTGCAGTGGAAATTATTTGATCAGTGGAAACTTGTTGAGCAGTTTCAATAACCATATCATAATCCAACTTCCTCCCCTCAATCTCAGCTACATCATCTTTTGCTTGAGCATTTTCAGAATCATTGAGCTCAGCAAACATATCATCAAAATTAGTACTCCTCCCCTTAATCTCTGCATTTGTTTTCCTCCCCTGTTTGGAAGAAGTTCCCAAACCATAACCAGAACCTGCAGAAAGGTCATCTGAATGTGAAGATGATGATAATACAATCTGAGATCTTTTCTTCTTGAGATTCTCAACTTCAGTCTGCAACTTTTGGATCTCTGTCTTCAATATATTCAACTCTGTGGCATGTTGTACTTTGGTCTGTGCCAGATCTTTCTCCAGAGTTTGAACCTGTTTGACTAATTTGGTACATAATTCCATCAATTCAGTTTGTTGCATACTACCTTCATCACTTCCAACTGTGTAACCTGCTGGGAGAGGTGAATCATAAGGCATTGATCCAGGCTCTTCTCTAGTAGGACTAGATTGAAGCCTTGAACCACCACTGCTTGTTCCTAAACCATAAAGGTCAGCAACATGCAATGTTGTCATGGAAGGAGTTGGCTGTTTTTGCCTCCTTTCATATGTGTGAGTTACAGCAGGGATATGTTGAATTTGTGGAACAATAAGAGTGGGTGTGTGATGGGATACAACTGGGATTGTTGCATCTTCACCCTGTACCTGTGAAATCTTTGCAAGCATGTTTGGTAAAAGAGGATGAATCACTCCATCCCAAAAATCTGAAGCCTTACACATGTTTTGAAATACTTTTGGCTTAAGACATGGAGTGTCATAAATCCTATTATGATTTTGCAGTTGAAATTCATTTAACACTGCTTGCACAAACCTTGGATACATTAAAAATTTGTATGAACTTGTTACATTGCCTTTCATGTTATTAAATATAAACCTTGAAAAATTGAAAGTCCTATCAGTAACCAAGCAAACTAAAGGGTAAGCCATGGTTGATCCAAATTGTTCATAAGAAGTTTTCTTAGGACTTAGGCAATGCAACAGAGTGTGTATCAAAAATCTCCAATGGGGACAAAAACATCCTTTCTTAAAAGTTACTTTTTGGTCAGATGTATCATACCCCATCAAAGCAATATAGTTGAATATGTCTGAATTAGGTAATGTGATGATACCATTAAGATCATCTAATTGGAGAATTCTCCTTAAAGATGATTCAGTAACATCAATAGTTACCCCATCAACTGTGGCTCTAAGAGCTTCCACAGATTCATGTATGTCT
This sequence comes from Artemisia argyi, assembly GCA_030686995.1. Taxonomy (NCBI): domain Eukaryota; kingdom Viridiplantae; phylum Streptophyta; class Magnoliopsida; order Asterales; family Asteraceae; genus Artemisia; species Artemisia argyi. The sequence continues at coordinate 21,562,970 of CM060680.1, read as the reverse complement.
CCCTGTTCAAGAGTGATGGACTCCACAGAGTTCCAAAACTGTTTGATTTGAGAAACAAAGATTGTGGGATTCATAGTTAAGGCATACCTTATATGAGTTGTGTTAAGAAAGTCCACAATCTGATGAAAAATAGGTCCACTCTTGTCGTTTGACTTTTGAAGGTAAGCCACTTGATTGTGTTCATCTGCAAACTTGAGAGATACCATGATTTTGTGATTTAAGAGAGAAAAGTGTTAGTAATCGTGAATAAAAAGCAAGCCGTATAAAATCAATTTATACTAATAGGGTTTTGAGAAAAACGCGGATGGTGAATTATCTTTAGAAAAGAATAAATAAACTTTGGTAAGTAGATAATTCCCAAAAATTTAACCCTATTAATAAGGAAAGACAGTTATATTTGCAACGGCTAGTAAAAATAAGATTACTGACACAGTTGTAACGGCTAGTTCACCAGTGGTAAAATTTACACTTTCAGTGGAAATGGTGAACTTTCAGTGGTAAAAATCAACAAAATTCCAAAGAGCAGTGGTAAGTTAAACATGTAAAATTTTTACTACTCTTATCATAGTTTTTAGCAAACTATCAGCTATCAACGGATTTGAGAAGTCTTTACCAAAAGCCGTTTGCTCTTGGACTAGCTGATTCTTATGTGGGTTAGACATGGTGAATCAATAACCATTTGTTGTGTGTCAAGATACACACCTTATTATTCCAATGACATAGGCTGTGAACTGCTACACAAAATAAGTCTCATTTTAACCCACTAAGATTAACCCAAGTAACTTTTTAACCAAGTTACTATGCACAAAAATATCTTCTCAAAAGTCAAACCACAGTTACTCCTCAAACCAACCAAAACAGATGGAAGTAAATAATCTTCATTAATTATTGTAACACCTAACCTTGGCTTATATAACCTCCTCCAAACACCACATCTCAGTCACTAACAATCTCTCAAACCCTAATATCCCAATCAACCCAGTTTTCTTCCAAAAATCATGTCATCAAACCCTGAGTCCTCTGATCAACACCCTTCTTTTCCAACATCAGAAGAAGTACCACCATATCCATGGGGTCTTGAAGGTTCTGATTTTGAGAGAGAGATAAAGAACCGATGGGATGTGCAGGAAAGACAATGGAATGCATATATAAAGAGTGTATCAAACCATGATCCGAATCCTGCAGAGAGAGAGCTTGTTTCTCCCTTCATCTGGACATCTGATGAAGAATCTTCAGAGGAAGAGAATGAAGATCCAACCTTTCTTCCTCCTTCCACACCAGAGAGATCCCAACCAAGATTAGGTAAGAGAGATCCATCTCTCCCAACATCATCAACCTTGGTGTTGGATCTTCCAGCTCCAGAACCTGGTCTTCTGTATCAAGAACATATTGGACAGAGCAAGAAAGCTCAGATCACACATAAGGGAAAGGAGAAGCAGAAATATATGACTGAAGAATGTTGCCAAGGAACAAAGTTCTTGAGTATTATCTTTACTTTGTTACTTGAGCAGCTTCACAGTTTTCCTACTCTTCTTTTTCCATTTTCATCTTCAGCTTCTTCATTGTACTTGTCATAGCCTCAAGTATTATGTAATAATTGATAGAAGCTACTAGTTCTCCATTAACCAAAAGTTTTAGGAATGGTCATTGTAATGCAGTTGGAACTTTGAATGTAAGCTGTAACTTGTGTCTTTGAATGAATGAAAAGTTCTTCTTTAATAAATCAATATTGTAAGACCTTCAGCTTATTTGACCACATTCCTTTGACTACCAATCTTGGTGTCTTAAACATTTGCAGAACAGACATATACTAAACAACTTGAAAACATATTGGTGAGTCACTGGAAAACTCAGAAAGTATTATCAAGTCATTCATAACCATTAATAGTCTTTGACTGTCCCTGCACTCAACATAAAACAATTAGTACCTTTTGGGGACCCAAGCCACAAATGACTTGGATCTGCCTCGTGTATCAATATAATTATATCTATCAAAGGTCATTGATACACCATTGGGATTGTTTGTTGTTCCTTTTGGTTTCCATTCCCAACGAGCTGAGGCCTTAACAGCTTTTCCCAATTTTACCCTTTTCTTTTGAACATCAGTGGAAACAATTGGTCTTGCAGTGGTAACTGCATGCCTAGCAGTGGAAACTGCTGGTTTAGAAAAATTGGGTCTCCACATGTGATTCTTGTGATCATTCTTTTCAAAATAAGTCTTTTTCCCTGTTTGGTAAAATTTAACAAAAGAAGTGACAGAGGACTTAGGATAAACTCTGTTATTACTTCTGGCAGTGGTAACTGTTGGTCTAGCAGTGGAAATTGATTTGATGCCAGTAGTAAGCATAACAGACCTGGGAACCATTTTGCTTAGGGGATTTGGGTGAGTCATTTTATTAGAATTTGATCCATTCACCCTTGTAAAAACTTCCCTTCTTCCCATGTGGTAGGTACAGTCTTTAGCTAAATGGTCAAAGCTACCACATATGTGACAAGCCTTATTGTTGAACACAAAATCACTACCAAACTGCCTAGTTTTAACATGATTCCAACTTCTCATGTTACCTCTAGGAGATTTAGGCCTATCCCTGTACATTTCAGCATACCTAGTAGTAGACCTAGTGAAATTAGACTGTGTTCTAGGCTTCTCTTTAACTTCTTCAGGAATGTTTTTACTCTCCTCAACTTTAACATTTTCAGTAACACTAGTTTTAGACTCAACATTCAAACATTCATCTTTAAGAGATGAGTCACTAGCACTATCAAAAGTCTCAACCTCAACCTGAACCTTTTCAGTTTCAACTGGTTTAACAAATTTTGGTCCATAGGTCATGGGTGGATCCTGAAACTCTTCTAAGCCTGTGTGAGCTAGATCAATGCCAGGTGGTGCTGGAACACCTCTTAGAGGTGGTGGAACAGATTTGTATCCAAGACCAGATTTAGCTTTGCTCACAACTTGGGCTTCCCAAATTTTGTCAATGCTCTTGGATTGATGGTCTAGTGTTTTCTTAGTAATCTCAATATTCTCACTAGCCTTTTTAACTTTTTCAATCTCTTCCCTAAGAGCCTCATTTACTGCAATCTTAAAGTCTAAATCACTTTTTAACACAGCAATGTCATCACTAAATTTAGACTCATTTGCCCTATAATGCTCTATCTATTTTTCTAAAACACCTAGACCTCTCTTATGATTTGCTAAGTTATGATTAGTATGGTGTAACTCTAGCATCAGCTCATCATATTGTTTTTGTAAACTATTATACTCTTTTAAGGCCTTACAGTTTTTAGAACAAGCATTATCAGTATGTACCTCAGAGTCTGAGAAAGCCATGAGTGCATGCTCAGTAGCAAGCATTGCACATTCTGAATCATCTTCTCCATTCTGACCCATAAAGCTCCAATCAAAGCTTACTCCATCAATAGCCAATAGCACCTTTGGCTCTTCTGTTGTAGGTTCTTTGGTCTTTTCCTTCTTGTACCAAGTTGACTTATTGTCAGATTTCCTTGGTTTTCTGCATTCTCTTGCAAAGTGCCCCTTCTTGTGACAGTTATAGCACTCCACCTTCTTTTTATCAAAACCTACAGTCTCATCTCCACTTATATGAATCTTTCTCCCTGTCTTCTTCCAGAACTTCTTTGATCTTAAGCTGAGCAATGCTACCTGCCATTTGATGTCCATCTCCTCCATATCATCTTCATCAATTTGATCCAAGTCCTCATGATTGAGGATTGAACCACCCACATGGCTGGATATAAAAGCATAGAAAGTAGCATCACTTAGTCCTGCAATCTGCTTCTTGGAGCTCCTAGTGGAAACATTTCCATTACCAGTGGAAACAATCATGTTACCACTGTCATCATCACTGTCACTTTCATCATCAGAACTGTCATTACCTGATGATGATATGAGTGCAACTCCTGCAGAACTTGTCTTTAACTTGCCAGCTTTCTTAAGTCTTTGTTCAATAACTTTGAAGTTATTGTACACATCATTAAGCTTCATAGTCTCAAGATCTGACTTGTCCTCCCATACAGCAACATTTGTATCAAACTCAGCAGGTAAACTTCTTAGAAATTTAAGATTGAGGTCTTCCTTTTCTACCTCAATTCCAAAAGCAGTCAGCTGAGTTACAATCTTTTGTAGCCTTGTGAATATGCTATCAAGAGATTCATTGCTTGATGAGCCAAAATTCTCATAAGTCTGCTTCAGTAAAGTCTTTTGAGTTTTCTTGGTATAGTCATTACCACCAAATACTTCACATATCTCATCAAAGAGGGTCTTTGCATCCTTGTATTTGGTAAAAGCCTGGACTTGTTCTCTGGGTAGAGCCATCAATAGCAAACCTCTAGCCTTCAAATCATTCTTAAGTTGGTTTCTTTCATCATTTGTAACTGGACCAGTATTTACTTTTGTTACTGGCTTGCCACCAACTGTCTCAACAGTTGTACCAGGTTTGAATGAATTTCCACACGTTATGATCTCCCATAATGTGTAGTCTTGAACCATAAAGAATTGTTCAATCATAAGCCTCCACATCTCAAAGTCATTAATTTTAAGCTTGGGAAGCTTTGCAGCAATGTTTGATTGGCTTGTCTCTGTCTCCATTGTTTCTTTTGAATCTGCCATAGGATCTTCTAAATCAAAATATCAAAGCCTCGCTCTGATACCACTTGTTGTCATCGTGTACACCTTGAACTTGTGTTGATAATGATACTTTGAGTGATACCACTAAGTATGCGGAATCTACTTAATGATACTTAGAAGATTAATTGTAGGTGAAACAATGTATGAACAATGAATATGACAAAACAACTAGCTCCAATATTATTAATAATAATAATACGAGTGATCTGAGATATCACTAGGGTTACACCTTGAAGCTCTAAGAAAACGTATTAGAAAAACTATATTCTAACTATGATCTAGGATCTCCTTTTATACAACAAGGAGTCCTCTTGTACAAGATAAGTATAATACTAATAGAATAAGATATACACAATATCTTTTCTATGTTTATCTAAGCGCGTTTCTCTAACAGCTAACAAGTGAGCAGTCGTAATATTTGTTCTTGCAGTGGTAATGAGTTTCCACTGCAAGTACAATCTTCTTGCAGTTGTAACTTCTTCACTAGCCGTGGTAACTGATAGAATAATTCCCAACACAATGTCTTTACAAGACTAGTTTTTTCTAAATTTAAATTGTTTACCTACTTTAATATCGTTAACTACTCTTCTTCAAGTCCTCGGAATGTAGCTCATCTTAATATTAGCTCGAAAGATATGTGAAATATGTTAGAGGTTGTTGTCTAAGACTGTTAATGGCGTGTAGCTCGGTTGGTTTTAGACGAGAAACAAGACTCATAAAATCCTTAGTCTTTTAGGAATTCAATAGTTGAACCCTTATGAAAAAATGTTAGACGAGAAAATGTTAGGATTTTATGAGTCTTTTTTCTATATAGATGGTTTTAACATATGACAAAACGAGACATGTATTGCTTGTTGAGTTAGATTGTACTGGATTTACTAGCTTAGATTTAAGTTTGAGCTTAGTGTAAATTTCATTTGTCAGTTATAATGTTATGCTCGTCCACATTTTAGAAGTTTGAAAAAGTGGTTTGACCGTGTTTGCGTAATTTTTTTTCCAGTTTTGATTTAGTTATTGGTGAATCACGTTACTCAATTTCGCAACAAACTTATTGATTCTCAAATTCTAATTCTTTATCAATGCTTTCAAAATATTCTTTCCTTTTACGCCATGTGAACTTGATGACTAAACAAATTTCGCTAAACATGGTTTATAGTGAGTACAACGAAAGCTAATAAAAAAAGATTGAGAATCGTATTAGCTTCTAGTTCTAACTTCTAGTCCTGTCTATCATTTCACAAACTATTTTAGCTGATGAGAAGATAACGGAACTGAAAATATAATACCATTCACAACACTAGTTTCTCATGCAAGTTATGGTATATTAGTAACAGGCGATTTTTTTCTTCAACCAATGTGGGATAAAATGTTAGGATTCAAGGTTGAAAATGGTCTCCACCTTATATAAAAGATTTTTATGGAAAGAAAGAGACAATGCAAGAGCTATTAAAAGTTTTCGAAAGAAACATAGCTTGGAACTCCGGATTGAATTTTCGAACCAAACTAATTTATGTGTTTGGAGCACGAATCATACACTCTTTGGACGATAACGTGAAATTATATGTTGTTGTTGCTCTAAAAATGAAAGATTGCAAATGTTTAAGCATTGAACTAAAACAACCAGTGATTTTTTCTAAGAACAAGGGGTTAGCTTTTACTTATCTAAACTCAGTTGCAAAAAAAATTTATACATTGCTGAAGGTTAAAGAATTTTTGCATTATGATACTAGTTATGGCCATGGGTGGTTAAACAAACTAATTTTGGCGATCAGTACACATTATTGAATGCGCATTGTGTATATTATGAATTTACAAATTTAGGTTTGCATGTAGCTAAGCAAAGTTTTAGTCAAACATGCATATCAAAATAAGCACTAGTGCCAAAATTGAAAAGTAAGAAGCTAGGCAATCCTATATCATATAAGGATTTGATAACGTAAGCCATATTTTTTTATTACTTTGATATGAATTGTTATTCAAGTAGAGATCGATATACACGGCTTTGTGAATTACGTATTGAGCTGTCCGGAGAAAGTATTTCTAAAGTATGTTAAAAAGAGTTTGACTGGAAATAATTTTAAGCATATAACAAGAGTCAAGACAGAAAAAATAATTCGACCTGCATTAAAAAAACATGCATCATTTCAACCCAAATTATTGGGCTATGTTTAGTAGTCATATTCATTTTCTTTTTTTAAGGTTTCAAGCCAAATAGTTGGACCCTTATAAGACAAGTTTTCTCTAAATTTCGAATGCTTACCTACTCACTGAAACATCGTTAACTAGTTTTCTTCAAGTCATCGAAGTGTAGCTCCTCTTAAGATTAGCTCGATATATATGTGAAATATGTTGGAAGTTGTGGTCCAATATTTTTAATGGTGTGTGGAATAATTGGTTTGAGATGAGAAATAAGACTAAAAAAATCCTTGGTCGTTTAGGAATTCACATAATAAATGTTATTTAAATTCGTCCGTGGTTGTAGAAAATATTTGGAAATAGGCATCGTTTAGTATGAACCTATGTATAATTAAATATTTAAATTGGTTTCCACCAAGACATGTTATACCGATAGAAAAAACAAAACTGTAAAATGGATCAAAAAAATCGAGAGATCATAATTTTTTTTTTTTTTTTTTTTCCAGATTTCAAGAATTCGTTGCAAGTTTACAGTTTTTGTAACTTGCAAGAAAGTGATCACCTCAAAACTTGATATTATCCTAGACACATATAACCCACGTATGTGAGATCCTTGCAAAATATGTATACTTTAAAAAGATAAAAAAAGTCAATCTCAACTATCCATCCACCTTTCATCTGATGGCTAAGATCAAGCCAAAAAATAAAAAAAATAGAAGACAAAATTGTAATTTTAGCTCATTTAATATAAAAACTCACTTTACACATTTTTTTTAAAAAAATAACATATCTTGCAAACGGTAAATTTTCAAGCTACGAAAAATACACCATCGCGACGAGAATTAAATAATCTTTCTATAGATATGCATTGTTATATACTTCCGATTAACTTTTTTCAAAATTTCCGTCCAGAAAAATCTCATGGGATTCGGTATGAATCTAAAGTGATTCATTGTGAATCCCATAGGTTTCAGTATGAATCTCAAGGGATTCATTATGAATCCCATTATGAATCAAAAACATTAACAAATAGTTTATGATACATTTTTTTTCAATACTTTTAAAGTGAGTCTTTAAAACTTTATAATCGAAAGACAACAAAACAATCAACCTCTTCTAAGTCTTAACACAGCTCAAAATTAGTATGAAGTACATTATAAAAAATATGTATAAATCTCATGAGATTCTGTATAAATCTCATGTGATTTGTCACAAAATCACATGTGATTTACGGTACAGTCACATGTGAGCTATCTTTAAAATAATACACTTCATTTCGATCTTCTACATACAAAATAACAAATTCAATCTATTTTTCAAACTTTTAACAACCCTTGTCCATTTTATTGTTTCTTAAACCTAGCATCTCCATTACAACCAAACATTCTTTCTATCTATCAGTGGTGGCGATTAGGGTGTGCAAGTGGTGCAACCGCACCAGGCCCCCCTTTTTAAGGGGCTCCAATTTATATTAATTTGTAGAGTAAAGCTATATTTGTGCTTTAGTAACACTTTAAATATTTGTATTTTTTTTTTTTTTTTTGTAGCATAGAATTTGACTTTTGTTAATGTTTTGCGTAATGTCAAAGAATTTTTTATTTTCTATAATAATTAACTTTTCGTGATTTATGGGGGCCCTATTTGGGATTTCGCACCGGGCCACCCAAATCAATTAGACGGCCCTGCTATCTATATTTCAATCTATTAACCTCGTACCTCCACTTGCAGGCCCATCTTCTCATCTTATTTTTCAAGCTATGTTGAACACCTCCCACTCACAGAAATGGTATTAAATAAAAATAATCAAGAAAGACCCATTTTTTTCCCTCTCTTTTTTCTTATTTATCTTCTTCCGCTTATCTTCTAAGCCAAAAAACACACCCACAATTAGAGCTGGCAATTTCAACACGAAACACGACACGACACGACACGAAGTTAACAGGTTTCGTGTTTGGGCTTATCGTGTTTCGTGTCGTGTTCGTGTTTGTGTAAGATGACACGATAAGATAACGTGTCGTGTTCGTGTCAAGACCTCGTGTAACCTGTTAAGACACGATAAGACACGATAAGACCTGTTAAGACCTGTTTAAACCCGTTAAAGACCTGTTAAGACCTGTTAAGATTTCGTATTTTAGCGTGTCAAAACCTGTTAAGACCTCTTATCGTGTCTTATCGTGTCGTGTTCGTGTGACCTGTTAATTTTCGTGTTCGTATTCGTGTTTTAGGATCTGACACGATTAGCTTATCGTGTCGTGTTCGTGTCAGGGCTTAACAGATCTGTGTCTTATCGTGTTCGTGTCGTGTCGTGTCGTGTCGGACCTGTTATGCCAGCTCTACCCACAATACCCATTCCTGTATCTTCATAAGCTTATTAGCCAAAACAAGAAAAACACAACCTCATTCTTTCTTCCTTCTCTTTACAAACCAAAGAAAAACACAACCTCATCAACCTATAAGCACCAATCACCGCCGTCCATCTCTGCCACCAACTCCGGCCGAGAACCATCCCCATCCCCATCCATAATAACCACCGATCACCAACAATATGTCACACTAACCATCACCCATTAACACCACAACATATCACCACCATCTATGCTTTGGTTTTTTGCTGCTGTTATGCAGAGATGTTGTGGAAATGATTAGTCATGAATGGAGACCATTTTAATTTTTAACTTAACACAAGTTACAAAGGAACACATATTTTAGCGGTCAATAGAAACATACGACTAACGTTATCAAAACCACTTATTAATATAAGATGTTAAAATAAGTTTTCTTTTGGAATTTTGAGATATTTCCGTCGTGCGACGTTTCTCAAGCAGGGGGCCGTCCCGGGGATTTTGGGTGCCCTGGGCCGTAACTAAAAAAAGACCCCCTTATAGAAAAATATGCGACTAAAACAATCATTATCGATGCCAAAAATAAAGTTACAAATATCCAAATATACTAATCGATGCTAAAAAAAATTATAAATATTCAAAAATACTATTACAAAACTATGCATATGTTATAATCCTTCTATTGGACTTTAAATCAGGCATGTCCGGTGTATATACCCGTTGAGTTTTTTACAAATTTGGTGCCCCTCCAAATAATGGGCCCTCGGCAGTGGCCCATGTCGCCCTTGCTTGTCTCCGGCCTTGAATCTCAAGTCGGGTGGTGTAACAGTGGCAGACACGTCGGTGGTGGCGACCGACGGACTGGCGACCGACCTTCTACACCCGGTCTTAGTATGTTACTATACAACAAGGGAAGAGTCAAATGTAATCCAATTACTACTAAGCTGGAGCCTTCGGTGAAAACAAAAACTAGAATTTTTCATGTTTATAAAGGATTGCCTAGCTGCTTATACTCAAATCTTAACCACACGTTTAAATTATAATGCACTTGCACACGTACATGTTAACATGACTCACATTATTAGAATAGTCTCATTTTAAAATCCAAAGCCTCAATAAGCCGGCTTATATTTTTGGCGAAATGGGCTGGAGCTGGGGCTGGGGCTTATATTTTAAGCCGAAATTAAAATTTGTATTTTTATAAACTTGTTTGGCAAATGGGTTGGGGCTAGAGATTATTATTGCAAAATTAATAAAAATGACATAATTAAATGAGTTTTTGTATATGTTAGATATTTTTGTGAGTAAATAAATAATTTATTCTTTAAAAGCCCCGGGCTTAAGTTTGTAGCCTCTTTTATGGGGCTAAAGTTTTTAGCTGACTTATTTTATGAGCTCTTCCTTAAGCCCCATGACAAACGAGACTTATTTAATTAGCCGGCTTATTTTAAAAGCCCATGTCTCAATAAGCATCTTAAAAGCCCTCCCAAACATAGTCTAAGTATTACTCTAATCATATTAAATGGTTTGGCATATACTCAGAAAGATACTTTTAAAAAAGAAAGAAAACAAACATGCAAATTTAGTCATATTAAAAATTAGTTTACTATAAATGTGCAAAATTAAAGTATCTATATAAAACTTAAATAATAGAAAGAAGAATAATTAAATTTTAAACGCAAAGTTAAAATTATGTATGGAAAACTTACAAAAGCAAGAGAAAATATGATAGTCATCAAAAGAATTACACGGTAGGAGACAAATATATAAACTAAGGTATTGCAATTATGGTCACATCTATTCATCAAATAACTAAATTATTTTTCATGTTTCGTTAATGGAATGGTTCAGTCATTATTTTAGATCACGTTAGAACAAAAGCTAATTTACAGGCTGCAACAAGATACATGAGCCAAATCACAAATATTGATACTAGGATGCCACAAAAGCTTTTAGTAGAGATATCTAAGTTCAAATTTGGCGCAATATATATTAAAACAACTGAAAATTTGATTATTAGTTAATGATATTAGCATTTTGCCCGGATAGAACTTTTTCAATTCTGAAGTCCATCGATTTTGGAGATTAGAGCAGAATAACCCCGTCACAACGGGGAAGGCTTTATCTAGCCATTTATTGAGATAGTTTTTAGGTAAGCTTATATACATTACATATATGAATAGAAAATGGATTTGTATGTATTGAAGTACGGAAATATATAAAACAGATAATTGAACAACCACATTGTCATTCTACCCACGTGTAGGGGTGTCAAAAAAGTCGATTCAACCTGAACAGATTAAGACTATTCAGGTCGGTGATCTTATGCGGGTTAACCCGATTAACCCAAATGCTAAAATAGGTTCGGGTGTTGGGTTATATTTTGCTAATTCTGGTTTGCATGATTCGGGTCGGATATGGACACACGTAACAAGCCAAGAAACGTAGTTAGTCAGTGCTTAGCTAGCCAAGAAAATAGACGACCGACGCCACGTAGCAAAGTTAAGAAGAGAATCAAGCCTCAACATGAGGCTATTAGGAGACGAAACGAGCCGCAACATGAGGCCGCCAAAAGATGAAATGAACCAAGAAGCAAAAAGTGAGCACATCATAAGGTGGTCATGAGATAATATGAGACACAAAGCGAAATCATCCAAACATCAACTTGAACCAACAATAAGATATTTTTATATTGTTATTTGAATGGTTTCATTTTCCTACACAATCCATTTAAGTTTTGTTATTGTTTCACCAAACCTACTCAAACTTTATTTTCATTTATAAACATTTATTTAACCATGGGACACCTAAATGTTGTTTTTTTTTTTTTTTTTTTTTTTTTTTTTTTTTTTTTTGTGAATTTGAATTTGGTTATCATTTTGTGATACATGAAGTTGGTTTTGAGGAGTTAAATTTAGAGGTTATTGTTTATAATTTAAGGTACAAGTGATTAATGTATGTTTTAAGTAAACTCCTAAATGATACGTTTATCAAATTTCTTATGACATTCACAAAAATTGGACAATTAGAAATTTGAGTGGGTTTTGTAGTTGACAAAAAGTTTGAGTGACTTTCTTGAGACATTTTTTAAATTTGAGTGAACTTTATAGTTGATACAAAATATGAGTGACTTTCGTGGAACATTGATAAACTTGAAAACTATTAGGTGATGTTTTTCAATTTTGCTATTTGGTATTGAAACATATGATTAATTGATTTCTTTTGATACAATAGTTTTGACTTGATATCATACTATATTATAAAGCACAAATGACTACTATTGATAGAATACTTAAAATTAAGCATTACACATTTTAATGCTAAAAGTACAAGTGATTCAACACAATTAGACATTTAATACAATAAATGAGATATAATTAGACATTTACAAATTTAGTAGTTACATGTACACACTACTTTGTTTTTGTCATTAAAGTTTAAAATTAATGACTAAAAATTGAAAATTAATGACTTAAAATTGATCATTATGTATATTAAATAAAATTAATTAAATAGTCAATAAATATAATTAATACACTTATTAAAACACCCCTTACATAAGAAATACAAATTATCAAACATATTGTACAACCAACTTAAACACAATTCCTGCATTAAATGTCAATAATACAAATAATAAAGCATATTATACAAATTTTTAAGCCCAAACGGGCAATGGGCCAAATGGGCTCGAGCCCGAACGAGCACGGGTCAAACGGGCTCGAGCCCGAACGGATACGAGCTAAACGAAATTTTTGATATCCGTAAATTTATTGTCAAAAAGAACATAAAAAACTAAAATATGTTCACATATTGTACAAACCAAGCAAATTACTAAACAAAAACATAAAATAAATAATAAATAAAATAATACAAACAAAGCAAAATTTTATCAAACTTTTGCCATAAAAACCTAATCAGTAAAACTATTGCCAAAAAACGTACAAATAAAATAAATTATTAATCAAAAAAAGTAAATTATAGGGTGCCCACAGCTGCATCGCGTGGGGATCCTGCTAGTCTAATTTTATGTATCTAAATAAGCATTGCGCAAAAGCAATTCAAGCCACCATGTAGCAACCCGAAAAGCGAAGCGAGCAATATCCATAGCAAGGCTATAATCGAAATGAGCAACATGTATTGAGCCGCGTTGTGTAGGAACCCAAGAAGTGAGCCACAACGTGTAGGAGCCAATAATCAAAGTGAAGTGAAACAGAACACAAAACAAACACGATACGAAATGAGCCAAGAAACAAAATGGCACAAGCATGTACTGAATATTGGATGATAAGTAAAATAAAACTTGGAAACTATTATTAATGTAATGTCAATCAACTACCAGTGGTGGCGATTAGGGTGTGCAAGTGGTGCAACCGCACCGGGCTCCCCTTTTTAAGGGGCTCCAATTTATATTAATTTGTAGAGTAAAGCTATATTTGTGCTTTAGTAACACTTTAAATATTTGTATTTTTTTTTTTTGTAGCATAGAATTTGACTTTTGTTAATGTTTTGCGTAATGTCAAAGAATTTTTTATTTTCTATAATAATTAACTTTTTGTGATTTATGGGGGCCCCATTTGGGATTTCGCACCGGGCCACCCAAAAGACGGCCCTGTCAACTACTTATTATGACAATATGAAATATGCAACATTTTTAAGACCATAATTTAATATTACATAGACAACACGTAGTAAGTTAAAAAGAATAACCGAATTAGAAAACGTAGCAAACCAAGAAGTAAAGCGAGCCATAGTGTGTTGCATGCATGCTAAACAGAGAAATGAAGAAATATTATTAAAATAAAATTAGATAACTGCTGCATGGATTTTATTCACCCGCACATTGCGATGGGTAAGAAACTTTCTATGTTTACCTTCTTTGGCATTCAAAAAATTCAGATAAGTTCGTCAATTTTAGTTATTAAAACTTATTAAATATATAAATTAATACGTTAAATGAAAACAGACTTTATGAAAATAGTTATGAAAAAAGTGATTAAAATCAAAGAAAGACAACCCTACCCTCAAAATACGTTTCACAGCAAAATTTCTTTTCAAATTGATTATAAGGTAGATATGTGTTGGCTTTTTCTAATTTGTGTCATGGTGGTACACAATTAGAACCATTTAATGAACATAAGTTGCCATGTTTGAATGTTACCTGAGATTAATAAAAAGGGGATTAATTAGTCTTGTGTTCTTAGTCTTGTGTATGGTATGTTATTTTTGTCATTGGTTCACTAGGCTAAAACCCTTACCATCCTAACCAAACAACACTAGAACAAAAGCTAATGGTTAAAGCTTATAATACATATTACCAACCATACCCTTGGTATTTTCTAGTTATCTTTTGTCCATTGTCAATCTTGTCTTGTTTTCTAAGAGGCGGCCTAAGGAAATTAGCTACTCACTGTTGCCCAGTGAGTAGAAATGATTTTAGAGCCTGATAAAGTGGCCAAATATTTCCAAACACCTAATGATGATGCATCAAATATAACCTTGAGTTCAAAACAGATTGTTTTCATAACCACGTAGTTACTAGTCATAGACAGACATAGGTTCCTAATTAAGCATACATTAATAGGTAGTATTGCAACAAGACAAGAATGACTCAAAGAAAGTCCAACCTCAGGAGCTTAGGATACAAACCAGCTTCAACAAATGCAGCATCGAAATCTCTAAAGCTCTCCCAGCAAGGCACCTGCCCACAAAAGATTATAAAGTATCATCATTAACCAATTGTTGTATCATGATCTTGTCTAAATATATATAACAAGATCCCCAACAATAGTTTCTCACTTTACCATTAACAACACATGCCGAATGGATACTATCAGCTTAAAAACATTAAAGATTTAAATTTACCTCGATAACTGTGTGGTTCAATTGCTTCTCAATTTTCTCCATAATCATCTTGTCCCTATCACCACACAGCAAGTTGAATACAGCTCCTGTTGCATCAACAAAAGTATTCGTAAGATTGAAATTAACCGAAAGCGGAAAGGAAATTATGATTTGCTATCTTCAGTTAAGACTTGTTTTGGTTGACAATTCAATTGAATATTATCTCCAAACATAAGTACATCAGTTAAAGTGTGCGTAAATATACTACCAAATGTATGACGTTTGTCTGCAGCAATGAAAAACAGGAGATAATAAGGAATTCTTACCCCTTGAGCAGGCGCGGTCCATGTATACTTCCATGTCAGGCTCATCTGGAGAACCAGATTTTACTGGCAGATCGAAATTAACCACCAGATTAACCTGAACAGGTGAGCAAGGTAGACATAACCAAATCATAAAAATAAATAAATAAGAGGTAAGGTAGTGTTTATGTTTGGGTATGGGTAAGAGTAAGTTTGTATAATAGAGCAAACCTTAAATGGATCAATCCCTTCATAAAGATAGTTAACATCGGTTGTTATTAGAATCTGAAAAAAACCCTTGTAGTATAGGTCGAGCAGCGTCTCCCTATGTTTTTGTTCAAGACCAGCATGAGCTACTGCCGTGTCGAAGTGTTCCAACTCTTTAATCGCGCGATATAACTTTTCAGCGAGTTCAGTTGAGGGGACAAACATGACAGCCTGCTTGTTAGTGACCGCATATTCTACTATCTTGTTAGCGGTAACATCAATCATGGCTTGCTCATCAGGTACATTCACTTTAACGAGCTTCATAGTTGAATCGAAAAACGTAGATTCCATCTTTACAAACACCTGCGCATGGTTCCGAAAAAAATATATTGCAATCATGGATGAAAAACATAATAGACAAAGGACATGAGACATATCTAATGCCCTAGTGCAGTTAATTTAAACACTTAGGGAGTAGCTAGTTTGTTATCGATGGAATATAGAAATAAGCAATTGGTAATTTGAAAACGTGGAATAATCACTTCATTACTTATATAACAGTACTAAAAAACAGCGTTTTTCTACGCATGTAATGCAACCAAACAAACATCTGGTTCGATAATTATTCTTAGCCGAAAAGACATGTTAACCATAAGTCCAAACACAAGTACCTACATAAATAGCTACAAAAACCAAACACGTACGTGTGCAAATTACAAAATGTTTTTGATCGACTAAAGTGCACTTAGTTCTAGCCAAAAAACAAATGGGCAAGTGCTCTGATTTTTGAAGACAATAGTTTATTTTAACTGTATTAGGGTTGAAGACTACTAATCCAACACATAAAACAAATTATATACTATAGCATATTTAATAAATTAGAGAACAGATCCATATATATCAAACTAACAAGGATTCGATTGAAAAATTAAAACATTTTACCTTTTGGGAGAATTGAGTCAATATTCTTTGCTCCAATCAGATTCTGGCTGACTTTGGGGGTGATTTTCTTTTTTACGCTCTTATATTATATGTCGGAATTACAATACGCGGTTATTTCCGGGCTTTCTTAAACTTACCTACGCGTTACATACACGTCGAACCATGTTCACACACGTGTTACAGGCCCCTTACACGATTTTTCACTTTGATTCACACACTACAACAAATCGTAAGACGGGCGACGAGACTTTTGGCGGGGACGCCTCTGTCCCCGCCGAAAGTCGCTACACGACAAAAACGGGGCTGAGCTAGCACACAATCTCGCTGACCATTTACTAAATTTTCAGCACACACTTTTGGCGGGGACATGTCCCCACCGAAAGTATTTTCGGTATTTGGCCAAGTTTGACCAAAATAGTTGCTCTTAATTGTTCCCGGGCATTTTTCCCGTCGGTGATTTTGGCGGGGACATGAAAACTCTTACCAATTTCCCCTCACACTAATAACTTTACCCCGCCTAAACTTTCCGGTAACATACCAACTTTTGGCGGGGACATGTTCCTGCTAAAAGTTTATGCGCCAATTTCCCCCCCAAACTGCAACTTTGTTGGCCAAACTTTTAATATATATTATAACATACACATAATATATATTATAACATACACATAACACATATTAACTATCGTAAATTCGGCAAAAAACACAAATCACACATAACAATGGATGGTTTAACGCCGGAACAAGAGTGGGCAAAGGCTTTATCACACGAGCTCTTGTATAATGAAATTATAGATCATTGGGCTGGGAAATTTTTGATGAATATGGTTCGTATGCGCACTGTGCACCGTGGCAGAGAGACGGGATTTAGGTATGGTTAAAGAAAAAGCCGTACTATAGAGAGTATTTAGAAGAGCTAGATGCTGCTAAAGCTCAACATGCCGCTGAAGCTCAAGCTGCTGCTGTTGGAGGTGAAGATGAAGCTGAAAGTACGTTTGACATCAACACCGGAATTGATAATATGGAAAATAGAATAACAGATCTGGAAGCTACGTTTGCACATCTCATGGAAATGAGAGCAAGGAAAGGAAAAGATGGTGCGAGTTCAAGCAAAGCGGGAAGTAGCCGCAAAAAAAAAATTAAACGAGTCGTTGTATCATTTGATCTGTTTCGTTTGGTTGTCACATTGTTTAGTTTGAGTTGTTTCATTTGGTTGTCGAGTTGTTTAGTTTGAGTTGTTTCGTTTGGTTGTCGAGTTGTTTTGTTTGAGTCTATATGAAATCTATGTGGTTGAAAACTTTTGCGTGTTTAAATAAATAGTTTGCCTTCGTGTTTGTTAATTGTCATATTTTAGGATCGTGGTTTTATGTTGATATTGTTACTCCAACATTAAACAACAACAATAACACAACACTAACGCTTTTGTTACATTAGTTTTCACAATAACAACAACATTTTATTAAACAACAACAACAACAACAACAACAACAACAACAACAACACAACATACAAACAACAACAACACTACATACGAAGATTTCCCATATCAACTAGCATCTCATTATAAAGCTCGTGAAACAAGGCAGCTGAATCAATTGTGTGGTTGTTGGGATGCTGATACAATTCTAGCAATTTATTGAGTACCATTATCTGGTGATTCAATTTTATGCAGTTTGAGCACTTTGTATTTACAGGACTAGATGTTGAAGGTCCTGCAGTGTAACGAGTTGGAGTTATGGATGGTCCTGTAGAATGAGTTAGAGGCGTTGAAGCTCCAGGAGAAACGATCATATTACGGAGTCGTTCCTCCTTCCATAAAAAAATTGCATCCATAATCCGTTGTCACGCCATCTTCATGATAATAGTGTGTGTTTGTGGTTGTGAGTCACGTGTGTGGTGGAATCGTGACCGGGGTGACCCGATCTACAAGTTGAGGTGATGAAAGGTGGTGGCTAGAAAAAGATTCTGGTGGTCGGAAACTGCTGGTGTCACCGGAAAATAGAAACTGCTAGAGAGAGAGAGAGATAGTGAGATGAATGTGTGTGTGTGTGTTTATATTAGTTAGATGAGTTTTTGTGTGTGTGTGTGTGTGTGTGTTTATATTGTGATGATAAGCTTTTAGGATAGAGTGTATATAAGAGCATATCTAGTGGGAAATTTTGGGTGGGAAATTCTGGCACCAAGATTTGGTGGGAAAAATTTGGTGAGAAAATTAGGTGGGATAACCATATCATCTCGAGTATAACAATATCATCTCG
This sequence comes from Artemisia argyi, assembly GCA_030686995.1. NCBI lineage: Eukaryota > Viridiplantae > Streptophyta > Magnoliopsida > Asterales > Asteraceae > Artemisia > Artemisia argyi. The sequence continues at coordinate 21,544,297 of CM060680.1, read as the reverse complement.
ACTCATTCGTTTAACATCTCGTTATAACCATATCATCTCGACAAATTCGTTTAACATCTCGTGTATAACCATATCATCTCGACTCATTCATTTAACATCTCATGTATAACCATATTGTTGGATCGATGTATACCCTGATCAAACTAACTTGTAGCTTGTAAAGGTTTAGCAATCTTGAATAACTCCAAAACTACTAATAATGAAACACTGATATAACTCTGTTAAGTATGCGGAATCTACTTCAACAAAGCTAAGAAGAATAACAAAACTTCAATGATTATATTAAATCAAACTTTGAACCTGCTTATTATACAGATTCACTAACAACCTTAATCGCTAAATAACTTTCTAATATCGTACGTGTTCATATATCTCTAATACCACCCTAGGGGTCCTTTTATAGACATATTATAAGGAAAACCCTAGTCGGTTTACAATTCTTGTACGACAAGTAAACTACTTCTAGAGTATTCTAATCTAATAATCATAACTTTACATAATGGTCCTTTAACGATTTGCATATTAGTCCTTTAACAATATCAGTACTTTGACTTTCTTCAGACAAGCAGTACTTTGACCTTTATACACAAGCAATACTTTGATCTTTGACAGTACTTTGACTTTTATATCCCAACAATCCTCCCCTAAATTGAATTCTACTTGTTTTATTTCAAGTTTCTTTGTGATTCTTTAACTCCAACATCTTTGTCTTCAAGGAAAGATTGTATCTTTAACTTCTGTCTGTCTTATGCTCAATGTGTGTATTGTCATCATCAAAGTAATCTTTATCAGCAACAGATGATATCTTCACAACAACTAATATTTTTCAGCTACTCAGCAACATATGACAAAATGTACATCAGATCATAAAGTTTCATACTATTCTCATCACTTCCAGGTGTATTAACACCTATGAGAATTGAATCATTGAAAATTAATGGATTAGATGTCTCTTTACCAAAGCCATTAACTCTTGAGTAGTTAGTTCTTTTAGTACAATCACTAGCATGGTGAACTAATTACCATACAAATGGATTTTCCACAGCCTTTACCACAAGCCATTTTCTTGTGGGCTAGCCAACTCTTCACTATTACAGATATGGTGAGTTGAAAACCATACAATTTTTAGTAAATTTTCAACTAAAAACGGATTTGATAATCACATCAGAGCCGTACCCTCATGATGAATCAAACTCTTTCTTGTTTATTAAAAATGGTGAGTTGATTACCATTTATTGTGTAGTACAAGTACTAACACCATGTGTTATTCTCAAAACATTTGTTGCTGTCATCTTATGCTTCAAAAAGTTTTTGCCCTTTTTTTAATTTTAATCAAAAGACTTTACTGATTTTGTGCTGCAAGCAGTACTTTGATAAAGTATTGTTTGTCTAGCAGTACTTTGAATAAAGTACTTATTTTTCAAAAAGATTTATATAACAAAAACCATACCAGTAATCATGCATCATCATCTTCTGAAGTTGTCCATTTGATAAACAATTCAATCACCATAAGTGCTATTTCATTCTCATGTTCAACTTCCATACCATGATCTAGCATTCTCCTCATAAGATCTCTTGTAAGAGGATATCTCCTTTCTGCTAGCAAATGAATCATGGTACCATCTTCTAACTCAAGTAAATGCACTCCTGATGATTTAGAAAATCTCCATCTTGTGATTTCCCAATTTTCTTGAGTATTCCAGAGAGCGTCATTACTTGTTTTTTTTGTTTCCCAGATGGTTGTAAGATCACCCAGTAAGACTAATCCCACTCCTGTTGGCAGAATATGCTCAAAATAACCTTGCACTTGTTGATACAGATGATATAAATCTTTTCTGTCTATCATGTGCAATATGTCCCACAACAGGTTGAATACTCTAAAACTTCCATCTTCTCTATGAAAGATAAGATAGTCTACTTCTGAGGATTCTACAACATAGAATGTAGAAATCATAGACTTTGTCTCAACAACTTCTGACTTCTTTGGATTCTCAAAATCAACAACTCTTAAATAATTTCTCAGCTCATCAACTGTATATGTTCTCAACTCAACCAATTCATCATTAGTTATCTTTTTTCTCTTTAAGCTTATTTTTGAAGCTTTATCTTTTCTTGCATCCATAATCTGCTTTTCCTTTTCAGATTCATAAGGAATAATATTATCAACATTCTTTTGAATAGATTCTCGAACAGCATCATATAAGCTTTTCATCTCTGGATATCTTAATTTCTGTAAGCCTTTATATCCTTGACCCTTCAGAAAGCTCATCATGGCATTTCTTTGTTGAGCAATAGTTTGTGGCCTTCTTGGTTGAACAATTTGCTCAATTGATTCAGCATCTAATTCAGCCTGCAACTTTCTGGCAGCTTCTTCATTTTTTGCTTCCTCAATTGCTTTTAACTCTACTAAAGTGTAATTCTTCTTCTTTTTCTTGGATTCTATCATGATTCCTTTTCCTTTATCTTTTGGATCCAACTGTTCAGTAGATTGAGAAGAAGATTGTAAGACTTGAGATTGTTCAACTCCAGGAATACTAATACCTCTTGGTCTTGAGATGTTGAGGATAATATCAGCAATGGTCTCATCATCACTAGCACTATTTTCTCTAATCTCTTCTTGCTGAATAGGATTTGAAGGACCAACTTCTTCATCGAAATTCAAAGTTCTTGGTGTAATAAGATTTTGCCTAGCAGTACCTTGAGAAACAGTACCTTGAACACCAGTAGCATGAGCACAGTACTTTGAACATTAGTACCTTCCAAATCTATTTCTTCTATATCTCCACTCTTAACATGAATAGCAACATTCTCCTGTTAAAAAATAACTTGCTCAGTTTCATCACTTTTTCTTTCATCAGTATCTTGATGAGCAATGTCTTCAAAGAGTGGTGTATCCTCATAATGCATCGTATGAGCTTCTTCATTTTGATCTTTATGAGGTTCAACATCTTCATTCAGATTCTCATTATCCAAATTCTTCCCCAATGTGAATGAAGACTGCTTTTTGAAGTTCTTTCTTTTAGATTTAGAGACCTTCTTAGATTGCTGACCACTCTTTTTCTGTTGCTTCACCCATAACCTGTGATGTTTAACTAGTGGCCAAACAGATCTATGCATTTTCTTGAATTTAGCTTTCAACTTCAGTAGCTGTGCAGCTTGATCAGCATTCTCTTTCTTCAACCTACGCAATACCCTTGTCAAGGCATAATTATCCATTTCTCCCTCATCTCCTCCAGATGTTTGAGACCCATCTGTGGAAGTATAATCATTGGGAGATATAGGTTGATTCACACCTTGCTCTGAATCATCATACACAGTACCTTGCAAAGAAGCAGTACTTTCTCTTGAAGCAGTATGTTGAGAAGATTCATGAGCTTGTTATTGAGTATTTGCTGAATCTGAATGCTCAGTATCACTAGGTGAATCAGCTTCATCTCTAACAGCTTGTGCTACTTCCAAGATATGAGCAGTCAAAGGTGTATTGCGCCCAGAAAACTTGACACTCTTTTTAGCCATGAATGTTAACACCTTTGAAGGAAGTAAGATAGCAGGTAAAAAGCTTAGAGGTTTAGGAAGATCCTCAAGCTGTTTGTTCAAGAACAATTGAACAAATCAAGGGTACATCAGAAATGGTGAACCATTATTGATATAAGAGAGCATACCATCAAAGATCATATGTGAGAAATTAAAAGGATGATTGGCAGCTAATCCCACTAATGCAGAGGTTATGCTTTGACCAAACTGATCCCATGCAATAGTCTTGGGACTCAAGCAATGAAGTAAAACATGAATAATATACTTCCAATGAGGACTAAAGAAAGGCTTCTGAAAAGTAATTTTAGTGAGATCACCTTCATATCCTATATCTCTGAGTGTACCCCATAGTATTTGTTTATCAAAACAAACAGTACCTTCTTCATCATGAAATAATAAATCTTCCCTTATTGTAGACTCAGTGATTCAAATTGTCCTTCCAGCAACCATAGCTTGAATAAAAGATTCATCATCTTCATCATCTTGAATAAAAGATTCAGCAGTAGCCCAAAATTCTTGAATTCATGGTCCAATAATGTCAGGACTGGCCAAAAGAGCATAATTAATCGACGACCTAGTTAAGAAATCAATAATAGCATGAAAATCGACATTCAACGGTGTCTTGTCCAAGTTAGCGATCATGTTATGCTTACTACAGGTTGTACGATTAGCCATTGGTTGTTTATGGAAGAATATGTGTGTCGGTGGTGGATTTGTTAAAGATTGAATGGATGAAAGGGAATAAAGATGAAAGTAAAATGAATGGAAGAGATTAGCGCATAAATAAATGGGTAAGATTTAAAAAATCACGGCCCAATTAATGATTTTACGGTTATTTTTTGCATTTATCTCCTCCGTAGCAAGTTTGTTACTTTTTATCCCTTATTTTTGACCGTTGAACAGTATCCGACAAAAGAGCAGTACTTTCCATCTAGTACTAAGCAGTCCTTTTATTGAGGACAAAGCAGTACTATCCACAAACAGATACATCAAAGTATATCTTCAAAATAATAACTGTGTTGCCTCCCCTTAAACAAAGCATATACTTTCAAAAAGCCTTTAAGAAAGTATTCTAAACTTAACTAAATCCTCCCCTCAAATGTAGCTTAATAGATAATCATACCAATACTTACTACTAAATGGTTGAATCTTGAAACATCAAATCCCTTTGTGAGTAAATCAGCTACATTATCATCTGTGTGGACTTTAATAACATTAATAAGCCTGTGCTCATCGCAATCACGAATAAAGTGATATCTAATCTGAATGTGCTTGGTCTTGGAATGATAAACAGGATTATTCACAATGCAAATTGTACTCTCATTGTTAATGTTGATAGGAGTATTTTTAAAATTGAATCCATAATCCAAGAGTTGATTCTGCAACCAAAGTACTTGTCCACAACAACTTGCAGCAGCAACATATTCTGCTTTAGTGGATGATGTTTCCGCGATTGTTTGTTTCTTACATTGCCATGAGACTAATCTCCTTCCAAGATATTGGCATCCTCCAGTGGTTGATCTTCTATCATAATTATCTCCTGCATAATCACTGTCTGAAAAAGCTTCCAAGTGAAAAGGTGAATTCCTAAGATACCACAATCGTAACTTAGGTTGTTGCCTGAGATACCTAAAAATCCTCTTGACTGCATTCATATGAGAAACCTTGGGTTTGACTTGATGTCTTGTACATAAACATACAGCAAATGTTATGTCAGGTCTAGATGCATTTAAGTACATAAGACAACCAATCATTGATCTGTAAAGTTTAACATCCACATCTTCTCCATCTTCATCTTTTCCTAATGCTTTAGTAGCATCAATAGGTGTGGTCGCTGGCTTGACAGTGTTGAAGTTAAACCTTTAAAGAATGTCAGTGACATACTTATCTTGACTAATGAAGATTCCACTACTTGATTGTTTAACTTGAAGCCCCAAAAAGAAAGTTAATTCACCCATGGAACTCATTTGAAACTCTTGTTGCATGAGCTGCTCAAATTCTTTCACCATTGACTGTTTTGTGGCTCCTAAAATGATGTCATCCACATAGACTTGAACTAGCATAATATCCTTTTTGTCTCTCTTGATAAACAAAGTCTTATCAATTGTACCTCTCCTGTAACCATGTTGCAATAGAAAAGTGGAGAGTCTTTCATACCAAGCTCTAGGAGCTTGATGGAGGCCATACAGAGCCTTAATAACTTTATAGACTTTGTTTGGATGTGCAGGATCCTCAAAACCAGGGGGTTGTTTAACATAAACTTCTTCTGTAATGGTGCCATAAAGAAAGCCACTTTTGACATCCATTTGGTAAACAGGAAATGCCATATAAGATGCAAAAGCAAGAAATAACCTTATAGCTTCAATTCTTGCTACAGGAGCAAACACTTCATCATAGTCCACTCCTTCTTCTTGTCTATATCCTTGAGCAACCAATCGTGCTTTGTTCTTGATGACATTCCCTCTTTCATCTCTCTTAATCCTGAAAACCCATCTTGTACCAATTAATCTCTTTCCATCTGGTAAATCACATAATACCCAAACATTTTGAAGTTTGAATTGTAGAAGTTCTTTTTGCATAGCTTCAACCCAACTCTCCTCAGCTAATGCTTGAGATACCTTCTTAGGTTCTACTTGAGATAGAAAGCAAGCATATAGGCACATTTGTTGATCCTTATGATTCACCCTGTTTTGTTTATAAACAAAGCTAAGTAAAGCAACAACTTTAATCTTCAGCCTATGTGGGATAGAATGTTAGGATAAATGTTAGAAAATATCTTCATAAAAAATGGTATGAAAGAGATAATCCAAGACTTCTTAACATTTGACGAAAGAAAAATATGCTAGGAACATCAAATTGAAGTTTAGAAGCATCTTTATGTGTTTATAACTCGAAACATAAAGGCAACAACTTGGATAAAAGAACCTATGATGATTTTTACTGAAAAAAAAGGATTAACGTTTACTTATCATCTGAAATCATTTATCTAAAAATCTATATGCTATTGTTATTGTACGTGTTCAGGTCATGAATGCAATTTCTTGTTAAGAGCAATTGAGTGGTCATTACGACCATCGCCATCACTACTGTCAATTTAGCACTAAATTCGTTTATCGTCTCATCACTCGCATCTATTTTATTTCACCGTAATCACTGCAGTCACCACCAAAAAAAAAAAATAAATAAATAAAAAATAAAAATAAAAATAAAAAAAAGACGTTAAGTTTGCTCGTGGTTAAAACCACAAGCTGATGCAGGCCACTGCCAGCTAACCACTTACCCTATTATCACTCTCAAATCATACATGGCTCGCTTGTAGTCCTGTCATCACAAACTTTTCAATAAATAAAACAAGTAAAATCATTGTGTAAATGCCACTATTCTAATGATGTGAGTCACGTTAACATGTACGTGTGTAAGTATAATGTGAGTCATGCTATCTATTCTATTCTAAAATCGAATATTGTGTGCAAGCACACAAAGTACAGTTTCATCAATTTAGTTCGGATATATACGTTTCAATCGACATATATACAGATTGTTAGTAGACGCAAGATTATGACATAAATTGTTTAACTTGCGTGAACGACAAACACAATATTATCATAACATATATGTAGTTTTTGGAATGTATGCTACCTGCCCAATTACATCTTCTATTTCAAACTTCCATATTTCTGAGTCTTCGGCATCGCTCTCCTGTATAAATTGTTTAGAAGTGAGTCTCCAGTCAAATTCATAAGATGAGCAATAATAAATAGATAGGAGTGACTAAATACACAAACAGTTGATGAGGTAATAATAAAGTGCTTTGGCCTGCAGATTGATATTGTGGTAATATTTATCCTGGCCAAATTGAGAAATGACTTCGAAAACGCCGTTTCCTCTTAATCTATTTGAAGGAAAAGATTATAATTTATGGAAATCAAAATATGTAGTTCACCGGAAATCAAAATACATAAAGCTATTGTTAGGAAAAACATATAAATGAAAAATATTTATTCGCTACAAAATTTAATTACAAAGTACCCGCCGCCGCATTGCGCGAGTACCCTGCTAAATAATAAATCAAATAGCCAAACAAATAACCACAATGAAAGTCCACTCCAACTTTTGATGGGTTATAGAGGCCCAAATAAAGTAGCCCAAGTCCAAATTCTAACTAAACCTAATCCGAAACACCTACTAATAAATACGGACTACGGAGTATGACAATACTATAATGTTTCTAAACCTAATATGGAGTACCACACTAACGCAACAACTGATCTCTTATTTTTGTCTATGTATCACTATCAAAAAACAATCTTTCTTTCTTCTTTTTTTTCTTTCTTTGTTTTTTATGATAATCGAAACCCTATTAATCGTTCTTCGTTATTATGATTTTTATTGTTTCTGATCTTTATGAAGAATCTTGAATCGATGATGGGTTAGTTTGGATCTTTAAAGATCTGTTAACGAACAGAAATAAAAAACCCAAGATCCTTTCAATTATATTTTTGAATCTTGTTTTGAAGTTGGGTGTTGTGTTAAAAAGATGTTAAAGTTGATTAGCTGTTGACCTGTTGTTGATATGAGTTTGTTGAAGATTGTTGCTATTGATGTTGGCTGATTTTATTTGGTTAAAAAATTATTTGTTTTTTTTTTTTTTTTTTTATTTCATGCTCGTCCTTTTTTTTGTTTGTTTGTAAGAATTTATTGTCCTTTGATTTTCATAATTATATTGTACATTTGGAGTAAGGATCAAATAAGAATAAACATTAAAATAGGAAGAATGAGAAGTAATCTCAACCAATCATTTTAAACACCACATAAGGGTATTTGTGTCAAATTATATATAGTTGGCAGTTTTTCTTTTAGTATCTTAACTCCCTATTATAACGGCAGACTCCTTATTATTCTATCAAGCCAAGTCAATTAAACAATGACCAGATTTTCTATGTTCTTATTAATTTCTATTCGTCTTTTTATATGATAAACTCTCACCTAATTTACTAAAGTGAGCATGCATCTCATTTGTTCAAAAAAAAAAAAAAAAAAAAAAAAAAGCACGCATCTCATATTACGAATATAAAGACATTGATTCATGCTTCTTTAACATACATGCGCCTTTCATGCATCTGGTTATCATATGCATCCATTAATTTCATGTTACATGCATGGCTTCTAGATATTTAAAATAAGATGCATTGTATGAATCATTTATGGGATACGTACATGTGTGCTTTTAAATAAAATACAAGTATGGAAATTCAGTAACAAATTCAATAGTAAAAGGTAAGACTGATTCATAAATTGCCTTTTAATCAGATGCGGGTTGCATAAATAATGCAAGGTTTGAAAAATGTAATCAAACCCATTAGATGCAATCTTTAAAAATCCGATGCATGATTTCATCGAGTGGTTCTATAATTGGTTGGATGCAACGTTTGTTAAAAATAAATAATACATGGGTTGTATGATAATAATTGAACCCTTTAGATGCATTCTTTAAAAATTGAGATGCATGGTTTAACTAAGTTTGAGATCGTTACAAAATTAGATAAAATAAATAAATAAATAAATAAATAATAAAAAAATAAAAAAAGATGCATGAGAAATTCATGAAGCATGTTTCCGTAATGTTAATAAAAAAAAGAAGATGCATTTATATATCTTGACATTAAAATACAAAGATGCAAGAAAATACAAAAATGCAATATAATACAAAATGAAGATGCATGTAAAATACTCGAGAATTTGTGTGTCTATTATAATATAAATTTTGTGATTTGTGATGCATATGGATTATGGACAATGGTGGAAAAAACGTATGAGAATTGTTCGTTGATCTGAGGTGAAACAAAAGAAAAGGACGACTAAATATTTGGTAGTATGTTCAATTTTACTCTTATACCCTTATGCAATGGAAGAAAAGTGGTTTTATTTACAAATTTGACACTCCATAATATAAGCCATTGATCTATTGATCTAATGGTTCAAAACACTTCTTATTCTTCTTATTTTAAATATACTTCCTATTAGATCCTTACTCGTACATTTGAGTGAAGGGTGTTTTTAATAGCATTAATGTTGTGATTATGAAATTTTGGTCTGAAAATTGTTATGCTTATTTTTGTTGTACAATATGCTTAATTTGTTGTAATTATGAAAATTGGGTGCACTAAAGTGTTGTAAACCATACATTATTTCTTGTAAATCTGAAAATTTTGGAGAGAAAGTGCTTCCTCTATTATATGTATTATGTAGTATAGATTGGTTATGCATTAAGCAATATACAAAGTAATTGTTACCGTTTTCGAAGAAATTTTAAGAACAAATTAACTCATGAATGAGCTTAAAGAAACACGTTTTGATACAAATTAAGTATCTAATCTTACGATATTTTGTGATGAACTACAAGTTCTCTCGTATTATTGGATCTTTATTAGTGCTAAAAGATCGATATCTTCATGGTTAGAGTGGTGCTTGGATCCGGTAAGACCATGCAAGTTTCGTTTTAACTTATGTGAAACTAAAGATTACGATTCCTTCCACTAAAACATGGTTTACAATAATAATAAAAGCTTAAAAGTTTATGAGTTATAACATATATCACATTTTACAGACTTTATTTAACTTGTAAGAAAGTGATCAATTTTTTAAACTCGTGTAATACGGTTAGCCTATCAACAAGTTAAACTCAAACCAAATCCTCTCAGCTTTGTAGTAGTATACACACCCAACCAAAAATAAAATAATAATAATAATAAAAAAAAAAAAAAAAAAAAAAAAAAAAAACTTTGAGTTCGTACGAGTTTCCAGACAAACCAAATCCTCTAAGATTTGTTTAGTTCTATAAACCTGGGAGCATATGGTAAGCTTGAAAACATATACTATTCTAGAAACATACAACTCACGTACACTATGCTATATTAGTTACAAAGAACTTGTATCTTCAAGCTATGTGGGATAAAATGTTAGGATAGATTATAGAAGGTAATAAAAAGTCTCCATAATTGCATAAATAAAAAATGGTAAATTATTGCAGTATACAAAAGATATATATATATATATATATATATATATATATATATATATATATATATATATATATATATATATATATATATATATATAGGGTGAGGTTCTTTTCAGAACCAAATAAATTGCGAGAACTGCAAGAACCAGCATCAACCAATCAGATTTTTTTGAAAATTAATTTTTATTATTTAATTCAAAAGGGTATAATGGTAAAATTGCATTTTTATTTTCTTTTCTAATTTGTTAAATAAAAAACGTTTTTTAAGTTCATAAGTTTTTTTTTTTTTTTTTTTTTTTTTTTTTTTTTTTAATATTTGTTTCTAGCATGTATGTTTATTAAGGTGCATATGTGTTTCTTGTAGTAGATAAATTAAATTTTCAATATAAACATTGAGATGGTTTTCAAAATATGGATACTTTCAAACTTTTAATGTATGAGCATATGTGCACACGTGCAACTAACTCTCTTACAACGTAAACTTCTCTACAAACTTATCAACGACATAAATAATAAAACAAAATTGCACAAGTTAATGATTTACAAAATCTAATACCTAAAATGTCTACTTCATTACAAATGCTTAATTTATAGAAAGAAAAAAAAAATACAAAAAACAAAAACAAATTTAATTGAGGATGCACATGTGTAAACACTATGTTTTGCAATATCGTCTTTAGTGTACACGTTTGCATTCACATATCCTTGATTATCTTGATCGTTTTTGCGCATACGCACATGCATGTAAAATTTTCGTCGTATTCACATGTACAATGCACATGTACATTCTTCGTCTCTATCATTTTCGGTGCATTTGTATTCTTCATCTTGAGGATAAACCTGGATATTTGCAACCAATATTAGTTAACAATAATACGAAAAAATTATGAATCAGATCTTGAAATAAAGTTATGTGCACACTTGTTATTGATACCAGCGGTAAAAACATATGTGCACAAAACTTAAAACACATATGCACACATATACCAACTATAAAACACACTCTAAAACAAATATGCACCCTTAAATTGATTATATACTCTTCAATTGATTATATGTATATAACTTAAAACACATATACACACATATACCAACTATAAAACACATATGCATCCTCCATTTTTTTTAAAGCTTCCTTTATTCGAAAAGATATCTTAAAAAGGTTTTGTCAAGTTAAAAATTCAGGTAACCGCAAACACCCCATAATCAGAATAATGCAAGGAGCAAGCTTTTACAAAGGAACATGTTTATTTATATAACAAAATGAATAAAAATGAGTATTTGTTAATCAAAGGAACACGTTATTCATAAAAAAACAATACTAGCGCACATATGTTTTGGGATGTCTTGCAAAGATATATGTGTAGTCTTATCATGTTTACTTTTTTTATCAAGAACACATGGTACTTGCACACATGTATCCGAGGCATCAAAACCAAACCTAATCCGGAAATAAACTAAATAAAAATTAAGTTGATTAAAGCTTGTGTACATGTGCACAAGTGTCTACGTTATCATCAAACACATAGGTATCCAACAACAATAATAGGCCACCACACAAATTTCCAATAATTGTTATAAAACCCCAATCTATACATCTCCACTGTATTAATTTATGAAAAAAACCAAAAGCCATCTAAACATACAACAAAAAGAAATCAAAAAGCTATATAACATATCACTAACAATATTGTGTTCAAAGATATGGATGTGTATGAAGAGAAAGGTGATATCTGATGGATACTTTGTTTTATCATAGTTTAGTTTTGATCAGACATAGTTTAGATGTGTTCAGATATCAGATAGCTTTGTTAAGGTTGTATTTTGTTTAGTATGAAGTTCAGTTCTGTATCAGATTTGGGGTGTGTCCCAAATCTTGGTTCTTATTCTTATGTTGTAAATCTTTTGGAGATTAATATAATTCTTTCACCTTTGCACCAAAAAAAAAAAAAAAAAAAAAAAAAAATCAAAATTTTAAAAATTCATCAGCCATTAAGATCAAAATGAACTAATAACCATATTTAGGATACACAACATCAAAAAAAGGTTTCTTTATGTATCACGAAAGGCAAGTATTCAATCAAGATTCATATTAAACCTTATACACTAACCTATTTGTTTGTGTACATAACCGGACGGTACAGTAAGGACCGGACACACCTTCCCGGACGGACAGGCAAGAGCCGGACGGCAATTCAGCGACACGTGTCCCCCATAGCTGACACTATCTGTCAGGGACGTGCTACCCCTACATGTCAGAAACAGTTACCTACTAGTACTACACACAATACCTTAACAGTAGAAAGGTACAAGTCCAAAGTAGTATAAATACTTCTCATTTACTCTTATATTTTTTAGCATTTACTGCACTTACACACATATACTTTCATTAATACCCTGTACTTACTCTCACGCCTGAGCTGGGTCCTGGGACAAACCCCAGGGCGAGGCTAACGCGTTCTTTCATTGTGTTTCCAGATCCGAAGGACTCTCAGGACTCTCGGCTAGGAGACCACAACAAATTACTCAAACAAATTGGCGCCATCCGTGGGACCCGGGTTCAATCTACCAGGGTCGCACCATGTCGGGTCCAAACCCCGAAACCTCAGGTGGTAATGATGATACCTCCTCGGCATTGAAAGAACAGATTGAGGGACACCTGTCTGCCCTCAAGGCTCTCGTAGAAGATTATAACCGAAGAGAAAAGGTTCAACCCATCCGGTTAGACTTCACCGAAGGTAGTAATGGAGATGGGGCGCGAAAGGATCGAACATCCGGTGGAATTGCAACGGGGGCAAAAGTGTCGAACGACGATTTGGGAAAACCCTTCAAGGAGATAGCCAATTCTCCGTTGTCCCGGAGGCTCCTAGAATTCTCAGCCCCGGAACACAGAATGCCATCCCACATCAAGCTCTATGACGGTTCGACGGACCCGGAGGATCACCTCACTAGATTTTCCGGGGCTGCAATGCAGGGATGCTGGCCCATGCCGGTATGGTGCCGTATGTTTCAACAAACACTGGATGGAAGCGCGCGAGGCTGGTATGACAAACTCCCCTTCGGAAGTATTGACGAGTGGGCGGACCTCCGTCATCAGTTTACAACCCGTTTTGCTCTCCGCAAGAAATGCCTCAGGGACCCCACAGAAATAACCAAGATCGTCAGGAAGGCCAACGAATCTCTACCTGAATTCAAGGAAAGATGGACTACGGAAACCGGATTCATCCAAGGGGTGCCAGAAATAATGCGGATATCTTCTTTCATGGATGCATGCAAGAACCCCGAGTTGGCCAAACGCTTTGCTGACCGAGTACCTAAGACGGTGGAGGAAATGATGAACCGGGTGGATGATTTCGTAAGATCAGAGAAGGCCTTCATTAGTACTGAGTTGCCTCGAGGAGAAAGAATGGAGTCCTCGAGAAGGCCTCCCGTCGGTAACTTTAGACGGGAAGAAAGACAATACCGGGGACCCTACGGGGGAGATAAGAGACCGTACGAAAATAAAAGTAGTACCACCGGACGAGACTGGTACGCTCCCTACAAACCTAGGGAACGACCTCCGTTGCTCCCTCCTCGAAACGACCATCATGAACGCCAAAACTACCCTGCCAAGCTCTCATTAAACTCCCTCACCAAACTGCCTCGAGAAATCCTAGCGACTGAACGACAATTGCAGCTCCCTGTCCCTAGACCGCTTGGCCGCCCGCTCAGGAGGGAGGACAAGGATAAATATTGTGACTACCACATGGGCAGTGGACATCACACAAATGACTGCATTCAACTGAAAAAGCAACTAGAAACGGCTCTAGAGTCCGGGAAACTCAACCATCTGGTAAAAGACGTTCGACAAAAGGGTGGTCGGCAGCGAGAGGATGAACCGCGAAAGGACAGGATCATCAACATGATTCGCGCACACATGAACGACAGAAAGAGGAAAAACAGAGAGCCACCGGAAGAATGGATGGATGTTCCCCTGACATTCCCTCCTATATCGCCAGACGATGTTTCAGAAGAACCAATCATCATAGAGGCGACCATAGAAGGGTACCTTGTTCGGAGAGTCTTTGTAGATGAGGGGGCGTCTGTTGAGATTATGTTCGAACACTGCTTTAATCAGTTACATCCTTCTCTCAAGGCGAAATTAAGACCCACTCGAACGGACCTGCTAGGGTTCGCAGGTAGCATAACCAAACCGCTGGGTAAGTTGGAGCTAGATGTAGAATTCGGGAAGGGGAGATTGTCTCGGAAGGCTACCATGAAATTCACGATCATTCGTGCCCCTTCACCATACAATGTTATCCTTGGACGGAGTGGGCTCAAGATACTCCGGGCGATCCCCTCCACCATTCATTCGATGATGAAATTCCCCACGCCGGGAGGCATCGCCACGCTGACCACCAGGTTTGCCGCAGTCTTGGAGTGCCGGAGGATAGAAGAGAGTCAGACAGAGAAAGAGCAGGATATGGTCGAAGCACATGAACAGGGGGCTGGGAAAACAGAGGAAGTAATGATTAACCCGGCGTATCCAGATCAACTCGTCACTATAGGAGGAAAATTGACTAAGGGTTGTAAAATTCAGCTGAAGGAATTGCTCGCCGGCAATCTGGACGTATTTGCGTGGGAACCAAGTGATATGACAGGAGTACCAAGGAGAATCATAGAACATCGCTTGAACACAAATGCATCAGTAGAACCCGTGTGTCAGAAACGAAGGATGTTCGCCTCGGATAGAAGCCAAGCCGTGCTTAAGGAAGTAGAGGAATGGACTCGTGCTGGAATTGTCCGCCCAGTGAGATACCCAACATGGATATCTAATCCTGTGTTGGTGAAAAAGAGCGATGGCACCTGGAGGATGTGCGTCGACTTCAAAAATGTCAACTCGGCATGCCCAAAGGATTATTATCCTCTGCCCAACATTGATTGGAAGATAGAGTCCGTAATGGGGTACAAATACAAATGTTTCTTGGACGCATACAAAGGTTACCACCAAGTACAAATGTCTAGAGAAGACGAAGAGAAGACAGCTTTTTATACGGACCAAGGGACTTATTGTTACACCAAGATGCCCTTCGGTCTTAAGAATGCCGGTGCCACATATCAAAGGTTGGTCGATGAAGCGTTCCAAGCGCAGATATGTAGAAATTTAGAAGCCTACGTTGATGACATGGTCATCAAAAGCAAAGAAGAGAGAGAAATGCTAGCGGACATTGCAGAAACGTTCGACAACCTGAGGAGGATTAATATGAAGCTTAACCCGAGAAAGTGTTCGTTCGGAATGGAGGAAGGGAAATTCCTGGGATATTTGGTCACCTCCGAAGGGATCCGGGCTAACCCAAAGAAGACGAAAGCCATATTGGACATGCAATCACCCCGGACGTTGAAGGAGATGCAAAGCCTCAGTGGCAAGTTAGCGGCTCTAAATCGATTCCTCTCCAGGTCGGCTGAACGGTCATTACCTTTCTTTGAGACATTGAAAAATATCACCAAGGAGAATAAGGACGAATTTAGGTGGACGGAGGCAGCGGAAGATGCCTTCCAGAGGATGAAAAAGCTCATCGAAGAGCTCCCTTCTTTAACCACGCCGGTCACCGAAGAAGTTTTATATGTGTATATCGCTGCCGCCAACGAGGCCGTTAGCACCGTGTTAGTGACGGAGAGACAGGGGAAACAAAATCCGGTACATTACGTCAGTAGAACATTGAATGAGGTGGAGAAGAATTATGCACCGATAGAAAAGCTTGTCCTATCCCTGTTGCATGCGTCCAGGAGATTGCGTAGGTACTTCGAAGCTCACCCGATTAAGGTCATTACTGACCAACCAATCAAGCAAATCCTCAGTAAAGCACACGCGTCCGGAAAACTCGCCAAGTATTCGGTGGAGTTGGGGGCGTACAACATCGACTACATTCCCCGGAGTTCCATCAAGGGACAGGTTCTTGCCGATTTCTTGTCCGAAGCTCCCATTGGTGATAGTTCCCCTTCATATTTCCAACAACCAGCGAAAAAGCTAAGCAGAGACGAAACTGATAGATGGACGCTGTTTACAGATGGATCCTCCAACAAAAAGGGGGCAGGCGCCGGGTTGGTGCTAGTTAGCCCTACAAAGACAGAATACACCTATGCTCTCCGTCTAGACTTTGAAGGTACCACCAATAACGAGGCTGAATACGAAGCTCTATTGGCCGGTTTAAGGATAGCAGCGGATATGGGCATACGAAACGTACGAGTGTACGTCGATTCAAAACTGGTAGCTAATCAAATAAATGGTGACTATGTAGCTGCAAATGCCAACATGATAAAATACTTGGCCAAGACGAAAGGGTTGATTGCTAGCTTCGATAAGTTCTCCATTAGCAACATTCCCCGAGCAAGAAACCAAAAAGCCGACGTGCTAAGTAAGTTGGCAACCGTGGCGTTTGATCACCTCACAAAGGAGGTTCTGGTTGAAGTATTGACGGAGAGATCCATAGGGAAAAGAGAGGTGAATGCAGTGGTGGAAGAAGAAGGAGATAACTGGATGACACCCATCATTAAGTGCCTAACCGAAGGGATATGGCCGGAGGACAGAAATGAAGCACGGACACTCCGAATGAAAATCAATCAATACGTAATGGACCAAGGAGTTTTGTTCAAACGGTCTTACTTGGTACCCTTGCTAAGGTGCGTAGGTCCTTTGCAAGCCAATTATGTAATCAGAGAAATACACATGGGAGCGTGCGGAATGCACTCCGAACCACGAATGGTAGTGGCAAAAGCCATGAGACAGGGATACTACTGGCCGACCATGCACCGGGACGCCAGGAATGAAATCCGAAAATGTGACTCCTGCCAGATCCATTCCAGGGTTCCCAGACTTCCGAAAACGCCAATGACGTCCATAATGGCCCCGTGGCCCTTCTACCAGTGGGGAATGGACATCCTAGGCCCATTACCCCAGTCATCGGGGAAGGCAAAGTACGTGATAGTGGCTATCGATTATTTCACCAAGTGGATCGAAGCTAAACCGCTGGTCCGCATAACGGGAAAGGAGGTCAAAAAGTTCACATGGGAGAACATAGTGTGCAGATTCGGCCTCCCACAGATAATAGTCACTGACAATGGGACACAATTTGTTAATGACCCATTCAAAAGATGGTGTGAACAGCTACACATACAACAGATCAACACGGCGGTAGCTCATGCACAGGCAAATGGACTAGTTGAAGCCGCTAATAAAAGTCTAATGAATGGCATCAAGACTAGGCTGGGTAGAGAAAAAGCCGGATGGGTGGAAGAATTACCTAACGTTCTCTGGGCTCACCGTACAACACTTAAAATGAGCAACGGAGAAACACCATTCAGTCTAACGTATGGCAGTGAGGCTGTCATACCGGCTGAAATAGGGATGCCAACGCATCGGACAATGATGGTTAGGGAAGGGATGAATGACGAGGAGGTCCGTCTGAATCTGGATCTACTGCAAGAAAGGAGGGAAGAAGCAGCAATCAGGGAAGCCAAGTACAAAGCCAAAATTGAAAAATATTACAACCGACGTGTCCGACCGGAAACTTTCCGTCCCGGAGACTTCGTATACCGCAGAAACGAGGCCAGCCGCGTTGAAGACCAAGGCAAGCTAGGCCCAAAATGGGAAGGGCCATATCGTGTGACAGAAGCATATCAGAATGGATCCTATAAGTTATATACGATGGACGATCAGGAAGTCCCCCGGAAGTGGAATGCTGTGAACCTCCGGAAGTGTTATTTATAGTTTGTATTCTGTTCAGAATTCTGGGTTGTAAGACTTGTTGTCAGTCATTTTGTTAATCAAATATCAGAAACCCTCCGGACGGAGGGAAATTTTCCGTCATGAGCCACGAAGTAAACCTAAATTTGAGCGGAGATTAGCTACCTCCGTTCGACCCGACGGTAACAAACCTAAGGGATAACTTCTACGACCCGACGGTAACAAACCTAAGGGATAACTGCTACGACCCTACGGTACCAAACCTAGGGGTTCGTCATATAACCCAACGGTAACAAACCTAGGGGTTCGTCTTGTAATCCTACGGCGCCAAGACGCCTAAGGAATAATATCATTTGTTCAGAAAATCTGACTAGCTACATAAGCACACATGAAGATCATAACAGCGAAGTGTATACAAAATAATAATAATAATAATAATATTGCTAAGAAAAATGCAAAATCACGACACATCTGAACGGACGAATCATCAGCAAAATATATAAGTGTACCCCAAAAAGGAGGATCATCCGAATGAACAAGCATGAAAATAAATTGTCAGTCACAAATCAAATATTACAGACCAAGCGGAACAACGAAGTAATCTAATGATCCTGCTCTTGATCATCATTCACCACCCCGGAACTGCCAACACCGGGGGTAACTCCAGTTCCTTCCGGAAAGATGTTCATAAGATCAGCCAAGGGAAGACGATGAGAAGCAACTATCTTTTCCACAAAAGGGAACTGCTTGGAAAACATGCCATCATAGGCAGTCCGGAAGTTGAGTGCTCCTGACATATCAAAACCAGAGGAAGAATTCACAATCTCTTCAATCTGTTCGGCCTTCCGACCGACCTTGATCCCTTGCAACCAGCCAGCATCTATGGCTGCATTAAAGACATCTCCCCAGGCCATCTGATATTCATCGCTCTCTTGAAGTCTCTTGATAACCAACGGAACCAGCTTCCGGACATAGTTGTACCTCAGTATCTCCGCTTGGCTTGACTCCACAGTTAGTCTCTCCACCGTTTGACTCAGCTCGGCGGCCTTTGTTTCGGCCGTCTCGAGAGCAGTTGTCTTCACGGCCAAAACATTTTCCAGAGCTTGCATCTTCCCGTCCTGCTTACCAATCTTTGCCAACAGACCATCCCTTTCCAACTCAACGGCAGATAACTGGTTCGACAACCCCTCCTCTCGACTAGCACAATTCTGGTGCTGCTGCTGAAGTTCCTGGTTGGCTTTGGTCAGAACCTCAACCGAACGACGTTGCTCAGAAAGCTCAGACTCAAGCTCTTTGATCCGATCGGCCGAGCTACCACAACCCTCATGTGCCTGATAAAGTTGGGCGTAGTGGTAGCTCGTCCTCTCGAAACGCTGAAGAACATCTGCTTGAGCCAAGCTCCCGCGTGCTAACTCAAACCAGGCACGCTGGGTGGCTTGGTGATCCGTCAAGGTGCCCTGCTCCGATCGAACTGAGGGGGGAGCCAGATGCACCATCAAGTCTCTGCAAACCTCTGCGTCATTCATACTGGCCCCAGCGGTCAGTTTCCATCCGGGAATGTAGGGTGCTGAAGAATCACCCCGCTCTATACACAAAGGACTTGCTTCAGAATAAAAAAAAAAAAAAAAAAAAAAAAAAAAAAAAAAGCCAAGACAATGATAATCAAAAGGTTCAGAATATACCTCCGTGAGCAAAAGCTGAAACATTTGGGCCTCCCAAATCTTCGTCCGGATCAAACAAAAAGCCAAGACCATCTCCTTCAGGATGATTGCCCGCAGTTTCCGGGGCAATATTTTCCGAACCGCTCACCAGGTTGGTGGCTTCGGTGTTCCCAGCCTCCCCGCCTACCGGAATCTCCACATTCTCAACATTCTCTCCATCCTGTACATCTTCAACATCCGCCTGGGGTTCCACATTTTCTTCATCGACCCCCTCGGCGTCCGGATGACTCATGTTTATGGGAGAAGGGGATCGAGTTCGATCACCTTCAGAAGAACCCTCATCCTCCGATACCACAACGCTGGAAGGATGGACCCTCTTATGTGGCCGATGAGGGGGATCAACGGATGTACGCTTCCTGCTCACATTAGGCTGAGTAGCCTGCTTCTTCCTATCCTTTGCTGCCCGAGCATCTATTACCCGTTGGTTGGGTCTCTCAACAACCCTTTGAAGTCCTGACTTGGCGGGAAGAGGATCTTCAGGACCCAGCGGCTCAGTGACATGCATCTCAGGGGCACCCCCATCGGCCAATGCTGGCCCCTTGCCGACACGGGAGAGGGAAGTGTTTGGGAACCTAAGGAAGCGAGACATCGGTACAACTGCATAGAAAGAACAAGTATAAGTACGGCATAACAAAGCACAAAAGAACAACACAAGACGCTAGATTTACAACAAAGAGAGTTACCGTTCCCCTCCCCGTCCTTAAAAACCGGTCGGTGACCGGGATACTTCCAAAGCTTGGACAAACCAGCCTCGAAGAGCAGGGCAGGATGAAGGGCCTGTATATCCACAACAGCGGCTGTCAAAGCATCCACATGCTCTAGCTGATAACCCCCCGCCGGCGGCAGCTCGGAAACACTGGAATCCGGGTGTCTCCAGGGCATGGCTTGAGGAATCGCCTTGCGGTCGATAAGGAAGAACCTATCCTTCCAATGCTTCAAACTCGAACAGGTTTCATTGAAAATCCTCGCCGGACCATTCTTACCGGTACGACGAGCAAAAGAGAACCAATGACCTTGCTTTTGCAACATATAGAAAAGACGAAACAAAGTCACATACGGAGCAAAGTTCAGACTCCTACAGTACACCTCGAACAAAATGACCTTCGTCAAACCAATCGGAAGTAGCTGGGATACATGCACCCGGAAATGATGAAGAACTTGAAGAAGGAAGGTCGAAAATGGAACTCTAATCCCTGAAAACTCAAGATACGCTTCGTAGATCCCAATGACGTTCCTCGGTAAACGCTCCATAGTCATGCCGGGAGGTGGTAGACGGGGATGTAAACCCTCGGGAATCCCGTATACCCTTGCGGCCTCCCTCACATCTCCCTCCGACATAACGGACGTATATATATGCATATCAAATTTCGGAATAACATCCACGCCGCCGGAAGACGATGCAACATTATCCGTTCTCCCAGATGCAGACGCAACGTTTTCTTGCGAACCGGAGGCCATAACTCAAGAACGGAGGGACAAGGTAACTCTCTTACGAAGGGAAAAGAAGGGAAGAGTCGGAGAAACGCACCTGATAAGAAGACGAAGAGACCGGAATGCAAGTGTGGGAAGAAAAGTAAAACAGTAAAAAGAAAAAAATGGGAGGCATAAGCATTATATAGGGGGAGTGGGCAGAACAGTAAAACGTCGTATCGTGTCAGACCCACACGTGGGTTAATCTGAGCCACTCACGCCCGTACCTTGGGACACGTGCCCACATCTCACGGTTCCCGGTACCAATGCGATTTACCTCAGGTAATGGGCCTGGGCCCATGGAACAATGAGCCAGCGATAAAACAACTTGGCCCAGATAGAACAAAGATCATACGAGAACAACGGGGGCCCAATTGTCCGGACAAACGAAATATCATATTACAACTTCTCAAAGCTGTAACACGATACTGGGGGGGGACATGTTTGTGTACATAACCGGACGGTACAGTAAGGACCGGACACACCTTCCCGGACGGACAGGCAAGAGCCGGACGGCAATTCAGCGACACGTGTCCCCCATAGCTGACACTATCTGTCAGGGACGTGCTACCCCTACATGTCAGAAACAGTTACCTACTAGTACTACGCACAGTACCTTAACAGTAGAAAGGTACAAGTCCAAAGTAGTATAAATGCTTCTCATTTACTCTTATATTTTTTAGCATTTACTGCACTTACACACATATACTTTCATTAATACCCTGTACTTACTCTCACGCCTGAGCTGGGTCCTGGGACAAACCCCAGGGCGAGGCTAACGCGTTCTTTCATTGTGTTTCCAGATCCGAAGGACTCTCAGGACTCTCGGCTAGGAAACCACAACAAATTACTCAAACACTATTCAAAACTAAAAAACATATAAAAAAGGGTAAAAAACCAAGATCTTAAAACTTCCCACACACATATCCGTAGATTTAACGGCTTATCCGATATTGTCGATCAGTAAATAAAAAAAAAAAAAAAAAAAAAATCCTCTTTAATCTAGTAACAACCATTTGACTATTAACATAATTTACGAAACTCAAATTTTGGTAGAAATGATCACGTCCATCTAGTAACGACAAAAAACAAAAACAAATCTCCTCTTCTGTTGAACACCAAAAAAAAATATATATAAAAAAATAATAATAAAAAAGAGGATTTTAAAAAATAAGTTAAAAGTTACCTGAACCTTCAATCGGTAACCTACTCGAAAACGACGATGACGACCTTAAAACCAACCGTAACTTTCTTTTGATAGCCTGGTGGAAAATGACTAAAACAATTAAAACCCGATTATGCGGTTCGACGTAGGTTAGACAATATAATATCAGATATGCGAAAACAATATGAAAAATGGATTGATACAAAGCATATTAACCCATCCATCATGCGAATAAAGGAATATATAGATATGGTTGTAATTCAGATCAGTAGTTGTAAATTGTAGTGATGATCTATATATTTTTGTTGATAAATGATAATAGTGAAATAATTGGCTACATAGAGAGGTGAAACGAATAAAAGTGGGAGGCGGTTACTAGATTAAAATGGGAGAGATGGTAATGCCTAGAAACTTTCTAGGGGTGGCGAAATTACTTAAAAGCCCTTTTATTCCATACAAGACTAAACCTTATTTTTCATTTTATTACCTTTATGCCACAACTTTTTATATCCGTTGATTGAAAATTGAAAGGCTTAAATTGGTTCTCGCAGTTCTCGCAATTTATTTGGTTCTGAAAAGAACCTCACACTATATATATATATATATATATATATATATATATATATATATATATATATATATATATATATATAAATTAAAAAAAAGAGATGATGCAAGAGTTCATGAAAGAAAGATGTGTTTCTTGGAACCACATGAAGTTTATAAGCAACTCGTTTATGTGCTTAGAGCATGAAACATGAAGGTAACAACATGAAATTATATGTTGTCAGAAAATGAAAGATTGCAAGCTTTGTGCTTACTGCGTGCCTATATGTAGTCATAGTCCCAAGATAGTAAAATGTTTTACATGTGGTTTATTTTGCACCTCATTATTGTTCTTATATATCCAACATCTTACCATAATATCTTTGTATTATAATAGAAAGAAACTTAGGATATACACACTGTCAACATATTTTTGCTTTCGCGTGGCTATATATAACAATTCACCCAAAAATAGACATTGCATTAAGCAATATACAAAGTGATATTTTCTGTTTTCTAAGAAGTTTTAAGAATAAACTCATGTATTAAATTATAGATTACAATAGTTTCCAATAATAATAATAATAATAATAATAAGAAACTTAGGATATACACACTGTCAACATATTTTTGATGTAGCTAGAGGTGTGGGGATCACTTAGTATCTCGGCTCCCCATTAATTTCTTGTAAAATCCTATTTGTTTTTCAATAAAGTGATTGTTATAAAAATAAAAAAATAAAAAAATAAATAATAACAATAATAATAATAATAATAAATAATAATAATAATAATAATAATAAAATGCATGTTTTACGGTGAGAAAGAAGAAAAAGCTTACCTATGTGAGATTAAAGATAACATTGGTTTTACCAAAACATGTTTAACAGTAAATAAATATTAATAATAATTTGAAAAAAAAATAAAACTAAAAAAAAGTTGCAACAAAAATAAAAATGAAAAAAAACCCGCAAGATTTATATAAGTTTTCAAATTTATCCACTGCCAAGTATGTTTTTTAACATGCAATACAAAGATAGGGCTTAATGACTTGGTTAGTGAGAACCAATCCGCATTTATTCCTGATCGTAGCATTTCTGATAAGATTCTCTTAACTCAAGAGCTTATGCATAACTACCACTTGAATAGAGGCCCTCCTAGGTGTGCTTTCAAGGTAGACATTCAAAAGGCATACGATACGATTAGTTGGAGATTCTTGGAAGAAGTGCTAGTTGGGTTTGGGTTTCATGCAACAATGATTAATTGGATTATGGCTTGTGTGTCAAGTACGTCTTTTTCGATTAATATTAACGGCGAGTTGCACGGCTATTTTAAAGGTAGACGTGGTCTACGTCAAGGTGACCCTATGTCTCCGTATCTTTTCACTCTTGTTATGGAAATTTTAAATCTTATTTTGAAGCGTAGGATTCGGGAGGATGGTGAATTCAAGTTCCATAATCGATGTGAAAAACAAAAGATTGTGAACATTTGTTTTGCAGATGATCTTATTCTTTTTGCTCGTGGTGAGGCTCATTCGGATAAGGTTATTATGGAAGCGTTGGATGAATTTAAAGATGTATCGGGGTTAGTGCCTAGTATTCCGAAGAGCATTGTATTATTTTGTAATGTTCCTGACCATGTCAAAACATCTATTCTCCAAATTATGCCATTCGAAGAAGGTATTCTTCCCATTAAATACCTTGGGGTTCCTCTTATTTCATCTAGACTCCTTCACAAAGATTGCAAAATTTTAGTAGAGAGAGTTCAAAAAAGAATTGGAGATTGGAAAAACAAATGGCTTTCTTTCGCGGGTCGTAAACAACTTGTTATTTCCGTGCTTTCTTCAATGCATTTGTATTGGGCTTCGGTTTTTATTCTACCGGCTGGTATAATACACGACATTGAACAATTAATGTGTGGGTTTCTTTGGTGTCAAGGGGATATGAAAAGGGGTAAAGCAAAGGTGTCGTGGGATGATGTATGTGTGCCAAAATACGAGGGTGGGTTAGGGATTCGGAAACTTGATGAGTTCAACACTGCTCTTATGTCAGCTCATATTTGGAAGATCCTAACCAATAAAGCTACTTTATGGGTTCGATGGATACACACTTACAAATTGAAGAATCGCAATTTTTGGGACATCCCCGTGTGCTCGAATGTAAGCTGGGGTTGGCGAAAATTATTGTCCATTCGAAATACCATTCGGTCATTTATTTGTTATAAGATTGGAAATGGGTGTAAGGTATCTGCTTGGTTTGACACATGGGATGCAAACGGGCCTGTTATGCCGCATGTTTCTAACCGTGCTATTTTTAATGCGGGGTTTACGCCACAGGATAATGTTGCTAATATAGTGCATGGATCTGAATGGAGATGGCCTCAAAGTTGGTTTGTAAGATTTCCATCTCTATGTAATTTTATTGTTCCTGATCTTCAACCAAATCAAGAAGATAAGCTCGTTTGGAAGTCAATTGATGGATCTTTCAAGGACTTTTCAGTTAGTGAAGCGTGGCAGTCTATTCGTAAAAGGAGTAATGAAGTCAGTTGGCACAAGTTAGTTTGGTCAAAGTACGGCATTCCGAGACACTCTATTCATCTTTGGCTAATTATGCGTAGGAGACTCAAAACGCAAGACAGGTTAAAGCAATGGGACGTCGGTAATAATGTCGACTTAAACCTGCTTCGGTGCCCTCTATGCAAGACTCAACCTGACTCTCATGATCACCTATTTTTTGAATGTCCGTTCTCGACTAAAGTCTGGAGTATCGTTCTAAATATTGCTGAAATTCAGAGCATATCGCCTATTTGGAATGACATTATTCAATGGATTTTGCCCTTGGCTTTAAAAGAAAATGTTGATAGCATTGTAGGGCGTCTTATTTTGGCTTCGTCTGCTTATTTCATTTGGCAAGAACGCAACAATAGAATTCATGCCAAACCGAGTCGGGACGAAGATCAAGTGGCTAAAGTTATTGCGGAAATGGTCCGGTCTAAGCTAGCTTCTATCAAATTCAAGAAGAAGGCGAGAGTGGATCGCATGAAGAACATTTGGAAGATTGCTTAAGTGCTATGAGCAAAGCTATATTCTGATGTCATAGTAGTCTAGTTTTAGATTGTGTGTTATTTGGCTGTTCATATTTGAGCATGTTCAAGTATGATTGTTTGGCGATTTCGTTTCGCGCTTAAGAGTGGTTTCATCACCACTCTTTCTTGTACGTAACTTTAATTTTTTTCTAATATAATTCACCGGGTATAATCCCTTTACCAAAAAAAAAAAATGGAAACATAATATTATTTAGGGTTTTTCTAACATGTGCCCTTAGGCACATGATAAGAGTGGGCCCGTGTGTCCTTTTTACTCAGGGATTTATAAAAAGTAAATAGATTTTTTTTTTTTTTTTTTTTTTTTAATTTAAAAAATGATAAGAATCCATAAAAATGACAAAAAAACCCACCTCTTAACATGTGCCTAAGGGCACAAGTTAGAAAATCCCTATTATTCTAGACTTATATAACCCGTACATACTACCATATATTAGTAATCTATAATTTCTTTTTTCAGTCTATGTGGGATAGGTGTTAGGATAGATGGTTACAATAAGTCTCCATTAAAAAAAAAATAAAAAAATAAAAAATTAAATAAATAAATAAATAAAAGTTAGTACACTATTATTAATTAAATCCTTTTGAGCACATCAAAAAAGAAATTAATATGTGTTACCTGGAACTACTGATCAAAGTATAGAAGCAACGAATGGTTGTGTTTGGAGCGCTGACTTCTATATCATTCTTTGGTCTTCAACTCTACTTTCTAATTCGACGTTCGTTGAACAAATAGTGATTTATATTGCATGAACGGCAACTACATTATAATGTTACTCAAAAGATGTAGATCGATGAGAACACCGTGACCCCAGGCACCACACCACTTAGGTGCCGACCTGACCCTTCCATAATTAAGGACCAAGCCCCAGGCAATGATCTCATATCCAAGTAACCTAATTAGAGCATCTGTAGTGTGGATTGTGGACCTTTAGATTTAGACATCCTTGAATATTCAAAGTCGATAAGCATCTAAACATGATGATTGGAATAGTAGTTGTTGATCGTCATTATCGTTATTGTGTATGTGTAAGATCACATTAGAACTAGAATACTTATGGCTGTTCTATCTAAATGAAAATAAGATACTCCAACTCATGTTTTCATTAGTTTTTAAAATGTGATTTCTTTCCTAACCTGGTGAAATTAAAGATTAAACATGTTCTAAAGTGCCAAAAAAAAAAAAGCTAAGAGTTTATACGCGTTTTCTAATACTTCGAGATGTGCCAGATTTTTTCAGTCATGCACACTATGATGCATTGAAAACACTACACTATTCTCAACACATTTATTATACATAAACTTATGGCATATAAGTAACCAACAATTTCTATCTTCACCCAATGTGGGATAGAGCGTTAGGATAAAAGATAAGTAAATATCTTCATTAAAAAGAAATTATAAGAAATAAAGAATTCAAGAGTTCTTAACAGTTGGTAAAAGAAAAAATTGTTACATGGAACATCAAATTGTTGTTTAGAAACAACTAGTTTATAACAAGAAACAAAAAGGCAACAGATTGGATAAAAGAACCTATGATGATTTTTACTAAGAAAAAAGGATTAGCTTTTACTTACCTCAAATTGTTTATATAGAAATCTATATGCTATTGTATAAATTGTGAATGTACATATACAGGTTTACATGTAAGTAGGCAACATAGAGATTGTTCTTCGCCTTGTAACATTTACATTCTTGTGAATATCACTGGAATTCCTTCGAACAATTGGTTTTAATGAGATATATGTTGGTTGTTGACTGATGAGTTGGTACTAGATAAAAATAGTAATTAACTTGTGTGAAATCAAAGATAAAAATAGTTTCTACCAAAACATGTTTTACAGTAAAAAAAAAGATTTAAGAAATTGTTAAGTGTTGAGTGTTCATATAAGTTTTCATGCGTTCACCACCCGACGGGCAGGGGAGGAGCCCGAAAATTTTGCTCGATTAAGACAATTAAAAGAGATGTCGAACAAATTCGTCCTATTCAGCATTGTAGGTCTTACTTTCAACTGTCTTGCCATAGCCTACGAGCCTGCACCCATGCAAGATTTATGTGTAGCTGATGCTAACAACTCAGGTATTGTATTTTAACAAAAGTAGTCATTTGTACAAATCTTTCTGTCAAGTATTTTATAGCTACATGTAAGTATGTAGCATGCACTTAATGTAATGTAACATATTGTGCAGTGAAAGTAAATGGTGTAGCATGCAAGAATCCAGGGCAAGTTCACGCAGAAGATTTCTTCTTCAGTGGGCTCCACATCAAACGCTGTAGGATCAAGGGTGACCCAGTCTTTGCGACTCAGCTACCAGGACTAAACACTTTGGGCATCTCAATGCTTCAAATTGATTATGCACCATGGGGACTAAATCCCCCTCATACTCACCCAAGAGCCACCGAGATCCTTACAGTTCTTGAAGGGACCCTACAAGTCGGATTTGTCACTTCTAACCCCGATAACTGTTTTATGACTAGCAAGGTACTGCAAAAGGGTGATGTTTACGTATTCCTTGTAGGACTTGTACATTTCCAGCGGAGTGTTGGACATGGAAATGCAGTAGTTATTGCTGCATTGAGCAGTTAAAACCCAGGTGCGATGACAATTGCAAATACTGTTTTTGGCTCATAGCCACCAATTCCGAGTGATATTGTAGCAAAGGCTTTCCAAGTGGATAGCAGTGCGATGGCTCAGCTACAATTTTATAACAAAAAAAGCTTAAATTATCAAAATTTTATTCATCATTGGAATGATACTAACATATCATTTTGTTTTATTAATTTTGCGGATTTCTTTGGATTTTCAATAGTTCAGTGCAATATAGGTATATGTTGACTTTTTTAGGTCATATTTAATTTTCATATTCGATTTTAAGATGCATTCCATTACTACTAAAATCTGTATAGAGCTTAAATTTAATTCTTATTATAGGAACTGATAATAAATTACAGCATCATAAAACTTTCTTACAGATTTATAGCAGTTTCTTGGAGTTGATTTGACCTTAAAAGTCAAAGTAAACCATTTTTTACTAGTACAGGATTGATCCCATCTTTTTTTATCATTAGAGGACTTTAGATTTTTTTTGCTAGAATATTTATTGCATGATTATCCATAGGTGGTTGTTGTATAGTTTTGACCACAAAGAGCTCTGTGCGGAATTTGACCACAAAGAGCTCTCGTTTCAGAGGAGGAATCAAATGATGAAGAGCTCACTAAAGATGACAATGACTCGGGAGATGAGGCAGCTGGTGTAGGTTTAGGAGACAAGCCAATGGATGTGGATACAATCAACTAGTAGCCCACACTATTATGGTAGCTGATCCTATGTTTTATAGAGTATGATTTCATTGTTGTGTACAAAAGGCCCATCATGAATTTGTTCATCAGAAGAAAAAGACGAGAAGAGAGTAGCCTGTTATCGGTTTACAAACTGATCCGATTTGTTCATCAGAAACTATATACAAAGAAAAAGATGAGAAGAGAATAGCCTGTTCTCAGTTTATAAACTGATCCGATGATGTACCAGGTAAAAGTCATCATAGCATCATTAGCCCGGAACATGACTTTTAACATTTCTTTTTCCATTGTGACTATAAAACATGTTTTAGAGTACCAAATTAAAAGGAAAAAAAGTCAAGAGTTCGTATATGAGTTTTTGGATATTCAAGGGTTGTCAAATTTTTTCAACCTGACAGACCTTAAATATCAGGAAACATAATACTATTCTCAACACATATAACATAAATACACTTATCGTATATAAGTAACCAACAACTTCTATCTTCAGCCTATGTGGGATAGAGTGTTAGCATAAATACACTTATGGTGATATACATTTGTAATGTATATCATTATAAGACAAGATTCCTCTAATTTTCAATTGCTCTACTTTAAATTCATTAACTACTCTTCTTCAAGTCATTAAAGTGTAGGTCCTCTTACAGTTAGCTCGGAAGATATGCCAAATTTGAAGAAAGTTGTGGTTAGTACTTTTAAGATCCTTCATCAACGTGTAGCTAGCTGGTTCCAATTAAGAAATGAGACTTTTAAAATAATTGGTCCTTTTGAAATTCTCATAATGATTGCACTTCAAACTCGAGCATGATTTTCTCATAGGTTTAGGAATATAGAGCATCGTTTAGTATGAACCTATGAGTTTAGAAATCATTGAGTATTCTAAGTCGATAAGTATCTAAACAAGATAACTTAAATAGTAGTTGTTAATTGTCACTATTGTTGTTAAAAAAAATTGTCACTATTGATGTTGTAGTTGTGTAAGATCCAAACGATATTCCAAAGGATATCCTCGTTATGAACTTTCAACATTGATATAAACATGTTAATTTCATATATGGTTATGATAAGTACGTGTATGAGTTATCTAATAAAATTTATGTTGGTTGTTGACTCCGACTGTCGAATTAGATCGTTCATATATATATATTGCACATTGCATTTTAATCAAAAGAATTCAAATACATTTCTACATTTATATTGTTTCTTTATTTGCTTTCACCGTTTACTTTAGAGTACCAAATTAAAAGGAAAAAAAAAGTCAAGAGTTCATATGATTTTTCGGATATTCAAAGCTCTGCCAAATTTTCTCAACCTGACAGACCTGAAATATCTGGAAACATAATACTAGTTTCAACACATTTAACGCACATACACTTATGGTATATAAGTAACCAACAACTTCTATCTTATGCCGATGTGGGATAGAGTGATAAAAGGTTAAAAAATATCTTTATTAAAAAAATGATAAAAAGGATATAATTCAAGAGTTCTTAACATTTGATGAAAGAAAGATTTGTTACATGGAACATCAAACTAAAGTTTAGAAGCAACTAATTTTATGTATAGAAATTTTGGGTCATAACTTATTCTTGCACTCATGATTCAGGGTTCTCACAAAACATACCTACTATACACAACAGAACTTACAACCAAAGAACACAAATAAGAAATCACAATCTATGTTTTCATTTTATATACTTTTATCCAATACAAAATGATATTCACTGGTAGTAGCGCTAAGGACATTTGGTTTACACTTGGTTTATAAATGCAATGGATGCAGGAAAAATTAACTCTAGTTATAGAGTGAATAACCAGTATATGTAATCTCGGTGAGTAAGATCATGAAATGTTGACTACTTAAATTTCTTACTGTTCTTGAGAAAATGGCAATGCTTGGATCGGCATTCTTTGTCCTTGGTTAAATTAACAAAGAGTGGCCATCTTTAAACAAGGCTTAAAAAACCAAACAACATTAAGAGTTAGAGAAAAAGTAACTAAAATTTAAAACCATTTCGCCATCATTATTGAGAAAATATACCCGATACACTACACTTTAACGATTGACCGACTTTGCACTCACATTGCAGACTATAGCAATGAAGCCAACATGATTCAAATGGTTAGGGGGTGTTTGAATGCGTTTTGAAAGGATCTTTTCGAATTTCTTAAATAAATAGATTCACAACACCTAACTGAAATTTATGTACGGATTGTTAAATCCTTAAACGAATTGATAATGACTCACGTTATCGGAACATCACTAATGTATAATCCTGACTTTAGGCCAAAATAATCACATATTCATTATTGTAACAAAAGTTTAGTAGCAAGAAAAGGCACCTGGTTTGCAAACTACAGAATAATTGTTTTCAATTAGTTCAGTGCTTTCCTATACTTTTTCACCGTTTTAACGATCCTAGTTTTGTTAGGTAAATTCTTGATTAAGATCACCATTGGGTTACTCTTCACACCCACCATATGGAAGTGTTCAAGATCATCCATCTTCGTTCCTCTTAACACCAATTTTTGCTCCTCATGTAACCAGTTTCTTTTGCAGTCACACTTTTCAAATCAGCTTCATTGATAAAAAAATAAATAAATAAAATTTGATACTAGTGTTAGTAAAAGATTATGAAAGAAGATATTAGTGCAGATGTGAAAAAATGTTAGGTCATATAAGTTGGGTAAGGGATGAAAACGAGTTCGTTTTGAATGGGTCAATTTTGGTACGGGTCAATCCAATATTCTTCTTCTCGGCACCAATTCACTTTCTGCACACACCTAGTTGAATTTGTACTTTGACCCAACCCGACGTAACATAGGGAAACAAACCCGAATTTAGGATTTCACATGGATAAGTAATATGGTAATTTTATTTTCTTAAGAAGTTACTCAATTACAACTAGGGTCTTATCAGCTTACTTTCCCAACCCGACCCGACCCCAACACATGTAAACAGACCAAGTAATCTGCATACAAATATGTAAACTATACCAACACCAAACTATAAATTTTTGGCGTGTGGAAAAAGTGTTTTCAAATACGTACTCTCAGAAGGCATCACTGATGTGAAAGATGGTGGACCGTAGATATATACTTGCACTATTGGCGTCTAGGATCTTTAAACCATATTTTTACCGTCTTCGATAAGAATAGAGAGAAATGAACTTCAGTACTTTCTATATAGATCTTGTTCAAAAGAATCACTATCTACATGCATAAGATTCAAAGATAAAAGTAATTTCCACCAAAACACGTTTTATGGTAAAAACGATTTCAAAAATTGTTAAGAGTTCATATGAGTTTTCAGGCGTTCACAAACCCACGAGTTAAGTTTTCTTAACTCGCCGAAATGATGATTGCCTAAAAACATCATATTATTCTTGACACATAACACTCGCATACATTATGGTATAACTAGAAAGGTGCCCGCCGATGCGGGGGCGGATTATTGGGGTGAAGAGGAGGGAGGTGGGGTGGTGGAAAGTGATTGTTGGGGTGGTTGTTGAGGTGGTTATAAATTGTTGGGGGTGGTTGTTGAAGTGGTTATAAATTATTGGGGGTGATTGTTAGGGGTGGTTGTTTCCATAATTAGTAAGTAAAAGTCTGAATTTTAAGCCTTTCTAATTATAGAATAGTCCCAAATACATTATATAGTAGTATAGATAGTCGCAAACGATTTCTTTCTCCAACCTATGTGGGATAAAATTAAAATAGAAGGTTAGAAAAAGTCTCCATAAACAAAAAATGGCAAATTATTACAGCATAAAATAGATTTTTAAGTGCATGCAATGAAAGAGATGATGCAAGAGTTCATGAAAGTAACAGACATGAAATTATGTGTTGTCTAAAAATGAAAGATTGCAAGTGATAGAGAGTAAAATGTTTACTTTATAAATTGTTTCGATATGTGTTTGAATTAATGGATGAGAGACACTTGATTTGTGGAGTTAGACTATGGGTTTATTTTGCACTCAACATACTTTTGTGCATTTTATTATCGTTCTTATCAATCTTACCAGAATTTTTGTGCATTTTAACCAAAAAATAAGATATAAGCAATGTCAACATACTTTTGCTTTTGAATTGCTACTCTATAACGTTCCCTGTTCACCTAAATATAGGAAATGCGTTAAGGAGCACATAAAGTAATACTTTCTGTTTTCTGAGAAGTTTTAAGAAAAACTCATGTATGAGCTTAGGGACATTCGTTTTGTAATCAACTTACGTTAGCTATTTGTAATGACGAAACACATTGTGTTAAGACTGTAAGTAACAATTTTTTATTTTAACTGATCTCTAACATTTTCCATAGAATCACGTATGAGATTACATAAATGCTTAGTATACTTTACTTCCATTTGCTATGTGTACTGATGGAAAACAGTACAAGTAGCATTTTACATATATAAATCCCCATTTCAGAAAGTGTTGTTTTAATATATCTTTCCCTCTTAAGCTATTTGAGGTACTGTAAAAGATTAGAATTTTCTCCACGAGAACATGTTTTATGGTTAAAAAAAAAAAAAAAAAAAAAAAAAAAAAAAAAAACTAATATTCATTTTGAGACACATACCTGACTTTAAATTTTTTTTAACTTGAAAGACATGGTATACATCTTAGAACATAATATTATTCTATACATGCATAACCCACATACACTAGAGTATATTAGTAACCAACTGTTAAAGTTTGACAATCAAATAACACATATTGCGGAAGCTAAGGATCAAGTATAACACATAAATATTAACTAAAACATAAATAGTAAACGTACCCGATGCACTTCAAATCAACCTTAATTCTTGGACAATTAGATCAATGATAAACCCCTTACCGTTTTGTTTATCGATCTCTTGATAATTACTAAAGTAAGTAATTACCTCGTTCTTGTACACACAAACTACCAACGAATAAAGGTTTGTTGCAAGTAAACAAAATACTTAATGATTTTTGCTTATGGAAAATCGAACCAAGAACCCTTTGAGGAGGGGGGATCCGATCGGCCACAAGAAGAAAGAAAACAAGAAGTTAGGGTTGTGTGTGTGCACAAAAGATTGTTAAGTCTAACCCCAAGGCCTTGTATTTATACTAGGTGATATCTTGGAGCACAAGGAAGGCATGGGTCGACCCCTTGGAGTGGGCTTCGACCGGCCATAGAACCCACAAGGGGTTTCTAGAACCTCCTTGACTCCCAAGTTACACTTTAGTCCTTATCTTTCTTATTTAACGATAGTTAGTCCATACGGTTAACAACTAACGACCGTTTAATCCATTAAGTGTCATAAAAATATATATTTCATACATTTAATAAATATATATATATTTATTTACATTATTCTTGTTTGTAAAGTGTGCAATCCCGAGGTCTCGGGTTCGATCCTAGACATTTACTCATTAATGTTTATACGTAACATTTAACAGCTCCCACTCGTATATCCATTAATAGTAAAATGACATTGGTTAGCGTCTTGCAACACTCCAATGCCCCTAGTCCAATCCGAGCTAGGTTTCCTGGAAAAACCTTTAATGATTCATCATTATAATTATCCTTTCATTACTAATACCGCATTAATAAAAATGTGAGTTTCTTTATTAAAATTCTGTTTCTCGTTTCTTTATGATTGAACAAAATTACCAAAACATCTGAACGTATTCCAGATAGACTTTGGGCATGGCCATGCAAACATTTTGTCAACCCTACGAGGGGCCCAGCAGTATTAAACTTCGAAACAAATCAGAAGGAATAAATTCTTTCTTGACTGCAAGAATAACCCATGAACTTTGCAACACTTCTGAAAACAATCCTTATGACTCCCTGTTACGGTGAGCGGTAGATTGCTTCACAAAAATGCACTACATCCATGACACTTATCTGGTATCTCAAGTCTGAGGATAACTTTAAATATGATTCTCACATAAACATTAAATCATATTGTTGGGATAAGTCCAATATTCAATTCATCGAATATTATGTGAAATTGGTATGACTACGCATCAATATACTTTCAAGTATATCCTAAACCAATACTCAAATTTGTCTTAGTTTAATGATATTCCCATATCATTAATCGACAATGGACATTTAGAATAATAAATTATTCAAGGATCTTAAACATGCAAATATAGGATATATTATTAAGACAATGATAAATAAACATAAAACTTATTTTATTCCATTAAAATAATAATTGTACATTACATCCTTTATCCAAACACTAATCACAAATGGGCATGAAACTTTCAGCTAATCTAAGTCTTACACCTTCAGCATGCTTGTAAAGCTTAGTGCCAGGTAGA
Source organism: Artemisia argyi (assembly GCA_030686995.1). Taxonomy (NCBI): domain Eukaryota; kingdom Viridiplantae; phylum Streptophyta; class Magnoliopsida; order Asterales; family Asteraceae; genus Artemisia; species Artemisia argyi. Next base: position 21,508,411 of record CM060680.1, on the reverse strand, counting down.
GGTTTTGTTAATTGATCTGCCAAGTTATCATCTGTGTGAACTTTGAGCATTTCGATTTCACCTATTTCGACTTGTTCTCGAACATAGTGATGCTTAATCGGGAAATGTCTGGTGCCTTTCATGATTCCAGGCTCATTGGCAAATGTGATTGCAGCAGAATTGTCACAATACATTTTAATAGGTCTTTGAATCGAAGGTGTTAGGTCACCATTTAGTAAACACAAGTATGATTGATAAAGAAATGAGATGAGAATGAGAGTGGGATGATTATGAGAAAATTGAGAATATGAAATGCAAGAGTTTCCTTAATGTTTTCAAATAACCAACCAAATATTACAAGGACCTAAGCTATCTATTTATAGGGAAGGAGCTAGGGCAACACACCCTCTCCCCCTATCCTAGAATTCGTATGGGCCTTATAGCCCATGGATCACTTAAGCTTAAGTCTAGTAAACATGTAATATTTCATAAGTGTAAGTAATAAAATAACTAAAGCAACCTATTATTACAAATGACCGAGACTTCATAAACTAGTAAAACTATGGTTCCAACAATCTCCCCCTAAGGATCGGTCATAATGGTTGCTTGACGTCTTTTGTTGTAATCTTTGACTTTCATAGCTTCAGACGTCTTCAGAAATGACTAGAATAATGATGGATATACTTTGCTCTTAGACTTTGTTCTTTGATGATGTTATAGTGATGGTATTATGAAGTACTCTGCCATTCGTCACTCCTGCGTCTGTGGTGGTTGTCCGCCATTCCAACATACTCATACATCTTTGGACTTAGATTTTCACGTGCAAGAAGTTCCTTATTATACATTGAGATCTTTAGTCTTTAAGCTTTGTAGATTCTTCATAATTGTTGTAGAATCTTTCTTTGAACTTTGCGTTGCTAAGATCTTTGGGGGAGCTTTCTTTGACTTCAAGATGTATGTATGAGCATGTTGGAATCTGCCATCATGGAAGTGAGGTACCTGCGAGTAAACAGTTAGCAATAATACAACCGGTACTTACGGATAAGGAATTAGAGCTCATCAACAGCATATTGTGAAGACTCCTTCTAATCCTTATCCTGGCCGTTCCCATATCAGATACTCCCGAAGGAGCTTACGAGACCTACTAGGTAGCTCAATGACTGGGTGAGTCGCTGGGGATCACTCCACGACTGTAGATCGAGATGGAACCACCGCAAACACTAAGCGTAACCCTTGTGAGGTTACCGAAGTGACCTGTCAAGGCTGTTAGATGATGACCCTGACAGGAGTTTCCGTTCAATCATTGAGAAATACTTATGCACTTCTCTCATAAACGTTCTCGGCAGATTGCTAAGATCTGCGAAGGACTCGATAGTATACAACTGATGCCCATTGATGTAGAACACCAGATGTAGAAATACTAAGTGTTCCTAGGAGATCTTTGATGTATCTCATGGCTCTAGACTCAATAAGTGCACACCTAGGTTTCCTATGCGGAGACTGGGGATGTCCTGATTCAATATCAACCGTCTCTAAGAGATGGGTCGATAGGTTACGTGGGTCCCCCGTGAGAATGAAACAAGTCCTTTTAAGAGAACTTGAGTGGTTCAGAAGGTTTAGTGCATTGCGTCACTGGGTCCATGACGGCTTAATCTTCAATACCGGTGTTGCCTTAGCAACAACCAGTAGCATATGAATTGAACCCGGTGTCTGCCCTAAGGTTGAACATATGGAGGGCTATTTCTTTTCACCCTTTTCATAACTTTTCTTTTTCATTCTTCAACCCCTTCTTTCTCCTTTTCATTCTTTACTCCTTTTTCGTATCATACCTAAGGACTTCTAATTCTAACTATGGGAGATGTCCTTGGGTAGATCCCTCCGGCTTAGGCGGATCATAGGACGGATATTCCTATCTTAATCACCTTATAACTCCACCTGTAGCCAAGAAACCTTTGATCGAAAATCTCTCAAAGTGTTTGTGATAATCAAATGTTTTGGTTAACACTTTGAGAGTTTTGTGTACACTTTTGAAGGGCTCCCCCTGCACATGTGCTCATAAGTGTTAAGTAAATTTGCACATGCGGGAGGAGCAAGCACTTTTTGAATTGATCCACTTTCCGTGAACAAGACCGATTCGAGACACGCTTACATCACTAGTTAGACTAGCTTGAAGTTATTACCCGGCCTGGTCAAGTCCTCAGAAAGTTTCTCGAGATGGTACATTTCTACTAAGACTAATCCTTTTCGAGACACGCTTACGTGGTTAGTTAAAGAGATACATTGTCAGCTTTTAGGTGACAACTAGCTCTAGTAACTAACTTGATGTTATTACCCGTCGAGGATAAGTCCTTTCGATGTAACTAACTTGTATTATCTCGTCAATTCCTGGGTGAATCTGAGTCTAGCTCGCATGAGATTAAACATTACAACAACTTTTAACTTTCATATTTTAATCACTTTCCTTTCTCCCCCTCAAAAATAGCATATAAGATGTTGTTTTTGACAAGCATTTGATTAAAATATGCTTTTGGAGTCTTACGGGGAGATTCATCAGGAACTTTTATATTTAGAGCAAAGTATTTTAGTTTTGACAAGTGCTCCCCCTCAACAAGTGATTAGGTCTTATTGAGGTGAAATACTTGTTCTTTTGAGCAGAATTATGAAAAATCAGAAATGTTTGATTAATTCTACTCAAAAGTAAGAAGCCTTCGCTCCTTATGTGAGGATTGAGGCACTGATGCGTACCTCAGGGTCCTTTCAATACAAGATCGGGTTGTACACTGTTATGTGTGCACAAACCATAATGGAAAAAATGATTCAATCAAATGAACTAATTGATAATGAAAAATATAACCAAATGTACCAAGTTATTCTTCGTCTGGAAGTGGAGCATCGAAGTCAGTGAACTGAGGTTCTGGTCTTACGAAGAGTCTGACAGGAAACGAAGGTCTGACGCCGATGTAACTTTCCAGTCGTCTGATCTGTTCCCGTCGAAATAACCTTTCCTCAATCTTTAAGACAAAATTCCTAACTTGTCTTCTGATGCTGGATTTCCATCTTGGTGGTTCCCCCTTTGCTATCTTACGACGATCATCGTTCAACCTTCTGACAAGCCCATCACGAACAGATTTGAGTGTAACATCACAGAATTTGTGGACCTCATCGAACCTCATGAAGCTTTGTAGCTTTTTGCTGTTGATGTAGGTGAAACCAAACGGTTCTTGATTGAGAGTGAACTGTGGTGTTTGATAGATTCCATCAAAGTAGAATTGTGGCTTTGTCAAATTGATCTTCTGTTGGTAACTTTCCACACCCAGTTGAAGATCTTCCACTCTTTCTTGAACAATCAGTCGTCGGATGTAAAGAAGTAATGATGCCATAAAGTTGTACTGTACATCTCTGTCGAAACCCCGCATTCGTCCTTGAACCTTTTCAAGATACATGTCTTCTATGTCGTTGAGATTAAGGTCGGGAAAGTCGGCTTCGGAGAATTTGTACTTCCTTTCATCTTGTCGTTTAACAACAATTTCACGCATGAATATGTAGTTAAACCGTTTCGACTGTTGAATCTCCAAGATAGCGATGATCTTAGATTTCTGCTTCACATTTTCCAATGATGTTTCTTCTAATCTGCTGGTATAGCCGAGACGACGACGATCTGGCCAATGTTGAATTCCATGTAGAGCATCTCTGTCGTAAGCTACGATGGAGTTGCTGAAAATACGGGTGGTTTCTTCAATGGCTGGAATTTCGTATCTAGCGGCTGGTACTGAGATTGTGAGTGAGGAAGCATATTTCTTCTTGGATATCTCCTGAGTGAGCTGGATGTTGCGAAGATCTTTGTTGAAGAAGAAGTTGTAAGGTATCTTTGGTTTGTCTGGAAATCCTTTCAACGGTAATGGTTTGGTCCAGTCGGTGAAGTAAGGTTTTTCATGATTCTTGGAACTTAGATCGATATTCACTTCAGGATTTAACCAGTCAAAGTCGGCAGACATTGCACTGGCTATATTCTGCATATGGTAATCGTATTCGACTTTGTTTCCAGATCTTTTCTTGAGGAATTCTTGTGCATCCCTATTGATTCTTCTAAGCTCTGTCTTTGTGAGTTTGTTGATGTGAAGATCCTTCATAATGACCTGGGTGAACTGAAGAGTGTTACCAGGAAGAGGTTCTTCTTCTTCCAGAGGAGGTTGTGCTTGGACCATTTCTGTCAGCCAATCATTCTTAGGGTTGTCATCATTGTCGAGCCATGAATGACGTGTTTTCTTCTTGGATTTCTTAGACTTGGATGTAGCATCTTTGTCTTTGGCTTTGGACGGTGATGATGGACCAGCATGAGAATCATGAGTAGGTGGAGCACGGTAATCGGTGTCATGTTGATCTTGGAAGTGATCAGTTTGTTCCATGAGAATTTCTTCATCTTCGGTTTGACCTTTACCAGTAGAAGTGGGTTGTTGTTGAGTTCCAGGAGGAGTGGAGTCCTTTTGTGGTTGTAGAGAGGATGAGGGACCTGTTCCAGACTTAGGTTTCTTGCCCTTGGATTTTGGGTCAGGATCGTCATCTTTTCTAGTCCGTTTACGGGTTCCAGCATCTTTGCATGACTCCTTTGATATGTAAGCCGCCATAGCCTCATGAAGTGCTTTTTCTTCAGCAGTTTGTGTGGTTTTGGAGGCAACATTGTCGAAGATTTTGGCAAGCATTTCGTTGAAGGACAGTTCAGGGACAGGTGGAGTCACAGTAGAAGGTTTAGCGGTGTGAAGCGTGAATGGTGTAGTAGACAACATTTTCTTCGTAACACTCCTGATTCTGTGATCCAAGTTGTCATTGATTGGTTTGAGAAGGTCTGCAATGGTAGGAGTGATCATCTCAACCAGATTTTCAGTGAGAAAATCATGTGTTGCAGTTCTGATAAAGCCTTCGTAATCAGATTTCAAGAACTTGTCGATCAGCTGCGTAGAATCCTGGAATTCCTCAACTTGTTTGGTAAGTTTGGTAACCATGTCGGTGAGTTTGTTCACTTGCTCCTGAAGATCAACTTGTTGTTTTGGTTCATTGATCGAATGCTGTTTAGATGCGGTTTCAGAAGGTGTGGGTGATGAGTGCTCTGGTGATGATTCGGATGACGACTCGTGTTGTGAGTTTGAAGAAGAAGCGGGAGGAGTCGGATCCTTTGGTGGAGAGTCTCGAGGAGGTGGAGGTTGTGCTGATGAAGTCTGCTGAGAGGATGACTGAAGAAACATGTTGGTGTCGAACGCATTCTTCTCTTCGTTTTCCTTTCTTCGACGTTCTTCTGCTTCCTCTGCTTCTCGTGCAAGAAACTCCGGAGTAATGAGGTATTCATGTTCTCGATCCGTTGCAATATTCTCTAAACCACCAACATTCTCCTCTAAAGTAGTAGTCTCAGTCATGTGGACATCTGCAGTCTTGTCCGTATCCTTAATGTTGTCATCAGGTTGTGGAGCTGACTTTGACGTTGTTGGAGGAACCATGCTGCTTGTAGCCCCTACATGTTCTGACTGATCGATAGGTGGTGGTGTAGGAGGTTGAGACATGAGTCGGCTTTCAAGAGTTGCTTTCCTCTGCTCTTTCCTGAGTCGCTTTTCTTCAGCTCGAGTGTCGACAACTATACTCTTCAGTTTGCGTTTATCGACTAACGGTTCAACGATCGGTTCATCTTCCTCATCATTCGGTTCATTGATAGTGACACCTTTTCTTCTCCTTGTCTCATCTTCATATGTTTCAAGACTTTGTTGTACGGCAATCTCAATAGCAGGGAATCCTTCTTCAGGTGCTCTGTATCTCAGTTCATAGTCTGGTTCTTCATCAGATTCCGTATCAAACTCGGATTCGGAGTCAGAAGGTGGAGGTGTTGGTTCATCATGAAGAGTGTATTCTGATGTTACCTTCTTCTTTGGCTTGGCAGCAGGTTTGGGTTTGGTTGTAGGTTTAGGTGTGATAGTAGTCTTGGGTTTTGCCAATGAAGCAGACTTAGATCTTGTGTGAGGTGATCCAGTGGTGCTTGTTGTACTCCCAGACTTTGCATCTCCCTTGCTACGAGTCTTAATAGTTGCTTCTTCCTGTACACCTTTGTAAGCCAGATCATACAACTTGAAGTTCGCCCTTTGCTTAATATTGTCATTCAGAAGGTATTCGGGAATCCTCATTCCTTTGATCTTGGTAGAGGTAGTGGTCGATTTGATGAATGAGGTGGTGAAGTCGTCCTCGAAGAGGTGCTTCGGCTCATTAGGATCAGCCATCCTTTTGATGAATTCTGGTGAACTTTTGCAGAGATGTTCGATGATAAGCTTGGTGAATCTCGTGAAAGGTATCATAGTCTTTGCACGTTCAGTCTGAATACTGTAGACGATATCATTCATGATAGGAACTGCAAAGTCAATCGGTGTCAGAGTCACCATTCCCCAGAATGTTTGCAGGTGTTCGAGTCTTGGATGTTCATGACCACTTTTCCTTCCAGATATAGATCTTACCACCAATAGACAGAATGTTCTCCAAGGCTGTGGAATATGCTTGACATTGAATTTGGAAAGCTTGACAAGAGGTATATCATCATCAACCTCATATCCTAGTTCAATGAAGAAGTCAAGAAGTTCCAGGTCAGGTAGGATGGGAGCAAATTCAGTGTCAGGTTGTGGCATGAGGAGGGCTGTTCGAAGAACGTCATGATCCACAGAGTACTTTTGGCTATCCAAGGTAACAGTGAAGGACTCATCATCCAAGTTGGCCTGAGCGGTAAGCCAGAACTGGTGAAGGTAGAATAGAGGAACTGAGGTAGAGCAGGTGAGTAGGGTTTTGCAAGGATGTGCCAGTAGGATATCTTTCACAATCATGCATGATTTCTCTGTGATATTCAACTTGTGGAAATCAACTCGGGGGTTGTTGTTGACAAGCGTGACATGGTAGTCCTCGGGAGTGATGTCATTCAAGGTGAGTAATGGAAGAGGTTGTTCTGCGATGTTCTCAGTGTGTTCAGCCATGTTAATCTGAAAAGTATCATCATAAGCCAGACATCCAAACGTGTTATGAGTTAGCACAGTTTAGATATTGGATACAGATAACTACTTAAACAATTAAGCACAAATACGTCATTTAAGAATGAGTCAAATAATGCAAATGGCTAATAAGTACAACACAATTCACATAACATCACATTTCACAACACTAATGAATCATACTTATCGAGAAACAACTTATCAATCAATTCTATAAACAACCTATCGAGAAACTGATGTTATCGAGAAAATTTAACTTATTGAATGATTTCGATAAATGACACATAATTGAGAAAGTGTCATCTCGTGAAACATTATCGAGAAAGTTTATCGAGAGAACATTGATAATTATCGAAAAATCATTATCGAAAAAATTTTATCGAGAAAGAACTTTATCGAGAAAGTTTAATCATTTATCGAAAAAAAATTATATCGAGAAAGAACTTTATCGAGAAAGTTTAATCATTTATCGAAAAACATTATCGAGAAATTGAAGATTTCGAAAAAGTGGGGTTACCAAAACGATTTCGATAAATGAAAAATTTATCAAGAAAATTATCCTCAAAATATCGAGAAACATAATATTATCGAGAACTTGAGTTTCTCGATAATTATCAAAAGATCTCGATAGAACTCAGTTTTCTCGAAAATATTCTTATACAAGAATATAGTCGAATTCACATGAAATTACACCTTTGTCAACTTCACAAATCATGTTACCACTGATATTGGTCTGTCATAGATATTCAAATACAAGAGACATGTATATCTCGATAATTCCGAATCGAAGCATACAAGTTTTATCGAGAACCATGAATGAAATATGAGAATAATCCAAGCAAGATTGATTATGCACATTAGAGACCAAATAAGCAAATCCCACCACAAAAATCAACCATATAATCACAGATGCTAAAACATCCACTTCGACCCATTCTTTTTGACATCGAGAACCAAGCAAACTTGATAGAATGAGATAAAATCAGATGAGATAGTATTAGAAACAAGTAAAGTGACTAAACCCCATCAAGAATTAACCATCACAACAAGTTACTCGTATTTTTCGAAATCCTAACCCTAGTTCTCGACATCACTAATACAAAAGATCTAACCATTGAAAACTCAATTTACCAAGATCCTATGTTTGAAATACCCTAGTGAATCCATAGAAACTTAAAATTAAAGGATCAAGGTCGTGGTTTGCTCGATTGATTATGAACCGTGGGTTTTAGAAGTGGGTTTTGGTGGTTTTGAAATTTGTAGGGTTTAAGTGGTACGGTTTGTTTGTTTATGTAATATAAAAACTTTGAATATTGTCACTTTAAGTCCTTGGACTTTAATACCAAACAAACTAGTGTACAATAGTTTAATAATTAGAAAAACTTTGACAATAAGGGTCCTTAAACTATGAAGTACTTTAACTAGAACCCTAAAGTAACTAGCAAGACTGTTGACATTTGAGAAGAGACTTTGTTAAATTAACTTATGAAGACTTAAAACCACCCGCACATTCTCCGAACCGAAAAAGAAACAAAAATTATGCGAGTATATCTATTTGAAATTGTTTGTAAAAAAATTTAAGCGTGACTCCCCCTCAACACTTGTAAAGTAAGAACAAGGTGTTGAATGGAAGCGATATACATGCATTAGTTTGTTTGTTTTTTTTTTTTTTTTTTTTTTTTTTTTTTTTAGAAAAAAATGTGAAAAATCTTTTTGGATTTAGATTAGTTATAGTAAAGAAAGAAATACTAATATTATACAGAGATAGTTGTGATGTTTGACAATCAGTGGTATTTCAAAAACTTTTCCAGATCCTCTGGTGTCAAACATCTCATACCAATCTGGTGAACTAGACTAGCAAACCTTGATGGTGCCAAAGATTTAGTAAGTAAGTCCGCCAATTGGTACTCAGTTCCAACGAAATAAAGTTCAATTGTACCCCTTTCCACATGCTCCTTGATGAAATGATAACGGAGATCGATGTGTTTGGATTTGCAGTGATGCACAGTGTTGCAGGAGATAGCAATCGCACTCTTTGAATCACAGTAGATAGGAATCTTGTTGAATAGGTAGCCATAGTCTTTAAGTTGTGATCTCATCCAAATGACTTGAGCACAACAAGCCGACATGGCTACGTATTCAGATTCTGTAGATGACAAAGACGTGCAGTCCTGCTTCTTAGATTGCCATGACACAAGTTTGTCGCCAAGAAACTGTAATCCACCAGATGTACTTTTGCGTGTGTCTAAACATCCTGCATGATCAGCGTCTGAAAAAGCAATTAGTTCAAAACCAGAATCCTTCGGATACCAGATTCCCAAGTTAATGGTTCCCTTTATGTATCGAAGGATTCTTTTGACCTCATTGAGGTGTTTTTCAGTTGGTCTTGACTGATAACGTGAGCACATGAAGACAGCAAAAACTATATCAGGTCTACTAGCTGTGAGATACATGAGGGACCCAATCATACTTCGGTATTTGGTAGGGTCAACGGGAGTCCCATGTAAATCAGCATCTAGTTTTGTGGTATAACCCATTGGTGTATTATAAGTATCACAAGTCATCATTCCATGTTTCTTTAATATTTCAAGAGCATATTTTGACTGATGTACAAAAATTCCACGGGGTGATTGATGAACTTGTAGTCCTAAAAAGAACGTAAGTTCACCCATCATGGACATTTCAAAATTATCTTTCATTAATTTAGCAAAATCATTAGAATAACTTCGTTTTGTTGAGGCAAAAATGATGTCATCGACATATATTTGAACAACAAGTAAGTCCTCCCCGTAGGTTTTTGTAAATAGTGTGGGATCCACCGATCCTTTGAAAAATTTATTGGCCAGTAAGAAAGTGGACAGTTTATCATACCACGCCCGTGGGGCCTGCTTGAGTCCGTAGAGAGCCTTTTTGAGTCGGTAGACGTGATTAGGACGCTCAGGATCAACGAAGCCTTCAGGTTGGCTGACATAAACTTCTTCACGGAGATCTCCATTCAGAAATGCTGTTTTCACATCCATTTGGAAGACTACCATATTCCTATGAGCAGCATAAGCCAAAAAGATCCGAACAGCTTCATGTCGTGCCACTGGAGCAAATGATTCAGCAAAGTCGAGACCTTCAAGTTGAGAGTATCCTTTCGCTACCAGACGTGATTTGTTACGGATGACTGTCCCTTCTGCATCAAGCTTATTCTTCCAGATCCATTTTAACCCGATGACAAAGACTCCGTCGGGTCTTTCAACTAATTCCCAGACTTCTAATCTAATGAATTGCTGAAATTCCTCTTGCATGGATTCAATCCAGTTGTCATAAGTCATTGCATCTTTAATGTTCTTTGGTTCTTCGTGACAAACTGTGAGTGCGTAGATGCAAGTTTCTCCATCTGTGTGAAGTCGTTGTCTTGTCATAACAGGTGCATCTGGATGGCCAATAATATGAACTAGTGGATGGTCACGAGTCCATTTATGTGTTGAAGGGTGTAGTTGATATGTATCTCGCATGTTGGCAGGATCCAAGTTGCGTGTTTACGACGCAGCTATATCAGAAACTGTAGTAGCTGGTGCAAACGGATTAATGAACGCATCAGGATCATGCTCTGCGGTTTGTGGAACTAATAGTTGTGGTGGATCTTCAGCTGAAAGGCGGGAAGTGGAACCAGTTTGTTCTTCTAGAGATGGTGATACAATTGGAGGACCGTCTTTCTCAACACTTGTAGAAGTTTGTTGAGGTGAGTCTGGTACTTGAATATGATCAGGTTGAGCAGCGGAATTAGGTGAGACCTCAGTAGGACGGTATTCAATTGTGTCATCAAATAGTGGAGCAAACAAGGTTTCTAATTCTTTGCGGTTAAGTGGCAATGGTTCAGCTGAAGATGCCGGAGAGTTAAGACGGTTAAATTCGGGTCCTAAGCTGTGTTGCTCAGAAGCCATCTGTGTGAGCTCATCAAAATTAGCGTGAATGGTTTCTAGAATTTCTCTTGTTCGACGATTCCATATCCGAAAACCTTTAGAATGTTCACAGTATCCAACGAACACTCCAATGTCAGCCTTTGCTTTAAGTTTACCTAAATCATCACGATCATTTTTCGGATAGCACAGTGCTCCAAATACATGAAAGTAATCGATGTTTGGTTTCCTTTTGTGAACAATTTGATATGGTGTTTTGCGATGGCGTTTTGTAATCATGCAACGGTTTTGAGTATAACATGCGGTTGAAACAGCTTCTGCCCACAAGTAGTCAGGTAACTGAGCATTGATCAACATAGTTCTAGCAGCTTCCACTAACGTCCTGTTGCGTCTTTCAACCACACCATTTTCTTCTGGGCTTCTAGGAATCGATGTCTGATGTTCAATTCCCACTTTCTCATAATAAGACCGTAGTGTCTGATTCTTAAATTCAGTTCCATTGTCAGTTCTGACGATTCGTACTGTGTTGCGAAGCTGAACTTGAATTTTGGTGAGAAAGGTGATGATCATCGAAGGAGCTTGATCTTTACTTCGTAGAAAATAAACCCAAGTCCATCTGGAGAAGTCATCTACAATTACTAGTATGTAGCGTTTACCGTTGATACTTTGAACACGCATCGGTCCACACAAATCCATATGTAGCAGTTGTAAGACATGATTCGTACTTTGCTCAGGTTTAGACGGGAAATGAGCACGAGTACTTTTTCCTTGTTCACAGGCTGGACATAAGTGATCTTTGGTGAAACGGAATCTTGGAAATCCATCGACAAGTTTGAAACGAGCAAGGTCAGTCATGGTTCTGAAATTCAAGTGTGAGAGACGTTTGTGCCATAACCAAGATTTAGTCGATTCAGCTTTGGAGAGAAGACATATCGGAGATGTTGCAATCATATCTGACATTGAGATTGTATAAAGATTGGAGCCGCGTGAGCCAGTCATAAGATCGTTTCCTTGTAAGTCACGAACAAAGCAGGTTTTCTCACGAAATGCAACTTCTAGATCCCCATCACAGAATTGACCAACAGAGAAGAGGTTGTGTCCAAGGCCTTCCACATAATAAACACGGCTTATTTCGATGTTCCCACTGACATAGTCACCATAACCCATGATAAGAGCGTAATGATCATTCCCGAATCTGACAGTTCCAATAAACTTTGAGACAAAGTTGTGTAGCAGTTTGAGATTGCCTATCATATGTCGGGTGCATCCGCTATCAACAATCCAGAGAACGATCTGTACCACCTGTATCACCAGAAGAAGACACGGGTGGAACAGAAGTAAGGGTGGAACCCAAAGAAATTGCGGGTTCCTGTTGGTTAGAAACACAAGTATTCAATAATTTAGGGATCCATTTAAAGTCTGGTTTGTGTTGTAACCAACGTTGCCAATTCCAACTAGTATTTGCTTTCTTAATGTTAAATGCACTAGTGGTTGGCTGTGCCCTAGATTTGTTCTCGGCTCTTATGGGGGTAACTTCAACATCATTAGAGACCGTAGAAGACGGCTTTCCTAAGTTAGACTTAGAGGCAATAGTGGGCCTAGAAGGAATGCGTGTCCTACGTTTCTTATGACGATTGAGAAGAGAATTAGCTATACATTTAGTGTGATCACCAGATGAGACGCTTGTACGACAAAACACACAAGATGCATTAATATTCAAAACATTTAAAGGTTCATCATTCGTTACATTTAGATTTTGATTACAATTTGCCAGATTAGAATCTAAATCTGATGCAACATGAGTTTTATTCAAATTCCTAAGTTGGTCTTCTACTTCCTGAGCTTCTAGGTGTCCTCTCTTACGTTGCAAGATCCTATTCTTCTTTTTACTTTTTCGCTTGGGTCTGCTAACGCTAGTAGTGGAGACTAGTCCTGTAGAAGTGGAATTGTCAACATTAGTGTTTTGAATAACCTTTCCTTTATCAGTTTTGTCTAATTTATACATTCCTGGTGCTATCACCGTGGTGTCAACCATCTTTCCTTTTTCAAGTATCTTAAGTTTCTCTTTCAACTCGATGATGATGTGATTCTTATCCTGAATATTAGACTCAAGTATACCATTGCAATATTTGATGTCTATGTGGTTTTGTAGAAATTCGCCATTTTCAATTTTTAACTTCGAAATTTCTTTCTCGTATTTGAGACACAAACCTTTTAAAGACTCATTGTTTTTGCAAAGTTGACAAGAGTTTGAAACATTGTGACTTTGAAACTTCAATTCCCTTTCAAGACTTTTAGCTTGACACCATTCAAGCCTTTGATTGAGTAAAAAAATTTCATTTGAAAACTGTTTTGTCACATCATCATTCTTTTTCCTCAACTTATCATTATCCTGTTTGAGTGTCTCAATTTCCTCATTCAACAAATTATTATCAACACAAAGATCATCCATAAGCATAGAAGTACCAGATTTATAGAGATCATTCATGATAACAGACAAAATATCAGCACAGAGAACTTGTTCCAAGAGTCGATCAGCATCATTTTTGAAAACTTTAGTTTGTAGCTTTTGGACCAAAATCTCATTTTCAGCAGTATCAAAAATGTTTATCATATTTTTGACCTCCTTTTGAAGTTCCTGATCCCAACGTGTAGCACATAAACGGAGGTGTTGAACAATTGGTTTCATTTGTTTTTGAAAAATATCTCTCTTTTTTCGCTCGTAAGCGGATTGAAAAGTTTCAATTTTTATTTCTGAATTGCGTTCAATTGTTTCCTCCAAAATATCGATGTCTTCCAAAAAGGTTTTGAAATAATTTAAGACACGACATTTTGGTAAACGTGTAAGTTCACCGGATGATGGTAAAGGACCATTAATTTGTGCTACAGGTGGGACAGGAGCTGCATTGTGAGATGAAACATATGACTGTTCGATAAACCATGATTTCTCAGGTAATTCCTTTTGAGTGACAAAAGATTTTGAAAGTGGAGGAGCTTTTGAATAGTCATATGGTGTCCAATTTTGAACTTGACTCATTTTAGACCGACTCTCTTCTTCAAGTTCTTCTTCCTCCTCAGTATCAAAAACAACAGCACGCACAATCGTATTATCAAAAAAATAATCCATACTGTATATTTTTGGAATTTCTTTGAATGTTGTATGAAGAAACATAGAGTTGTAATCACCAAGTGCATAGCCTGTATTTGGTTTCGGTTTTAAAGTGAATTTCTGAATTGTTGTGACAGAGTTCCCGTGTTTGTAAACAATGTGACGAAATTCTTTGAGTTGTTTTTCAAGATCAACAATATCACCGAGTAAGTTATCTATGTACTTCCTTTTCCGTATTTTATGTTCATGAAAATCCTTTTTACAACTTGACAATTCAGTTTCTGTTTTTGAAAGTTCAGTTTGAAGACATTCAACTTTTGTATTCAATTCACGCTTCTCACTTTCAAGTTTCGAAATCAACTTTCCATGTGACTCAATTAAGTCTTGCATTTTGCGTTGAAGATTTTGTTCATTGTTGTAAGACTCTTGAAAAGCTTTTTCAAAACTTTTAGTGTGTTTTATCTTTTCATCTTGATTAGAAAGCTGAATTTTGTAACACTCAATGTCTCTTGCAAGTGTTGCATTAGTTTCTTTTAAAACTTTGTTTTTCTCGTTGCACTTTGCAATTAGCAATTTTTGAGCATTCAGTTGTTTAGACAACATTATGAGGTCAGGGTCTGGATCAAATGATGGTTCATGTTGTTCTAAATTATCATGTTTATCACTCTCAATAGGATCATCAAATGAAACAACTGTGTCATCATCAAATATGACAACTGTGCTTATTTGATCATCTTGTTGAGATGATGAAGATGATGTAGATGGAACAACTTGCGCCATATCTGATTCAGAGGCAGAAGGTGAGACAATTTCATTAATAAAGCATGCATTGAGGTCATGTACCTGAGACAAGCCGTCAGTGTCATACACTGGACCTGAATCATTGAGCTTAAGTTCCTACATGTTGGCCATAAGCATCACAGCAGCATTGGCTTCCAGATCTTCCATGTCATCATCGTTGTTCACATTTGCCATGAAGTTGTTGTCCTGTTCAGGGAAATGTCCATATTTTTCATCTTGAAGAGCCATTAGTAATGCCTGCTTGTGAAACTTGCTACCCCGAGTTCTCGGTTTGGGACATGCTGTCGCTATATGACCTTGTTCATTGCAATTGTAGCACCATACTGTATTCCCTGAGTTTGAGTTCCTAGTTGCAACTGATTCAGACCGTGGCTGAGATGATCCTGAGTTGTTCCTGAACCCACCATTATTACTAAACCTCTGACCGTTCCCATAGTTTCCTGAAGAGCTTCCCGAACCAGATCGACCATAGCTACGATTCTGAATTTCAACTCTTCCATCATGAACAACTGCTTGATTCCTGGTATTTGAAGATGAACGTTGACGGTTGTTAGTTTTGTTGGAGAATTTGCTCAAAGCACGAGCAATAAGAGCAAGTCCCTGATTCAGCGTGTTAAAGTCATCATCGTCATCATCATTGGAGTTGGAGTAGTACACAGCATCATTGTTGTTAGACGGAACAAGTTGAGTAGAAGAATCATGTGGAGATGAATCATAAGGGACCATTTGGTTCGAGGTGGAAGATTGTGGATAACTGAAGTAGTTCTGCTCTTGAACATATGCATGATTAGACATTGGTGGTGGAGCATAGGGAGATTGAGCTATGAGAGCCAAAGAATTTGGTGTTGATGTTGGTGTGTAACCTCCTCGTAGAGCTCTATCTTTTTCCACTTCAGGTTCATGGTGTTTCAGAAAATCATACAACAAACCATATGGAGCATCATGAAGATTCTTCGTCTGACGAACAAATGTCACATATTTATGCCAATCAGGGCCAAGACTACCAACAAATTTGGAGTTCACAGCGATCCTTGGTACAGTGATTTTGTGACGTTCCAGATCATTAACCACATTTGTGAAACGATGATAGTAGGATTCAAGTGACTCTCCAGGTTCAATTGTGATGTCAGTGTATTCCATGTATAGCTTGGATTCCATGTCATCTTTGTTCAATTGAGTGCCTTCCATGAGGAGATGAACGTGTTCCCACATAGCTTTGGCTGTTTTCTGAGCATCAACACTGCGATAGATCGGATTAGGTATACCTTGAAGTATATAAGCCATTGCATACTGATCAGCTTCACGATGTAGTTTCTGTTCTTCAGAGAGTGAAGATTCTGGAAGGGGTCTATCACCAGGAGGACGTGGAGGATCAGCATTTGGATCACCAGCTTCAAATCGTGTTGGCCACTCAAATGGTCCTTCAAGTATCACTTGCTTTAAGAACTGCCCATGAGGTTTCTTTAATTCAAGAAATCTTAAGAATCGACTTGACCATTGAACATAATTCCCAGGTGTTAGCATTGGAGGTGTTTCAAGTGATCCTGCCTCATGTCGGGATTGTTGAGTTGTAATAACTTCACACATTCTGTCAAACCAGTGAGGTTGTTTGGAGGAAAACTGAGTGGTTTGTTGTAGTCCTTGATATGGTTGCTGTTGAGGAATGAGTTGTTGTTGCATCATTAGGTATTGTTGTTGTGGATTGTATTGAGGAGGTTGTTGATTCATTATGTGCGGAAGGTATTGTTGTTGCTGATACTGCTGATGCTGAGGTTGCTGAGACTGCTGATGTTGAGGTTGCTGAATATGAGGGAAGTAGTGATTCGGTGGCTGAGACATCTTAAAAAAAACACTTGTGTAGAAATGGATCTTGTAGAAAGTGTAGATTTAACCAATTATCGAGAAACGTAGCCCAACTTTAAATGAGATTTCGAAAATAAGTTTTCGAAAAGAAAAAAAAACTTGGTAGATTATCGAGAACCTTGGCAGCTTATCGAGAACCTTGGCAGCTTATCGAGAACTTGGCAGATGATCGAGAACTTGCAGATTATCGAGAACCTTGGTAGTTTATCGAGAACCTTGGCAAAAGATTTATCGAGAAACTTTGGCAAAAGAATTATCGAGAAAAGATTTCGAAAATTTTCCAGTATTATCGAGAAATAAGATTTCGATACTAAAGGAAGTTTATCGAAAAAATAGATTTCGATACTTAAAAAATTTCTCGATAATTTTCGAAAAATGCGAAACTTAGTTTTCGAAATTATACAATTTCGAAAACTTTCCCAAAAGTCGAAGTACTTAACTTTCTAATACAAGAAAGAAAATACCGAGTCCACACAAACGAAGACGAGGGAGTGCACTTTATGAAGATCTCGATAATATGTAGGTTTTGTTTTGCAAAGAAAGCAATCCTTAAATTCGTTTTTCTTTCAAGATACTTGTACTTTTGTGTATAAAATGTGTAAATCTTAAGTAAAGTAGAAAACTTTATGAAAAATTTTAAACTTGAAAAGATTTCGATAAAGGTACAAGTAAGAAGAAATCGAATTTTGTTGTAAAAGTTTGGAACTTTATGGTTTGTTTTGATTTTAAACACAAGTTTGTAAGCAAAGATGTGAGAAAAACCAAGAAACAAAGCAAAAGTTTAAAATTTCACAAAAAATTCGGTATTAAAAAACGAATTTGAGAAAAAAATTCAATGAAAACAAGAACTACACCTTCCTCTAGCGAATGATACCACTTGTTAGGTCACCATTTAGTAAACACAAGTATGATTGATAAAGAAATGAGATGAGAATGAGAGTGGGATGATTATGAGAAAATTGAGAATATGAAATGCAAGAGTTTCCTTAATGTTTTCAAATAACCAACCAAATATTACAAGGACCTAAGCTATCTATTTATAGGGAAGGAGCTAGGGCAACACACCCTCTCCCCCTATCCTAGAATTCGTATGGGCCTTATAGCCCATGGATCACTTAAGCTTAAGTCTAGTAAACATGTAATATTTCATAAGTGTAAGTAATAAAATAACTAAAGCAACCTATTATTACAAATGACCGAGACTTCATAAACTAGTAAAACTATGGTTCCAACAGAAGGCATGACTCCAAGCCCTGAAACAAACTTCCTAATCCAAACAGCTTCCATTGCAGCTTCTGAAGCAGCTATATACTCACTTTCTGTAGCAGACATCGCTAGTACACTCTGCTTTCTGCTCCTCCAATCCACTGCTCCTCCATTAATGACAAAGACATAACCCGTCTGAGACTTCGTATCATCCTTATCACCTTTCCAAGAAGCATCGCAGTAACCTGTAACATCAAGTTCTGCCGATGGATTTCCCCCATAAACCAAAAACATATCCTTAGTTGCCCTAAGGTACTTAAGAATATTCTTAACAGCAGTCCAGTGAGCTACACCTGGATTTTGCTGATATCGACTGGTTAAATTCTGAGCAAACGCCACATCAGGTCTTGTACTTTTTACCGCATACATAATAGATCCCACAGCCGAAGCATAAGGGACTCTTTTCATGCGTTGCACCTCTGCAGGTGTTGAAGCACAAACCTTGTTGCTCAAGCCATGTTGCTCTTGCATCGGCAAATATCCTTTCTTGGAATTTTGCATATTGAATCTCTTCAATATTTTATCAATGTAAGCACTTTGGCTTAATCCAATTAATCGCTGAGATCTATCTCTATATATCTTGATTCCCAGAATAAATGCAGCTTCCCCTAAATCTTTCATAGAAAAACACTTTCCAAGATATGCCTTAACCTTTTGCAAACTTGGAATGTCGTTTCCCATGATCAATATGTCATCAACATATAATATAAGGAAAATTACATTACTCCCACTAACTTTATGATATACACATGGCTCATCAAGATTTTGAGTGAATCCATACTTTTTAATCTCACCATCAAATCTCTTATTCCATTGTCGTGATGCTTGCTTTTATCCATAAATGGATCTTTTAAGCTTGCATACACGATTTGGGAATTCTGGATTTACATACCCCTCAGGCTGCGCCATATAGATGTCTTCATCTAGGCGACCATTCAAGAAGGCGGTTTTAACATCCATTTGCCAAATCTCATAGTCATAGTAAGCGGCTACGGCTATAAGAATCCTAATTGCCCTTATGTCAGCTACAGGAGAAAAGGTCTCCTCATAGTCAACACCAAAAGTTTGTGTATAGCCTTTAGCTACACAACGGGCCTTATAGGTGTGTACAACGCCATCCATGTCAGTCTTTTTCTTGTAGAGCCATTTACTCCCAACTAGTTTGGCACCCGGAGGTAGGTCTACTTCTTCCCAGACATCATTGTCTTCCATGGATTGCATTTCCCCATCCATAGCTTCTTTCCATTTGGCCTTTTCAGGTCCATTCATGGCAGCTTTATAACTTGTAGGCTCATCAAGATCACCCAGTATATTCTCATCACTTTCTACGTTAAGACATAGACGAGTAAGAGCTTTTACTGGTCTTGTTGACCTACGAATGGGAATCACTTCAACTTCAGGTGGAGGACCTAAACTTTCAGGTTCTACCGGAAGTTGGTTAGTGTTTTCAGAAGGTTCTACATCTTCTTGACCGTCTTCCAGATCATATACTCTCCCACTGAATTCTTGAGATATGAGCTCCCTTTCAAGGAAGTCTCCATACCTTGCAACAAATACTTTGTTTTCAGGTGGGTAATAAAAGTAGTATCCCATAGTTTCCTTAGGGTATCCTACGAAGATGCACTTCACAGATCTTTGTTGGAGTTTGTCTGCTGAGTCACGTTTAACATACGCCTCACAACCCCAGACCTTTAGATAAGACAGGTTAGGAGCTTTTCCAGTCCATACCTCATATGGTGTCTTATCAACCTTCTTTGTTGGAACCATATTTAGAATGCGAACCGCAGATTCTAAGGCATAATCCCAAAACGAGAAAGGAAGAGTTGTTAGATTATACATAGATCGTATCATGTCTTGCAATGTACGATTCCTTCTTTCAGATACACCATTTTGTTGTGGAGTATATGGAGAAGTAAGGTGCTGGACAATTCCCTCCTTTGCTAGATAATCTATGAACTCCTGACTCAGGTATTCACCACCTCTATCGGATCGAAGAGCTTTAATCTTCTTTCCAAGTTGCAACTCTACTTCTGCTTTAAACACTTTGAATGTTTCAAATACCTCATGTTTATGTTTAAGTAAATAAACATAACCATAATGGCTGTAATCATCCATAAATGTTAAGAAGTAGCTAGCACCCCTCCTTGACACATGTCTAAGTGGTCCACACACATCTGTGTGAATAAGACCAAGTAGATCATTCGCCCTTTCAATCCTATTTTTAAAGGGTTTTTTAGTCATCTTCCCAGCAATGCAAGATTCGCATTTATCAAATGATTCATCATTGATCTTATCTAAAAGCCCATCATGTTGCAGCTTTTTCATGCGATCTTTGCCAATGTGAGCAAGTCGACAATGCCAAAGATAAGACGAATCCAGACCTTTCTTGATTCTCTTATTGTTGATGCTATACATTGAATTATTTTTAACAAAAGCATTATCATTATCATTCATATCAATTTCAAATACACCATTCACAGCAATAGCATTAAAATAAAAAACATTATTTAAAGAAACTGAAATTCCATTGCTTGAAATAGTATGCTCAAAACCAAGGTTTAACAAACATGAAAATGAAATTACACCTCTAACAATTGACGGTGCATAATGACAATTATTTAAAGATAGTACTAAGCCCGAAGGCAACACTAAATTAAAAACTCCTATAGCTTCAACTCCTGCATGCGCTCCGTTACCAACGTGCAAGAATTGTTGTCCATAGGCCAGCTTTCTCTCAACTCTAAACCCCTGCAAGGTATTGCAAATATGAATGCCACATCCCGTATCATATACCCATGAATTCAATTTAGGAGTAAGAGTGAATAATTCAATCATAAAGAACGCACCTGATGTGCTGGGGTTACCAGCATCATTCCCCTGCTTCTTGAGTCGCAAGTCATGAATGTAGAGAGGGCAATTGCGCTTCCAATGACCCTTTTCATGACAATGGTGACAAGCCTGATCCTTCTTGTTTGGCGGATTCACCTTGTTCTGCTTAGGCTGATGTTGCTTCATCTTGGGTTGAGGTTGATAGGCCATGACCTGCTTGCCTTTATCACCTTTACCTTTGCCTTTGTTCACATGCGATTTCTTCTGGATTCTCCCCCCATGAATTGCCAACACTTGTGGGGTGGGATTCTGGACCTTGGCTGGTAGACTTTTCTCATAATCAACAAGCAATGCGAGTAATTCTGAGACTGTCTTCCCCGAGCAATGCATGTTGAAGTTCTGCACAAAACCAGCAAAATCCTTGTTAAGGGATCTGTTGATCAAGTGCACTTGCACATTCTCGGGGTAACCAAAACCAATTCTGTGAAGTTGATCAAAGGAGTCCTTCATCTCATCCACATAATCGGCTACTGGTTTACCATCACCATGCTTGCAGTTGTGTAGCTTGTCAAGTTCATCATACAATTCAACTGCAAGTGGCTTCTCATAAAACTGCCTAAGCATCTCAAGCATGTCTTTTGGGAACGCGTACTCGTACTTCTTTTGTAACTGAGCACTCATGCTAGTGAGCATTAAACAAGCAACCTCATTAAACTTAGCATTAGTCGCCTTCCATTCTGCCTTTGCTTCTGGTGTAGCAGTAGCAGCTGGTTCAGCAGGACATTCCTCGGTCAAGTAATCCATCTTACCAGACGCCCTCAAGACAATTCTGAGCGAACGGTACCAGTCATTGAAATTCTTTCCAGTGAGTTTCTCTCTCTCAAGATGACTCTTGAAAGCATTAATCACAGTTTGGTTATCGGGTTGAGCCATATCTACAGATAAAGTTCAAATATTAGTATTTTCGATAATCAATATCTTCAAGAAAAATAAAATACCCAAGGCTATATTTATATAACCAACTAATTTTCTTGAAAATCTAGGATCTAACTTTACATAGTTTCACCACATCAGTTGATCTGCTAGTGGTAAAAGTACAAAAGATAGTAATCTGTCGAACAATAATTGGCAAACAAGATTTCCAATTCCTAGATCATTATGGGATTTACTACAAATTGATTCATCAATTTGCCTTGTAAGCATGTTTCATCCCATCTCATGCCTTAAGTTCTAGGTCTCACGCACAACTTAATTAAGTCGTCTACCTTAGAAACTGTAAAATTACAATTATGGTCTCACGCGTTAAAAGAATTTTACCTTGTTATAGTAATTTAGCCTAGGTCTCACGTTTACTAAATTAAAATTCCAAATGTTTCTTATAGGTAGATGGCACGTAACTTAAATTATTAAGGGTATTAATTTTTGATATGTCAATCAAAATTATGTACAAAGATGCATGCACTCATCTTTATAGCATAAATTTTCATAAAACCTTTTTATATCCAATTCGTGAAATTAATACACAAAGTTTTACTTGAGGTTTATGCCAAAACCCTAAGATGACTTTCTACAATATATAATTTTAAAAGTAATTCGTTTAAGACATATTCAAGATTGTGATAACCAAGGCAGACTCTAAGGCTCTTTTCTAAGCCTTCAAATCACGGTTATGAATATCATCTTAAAAGACTTAATTTTAAAACCATATTTGCACAAAACAACATTCAAGCAAAAGTTTATGGATTCAATCTCAAAATAGTAATAAAGTTTGAATTTTGCTAGTCTCGACTGGGAGCTGATTACCGTGCGAATCGGACCACGAATGTCATAAGACCTTTGCAAGATTCTTACTTTATCACTTTAGGGTTTCACAATTATTAGTCCGTATTAATTTTCTTTATGAAAACAACCCTTTTATTGCTTACATCAAGTCCAACTAAAAAACAATAAAACAAGTAGCAAAGAAAATCAAACAAACAATAATAAATAAGTGAAACTATTAGCCACATGCAAACCGTATTAGAAAAGATCCTAATAAAATCAATTCTAGGTATAATAACGCATGTAATCAACTAAGGCCTTCCCCTCTTAATGGAGGTGAGTCACATACATTGACGAATCAATTGCGTAGGCCAAGGCTAAAAACACACCACATAGCATATAAAATTGATTTTAATATATATATTGGAGTCTTCCCCAATTAAAGATCTATAATAAACATGTGAAAAACAAGATCCATGACTAACATGCATGTAAGTCACGGATTAAAACCTAACAATTAGCAATTAGGTCACAAGATACGTTCAATTAACCGGTTAATGACCTAGGGTTGCTAGTGATTACACATAATCAAGAAAACCACAAAACCCTAATTAGGGTTTCATGGGAAAATCGACCCCCCCCCCCAAAATTAGGGTTAGGGTTTCGAAATTTTTTAGAAAAAAAAAATAGGAAAAACCCTAGATAAAAAAAAACATGTATCTAAAACAATTAAGGATCCGGTTTTTATTACGTTTTAGTAATCAATTACATGTTATACATGGCTCGTGATGCCACTGTTAAAGTTTGACAATCAAATAACACATATTGCGGAAGCTAAGGATCAAGTATAACACATAAATATTAACTAAAACATAAATAGTAAACGTACCCGATGCACTTCAAATCAACCTTAATTCTTGGACAATTAGATCAATGATAAACCCCTTACCGTTTTGTTTATCGATCTCTTGATAATTACTAAAGTAAGTAATTACCTCGTTCTTGTACACACAAACTACCAACGAATAAATGTTTGTTTCAAGTAAACAAAATACTTAATGATTTTTGCTTATGGAAAATCGAACCAAGAACCCTTTGAGGAGGGGGGATCCGATCGGCCACAAGAAGAAAGAAAACAAGAAGTTAGGGTTGTGTGTGTGCACAAAAGATTGTTAAGTCTAACCCCAAGGCCTTGTATTTATACTAGGTGATATCTTGGAGCACAAGGAAGGCATGGGTCGACCCCTTGGAGTGGGCTTCGACCGGCCATAGAACCCACAAGGGGTTTCTAGAACCTCCTTGACTCCCAAGTTACACTTTAGTCCTTATCTTTCTTATTTAACGATAGTTAGTCCATACGGTTAACAACTAACGACCGTTTAATCCATTAAGTGTCATAAAAATATATATTTCATACATTTAATAAATATATATATTTATTTACATTATTCTTGTTTGTAAAGTGTGCAATCCCGAGGTCTCGGGTTCGATCCTAGACATTTACTCATTAATGTTTATACGTAACATTTAACACCAACAACATATTACTTCAACCTATGTGGGATACACTGTTTGACTAGAAATTAGAAGATATTTCCATTAAAATATAGTAAATTGTTATATAAAAGACTTATGTACATCGAACCAAGTAGACATGTCACCTGAACACCACATAAGTTTGAAAGCAGCTAGGTTATGTGTTTGGAGCACGAATTACGTGGTGAGATCTTGGATTAACGTACGATAGCTATCATTTTGTTTTCCACCAAAGCTTGAGCCCAATAGTTGGACCCTCTAACCATGAAACTTTGTGTACCTATTTCATCTTCGACTCTACTTTCTAACTACATGTTCTTAGGACATACATCGGCTTAAGTAGCGTGAACAACAACCACAATATCATCATAAGACAATCTTTTGATTTATTTTCGATTTCTTTCCTAGTTTAAATCAGTTCATTACTTGTTTTCTAGTCATCAGGTGTGGCTCCTCTTAAGACTATAGCTCGCAAGATACACAATATTTGTAGGAGGTTGTGGCTAGGCCTTTTAAAATCCAAGCCAAATTGTATAAATTTGTTGTTTAAGACTTTAACTCTTTTCATGACGCGTAGCTCAGTTGGATCCAAATGAGAAATATGGTTTGCAAAATCCTGTCTTTTAGACATTCTTATAATAACTGTACTTTAAACTCGCACATGGTTGTGAAGAAGATTTGGGAATATAGAGAATCGTTTAATATGTAGTATGGACGTATGGGCTTTGAAATCCTTGAATATTCAAAGTAGATAACTATCTAAACATGGTGATTGAAATAGCAGTTTTTTATTCTCACTATCGTTGTTGTATTTGTGTAAGATCAAATTAGAACGAAAATATATACGGCACTATCTAGATGAAAATAAGATACACCAACTCATTATGAACTTTCAACTGTGAATAAATATGCTCATTTCATATATGGTTATGATAAGTATATGAATTATCTTATGAAATTTATGTTGGTTGTTGACTATTGAGTTAGATCGTACGTTTATTTATTTTGCACGTTGCGTTTTAACCAAAAGACTTGAGATACAATTTTACAATTCTATTGTTTCTTTACTAGCTTTCTAAATTTGTTTTCTCTTCTAACATGGGTGAAATTAAAGATTAAACATGTTTTAGAGTTCCAAATTAAAAGAAAAAATAGCTGAGAGTTTATATGAGTTTTCGGATGAAGCAGCTCTTGCGGATTTTTTTTAACCAGAAAGATGTGCAAATATTCGAAAACATAATACTAGTCTCAACACATTTAACACACATACGCTTATGGTATATAGGTAACCAACAACTTCTATCTTCAGCCTATGTGGGATAGAGTGTTAGGATAAAATGTTACAAAATATCTTCATTAAAAAAATGGTAAGAAATAGAGAACTCAAGAGTTCTTAACATTCGGTGAAAGAAAGATTTGTTGCACGGAACATCAAAATGAATTCAAGTTTAGAAACAACTAATTATATGTACATGAAAAGAAAGAAAGAATGCTATAGATAGAGCATGAACCTGTGATTTTACATAAGCGTTTATTTATCTGAAATCTATATGAGTTTTGGGTCATAACTTATTCTTGCAATCATAATTTGGGGTTCTTACAAAAGAGACCTACATAGCAAAACATACAACTAGAGAAAACAAATAAAAAATTGCAATCTATCTTTTCATTTTACATACTCTCAAGCTGTACAAAATGATATTCACTAGTAAAGTGCACATGACGTTTGGTTCACAGTTGCTCTAAAACTGCAATGTATGCAGCAAAAGTAAACTCAACGTTATAGAGTGAATAACTAGTATATATGAGCTCGATGAGTAAGAACATGAGATGTTGACTACTTAAATTTCTTCAGGTTCTTGAATTACCTTCATAGAGAAGATGGCATTGCTTGGATCTGCGTTCTTTGTCCTTTGTTAAATTAACAGAATCTAGCCATCTTTACAAACAAAGATAAAAAAACCAAACAACATTTAGAGTTAGAGAAAACGTAACTAAAACTTTAAACTTTTAAGCCATTATTATTGCGAAAACATATAAGATACACTACACTTTAACGAATGACCAACTTTGCATTCACATTGCAGACAATAGCAATAGAGCCAACATGATTCCGATCGATAGTGTTTATGATCATCCATATCCTTTCCTCTTAAGACAAATTTTTGCTTCTCGGGTTTTAGATCAAATTCTTTTGCAGTCACGGTGATGATAAAAAGATATTTTTGATACTAATGTTGGTAAAACATAATGAAAAGCAGCATACTAGTGTAGATGTGAAAAAATGGTGGGTCATAAAAGTTGGGTAAGGGATGAAAACGGGTTCGTTTTGAATGGGCCAGTTTTGGTACGGGTCAAAGCAGGCCTGTTTTGGGACGGGTCAATCAAGTATCTCTTCTTCTCAGTACGAATTCACTTTCTGCACACTCCTAGTTAAGTATGGACTTTAACCCAAACAACCCAACACAGGTGAAACACACACGAACTATAATTTAACATGGATAAGTATAGTAATATGGTAATTTTATTTTTTTAAGCAGTTGCTCAATTGCAGCTAGGTTCTCTTATCAGCTTATTTTCCCGACCCGACCCAAACACAGGTAAGCAAACCCAATTAATCTGCAAAATAATTGTGTAAACTATACCAAAACCAAACTATAAATTTTTGGCGTGTGTAAAGCACATTTACAAATACGTACTGAGGGCATCACTGATGTGAAAGACGGTGGACCGCAGATACTTGCACTACTACTTTCTCAGAATGAACGAAATGAATAACCAAGACGGAAATGACTCATTATGAACTATGAAACCGGCTGATAGCAGGTTATTTTGACGTGGTTACCTGCTATGCCGGTCATCTCGTTTTTTTTTTCTTTTTTTTTTTCTTTTTTTTTTTTTTTTGTGTTAGAGTAATTTAAAAATTTGGTTCTTGTGGTTGTTCAATAATTTCGCCAAGTGTTCTTTCCCAAAATGTGACAGACGACAAGTTATAGAATGAGAATAGTATAGTACAAACAGCGTAGATTTAATAAATTTATTAACAAAAATTCTCAACCATGCACACAACCTCTACATTTAAGGATTCACAAAGCAGCTTATTTCACCATCAAATTATCTCATTTTCTTTGTATTCTGATTAAGACAATTAAAAGAGATGTTGAACAAATGAGTCCTATTCAGCATTGTAGCTCTTACTTTCGCTTGTCTTTTCTTAGCCTACGAGCCTGCACCCATGCAAGATTTCTGTGTAGTTGATGCTAACAACTCAGGTATTGTATTTTAACAAAAGTAGTCATTTGTACAAATCTTTCTGTCAAGTATTTTATAGCTACATGTAAGTATGTAGCATGCAAGAATCCGGCCAGGGCAAGTTCAAGCAGAAGATTTCTTCTTCAGTGGGCTCCACATCAAGGTAACACATCAAACGCTGTAGGATCAAGGGTGATCCCAGTCTTTGCGACTCGTTTAGTCCCCAACTCCCCATGGTGCATAATCAACTCGAACCATTGAGATGCCCAAATTAAAGTGTTTAGTCCCCAACTCCCCAAGAGCCATTGATACTAGTCGTAGGGCCGTGTACAATATTCCCTAACTCTATAAGATCCTACTTCACTCCTATGTCGAGCCGTTAAAAATAAGAATTCTAACCACACCGGATACAAATTACAATTTTTTTCTCTAAACTTTTAACAATCTTTTATCACAAAATAGCGATGCTTCACTTGAAAGAAAGAAAGAAAAAAAAAAGAAAAGAAAAAAACTTACATATAAAACCCTATTTTCTTTCACTCCACCTCCTCATTTTTCCATTTCACTCTCTCTCAACTGCGCCTATCTCTCATCATCATCAACATCTTCTTAAGATTCAAGGTAAGAAATCAATGGGTTAATTCGTTTTCTATACAAATTTGTCCATGTAGTTCATCTAATCGGATTATATATATATATATATATATATATATATATATATATATATATATATATATATATATATATATATATATATATATATATATATATATATATATATATATATATATATAATTCTAAGCATAAAATCGGATAGATCTAAGATGGATCGGGGTCGTAAACGCAATCTCGAAAACCATGTATTTCTTCTTCTTCTTTGTTTTTCTTCCGGATCTAAGAGTTTGCAAAATTAGGGTTTCTATTTTTATTTATTATATATATATCTGTATGTATTTGTGTAATATATATATATATATATATATATATATATATATATATATATATATATATATATATATATATATATATATATATATATATATATAGAGTTAGGATCAAATAGGAAGAATAATTAAAATAGGAAGGATAAGAAGTAACCATAACCACACATTCTAGATGCACCTACAAAAATGGATGCATCTTCATTCAAATTTTCCCTCCCATATAAAAATGTGTGGCTAGAATTACTTCTTACCCTTCTTATTTTAATTAATCTTCTTATTGGATCCGTACCCTATATATATATATATATATATATATATATATATATATATATATATATATATATATATATATATATATATATACAGTTTGTGAGCGATTTGTTAGTCTCGCTTATTTGATAATTTTTATTTATTATATATCTGTGTGTATTAATTGTACAATATAAAAGCAGGAAGGAACCCCTCTCATCGGTGATCGATAATTATGGTAATCCGGCCTCCTCATTATCACTCGGTAGTGTTTATTATTATTATTATTATTGACTACTAATAATAGTTTGTTTGATTTTATTGAATTTGGTGGTACCATCAGTCTACAGAAGTAGACTACAGTTTGCTTCATGATTGGGTACGTATGACATTTTTTATTCTTATTTCCCTGTTTCCATTAGCTATTATATCCATTCATATGTATATATATATATATATATATATATATATATATATATGGTGGCAGGGTGTTTTATTGCCTCGTCTAAAGATGGAGCTTAAAAAAGAGGCCCAAAGCTTGATTCAAAGTGGTGTTACACCTCAATTAATCTCTAAAGTTTTCGAAAATGTTCGTGATAAGGTACAAACAAATCTGTATTTATTATTTTTATTTCTATTACTTAACATCCACTAGCATAATCATCATATGATTGTAAAGCTCCTAATAAATTATGTTATAGGTCGTTTACAGGATCGACAATTTAGCTGTAAGCATGAATGGTTTTGACATGAAAACTGTACTATCCAAATATTATGCCACACAACTTTCGACAAAGCTGTTTAAATCTTCTCGGAGACATATAGCAAACATTGTTGTTGCTGCTGTCTATGCTTCAGGATATGATTATGAGTGTGCTGGTCCTTATGAGAATAATATAGATGATTTTGAAGATGGGTTCAACCTGATTGGAATAAAAAAGGTACATGCCTGTCTAAACAAGTCTTGGTTTTCCACACTTCTCCTCTCGGTTTTATTTATTTTTAATTTTTCTAAATATATATAAGAATTTGCGTGATTCGTATGCTTGCATATTTTGTTGAGAAATTCTTTGATTTTTTATGGTGAGTTTGATATAAAGGACTCTAAAAATATTAAGGTATGATTGTATGATGTTAAATTTGATATAAAGTACTGTAAAACTTGTATATATATTAGAGGCATATGATTAATCGTATAATGTTTTGAGATAATTGTTGTCAAAGATTGAAGAGTTACGTTGGAAAACAAATGGTTTTTGTGTTTGCAAAAAGACTTAGCTTGTATATCGCCCCTCACTCATAAACAACAAACATCACCTTAGATTGTTTAACAATACAAGCAATAGAACTGTTATGAAAATGCAATGTTTTTTGATTATTTAATTCATATGCATCATTTAAGTGTTCTTTTCTCTAGGTTTTGGGTGGTTGTGTGGATGACTCCTTTTCTGTAGAAGGTGTCGGCATCATGTTTAAACCACATGTTGATGGTTCTGAGAATCTGGATGTGGTTGACAATCCAGAGATCCTGATCTTAAACATCAAGCCTGATCAAAATTCTCAAATAAAGGATATGAGGTAGATATAGTTTTTATCAATTTGTCTTGCTTATTAGATTTCTTCATGGGATTTTGACACTATATTCCTTTGTATTAACAGCGTTGAGGTAAACCTAATTGATATACTGAAGAATCCTGTGAAGAGGGGTCCCGACGTCGTTTTGACAAGTCAAGCTATTGATGGGGATTCAAAAAAGGTGGTTAACATCGATTCTTTCATGCCAATGGAACCCGTTCTTATATTTTAACTTCTGTTTATTTTTTATTTTTATTTTTATTATTATTATTATTTTTTTATCATCAGGAATTGGCAAAGCGATGCATATATTTTGCAGATCTAGTTTCTGAAGATGATCTAAATCGTCTTGCAGAAGCAACAGATGCAACTTGTGCTGAAAGGATATCATACAACCATAACTATCCACAAAGAACAGTAATCCTCTTCTACTTTGACCACCTCTCTTCAAATAAAACTATATGTTTATTGATATCCTGTTATTTGCATTTTTTTTTTATGTTTAACTTATCTGAAATATTTAATGTACTTTAAATTCTTGGAAAAGCATATTGGGACTTGCAAGAGTTTTCAGCAAAAGATATTTGGAAATGAAGTGTTTGGCATATTTAGTGGATGTTCTAGAGGCAACGCAGCCACTATTGTTCTTTATGGAAATGACCAGGTTCTTCCCCATAAACTATTTGATCTAGAGTATACGTTGAAGTACAAAAGGTTTTAGCTTTAAAACCAAAATAATGTTGAATTTATATTGATTATGTAATCTTGATTTTATAATAGTTCATTGAAGAAAAAGGGATGTATGAAGCAGAGTTGTATGTACGTGATCTGATCCCGGAAGTGAGGAGTGTCATGAATGAATACAAATTAGTTGATGGTGGTTATAATTTATATGTATGTTTTCTGTACTTATTAGAAAGTGATCACAAACTCGCTATGTTTATGGTTTAATGATTCTTTTCATTATTATTATTATTATTGTTGTTGTTGTTGTTGTTGTTGTTGTTGCAGTACAATATAATCCAATATCTACGCGAAGAGGCAAACAATGCAGACAAAGACTCAAAACCAATTATAAATGCATTCGCTAAAGCAATTGAGGTAGGCTTTTGTCGATTTTTTAAGTTGTGTTTATTTTTCAGGGACTTGAGAGATTATACATTTTGCCTTTTTTCTTTTGTGATGCTAATTTTTGTTCCTTGTGAATGGAACCAATTGATATGATGTTGGTATGTTGAACAGGCTATATCAGACAAAACATATGATAATGTTGGATGTAACCCAAGTCAGAAACATCCAAATGCTCCCGGTGTGTCTCATGCACTACTACTTGTCTAATTTTTTAGTTTAGTTATATTTAATTAGAAACCCACAACTTAAATAGAACTTGCTAGTGCAAAAATATCCATTAATGTTATATACCAAAAATCATTATTAATAAAATATTCAACATATTTGTATAGAATTAGAATTTAAAATTTCGTAACTTATCAAAAGTCAATTTAGTTTTTAATGCGAGTCTTAACCGATTGAAAGTGTAAAAAGTGTATTTTTAATGCATAATAATAATCATTGTTATAGTACAATGTTTTTCACCTTATTTCTTTTAGCTAATTTTTTTCTTCTTATCCATATCTTACTTGCTAAAATTGATCCAATTTATAGGATAAGTGGCTGGCTACATTTTATTTTCTAGTGAGGTTTTGTAAATGTTTTCATTGTGTCACTCATGTTGTAATATGCTATAAATAGGTGTGGGTAACATTGTGTGGGAGCCACCATCCGTAAAGGTAATACTTATTTGTTGTATATGTGTTTCTTCTTTGCTAATCTTTGGGAGTTTCCTTACTTGATGATCATTAATACAGTTCCATACCATTTATGGTGCTGCTCGACTAGTCTGCTATGAGTTACTCAAAATCTCAAATAGGGAATGCAACTTTTGGTATTTCAACTTGTTAGTTTATTCCAAACTTCATAATATGCATATATCATTAGTACGAGCTGGGAAGGGTATCCTATGAAAAGATGTAGTATGATTTGGTTAAAAGATTTAATTGAAAAAGAAAGAAGTCAAATTCAATGTGTAAGGGAATACATAAGTCCTACTCCTACATTTGCTTTGTAATCGTATTTAAAAATATACACCCGTTTTCTACCTGAACCCGTTATCCAACTCGTCTATTATCGCCACCTTTAAGTTTCGGTACTAACTGTTTGAATGCTGCAGATGATGGGAGCGACAAGTTCATAAAGGAAGACAAAACAAGAAAGAGGAAAAGATGTCAAGCTGTTTATCGTGACAAATGTTTGTGTGCTTATAACTAGTATTTATCATGTTGACTTTGACTTAATACCTACTTAATCACTTCCTTGTGGTCTTCTAGGCACAATTTGGTTTTATACTACTCTCAAAGCCCCTTATTATTATGTAGTCATCTTTATTTGGATATGCTGTATTTGCCTTTTGAAGCATTTTGTGGGTTTTGCAAATCTTGTATGTTGTCGGTTTAACCTATTATTTGACAAAGTATATGGGCATTCTATGAAATAGAGGAGGACGCTTGTTAAAAATTGTTTAGTGGTTGTGGAATCTATATATGGTCAAACTTGAAAAGTTGAGTCTTAAAATTTGAGTATTGAAAGTCAAATGTGAGAGAAAATTAATGTAATTAATACTTTAATTAAAATACCCCATTACTTAAAAGTACAATAATCTATTCACATTGTACAACCAATTAAATACATATCTATCAAATTTAATACAACTAATTAAAACACAAACCAGGTTGACCCGGTAATTTGACCCGTTTTAATTGGACCTAACCTAGCAAGTTGACCCGGTTTAAATCGACCCATTTTTCGACTGGAGCGGTTCAACCGGTTGAACTACCCGGGTCGAACCGGGTTTCAAAACATTATCCATTACTTAAAAGTATAATGATTTATTCACATTGTACAACCAATTAAAAACATATCTACCAAATTAAATACAACCAATTAAAACACAAACCGGGTTGACCCGGGATGCTTCAAACCAGGCGGATTGACCCGGTTTAATTTGACCCGTTTTCGACCCAACCTAGCAAGTTGACCCGGTTTAAATCGACCCATTTTTCGACCGGAACGGTTCAACCGGTTGAACCACCCGGGTTGAACCAGGTTTCAAAACATTATCCTTTAATTAAAAGTACAATGATTTATTCACATTGTACAACCAATTAAAAAACATATCTACCAAATTAAAAACAACCAATTAAAACACAAACCGGGTTAACCCGGGACGCTTCAAACCCGGCGGATTGACCTGGTTAATTTGACCCGTTTTCGACCCACCCTAGCAAGTTGACCCGGTTTAAATCGACCTATTTTTCGACCGGAACGGTTCAACCGGTTGAACCACCCGGGTCTAGGGATGGCAACGGGTCGGGTTTGGGGCGGTTTTTAGTGTACCCGTACCCGTACCCGTTTATAATATCTATACCCGTATCCGACCCATTAACCGCCGGGTACCCGATTAATATTATCCATTGGTTTTTCGGGTTTCCTCACGGGTTTCGGTTATTCCCAATTGAATAATATATGGATAAAATTACGATATTAAGATTAAGTCACACACTAAAATCCACCGAAAAAACAAAGAAAACACTTTAATATTTTCATTTTTTGTTAAAGTTAAAGAAAATGAATATCGTATCAAACGATTTAATGCTTTTGAATAATTCATGTACAAAATAAAATATATTATGTAATAGAGATACGTATATAAAAAATATAATGGAAGAAATTATGTGTAATGTATATATATTCTAGTTAAATATAATATCAATAAAGTGGATATAGATTCGGGTAAACGGATACGGGTACGGGTACGGGTATTACCAGAACCCGTACCCGAACCCGTACCCGGCTAAAAAATTATATCAATACCCAAACCTGCATCTAAACCCGCCAACCCGCCCCCGAACCCGACCCAACCGGTTCGGATTTCGGTTTTCCCCGTCGGTTTCGGGTGCTTTTGCCATCCCTACCTGGGTCGAATCGGGTTTCAAAACATTATTTTTCGTTTATAACCTATAAACATTTTTTATCAATAAACTATTTATCGTTATAAAATCCCGTTGCTATGCACGGGTACTCGTCTAGTTAATCTAATGTGTTAGTGTATTTATAGATGCTACAAAATCAAATTATGCGTTTCTACAATAAATAAATAAATAATGACATAAATAAAAAATTCTTTGCATTAAAGTACTTGGATTCTATTAAATAACAGAAAATCAAAATTACAACATTTCAGTTTTAAGTCAACCGTGTTTTTAAATATCAAATACATTCAATTTGCAGCCATGTTCTCGTAATGTATGATGTATAGAAGAAGAATTCAATAATTTCCTTTATTGTGATTTTTAAGTTTTTCACTTGAAGGTGTAGCAACATGTCCTTTTTTAATTTTTTACAAATGCATCTTCGTTAATTTGCATGGTTGTATATCTAAATCGCATGGCTGTATGTTTCCTTAGTTATTTTGCATATTGACTTTTCAATTTTGACTACAGGATATTTTGCATGGCTGTATGTTTTCTTGGTTTAAGGGTAGAATAGGCAAAACAAATTTTCAACATTTCGCAAACCTTGACTATATCACTTTTCACCTTTGACCATTTTTACATTACTAGAAGAGTACCCGTGCATAGCAACGGGATTTTATAGCGACAGATAGTTTATTGATACAAAAAGTTTATAGGTTATAAACGAAAAATAATAAAAGTTTAAAGATTTGGAAATTTAACATAATGTTTTGAAACCCGGTTCGACCCGGATGGTTCAACCACTCCGGTCGAAAAATGGGTCGATTTAAACCGGGTCAACTTGCTAGGTTGGGTCGAAAACGGGGCAAATTAAACTGGGTCAAGCCGTTCGGGTTTGAAGCGTCCCGGGTCAACCCGATTTTTGTTTTAATTGGTTGTATTTAATTTGATAGATATGTTTTTAATTAGTTGTACAATGTGAATAAATCATTGCACTTTTAAGTAATAGATAATGTTTTGAAACCCGGTTCGACCCGGGTGGTTCAACCAGTTGAACTGTTCCGGTCAAAAAATTGGTCGATTTAAACAGGGTCAACTTGTTAGGTTGGGTCGAAAATGGGTCAAATTAAACCGGGTCAACCCGCCGTGTTTGAAGCGTCCCGGGTCAACCCAGTTTGTGTTTTAATTGGTTATATTTAATTTGGTAGATATGTTTTTAATTAGTTGTACAATGTGAATAAATCATTGTACTTTTAAGTAATAGGATGTTTTAATAAGAGTATTAAATGCATTTCAGTATTTCCTTATATACATTTTCAACATTTCAACTTTTCACTTTTATTGACTTTTTCACTTTCACCTTTGACCATTTTTCCTTTATAGATAGTAAAGATATGTAGTTAACATAGTTCACAAATGTAGATGTGGATATAACACAATTTTACATATAGGGTCAAAAAATAAGTAGACAATGTCACAAGGTTTATAAGGGTCACAGTTCTTTTCATTGGTCATAGTTCATTACATCGGTCCAATCCTGGTTTATACGAGGGTTCAAAAATCATTTTGAGCCTTTTCCCACTAGACCAAATACAGTAAAACCTCTATAAGTATACTCGATAAAATTAATAATTTGACCAGTCCCAACCTGGGACCAATACAAATTTGAACCCCAATCGATAAAATAATAAGATAATAATTTTTTTGAATTCCCAGTGTATATATATTGGTCCCAACGAAATTATAAATTAATAATTACTAAAAAATTTCATAATATATATGTAATAATTTATATTTCATCTCTAATTAGTATACATTGTAATTTATTTTTCATATCTAACTAGTATACACTGTAACTTGTACATATTGGAACTTGTTTTTCTAATTTATTTTTCATCTATAACTAGTATACATTATAATTTATTTTTAATCTTTAACTAGTAGATAGTGGAACTTGTTTTTTAATTTACTTTTCATCTCTAACTAGTATATATTTTAACTAGTACATATTGGACTTGAAAATTTAAAAGTCATACGTAAAATCTCTTTAAATTAATAAATTATTAATTTATCGATATAATAATATCTCGCTAAATTAGTGAAATATCTCAGTCCCAACACTATTAATTTATAGAGGTTTTACTGTAACTTTATTTTCAAACTCTGACTTTTAAGCATTCAAGGGTTCGGCTTCTATTTCGCACGTTAGCGTTCATAGCGAGTTTTTACATTTTTAATGTTTCTTTGTTAGTTTTTATAGTGAGTTTTCCTTTCAAACTTGTGTGATATTAAAGATTAACATGGTCTCCTCCAAACCATGTTTTACAGTACCAAAATGAAAGTAAAAAGTTAAGAGTTTTATATAAGTTTCCAAAGACTCCAGATTTTTTTCTAACCTGAAAGATAGTGAAATCTCCGAAAACATAATATTATTCTCAACATATTTGAACCACATACACTGTGGTATATTAGTAACCACCAACGTCTATCTTCAAGCTATGTGGGATAAAATTTTAGGATAAAATGTTAGAAAATACCTAAAAAGAAATAGTAAGATATAGTTATTATAAGTTGGTGAAAGAAAAATATGTTACTTGGTACTCCAAATTGAAGTTATAAGCAGCTAGTTTGTGTGTTTGGAGCACAAATCATGAAGGAGACACTCTCGATAACGTAAAATTACATGTTGTTATTGCTCTAAAAATGGAAGATTGCAAATGTTTAAGCATTGTTATAAGAGCTTGTGATTTCTTTAAGAGAAAAAGGTAATGATTACTTATCAGAATAGAAAGTGATCAAGTTACATTTATTGTGGTAAAATTAAGTTACATGTTTTATTTAATCGAGCTCTAACCATTTTCACAATGTAGAATAGAAAGTGGTGTTTTGATTCATGACAAGTTTCACAAACATAAATCATTGAGATTTTAACGATTGGAAACATTATAGTAACTATATATCAAGTAAGAAATTTACATACATTATAACCATTTATCTGCACATAGAGTGATGTTTTCCAATTTTCAAAAGTGTTTTAATAAAAAGTTGTTTAATTCATTTCCTTTGCTATATGTCTATGCATAATGATCAAATCAAAATTGAGTAATAAGTTGTTTAATTTATTTCGCAACTTTTTGTCATTCTTAATTGAATTCAAAAAGAATTTTACTTCTTAAGCTATGTGAAACCAAAGATCAAAATGTTTTCCACCAAAACATGTTTTATATTTTCTTTATATATATCTACCTATTATATAAAAGAGAGCCTTTTGTTCATGTAGCAGGCTAAGAACACGACACATAAGCACCGAAGAAAATGACACCTCAACAAGTCTCCAAATCTCTAAATTGCCACATAGATGTAAATAGTTAGCCCCTTTGACTTCAGTTTTCATCTTCTTAACAGTGATGAGCCAAAATTGCATTCCCCGTTTTTTTTTCATCTCTCCACAACTTCTTTCTTTCTCTCTTTCTATAACAACTCTTGTTCCAATAATCAAAACATACTTTCATATTCACTGAATTTCTTTCTTTTCCTCTCTCTACATCTGAATGTTCGGCCACCAATCATTTTCCGGTGAACAGCCACCAAACATCTTGTCCTCACAAGTCAAAATATCAGGTAAACATACTTTTTTCTCTTTTTTGTTTTGTTTTCTTTCTACCTTTTGTGATAATTGTGTTTGGTCTAATTTGGTTTTCATAGTTGTAGGCATGTTGTTCATGGAGTGATGAGGTAATTTATCTTTGAAGAAATATTATTTTCTTTCTTTCTTTTTTTAAATTATATTACAAGCTTTTTATCGAGTTTGGACTATCTAATTGTTATTTAATGTAGGCTATGTTTGGCAAAAGTAGCTGTGAGCAATAGCATTGAACAGTAGCAGTGAGCAGTAGTTGTGAGCTGTGAGCAGTAGCTAAAAAAAGCTCACAGCTTCATAAAGAAGCATTGGGAAAATGAGCTTTCCAAAAAAATAGCAAAGCCCACAGCTCTCATGCCAAACAAACATCAAAAATAAAAAAGCTCATTCTCACCGCTCATTACCTCAAAAAGCTCCAAAAAAGCTCCGCGCCAAACATAGCCGTAGGCATGCTTTTTAAGAGCTCGGTTTTATGAAGGACTTGAAGAAAATTAGTTCAAATGAAGTAATATATCTTGGAAGAAAGAAGATGCGTATATAGTGATAATCTTTTGTTAACAAAAGAACAACAGTGGTAAGTTAACTCATGTGATCTTTTACAAATTGCAAGCTGTGTGTGACTGTGTGTTGTTTAAATGTGTGAGTTTCTGTGCTATTCATTTAGATCGTGCGTTTTTTTCGTGTTTGTTTTTGTTTGTTACGGTTATTTTGTTATTCGTTTTGATGATTATGGTTTTTAGTGTATTGTTGGGTTAGACTAATGATTGATCGAGATGGTCGTGATAAAGATGGATGTTGAGATTTTGAATAGGGATGAATTGGGATTTGAAGATTGATGTTGATTTGAAGACAAGAGCATGAAGATATTAGTTGGTAACAAGATTTTGATGATTTAAAGATGCATCCAAAAAACTACATACTTTTTTTATTTGATTAGAGTTTTTGAGGTTGTTGTGCACTTGTCACTTGTACTGTTGTGCATAACAATATTTAACTTTCATTAAATTAGTATTTGTGCTCTTTTTATGGTTGTAAATTTTTTAATGATATACACCGTAAATTTACGTTAACTAAAAGTTGTTTATGTTCTTTAGTTGTTTATGTTTTTTTAGATTTAACTAGATAACTACGAGTATTTTTTTTTTTTTTTTTTTTTTTTTTTTTCTGAATTGAGAATAATATATAAAAATAAAGTATGAAAATATGAAAAGACAGTTGACAGTTGAGTAGTTGACAAGTCAGGGGATTAGGTGGTAGGCTTGATGGGTGAAAGAGTTAGAGTGAAGAAGTGGTAAAACCAAGGTTTTCAAGATCGGGATCCTACTAAGGATCGTTTTCGCCTTTGCAAGATCGTGATCGTAAGATCGGATCGGGATCGTAAGATCCTGCTATAATGTCATTTTCTTAATAGTTTTTGTAATATTATACAAATTTACAAAATATTATATATCATAAACATAAAATTAAATGAATGTTTCATCGAAATGTTGTCATAAATTATGATTATGAAATTTTTCATAAGATTAACATGTTGTTTTTTAAATTTTAGAAAAAATAATCCAGAAAATTGTTGTTTTGTAGTTTGTTATCCGAGAATAGTAGGATCGGATCGGATTAGATCTTAAGATCCTATTCTCAAGATCGGGATCCTATAAGATCTTAAGTTTTCAAAGATCCTATGTAAGATCCGGATCGTTTTTGCTTTGCAGTATCGTAAAATCGTAAGATCCTAAGATCAGGATCGGGATCCTGACAACTATGGGTAAAACTATATAGTTGTTGACTTGTGATAATTTTACAAGTAATGAATATTGACTAAAAAGCAAAAATATTGGGTAATACTTTTGAAAAACGGAATAATATGAATAAAATATTTCATATTCAACACAGTGTAAAGTTGCATGTGTGTGAAATTCTTTCATTCTTCCTTCAAATACGGCAGTGCATAGCAGCATCATCCAAACTAAAAGAAATTCAACAAACATAACTACATAAGGCTTTCAAGATGAAAACCCAGCGTAACAAATAATACTTATGTATGTCTAACTAAGAAATGATTGGTGGCCGAATATTCAGATGTAGAGATAGGAAAAGAAAGAAAGTAATATTCTTAGTAAGGTTATAAAGTTTGACAAGATAAAATTATTAAAAGACATAAAATATCAAATAAGTACTTATTACAATAGAGAGCTGAAAAGTAAAAAATAAAAAAAATATACGAATATGATAAAGTTGTTATGAAGTGTATTATTAAAGGTAATGAATTAAAGTTTAACTAGACAACAATATTAAAGGATAAAAAATACAGAACGTAGAATGATAAAAACCGTATTGAATGTCAATAGGAGTAAAAGATCAATAAAAGAATTAAGAGTGTAAGAATAAAATAATTATGAGTAACAATAGTAACACTCCAAATTTTCTTTTGATAATGATGTCAAGAAAGCCTTTTTTCTAACTTGTGTCTTATGGCACAAGTTAAATACACCAAGAATACACAAGGGTCCATGAAAAAATACAGAGGAATTCATATAAAAATACAGACAAGTGTACTTTTATGTGGGTCTTTATGTACTTTTGATGTGCTTAACTTGCGCCCTTAAGGCACAAGTTAGAAAAACGATTCATAAAATCATATATATATAATTATCACTTATTAACTAATGTACGTTTTTCTAAAAACCAACACATACAGGTTATTTTATACTATAATGATATTCCTTGAACGTAAATAAAAGGTAAAATGAAATGAAAACCTACTCTTTTCTTTTTCTTCATAATAAACATATCATGAGTAACTTATTCTTTTTTCTTTTATAAATATGAATGTTTACATGCCATGAGATTTTATTTAATCTTTTGACAATAATGTCAACAAAATTTATTCATAAAATCATATATATAATTATCACCTATTAACTTAAGATAGTACTAAGCCCGAAGGCAACACTAAATCATAAACTCCTATAGCTTCAACTCCTGCATGCGCTCCGTTACCAACGTGCAAGAATTGTTGTCCATAGGCCAGCTTTCTCTCAACTCTAAACCCCTGCAAGGAATTGCAAATATGAATGCCACATCCCGTATCATATACCCATGAATTCAATTTAGGAGTAAGAGTGAATAATTCAATCATAAAGAACGCACCTGATGAGCTGGGGTTACCAGCTTCATTCCCCTGCTTCTTGAGTCGCAAGTCATGAATATAGAGAGGACAATTGCGCTTCCAATGGCCCTTTTCATGACAATGGTGACATGCCTGATCCTTCTTGTTTGGTGGATTCACCTTTTCTGCTTAGGCTGATGTTGTTTCATCTTGGGTTCAGGTTGATAGGCCATGACCTGCTTGCCTTTGTTAACCTTCCCTTTGCCTTTGTTCACATGCGATTTCTTCTGGATTCTCCCACCATGAATTGCCAACACTTGCGGGGTAGGATTCTTGACCTTGGCTGGTAGACTTTTCTCATACTCAATAAGCAATGCGAGTAATTCAGATACTGTCTTCCCCGAGCAGTGCATATTGAAGTTCTGCACAAAACCAGCAAAGTCCTTGTTGAGGGACCTGTTGATCAAGTGCACTTGCACATTGTCAGGGTAACCAAATCCAATTCTGTGAAGCTGATCAAAAGATTCCTTCATCTCAGTCACATAATCTTCAACTGGTTTACCATCACCATGCTTGCAGTTATGTAGCTTGTCCAATTCATCATACAATTCAACTGCTGGTGGTTTCTCATAAGATTGCCTAAGAACATCAAGCATATCTTTTGAGAAAAAGTACTCAAACTTCTTTTGCAATTGAGCACTCATGCTAGTGAGCATTAAACAAGCAACCTCATTAAACTTAGCATGTTCCACCCTCCATGCCGCCTTGACTGCTTCTGGTGCATTAGCAGCAGGCTCAGCTGGGCATTCTTCGGTCAAATAGTCCATTTTACCGGTCGACCTCAAGACAATTCTAAGTGAGCGGTACCAATCATTGAAATTCTTTCCAGTCAGTTTCTCTCTCTCAAGATGACTCTTGAAAGCAGAAATCACAGATGGGGTATCGGGTTGAGCCATATCTACAGATAAAAGTTCAAACATTAGTATTTTCGATAATAAATAT
The DNA here is from genome assembly GCA_030686995.1 of Artemisia argyi. Taxonomy (NCBI): domain Eukaryota; kingdom Viridiplantae; phylum Streptophyta; class Magnoliopsida; order Asterales; family Asteraceae; genus Artemisia; species Artemisia argyi. The sequence goes on along the minus strand of CM060680.1, from coordinate 21,466,550 downwards.
CTTCAAGAAAATAAAATACCCAAAGGTATATTCATATAACCACCAAAATTTTCTTGAAAACCTAGGATCTAACTTTACATAGTTCCACCACATCAGTTGATCTGCTAGTGGTGAAAGTACAAAAGATAGTAATCTGTCGAACAATAATTGGCAAACAAGTTTTCCAATTCCTAGATCATTATGGGAATTACATCAAATTGATTCATCAATTTGCCTTGTAAGCATGTTTCATCCCATCTCATGCCTTAAGTTCTAGGTCTCACGCACAACTTAATTAAGTCGTCTACCTTAGAAACATGTAAAATTACAATTATGGTCTCACGCGTTAAAAGAATTTTACCTTGTCATAGTAATTTAGCCTAGGTCTCACGTTTACTAAATTAAAATTCCTAGTATTCCTTATAGATAGATGGCATGTAACTTAAATTATAAGGGTATTTAATTTTGATGTGTAAATCAAAATATGTATAAAGATGCATGCACTCATCTTTATAGCATAAGTTTTCAAAACTTTTTTATTACCAATTCGTGAAATTAATACACAAAGTTTTACTTGAGGTTTAACAAACCCTAAGATGACTTTCTACAATTATGATTTTAAAAGTAATTCGTTTAAGACATATTCAAGATTGTGATAACCAAGGCAGACTCTAAGGCTCTTTTCTAAGCCTTCAAATCACGGTTATGAATATCGTCTTAAAGGACTTAATTTTAAAAGCATATTTGTACAAAACATCAATCAAGCAAAAGTTTATGGATTCAATCTCAAAATCTTATAATAAAGTATGAATTTTGCTAGTCGCGCCTGGGAGCTGATTACCGTGCGAATCGGACCACTATTGGCAATAAGACCTTGCAAGATTCTTACTTTATTACTTTAGTTTCACCGTTATTAGTCTATATTATTTTCTTTTATGAAAATCACCCTTTTTATTGCTTACATCAAGTCAACAATTAAGAAAACAATAAAACAAGTAATTTAAAGAAAAATAAACAACTAATAATAAAACGTGAAACAATTAGCCACATGCAAACCATATTAAAAAGATCCTAATAAAATCAATTCTAGGTATAATTATGCATGTAATCACCTAAGGCCTTCCCTTCTTAATGGAAGTGGAGCCACATACATTGACGAATCAATTGCGTAGGCCAAAGATAATATACACACCACATAGCATATAAATTGATTTTAATATATATTGGAGTCTTCCCCAATTTTAGATCTACTTAAAAACATGTGACAAATAAAGAACAACCAAGATCCATGACTAACATGCATGTTTCGTCACAGATTAACCTAACAATTAGCACATAGGACACAAGTACGTCCACAAAACCGGTTAAGACCTAGGGTTTCTATATGATTACAATTTAATCAAGAAAAACCACAAACCCTAATTAGGGTTTTTTAGTGGAAATCAACCCCCCCCCTAAAATTAGGGTTAGGGTTACAAAATTTTTATAAAAAATTTAAAGAGAAAACCCTAGAAAACAAACATGTATCTAAAACAATTAAAGATCCGATTTTTATTACGTTTTAGTAATCAATTACATGTTATCCATGGCTCGTGATGCCACTGTTAGAGTTTGACAATCAAAGTACACATATTGCGGAAGCTAGGATCAAGTAATAACACGTATAAAGATTAACTAAAACATAAATAGTAAACGTACCCGATGCACTTCAAATAAACCTTGATTCTTGTACAAATAGATCAATGATAAACCCCTTACCGTTTTGTTTATCGATCTCTTGATAATTACTAAAGTAAGTAATTACCTCGTTCTTGTACACACAAACTACCAACGAATAAAGGTTTGATGCAAGTAAACAAAACACTTAATATTTTTGCTTATGAAAAATCGATCCAACCCTATGGGGGGGGGGGGGGAGAACCGATCGGCCACAAGAAAACAAGGAGGAAAGAAAAGTTTTAGGGTTGTGTGTGTGCACAAAAGATGTGAAACCCTAATCCTTGGCATTGTATATATACTAGGTGAATCTTGGAGCTCAAGAAAAGCATGGGTCGACCCATGGTGTGGGCTTCGACCGGCCTAGGCACCCACAAGGGTGTTGTAGATCTTTCTTGACTCCCAAGTTACACTCTAGTCCATATCTTTCGTCCCTAATGATAATTAGTCCATACGTTTAATAACTAACGACCATTTAGTCCATTAAGTGTCATAAATATATATATTCAATACATTTAATATATACATATTTATTTTACATTATTCTTGTTTGTAAAGTGTGCAATCCCGAGGTCTCGGGTTCGATACTAGACATTTACTTATTAATATTTATACGTAACTTTTAACACCACACCATCGAGATGCCGACCTGACCCTTCTCCAAGGACTAAGCCCCATGCAATAAACTCCTATCCTGACAACCTAATAAAAGTGTCCGTAGTGTGGATTATGGACCTTTAGTCTTTAGATATAGACATCATTGAATATTCAAACTCGATAAGTATCTAAACATGATGATTGAAATAGAAGTTGTTGATCATCACTATCGTTCTTGTGTATGCATAAGCTCACATTAGAACGAAAATATGTATGGCACTATCTAGATGCAAATAAGATACTCCAACCCGTTATGAACATTCAAATGTTATTAAAATATGCTCATTTTATGTTGGTTGCTGACCAACATACATTTTTACATTTCTATTGTTTCTTTGGTTTTAAAAATGTGCTTTCTTTTCTAACCTGGTGAAATTAAAGATTAAACATGTTCTAAAGTACCAAATTAAAAAAAAAAAAAAAAAAAAAAAAAAAAAAGTTAAGAGTTCATATGCGTTTTCTAATACTTCAAGATGTGCTAGATTTTTTCAATCAAGCCCACAATGATCCATTAGAAAACACTACACTGTTCTCAACACATTTAGCACACATAAACTTATGGTATATAAGTAACCAACAATTTCTATCTTCACCCAATGTGGGATAGAGCGTCAGGATAAAAGGTAAGTAAATATCTTCATTAAAAAATTGTAAGAAATAAAGAATTCAAGAGTTCTTAACCGTTGGTGAAAGAAAAATTTGTTACATGGAAATCAAATTGTTGTTCAGAAACAACTAATTTATAACAAGAAACATAAAGGCAACAGATCGGATAAAAGAACCTATGGTGATTTTTAGTTTTTTACTAAGAAAAAAAGGATTAGCGTTTACTTATCTCAAATCGTTTATATAGAAATCTATATGCTATTGCATAAATTGTGAATGTACATATACAGGTTTACACGTACGTAGGCAACATTGAGATTGTTCTTCGCCTTGTAACATTCTTGTGAATATCACTGGAATTCCTTCGAACAATTGGTTTTAATGAGATATATGTTGGTTGTTGACTGATGAGTTGGTACTAGAAACATTTACAGTTATCCTTTTTGCATACTAATTAACTTGTGTGAAATCAAAGATAAAAATAGTTTCTACCAAAACATGTTTTACGGTAAAAAAAAGATTTAAAAAATTGTTAAGTGTTTATATAAGTTTTCATGCGTTCACCACCCGACGGGCAGGGAGGAGCCAGAAAATTTTGCTCGATTAAGACAATTAAAAAAGATGTCGAACAAACTCGTCCTATTCAGCATTGTAGCTCTTACTTTCACTTGTCTTGCCATAGCCTACGAGCCTGCACCCATGCAAGATTTCTGTGTAGTTGATGCTAACAACTCAGGTATTGTATTTTAACAAAAGTAGTCATTTGTACAAATCTTTCTGTCAAGTATTTTATAGCTACATGTAAGTATGTAGCATGCACTTAATGTAATGTAACATATTGTGCAGAGCATGCAAGAATCAGGCCAGGCAAGTTCAAGCAGAAGATTTCTTCTTCAGTGGGCTAGCTCCACATCAAGGGTGATCCCAGTCTTTGCGACTCAACTACCAGGACTAAACACTTTGGGCATCTCAAAGCTTCGAATTGATTATGCACCATGGGGACTAAATCCTCCTCATACTCTCCCAAGAGCCACTGAGATCCTTACAGTTCTTGAAGGGACCCTACCAGTCGGACTTGTCACTTCTAACCCCGATAACCATTTTATGGCTAGCAAGGCACTGCAAAAGGGTGATGTTTTCATATTCCCGGTAGGACTTGTGCATTTTCAGCGCAATGTTGGACACAGAAATGCAGTAGTTATTGCTGCATTGAGCATTCAAAACCCAGGTGAGATGACAATTGCAAATACTGTTTTTGGTTCAAATCCACCAATTCCGAGTGATATTGTAGCAAAGGCTTTCCAAGTGGATAGCAGTGCGGTGGCTTTGAAAAGGTACCAGCGTTTTCCTTTACTTTTTCTCCGTTTTCACGATCCTCATTTTTGGTAGGTAAATTCTCGATTAAGATCCTTTGTGTTACTCTTCATACCCACCATATGGAAGTGTTCAAGATCATTCATCTCCTTCCTCTTAACACCTACTTTTGCTCCTCGAGTTAGTAAAACATAATGAAGAGAATCATACTAGTGTAGATGCGAAAAAATGGTGGGTCATGCAAGTTGGGTAAGGGATGAAAATAGGTTCGTTTTGAATGGGTCAGTTTTGAAACAGGTCAAAGCAGGCCAGTTTTGGTACGGGTGGTCAATCCAGTACTCTTCTTCTCGGTACCAATCCACTTTCTGCACACACCTAGTCAAGTATAGACGGCAATTGTTGGCTACCCTGATGGACTTTGACCGAAGCAACCCAAACTAGAATTTCACATGGATAAGTAATACGGGTCAATCCAGTACTCTTCACACCTACCATATGGAAGTGTTCAAGATCATCCATCTCCTTTCCTATTAACTTTTGCTCCACGGGTTTTAAACCAGTTTCTTCTACAGTTACGCTTTTCAAATCGGCTTCAAGTAAAACATAATGAAGAGAATCATGCTAAGGTAGATGTGTAAAAATGGTGGGTCATACAAGTTGGGTAAGGGATGAAAACATGTTCATTTTGAATGGGTCAGTTTTGGTACGGGTCAAACCAGGCCAGTTTTGGTATGGGTCAATCCAGTATTCTTCTTCTCGGTACCAATCCAGTTTCTGCACACGCCTATTTAAAGTATGGACGGAAACCTAATGGACCTGGACCCAACAAACCCAACACACGTGAAACAGACCCGAACTAGAATTTCACATGGATAAGTAATACGCTAATTTTTCTTTTTTAAGTAGTTGCTCAGTTACAGTTAGGGTCTTATCAGCTTATTTTCCCGACCCAACCCAAGTAATTTGCAATATAATTATATAAACTATAAATTTTTGGCGTGTGGAAAGGAAGTTTACAAATAGCTCTCAGAAGGCATCACAGATGTGAAAGATGGTGGGCCGTAGATACTTGCACTACTGGAATCTAGGATCTTTAATCCATATTTCTACCGTCCTGGATAAGAATAGAGTGAAATGAACTTCAGTAATTTCTAGGTTGATCTTGCTCGAAAGAATTACTGTCTACATGCATAACATTCATGGTTATCCTTTTTACATTCTAATTAACCTGTGTAAAATCAAATATAAAAGTAGTTCCACCAAAAACATGTTTTACGATAAAAAAAGATGGGAAAATGATAAAAAAAAAAAATGCATCGAACTTGACACTTTTTACCATTGTATGGTGTCAACTATTTTTTCTTCATTGTATCACAAAACTTTTGATTTTTTCTCATTGTATGTATCCACGTCAGCAAAACGTCATGATAAAAAAGGGAAAATGATAAAAAAATGCATCGAACTTGACACTTTTTACCATTGTATGTGACGCTTTGCTGACGTGGATACATACAATGAGAAAAAATCAAAAGTTTTGTGTTACAATGAAAAAAAAAATAGTTGGCACCATACAATGGTAAAAAGTGTCAAGTTCGATGCATTTTTTTTATCATTTTCCCAAAAAAGATTTCAAAAATTGTTAAGAGTTCTTTTCAGGACTTCACCATGTTACTAGTTAGGTTTTCTTAACTGAGTAGATGATGATCACCCTGAAGACATCATATTATTCTAGACACATAACACCTACATACTTTTGAGTATGTTATTCACAAACAATTTCTTTCTCCAACCTATGTGGGATAAAATATTTGTTCCACATTGTTGCTTTCCATAGCATGTTGGGTTGTTTTAGAAGTAATGCTCCAAGTATTCCTTCATTCACTTATCATGTTACGATCTTCTGATCCACAAACTTACAACCCAAGCAAGTCAAAAGGCACAATGAACACGTTGGAGATAGCCGTACAATATCATCATAATTCATAATCTAGAACCCCGGAGTAATAACAACTTACACGTTGGAGCAGTATTTTCATTTGTCTTAATCTTTTAGCCCATGGGGCTATGCTCCCAAGTGCGTCGGCATACCCGTGGATTCCAACTTCTCGACTCTTATTTATACTACAAACAACTTGAATATTTAGGTTCTTTAAAATAAACTGAATTTCATTGAAGCAAGTAATTTCCTCCATTTTTATCTTGCTGATAGAAAGTTGATAATACGTATACCGGATTATATTCCTTATATCCATTAATTCTGCCACACTTTTGTGACCATGATGTACAAATTCCAAAATCTAATGACACGCACAGATGATGGTCAGGTTATTTGAAGTCGATTAAAAGATTTCTTACACCTACCTCACGGCTCACACATCCAACATACTCGATCATGTTTATAGTGATTAAGAGGCTTTAATGTCATTAATCATTATCAAAATATCTTAAACACGTGAAATAAACAATTTCAAACTTGTTATTAGTGATCATTTCCCATTCCAGAATCAGAAACTTGCTTGGCCGGAATAGCCGAGTCTTTGCCGGAATATCCGGCTCTTGGCCGGAATAGCCGATCTTTGCCGGGTCTTTACCATAATAGCCGGGTCTTTGCCGGATATAACCGAGTCTTGGCCAGTTATAGCTAGGTCTAACTGGTTATGGCGAGGTTTGGTTCGTATTGTGGTGGTCTAACCGCCATATGGAAGTGTTCAAGATCATCCATCTCCTTTCTTTTTAACACCAACTTTTGCTCCTTGTGTTTTAAACCAGTTTATTTTGCTGTCACGTTTTTCAAATCAGCTTCATTGAAAAGAAGCATCCTAGTGTAGATGTGGAAAAATGGGGGGTCATATAAGTTGGGTAAGGGATGGTACGAGTCAAAGCAGGCCAGTTTTGGTACGGGTCAATCCAGTATTTTTCTTCTCGGTACCAATCCACTTTTTGCACACGCCTAGTTAAATATGGACTTTGACCGAACCGGACCTAACATAGGGGAAAGATCAGACCCGAACTAGAAGTTCACATGGACAAGCAATATGATAGACGAAGAAATTCAGAGGTATTCCATTCTATATTGCAACCTCATATATCATGAATATCTGATAGAAACCGATTCGAGATGGTTATTCTCCTTCTAAACTATAACTAAACTAAGAACTAACTCTTGAACTAATTCATTCTTTTTTTCTTCTCTTCCTTCACAGAATGCAAATTACATAATTTATAATGCAAAAACAATAACTGACTAATGCATGATCTCCTAGACTTTAGGAACAAAACTAACAAATAAACATGGACTAATGCATGAAGTGGTGGTCCACTCCTCTTCCTAAATGCATGTAGACTGGACTCTTTCGTTTGGACTTGGTCTTTAACTTCAAGCACGTATCAATATCACATAAAACAAAACATTAATCAAGATGTACCCAAACGACCACAAATATAAATAGATGTGATTTAGCAATGAAAACGACTGTCAATGTGTCTCTCATCCAGGGCCGTCCCGTGAATTTTGGAGGCCCTGTGCTTTATTAAGTCGGAGGCCCTTGAACAAAATATATGTGCAACCAAATCATGATAATAGTTTTTGTATTTTTTTTTGTTCATCTTATAATAGATCTTATGTATTTTTTTAGATAACCCATTCACAAGACTTGTAAAAATTATCTTTGAAATCCTAAAGATTAACATTTTTTTTTTAAATATATATGCAAAATCGTTTGCAAACATACTTATACCCAAAACATTTGTTATAAACTGATGGTGGCTTAGAAGATGCTAAAGTGCTAAACAAAATACTCCGTACAATAGAAACATGGCTAGATTGACATACTATAATATATAAGGGTTAAACTTGTAATTTACCAAAAGTGAAACAAAAATATTGGGTTTTGTGTCATCCCCTCCACTGAAAAGTCTGAAATTATATTCTGCATATTTACACCATTAGAAACAACATTTAAGCTCTCTTTCTCTAATCTACAACTCAAATCATTAAATTATAACATTGTGAAACGTATTTACTCCTTCATAAAACGCCATTTACTGTATAAAAACGTTAAAAACTGGGTTTATACTAACACCACAGATTCAGAAATTGGGGCCCTAAGAAAATAGAGGCCCTGTGCCGTTGCACACCTCGCACATGCTTAAATCCGGGCCTGCTCTCATCATACTCCAAACCAAATATTCCAATATCGAGCAATTATCTATAACACCAATAGCACCCTGCTAAAATATAAAAACTTTGTTTCAAAAGATATACTTGTAATAGAGTAAAATACAAGATAATAAATGCATTGACATTGAATTGTATTTTTAACAGTTGTCTTTCTATGACTATACAAGTGATGTTCACTACTATAAAAAAACAAGAATGCCAAATTCATAGCGTGCGAAAAAGATCTATTTGATATAACACAAGTAATGGAATTCCAAAATGGATAAGAATTTAGTGCCTCAAACTAATACGCCAAAAAACGTTGGTTGACCAAACCCCTTAGGTCGAGACATCAAAACGCCTATACACGGATACACCCTTTTCTTCCGAGTAGTCATCGCCATCATATCTGGTGTCCATTAGCTTAGATGCTGCAGGATACCGTTGTGCATACGTGCTACTAACACCAGCAATCATCACAAGCAAACAAAACAACCCAAATGGACGAGCATGTTTAAATTGAGTTCTTCTGTCAACTCAATTTCAGAATATCAAAGTAAAAACCTATGATTCGGTTTCAGGGAAACTAACATTAAGCAAATCCTGAGAATTGTGTGCCTTGGATATAATACCAAAGGAAGGGTAATTTCTACATGCATGCAAATGCATTTGTCCTAAGTTTGCCACTGCAATACTACATTATAAGTTTTCTACTTTGTAACTTAAACGTAATCGAAACAGAATTAGAACTTTAAAAAGATATCCATAATTAAGTACATTACATCTTTTACTCCATAATACACATCTAGCAGGGTCTTGGCCGGATATGACCGGGTCTTGACCGGATATGACCGGGTCTTGACCGGAATAACCGGGTCTTGACCGGATATGACCGGGTCTTGACTTGATATGACCGGGTCTTGACCGGATGTAACCAGGTCTTGGACGGAATAGCTGGTTGTAGCCGGGTCTTGGCCGGATATAGCCGGGCCTAACCGGGTTTCGTTCGTATTGTGGTGGTTTACAAGTTAGTTATCTAACGAAACATATATTGCTTGGTGATTTACAGGTTTGAGGACTTGATGCATTTGGGAAGAGGCAAAGCTGGAGACCCACGTTAGCAATTTTTTATGTTTTAGTTAAAAAAAGTTACATTTATATGTAAAAATAAAAAAGTTACATTTAATCTCACTTACTTTATTGTTTTATCATATAAGTGTTTGGAGTTTTAGTTTTAAAGTATAAATTTGCTTATTCAAAGAGATTTGTGGTTTAGATATAGAATTTATTTTGTTTTAATCTAATGATTATTTATGTCGATTTATTTTACAGCTCATTTGCTAAAGTTAGCGTTAATCAGGTTTCATTTTATGAACACTGGCACCACTTAGTAGTAATCGACTTAAAACTAGAGTGTTTTTACTTTTAATCCGATCCGACCCAACTTATTTCGAGATACACCAAAAATTGTATTTTTCATCTTGTTATCTATCCCTTTCCATCGCTCACTGTCGCTATGGTTACATTTTGTAGCCCTGCCACTATTAAATTCAAAAATATTTTTACTTCTTAAGTATGCAAAATACATGAAATTGCGTGGTTGGGCCTATGTTTAGTAGCCATTTTTTCAGCCATATTATTGGGCCTATGTTTAGTAGCCATCTTTTCAGCCATGTTATTAGGCCTATGTTTATTAGCCATCTTCATCTCATATTCACCTATTCTTTTTTCTCAAAGGCTTTAAGCCCAATAGTTGGACCTTATAGTTGCACAAATTGCGTGATTGACACTAGGGGTGTTCATCGGTTCAGTTTTCGGTTAATCGGTTTATTCAGTTAAAAAAAAATTTAGGTCATAACCGAAAATCGAATCGAACCGAAAATATTTGTGACTGAACCGAACCGAACCGAAGTTCAGTTCGGTTATGGGTCAAAACCGAAAACCAAATTTTGTACTTGAATTACACCATTTATATTTTTTTAAAGTTAATTATATAGATTTTTGGGAAAAATAAGTATTTCAAGGATAAAAAAGTGTTTTATATTAGGATAAAAAAGTGTTTTATATATATATATATATATATATATATATATATATATATATATATATACTACATTCGTCCCAAAATTATTGTCTCCCGACAAAAAACACACACAATTTACGAAAAACATAATTAATACAGCTTTCTCTCTTTTACTTTTTTGTCAAATGACAGATTTACCCTCAACCAATTAATTAACACTTCTTTAAAGTTTGTAATATTAATTTCAACTTAGGGTAATATATTAAACTTGACCAAACTCTCCTATCTATTTTTAGTATTGGACAATTAATTTGGGACGTACCAAAAAGGAAATATGGACAATTAAATTGGGACGGAGGGAGTATATATTCATATAAATTCGGTTTTCGGTTCGGTTCGGTTCTCGGTTCAGATAGCCAAAACCATATCCAAACCGCGAATTTTTAGTTCGGTTTTGACAAATTCGGTTCGGTTACAAGTTCGGTTCAGTTCGATTTGGTTTTCGGTTTGTTCGGTTTATTACCCGAACCATGAACACCCCTAGTTGACACAACCACAATGTCATTATAATTTATATTTTATAAGACAAGTGTTCTCTAAATTTAGATTGCTTACCCACTTTAACATCATTAACTACTCTTCTTCAAATTATTAAAGTCGAGTTCCTCTTAAGATTTGCTTGAAAGATATACGACAGTGATCCAAGAGTTTTAAATTTTTGATAGCACGTATCTCAGTTGGTTTCAGACAAGATATAAGACTCGTAAAATCTTTAGTCTTTTAGGAATTCACCTAATAAATTTTACTTAAACTCGCGCGTGATTGTAGAAAATATTTGGGATTATGTTAATCATTTTGTATGGACCTATGTATAATTAAAGATTGATGGCTTCCACCCAAACATGTTATACAGTTAAAAAAAAAAAAAAAAAAAAAAAAAAAAAAAAAAAAAAAAAAGACAAAACCGGAGATGGTTGATAAAAAGTTTCAACAAATCTTTTTTTTTTTCTTTTTTTTTTCATCTCCAGTTTTTTTGTTTTTTGTTTTTTGTTTTTTTTAAAAGATTATGGAAAATGGATAAAAAGTTTCAACAAATCTTTTTTTTTCTTTCCATCTCCAGTTTTTTCTTTTTTTTTTCCTTTTTCTTTTTAAAAGATTATTACTATAATGCGTTTATTTATATATTTATTAATTGCAAGACAGTGATAGCCTAAAAACATAATATTACTCTAGATACATATAACCCACTTACAATATGATATATGTTGAAGCATATTTCTGTCGGGTAGATCTTGACAGCTTTCACGTGCCTTCCGTCTTTGTCCCGAGCTTGAAAGCGTGCTACAAACATAGAAGAACCCGTTAGAAGGGGTCCCGAGGCCAACCACCCTCCGACGGTCAAGTCAGTACCTCGTATGTAGAGGATTTAGTATGAATGTATCAGTATGTAATATGAGTGAAATGTAATATATGTGTGTTAGATGAGATGATGTGAAATGTAATATGAGTTAGTATATATAGAGAGAGAGAGACAGAGAGAAAAAAGGGGATAGGTACTAATTAAATGGTACCTCAATACCTGTCGGATAATAGCCTGACACATGGGAGACACAATCCCGTAATATCCGGGTTAGGCGGCGTAGTCTGACACCGGGTAAAAGGATGCACCTTTATGGTCCCATCGGACTCATGGAGACTCTTCGGTCCGGCACGTGTCGTCCGGACACATACATCAACATGTCCCCCAGTATTGTAGTATCAGTTGAAGACCGATGGTGCAATACTTAAGTAATGTCTTCATACCTTTCGGCATATGTTGTTCGGACATATACGCCAACATGTCCCCCCAGTATTGTACTATCGGTTAAAGACCGATGGTGCAATACTTAAAGAATGTCTTTACACCTTTCGGCATATGTTGTTCGGACATATGTTGTATCTGCCTCACGGCACGTGTCCTTCGGACACATACGCCAACATGTCCCCACAGTATTGTATTGTTAGTAAAAGACTGATGATGTAATACTTAAAGAGTACCGTATGGCATTTTAGCCTTTATCATTCGGACATGTCTTGTCCATCATCCCTTTTTTCCTGCACAAATAAAACATAACTTTTACTGTTTAAAAGTTGGACGGGGTGATTCAGCACAACCCGTTTTAAAATTTTGGACGGGGTGATTTTGCACGACCCGTTTTTTATTGATGACGGAGTGTTTTGCACTATCCGCTCCTACAGACGGAGTGTTTTCACCATCCGTTTGATTAATGACGGAGTGTTATCACGATCCACCTCAGTGGAGTGTTTCACGATCCGTTGTTGAAGACGGAGTGTTATCACGATCCGTATATAAAATTGGACGAAGTGTTTTTGCACGATCCGTATATAAATTGAATTGAGTGTTTTTGCACGATCCGTTTGATGACGGTGTAAGATAACAAGTTTCTCAACAACAGTGTAAAGTAACGACCCGTGTTGTAATGGTGTAAAATAGCGACCCGTCTTATATCAATGCAATTTGTCGACAACGGTGTAAAATAACGACCCGTTGGATGACGGTGTAAAATAACGACCCGTCTTATATCACTGCGTTTTGTCGACAACGGTGTAAAATAACGACCCGTTGGATGACGGTGTAAAATAACGACCCGTCTTATATCAACGCAATTTGTCGACAACGGTGTAAAATAACGACCCGTTGGATGACGGTGTAAAATAACGACCCGTCTTATATCACTGCGTTTTGTCGACAACGGTGTAAAATAACGACCCGTCTTATATCAATGCGTTTTGTCGACAACGGTGTAAAATAACGACCCGTTGGATGACGGTGTAAAATAACGACCCGTCTTATATCAATGCGTTTTGTCGACAATGGTGTAAAATAACGACCCGTTGGATGACGGTGTAAAATAACGACCCATTCCATATTCTTGTAGTTGTTATGCATGTGGAACCTCATAGCGTTATTCCTGCACATTAGGACATGAAAGCTCTTTGCCTTTTCCCGTTAGATATGACAAACAAAATATTTTTATCTATCAATAGAAAGATTGGGTTAAAGTCGAACCGTAATATAACCGATGGGGGTATTAGATAACATAATAAACGATTAATAACAATTGTTACCCATGCGTGTTAAATATCAAGCATGTGATGTTTATAACCCTCATTGACCACACTTTACGAAATCATCGCCTTATGCTTGCTAGTCCTGTAGGATAAAACTTGAAAGCTTTTTGCTTTCTTCGGTTAGATATGACAAATATGATATCACCAACATCAATACAAAACCGGATCACAAAAAACGTTGATATTATGGGGGTATCCCGCCACTATACTCCCCCCAGTTCGACGGTACTAAATCTTTTTAGTATTGTTGAACTCAAATACCACAAAACGCTAAATAACATATTCAATCCATAATAACCGGAGGTCTCATGGATGCTAATTATAAAACATGTAGTGTTCTCTTACCTTACGGTCTGTGCCAACTTCCTTAATTTCGACGTTACGTCCCAATATTTTAATACACCGGTCGAATATAAATATTTTTTGTGTAATAGTAAATAATAGTGGCTCAAAACATTATTCTTTTTATATTGATTTCCACGCAACCGAAGGCTCATAAGTAACAAGTTGGCACCAAAGACGAGAGATTGATAATTAATTAGTAAGCTCTGAGCGTTGAGATTGATAATTAATTAGTAAGCTCTGAGCGTTGTTGCTCCGGATCGTATTTCATATGACGACAAGAAAATTACTTACATGTTGTCTTGGTTTTCAAGAGAGTTGCTGAACTTGAGCAGATAAAATTATATTTAGTTTTAAGTTCCATAAGTGGATTATTATAACATCTAATTTTGAGGGATTACAATACTAAACCTTTTTAGTATCGTAGAACTTATATATGAAATAAGCTTTTATCATAATGAGAAAGTAACATTAATGTTATGTGAACATTTTAACAACTAGCCATACCTCATCTTAATGTATAATAATCATATGCTAACTATTAGTGATCAAGAGCTGTATCGTCAAAGATATATACCATAATGTCCAAATATAATATGAGTAACTTAAAGTTATATGCTCAAGTATGCACATTTATCTTATCTAAATGACGTGCGCAAAATTCTTTCAAGTATGTGATAGGCACAAGCATTTAAAAAAAAAAAAAAAAAAAAAAAAAAAAAAAAAAAAAAATCTCTTTTATAGATACTTTAAGGTTTTGGCTATGCCAGTTCTTCCTATGGGCAAATATATCTCTTTGAAGTTTGAATTTTTTATAGCGTGTGAGAATGAACTTAATGTCTAGTAGATCTCTTACATCTTGAAAAAAAAAGCAGTAATATAACCCTATAAGATTGGGCCGTACCAAAAAACATATTTGATCTAGAATTTAAGATAATGTCGAACAACCCTTATTATTATTATTTTTGGGTTAACAAAAGGGGTTTGAAATATTAAAACTTGAAGCATGACACGTAAGGATAATAGAAGTTGTCATTTGTACAAGTAGTAGATGGAGGTTTATTAGCTGGACAATTAGTGGTCCGGAGGTCATAAGTAAAAAATAACTGTCTAATGCTATTTTCAAAGGTGTCCGGAGATAGACAAATCAGTGACCGGAGGATCTGGGATAGCTATTGCCCGTTATTTATTATTATTATTATTGCTCTCCGGTGATGATAAATTTGCACTTCAATGATGATAGACGTTTAATGATGTCTTGAATTTTGATAATAAAGAAACTTAACCGAAAGTCTCATATACATATTTGACAAAGATTGCCTAGTACTTTAAGGCATTGTGTGTACATCATAATGTTTTTAGAAAAAGTTTGACAATGCTTTTTAATAATGTACAATTTCTTTTTTCTTGGTATGGAATTGACTTTGTACATTTTTGTCTCTCCTATATTTTTTTAGAAGTTGGGCAAACTATTTTGCGAGGGCAGACTACTTTTTGAACAACCTCTGTTTTTTTTTTTAGCTTCAAAAGCACTTTAGAGATAATATTTTAACAAACAAGATTTACATTGTTATGTTGAATTTTTTAGTAAAAGTACAACCCAAATAAAACTCGTGAGTCGTGACCCCCTTTGATGAGATTTGACACCAAAAAGTATCTATGTCTATAATAGCGTACATAGATGGCCTAAGTAAATAGTGACTAAATCACTAGCCTAGATGCAAAGCTTGACCACTAGCTACCTACTCTTTGTTTTTCATATCTTCCCAAAAATTTGCACACGCATTGTTGCTTGTACAGGATGCGACAAAACAATAAAAATATTAGGACTGCAAGTAGTGGCTGAAGTGTGTAAAATCGTAATTCATGTGTAATTGTGATGCGAGATCCTTAGAGAATTGAAATCAAATTAAGTTGTATTCAAAAAATTTCTGTCCCCATACATGCACATCTTTGATTGAAAATAATAAATACCTACTCCGTATAAGATAAGTGGAACGAGAGATACTATTGCAAGTTATGTACTACAGTAAAAGGGTTGAAAAAGTGATTGAAACAGTGGTTGCTTTACAGCTATCAAGAGCTTTTTTTGTTTTTTGGAAGTTAAAAGTTACTGTATCAAATAATAATATGCGTATCTTCGTAAAAGGGGGCCTTTTCTAGCTTCCTCAACCTTTAGGAAAAATAATCCAAAGGATCAAAAAGAGCAAGTATCTATCTACAAGAAGATTAAATATTTGTCGTCTTTTTCTTTTTTCTTTTTGTTTTACCACCAGTTTCAACAATGTATCCGGAGGGCATATACCTTAACCTTTTGTTTAATTACTCGGGTATGCATTCTATAGAAAAGGTTACCATCAAAACCAAAGATTGAAATTCTTACATTACCATCAGGGTTCCTAGGGTATGAACGTGCACACTCTATGAAAAGTGTAGATCCCCCTGTTTTCATGGCAGCCGGAGAAGTAAAACAAGGGTGTTAGAAACATACCGAAGAGTTGTAACCGAGACACGTATGTGATGAATCGGTCCATGAAGTTACAGACCCACATAACAGATCATCAACCCGGATCTTAGCTAACAAACCCGTCACCACTTTGCAACCCGGATCTTGGCTAACAAACCCGTCACCACTTTGCTTTTTACGACTGGCGGTTAAAACCCGTCACACGTATATCCCAACGTGACATCGTGTTCGAATGACCCACCATCTCTAAACGAAACAATGCGTCCGGAACGATCTGACCGAAGGAATTCCTACCGGATAGCCCTTAGTCGGTTCATACCATCGTCTATGCTCCGACTTCCATACTGGACATTTGTACTGAACGTCCGTAAGCGGACTGAAAAGGCGACCCATCATTATTATATCTTGGTAGAGTGAATAACGGGTCCCACGGATGGCGCCAATTTGTTGAAGCATATTTCTGTCGGGTAGATCTTGACAGCTTTCACGTGCCTTCCGTCTTTGTCCCGAGCTTGAAAGCGTGCTACAAACATAGAAGAACCCGTTAGAAGGGGTCCCGAGGCCAACCACCCTCCGACGGTCAAGTCAGTACCTCGTATGTAGAGGATTTAGTATGAATGTATCAGTATGTAATATGAGTGAAATGTAATATATGTGTGTTAGATGAGATGATGTGAAATGTAATATGAGTTAGTATATATAGAGAGAGAGAGACAGAGAGAAAAAAGGGGGTAGGTACTAATTAAATGGTACCTCGATACCTGTCGGATAATAGCCTGACACATGGGAGACACAATCCCGTAATATCCGGGTTAGGCGGCGTAGTCTGACACCGGGTAAAAGGATGCACCTTTATGGTCCCATCGGACTCATGGAGACTCTTCGGTCCGGCACGTGTCGTCCGGACACATACATCAACATGTCCCCCAATATTGTAGTATCGGTTGAAGACCGATGGTGCAATACTTAAGTAATGTCTTCATACCTTTCGGCATATGTTGTTCGGACATATACGCCAACAATATATAAGCAACCCAGCCACAATTTCTTTCTTCAACCAATATGGGATAGAATGTTAGGATAGAAGGTTACAAAAGGTAATCATATTATATAATCGATAACTATGAAATTATATGTTGTTATTGCTATGAATATGAAAGATTGGAAATGTTTAAGAGTTGTATTAAAACTTATAAGTATATGTGATTTTTTTAGGAAAAAGGAGTTACCGTTTACCATGTGGGACACAATGTTAGGATAAGAGACTAGAAAAGGTTTCCATAAAAAATAATGGTAAACTGTTATGGAAAATATTCCTGTGACAAGGAAAGAAAGAAAATGCAAGAGTTATCATGAGCTTGTGAAAGAAAGATATGTCACTTGGAACTCCAAATTGAAGTTTAGAAACAACTAGTTTATGTGTTTGGAGCATGAATCACAGTGGGAAGCCGGGAACTAATAGCTTGGATAATTAACGTGACATCACATGTTGTTATTGCTCTAAAAATGAAAATTTGAAAACGTTTAAGCGTTGTACTACTAGAGATTGGTTTTTTTCTAAGAAATATGGGTTAGTGTTTACTTATCTAAAATCGTTTGTGTAGAAATCTATATATGAACATATCGTTGAGTGAACTATGTTTTTGGATCATAAACGTTAAAGTATTTTAGTATTATGATACTTTTTTTGGCCGTAGGTTGTTTAAAAATGAGAGAAAAATTAAGAATTTATAATTAACTTTCAGACATATCGTTAATTCGTTACTTCTTTATCTTGCAAGAAAATAATATGTCTGAAAACATAATACTATTCTTAGACGCATAACCCACATATCTTATGCTAGGATTATAAGGTTAGAAAAGGCATCTATATAATATTAAGTAACAAATTTACATACATTATAACCATTCTCATATATGTGCACAGAAAGTCATGTTTCAAAATCCAAAAATATTTTCAGAAATAAGTTGTTTAATAACAAAATTGAGTATTACTCGTACTCTTTCTCAGCTTTTAGTCATTTTTAACTGACTTCAAAATTGTTTACTTTTTAAGCTATGTGAAACTAAAGATTAAAATGTTTTCCACCAAAACTTGTTTTATCTTAAAAACATATAGTAGAAAAAAAGTTTGAAGTTCATACAAGTTTTCATGTAAATAACATCTTGGAATTTTTACAAGTTATCTTTAGAAATTTATTTAACTTGCAAAGACTCCAAGAAGTATCATTCATGAGAACAGTGAACTATTCCAAACACATTATAACCCAAATAGACTAGTGTATATAACTAACTTAAAAGTTATTTCTTCGATCAATGTTGGACAAAATGTTAAGACTAAAAAGTTAGAAAAGTCTTCATGTCATATAAAAAAATTTTATGTACATGAAAAGTAAGAGATAAATAATGCAAGAATTATCAATAGTTGGTGAAAGAACTATTTGTTACGTGGAACTCCAAGTCCAAGTTTAGAAGCGAACTAATTTTGTGTTTTTGGAGCACGAATCATGAAGGGAACATCTTGGATAACATGAAAGTGTGTGTTGCTAGTCAGCGTCGTCCCGTGGATTTTGAGGGCCCTATGCTATTTATGCGAAAGAAGCCCCTTAATCACAAACTATAGTGCTTATTTACTAAATGATGTTTTGAGTTAAGGTTTAATATAATGACAAAATCAATTATATAGTATTATTGTATCATTGAATCAAGTTTCAAATTCTACCATTAGTTATAGTTAATTAAAGCATCAGATAGCATAAGCGCAGGATTCAAACAAGAGTTTAAAATTGGCTAAGTCCATGTCCTTATAAATTATAGTTCAAAAGTTATTACTAATAAGAAAATAAAATAAAATAAATGGGACTAAAGAAAAAATAGAGATAGGAACCTGTTTGTGAGAATGATGATGACTAATGTTCGACTGTCGAATGCATAAATTTAAAAGAGTTAGTAACTAAAATTCAGCCCTTATAGTTTAAGGTCACTTGTTTAGCTTAATACGTCATAACGTCAATTAGTTGTTAAGACTTAAGAGTCATTTTAAAACGGATAATCGTTTTATCATTGCAAGAATTTAAAGAAACACTAGCAACAATCCTCAATAGTTATAATTAACAACATTCACCGCGAATGTATTGTTTTGGATGACGATTGTTGATGGAAATCATGGTAATACCTTCTGGTGACCATGGTTCACAAAATCATTGCTGGCCAGTGACAATGGGCGGTTAACTTGGTTCCACAGCCTTCTTTGAGGATTAAAAGACCGCTAAGAGGACAACCACCCAAAAAAATATTGCCCCCTAATTTGTCCCATGAATATTTAATACGTGAAAAGAACTATTGCCCCTTAGTTGGTGAAAGAACTATTTATAAATACTAGTTATAATGCCCGTGCACGCACGGAGTTTTTTCTAAATTTTTTAATAATGTATTTTTATTTATTAAAAAAATAGTTTAATTTTTGTTTTTTGTTTTAATTATGGTTACCTTGTTACCGTTGTTAGTTCAGATATTATAACACTTTCGACTTTTTTCTAGACAATTAAGAACACTAATATAAAAAGCTTTTTTGTTTTTATTCTTGCTTTTTTCACTATATATTATGTTGGTCAAATGTATGCTTGAAGCTGGAATACCACTTTCAATGACACATTCGATCGAATACATACCGGTACTAACCACAAATTTAAACCAATCCTCTTTAACCAACCAAAAAAAAAAAAAAAAAAAAAAAAAAAAAAAGAACTTTATACCCATTTTTGACATCTGATATATTACTTTTACTTCAAAAACATGTACTTCTTTTTCAAAACACGAAATATATAATAGATTTTGTCCTAACTTTAACACAATGTTAGTAGTTTCATTAACATCGAAGTACATCGAGTCACGTCCAGCAAGGGGTCCGAGAGCAGATTTAATCTCATCATTGACCTGCACACTACCATGAGGCCATCAATTAGTAAACCAATTATTAGAAGATTTTCAACATCAAGTGTGCACTGAATTGCTATCATATTCTACAGCTTATAGCCTTGGAGCCGGAATGCAACTTGGGAGGCTCCTACTCTAATTAAATTCAGCTTACTTGGCTACTACATTTAACACATATTTACTTCTGCAAAGTCTCTCTCAATGCCAATTCTCAATTCTTGAAGAGGTTAGAGGTGTGTGATTGTGATATGTTTTATGTGTTCATACATTTTGTTGAAACTAAATTAGGATATACATATAGTACTTTAGTAGTATTAAAATAGCTTTTTTAAGAATAAAATGTAGAATTAGCTCCTCCTTACTAAATACAATAACCTAAAGAAATCGTAAGTTAAGAGTAAATATAACGAACCTTAAGATGTAATTTCTCACACCCCTTGAGTAAGTTCATCTAATATATTTACAACACTCGCAACCTGACATAAAGTAAAAGTTAAAGATATTAGTATTAACCAAAGAGCATCATCGATCTTTAACATGTACTCCTATATAGAAAGGTAGCCTACTCATTTATTATCCCAAGTTGCTAAGGTCTCTCGAAGGTATATATACAGAGACGGTGGAAATTTCCGACTTACCGAGATGGCGGTGTAACAGCCTAACAGGCACGAACATCTACTTGACTACTTCACCACCATCATGCATATTGAATAATTTTTTTTAACACATTTGGTACATTGTTATTTTAAAATTCAAAGGAAACAAAAGTTGTGGCAAGTCAACACAACTCAACCCTGCCCATTTTATACCTGCTTTGACCCGCCCGTTTTGCAGCCAATAACTAAAAGCTAAAGTTTTGATCCATATTCCCCAACTACTGAAGAAATATGATTTGGATTCAAACCCGTCTCATTTTGTTACTAAAATCCTACAACTTCACACAACTGCACCAAAATCTCAAGCTATCGAGAGGAAAAATATGATAATGAGTTAAGTATGTCGCCATAAGCTTCATGATGAGTACTTGTAACATGCATTCTGCAGGCCCATAATTTAATGTGATGTTAATACTTAGTTTATTCTTTAAAGCTATAAATTACGCAAAATCTAATAAGGTCCAGCACACCAGACTATTTGCCTTTTGTAAAATTAAACTGAGGCCATTTTAGACTCTTCAATGCATAACTGCTGTCGCATATATGTATCTTAGTCTACCCTAAGTTTCTTTGTAGACTTCAGGTCACACTTTATGAAGTGCTATAAAGATCATAATATAGTTAAACTTTTGTTTCCACACAATGTCACCCACTTAGAAAATGCGCGGAAAGCTATGGTTTTCTACTTCCCATCTATAGTGTAAAGGGCTGATGTTTCTTAATAGCAACCGAATTTCAACTTGAGCACTTAAGTTCCTTTTAGAGATTACACGACGTTAATAATAGTATACAGTCTTAACTACCATTATGAATAAAAAAAACAAAAACTCCATATCAAAACCCATATAGGCCATATCAACGCATTTACAATAGGCGCAACGCAAACCACATCAGTATATGTATCCAGTAATACAATTTGCATGTCAAATCTTCACAAAGCATAAGAACTCACTTGTGTCAGATTGTTGACTTGAATATTGAACTTTGGGGTAAAAACAAATGATTAGAGAAACTGAGAAACTTAGTTTGGGGTTTTAACTATAACTTACCATTATATAGCCACTCAGACTTGTTACGTGCATCTATTTTTCGCATTATAACTTACCGTTGGGTCCAATGACAAGTTTTAAATGAGAACCCAGCTTGCATACCAGGTGATTAAATGTCACAAAGTTGAGTAACTCAATCTCCACTATATTCCCAGGTAAACAATCACCCGCTCCCTTGATGTTTTTTTTAATATATGTTCAAATCATGTAAGCGTATTTAAGTAGTTTCTTAAATATTTTCCCCTTTAGCACCTCCGCCTCACGGGTTTGCTCTTGGTACAAACCCATACAATGTATCAAAACGCGTCCCACAAGTGAAGGTCAAGTTCATAATCTAAATACCCAAGTTCTCCTCGGTTCATGGGCAATGTAGGACACGGAATATTCGAGAACATATCCCACAATACAGAAGTTAATCTCGACTATAAAAAAGAATACAAAGTAAACTATTATCGGTCATCCAGTCATCCTATACTCAGCTGCATCATCCATAAAACTCAAAATGACCCTTTACAAAAATTTCTAAAAACATACAAACCTCATCTTAAAATGCCTTAAGAAAGCACAAATTCTAGATTGTGCTAAACAAACACAAAAGGATTTAAGTATAATACCTAGCATTCAAGTACTTGTTCCTACAACTCTATACTCAAGATGTTCACATATAATACGTATATATCTCTCATAACTAACAACAATTGCTATAATAGATTCTAATAGAAAGAAAAATAAATCAAGGTTTACCTTTCGAGCAGCAGATGTTGGTGGCCTAAACAACATTAAACCACCGTCGACACATACTTGATTACGGAATAAGATTGCTGCCTGGATGCCAGATATCTGCACATGATATGGTTTTTAGTTCGTATATGATGTTAAAGTAAGGACCAGCAAGTTTATTGCAATATAAAAATTACCCTGGGATGAACGAAGAAGTAACTATTGCCTATTAACTCAAGACCAAGTTCAAACAATTTCCCTTCTGTAATCCTCTGTCTCTCATTTGCCAACTCTTTCTTGCCGATAGAATTAAATAGCTTGGTGACATCCTCAATTGGCATTGACAGCAATTGCATGAAGATGATGGAGCTCAGTCAATCTTTCAGAATACTTGTCTTCAGGCTACATGAAGCACAACTGTGCCATCCTAAAGTTACTCTCATGAAAGAGCTGCAAGAAAGAAAATATATATATATATATATATATATATATATATATATATATATATATATATATATATATATATATATATATATATATATATATATATATATATATATATCATTACAGGGCTCTCTAAAAATACCATGAAGATTCTATGAGATCGTAATGGATTAGACCTTACGACTCTTGATCTCCGCTCATATTTGCTACTTGGAACTTTCATAAGCTACGTGCAATAAATTCAACTATATACTGTAATAAAAGAAATTTATTAGACGAAATATCCATCTCGTCACGGAAAGTCATAATAAGAAAAACTGATAAATTTTGGGCTTATGAGTTTTTCAAAAGTTCAATAAGCTAAAAATCGGCCAAATAAACTTACACAAACACCCCATAAGTATCAGCCTATTTGGTAGTCAATGAAAGCCAATAAAGCTTTTTTATAAGCTTCTCCAAACACCCCCACAAGAGGCATATATAAAAAAAATTACCAATATCACAATTGGTGCAAAGCATGATTTAAAAATTTTAATTATAAGATCCCCATTTAAAGCATCTTCTCATCTCATAGTTAAATTAATAAAAAAATTTACCAACGGGCTTGTTGTTAATCTAATGTGTGTGTGCATGTTTCTTCTCCTTTATTTTATTTTTTTACTACTAAGTGTCACACACATGCCATAACTCTAAAGATATGCTTGATAGATTACCTTTTTAAGATACTAAATGCAACATAATCAGTTTCGATCTTCACGTTCAGTCTCTTATATTAGATAGGTAGCTATTACCAATACCGACCATCCACAACTCTGCAATCTTTGCGTAATGCCGTAACCGCCAATCCTCTGGATATTCACAGAAAGCTGAACCATCAATTTGACCAAGACTATTACTATTATTAAATAAACTACCCATTGTACTTAAAAACCCCCTTACAGTAGGTGGTGTTGAACTACTTCAAGAGCATTTCAATCTTTGGCCTACTTCCTCAAGAACCTTGGTCCGAGCTTGACCTATTTTTGCTTCGTCCTTTATCCAAGATCTGCGCAACAATGATTACCATTAATAAAATATGGGCAATTTTTTATTGGTCAGTAACTGTTGTCCAAGATACATATTTGATTATATTGACGTTACACAAATGCAAATTTCAACATTTTAGGACATGCCAAAGACGAATATATTATCACAGTTAGACAACCAACATATTATCACATAAAACAAAACATCAACTTAACCTCTTCACCCAAGCAACAATTTCTAAGCCCTAATTGAATGTACAAACTTATAATCACCACCCCTAATTGAATCCTTGGACTAAACTTAATTATCTATTGCTTTAGAAACAATCAAATCAGTTGAGGAACAATAGCAAAATTTGAAACATTAAATCATTAGAAAAAATAACCATAACTCGAATGAGTATTTACTAAAAATTAAAACTTTAAAAAATTACAGTGTGCCCATTTAAGACAAACAGTCGGAACCCAAAAATCGTACCGAATTGGCGAATTATTTGATGGATTGATGTTTCCCCAGAAGATTCCTCACCAAAAGCACCAACTACTATTTACATGGTCCTAAAAGAAGTACATGTTAGAATCATATGATAGATCAATGATACACATTATATAATTATATCAATGATACAGGAATTATAGGCAAGACTAAACTATTATAAATACAAAAATTCGTGTGAACGACACATCACTTCTTAACTCTAGCACATTTTTTTTATTTGACTCAACTTTATATCATATTGCTAAACGTATTAAACCAAACAAAACACATAACTATCCGACTCACTGTAAGAAATTCATCTAAAACGCTATTGTCATTCTCCATATCTTTATAAAGCAACTATCTCGATATCAAAGGCTATAAAAGGGCTTTTTTATTAACCCAATAAGCATGGAATGGAAAAAAAAAAATTATGAACATTATAACATCCATGTAGCCCTATCTTTTATTAAACTACATAACTGTATTAACAAAATTATAAAGACAAACCTCAAGTTCGAATGAGCTATAGCCACAACGATCGAATTAACTGCAAAAGACAAAGACAAAAACAAAAACAAAACGGATATACAAATCGAATTCAGATTTATCAATTAACTGAAAAAGAACTAACAATGAGCAAATCGAATTAGCAGTAATTCAATTGATTAACATTAAAAACATAGCAAATCGAATAATGGTTTTTATTAATTCGATCCAATATATCAGTAAAGAAAAATAGTACCATGATTATTGAACACACAACTGTTTGAAAAGATGGATGCAATGACTTCAAGATTTGAATAGGGTTTTGTGTTATGAAGGAAATTGGTCGTTTGCAAGTTTGATTAGTGGGTTGTTTTTGTGTTGTCATGATTTTATTTTTTTTTAGTTTTGTATATGTGAGTTAGGAAGAAGCTGTGTTCCGCTTTTTTTAATTTTACACTTCGCACCCAAATCTATTAAGTATTAAATTTCAAGTACTTGTGTATATTTAGTTTTTTTCCAACATATAATATGTATAGATGAAATTTTAAATTTTTTTGCCAAATGCGGAAATATTTATACTTTTTTTATTCAAAAATTTGTATTTATAAAATAAAAAAAAGTCAATTATTTCCTAATAAGGGATGATTTGATTTTTTTGAAATGCAAAAGTCCCAACTAGGGGTTTTATTTTATTAGAAAAAAGATTACATTTACTAGCCCTTTGCTACTTCCATACTTTATGGTACATACAATTGAGCGTGCATTACTACCTAAAATTGCTCCCACCCCACTTTTTTGATGCAGCTACAGGGATTTAAGAGGGCATGCACAGTAAAAGTAATAGTGTTTTCCTTCCTTCAAACTTGCTATCCCCACACCATTGATTTATACTTAATACAAATCTCCCAAATATATCCAGAATCTTCTGTGTCCTTTCTTTGTCAAAACACACACACACTAGCAGATCTATTCAGGAACATCACTAACAGAGGTTGAATTATTTCCAAGATGGGGAGAAGAATACAGAGAATCATTCGAATGATTTTCAAGTTATTGCAAAACAAGGCTTCAAAATATATGTAAGTATTCTAACCCTAATACTAAAAATTGGTTTCTTTTTAACAATTTAATAAGGTTTTGTTTTTAAATCGCTATTAGTGAATCTGATTAATTCTTGCTCTTCCGATGTTATTTTAAAACTTGAAGTGTTATGATATAAGGAATAAATTTGTTAGTTTGTTCATGTTGCATATGAGGTGTTTGATAAAATGTTTTAATGACAGATTACATAACAGTTGCGTGACCAGAGAGGGATTTGTTATGGTGACGGTCTTGAGGGTTCTCACAGGTAGCGTGCTTTTGTTTTTTTTTTTTTTGGGTAAAGGGGAGTAATCCTGCACCCTGGTAAAATTAGCGTGCTTTTGTTAGACCTGTAATTTCTATGTTTGGTTATTAGTTTATTGTTACTGTTTTATATAAAGCATTTTCATTTAGGTTATTGGGGGTTTTGTGGATTATGAAAAATTTGAGGAAAGTTTATAGCTCCATTTGTTTTAGAAGTTTTAGATGCTGGAAGCATCGGAAAGTAATGATTTTGATGCATAAAACTGACAATGCAAGTGTTTTTGTGTGGATGGGTGGTTTAAGATAATGATGTTGGCATATTAAGTTTTCGGATTTTTAGCATGTTACGAATTAGTTGACATGGGTTAAATTCCCTAAAACATGTTATACTATCATAATGTGTGTGTAATCCTTTTAAGAGGTAGTGCAATGTTGGGTTTAGATGCGTTGGGGTAATGGCTCAAACGATGAACATAAGATATGGGTTTTGGTAACAGGTTAAACCATGCAACATGCTAACCCTCCGTCATAACTATTCCATTGTATGTAACTATGTATATTGTAGAATGCACGAGGCCTGCAAGATGGCGAAACAAAATTACTTCCTTAATCTGTTTTTATATGATATTTTGGTTATAAATTATGTTACTTTTTTTCCTATACAAAAAGTTCATTACTGATATATAACGGAATTTGCAGGTTCTTGGTAATGGAATGCGTTGATTGATGCCAACCTACTTGAAGATGTAATAATTAATCTGGAGACAACGTGGTGTAAAGGCGTCTCAAAGAAGGTGACTATTTTTTGCTTGGAGACCACTTCTTGAGGAGTCAAACTCAAGCTAGAAAACAAAGGTCAAAGATACATGTGATGCCTACGGTTTAGACATATTGTTTTCACTCTTAGTTAGTGTCTTAGAGGAATTAAATTAGGGCTAATCATTACATTTTGTAGGTGGTGATACAGGAAGCTGTACAAGCTTTATAAGTTATTAATGAAGAGATTGAGACCAGAGGAATAAGGTATGTCACTCAGTACTGAGGCAACTAACGTTTACTCATACATATGTGTCTCAACATATATTTTAACTTTAATAACTAGGAAATTGTGTTTAACCTTCAACTGTGATAATGGCGATATGGCTTCATGACAATAAATGTTAATACAAACGCCAATTGATCATATCATTAAATATCAAGATATTTCAAATATCATAAATATTATTGCTTATTGTACTATGATACCTTATTTAGGATGAAGTAAGTACTATATGGAAAATAAAATATCTTAAATTACTTTATTAAATACTTAATTAGTACTTAGTGGTCTGTTATTGAATGATTTTGATTACTTTTCGGTTTCTTTGATTTGTGTACAAGTAGTTAAGGTGTAATTTTGATGATGTTTGATTTTAGCATTGAGAACTGTGTTAAATTGAAATCTAGGTATTGAAATGGAGATTTAAATAAATTGGAATTTGATGGTGGTTTAATTGTGTTTAATTTTATGGTTTGGATTTTTGGTTTATCCAAATTACTGAGAATGTGAGATGAAGGTAGGAGTTTGGATAAGTAGCTTATTATTTGATTTTATAAAAAAGCTTACGAGCTTATTTTTTATACCCTTATTACTATTGACTTATTGGCTTAAGCCAATAAGGTTTTATTGAAGTTGATAAGGTCTAAAGAGTGAGCTTTTCGGCTTTCCTAAACTCAAATAAGCCCATAGGATTAGGAATTGAAGCATATAGAGTGTGAAGGAGTCAGTATGATGTAATATTAGCAACGGTTTCAGTTTAATTCCATGTGAAAATTTCTTTTCTTTTATGTTTTGGCGAAAGACATGTTATAGTATAGTTAACTGATTTGAATACATGTGAGTTTCTTATTTCATAAACGTGATTTGGATCCCGCATAAGCGTCATTTTCATTATTCTAATAATTTATTTGCAATTTGTGTATTTCAGGATTTCGACAAAATTAGGCTCCTTTCTCTTACTAATAAGGAAGTGTTGGGTGAAAGTAATGGTAACAACCTTGAAATCTAGGTTCGTAGTTGCTTTTTTTTATTATTATTATTTTTTACCTGTCTTTGTAATGCTTTTGCTTTGTTGCTGCTCGACAGAGCACGACTATGACAAGACGAACACGTGCCACCACATGTTCTGCTGCCCGTGTACACAACAATAGAGGTATGATTGCCATTCCTGTTGTGATAAACTTTTGTCCCCGTAGTTAATGATTATGTGAAGTACTTCTTTATGATGACCCTTCCCGATGCACGCCGCTGCTTTATATGTTTTTTCCTCCGGTTTCTTGCAGAAGCATCGGCTGCGTATGTGTCTTTTGGGCTGTGTGACCGAGTTTGTGCAGCTGTGCATTAGAAAAATAAATGAGATGCGCACATACAGAAAAATGACATTTGTGCAACTGTACAAGGTTGGTTAGAGATAAGAAGACTAGAGAGTTGTTTGCTGTCAAATACATTGAAAGAGGAAAAAAGGTATAATATTTATTTTTTACTAATTTGATGGATAGTTTTGTATGTTTTTGTTGGATTTGTGTTTCATGGTTGAGTTGATATTTGGTGAAAAAGGTTTTTTTTTTTTTTTTTTTTCAAGATTCACATTGCTTAGTAAAGCCTTTTTTGTGTACTAGATTTTTTTTTTCTTCTGGTTTTAGTAGATTAGATTTTAAGAATATATTATGAAAGTAGTTATGGAGCACCAAGTTCAATTTCAAGAATACTATTAAAGTAAACTACGGTTCATTAAAGATTACTCCTGATACACCTCACTTTAGAAGCTAACGGCACCTCACTTTTATATTTTCTAAAGATGCCTTGCTGTTTTAAACATAAAAATGAAATAGCCATCAAATGAGATACAAGTTACATTCCTTATTATTGCATTATCTTACTTTATTGCTAATAATACAGTTAGATTATTTTGTTGAGCAATCGGTCATAAAGATTTTACACACTTAATTGAAATTAATGTGCTTGATGGTGATATTGTTAATAATCAGATGCTTAAATTGAATCTGAATATTTGTTTTGCATATATACATTGGGTTCCAGTTGCCTATACCAAAGAATGGTCTAATTGTTGTTATGTAGTAAGACATTTATTTGATATAATGCGATACAATACACCTAATTGGTACGACATTATTTGTTGTTGACAAGTTTGGTTGAGCCTAATCCAGATGACACAGTTGATGATTTTCGCATAGTGGTTCAGATGGCACCTGAGAAAACACAAACGTGCATATGTTAGGATGGTGTAAACGATTGTTGAAGACAATATTGTGTAGTAATGTAACAGGTTACTGATTATATAACCCTTCTTTTGTGCAATAGTATGATCATTAAGGATGTTTGGATCTGCATTACTTTCTAGGAGACCTCCAAACTCATTTGACCCGTTTAGCAATGTAATACTTCATATGAATGTGTTCCAATAATAAATGAAATGATTATGCTTGGCTACTTTGCAGAGGTGCTTTACGGATCTATTGTTGTTATTTGTTTGGCTTAAATTCAAGGTTCTAACTTTATTCTACGCTTGAATGATAAAATGGTAAAAAAAAAAAAAAAAAAAAGGCTGATATGATTTACCATCTACAGCTTTGTCGTTTTCTCCTAAGCGCTGATTGTAATTTTACTAACTGAGGTATTCCTTTGATTGTACAGGTGTATTGTGAGACGGTTAATGTTGCCATTGCGTAGTGGAACAACGCATTGCATATGCAGCGGAACAAAAAGGCTGTAAGTCAAGTGCGGAACTGAAACAAGCAAGAATGTGAAGACATGCAGGTGGAAAAATTAATACCAGAATCCAAGACACTGAAACAGGAAGCAGCAAACACTTCCAAGGTAGGTATTGTAGTAATGTTACGAAGGGGTATTTGGAATTGTAGAAATACCAATCTTTTGTATGACACATGCAATGTAACTGCAGGGCCACCTTAAGTGTGGATGATGCTATATGCAACACCTGCAAACCTCACTTTTTGTATAACATTATTGAAGCAAATGAACATGAAGTTTATGTATACACAACAGCATGCGACTCTTGCAGTTTTTAATTATTGTTTCTACAATTCCTATTTTTGCAACACTTGCTAAACCTTCTTTGGCAAAACATCCCGCGGCAACGCGCGGGTGATCCACCTCGTTTGTTACATAAAGGAGATTAGGTCGTAGAATACCAATGTGGTTTTCTAAATGTGCCAATTTAATAAGTGAACTTTAAAACAGTTGTAGAAATGTAACGAACTTTCCTAAATGTTCAATTTGATACGTGATGATGATGTGTCACGTTATAAATCATGACACGTGTCACATTTTTATGTATGACACATCATCATTACGTACCAAATTGAAACACTTATAAAAGTTCATTACATTTCTATAACTTTTTTAAAGTTCACATACCAAATAGCTTATATTTGAAAAAGTACATTGACCTAATCCCTACATGGAATTCCAGATTGAAGTTTAGAAACGAACTAATTTTCGTATTTTTGGAACATTATACTATTCTAGACAAATATAACCACTTAGACTACATTATATTAGTACAAAACCATTTCTTTCTTCAACCAATGTGGGATTACATTTTTGGGTCATGAACGTTGGAGTTTAACCATGTTTTCATACTTGTTTCAGCCCTAGATTGTTAAGAAAACTTATTACGTTGTTTAGTAAGTATGTTTTGAATGCTCAAATATACAAATTTAGGTTTGCAAGTAGCTGGCAAAGTTTATGACAAACATGCTTATGTCAAAATCTAAAAATAAGCAGTTTGGTAATCCTTTAAGCTTATTATAGTCATAAAATGTAAAATGTTTTACTATATAAGTCGTTTCAATATTGTTTGAATTATTGAATGAGACACATTTTGGTTCTTGTGTTAGAGACTAACCAAAAAGAAAAATAAAAAAGTTAAGAATTTATATTAGTTTTGAACTATATGATTCAACTCATGCTATGCATTATTAGCTTGCAAACTTCACAAGCATGAGGTTGATCACACAGCTGAAAACATAATACTAATCTTTTAACAAGTGACTCACGCACACTATGGTATATTAGTTACCAACAACTTCATTCTGCAACCTATGTGGGATAGAATGTTTGGATAGAAGGTTGGGATAGTTCTCTATATTAAAGCAAGAGTTAGAGCATGAAACATCAGGATGACAATTTTGATAACATGAAATTATATGTTTTTTTCGCTCTACTACTGAAAATTTGCAAATGTTTATGCATTATATTAAAAGAACCTGTGATATTCTATAAGCGTTTACTTATGTTCATGTCGCTTATGTAGAAATCTATATATTGCTGAAGGAATTACGTTATGCATTATGATACTTGCTTTGACATTAACTTATTGATAAACTCATGTTTTGGGTTCTCACAGCACAAACCCACATAACAAAACTTACTGCCGGAGAAAACAAACAAGAAATCGTAATCTATGTTTTCATTTGATATACTTATAAGCAATACAAATGATATTAACTGGTAATAGCGCACATGTGGTCTAAGGCTGGCGACAGTAAGGATGCTCGACCGAGACATCCGATCGATTCCACTCGGTCGAGACTTTTGTGGGTATTCGGTCGTGGCAAGACAAAAGCAGGAAACGGTCGAGTGAGGGATCGAATTCTTTTTGTTTGCAAAATCAAACCGTTGCCACTTTATTTACTTTTGAAGTGATAAATTCAAAAAAAAAAATGAACCGTTTGTTTTGGGTAAAAAAAAAAAAAAAATTCATTTCTCCTTATAAATACCAAACATTAACATATTCCAATTCTTCACACAACATAAACACAATCTCTATTAAAAATGTCTAAGAAAACACCACAACAAGCAAAAGGCCGAAAATCCCGACAACAAAACATCCCGGAAGTATCACCGGATTCGACTTTCCGGTTAACCGGTATCTCACCAAACGTCAATTTCCGACCCCGTTCTCTTGATTATGATTCTTAACAACCTCAACAACAACAAACATTCAATCCATTTGCTATGCATCCGAATGTTAATCATCCATTTGTTCCCCCGTATCAAAACAACCAACAACCACAACAAACCCACTCCCGTCGAAGCCAAAAATCTATGTATGGCTCCCCCGATTCCTGTTATCGTCCAACAATGAACTCATCATCGTCTTCATATTCTAATTATCAAAATTATTCTCCGGTTAACCACATCAACCTAGATGCTTGTGATTTTATGGAAAAATTACAAAACAATCCGAGTTTTTTTTTTGGAACCGGTTCGGGTTATCCGAGTCAACAAATGTCACCGGGTTATCAAGGTTCGGCTCATGGGTCGTTTCACGATTCGGTTCCAACTGATGATCTTCCTGAGGAGTTGTCGCCGGAAGCGATGTCGCCGGTTAAACCTAAGAAACGAGCTACAAGGGATAAGAAGGCGGCGGCTAAGAAAGAGGTTGAGGAAGACAACACGAAGGATTCTGCTCCATGGACACGCAAAGAAGAGATCGCGTTGTCCATGGCTTGGTGTGATTCGTCGAAGGATAGCATAGTTGGAACCAACCAAAATTCTAGGGGATTTTGGAAGAAAGTGATTGCATACTTTGAGAAAGAGGTTGGCGAAGGTAGATCGTACAACTCAATTGTCAGCAAGTGGAAAAATAGGGTTCGTCCTAGAGTTGGTGCATTTTGTGCCATTTACGACAATGCTTTTACCAATTTTGGAAGTGGTGGGAATGATCTCACTGTTTATAAACGAGCATGTGAAGAATATCAAATAATGATGAACCATGCCTTTCAATTGGATCATTGTTGGGAGATTTTGAGGGACCATCAGATTTGGAAGAAAAATGAGATGCCGGTTTTTTTAAACCAACATGTCGCTCGAAAAAAACCAAGGACTTCTGAAACCGGTTCGGATAATGAAGACCCTCAAAATGAGCGACCAGTTGGTCGTGATGCTGCAAAGAAAGCTAAGAGTAAGAAGAAATTGTCGGAGAATTCCAAGTCTTCGTATTTAGAAGGGGTAGCCGACAAATGGAAAAGCATTAAGTCAATGGCATTGGGTAAGAAGCAGGAACTTGCAGACGGCTACTACGAGTTGAAGAGAAAATAGTTGGAGCAAAGGGATAAGGAATTGGAGCTGCAGCAAAAGAAAGCGGAACAAGAAGACAGAAGATTGGCAATGGAAGAACAAAAACTTGCACTTGATCGAGAAAGAAAAAATAAAAAAGACCTCATCTTCTATATCACACCAATCGACCCAGCTTTGCCCGCATTACAACAGCAAAAAATGCAAGAAATCAAATACTCGATCAAGGAACGACTTAATCTAGATTATTAGTTTTTAATAAGAGTTGTAATGTTTTATTTTATTTGAATTATTATGTAACTTTTTAATTATTAATGAAATTTTAGTTTGTGTTAAAAATGATTATAAAAAAAAAAAAAAAAAAAAAAAAAAAAAAAAAAAAAAAAAACTGAACTAGGTCGCCCTTACTGGGGCACTGAATCGCCTGCAGGTCGCTGGAGAGAGAAAGCTGACGTGGCAGGAAAAAGTAAGGGGATTGAATCCCCTTACTGTGGGTAGCCTAAAATTGCTATGTATGCAGCAAAACATAACTCAAATTATAGAACTAATAACCAGTATTTGTAATCTTGGGGACTAAAGTACATGGGATGTTGACTATTCGGGTTCTTGAATAACCTTCATAGACAAGATGGCACGGCTTGAATCAACATTCTTTGTCTTTGGTTGAATTAACCGAGTTTAGCCACCTTTAACAAAGATTAAAAAAGCGAATAGCATTTAGTTAGACAAAAAGTAACTAAAATTTAAAACCATTTAGCCTTTAGTATTGCGAAAACATATAAGATACACTACACTTTAACGAATGACCAACTTTGCATTCAAATTGCAGACTATAGCAATAGAGCTAGCAAAATACAAGTGGTTAGGGGTGTTTGGATATGCGTTTTGAAAGGATCTTTTCAACTTTCTTATACAAATAGATTCACGGCCACCAACTGGGAACTTATCTAAAATTGATTGTTTATTGATTGTTCAATCCTTTTAGTTCAAAAAAAAAAAAAAAAAAAAAAAATGATTGTCCAATCCTTAAACGAGTTGATAATGACTCACTTTAACCGAACATCAAATATTTATAATCATGACGTTAGGCCAAAATAATCAATTTTATAACAAGAATCTAGCAAGAAAATGTACCTGCTCTGCAAACTAATTATTCTCCTCAGTGATTTCCTTTAGTTCAGCGTTTTCCTTTACTTTTTCTTCGTTTTTATGATCCTCGTTTCGGTAGGTAAATTCTCGATTAAGAAAACATTTGTGTTACTCTTCACACCCTCCATATGGAAGTGCTCAAGATCATCCATCTCCTTTCATCTTAACACCAACTTTTGCTCCTCGGGTTTTAAACAACTTTCTTTTGCAGTCACACTTTTCAAATCGGTTAATTGATTAAAAAAAAAAAAAAAAAAAAAAAAAAAAAAAAAAAAAAAGATTTTTGACGCTGGTGTTAGTAAAACATATTGAAGAGAATCATACTTTTGTAGATGTGAAAAAATGGTGGCCATACAAGCTGGGTAAGGGATGAAAACAGGTTCGTTTTGAATGGGTCAGTTTTGTACGGGTCAAATCAGGCGAGTTTTGGTACGGGTCAATCCAGTCGATATCGATCCACATTCTGCACACACCTAATTAAAATAGATTATCAACTGGTTTACGTGTTACACTTATCAACTTGGCTTCAATGAGAAAAATAGATTTTTGATACTATTGTCAGTAAAACATTATCAAATAGGCATACTAGTGTAGATGTGAAAAAATGGTGGGTCATGCAAGTTGGGTAAGGGATGAAAACGGGTTCGTTTTGAATGGGTTAGTTTTGAAACAGCAGGCCAGTTTTGGTACGGGTCAATCCAGTACTCTTCTTCTCGGTACCAATCCTCTTTCTGCCCATGCCTAGTCAAGTATAGACGGCAATTGTTGGCTACCTTGATGGGCTTTGACCGAAGCAACCCAAACTAGAATTTCACATGGATAAGTAATACGAGTCAATCCAACACTCTTATTCTCGGTACCAATCACGCTAGGGTCTTAACAGCTTATT
The DNA here is from genome assembly GCA_030686995.1 of Artemisia argyi. Classification (NCBI taxonomy): domain Eukaryota; kingdom Viridiplantae; phylum Streptophyta; class Magnoliopsida; order Asterales; family Asteraceae; genus Artemisia; species Artemisia argyi. Next base: position 21,430,874 of record CM060680.1, on the reverse strand, counting down.
TTACCGACCCAACCCCAACACAGGGAACAGACCCAAGTAATCTCCAATATAATTATGTAAACTATACCAACACCAAATTATAATTTTTTGATGTGTGAAAAGGAAGTTTCGAGATACCGAAAAGGCATCACTGATGTGAAATGGCAGCTGGGATAGTTTTTCATCCCTAGAGAGAACTGATATTTAGTACTTTTTATGTCGATCTTTCTATGAAGAATTATTGTCCACATGCATAACAAATGAACAAAACATCAATATAACCCATGAACAGTTGAGCCAGGTGCGATCTCACTTTCGAGGTTAAGCCAGGCATGAAATCTATATTTAGGCGAGCGTTTAGCTGCATATCTAAATGTTATTCACATTCTAGTAGTAGTAATTTACATGCCATTGTGGATAATTTTATTTATTTATTTTTGCGTCATGTAATAAAGGTTAACAGGCTTGGCCGCTCTCCTATAATATTATGAATAACAAATGTATTAAATATGATTACTAGTTCGATGAAATGATTTTGGGAGGTTACAGATGTGAATATGCTTGAGCCACTTTTGACCTGTTTGACCCATTCGACTTGGAGATAATGCAACCCTAGTCGACTAGGAAGCACGGACACGCCTAAAACCTCGGAGTGGCAGTGTCGGACACGGACACGTCTCGGACACGGCTCGGACACGTGTCTGACACGCATGTGCCGTGTCCCACGTGCTGTTTGGCCGGACACGGATTTGGACACGGCCGGACACGGATTTGGTGTCTATTATCATCGGTGGTTGCAGAGAGAAATGAAGAACTATTCATCAGGAAGAAGATTAAATAAGTAATAAATGAAGAGAGAGAAGACACTATTATTATCATATTCCAAAGATAAAAAAGAGTGTTCCCCTTTTGTACTGGTTGTACTTCGGTTTTCTTTTTTCTTATTTTTTTTTTCATATACCCATAAATATATAAAGATGAAGTATTATTTGTAGTCATGTCATACTTTAATATTTAAAGACATGGTTTCACAAATTTCTATTCATTAAGAGTATTGGGTACAGTGGTGCCGTGGATGTGGTGTCGTGGGCAAAAAGTACTGCCACGTCAGCAAAAAAGCTCTATGGCACCAGAAACGCGACGGCACCACATTCATGGGGTATCCGTTGTCGGCCAAATTTATTTTATTTATTTTATTTTTTTTTCTTTTACTTAAATTAAAATATATAAACTATAAACTAATTAAACTTCATTAATAATAAAAACAAACATTATAAATAAAAAAAAACACACATTGCAATAAAAAAAATACAAACTAATTAAGATACTTAAACATAAACTACGATTAAACTAAACTACGATTCAATAAAACGAATCATCCGACACGTAGCCCTCCTGACTCGAATAGGAGGCACTTGAATCGTCCTCACTGGATGGCACAGGTGGAAGTCCATTTGCCCATTGTCATTCTGCTCGACGGTTTCGACGATCCTGTTTGGCTTTTGCTCGCTGCTCACGAGCTCTTGTTTCCCTTTCTTCCTCTGCTTCAATACGTAACAATTCTTGCATATTTTGTTCTTCAAATTCTTCATCAGCCAACCCTCTCCAAATGGGTTGGTTTTCCACCGGTTGATCGGGTTGTTGTTGGACAACATGTGGATTAGGCACCGGTTCATTATCCGGTGTGAATACCGGAAAGATGTCTTCCGGTGGAGTGTTCACGGGTGCAGTTGCATTCAGATTCATGTTGGAGCTTGGGAATTGCTGGGAAAAATCACGGTGAGTGGGAAATTGTTGGGAGAAGTCACGATGAGTTGGAAATTGTTGAGAGAAATCTTTGCGAGACATTGTTTAAGAGAAATGTTTGAAAATTATGTGTGAATTGAGTGAGAATTAACTGTGAACTGAAATGGTGTTAAATAAGCTCAAAAATCTCGCCCATTTATTTCAAATTTTGAATTTTAAACGTTTAAACATAATCCCGCCCATTGATTTCAAATTTTGAATTTTAAACGTTTATTAAAGAAAATCCCGCCCATTCATTTCAAATTTTGAATTTTAAACGTTTAAAAGAATCCCGCTTCTGCATCTGAATTTGAATTTTAAAAATTTTAAAAATCCCTTATAAATAACACACCATCTAATACTTTTCTTCACACATCTCTTCACCACTATCTAATACTTTTCTTCACACACCTCTGCACCACTATCTAATACTTTTCTTCACAATGAATAATCGTTGGTTAATGGAAGAAGAAGTCTTGCTAGCTATCGTATGGCTAGAAGTTCAAGATTCTACAGACCTTTTGAATGAACGTTCTTTTTGGAATGTCGTTACACGAAAGTTTAACGAGCAGACTAATGGTGTTCAACGTAATAAAAATAGTATTACGGGTCAATGGAATATAATGAACATTGAATGTCGTAGATATAATGCTATTTACAAAGAGTTACAGCGTACCAGTCAAGACACCAATCGTCTCACCAATGCAAACCGAATTTATTATGAACGCTATGTGAGAGAGCTACATTACCCACAAGTGTGGTTCACTCTGAGAAACACAAGGGCATGGGACAGATACGATGAGTAATGATCTTTTATGTTAAGTATTCCGCTTCGTTTCTTTCTGTTTTTCGTATCGTGATTAATTGTTTCGTGTATCGTTTGTAACCATGTTAACTTTGTATGGTGTTTATGTAATGTTTACGTTTTTATTAATGAAATTAATATTTTATTAAGTTTTTAGTTTATTTATTTATTTACTTATTTTGAAATCTTATAAAAGAACTATGTTAACTTTACAAGTTATTTAACCATGCTCTCATTTTTACAAAAGGATCACAAATTCAAGCCAAAAACAAAAGGAAGGAAAAAAAAAAAAAATAGGCGACGGCGCTGAGCCGTGGCTGCGGCACGAGCACCGACGGCGCCACCACCGGTACGGTGCGCCGTCGGTTTTGTTTGGCTGGTGGTGATGGCGCCAGCCACCAGCTCCCCGTACCCCATGCTCTAAAAGATGTATCTGCCTATCATTTATATTTAAAAGAATATGATAAATTGTCTTATCTTTTTTTATGAATGAAAAGATTTATATTGTTTTTATACTAAAATTTCAATTACATGGATTGGAAAATAAAGAATGATAAAAAAAAATAAAAAAAAAAAATAAAAAAAGCTATTATGCTTGAATTTGTTGTTTCGTACGATCTTTGGATTTGGCATGCATTTTCTGGGTTAGCGGGTGCGAATAACGATCTTAACGTTTTAGATTATTCTCCTTTATTCAACGACATTATTGATGACATAGCCCCTGAAGTTCCATTTCAAGTAAACATAAATACATATGAGAAAGAGTATTATCTAGCTGACGGTATTTACCTACAATGGGCCGCCTTTGTCAAATCATTTACGGTGGCATTATCCGAAAAACATGGCGCATTTAAAAGGCGACAAGAAAGTGGCTGAAAGGATGTCAAACAGGCATTTGGTGTCCTACAAGGACGTTGGGGTATTATACAACAACCGGCTGCTTGAGAAGTTAGCAAAATACGAAGAGTCATGTATACTTGCATAATATTGCATAATATGATTTTAAAAGATTAAAAGTTTGCTATAAATGACTTCAACGAGTTGTATGTTAATGCGCACTCACACATACAACGACGTTGGATCGAGAGGTGCGAAAAACACCGCGGAAAATCAAAGAAATACGAGATAAAGATGCATACAAACAATTTCACCAAAATCTTGTGGAGCATGTTTGGCAACAAATTCAACAACAACAAAATTAGTTTATCGATAATTTGATGTATTTTTAAATTTTCATATTTTTTTTCGATTTTTTTTTTGTATTATTTATTTGGTTTATGTATTATGATTTGTGTTTAATTTCGAATTAATAAAATTTATGTATTGTTTGAAAAATGAAAAAAAATAAAAAATAAAAAATGGCGGGTCTCAAAAATAGTGGGTGTTAATGTGTTATTGCATGTTATGATAAAAGGGTGTTTTTCGGTGTTAATGTTAAAAGTGGAGATGCTGATATGACACTAAAAAAATGGGTGTTAACAAGTTATTGCACCTGATGCTCTTAGAGCACTGGGTATCATGTGATCTGATAACACGTTATTGGTATGCCATATCAGCGCCACATCATCTACTCCCAATAACACCAATCACTCAAACACCCCTCCCTCATAACACACCAGTAACACGTTATTGGGTCCCACTTTATTTTCTTTTAAAACAAACATAATTCATTAATGCGAGTGTATTTTAAAAAAAAAATGTATACTTATTAATGTGAGAGTGTTTACTTTAACTGAATTGCTTTAATTTATCAAGGCATGAGTTATAAGGACCCCCTTGTAGGGAGGGTTTGTGGAAGACGGTGCTGCTGCCGCTTGTACTGTCTGCTTTAATGCTTGTACAATTTGACTAAAATAGGTGGGACCTCCCATGTAGACCCCGTCCTTATAGGGTATCCCTTTATCAATCTATGCTAGGTCTAAAATAAAAATAAATAAAAAAATTGCATAGTTGATGACAGCTACCACCTAACCGTTCCATGTCTCCTATCCAAGGTTATAAATAGCGTGAGGCGTGGCGTGACGGCAAGGTCAAGCCTCAAGCTTTAGCATGTGGCGTGGCGGCATGGCGTTTTTAAGGCGTGAATTAAGGTGGCAAAAAGTATTTATAGATTTATATTATATTTTATTAGTATATCATATTTCATATACATCGAGTTTACAAAAAGTATTATACATAACCAATAAAGTCAAGAAACTCTCTTTACATTTGCAATCTTCTTCAAATATTAGTAAACCCCTAAACGCCAAATACCAGTAAACCTCAAATACGATGCCCAAATTCCAATTACTAGTAAATCCCTTAAACGTCTCAAATACCAGTACACCTTATCGCGCCTTATCGCACCTTATCGCACCTCATCTCATGCCAAGCCTTAAGACAACGCCTTGGTCTATTGCGTGGCGTGGAGGTGACGCCTCGCGCCTTTGCGAGGCCTTTGCGGCGCCAAGGCACGCCTTTTAGAACATTGCTCCTATCTAAACAAAAGTAGTACAGTAGTATTCTTTAATCCTTATCACTTTCTTCTATTTTCTCTATTCTCTCTTGAAAATACTACCTGCTCATCATGAATGTCACCGGAACTTCATTGGCGTGAAAAAAAAAGTCCAAACGGAAGAAAAAAAAAAAACGAATAGCGTAAGCCAGTCCATCAACTCAAAACCCTTTGGCTCACGGATGGCATGATGCTCGGTACCACATTTGGCGTGTTATTGGTTTGCAAAGGGACGAATGGCGTGTAAACAAAGACGATACCGAGTGCTCTTATATACATTTTCAAATCATTATTATGTACCTTTTTTTTTTTTTTTTTTTTTTTTTTTTTTTTTTTTTTAAGTACACACGGATAAAAACGTGTAATAAATTTACCATACTTAGGCATGGACGGACCCACATGGGAGCCAGGTGTGGCACGGGCCACACCCAATTTTATTTCACGAAGTGTAAATTTTTTTTATAAAATACGACTTTTCTGGGCTCGTGCAACACCCAATTTTACCTAATAAATTCTTACTTTAGTACTTATAGTCATAAAAAAGATTTTGTGCAACACCCTCTCAAATATCCTGGGTCCGTCCCTGTACTTAGGATGTGTTTGTTTCATTAACATGTTTTAGTTCTGAATCTGACTATCACATCTTACCAGTAAGAGGTGGCTAGAAAGTTTAAATCTGAACGAAATAATGTTGTTTGTTTTTGTATAATTATTCGAATGATTTTAAGTGCTCGTTTATACAATTTATTTAAGTAACTTATGTAAATATGAAACAAGATTTTTTTATAATAAATATAATATAGTTAATAAACAATCAAATATAGTATATTAACACGAATCTTCAATCTGTTACCGATTAAGAGGTAGTAAGACAAGTCTCTCATTTCTTACTGAGTAAGATGTCATATGTCTAACTAGGTCTGACTCAAAAGAAAAAATCAAACAAGTAAAACGTCTACCCACCTCTTACCGGTAAGAGTAGGAGGGTCAGTAAGATTTAAAAAAAAAAAAAAAAAAAAAAAAAAAAAAAAAAAAAAAAAAACGCTTAGTGCTCTAATATTATTATTAAGGACTATGAGTTTGGATCAAATAAGAAGAAAAACTAAAATGAGAAGGATAAGAAGAAACCACAACCTCACATTTAAGATGCACCTACAAAAATAGATGCATCTCCCCTTAAATTTCTCCCTCTTATTTATATTGTGTGGCTAGAAACTCTTCCTACTCTTCTCATTTTAATTTTTCTTCTTATTAGATCTCCTAAGGACTATAATTAAGAAATTTATTTTATCACACAATCATTTAAAATTTTGAACAAATGCAAATCACCAACGTCAAATTATCATAGACTTTGACGGTTAAACCAAACCCACAACTAAACCAAACTGACCGAGAGTACATCGGTGTTAGCAGTTAAAAGAAGAAAAAGAAATAAAAATAAAAGGTGTTCATAAAACAAAAAAAGTAAAACTAATAAAAATAAAAATCCGGTTTCACACGGCCGGGATCTTATTTCTTCCTTTCTTCTTGGTTTAAGATCTTGAATTTAAAAAAGAAGAAGATGGAGAAATTGGATTCGTATTGCCCAAACCCAATCTCGCTCAGGTTACTTTTCATTTTCTTCAATACTTTATTTATTTAGTATATCATTTTTTATCACAACTCATCTGTTAGGATACATACTAGTAATTAAATTTATTTGAAATCATAGATTGTTAGTAGTAGTTAGTTCAATACTCCTTTTATGTTCATTGTTACTTTTTTCCGCTAGAATTTATTATTATGATTCATTTAGTATGCTATTCACCCCACCCTCAATATTGTTAGGTAAAATTAATAATCAATATACCCATAGCTCCAAAATTGTCTCTGTAAGTTGTAAGATGCACTACTTTTCGGCAATCAAATACGGAGTCAAACTTGAGTTACCCTTTATAAGTCCTTAGTTTTCTACTTTTCGGCAACTTCCCACTTTGGTTTTGCTTGTGATATTTGAGTCCTTGCTTGTCTAAGGTAAAGAGTTGGACTTGTACTTCTGTCTCATTTGAAACCGTGAATTTCCAACCACGAGCTCTTTTACAAGCCTATTAATAATGTCTCATCATGAGTTTAACTCACTTGAATGTTACTTGGGTAAGGGTTACTTGCACGTGTTTGACTTTTATAGTTTGAATTTTACTTGGGCCAACTGTGTCCCATGAAATGAAAATTTCGGCTACAGATCTATGCAGTTACATGTTTTTTCAAGAAATGTTTGTCGATGATATCTTATATAATGACAATCAATTAGTTACCTTTATCCCAAACCATTTTTATAACAATTTGTGAAATTTTGCAATGTTCCTAAAATAACTTGAAGTGGAAACTACACAATTCTGCTAAGAAGTTATAAATGAGCCTGTTTTATAAAAGATGCCGATATGACAGTGAAAGTCGAAACTAATCTTGGTCTTTTTTACATACAAAAGGCGTAGTGGTTGATTGCTAATGGACCGGCAAATGTAAATGTAATATTGCTCTTCGCGCGTGCTGGATGATGCTAGTAATAGTTCTGATATAATTGTTGAACTTAATTCCTGTATGAAAACGAGGAGGCATGATGGGGAGACAATGCCTTGATAATGCTTACTGGTCCAATGTTTTTCCAATTTTTTAAGTGTAAAGGTCTTCCAACTTACAATTTGGTCCAAACCGTCTGATAGTTCCTTAGAGTAATCCTTCGATAACAAGTGATAATGATACCAACCTAAAGAGTTTTGCACTGGTTAGTGCTCTCTAGTCTCTACCCATGAACAGTTGAGCCAGGTGCGATCTTACTTTCGAGGTTAAGCTAGACACGAAATCTATATTTAGGCGAGCATTTAGCTGCATATCTAAATGTTATTCACATTCTAGTAAGAAGGGTTAACAGGCTTGGCCACTCTCCTATAATATTAAGAATAACAAATGTATTAAATTTGATTACTAGTTTGATGAAATGATTTTGGGTCGCTGTAAGATGTGAATATGCTTGAGCCACTTTTAACCTGTTTGACCCATTCGACTTGGAGATAATGCAACCCCAGTCGACCTACGTTAGATAGATGAGTCAAAACTTTTGCATCTAGACTGTATACAAAATAACTCCTCTTATTAAGTTACTATGTATACAAAATTACTGTGTTAGATGTGAATAGTCTCTCATTCTTCTTGTATGTCTTTGATCTCTGATTGAATACCATCAATGTTTACAAATTACAATCCTAAGAAGATTATAGGACTATACTTTGACAAGAATAAACAGTTTAACCATGCATCTGGGTCATGTTTCTTATGATAATATATTATTGTATTTGATTGCAGATATGGCAGCACGCTGATCAGAACCGCACCGGCTTCCTTGGCCGTCAGGAATTCTATAACGCTCTTAAGCTTGTAACTGTTGCACAAAGTAAAAGAGAACTAACACCAGATATAGTAAAGGCGGCATTATATGGACCTGCTTCATCTAAAATCCCTGCTCCACAGATTAATCTTGCAGCTCTGCCTCCAGCTCAACCAAATCCAATGGCACCACGTCCTCCCACACAACAGCCTGGGAATATCAATTCAATGGCCCCACGTCCTCCTACACAACAGCCCGGGGTTGTTAATCCAATACCAACTCAAAATTTCGACATAAGATCACAGGGCCCTCCTAATTCAATGGCTCCTCCTTCAGTTGCTCCACCTTCTGCACAGTATTTTGCACCTCAAGGAAATCAGTCAATGAGGCTGCCACCTCCGAGCGGCCCTCTTCCATCACAGAGTGTTGGTGGTCCTAGTTTTCCGGCAGGTGGTGTTCTGGCCGGTGCTGGTCTATCAAACTCTAATGTCTTAGGTGATTGGCTTGGGGGCAGAGGTGTTGGGGCTACTGTACCAAAACCCAAGAGCCACTATCATCCTCATCTTTCATAGCTCCTAGACCATCTGTTGGAGGAAATGCAATTACTTCTGCCGCTATGTTTGGAGGTGACTTGTTTTCTGCTTCCCAATCTATATCCAAACCGTCATCATCCTCAATGCCAACACAAACTGCAAGCACTCCACCCATTTCTTCTGCAATTGCTCTTGTAACTTCTGAGCCCCAGACTCCAGCCAAGATAGACCCACTTGGCACATTGAATGCTTTTACGAGGCAACCCACAGGTGCTCCAGTACAGTCAGCGGGGCCATCTCTACCAAGACCAAATCAACAGGCCCCGACTCAAAATGCTAAATTTTGGATATCAGGAAGAGAGAACACAAGTCCCAAATACAGAAAGAACACTAGTTCCCAACACATCGCTACCTCAGTGGCAAAAAATGACGCGGGCTGGTGTTAACAAGTATATGAAAGTGTTTATGGAAGTTGACTCTGACAGATGGGAAAATCACTGGTGATCAGCTCGCAGCTTATTTTTAAGTTGGAGGCTACCAATAGGTAAATGCTCGTAGCTTAGTTTAATAGATCATTAATGCCTTATTCAGCTCTTTCTTGTAAAATTATTTACTCTAGTGAAATGTCTTTCCATAATAGATTTCCTATAAACACGCCAAGCCGCAATGTTCTTATTGTTCTTTTACAGAAATTCTGAAACAGGTGTGGGACTTGTCTGATCAAGATAATGACAGCATGCTTTCCGTGAGGGAGTTCTGTGTCGCTCTCTATCTGATGGAGCGATACAGAGAAGGCCAGAATCTTCCACCAACACTTCCTAGTAATGTCCTGCTTGATGAATCTCTGCTGTCTCTCACGGGCCCACCCAATCCTTCTTATAGACCTGCTGGTTGGGGAGCTAATCCGGTATACCTCTATACATCATGTAGACATATATTTATACTTAAAAGACGCAGTGAAACGGAAAATGCTGGGAATTATAGGTGGCACATGGATGGGCTGGGTAAATTTATTAAGATTTATTACAATGTCTATTAATTTTGTTTGAACAAGTCAATTTAGTATGTCGTAAACACTTGTCAACTTTTAAACCATTATTACTTTCTACATAATTGCTAAATGGCTAAATGGCCTAAGAAATAGCATTGCGTTATTACTTTCTACTGGACTGTCAGCTTAGTGCACTTTAGATCTATTTTATGTTAATTGAATTAAATTTTCTGTTGACTTTTAGGAGAGGAAGACGGAGTTGAATCAGGCACTTGTGAAAATGGATCAGGGTGGCAGCGCTGATGGTATCCTTCAAGTAAGTTTACTTACTTCCATATGATCCTAACGGATTTTAGTAAGTTTTAAGGACGGCTTGACTGACCCATAATTTTTTTTCACCTTTTGTTTTTAATCAACTAAATATAAAATAATAAATCATTAAACATATATTCGGCTGACCCAGGTTCGTGCTGATCGTATCCAATCCGATCTCGAGGAACTACTGAAGGCTTTAACTGAACGTTGCAAAAAACATGGAATTGATGTCAAGTCAACTGCGGTTATTGAGCTTCCGAAGGGTATCATCTTTCATCTCATGATATCATGAATATTCCATTAGCCATAATGTCACTGTATCTGTATAATATTATAATAAAATGATTGATATTGCGTTATGGTTCACCTACTTTGTTTGTCAAGGTTGGCAACCTGGAGTTCCAGAGATATCTGCAGTGTGGGATGAGGATTGGGATAAATTCGAAGACGAAGGTATGGCACTCTTTCTTTTGTAGTAACTATTTATCAGAAAAGGAGCAATGTCAGCTCATTTCCGTTAAAAGATATTCGTGTTGTGGGTCAATTCAACCCGCGTTCCACACAAAATATCCGTTTTGACTTTTGACCCATACCTCTTTCATCTATTACCCAGCCAGACCATCTTGCTATCTCTACCTTATGCTTTCACGTTATTCTCTTTAACCACATCTCACACAAAATATCCGTTTTGACCCATACCTATGACAGGTTTCTCATTTGATGCTACTCTGCCTGCAAATACCAAATCCACATATCAGGCAGAAAACTCCTCTACTATGGATGATGTTTCCGAGGATTCATATTCAAATGCTGACAGGAAGTCAGAGAAGCCTTTCGAGACTGAATCAGCATACGCACATAGCGAAGATGAGTCGGCTAAAAGCCCAGCTGGTAGTCCCACAACACAAAAGATATTTGAAAGTCCAACCAAGGAGGATTCATTTAACCATTTCGGAAAGAGCTTTGATGCTGACACAGAAAGGTACCAATTGGATTCTGTTTATGGTCTGATCTTTCATTGTTTAAGTACAACAAAACGTGTACCTATACCTTGTTTGCTGGAAAGATCTAAACATGCACTAGTCTATTGCTCTTGTTTATTGAGTTCGATCTTCTTCTATTAGGGGTTTTGATGACCAAGGATGGGGTACTTTCGACAACAATGATGATGTAGATTCAGTGTGGGGATTCAATAGTGACACAGCTAAGGTGAGTTCATATCTTTTTTCTCAGTTAAATCATTGCATTCAATGGATATGTATAAGGTTATAGAAGGGTATTACAACGTCAGGTTGAAAAATGCTACATATGTGGTACTAAATGAAAAGATAAATAAATGCTTTAGAGTGAAAATTAATACTGAAACTGAACCAATCCATATCTGGTTTGTATCAATTGCAAACTGTTTTGGTATGCTTGTCATAATTAGAAAAACATAAACCTAGAACAAAGCTGTTTGAAGATACAAAAACAATTGGAAATGTATCTCTGTTATGAATGCAAAAACAATTGCAAAAAACTTCATGTTTGAAGAAGCATGGAGAGAGTTATTTCTTTGACTCCAGTAGCTTCACTGCAAGTCCAAGGAAAAGTGATTCCCCGCAAGGCAGTAATACTAGTAGTTTCTTCCAGAAAAAGAGTCCATTTGGGTTTGATGATTCGGTTCCTGGCTCACCAGCTTCTCAAGCTGGCACGTCACCACAGTACAGTGGGGGAGGAGCAGAGAATTCTTTCTTTGATAATTTCTCGAGATACGATTCTTTCAGTGCCACTGACTGAGGTTCTCCCAAACAAGAAACCTTCTCGAGATTTGATTCCATGAGCAGCTCCACGCATGATAATAACTTCTCAAGATTCGACTCAATGAGCAGCACGGCACAAGACCGTAGTTTCGCAAGGTTTGATTCAATGAGTAGCAATGCGGGTTTTGACCATGGTCATACATACTCATTTGATGACTCAGATCCATTTGGGTCAACCGGACCGTTTAAGGTGTCGTCAGAAAGTCAAACGGGGAAAAATGAAACTGATAAATGGGCATTTTAGTTTGGAGTTTGGCGGTATTATTATACTGTGGAGGGATTTTGTATTCATGAAGGATGGGTATTGGGTTTTTGATAGTTTGTGTTTATATCCTTGTTTGTCTTTGATTCCATTGCATGGGAACTTTACAAGATTTCTTTGGTGTAACTCTGATAAGAAATTCTAATTTTGGATTGCAATTACTATAAATATATGGTTTTGATTGTTAGATGCTTATTGTACAAACAATGTATGCTAAAGTTTAAACATTAGGCGTGCTTATTGTACAAACAATGTATGCTAAAGTTTAAACATTAGGCGTGGTCAAATTTGATACTCATTGTGTGCTTCTAGCTATGGATTGGCTTGGCTTAGAAAATTATCATGAGAAAGTGTTTTGTGCGTCGTTGCACTTGTTATGAACAGGGATGATGGTGTTTGATGCCAATGACACGTAATATAGGTTAATGCCTTTTTGTGATGAAAGTGGCATTGCAGTTCTCTATGGTTTTGGAGTGCAATTGGCATCGTCGAAGTTACATTTGGTAAATCAGTCCTCCAAAAAATTATTGCCACTCGTAAAGTTTTTGTCACTGGAAATGTATAAGCGGTAAAGATTGTTCGCTAATATTTTTTATTACACGATAACCGTCACCGTGATGGTGGTACCTTTCTAGTTGTAATAATGAGATATTCATCAACCAATATGTATTGCATGAGTGCATGACCTGAAAAGGTATTTATATCATAGCTGAATATGCACTTACAGGGTTTAAAAGTAGGATTTAAAGTTGATTTAGGGTCAACCCACCTGTATTACTTAAATTGTGATTTGAGAGTAGAATTATTCAAATTTTTAGAAGCAAGAAGATCAATTGAACATAGTAGTTATATATAGGAACTGCTAACCGTTTTACAAATTATTCAAGTAAAAAAAGGATTGTCTAGGATAAAACTTACATGTAGCAAGGTTTCTAAAGCGACAATCATCTAGTCTTATCTCATAGGGGAAGAAATAGAGTTTACAAATCAATTAAAGAATCCACTCTGATTGTTAACCGAGAAAATAGTCTTATTTTCAAAAGACAAACTGCAGCAAGGTTATTATCTTACTCTACAAATCGCAACTTCAAAAGACCGCAATCTATTTTTAAATGATTTCTACTCATATACATTTCATCAAACGCCTACACAAAAGCTCTTTATCTAAGTAACAAACCTTACTATGAGAAGTGACATTAAAATAGATTGATTTTTGTTTGTAAGTGGTAACCAAAAAATCAATGACTCTGATTGATTGATTGGCTGATTGCAGGTAGAGATAGGTTATGCTAGAAAAAGTAAATGAATTATACTCATATGCATTTCATCAAACATCTGGAGGGTATCTACTACAAAAAAGGTAAATCATTTTCATTATTTTTAATTTATTAACAAAAAACTAAATTTAACATTCACGATTAATAAATCAAACTTTTAATTGATGTTAAAATCAAAACTATTTGACATATAAACCGTTTTGTTACTAGACTACCAAGACCACATGCTCTGTCTAAAAAGTCCTTGATCCAAACTAATGGCCCCACCATGTTGTGATAGAGTTGGGAGGTCTAGTAACATACTCCAGTTTGTGACGTCTTCTTGTTGCAGTAAATCTTCATCAGAAATTAGTCTTACACCACACTCCTTCACCTCAACAACATCTTCTTCATTTTTCTCTTCTAAGAAACTAAATTTAACATAATTCTTTGCTTCCTTCCATCTCTCCCATCCCCTAAATTTAACATAATTCTTTGTATCCCTCTTCGTATAATGCAACCATATCATATATGAATCTTGGATTCCTATCACCTCTTTCTCAAAATAATCCCTAATTGAACCTACTGGAATGTAATAATTTGAATTCAGAGAAGCTCCATCAAAGTTCTTTACAGAGTATCCTTTAAATCCTTTGAAAGGCTTTTTGCACTTGAAAACAACACAAGTTCCAAATCCCCTAAACTTATCATAACACCAATCTGATGGTAATTTTACCTTTACATGATTTCCCCTACTTCTATTTGTAAACCACTCTGGCATGCTATTCCTATGATATAATATATCTAAAAAAGAATAGGCAGTGTTTTGCATTAAGAATTCACATATGTTAGTCTCAAAACCCAAATACCCAAGGAAAGCAGAAAGGCGGTGAATAAAGCCTTGGGAAGTTAGAGATGAGTCAAGACACTGAGTCTTCGATGTAGACCCCTCGCTATCAATGCTAACATTCTTAAACAGCTTTGGACAATTTCTGAAATAATTGTACCTTTCCCTGAATGAGTCTTTAGATGATACCAACACTTCTCTTAAGGAGGTGCAATCAGATGCATAAAGATGATATAGTCTATGTGGAAGTTCGGGCAACACTTCCAGCTTCTTGCAACCATCAAGTTGAAGCTGCCAAAGATGAGAAAGTTGACTCAAACTTCCAGGCAAGCTAGTAAAATTGTTCCCTTCCAAGTCTAGTTTTTTTAGACATGATAAGCCTCCAATGCTCTCAGGCACTTGTTCTAAATTGCAGTAGCTTAAATTCAGTTTCTTTAACATATGTAAACCTTCCAATGATGACCAAACTGATCTTTGGGGATGTGGTTGTTTACTTAGTAGTAAACCAAAAGGAGCCGTGAGGATTGAAGTCCACCATCTAGGTTGAATACTCCCTTGGCCACCGAATGACAATGATTCAAGGTTTACTAGAGATGATACAAAAGAAGGAAGTTCTGTAATGGCAGTTCTGTCAATATGAAGGTCCGTTAAGCTTTTGATCCGACCCAATGCTTCAGGTAGTTGGTCGACTTTTAGGCACCCCGTTAGATTCAAAACTTGAAGAGCATCCATTTCCACTCTACTTGGAAAATTCTGAAGCCGTTCGCAGTCTCTTAGATTTAACACAACAAGCCTCTTGAGCATTCCAATTGAGGGATGAACGCTATCCAAATTCACACAACCTTCAAGACATAGCTGTTCGAGATTTGTAATCTCTGAGAAGTCAGGGGTGGTTGTTAAGTTACAACAATGCCTTAGCTTCATTATTTTCAACCTTCTTAAACACTGATATTAACAGAAAAAAGATCAGTTCTTATATCTCTAGGTGTCAAACATAAACACATGTATGAACAAGTAAAAAATACCTTTGGTGTTGTCCAAAGTTGTTTTATGTTGCTGTAAGAGAGGTCGATGACAACAATGTTTTCTGGATAAAAATCTGAAGGTAAAAGCTTGAAGGGACATCCATGCCAATAGAGCAATCTTAACTTATTGGATAAAAAGTCCAATCTTCCAGAAAAGTTCACCGCATTGTCCATTGGTAGTTTAAGAATACGCAAGTTTTTCATTGGCGCAAATGCTTTACCGTCTATATCAAACTTTTGACTAGATATCTTTTGCTGAATGTCAAGAATTTCAACTACATCAGTTGCCTACATACAAGAAATATCATTACTAGATTGTATTATGAAGCATATGGAAATGAGTTGCATATGCAGTAAAAAACAATTCTTACTTTCTTTTCACTCAAGATAGTGTAGATCTCTGATGGATTAACCCACAATCTGCTTCGGTTCCCAGGCATGCCAGATTCTTCATATACAATTTCCCTTGCCATTTCTTGAATCAAGTCATGCATTTCAAGTGAATTATCGCTCGAGATCGTGATTAATGACTTATCAACTAGAACTTGTATATTTGTATCTGCAAAAAAGTTACAAGAATCTAGTACGCTTGCTGCGAAATCACTATTTACTCTAATGAATGAACATGCAATATCAAGTAAGATATTTTGCTGATGGAGGTTTAGCCCATCGTAACTTAAACGAAGCACTTGTTGTATCTCTTTATTAGGATGTACTTTGAGCTGATCCAACTCACTAACCCACTGGCCCACTGTTTTTCCATATAAAAAACGACCCAAAACTTTGAGGGCCAGAGGGTGACCTTGCACATATTTCACAACTTCCTCAGCAACTTCTTTGAAGCCTATAGAAGAATCTTTTGTCTTAAAGGCATATGAACCGAAGAGCTGAAGAGATTGATCCTCATCTAAAAATTTCATGTCATGGATTTCATCCACTCCATGAGATCTTAGCAACTGTTTGTCTTTACCTGTGAATATAATCAAACTTCCTGGGCAAAACCAACTTACTGAACCCGCTAGTGAATCTAACTGCTCATGATCATCAACATCATCCAAAACAACCAAGATCGGCTTACATGCCATCCTTTGCTTTATTACCATAGCTCCTTCAGCAACACTCGCTATCTTCAGATCTTCTGTTTTCAAAATCTTACCAATCATCTGCATTTGGACTTGAATCAGGCCTTGTCGTTTTGTGACTTCTTTGACATCTTCACAAAAGCAACTTTCTTCAAAGTGGACATACATTAAGTTATAAATAGATTTGGCAAGGGTCGTCTTTCCTATCCCACTTATACCGCATATTCCAACCATGTTAACCTTATCTGACCCAATGAAGCGTGACAAGTCTAATTTGTCGAAATGGATATCTATGCCAACAAGGTTTTCACCAACATGCAATGGTCCGTCACATAATACTTTGAGGATTTCGTTGGAGATGCAATCCATGAACTTGAACTCATACCTGTTGAACCATAAAGACACAATAAGTAGGAGAAACTACATAGTGTTAAGTTTTAGTAGAGCTAAGGGACTAATTACACAAAAACAAGAAATTTACCCATTTGTCATGTCCTGGAGATCCCATCCAGATAAGTTAGCCGCCATGGATAGAGCTTCCCTCCAAATATCCACCTCTGTTCTATTTGAAACATCATGTTTGGCAAACGCTTTTGCGTAACTCCTTTTTTGTTTCCTTACAACATCAGGCTTGGCATCATAAAAGATGATCCGAACCTCATGTTTGGGATCTTCAATCTGCTTGCATTCAAGTATTTTGACAAGTTCCCTCAGACACCAAGTTGAAGAAGCGTAATTTTTGGAGAAGACAACTATCAAAAACCTCGATTCTTCAATTGCTTTGTAGAGATGTGGGGATATGTATTCTCCTTTAGGCAATTCTCTATCATCTCTAAAAGCATGAATTCCTTTTTGCTTGAAATCATTGAACATATGATCCATGAAGCTTTTGCGGATATCTTCACCTCTAAAACTTACGAAGACATCATATTTCCACCGACGAGGAATGGACGTAGTAGCCATTTTCAGTGATGAGAATCGAGCTGCGTTCACAAGTAATGATCACCAGAAAGAGTAGCTATTATTAATAATTAGTACCAAGAATCCATGACTACGCTAATGCAAACAACATCACATATTCACATGATATGCTGATAGGTCAAATTATTTAAAAAAAAAAAGATTTTTAGACCCACAGGTTATATACAATTGCATATACTAAATATGTGTGACTCCGGTTATTGAACCACAACAACATCTAAAGTCTATAATTCATTATTTAGATACTTTCATAATCACCATGGTATGTAAAAAATGGGACAAATATATATTTAAATCCTATGCCTTAACATTGACAAGTATTATAAATTGTTTGTTTATATAAACCTGCTCATTTAATTTGGCTCACTAGCTAGATCTAATAAACACGTACTTTAAATAAATAACAACCACACAAGATATTAAATAATTATTTACAGTTTGTATACAGACATAAAACAATGTTAAAAGTCAAGTGACTTTTGTATAAAGTATTTGGTTAAGTTATCAAATTAGACCTAATAAGTTTTGGGTTAAGTGATTTAGCCCATTGGATCCATAAATTATATTGTAATGTAATAAAGTGAGATAATAATTAGACTATAAGAAGACGACTTACCGATTACCAGTTGGAAAAAAGTGAAGTTTTGGTGAATGAATGAATGCAATCAAAATGGAATGCTCAAGTGAAGTTACAAAAAGAGTAAAGGCAACTTTTGATTGACCCCAAGTCAATTTAGAAGTTACAAAGAAATGAAGATGAAGTTAAAATGGAAGATGAAATGAAGTTACAAAAAAGTAAAGGCAACTGGGGTAGGGTTGACTCCAAAGTCAAGTTATTTTCATTTATGGTCCCTCGGTTTCAGATAATATGTAATCTATTAGATTAAACTACAATGTCAAATTTCAACTATATTTTGTGAAAAATAGCACGTGATAACATTATGGCATCCTAGAAAACACATATGGAGTATCAAATTGAATAATTCAAGACTTTCCTAAATAGATATCTTCATCAAAAATAATACATAGTACTTCTTTTTCAAGGACCATACTTTTTTAAGCGACAAAAAGTATTTATTTTTTAATTTATCATTATTAAAATTTTAACGCAAATCCCACCAATGTGTGAATGTCTGTTTGGTTTAATTGTACTAATCCAATTCCTACTAGTAAAGACGTTGAAACTTGAAATAAAGCAAAACCTTTTGTTATAGAGGAGTTATTTCGGATCCACTTATTTCCTTACATTTTGAATATGGAGTATGGAATATATTAGACTTTCATAGTCATAGTTGTGGCCCAGGCATTCTAAACAAACACAAACTATCACTTTCATAGTAATAGTTTGATTCCCTTAGGAGGAAACCAAAGGCACATTTAAAAAACTAGCAAATTTGGGAAATGGATAAATTGGGTTATAAAAATATCAAATCAGAATTTTGGGCTTTTAATTTTAATTCCTAGGGGTACAACATAACTTTAGCCAAATGAGGACAACAATAATACGGGCCACACAAATCTAAAACTACAACGATTCAGCGATCAAATATGACAATCCAGGGATCAAAAGACCAAAACCAAACAAACATGCTCATAACCACTAAAGGGAAATCACTCGGTATTTGGCTATATAGAATACCTTTTGCTTCGTTATAAAAAATAACCCTTTTACCCAACAACTACTGAACAAATAGTTTTACTACATAATAAGTTGTTTATTTACGGGTCAATATATCAAAAAATAACTTTTCTTATTTTGAAATGAAGTGTAGTTAGCATACAGACAGAGAAGAATGAGTTAAGATGAGCAAACAATAAGAAAAGCAATTTGAAATAGAAGAATGACTTACAATTTAAGGATGGATATCTGAATTTCTTCTTTGGGAGATTTGAGAATGAATATAATGCAATAAAAATGAAAGATGAAATGAAGTTAAAAAGAGTAAAGTTAAGTGGGGGTTGACTCCCAGTCAACTTAGATACACTTCCAGTCCCTCGATTTTTCATAAGTTGGCAAAGTTGTATGTAACTAGTATTTTCCAGGTGTTGACGAGGATATTTCCTCGTAT
Source organism: Artemisia argyi (assembly GCA_030686995.1). Lineage (NCBI taxonomy): Eukaryota > Viridiplantae > Streptophyta > Magnoliopsida > Asterales > Asteraceae > Artemisia > Artemisia argyi. Next base: position 21,411,284 of record CM060680.1, on the reverse strand, counting down.
ATTTATACAGGTACTTCTGTTTTCCTTTTTCTCATATAACCCACAAACAAACTGGTCAAAATATTGTAAAAGTGAAATGCCTCAGTGAGCCCTTTTTTTATGATGCACATAAAGTGCTTGATATTACGCCTCAGTGAAAAAATACGAGTATAGAAATGTGTATTATCAAGAAGGAAACTTATATAAGCCCAAAAATAAGCTTAAGCAAACTTCTAAATTATTAATTGGTTGATGGTATCGTATTAACATATGTTACACTCATGAAAATTCTTACATATGTTGTTCTTTTAGTTAGGTCTTTACTAAACAAGTTGCACAAAATGGCGCTCCAAAAATTACTTTTGTTTAGTTGTAAACCAAGTAGGGCGAACACAAATTAAGATGTCATTGTAATGATGTTTCACGTGAATTTGTGTGGTAATGCAAAACCAAACATGATGTTAGTGTGCAAGTACGTGCTGGGTGCAGTCACCTTCAAAGTTTCATTTACTATATGCTGACTTCAATCCCATTTGTCCTTTAATGTTTTTATATTTATCGACTGTCTTAAGGTCTTGCATGCATCAGTTACTATGATTATCCTAAGTGTTGATAGTCTGAAAATTGTTTCAGGTCTTTTGAGGTTACTTTTATGTGGTTAGTGTAATTGTCTCTCTTTGAACTCTTAGTTTTAGTTCTAGCATGATGGATGGGGTTCTTAGCAAGAGCAATAGTAGAAGCATTGTCACACATTGCTAAGGATGGTGTAGGAACAGTCACATGTAAGTCCAAGAGTAGACATTTAAGCCATGAGATTTTACAAGTACTATCTGCCAAGGATCTGTACTCAGACTCTGTAGAACTTCTAGATACCACTGTTTTCACAATCCTCATTTTTGGTACAGAAATTCTCGATTAAGATCACCTTTGTGTTACTCTTCACACCCATCTCCCTTCCTTTTAACACCAACTTTGCTCCTCGGGTTTTACAGTTTCTTTTGCAGTCACACTTTTCAAATAAGCTTCATTCCAAAAAAAAAAAAAAAAAAAAAAAAAAAAAAAAAAAAAAAAATTGATGCTGGTGTTAGTAAAACATAATGAAGAGAAGCATACCAGTGTAGATGTGGAAAAATGGTGGGTCATATAAGTTGGGTAAGGGATGAAAACAGGTTAATTTTGAGTGGGTCAATTTTGGTACGGGTCAAATCAGGCCAGTTTTGGTACGGGTCAATCCAGTATTCTTCTTCTCAGTACGAATCCACTTTCTGCACACGCCTAGTTAAGTATGGACGACAAGTGTTGGCTACCCTAATGGCTACCCTAATGCAGGATCATCCGATCTGCACGAGCATATTTGGGGTCGAGGCCCAACAACAAGCAGTCATTGTCACTTATTCGCTTTAGCACACTCAGAACCTGGAGAAAAAAGTTAATACTTATTAGTCACTACAAAGAAAGTAAGTATGCTACATAAAAATGTGAGGAGCCAGTTAATAAATTTTGTTAAGTGCAAGACACGCACATAACCGGAGCATAGATGGTACCAAAGAGAATGCACAGATTCAATAGATAAAAGTTGAAGTTAAGAAGCTGTTCTGATCAGCACGTGCAACATTAGTATTTCTTTAAACTAACACCAATTAATAAGTCCAGAGGATCACTTTCAATTTAAAAATGTTTATTGATATCAAGTATTAAGGTGATCACAATGATCATGCATAAAAATACAGGCGGTTGATAAACTCTGCATTCTCTAAACCAAGGCGGGACCGGGCAAGCAGGCAAAGAAGTGTTGCACAAGTAGATTGACCACTTAGAATCACATTAGTTTTCTGCCTATGCGGTTTAGCAGCCTCATTGCACTTCTTATCCATCACCTCTTTCGCAGCCTCTAAATCTTCGACTACTTTCGTCTTAGTTGCTTTGTATCCTTTCGAGCTATATTAGTAATCCAGTAGGTAAAATACTCATGTAATGAAAGGGGAATCTGTATACGTTTGGAAATTAATGAACGGCATCTGTGCACATAGTATATGGTTCTGTCAAGTTCAAAGTAAATACCTATGACCATCAACCCATTCCTTTTCTAACGTTTTTCTCATGGGTTGATCTGTTGATCATTCATCTGGTAATTTCTGATATCCATAAAAAAGTGGCCCTGATGAAGCCTCTATTAGATACGCTACTGGTTTAGTAGACTCCATTTGTAAATTTTCGGGATATTACTGATTCTAGGGATATATGTACGTAAACTACCAGAAAGTTGCTTATACATGAGTCATTATTTAAGACGTAGTATTAATATAGCAACCATGATTAATTGTGAGAAAATAACATATTTGACCCATGTGTCATTTGCTGTCAATTTCTTGCAAAAAGAAGTCCGTTTGTGGCTTAGATGTTTTCATCAGACCTCACAGATTAGGTAAAATCAGTGTTCCGGCTGTTTCATTTTGCAGTAAAAGTTTATTACATATCAGTCGCCATATATTTAAAATGTGAAAATGTGCAGCATAAGAGATAGAAACGATGAAGTATCATTCATCTGGTAATTTTAGCGAAAAAATTATGAAGGTTTCATACTAAATTTTTTGATGGCGGATCTGTGGTGGTGATGGGTGTTGATTGGTGTGTATGGTGACCGGAAAAAAAAAGATTTTTTTAACGTTCGCACATTAGCCGGAATTCGCACAACCGTCGTTCGCACATTTGCTTGGTCAGGGAGTGTACTAGTGGTCGGGGATGTGGGCCAACAAATGATTGGTATTGTACTTTTTGTCTGGACACGTGTCAATAAATGGATTTGATTAGGGTTTGTTTCTTTGTTTAAGTTTGTTTTTAAGTTGGGATTTGTTTGTGTCAGGTAAGAAATGAATAGACAAAGGGACCACTTCGTACAACGGGTTGGAAAAGGATAGACACAAGGGTCCACAAGAGTAAAATACGAAATTACCCTTCTATTTGTGTCAACTAACGAGGAAGGACTAACCAGCGTTAGTGCCAAGCACCAAAACTAACCAATAGTTTGCCCACAGTGACGCCGCCTGCACTTATGAAAGACCAGGGATGATGGTATATGCAATTTTTGCAAACCACAAGGACGATTTCTGCATTTTACTCTTTAAAGTATTCATGTATCATGAAACTTCATTTGGCCTAAGGTACCCAATTTATATTACCATGGTTTCTTTATCATATAATCCTCATCAGCTACGTTCTTTTAGTTCATATATCCTTTTCAATCAACACACATTTAGATTATTTTGCGACATTTCAAACTAGAGGTGATAATTTATGCCCAAAATAAAAAAATAAATAAATAAAATTGGCTAATTTTGACCATTTTTTAAAAGACTTAGGCACATTTAGCCCTCTTATTTTTTTTAAATGAGCATATTTAGCCGGTTGAAAAATTAAATTCTTAATTGGAGAACATTATAATCGTTTTTAAAGAAAACTTACATATATAATATATTTAATTTTTAAAATATAAATGAAATATTACGTTTAATGATTTTATTTCGTTATTTTTTATCTTCTATAAAGGATTTGCATAACATGTGCCCGTTTGTCCCGTGCCCATTTAGTCCGTGCCCATTTAATGTTATTTTAGACTTAATCAACAATGTAAAAAACTTATGACATTATTTGTGTAATTTGTTTTTCCTTCCTAATTTTGTTAATTATTTGTCAATCAAGTTAGTTTTATGACATTAACAAAACTGAGCGATCTTTGATAGAAAAATAAATAAAGAATGATAACGAAAAAAAACAAAAAACCAAGAGTTCATATTAATTATCCGGGCATCACTTGTGCAATGCTATGGTTAGCTTTCTAACCTTTTAAGCATTACGAAAATGATTTCCCTGAAAATGTAGTACTAATCTAGTTACAAGGAATTCACGTGCACTATGATATATAAGTAACCAACAACTTCTTTCTTCAACTTATGTGGGATAAAAAGTTTGGATAAAGAATTTTGTGTTTGAATAGAGTTTTATATTGGAAAAGAACGTATCGTCGGTGGTTGATGTAATAACGAAGGACGTGTTGTTCTTGGTAAGCACACATAGATGGGGTACCTATACACATACTTTGAGTATATAAGTCACGATATAAAAACCATTAGCAAGCTCATACACACTTCTACATCTTAATTAGTACACATAATGAAGAGAAGCATACCAGTGTAGATGTGGAAAAATGGTGGGTCATGTAAGTTGGGTAAGGGATGAAAACAGGTTAATTTTGAGTGGGTCAATTTTGGTACGGGTCAAATCAGGCCAGTTTTGGTACGGGTCAATCCAGTATTCTTCTTCTCAGTACGAATCCACTTTCTGCACACGCCTAGTTAAGTATGGACGACAAGTGTTGGCTACCCTAATGGCTACCCTAATGCAGGATCATCCGATCTGCACGAGCATATTTGGGGTCGAGGCCCAACAACAAGCAGTCATTGTCACTTATTCGCTTTAGCACACTCAGAACCTGGAGAAAAAAGTTAATACTTATTAGTCACTACAAAGAAAGTAAGTATGCTACATAAAAATGTGAGGAGCCAGTTAATAAATTTTGTTAAGTGCAAGACACGCACATAACCGGAGCTTAGATGGTACCAAAGAGAATGCACAGATTCAATAGATAAAAGTTGAAGTTAAGAAGCTGTTCTGATCAGCACGTGCAACATTAGTATTTCTTTAAACTAACACCAGTTAATAAGTCCAGAGGATCACTTTCAATTTAAAAATGTTTATTGATATCAAGTATTAAGGTGATCACAATGATCATGCATAAAAATACAGGCGGTTGATAAACTCTGCATTCTCTAAACCAAGGCGGGACCGGGCAATCAGGCGAAGAAGTGTTGCACAAGTAGATTGACCACTTAGTATCACATTAGTTTTCTGCCTATGCGGTTTAGCAGCCTCATTGTACTTCTTATCCATCACCTCTTTCGCAGCCTCTAAACCTTTGACTACTTTCGTCTTAGTTGCTTTGTATCCTCTCGAGCTATATTAGTAATCCAGTAGGTAAAATACTCATGTAATGAAAGGGGAATCTGTATACGTTTGGAAAGTAATGAGGGGCATCTGTGCACATAGTATATGGTTGGTCAAGTTCAAAGTAAATACCTGTGACCATCAACCCATTCCTTTTCTAACGTTTTTTGCCTGTTTTGATGGATCAAGTGGTAACTTTCTTCGCCTAAAATTTGCAGTTCCAAATTGAGTACCAACCCATCTTCTACTTGTGATTGTTCATATACATTCAGTCCATTCTAGCCCTTGGCGTTGGCTTCTTGTCATGTTCAAACTGAGATGTAAAAATGTGCAGCATAAGAGATAGAAACGATGAAGTATCATGAATTATCTTAAGTTTATTACATAATTTAGAGGTGGCAAAATGGGCGGGCCGGGCGGGCACAGGCACGGGATAGAACGGGCACGGGCTAGAATGGGCACGGGCTAAAACAGGCACGGGCTAAATGGGCACGGGCCAAACGGACGCATGTTATACAAATCGCTTTATTGAAGACCAAAAATAACGAATTAAATTCATTAAACGTAATATTTCATTTATATTTAAAAAATTAAATATATTATATATATATATATATATATATATATATATATATATATATATATATATATATATATATATATATATATATATATATATATATATATATATACTAGACGAGTACCCGTGCATAGCAACGAGATTTTATAGCGACAGATAGTTTATTGATAAAAAAAATTTCTAGGTTGTAAATGAAAAATAATAAAAGTTTGAAGATTTGGGAATTAAACATAATGTTTTGAAACCCGGTTCCACCCGGGTGGTTCAACCGGTTAAACCGTTCCGGTCGAAAAATTGGTCGATTTAAACCGGGTCAACTTGCTAGGTTGGGTCGAAAATGGGTCAAATTAAACCGGTTCAACCCGGCGAGTTTGAAGCGTCCCGGGTCAACCTGGTTTGTGATTTGTATTAATTGGTTATAAATGAAAAGTAATAAAAGTTTGAAGATTTGGGAATTAAAAATAATGTTTTGAAACCCGGTTCGACCCGGGTGGTTCAACCGGTTGAACCGTTCCGGTCGAAAATTTGGTCGATTTAAACCGGGTCAACATGCTAGGTTAGGTCGAAAACGGGTCAAATTAAACCGGTTCAACCCGTCGGGTTTGAAGCGTCCCGGGTCAACCCGGTTTGTGATTTGTATTAATTGTTTTAATTGGTTATAAATGAAAAATAATAAAAGTTTGAAGATTTGGGAATTAAAAATAATGTCTTGAAACCCGGTTCGACCCGGGTGGTTCAACCGGTTGAACCGTTCCGGTCGAAAATTTGGTCGAGTTAAACCGGGTCAACATGCTAGGTTAGGTCGAAAACGGGTCAAATTAAACCGGTTCAACCCGTCGGGTTTGAAGCGTCCCGGGTCAACCCGGTTTGTGATTTGTATTAATTATTTTAATTGGTTGTACAATATGAATAAATCATTGTACTTTTAAGTAATGGGGTATTTTAATAAGAGTATTAAATGCATTTCAATATTTCCTTATATACGTTTTTCAACATTTCACTTTTCACTTTCTTGACTTTTCACATTCACCTTTTGACCATTTTTGCTTTATAGGTAGTATATATATATATATATATATATATATATATATATATATATATATATATATATATATATATATAAGTTTTTCTTTAAAAACGATTATAATGTTCTCCAATTAAGAGAAAATATGTGCCCATTAGTACCCATTTGATTTTTCAATGGGCTAAATGTGCCATTTCAAAAAAAAGACGGTGCTAAATGTGCCAAAGTCTTTTACAAAGTAATCAAAATTAGCCCATTTTTTTTTCATTTCGGGCACAGATTGCCACCTTTAAGTCACCATATATTTAAAATTTCTGATCATAAAAATGTGGCCCTGATGAAGCCTATATCAGATACACTACTGGTTTAGTAGACTCCATTTGCAAATTTTCGGGATATTACTGATTCTAGGGATATATGTACGTAAACTACCAGAAAGTTGCTTATACATGAGTCATTATTTAAGACGTATTAATATAGCAACCATGATTAATTGTGAGAAAATAACATATTTGACCCATGTGTCATTTGCTGTCCGTTTGTGGCTTATATGTTTTCATCAGACAACACACATTAGGTAATATCAGCTACGAGTATTTCATTTTGCAGTAAAAAGTCATGAGTAAAAAAAATTTATGGCAATTTTCCTAATTACTAACAGGGTACTTGACATTGTGAATTCAGCATACACTCAAATTTCATAATCACATATTTATATCATCAACTAACCGGGTCTATCTGGGTCTTGACCGGATATTGCCGGGTCTTGGCCGGAATATCCGGGTCTTGACCGGATATAGCCGGGTTTTGGCCGGAATAGCTGGGTCTAACCGGGTCTCGGCCGGATATTGCGGGGTTTCGACCGGATATAACCGGGTCATTGGCGGGTTGAAAAAATTAATTTGGTTGGTAGTTTATTATAAGAGTGCATGCATGCCCTTTTCGTTTTATGAAAACTTTAGGGCCCGTTTGGTTTGTAGATGGGTTTAGGATTTAGATTTGGATTAGGATTTAAATATGGATTTGGATTTAGATTTAGATTGTGTTAAAAGTTGTTTGTTTTGTATATTATGATATAAATTAGGGTTGAGATTTATATTTATTTTAGTATTAAAATAATATATAATAATAAATAAACTCACTACAAGTACACAAAATATTAGTAAATTATAGAAAAAGAAAGAGAGAGAGAGAATGTTTAAGAGTACTTCATGTCAGTAAACCATGTTTCATGTCAGTAAACCATGCATAATTGCCAGGCATTGAGTATTCCTTCGAATGTATGGATGAGTCCCATTTTCTAATGTCATCTTTTCAACCAAACATAAAATTAATGTCTTGTCAAAAACAAACCCATGCCAAAGTAGGCAAACAAACGCACCCTTAAAACCAAAAGCTAATCAAAGTTGAACTCAAGTTACAGGTTTGATGTACGCACAATAATGGAGGTTGGGAGGAATATCAAGAAGATGGTCACGTGTGTCGTGTGTATGTGTAAGCTGTGTGAGAGAGTACTTTTTGATGCATTCCAATGTTTAGGACATATGTAGGGAAAATTACACAGATAGGTAACGAACTTTGAAAAATTTTCAATGTTAGGTAACGAACTTTGAAAAATACTAAGTTAACCAACGAAACTTGTTGAAACCGTCAAAGTTATGCAATATATGTTACTTTTGCAACCGGTCACCGGCTAAACCGGTCACCATTGTACCAGAACTTGAAGATCCTACAGATATAGGGATAAACCAATAAGTTCCAGTCAATTCGTTTAACTGCTCATTATCAGGCGATGGCATTCTCATTCTGAACTATTTCAATGAACAATTCGCTAAACACGAGTCTATACAAATCAGGCTCTGTCCATATAACTAAAGTCAGATTTCAAATAACAATATACTTATTCAGGAAAAAGAAGTGCAATAAATTCAGTCAATGTTCAAGAAATATATATGCAAGAACTTCCAAACACTATCAATATTTAAGCCCCTTCGAGCATTTTCAACAATTCCTCTTCATACAACTATGACGAATTAACATTTTAAATTAATTGTGTCATACTCGCTTTTAAAAGATGCAAGAATGACATCTTAAGTCTGAAGAACACTAGTACATAACGGACAATTCCCGACGACTTTTTTTCGACCGTCCCGACGTCATGACGTCGGTAGTTATTTGATGCCGAAGAAACTTCGTCGGCCTGAGTTAGTCGGCAATGCCTCGTCGGGACTTACTGTGCCGACGATATTTCCCGACGATGAGGTGGGCCCACAGCCATTTTCAGTCAACCAAAATTGTCATTCGACAAGAAATTTACCGGCGCCATGTCGTCGGTATTTTAACGTTAATTAATTACTTAATTAACAATCCGGTCAACAAAGTCAAATGGCCTTTAATTTATACCGACGAAATGTCGCCGGTAATAAATGGATATCAAGAAAAAAAAATATAAACAACATCAGTGGTCCGGCAGTGGTGGTCCGGTAGCAGCAGTGGTTTTGCGTGATCTCTTTTACACAAACAAAAACAACCACAAACACAAGTCAACACAAATTCAAATCTATATAAAAAAAATCTATAAATAATACATATCTATATAAAAAAAACATTTACCCACCTTTAATGAGATGAGATGAGTGGTGGTGAACGGCTGTGGTGGTCGGCGGACGAGACGGCTGCAGGTGGTGGTGGTCAGTAGCGACGGCGAGCGGTGGTACCACACAAACAAAATTTAACCACAAACATAAACACAAATTAACAAACTCAAACACAAATTTATATAAACAACAATAAACAAAAATTAAAGAATAACGTATTAAATTTACCTTTCGTTTCGTGGGTGGTGGTGGTGGAGAACGGCGACGGAAAGAGCGAACGGCGGTGGGTTCGCAACGGCAGCAGTGAAACGCGGGCGATGGTTGTGAGAAAGAAAATAAAGTCATAAACCAAATCAAATTCATAAACCATATTAAAAATAAAATCCAAACCATAAAAACAAACTAAAATCACAAACCAAATAAAAAAACAAAGCAAACTAAAGAGGTGGTGCGGTGGTGATAGTGATAGTGTCGGTCGAAGGTGGTGTAGTGGTGGTGCGGTGGAGACAATGGTGTAGTGAAAGAGGAGGTGATGAATGATACTATAAAAGTGTTGTGAGTGTAGATCTAGTTTGGTAAGTATTGGAGTGAATGAGATATATAAAAGAGTGGGATTTATTTGATTTTTGATGAAAATTTTGAAGAAATAGCGGGCTTTTTGACTTTTGGTGAAATGGTGTGAAGCAGTGAAAATTTTGGAGGGGTTTATCAAAATAAATACCGACGACATGTCGTAGGTATTTAAAAAAAATTTATAAAATTAAAACAATTTTATTTAGTATAAATACTTTTATTTAATATATAATTAAAATTAAAATTATATACTTTTACAAAATTTCTAAAAAAAATTAAATTAAAATTAAATACTTTTATAAAGTTAACTAATTTAACTTAATATAAATACTTTTATTTAATATATAGTTACTAAAATAAAGTATTTGATATAATATATAAATTAAATATTTTATTTAATATATAATTAAAATTAAAAAAAACTTTAGTTAATATACTAATTAAAATTAAATACTTTATATTTAATATATAATTAAAATTAAATACTTTTAAACGGAGGAGTCGAGATTTTATAGATATGCATAACATGTTAAACGATGACTCGAGATGTTATGGACATGCAAAACATGTTAAAAGGATGAGTCGAGATACTATGGAGACACATAATATATTAAACGGATAAGTCGATATGTTATGGATAAATATAATATGTTAAACGCATTAGTCGAGATGTTATGGATATAAATAATATGTTAAACGGATGAGTCGAGATATTATGGATATGCATAACATGTTAAACGGATGAGTCGAGTTGTTATGGATATCCATGCCATGTTAAATGAGTAAGTGGAGATTATATGGTTATACACGAGATTTTAAACGAACGAGTCGAGATGATATGGTTATACACGAGATGTAAAAAACGAGCTGAGATGATATGGTTATACACGAGATGTTAAACGAACTACCCTAGATGATATGTTTATACACGAGATGTTAAACTAACGAGCCAAGATGATATGGTTATACACGAGATGTTAAACGAACGAGACGAGATGATATGGTTATGCACGAGATGTTAAACGAACGAGCCGAGATGATATGGTTATACACGAGATGTTAAAAGAACGAGTCGAGATGATATGGTTGTACACGAGATGTTAAACGAACGAGTCGAGATGATATGGTTATACACGAGATGTAACGAACGAGCCATATACACGAGATGTAATGAACGAGCCGAGAAGATATGGTTATACACAAGATGTTAAACGAACGAGCCGAGATGATATGGTGATACACGAGATGTTAAATGAACGAGTCGAGATGCTATGGTTATACACGAGATGTTAAATGAATGAGCCGAGATCATATGGTTATACACGAGATGTAGCAAACGAGCTGAGATGATATGGATATCCATGCCATGTTAAATGAGTGAGTGGAGATGATATGGTTATACACGAGATGTTAAACGAACGAGTCGAGATGATATAGTTATACACGAGATGTAGCAAACGAGTTGAGATGATATTGTTATACACGATATGTTAAACGAACGACCCGAGATGATATGGTTATACACGAGATGTTAAACGAACGAGTCGAGATGATATGGTTATACAAGAGATGTTAAACGAACGAGCCGAGATGATATGGTTATGCACGATATGTTAAATGAACGAGCCGAGATGATATGGTTTTACACGAGATGTTAAACGAACGAGCCGAGATGATATGGTTATGCACGAGATGTTAAACGAACGAGCCGAGATGATATGTTATACAAGAGATGTTAAACGAACGACCCGAGATGATATGGTTATACACGAGATGTTAAACGAACGAGCCGAGATGATATGGTTATGCACGAGATGTTAAACGAACGAGCCGAGATGATATGGTTATACAAGATATGTTAAAGAACGAGCCGAGATGATATGGTTATACACGAGATGTTAAACGAACGAGCCGAGATGATATGGTTATGCACGAGATGTTAAACGAACGAGCCGAGATGATATGGTTATACAAGAGATGTTAAACGAACGACCCGAGATGATATGGTTATACACGAGATGTTAAAGGAACGAGTCGAGATGATATGGTTATACACGAGATGTTAAACGAACGAGTCGAGATGATATGGTTATACACGAGATGTAACGAACGAGCCGAGATGATATGGTTATACACGAGATGTAACGAACGAGCCGAGATGATATGGTTATACACGAGATGTTAAATGAACGAGCCGAGATGATATGGTGATACACGAGATGTTAAATGAACGAGTCGAGATGCTATGGTTATACACGAGATGTTAAACGAACGAGCCGAGATGATATGGTTATACACGAGATGTAGCAAACGAGCTGAGATGATATGGATATCCATGCCATGTTAAATGAGTAAGTGGAGATGATATGGAGATACACGAGATGTTAAATGAACGAGTCGAGATGCTATGGTTATACACGAGATGTTAAACGAACGAGCCGAGATGATATGGTTATACACGAGATGTAGCAAACGAGCTGAGATGATATGGATATCCATGCCATGTTAAATGAGTAAGTGGAGATGATATGATTATACACGAGATGTTAAACGAACGAGTCGAGATGATATGGTTATACACGAGATGTATCAAATGAGCTGAGATGATATGGTTATACACGAGATGTTAAACGAACGACCCGAGATGATATGGTTATACACGAGATGTTAAACGAACGAGCCGAGATGATATGGTTATACACGAGATGTTAACGAACGAGCCGAGATGATATGGTTATGCACGATATGTTAAACAAACGAGCCGAGATGATATGGTTTTACACGAGATGTTAAACGAACGAGCCGAGATGATATGGTTATGCACGAGATGTTAAACATACGAGCCGAGATGATATGTTATACAAGAGATGTTAAACGAACGACCCGAGATGATATGGTTATACACGAGATGTTAAACGAACGAGCCGAGATGATGTGGTTATGCACGAGATGTTAAACGAACGAGCCGAGATGATATGTTATACAAGAGATGTTAAACGAACGACCCGAGATGATATGGTTATACACGAGATGTTAAACGAACGAGTCGAGATGCTATGGTTATACACGAGATGTTAAACGAACGAGACGAGATGATATGGTTATACACGAGATGTTAAATGAAAGAGCGATGTCATTATGACATTGTAAATCTACCAAACCAACAAATTTCCAGATTTTTTCTGGAAAAAATCTACCAACCGTAAAATGAACGAGCCGAGATGATATGGTTGTACATTAGATGTTTAACGAATGAGGCGGGAAAATATATCCCGACGTCAAGTCGTCGGTACCAAATAGGCGGGAAAAAACCCCGCTCAAATATTCGCTATTATTCGCAAGCACGGGGCAACAAAAAAGGTTCTATTAAATACCGACGTAATGTCATCGGGATTTTAACAAACAAAACGCGGTTAAACGCTAATCGTAATAAGTTTTTGGTAATAAAATACCGACGACATGTCGTCGGTATAATTTTGGCGGGTCAAATTCCCGCCCAAGTTTTCGCAATTATTGGGAAAGTTAAATTTGACCACAAAAATACCGACGACATGTCGTCGGGATTTTAAAATCCAAAAAATTCAATGCGAGTTTGGCTCGGTCAAGCGAATTTTTTGTCGTTTAGTGTAATATGCCGAGGCTCTTTATGTCGTCGGGATTTGTTCGTCGCCAGTTCTCCTTATTCTAGTAGTGGAAGATGAGATGAAAGGTTCACTTCAAGAGCTTTCAGGTCCTTTAGATACATCGAATGATGCTACCACTTTCGCATTGAATTCGGACACACTATTCATAAGATGCTTCGAAGCTTTATCGTAATTCACAAATCCCATGAACCAGAAATCATGACCATCAACTGTAACTATCTGAATATACCTCTCAGATGGAATCTCCCTCATTGTCATTGGATTCACTGTCCCGATATTCCCTAATGGTACAAGTTTCCAGAATCATATTTCACTCCTGCCTTACAAAAGTGAATCAAAACGATTCACATCAGTCTTTAAGGTTCAACAAAGAAAACAAAGCAACAATCCCAACTTTTATTGCTCATCCCATTCATCTTTCTTGTAAGACACCAAAGTCAACCTTGTGTATCTTGGTATCGAAAGAATGCAGTTTCACCATCTGTCTCATAAACATCAAAGATACAGGGTTCATCAAGACATGGCAAATATGTGATGCTGGAAGCCCATACTTCTTCACTCTTTCAAAACTACTATCCGGATACACACCAAGATTGTACAAAATACTGTTTGCTGCATAACCGAAGAATTCACTAACGATGGCGGTGGATCCACAGAGAGTGATGATGTCTTTGCTCGCGGTTTTGGAAGCCATTTTTTGTTAGGGAATTTTGTCGAACAGTTGGTGTGGGTTTAAATGGTATATTTTCTTGGATTGGGAATCAAGATGTAAATAACACTATTCAAACTAAACCCCGTAACTAAACACCCACCAAACAACCACCATGGTTGGCAGCTAAACCGACCAACCACCACCAAACGATTGTGACTACCTCTCTACTGGGCTTCTCAACTTTTTTTTGAAAGTGCTCAGTGATGAAACTGGGTTTGTGATGGATTATAAATTTTATAGGTCTATGAATTAGCAGCTTTGTGTGGGGGTTTGTTTTTGGATAGATCCATATGTGTTGAGTTTTTTTTTTTTTTTTTTTTTTTTTTTTTTTTTTTTTTTTTTTTTTTTTTTTTTTTGTCTGTGATGTTTTATAGATCGATAAGAGTCGTGTATTTAGATTTGGAAGATAAGTATGACTTTTGTGTGAGTGTGTGTGTTTAGAGCTATTATTTGGTGATGGTGATTTGTTTTTGTGTGTGTTATTAAAAGTGGTCCATCAATCTGACGTTGCAGGTCATATAGCATAACTTTGACGGTTTCAACAAGTTTCGTTGGTTAACTTAGTATTTTTCAAAGTTCGTTACCTAACATTGGAAATTTTTCAAAGTTCGTTACCTATCTGTGTAATTTTCCCACATATGTAAGACACAACATATTAGCTTTTGCTTTTCTTTTTTTTTTGAAAGGTACATATTAGCTTTTGCTAAGCATTTTTTGAACGTACATATATTAGCTTTAAAATGCGTGAATGACAACCACAATGTCATCAATTGCTTTCCTAGTTTAAATAACTTCATTACCTCTTTTCTTGTCATCAAGTATCGCTTCTCTTAACATAGTGTTAAAGTAATTTTGCATTATGATAGCCATGGGTTGCGTTGCAAACTTGATCATTAATGCTGATCACTACACAATTTTGCATACATGGATATAATCTCTTCATAAAATTACATGTTAACACGAAGCAAAATGAAACAATATTTGTGATTTACTTATTAGATTGAAAAAGTGCATATCAATCTTGATAACGAATAATAGCATTTGACTATCAAAGTTTTGACCATTAATAATACCTATCCTCATTGTGAACTTTTAACTATGATAAAAATATATGTGCATTTTATATATGGTTATGATAAAATATGTCCATTCTATGAGAAGTGTATGAATTATCTATAAGAGGTTTATGTTGGTTTTAGAGAACCCAATTAAAAGAAAAAAAAGTTGAGAGTTTATATGAGTTTCCAAATATTCTTAAACCCGCCGGGGTTTTTCAACCCGGCGGATGCGAGAATATACAAAGAAATACTATTTGTCTCAACACATTTAACACACATACACTTATGGAATATAAATAATCAACAACTTCTATTTTGAGCCTACGTGGGATATTGATGCGTGGGAATCGCACCTTGCTTTACCTCTCGAGGGATCTCGCGAGGCTTACAACCCCCACCAGGCAGTGTACCTGATCATTGTAGTATAGTATAGTGACAAGTACCGGGGGATTGATCGTTCAGCTTAGGAATAGTGTCGCTAGGATTAGAAAACCTAATTAATAGTTCTAAAGGTGAGGGATGATTATTTTTGTGTTTTTATATTTTTATGAAAGCAAGTAAAATCTCGGGTTTTAAAGGAGTGGGCGGAATTAGTTGCTAATCAACTAACCCAAAACTAAGATGCAATCAAAATAAAATACTAAAAATGAAAATAAACTAATTATACTAAGGTTGTGAGCAGTAATTGGAGAAATTGTGTTTACTTAGACTTCATTACTCCCTAGATATCTTTTACATGTCAATTACTTGTTATACTTGTATGGATGACGGATTGTATTCCGTAATACCATTCGTGGGGTGGCATACATAACTCCCCAACTCTATGAGCTCTTATCTCCTCCTACACCATGACCCAGCACAACTATAGGGATTGTAAACAGTGGCTCATGCATTAAATACAACCAATAAAGACCTAGTACGCCTCGGTTCATGTTTCTTAAGACGTTCAAGCATGTTACCATTGGAGATCTGCCAGTTTTCTTAAGCCTAACATATAATATCATTCATCCAAGAACAAGAATAGACAAGTAATCAACACATAATCAACATCTAGGTTTCATTAGATCTAAGCAAACACAAAGAAAATCTAGCCTAGCATAGTAGAATTAAGATAAGAACAAAAGATAAACAACCAACACATAGACATATTGATTGAATTAAGAGTATACTTATCTCAATTACAATGCAAGGTCTCAAGGGTTTGGAACCCTTGAAAAACCTGTAAAAGAGGCACCAAAATCATCTTTAGGGTTTCACCAAAACTTCTCCCCCTTTTATAAAAAAAACTAGAAAACTATATATAGGAAAGTTGTCCTGACGGCGTCAAGAGTTGAGTCTGACGCCGTCACCTCGCCGCCTTAAACTTCCTCGGACGCCCTAGATCCACTTGTGACGGCCTATGTGACGCCGTCACCACCTACGGTAAATTAATCTTGGCCACTTTGACGCCGTCATCTCTCCATCTGACGCCGTCACCAGCTACGGTAAAATATTCATCTTGTCTGACGCCGTCAAGAGCAATACCTTGACGCCGTCACCTTGTAATTCCAGCTTGGATTTTTGGTACTTTGTCGTTTTCTTCACTTTATGCTCCAAAAACGTCCAAAATGGCCTCTTTTCCAGAATTCACTCTCCAAACACCTAAAATCACAAAAGGAACGATTTAGGGCAATATTTGATCAAATAAAGTCGGATTCGGGCTTAAATGACCCCCTAAAAACGGATCATTTTTCGCCTCATCATATACCCTTACACTTGAGATTTGCTTGTCCTCAAGCAAATGAGCTTTTATTCTACTCAAAAGACAAGTTAGGGGTCATTTAACACTAATATAAAAGTAATTACAACAAATAATCGTTTCACTAAAGACCAATAGACAAGCACGGAAGTCATATACAAGCACCTCACAAATAGTGTTTAGATACTCACATCTCTCGGGTGTAATAAAGTAATATAACATTATGGAAATGGAAGATATCTCTCACTACCTGTCATAGCAAAATAGATTACCATAGGCTTGGGAAAGGATCAAACCTCCACCACATGGCGTAAGCACCTAGGATAAACTATCAAAGAGGTCTTTTAAAGGGTTATAACGTTAGGTGTAGGGATATGAATTACACGGTTTTGTTGGATAAAGGAAATTTTACTGGTGGCGAGTTAACAATCTTAGTTAATTACATGTACAATATGGCGTTGCTAAGCCAAGACTAGACTCGACTTAAGCTAATAAATGAAAAAATAACAAAAATATAAAATGAAAATAGAATAAAAACGGGATGGTAGTCCGTATGGTTTTTTCTCTTTTTCTTTTTTTTTCTTTTTCTTACTTTTTTCGATTTTTTTTTTTTTTTTTTTTTTGCATACACTCTTACCCTACCATCCAAAATAATACATCATAGGGGTTTGAGCAATCCCCTTACACTTGAATCTTTACATACTTTACATTAAACTAAACTAATGACTCGAATTAAGAAAATCAAAACACTTGGAGCACTTTTAAAATTAACGTACATATGGGGGTAATAATATGATGTTCTTCCCCATTACTCCATAAAATAAGTACTTACCCATGAGTCCCAATCGTCCCAAAACAATATGTACAAGGATATGACTCGACTTAGCAACCATGTAATCAATTAGAAAGTTAACTTAGGGTTTAACAAATAACAATAATGCACTAAAAATGAGCGCATACACGGAAGGCTAAGGCGATTTGGGTGTACATTTAAGTGGGGTGTAACAAATTCTTCCTTTAAGTAAAATGCTTAAAGTTAGAAACGAAAAGATAGGCTCGGAGGGGTGTACTAGGGGTATCGTGTACTAAAAATGAGTACAACGCTAAGGGTGTGGGAAAAATTAGTTGACTTAACTAGCCAAGTAATATGACTTAAATGGTCAAGTAATTATGATACGGGTTTAACACAAGGGTGATCCTAATGCCTCTTATCATGTAGTAAATCCTACCACACGAATGTAGTCTCACTAGCGGTCTCGGGATGCATCACTAACGCAAGTTCTAGAATCTAAATGCTACCGGTACACTCATAAGCACCAATAATAAATGCTTTTCCTATCAAATCTAAAGGCGAACCTCACATTTTTGGGTGGAAAATTTTTCTGAATATACGGTTATGTGCTAGTCATACAACCTCCTATCCATGAGACGCTTGCTATGGCTAAAGTTTCACTCCTAAATGTTGTAAAAAATTTTAAATTTGGCGCTAAAATTACACTAACAAGTATTTCTCATAGTTTTATTACTCATCTACTATCAAACAAAACAAACTCAAGCGAAAGTGCATATGTAAGGTATTATCTTTTTTCCCTCCCCTTACACTTAGGATGAACATTGTCCCCAATGTTCAAATAAAGAATGTAAAAGTGAAAAAGTAAAGAGAATGAAATCAAATACTCCCCTGATTCGCTAGGTATGGATTTTAGGTTGACCAGGTTAGATCTTCTTCCAAGAAAATGAACAATCAAAGCTTCCCTTCCAGAATATAAATCATCTCCTTGTCGAACATAACCTGTAAAACCTGAGAAAACAACTACAAAAACCCAAAGCATCAAGCCGAACAAAGATAACTCACAACTAGATGTAATTCCAGACTTAGGAATAAAAACAAAACAATTAAAGATATAATGCTTGTGGAATGAATGTTTGCAGATTTCCTGGAGATTATAAAACTTAATAATTCACAAAAACCATAAGACTCCGTTAGAAAAACAAAACTGGTAAAATTTCCAGATTTTTACACGTGACGCCGTCAAGAGTAAACTCGTGACGCCGTCAGAAGTGACCTGCAGAAATTCTTATGTTAAGTTTCCGGAAAATTTCTGGAAAAACTTCGTCCTACTTTCTGGAAAATCCTGCAAAACATCATTACGACTCGATACAAGCATTTGACTCTAACAAGTACTAATACACATGTCCATTTAATATTGTTGTGGTTCATGCTCAATTTCGTTCTTATAAACAAATTTGGATCTTCCTTACACTTATCTTTTGCAAAATACCTTTATATGTAATTAAGACGAAGTTAAAAACAAAATAAAGCATTTTCACAATTTACTTTGAAACATGAGCCACAAACAATAAAAATAAAACATGCATACGGAAACAAATAAAATCAAACAAACAAACAAACAAATAAATAAAAACACACAAAACATGGGTTGCCTCCCAAGAAGCGCTTGTTTTTGTTCGAGTCACGAGCCTGACTCTACCCTTATTTAACGGAAATAGCGGAGGTTCTCCCTACACTTAGGATCAAGTGTGGGTGAAAGTAACGATACACACCCTTAGGGTGTGAATATGCCACGTGAGGTGAAGGGGGTGAGTGAATGGCTTCCTTCATCCTAAAACTACCCGGATAATATTGGTTGATGGGTGGGTCGGTTCCTCTTTTGTCTCCTAGAAATATATCTAAGGATGGAAAGGTGTGTAAAGATTGAGGTTCCGGTTCATCAACACTAGGAAATTCCCTAGAACTAGGAGTAAGGTTATCACTACAAGTGTTCAAACCTATATCCTCAAGTGGTGCCTGGTCCAAGGGTTCTACCTCCATAGGAATTCCTAAAGTTTCTTCTACTTCTTCCGGGTAAGTCACGGGCGGTGTATATGCCTCAAATGATGGTAGGACTTGTGGGGTACTTAGTGGGCTTGGGTTTTCTACTATCTCTTCCATCACATCAATATCACCTATGTGTTCATCTTGTATTATGGTAGTACCTAACCATGACATGCAACTAGGTGGCTCAACTCTAACCTCATGTGTGTCGTATGTTTTGGTGAAATCTATCCCGCTCATGCAACTAGGTAGTTCAACACTAACCATCTCATAATCTTGGTTTGATTCTAAGTTTATGTTCTTAGAAATTAGGCCATCTCGCTCACACGAATCCACCAATTCGTTGAACTCATGGGTTATGGTTAGGAAGCTTTTCTCAAAATTCATCCAAAGGGTCTCACTAAAAGGAATTGATCCTGATAATGATCGTCTAATAGAAAACACACATGCATAAAATTCATCAAACCCATCTAACTTTACACCCATCTCCTCTTGTATATATGTAAGATCACTTAAAAATTCATTGGAACAACAGGAGGTAAATCTATCCGAGTAAACTAATTGTTCCTCTATAGTTAATGATCTAAATGGAATTTCATCCGCCATGGAGACAAATGAAAATGGTTTCACAAACAAAGGGCACAAAGAAAAAGATAGACTACAAGAAAGCTACTAAAAAGAAAATAAAAATCTCACTAAAAAGGAATCTAATGAGTAGACCTAATAAAAATCAAATTCAACCTAAACAATAACTATTCCCCGGCAGCGGCGCCAAAAACTTGATGCGTGGGAATCGCACCTTGCTTTACCTCTCGAGGGATCTCGCGAGGCTTACAACCCCCACCAGGCAGTGTACCTGATCGTTGTAGTATAGTATAGTGACAAGTACCGGGGGATTGATCGTTCAGCTTAGGAATAGTGTCGCTAGGATTAGAAAACCTAATTAATAGTTCTAAAGGTGAGGGATGATTATTTTTGTGTTTTTATATTTTTATGAAAGCAAGTAAAATCTCGGGTTTTAAAGGAGTGGGCGGAATTAGTTGCTAATCAACTAACCCAAAACTAAGATGCAATCAAAATAAAATACTAAAAATGAAAATAAACTAATTATACTAAGGTTGTGAGCAGTAATTGGAGAAATTGTGTTTACTTAGACTTCATTACTCCCTAGATATCTTTTACATGTCAATTACTTGTTATACTTGTATGGATGACGGATTGTATTCCTTAATACCATTCGTGGGGTGGCATACATAACTCCCCAACTCTATGAGCTCTTATCTCCTCCTACACCATGACCCAGCACAACTATAGGGATTGTAAACAGTGGCTCATGCATTAAATACAACCAATAAAGACCTAGTACGCCTCGGTTCATGTTTCTTAAGACGTTCAAGCATGTTACCATTGGAGATCTGCCAGTTTTCTTAAGCCTAACATATAATATCATTCATCCAAGAACAAGAATAGACAAGTAATCAACACATAATCAACATCTAGGTTTCATTAGATCTAAGCAAACACAAAGAAAATCTAGCCTAGCATAGTAGAATTAAGATAAGAACAAAAGATAAACAACCAACACATAGACATATTGATTGAATTAAGAGTATACTTATCTCAATTACAATGCAAGGTCTCAAGGGTTTGGAACCCTTGAAAAACCTGTAAAAGAGGCACCAAAATCGTCTTTAGGGTTTCACCAAAACTTCTCCCCCTTTTATAAAAAAAACTAGAAAACTATATATAGGAAAGTTGTCCTGACGGCGTCAAGAGTTGAGTCTGACGCCGTCACCTCGCCGCCTTAAACTTCCTCGGACGCCCTAGATCCACTTGTGACGGCCTATGTGACGCCGTCACCACCTACGGTAAATTAATCTTGGCCACTTTGACGCCGTCATCTCTCCATCTGACGCCGTCACCAGCTACGGTAAAATATTCATCTTGTGTGACGCCGTCAAGAGCAATACCTTGACGCCGTCACCTTGTAATTCCAGCTTGGATTTTTGGTACTTTGTCGTTTTCTTCACTTTATGCTCCAAAAACGTCCAAAATGGCCTCTTTTCCAGAATTCACTCTCCAAACACCTAAAATCACAAAAGGAACGATTTAGGGCAATATTTGATCAAATAAAGTCGGATTCGGGCTTAAATGACCCCCTAAAAACGGATCATTTTTCGCCTCATCAGATATATTGTTAGAATAAAAGGTTAGAAAATATTTTCTTTAAAAATGGTAGGAAGGAAATAATTTAATAGTTCTTAACATTTGGTGAAAGAAAGATTTCTAGCATCGTGGATAATATAAACTATGCATGAATCTTTGGAAAACACACCTGCTTATT
The DNA here is from genome assembly GCA_030686995.1 of Artemisia argyi. Classification (NCBI taxonomy): domain Eukaryota; kingdom Viridiplantae; phylum Streptophyta; class Magnoliopsida; order Asterales; family Asteraceae; genus Artemisia; species Artemisia argyi. Next base: position 21,389,198 of record CM060680.1, on the reverse strand, counting down.
GAGATTTGAGGACCTTTCCATTATTCCATACTAGGGCTCGCTTCATTACAAGAGTTTCATCGTATGTGAAATCGAGTTTTCGAAGAATAAGAAAGACATTATCAAGATGTATAAAAGGGTCAAACGGGTAAAAGATGTAAAATATTGTTGTTATACTTATACAGTAACATATATGTAGTTTTTCTTTTTTGGCATGTATACTACCTACCCAATTACATCTTCCACATTTTGTAGTTTTGGTCGTCGCTCTCCAGTATAGTTTTAAACATGAATCGTTGTAAGTGAAAAGGTTATTATTTCGCTGGTTTAGATTATACCGTTAATGTGTTCATGATGTATTTCGATATCAGTCAAATTCATAAGATGAACAAAAATAAATATATAGGGGTGACAATTTGCTAATGCTCAAACAGTTGATCAAGGAATAATAAAGTACTTTCGCCTGATTGATATGGTCAAACGTTTGAGCATTTCGTTCATAACCTTTCAGCCAAATTTGTCACAAATAGGTCAAGACTCGTGAATGCGATTCCACTTAATAAGGATCTCGTGGTTCATACGATCGTAACGAAAACCTTGATATTCGTCCTTTTTTTTTATTTAACAGTGTCTAAACTAGTATATCTTATGAGTAAGTCTTGTTATTAGTTTCATTATCAGACACTCTAGAAAAAATCAAATATCATTTGAAGATACGGTGAGTAAACTACATCGACCAAAGATTGAAATGTTTAAGCGTTGTTATAGGAACCTGTGAGTTCTTATAAGTGAAAAAGGATGAGAATATACTTATAAAAATAGAAAGTTAAAGGATTCGACCTCAAAATTTTCCAAATATAGGTTAGTGAAGCGTGTTTCCGCTGCACGGGTTAATGAAAAAGCTTCGTCTAGAGTTTTGGAATTTGACCATAAGAGTAAACATTGTATATCCAATTTATGTCCACAGATATAACACGATGTAAGTAAAGATTCAGAAATCCCTATTACTCGATTTGCAACTACCACAAACTCACTCTCATATTCGGCCACCGTACCCATTTGCAAGAGCTTAGAGAGTGTGTATTTCGTGTCCTGATCGCTGCCGGCTAATGCCATGAATAATGCTCAAGCGATTAATAACTCAAATTTTTTTTCGATGAATAGTATCCGCGATTAACAGTACTCCGATGAACAGTAACCCTAATCGTAAGCCCTCTCAAGGAGAGCTCTCAATGAAAGCACCAATTGATACGACCCGGTTTGGCTTGTATCTGGATAAGGCAGCACTTTTAGCGTGTGCATGCTCATTAAGAAAATACAGAGAAGAACTACTGATTTGTTTATCTTAAACTTTGATTGATTGATTATAATAAATGATTAAAAGAGTATTTATAAAACAAAGTAGGGTAAAACCTAGGACATAAATAGGCAATGGGCTCGGGCCAGGCGTATCAGTTGCTCTTCTTCAGATTAGTTCAACAGATATGCGGAATCTGTTTGAAGTTGTGGTCCAAGACTTTATATACTTGCAAATAATACATTCGAGTTTTATATTAAAAAAAGAAAAAAAAAGTTATAAACAAAGAAAATTAACCAAAAAAAAGATAAAAAAGCCAAAAAGAATAAGAATTCGTATTAACTCTCAAGTGTAAGCGTTTCCTGATGCTTGCAAACTTTTTAGTTTTTAATCATAAGGAAAGACATATACATGAGAACATAATACTAGTATCATCACAGCTAACTCACGTACACTATGATATATATGTAACAAACAACTTCATCGTTCAACCTATGTGGGATGGAATGTGTCCATAGAAAGTTGGTATAGTTCTCTATATTATATATTCCGCAGAAGAATTTAATGTACATGAAAATAAGAAATAAAGCAAGAGTTAGAGCATGAAACATGAAGGTAACAATTTTGATAACTTGAAATTAATTATATCTTGTTATTACTCTAACAATGAAAGATTGCAATATTCTTTGTATTTAACTTGGTGATTTTTTCTAGGTGTTTTCGTATCGTAAATCGTTTATGTAGAAATCTATATATTATGTTTTTGGGTCATAATCGTTGGAATATTTAAGTAACCTATTATGCCGATCACCAAGCACTTTTTGAATGCTCAATTTGTGAATTATGAGTGTATATATTCACTTTTAGAAGTAGCTAGGCAAGGGTCATGAATGTTTCTGCTAGCGCTAGCACTACACCAAAACAAAGGGTTTGGGACAGACAAAAAAATTGGGACGACAAATGTAGTCCCAAATTGACAAAGGGTCCCACTTTTTTGCAACAAATATAGCAGTCAACGAGAAGGTTTTGGCCAACTTATTTTGGGACGACAATGTCGTCCCATTATGTTAAAATTTGAATTTTATTATTTAGAGTCTTTTTAAAAAAAAATCGACAAAATAAATACTTCCCGCCTCTGTTTTTATTACCCGCCAAACAGTTTGGGACGACAATGTCGTCCCATTCTGTAAAAACATATATTTTTTTGATTTTCAGAAACTTTATAAATCACTCTTATTTTACAAAATATTTTTGAAGCTTTTAAAATAACATGTGGGACGACAATGTCGTCCAATTTTTTAATAATATTAAAAATAACAATTACAATATAATAATCTATCTAAAAATCCTTATTTATAAATTAATTTTAAAAAATTATTTAATTTAAATACTTTTATTTAATAAAAAATATTTTAAATTATTTAATTTAATTTAAAATTAAATCCAATAATCTATCTAAAAATACTTATATATAAATTAATTTAAAAAAAGTTATTATGGCTATGCATAACATGTTAAACGGATGAGTCGAGTTGTTATGGATATGCATACATTATAAGGATAAGGAGAACAGGCGACAAGCAGTTTCCCGTCGACAACATGTCGACGGCATAAGGCAGAAAACGACAAAAAAAAACGCTTGACCGAGCCCCACCGCATTGAATTTTTCATACACGTATTTTCCCGCCGACATGTCGACGGGAACATTTTAACATATTTTTTTAGCATCAATAATTCACTAAAGTTGGGCGCGAAATTTATCCGCTAGTATTTTCCCGTTGACATGTCGACGGGAATATGTTAATCACGATTTTATTCACAATTAGCGTGTGATTAAAGGTAATAAACTTTTGTTTTGCGTTTCCCGTCGACATGTCGACGGGAATTTATGACTAAATATAAATATTTTTAATGAAAGGATAAAATATTGGGCGGGATTTTTCCCGCGTTCTTATTCCAGTTAACATGTTGACGGGAGTATCTCCCCAAAAATTCACCTTATATATAACCTCACAAAAACATTCTCGTCTCATTTTTTACCTATATACATTCTCACAAAATCATTTCCGTCTCATTTTACACATACATACGTGATTCTCACAATGGATGGTTTAACGTCGGAACATGAGTGGTCGAAGGCTTTATCACTCGAGCTGTTGTATAATGAAATTATAAATCATTTGGGGCGTTGAAATTTTTGATGAATATGGTTCTTATGCGAACTGTGCACCGTTGCAGAGAGACCGGATTCTGGTATGGTTGAGGAAAAAGTCATTCTATAGAGAGTATTTAGAAGAGGTAGATGCTACTAAAGCTCAACGTACTGCTAAAGCTCAAGCTGCTGCTGTTGGAGGTGAGGATGAAGCTGAAAGCACGTTTGATGAAGCTGCTGCTGTTGATAATCTAGAAAATTGAATAACAGGTCTTGAAGCTACGTTTGCATATCTCAAGGAAATGAGAGCAAGGAAAGGAAGAGATGGTGCGAGTTCAAGCAAAGCGGGAGGTAGCCACAAAAAAAAGTAAACGGGTTGTTTCATTTGGTTGTCGAGTTGTTTAGTTTGATTGTCGAGTTGTTTAAGTCTGTATGAAAATGTATCTGGTTTACAACTCTTGTGTGGTTTGAATAAAATGTTGAGAACTCTTGCTTGTTTTAAATAAACAGTTTTCCTTCGTGTTTGATGATTCTGATATTGTTCCTTCAGTTCTATTATTTGTGCATACGAATTTAAAATATAAAGGACGTTCAACATCAGTTACTACAACAACAACAACATTTTATTAAACAACAACAATAACATCAACAACAACAGCAAACAACATCAGCAACATCAACAACAACGATAACAGCAACAACAACAATAACAGTACTACATATGAAATTTATCCATGTCACCTAAAAGGTCACGGAGTATTGCATCCAACTGACATGCGTGGTCGTGGTTGGGATACGTTGCCATGTCAAGTTTTGCCTCCAACATCCTTAATTTTGTCTCTAGCACCTGTTTTTGTGCCTCCAGCACCTGTTTTTGTGCCTGCAGCAGGTTTATTCTAAGATCTTTTTCATGACAGTTTGAGCACCTTGTTGGAGCAGATCCAGAACCGCTTGATGTTGAAGCTCCCAGAGAACCGGTCATCATTTTGGCGAGTCGTTCCTCTTTCCATAAAAAAAATCACATCCATGGTCTGTTGTCCCAGGCTGTTAAAGAGTAAAAACTATTATTTTTAATAACTAACCAAATTATTTATATAATACATGAAAAAGTATGTAATTGTTCACCTTCGAGAAAGGACACGCATAGTATAGTTTACCACGGGAGTAAGATCTACGCGATTCTCGCAGAATCACGTCTCCTCGTCCACAAGGACAAGGAAAAGCTTCAAATTCTGCCATCTTCTTCACCATAATAACAGTGTGTGTTTGTGGTTGTGAGGTTGAGTGGTTGTGAGTGGTTGAATCGTGACCGGGGTGGCCTGATCTACAAGTTGAGGTGATAAAATGTGGTGGTCAGAAAAAGATTCCGGCGACCGGAAACTGCTGGTGTCGCCAGAAAACGGAAATTGCTAGAGAGAGAGAGAGAGAGATATAGTGAGATGAGTGTGTGTGAGAGTTATTATTAGTTAGATGAGTGTGTGTGTGTGTGTGTTTATATTGTGAGGATAAGTTGTTAGGTAGGAAAATTTTGGTGGGAAATTGTGGTGCCATAGCATCTCATGTATAACTATTGCATCTCGACTTGTTCGTTTAACATCTCATGTATAACCATGTGTGGATAATATGTTAGTATATAAGAGCAGATCTTAGTGGAAAAATTTTGTCGGAAAGTTTTGGCGCCAGTATTTTGTTGGGAAATTTTGGTGGGAAGTGTTTTGGTGACAGATGGTGTGATATTATCTAGGACATAACAAATGCATTAAACTACAATGATATGTTAAACTACAATGATATGTTAACATCTCGTGTTTAACCACATCATCTCGTAACAACCATATCATCTCGAATCGTTCGTTTAACATCTCAAGTATAACCAATATCATCTCGGATCGTTCGTTTAACATCTCAAGTATAACCAATATCATCTCGACTCATTCATTTAACATCTCAATTGTGTGGTGGGAAGTTTTGGTGGGAAAGTGTTTTGGCGGATCGTATTAGCCGGACAAAGAATGATTCATAAACTGTTATAACTTAACATTAAAGATGTTCATAAACTGATGTTTTTTGAAAAGATTACTTCATAGTTCATATAGCAATGATAACCTATTGTCCCATTTGTAAACTAGTTTGGTTAATTTAGGATTGGTTGTTTAATTATGTGATGTATCAAGATACTTTATCGATTCATCCATTTTAAATAATTTAAATCATTTGTAAACTATTTAAATAAGTTGTAACTAATTTAAATCATTTTTAGTTTATCTAAATAATTTATAACTAAAGTTAAATCATTTTCTATTTATCTAACATTAATTTAAATCATTTTCAATTTATCTAATATTAATTTAAATCATTTTCAATTTATCTAATATTAATTTAAATCTTTTTCAATTTATCTAATATTAACTAAATCATTTTTAATTTATTTAAATAATTTATAACTAATTTAAATCAATTTTAATATTTTTAATATTACTTAAATCATTTATTAGTCTTAAACATAAATAAGTTAAAAATGAAAAACGTGTAGAAAACAAGAAGGGACGACAATGTCGTCCCAAATTTTTCATCAATAATTTCGTGGAAATCAAAGACCCCGCCAGTTTTTTTCGCTAAAGCCTTGGGACGACAATGTCGTCCCATTTTGCTCATAAAAATTGAGTAGGTATAGCAGATACGCAGTTTTCTTCTAAGTGTTTATCAAAAAAAAAAAAAAAAAAAAAAAAAAAAAAAAAAAAAAAAAAAAAAAACCCTCACCACTGCTACTATATTACTCTTCCAAACTCTTCCAAATCGACCCTAAATTAATCCCCACCAAAACACCAAAATAATCACCACATTTGTTACCACCACAACCACCTTCAACACCTCTATCACCACTGCGCACGTTTTTCATCTTTTTTTTTCTTTGTTTAATTTTTGTTAATTTATTTTGTATAAAGGTATGTTATTATTATTTTTTTTAATTATGTTTGTTAATTATGTTTCTTTATTTATGGTTTGTTTAATTATTGTTTGTATGTTGTGTTTGTGTTGGTTAGATGGCCCACCGCAGCAGCAGCCCACCACCGTGAACCACCGCTGGCAGCAGCCCATCGACACCACCACAGCCACCTACAAGATCTTGTAATAATTGTGTTCGTGTTAGTTTAAAGGTACGTTTTTTTTTATTGTGTTAATGTGTTTTTGGACGACAATGTAGTCGTAAAAAGTTTTTATTAATTAGGTTGTTTTTTTTATGTGTTTGTGTTTGGTTAGCCGGGACAGCTGGGATAGCCTCGGGACAGTCAGGACAGGACAATAGCTCCACCTCTTTTGGTTAGTATGGTATTAAAGTTATGTGACTTTTTTTAGAATGTGAATATGATTATGCGAATAAGTTAGTGATTAATTCTTAATTTGTGAATATGTCTTTGGTTAGTATTGTAATATGAATGTTAAACTTGTGTAAATAATTTTAGCCGCGAACTTGATTATGGGTGTTTGGCTAAGCTTATTAAACGTAAGCCCATTTGGGCTTATTTTAGATAAGCTCCAATTTTGGGGCTTATTTTGAGACTTGTCAGCTTATTTAAGTTTATTATGATATGATAAACTTATAAAAGCCGACAAGTCTAAAAAATAAGCCCAAATGGGCTTATGTTTAATAAGCTTAGCCAAACAAGCCCCTAAGTTTTTATGTATATACTTGTTTATTGTGAAATTGTATGATATAACATATATAGTCGAGTTAAGTTTTTGTATGATTAATTTAAGTTTTTTTTATGTGTATGTTTTTGGTTAGCTGGACAGCCGGGAGAGTCGGGACAACACCTCTTTTCCTCTTTTTCTCTTTTCTTCTCTTCCTCTATTTTAGCCGCGAACTATGTATATAATTTAATTACTTTGATGATATTGTGAATATGCGTTTGGTTAGTATGATTGTTAAACTTGTGTGAATTGTAATTTGGTTTATGAAACTGTATGTTTGTGTAGGACCATCGCAAAAGTACCACCTCTCTATCTTTCTTCCTCTCTTCTTCTCTTTCAGCCGTGAACCAACCGTGACATCTAGTATGTTTTTTTTATTTCCATATTTTGTTTTTTGTTTATTCGTATAAAATTTAGTTAGTAATGTATTTGTTATTGGAATGATATTGTATTGTTAAACTTATGTGACTTTTTTTTAGGATTCTAGTGATTGATTTCGGACAACCCCCACCTGAAATTAATCATCCTTTAGAAAACCCGTCCAAAATTAATTTATTAGAAATTAATTTCGAAAAGTCCTCTGTTTGGGACTGCTTTTTGAATGTTTTGTCTTATTTAGGATATGGATGCGTATAACTGTTTTACTATTTGAGAGAAATTCGACAGTATTTCCCTTTCACTCCTACGAATATGTCTTTAATGCACATATTTGGGGAGTTGAGGGGAAATGTTGGCGAATTGTTTTCAAATAGTATATCTCTCTCTCACACACTCATCTCACATATTTGTCGTACCAAATATTTATTTATTTTCCGTACCATTTTGCATTTCGAAAATATTTTACGTATTTAAATAAATGATTTACGAAAAATAAATAAAATTTTGGTACGGCAATGTCGTACCATTTTGCATTTCGAAAATATTTTGCCTATTTAAATAAATGATTTACAAAAAATAAATAAGTTTTTGGTACGACAATGTCGTCCCAACTGTAATTTATATGTTTGACTGGTTAGTGGGTCCCCTTTCAATGTCGTGCCACTCGTTTGCAAAATTGTCGACCCAAACGTTTTTGGGACAAGAAAAATGGTACAACCAAAAAGGGTCGAGATTGTCGACTCAAATCTTTTGTCTCGACCCCACTTCATTATTTGGGTCGAGATTGTCGACCCAAAGCGTTCCCCTTTTTGTAGTGTAGTTCCATAATCTTGGGTAGTTTCTACGTTTTACACGTCTACTTTTCGTCGTGCCACCACTCGGTTTGATTGTGTGGTCATAACTCTTTGGTTGGAGATTTTGATGGGTTTCATTTTAGTTGTCAAGGGTCATAGTAGGTTTTTCATCAATTTCCATGCATTCTACCGGGGGTGATTGCACTCAAGTGGTTATGTGATTTGTTAGTTTTTGGTGACATAGTTTCTCCTTTAATTGTTTGAATTGTCATAGTTGTAATTTTCGTATTACCAGTACCGTGAGAGTCAAGATTGTTGTTTAAGGTCGTTTTCGTAGTTTTAGGATCGTAAGGGTCAATATTGTAGTTTAGAGTCGTTGTAAGTCCTCCAAGGTCCCTAGCATCTTGTTAGTTTTTATTTATGTGCAATAAAATTTCATTATGTATGTATAATATAATTGTCTTTAAAAAAAAGGTTGCTTAATTTCATCACATCAGCAACACCGAGCGATCACGATAAGAAAGAAGAACAAAGAATGATAACCAAGAAAAGCAACAAAGATTTAGGAATTAATGTTAACTCTCTGGCTTTACGAGTTCATTCATGCTATGTATTATTAGCTTGCAAACTTTTACAAGCATGAACTCAACTGTAGAGCTGAAAACATAATACTAGTCTAAGCACAAGTGACTCACGTACACTATGGTACATTATTAATCAACAACTTCATTCTTACAACTATGTGGGATAGAATGTTAGGATAAAACTCATAAAAGGTTTTTATGTACATGAAAAGAAAGAAATAATGCAAGAGTTGGAGCATGAAACATTAAGGTAACAGTTTGGATAACGTGAAATTATATGTTGGTATAGCTCCAATAATGAAAGAACCTATGATATTCTCTAAGCGTTTACTTATTTGAAATCGCTTATGTAGAAATTTATGTTGTCGAACGAATTACATTTTTGGGTCGTACACGTTAAAATAATTATGTATTAGAGTAAATTGCAAAAATCGTCCCTAAAGTTTGACCAATTTGCATGTTTCGTCCTACAAATTTCGAAACTGCAAGGATCGTCCCTAAAGTTTCGCCCGTGTGCATGTGTCGTCCCTAAAGTTTGGTCCGTGTGCATGTATCGTCCCTAAAGTTTGACCAATTTGGGACGATATATGCCCCAAAAGGACGATATTTGCCCCAAAAGTTTGCCACAGGGACGATTTTTGCAGTTTCAACAGTTCTGGGACGAAACATGCAAATTGGCCAAAGTTTAGGGACGATTTTTGCAATTCTCTCTATGTATTATGATACTTGCTTCTTCCAACCTAGCTATGTGGGACACAATGTTAGGAGCATGAATCACGATGGGAACTAACAACTTAAAAAACGTGAAATCACATGTTGTATTAGTTTTTTTCTTAGAAACGTTAAAAGTATTTTAGTATTATGATACAGTACTTGTTTTGGACTTATGTTGTTTAACAATGAAAGAAAATTAACTTTGAGCCATATCGTTATCTTACAAACTTCTTTAGCTTGCAAGAAAACCATATGTCTAAAAACATAATACCATTCTTAAGCGGATAACCAACATATCTTATGGTATATTTGTTGCCGGCAACTTCTTTCTTCAACCCATGCGGGATAAAATGCTAGGATTATAAGGTTAGAAAAGGTGCCCATATAATATTAAAGGTTTTTTTTACATGGAAAGAAAGAAATCATGCAAGAATTGGTGAAAGAAAGATAAGTCACTTGGAACTCCAAATTAAAGTTCAGAAGCAACTAAGCAAAGTTTTCGGCGACAAACAACACTTACGTTAAAATCTAAAAGTATGCAGCTATGCAATCCTTTATTGTATACGGCTTTAATAACATAAGTCATATGTTATTATTGGTCTAATATGGACTGTTATTCAAATTTAAAATTGAGATTCGACGAAAATGAATTACGTGCTCATGTTTTCGGTAAAATATGTCTATATTATGATACTTTGTTTTGGCCCTAGCTGGTTAATATCTCAAAATTCTAAAAGAGTACTTATGTTAACATCTTATAGTAAGTGGCTTTGATAACGTTAGCCTTATGTTTCTATTGGCCTCTAAAATATGTGTTCCTTTCTAACTTGTGTGAATCTAAAAATTAAAATTGTCTCCACAAAAAACATGTTTTAGAGTACCAAAATAAAAAAAGTTAAGAGTTCGTATGAGTTTTCGCGTTTAACAGGATTCATCAGATATTTTTTTCAACCTGAGGATGCTGAAATACGCGAATACATAATAGTAGTCTTAAGACATTTAACCCACAAACACTTATGGTATATTAATAACCAACAACTTCTATCTTGCGCCTATGTGGGACAAAGTGTCATGATAAAAGATTAAAAGTTTGGAAAATGTATGAACTTAAAAAAAATATGTTTTGTAATCAACTTACGTTTGTTATTTGTAGCAAAGAAAGCTATTGTGGTAACATTTATAACTAACCAATTTAAAAAAACCCAAGCTCTAAACGTTTCCATAGATGCCAAAAATAGAAAGTGATTTATAATTAAGAAATTTAATTGCTAATTTACAAAAAAAAAAAAAAAAAAAAAAAAAAAAAAAAAAAAAAAAAAAGTCTCACAAACAAAAAGCATGTATGAGATTGCTCAATCGGTTAGTTTAATTCACTTCCATTTGCTTAAACTACTTTGTGACTATATGCTCTTAGGACATACAATGGCTTAAATTGCGTGAACGGCAATCACAACATCACAAGACAAATTTTTTTCCTATTTTCGAATGCTTTTTGTGAGTTTAAATATGTTCATTTCTTATTTTCTTTTCATCAAATGTGTCTCGTCTTAAGATTAGCTGGCAAGAGATACAATATTTGTAGTAGGTTGTGGACAGCGCACCTGCTAATATAGTTTAATTTTACTTTGGGGACCATTCCATACTTTTACTAAAAATATAAAAGTAAGCATAAAAAAGAGTTTAGAGCTAATTATGCATTTTCAGATGATAACTCTCCACCGAGTTTTTTTTTTTTTTTTTTTTTTTTTTTTTTTTTTTTTTTTTTTAACTCGTTGAAAGGTTACAAATCTGAGAATGTAATATTATTCTAGAGTATATTAGTAACCAACAATATATTACTTCAACCTATGTGGGATAGAATGCTAGAATAGAGTATATTGGAATACTAGATTGAAGTTTAAAAGCAACAAGGTTATGTGTTTGGAGTATGTATTATGAGGGAACATCTTGGATTAACGGGAAATTATATGATGTCATATATCTCTAAAAATGAAATATTGCAAACGGTTAAGCGTTGTTTTAAAAGATTATGTGATTTTTAAAAGATATAGTCAGCGTTTACTTATCATTTAAGTAGATCAATATATCGCTGTATGATACGACCCGATTAGGGGTTGTATCGGATAAGGCACCACTTTGAGCGTGTGCGAGCTTCTTAAGAAATAGAAGAGAAGAACTAGAAAATTATTGATCTTAAACTTTGATTGCTTTATTCATAATAATGATTCGGTATATATAACCAAATAACCCTAGCTTGTAAAACAAGCCAAACATAAAGACCTATCTAAATAATGACACTTTCCTAATACGTAGTGGCGGAGCCAGGAATTATAACTACAGGGGGCAACGAGCGATAAAGCGCTTATTAACGTAACTTAAACAAATCGGGTCAGGTTTAAGTAATGACAACAAAATTCCATTACTTCATGCAGATAACGTTTAGAATAGGTTCAAATGTCTATAAAATAGGATTTGCTTCATAATTTCAACTACTTTATCTTAAAACTAGAAAGGTGCCCGCGCGATACTGGGGCGAATTATTGGGGTGAAGAGGAGGGGGTGGGGTGGTGGAAAGTGGTTGTTGGGGTGGTTGTTGAGGTGGTTATAAATTGTTGGGGGTGGTTGTTGAATTGGTTATAAATTGTTGGGGGTGATTGTTAGGGGTGGTTGTTTATATAATTTGCAAGTAAAAGTCTAAATTTTTAAGCCTTTCTAATTATAAAATAGTACCAAATACATTATATAGTAGTATAAATAAATAGACATAGCTTGTTTATTACATCGATATCAAACATAAAATACTTACGAAAAAGTGAACAAACAATATGTCATGAAGATTCTATTAAAGCACCTGTCATTACATAGTCAAACGACAATTGTCACTGCTGTTATTAAAAGTGAGCGGTATCAAATTATCCTATATTCCCTACTAGATTTGGTGAAATGAGCGCTGATAGTTAGCAGTTGCAACTAACTGTGATTAATTGTTTTATTAAAATGTGTTTGGTAATATAATTGTAATTATAAATATAGCATTTATATAAAACAAAAGTGTTAGATACTATATAGCACAAATAAAAATATATAAGGTCAAAGTTGCAAAACGAATATTTAAACAGTCAACAGTAGAATATAATTATGGGACGTATGAAGTAAATGCTTAATAAATGAGCATTTAGAAAAGTAGCATTTAAATGAAATAACAATGTTAAATGCTTGTTGTCAAACAAACATTAATAATCAAATATACTAATGCTCAAAAATGCTCTAAAAAAACATGCTTTTACATTTGGCATTGTACACTGACGTATTAAAAATGAGAATATACTAGCTGTAATTTTTGTGCAACCAATTAACTACAATTTTGAGATATAAATTATGGTCTTTGAGTTTATTACGGAGTATTAATTATTAAAAAAAATTATTATTCCGTATTACATGTAGGAAAAAAAAAGAAAAAAAAAAAGGCATATGGAATATTTGAATAAGAAACCTCAATATTTATTATTATAAATAATTAATATATACTATCAGTTTTTGTCGTTTAGTCTTCACATACCAATCATCCCACATTGCTCCTTTCCCTTCTAACATTTCTTTTCCGATTTTAAACTCCGACGAATCAGTCCACCGGAAAATGATAACAACATTAAAAAACATTTTCATTGTTGAGGGCACTTGGAATATTTTCATGAGGGCACTACAACTTTTTTTCTTAGTTTTGTCTTTTTTTTTTCTACATGGTTAGTGTGTCCGCAAGAAATTTGTTGGGGGCGACGCCCCCCGCTACCACACAAGTGGCTCCGCCTCTGCTAATACGACACAAAGACATATCTTAAATAAATATAATATGACATAAAGCCCGGGGCGTATCATTCCTCACTCCTTCGAAATCACCTTGTCCTCAAGGTGTGGTCTTGAAAATTTTCTCTTCTTTCCAGGATCCCATATCCTAATGTCAATCCTAGTCCTACCTTCCACTCCCGTAGTTCTCCTGCCTTCAGCTACCACAACCAACACCTTTTTCCTCTTCCGCCTTCCACTACCTTGGACATAACACAACACCATTCTTACACATTCCGCTACCCATGTCGTAACACTCCCCACTCCATCAAAAATCACCTTACCCTCAAGGTGATACGAAGAATATGCAGATTGAGAGTCCGATAATTCCTCGCTTAAATTCAAATTGATTTCATCCAAACGATTATCAAATTCACCGCCTCCATCCTTAAGTGTAGATATCACTCTATTCAACTCATCCTCGCCAATCTTAAGGGTTTCGCCACCACCCACAACCTCTTCAACTCTAATATACTCATCAGCATTCAATGACCCTTCAGCCTCAGGTGAAGCAAATTCACCCTCTAATGGTAGAATGACATCTATTTTCCTTTCAACGATGTGCTCTTTCTCTTCCTTTGCAATCGTCTCAAAACGACCCTCGGTGATACGCGCTTTGAAGAAGTCTTCTCCCAAATTTAAAGGATTGGACGTCCAGTGAACAGTACCCAGTGAACAGTAACTCGATGAACAGTACCCCAGTGAACAGTACTCCGACGAACAGTACTTGATGAATAGTACTCAATGAACAGTTTTTTTTTTTTTTTTTTTTTTTTTTTTTTTTTTGAACCCTAATTGTTAGCCCTCTCAACGAGGACTATCAATGAAAGCACCAATTGATACGACCCAGTTATGGGTTGTATCGGGATAAGGTACCACTTTTAGTGTGTGCGAGCTCATTAAGAAATAGAAGAGAAGAACTAGAGAATTATTGATCTTAAACTTTGATTGCTTTATTCATAATAATGATTCGGTATATATAACCGAATAACCCTAGCTTGTAAAACAAGCCAAACATAAAGACATATCTAAACAATGACACTTTCTTAATACGACACAAAGACATATCCTAAATAAATATAATATGACATAAAGCCCGGGGCGTACGTTACATTTTGGTTCATGAATTTAAAGTATTTATGTATTTCATTACTTATTTTGTTTGTTTTGCCCATAGGTTAAAATCTTATTATGTTAACATCTTTTTATAAAGTAGCTAGGCAATCCTTTATGTATTTGCGGATAGCATATATGAGTTTTATTCGTAGGGAGTTAGTTGAAAATATTTTTAACATATTACAATGACAAGATATAATTGGGCTTGAATATAAAGAACATGCGTCACTTCAGGACAAATCGTTTGGGCCTTTGTCTAGTAGCTATCTTCTTCTTTTTTTGCTAAAGCTTGAGCCCAATAGTTGGACCCTCAGACCATGTACGTTGCCTACCTATTTAGTCTTCAACTCTACTTTAAAACTACATGTTCTTAGGACATACAATGGCTTAAATAGCATGAACGACAACCACCATATCATCTTAAGACAATCTTTTGATTTATTTTCGATTGCTTTCCTATTTTAAATCTGTTCATTACTTCTTTTTCAGTCATCAGGTGTGGCCCCTCTTAAGATTATAGCTCGCAAGATACAAAATATTTGTAGGAGGTTGTGGCTATGCCTTTTAAAATCCTAGCTAAATTGCATAAGTTTGTTGTCCAAGACTTTAATTCTTTTCGTGATGCATAGGTCAGTTGTTTCCAAATAAGAAATAAGATTGTAAAATCCTTGGTCTTTTAGATATTCTCATAAAAAATGTACTTTAAACTCGCATGTGGTTGTGAAAAAGAGTTGGGAATATAGAGAATAGTTTAGCATGGAGTATGGACCAGGGTATTTAGAAATCCTTGAATATTCAAAGTCGATAAGTATCTAAACATGATGATTGAAATAATAGTTATTGATCTATCATTGTTGTATATGTGTATGATCACGTAAGAACGAGATTTATATGGGACTAGATGAGTATAAGATATTCCCAATGATATCCACACTATTAATATATGTTCATGTCATAAAAGGTTTTGATATGTGTATATCATTTTTATGTTGCATTTTAATAAGATACATTTTTACATATCTATACGCTCTGCACCAAAACATGTTTTAGAGTACAAAATTAAAATAAAAAGTTGAGAGTTTTAAGAGTTATCGAATGTTACTTGATCCTTTGTATTTTTTCAACCCAACAGATCAAGAAATCATCGAAAACATAATATTATTCTCAACACAATTAACACACATACACTTACAGTATCTTAACTATCTATCTTAACTACTTATAAAGGAGATTTGGTCAATGTGGAAAGTGAAAATCTGATTTTTGGGTCAATCCCCAAAATACCCTTGTATATCCACAACCTAAATCCATATATAAACCGAACCTTACTCTTTCTCTAACCCAAAACACACACACAACAAATTACTCCCCTCTCTATCTCTCTTTCTCTCTCTCTTTAACCACACAATGCCACCAAAAAACACACACAAGTCTCATCTCTCACCATCACAACCGAACTCCATCTCCGCCGGACTCCTTCACTACCTGCCGCCCACCACCGTGCTCCTCCACCACCCGTTCTCCACCACGAAAACCATCACCACTCACACCACCAACAACCTACGCCGCCACCACCGACTCCACCTCCACCGGAACTCATAAACAAACGCACCACCCATCAATTTTTTAGGTATTTTTGTAGATCTATTGTTTGTTTTGGTAGATCTATTCAGTTTATTTGTAAATCTATACGTTTTTTTATAGATCCATACGTTTTTTTTTCGAGATCTATTATTTTTTGTAATCTATACATTTTTTTTTTAAGATTCATACTTTTTTTTTCGACATCTATTATAAACTTTTAGATAAATCTGAGTTTTATTAATTTTTTTTCGACATCATTTCAATTAAAACCTTCACACATAAAACTTAAGTCATTTACCAATACACTAGACAAAAGTTTATAATAGATGTCGAAAAAAACGAATAAAAATATAAATTAATAGATGTCGAAGTATTCGGATATGAGTTTCGGAAATCCAAACCGAAGGTATTTCCATTTTTTTTGTTACTTTTGTCTTGAGTTGTTTGTTTGCAATGTTCATTTTTATTTTTCAGATCTTGAAGCTATGGACACGTGTTCGGGTTTCGTTCTCAGTTTGGGTTTTGGGTCTTAAGGGATATGTGTTTGTCGATGGTGTATTACTATATCTAATGGGTTTGGATTATTTTTGTTAGATCTAAAGGAGTATGGTCGATTGTCCTTTGAGGTTTCCAGCGGTGTTGGTTATCAGCCGACAATTGGTATGGTGTATGAGGTTGTTGAGGCCGATGATTATGTTTATTAGGCTGATGATCATCTTTAGTGCTACAAATGTTAAGTACAAATTTAAATGCAATAATAGAGTTGCTATTAACATATTTGTCTATAAATTAATTCTTTCAAGAATTTAAAATTAGGATTTCAGAATTGCAAATAGAAAGAGATAGGTGTTAGGGTGAAGTCTTGAAAGTTGGTTCAAGCTCTGACATGTTAAGCGTGTGTCTCGGAGCAAATTTTTTAAATTTCAAAGTTTGGACATACCAAAAAGTCAAGGAGCTTAGAATTTACATTAGTTTTAAATTTGAAAAATTTGAATTACTCTGTATTGAAGTATACTTTTGTACACAAAAAATTAGGAGCAGTAAAAAGATAAAGATAATCGGTACCTACAGTCTATGCGCATGAGAGAACGACTAATAAAGGGCAACTAAAACAAAAGTGGACCATTACAATACTCTAAGCAGATGCAAAAGTGAGAACGAGATTGCTTATTTATTTTTGGACCAATATCTCATTTAGGCTAAAGGATGAATGAGACTAATACAACCTCGAACAAGAATATAAGGCTGTTGTTATATAATATTTTAGGTGAATATCATTCAAAATTTATATATCGAATCGAATGATAAAAGATTAAAACAAATTGAAAAGGTTGTATGTGTTACCTTGATATCGAATCGAGATAATAAACCCATTTTTTTTTAATCATATTTGTTGTATTTTTTAATTTGTGATTTTTGCTATTGAAATTTGTTGTATTTTTTTTTTCTAATTTGTTGCTTTCAAAAAGAAAACCATTGTTGCTAACTTAACTTAACTTAACGAAAACCATTGTTGGTAAAAAAATATTTTCTTGCATCGAAGTATATAGTAAAATTAAAAGAAAAAGGCATGGCCTTTTATGAACATGTAAATAATTTTGCTACATCCACATAAAATTCTCACAAAAAACTCTCACTCACTGACGTGTCTGGGTGATTAGTCTTTTGTGGATCCCAATAAAATCCAATCACCCGCTGACATGTCAGCAAGTGGGTGAGGATTTTTTGTCGATGTAGCATACCCCTATTAATAATAAGTGTTCACTCTTAACGTAAAAAGTTATGAAAAAACCTGATTAATTAAATGTTTTCACTCACAAATATCATCTTTACCGCTAAAATTCATTTTGATTGATTGTAATGAAGGCCGCAAGTAAAGAGAAGAGACCCAAAATCGTCGTCATGCCACAAACTTTGCTATATAAAAAACACACACAAAATGACTCAATGGAATTAAGTCAAAGACTATAAACCACCATTTAACAAAACAACTATAATAAAAGTTACTTACAAATTTACTATATAAATCACAAACATACACCGCTGCCGCTAATCGCGGGTACTTTTAGAAAAAAACGTATACATGAAAAATATTTTATCGCCACAAAATTAGTCACCGGAATTTAATTCATATAGCCCTTTTCCTATGGACTTTGTATGTCCACTATAGGATACTTACTGAGTTTGAAGTATGTACAAGGGATGGGTTCACGGGATGTAATGGTCATATATGTTGCAAGTACACAATGCTCCCACGGCGACGCGCGGGCGAACCACTCATTCAAACTATAAAAGTACGATGATTAAGCTATGATTAGACAATATATTACAACTTTTTTTTTATTATTGTTTTAGTTTATTTTGATATTTTCATGTTCATGTTAAACATTATACGAAACACTTATCACAATATCGCAACTATGAATGTTTTTATATGTTGTTTGATAGATGTTAAGAATTTTTTCTAGACTTTAGTTATCGTGTAGTACAACCGTTTGCAATTACATTATGATATGTTCACGTTTTATTTTGAACGCTACACAAAACACTCACCACAATATCACAAATCGTTAATTATCTGCCGCTAGGAACCGTTGCTATGCATGGGTATTCGTCTAGTAATAAAGAAATGGTCAATCTTAAAAGTGGAATATTGAAAGTTGGTCAAACATTGAAAGTGGAATAATTATTAAAGAAAATTATGAAATATAATTAATATTCTTATTAAAACACCTTATTACTTAAAATTACAATGATTTATTCACATTGAACAACCAATTAAAAATATATCTACCAAATTAAATACAACCAATTAAAACAATTAATACAAATGACAAACTGGGTTGACCCGGGACACTTTAAACCCGACAGGTTGAACTGGTTTAATTTGACCCGTTTTCGACCCAAACTAACAAGTTGACCCGGTTTAAATCGACAAAATTTTCGACCGGAACGGTTCACGCTTCAAACCTGACGGGTTGAACCGGTTTAATTTGACCCGTTTTCGACCCAACCTAGCAAGTTGACCCGGTTTAAATCGACAAATTTTTCGACCAGAACGGTTCAACCGGTTGAACCACCCTGGTTGAACCGGGTTTCAAAACATTATGCTTAATTCTCAAATCTTCAAACTTTTATTATTTTTTATATATAACCTATAAACTTTTTTTTTATCAATAAATTATCTATCATTATAAAATCCCGTTGCTATGCACGGATACTCGTCTAGTATAACTAAAAACAATTTCTATCTTTAGCCTATGTGGGATCGAGTTTCAAGATACAAGGTTGAAAATGTATGAGCTTAAAGAAATAGGTTTCATAATCAACTTACATTTTTTTTAAACGGCAAAAATATATAATCAATTTATGTTTCCTATTTGTAGCAACGTTGTGCGTTGTAACATTACAAGTAGCTATTTTTTTTTAAACCAAGTTCTAACGTTTCCATAGAGGCAAAAGAGAGTGATTTTTCATTTATGAAAAGTCTCACAGACAATTATCACTCGAGATAATAAGTTTATTCTAATTGCTCGTAAAATGTTATCTATATGTTAAGTGGGACTATATCACTCTCAAAACATCTATAGCTCGTTAGTTATCAAAACCTTTTCAGTATAATAAAACAAGAAAAAAACATTGTGTAAATGAAACTATTCAAAAAGTGTATAACATATACATGTGAATGTGTATTTGCAAACTATATATGTATCAAAAAAACTAATCATAATACCAGAATAGGAATTGAATGAAAGTGTACGCATTGCTATTTGTTCTATTCGAAAATCAAACATTAAACTGCAGTCACATTAATTATATTCCATACATTTTTAGTTCATATCCTTTTCAATCGACATATTTTTAGATTGTTTTGCCACATTATAGACGTGTCCCATTTATAAGTTCCCAATTTGTTAGTAGACGTGAGACCATGAAACTTTGTCTACCTATTTCGTCTTCAACTCTACTTTCTAAGTACATATTCTTAGGACATATAGTGGCTTAAATGGTGTGAACGACAAACACAATATCATCATAAGACAAATATTTCTTTTATTTTCTATTGCTTTCCTAGTATAAATCCATTCACTTCTTTTTTAGTCATCAAGTGAGCTCCTTTCAAGATTAGCTTGAAAGATATGCCAAATTTAAAGAAAGTCGTGGTCAAAATTCTAAAATCCTTGGTCAATTGGTTCTAGGAAAAAAAAAATAACCTAGACGTCTAAAATCCGAAATCTTGTAAAAATTCTCAATACTAGGAAGTCGTGCGTGGTTGCAAATAAGATTCAGAAGTATAGAGCATCCATAATGTGGATTATGGACCTTTAGATTTAGACATCCTCGAATATTCAAAGTCGATAAGTATCTAAACATGATGATTGAAATAGTAGTTGTTGATTGTCACTATCGTTGTTGTATTTATGTAAGATCACATTATAACAAAATATACACATTACTAGCTAAATGAAAATAAGATATTCCAGGGGATATCCTCGTTACGAACTTACAATTATGATAACATGATATTAAAAATATGTTCATTTCATATATGGTTATGATAAGTGTATATATTATCTCATTAGATATATGGTGGTTGTTTATTGTTGAGTTAGATCGAATGAGTATTTATTTTGCACATTGCGTTTTAACCAAAAAAATTAAGACACAATTTTACATTTCTTTTGTTTCTTTATTAGCTTTCACAGTTCGTTTTCCTTTCTAGCATGTGTGAAATTTAAGATTAAACACGTCTTTGAGTACCAAATTAAAAAAAAAAAAAAAAAAAAAAAAAAGCTAAGAGTTCATGTATGAGTTATCGGAATGCTGATGGTTTGTTAAATTTTTGCCACCTAACAAATGGTCAAATATCCGAAAACATAATACTATTCTCAACACATTTAATGCACATACACTATGGTATGTAAATAACCAACAACTTCTATCTTCAAGGTATGTGGGATAGAATGTTAGGATAAAATGTTAGAAAATACATGAAAGAAAATAGTAAGAAATAGTTATTAACGGTTGGTGAAAAAAAGATATTAAGAAATAGAATTTTAGGATAAAATGTTAGAAAAGACATGAAAGAAAATAGTAAGATTTCTTCTTCAGTGGGCTCCACATCAAACGCTGTAGGATCAAGGCTGACCCAGTCTTTGCGACTCAGCTACCAGGACTAAACACTTTGGGCATCTCAATGACTAAATCCTTAATCCTCCTCATACTCACCCAAGAGACATTGCGATCCTTACAGTGTACCCTACAGCTCGGATTTGTCCCTTCTAACCCCGATAACCGTTTTATGACTAGCAAGGTACTGCAAAAGGGTGATGTTTTCGTATTCCCGGTAGGACTTGTGCATTTCCAGCGTAATGTTGGACATGGAAATGCAGTAGTTATTGCTGCATTGAGCAGTCAAAACCCACGTGCGATGACAATTGCAAATACTGTTTTTGGCTCAAATATACCAATTCTAAGTGATATTGTAGCAAAGGCTTTCCAAGCGGATAGCAGTGTAGTGGCTCAGCTACAATTTAATAACAAAAAAAAAAAAAATAGCTTTGAATTATCAAAATTTTATACATACCTTTAAGTATAAATCCAAAAAATGAATAGTAACATATCATTTTGTGTGTAGGGACTCACAGAGAAGTAATTAAATGCCCCAGCAATCCCAGTAGAGTAGATTTGTTTAGAGTTGGCGTGTTAATGGTGAACATATGTGTGAAGGATTTTGGATCACCATTCTGCATAATCCATACATTTGCATTGGAGGCGAATTTTTTTTGATCAAGCACAACAAGAGCTATATGCTGCTCATGTTGCTAAATGGAACCATGCTAGATGTTGTTAAAGTTTTATTTTTATGAAAAAAGAATGGTGATATTGTTGGTCCACTAAGATCAACAAATCACAAACAAAACTGTCTTTTACCAAAGGTTAAAACAAAGGATATTTATGTAAGATCACATGAGAACTACAATATGTATGGCAGCAGATGAAGATAAAATATCCCAAAGGCTATCCTCGTTATGAACTTTTATCTATGATGAAAATACGTTCATTTCCGAGATGGTTTTTACATGCATGACATATCTAATAAGACACATGTTGCTTGTTGATACTGTACTTGAATTTATTAGCTTATTTTATAAGGGGGTTGACAACACTTGTGACACCATACCATCATCCCTCACTCTCAACCAATCCCCTTGTGCCATATCATTCACCCATTTTTCCCATCCCTCACCCTTTTTTTTGTTGGCATCACTTGTGGCACCACACCACCATCTCTCACTTCATTTTTTTTTTCTTTTTTTTTAATTCCTTTAAAATAAAAATAAAAACTAAAATTCCATTAAATATCATAAAACATTACATAATATTCCTAAAAAAACATAAAATAACATTACATAATATTAAAATACTAAATTTCATAATACTAAAAAAACTAAACTTCATCGTCGGAATCATCCACCTGGAGGTATGGTAATTGTTGAGCGTGAATATGCTCCATAAGATCAAATCGAAGATGAAAATGGGTGTCCTCATCTCGTATCTCGGCCATGGCTGCTTCATCAAACACCGGTTGGATCGGAGGATCCCGAATATGAACTGGCGAGATTGCGGGTACCGGCATTTTTTATAATCATGTTGTGCAAAATCACACACGTATACACTATTTTGCTAATTCTTTCTACTGTGTGTGGCCGTAAGGGTCGATTCAATGGGAAGGTATGCTTTTTTTTTGTGAAGACCTTGAGGCTACTATCGTCGGACGACTGAAACGGCTCATCCAACAATAGAGTCGAACCAATTCTTTTAAATTCCATTTGGTTGAGTTAGGTTTTTTTTTTTTTTTTTTTTTTTTTTTTTTTTTTTTTTGATCGGATTGAATGGGGATTGAATGGGAAGGTATGCTTTTTTTTTTGTGTGTTGTATGACTTTGTGTAGTTGTGTATATATATACCAAAGTAAAAAATATATATATATTATTATTTATATATATATATATATATATATATATATATATATATATATATATATATATATATATATATATATATATATATATAACCGTTGCCTTAAAACGGCTACTTCCAACGTTCAAAAAAGAATCCTAACGTTCAAAAAATGCTTCCTTCCCGTGCGAGAAAAGAACCCGTGCGTGAAGCCTACCGTGCGGTACCGCGGGGATGGCGGCGGTGTTCCCGCACGGTAGCAGGGTACCGCTGCTTCTTTCCCGTGACCAATGCCGACCCCCTAAGCTTGAACTCAATTGCAAATTTCATTGGTAAATCACAAAATAATTTTATTTTGAGTTAATATGCAAATATGTTACTAAAGTTTACAAAAAATTCACCTAACTCACTAAATTTTAGTTTTGTTCAACCAAGTTACTAAAGTTTTTCGTATTTGTTAATTGGGTTGATTAATGTATGAAATGTGTTCACTCCGGTCACTTCAGGAACTTTTTTTATTTTTTTATTTTTTTTATTTACATTTTTTTTGTTAAAAGGGACGATACCCCGACAAATATATTAAACAACAAAACCTTACAAAATAAACTTCATATGGACAACCCCATATAAGTTAACGTACCATGACATTCCCAAAACATGCTTCGGAAACATCACTAAAAATAATAAAGCTCTACAATAACTAAAGTTATTACATATCAAAAAACCAACTACAGAAAATATACCGTCGGTAATAGTCTATGTTTAAGCAATCTCCGATAAAAAAATATAAAGAATGATAACCAAGAAAAGTAAAAATGGTTAAGAATTCATATTACCTCTCATGTATATGCATTTTTTCATTCATATTAGTCACCAACAACTTCTTTCTTCAACGATTGATTGTTTGGATAAAAGAATTTTGTGTTTAAATAGACTTTTATATTGAACAAGAACGCGTTGTTGGTGGCTGATGTAATAACAAAGGTCGTGTTGTTTGTGGTAAGAACGTGTCGATTGGGTGCCTATTACACATCCACAAAAACATTACCCCCACAACAAAAATGAGATACACTAAAATCGATCCAAAATGAAAATTTCATCAAACCACATCAACTTAGGCATAAACAACCGTCGCAACGCACAGGGTGACAATTCTCGTTCTTGATCTTTATCAATTGGGTTTTAATATATACTTTCCTTTTAAGCCATGTGACATTTAAAGACTAAACCAATACTATTAAGAAGTTGTATTTACTTTCAATGCTATCATCGCCACACTAACTATTTTAGGCAGGTTGGAAATGACAGGATTGAAAACATAATACTATTCAGAATACGAGTTTCTCATGCATGCTATGGTATATCAGTAATAAACAATTTCTTTCTTCAACCAATATGGGATAAAATGTTAGGTTTTTTAAGGTTGAAAATGGTCTCAATCTTATATAAAACGTTTTTATGAGAAAGAGACAATACAACAGTTATTAAAAGTTGTTGAAAGAAACATATCTTGGAACTCGAGACTGGATTTTAAAGGCAAACTAGTTTATGTGTTTGGAGCACGAATCATATACACTTTAGACGATAACGTGAAATTATTTGTAGTTATTACTCTAAACAAGAAATATTGCAAATGTTTATGCATTGAAACAAAAAGAACCTGTGATTTTCCCTAAGAACAAGGGGTTAGCTTTACTTATCTAAGATAATTCGCAAAGAAATTTTATACATCGATGAATAAATTACGCTTTTTGGTCATGGAAGTTTAGTCTTTTTGCATTATGATACCTGTTATGGCCATGGGGTGTTTAGCAAACTCATTATGCTGATCGCTACACATTTTTGAATGCTCATTGTGTATATTTTGAATTTACAAATTTAGGTTTGCAAGTAGCTAAGCAAAGTTTTCGAAAATATGCTTATCATATGAGCATTTATGTCAAAATCTACAAATAAGTGGCCAAGTAATCCTTTATCATATACAGATTTGATAACGTAAATCATATGTTTTTATTACTCTGATATGAACTGTTATTCAAGTAGAAATCGAAATACAGGGCTGAATGAATTACGAGTTGGTATGTCCTGGGAAAATATTTCTAAATTATGATACTTGTTTTGTTTGTTTGGCCCTAGGTTAAAATCTTTAAGTATGTTAAAAAGAGTACTTATGTTAACATCTCTTCTTAAGCAACTAGACAATCTTTTATATACTTGCAGATAATATATATAAGAGATTTTTTTATAGGGAGTTAACAGAATATTTATGAGCATATAACAAGACTACAAGAGTACAAGACATAAAAGCTAATTGGGCCTGAATATAAACACATATATGCATCATATCAATCCATGTTATTGGGCTATGAGTAGCAACCATGTTCATCTTTGTTTTTTCAAAAGGCTTTAAGCCCAATAATTGGACCCATATAGTGGCTCGAATAGCGTGGATGAACCACACTGTCATTATAAGACAAGGTTTTTTTTTTTTTTTTTTTTTTTTTTTTTTTTTTTTTTTTTTTTTTTTTTGAAATTTCAATTACTTACCAACTCTGACATCGTTACTACGCTTCTTCAAGTCATCAAAGTGTAGTTCCTCTTAGGATTAGCTCGATAAAAAGATATGTGAAATCTGTTTTAATGGCGCGTAGCTCAGTTGGTTTCAAACGAGAAACAAACTAGTAAAATCCTTAGTCTTTTAGAAATTCACATAAAAAATGTATTAAATTCGCATGTGATTATAGAATATATTTGGGAATATAGAGCATCGTTGAGTATGGACCTATGTAAAACTAAAGATCATAGTGTTCCACAATAAGATGTTTTAGAGTAAAGAAACAAAAATAAAAAATGAACAAAAAAGTCAAGAGTTAATATGAACTTTCATAAAATGCAGTATCTCACAAATTTTCTTTAACTGACAAGATCCCGTATTGGATGAAAACATCATACTATACTAGACACATATGACTTACTTAGACTGCATTATATTAGTAACAAACAATTTCTTTCTTCAACCAATGTGTGATTACATTTTTGGGTCATGAAAGTTTGGAGTTTATCTTTTATTTTTCATACTTGGTTGAGCCCTAGATTGTTTAGAAAACTTATTATATATGCCGTTTAGTAAGCATGTTTTGAATGTTCAAATATACAAATTTAGGTTTGCTAGCAGCTAGGCAAAGTTTATGACAAACATGTTTATGTAAAAAATCTAAAATAAGCAGCTTGGCAATACTTTAAGCTTATTATAGTCATAAAGTGTAAAATGTTTTACTTTATAAACTGTTTCGATATGTGTATGAATTATGGAATGAGACACATTTTGGTTCTTGTGTTAGACTGTGGGTTTATTTTGCACATCACTATTGTTTTTAACAAACATTTTACCGTAATATTTTTGTATTTTAATAAAAATTATATTAAGTGGATTTTATAATTTAGTCATATGTTTCTATTGGCCTCTAAAATATGTGTTCCTTTCTAACTTTTGTGAAGTTATAAATTAAAATGGTCTCCACCAAAACATGTTCTAGAGTACCAAAATATAAAGAAAAAGTTAAGAGTTCATATGAGTTTTCTGATACTACACCATCCGCATGGTTTTATTTTTTATTTTTTTTTTATTATTATTTTTTTTAACCAAATGGATGGTGTAATATTCGAAAACATAATACTATTCTCAATACATTTCATCTAAATACACTTACGGTATATAAGTAACCAACAACTTCTATCTTTAGCCTATGCGGGATAGAGTTTCAAGATAAACGGTCGAAAAATGTATTAGCTCAAAGAAATACGTTTTGTAATCAAATTACGTTTGTTATTTGTAGCGACGAAAACCATTGTGGCAACAATATAAGTAACCGGTTTTAATAATCCGAGCGTTAAACGTTTCCATAGATGCAAAATAGAAAGTGATATTGAATTATGAAAAGTCTCACAAACAAAAAATCATGTATGAGATTGCTCTATTGGTTCGCTTACTTCACTTTCATTTGCTTAAGCTACTTTCTGACTAGATGTTATTAACAGAAAGAAAGATATGCAGCCTAGAACACCAAATTGAAGTTTACAGGCAACTAGTTTATGTGTTTGGAGAATGGATCATGAAAGGGGAAGTTACATAAAATTATATGTTGTTATTGCTCTAAAAGTGAAAGACCGCAAATGTTTAAGCTTTGTTAAAAGACCCTATGGTTTCTTACAAGAGAAAAGCGGTAAGCGATTACTTTTTGTAATAGAAAGTGATCACCTTACATCAATTGCGGTAAAATTAAGATAACATTTTTTATTTAATCGAGCTCTAACCAATTTCTTTTTTTTTTTTGGGTAAAGGGGACACCACCCCGGTAAATTATATTACACCAAAAAAGTCAATGAAGTAAAACGGAATGTCGTCGTGTGCCACATTAATATCAAGCTAACGAGCTTGAATAGCCCCTACTCATATGACATGCCATATGAGAAAGCAATGTTGGTCAAAAGTGTAGATTGGCAGGGACACTTTAACCCTGTGTACCATAATGGTACCCATCAACCCTACCCAGCAAAGGTTTGATGCCTGTGAAATACCTCCACCCAATGTTTCATTCATGATGTATTAGATGAATGGTTAGTTTATTTCACTTCCATCTTCAATGTGTAACTGATCGAAAACATTTTAACTATATATCAAATAACCAATTTACATATATCTAAATATCTTATAAAGCAAAAATCACTTTTGTGGCATTAAATGACTAAGACAATGAAATCTTAAAATTCATCAATACAACTAACAAAGCAAAATGTACAATTAAATTAAACACTAAGACATTACAAACATCTATATATTGTACAATTTTTAATCCACTAAGACATTAGGGGGTGGCAACGTGATCGGGGTGGGCTTCGGCATCCTCGGTGTGATTCGGCAAATCCATTGCCAGCCCATCGGCATGGTAGAATCGGTAAGGCTTGCGGTGAAGCTTACCGAATCGGTAAGATTAATTCTAACCTTTGGAGCATTAAATTTTATATCCGTTGGAGCCTTGTAAATTAAAAATAAAATAAAGTAAGTAGTTAGGCATGGTTAGACATGAAATGTCTTGGACTCATTTTATTGGCTAATTACAATATACTTTGAGGCATGATTAGGCAACATTGCCACCCCCTTACAAACTTGAAAATTAAAACATACAAACAAATAAAAATATCGTACAACTTTTTAATATACTAAGCCATTAAATTAACAGATAATTAATACTCATATTAAAATAACTCATTACTTAAAATTACAATGATGTATTTACATTTTATAATCAATTAAAATCATATCTACCAAATTAAATATAACCAGTTATAACACTCTCTTACTAAATACTAGTACAATAATATTGTCACAATGTACATTCTATGGCATAATTCAAAGTATAAACTAATTAACATATTAGTTAATATTATATTTAAAACACATCCAAAATGAAATGTACATGTTATTAAACACATTGTACAAACTAATAAAACACACAAAGTTTCATACAAGCTGATGGTATATATAGTTTCGAAAACCGGACCGGACCAACGGGTTCAACCGAAAACCGGAGTCGCCACCGGTTCGGCTAGCCAATAAAAGCCATCCGAAAATGAACCGAAGAGGACTTGTTAGAACCAATACAAACGGGTGAACATGCCTCATCAAGATCTATTTCTTCGGTTAATCGTTACAGGGTACCCGCCGCAATGCGGGCTACCCTGCTAGTTATTATTAATATATATACATTACAGCCATTCTCATATATGTGTACATAAAGTGATGTTTTCCAATTTCGAAAATGTTTTATTAAATAAGTTGTTTAATTCATTTTATTTGTTATCTACAATGATTAAAACAAAATTAAGTAATATGATTGTTACACACACTCTTTCTCAGCTTTTAGTCATTCTTAAGTCTTAACTGACTTCAAAAATATTTTTCCTTCTTAAGCTATGCGAAACTAAAGATTTAAATGTTTTCCACCAAAACATGTTTTATAGTTAAAAAAATAATAATAATAAAAAAAATTAAAAAATTAAAAAATTAAAAAAATTAAAGTTCATATAAGTTTTCAGTTTAATGACATTCCCGATTCCTACATAACTTTTTAAGAATATCATCTACATGAAGGCAAAGCATTATACTATTCTAGGGACATGTAATACACATAGACTACAGTATATTACTAACCAATAAGTTTTTTCTCCAGCCAATGTGGGATAAAGGTTACGAAAAGTCTCCATGTTATATAAAAGATTTTTATGTAGATGAAAAGGAAGATATATATATATATATATATATATATATATATATATATATATATATATATATATATATAATGTAAGAGTTATCAACACTTGTTGAAAGAACTATTTGTTACATGGAACTCCAAATTGAAGTTTAGAAACTAAATAATTTTGTGTTTTCGGAGCACGAATTATGAAGGGAACATCTTAGATAACATGAAAGTATATTGTTATTGCCATAAAAACGAAAGATTGCAAATGTTTAAGAACTGAACTAAGAAAACCTGTTGTTTGTTCAGTTGTTTGGGTAGAGTAGTTCTATTTGTGGTCACCAAGTGTGGGTCCTCTTGAGTTAATAGCTCGCAAGATACAATATTTGTAGGAGGTTGTAGCTAGGCCTTCTAAAATCCTAGCCAAATTGCCTAAATTTGTTGTCCAAGACTTCAATTCTTTTCGTGAAGCTTAGCTCAGTTATTTCCCGAAAAATAAAAATAAAAATAAAAATAAATGAATAAAAAATTCTTGGTCCTATGCAGATAGAGTTTCAAGAATAAAGGTTGAAAAATGTATGAGCTTAAAGAAATACTTTTGTAATCAACTTAGTTTTCCTATTTGTAGCAACGCAAAACATTGTGGTAACATTACAAGTAACCATTTTAATTTAAACCAAGCTCTAACGTTTCCATGTAGGCAAAATAGAAAGTGTTTTTTTTTTTTTTTTTTTTCATTTATGAAAAGTCTCACAAACAATATTCATTTACTTCACTTCCATTAGCTAATTTTCCCGTATACGTTCACATGTAGTACTCATAATAGTAGAAAATTACTTTCTACATGCATAACAAATGAACGAAACACCAATATAACTCGTGCTTGAATATTTGGAAAGCCAACCTGCTTATTCAGTCTAATTGCGATTTGAGGACCATTCCATACTCGGGCCTGCTTCGTTACAAGACTGGCATCCTGAAATCAAGTATTCGAGAATAAGTACGACATTCTCAAGATGTAGAAAAATAGTCAAACGGGTAAAAGATGTGGCGTATATAGTTTAGGGAATATATAGTACATGCCCAATTACATCTTCTACTTCAAACTTCCTCATTTCGGAGTTTTGGTCATTGCTCTCCCGTATATATAGTTTTATACATGAATCGATGTAAGTGAAAAGGTTATTATTTCACTAGTTTAGAGTATACTCTTAACGTGTGAGCGTATGGTTCATAGCATTTCAGCAAAATTTGTATGTCATGACGTCGAGACTCACGAATGCATTTCCACTCAATAGGGATCTCCTTGTTCATATGAGTGTAATGAAAACCTTGATATTCATATTTTAACAGTGTATAGATTGGTAGGAGTAGTATATTTTATGAGTAAGTGTTGTTATTAGTTTTATTAGCAGACACTTTAGAAAAGTCAAAGAACATTTGAAGATACGGTGAGTAAAAATGTAAAATACATAAACCGAAGATTGCAAATGTTTAAGCGTTGTTATAAGCACCTGTGATTTCTTATAAGTGAAAAAAGGTAAGTGTTTTTACTTATCATATGGAGTGATCAGCTTATGTTTGCTATATGTACAGTAATGACGAAACATGTTGTGGTAATATTTGAAGTAAAAGATTAGAAAGGTCCCCACAAGGACATGTTGGTAAATAAATAAAAGAAGCTAGGTTATATACTTGCACATAATATATACGAGTTTTATTCATATGGAGTTGGTTGAAAATATTTATAAGCATGAGGTGAGTTATTTTAGAAACTAAGTTTTTGCTATATACTAAGGGATAAATCCTCACAATTCATTTAATTTGATCTAATGGTAGAGATTAACCTAAGATTTAAAAACACAACCTAAGTTCATGTTTTTTTTTCTTGTCTTTTTGTTTTTTTTATTTGTTTTTTTTTTTTCTTTCTATGTCTTTATTTTCCCTATTCACGTATTATTCTTTATTTTTTTTGTCTTTTCTTTTCTATCCATGTTTTTTTTTTCTTTTTTTTTTCACGCTTTTTTTTGTCTTTTTTTTTAATTCACTTATTATTTGTTTTAAATCACGTTGTTTTTAAATTCACGTTTTTTATTTTAGTTGACTTCTTTTTCACTTTCTTACTTTTGCATCCGTTTTCATATGTTTTCGTCCTTTTTATGTCTTCGTCCGTTTTCATACGTTTTCGTCCATTTTCTTACGTTTTCAAACATTTTTGTCCGTTTTCTTGCGTTTTCATTCGTTTTCGTCCGTTTTCATACATATTCGTCCATTTTCGTCTGTTTTCGTCTATTTTCTTACGTTTTCGCCCGTGTTCATACTTTTTCGTCCGTTTTGATACGTTTTTGTCTGTTTTCTTACGTTTTCGCCTGTATTCATACGTTTTCGTCTGTTTTCGCCCGTTTTCATACATATTCGTCAATTTTCTTACTTTTTCGTCCGTTTTTATACGTTTTCAGCCGTTTTTATACGTTTTCATATGTTTTCGTTCGTTTTTATACGTTTTCGTCCATTTTCTTACGTTGTCGTATGTTTTCATACGTTTTCGTGCGTTTTTACACGTTTCGTCCGATTTTATACGTTTTCATATGTTTTCGTCCGTTTTCATATGTTTTCATCTGTTTTTATACATTTTTACCCGTTTTCAGATGCTTCCGTTCATTTTTCTACGTATTCGTCCATTTTCTTACGTTTTCGTCTATTTTCTTACATTTTCGTCCGTTTTTAAATGTTTTCGGCCACTTTTAGACATTTCATACGTTTTTGAATATCACAAGTGATATTCTGAACATCACAAGTGATTTTCAACTAATGTTTTGTAACATGAAAATATCAAGTGATATTCTGAATATCATAAGTGATATTGATATTCTGAATATCACAAGTTATTTTTAACAAATGTTTTGTAACATGAAAATCACAAGTAATATTCTGAATATCACAAATGATATTCTGAATCACAAGTGATATTCAGAAAATCACAAGTGATATTCAGAATATCACAAGTGATTTAATGTTTTTTTTTCACTTTTACGTTTTTGTATGTATTCATACGTTTTTATCCGTTTTCATTTGTTTAATATCACAAGTTATTTTTAACAAATGTTTTGTAACATGAAAATCACAAGTGATTTCACGTTCTTTTCACATTCTTACGTTTTTTTATGCATTAATACGTTTATGAATATCACAATTGATATTATGTGATATTCTAAATATCACTTCTGATTTTAAGAATATCAATTATGGTATTTGAAAAGGTATGAAAATGGATGAAAACGTAAGAAAATAAGCGAATATGTACGAAAGCGTAAAAACACGTCTGAAAATGGACGAAAACATATGAAAAATGGACGAAAATGAAAGAAAACAGACAAAACCGTACAAAAATGGACGAAAACGTTTTAAAACTACCGAACGGATGAAAACATCTAAAAACGAACAAAAATGTATAAAAACAAAAGAAAACGGGAAAAAAACGTATATAAATCTTTGAAAATAGACAAAACCGGACGAAAACGAATAAAAATGGACGAAAACGTTTTAAAACTACCGAACGGATGAAAACGTCTAAGCATGGACGAATGGTATGAAAACGGACGAAAGCGTATAAAAATTGACAAAAACATCTGAAAACAGATGAAAACGTCTAAAAATGAAGAAAAAAAAAATTTAAAAACGGATGAAGATTGAAAAAAACGTTTAAAACGGACGAAAACGTGTATAAACGGACAAAGACGGACGAAAACGTATGAAAAAATAAGAAATTGAAAAAAACGTGAATTAAAATAAAAAAGTGAATTTTAAAAAAAATACACGTGAATTTAAAAAGAACGTGATATATATATATATATATATATATATATATATATATATATAAAGCGTGAAAGAAAAAGTTAATAGAAGTGAAAAGAAAAAAAGAAAAAAAAAACGTGTGAAAAAAAAAAAAAAAAAAAAAAGCGTGAAAGAAAAAGTGAATAGAAGTGAAAAGAAAAAAAAGGAAGAAAAAAAAAACTTGTGAATAGAAGAAAAAGGCAAATAGAAAAAACAAAAATAGAAAAAAGAAAAAAAAAAGTGAATAAAATGAAAGACACTAAAAAGAAATGCATTTAGGTTTCCATATAAAATCTTAGGTTAATCTCCACAATTAGATCAAATTAGATGTATGGTGGGGATTTGTCCCTTAATATGTAGCAAAAAACTAGTCCCTAAATAAACTTTTCTTTTATAAGCATATATAACAACGACATAAGATATAATTAGGCCTTTGTCTAGCAGCTATTTTTTATTTGTTCGCCAAAGCTTGAGCCTTGGTCTTTTAGATATTTGCATAGATTGCATAAAGCTTGCCTTGGTCTTTTAAAATCCTAGCCAAATTGCATAAATTTGTTGTCCAAGAATTTTATCCTTTTCGTGACGAATAGCTCAGTTCGGTTCCAAATTAATGAGAAATGAGATTTGCAAAATCCTTTTTCTTTTAGATATTCTTATAATAAATGTACTTTAAACTCGCACGTGGTTGTGAAAAAGATTTGAGAATTTAGAGAATCGTTTAGTACGGAGTATGGACTTATGATTTGGAAATCCTTGAATGTTCAAAGTCGAAAAGCATAAACATGATGATTGACATAATAGTTGTTCATTGTCACTATCGTTGTTGTGTATGTGTAAGACCACATTAGAACGAAAATATATATGGCACCGGATGAATATAAGATATTCTAAAAGATATCCTCAACATTCAACTATTAAAATTTGTTCATGTTATAAAAGGTTTTGATATGTCTATGAGTTATCTAATAAGATTTATGTTGGTTGTTGACTATTGAGTTAGATCGAACGTGTATTTATTTTGCACGTTGCGTTTTAACCAAAAAAATTAAGATTGAATTTTACATTTTTATTTTTTCTTTATTAGCTTTCACAATTTGTTTTCTTTTCTAGCCCGTGTGAAATTAAAGATTAAACACGTTTTAGAGTGCCAAATTAAGTTTAAAAAACAAGATAAAGATAAAGAATTCATATAAGTTTCCAGACATTCGATTTCTGTCAGATTATCCAACCTAATAGAGAGTGAAATATCCGAAGACATAATACTAGTCTTAAAACATTTATCACACATACACTTATGGTATATAAGTAACTAACAACTTCTATCATTAGCCTATGTGGGATAGAGTTTCAAAATAAAAAGTTGAAAAATGTATGCTATGTATAACGATCAATAACATTAATATATATATTAAATGTGGTTTGAAACGACGTCGTGTCATCTCATTGGGCTCCCCTTTTTTTTCGGCCTGCATCTTCTTGCCCAATCCTGTTTCTTCCGGTCCATTTTCTGTGTGGTACAAATTTCAGGAAGCTTCATCCTCTTCTCATACGGATGTTCAGTTCTAGAATAATCATCCATCTTCTTCCAACCTCCTCTCTATCTCTCTGTGTGTGAAAAACATCAAAAAATTGATGCGATGGTCGGTTGCTTATGTGGTGTTGCTATGGCTGAGGATTATAAAGGGGGGGGGGGGGGGGGTACTCCGATTTGTGGAGGAGACTAACTAGAATCTTTCGCTTAGAAGGTATCATTTTCTAACTCATATCATATGAATCTAAGGGTTTAGTTATGATTTTGGGATTCAGTTTTGTTGTTAATATCTTTGGTAGATTTGGTGCCTACCAAGTGTTTGATGAATTGCTTGAGAAGACTGCGTTTGTGGTGAGTTTTCCTAACTGCTTAGATTTGCTTTGTTGCTCTTTTTTTAGATACAAATGGTTTCATCGACTCTCTTTAGCTTTTTATCAGCTGGATGTATCTGCATCTTTTGTTACATGTAAAACTTTGCTGTAATGTGCTAGTCCTATTATTCACATGATTGAAGCTACACCGGTATGAAACACGGTGCCTTTTGTTGGAGAATCTGTCTCAATTCCAGATGTAATAGATGCATGTTCTACGGATATTAGGCTTAATCTACATCGACACATTATCAATTTGTCATGAAAACCTTTTTTGGCCTTTTATAGAGAATTCAGCTCACTTCTAGCACTATGCCATGAAATTTCAGAAACTTATAAAGTTATAATCTTATGAAATAGTTTCACCTTTGTTGCAGAAATTGTGTCATTCCATTTATGATTGATGCATTCTCTATAGTAATTCGGCCTAATCCATGTAAGTTATGTTTACGGTTTCCTGATATGACAGGAACAACAACTTGTATATATTAAATGTGGTTTGCAACGACGTCGTGTCATGTGTATGGGCTCCCAGCACTTTTTTTTGGCCTGCTACCTGCGGCCCGATCCAATGTATGGTTTCCTTTTTTTCATACGGATAAACCTCCACTTTCTTCCGTAACTATCCATCATCTTCCAAATCCGCCATCACTTTCCTTATCAGATTGGGACACTTCCAAGCTGTGCTGTGATTAGAGCCAATAGGTAAGAATCAGTCATGGTAAAGGTTGCTGCTTTTGGTGGTTTTATGTTATTGACGTTTCCTTTTTTCCTTTTTTTCTTTTTTTTAATTCATTGTGTTTTATTCTTTCAATCAGGAATTTGGAATAGGTTAATGTAAAAGGGTTACGATTTTCAGGTTTGAAGATGAAGATGAACATGAACATTGTAACAATTCGCAAATTTCAGGATAATTACTATTCCCGGAAAATTTACTATTCACTTTTACTATTCATTTTTACTATTCATTTTTCCCGAAATTTTCCCGAAACTTGATTTTTATTTCTTGGCCTCGTGTGATAAATCATTTCCATGGCAAATTAAATGTTTGACACTCGTCAGGTTATTTTCGTGAAAGTTATTAAGGAATTACACGGAATTACACGTTTTAGGGTAAAACGTCATTCAGAAATTCTACGCACAACGAAATTCGGTCGCGTTAATTTTCCCCGTATCAGAAAAATGTTTGACACACTCATGATTTATTTGAGAATAAATCATGACTGAGAAAAACATGACCAAAATAAGCCTCGGCCGTGAAAAATTGGAATTTTCAGTTTTTAAGCGTTTTTACTCAGCCGTAACCTTAGCCTATACCTGCACCGCATTTCTAAGATGATTTAATTTTTCAACTTATTAGAAAAAGTCAACATATTTTTCCCTCCTCCTTTGACCAAAAATCATTCCTTGATTTTATAAGTCATTCCTTGATTTTTAGGCTTACGGTTTGATGTGTAAAAGACATTTAATACCAACCGACACTAGCCTGAGCCCAGCCTAGACATTATAAGTCATTTTAAGTCATTATTATCCTATTAGAAAAGTTACATTTTACTTTTCTCAATTTTACGCAACTTTCGTACGTTTTACGTATTACGCGTTTTAGACCAGTGTTTCCAGTATTAGCAGGGTTTTAGCAACCCAATAGAACCTACCACTCATTTTATATTTTAATATGGAGTATATTGATAAGTTCTAGCATATTTACAAGTTTCATATTTTTAAGATACCCGGTTTTACGTTTCGTGGCCTAAAAACTTACGGTTAGCAACTTACGGAGTCAAAACTAGCTACATACTTAGGATATTATCATCCAAGACCAAGTTACCCTTTCTTATCCTTTTGAAACCGACTTAGTGGGGGGGGGGAGTCACCCTTTAGGTGTCTTGATCTCCTTCCTTGATCCTTAGGATGTATACATGTGTATAAGCTTCCTAAATATCCTATAAGACTTCATCTAAGACTTGGCAACTCATAAGAACTCATCTCTTCCTTTTTCTCTCTATAGCAACGACCAAACACACCCTAAAACACCCCATTTGATCATTGATCTTGCTTATTCAATCCATCACAAGTTCAAGGCATAGTTCCTAGTTGATCCTTAACACCTTTCAACCATAAAACACTAAAATTCACCACATAAAGAAGCTCGAGCCCTGAAAACGCATTCCGAGTGATAATTTCTTCAAATTCTTAACAGCCCATTTTTAGACCAAAGTCATTATATATAAGTTATGGTTTATAAAGACCAAAGAGGTCTTATGACCTAGAATCAAGACCACAACCATGGCTAGAACCAAGGTTGAGTCTCAAGACCTTGGAACAATGACCAAAGGTCATGGCAATGCCATGACGAAATGACCATAGAAGCTTACTTAGGCGAAAACATGAAACAAAGAATTGGCGATAACTTGAACAAGCAATTTGGATCTACTTCACTTAAAAGAACCATGAGATATTACAAAGAAAAATGGTCATACTAGTTATAAGAAACTTACCCTAATAACAATCTTCATGTAAAGATAAACTTTCCTAAGTTTATTCAAATATCGGATATGTAACTTTTCGGATCAAAACTTATATACATATATATTTTATCAACTACTACAATAGTAGGGAGCCTCATGTGAGGAGTTCATTACGTAAGCCGTCGAGATTGAGTTGTGGATTTACGAATTAAAGTGTCCTGGCTCCTCAAACGTTTACTAACATGACTTCTGAATTATGTCGGCCCGAACGGTAGTAAACGATATATAAACTATACATGTTTCATGAATTATTTCTTTTCAAAGACTTACACTATACATCATACCACATCATGGACTAAGTGCAAGACATATATATTGGCATGTTTATGTTTCCTTAGACATTATTCCAAACCTAAGTTGCAACAATTATTCTAGGTTGCTCGTAGAAGTTCTTACGGCATATCCATCATTCTTATTATACATCATCCAACTAAAGGTGAGTTCATAGCCCCACTTTACATTACTTCAATGTTTTACAAACCCTTGGGGGGAATACATGCTATTTTTAACCGAGCACAATGCTTTTAAATTGTATGCTTGCCTGATTGTTTTATTATCACTAAGTACCAGCCTTGCTAAACCGAGATCCCTTATTATGAACCATTTAATCACTAGCAATAGTGAGCGCGAATATTGTGAATAGGCCTATTGGGATTGACGAATCCCATTTGTATTGACTAAGTTCAAACAAATGCACTAATATTTAAGATTTAGGTATGTTAGCAAAGTACCTACCGGGATAAATCTGCCGATCGATATCGGTACCCGTTAACGTTTTGGTGTCATAAGCTTAGTGTATAATACATTTTATGGGCGTATAATAACGTAGCCTATCTGTTTTGTTTTCCAAACATTGGTGTGAGTCTATAGCTCACACTACCAACATATTGTGTTCAAACATTAAACAAACTCTATGAATATCACTCAACCTTTGTGTTGACCTCTCAAGCATGTATTTCAGGTTCATGACGATCAAGGATGGCACGGAAGGGCACGGATACTCAAGAGGGCTATAAATTTTATTATCATTCAAAACTCATTTAATGTAAATTGTAAACATGGAACCATTTGGGACCTCATTTTGTAATCTCTGATATTTATACAATTTGAATGATAAATCTTTTAAAACGACTCAACTGGAGTTCGTTTTCTATTATTGTGACTATTGTGCCGTCGAGTAACACCCAGTTTGAATTCCGCTGCAACCATGAATTGGGGGTGTTACAAACATTTTCATTGGTATGACAAACCAGTTATGTGTTAAAGTTTTATCATGTCGAAGGTGTGAATTCTTGCTTTCTCACTCGAATTCTAATTTATCTGATTTTGGTTTTTGGGTTTTTTCCAGGGTAAATTACAGATGTAGGTTGAGTTCTTACTTATTCAGGTATATAAAAGTTACTACTTTTTTTTAGTGAGATTATATATAGGAGATTACGGGTCCGTATGGTGTTCACTTGTGAATATTGACTTTCATATTGATTTTGGTTGATTTGCATATATTAAAAGTGGCGGAATTCAGTGGTTAATCTAAGGGATAAATTACCATGGATTGATTCTCTGCAATGGTGAGGAAAACGTGCCTGTCATCTTACAAAGGTAAAAAAAAAAAAGGCATTTTTCTGTTTTTATGTTTAATCTTAGGCCATATAAATAAGGACAATGTCTTTGCGTTTACGGATAATGCTCATAATTTCGACCTTTGACAAGTACTTCTATAACTTTGGTCTCACAGATTTCGGCCGTTGATGCTTTTACTATTTTTGCTTATGCGAATATGTGTACGAGTAAAGATACTAATTTACAAATAAGTGTTGCTGCTAATAGAAATGCTAAGCATTCATGTCTGATGTGAAAGCCCGCCCTTCTTAGTGCAGTAGAACCTTTTGAGGTAAGTTTTTGTCATTTGCTTTAAAAATGATGATTGTTTCTCTATTATATGATCAAGCTTACTGAAGTATATACTTATGCAGTGTGCATCTGCTGCACCGAAGAAGACTTTCAAGGTAATGGACTTATATCACAGTTAGGTTTGGTAGTCTTTATTACATTAAAGAAGGGTAACATTGGCTTTAAGCTGCAATAGTTACCTCTATCTATAAACCTATCGTCAGCGTTCACTTTAAATGTAAGTTTAAAGATTCTTTGGAATGCTTCTAAGTCATAGTCCCTCATTGGCTACTTGCATATCGATGCACGCCATCGCTATGGCCATCGCTTTGTAAAATAGGTAAAAGAGTAACAACTTATACTCCAATATTGAGTCTACAACTAATTAAAAATACCAGTTCACATTGTAGAAATCATGTCAAATAAGCTGCATTGATGTAGTACATGGGCTTACTGTGTACTTTGTGATTCTTTCGTGGGTGAAACTTACATGGTTAAATTGTGCAGGGATAACGTCAGTTTCAGAAATGGTTGGAAAGTTTGGATTTCAAGGTGGTAACGCAAAAATTAACCATGTAATCCATAAATGTTGAATGCAGTTAATTTTTGATTACATAGTAATATGAAACATGAAATACTGATTATAGAATATGATTTGTTAATTTTTATCTGCGTTTATGTTTCAACTAAATGATACAGGATGCTGCACAAATGATGCAACATTGGGAGCAACTCATCTAAAAAGAACGGACCATACTAGGTTTGCATCTTC
Organism: Artemisia argyi; assembly: GCA_030686995.1. Taxonomy (NCBI): domain Eukaryota; kingdom Viridiplantae; phylum Streptophyta; class Magnoliopsida; order Asterales; family Asteraceae; genus Artemisia; species Artemisia argyi. The sequence goes on along the minus strand of CM060680.1, from coordinate 21,348,919 downwards.
GTTACTGTACTTTCTCTATATAAGCTTCCTGCCATTTTTTTCTTTAAGTGGGCGTTACTTTTATGCAAATTTGTTATTCACATATTATTGTGGCGACTTGCTAACAACACGACAACCAAACCAACCCATTGGACCCTATGGTTGGGTTAAGGTCAGTTTTAGTTGCAGACATGAGACGGAACCTTAAACTTGCCGACGTGTACTTTTCCTAACACTCAACTGAAAAACTGCACTTCTCCCAAATACAGCCAGCTTATTTAACATTGATTTTAGAGGAACAAGAAGCCACTTTCTCGAAACCAAAAACATATGGACCAAAGTACAGGAAATGCATACCAGGTACAATATGTTAAAAAATCGTAACAACTTTGAAAAAAAGTGACTTTTTGTTGTGTTTCGTTAATTGAAGTGATTACAAGTAAAGTTATTTGGCTGGAAGTGCAATCATTAAGATAGAAAGCATAATATAACTTACAACCAAAACAATTCTCTAAACTATTGTTATTGTGTGTTTGAATATGAAGGTTGCGGGTTTGAAGGTATGTATATTTTTTTGTTACATTAATGGTCATTTACAAGAAAACTATTGTCGTTTCTGCCCATATATTGTTTTTTCTTGCGAATCCGAGCTAATCATAGGGCATTGGGTGGTATTCGACCCGTATCTTCACTGGGCAACCCGGAATTAGAAAAATACCGATACTTCGCTGATGTAATTGGAAATTTTTTTAGAAATATTTGTATAGGTCATCGAGACTTTAATGTGTATGCACTGTGTAGAACTTAGAAAGCATAGTACTTTATCACGGTACTATATGCTAAATCATATTTACTTTCACGTACATGTATCTGTGTGTGTATGTATGTATGATCACACGTGTGTCCGTATGTAGATTTGTGTGTATGGCGTCGTATGTTCAGAATTTTCTGCATCGGTTATATGACGACAAAAACTAACCACAATATCTTTCCTTTTCATGTGTACCAGGCTGTACGTTGCAGACTTGCAGGCATACATTATTCTGTGAAGCAAGATTTTCAAACAGGATGTCAGATCCAAGGATTGCTTGACAATGTAAAATCCACATGTAAGTAAAAATTGTAATAAATATTAAACAGAAAATTGTTGAATCTCGGATTTAGAGGATGTTTTGGAGTACTTTTTGACGTATATTGATTATTACAGGTGTGAATGATGGTATCAATGTACTTACACGTGATACAAATCAAAGTGAGTTAAAATCTTTAAACGTGTTTTCCCTCTACTATACATTTTATTCATAATATTTCTTTATTCTTGCTTCTTTTTTTGCTGTATGAATAGTTTTCATGGTATAAAGGGAGTGTTGTAAGGGACCACAACAATCAAGAACACCACCACCTGAAGCCGCAAATGCAGAAATCCAAGGTTTTCTTTTTTGTTCCCCTTTTCAGTGTCAATTTCAAATAAACGTTACTTTTGGCAGGATATTGGAGCTATAGTCCAAGCAATAGTCCGACTATCGAGTGCTGAGGCACGCACTAAAGCCACTGTGGACGGATTATGAAAATGAGCTCAGGCTACGCAATTGTTTCCGAAAGAAAGCAGTTACAACTGTTTTTATCAGTTCTACGAGATGAATTATCTTCAATATATCTGGCTACACAGGCAAGTGAAGCCACCATTGATTACTTTTCTGCAAATTTCCTTTTACTTTTTGTCCTTCGTCTCCTGTCTTCCTTTATCATACATGTCCTTAATGGGTTAAATGGTGCATTGAGTTTGGGATCGAGGCAAATGCTATTTTAGCCGCTTCGTACGACTGGAGATTGTTTACATCAAAGCTTGAACAGCGGGGTCAGTATGTTCATAAACTAAAGTATGTATATATTTGGCAGACGTATATCAGTTGACAATTGATTGATTTTACTAATTCGTTGTTATTAAGTTTTGCAAATTTTAATGTATGAGAAAACAACTTAGCTATCTTTGAAATGCAGTATTTGGTCATGTAGATGCTAACAATTATCTCCAAATTTTACCTTTTTTTTTTTTTTTGTTAATATTGTTATTATGAAATTCATTCTTTTCACAGGCACACTTTCCATTTAAAAAATAATAATACCATGCAATGATCGACGACGTGAAACAACGCCCCGCCGCAACACGGCGGTCCGTCGCCAACCTAGTAATAATTATATATCAAGTAACAAATTTACAAATATTAATCCATATACATTATAACCATTTATCTGCACTCATGCTTTCCAATTTCAAAAATGTTATAAGAAATAAGTTGCTTAATTCATTTCATTTTCTATGTAAAATGGCCAAAAAAAATTGAGTAATATGATTGTTACTCGCACTCTTTTTGAGCTTTTAGCCATTCTTAATTGACTTCAAAAACATTTTTACCCTTCTTAAGCTATGTGAAAGTAAAGATTAAAACTCTTTTCACCAACACATGTTTTATGTTTAAAAAAAAAATTGTAGTTTATATAAGTTTTCAGTTTACATTACGTTCTTCAATCGTAACTTACGACAATTCAAGAAAGCAATAAACATGAAAACATTATACTATTACAAGAACATATAAGTCACATAAACTAGTGTATATAACTTAGCAAAAAGTTCTTTCTTCAATCAATGTGGGATAAAATGTTAAGATAAAAAGTTAGAAAACATTCTCCATGTTATATAAAAGATTTTTATTCACATCTTAGCTTCAGAGAAAAGATATTTGACGAGGTGACTAAAAATCGTATGATGATTGCATACATGATGAAACAGGTCATAGAGCTCGTTTACATGATAAATTATAATATCAAATGTCGTCTTACAAAATGGAATGTCAAAAATAAGAAAAGTGATGGATAGGACTCGTAAGCATGAAATCATCAACAAATTGATTGAAATTGAGCTATAAATGGATTCACTAGTAGCAACGGAAGATGATAGAGAAGAACAAATTCACCTATTACAAGAACAAAATGACTTTGATCTTTTGGAATCCTATTACAAGAACTCATAAAATGGTAAACTTTATTTAAAATACTTAGATTCACGAGGAAATTAAGAGAAAATGTCAGAGTTATCAAAAGTTGGTGAAAGAAAAATATGTTACTTGGAACTCCAAATTGAAATTCAGAAGCAAACTAGTTTATGTGTTTAGAGCATAAACATGAAGGTAACAACATGGAACTATATATTGTTATTGCTATAAAAATGAAAGATTGCAAATGTAACCTGTGAAATTTTCTAGGTGTTTGCTCATCTGAAATCGTTTATGTAGAGACATTTATACATTGCTGAATGCATTATTTTGGGTCATGAGTGTTAAAATATTTCTGTATTACCCCAATCACTAATCATTTTTTGAAGGCTCAGTGTGTAAATAATTGAGCCAAAAGTTCTTTATAGATCCAACTTTTACCATAGAACCCATCAAGCAATTTTAGCCACTCATTTTTTTATCAAAATAAAAAAATAAACTTCCACTTTTTTTTTAAACTTAAATATTTCGCAAACCGTAAATCGTCAAGTTACAAATAAATACCATCGCGACGACAATTAAATTATCTTTCTATAGATATGCATTGTTATATACTTTCGACGAACTTTTTTTTCGATGAACTCTTTTTTTTCGCTCAGAAAAATCATATATGATTCGTAAGAATCATATATGATTCGATTTTAACAAATCATATATGATTCTTACGAATCATATATGATTCTTAAGAAATCATATATGATTCGTAAGAATCATATATGATTCTTAAGAATCGAATCATATATGATTTTTTACGAATCATATATGATTTTTACGAATCATATATGATTCTTTCTGGGTGGAAACTAAAAATAAAAAGTTCGTCGAAAGTATATAACAATGCATATCTATAGAAAGATCATTTAATTCTCGTAGCGATGGTATTTTTTTTGTAGCTTGAAGATTTACCGTTTGCAAGATATGTTGTTTTGAAAAAAAAATGTGGAAAATATAAATGGATGGATATGATTGGTTGATAGGTTCTATGGCATGTATGGGTTCTTCATGGATCTCAACTTAAATAATTGATTGTACATATATAGGTTTGCAAGGAGCTAGGCAAAGTTTAGACAAAAATGCTTAGAGCACACGGTAAGGTAACGCAAAGGGGTGAGTTATACCCTAACGCAACGCGTTAACCCTTGCGTTACCTTACCGGAGGTGTGCGTTATTTTCACGTTAACTTGGTGCGTTACTAGCTTAATGCTGCGTTAAGTGTCAAAACCGAATAAAAAATCATTTTGGCCCCTTGAAACATTAAACGAAATCACCCTTGGACGTTTGATGTTGTTACTGGGTTGGGTTGCGTTTGTGTGTGTGTTTAAATGTGTGTGCGTTTACAGGTTTAGATGAGGAAAAAGACGGGTGGCTGCGTTTGAAGATGGACGGCGGTGAACGCCGGTAATGGTGGTGGTGGGATGTTTAGAGGCGCGTGTGGTGTTGGTAGAGGTTGTGATGGTGGTTCATGGAGTTGTAGGTGTGGCGGCCCAAAAGAGGAAGAGGGAGGGAGTATTTGTTTGTGTGGAGGAGATGAAGGGATAAGGAAAATGAAGGGATAAGGTGGGTGGTTAAATAAATGGGAAAAAAAATTCGTTAAGGGCTAAATTGAGTATTAATTTTAGTTTAGGGGTTCAATTTGCAAAATAGTTGAGTTAAGGTGAGTTATTGTACCGGGTGTTTTTTTGTGAGTTAAGGTGAAAAGGTTAAAGCTGATGTGACGCAGACGTAGCGGTGTTTTAAGTTATAACTCGGAGTCATTATACCGAGTGCTCTTATAAGATGAGCACTTATGTCAAAACCTTAGAGCTAGGTAAACCTTTATGGATACACACAACTTTAATAACTTATGTTATTTGTAGAGGAGTTGATTGGCACACTCTCATTTTTTATCCGCACACTCCAATGTACAAACTGGTAAAACAGCATCAAACAAATGTACAATTGTTTATAAGTTAGGATGGAGTGTGCAAATAAAAAAAAAAAGTGCAAATCATTAGCCTATTTGTTGTTACTGCTTTAAAAATGAGAAAATATACAAAATTTTAAGTGTATATGTGTGTTTTAACTTACAAAAATATATACGATACGTGTTCTATTCATATGGAGTTGGTTGAAATTTTTATAAGCATATACAACAAGTGAACATGTAAGAGATAATAGGGCCTGAACATAAGATATATAATTGGCGTGTAAAACGCCGCCGTTTTGCCGCCCCTTTTCCCGCCAAAAATACGGCCCAATATTTGGGCTATTTTGATCCATCTTCTCTGCTGTGATGTCCGGTCCAAAAAAAATGCTTAGATAAGGATAGCGAGATCCAGAAACTTCACCAAGGTACCATGAAAACACACACAGACACACACACCCACCCACATTTGCGTAGCAGAGATGATGAAGAAGATGGGGAAGAATGATGAGATTCAAGATCGATTACAGCCGCCTATTGTGCAACAGTTATGGAGGAGTTAGGTTTTTGGTGCCCGCGTTTATACTCGATCTGAGGCTTAGTTTGTGATAATTGTTATTTGATTTAAAGGTATACTTTTTTCTTTGCTATTTGAATTAATTTGTTTGGGGCTTTCCTGATTTCTGTTGTTGGTTAATTTAGCCGATGAAGAACGACGGTGGTGGTGTGATGGTGTCGTGGATCCTTATACTTTGTTAAAAATAAAGGTAATCTTTAAGGGTTGCTTATGCTTATGCGTATAGTTTGTTGGACAACTTATTTTTGTTGTTGTTAATTGATTTAAAGGTATACTTAAGGAGTTTGTGTATCGAAATGAAGTTCAATTTACTGCTTATCAGTGGATAAATTTGGTTTACTAGAACTGTTAAATCAAACCGATTAAGGCTTCTCCAAGGGTTTATTTAGTTAACTGTGATCAAATGCTTTACCTAATTCAAGAATCTTATATTTTATATTTTTTTTAGTAAAAAAGAGCTACTTTATGCGTAAAGATTGCATTTTTTTTAAAGATGGTCGTTATGTCGAAATGATAAGAGTTAGACACTCTTTGGGATGTTTATGGGTTCTTTCTTAAGTACGTGTGTATGAAGTACTTATATGGAACCAATAATGTGGTACCAATTGTTAGTGGACCACACTTTCGGGCTAAGTAAATAGGTCGAAGTTTCATAGGATTTTGTGACCATGGTTAATAGTTGTCGGGATTAGGATGTTAAAAGTTAGGATTAAATAAATTTTGTGGTGGGAATACTTGGTTGTATAGATTTGGATTTGGGTGTCTTTGGAATTGGGTTGTACATGCAAGTTGAATAACAAAAGCAAATTTGTCTCAGATTGTGAATACGTTTGATTTTCTTGCAGTTGCCACTCCTAAGCAAATGAGAGAGGTTATGTGAGTCGATGAACTTAAAAGTTACAAATGCCGAAGTGAAAATCAATCTGCAAGTGAGTGTTAATGTTTTATTCACAAAAAGTTCGCTACCTTTTTAACATATTAGTAATAATAGTTGCCAATTTAGGTTCATTTCGGGAGTACTAAACGTATGCCATTTTCGTGACAGTTATTTGCAGGTGAGTGTTAATGTTTTAATCACAAAATGTTCGTTACATTTTTAACATATTTGTAATAAACGTTGCCAATTTAGGTTCATTTCGGTGGTACTAAACATATGTCATTTTCGTGACCGTTATTTGCAGATATATGGATGGCATACACGAAGACTTCTAGCTTCTAAGACAATCAGATTGAAGTAAGTAATTTCAAACAGTTGATACAACTGATTTCTTTAATATATGCTGACTAAATAAGGTGATTGACGTAAGCATATGAGCCAAACTCTAGCCGACCCGTTGAATTTTTAGGATATGCATACACGTTCTTACCCGTACTACATATTTCGCAGAATTAGATTTAAGGTCCACAAAAGTGTGGGCTTTCTATCATCTCTTTTTAATGTCTATATCATTTATGTAGTTCGTTTATGGTGGTCGTGAAATAGCCTTCCATTCTTTTTGCCGTAACCCTTCCGCATTGGCAGCAAGTGGAGTGCGAGAATCCAATTCATCATTTGTTATCTACAGCCATATAGGTATACCCTTCTCGCTTTTTTTGTTGTGACCATTACCAGATACGTGGAGCTTCTGTTATAAGGTTTACTTATATGATGCTTTTCACGTACATGTCATTTACTATACAACTTATGGACATGTAATGTTTGAAAGTCTTCGTGAGAAACAAATGGATAAAGAGGTGTATGTGGTATTAAAGTTTTGATTTTTATGAATCTTTTGTTTGATAGGTTTATAGACTTTCTTGGTAAAAGTAAATACGCATAGTGAACTGTTATCCACAATGCATTTGCAATTTGGTTTTAGAAGCAATGTGCAAAATCGGATATTCATTGCGTATTTGGATTAAAGGATACACGCTTAAAAACTAAGTTGAAGTAATGAAATAATACATGCTAGCAAATTAGTAACAGCTTTCCGAATTTTTTACCAATAGCTTTGTTATCACCTAATAGGATGTGCTTAGCATTATCTGTCAAAGCTGATTATGAGTCTTGAATACCCGTGTACAGGCATGTTACGGGAGGCCTTAATTGAGCAGCTAAAAAGTGAACAAGGGAACATTTTCATAGCAATCAATGGTGAGCTCAACAACACCTGCAACGCAGCAATACAGACGCATTGCTTTAAAAATATCAGCAAACGAAAGTTAGTAACTTTTCCCTTATTACTTACAGTTATAAAAAAAGAAGCATAAGTAGAAAACATGTGTAATCCCAAGCACTCCTTATTACTTGGTACCTAGGTAGGAGAGTAGAAAAAAATATGTATTCCCAAACACCCCTTTATTATTTGCTTTTACATTAGATTTGAAAACTTATACTAGGAGGAGTGGTACATTAATTAGAATGTTGCCCAACACCTCAAACCACATTATGGCAAAACACATAATAAAATTTACCTTGCATGAAGGGCAACCTTGCATGATGTTTTATTTCAGGTAATCAAATTCACATCTACTTTCAGGTCATCAAATTTACCTTTTTTGCTTTAAAAACATTGGTTTCGTATTGTTAATCATAATATCATGTTTTCTTATTATCATACTTTCGATGAGATTTGGTGTCAAACAGGACAATGGCAAGTGACATCAACTTCAGCCACTCATATTTATAATAGGTGGAACTGTGGTATCATGTGTTTGATGAAAGTTCTAAGACAAGTGGAAGAGTAGTAAGTTTTTCTATCATTTTATTTTCTTCAATCTCAAAATCAGGTTTTATGGCTTTTGACATAACCTTTTATCTTCATATTAAGTCTACTTGAGTAGACTATTAGATCAGGGGGGTTGAAATGTTTTTATTAGCTAAAAAGCTGAAAAAACTTGCATTTTTACAGTAACTATAATAATAATTAGGGAATGTTTGGGTACGCTTATATCGAGTGCTTAATAGCGTATTGTATCCACCAAAAGCTACTAAGCACTTTGAGGGTGTTATGGTTGACAAATATGATTGAAATGATCTATATTTTGAGATACTTTCTATAAATTCTAATCTATAACCACAATGCAATAGCTAGATCAAACTAGAAACAATGTTTATATGATGTTGTAAATCTGATGTCATCTCAGTTTACGCACTGTCACATGTATTAGAGTAAATCTAAAGGAGCCATAAAGTTTTATAATAAGTATTTTGAATAAAGAACATAAAAATGTTTGCGGTTTAAACCCACTGTGACATGTATTAGAGTATAGTCGTCATTTTCCCCGCACCTCTGCTAATTTTAGATATGATCTACAGATATATTGAGCCATGATCTGATGAACCTGTAAGGTTCTTTTCGAGGTTGTATGCATCAGAAATACACTTTAGGTAGGTCGAAATTGCCATTCTATGTAATCACGATCTTTTTTAAAAAAGTTTATGTTAATTTCAGTTTTTTTTTGTTCAAGGTTGAAGCAAATAATCTGGCGTTGACGCCATTGTCCTCACTGGAATCTACACTTGCCCAAAAATAGGAAGAATTGTCTGCACCTCAAGAAGGCAAACCATCATGGACGAAACGTTTATTACTTGATGATAACTTACTGTGCTCAGAGATCTGGTATGTTTGTCTTTTCATTATGTACCATTTTATCCGTTTCTTTTCATATTTGATTAGTAAAACCTGTAACCATGTCTTCATCTTTCTCGCATCATGCAAATCCCAAACACACTCCCTTGACCACTTCCAAGGTCGTGGAACAAAATTTTATTCAATTTATACACTTGCATTAGGGTCGTGTAAATTGGGTCATAGATGGTTACATGTTCACAAGATCAGGTTGTGTCGGGAACAAGTTAAAATTTGTTTGGGTCAAATCAAGTGAATTAAAAAAAATTATTACTACTCTTTGCGTCAAAATGGGTCGGGCGGACAAGATTGACCTGGTACCTGTTGGTTTTGGTTTGGATTCGATTACTTTCAGCCGTTACCAAAATATGTGATACATCCTATGCATGTGCAATTTAACACAAAAAAAAAAAAAAAAAAAAAAAAAAAAAAAAAAAAAAGATAATAAGTGCTTAGAGTCAACCCGACCCATTTGGTTCCCTGTAAAAAAAAATTCTTTTTACCCGTCCCACGAGCTTTATGCCAACAAAAAAGTTTAAACTTATGAGATTTTCCAAATCTAAAGAAGTTGATCAGCCAAGACTGTATTTTAGACTTATCTTTTGGGCTTATGAGCTCATAGGCTTGAACCAACACCTTCTGGAACAATGTAACACCCGTGTATTGTTTTTGTTTGATTCACCATTGTTCGGTTTCTTTTGTATAGATTCACTAAGATCCTGATTGCTTTTTGTACCAGTTGTTATTTGGGACCCGAATATACAATTAGAGGCAGTTGACCCGTGGAGCTTACTTTATGGGACCAACTGCTATGATGGCTGATTTGATACAAGCATTCATGCAACAGCGTGCGAATATGCAACCAATGTTGAGGCAGATGATGATTCTTGCACCTGGGATTTCAGTGACTAATGATAAGAAGCGGCATACCACCCTTCACAAGGTTGCGGATGGCCATAATCTTGAGGGACTGTATTACAGGTTAAATAAATATAATGATCAAGTTATGCATTTTTTTAATACAATAAGTTTATATATGTGTTTATCAGGTAGTGCATAATTGTGTTGGAGCTGCCATACATCAAAAGAGAAGGTTTGATTGGCTGTGCTTAATTTCGGCAAAAAAACAGGCACGCCCGCAACGCGGCCATTTCCGTTCTCGTAAAGTTCAATTGTTCATCAATTTACCCAGACTATTGGGCCTATACCCAATAGCTAACTTCTCATTTTTTTTGCCAAAGGCTCCGGCCCAATAATTTGACCCTTTTGGTTTCTCTAACTTTTTAATACTCACTTAGACTACATTATATTAGTAATCAACAATTTCTTACTTCAATCAATGTGGGATAGATTGTTACTATAGAAGGTTAAAAAGGATGAGATGATGCAAGAGTTATTAAGAGTTAGTGAAGAAAGATATGTTGCCTCGAACTTCAAATTGAAGTTTACGTGTTTTAGAACACGAAACATATGGTTAACAACTTGAATAACATGTGAGTATACATTATAAATTCTCTAAAAATGAGAGAGTGCCAATGTTTCATCATTGTATCGTAAGACTTCCGTTTAAAAAACAAGAAAAAAACTTAACGTTTACTTATCTAAAATCGTTTATCTAGGATCTATGTATCGTTGATTGAATTATGTTTTTGAGTCATGAACGTTTAGGTATTTATGTATGACTATATCATGCTACTTGTTTTGGCTTAGGTTATTTTGAAAACTTATTATGCCGACCATTAAGCATTTTTTAGAGCATTGCTATATCCTCTTAAACCTTCTTCCTACTCATCCTCCAACTCACACAGTCGTATAACATGTGTGATGCACTAATTTATCTTTTTATTTAGTTCATTGATACATCCACTTGTCGCAACCATGCAAGTAAGAATATTTGTAGGGGCCAAAAAAAAAAAAAAAATCATTTTTTCTGTTTTTTTTAATGCTTAATACGTAAATTATGAATGTATATATATTTAGGCTTGCAAGTAGCTAGGCAAAGTTTAGGACACATGCTTATGTAAAAAACTTAAAATAAGTAAAATAAGTTGCTAGGTGATCGATCCTTTATGCGTATAGTCATAGATGGTAAAATGTTAATTTTATAAATTTGTTTTGATATGTGTTTTTGTTCTTATCAACCATGGCTGTCTTTAGAGGAGTGCAAGTGGTACTATTGCACAAGGTAATCGCTTGACGATGACCAAAAAAAATCGTGCACTTCTATTATATATACAAACATAATATAAGATTTGAGTTTAATTGTTTATGCACTACTACTAGTCTACTACATGTGAATTGCATGTGTGTTTAAAGGCCTATTTATGGTGATGGCACGGGGCCATCGAAATATAAGAGACGGCTCAGTTATCAATCTACCCTATTATTTTAGTATTTTAATCAAAATAATAAGGATACACACACTCTCGATATATTTTGGCTTTTGCATAATTCACCCAGAAATAGGTTACGCATCAAGCAATATACAAAGTGATAGTTACCGTTTCCTACAAAGTGTTAAGAACAAACTTGTGTATGAGCTTAAAGAAACACGTTTTGTAATCAACTTACTTTTGCTATTTGTAACGAAGAAACACGTTTTGATACAAATTAAGTATCTAATCTTACAATAATTTGTGATGTACTACAAGTTCTCTCGTATTATCGGATCTTTATTAGTGCTAAAAGATCGATATCTTCATGGTTAGAGTAGTGTTCGGATCCGGTAAGACCATGAAGTTTCCTTTTAACTTATGTGAAACTAAAGATTTCAATTCTTTTAACTAAAACATGGTTTACAATAATAATAAAAACTATAGGTACATGTTAGAAAAAAATGAATGCATAATAATAAAACATGTGTATGAGGTTGATCAAGAAGATTGAGGTGGTAGCATACTGAGTGATTCGCATTTGTAATCTCATTCCTGCGACGCATTGTATTGGTTGGATAGTTCTTTGATGATCTACGAATTGGGATTGTTCCATTTGGGCAACGTCCATACTTGTGCCATGTTTGGGATGGTACCTTGGAGGAACTAACTGAGTTTTACAATGTCTTAATTTTTTTACTCGCTGAATGCAGATGCGACTTCATCTGATAAAATCAACAACATATGATAACATTCTATCAACTAACCAAAGCAGAGACGGACCTAGGATTTCGGAAGGGTGTTGCAATTTTTTTACAGAGGGATCACAAAACTTTTTATTTTTATTTTTATCCTAAGTACTAACTAAAAGTTTTTTTATTTTATTTTTTTTCCCTTGGCTATTTATATCATGTTTTAACATTATTCTTGTTTGACAGCACGAAATGACCCTTGAGAAAAATGTTTTTCAAGATATGTTTATTTAAACTTTTAAAAATAATTACATGCGTCGTTGCTATATCTACAATCTCAAAACCCATGTGGCCGTGCTTTCATTTTTATATTTATATTCATGTTAATAATAATTTGTATGTATTTAATTTTTAAAACCGTGTACGCACGAGTTAAACTTATAAACAGGAATAACGCGAGTTAAACTTATAAAGAGAAATAACAAGAGTGAAAAAAATCATAACCGCATATTTGAGATGCATATGCAAAAACAGATAGATCTCTCATTTAATTTCATCCCCTCGTTGAAATATGTGGCTAAAGTTTCTCCTCATCTTTATCATTTCAAATTTTCTTTCATTAGCTAACCAAAATATTAGATTTAAAAATTAAACTCTTCAACTCATTGATAAAAGAATTATTTTTTGTCTTTTTTTTTTCTTTTCTTATATAAAAAGATTCATATTCACCTTAACGTAAATGTTTATTTTTTATTTATTTTTATTTTTTTTAATCTATATTTATTATCTCTTAAAAGAAAGGTATATGGTTCACCATATGTTTTTTAGTAAAAGGTCAACCCTTATTTGTATAATAATATTAAAGGCCATTTCTAATATTAGACGGTTTCACTTTGAAAAATCCTACAAAAACAAAATTTTTGTTTTTTTTCAATTTTATTTTTGTGTGAATGCTGTACCGTGTACTGCAGTTCCTTTCTAAGAAGAATTCTCTTTGATAGGTGATGTTTTTTGTGCGACTCAATTACCTTGTTGCCACGTGTCTTATTATTATATTTTTTTATGAAAAGTGGGATCATGGTTTACAATTTTTTTGCTAGACCGACAATTGTACTTTTGCTCCTACTGACAGCTGAATATTCTTTTTTGACCATTTTGTCTTTTTAGAAAAAAAAAAACAAAAAACAAAAAAGATCTCAAAAAAGTAAAATATAAAAAAGTTTTGAAATTTTATTTTTATTCTTTCAATAATTTTATCTTTTTCAAAAAATACAAAACAATAGCATAAAATGCCAAGTAAGTTGCACAAAAAACATCCACTTATTAAATGGGACACTTGACAAAAAAGTTAATGAAGTCGTACGATCTAGCAGTCGCACGAAAAAAATATAATTAAAAATCGCATAGGATTTATTGAACAAATTGAAAGTGCGACTGACATGTTTTTATACTTGATTCTAATATTATTAATGAATAAAGTAATAAACGTTTTCAAGTTAAAAATGCAATTTACGAGCCTAAAAGTTAAAAGGCACTTTAGCCATTAAGGTGGTGGGTGAGTCATGTATATGCTCAAGTCATGCTTTATATATGAGATAACTTTGAAGTATATATACTATAAAATAATTAATTATCGCTCAAGAAAAGTTAGATAAGCTGCTTAAAGGACCAATATATATATATACCTGAATTGTGTGGTTTTTGAGAGCTGGATGGTTAAAAGCCGGTTGTTTGTAGATGTCGACACAATCAACTATATCTCCACCTTTAACCAATATAAACACTTTTAGTTAGTCGCGTACATATTTACAAAGACACGAACCCATATGAGCTAGAAGTGAGAAATTTGCTAGCAAACATTACTTTTTAAACATGTGCATGTTAGCATGTATAACACATTCTTTACATATCACATATGCCTAAAATGTAATATCAAGATCATGAAATTTCAATCCTACAATAAAATACAAACTAATAAAAGAGTATGAGTACATGAACAACTATTGATATTTTGGATCTGATAAAAATACAAACTAAGACTCAAGAACACGAACCCGAATAGTTTTTATTGCATGTTTTATAGGAATGCCTGATTTTTGTGATGTGACAATGGATGTGCATGCTATGAGCAATAGAAAAAGGTTTCTCAACTTGAATGCCATGATATGGATAATGTAAAATTTTGTAAAAATGAACATGAAACATGGTGACATTTATATGCAAGTTAACAGTGGGAATTGAAAAATCATATCATATTACAAACATATGGATGATCAGATTATGTAATGCATGTTATGTACTTTGGCGTATTAATACTAGCTTTTCTACCACCTACTTAAATTTTATAAATGTTACTTTGAATTCTTGGTGACTAGCCTTGACTTCGAACAGACACGTGAGAAGATGACGTAGAGTTAATTAAATAAATGATATTTAATTAAATAAATGATATAGCCAAAAGATCCGTGTAGAACCAAGTTTTACCATAAAAGCAATCAAGCAATTTCAATCACTAATTTTTTTTATCAAAATAAAAAAAATAAACTTTCACAATTTTTTTAAAAATTAAATATCTCGCAAACCGTAAGTCGTTACGTGAAAAAAAAATACTATCGCGACGAGAATTAAATTATCTTTCTATAGATATGCCTTGTTATATACTTTCGACAAACTTAACTATGTGATATATTTCAATGTGATATATTTCAATAAAGGATTAAAGGTCAAGAACATTGCATATAGACATATTAATATTTGTGCAGCTATTGATTTTCGTGAAAGGGTGTCAAACAATAAGTGAACCAAAGTGGAAGGGTTAAAACAAAACTTTAAACAAAGAAAGCAATAAATATTGTGGGTCTTCTTCTTTACCAAAGAAAAGAGATGCACCGAACATATATACAACCTCCATTAAAGAAAGATTATCAGCTTTGTTTAAATCTGTTTCCTAAATTACTAAATTTTTCTTTCTTTCTTCTTAGCTAAACGTACAAGGTGGTTCCCGATCTAGTTTTAAGGTAGGTCCTGAATTTTTTGTACATATACCTTCTAAAGGATTTCGAAGTCTAAGGTGGTTCCCGGGAATCACCTTCTCATAGCATAGGTCCGCCCCTGTCAAAAAGGAGGTTTCGTTTACTTGTGTAAAATCATTTTAGGAGAAATTAAATCTACATGTTGAAAAAGGAGGTTCCGTTTAGGTCATGAATGCATTACGTTTTTGTTTCAGAAATGTTAAAGTATTTATGTATTATAATACTTGTTTTGACTATAGGTTCGAATCTTATTATGTTGATAAGAGAACTTACGTTAACATCTTTTTATAAAGTAGCTAGGCGATCCTTAATATACTTGGAGGTAATATATACGAGTTTTATTCGTAGGGAATTAATTGAAAATAGAGTAAATTACACTGTTCATTCCTATAGTTTGGCCATAATAATATCGCAAGTCCCCGACTTTCATTTTTACATGGTCAGTCCTTGAAATGAAGTTTTGTAACGCCATTAATCCTTATCACTAATAGCCGAGGGACATGCGATGTTATTAAGGCTAAACCACAAGGATGAACGGTGTAATTGACAAGAACGAATGGTGTTACAAAATTTTATTATAAGGATGACTAAGATTTAACTGGGCCTAAACATGAAAAACGTGTTTCACTTCAGCCCAAATCAATTGGGCCTTTGTCAGTTTGTGTAGTAGTTATTTTTATTTATTTTTCCAAAGCATGCGCCTTGGTTTTAAAAGCGTAGCTAAATTGTATAAGTTTGTTGTCCAAGACTTTAATACTTTTCGTGACGCGTAGCTTAATTGGTTCCAAATGAGAAATAATTAAGATTTGTAAAATCCTTGGTCTTTTAGATATTCTCATCGTAAATGTACATTAAACTCGAACATGATTGGGAAAAAAGATTTGGGAATACAGAGAATCGTTTAGTATGGAGTATGGACGCATGGATTTAGAAATCATTGAATATTCACAGTCGATAAGTATCCAAATATTGATGATTGAAATAGTAGTTGTTACTTGTCACTATCATTGTTGTGCATGTGAGCGTAAGACCACTTTAGAACGAAAATACATATGGCACTGGATGACGATAAGATACTCCAAAGGACATGCTAACTATGAACACTCAACTGTTAAAATATGTTCATGTCATAAAAGGTTTTGATATGCGTATGCATTATCTAATAAGATTTAAGTTGGTTATTGACTGTTGAGTTAGATCGAGCGTATTTTTTTTATTAGCTTTCACAATTTGTTTTACATTTTAATATATGTGAAATCAAACATTAACGGGATTTGCTAATTAGTTATCACATTTTAATATATGTGAAATCAAACATTAACGGGATTTGCTAATTAGTTATCAGTGGGCATCTTTTAAACTATAAATACATGCAATTAATATGTAATTAATACACTCAAATTTCTTTTTTCAATCAAAAATGCATTTAATGAACATTAAATAAATGTAAAATTTACTATAATTAAATATGATTTTCAATTTAATACACTAAAACTTTTAATATTTTTATACTTTAAACAATGCCTAGTGGGCACCCATTAGCAAATGCCAACATATTAACGCAAAAGTTAAGACTTTATAAGAGTTTTCGAAACATTCCAACACCCTCTCCAATTTTTTTCAACAAAAGAGTCTGATGAAATTTCGAAGACATATAGTAGTCTCATCACGTTCAACATACATAAACTCTTGGTATATAAGTAACTAAAAACTTCTATCTTTAGTCTATGTGGAATAGAGTTTCAAAATAAATGGTTGGAAAATGTATAAGCTTAAAGAAATACGTTTTGTAATCAACTTACGTTTTCTATTTGTAGCGACACAAAACATAGTGGTAACATTACAAGTAACCATTTTAGTTTAAACCGAGTTCCAACGTTTCCATAGAGGCAAAATAGAATGTGATTTTTCATTTATGAAAAGTCTCACAAACAGTGATCATATATGAGACTGCTTAAATGGTATGTTTACTTCACTTCCATTTGCTAATTTTCCCATATACGTCCACACAAACTGATGTTTTCCAGTTTAAAAGATGTTTTAATTTAATTTCATTTGCTATTTATACTTATCAGAACAAATTTGGACAAATTCAAACAAGTTCTACCTTAAAACCTATGTGGGATATAATAACATGATAGAAAGTTAGGAAAGGTGTCCATAGTAAAATGGTACTCATAATAGTTAATAGTAGAAAAGTACTCCTTCCGTCCCATTTTAAGTGTCCACAATAGAATTTTTAGATGTCCCAAAAATACGCGTGAATTAAAAAAAACGTGATTTTTTTTAAAGAAAAAAAAAAAGTGAATTAAAAAATGTTTATTAAAAAAAAGCTTGAAAAAAGAGAGAGAAAAAAATGAATAGAAAAAGAGGACCAAGAAAAAAGAAAAAGAAAAAGAAAAAAAAAATAACAAACAAACGTTGGCTAGAAAACAAAAAGGTCAAAAAAAAGGACAAAAAAAAGCCACGTGAAGGGGTAAAAAAGACAAAAAAAAATAATAAATAAATAAAAAGTGAATAAAATGAAAGAGAAAAAGAGAAGAAAAAAACATGGACTTATGTTTGCATATTAAATCTTTGATTAATTCCCACTATTAGATCAAAGTAGATGGATTGTGGGGATTTGTCCCTCAGTATGTAACAAAAACTTAGTTCACAAATAAACTTTTCTCAAAAGTTTATATGAGTTATAACATATATCACATTTTTACAAACTTTTTTTAACTTGTAAGAAAGTGATCAATTCTTTTAAACTCTTATAACACAGTTAGCCAATCAGCATGTTTCATTCCCTCTATATATAATACCGCAACATATGTAGCCGAAGGTTAATAAAAAAATAATAATCTGCCGCAAGGCCTAAAACGAATAAACAAATATTTTTTCGGCAACATGTGAATAAACAAATACGGTGTAATACGTTAATTGAGGCCCAACAGTAATATATATATTTATATTTACAAATCAGACCCTGAACTTCTTACTATTTACGACATTTTTATATAACAAACTTTATTTACCTAGTATCTAACAAATATATCGAGATTTCTTGAACAAAAAATATTTAAACAAAAAATGAACCCTTAATCTATCAAATAAGTTAAAATTTGGTGTTAGCTTTACATACACAAAAAATGTCTTAACAAAAAAAGATAGCGGTTTTTTTTTTTCATTCGGCCTCGGAGACACATTTCAAACAAACGGGTTACAATTTAGAACACGCTAGAAAAAATTCCCAGCAGCAACACGGCCTGCACCAACCTGCTTGTTCTATATATATACTAAAACAACTGACACTTGCCGACCATTTGTATTATAATAATCAAAAATTTGTTAGCCCGTTAATGGGCTTGCATTGATCCACCAAATAGCCCATCACCCTCGTAGGTGTTTGTTTACTACTCCCCGTCCCAAAATTATTGTCTATATTTTCTTTTTAGGATGTCTCAAAATAATTGTCCACTTTCCTTTTTAAGTAAAAACTAGAGAATAAAGTAAGAGAATATTCTCTTTAAATGGTCGAAAACTAAAGCGACCCTACTTTTATTAAACTATGTAATTTCTCTCTAATGAAAATAATTTTGAGACGGAGGGAGTATAATTTACACAAACGTTCTTATCGTAAACCGACTATATTATATCCCCTTCAGAAAAGATAACAAGAATTCAAATTGACTTCACCCAACTAAAATCCAACCGACACTAAAACCTGATTATACATACTCCCACCACAACTTAAAACAAAAGTATGTTCTCAAAAGAAAATATGCCAAAAAAACAAACATTGGAGTCAAAACATTAACCAAATAAACAACTCTTTCTTTTAAATGTTTTGCCGCAAAATGAATTCTTACTATAATAAATAATAAAACTAAACTGAAAAGACTATCTCTACAAAAAAAAATGTCATAAAAAGCCCCACAACAATGCGACGGGCACTGAATTTCTTGTTTATTACTAGTACTAATAAGATTAGTGATAAGAAACAACAATTTAAGGTTGTTGGGTCAAGTATAAAGTATGGGCAAAAAAGGGGTACAGGCTTAGTTCAGAATCCATTCCTTGTTACATCATTTTAGCCGGCTAATGTTGAAAATCCATCTACTGTCATAACTATAACATGGGAAGATTGGTATTAAATATACTTGCATCAGAAACATAGTTAATGTTGCGGTTTAGGAAATCCCATAACCACGACAATGTTGACAATATCATTTAAGGCGTCGCAGTATTAGTGACGTGAAATCGTTCGTCGTGAAGCATGTCGCAAGATGTTACTTACACGTTATGATTTAGCTAAGATTGATATTTCAAAGAAGTCAACAGATTTGCAAGTATTGCCAATTGTTCTCACACGATTTTGTTAAATGTTATACTTATAACTTATATAATCCGCATATGTGCCACACCATCTATATAGAAATCTAGACTTCTGTTTAGTAACATAATACGGAGTACTTCACTAACATTTGCCTTAAAGCTTCATCCTCAACTAAGTGACAGATAATTCATGGGCACCTTGGATTATTACGACTACCCGGACTTCCGTAATAGAACACAGGTTCGGGTACACCATCCTTCCGTAAATACTGATCATAGCAATCCCACTCGTCAGTGCTAGTAAAAAAATATTCGGGATGCTTTAGTTCTTGAGAATTTTCTTCTATCAACATTTTGCTGATCGTTCCTGATGCCCCAAAAAAGTCAACTGTCTGTCCACTGCCCATTTCCGTTGATGTGTGCCCCGGATGGGTTCCAACTTTTGGGCTGTAGACTTCACCTCCCCACTGGACTAACGTTCCTTGATATTTTAGTCTATGGAGAATCTCTCCAGGTCAATATCCCATTTCCACATCGTTGAATGTTAACCACCAGTTATGTTTGTATGGATCCTACACACATCATAAAATTTTACATTTGTAAAAAATAATTACATGCGTCGTTGTTATATCTACAATCTCAAAACCCATGTGGCCGTGCTTTCAGTTTTATATTTATATTCATGTTAATAATAATTTGTATGTATTTAATTTTTAAAACCGTGTACGCACGAGTTAAACTTAGAAAGAGGAATAACGCGAGTTAAACTTATAAAGAGAAATAACAAGAGTGAAAAAAATCATAACCGCACATTTGATATGCATATGCAAAAACAGATAGATCTCTCATTTAATTTCATCCCCTCATTGAAATATGTGGCTAAAGTTTCACCTCGTTTTTATCATTTCAAATTTTCTTTCATTAGCTAATCAAAATATTAGATTTAAAAATTAAACTCTTCAACTCATTGATAAAAGAATTATTTTTGTCTTTTTTTTCTTTTCTTATATAAAAAGATTCATATTCACCTTAACGTAAATGTTTTTTTTTTTTTTTTTTTTTTTTTTTTTTTTTTTTTTTTTTTTAATCTATATTTATTATCTCTTAAAAGATAGGTATATGGTTCACCATATGTTTTTTAGTAATAGGTCAACCCTTATTTGCATAATAATATTAAAGGCCATTTCTAATATTAGACGGTTTCACTTTGAAAAATCCTACAAAAACAAAATTTTTGTTTTTTTCAATTTTGTTTTTGTGCGAATGCTGTACCGTGTACTGCAGTACCTTTCTAACAAGAATTCTCTTTGATAGGTGATGTTTTTTGTGCGACTCAATTACCTTGTTGCCAAGTGTCTTATTATTATATTTTTTTTATGAAAAGTGAGATCATGGTTAACAATTATTTTGCTAGACCGACAATTGTACTTTTGCTCCTACTGGCAGTTGAATATTTTTTTTCGACCATTTTGTCTTTTTAGAAAAACAAAAAACAAAAAACAAAAAAGATCTCAAAAAAGTAAAATATAAAAAAGTTTTGAAATTTTATTTATATTTTTTCAATAATTTTATCTTTTTCAAAAAATACAAAACAATAGCATAAAATGCCAAGTCAGTTGCACAAAAAACATCCACTTACTAAATGGGACACTTAACAAAAAAGTTAATGAAGTTGTACGATCTATCAGTCGCACGAAAAAAATATAATTAAAAATCGCATAGGATTTATTGATCAAATTGAAAGTGCGACTGACATGTTTTTATACTTGATTCTAATATTATTAATGAATAAAGTAATAAACGTTTTCAAGTTAAAAATGCAATTTACGAGCCTAAAAGTTAAAAGGCACTTTAGCCATTAAGGTGGTGGGTAAGTCATGTATATGCTCAAGTCATACTTTATGTATGAGATAACTTTGAAGTATATATACCTGAATCGTGTGGTTTTTGAGAGCTGGATGGTTAAAAGCCGGTTGTTTGTAGATGTCGACACAATCAATTATATCTCCACCTTTAACCTATATAAACATTTTTAGTTAGTCCCGTACATATTTACAAAGACATGAACCCATATAAGCTAGAAGTGAGAAATTTGCTAGCAAACATTACTTTTTAAACAAGTGCATGTTAGCATGTATAGCAAATTCTTTACATATCACATATGCCTAAAATGTAATATCAAGATCATGAAATTTCAATCCTACAATAAAATACAAACTAATAAAAGAGTATGAGTACATGAACAACTATTGATATTTTGGATCTGATAAAAATACAAACCAAGACTCAAGAACACGAACCCGAATAGTTTTTATTGCATGTTTTATAGGAATGCCTGATTTTTGTGATGTGACAATGGATGTGCATGCTATGAGCAATAGAAAAAGGTTTCTCAACTTGAATGCCATGATATGGATAATGTAAAATTTTGTAAAAATGAACATGAAACATGGTGACATTTATATGCAAGTTAACAGTGGGAATTGAAAAATCATATCATATTACAAACATATGGATGATCAGATTATGTAATGCATGTTATGTACTTTGGCGTATTAATACTAGCTTTTCTACCACCTACTTAAATTTTATAAATGTTACTTTGAATTCTTGGTGACTAGCCTTGACTTCGAACAGACACGTGAGAAGATGACGTAGAGTTAATTAAATAAATGATATTTAATTAAATAAATGATATAGCCAAAAGATCCGTGTAGAACCAAGTTTTACCATAAAAGCAATCAAGCAATTTCAATCACTAATTTTTTTTATCAAAATAAAAAATTAAACTTTCACAATTTTTTTAAAAATTAAATATCTCGCAAACCGTAAGTCGTTACGTGAAAAAAAAATACTATCGCGACGAGAATTAAATTATCTTTCTATAGATATGCCTTGTTATATACTTTCGACAAATTTTTTTTTCGATGAACTTCTTTTTATTCAAAATTTTCGCCCAGAAAAATCATATATGATTTGTAAAAATCATATGTGATTCATTAAAATCAAATCATATATGATTTTTACGAATGTTTAACATGTATAAAATTATAGATTACAATAGTCTCCGGTAAAAAAACATGCATGTTTTACAGTAATAAAGATGAAAAACCTTACGTATGTGAGATTAAAGATTACAATGGTTTTACCAAAACATGTTTAAGAGTGAATAATAAACAAACATGATAAAAAAGCTCAAGAGTTTAAATGAGTTTTCAGACATAAATTTCTTTCGTACATGTTTTTTATCATGCAAGAAAGAGATCTATTTGGAAACATAACTAATCTGGACATGCATAACCATATAGTAATCCATAATTTCTTTTTTTTCAGCCTATGTTGGATAGGTGGTTAAAATAGGACTCCATTAAAAAAATAATAACAAAAATAAAATAAAATAAGGAAAGTTAGTACACTATTACTCATAGGTGTTATGATCTCGATCTTACAATCCCGTTTAAAAAAAACGAGTCGATCCTTCGTAGGATTTTAAAAAGTATAGGATCTTAAGTATGATCTTGATCTTACCATAGGATCGTAAGATCTCGATCCTACTTCCCTTAATTTAACTAACTAATAAACTATAAATGAATAAATTTTGTTAAATTAAAACAATATAGCAAGCGTTGATTACTTTAAATGTTTAATAAGAGCAAGATATATAGATTTTTTTGATTAAAAGATTCAGCGTCCTAAAATACCGATTAGATATTTTTATATTTTAGAGCATTATGAGTCGCACATTCTCATATTACTATAACTTTCAGAACTATTTTTTCTTCTCTAAATTGTTATACAATCATGCTTAAATACGAATTACTATAAAAATAAGATTTTTAGACATTTAAGTAGGATCTTTCGATCTCGATCTGATCTTACGATTCCAATCTTGCAAAGAAAAAAACGATGCATAGTAGGATCTCGATCTTAACAGCCTTTTACTAATTAAATCTTTTTAAGCACATGAAAAGAAATAGGATATATTGGAACATGGTGAAAGAAAGAAAGAACCTACGGATAACGTAAAATTATATGTTGTCATTGTTTTAAAAACGGAAGATGATTTGCACACATTTAGATTTGATTTGCACACTCCAATGTACAATTAGTTAAAATAGAATTAATAAACTGTACAATTGTTTAAAGCACAAATTGGAGTGTGCCAATCAAAAAATGAAGTGTGCAAATCATTTCCCTTTAAAAATCAAATATTGCAAATGTTAAAACGTTGTATTAAAAGAACCACTGATTTTTTCTTTCAAAAAGCAGTGGCGGACCTAGGCCAGAATCCAAGGTGGTTCCTTGAATTAGTCAAGAAAGAAAGAAAAAAAAAAAAAAAAAAAAAAAAAACCGGACGGGTCAACGAAATATCCGTTCAATGTGTCGGGTCGGGTCGGAACAATGACCAAAAACCATACAATTAAATGCAACGAAAATGAATCAAAAACCATAAAATTAGGGTGCGTTTGGTTTCCTCCTAAGGGAATCAAACTATCACTATGAAAGTGATAGTTTGTGTTTGTTTAAAATGTCTGGGCCCACAACTATGACTATGAAAGTCTAATATATTCCATACTCCATATACAACTCTTGAGGGGAGAATGGATCTTTCATAGTTGAAGGACCCACCACTACTATCAAACTCATACGCATTGTCATTCCTCGCAGCATACCAAACGCACCCTAAATGCAATGAAAATGAATCATCATTTAAAATATGAATGCATCTATAAAATAAGTAGTATTAAGGGCCCGTTTGGTATGGGGTATTTAAATGTGGGGAATGGTTTCAAAGAAATAATATTTGTTTGGTATGAATTCTTGGGTTACGGAACAGTGCTTTATACCCTTACTGATGGTTTTTCACGAAAGTCACCAAGGGTCTAAGGATTTCTGACAAATCTTTTCTTTTAGTTGACTTTTTTCATTTATAAAAGTTGTGGAAGTCTCTCAACCATACAATGATTTATAATTTATTTTTTTTAAGTAATTAACTCAATATAAATTAAAAGATATTTATTTTATTTGTATATATTTTACATAAAAAATTATTTTCTCTCTCTTACGTCAAATCAAAATTCAAATCCTAATCCATATTTAAATCCAAATCCAAATCCAAATCCTAAACCCACCTGCAAACCAAACGGACCCTAAGTTTTTGTAACAGCTATAGAGTAGGCGACATTTTATCATTAACTATGTGATATATTTCAATAAAGGATTAAAGGTCAAGAACATTGCATATATACATATTAATATTTGTGCAGCTATTGATTTTCGTGAAAGGGTGTCAAACAATAAGTGAACCAAAGTGGAAGGGTTAAAACAAAACTTTAAACAAAGAAAGCAATAAATATTGTGGGTCTTCTTCTTTACCAAAGAAAAGAGATGCACCGAACATATATACAACCTCCATTAAAGAAAGATTATCAGCTTTGTTTAAATCTGTTTCCTAAATCACTAAATTTTTCTTTCTTTCTTCTTAGCTAAACGTACAAGGTGGTTCCCGATCTAGTTTTAAGGTAGGTCCTGAATTTTTTGTACATATACCTTCTAAAGGATTTCGAAGTCTAAGGTGGTTCCCGGGAATCACCTTCTCATAGCATAGGTCCGCCCCTGTCAAAAAGGAGGTTTCGTTTACTTGTGTAAAATCATTTTAGGAGAAATTAAATCTACATGTTGAAAAAGGAGGTTCCGTTTAGGTCATGAATGCATTACGTTTTTGTTTCAGAAATGTTAAAGTATTTATGTATTATAATACTTGTTTTGACTATAGGTTCGAATCTTATTATGTTGATAAGAGAACTTACGTTAACATCTTTTTATAAAGTAGCTAGGCGATCCTTAATATACTTGGAGGTAATATATACGAGTTTTATTCGTAGGGAATTAATTGAAAATAGAGTAAATTACACTGTTCATTCCTATAGTTTGGCCATAATAATATCGCAAGTCCCCGACTTTCATTTTTACATGGTCAGTCCTTGAAATGAAGTTTTGTAACGCCATTAATCCTTATCACTAATAGCCGAGGGACATGCGATGTTATTAAGGCTAAACCACAAGGATGAACGGTGTAATTGACAAGAACGAATGGTGTTACAAAATTTTATTATAAGGATGACTAAGATTTAACTGGGCCTAAACATGAAAAACGTGTTTCACTTCAGCCCAAATCAATTGGGCCTTTGTCAGTTTGTGTAGTAGTTATTTTTATTTATTTTTCCAAAGCATGCGCCTTGGTTTTAAAAGCGTAGCTAAATTGTATAAGTTTGTTGTCCAAGACTTTAATACTTTTCGTGACGCGTAGCTTAATTGGTTCCAAATGAGAAATAATTAAGATTTGTAAAATCCTTGGTCTTTTAGATATTCTCATCGTAAATGTACATTAAACTCGAACATGATTGGGAAAAAAGATTTGGGAATACAGAGAATCGTTTAGTATGGAGTATGGACGCATGGATTTAGAAATCATTGAATATTCACAGTCGATAAGTATCCAAATATTGATGATTGAAATAGTAGTTGTTACTTGTCACTATCATTGTTGTGCATGTGAGCGTAAGACCACTTTAGAACGAAAATACATATGGCACTGGATGACGATAAGATACTCCAAAGGACATGCTAACTATGAACACTCAACTGTTAAAATATGTTCATGTCATAAAAGGTTTTGATATGCGTATGCATTATCTAATAAGATTTAAGTTGGTTATTGACTGTTGAGTTAGATCGAGCGTATTTTTTTTATTAGCTTTCACAATTTGTTTTACATTTTAATATATGTGAAATCAAACATTAACGGGATTTGCTAATTAGTTATCACATTTTAATATATGTGAAATCAAACATTAACGGGATTTGCTAATTAGTTATCAGTGGGCATCTTTTAAACTATAAATACATGCAATTAATATGTAATTAATACACTCAAATTTCTTTTTTCAATCAAAAATGCATTTAATGAACATTAAATAAATGTAAAATTTACTATAATTAAATATGATTTTCAATTTAATACACTAAAACTTTTAATATTTTTATACTTTAAACAATGCCTAGTGGGCACCCATTAGCAAATGCCAACATATTAACGCAAAAGTTAAGACTTTATAAGAGTTTTCGAAACATTCCAACACCCTCTCCAATTTTTTTCAACAAAAGAGTGATGAAATTTCGAAGACATATAGTAGTCTCATCACGTTCAACATACATAAACTCTTGGTATATAAGTAACTAAAAACTTCTATCTTTAGTCTATGTGGAATAGAGTTTCAAAATAAATGGTTGGAAAATGTATAAGCTTAAAGAAATACGTTTTGTAATCAACTTACGTTTTCTATTTGTAGCGACACAAAACATAGTGGTAACATTACAAGTAACCATTTTAGTTTAAACCGAGTTCCAACGTTTCCATAGAGGCAAAATAGAATGTGATTTTTCATTTATGAAAAGTCTCACAAACAGCGATCATATATGAGACTGCTTAAATGGTAAATTTACTTCACTTCCATTTGCTAATTTTCCCATATACGTACACACAAACTGATGTTTTCCAGTTTAAAAGATGTTTTAATTTAATTTCATTTGCTATTTATACTTATCAGAACAAATTTGGACAAATTCAAACAAGTTCTACCTTTAAACCTATGTGGGATATAATAACATGATAGAAAGTTAGGAAAGGTGTCCATAGTAAAATGGTACTCATAATAGTTAATAGTAGAAAAGTACTCCTTCCGTCCCATTTTAAATGTCCACAATAGAATCTTTAGATGTCCCAAATTAAGTGTACACTTGTACCTTTTAACCAATAAGATTAGAGTTTAGTGGGTAAAATTAATATTTGATTGGTTGAGAGTTTAGTTAGTGGAATATTCTAAAACTTTGTGCATTATTAAAGTGGACACTTAATATGGGACGGAGGTAGTATTGTCTACATGCATAACAAATGAATGAAACATCAATATAAACCATGCTTAAATCTTTTGAAAACCAACCTACTTATTCAGTTAAATTGTGATTTGAGGACCATTCCATATCTGGGCCCGCTTTCTAACAAGATTCATCGTAAAATCAAGTTTTCGTAGAATAAACAAGATTAAAATTGGTCAAACAGGTAAAAATGTAGAATATTTCTTGTTTTCCTTTACTTCTTGATCGTTTTCACAAGCCTCGTTTTGGTATGTAAATTCTCGATTAAGATCACCTTTGCGTTACTCTTCACACAATCACACCCACAATATGGAACTGCTCCTCAAGTTTTAAACCACGTTCTTTTGCGGTCACGCTTTTCAAAATCAGCTTCATTGATAATAATAAATTTTTTGATGCTGGTGTTAGTAAAACATAATGAAGAGAAGCATACTAGTGTATATGTGGAAAAATGGTCGGCCATATAAGTTGGCAAGGGATGAAAACGGGTTCGTTTTGAACGGACAGTTTTGGTACGGGTCAAATCAAGCAACTTTTGGTATGGGTCAATCCACTATTCTTCTTCTCAGTATGAATCCACTTTCTACACACGCCTAGTTAATTATGGACGCAAAGTGTGGGCTACCCTAATGGACTTTGACCGAACCAACCCAAAAAAGGTGAAAGATACCCGAACTAGAGTAATACGGTAATTTTGTTTTTTTTTTTTTAGAAATTTACTCAAATGCAGCTAGGGTCTTATGAGCTTATTTTCCCGACCCGACAATCACGTTCTGCAATATAAGTAGGTACACTATATACTAGCCCAAAATCGATACTTTATGTGTGTAGAAAGGACACTTACATATACGTACTCTCTCAGAGGGCATTACTGCTATGAAAGATAGTGTGCCGTAGAAATTGCTATGAAGAATTAATGTCTACAAGCACAACAAATGAATGAAACATCAATATAAACCATGCTTGAATCTTTAGAAATCCTACCTCAGTTTAATTGCAATATCAAGACCATTCCATACTCGGGCCCGCTTTGTTACAAGACTGGCATACTGAAATCGGGTTTTCGTAGAATAAGCAAGACATTCTCAAGATGTATAAAATGGTCAAACGGGTAGAAGATCTGGAATATTTATTGTTTTACAGTAACGTATATAGATTTTGGAATGTATAATAACTGCCAAATTACATCTGCTACTTCAAACTTTCACATTTGGGAGTTTTGGTCGTCACTCTCCTGTATGGTTTTATACAAGAACCGTTGTAAATGAAAAGGTTATTATTTCATTGGTTTAGATTATACTCTTATTGTGTTCATCTCAGACCATGTACTTTGTTTACCTATTTCGACTTCGATTCTATTTTCTCGGACATTAGTGCCTAAATTTGAGTGAACGATAACCACAATATCTAGTGTAGCTCATCCTAAAAGTAGCTCAACTAATAATACGAACTATGTCTATATGTTTTGGAATCAAACATTAGTAATAATCCGTAAGATAGTCTTATATCAAAATATCCGACGCTGAGAGGGATAGCTTTTCATCCAATTGTTTACAAATCTTGCTTTTAATTGGTTATTTACATTCAAGTTATTAGTAGTTTAATTATTAATTTCTCAAACAAAACATCAATCAAATATTTCATACAACTTTAGCTATAACAACATACTCATCTTGGATTCGATACCCACTTACCCTAATGAGGTAATGTTGGTTTTTGACTGTTAAGCTCAATTGTATTTTTTTTTTTTTTTTTTTATTTATTTTTTTTTTAAAAATTTTAATTTTGAACGTCATTTTCATTATTGTCACTAAACATCTTATGGTAATCCTTTTTGCATTTTAATCAAGACTTACAATCATACACAATTACTTCATTTTTGCATTTGTATTATTTTCGTTATTGAGGGGGTGCTTGGTTGGGGGTAATGGGGGGTGGGGAATGAGAAAAGTAATGATTAAACATGCCTGTTTATGACTAGGAAATGCAATCATTGTTTAGTATGGGGTAATGAGGCATTACCCAGTAAATTGGGAGGTATGGTAATGATTACCCACCAGCAGCAGCCACCACCACCACCATTAGTAGCCACCACCACCTGCCACTACCACCACCACCACCACCACCACCACCCACCACCACCACCAGCTACCACCAGCCACCACTACCCACCACCATTAGCAGCCACCACCACCACCACCACCACTAGCCACCACCACCAGCAACCACCATTAGCAGCCACCACCACCACCAGTAGCCACCACCACCACTACCAACCACCACCACCACCACCACCAGTAGCCACCACCACCACTACCAGTCACCACCACCACCAGTCGCCACCACCACCAGCCACCATCACCTTGGAGGTTAATGTGTTTTTCTTAAACCAAGCACCATCAAAGATAATGATAATCTTCATTCCATTCCTTTACATTACCTTTGCATTCCCTTTGCCTTTCCCTTTCCCATTCCCCATTTTGAACCAAGCGCACCCTGAATTTTTTTCTCTAACCCGTGTGAAATTCAAGATTATAATAGATTCCACCAAAACATGATTTACAATAAAAAAAAAAATCAAAAATTGTTAAGAGTTCATATCAGTTTTCAATTTCTCGGTGCACGACAAGGTTTTCAAACTTGATGTGCCACAATTAACTGAAAACATAATATTATTCTTACATGTAACACAAAAATACAGTATGGTATATTAGTCATAAACAATTTCTCTCTCCAACCTATGTGGGATAAAATGAAAGAGTAAAAGGTTAGAAAAGATCTCCATAAACAAAAAAGTGGTATAACTTTTTTGGTAAAGGGTTTTACCCCGGTAAATATATTCGCACCAAAAAAATCGTTACGTACAAAAAAGTGGTAAATTAGTACACCATAAAACAGATTTTTATGTACATGAAAAGAAGTTCAAAAACATCTAGTTTATGTGCTAGGAGTACCAAACTTGACGGTAACAACATGAAATTATACGTTGTTAAGTATTCTTGGCGGTACCAATCCAGTTTTTGCACACACCTAGTTAAGTATGGATGACAACTGTTGGCAACCCTAATAGACTTTTACCCAACCCGAACTAGAATTTCACATGGATAAGTAATAGGATGGATAATTTTACTTTTTTTAAGAAGTTGCTCAACTGCAACTAGGGTCTTATGAGCTTATTTTTTTTACTCAACCCAACACAATGAAACAGACCTAAGTAAGCCAGGTTCCACAATATAATTAGGTGTACTGTAATGATGTGAAAGATAGTGGACCGTAGATACGTTCACAACGAATAAGAGATAAAAGAAATTACTGTCAACATGCATAACAAATGAACGAAAGATTAATATAACCCGTTCTTGAATCTTTTGAAAGCCCAATTGCTGATTCTGTTTAAATGCGATTTGAGGAGAATTTCATACTCGGGCTCGCTTCATTACAATATTGGCATCCTGAAATCGGGTTTCTTAGAATATGTAAGACATTCTCAATATATAAAATTGGTCAGACGAGTAAAAGATGTAGAATCTTATTGTTTAGAGTGTATACCTGCCCAATGACATCTTCTACTTCAAACCTTCACATTTCTGAGTCTTCGTCATTGCTCTCATATATGTATAAATTGTTTAGATGCGAGTCTCATGTCTCTTTTACTTTCACTGTACGTGTGAATGACAACCACTATATATCTTCGATCATAAGACAAACTTTCCTGTTATTTTTTTGAATGTGACCCCCAAACTGCTCTTAAGAATAGCTTCAATGACATGCCAAAAAGAATAAGGGACGATAACCAAGAAAAGTAAAAAAGATCAAGAACTCATATTAATTATCGGCTATAAGACTTTTTTCGTGCTATTTATGGTTAGCTTTCAAACCTTTTAAGCATGAAAGAAAGTCATATTGCTGAAAACATAATACTAATCTATTCACAAGACACTCACGTACACTATAGTATATTAGTAACCAACAACTTCTTTTTTCAACCTATGTGGGGTATAAATGTTTGGATAAAAGAATTTGTGCTTGAATATAGAATTTTATATTTGTGAGAACTAATGTCAAAATCTAAAAATAAGCAGCTAGCTAGGCGCTCTTTTATCATATACAAACTAAAAATCATTCAAGTAGAGAGTGGTATGCATACAGCTTAATGAATTAATTACGTGTTAAGGTGTTATTAATTCACTGTTTATTTGGCAAATATGGGTTTCTTGCAATGTTTATTCTTTTTTAATCTTTTTTTTAGAAGCAATTTAATTATAATATTACTATTTGGCAAGCTTGTTACAACTTTGTGTGATTAATCTGATCTATATATACCATGTGAGAATTATTGAAGATGCTAACCTTATAAGAGAAAAGAACAACATCATCAAAAGAGATAAGCTAGACTCCTACCAATTCAAGTAACCATGTGACAAAATTGCCTATTTTAACAGAGACAAATGTTAAATGTATATCCAGGATAATTTGCTTTATCTAAAAATAGAATAAAGTTTAAATTTCATAGCTGGTTCCAATCTTTTCTAAGCAAAAAGGTGAACATTGACAAATAATAAGCTCATCATGCATGCATATGTATCTCTATTCTCTACGTACGTATGCACATAATAAAAGTGAGAGTATATGTGTCGTCTCTTTTGGTGGTGATAAAGAAAAGCAGAATTATTCTTTGCACTCCATCACAAGAAAATAACATATTCACTCATACAAATATCCCCACTTCACTTTCATTCAATCTTACTACCCATTTCGCCCTTGTGTTTCTTGATTTTGCAGTGAAGATATCAATCCATCCTATTGCTTTGGGACGTCTTTTCTTGGTGATTCATGCACACATGTTCTAGAACGCAAACTTCAGTCTAGAATCAGGCGTAAAGTGAGTTGTTATGGAAGGTTCATGCCTCGCATGGTTGTAAGTTCCAAAACATTCTTTATCGCATGGTTGTACTGTGCGATCTTACGTCTAGGTAATTGCACTTCTTGTGCGGTTATGTATATTGCTTCCCTACTCAAAAAACATTTCCCCCTTTTTCAACTTTCTATAATAACTTAATAAGTACAAAAATAAACAAAATATATCTTTACAAACCCATTTTCCCACCATTTCCAACTGTTTTAACCACCACATTCAACCACCATAAACCATCATCACAATGAAACCATCAACCAATTTCACATGATGTTGCATACAACTACACAAATGTATATATGTGCCGTAGAAAACATTGCACACGATGTTTTTGAAATGGAATAACTTTCTACCAAACCAATATAACCTTCACTAGTTTGTGGTGATTATAACGCCATGTTATTTTCACCTTTGTTACCATGTAGAAAATAAAGCGTAAGCATAAACTCATACTATACCCCGTTTCAATCTTTCATAATAGCTTTAAAAGTAGAAATCACATCTTTTAGAAATTAAAGCCATACACGTTGATTGAATTGATTATCTTTAGTTAACTTGATAAAAACTATATTGATCTTCCAATTTCTAATACTCCGTAATAGCTACCAAAACAAGACTACGCTCTCTGACTCCCAATCTTTGTTCAAAAAATTTATATATAGTTGAAATAGTATATTTAAAAAGTTAGGATTATATATAAAGTTTTGAATTCACAATACCTTCATGTTTCTTCTATTCTAGAACATATAGACTTGCAAATTCAAAGCCCGCTACTCACCCTAATATGAACATTTAATAACAACTTAGGTATATTAGGCCGTAACACTTATTCTTCTTTACCGATGTGGGATTTAAACATGCTTAACTTGTCTCATAATTGTTCTCAATTGTTTGTTATGCTTGTATACATTCTCTTTTGAATATTAGAAAAACTTTGTTATGAGTACAATTTGTGGTCACAAGTCAAGCACTTATAGACACCTATATATTTTTTAATAAATGCTTAAAAACTTTAGATATAAAAATGAAAATGGCGATTGTTTCTAAGTAATTGAGGGGTCCGGGACCATGATATAAACTTTGATAGTTTTACTTAAATAAAACAATTTGGACTATGTGTCACACAATCAATGTCGAATACTTCAACAAGTCATCTCGATATCTCATAGAAAGTCACAAGAAAAAAGACCATAGGTGAACCTCTCCCATCGATTTGACTTGATAATTAACATCACCAAAGAAGCATAGCATATCGTGAAACAAAAGGTTTTAACTTTCATGTGTTAGATTTATCAATAGTTAAGTTTTGATTTGTTAAAAAGTATATGGCACTAAACTTGAATTCTGTAAGCCAACTATGTTTGTGATTTAAGTACAAGCTCATATTTATGTTCAGACCATCTCCATTTCGATAAAGTCCATACTGCTGACCCATCATATTTTTATAAACTACTACTCGTATAAACTTACCATTCCAATGCTATGAACTTCATATATATCAAGTCTATAAAGCAACAATCTTCAAATGTAAGATGTTTTGTATTACAACTACTTGAAATTATTATTAAAAACCTTTAAAGAAAGCTAATTAGTTAATAAAAGTAAAAAGAAAAAATTATTCTGCACAAAGTAAAAAAAAAAAAAAAAAAAAAAAAAAAAAAAAAAAAAAATTGTTTATATTAGATTAGGTTAATTCCCATGCTCAATTATTATTAATGATCAAGTATAAATACATCTCAAGTCTTGCACAATAAGATAACTAATATGGGCTAAGCTCAATAGAAAACAATGCATAGGCTAATAATCATTCGGCTAATACTCCCCCGCAGTTGGAACGGGAGGTCTTCGAACATTTAAACTGGAGCGAAACTCGAGAAATAAAGCACTTGGAAGGCCTTTGATAAAGATATCAGCATACTGAAACATCGAAGGAACATGAAGGACACGAACTTGTCCAGATGCCACAAAATTATTCTCACAAAGTAAAAAAAAACTTGTTTATATTAGATTAGTTTAATATTGGGAAAATTGTCTAAATATACATTCAACTTGCCACCTTTTACTATTGTATACACGTAACTTTTTTTTTTCCTATTAAATACACGATATTTCTTAATCTTTCCTATTATATACATGAACTTTCTTAATCTTCCTATTGTATACATGAATCTGACGTGGCATGAAGATTAAGAAAGTTCATGTATATAATAGGAAGATTAAGAAAGTTCATGTATATAATAGGAAAAAAAAAAGTTACGTGCATACAATAGTAAAAGGTTGCAAGTTGGATGTAGTTTGTAGGATATTCATTAGTAGAGTAATGAACTTGTGCTTTCAGTGGCTTACAACATCACATTTAATCATCTTAAGTCAAGGTTATGATCTGAATTCGTGTGGATCTTGTGAAAATCTCACCTTCACAGCCATTAAAGGGATGTTTCGATTTAGTTAGTTAGCTGTGCTCTTGAGGTTTGTAGTTGTTAACCCTGGTTGAAAACTCTTTCTCAGTATCAAATTAGTTTAATCAAGACTTAACATTGGGAGTCATAGAGTAAAAAAGTCAAAATCTCTCTTATAGGATCATGGCAGTCAACTGTTGGAGTTTTAAGAAATACATAATCATTAAATCAGTTTAAATTTAGATAAGTTTACTTAATTTGGACTCAAGGTAGCTTAATACAACAATGTCAGTCATTTAGAGTTATGCATAAGTCACCAAAGTCAACTTGTGTTCAAGTGTTCAAAAGTCAAAATTGTCAATTCTGAGAAATGGGACAAGGTTTGATGAAGTGCACAAGGTTTATTGTTGGGTGAAATCACAATGTTTTTGGCATTCTGTAATTTTTGCTAGCTTGTTTATCCAAATCAAAAAGAAAAATTCAATTTGAAACAGATTTGGTCACTTAATTTTGACTCAAAAGTTGGGTTGGTGAGCAAAAAGGTACCCTGCACCCAGCTTTCAGTTCTGACCCATGTCTTTTTAAACCCACTATGACTTGCTCCAAATTTGAGCATTTTGCTTGATCTTTGTTGCTTTTGATACCTTGTTAGCCTGCTTTGTTTGGTACATGTTTGATTTGGCCCTATTAGCTTATTTACTAGCTTACTTAGGCTTCAAAACTTGCTTCTTACTCACTGTTGCTGCTGATAAGTATCTAACTGAGCTTGGTTGATTTCATATGCCTGTGTGATCATTGTCATTCAATTGTTTTAGTTTGTCCTAGTTTGTCATTTACCTGCTTGTACTCAAGAGCTTATTGTGTTTTTTTACTGCTTATTCATCACAAGCTCACTTAAAACACAAACCTCACCATTGTGAGATCCTTGCTTGTTCATTGCTGTGACTTTGTGTTTTTTTTAGCTTGTATAAGGTTGCTTGAGGATAAATTAGCTTGTGCTTAGCTTAGATTCCACTAGTGTGCTTATTTGTGCAACTGCTATTCATTTTGTACATCAGCCTACTGACCCAGTTTCCCAACACCACAACAAGCTCAAACCTTGAGCTTAATCCTTGGTCTTGGACAATTTGGAAAGCCTTTCTAGTAGACTTTTAGGTTCCACATTCATTTTGTACCCTGGGTTACCCCTGTGGGCCCCACCAAGGGCTGCAATTAAGCCATTTAGCCTGTTTGGTCTGAGTGCATTGTGGAATTGCTTATTTGGTCTGTGTGGCTTATTGAACATGAATTCCTTTGATCTTTAGAATAGTTATGGTGTATTTCATCTGTCTTAAGCTTCTTCCAAGCTTGTGAGACCCTGGGCAGCTTCTTGTGAGCTATTTCAAGCCTTAAGCTCTTTAAACCCCCAACTATTTGGCTTATTTTTATGCACAGTGGTGGGTGGTGGCTGTGGTGGAGGTGGGTGGTGGCTATGGTGGAGGTGGGTGGTGGTGGAGGTGGGTGGTGGCGGAGGTGGGTGGTGGCTGTGGTGGGTGGTGGTGGCTGTGGTGGGTGGAGGTGGGTGGTCTTAAGTTACAGGGACCTATTATATACATGAACTTTCTTAATCTTCCTATTATATACATGAACTGTCTTAATCTTCATGCCACGTCAGATTCATGTATACAATAGGAAGATTAAGAAAGTTCATGTATATAATAGGAAAGATTAAGAAATATCGTGTATTTAATAGGAAAAAAAAAAGTTACGTGTATACAATAGTAAAAGGTGGCAAGTTGAATGTATATTTAGACAATTTTCCCTTTAATATTACTATATTTGTAAAACGTAAGAAGGTTCTTTCTAATATATATACATAGACTTAACCCGTATAATAAAGTAAGTTACTATCAACCGTATCTATAGAATACAAATCAAAAGTTTTACTCATTCGTCTTCCGGGACACTTGTTTTGAACACCCCGATACGTTTTTCGGACAACAGGACTAATTCGACCACTTCTTTTGTGACCAATTTTACTTTTGTGGTAAAGCCCGGGAAACCCGTGTCAGGCGGGGGCGTGGCGTTTTTCTTGAGCCCGGAAAACGACACGCTCGGGTCGCCTGACGGGTTTTGGGCTTGGTCAACGCTTCGGAATTGACCAAGAACAAGTTTATTGCGGTGGAATATGATACCCGACTTGACCCGCATTTTAATGACCCGAATGATAATCATGTCGGGTTGGATATTGATAGTTTGGACTCGATCGCGACCGTTGAAAAAAGGGGGGGAGTTTAGTTCTTGGGTGGAGTATTATCATGATTTGAGGTGTTTAAAAGTGTTTTTGAGTCGGGACCCGGTTCGACCCGAGAACCCGGTTTTGAACATGAGTGTCGATTTTTCGAGTTATTTTCAAGAGTTTATGTATATGGGGTTTTCGGGGTCGAGTCAAGGGAGTACCGAGGCGCATTTGGTTGAAAGTTGGGGGTTTCGGTCTTTTGGGCTTAAAAGGTTTAATCCGCGTGATCCACATAATGTTAGTGATCACACGGTTCAGGTTCGTGTTCGTGATAGAAACTCGAGTTATAGAAAGTATAGTAAAAAGATCGGGTTTGGGTTTGAAATAGGTGGTCCAGTTTTTGTTTTCGCGGGATTAGTACTTTTTGGGTACGTTTCGGTTAAAAGATGGCGAGAGATAAAAAACGACAAGGCCATAAAAAACGAGTTTAGAAGAAAACCGAGGCAGTATAGGTATCGAGAGCTAAAAATCGCGACGAATGACTTCCATCCGAGTCGAGTTATAGGTCATGGCTCGTTTGGGACAGTTTACAAAGCGTTTTTAGTATCATCAGGCACGACAGCAGCTGTGAAACGGTCTAAACAGTCTAGTGAAGCGAAAAACGAGTTTTTGTCAGAGTTGTCGGTTATCGCAGGTTTGAGACATAAGAACCTTGTTCAGTTGCTAGGCTGGTGTGTCGAAAAACGGGAATTGTTACTTGTTTACGAGTTAATGCCTTATGGAAGCATTGATAAAGTGTTGTATCAAGATCCTGATCACTGGGGCTTTTTGAAATGGTCACATCGATATAAAATAGCAGTAGGTTTAGCTTCAGTTTTGGCTTATTTGCATCAAGAATGTGATAAGTTGGTGATTCATTGCGATATAAAGACGAGTAATGTGATGTTAGATGCAAATTTTAATGCTCGGTTAGGTGATTTTGGGCTAGCTAAGTTGATTGATCATGATAAGAAGCAGAGTCCTATCTCGACTTTAACAGCTGGAACAGCGGGCTATTTAGCACCCGAGTATCTACATTGTGGAAAGGCTAATGATAAAACCGATGTTTATAGCTATGGGGTAGTGGTGCTTGAAATTTGTTGTGGTCGAAAACCTATAGAGAAAGAGCCCAAAAGTCAGAATATGGTGAACTTGGTTGATTGGGTATGGGGTTTATACTCGAGTGGCAAGGTTTTGGACTCGATTGATGTTCGACTAAACAGGGTGTTTGATGAGGTGGAAGGTGAGAGGCTTTTGATGGTCGGGTTAAGTTGTGTGAACCCGCTAAGTGAAATGAGGCCATCGATGAGACGAGTTTTGCAAATACTGAATAACGAGGCGGAGGTAATGAATGTGCCTGTGGTGAAACCCAAAGTGAGTTTTTCGGCTAGTATGCCTATGAGTGTTAAGGATCTTGTGTCGTGTTCAGATGATGAAACTGAAAGTATGATCGATAGTTGTAAGACCTGGTCGGATGATTAGAAAGTTTGATGTTTTGTTATATTGAATATTGATTTGTTTGTAAAGTTTTGTATATATATTTTGATCATGTTCAGTTTGAAATGTTTGAGTAGTTCTTTGTTGGGTAAAAATGGTCTTTTACCATGTGATGAAAGTAAAATCTACTGGATGTCGCGGTTTCAGCATCTGAATGATGCCTGTTAGCTTATATTGCTCTTTTATATTATGATTTTGATGTATGTATACGCTTCTTGTATTCGTTGTTCCTCGGGAAGTAGTTAAGATGGTTGAAATCAGTTGGTGACAATTTCGCCTGTCATGTAATTAATCAAGTCATTAATTTTTTTTGTGAAGAAATAACTCTTGTAATCTAAAACTAGGCTCAATTTATGAAAAAGATCTGTGAAGACACCGCATTAAAAAACTAGTCAAAATGAGCAGATAGAGTAACATTACAAAATGAGTATGGGTCAAAATGGGTACCAAAAATCAGAAGCAGTTAGTTTCAATATAGAGTGCTTCAAGATCATTCTAGATGATTAAAGGGTGCTGTAATCATTGTCTTTGAATAAGTGAAGGTGAAAAAAAAAAAAAAAAAAAAAAAAAAAAACCTGGTAAACAATGTCTAAGTAACTGTGTTTACTTCAAGTTTTATAAGATTATCACTCAAATACGTACATGGAAAACTGTATGTACTTCATTTGGGTTTTTCAGGGTTTAAGTACCTGTATGATCACCACTGAAAAGCAATAAAATAGAACTTTGTAAACTTTGGTATTGATAGTAGTGGCAAGACTAGCGGGTTGGGCAACGGGTCATAAATGTTAGTACGGGTGAGAAGGACGAGCCTACAAACACTTATTTCTTTTTTTCTTTATTTATACTAACGAATTGGTGCGATAAATTTTGTTATAAACTACTCCGTATATTTTTAGGAAATAACTTATCAGTCTAGCAGTCGAAAAAGGTATTATGCAATTAAATGCCTTTTGGATGACATTGTAACCCGGTTGACCCGCTTGACCTATATGCTATATTTCGTTATAGTTGAATTTATGGCTTAACCCATTAGATACAAAACATTATCCAGTTCGACCCATATATACCAAAATGGGTCAAAATTGACACCCATGGTCAGCTCCTTTTGGATTCAAAGGAATTAAAGAACACGGAAGCTGGCGAACAATTTGTAGTTAAAAACGTAGCCGACATTTTCGTTGAAGTGATATCCAGTGTTATCCGTGTTCAAAATATATGAAGTACGTTATGAAAACGGGACTTACTAGAAATGTTCAATGTAAGAACTAGAGGTGTGAAAATGGGTAGGTAATACGTCAAAACGGGTTTCGGTTTAAATAGTTGTAAGACGTCGTCTGATAGCGTGTTTGAGATTCATATCGAATGGTCAACTGATTAACAAGTTTATGTTTCGTTAGATTGACATATTTGATATGTTTGTAATGTTTTGTTATGTATTTTGAAGCTGTCTGTAAGTGCTCGACTTGTGGCCACAAATTGTACTCATAACAATGTTTTTCGAATATTCAAAAGAGCATATGTATACATTCATAACAAACAACTCAGAACAATTATGAGAAAAGTTAAGAATGTCTAGAATCCGACATCGGTAAAGGAGAATAAATGTTACCTCCTAATATATCTAAGTGTGTATTAGATGTAGAAATTTTATATAAAATCGTATCTTTTTATATACTATTCCAATTCCAATTATATACATAAATGTTTTGGTAACTAATATTAGAAAGTGGAAGATCAATATAGTTTTTATCAAGTTAACTAAAGATAATCAATTCAATCAACATGTATGGCTTTAATTTCTAAGAAATGGCCACAAATTGAGTGTGAGTATCATTTTATGATTACGCTTTGTTTTCTACATGGTCACATAGGTGAGAATAGCATGGCGTTATAATCATCACAAACGAATGAAGGTTGTATTGGTTTGGCATATAGTTTTTTCGTTTCGAAAGTATCATATGCAAGCTCATAAAAAAAAAATCAGTCTTGCTTGTAGACTCGTACGATATTAAAATCTCGATCTCATAAAGCTAAACAAGCATCGAGCGTGCAGCTCTAAAATAACTCGATATGAATATCACTACTGGTCAAGAATGGTCAAACAATTGCTTGATATGCATGTAACAAACCCTTAAAGATATATACTTATATGTACGTAATACTGTAATTAACTTCTTTAATCTTATATGTGATCAAAATTTATCTTATACATTACCAGATCAATGTTTTCTTTCTTGCATATAAAACGATTTTATAATCAACATACCCCAATTGCCGGTTAACTTAATCTTATAAGTGTATGAAATCGACTATCGAGTTTTGTAGATGATCACGAGTAGACAAAAAGTTTTTTTGACATATATTTTATTTGGGCTTAGTGGGCTCTTTATCTTTAAGCCCATTATCTTGCAAATGAAATTTTATTATACCCAAATATTTCAGAGCTAGCTTCACGCCTTCACGGAAGTGTAACTTACCATATTTTATAATTGGGATAATTCCATATTTACCCAATCTAAACATGAAATTGTCATATATACCCAAAATACAATTTTTGATAGCATGATGTACAATGCACTTAAAGCATGTTTTGGGTAAATATGGCATTATCATGTTTTAGTTGGGTAAATATGGAATTGCCCCTTTATAATTTGAGTTAATTTTATGAATGGTCCCTGTGGTCTGTCGGGTTTAACGGATATAGTTCTTTTATTTTTTTAACGGATCCAGTCCCTATGATTGCGACCCATAACGGCTTTGGTCCCTTGACCAATTTTTCTGTCAGTTTGACCGTGAAGTACTTGTTTAGTGGGTTGATATGACAAATATACCCTCATCTTCTTCTTCAATCATCACCTCCTCCATTATTTCTGTCAAAACCCACTCATACACAAAGATCTAAACCATCTATTTAGAAAACACCATTACTTTTTCAATCTTCTTCTTTAAATTATCTCAAGAATATATTAATCACACAACTAACAAGATATCATCAATGCAGCAACAATGTCATTCAAGGTACTAAATTCTAATTAAAGCCTAAATACACATGGAGCTTTAGTCCAATGGGTGGAGCACTTGTGCACGAGTCAATAGACCCGGGTTCAAGTCCCACTCTTGTCCTAAAGTTCTCAATGGTACCATCCCCACCACAAATGCTCAGATTGACTGGTCAACGAGGGGTCTATTGGAGAAAATGGTCAGGGTTCAAAGCCCACCTCCTGATTAGTACAGTCACTGGGACAGTGCTCATAACCTGAGGCCGGGTCTTTGGGGGAGGGTCCGGTTGGCATTCTTATGATTCATGGGACAGGATGATTCCACCACTCTTCACCTTTTGG
The DNA here is from genome assembly GCA_030686995.1 of Artemisia argyi. Taxonomy (NCBI): domain Eukaryota; kingdom Viridiplantae; phylum Streptophyta; class Magnoliopsida; order Asterales; family Asteraceae; genus Artemisia; species Artemisia argyi. The sequence continues at coordinate 21,307,030 of CM060680.1, read as the reverse complement.
AGAATTAAAGCCTAAATACACACAAACATTAAAAAAACTGAACTTGAGATAGGCTTGTATTCCATTAACCTTTTCACCATGGATAAAAGAGCAGGTCTTGTATTTCATTTTTTTTCATACTTCCATAGCTTTTTTTTTTTTTTTTTTTTTTTTTTTTTTTTTTTTTAAAGCAACTGTAAAACAAAACAAAACAAAACAAAAAATAAAAAATCCATATCAATCTTTAAAGAAAAATCCATGATCTAATAACAAAAAAACAACACAAAACCATTAAAACAAAACAAAAAAAAAAAAACATAAAGAAAAATAAATCATAAAGAAACCAATTGGCCTACTTGTACTCCCGTATTGAAAGTATATAGAAGTGCATATTTATAGATAGATAATTTAATTCTCGTCGGAATAGTACGATTTTTTTTCGCGTAACGATTAACGGTTTACGAGATATTTAATTTTTTTTAATGTGAAAGTTTAATTTAATTGTTTTGATTAAAAAATAAATGTTCAGAATTAGTTTAATTGGATATATAATAAATATGATATCTATATTGAACTTTTGCCATCTTATATACTTTGACCCTAAATGCTAAAGCGGACTTGGTCGACACGGTGGTGAAGGTTGATCTGCTCACTGTCATTGTCCCTAAAGGTTAAGATTATCATGTTGTTGTTTATGCTTTTTAGTTATGTTGTCTAAATGATGTGATTATACATCACTAATCCAACTAACTCATACCCACGCAACACCTCTTTCTTCTTCCAAACACTCCCTTCCGAAAACCTCACTTTTAGCGGAGACTCGTTTTCACGCCAAGGCATCGCGACGCTAACAGCGGAGTCCGACACGCCGAGTTCGTCTTCCAGGACACTTGTTTTAAACCCCCCGATACGTTTTTCGGACAGTAGGGCTAATTCGACCACTTCTTGTGTCACCAAATTTACTTTTGTGGTAAAGCCCGGGAAACCCGTGTTGGGGGGGGGGGGGGGGTTGGAGTTTTTCTGGTTGCCAACGGGTTTTTGGGCTTGGTCAACGCTTAGGAGTTGACCAAGAACAAGTTTATTGCTGTGGAATACGGTCATTGTTAAGTTAATTACAGTCACTTGTTTTCTTGTCGTTTGGGTCAAATTCAGCTTCATTTTTTTTTTTTTTTTTTTTTTTTTTAATTACTGTAAATTGTTATGACTATTTTTTGATTGTTTGACAGATTTTGATCAACCACACTATCGTAGTCCTACATTCTTAAGCCCATTGAAGAACTCATTAATGCATACAATTCATATGCAGATCATGTGCCTTTTTGTTTAGCTTTAGACATTCAGTTGTGTGTAGCCTGTAGAAATGAACAATAATTTGTTGTTGAATGATTCTCAGCCTGTAATTATGTTTATCTCGAGTTGGTTATCAGTTATGAGTTATGATTTTAACACATTAGTCTATGCATATCATTATAACTTATATACTTGAATCAAGTCATGTCGGTGACTTTTTTATTCTGTACGATATAAAATGTTAGAAGTGGGATTTGAACGAAGCCAGACCAATACTGAATACACTACAAATGTATATATGTAGCGAAGAAAACATTGCACAATGATGTTTTCGAAACGGATTATCTTTCTGCCAAACCAATATAACCTTCATTAGTTTGTGGTGAATATAACGCCATGCTATTCTCACCTTTGTGACCGTGTAGAAAACAAAGCATAAACATAAACTGAAATAGTATATAAAAAAGTTAGGATTATATATAAAGCTTTGGCCGAACAAGGTTTCATGTTTCTATTATAGAACATGTAGACTTGCAAACCCAAAGCCCATTACTCACCCTAAGATGAACATGTAATACACGCTTAGGTATATTAGGCGGTAACACTTATTCTCCTTTATCAATGTGGGATTCTAGACATGCTTAACTTTTCTCATAATTGTTCGGAGTTGTATGTTATGGATGTATACAAGCTCTTTCGAATATTGGAAAAACTTTGTTATGAGTACAATTGTGGCTACAGGTCGAGTACTTATAGACAGATTCAAAATATATAACAAAATGTTACAAACAAATCAAATATAACCTTCATTAGTTTGTGGTGATTATAACGCCATGCTATTCCAGACCCTAAAAAGAACCTTGCAATTGCCAGGCCAGACCCTAAAAAGAACCTTACAACTTTGGTCAAAGCATTTGGAGAGTGTTGTCCATTAAGTAGCTCTCATTTTTTATATTTTGGTTGCTTGGCAGGTCAAGGCATAACAGCTTTAAGTGTGGATTATAGACCTAAACATTATGAAATCAGTATTTGTAATCAATACCGCATAGAACACATTCCTAAACATGTTTTGATCAGTGATTCAGCTTGTCGAGGCACAAATTCTATCCAATATAAAATTCTATTCAAATACAAATTCTTTTATCCAAACAATTATATCCCACATAGGTTGAAAAAGGAAGTGTTTATCAAAACATGTTTAGGAATGTGTTCTATGTGGTATTGATTACAAATACTGATTCAAAAAATACAAATTCTTTTGAGAATTTTCTCCTTGTACTGACATAAATATTCATGTGTAGTCACTTAAGATAATATTCATATATAATCCAAACCGATTACGTAAACCCGACAATAAAAAAAGCCCAACCCGAAAATCTAAATCAAAAAAATCAGTAAATGTTGTATACCACAAAATGCTAGATCCGCCATTGTATGTAATGAACTGAATATTATTCTGCTATGTAAAAGTTGTAAAACGTAGGGAATATATATCTTAGCACCAAATGATCATCATCACCTCTAGTTATAACAATCTTAATTTAATTTCAGAAGCGATATAACAATCAAAACATGCAAAATTGTGTGCAGTGCGGCATACCAAGGAAACCTCTATTTGCTAAACACAGTTAAACTCAAACCCATTAAACGACAGCTTAGTTAGGCCACAAATTTAATAAAACCCAATCGGATATTCTAAATACAAGAACTCACCATTTCTGCCAACCTAAAATGTCACAAGTATGGAAAAAATACGACGAATGTGAAAATAACAAAAACTTTCATTACCGTTAAAACGTTAAGGAGTCCAATTTTGAAAATGCCCAAGAATGCTTTGTGAACCCTCCTGGTACATATTTGAACTATCATACAACTTATGATTGGACCAACTATAATGAGCTGGCCTTTGATTTGACCCATCAAAAGAACTGTGACCTTTATAATGTGAACCCTTTGTAAACTGTCTACACTATTTCTTTATAAAAGTGGGTTATAATATTTATTATTGATGGAACTGTTTTGAGTTTTGATGATGATTCGGGTTATAAATGCTTTCAGGAGAGCAAGAACTAAGTTTTTATTTAAAAAAAAAAAAAAAAAAAAAAAAAAAATTGTTTTGTTTTTGGTTATTTTGGTCTCGTCTTTTTCTATTTCTTTCTTGTGCAATTTTATATATATCTTTGCAAATTTCAAAAATTTCATATATATATCCTTTTGATGCATTAAATGTATTGTACTTTATGCATAAAAAACTAGTAAAAATGATATATATGAAATTTTTGAAATTTGCAAGGATATAAATGAAATTTTCCCTTCTTTCTTTTGTATCATGAAGAACATGCAGTAGCAAGATCTGTGATAGATTAGAAGAAAGATTATACTTATAATACAACTATGGACCGACTTATGAACAGTAACATTTTTGTCATTTACCTGATTTATCTTTAATATGTAGTTTATGGTTATTGAAAGTAAATGCTTGAGGTTCTAATGTTGTTAGCAACATTTTATTATAGGATAGATGCGGCGCAATTCGATTGTAGGTTTGGATCATTAGACATTAGTATTTGATAAATATGCTCTATATTGTATCAATAAAATGTATTACATGCGAGGTTTTTATTATTTATCGTGGCACATTCTTTTCCAATCTATCATTTAAACAAAAATAATGTTTGCTTTCTTTCCTTTATCATTGCAAATGAAAATACATTATAAATGTAGTTAGAGTTTTTTGATAGTGGATATAGATGAAATTCTCTCCATACATTATGATGCATAAATTTTTAAATAACAAAATGTGATTCCAAACTATTCATGTAAAAGATATATGTATAATAGTTGCTGCCGCAATGCGCAACATTTTTTATACTCGTTTGAAAACAATCAGCACCAAAATCTTTACAAGTTGCGAACCAAAACCAGAGCAAGGTCTCTTTTACACAATTTTTTACTTTTCTTATTTTGATATCATTTTCTTGACCACAATATCATTATTTCAATCAGTCATGCCAGATACAGCAAAAAGTCATCCATGTTTTTTTTTTGTCACAATTATAAGTTGTACCACACACAATTTGGAGTGTTAGTAGAAAGTATAACCATACAACCATTAACTTAAACATGGTTCTTAGTGTTATAATTTAGTAGAAACTCATAGAAATACTTCATTTTACTTATATTGCTTACGAAGGTATGTTTTTATAAAGAACTTTTGATATACATATTACTTTTCATTATACAATATCATCCATTTTTTATTATTTATTTTGTCACAATTAACTTTTTATAACAAGCGGTCTATTTGCGACCTTTTGGCCGACTATACATATTACTTTTTTTTGGGTAAAAGGTCAACGGCCCGGTAAATATATTACTCCAAAAAACATTTAAGTACAACGGATATGAGTGAATCCCATATCTCAGCCCATTACATAGGCGAAAAGCTTACATAACAAGATACTTCCTATTTTCTAGACAAGAAAACAAAACCACTACCACATAATATTGACAAACTCGGACAAACATATAAACTACTTCCTACGACCTTGGAGATTAAAGCCATAAATGGCGTTAAGAGCATCCAATTCCCCTGGAAGATCGTAAATTTGCTTCGAGTAATCATCATAGTCATCAAGCTCATCTTTACGTTCATGACCTCCACCAAAAAGATTTGCTGATTCGTCGAACGTGTTAAGAACCTCCTCCTCCTCACTATCAGAAACCACAACCTCACCCACCTTGGAAAATGGGTTAGCCCTCTTATTGACAGAGGCGGACGGAATAGGATGACCTACATCAACCACAAGAGTAGCTTTCCCATCGATAAGTAGCTTTTCAAGCTTACTAATCTTATCAACTATAGGAGTAGAGCCAACTTCCTTAGTTCCCATTGAATCACTCACAAGCGGTTCTTGTGATGTATTACCGGTCTTAACCGACTCATCCTCATTAACTTCCATTGAACGGCCAGCATCCACAAGACTATACATATTACTTTTATTATATAATATCGGTAATCATTTTCTTGTTAAACTTTATGCATGATTCATATGATCTTTACTTGTGTATTTGCACACTCATCACAAATGTAGTTTGGCTAAGGTGCATTGCCGGATACATAAGCTGCTTCGAGGCTATACAATCTCAAGTTGATTGATCATATGGCAAAAATGGCATGTTTTATCACTCCATAACCAACCCATTGATTTTCCGCTCAAAGCAACCAAACATTTTCTGAACTCAGAGTGTTAGAAGATTTAGCCTTGAAAAGGACACCTTTAATTATTGTTTAAGAGGAGTTTACCAAATGTCAAAAACTTAAATGTTGTCCCACATCGTCCAAGCGAAAAACCAAAGTGCTATTTTTTAAACCCATTTGGACCGATTTAGTTGCCGAGCTCAGTAACGCGAGCTTGCAACTTGTGTGGGGGCAGTAAGGTTATTGAATGGGTAAGAACTGCGGGCTACCATGGTTCTTGTGTCAATCGGGGGGCTAGTCACATGCGGAGGAATGCTTTCCGTTCACTTGGCCATGGTTCATGTGTCAAGCGGGGCTAGTCACCTGCCAAGGAATGAGTTCCGCTCACTCGGCCAGGGTTGACCCTTGTTAGCCCGACTATAACTTTTTAAAATATGGATATTTTATGACATAGGACACAACTCTCTATAATAAATGTAATTTAAACTCACACGTGATTGTGAAAAAAAATTGAGAATATAGAGAATCATTTATCATGGAGTATGGACTTGGGTATAATTTAGAAGTCCTTGAATATTCAAACTCGATAAGTATCTAAACATGATGATTGAAATAATCATTGTTGATCTATCGTGGTTGTGTATGTTTATGATAACGTAAGAACGAAATTTATATCGGACTAGATGAGTATAAGATATTCCAAATGATATCCACAGTTCCACACTATTAAAATATGTTCATGTCTTTTGATATGTGTATATCATTTTTAGGTTGCATTTTAATAAGATACATTTTTACATGTTTTAGAGTACAAAATTAAAAGAAAAAGTTCAGAGTTTTTAAGAGTTTTCGATTGCTACGAGATCGGTTGAATTTTTTCAACCCAACGGATCAAGAAATCATCGAAAACTAATATTATTCTCAACACATTTAACACACATACACTTACGATGTATAACTAACAAACAACTTCTATCTTCAGCCTATGTGGGATTGAGTTTCAAGATACAAGGTTGAAAAGGTATGAGCTTAAAGAAATACATTTCATAATCAACTTACGTTTTTTTTTAAACGTCAAAAATATATAATCAATTTAATGTTTCCTATTTGTAGCGACGTTGTGCGTAGTAACATTACAAGTAACTATTTTTGTTTACCAAGTTCTATCGTTTCCATAGGTACAAAAGAGAAAGTGATTTTCATTTATGAAAAGTCTCACATACAATTATCACTCGAGATAATAAGTTTAGTGTACTTGCTCGTAAAATGTTATCTATACCTTAAGTGGGGCTATATCACTCTCAAAACGTATATAGCTCGCTGGTTATCAAAACCTTTTTAGTATAATAAAACAAGAAAAAAACATTGTGTAAATGAAACTTCTAAAAATGTGTAACATGTACGTGTTAATGTGTATTGCAAACTATATATGTATCAAAAAACTAATCACAATACCAGAATAGGAATTCAATGAAAGTGTACACATTGCTATTTATTTTATTCGAAAATCAAACATTAAACTGAAATCACGCCAAGTATATTTCATATATTTTTAGTTCATATTCATATCCTTTTCAATCGACATATTTTTAGATTGTTTTGGGACATTATAGACATCTCCCGTTTATAAGTTCCCATTAGTACCATGAAACTTTGTCTACCTATTTCGTCTTCAACTCTACTTTCTAACTACATGTACTTAGGACATGTAGCGGCTTAAAAAAGGAAAGGGTGACATTGTCTTCTGGGCTGGACCCAACCTGGTTGTGTGGGCTCGATACGCCTTCTGGTCTAAGGGCCATGTAGCCACAAATTGCCGTTAAAAAAAATAATAATAAAAAATAAATAAATAAAAAAAAGGACAAATATTTCTTTTATTTTTCATTGCTTTCCTAGTATAAATCCGTTCACTTCTTTTATAGTCATCAACTGAGCTCCTTTCAAGATTGGCTCGAAAGATATGCCAAATTTGCATAAAATTCTTGTAAAAAATTTTAAAATTTTTGGTCAACGTGGAGCTCAGTTGGTTCTAGAAAAAAATAACCTAGAAAGAAGCTAGACTTCTAAAATCTGAAATCTTGTAGAAATTCTCAGTACTATGAAGTTGTGCGTGGTTGCAAATAAGATTCCGAAATAGAGTATCTGTAGTGTGGATTATGGACTTTTAGATTTAGACATCCTCGAATATTCAAAGTCGATAAGTATCTAACCATGATAGCTGAAATAGTAGTTGTTGATTGTCACTGTCATTGTTGTAGATGTGTACGATTTGAATGAAAATACATATGGCACTAGCTAGATGAAAAGGTTTTGAAATTTCAACTTTTATTAAAATATGTTCATTTCGTATAAGGTTATGATAAGTGTATGAATATAAATGAGATTTATGTTGGTAATATAAATGAGATTTATGTTGGTAATTTTGCATGTTGCATATTAATAAGGTACATTTTTACGTATCTATCCAGTCTCCACCAAAACATGTTTTAGAGTCCCAAATTAAAAGAGAAAAAAAGTTGAGAGTTTATATGAGTTTTCGAAACTTCCCAAATTTACCAAATTTTTTCAACCTGGAAAATTAACCTGCATACACTTGTGGTATATAAGTAACCAAGAACTTGTATCTTCGGCCGATGTGGGAAAGAGTGTTTGGTTTACAGTAGGTCTAAATTTCTTACGATGAGTAACTAGTATTTGTAATCATGATGAGTAAACATACATGAGTTGTTGACTACTTAAATTTCTTACAGTTCTTGAGAAAATGGCAATGCTTGGATCCGCATTCTTTGTCCTGGCAATCTTTAAAAACAAAGATAAAAAAACTGAACAACATCTAGAGTTAAAGAAAAAGTAGCTAAAATTTAAAACCATTTAGCCATCATCATTGCGAAAATATGTATGATACACTAAAAGATATACAACTTCCAATTCAAGGACGACAAAGGGATTAACCAGAAACTATTTTTTTTTTTTTTAAAATGCGCGCAGTAACGAACCATAACAAATACGACAAAATCCAACACCATTCATTTGAAAAGTCCGTCCTACTTGTAACTTAAACGTAGTGGAACTCAAATCATAATCGAATAACTAGTTTCGTCGTCTTTACAAGTAGCTAGAAGAATATATCACAACTACCTGAAATATTACACATATACATGGGTCTTGGCCCGAATATCCGGTTCTAGCCGGGTCTTGGCCGGAATGGCTGGGTTTTGGCCGGATATAGGCGGATTTAGGCCGGGTTTCATTCGTATTGTGGTGGTTTGATAACATAAGTCGTATGTTTTTATTGCTATGATATGAACTGTTATTTTGAATACTGAGATTCGGCAAAATGAATTACGTGCTCGATCATGTGTTTTGGTAAAAGTATGTCTATATTATGATACTTGTTTTGGCCCAAGCTGGTTAATATCAGAAAATTCTAAAATACTACTTATATATGTTTCTATTGGCCTCTGAAATATGGCTTGTGTGAAGTTAAGAATTAAAAGGTGTCCATCAAAACATGTTTTAGAGTACGAAAATAAAAGAAAAAAGTTTAGAATTCATATGAATTTTCTGATATTGCATGACTCTTCGGATTTTAACCCGCTTGATCATGAAACATTAGAAAACATGATACTATTATCAGCATATTTAACCCACATACACTATGGTATATTATAACCAAAAACTTTTATCTTTAGCCTATGTGGGATAGAGTGACATGCAGGATAAAAGGTTGGACAATGTATGAGCTTAAAGAAATACGTTTTGTAATCAACATAAGTTTCTTATTTGTAACGACGCAAAAAACATTGTGACAACATTAACCATTTTAGTTTTAAACCAAGCTCAAAACATTTCCATAGAAGCAAAATATAAATCAACATAAGTTTCTTATTTGACTTAATTAGTGGTAAATAACATTCAACACCCAGCGAGATTGGGTATATTGTTGTAGTGGTGAATCACATTACTCAATATCGCAACAAACTTATTGATTCTCAAATTCTATTCTTTATCAATTGGCTTTCAAAATATTCTTTCCTTTTGCACCATGTTAACTTATTGACTAAACTGATTTCTCTAAAACATGTTTTATTGTGAGTACTATGAAAGAGAATAAAAAAGATTGAGAATCGTATTAACTTTTAGACTTGATACCTTATCTAGTAAGAAGATAGCATAATTGAAAACACAATTCACAACATGAGTTTCTCAAGTATGCTATGGTATATTAGTAACAAACAATTTTTTCTTCAACCAACGTGGGATAAAATGTTACGAGTGAATTTGAAGGTTGAAAATGGTCTCCATCTTCTTATATAAAAGATTTTAATGGAAAGAAAGAGACAATGCAAGAGTTACTAAAAGTTGTTGAAAGAAACATATCTTGGAACTTTAGATTGAATTTTAGAAGCAAACTAGTTTATGTGTTTGGAGAACTAATCAGATACGCTTTGGACGATAACGTGAAGTTGTATGTCGCTATTGCTCTAAAAATGAAAGATTGCATATGTTTAAGCATTGAACCAAAACAACTTGTTATTTTTTCTAAGAACAAGCGGTTAGCTTTTACTTATCAAAGATCATTTGCGAAGAAATTTTTTACAGTGTTAAAGTAATTTTGCATTATGATAGCCATGGGTTGCGTAGCAAACTTGATCATTAATGCTGATCATTACACAATTTTGCATACATAGATATAATCTCTTCATGAAATTACATATTAACACGAAGCAAAATGAATAAGACAATATTTGTGATTAACTTATTTGATTGAAAAAGTACATATCAATCTTGGTAATGAATAATAGCGTTTTGACTATCAAAGTTTTGACCACTAACATTACCTATTTTGTCTTCAACTCTACTTTCTAACTAAATGTTCGTAAGACATATAGCGGCTTAAATTGCGTGAACCGACAAACACAATGTTATCATAAGACATATTTTCTTTAGCTCGGATTGCTTTCCTAGTATAAAATAAAATGTGTCTCGTCTTAATTTTAGCTAGAAAGATATGACAAATTTTGCATAAAATTGTGATCTAAGATTTTTATAATTTTGCTTAAAATTTTGCATAAAATTCTGAAATTGTAACGTGTAAGTGAGTTGGTTACAGATGATAAATAAGGCTTGTAAATCCTCGGTCTTTAAGATATTTTCATAATACGTAAACTTTCAACTCACTCGTGGTTTCCACAAAGATTTGGGAATCTCGAGCTCGAGCACGCATCATTTGGTTTAGAAATCCTTGAATATTCAAAGTCAATAAGTATGTAAACAGGAAAATAGAGATAATAGTTGTTGATCATGACTATCGTTGTTGTATATGTGTAAGATCACATTCGAACAAAAATATGTACATCAGTAGATAAAAATAAGATATTCCAAAGGATATCCTCGTAGTGAATTTTTAACTATGACTAAAAACATGTGCATTTTATATATGGTTATGACAAAAATATGTCCATTCTATGATAAGTGTATGAATTATCTATAAGAGGTTTATGTTGGTTTTAGAGAACCCAATTAAAAGAAAAAAAGTTGAGAGTTTATATGAGTTTCCGAATATTCCTAAATCAGCCGGGGTTTTTCAACCTGGCTAATGCAAGAATATACGAAGACATACTATTTGTCTCAACACATTTAACACACATACAATTATGGAATATAACTAATCAACAACTTCTATCTTGAGCCTATGTGGGATAGAGTGTTAGAATAAAAGGATAGAAAATATCTTCCTTACAAATGGTAAGAAGGAAATAATTTAATAGTTCTTAACATTTGGTGAAAGAAAGATTTCTAGCATCCTAGATAATATAAACCGTGCATGAATCTTTGGAAAACACACCTGCTTATTGAGATTTGATGACCTTTCCATTATTCCATACTAGGGCTCGCTTTGTTACAAGAGTGTCATCGTATGTGAAATCGAGTTCTCGAAGAATAAGAGACATTATCAAGATTTATAAAAGGGTCAAACGGGTAAATGATGTAAAATATTATTGTTATACTTATACAGTAACTTTTATATATATATATGTATATATATATATATATATATATATATATATATATATATATATATATATATATATATATATATATATATATATATATATATATATATATAGTTCTTGGTATGTATATACCCAATTACATCTTCCACATTTTGTAGTTTTGGTCGTTGCTCTCCAATCTAGTTTTAAATATGAATCGTTGTAAGTGAAAAGGTTATTATTTCGCTGGTTTATATTATACCATTAATGTGTTCATGATGTTTTTCGATATCAGTCAAATTCATAAGATGAACAAAATAAATAGATATGAGTGACTAAATGTACAAACAGTTGATGAAGTAATAATTAAGTACTTTGGCTTGATTGATTGATTCGCCTTAAACTAGTTATCTTTTATTTCTCAACCACTTGTGAATGGTCAATAGTAAAGTCAAACTAATCAAGCCAAATGCTTCCGTGAAATACAGTGTTTTCCCGGGTCGTAATGTCCCAACGAGGTTGTGATGATTTAAAAACGAATCTGTGATTAGTGAATGTGAATAGGAAAGGTATAAAAGTGTGTGTGTGTGATTTAAACTAGGGTTTTATAACTTAATTTAACTTTTAAAACGATTACGTAAAACCTAGATATCTAAAACGTTAAAACGTACACCAATTTAAAAATCAGACGCGACTGCGTACTGAGAAAAAGGTGAGTTTTAAGGAAAAATAAACTACAAGGGTTAAAATTGAAAATTCTATAAACTTAAACTTAAAATAAAATTAAACTAAAAAGAAAACTATTTTTAAGATTATTATATTATTTAATTAAAAACTTATTTAACTATTTAATTAAAACTAACTTAATTAAAACTAAAAATAATAAACACTACAAATTAAACTAAAAATTTATAAAAATATTTTCTAAACTTAAAATAGAACTTGAAGAAAGTATAAAAAATAAAAATAAATGTTTTTGTCTTTTTATGAATTTTTCATTAATTAAAAACTATTTATCTTAATTAAACTATTTAAACTAATTTAAATTACAAATAATACTAAACTAACTTAGAAAATTATGAAAAATTTTATATATCTAATTAACCATCATGGGAATCCTAAAAAATTATAAAAACTTTATTTTATATATTTTTAAACTAGTTAACTAATTATTATTCTATTTATTAATTAATATCTAATTAAACTATTTAAATTATGAAAACTATTAAATGAACAGTAAAAATTCTAGAAAAATTACTAAAATTATATTATGACTTATAAAAGCTAAGAAAAATATAAAAACTAGGTGTTACTATATAAAAACTAATTATGCTATTTATAACTTATTTATTAATTAATTACTAATAAAACTATTTTTAATTCTAATAAATACTAAAAGACAAAATAAAAATCTAAGAAAATTATTTAAATTACTTTAACCTATAAGGAAATTAATAAAAATATAAAAACACAACTTATTTAATAAAAATGTAAAAATGAAAATTAAAATTAAATTGTATTAAATAGAAACTATCACTTATTTTTATATTGTTTTTTCTGGATTTTTCTTTTATAAAACTATATTATACTTAAAATTAGACAACTTTAATAAAGACAACTATTTTATAGCTTAATAATAAGCTAGTTATAAGCTAATATCCTAGACAGTTGACTTAGTTTGACTAAAATGGGAAATAAGCTCAAATGAGCTTATGTGGGACCCACCTTGGTGTTTTCTGGTTCTAATAAGTGTATTGGATTTGTCAAAGCTAAATTTAGCTAAATAAGCTCAGTAGATAAGCTAATAAGCCAAATAAGCTAATCCAAAAACTGAAAAACAACACAGAATGGGACAAAGTTCAAGGGTATTTCTAGGTGGGGTCCACAGTGACTCAGGTCAAACTTATGGTCAATACTTAGAGTCTACTAGGAGGGGGGTTGGGAAAACTTAACTAAAGGGTGTGGGACCCACTGTGGTGGTCACAAAACACCACCAAAGGTGGTGTTGTGACTGAGTCTGCTGATGCAGGGGAGGTTATCCTCCCTGCAGTTGTGTTTGGGGGTGAGTGGGGCCCAGGGATAAAATCACAAAAATACACCAAAGATGGAATATTAAAGATAAAGTGGTAGGCTTTAATTAGAAACAAATTTCAACCTCTCAATCCAAACACATAAATCAAAACAATTCTTTGAAGTTTTGTAAAAATCTGTGAGATGTAAATTTGACTTTCTAAGTAATACACCTATGTTGACTAATATGAACTTCTACTGATCCTAGTTAACTTAATGTGTTATAATAAGATAAAAATGACTTAATTTAAGCTAGAACTCCTACTTATGTATTGATATGGGTGTTTATGACCTTGATGACCACCACAGTTAACTGTGGTGGTAGGAATCTTGTAATTTTGACTTTTCTTAACTAAAATTGGCACTTTTATTCAATACACAGCCTAATACAACCTAAAGTGATCTAATGGAACAACAAAAATCAACTGAGACACCCTAAATCACCCTGGGCTGCCTTAATCCAAACAGTCCTATACAGGCTTGATTGTGAGAGTTTTGAATGATTCCACTGATTTAAACCAACTTACTGATTCATCATTATATAATATGCTAATAAGAACTTACTTAAGTATAAAAACACAATTAAAAACAACCAGTCATCAAAGATCATCAATATCCTATTTCACAGTGAAAACAAAAATATGAGCAACCTTAGAAACTAATTAACAAGCATGACATATTAAACAATATTTCAACTAAGCAACATTAAATAAGCACAAAGGAACCATATATAAGCAGTAGTAAGCAATTAAACAGTATAAAGCATAAATTGATATGAAAGCTTACAAATGATCAATTGCTCAGAACATGTAACCAAGGTCTGTGTACCTTTCCTAAAGCTCACCAATGAGCACTATAACCAGTACAATCAAAAATCACCATGCTCATTTGCTTGTTTCATCATCTTTCTTGATTTTTTTTATTTATTTTATATTTTCTTGTATTTTTTAAGTATTTTTATAATAAAGCTCTCAACTGGATTTTAAGGTTAATGAAACTTACAGAAGCTTTGTCAAGACTTATGGAAGCTTTATTAGTCCTTGTAATCAAGTAATAACAACATTAATCAAACTTGAGATTTTTGAGTGAAACTAAGTACCAACTGATATAGAAACTGAAACTTTAAAATGATTATGCAAAAAGAGTAGAAATACACTGAATTAACTAATTGTAATGTTAGAAAACTTGAAAGTACAAGAGAAAATTAAAATTAACTAAATCGACACTATATTATACTAAACTAATCTAATGCTTTTCATCCTCTGCTTTTTTTTCCATTTGTAGCCTTCTTCTGAGTTTGTGGGACCCACTGGGGTATTTCCCACCATCTGTGAGCCATTGATATGGTCTAATCAATCCCCACCTTCGATTTCACCTTTTGGCGGGAAAAAAGGTGTTTGACTGTTTTTGTTGCGTGAGAGGGTTTTACGGGTATTAATGAGGTAGGGTGAGGCGTGGAGGATAAGGGTAGACAGCTGGGGTGAGGTGGTGGTGAAACCACTGAGGTGGAGGGTGGTTTTGGCTGTGTGAGGGAGGTGGAAGTGGTGGTGGTTTTAGGCGGGGAAAAAGGGTGGAGTGTTTTTTGGTTTGGTTGAGTTGACTGGGTTTGACCCAGTGTTTAATAAACACTGGGTGGGCTGGATGGATGGTTGGGCCCAAAGGAAAGAAAGGGTTGGGCTAGGTTTGTGGAATGGGTTTAGTTTGGTTTTTGGTTTATAGCATTTTGGATCCGTTTGTATATTTAACTAACAAGGACCATAAATGTAATTATTTGAAAGTTTGGGGTAGGTTGTGGTAAGTTTCCAAATTTATCACAAGGGTTGTAATTTGCCAAGTATGAATAGTACATGGATATTTTTGATATATTGAACTTTTGAAATACCCGGGGACTATTATTGACAAAACTGAAACTTCAGGGACCAATTTGTAATTCCTTCAAAACTTTCAACCAGGGATCAAATTTGACAATTTGTGATTATCCAAGTACAAAAATTGACTTTTTATCCAAAATATTCCACCAGGGACTAATTCTGCCATTATTTGAAAGTCCAGGGACCAAAACTGACAAACTGCCAAACTTGAGGGACCAATTATGTAATTTCACCAAACTTCACACCAAGGACCATTCCTGCAAAAGATTATTAGTATAAGGACCAAAATTGATTTTTTCTCAAAGTTTTTACATCCCAGGGACCATTTATGTCAATTTCTAAAGTACAGGGACTAAACTTGTAATTTTGTGAAACTTTGCACCAAAGGACTAAATATGTAACTTTATGATTAAAAAGGACCTTTGGTGACATTTTCATGTTTTTAGAATAACCAGGGACTAGTTTTGTCAATTTATGAAACTTGAGGGACTGAAACTGCCAATTATGCAAACTTTGTACGTTTTTCATTTGTTTTTTCATATTTTGCATTTGAAACATATAAAACACAACTTTAAGATATTTTAAGTATTTTGATACATATTTGAGTGTTTTTGTATGTTTTGGCAGTTCAGATTAGTATAAAATGATGAGTATTTAGACGCTCATCAATATCGTCTAACGTGTGAGCGTATGGTTCAAGACTCACGAATGCGTTTCCACTCAATAGAGATCTCTTTGTTCATATGAGTGTATTGAAAACCTTGATATTCATATTTTAACAGTGTATAGATTGGTACTTCGTAGTATATTTTATGAGTAAGTATTGTTATTAGTTTTATTAGCAGAAACTTAAGAAAAGTCAAGGAACATTTGAAGATACGGTGAGTAAAAATGTAAAATACATAAACTGAAGATTGCAAATGTTTAAGTGTTGTTATAAGAACCTGTGGTTTCTTATAAGTGAAATAAGGTAAGCATTTACTTATCACAATATGGCGTGTTCAGCTTACGTTTGCTATATGTAACGACGAAACATATTGTGGTAATATTTGAAGTAAAAGATTAAAATGGTCTCCACAAGAACATGTTTTATGGTAAAGGGGTTAGCGTTTACCTATCGTTAGTGTATAAATCGATATATCGTTGAATGCATTATGTTTTTGGGTCAGGGATGTTAAAGTATTTATGTATTTCGATACTTGTTTGTTAAAATCTTACTTATGTTGAAAAGAGTATTTATGTTGATATCTTTTTAAAAACCAGCTAGGCAATCCTTTATATAGTTGCAGTCTTGGAGATAATATATACGAGAATTTAACATGCATCACTTCAGCCCAAATCTGCTGGGCCTGTCTAATAGGGTTTATTATTATTATTATTATTATTATTATTATTATTATTATTATTATTATTATTATTATTATTATTATTATTATTATTATTATTATTATTATTATTATTATTTTATTTTATATTTTTCCCCTTATTTTTGCCAAAGAGTGAGCCTTGGTCTTTTAAAATCCTAGCCAAATTGCATAAATTTGATGTCCGAGCAGGTAACTCACTTGGTTCCAAATGAGAAATAAGATTTGAAAAATCCTTGTTCTTTTAGATATTTTCATGATAAATGTACTTTAAACTTGCACCTGGTTGTGAAAAGATTTGGGAAGATAGAGCATTATATTGTTTAGTAAAGAGTATGAACCTATAGGTTTAGAAATCGTTGAATATTCAAAGTCGATAAGTATCTAAGCATGATGATTGACATATCGTTGTTGTGTATATGTAAGACCACGTTAGAACGAAAGTATATATGGCACTGAAGATATTCAAATCCTGGCTATGAATATTTAACTATTAAAATATGTTAATGTCATTAAAGGTTTTGATATGTGTATAAATTATCTAATAAGATTTATGTTGGTTGTTGACTGTTGAGTTAGATTGAACGTGTATTTATTTTGCACGTTGTGTTTTAACCAAAAAAATTAAGATACGCTTTTACATTTCAGTTGTTTCTTTATTAGCTTTCACAATTAGTTTTCCTTTATTTGAAGTAAAAGATTACAATGGTCTCCACCAAAACATGTTTTAAAATACCAAATTGTAATTAAAAAGTTAAGAGTTTATATGAGTTTTCGACAATTGCAAAACCTTTAAGATTTTTTCAACCTTAAAGATGTTGAAATACTCGAAAACATAATACCAATCTCAACACATTTAACACATGTAACCTTATGGTATCTAAGTAAACAACAACTTCTATCTTCAGCCTATGTGGGATAGAGTGTTAGGATAAAAGGTTAGAAAATATTTTCATAAAAAAATGGTAAGAAAGAGCTGATTTAAGAGTTCTTTACATATGGTGAAAGAAAGATTTGTTACAGGGAACGCCAAAAATTGATAATAATGAGTTTTGGCCAAAATTCTGCAAACTACTAGTAATTGTTTAGCATTAGTTGGACGTTCCTTAACTTCTCATTGTTTTATTTTTGGTAAGTCAATTCTCGATTAAGATCACCTTTGCTTTATCCTTCACACCCACCATACGCAATTGTTCAAGATTATACATCTCCTGTCCTCTTAACACCAACTTTTCCTCCTCGGGTTTTAAACTAGTTTCTTTTTGCAGTCATGCTTTTCAAATCGGCTTCGATGATAAAAAGAGTTTTGATGCTAATGTTGATAAAACATTATGAAAAGAAGCATGCTAGTGTAGATGTGGCAAGATGGTGGGTCATACACGTTGAGCAAGGGATGAAAACGGGTTCGTTTTGAATGGGTCAATTTTATATGTTAATATATGTAGAATTTGACCTCCTAGCAAGTTGCCCGTTTATTTAAATATATATATATATATATATATATATATATATATATATATATATATATATATATATATATATATATATATATGGAAAAATATATTAAAAGGTATTATACTTGCCACGTATTTATCTTCTGGGTATCAAACTTTTTTTTTTTCAGAATTTAATCCTTTAACTTGTAAATTTTTCATCTTTTGGGTACTTCTGTCACTTGCTCGACCGGTAGCAAGTTCCACCAGTACCCAGAAGATGAATATGTGGCAAGTATAATACCTTTTTTTTATAATTTGCCCACACACATTTACTTTTTCTGCAAAAACATTTAGCGAAAAATATTTTAAAAGGTATTATACTTGCCACATATTTATCTTCTGGGTACTGGTGACCGGTTAGCAAGTGACAGATACCCAAAATGTGAAAAAAAAAAGTTTGATACCCAGAAGATAAATACGTGGCAAGTATAATACCTTTTAATATATTTTTCCCATATATATATATATATATATATATATATATATATATATATATATATATATATATATATATATATATATATATATATATGGTGTAACTTTCAAACGAGAACCATTTTAACTGCGAGAACTGAGAGAACCACCAAAAACATACATGCACGCCTTCAATAATTGTATTTTTGCACATATGTTTTAAAAACAACACATATGTTTTAAAAAAAACATAGTTGTTCTAAAGAATTTGAAAAGAAATTGAAAATACAAAATTTTTCTTTGAAGGTGTGCATGTATGTTCTTATAAGACGTGCAACGACAATATTGCCGCCGTGGGTAAGGTTTTTGTGAAAAAAGATGATGAGTTCATAATGATATTGAAGAACATAGGTGGATGCTTACGATTATTGATGATTTGCATGTATTTTTATTTTATTTTAAAAGGCGTGCATGCATGTGTTTGGTGGTTCTCTCAGTTCTCGCAGATAAAATGGTTCTCGTAAGAAAGTCCCCCTATATATATATATATATATATATATATATATATATATATATATATATATATATATATATATATATATATATATATATATATATATATATATATATATATATATATATATATATATATATATATTTTTTTTTTTTTTTTTTAATTTACAAGTAAGTGTACACTTATGGAAGTGCTCAGGTAATAGATCTTGAAAGTTTACATCAAGCTCGAGAGGTTTGAGATCATGGAGAATTTCTATAATTGGTTTAAAGACTCTGGCATGGAACCATGTGTGGTCATGTATTTTACCTTCCCCGAGATCACCTTTTTCTGCATCTCTAAGATAGGGTGTTAATCATTCATGCTCTCTAATTTGAGGATATGTGTAATTTCGTTTTTATATTTAACTTGTTGAGCTCTTTATAATTATGATTTTCTTTAACCTTTCATTACTATTTGCTGAGCTCTTTACATAGAATCTGGAACACACGTATCGAGTCGTCTGAAGTCTGTGCATCAGCGTACATTTGTTACTGAAGTGATTTTAATTGGTTAAACAGTATCATATCGGTGATCATAATATGGAAACCCAAAGTAGATTTTAGGCTGGTCAAAACAGGTGCGTATCGAGTCTTAAATTTAAGTTGGTTTCTTGTCAGGTCAAGACAGGTGTAAATCAATTACTTGTATTGTGAAACTTAGTTTCTTGTGTTCTCTCTTATTATGATTGAGTTGAAAATTTAGTTAGAGGTTTCTTTTAATTTATTTAGTAAATATGCTAATCATTCATTTTCAGACAGAAACCCATCTCCCGACATTTTTTTGTCATGAACAAGTTTCCAACTGAAAACGTAATATTATTCTAGACATGCATAACCCGCACGCACTAGATTATACTCCGTATTAGTAACCAACAACATATTTCTTCAAACTATGTGGGATAGAATGTTTGACTAGAAATTAGAAGATATTTCCATAAGGCCTAATACCAAAATAAAGCATCATACTTGTCAAAAAAAGTTCTTTTGAGTAGCGAACTTTTTTTTTTCCTCATTGGTGTACTAAACTTGCATTTAATTGCCAAAAGTACGTACTTTGGACATTTTTGCCCTCAAAATTTTGAAAATCTATGGGCAAAAATGTCATTTTCCAGGGGCGAAAAGCGTCGCCAAAAGTCAAAAGTGCGTAAAAGAGGCCAAAAATGAAAGTTTAGTACCCCAATGAGGAAAAAAAAAAAGTTCGCTACTCAAAAGAACTTTTTTTTACAAGTATGATACTTTATTTTGCTATTAGGCCTTTCCATAAAAATATGGTAAATTGTTATATAAAAGACTTTTATGTACATAGAAAGAAAGAGACATGTCACTTGAAAGCAGCTAGGTTATGTGTTTGGAGCACGAACTATGAGGTGAGATCTTGGATTAACGATAGCTATCTTTTTGTTTTCTACCAAAGCTTGAGCCCTAGTTGGACCTTCTGACCATGAAAATTTATGTACCTATTTCGTCTTCGACTCTACTTTCTAACTAAATGTTGTTAGGACATACATCGGCTTAAATCTGTTCCTAGTTTAAATCTGTTCATTACTTCTTTTCTAGTCATAAGGTGTGGCTCCTCTTAAGATTATAGCTCGCAAGATACACAATATTTGTAGGAGGTTGTGGCTAGGCCTTTTAAAATCCTAGCCAAATTGCATAAATTTGTTGTTTAAGACTTTTACCTCTTTTCGTGATGCGTAGCACGGTTTGTTCCAAATGAGAAATATGGTTTGCAAAATCTTTAGTCTTTTAGACATTCTCATAATAACTGTACTTTAAACTCGCACGTAGTTGTGAAAAAGATTTGGGATTATAGAAAATCGTTTAATATGTAGTATGGACCTATGGGTTTTGAAACCCTTGAATATTCGATAAGTATCGAACATGATAATTGAAATAGTAGTTGTTAATTGTCACTATCGTTATGAACTTTTCAACATCGAAATAAACTAGTTCATTTCATATATGGTTATGATAAGTGTATGAGTTATCTAATAAAATTTATGTTGCTTGTTGACTGTCAAGTGTGTGTATCCATTTTGTATGTTGCATTTTAATCAAAAGAATTCAGATACATTTCTACATTTTTATTGTTTCTTTATTAGCTTTCACAGTTTGTTTTAGACTACCAATTTAAAAGAAAAAAAAGTCAAGAGTTCATATAAGTTTTCAGATATTACAGAGCTGGCCAAAATTTTTCAACCTGACAAACCTGAAATATCCGAAAACATAATACTAGTCTCAACACACTTAACACACGTACGTTTATGGTATATAAGTAACCAACAATTTCTATCTTCAACCTATGTGGGATAGAGTGTTAGGATAAAATGTTACAAAAAAATCTTCATTAAAAAAATGGTAAGAAAGAGAGAATTGAAGAGTTCTTAACATTTGGTGAAAGAAAGATTTGTTGCACGGAACATTAAAATGAATTGAAGTTTAGAAGCAACTAATTATATGTACATGAAAAGAAAGAAAGAATGCTACAGTTAGAGCATGAACCTGTGCTTTTACATAAACGTTTATTTATCTGAAATCTATATAAGTTTTGGGTCATAACTTATTCTTGCAATCATAATTCGGGGTTCTTACAAAAGAGACCTACATAGCTAAACATACAACTAGAGAAAACAAATAAACAAAATCGCAGTCTGTCTTTTCATTTTATATAAACCCACAGACCGGGCTTGGGCCTATTTATCCTCTAGTACTCCCCCGCAGTCCGAGCGGCGAAATCTCGAAAGCTCGGATTGGAGTAGCAAACTAGAAAAGAAAAGAAAAACAAAACATTAACGTAATAAAAGCATAACTTTAGTCGACTAATAACAAAATCATGCCAACGGTCGACTTTAGTTGACTGGTAACAACGGTCGGCTAAGTCGACCGGTAAAAATCCGTACCAACGGTCAACTTTAGGGACTGGTACCAACGGTCAACTTTAGTCGACTGGTAACACAGCTATACGAACAATCGACTAACTAATAAAGAATAAAACAACTATAAACTTTGTTCTTTTCTTTTTTTTTCAACAATAAACAAAAAACATAAACTAAATCCTTAATAATAGGCAGCACCTAAGTACAAAACCTTCGATCCAGGTTTCATCCAAATGTTTTCCACTAACAGCAGCAGCCAACGTTGATCTAAAGGGGTTGCGTTCCAACATTTTTTTCCCTTTTTAATTGATAATTGAGGGGTTAGGGTTTGATGGGTGGTTTAGGGGAGGCGGCTCAACTTAGCCACCTAGGTCTGGGGATCAGACCTGCTCCGATATCATGTTAGATAATGAAACTTGTTGGTAATACTTTATTATTTACCATTATTTATAATAGTAAAACCCTAGATACTTTAAACCCACAGACCGGGCTTGGGCCTATTTATCCACTAATACTTTCAAGGGGTACAAAATGATATTCACTAGTAATAGCCATGGGTTGTTTGGCAAACTTATTATGCCGACCACTACACATTTTTGAATGCTACATGTGTATATTGTGGAATTTACAAATTTAGGTTCACAAGTAGCTAAGCAAAGTTTTCAACAAATATACTTATCTGATGAGAGTATTTAAAATAAGAAGCTAGGCAATCCTTTGTTATATATACAGTGTTGATGACTAAAGTCATACAATTTGTTATTGCTCTGAAAAGATGAATGGATATTCGTCTGAATGATGCTTGTTTGGTTTATTTTGTCCCTAGGTTAAAATCTTATTATGTTAAAGTTAAAAATAGTACTTATGTTACAATCTCATTATAAGAGCATCTACGATGCTTCAAATTACAAAAGACTTTTTTCATTTATTACATTAAATTTTCAATAAATATTATCCTTCAAAAAGTCATTTTACAAACTTTCTACAAAAGCTTTTTGAAAGGAAAAAAGTACACTACAAATAGGCTAAAATAATGAAGCATTAATTATAAAATCTTGCTCCAACCGGTTGAAGAACTCCAAGTCTTTGAGGAAAGCTTTTTGAAAAGCTATGTGTTGTAATGGTAAAAAGTCATTCAAAGACTTTTCAAAACACTAAAAAGCAACAAAAGTCTTGCATTGCGGATGCTCTAAGTAGTTAGGCAATTCTTTATATAGTTGCAAATAATATATACGACTTTTATTTGTAGAGTGTTAGTTGAAAATATTTGTAAGCAACAACCACATAAGATATAACACATGCATCACTTCCGCCAAAGTTAATGTGGCTTTGTCTACTTTTTAATGCTAAAGTTTGATTCCAATAGTTGGACCCTCAGATCATGTACTTTGTGTACCTATTTCGACTTCGATTCTATTTTCTCAGACATTAGTAGCTAAATTTGACTTAACGACAACCACAATATCTAGTGTAACTCATCTTCAAAGTAGCTCAACTAATAATACGAACTATGTCTATGTGTTTTGGAATCAAACATTAGTAATAATCCGTAACATAGTCTTATATAAAAATATCCGACTTTTAATTGCTTATTTACATTTAAGTTATTAGTAGTTTAATAATTAATTTCTGAAACAAAACATCAATCTATTTATTTCGTACAACTTTAGCTATAACAACATACTCATCGTGGATTCGAAACCCACTTACCCTATCTAGTATCAGATATTTAGGTATATTTTTTACCGTTACTTCAACACCGATCAAGAGATAAGGTTGTCTACATCTCAACTCATTCATACCCCGTAGAAGACGAGATCGGGTAAAAGTTGATTAATTTCTGATCATGTGTGCATGAATAATCTAATGAGGTAATGTTGGTTTTTGACTGTTAAGCTCAATTGTACGTGGATTTTTTTTATTTTTTATTTATTTATTTATTTTTGTTAAATTATGAACATTATTTTCATTATTGTCACTAAACATCTTATGGTAATCCATTTTGCATTTTAATCAAGACTTACAATGATACACAATTACTTCATTTTTGCATTTGTATTATTTTCGTTATTGAATCTTTTTTTATCTCTAACCCATGTGAAATTCAAGATTATAATAGATTCCGCCAAAACATGATTTACAATAAACAAGAATTAAAAATTGTTAAGAGTTCATATCAGTTTTCAATTTCTCGGTGCACGACAAGTTTTTCAAACTTGATGTACCACGATTAACTGAAAACATAATATGTTTCTAGACATGTAACACTAACATACACTATTGTATATTAGTCACAAACAATTTATCTCTCCAACCTATGTGGGATAAAATGAACTAGTTATAATTCCCGCGCACGCGCGGGTTTTTTAAAAATTTTTGAATCATATATTTTTATTTATTAAAAAATAAATAATTTAATCTTTGTTTTGTTTGATTTATGATGTTTAATTATAGTTTTTTATTATTAAAGATAATTATTTAAAATTTTTAATCCTATTATTAATTGCATCTTATCTATATTTTTGTATTTATCTTCTACTTGTGTTAATTGCATCTTATCTATATTTTTTGTACTTATCTTCTACTTGTGTTATGGATAAATATAAAATGTTACCTAATAAGAAAATAATTTTTTTTAAATACAATTATTACTAAATAAGGTATGAATGCATTTTTTTGAAATGGAAAATTCCCAATAGGGGTTTTATTTTATTATATAAAAGATGAGTAAAAGATTAGAAAAGATCTCCATAAATAAAAAAATGGTAAATTACTACACCATAAACATATTTTTATGTACATTAAAAGAAGTTTATAAACATATAGTTTATGTACTTGGAGCACCAAACTCGATGGTAACAACATGAAATTATATGTTGTTAAGTATTCTTCGTGGTACCAATCCACTTTGTGCACACGCCTAGTTAAGTATGGACGGCAATTGTTGGCTACCCTAATGGACTTTGACCCAACCCGAACTAGAATTTCACATAGATAAGTAATAGGATAATTTTACATTTTTAAGAAGTTGCTCAATTGAAGCCAGGGTCTCATGAGCTTATTTTTTCGACCCAACCCAACACAGGAAACAGACCCAAGTAGCCAGGTTTTGCAATATAATTTGGTGTACTATATATATTGATGTGAAAGATAGTGGACCATAGATACTTTCACTACGAATAGAGAGAAAAAAATTACTGTCAACATGCATAACAAATGAACGAAAGATTAATATAACCCGTTCTAGAATCTTTTGAAAGCCCAACTATTGTTTCTGTTTAAATGCGATTTGAGGAGCATTTCATACTTGGGCTCGCTTCATTATAATATTGGCATCCTAAAATCGAGTTTTTGTAGAATATGTAAAACATTCTCAAGATATAGAAAATGGTCAAACGGGTAAAAGATGTAGAATCTTATTGTTTAGAATGTATACATGCCCAATGACATCTTCTACTTCAAACCTTCACATTTCTGAGTCTTCGCTGTCGCTCTCATGTACAAATTGTTTAGAAGTGAGTCTCGTGTCTCTTTTACTCTTACTGTACGTGTGAACGACAACCACTATATCATCATCAGACAAACTTTCCTATTATTTTTTTGAATGTGACCCCCAAACTGCTCTTAAGATTAGCTTGAATGATATGCCAAAAAGAATAAAGGAAGATAACAAAGAAAAGTAAAAAAAGATCAAGAACGCATATTAATTATCAACTATAAGACTGTTATTCATGCTATTTATGGTTAGCTTTCAAACCTTTTAAGCATGAAGCAAATCATATAGCTGAAAGCTTAATACTAATCTAGTCACAAGACACTCACGTACACTATAGTATATTAGTAACCAACAACTTCTTTTTTCAACCTATGTGAGATAGAATGTAAGAAAGCGTTGTTAGCAGTTGGTGAAAGAATGATACACTATATATGGATCAATGCCTGCTTATAAATTTACTGCATTATACACTATATATGGGAAGACACGTGTTCTCATCTCCTTTCTTCACCAGGTTTTATACAAATGATTGATATTGCTTTATGGTTCACCTATTTTGTTTGTCAAGGTTGGCAACCTGGAGTTCCAGAGATATCTGCAGTGTGGGAATGATACACCTATAAATTCGAAGACGAAGGTATGACGCTCTTTCTTTTATAGTAACTATTTATCAGAAAAGGAGCAATGTCAGCTCATTTCCGTTAAAAGATATTTGTGTTGTGGGTCAATTCAACCCGCGTTCCACACAAAATATCCGTTTTGACCCATACCTCTTTCATCTATTACCCAGCCAGACCATCTTGCGACCTCTACCTTATGCTTTCACGTTATTCTCTTTAACCACATCTCACACAATATATCTGTTTTGACCCATACCTATGACAGGTTTCTCATTTGATGCTACTGTGCCTGCAAATACCAAATCAACATCTCAGGCAGAAAACTTGTCTACGATGGATGACGTTTCTGAGGATTCATATTCAAATGCTGACAAGAAGTCAGAGAAGCCTTTCGAGACTGAATCAGTATACGCACATAGCGAAGATGAGTCGTCTAAAAGCCCAGCTGGTAGTCCCATGGCGCAAAAAATATTTGAAAGTCCAACCAAGGAGGATTCATTTAACCATTTTGGAAAGAGCTTTGATGCTGACACAGAAAGGTACCAATTGGATTTAGTTTATGGTCTGATGTCTAAATACAACAAATGTGTACCTATACCTTGTTTGGTGGAAAGATCTAAACATGCAGTAGCCTATTACTCTTGTTTTCATTTTTTGTTTGCATAAAAAAATTGAGTTCGATCTTCTTCTATTAGGGGGTTTGATGACCAAGGTTGGGGTACTTTTGACAACAATGATGATGTAGATTCGGTGTGGGGATTCAATAGTGACACAGCTAAGGTGAGTTCATATCTTTTTCTTCAATTATATCATCGCATTCAATGGATAGTGTATAATGTTATAGAAGTGACAGCAAGCATCAGGGGTAGTACAGCGTAAGCTGGAAAAATGCTACTAAATGAAAAGATACAATAAACGCTTTAAAGTGAATTAATAGAATGCATTTCAAGGTACTACTCTAGAGTGGACCTTTAAACTGAACCAATCTAAAACTGGTTTTGTATCAGTTGCGAACCGTTTTGGTATGCAAGTCATAATTTGAAAAATATAAACCTAGAACGAAGCTGTTTGGAATTTAAAAGAAAATAGAAAACCTATCTCTATTATGAATGATAGATATGCCCTTGCACTTGTTACGAACATGGATGATAGTGTTGATGCCACTACATCTATGTACTTTATACACGAAACCCGTGCTCGCACACATACACACACACCCCTCAAGTGCTTCCATTCCGTTTTACAAATTATTCAAGTACTACTAACATTAAAGCATCAGGAGAGGAAATGGCTGAGACCGGATGACAAATCAACGTCTGTACTGAGACAATCATCAAATCTCATATGGGAAGAAATAGATGTAACTTCACAAATCCATTAAAGAATCAACTCTACAAATTCTCCAGATTGTTAACCGAGAAGATAGTCTTATTTTCAAAAGACAAACTTCAGCAAGGTTATTATCTTACACTACACATCGCAACTTCAAAAGACCACAATCTATTCTTGATCCATAAGAAATCCAAAAAATCTACAAACAAGCCGAATAATAATAGTTTGTTGGTATAATAATAGATGATTTCTACTCATATACATTTCATCAAACACCTACACAAAAACTATTAATCTAAATAAAAGACATCGATTAATAAAAAGTTATTAAATATCGGTTTCTCCAACCTTACTATCAAGAGTGACATTAAAATAGATCGATTTTCGCTTGTAAGTGATCACCAAAAAATAGGTTGTGCATTTCATCAAACACCTGGTGGGTGTCTACTAGAGAAAAAGTAAATCATTTTTTCCTTATCAACAAAAAACTAAAACTTGATAGTTACGATTAATAAACCAAACTCGTAATTGGACTACGTACCAGTAGCTAACAAAAAAAAAATAATAAAATAAATAAATAAATTACAATCTTTTGATCCAAACGCCTTCGATATTGGACTACCACGTCCAGTAAGTTGATCCAAAAAGCGCAGACAACCTCATGGCCCCACCATGTTGTGATAGAGTTGGGAGGTCTAGTAACATACTCCAGTTTGTGACGTCTTCTTGTTGCAGTAAATCTTCATCAGAAATTCGTCTTACACCACACTCCTTCACCTCAACAAAATCTTCATTATTCTCTTCTAAGAAACTAAATGTAACAAAATTCTTTGTTTCCTTCCATACCTCCCATCCCCTCAATCCCAATATATTCGTATAATGTAACCATATCATATATGAATCTTGGATTCCTATCACCTCTTTCTCAAAATAATCCCTAATTGAATGTGGAATGTAACCGTATGTATTCAGAGAAGCTCCATCAAAGTTCTTTACAGAGTATCCTTTCAATTTCCAGGGATCTTTGCACTTGAAAACAACACAAGTTCCAAATCCCCTAAACCTATCATAACACCAATCTGATGGTAATTCTACCTTTACCTGATTTCCCCTACTTCTATTTGTAAACCACTCTGGAATATTGCTATTCCCATGATATACTATATCTAAACGATAATAGTCAGTGTCTTGCCTGAAAAATTCACATCTGTTAGTCTGGACACCCACATACCCAAGGAAAGCAGAAAGCTGCTGGTGACTAAAGCCTTGGGAAGTTATAGATGAGTCAAGACACTGAGTCTTCGATATAGACCCCTCGCTATCAATGGTAACATTCTTTAACAGGTTTGGACAATTGATGAAATTATTGTACCTTTTCTTGAATTGGTCTTTAGATGATCCCAACACTTCTCTTAAGGAGGTGCAATCAGATGCATCAACACCATCTAGGCTGGGTGGAAGTTCGGGCAACACTTCCAGCTTCTTGCAACCATCAACATCAAGCCATCCAAGACTAGAAAGTTGACTCATACTTCCAGGCAAGCTAGTAAAATTGTTCCCTTTTAATTCTAGTTCCTTTAGACATGATAAGCCTCCAATGCTCTCAGGCACTTGTTCTAAATTGCAATAGCTTAAATTCAGTTTCTTTAACATACGTAAACCTTCCAATGATGACCAAACAGATCTTTGGGGATGTGGTTGTTTACTTAGTAGTAAACCAAAAGGAGCAGTGATTGAAGTCCACCATCTAGGTTGAATACTCCCTTGGCCACCGAATGACAATGATTCAAGGTTTACTAGACATGATACAAAAGAAGGAAGTTCTGTAATGGCAGTTCTGTCAACATGAAGCTCCGTTAAGCTTTTGATCCGACCCAATGCTTCAGGTAGTTGGTCGACTTTTAGGCACCCCGTTAGATTCAAAACTTGAAGAGCAGCCATTTCCACTCTACTTGGAAAATTCTGAAGCCGTTTGCAGTCTCTCAGATTTAACACAACAAGCCTCTTGAGCATTCCAATTGAGGGATGAATGCTAACCAAATTCACACAACCTTCAAGGCTTAGCTCTTCGAGATTTGTAATCTCCGAGAAGTCAGGAGTGGTTGTTAGGTTACAACAGTACCTTAACTTCATTACTTTCAACCTTCTAAAGCACTGACATGGATAGGACAAAAAAGAATATAAGTTATCGGATCATTAGATATCAAATAGGAAAACATGCGTGTACAAGGAAATACCTTAGGTGCTGTCCAAAAATTATTTATGTTGCTATAAGAAAGGTCAATGGCGACAATGTTTTCAGGATAGAAATTTGAAGGTAAGTACTTGAAAGGGCATCCATGCCAACAAAACAACCTTAGCTCATTGGACAAAAAATCCAAACATCCTGTCAACTTCACTGCAAATGGCTGCCAAAGTTCTTTGAATTGCGAAAAATAAATTTTTAGGATCCGCAAGCTTTTCATATTCGTAAAAGCTTTTCCATCTAAGGGAATATTTTGGCTATTATTCTTTAGCAAAAGGACAAGAACTTCAACTTCTTCTGTTACCTAAATACAAACAATAAATCATTAGACTGTAATTTCTTATACAGAAAAGATTAATACCTTTTTTTTTATTCTTATTAGATTGTAATACCTTGTTTTTATTCAACGCATCATAAAACTCTGATGAAATCCACAATCTGCTCCGATTCCCAGGCATGATGAATTCTTCACGTATAATTTCCCTTGCCATGCTTTGAATTAATTCATGCATTTGAAGAGACATATTCCTTGCAGATACTGTTATCATAGACTTATCAGCTAAAACTTCAATAATAGCAATTGCAGAACAATGATTGATGTCTAGTACACTTGCTGCAAAATCTTTATTTTCCCCAATGAAGGCACACGCAATGTCAAGAAACATTCTTTTCTGATCAGATGCCAAGCTATCAAAACTTGGTCGAAGTTTTTGTTGTATATCTGGATTAGGGTATGTTTGGAGTCTATCCAATTCACTTTTCCAAACATGCATAGATTTTCCATACAATGATCGACCAATAACTTTGAGAGCCAAAGGGTGACCTTGCAAATATTTCACAATTTGGGAAGCGAACTCTTCAAAATCTTCTGTAGGATGCCTTTTCCCAAATGCGTTCAAACTAAAGAGCTCAAGAGCTTTATTATCATCTAAAATCTCCATTTCACAAATTTCATCCACTTTATGAGACCTTAGCAATTGTTTGTCTTTGCTAGTGAAAATAATGAGACTTCCAGGGGAAAACCAATCAGGTGAACCTGCTAGAGCTTCTAACTGCTCCAAATCATTCACATCGTCCAAAACAAGTAGGATCGGCTTACATGCCATCCTCTGTTTTATCACCTTCGTTCCTTCACTAACACTTGATATCCTCAGATTTTCTGTTTTCAGGATCTTTTCAAACATTTGCATTTGAACTTGAGTCAGGCCTTGTCGTTTTGTGACTCCTTGGACATCATCACAAAAACAACTTCCGTCGAAGTAGGTATACATCGAGTTATAAATAGCCTTGGCAAGAGTAGTTTTTCCTATTCCGCCAAAGCCACATATTCCAATCATGTGTACCTTATCTGACCCAACAAAACGCAGCAAGTTCAATTCACGTACACGTGTATCTACACCAACAAGGTTCTCAGCAACATCCAAGGGTCCGTCAGATATAACTTTGAGGATTTCATTGGATATGTTGTCAATAAACTTGAACTCGTACCTGTGTACCAAAAAGAACCACAAATAAATAGAGCGAACTTTCTAACAAATTTATAAAAAGACAAAATTTATTGCACCTCAGTAAATTTAAATGAAACGAAATATGTTTGCAATAACACAAATTTACCCGTTTGTCATTTCCTGGAGATCAAATCCCGATAGATCAGCTGCTACAGATAATGCTTCCTTCCATTTATCCACATCTGCTCTATTTAAAACATCATGTTTGGCAAATGCTTCTGCATAACTCCTTTTTCGTTTCCTCACCACATCAGGCTTGACATCATAAAAGATAATCCGAACCTCATGTTTTGGATTTTCAATCTGCTTGCACTCAAGTATCTTGACAAGTTCCCTTAAACACCATGAGGAAGAAGCGTAATTCTTGGAGAAGATAACAATCAAAAACCTCGATTCTTCAATGGCTTTGTAAAGTTGAGGAGATATCTCTTCTCCTTTAGGCAACTCTCTGTCATCTCTAAAAGCATGAATCCCTTTTTGCTTGAAATCGTTGAACATATGATCCATGAAGTTTTTGCGGATATCTTCACCTCTAAAACTTACGAAGACATCATATTTCCACCGACGAGGAATGGACGTAGTAGCCATTTTCAGTGATGAGATCGAGCTGCGTTCACAAGTAAAGATCACCAAGAATCCATGACTAAGATAATAAAAATAACATCACATGACATGTTGATAGGTCAAATTACATTCAAAAAGTAAGAGTTTTAGACCCACAGGTTATATACAATCGCATATACTAAATATGTGACCCGGGTTCCGTTGTCTTAAAATGGTAGCAACACAAAAATAAGTTATTGAACCACACTAACATCTAAAGTCTAGACAAATTTTAAAATGTTCCCTCTGATTAAACGCACCCAAAATGTGCGCAGTGACTGTATAATTCAATCTTTAGATATTTTTATAATCATCATGGTATGTAAAAAATGGGACAAAGATATATTTAAATCCTATGCCTTAACATTGACAAGTATTATAAATTGTTTGTTTATATAAACCTGCTCATTTAATTTGGCTCACTAGCTAGATCTAATAAACACGTACTTTAAATAAATAACAACCACACAAGATATTAAATAATTATTTACAGTTTGTATAGAGACATAAAACAATGTTAAAAGTCAAGTGACTTTTGTATAAAGTATTTGGTTAAGTTATCAAATTAGACCTAATAAGTTTTGGGTTAAGTGATTTAGCCCATTGGATCCATAAATTATATTGTAATGTAATAAAGTGAGATAATAATTAGACTATAAGAAGACGACTTACCGATTACCAGTTGGAAAAAAGTGAAGTTTTGGTGAATGAATGAATGCAATCAAAATGGAATGCTCAAGTGAAGTTACAAAAAGAGTAAAGGCAACTTTTGATTGACCCCAAGTCAATTTAGAATTTACAAAGAAATGAAGATGAAGTTAAAATGGAAGATGACAAAAGAGTAAAGGCAACTCGGGTAGGGTTGACTCCAAAGTCAAGTTATTTTCATTTCTGGTCCCTCGGTTTCAGATAATATGCAATCTATTAGATTAAACTACAATGTCAAATTTCAACTATATTTTGTGAAAAATAGCACCTGATAACATTATGGCATCCTAGAAAACACATATGGAGTATCAAATTGAATAATTCAAGACTTTCCTAAATAGATATCTTCACCAAAAATAATACGTAGTATTTCTTTTTCAAGGACCATACTTTTTTAAGCGACAAAAAGTATTTATTTTTTTATTTATCATTATTAAAATTTTAACGCAAATCCCACCAATATGTGAATGTCGGTTTGGTTTAATTGTACTAATCCAATTCCTACTAGTAAAGACGTTGAAATAAAGCAAAACCTTTTGTTATAGCGGAGTTATTTCGGATCCACTTATTTCCTTACATTTTGAAGGACTCATTTTAACCATTTAAAACATTTGACAAAAAAAACCCGATCAAACATTAAAAAACATTAACTTTCCCCCCTTTCACCAATATTTTTTTTAATTAAAACTCACTTTCACCCATTTTTAAAAAAAATTACATATCTCAAAAACCGTAAACTGTTAAACTACAAAAATTACACCATCAGTGGTGAGCATTTAATTATTTTTGTTCTTTTAAAAAAATATATATATACTGAAAGCACAAAGTTTTGTTATCACAAAAAGATGCTCTTTACTTCCTTAAACTATCACGCCAAGACCATGACGGCCCTCCACCTCGGCGAGCGGAGTCCACTTATTTGTGTTGGTTGGGTTGTTGAGACCACCTAAAGATTTTTTTTTTTTTTTTTTTTTTTTTTTTTTTTTTTTTGAGCGTGTGAGGTATGTTTGTATAAAGTGAAATATTTTTTTGTGATTGGTTAATTAGTAACCATTACGCCTATAAAGGTGGTGTGTTAAAAAGATAATGTAGTGCTCTGGGTGCTAGTGACCATTACACGAGCCTTAGAACGCATAAAAGACACCTTAATCTCTTTGATATAAAGAAGCCTATAATATTAAATTTAAAAAACTAGCAAATTTGGGAAATGAATAAATTGGGTTATCAAAATATCAAATCACAATTTTGGGCTTTTTATTTTTATTCCTAGGCTAGGGGTACAACATAACTTTAGCCAAATGACGACAACAATAATTCGGGCCACACAGATCTAAAACTAACGATTCTAAAAATATGACAATCGAGCCATCAAAAGACCAAAACCAAACAACTACTGAACAAATAAGTTGTTTATTTACGGGTCATTAGATCAAAAAATAACTTTTCTTATTTTGAAAAGAAGTATAGTTAGCATACAGACAGAGAACAATGAGTTAAGATGAGCAAACAATAAGAAAAGCAATTTGAAATAGAATGACTTACAATTTAAGGATGGATGGATATATGGATTTCTTTGGGAGATTTGATACCTGAATGAATATAATGCAACAAAAATGAAAGATGAAATGAAGTAAAAAGAGTAAAGTTAAGTGGGTTGACTCCCAGTCAACTTAGATACACTTCCAGTCCCTCGGTTTCTCATAAGTTGGCAAAGTTGTATGTGTAACTAGTATTTTCCAGGTGTTGTCGAGGATATTTACTCGTATATTTATACAGGTACTTCTGTTTTCATTTTTCTCATATATTTTTTATAGCTTTAAATTATTTATAACCCAAGTGAGCCCTTTTTTTATGATGCACATAAAGTGCTTGATATTACGCCTCAGTGAAAAAATATGAGTATTATCAAGAAGGAAACTTATATAAGCCCAAAAATAAGCTTAAGCAAACTTCTAAATTATTAATTGGTTGATGGTATCGTATTAACATATGTTACACTCATGAAAATTGTTACATATGTTGTTCTTTTAGTTAGGTCTTTACTAAACAAGTTGCACAAAATGGCGCTCCAAAAATTACTTTTGTTTAGTTGTAAACCAAGTAGGGCGAACACAAATTAAGATGTCATTGTAATGATGTCTCACGTGAATTTGTGTGGTAATGCAAAACCAAACATGATGTTAGTGTGCAAGTACGTGCTGGGTGCAGTCACCTTCAAAGTTTCATTTACTATGTGCCGACTTCAATCCCATTTGTCCTTTAATGTTTTATTTGCATGCTTTTATATTTATCGACTCTCTTAAGGTCTTGCATGCATCAGTTACTATGATTATCCTAAGTGTTGATAGTCTGAAAATTGTTTCAGGTCTTTTGAGGTTACTTTTATGTGGTTAGTGTAATTGTCTCTCTTTGAACTCTTAGTTTTAGTTCTAGCATGATGGATGGGGTTCTTAGCAAGAGCAATAGTAGAAGCATTGTCACACATTGCTAAGGATGGTGTAGGAACAGTCACATGTAAGTCCAAGAGTAGACATTTAAGCCATGAGATTTTACAAGTACTATCTGCCAAGGATCTGTACTCAGACTCTGTAGAACTTCTAGATACCACTGTTTTCACAATCCTCATTTTTGGTACAGAAATTCTCTATTAAGATCACCTTTGTGTTACTCTTCACACCCATCTCCCTTCCTTTTAACACCAACTTTGCTCCTCGGGTTTTACAGTTTCTTTTGCAGTCACACTTTTCAAATAAGCTTCATTCCAAAAAAAAAAATAATAATAATAAAAAAAAAAAAAAAAAAAAATTGATGCTGGTGTTAGTAAAACATAATGAAGAGAAGCATACCAGTGTAGATGTGGAAAAATGGTGGGTCATATAAGTTGGGTAAGGGATGAAAACAGGTTAATTTTGAGTGGGTCAATTTTGGTACGGGTCAAATCAGGCCAGTTTTGGTACGGGTCAATCCAGTATTCTTCTTCTCAGTACGAATCCACTTTCTGCACACGCCTAGTTAAGTATGGACGACAAGTGTTGGCTACCCTAATGCAGGATCATCCGATCTGCACGAGCATATTTGGGGTCGAGGCCCAACAACAAGCAGTCATTGTCACTTATTCGCTTTAGCACACTCAGAACCTGGAGAAAAAAGTTAATACTTATTAGTCACTACAAAGAAAGTAAGTATGCTACATAAAAATGTGAGGAGCCAGTTAATAAATTTTGTTAAGTGCAAGACACGCACATAACCGGAGCTTAGATGGTACCAAAGAGAATGCACAGATTCAATAGATAAAAGTTGAAGTTAAGAAGCTGTTCTGATCAGCACGTGCAACATTAGTATTTCTTTAAACTAAAACAAATAATAAGTCCAGAGGATCACTTTCAATTTAAAAATGTTTATTGATATCAAGTATTAAGGTGATCACGATAATCATGCATAAAAATACAGGAGGTTGATAAACTACATATGCATTCTCTAAACCAAGCCGGGATTGGGCAAGCAGGTGAAGAAGTGTTGCGCAAGTAGATTGACCACTTAGTATCACATTAGTTTTCCGCCTATGCGGTTTAGCAGCCTCATTGCACTTCTTATCCATCACCTCTTTCGCAGCCTCTAAATCTTCGACTACTTTCGTCTTAGTTGCTTTCTATCCTTTCGAGCTATATTAGTAATCCAGTAGGTAAAATACTCATGTAATGAAAGGGGAATCTGTATACGTTTGGAAAGTAATGAGGGGCATCTGTGCACATAGTATATGGTTAGTCAAGTTCAAAGCAAATACCCATGACCATCAACCCATTCCTTTTCTAACGTTTTTCGCATGGGTTGATCTGTTGATCATTCATCTGGTAATTTTTCCCCCTAAAATCTGCAGTTCAAAATTGAGTACCAACCCATCTTCTACTTGTGATTGTTCATATAAATTCATTCCATTCTAGCCCTTGTCGTTGGCTTCCTGTCATGTTCAAACTGAGATGTAAAAATGTGCCGCATAAGAGATGGAAACGATGAAGTATCATGAATTATCTGAAGTTTATCACATATCAGTCGCCATATATTTAAAATGCGTCAGGAAATAGGTGAGAAGACTTTTTTTTTTTTATGTTGTTCATTATAGCAACGCCTATAAAAAAAACCGATGGCCACACCTGCAATAAGAAAAATAGTTAACCGGGTCTTCATGAGTCATTCAAACAAACAAACGGTAACCTTGATTAAATTCACAACGGAAATTAAAAGCCATGAAAGAATGAAACTAACCTGCAAGTGATGTGCAAACAACCATCAACATTTTCGACATAAAAATTGCAGTTTCGGCACTTGTTGCATTTCTTATTCTTAATTAGCAACATCCATCAGCATGACATCACTTTGATCTATTCCACCCTTGTTCAATTTTTGAAAGTCACTGTAACCTATCCCTTAACCATGCCACTTTGCACTTTGCATAGAACAGTCGATAACAATGCGGGCATCCTGATCATGTTGTTACAGCTTCCCCTCCATCGTTAACTAACATGCATGGCTGAACCGACTTTAAAGGGACAATAAAATTTCTGATATACCTAAAAATGTGGCCCATGTGTCATTTGCTACAGGTTTAGACTCCATTTGCAAATTTTCGGGATATTACTTGGAGGCTAATTTAACACATTTGACCCATGTGTCATTTGCTGTCAATTTCTTGCAAAAGAAGTCCGTTTGTGGCTTATATGTTTTCATCATGAGTAAAAGTTTTTTATGGCAATTTTCCTAATTAGTAACAGGGTGGTTTGGCATTGTGATTTATACACTCAGCATGTAGTAACATTTTTTTACTTTGAATTCAGCATACAATGTCAGGTTTAACCGGGTCTTGGCCGGTTAATGCCGAGTCTATCCGGGTCTTGGCCGGAATAGCTGGTTTTAGCCGGGTCTTGGCCCGACAATGCCAGGTCTAACCGAGTCTCACACTACAAAAATAGTTGATTCTTCACACTTTGTTTTCACACTTTTCAAAAGTGTGTACAATTTAACTACTTTATTAACACTTAATTATGTGTAAAAATTGTTTACATTAATAAGTGTGGAAAAAAAATGTCAAAAAATAGATTTTTCACACTTATAGTTGTATCAAATAAAAGTTCACACTTTTAAGTGCGAAAAATTAGAAGATATCTCCACACTTTTAAATATGAAGGTTATTTGTAACACCCAAATTTTACACACTTTGAGAAAGTGTGGAGAACAATGTTTTGAAAACCGGGTTCGAAATCGACCCGGTCGAGTCACCGGGTACCGGGTCAACCGGTTCGACCGGTTGAACCGCCGGATCAACCCGGTTTTCAATTTATTTATTTTACCGGGTCAACCGGTTCGACCTCTGGGTCAACCCGGATTTTTATTAAAATTTTTTGAAAAAATGAAACCCGGCCGGGTTTTGAGAACCGGGTTAACCCGGGTCACTCAAAACCCGGCGGGTCAAACCGGTTAACCCGGTTTTAGTAACCCGGGTTGTTTTGACCCGTTTTTTCAGCCGGAACCGGTCGAACCGGTTAACCAGGCCGGGTCGACCCGGGTTTCAAAACATTGGTGGAGAATGCTTAGGTCTCCACACTTTAAGTAAGTGTGGAGAATTTTGGTCCACACATATAAGTGTGGACATTTCTTAGATTTTTTCACACTTAAAAGTGTGAACTTTTTTTGACACAATTATAAGTGTGGAAAATTAATTGTTTTACTTATTTTTTTCACACTTATCAATGTAACTAATTTTTACATGTTATTAAGTGTTAAGAAATTAATAAAATTTTACGCACTTTTAGAAGTGTGAAGAAAAAAAGTGTGTAAATTAAACCAATTTTTTGTAGTGTCAGCATGATATTGCCGGGTTTTGGCCAGATATAACCGGGTCTTGGCCATAATAGCTGGTTCTAGCCGGGTCTTGGCCGGATATAACCGGGTAATAAAAGTTGAACTGAAGCTACAGGTTTGAGTAAGGGTGAGCATTTACTTGTATTTTAGATACTATGCTAGTAATAAGGCTTTATTACGTAAAAAAGTTCATTTTACTTTTTAAATGATCAGAGATGTAGAGAGAAATAACATAGTGTAATAACTTTTTTTTTTTTTTTTTTTTTTTTTTTTTTTTTTTTTTTTTTTAAAGTAAAGTGGTCAAAATCTATGTATTAGTTGCTTAGACTTCAAATAATCTTGTCTATATTGTTCAAATCAGTGAGAATCAGGTTCGAATTTCATATGAAAATCCCATGACTTTATGTTTACAATCCGTCATTTTTCTTTTGTGTTGAGATGTTATGATAAATTAAATACGCATGTATATTGAAAAGAAAACCTCTAATTTTTAGTTAAAAAATGCCTTAAAAAAATAAATAAATAAAATAATAAAATAAAAAATGTTCACTTTTTGTTGACCGCCTAGGCGTATGTTTGACCACGTCTTTTCCGCCTAGTTTGGCCTTTGCCTAAAACCGAGGCGGTGTATGCCCGCTTAATGCCTAGGAGGCCGCCTAGCCCGTTTTTTTTATAACACTGACTTAAGAAAACTAAAGCCATTCATATGAAGGTGCCAGTCTGCTTCCAAAAAAAGGTTTGAAAACAACCTTTTAATGTGTTAGACAGCGAATGGTTTGTTTGAAAAACAATTTATGACTTAAGACTAAAACCATTAATGTGAATGTGCCGGTCTACTTCCAACCAACAACTAGGACATATATGTATGGTTACTGGCGGAGCTAGAAAAATTTTTATGGGAGGGTTGAAACAATTTTTTTTTTCGGAAAAACATTAGATGGGAAGGCCAAGATGATTTATTATTATTATTATTATTATTATTATTATTATTATTATTATTATTATTATTATTATTATTATTATTATTTTAAAACACATGAAATCACAAATAGATACACTAACTAGTTTAGGCTTAGGGGGTCAGGACCCTTCCCGGTCCTCATGTAGCTCTGCACTTGT
This sequence comes from Artemisia argyi, assembly GCA_030686995.1. NCBI lineage: Eukaryota > Viridiplantae > Streptophyta > Magnoliopsida > Asterales > Asteraceae > Artemisia > Artemisia argyi. Next base: position 21,267,431 of record CM060680.1, on the reverse strand, counting down.
TTATGGACCTTTCCTTTTGGTTTGGTCTATCAGAATATTGGAATCTTTTGCTCCAACTTTTGATCTTTGTACTTGTGTTTTTTTATAAGATTTGCAAATGAGAAATAAGTTTTGCAAAATTCTCGGTCTATTAGATATTCTCATAAAGAGAGAGAGTTAGGATCAAATAAGAAAAGAAAAAAAATTAACATAAGAATCTTTTATATAGTAAAACAAAACCCTAATTGTTAATTTTTCATTTCAAAAAAATGTATTCATACATTATTTAGTAATAATTTTATTTAAAAAAAATTATTTTCTTATTATGTAACATTTTATATTTATCCATAACACAAATAGAAGATAAATACAAAAAATATAGATAACATGTAATTAATAATAGGATTAAAATTTTTAAATAATTATCTTTAATAATAAAAAAACTATAATTAAACATCATAAATCAAACAAAACAAAACAAATATTAAATTATTTGTTTTTTAATAAATAAAAATATATGATTTAAAAAAAATTAAAAAACCCGCGCGTGCGCGGAAATTATAACTAGTAATAAGAAAAGACTACAACCACATATCTTACGGTATGTTAGTAACCGGCTACTTCATTCTTCAACCCATGCGGGATAAAATGCTAGGATTATAAGGTTAGAAACGGTGCCCATATAATATTAAAGGTTTTTATTTACATGGAAAGCAAGAGATAATGCAAGAATTGGTGAAAGAAAGATAAGTCACTTGGAATTCCAAATTAAAGTTCAGAAGCAGCTAGGCAACCCTTTATTTATAACATAAGTCATATGTTTTTATTGCTATAATAACAATTCGTTTTCCTTTCTAATCTGTGTGAAATCAAAAATTAACATGGTCTCCATCGAAACATGTTTTAGAGTACTAAAATAAAAGAAAAAGTTGAGAGTTTATAAGAATTTTCGGTTACTGCAACACACTCTCAGAGTTACATATCCGAAGACATATTACTAGTCTCAACACATTCAACACACATAAACTTATGGTATATAAATAACCAACGATTTTTATCTTCAGCCTATGTGGGATAGAGTGTTAGGATAAAATGTTAGTACAAAATATCTTCACAAAAAATGGTAAGAAAGAGATAATGCAAGAGTTCTTGACAGTTGATGATTACGTTTACTTATTTGAACTCGTTTATATAGAAATCTATATGCTAATGTATAAGTTATCTTGTTATATTGAGATACTTGTTTAGGTTTTTAATCATGTTCTGCCGAGTACACATCACCATGCATTTTTTGAGTGCTCAATGTCTAATTTGTGAACGTACATATATAGGTTTACCTGTAAGTAGGCAACATTGAGATAGTTCTTCACCTTGTAACATTCATGGGAACATCACCGGCGTTGGCAGTAAAACCCTTGTACCTCCTTTCGGGAGGATTATGGTAACCCGACAAACCCGAATCACCCGACATGACAACAACCCGAACCCGACAACCTGATTCTTAATCGGGTCGGGTTGCAGCTCACTTTTTAATAATTCAAAACCCGACTCAACCCGACCCGATAACACCTCTAATATTCACTGCCCTCACCGAAAAAAACAAAGTTAAGTTAGCTCGTTCTTCAAACAACGGGCTAACCACTTACCGTATACTCTCAAATCATACATGGCTCGCTAGTTTCTTGATTACAACTAGTAAACTAAAACAAGTAAAATCATTGCGTAAATGAAACTATTTTAATAATGTGAGTCATGTTAACATGTACGTGTGCAAGTGCATTATAAACGTGTGTTTGAGATTTCAGTATAAGCAGCTAGGCAATTCTTTATAAACGTGAAAAATACTCGTTTTTGTTTTCACCAAAGGCTCCAGCTTAGTAATTGGATAACATTTATCTCTTCCCTTGTTGTATAGTAACATACTAAGACCGGGTGTAGAGGGTCGGTCGCAAGTCTGTCGGTCGCCACCACTGACGCGTCGGCCACCGTTACACCACCCGACTTGAGACGTGTCGCAGGAGGGAAAAAGACATGAATCGGTTGCATATGCGACATAGCTGAAATGAAAAGGGACGAATGTTTGTGTGTGTGGGTATTTATTAATTGATTTTTTTAGGTATGTTTTTTGTGGTATCTCCGGTCTTCTTATTATATTAAGTTTGGTAAAAAAAAAAAAAAAAAAAAAAAAAAAAAAAACTTAAAACTTGATGTATAACGATGTTGATGGTCTCTTAGTGAGTCACTAAACTTATAAAGATTATTTCATACACCACAAATATATATGACATGTTGATTATCATAACCCAACAGTAACGCACTTTTACATATAAGGTCAAAAAATAAGTAGACAGGTCAAAGGGGGTTTAAAGTTTAAACCTCGGTCTGAGTGCCTTTTATAAGGGTCACGGTTCTTTTTATTTGTCACGGTTAAATCAATCAAGGATATGTTCATTACATCGGTCCAATCATGGTTTATACGAGGGTTCACAATGCATTTTGAGCCTTTTCCCACGGACCAAATAACTTTGGAGGGTAATGGTTCGGCTTCTATTTACGTTAGCTTTCATATTCCTTTTTACTAGTACATTTTTGGGCAAATTATTAAAAAAAAATTGTTGTTTCATCTTCTAGATAGCGAATTTTTTTTAAGGGTAATTGTCTTTCAAATTCATCATTTTTAGGGTAATATGTGACATTTTTGCCTTTCGGGAAAAAAAATTGTATTAGCAAAGAGGGGCAAAAATGTCCAAAAATTTCGCAAAATACCCTAAAGATGATGAATTTGAAAGAAAATTACCCTCAAAATGAAAAAAAAAAAAAAAAAAAAAAAAAAAAAATCGCTACCCAGAAGATGAAACAGTGACAAGTATAATACTTTTTTTAATAATTTGCCCTACATTCTTATTGTTTCATTGTTAGCTTTCATAGTTCGTTTTTCTTTCAAACTTGTGTAAAAATTAATATGGTCTCTACGAAAACATGTTCTACGGTACCAAAAACGAAAGAAAAAAATAAAGAGTTCATATGAGTTTCCAAATATTTTACAACCTTTTCAATTTTTTTTCTAACCTAAAAGATAGTGAAATCTCTGAAAACATAATACTATTCTAAACATATTTGACTCACATACACTATGGTATATTAGTAACCACCAAGTTCTATCTTCAAGCTATGTGGGATAGAATGTTAGGATAAAATGTTAGAAAATACCTAAAAAGAATAGTAAGATATAGTTATTAACATTTGGTGAAAGAAAGTTAGAAGCAACTGGTTTATGTGTTTGGAGCACAAATCATGAAGGGGACAGTCTCGATAACGTAAAATTATATGTTGTTATTGCTCTAAAAATGCAAAATTGCAAACATAATAGTGGACTTATACACAAAAGGCACCTGCTATCCTAGACTAGCTATCTAACCACAACACATAATCACAACACATAACCACAACACATACCCTATAGGTGCACACTATAGTCTAAACCAAAAATCTCGAATAGAGGCATTCGCCCAGGTGCGACATGCTCAACATTCGTAAAGATACGATATGCTTTACGCGGTACCATAATTAATATTATAATGCACACTATAGTCTAAACCAAAAATCTCGAATAGAGGCATTCGCCCAGGTGCGACATGCTCAACATTCGTAAAGATACGATATGCTTTACGCGGTACCATAATTAATATTATAAGAACTCGCAGGGATGCGAGGTGTCCAGCATTCGTAAGGATACGATATGCCACACCGAAAATAATGACAGCATAGTCTACAAGCATAGCAACTATAAATCAAAACATCATAAGTAGTCCACATAAAAACAATTTGCACGTTTTCTCACCCCAAGTTAAAAGAACAATATTCAAGAGTAAAAGTGGGGCTATGACTCACCTCAAGTCCAGCAAACAGCACACGAATCAACAGAAGCAAGAAGTATCTACTCAAACGGCGGCGACTACGGACTCGGCACTTCCTAATAATGTAAACTCATCTTAGATACGTATTCTTAAAATCAATTATTCCGAACCCGTTCGTATTCCATTTTATTTTCCAAAAATCATTTCCTCATTTTGCGTTGGTGTTTGGTATCCGTTGTGGGTGTGTCGACTCAACAAAACAATAATAACGATCTATAGGTCCAGCCGTAGTTTAATAAGTCCCATAAATAGGTCGTCGACTTATATCAAGTTCGCCAACCCGATAATCTTCCACAATATATTTACTCAACTTATTATTCCAAAATTATACCATGTCCTAAAACACATACACATAACGTACTACATGGTAAGTTTATGAGTCTAGATAAGTTGCATAAATAGGTTCCCGAAATCTATCGAATTCGTCAATTCGATACACTTCACAAAAGTATTTATTAACTTATTATTCCCAAACTCCTACCACGACCTAAGGCGTCGTAGGATAGAATATCCGATAATAACCCCTTCGATATAACTAATAAGCCTTATTTAATCCGTCGACTAAATAAGTTAAATAGTCACTTAGATTGGGTGTATTAGCGCTGCATATCCGTGACTAGCATAGATAGTCAAACAAATGGGTAAAGTAGTCTAACTTGGACTTGAGTGCCCTCTAATTTGTTATAACTCGATGAAACGTTGTTCTTATTTCAAAAAGATTAGTTGTGTTCCGCAAAATAATTCATTTTTGTGTTTATTATTTCTTTTATAGAAATACATTTCATAATAAGGTCTTAGACGATATTATACTAAAGGATTACTCAAATATGCGTCGTTAACGTTATTATATTTAGTTCCCGTGATCTCTTATTTATTATATATTCAGTCATTTATATATACACGTTTACATATAAGTGAATACTTATATCGATATATAAGTTATTACGAGTTTTATATTTAATTCGAGTTATAAGATCCAAGTCACATGTCCGAATCATCACTTCTCGGCTCATTGTCCAAGTCTAAATGTTAAGGCGGTTGTCGAAATCAACCGTTGACTTGAAAGTCAAGGTGACCTCGACGTCGCTCAAAGTTCACAAGTCCAAATAATATAAGTCATCATGCACAAAATTTCCGCATCAACAATTCCAATCAATCCGCTCAAACAAACTACAAAATCCGGGTCCGACTACGGCACCCAACAAACCTATCTCCGTCATTCTCAATGCCGTATCAAACCATTGCCGAGACCACGAGGGTCTCGGCCTCCTTATTACTCCCTTTGGCCATAAACAAGAACATCAACAACAATATTAGCAACAAAAATATCAACAACATATTCACAATCCGGGTCGGTTTACCAAGTTGACCCACGCCGAAAGACTTCACTTGAGTCTCGGCTAATCCGTGAACCACAAGGGTCGAACCCGGGACCATTAAGGTCTTGGCTAGGCTCAACCGAGCTCGACAAAACCAACCAAACGGACCCTTAGGTCTTGGCAACATCAAATCAACAACAATAAATCCAAAACTTGCAACCAAGATTAACAAAACCATCAAATATATACTTCATAAGCCCGAAAAACACAAGCCGAGAGCATTAGCTCTCGGTTGAGTCTCGACCACGCCACAAACATCAAAAACCCGGATACCAAACTAATTTTTATAACAAAAACATCATTTCCTCATCATATTTATTCAAGACCCATTAAAATAATCCGTGGTCACACGGATTCGCGACCACATCGAGGCACACGAGGTGCGAAACTCGATGTTACCTTAAGACTCGCGGATCGAACAAAATAACAAGAAATATCGGCGGATTTGATAATGAACGGGATGTTATGGAGGGTTTTAGAGAGCGTGATACATACCAAAAGAAAGAGGATAAGATGAGGGTGAAGATGGTGGTGGCGGTGTAGTACGGTGGCCGGTGGTGTGACGGCGGCGACCGGATAAAAGGGGCGGCTAGAGTTTTGGGCGGTGAGGGAGAGAGAGAGAGATAAACATGATGATGTTGATGTGTGAACCGAAAAACCACAAGGACCATGTAGTATACTTTTTTTTTTTTTTTTTTGAGATTAATAATAATAATAATAATAATAATAATAATAACAAGGGAAAGGGCGGCTAGGCATAAACGCAAGGACCATTCCCGCAAACCGAGCTCAAACTTGTTTTAACAATCCCTCAACACTCGTTTACTCACGCTCCATTATTTTTAAAATTGTTTTTCCACGAAGAGTGATTACAAATACTCCCATAAAATAAAATAACACGACCGATGACAAAATAGCCAATTTAATAATTTCCTAGTGCCGGAGTCAATGTAATGCCTAATAACGCAACAATCAACATTCGCAAATAATATCACACACAAAATTAACGATACGACTAACATTCCACACATAACTCGTATAATTCAAATCACAATTTAAAAATAGACATCATTGAACAAAAATAAATTCTAAACATTCTCAAAATATTAAATTTTAAAGTAATGCGGTTTTGAAAATAGCTCCCTAATTTGCCAGTTGTTACGGTCACCGAGGAATTGCGACTAAAATCCAAGTCCTTTGCATCACATGTTGACTCGTCCTCATCTTCTCATGTGGTTTTTTTGACTGACAAAGGTAACAACCGTCACAACTTAAGTCTAGAAATCCTTGTATTAATTATGCTAGAGGGTCGTGTCGATATGGGGCGGGGTGTAAATTCGTTCATGATAATACTCCCAAGCATATAAGTCGTATGGTAGAACCAAAAGAATCAACAGACGATACGATAATACTTGTTTTTAGCAAGCTAGGATTGACTTCTAATTTCAATTCTCAAGCTGTTACAAATCGAAACCCACACAATCTATACTATCTATAAAGGAAAAATAGTTAAAGGTGAAAGTGAAAAAGTCAAGAAAAGTGAAATGTGAAATGTTGAAAACTGTATATAAGGAAATATTGAAATGCATTTAATACTCTTATTAAAATACCCCATTACTTAAAAGTACAATGATTTATTCACATTGTACAATCAATTAAAAACATATCTACCAAATTAAATATAACCAATTAAAACACAAACCGGGTTGACCCGAGACGCTTCAAACACGGCGGGTTGTCCCGGTTTAATTTGACCCATTTTCGACCCAACCTAGCAAGTTGACCCAGTTTAAATCGACCCATTTTTCGACAGGAACTGTTCAACCGATTGAACCACCCGGGTCGAACCGGGTTTAAAACATTATCCATTACTTAAAAGTACAATGATTTATTCACATTGTACAACTAATTAAAAACATATCAATCAAATTAAATACAACCAATTAAAACAAAAACAGGGTTGACCCGGGACGCTTCAAACCCGGACGGTTGACCCAGTTTAATTTGCCCCGTTTCCGACCCAACCTAGCAAGTTGACCCGGTTTAAATCGACCCATTTTTCGACCGGAACGGTTCAACCTGTTGAACCACCCGGGTCGAACCGGGTTTCAAAACATTATGTTAAATTCCCAAATCTTCAAACTTTTATTATTTTTCGTTTATAACCTATAATTTTTTTTATCAATAAACTATTTGTCGCTATAAAATCCCGTTGCTATGCACGAGTACTTGTCTAGTCTTACTAATGGACCCTCGGCCTGTCTCACAACACAAAACCCACCTATCCATTCTTACATAAGCCCACTTAGTCCTCACAACAAACTCCAGGACAAGCGACACTCCTGCCGCATGCTTTTACCAATTATCCATGATCCAACAACCGGTGCATGGAACATGGACACAGGTGCGAGCCTTCATTTAAATTCTTCAGTTAACAGTCTTAGTAATGTTTTTAATAGGTGTATGTATCCGTCCGTCTCGGTTGGTGACGGACATTTCATTCCCGTCACCAATACGGGTCAAAGCATTTTGCCAACCCCTAACCCACCCCTCCACTTAAATAATGTTCTTATTACACCTCATATTGTCAATAACTTAATATGGATAAAGAAAGTTGATAATACGGATTATATTACAATGTACAACCTAAAAACTGTCGATCTCCCAATAGCCATTAATAATTATGCCACACCTTTGTCACCAACATAAATGTACGAATTCCAAAATCTAACGACACGCAGAGATGATGGTCAGGTTATTTGAACTCGAGTAAAAGCTTTCTTACACCTAGCTCACACATCCAACATACTCGATCATGTTTATAGTGAATAATAGGCCGGATTTAATGTCATTATCAAAATATCTTAAACACGTAAATTAAACAACTCATAAAGTTGTTATTGATGATCATTTCCCATTCCAGGAAAGATATACTACAGTTTCCAATTCAAGGAAGACAAAGGGACCAACCAGAAACTACGTTTAATTATAAACAAATGTGTGCAGTAACGAACCGTCCATAACTAGTTTAATCGTCTTTACAAGTAGCTAGAAGAATGTTGATACTGCAAAACCCAATACCATTCATTTGAAAAGTCTGCCCTACTTGTAACTTAAACGTAGTGGAACTCAATCATAATCGAAACAGATTTACAACTTTAAAAAAATATCCATATATAAATAAGTACATTACATCTTTTACTTAACAAATACGACAACTTAATAAATCTAACTGACAAAGTTGCAACAAAATCGACATCAACTTTAAAAAAATATCCATAAGTACAAACCATTTACTCCATAATTCACAACTAACATATAGGCGGGTTTTGGCCGGGTGTAACCGGGTCTTCACCATCAACCCAAAACACTGAGTTAACAATAACACACGACAAGCTTCTTATTTGGAAATTAATTATTTAACTTGTTCTCTCTTTATTTTTCACACCCTGTGCACAAAGGGTGACGCCCTCTATTTTGGTAAGGATTTCTTAAATCTCTCCATTTCCTTCTTCATGAAAATAAAAATTCTCAGTCTCTCCAACTTCCTGCCTATAAACTGCCTCAATCTCTTTTATTCTCTGTTCCGAAGCCTTGATAATAAACCTTCTTATGGTGGCTTGCGAGTGTTGGCCCTTTCCTTCAAAACCGTTAATAGTCCATGATTTAATACTTTTCTTGTAATTCTTAGCGTGACTTGGTCTCGCGGCATTCGGAGAGACAAGGCTTGGCACAAATAGATGAGCATTAATATGTTTCCAGGCCTTTGACATGCATTTATAGTCATCATCACAAAAGAAACTCATCCTATTCTTCTTTGAAGAAGTGCACTCAAGAATTTTCATATGGTGTACAACCTCGTACTTCATCTCGTAATTATCTGGCAGTAGTTCCCAAAATCGTTCACCTTTGCAGCTTCTTATTACCCATATATTATTACACGGGAGATCATTGCCTCTGTCAGAAAAAAATAGGCATAGCTGGTCTTCCACAATGCCAACGTAATAATGATAATTGAGTGTACACCATTCAAATTTTGAATCATCAGGTTCAGGGAATACTGTAAATTCCTCCCGGGATAAATCAAAGGAAAGGATAAATCCCTTTTCGGTCCCGACATTATAATCAACTGCAAGCCAATGAAGTTCGCCATTGAATAGGATACCAGGCCTGTTCCTAAAAAGCCGATACTTGACTTCTCCGATAGGTTTCCAAGTATTTGATTTCAATGAAAAGACTTGAATAAGTGTCTCGTTGGTCCTGTCATTCCAGATCCCCATAACAACCTTGTAATCATCTGTAGATGAGTCATAGCCAAAACTCAAACACGTGTCCCACAGGTTCGTGTTCTTTTGCAAAACTGAGGGCAGCTTTCTAAGCTCTCTAGTAAAAGGATTGTTTACCAAAATTAGAGCATCTGAGGGTAAAGGAGAGAAGCATACAAGGCCATTGGAAGAACCAACAACCGACCATGAATTGAATTGAAACGCGATCTCATTAGGAACTTTCCAATATGTTGGCATAGCTATCCTTACATGTCCAAGCTCGTTGCTGCTGCTATTGCAAGTTTTCTTTAGATGGGCTTTAGCAAAACAAGAAGTTGATATCAAAGAATACCATGACTTACAAAGGCTTTTGCATCGGAGAAGATCTTTAGGATCCGATCTTAAGAGTATATCTTCAACTAGATCTTCAAGCAAAACCATCGCTGCCGATCTAACCGATATCGACAGTAGTTTCTAGTTTAGGGTTATACCTTAATTATCGGAACCGAGCTTTAGGTAAGATCTTTTGATATCTTACATGAACCTAGCTTGGGCCTAATTATCCACTAATAATTTTGTACCTCATTATTGTTCTTCTCAATCTTACCAGAATTTTTGTGCATTTTTACCAAAAAAATAAGATATACGTTTTGTAAGATATACAGCTCACCTAAATATAGGCAATGAATTAAGGAGCACATAAAGTGATACTTTCTGTTTTCTGAGAAGGTTTAAGAAAAATTCATGTATGAGGTTAGGGATATACGTTTTGTAATCAACTTACGTTTGCTATTTGTAACGATGAAACACATTGTGGTAAAACTGTAAGTAACAATTTTTATTTTAATTGATCTCTAACATTTTCCATAGAATCCAAATAGGAAGTGATGTTTTCATTCATGACAAGTTTTATAAACAGGAATCACGTATGAGATTACAAAAATGCTTAATAGTATACTTTACTTCCATTTGCTATGTAGTATGGTTTAATATGTAGTATGGACCTATGGGTTTTGAAATCCTTGAATATTCAAAGTAGATAAGTATCGAACATGATACTTTGAAATAGTAGTTGTTAATTGTCACTATCGTTATGAACTTTTCAGCATTGGAATAAACATGTTCATTTCATATATGGTTATGATAAGTGTATGAGTTATCTAATAAAATTTATGTTGCTTGTTGACTGTCGAGTGCGTGTATCCATTTTGTACGTTGCATTTTAATCAAAAGAATTCAGATACATTTCTACATTTTTATTGTTTCTTTATTAGCTTTTACATTATGTTTTAGAGTACGAAATTAAAAGAAGAAAAAAAAAAAAAAAAAAAAAAAAAAGTCAAGAGTTCATATAAGTTTTCGGATACTAAAGAGGTGGCCAAATATTTTCAACCTGACAAACCTGAAATATCCGAATACATAATACTAGTTTCAACACGTTCAACACGCATACGCTTATGGTATATAAGTAACCAACAACTTCTATCTTCAACCTATGTGGGATGGAGTGTTGGGAAAAAGGTTTAAAAAAAATATTTTCATTAAAAAATTGGTAAGAAAGAATTCAAGAGTTCTTAACATTTGGTGAAAGAAAGATTTGTTACACGGAACATCAAATTGAATTCAAGTTTAGAAGCAACTAATTTTATGTACATGAAAAGAAAGAAAGAATGCTAGAGTTAGAGCATGAATCTGTGATTTTACATAGTGTTTATTTATATGAAATCTATATAAGTTTTGGGTCATAACTTATTCTTGCATTCATGATTCTGGGTTCTTACAAAAGAGGCCTACATTGCAAAACTCGCAACTAGAGAAACAAATAAAAAAGCGCAATCTGTCCATTCATTTTACATATTTTCAAGCGGTACAAAATGATATTCACTAGTAATAGCACACATGACGTTTGGTTCACAGACTCACAGTTTGTCTAAAACTGCAATGTATGCAGAAAAATAAACTCAATGTTATAGAGTGAATAACTAGTATATATTAGCTCGATGAGTAAGAACATGAGATGTTGACTACTTAAATTTCTTCAGGTTCTTGAATTACCTTCATAGAGAAGATGGCATTGCTTGGACATGGAAATGCAGTAGTTATTGCTGCATTGAGCAGTCAAAACCCAGGTGCGATGACAATTGCAAATACTGTTTTTGGCTCAAATCCACCAATTCCGAGTGATATTGTAGCAAAGGCTTTCCAAGTGGATAACAGTGCGGTGGCTCAGCTACAAGTAACATATCATTTTGCTTTATTAATTTTGTAGATTTCTTTGGATTTTCAATAGTTCAGTGCAATATGGGTATATGTTGTCTTTTTTAGGTCATATTTACTTTTCATATTCGATTTTAAGATGCATTCCATTACTACTCAAATCTGTATATAGCTTAAATTTAGTTCTTATTATAGGAACTGATAATAAATTACAACATCATAAAACTTTTTTACGGATTTATAGCAGTTCTTGGAGTTGAAGAATAGTCTGTTTGACCTTAGAAGTCAAAGTAAACCATTTCTTTCTAGTACAGGATTGATTCCATCTTTTTTTATCATTAGAGGACTTTAGATATTTTGTACTATATACTAGAATATTTATTGTTAAGTTAATAGTATTTTTTTAAGTATTAACTGTTTATATTTTGATCAAGTAAAGTGTCACCAAACAAAGTTTCATGCTTGCATGATTATGCATAGGTGGTTGTATCGTTTGGAACACAAAGAGCTCTGTGTGGAATTCGCTAAGCGAAAAGATTTGGATCTGGTTTCAGAGGAGGAATCAAATGATGAAGAGGTCACTGAAGATGACAATGACTCGGGAGATGAGGCACCTTGTGCAGGTTCAGGAGACAAGCCAATGGATGTGGATACAATCAACTAGTAGCCCATACTATCATGGTAGCTGATCCTATGTTTTATAGAGTATGATTTCATTGTTGTGTACAAAAGGCCCATCATGAATTTGTTCATCAGAAGAAAAAGACGAGAAGAGAGTAGCCTGTTATCGGTTTACAAACTGATCCGATTTGTTCATCAGAAACTATATACAAAGAAAAAGATGAGAAGAGAATAGCCTGTTCTCGGTTTACAAACTGATCCGATGATGTACCAGGTAAAAGTCATCATAGCATCATTAGCCCGGAACATGACTTTTAACATTTCTTTTTCCATTGTGACTATAAAACATGTTTTAGAGTACCAAATTAAAAGAAAAAAAGTCAAGAGTTCATATATGAGTTTTCGGAGATTCAAGGGTTGTCAAAATTTTTCAACCTGACAGACCTTAAATATCAGGAAACATAATACTATTCTCAACACATTTAACAAAAATACACTGATGGTATAAAAGTAACCAACAACTTCTATCTTCAGCCTATGTGAGATAGAGTGTTAGGATAAATTTTTGATAAATATATCATCATAAAATAAATGGAAAGAAAGAGGTAATTCAAGAGTTCTTAACATTTGATGAAAAAAAGATTTGTTACATGGAACATCAAACTGAAGTTTAGAAGCAACTAATTTTATGTATAGAAGTTTTGGGTCATATCTTATTCTTGCACTCATTATTCGGGGTTCTCACAGAACATACCTATACAACAGAATTTACAACTAAAGAAAACAAATAAGAAATCACAATCTATGTTTTCATTTTATATACTTTTAAGTTTTAACCAATAGAAAATGATATTCACTGGTTGTAGCGCAAAGGACGTTTGGTTTACACTTGGTTTATATATGCAATGGATGCAGGAAAAATTAACTCGAGTTACAGATTGAATAACCAGTATATGTAATCTCGGTGAGTAAGATCATGAGATGTTGACTACTTAAATTTCGTCCTGTTCTTGAGAAAATGGCAATGCTTGGATCGGCATTCTTTGTCCTTGGTTAAATTAGTAAAGAGTAGCCATCTTTAAAAACAAGGCTTAAAAAACCAAACAACATTCGGAGTTAGAGAAAAAGTAACTAAAATTTAAAACCATTTCACCATCATTATTAAGAAAATATACCCGATACACAGCACTTTAACGATTGACCGACGTTACATTCACATTGCAGACTATAGCAATGAAGCCAACATGATTCAAATGGTTAGGGGGTGTTAGGACATGCGTTTTGATAGGATCTTTTCGAATTTCTTAAATAAATAGATTCACAACACCAAACTGAAACTTATCTAAGGATTGTTTAATCCTTAAACGAGTTGATAATGACACACGTTATCGGAATATCAATAACTTATAATCCTGAATTTAGGCCAAAATAATCACATATTCATTATTGCCACAAAAGTTCAGCAGTAAGAAAAGGTACCTGGTTTGCTAGCTACAGAATAATTGTTTTCCATTAGTTCAGTGTTTTCCTTTACTTCTTCACCGTTTTAACGATCCTATTGTTAGGTAAATTCTTGATTAAGATCACATTTGTGTTACCCTTCACACCCACCACTTGCAAGTGTTTATGATCATCCATCTCCTTTTCTCTTAACACCAACTTTTGCTCGTCAGACAGTTTCTTTTACAGTCACGCTTTTCAAATCGGCTTCATTGATAAAGAAAAGATTTTTGATACTAATGTTGGTAAAACATTATGAAAATAAGCATACTAGTGTAGATGTGGTAAAATGGTGGGTCATATAAGTTGGGTAAGGGATGAAAACGGGTTCGTGTTGAATGGGTCAGTTTTGGTATGGGTCAAATAAGGCTAGTTTTGGTACGGGTCAAACTAGTATTCTTCTTCATGGTACCAATCCACATTCTGCACAACCCGACCTAATGGACTTTGACCCAACCCGACCTAACATAGGGGAAAGAGACCCAAACTAGAAGTTCACATGGATAAGTAATACAGCTTGGGTCTTATAAGCTTATTTTCCAGACCCAAGTTATCGGAAATATAATTATGTAAACTATACCAACACTAAACTATAAATGTTTGGCATGTGGAAAGGATCTTTACAAATACGTACTCTGAAAGGGCATCACTGATGTGAAAGATGGCTGACCGTAGATTAGATACTTGCACTACTGGCGTCTAGGATCTTTAATCCATATTTCTACCGCCCTGGATAAGAATAGAGAGAAAAGAACTTCAGTACTTTCTAAGTTGATCTTGCTCTAAAGAATTACTGACTAAATGCATAACATTCATGGTTAATTGGTTATCCTTTTTGCATTCTATATAGCGTGTGTGAAATTAAAGATAAAAATAGTTTCCACCACAACATGTTATAGAGTAAAAAAGATTTAAAAACCTATTAAGATTTCATTAGAGTTTCCGGTTTCTCAAAATCTATCGAGTTAAGTTTTTTTTTAACTCGATGATGAATGAAGGGATACTGAAAACATTATATTATTCTAGACACATGACACTTGCATACATTATGGTATATTAGTCGCAAACAATTTCTTTGTCCAACCTATGTGGGACTGAATGTTTGTTCCACATTGTTGCTTTCCATAGACCCAGTATTATAACTGAAGATAAACCTAATGTCAACAATAGCTACGATGACACCTTACAGATCGACAAAGAAAGTTGATAATACGAATTATATTACAATGTATCTTCCTAAAAGCTGTCGATCTCCCAATATCCATTAACAATTCTGTGACACTTATGTCACCAACATATATGTAGAAATTCCAAAATCTAACAACACGCAGAGATGATGGTCAGGTTATTTGAAGTCGATTAAAAGCTTTCTTACACCAAGCTCACACATCCAAAATAAAGTTGTTATTGGTGATCATTTTCCATTCCAGAAAAAGATATACTACTATAGTTTCCTCCAATTCAAAAACGACAGAGGGACTAACCAGAAACTATACTTATAAACAAATACGCGAAATAACAAACCGACCATAACTAGTTTTGTCGTCTTTACAAGTAGTTATAAGAATATTGATACTGCAAAATCCAATACCATTCATTTGAGAAGTTTGTCCTACTTGTAACTTAAACGTAGTGGAACTCAATCATAATCGAAACAGATTTACAACTTTAAAAAAAAAAAAAAAAATCAATAGATTAGTGTTTTATAGAAACCATTTACACCATAATTCACAACTACCTGAAATATTACACATATACTCGGGTCCCGTCAGAATAGCCGGTTCTTGGCTGGGTCTAACCGGATATAGCCAATTCTAACCGGGTTTTGGCCGAAATAGCCGGTTCTAACCATGTCTTGGCCGGAAAAGCCGGGTTTCGTAGGTATTTTGGTGGTTTGATAACATAAGTCATATGTTTTTGTTGCTATGATATGAACGGTTATTTTGATACTTGGTTTTGGCCCAAGCTGGTTAATATCTCAAAATTCTAAATTAGTGCTTATTTTAACTTCTTATCTTAATCTTAACTACTTATAAAGAGAAAATGGTCATGTGAAAAGTGAAAAACTGAATTTTGTGTCAATGCTCATAATGCCTTTGTTAAACTATGAAAATCAAATGTCCTTGTCAAACTATGGAAATCGAAAGTCTGGTCAATGCACTTAATGGATGAGTAAATATGGAATGTCAAATGAATGTCTGTCATTGGTGAGTAAATATGGAATTACGAGTAAGAAAAGAACATAGAATGTCAAACGAATGTTAGTCAATGAATGAGATAACTAAATTGGTGAGTCATATGGAAATTATATGCCAATGAATGAATATAGGTTGCTCAAGGAAAGTATATGCCAATCAATGTCTGTCAAAGTAGGGCGGGAAAATTATTTCGTGGATGTTCAAATTTATGTACCGTACATCATTCTAATAAGATCGAATTGTTCTTGTTAGGACACTAGTTCATTGCTTATAAGCCTTTATTATGAGTAAGAATATAAAGTAAAAGGATATAACAAAATTATCGTTAAAGTGATCGGCTTACTTACATTTATGTACCGTACATCATTCTAATAAGATCGAATTGTTCTTGTTATGAGTTTGGTTAGCAGGTCAGCGTTTGGTATGAAACGAGGAATGGTTTATGTGCAAATTATAAGGAATAAATTTTCGAAAAAGAAAAGCTACCCTACTTAGAGCATGAGGAGTGGTAACTTGCAACGACGTTATTGTCTAGGTGGCATGAAAATAACTTGGCAACGTGAGTTAGAACCATTTCCAAGCATGCTACGTTACTCTTGCGTTGTAACTTGAGTTGTTGTAGTAACTCAAGTTATAACTTGAGTTACAACCATTTCTCACCCGGTGTTATTTGGTGTTAGCCTGGTTTGCGTTAGTTTTTTTTTTTTTAGTGGGTCTCAAAAAGTGGTGTTATTGGGTGTTAGAATTTTCTAGCATTTTTTGATGTTATGTTATTTGGTGTTGAGATGATGTGACGCAGAGTTATGTCATAACTCAAGTTATAACTCCCTAGGCTCTTAAAGTAAGGGTGCGTTTGGTTTGCGGGTGGGTTTAGAATCGGATTTGGATTTGAGATTGGTTTGATAGAAATTAGTGAGAGAGAAATGAATAAATAATTAAAAGTTTATATAATTTAAAATTAATAATGAATTTAAAATTGTTATTTGATAAAAGTAAGAGTGAGATAAGATAATATGTGTGACTGACAACAAAGTTGTCAAGTGGGTCCCATAGGTTTGCTATAAACCCTTCAACTTAGTATGGATTGAAAAAAGTTGTTAGAGAAGGTGTCGAATCATTCCTTTTTGCTACCAAACAACAATTTTTTTTCCAAATCCAGTCGCACAGTGTTCACACCCCCTAACCAAACATTACCTAAGTTGTTTGCATATGAATTTTTACACCCTTTTACATATACAAATCAAAACTATGCTTTGTGATGCCTATCTTAACTACTTATTTATACTATCTATGAAACTGTTTGCATATGAATTTTTACACCTTTTTACATATACAAATCAAAACTATGCTTTGTGATGCCTATCTTAACTACTTATTTATACTATCTTTAAAACAAAAATGGTCAAAGTGAAAAGTGAAACGTCAAAAAATTGAAATGTTAAAAAAATTAAAAAGAAAATATTGAAATTAAAAAAAGAAATGTTGAAAACATATGTTTTAAAACGAAACTATTAATACATATAAAAAACCGGGTTAACCCGGGATGCTTCAAACCCGGCGGGTTGACCCGGTTTAATTTGACTTGTTTTTTCGACCCAACTCGTCGGGTTGACCCATTTTTCAAACGGAACGGTTCAACCGGTTGAACCACTTGGGTCGAACCGGGTTTCAAAACATTATGTTTAATCCCCAAATTCTCAAACTTTTATTATTTTTCGTTTATAACTCATAATTTTTTTATTACTAAAACTAGCTGCCGTTATAAAATCTTGTTGCTATGCACGGGTACTCGTCTAGTATTAATAAGTGGCTTTGATAACGTTAGTCATATGTTTCTATTTGTCTCTAAAATATGTATTCCTTTCTACCTTGTGTGACCTTGTGTGAAGTTAAAAATTAGTAGTAAAATAAAAGGAAAAAAGTTTAGAGTTCATATAAGTTTCATGCTATTCCACAAACCACTAGATTTTTTCAACCTGATGGATCGTGAAATATTAGAAAACATAATACTATTCTCAACACATTTAACTTACATATCCTTATGGTATATATGTAACCAACAACTGCTATCTTTAGCCTATGTGGGAGCTTAAATACGTTTTGTAATCAACTTACGTTTGTTATTTGTAGCGACAAAAAACATTGTGGTAACATTATAAAAAATCATTTTTAATAAACCGAGCTCTAAATTTTTCCATAGATGGACAATAGAAAATGATGTTTAAATATGAAAAGTCTCACAAACAAAAATCATGTGCGAGATTCCTCAATTGGTTCCTCAATTGGTTAGTTTACTTCACTTCCATTTGCTTAAACTACTTTCTGACTATTTATGTTCTTAGGACATATAGTGGCTTAAATTGCGTGAACGACAGTATCATCACAAGACAAAGAATTCTGTGATTGCTTTCCTAGTCTAAATTTGTTCATTTCTTCTTTTCAAGTCATCACGTGTGGCTCCTCTTAATATTATAGCTCGTAAGATATACAATATTTGTAGGAGGTTGTGGCCAAGACTTTTAAAATCCATTGTCACCGAGTAACTCACCGATTAACTTCTAATATACTTGGTCTTGCACAGATTCTTGTAATAATTTTACTCTAAACTCACGCGCAGTTTTCTCAAAGATTTAGCAATTTTTTATATAGAGCATCGTTTACTTATGGGTAGTTTAAACATCCTTGAATATTCAAAGTAAATAAGTATCTGAATATGATAACTAAAATAGACAAATAGTATTTGTGTTTGTCACCACCATTGCTGTATTTGTGTAAGATCGTACTAAATGAAACTAAGATATTCCAAAGGATATCCTCACTATGAAATATTTAATGAGACATTAGTTTCTTTTTTTTCTTTTTTTCTAATTCATTTTTAAATATGTATCGTTTCTTTACAGAGAAAAAAATGTGCCTCATTATAGTCAAATATTTATTTTGCACGTCATTTTTATTCTTGTTATTAAGAATCTTTCGGTAATCCTTTTTCAATTTAATCAAATAAGATATACACGTATTAATTCAATTTTACGTATATATAATTTCTTTATTGGCTTCTAAAATTATGTGTTCCTTTTTAACTTGTGTGAAACTAAACATTAAAGTGGTCTCTATCAACATATATTTCCCAGTAGAGAAATAAAGTAAAAAGTTAAGAGTTTATACTAGTTTCCCACCATACCAGGATCTACCAACTTTTTTAGCTGATAGATAGTGGAATAGTTGAAAACATAATACGATTCTTAACACATTTGACTCACATACACTATGTGTGTATTAGTAACCACCAACTTTTATCTTAAGTCTATCTGGGATAGAATGTTATGCAAAGTCTCACAAATCCCATGTGATTGCTTAAATAGTTAGTTTACTTCACTTCCATTTGCTAACTTTCCATTTCATTTGCTATTTATAATGATCATAATAAATTTGAACAATTTAATTGTTTCTCCACTCTTTCTCAAATAATAAAAATACTTTTTCTTCTTATGCTATCAGATATTAAAGATTAAAATATTTTTCGCCAAAACATGTTTTTACAGTAAACAAGTTCTACCTTTAAACCTATGTGGGATATAATGACATCGTAGAAAGTTCTACCTTTAAAACTATGTGAGTTTTCCAGAGTTCACCATGTGAAGAGTTAACTTTTTTTTAACTCGTCGGATGAACATCATATTATTCTTGACACATAACATTCGCATACATTAGAGGAGAGGGAGTGGGTGCGTGAAAACTGCGGGGAAGGTGGAACCCTGCACGGGAACACCGCCGCCTCGCGGGGAACCCCGCACGGGGAGGTAAAAATCGGGGAAATATCACGCATGCGGGGAGAGGAAGAAAAGAGACGTTGGAGGAAGAAAAGAGACGTTGGAGATAAACGTTGATGTTTCAACGGCTATTTTTTTTTGTTTATATACCAGCACAACCAAAGGAAAATAGCACAAAAAAAAACAATCCTTCCTTCCCTTGCTGCCTTAAACTGCTGCAATTCGAAAGCAAAAAAAAAAACACACAATCTCATTCAAAAAATATGGAACGTGGTAAAAATAGAGATCCAAGAAGAGGTACTCCTGGATCGAGAGGCACAATTCGTCCTCGGATTCAATCACAACCCGGTCCCGAACCATCGTCTCTAGCACAACCTTATCACCCCAAAATGTATCCTCAATCTCCACAAATTTTTTTCTCCCAACAACAACCCCTCCCGCAAATTCCCACAAACTTTGACCCGTTTGAGTCGAACTATACTCAACAATCTCCACCGCCAAATCCTAACTTCAACCCATATGCGCCGCGTTATACCCAAGAAAAAAGGCGTGAACGGGTTAGTGAACCGTTACCCATTCCATTTGATACCGATGAAGATGAAGATTTCGACAATGTTGACGTGGTACCCGAGACACAACCAAATGAAGATTTCGAAGAGGAGGGAGATGTCAAAGAGGTCGAAGAGGTTGTTGTAAAAAAAAAAAAAAAACCCCCAAAGACTTGGACGCCCGATGAGGAGGAGGCGTTAGCTAAGTCTTTGGTTAAAATTTTGGTTGACAAAGAAGTTGGCGACCGTCAACCCAAGAAAGGATTTTGACAGCGAATTCTAATACATTTTAGAACGCTTGTCCCAAGAACCGAACGTACTCATCATCAATTGAATTCGAAATGGAGAGATATATATCCATTGATCGCAGCGTTCAATGGTTACTACACACAAGCGGTATATTTATATATTTTTGATTTTTTTAGTTCTAAAAACGTTATATATATATTTATTTTTTTGGATATTGTTATATATTGTATATTGTATATTGTTTTATAATTATGCAGAATCGCTTGAGAGATAGTGGTTGCAACGATGTTCAAGTCCTTGAAAGAGCCGAACGTGATTTTGCGAAACATTATAAGAAAAGTTTCGCGCATTATAAAGCGTGGCAGATTGTCAAAGATCAACCAAAGTGGAAAGAACAACCAACTTATACTCAAGAATCCACGGGATCGAGCAAGAAAAGAAAGTCGTCGGAATCGAGTAGCGCTCAAACGCCGGTGAACGTGGAAGATTTCGAGTGTGAGTTACCGAAACTCAACGAGAACCCAACTCCATCACGTCAACCAAAAGGCAAAAAAAAGACGACTTTAGGAGATTCAAGCCGAAGCTCGATGCGTGATGCATTTGAAAGTTACACCGCCGAGAAGAAAAGTTTATTGCAAGCGCAGTTGGAGTCTCAAAAGAAAAAAGACGACGAATATTTCAACTTTATTAACGGGGAGGTTTACAATTGTGACATGAAGTTCGTTATGGACCCGCACGACCAAATCCCGGACCCGACTTTTAAAGAATTCGTCATCAACAGGAAACGCGAGCTATGCGCCAAATACGGTTGGCCATGTGGTTTGTAGGATTTAATGTTTAAGTTTTAAGTTTTAAAATTTTAATGTAACTTTAGTTATTTTATGGGTTTTAATAATATTATGTAATGTTAATTAAATTTTAATGGAATTTTTGTTTTCAAATACATTTTTTAATAGAATTTAAAAAAAAAAGAAAAAAGAAAAAAAAAGAAAAAAGAAAAAAAAAAAGAAAAAAAAAAAAATGAGTGAAGGGTGAGTGAAGGTGCCGCCTCCAAAAATGAAGTGAGTGAAGGGTGAGTGAAGGAAAAAGTGGGAGATGATGTGGCGCAAGGGGATTGGTTGTGAGTGAGTGAAGGGGAGAGGAGTGAGTGATGCACTCCCCACCCTTATGGTACATTAGTTACAAACACTTTCTCTGACCTATGTGGGATAAAAAGAAATAATAGAATGGTAGAAAAGGTCTCCATTAAAAAAAAAGAAGTACTTGGAAAGAATTAAATAATGCAAAAGTTGGTGAAAGAAAAATATGTTAATTGGAACTACAATTTGATGTTTAAAAGAAACTAGTTACTCACAACATGAAGGTAACAACATGAAAATTATATGTTGTAACTGAATTGAAAACTGAAAATGTATGATTGCAGATATTAAGTTTAAGCATTGCCCTTTGTGCTTTATAAATTGTTTCAATATGTGTATGAATTATTGGATGAGACACGATTTGTTTGTTGAGCGAGACTATTGTGCTTATATTCTAAAGGATAACTCGTTATAAACTTACAACTATGATTAAAATATGTTCATTTCTTAGATGGTTGTTATATGTGTATGCATTATATAACGACACATATGGTGCTTGTTGAGTTACATTGCACGTGGAATTGTTAGCTCGCTTTATAAGTTTGAAATTAATTATAAATTTTATTGGTAAATCAAAATATAATTTTATTTTAGACTTAAGTTTAAGATATGTTATTACATTATTTGCGTAATTTTTTTTTCCTTTCTAATTTTGGCTTAATTATTTGTCAATTAGATTGCTTAATTTATTACATTAACAAAAATGAGCGACCTCTAATAATTTAACACCCTGTAAAGGTCGAGAAATATTAGGCGGAAAAACACGAACAAGTCTGTTTCTAGGGTCTTCCTTTGGCCAAAAAACCCTAGTTTTATCAACATTGAGGTGTAAATCGCAACGAGGTCCATCCATCATAATAAGTTCTAAAACCTTCCCTACGACCAAAGTATCCCCAATAATAGTGCCATCATCCAAATACCAAGCTTGAAGAGAAAGGTTAAAAAAGTCTCTAATCTTACATACCAAAGGATGTAACACTAAAGCAAAAAGTAGAGGTCCAAGTGGATCACCTTGTTGCATACCTTGGTGCGACCATAAAATATGTTCCCCATAATATAATCTAGCTGGCATGGAGTAACAGAATTCCACCTAACGTGAAATAGCAGGACAATGAAGGCGAACCTCCCGTAACATAACCTCACGATCCACCATATTGAAGGCATTTTTGAAATCCACCAACAACATTGAAAGACCCACATCATCCCCACGTTCTTCAATAAACCGATTCACAACATTGAAAGAAAGATATGTTACTTGAAACTACAAATTGAAGTTTAAAAGAAACTAGTTACTCGCAACATGCAAATTATATACTGATTTGAAAAGTCAAAATGTAAGATTATAGATGTTAAGTTTAAGCATTGCCCTTTGTGCTTTATAAATTGTTTCAATATTTGTATGAATTATTGGATGAGATACGATTTGTTTGTTGAGCGAGACTATAGTGCTTGTATCCCAAACGATAACTCATTTTAAACTTACAACTATGATTAAAATATGTTCATTTCTTAAATGGTTTTTATATGTGTATGCATTATATAACGACACATATGTTGCTTGTTGAGTTACATTGCACGTGGAATTGTTAGCTCGCTTTATAAGTTTGAAATTAATTGTAAATTTTATTGGTAAATCAAAATATAATTTTATTTTAGACTTAAGTTTAAGATATAGTATGACATTATTTGCGTAATTTGTTTTTCCTTACTAATTTTAGCTTAATTATTTGTCAATTAGATTGCTTAATTTATCACATTAACAAAAATGAGCGACCTCTAATAAAAAGGAGTAAAGAACGATAACCAAGAAAAGTGAAAAAGATCAAGAATTCATATTAATTAACAGGTCTTTTGTTTACTTCATGCTATGTATGGTTAGCTTGCAAACCTCCTAAGCATGAAGCAAATAATATACCTGTAAACGTAATACTAATCTAGTCACAAGAAACTAACATAAACTATCGTATATTAGTAACCAACTACTTCTTTCTTCAACCTATGTGGGATAGAATGTTTGGATAAAAGAATTTTATGTTTGAATATAATTTTATACTTCGAAAAAAACGCGTCATTGGTGATTGATATAATAACGATGGACGTGTTGTCGGTGGTAAACAATTAAGAGGGGTACCTATTACTCATAGTCAAAACAAGCATAATTACCCGCGCGTTGTTGCGGGACGTTTGTTTGTGGCAATTATTTGGTTCAGTTGTACGTTTATTTGTATTTATTTGACACGATATTGTGTAGGCAAGTATATTGAATGTTTGTCAAATATATTAAAATATATTGAATTCTTGAAAGTTATACATATTTATACTCGTTTTCATTAGAAAAATTATTTGTGAACAATGGCGCAAGTTTCGTAATTTTTCGAGTCCGTTTGGTAAGTCAAATGAGCCCCGGAGTGATTTTGTGAAAAGTTTAGCCAAGATTGACACTTACACCCTCTCCGCTCCTAAGTTTCATTTCCCACCCTCACATTTCAATTTACATTTCATACCCTCCCCATATTATATATAAACCATTTTTTTTTCATTTTATATAAAAAATACTCAAACATCAACACTCTTTCTCTCTCTACTCGCCGGATTCTTCATAAATTCCGGCACCGCCGTCACCGGAAATTTTTCCGACGACCCCTTTTCTTAGTCGAATCGATAGATCGGCTCCCTCTTATCGTTTCTGGAGCTTGTGAGCTTCTAGCTCCCACCGTAGCACTCTTACGCGACGCCACCAACTTCTGTCACCACCACCGCAACCTTCCCACCTTCATCACCGACGGTAAAACGGGCTCACGCGCCTCCTCACACCCTTTTTCGTCAAGAATGGTTTAAAAACCCTAGACTCGTGGATTTTTTTAAATTTTATTAATTTATTTTATTTTTGTCGCGGTCGCAGTTGATTCGGTCAAACACCGTGTGGATCTATTGTATTTCTACTCATTTATTCGTGGGTCGAGCAACATCTATTTTGATTCATGGTGAGTCACGACTCGGTGACTCACCGAGTCAACATCTATTTTGATTCTTTTTATATGTCTAATCATTTATTATTAATTTATATAGTTTTTGTTTTTTTTTTAAGTTACAATTTTTTTTTCTTCATCAAATCGCACATAGATAGGATTAAAAAACATGTAATGCATAAGATGAATACATGTGTTGCACTTAGCATTTATTGCATTGTCAGGCAATTAGAGTGTTAATACATGAACAGTAATTGTGCAATCACATCTCCACCAATTGGAGAGCAAATTAAGGGTGCGTTTGGTATGTTGCGAGGAATGACAATGGGTATGAGTTTGATAGTAGTGGTTGGTCTCTCAACTATGAAAGATCCATTCCCCCCTCAAGAGTTGTATATAAAGTATGAAATATATTAGACTTTCATAATCATAGTTGTGGGTTCAGACATTCTAAACAAACACAAACTATCACTTTCATAGTGATAGTTTGATTCCCTTAGGAGGAAACCAAACGCACCCTTAAGTTTAATTGTTATGAACAGTTCCAAAGGCACCACAAATGGACCAATAGCAATGCAGTTTGGTGCGCTTCATTAAGGAAGGACCAATGAGACGTGACCACTTGTCCCTTAACCACCCCTTAATTACTTATTTATGCACCCGCAACATTTTGGTTGTTAGTATATACTTCGTAGTATAATGTGAAAACCATTAACAATTAGGTCATCTTATAAATTAGTGTAAAGTGTCTTGCAATGTGAAATAATTTTTTGGCCAAATAACTTTCTTTGGACTTTTGATTTACATGTCTAAACTACTATTGATATACGTTTTCTTTTTTTAGTTTTCCGCTTTTATAAGCTTCTTCTATTACCCGAATAAAAAAACATTTCACCTCCAACAATATAAGTGATCACATAATACAAAGCATACACACTTTTACATCTTACTACACATCTACAAAACAATTACAACCTTAAAAACAAATGACGTACCCTAAAATCGTTTCAAAATAATAATTTCATCAAACTACATCAGCTATTCAACTTATGCATAAACACCCGCCGCAGTGCACGGTGTGAGAATTCTCGTTCTTGTTCTTTATCAACAGGCTTTTAAAAAATACTTTCCTTTTAAGCCATGTTAAATGAGAGACTAAACCGGTTTTGCTAAAACATCCTTTATAGTGAGTACTACAAAACATCAAGGACGGACCCACATGGATGCCGGGTGTGGCACTGGCCACACCTAATTTTTAGTCATGAAATGTATTTTTCTTCAAAATTTGTCATCTTTTGGTACGTGCAACCTCCGATATTTGTGCTATTTTTTATAATGCAATTTTAGCTTAGCTAAAAAGTTCTTTATTGTGCGAAGTTTTGTACTTATAATTTAAAAAAAATTAATAATAATAATAATTGAGAATTCCGGTTTCGCTAAAACATCTTTTATATTGAGTACAACGAAACATAACAAACAAAAATTTGAGAATTCGTATTAACTTTCAAATCTGTCATCACCTCGCTAACTAACTATTTTAGCAACTCTATTCAGAAGTCAGAACACAAGCAACTCTCGTATACTATGGTATATTAGTAACAAACAATTTCTTTCTTCAACCAATGTGGGATGCAATGTTAGGATAGAAGGTTAGACTATATAAAAGATTTTTATGTACTTGGAACGAAAGAGATCATGCAAGAGTCGATGAAAAAAGGATGTAACTTGGAAGTTGGAACTCTAGATTGCCTCTTCATGGTTTGATCCTCATCAACTGCGTTCCATTCTTCATTTTACAAGTTTCTCTTATTCACAAGGAGTGAGTGAGATGGTAAATGGGCAATTGATTATCATCAACTAAGTGGCAAAGTTTGAAAAGTGACATGTTTAAACCTTGCTTGGTACAAATTAAGTAACATGAAATGATCATGTCAACCTCCTAAAAGAGAGAGTTTTACCTTATTTAAGTCTTTGTGGCAACTGGCTTGAAAATCACATAAATTAAAATATCAAAAAATAATTGTTAACCAAAAAGAAAAGGTGAATGAAACATCTTATCGAGCCGCCTTCGGGTGATACATATATTGTTTCTTATTTTCTATTTGTTTACATGCTTTTTATTTGACAAATTAATGAAAAACGGTTTAAACCACCAACTCAACCAAACATGTGGAACTAATCATAGATTTGTCTAACATGTTAATATCTAGAAATCTAGAATCAGTTGAATGGAACCATACATGTTCTTAGGACATATAGTGGCTTAAACTGTGTGAACGGCAACCAAACATCTTGTAATTAATAACGTTATAAGACAAGATACCGCTAATTTTCAATTGCTTACGTTCTTTAAATTCGTTAACTACACTTCTTCAAGTCTTCAAAGTGTAGCTCCTCTTGCAGTTAGCTTAGAAGATATGCCAAATTTGCAAAAAGTTGTGGTTAATACTTTAAAAATCCTTTGTTAGCATGTAGCTAGTTAATTGGTTCCAATTATGAAATGAGACAGACTTCCGGAATTCTCATAATGATTGTACTTCAAACTCACGCGTGGTTTTCTCATAGATTTGGGAATATAGAGCATATCATGGAATGAACCTATGGGTTTAAAAATCCATGAGCATTCTAAGTCGAGAAGTATCTAAAAAATAATTAAAATATCATTTGTTCCCAGTGGTGTAGCCAGGATTTTACTTATTGGTAGGCCGAGATGTAGTACAAAACAATAATAGTCGTTAATTTGTGTCTTTCGATAGACTTAAAAGCTAAATCTCACTAGTGGTTATTTTTTACCATTAATAGGCATACTAATATAAACTTTTGCAATTTTTATTGGGTAGGCCATGGCCCACCAAGGCCTTCATGTAGTTACGCCTCTATTTGTTGCTTGTCACTATCGTTGTTGCTTTTAACATATGCATATTCTTGTACCCATAAGATTACCATTATCTTATGATGTATTAATGTGGTAATTCCTTTAGATTCGAGTGTAGTTTCTGAATAGTCTTAGTAACTACTGTTGCATGCATGCATGTTCTCCTAGCTTGTTTAAAGGCAAGTCATAAGGAAGTACACTCCATGCACGTTTACATTCAGTTTAATTCCTTTTAGTAGGTTCGTGACTTAGTCGGTAGTGTTAGTATTGCTAGTATAAATATGTACCTTTGCATGCATCAGTTTGTTCAAGAAGAAACAAGAAGAAAAGTGATTAAGTCTTAGTTTCTCTCTAATCTTGTTTCTTAATGTTGCTTTCATAGTCGTATGTTTGATTCATTTAGTTGTTACTTTTCATACTAGTAGTGTAGTAAAGATATTAACACCAACGTTTGCTCCTCGGGTTTTAAACCAGTTTCTTTTACAGTCACGCTTTTCAAATCGACTTCATTGAAAAAAAAAATATTTATTGATACTAGTGTTAGTAGATGTGAAAAAAAAGGTGGGTCGTATAAGCCGCGTAAGCGATGAAAAAGGGTTTGTTTTGAATGGTATAGTTTTGGTACGTACGGGTCAAATCAGGCCTGATTTGGTACGGGTCAATCCAGTATTCTTTTTCTCGGTGCCAATCCACTTTCTTCACACGCCTAGTTAAGTATGGACGGCAACTGTTAGCGACCCTAATGGACTTTGACCGAACCAACCCAACAGGCCAACACACATGAAAACGACCCGAACTAGAATTTCACATTCGATAAGTGATAAGTTATTTTTTTTAAGAGTTTGCTCAATGCAGCTAGGGCCTTATGAGCAAATTTTCCCGACCTGACATCCAGGTTCTGCAATCTAACTAGGCCAAAATAGATACTTTTTAGGTGTAGAAAGGACATTTACATATATGTACTCTGTCAGAATGCATTACCGATATGAAAGATAGTGTACATTAGATATTGCTATGAAGAATTACTGTCCACATGCATAACAAATGACCAAAACATTAATATAGAAACCCCAACTGCTGATTTAGTTTAAATGCGATTTGAGGAGCATTCCATACTCGGGCCGTTTCATTACAATATTGGCATCCTGAAATCGAGTTTTTTATAGAATAAGTAAGACGTTTTCAAGATCGATGTCGAAAATGGTCAAACGGGTAAAAGATGTAGAATATTATTGTTATACGGTAACACATATGTAGTTTCTGAATACTATACTACCTGCATAATGACATCTTCTACTTCAAACTTCAACATTTCGGAATTTGGTTGTCACTCTCCTGTATAGTTTTATACAGGAATCATTGTAAGTGAAAAGGTTATCATTTCATTGGTTCAGATTATACTCTTACTATGTTCATGATATCAGTCAAATTCATATATAAGATCAAGAAAAATAGATAGATACGAGTGACTAAATGCACAAACAATTGATGAAGTAATAATAACGTACTTTGGCTTGATTGATATCGTCCAATGATTGAGTTTAATAAAAAAAACAAGTTTATTAAACAGAACTCTATGAAAGCCCTGTGACATTGTCAGACCACCAGACCTCTAATTACGCGTTACATGAAAAAAAATACATATGACACTCGATGAAAAGAAAGATAGTTCAAAGAATATCCTCGTTATGAATTTTCAGATGTGATTAAAATATGTTAAGTTCTTAGATGGATTTAATATGTCTATGATATTCTAATGAGATATATATTAGTACTAGAAACATTCACGGTTATCTTTTTGTATTCTAATCAACTTGTGTGAAATTAAAGAAAATAATCGTTTCCACCAAAACATGTTTTACGATAACAAAAAGATTTAAAAAATTGTTAAGAGTTCATATGAGTTTTCAGGTCTCAGCTTTCATTGAGTTAAGTTTCTTAACTCGATGGAAGATGAACACCGTGAAAACATCATACTATTCTAGAAACATAACACTCGCATACTTTTTAGTATATTAGTAACAAACAATTTCTTTCTCCAACCTATGTGGGATAAAACGAAAGAATAGAATGTTAGAAAAGGTCTCCGTAAACAAAAAATGGCAAATTATTTCAGCATAAAAAAGATTTTAAGTACATGGAAAGAATAGATAATGTAGGAGTTGGTGAAAGAATTATGTGCTTACGAAACATGAAGGTAACAACATAAAAATTTTAAATTGTTATTGATTTAAAAATTGAATATGTAAGATTGCAGATGTTAAGTTTAAGCATTGTCCTTTGTGCTTATAGTCATAGAGAGTAAAATGTTTACTTTACAAATTGTTTCCGATATATGTACAAATTATGAATGAGACATATGTTAAGTTTAAACATGATAACCGAAATAGTAGTTGTTGTATTAGTGTAAGATCGCATTAGGACGAAAATGTATATGACACTAGCTAGATGAAAATAAGACACTCCTCGTTTTGATATGAGTATGAATTATCCAACGAGACATATATTGCTTGTTGACTTAGATTGTACTGGATTTATTAGCTTAGATTTAAATTTGAATTTAGTGTAAATTTCATTTGTCAATTATAAACTTATATGCTCATTTATATTCAAGTTTAAAAGTATAGAAAAATCCAAAATGGTTTGACCTTATTCGCGTTTTTTTTCCTTTAGTTTTGATTTTGTTAGTGGTAAATCGCATTACTCAATTTCGCAACAAACTTATTGATTCTCAAATTCTTATTCTTTATCAATGCTTTCAAAATATTCTTTCCTTTTACGCCATGTGAACTTAATGACTAAACCAAATTCGTGAAAACATGTTTTATTGTGAGTACAACGAAAGATAATGGAAAAAAGAAAATTGAGAATCGAATTAACTTTCATTCTTGTCACCCTCTTTTCTAACTAATTTAGCCAGTAAGAGGATAACAAGATTGAAAACACAATACTATTCACAACACAAGCTTCTCAAGTATGCTATGGTATATTAGTAACAAACACTTTCTTTCTTCAACCAATGTGGGATAAAATGTTAGGATTGAAGGTTGAAAATGGTTTCCATCTCATATACAAAGATTTTTATGGAAAGAAAGAGACAATGCAAGAGTTATTAAAACCTTGTTGAAAGAAACATATCTTGGAACTCCTGATTGAATTTTCGAAGCACTAGTTTAAGTGTTTGGAGCAAGAATCATATACTCTTTGGACGATAAGGTGAAATTATATGTTATTATTGCTCCAAAAATGAAAGATAGAAAATATTTAAGCATTGAACTAAAACAACATGTGATTTTTTCTAAGAACAAGTGGTTAGCTTTTACTTATCTAAAAGCATTCGTGAAGTAATCTTATACATCACTAAAGCTTAAAGTATTTTTGCATTATAATATAAGTTATGGCCACGGGTTGTGTAGCAAACACATAATGCCGACTAGTACACATTTTTGAATGCTGAATGCGTATATTATGAATGTACGTATTTTGGTTCACAAACAGCTAAGCAAAGTTTTAAACAAGCATGCTTATCAGATGAGTACTTATGTCAAAATCGAAAAGTAAGAAGGTAGGCAATCCTTCATTATGTTGTTATTGCTTTAAAAAGATGATTTGTTATTCAAGTAGAAATGGATATATGAATTACGTTTTCAGTTGTTTGGTAAAGCATTTTCTATATTATGATGCTTGTTTGGTTTATTTTGGCCTCAGGTTAAAATCTTATTACGTTAAAAAAAGTACTTATATTACGCTCTCATTAGAAGCAGTTAGGCTGGCAATCCTCTATACAGTTGCATATAAGATGTAATTGGACATATAGTGGCTTAAATTGCGTGAACAACAACCACAATATCATCTTAATTAAGACAAAGTTTTCTCATTTTTTTGATTGTTACCATAGTTTATATATGTTCATTACTTCTTTTCTAGTCATATATCTAGTGTAGCTCAACAAATACATCAAATTTGCTCTCAGTTGATTCCGGATAAGAAAGGTGATATACTTGGTCTTGTAGGGATTCGCATAATAATTATACTCTAAACTCGCGCGTGGTTTTCTCAAAGATTCGGAAATATTGAGCATCATTTTTTTATTGGTTAACAATGGTTTTCAATCTTTTGGCCGACTAGTCAATGTGGTTTGAACCTACCAACCTTTAGGCATCCTTGGATATTCAAAGTTGATAACAATCAAAACATAATAATTGAGCTATATTGTACGTGGATATTAGCTCACTTTATAAGTTTGAACATGATTAAAAATTTTATTGTTAGAAATTAAAATATAATTTTACTTGTATTTTTATATTAAAGTCTAAAAGTTAAAAAGAGTATGACATTATTTGCTTAAATTTCTTTTCCTTTCTAATTTTGGCTCAATTAATACTCCAGTACGATTAGATTGTTATAACTTGGTCATGCAATATCTGATAAGAAAAAAAAATAAAGAAATACTAAATAAGGTTAAAAAAAATAAGAATTCATATTAACTTTCTTCTGTACTAGTTATAATGCCCGCGCACGCGCGGGTTTTTAAATTTTTTTTAATCATATATTTTTATTTATTAAAAAACAAACAATTTAATATTTGTTTTGTTTGATTTATAATATTTAATTATAGTTTTTTATTATTAAAGATAATTATTTAAAAATTTTAATCATCTTATCTATATTTTTTGTATTTATCTTCTACTTGTGTTATGGATAAATATAAAATGTTACCTAATAAGAAAATATTTTTTTTTAAATAAAATTATTACTAAATAAAGTATGAATGCATTTTTTTGAAATGGAAAATACCCAATAGAAGTTTTGTTTTATTATATAAAAGATGACCTCCCCCGATGCTATGTAAACTTCTCAAGCATGAGATCAATCATACAGCTGAAAGCATAATACTAGTCTAATCACAAGCTATTGACATACACTATGGTATATTAGTAACCAACAACTTTATTCTTCAACCTATGTGGGATAAAATGTTAAGGTATAAAATTGGCATAGTTCTCTATTTTATGTATTCTGCCAACGAATTTTATGTACATGGAATAAAAGAAATACAATAGTTAGAAATCGCACTCATGATTTGGGGTTCTCACAAACCAGACATACATAGGAAAACATAGAACCAAAGAAAAAAGATAAGAAATCGTAATCTATGTTTTCATTTGATGTACATAGTTTCAAGCAATACTTAATGATATTCACCGGTAATAGCGCCCAAGATGTTTGGTTTACAGTTGGTCTAAAACTGCAATTTACGCAGCAAACATAAACTCGAGTTATAGAATGAATAACTACTTAAATTTCTTCGGTACTTGAATTACCTTCATTGGATAGCGTTGCTTGGATAGGCCTTCTTTGTCCTTGGTTAAATTAAAAACATCCCTATCTGCAACTCGAGCTACTAGAGCTTCTAAACTAGCCACCTTTAAAAACAAAGAAAAAGAAGATAAAATAAAATGGAGCATCATTTAAAGTAGAGAAAAAGTGATAAAATTCTTAAACCATTAAGCATAAAAATTATTGCAAAAACATATAAGATACACTACACATTGCAAACCAATTCAAATTCTTAGGGGGTGGTTGCATATGTGTTTTGATACTAGTGTTGGTAAAACATTATAAAAAGAAGCATACTAGTCTTATCAGCTTACTTTCCCGACCCAACCACAACACATGTAAACAGACCCAAGTAATCTGCAATATAATTATGTAAATTATACCAACACCAAACTATAAATTTTTGGCATCCGGAAAGGATGATCACTATCTACATGCATAACATTCAAAGATAAAAGTAATTTCCACCAAAACATGTTTTACGGTAAAACCGATTTCAAAAATTGTTAAGAGTTCATATGAGTTTTCAGGCGTTCACAAATGCGGCAAGTTAAGTTTTCTTAACTCGCCATAATAGTGATCGCTTGAAAACATCATATTATTCTAGACACATAACACTAGCATACATTATGGTATAATAGTCGCAAATGATTTCTTTCTCCAACCTATGTGAGATAAAATGAAAATAGAAGGTTAGAAAAAGTCTCCATAAACAAAAAATGGCAAATTATTATAGCAAAAAAAAAAAAAAAAAAAAAAAAAAAAAAAAAATTTTTAAGTGCATGCAATGAAAGAGATAATGGAAGAGTTCATGAAAGTAACACAGATGAAATTATATGTTGTCTGAAAATGAAAGATTACGAATGTTTAAGCTCTGTCATTTGTGCTTATAGTCATAGAGAGTAAAATGTTTACTTTATAAATTGTTTCGATATGTGTTTGAATTATGGATGAGATACATTTTGGTTGTGGAGTTAGACTAGGGATTTATTTTGCACCTCATATTGTTCTTATCAATCTTACCAGATTTTTTTCGCATTTTAACCAAAAAATATGATATGGTTCACCTAAATATAGGCAATGCATTAAGGAGCACATAAAGTTATACTTTCTGTTTTCTGAGAAGGTTTAAGAAAAACTCGTGTATGAGGTTAGGGATATACATTTTGTAATCAACTTACGTTTGCTATTTGTAATGACGAAACACATTGTGGTAAAACTGTAAGTACCAATTTTTATTTTAACTGATAGGAAGTGATGTTTTCATTCATGACAAGTTTTACATACAGGAATCACGTATGAGATTACATAAATGCTTAGTATATTTTACTTCCATTTGCTATGTGTAATGATGGAAAACATTATAAATATATATCAAGTAACAAATTTTACGTATATAAATCCCAAACAATTCTCATACATGTGCACAGAAAGTGTTGTTTGCCAATTTCAGAAATGTGTTGTTTAATTCAATTCAATTGCTATCTATAACGATCCAAACAAAATTGATTAATATTATTGTTTCTCACACTCGTTCTCAGTTTTAGTCTTTCTTAATTGACTTTTAATATATCTTTCCCTCTTAAGCTATTTGAGGTACTGTAAAAGATTAGAATCGTCTCCACAAGTACATGTTTTTTGGTAAAAAAAATAAAACTAACCATAAAAAAGAGTTAAGAGCTAATATTCATTTTGCGATACATACATGACTTTCTAATTTTTTTAACTTGTAAGACATGGTATACATCTGAGAACATAATATTATTCTAAACATGCATAACTCACATACACTAGAATATATTACTAACCAACAACATATTTCTTCAACCTATGTGGGATACAATGTTTGACTAGAAATTAGAAGATATTTTGATAAAAATATAGTAAATTGTTATATAAAAGACTTTTATGTACATAGAAAGAAATAGACATGTCACTTGAACACCACATTGAAGTTTGAAAGCAGCTAGGTTATGTGTTTGGAGCACGAATTATGAGGTTACATCTTGGATTAACGATAGCTATCGTTTTGTTTTCTACCAAAGCATGAACCCAATCATTGGACCTTCTGACCATGAAACTTTGTGTACCTATTTCGTCTTCGACTATACTTTCTAACTACATGTTCTTAGGACATATATCGGCTTAAATAGCGTGAACAACAACCACAATATCATCATAAGACAATCTTTTGATTTATTTTCGACTTCTCTCCTAGTTTAAATCGGTCCATTACTTCTTTTCTAGTCATCACGTGTGGCTCCTCTTAAGATTATAGCTCGCAAGATACACAATATTTGTAGGAGGTTGTGGCTAGGCCTTTTAAAATCCTAGCCGAATTGCACAAACTTGTTGTCCAATACTTGAATTCTTTTCGTGATGCGTAGCTCAGTTTGGTTCCAAATGAGAAATAAGATTTGCAAAATCCTTGGTCTTATAGATATGCTCATAATAAATGTACTTTAAACTCGCACGTGGTTGTGTAAAAGATTAGGAATATAGAGAATCGTTTAGTATGGAGTATGGACATATAGATTTGGAAATCCTTGAATATTCAAAGTCGATAAGTATAAACATGATGATTGACATAGCAGTTGTTGACTGTCACTATCGTTGATGTGTATGTGTAAGACCACGTTAGAATGAAATATATATGGCACTGGATGAATATAACTATATAAGATATTCTAAAAGATATCCTCACTATGAACATTAGCAATTAAAATCTGTTCATTTCATAAAAGGTTTTGACATGTCTATGAGTTATCTAATAAGATTTTTGTTGGTTGTTGACTATTGATAGAGTTAGATCGAACGTTCATTTATTTTGCAAGTTCCGTTTTAACCAAAAAAATTTAAGATGGAATTTTACATTGCTATTTTTTTTTTTATTAGCTTTCACAATTATTTATCTTTTCTAGCCTGTGTGAAATTAAAGATTAAACTTGTTTAGAGTGCCAAATTAAGAAAGGAAAATAATAATAATAATAATAAAACAAAGATTTAATATGAGTTTTCGGATTTTGCAATCCCAATTAGATTTTCAACCTAATAGAAAGTGAAATATCCGACAACATAATACTAGTCTTGACACATTTAACACATATACACTTATGATATATAAGTAACAAACAAGTTCTATCTTCGGCCTATGCAGGATAGAGTTTCAAGATAAAAGGTTGAAAAATGTATGAGCTTGAAGAAATACGTTTGTAATCAACTTACTTTTCCTATTTGTAGCGACGCAAAACACTGTGGTAACATTACAAGTAACCATTTTAATTTTAAACCGAGCTCTAACATTTCCATAGAGGTGATAGAAAGTGATTTTTTCACTTATGAAAAGTCTCGCAAACAAAAAATCATGTATGAGATTGCTTAAATGGTTAGTTTACTTCACTTCTATTTGCTAATTTTCCCATATGCGTGCACATAAAGTGATGTTTTTAGTTAAAAGATATTTTAAAATATGATCTATTTTAATTTAAAAAGTCTCCACCAAAACATGTTTTAGAGTACTAAATTAAAGAAAAAAAATTAAGTGTTCATATGAGTTCCCAGTTATTCACAACCGAGCTGAATTTATTTCAGCATGATAGTGAACAATCCGCAAACATAATACTATTCTCAACACAATTAACATACATACACTTATGGTATATAATTAACCAAAAACTTCTATCTTCAGTCAATGTGGGATGGAGTGTTGGGATAATATGTTAGAATAATATTTTCATTAAAAATATGGTAAGCAAGAGATAATTCAAGAGTTCTTGACAATTGGCGAAAAAAATATTTGTTACATGGAACATCAAATTGAAGTTTAGAAACAACTACTTTATGTGCTTATAACACAAAACATAAAGGCAACAACTTGTATAAAAGAACCTACGGTGATTTTTTCTAAGCTAAAAGGATTAGCGTTTATTTATCTGAATTCATTTATATAGAAATCTATATATTACGTGTTCAGGTCATGAATACAGTTCCTTGTTATATTGTGATACTTGTGTTGGTTTGTTTAAAAAACTTGTTCTACCGAGTGCAGATCATTAAACATTTTCTGAATGCTGAATGTGTAAATTTTGAATGTACATATATAGGTTTCCATGTAACTAGGTAACATTCAGAACAAAGTTATTACAAGATGAGCATTATGTTAAAATCTTATTTCTCTTGCGTAAGCTTGAAATGGTTATGCGCCTTATATTCCTTCGAATAATTGGTTTTAATAAACATGAAAAATTAAAACTGATTAATTGAGATACTTGAAAATATATTAAGAGCAACTGAGTGGTCATTACGACCATCGTCCATCACTAGTGTAAACTTAGCATTGAATCCGTTTACCCTCTCATCACTCTCATCTATTTTATTTCACCGTAATCACTGCAATCAATTGAAAAAAAAAAAAAAAAAAAAAAAAAAAAAAAAAAAAAAAAAAACATTAAGTTTGCTCAAGGTTCAAACCACAAGCTGATGAAAGCCACCACGAGCTAACCACTTGCCGTATCATTCTCAAATCATACATGGCTCACTAGTTCCTTCATTACAACTAGTAAACTAACACAAGTAAAATCATTGCGTAAATGAAACTATTCTAATAATTAATGTGAGTCATGTTAACATGTACGTGTGCAAGTGCATTATAAACGTGTGGCTAAGCTTTCAGTATAAGCAGCTAGGCAATCCTTTATAAACGTGAAAAATTATCGTTTTTGTTTTCACCAAAGGGCAAAGGCTCGAGCTTAGTAATTGGATTACATTTGACTCTTCCTTTGTTGTATAGTAACATACTAAGACCGGGTGTAGAGGGTCGGTCGCCACTACCGACGCGTCGGCCACCGTTATACCACCCGACTTGAGATGCGCCGCAGGAGGGAAAAAGACATGAATCGGTGAAATGAAAAGAGACGAATGTTTGGAATGTTTGTGTGCGGGTATTTATTAATTGATTTTTTTTAGGTATGTTTTTTGTGTATCCTCGATCTCCTTATTATATTATGTTGGTAATAAAATTTTCTTGAAGAAAATTTTTTGACGTGATAACGGTGTTGATGGTTTATTAGTGGTCACTAAACTTAGGGCAACATTTCATACACCACCAATATATATGACACGTTGATTAATAATGATTATCAAAACCCGAGTTACAAAACCGTAACCCACTTTTACATATAGGGACAAAAAATAAGTAGACAGGTAACAAGGGGGGTGTAAGCCTAGGTCTGAGTTCCTTTTATAAAGGTCACAGTTCTTCTTTTTTAGTTTATACTTTTTTTTGTCTCAAAATAAATGTTTCAAAAATTATTTGTAGACATCTTTACTCACTAATTTTTATTCTACTTGGTTGATACACAAAATGAATATTTATTTATTAGTAGACATCTAAAAGTTAAAACATTAACATTTATTTTTGAGACGAAAAGAGTATGAATTTAGATGTTAACCAACATGTCACAAGGGAGTTTAAGCCTCGGTCCGAGTTCATTTTATAATGTATGTTACGGTTACGGAACACTCATGGTTTTTACTGCATAATGTTAATTTTGCGAAAAAGACTGTTATTATATTCGCCAGCTCTAAAAGAATTGTTTTTTCAATTTTGTTTGTACTTGGTTAATCTACGTCCTGGTTATGTCCTTGCGTATGGAGAAATAAGGTTGTTATTCAGGTAACCCCGACCTGATTGAGTATTATTTGGGTCGGGTTAATCGGGTTTGGGGGAAAAAAAGCTTACCCGTATGCGACACAATAAGGTGCGGATTAATCTGGTTCGGGTTAATCATGTACAAGCTAACCCGAATAATCCTAATTATAAAATAGAAATAAAAACAGTGAGTAAATGTACTAAGCGTTCTGGTTAATTCGATTAGCCAGGATAATGTTTCTTAACCCGTGCGATTCGGGTAAAGCCGGGTTAGTCGGATTCAGTTATTTTTGACACACCCCAGTGAAAAGTGATACGTCACTACCTTATTCCTTTATAAATATTTATGGTTGTGTAATGTCTAAATATATCTAAACAATGAATGTTTGTCATCTGCTTGTCTATAATCCTCAAATAATAGAACAGTTTTGAATATCGAAAAAATATGACGAAGGTGAAAATAACAAAAACTTTCATTACCGTTTAAACGTTAAGGAGTCCAATTTTGAAAATAACCAGCTCTGAAGTTATTTATTTGTGAAGCCTCGTATATACTTGAACTATCATACAACCCATGATTGGACCAACTATAATGAGCTGGCCCTTGACTTGACCCTCTATTACCATCAAAAGAATTGTGACCTTTATAATGTGAACTGTCTACATTCTTTCTTTTGTATCATGAAGAAGAGTAGCAAGATCTGTGACAAATTAGAAGGCATCACTGATGTGAAAGATCGTGGAACGTAGATATATACTTACGCTACTGGCGTTTAGGACCTTTAAACCATATTTTTACTGTCCTCGATAAGGATAGAGAGAAATGAACTTCACTACTTTCTATATAGATCTTGCTCAAAAGAATCACGGTCTACATGCATAACATTCAAAGATAAAAGTAATTTCCACCAAAACATGTTTTACGGAAAAAAACGATTTCAAAAATTGTTAAGGGTTCATATGAGTTTTCAGGCGTTCACAGATGCGGAAAGTTAAGTTTTCTTAAGTCGCCCAAATGGAGATCGCCTGAAAACATCATACTCCCTCCGTCCCTAAATAAATGTCCACTATTGACTTTCAAAGTCTTTTTGTTCCAACTTTGACTTTGAATTATTTCATTCGTGTTATATAATACTTGATGAAAATTATACCAATGAAAATACATTTAAGACCAAATTCGTTCATATATTTTATATCAAGTATTACATAACACAAATAAAATAATTTACGGTCAAAGTTAAAAAGAGAAGACTTAAAAAGTCAATAGTGGACACTTATTTAGGGACGGATGTAGTATTATTCTAGACACATAAGACTCACATACATTATGGTATAATAGTCGCAAACGATTTCTTTCTCCAACCTATGTGGGATAAAATTAAAATAGAAGGTTAGAAAAAGTCTCCATAAACAAAAAATGGCAAATTATTACAGCAAAAAAAAAAGATTTTTAAGTGCATGCAATGAAAGAGATAATGCAAGAGTTCATGAAAGTAACACAGATGAAATTATATGTTGTCTGAAAATGAAAGATTGCGAATGTTTAAGCTCTGTCATTTGTGCTTATAGTCATAGA
The DNA here is from genome assembly GCA_030686995.1 of Artemisia argyi. NCBI lineage: Eukaryota > Viridiplantae > Streptophyta > Magnoliopsida > Asterales > Asteraceae > Artemisia > Artemisia argyi. The sequence continues at coordinate 21,227,239 of CM060680.1, read as the reverse complement.
GAGTAAAATGTTTACTTTATAAATTGTTTGAATTATGGATGAGACACATTTTGTTTCTTATCAATCTTACCAGATTTGTTGTGCATTTTAACCAAAAAAAAAAAAAAAAATGTAAGATATAAGCAATGTCAACATACTTTTGCTTTTGAATTGCTACTCTATAACGGTCCCAGTTCACCTAAATATAGGCAATGCATTAAGGATCATATAAAGTGATACTTTCTGTTTTCTGAGAAGGTTTAAGAAAAGCTCATGTATGAGGTTAGGGATATACGTTTTGTAATCAACTTACGTTTGCTATTTGTAACGACGAAACACATTGTGGTAAAACTGTAACTAACAATTTTTTATTTTAACTGATCTCTAACATTTTCCATAGAATCACGTATGAGATTACATAAATGCTTAGTATACTTTACTTCCATTTACTTCCATTTACTATGTGTTCTGATGGAAAACAGTACAAGTAGCATTTTACATATATAAATCCCCATTTCAGAAAGTGTTGTTTTAATATATCTTTCCCTCTTAAGCTATTTGAGGTACTGTAAAAGATTAGAATTTTCTCCACGAGAACATGTTCTATGGTATTAAAAAAAAAAAAAAAAAAAAAAAAAAAAAAAAAAAAAAAAAAAAAAAACTAACTAATATTCATTTTGAGACACATACCTGACTTTATAATTTTTTTAACTTGGAAGACATGGTATACATCTGAGAACATAATATTATTCTAGACATGCATAACTTGCATACACTAGAGTATATTAGTAACCAACAACATATTACTTCAACCTATGTGGGATACACTGTTTGACTAAAATTAGAAGATATTTCGATAAAAGTATGCTAAATTGTTATATAAAAAACTTTTATGTACATAGAAAGAAATAGACATGTCACTTGAACACCAGATTGAAGTTTGAGAATATAGAGAATCGTTTGATTGTAGTATGGACGTATGGGTTTTGAAATCCTTGAATATTCAATGTAGATAAGTATCTAAACATGATGATTGAAATAGTAGTTTTTGATTGTCACTATCGTTGTTGTATTTGTGTAAGATCAAATTAAAATGAAAATATTTACGGCACTATCTAGATGAAAATAAGATACACCAACTCGTTATGAACTTTCAACTGTGATAAAATATGCTCATTTCATATTTAATCACAGTTGTTATGAATATTGTGTGGCAAAATAATAAATCACAAACTAAAACTCAAGTATTGGCTCAAAGAACAGTGGAAATGCTTATTTTAAATTTTGCTTATTCGATAGCTTATAGGCTTAATTTTGAACTTTTTGAAGACTATATTCGATTTGGTTTTGTTTTGTGGTTGTCGAGTTGTTAATTGAACCGATAAAGACCTAAGGGGATCACGGTTTTGCTTATTTTGATTTCACGACGCAAGTGTTTATTTCGTAATTTTCCTAGCTTAATTTGGTCTTGAAATTTGCTTATTTGAAGAGCTTAAAATGAATCGGGCCTAGACTTTTTTTTGGCGTCAATTTGCTGTTGGACCCGACAGCCCAAAACCCGGCCCAAATGGGGTGTTCGGTTATGATTATTTGGTCAAACAAAAGGTCAAGGTGCTTATTCGTAACTTTCGTAGCTTATCCAGTTTTTTTTTTTTAAAAGTTAATCTCTTATTAAAGTAAGAAAGTATTTTATATACGAGTCAAGAGTTGAGATCTATGAATAACCCATACATGCCATAGAACCTATCAACCAATCATAGCCACCCATTTATATTTTTCACATTTTTTTTTTCAAAACAACATATCTTGTAAACGGTAAATCTTCAAGCTACAAATAAAATATCATCGCGACGAGAATTAAATCATCTTTCTATAGATATGCATTGTTATATACTTTCGACGAACTTTTTTTTTTTTAATTTCCGCCCAGAAAGAATCATATATGATTCGTAAAAATCATATATGATTCGTAAGAATCATATATGATTCGTTATGAATCATATATGATTCTTACGAATCATATATGATTTGTTAAAATCGAATCATATATGATTCTTACGAATCATATATGATTTTTCTGGGCGAAAAAAAAATTCGTCGAAAGTATATAACAATGCATGTCTATAGAAAGATAATTTAATTCTCGTCGTGATGGTATTTTTTTTGTAGCTTGACGATTTACGGTTTGCGAAATATTTAAGTTTAAAAAAAAGGTGAAAGTTTATTTTTTTATTTTGAAAAAAAAATGAGTGGCTAAGATTGCTTGATGGGTTATATGGTAAAAGTTGGATTTATAAAGAACTTTTGGCTACGAGTCAGAGGTTGTGGTGTGAGTTTCGGGAAAGTATGAACCTTAATAGAAGAAGCTCATGCAATGAACACTAGACTTCTGCCCACTTTGAATATACGTTCATGTCGTTTAATACCAAGATAATATTACCCATAGTTCAAGATTCTAAAGCTATGAAAATTGATGCTTGTTAAACTAAAATAATTATACTATGATTAGTCCCATCTGCTAGCATGCATGTGCTTTCACGTTGTCTAAAAATGTCTAACTCATTTATGCAAAATGTTAATAACCGATTTATGTTCCGGTTGCGCAATCATAAACTATTTTGAAACTCATAAACTATTTTGAAAATTAATACTTTCTGGCAACTTAAAAACTATAAGTTTAAACATATTTAGAACTTAATAGAACAAAACTAATAAAACTATATAAGTTTTTAACTTATTTTAAAGCTTATTGATTAGCTTATTTTGACTTCTATAATTTTCAGCTTAATATTTTAAGATATGTAAAAAGTCTAATCTGCGGCCTCTTTGGCGTATTTTGATATAAATTATTTAAAAAGTCTAATCTGAGACATCTTTGGCTTATTTGGGACTTATTAAATCTACCCTAAAACAAATATATAAGTTTCACTTATTTTAAGACTATTGCTTATTAAAGCTTAATTGGGCTTATTTGACATATTTTAACTCATTGAGACTTATATAAATTTATTAAGTGGTTTGAAGTTGTTAAATAGTTTTAAGTGGGAAATTTGCAACATATGAAATTTTTGGGAAAACTAAAACATACAAATGGGTCATGCCCGATTTCGTTAGAATTTACACTTAGTGAATTTTTCACAAAACCCGACAAGAAGACGAAAACAAACTATTTTATATACAGTTTTCTATGAATCCAACTTTCTCTCTTTTCACTAATTAATTATATATATATATATATATATATATATATATATATATATATATATATATATATATATATATATATATATATACACTACTAACTAACAACATTCCTATATTTTTCCGTCCACATCTATTATTCACTGACACCTTACTTTGTGATTATTTTCCATATATTGTCTTTTGGTTATTTCGAACCAGAGACTCATTCGTCATAAATATACACTTTTACTTATATATATATATATATATATATATATTTATACACATTCCAAGAGCCAATACTTACAAATGCTTAGAAATTGTTTTTCAAACTTAAATGCTGCTACACAAGCAACAATAACACCACTTTAAAACTTTTAAACTTATCGAGTCTTAAAACTTGAAACTGTAAGCTAAACTTGCCATACTCATCTAGGTCGCGTGTCGGTACCGCTCACTATCACTATTTGACTTTACTCTATTCAGACTGCTATTGCTAAGGTGAGTCATAGCCCCTCTTTTATCTATTTCGAACTCTTTGGGGGAGATACATGCTCGTTTATCTTAAACACTTTACTCGTTTACCTTAAACATTTTACTCGCTTTATGAAACACTCTATTTGTTTATTGCAACGTATTAAATGCTACAAATCTGAACATAAGTATTTCTCTGTATGCTATCCTGATTGATATTGCCTAAGTTACCGCTTTTGCCAAAAAGTCCCTCATATCATGACCCATTAATCATTTGCGAGTGAACGCGAATATAGTGAATAGATCTATTGGCAGTTGACGCCCCATTTGAAGTTAGCTTGGGATGGTAACCGAATGCACTATATTCGAATAACATAGGAACTGGCAAACTCCTAGTATATGAGGGCACTATTACCTGCATCATATTATTATGTGTAGGCTTCTATCCCATAAGATTTTTATATATCTCTTATGGCAGCATAACAATGTTAAGGTTTGCGTGTCATGAGGCTTAGGGCAATATCCTACACTACAATGTTATTGTTACACTACTACTTGACTTGTGTTCAGATGTTTTACACAAATATTATGGATTGACTCAACTATCGACGTGAGTAATTCAATGATTTTATGCAAATACAATGGAAAATCAAGCAAACTATGGGCGTATAACAACGTAGCCCATGATTCATTTTGTTGCAATTATCAAACAAATTCGAAACTCTTTCAATCAACTGTTTTACTTATAAACTCTATGAACTCACCAACCTTTGTGTTGACACTTTTTAGCATGTATTTCAGGTGATAACTTACTCTTGGAGGCGCTTGGCAAATGGCATGGCATGGTAATAGATGACTCTGATAAACAATTGGGACCACTTCATTTATTTTATGGGCCTATTTTCGCAATACTTCTGAAATATGTAAACTCATTGTTTATAATAGTGAAATTTATTCTAAACAATTGTGATAAAAACCGTTCTTTGTACCTCATGTTATGATACCAGTTTAGTAGCACCCCATTGCATGTATGCTTCCGCTGGACCCGATTTCAGGGGTGTTACAGCTGCTAAGCGCCTGGAGTGAAATGGTATCTTTATTCGGCCCTTCTTTCCTTTCATTTCAGCCAATTACTTGCAGTTAATGCAGAATTGATATGGTAGAGTATAACTCAGTAATACCTCCACAAATCAAATATTTTGCATTTTATATCTTAGGTTTTAAGAATTTGAAACTTGTAGGTGATGGTTTCCTTCAGATATCAGTTGTTTTTGGAAGATTTAGGATATTTGGTAGAGTCAGAAGAGGTACCAATGTCGAGGATTGATGATACTGTCGAATGAATACTAAGAGTTAAAGTTACTGCTGGCCTTTTTGAATACCCATCTTTGCTCGATACTGTCGGCTGCAAGGTACAATTGCAGATTGATATGTTTATCAAATAAGTATTCATCTAATTTTCTGATTGCTACTGTCATTTCAGATGTGTTCACGCAAACAGGAAGTGGTTCCAACGCGTTGCCTGAAAAGAGTAGGCGTGTAAATTCGGTCACTCGAGGTGATTTGATTAACTATTTAGGATCACATTTATCCGGTTTCAAAATCAGCATATACCGACAGTTGGATTATCATTGTCGTTTTAGGTGCTTCTACGCAAACATCTGTTTTACCCAGCACTTTACATGAAAATAATATGGGAACCACGCCTAAACTGTGGTTGCAGCTATATCGAGTGTTTCATGAGTTTCATGTGTCAAATAGTCTGGCTGAGTTTGTATGAGGTTGCCTGAAACAGCTACTCTGATTCATGCTTTTGTATGTTAGACCGTCACACACGGAAAACTCACACAGTAACTTCTGTATAATTGGTTTTGCTTATGGTGGTTAGGCACATGTTCAGCATGTCTAACCCACTGTTATCTGATCGTATTTTCTTTTAGGTATCACTGTGGGTCAATTGCGTGGTTACCGTTTGTGGAACATCATCATTGACCCACATCCTTTTCGTGGTTGAAGGGTGTACATTTTCAGAGTTTTGGTTTGTTGTGTCAAAGAAACTGCATCCATTCTCTAGAATTGCGGGTGCGTCTTTACAAAAAAACTGTACATGATGATTTTTTGAACGGTTTTTGAGAAAATCTACTTTAAAGTAAATAACATGCCATGATGATTATTATCTGCAAATGTGCTTCTTAGGAATAGTGTTTACCTTGGTAGGAGAGCTATATTTGTTACATTAAAAGAAAGAGAGGATATTCTTTAGTAACCAGGTATATCAGTATTAGCTAAAATAAGCAATTAAGCGAGGAAACGGGAGCCATATCGAGCGTGAGTTGGAGAAATATAACAGGTAATGGGTACTGTTTCCTTTTGACCCATTAAGCATATAACATTTTTTTATACAATTGTGAAGTAACAAATTGGAGTTTTACGTTTGAATAATTGGCGCAAGAACAAATGTAAATATGAAATTGTAAAAATAAAATACTCATATCTTGCTCTAAGCTATTTATATAGATCTTAATAGTATCTTGCTGTTTTTACCCCAAAAAAAATAGTATCTTGCTGTAAGGCTCAGGCCAAAGATTTAGATTCCTTTATATGTATACTAATGTTCTACAAATCAATTCAATAGGATATTGAAGAGGTGGTCGATTTGCCTTTTCCATAGATCCGAACTTCAAGGACAACAGCGTTGGGTAAAAAGATAACAAAAGATACATGAAGTTCATAAATCTCATTGTTTCTATTCATATAGTATTAGGCTTAATCATAACGAACCCTTTTGCGATGCTTTTAAGGTCTCAGACTGGAGTTCTTGCCCGACTTATACAGTGGCTCTCACAAGAAAGATGCAAAGGAAGAAAATGAGAATGCTTCTTTGCTTTTAATCATTAACTCAATCTTAATGACTGTGAAATTGACATCGTTGTAAAATGTAGGACTATTTACATGGTAAAATAGCATTTCCTTAATGAGATATTGGGATCTCTGATTGTTTCTTGCCAAACCCTTATTTTCCACAATACTTATTAATTTGAACATGTCCCATTATTGGCAATTTGATGCATTTATAATGCACCACTCTACCATTTTAATGCAATTTATTCTAAGTAAAACCCACAAGTAGCATTACATCAAGGGGTACGGATCCAATAAGAAGAATGATTAAAATGAGAAGGGTAAGAAGTAATTTAAGCCACACATTTTTATATGGGAAAGAAAATTTGAATGAAGATGCATCCATTTTTGTAGGTGCATCTAGAATGTGTGGTTGTGGTTACTTCTTATCTTTCCTATTTTAATTATTCTTCCTATTTGATCTTAACTCTTACATCAAGTGCATTATTAGGGGCAACTTTTGGGGGTTAATGTTTTGTTCGGTAGAATAAATTTTGTCTGATCTAAGCATGTAATGCAAATGTTAGTATATTGGTTCCATGCTTTATCTCTAATGCAAAAGTTGTTTCTTGCGCACAGATCATTCCCACCATTGACGAAGAAACATGTTCTCCAGTTTTTTTTTTTTTTTTTTTTTTTTTTTTTTGTTTGTTTTTAAATCTTATGTCTTCTATGCAATTTAATTCGGACTAAATGAATTATAATGCCAAACTTTATTGCAATTTACAATCTTAATCTATTACCAAACAACATTGTCTCCGTTAAGTTCCATCTATGATCTATACTACTTTATAAAGCATTTGGGACATGCTATAAATAGAAGGCTTAAAAATTCAAATTCAACACTTACTTATAATGGAAATACATGTATTAATTTTGCTATTAATTCAATATACACACATAAAATAAAAGTTACATGTGAAAATTAAATCTCCTAAATTCACTTGTAACAGCCCTCTATTGTAACAGCCCTCTATTGTAACAGCTCGTTTATTTCAACCAAATAAAAATGCAACAAACACACGCACAAAAATAAGCACACCACCACTTTTCTTTCTTCTATCTTCGTTTTTTTTCTGTAACATAAAACACACATCTCTCTCAGTAAACAAATATCAGCAGCCGCCGCCGCCATCATAACCTCATCATCGCCACCATCTGCCGAAATTGCCACCATCTTTAGGTGCTTTAGGTTGTTTCAGGTAATCGGGATGAGTTTTTGGTTGTTGTTGGTGGTTTAGGTTGTCCACTCATCTCACAGATGCACCACCATCAAACCCTAGCCAACCACAACATAAGCAAACACCATCAGTTGTGACGAAATATGCTCTTGAGTAAGAACGTTGCCATCAAATAGAGTAAGAATGTTGCCATCGAATTTGTTACAAAAACAGCGTGGGTTGATTGTAACAATTTGAAATGGTTTTGGAGTTGATGAAGAGATGAGATATATCTTATGTTTGACGGCTCTGTATAGGTGTTTCTTATATTTGCAATATGCCATACGGGTTTTTATCACCCAACTATGCTAAGCCCATTTTCTAATTTTTTACTACTCAAGTCCATTTAGATACCAAAACATAACTATTTCCATTTTCTCACATATAACTACTATCATAATTCAGTAATTCACGTATGTATAAAATATGTATAAAACTGACACGAAACTGACACGTATGTATAGATTTTTATAACATATAAATGTAACGTGATTACATTGTATTTTACCTACTTTCGACATACTTTGTCTTCATACCTCAATAGTATTACCGACTACCATTTTTGCATTGATGCAACATTGTGCAAGTACTTGTACAAATTATATATGAATTATTTTGATATGTTTTAAAGTTACTCAACATAAAATTATTATTATCCATAAAGATATTGTAATAAAAAATATAAAAGTAAACAATTATTTTAATAGAATTTGTTTATAAGAAAAGCCCACTAAATTTATAACAACCAATTTAATGCTAAAATTTGAAAAATATAAGTACTAACTATTACAATATTAATAATTTAGACGTTCTATTTTTGAAAAACATATATCTAATACGTTACAAAGTATTCTAGACATGCTAAATAAGAAATGTTTAAAATAAAAAATTTTGCTCGCCACAAAAATAGTCACCGGGTACCCGCCGCTGCATTGCGCGGGTACCCTTCTAGTTTTGTAAGTAGATGTAAGACCATGAAATTGTCTACCAACTACACGTTCTTAGGACAAACACAATATCATCATAAGACAAATATTTCTTTTATTGCCGATTGCTTTCCTAGCATAAATCCGTTCACTTCTTCTTTTCTAGTCATCACGTGAGCTCCTTTCAAGATTAGCTAGAAGATATGACAAATTTGCAAAAAATTGTGGTAAAAAAAAAAGATGGTAGAAAAAAGATGTTTTATACTTAAATTAAAAAAGATGGTAGAAAAAAAGTTTGAATTTTATACAAGTTTTCACGTAAAACAAATTCTTAAATCTCTACAAGTTTTTTTTTTATGAAATTGTTGAACTTAGAAAGATTCCAAGAAATAGTGTACCTCATAAAGATTTAAGATTCCATAGAGAGTGATGTCATCCAATTTCAGAAATGTTTTAAGAAATAAGTTGTTTAATTCATTTCATTATTTGCTATTTATAATGACGAATACAAAAATGGGTAATATGATTGGTACTCACACTCAGCTTTTAGTCATTCTTAGATTACTTCAAAAATAATTGTACTTAAGCAATACAAAACTAAAGATTAAAATGCTTTCCACTAAAACTTGTTTTATAAATAATAAAAAAAAAGTTCGAAATTCATACAAGTTTTCAGGTGAAACAAATCAAGGAATCTATCTTTGCAAGTTAAACACTTGTAGAGATTCCAAGAGATTGTAACACCATATTATTCCAAGTATATATATCCCCACAGATTAGTGTATATAACTAGGCAACAAGTTCTTTCTTCAACCAATGTGGGATTAAAGGTTAGGAAACGTCTTCAAAGTATATAAAGATTTTTATGTACATGCAAGATGGTGAAATAACTATTTGTTACATGCAACTCCAAATTCAAGTTTACAAGCAACTACTGTTTGTGTTTTTGGAGCACCAAAGTATATGTTGTTTTTTCTTTAAATCGAAAGATTGCAAATGCTTAAGCATTGAACCGAAATAATCTGTGATTTTTTCAAAGAACAAGGGGTTAGCTTTTACTTTTCTGAAATCATTCGCAAAATATTTTTATACATCTCCAAATAAAATAATGTTATTCAAGTAGAAAGCGATATACATGACCGAATGAATTACGTGTTAAGTTGTCCGGGAAAATTTACATATTATGATACTTGTTTTGTTTGTTTGGACCAAGGTTAAAATCTAAGTATGTTAAAAAGAGTACTTATGTTAACATCTCTTCTTAACCAGCTAGACAATCCTTTATATACTAGCACATATATGATATATATAAAGAGATGTTTTCACATAGAGATTGGATATATTTTTTCACATAAACGACAATTGAGCCTGAAAATATAAACAAGCATTATTTCAGCCCAAGTTGTTGGGCCTATGTCTAGCAGCCATCTTCATCTACTTTTACCTTTGTTCATTTAAGCCCAATAGTTGGACCCTTATGGGCCAAATTGCGAGGATGACAACCATAATGTCTTTACAAGACTTTTAATTTTTTCTTATTATTTTTTTTTATTATTTTTTATTTATTTAATTTTTTTGTATATTTAAATTGTTTACCTACTTTAACATCGTTAACTACTCTTCTTCAAGTCTCCAGAGTGTAGCTAATCTTAATGTTAGCTCGAAAGATATGTGAAATCTGTTAGAAGTTGTTGTCTAAGACTTTTAATGGCGTGTAGCTCAGTTGGTTTTAGACGAGAAAACAAGACTCATAAAATCCTTAGTCTTTTAGGAATCCACATAATAAATGTTATTTAAATTTGCATGTGGTTGTAGAAGATATTTGGGAATTGGGAATATAAAGCGTCGTCTAGTATGGACTTATGTAAAATTCAAGATTAAAATGGTTCCACCATAACTGGCATAACATGTTTTAGAGTAAAGAAATCAAAGTGAAAAAATGGACAAAAATTCAAGAGTTAATATGAATTTTCAGTAGTGCACATCCTCAAAGCATACACATGGCTAGCTAATTCCGTCTTCACAACCTTTTTAGTAAATTAAAACATGTAATATCATTGCGTAAATGAAACTATTCTAATGATGTGAGTCATGTCAATTAAAATTTAAGTGTGTAAGTATATTATCTGTTAACATGTATGCGTTTCCACTTATTGGCTTCTACGAAAAAAATAAATAAATAAATAAAATGTGCTTCATTAAATTAGTCATAGATTTATTTTGCACTGTCATTTTCATTCTTGTTATTAAAAATCTTTCGGCAATCCTTTTTCAATTTAATCAAATAAGATATACACATATTAATTCATTTTTACGTATATATCATTTCTTTATTGGCTTCCAAAAATATGTGTTCCTTTTTAACTTGTGTGAAACTATAAGATTAAAGTGGTCTCTACCAAATTGCATAAATTTGTTGTCCAAGACTTTAATTCTTTTCGTGACGTGTAGATCAGTTGGTTCCAAATGAGAAATAAGATTTGCAAAATCCTTGGTCTTTTAGATATACTCATAAAAAAAAGATTTATGTTGGTTGTTACTATTGAATTAGATCGAACGCATATTTATTTTGCACGCTGCATTTTAATCAAAAGAATTGAGATACAATTTTACATTTCTATTTGCTTCTTTACTAGCATTCAATATTTGTTTTCTTTTCTAACTGTGTGAAATTAAAGATTAAACATGTTTTAGATAACCAAATCAATAGAAAAAAAAATAAAAATAATAAGAGTTCATACGAGTTTTCGAATGTTACAAAGGGGATCAGATTTATTCTACCTGACAACAGTGAAACATCCAAAGACGTAATACTAGTCTCAACACATTTAACACACATACACTTATCGTATATAAGTAACCAACAACTTCTATCTTGAGCCGATGTGGGATAGAGTGTTAGGATAAAAGGTTAGAAAATATTTTCATTAAAAAATGGTAAAAAGGATATAATTCAAGAGTTCTTAACATTTGATGAAAGAAAGATTTGTTACATAGGGAACATTAAACTCAAGTTTAGAAGCAACTAATTTTATGTAATAAGAAATCACAATCTATGTTTTTATTTTATATACTTTTAACCAATACAAAATGATATTCACTGGTAGTAGCGCACAAGATGTTTGGCTTACACTTGGTTTATAAATGCAATGGATGCAGGAAAAATTAACTCGAGTTACAGATTGAATAATCAGTATCGGTGAGTAAGATCATGAGATGTTGACTACTTAAATTTCTTCCTGTTCTTGAGAAAATGGCAACGCTTGGATCGGCATTCTTTGTCCTTGGTTAAATTAACAAAGAGTGGCCATCTTTAAAAACAAGGCTTAAAAAACCAAACAATACTCAGAGTTAGAGAAAAAGTAACTAAAATTTAAAACCATTTCACCATCATTATTGAGAAAATATACCCGATACACTGTATTCACATTGTAGACTATAGCAATGAAGCCAACATGATTCAAATGGTTAAGGGGTGTTTTAACATGCATTTTGAAAGGATCTTTTTGAATTTCTTAAATAAATAGATTCACAACATCCAACTGAAATTTATGTACGGATTTTTTAATCCTTAAACGAATTGATAATGACTCGCGTTATCGGAACATCACTAATGTATAATCCTGACTTTAGGACAAAATAATCACATAACCAATTTTGTTGCTAGAATCCAGCAAGAAAAGGTACCTGTTCTGCAGACTAGTTGTTCTCCTCAATATTCATTATTGTAACAAAAGTTCAGTAGCAAGAAAAGGCACCTGGTTTGCAAACTACAGAGTAATTGTTTTCAATTAGTTCATCGCTTTCCTATACTTCACCGTTTTAACGATCCTAGTTTTGTTAGGTAAATTCTTGATTAAGATCACCATTGGGTTACTCTTCACACCCACCATATGGAAGTGTTCAAGATCATCCATCTCCGTTCCTCTTAACACCAATTTTTGCTCCTCAGGTAACCAGTTTCTTTTGCAGTCACACTTTTCAAATCAGCTTCATTGATAAAAAAAAATATTTTTGATACTAGTGTTAGTAAAAGATTATGAAAGAAGATATTAGTGCAGATGTGAAAAAATGTTAGGTCATACAAGTTGGGTAAGGGATGAAGACGAGTTCGTTTTGAATGGGTCAGTTTTGGTACAGGTCAATCCAATATTCTTCTTCTCGGCACCAATTCACTTTCTGCACACACCTAGTTGAATTTGGACTTTGACCCAACCCGACATAACATAGGGAAACAAACCCGAATTTAGGATTTCACATGGATAAGTAATATGGTAATTTTATTTTTTAAGACGTTACTCAATTACAACTAGGGTCTTATCAGCTTACTTTCCCAAGCCAACCCGACCACAACACATGTAAACAGACCCAAGTAATCTGCATACAATTATGTAAACTATACCAACACCAAACTATAAATTTTTGGCGTGCGGAAAAAGTGTTTTCAAATACGTACTCTCGGAAGGCATCACTGATGTGAAAGATGGTGGACCGTAGATATATACTTGCACTACTGGCGTCTAGGATCTTTAAACCATATTTTTACCGTCTTCGATAAGAATAGAGAGAAATGAACTTAAGTACTTTCTATATAGATCTTGCTCAAAAGAATCACTGTCTACATGCATAACATTCAAAGATAAAAGTAATTTCCACCAAAACATGTTTTACGGTAAAAACGATTTCAAAAATTGTTAAGAGTTCATATGAGTTTTCAAGCGTTCACAAACCCACGAGTTAAGTTTTCTTAACTCGCCGAAATGGCGATAGCCTGAAACATCATATTATTCTAGACACATAACACTTGCAAACATTATGGTATAATAGTGGCAAACGATTTCTTTCTCCGACCTATGTGGGATAAAATGAAAATAGAAGGTTAGAAAAAGTCTCCATAAACAAAAAAAATGGCAAATTATTACAACATAAAAAAGATTTTAAGTGCATGCTATGAAAGAGATAATGCAAGAGTGCATGAACGTAACACATATGAAATTATATGTTGTCTGAAAATGAAAGATTGCGAATGTTTAAGCTTTGTCATTTGTGCTTATAGTGATAGAGAGTAAAATGTTTACTTTATAAATTGTTTCTATATGTGTCTGAATTATGGATGAGACAAATTTTGTTTCTTACTAATCTTACCAGATTTTTTGTGCATTTTAACCAAAAAAAAGGTAAGATATAAGCAATGTCAACATACTTTTGCTTTTGAATTGCTACTCTATAACGTTCCCAGTTCACCTAAATATAGGCAATGCATTAATTAGCAGCACATAAAGTAATACTTTCTGTTTTCTGAGAAGGTTTAAGAAAAGCTCATGTATGACGTATGAGGTTATGGATATACGTTTTGTAATCAACTTACGTTTGCTATTTGTAACGACGAAACACATTGTGGTAAAACTGTAGGTAACAATTTTTTATTTTAAGTGATCTCTAACATTTTCCATAGAATCCAAATAGGAAGTGATGTTTTCATTGTTAACTTGTGGCTCATATTTGGATAAACTGCATGTTGCTAAGATTCAATGAATTCACCCATATGGAATCTTATCAAATATTTGCAGAGATATGGAATATTTATAAAGATCTTGCAACTTGAGAATATTGGCAAGTTGGAGCCAAGTTGCTAGCAAGTTGATCTCATTTGAAGCCTATAAATAGAAGGCCTGGTTTTATGTTTCAAGTACACCAAAAAAACACACAAGTACTTCTCTTGTAGTGTTATTAGTTTTTCCTCTCTAGTTGTAGTTTGTAGTATGTTTCTAGCATTGAGAAATATATAAGAAAATTTGGTGTTTCATTCTTAGTTCTTTTCATATTGTCTAAATTTTCAAGTAACTAGAATGAGGTATAGTAGTGGTGTTGAAATATTCACACTCTTTACCTAATCGGTGGGATATTATCGCGTTTATTCCACAACAAGTGGTATCAGAGCCGAGGTTATTCGTAGTATGCTCTGTGGTTGCAATTTATTTTGATCCTCCACATCAGAAAAGAATTACGTTGGTTTTTTGGTTGAAGCTATTGAAAATTAATTTGTACACGAAATGGTGGATGGCATAGTTGACAAACCTTCCACATCGGTGGATCCAACATCTCCAAGTTGGGCTAGACCAGTCTTGACGAATGCAAGATTGGCGGTGGAGGTTTTTGATGGCACAGGCCATTTCGGTATGTGGGAAAGTGAGGTTCTAGACGCTCTTTTTCAGCAAGGTCTAGACATTGCCATTGAAGAAATTAAACCAGAGGATGTAGAAGAGAGGAATTGGTTAACCATCAATCGGTTAGCTTGTGGTACGGTTCGTTCATGTCTTTTGAGAGAGCAACGATATGCTTTCTCAAAAGAAACATCCGCCTACAAACTGTGGGTGGCGTTGGAAGAGAAATTTCTGAAGAAAAATTGTCAGAATAAGCTCTTTATGAAGAAGCAACTCTTTCGCTTCACATATGTACCGGGTACCACGATGAATGATCACATTACCAGTTTTAACCAACTGGTCACCGATTTGATGAATATGGATGAGGTGTTCAAAGACCAGGATCTAGCATTGATACTATTAGGATCCCTTCTAGAGGAGTACGAGTTGCTTGAAACAACTCTACTTAATGGGAAGGATGATGTGTCTCTTAGTGAAGTTTGTGCTGCCTTGTATAGTAAAGAACTGAGAAGGAAGGACAAGCAGATTAGTTCAAGTGGAGATGCATAGGTTTTGCTGGTCAGAGGTCGTTTGCAGAAGAAGGGCACCGATAAGAGATGGAGATCCAAGTCGAGGCAGAGACTAAGCAAAGATGAATGTGCCTTTTGTCATGAAAAAGGTCATTGGAAAAGAGATTGTCCTAAGTTGAAAACCAAAGACAATCACTACAAAGGGAAAGCTGTAGCAGAGGCGACTGTCACCAAGTGTGATGATGAATAATCATATCTCTCACTTGCAACATCGTCAACCAAGAATGCTTCTGATGTATGGCTATTAGATTCCGCATGCAGCCATCATATTACACCACATCGAGAGTGGTTTAGTAATTTTGAAGAACATGAGGAAGTTGTTTATACGGCAGACGAATCTCCCCTCACTACTCATGGGATTGGTTCCGTTCGATTGCAGAATGAAGACGGAACAATTGGGACCTTGAAAGGTGTTCATTATTCGCCAAAGTTGAAAAAGAATCTCATTTCAGTCGGCACCTTAGAATCTAAAGGATTCGAAGTAAGAGCAAAGGATGGGGTTATGAAGATCATCTCTGGTGTACTTGTAGTAACGAAGGGTATTCGTAAAATAAACAACACGTGTAACACCCCCAAAATACCGCAGCGGAAGACTGTGTCACTGGGGTGCTACTTCATAATACAAAGTACAAGTTATAGAAAACGACCTCTAAATGAGACGTTTTGAAAAGTTACCATTCGATTAATGAATTCAAAGTTACAAACATGAGATTCCAAAGTATGATACATAAATGTATACAAAATGTTTTGAATGGTAAATGATAAAAGCGTAAGTCTTCAGAATATGCAGCTTGACTCTAAGTTCCACGCACTAGCTATCGCCTTACTAACCTGAGATAAACATGCTAAAGTGTCAACACAATGGTTGGTGAGTTCATAGAGTTTGTCTTAAAACAGTTGAAAAGTCTTTAAAGAATATTCGCACAGCAAAGGCATCGTGAATCCACTCAGTTGCAAGTCCCGCCCATAACAACACTTGCAACCTGTGTGTTCACAACCCACTGCTAACATATAGTATGATTTCGATGTATGTGTATACGATATATGCACGCTTAATGTAAAGTATCACTGCCTACTGAACCTCATTACAAGAATAAGCACAAATGCTTCAAAGCTGGATTATATTCACCCAAGGCCAGGAATATATGGCAATGGTGGGGGCGTCAACCCGATAGTACTATCAATACCTCTCCATCGGCTCCATTCAGGAGTTAAACAGTGGTTAAAGAATATACCGTATAGAATAGTTTTCCCACATTAAGGCACATATCATAATAAAACTACACATCATGTTTAAGAGTATAAAAGTATAGCATAGCATATGAGTAAAATTGTCTTTAGTAAAAGAGAAAGCAAGTAGTTTAAGCGTGTATCTCCCCAAAAGAGTTTAAAACAAGTATGAAAAGAGGAGGGGCTATGACTCTTCTTGAACTAATGATATCAAAACGTATAACGGAATCGACGGATAAGCCAGGAAATCTCTACGCGCAACCTAGAATATGATGATATGTCTTAGGTTTGGAGTAATGTCTAAGAATATGAAGAATTACCTATGTATGTCTTGCATATAGTTCATGATGTAGTACTTAGTATATAGTGTAAGTCGTTGAATAAAAATGGTTTATGAAACATGTATAGTTTGTATATCTCTTACTACCATTCGGGCCGTCATAATTCAGAGGTCATGTAGTAAACGTTCGAGGATCTAGGAAACTTTAATTCGTAAATCCAGCAACTCGTCGACCCGTTTACCCAAATGGAACCCCTCACATGAAGCTCCCTAGTGTTGTAGTATTTGATAAAAATATATAAGTTTTTGATCTTTAAAAGTTATATGGTCTTTAGCCGTGGCTTTGCCGTGACCTTGGTCATTGTTACCATGGTCTTGAGACGCATCCTTGGCCTTAGCCATGGTTGTGGTCTTGGCTTTAGGTCATTAGACCTCTTGGTTATATTAAACCATAACTATTATATAGTAACTTTGGTATATTAAATAGCTGTTAAGAAACTGAAGAAAATCACATTCGTTATTGGTTTTCTGGAAACGTGGCCTGAGTTTTCAAAGAAAACGTAATTCCGGACAACTTTCGTGTTTTAACTTTTTGATGAAACGGACCAGAAAAGCTTCTTTTTGTGTGTTTAAGGTTCTGTCACAGAAAGTTTGAGACAGTTTTGCCGTAAAGATTTTAGTAACTTCTAATAGCCATAACTTTTGACTCGTGTACTCGTTTTAGGTGATTCAAATTGCTATGTTTTCATTTTAAAACCCTCTATAACAGTAGGTAAGTGTTTCATATCATGGTTACTCTATTTTGGTCGTGGTTCTCAATATAAGTTACTAGTTTACTTGTTTACTTAATATAAGTTACCATATATATACCATAACTTGTTTTACCAATTTTTATACATCATGAACATAATAACAAGACAATATATAGCATGAATGAAATATAAATAGCATGGAAATGATATTTAGCAAGAAAGTATAATAGGGTTTCTTACAACTTTTGGCTTTCTAAAGAAAGGAAGTCAGGTATGAAACTAGGACACTAAACCTATGCTTGCAAACCCTTCACCACAACTCTTGAAACCCTTGCTAGCCTTGATATAGACCTTGTGAAAACCATTTAACCTCAGCCCCTAACATCTTGTGTAGCTCCTAATTCAACCATGGAATCACCAAACAAACTCTTGATTCATGTAGAGACTAACTAGGCCTTCAACTTTGGTGTGTAACTTATAACTTGGAAATCAAAGGATTAAGGTTGTGTGATTTAAGTGTGTGTCGTTTTTGGTGATGATAAAAGGAAGAGGATGAGCTTGCTATTTATAGGAAGATGAGGAGGTTAGGAAGGGGCCTAGGAAGGTGCCTTAAGGTGGTGCAAGTTTAGGATATTTTCCAAGACTTTAGGATGAAGTTTCAAGACTTAGTAAGTAAGTTTCAACACATGGAGTTATCTTAAGTGATCAAGGCCTATCACAAGCCAACAAGGCTTGTGACTTAGCATAAAATTTCGTCCAAGGTCTATCTTGGATGACTAGATATGAGTTTTGATAATATCTTGCTTTTACGGAGTCAGTTTTGGTCCCGATAATCACTAACGGTAAGTCGTTAAGTCATGAAACTTAAAATCGGGTATCCTAAAAATATGAAACTAATAAATATGTTAGAACTTATTAATATAACCTATCTTAGCATATTTAATGAGTGATAAGTTTTATCGGGTTGCTTAAACGCTGCTAAAACTAGAAAAACGGGTCTAAAACGCGTAATTCGCGTAAAACGCTGAACTGGAAAACGTAAAATTCCAAAACTTTTGGAATTGTCGTAAAATGAGAGAAAATCATATTTCTATTGTTTATAGTGTTTTATGGACATATCGGGATGCTGGAATGACATTTAAACCTAAAAGTAAATCTCGGACACGGTTTTGTGATTTTTCCAGAAATAATCCGACGAGTGTCAAATTCTCGGATTATCATTAAAATAGTTTAACTTACGAGA
Organism: Artemisia argyi; assembly: GCA_030686995.1. NCBI lineage: Eukaryota > Viridiplantae > Streptophyta > Magnoliopsida > Asterales > Asteraceae > Artemisia > Artemisia argyi. The sequence goes on along the minus strand of CM060680.1, from coordinate 21,208,318 downwards.
ATATGAAATAAAAATTTCGGGAGTGAATAGTGAAAATGAGTAGTAAAAAGTGAATAGTAATAGTGAATAGTAAAAATGAATAGTAATCCGAAAATGCGAGTTGTTACAGTCTCTACCCCTTAAGGAGAACTTCGTCCCGAAGTTCTGTTGATGTTAACTACTTATGGTGTGTCTAAGAGAATTCGGGATTTCAGGATCTCTAAAATAGTGGTGTTCAATCTGATTCATCTAAGATTGTGGTTAAGAAGTCGTATCGGATACAATTAAGCCCACTTATTTATAACTCATTACTTACATAAAGAATCGTCCAAATTTATGTAAGTAAGGGATCATAAACTTATGGTTCGGTGATTTAAAATTTCTTTATTTAAATAAAGAGGCGTCCCAATCCATTTAAATAAGGAGATTCTAAATCATCCTACTTAAGAATTTCTGACAAAAAATCCGCTTTCTGTGACAGATAGTAAGATAATCAGATTATCAAATCCCTAAAGCTAAGTAATAATATTATTTAACTCAAACCTTATGTCTCATCAAACAAGAACTGTCATAAGATCAAGTTAAATAATTAGTTATTAATGAGCTCCATATTTTTAATGACTCGACTAATCTCTAGGGTTCCTTATAATACTAAAGTCACATCATCTAACTGCGTGGAACTAAACCAACAACTAACAAAAAGCATATGCGTATGTAGTGTGTGTAAGGCAAATAAAGAGGAGAGTCTTAACGTATATAGCAGTTATAGTCTAGGTACGAAATGCAACCTAGTTCTCTATAACCAAAGCTCTGATACCAATCTGTAACACCCCCAAAATACCGCAGCGGAAGACTGTGTCACTGGGATGTTACTTCATAATACAAAGTACAAGTTATAGAAAACGACCTCTAAATGAGACGTTTTGAAAAGTTACCATTCGATTAATGAATTCAAAGTTACAAACATGAGATTCCAAAGTATGTTAAATAAATGTATACAAAATGTTTTGAATGGTAAATGATAAAAGCGTAAGTCTTCAGAATATGCAGCTTGACTCTAAGTTCCACGCACTAGCTATCGCCTTACTAACCTGAGATAAACATGCTAAAGTGTCAACACAATGGTTGGTGAGTTCATAGAGTTTGTCTTAAAACAGTTGAAAAGTCTTTAAAGAATATTCGCACAGCAAAGGCATCGTGAATCCACTCAGTTGCAAGTCCCGCCCATAACAACACTTGCAACCTGTGTGTTCACAACCCACTGCTAACATATAGTATGATTTCGATGTATGTGTATACGATATATGCACGCTTAATGTAAAGTATCACTGCCTACTGAACCTCATGACAAGAATAAGCACAAATGCTTCAAAGCTGGATTATATTCACCCAAGGCCAGGAATATATGGCAATGGTGGGGGCGTCAGCCCGATAGTACTATCAATACCTCTCCATCGGCTCCATCCAGGAGTGAAACAGTGGTTAAAGAATATAGCGTATAGAATAGTTTTCCCACATTAAGGCACATATCGTAATAAAACTACACATCATGTTTAAGAGTATAAAAGTATAGCATAGCATATGAGTAAAATTGTCTTTAGTAAAAGAGAAAGCAAGTAGTTTAAGTATGTATCTCCCCAAAAGAGTTTAAAACAAGTATGAAAAGAGGAGGGGCTATGACTCACCTTGAACTAATGATATCAAAACGTATAACGGAATCGATGGATAAGCCAGGAAATCTCTACGCGCAACCTAGAATATGATGATATGTCTTAGGTTTGGAGTAATGTCTAAGAATACGAAGAATTACCTATGTATGTCTTGCATATAGTTCATGATGTAGTACTTAGTATATAGTGTAAGTCATTGAATAAAAATGGTTTATGAAACATGTATAGTTTGTATATCTCTTACTATCGTTCGGGCCGTCATAATTCAGAGGTCATGTAGTAAACGTTCGAGGAGCTAGGACACTTTAATTCGTAAATCCAGCAACTCGTCGACCCGTTTACCCAAATGGAACCCCTCACATGAAGCTCCCTAGTGTTGTAGTATTTGATAAAAATATATAAGTTTTTGATCTTTAAAAGTTATATGGTCTTTAGCCGTGGCTTTGCCGTGACCTTGGTCATTGTTACCATGGTCTTGAGACGCATCCTTGGCCTTAGCCATGGTTGTGGTCTTGGCTTTAGGTAATTAGACCTCTTGGTTATATTAAACCATAACTATTATATAGTAACTTTGGTATATAAAATAGCTGTTAAGAAACTGAAGAAAATCTCATTCGTTATTGGTTTTCTGGAAACGTGCACATGAGTTTTTGAAGAAAATGTGATTCCGGACAACTTTCGTGGTTTAACTTTTTGATGAAACGGACAGAAAAGCCTCTTTTTGCGTGTTTAAGGTTCTGTCACAGAAAGTTTGAGACAGTTTTGCCGTAAAGATTTTAGTAACTTCTAATAGCCATAACTTTTGACTCGTGTATTCGTTTTAGGTGATTCAAATTGCTATGTTTTCATTTTAAAACCCTCTATAACAGTAGGTAAGTGTTTCATATCATGGTTACTCTATTTTGGTCGTGGTTCTCAATATAAGTCACTAGTTTACTTGTTTACTTAATATAAGTTACCATATATATACTATAACTTGTTTTACCAATTTTTATACATCATGAACATATTAACAAGACAATATATAGTATGAATGAAATATAAATAGCATGGAAATGATATTTAGCAAGAAAGTATAATAGGGTTTCTTACAACTTTTGGCTTTCTAAAGAAAGGAAGTCAGGTATAAAACTAGGACACTAAACCTATGCTTGCAAACCCTTCACCACAACTCTTGAAACCCTTGCTAGCCTTGATATAGACCTTGTGAAAACCATTTAACCTCAGCCCCTAACATCTTGTGTAGCTCCTAATTCAACCATGGAATCACCAAACAAACTCTTGATTCATGTAGAGACTAACTATGCCTTCAACTTTGGTGTGTAACTTATAACTTGGAAATCAAAGGATCAAGGTTGTGTGATTTAAGTGTGTGTCATTTTTGGTGATGATAAAAGGAAGAGGATGAGCTTGCTATTTATAGGAAGATGAGGAGGTTAGGAAGGTGCCTAGGAAGGTGCCTTAAGGAGGTGCAAGTTTAGGATATTTTCCAAGACTTTATGATGAAGTTTCAAGACTTAGTAAGTAAGTTTCAACACATGGACTTATCTTAAGTGATCAAGGCCTATCACAAGCCAACAAGGCTTGTGACTTAGCATAAAATTTCGTCCAAGGTCTATCTTGGATGACTAGATATGAGTTTTGATAATATCTTGCTTTTACGGAGTCAGTTTTGGTCCCAGTAATCACTAACGGTAAGTCGTTAAGTCATGAAACTTAAAATCGGGTATTCTAAAAATATGAAACTAATAAATATGTTAGAACTTATTAATATAACATATCTTAGCATATTTAATGAGTGATAAGTTCTATCGGGTTGCTTAAATGCTGCTAAAACTGGAAAAACGGGTCTAATACACGTAATTCGCGTAAAACGCTGAACTGGAAAACGTAAAATTCCAAAACTTTTGGAATTGTCGTAAAATGAGAGAAAATCATATTTCTATTGTTTATAGTGTTTTATGGACATATCGGGATGCTGGAATGACGTTTAAACCTAAAAGTAAATCTCGGACACGGTTTTGTGATTTTTGCAGAAATAATCCGACGAGTATCAAATTCTCGGATTATCATTAAAATAGTTTAACTTACGAGAATATGAAATAAAAATTTCGGGAGTGAATAGTGAAAATGAATAGTAAAAAGTGAATAGTAATAGTGAGTAGTAAAAAATGAATAGTAATCCGAAAATGCGAGTTGTTACAACACGTATCACTACAAGGGTAGAACAGTTGTTGGAACTGTAGCAGCTGTTACCGATGGTGATAGAAATTCAGAAGCTGTGAAGCTATGGCATATGCGCTTAGGACATGCAGGAGAGAAATCCTTGAATTTGCTCATAAAGCAAGGATTATTGAAAGGAGTAAGTTCCTGTAAGTTGGATCTCTGTGATCATTGCATCAATGGGAAGACAACAAGGGTGAAATTTGGGACAGATATCCACAAGACACAAGGTATCTTGGATTATGTCCATTCTGACTTATGGGGTCCCTCAAAGACAAGCTCTTTAGGAGGGAGACACTACTATGTGACCTTTGTTGATGAATTTTCTCGAAGAGTTTGGGTGTACACGTTGAAGGCAAAGGATGAAGTGCTAGGAGTGTTCATCAAGTGGAAAAAGATGATGGAAACTCAAACGTGCAGAAGGATCAAACATCTCCGAACAGATAACGGTGGAGAGTATAAAAATGATCAGTTCACAAAATTTTGTGAAGACGAAGGCATTGTCAGACACATCACTGTCAAGCATACACCACAACAGAATGGGGTGGCAGAACGCATGAACTGAACTTTGCTGGAGAAAGTTCGGTGTATGTTATCCAATGCTGGGTTGGGTAAAGAATTTTGGGCTGAAGTTGTGACGTACGTGTGTCACCTCGTTAATCGTTTGCCATCTACTGCTATTGATGGGAAAAACAGCATTTGAGAAATGGTATGGAAAACCTGCTACGGATTATCATGTGAAGGAATCAAAGTTGGATCCCAGAGCAAAGAAAGCATTGTTCATGGGGATCACCTCTAGAATCAAAGGCTATCGTCTATGGTGTCCAGAGACGAAGAAGACGATCTTTAGCAGGGATGTCACCTTTAATGAATCTACCATGTTAAAGAAGGTGAATGCTAAGCAGTTAGATGGATCTCCAAAAAAGGTGGAGTTTGAAAGAATAATTGTACCAGATGATAGAGAAACAGTTGATGATTCTCCTGTGGTAGAAGGAGATTATGAAGAAGAGGAGGTTCAAACCGAAGAACCTCCACAGCAACAACATGAATCAATTGCTACCAGCAAGCCCAAAAGAAACACTAAAAGGCCTACTCGCCTTAATGATATGGTGGCTTGTGCATCTTCAATTGCAGCTGATGATGTTCCTACTACTTACTCTGAAGCGGTTCGAGACTCAGAGAGCGAGAAGTGGAAGACTGCCATGAGCGAAGAAATGCAGTCTCTTCGAAAGAATCAAACATGGGAGTTAACCAACCTCCCAAAATGGAAGAAGGCAATTGGATGCAAATGGGTGTATGCAAAGAAAGAAGGATTTCCTAGCCAGGATGATGTTCGCTACAAAGCAAGATTGGTAGCTAAAGGCTACGCTCAGAAAGAGGGAATTGATTACAATGAAGTTTTTTCTCCAGTGGTAAAACATTCCTCTATTAGAATTTTGTTGGCTTTGGTAGCTGATTGGTGTGAAACATTCCGATAATTATTGGTCAACCACTTGTGAATGGTCAACTATAATAGTCAAATAGCTTAAACCAATGCTTCCGTGGAATACAGTGTTTCCCCGGGTCGTTATCTCCCGACGAGGTGTGGATGGTATTAAAAACGAATCTGTGATTGAGTGATTATGAACAGGAAAGGGTATAAGTGTGAGTGAGTGATTACACTAAGGGTTTATAAAACAAAATAGCTTAAATAAGCTAGGAGAATGATTACGTAAAAGCTAGATATTAAAAACGTTTAAAACCTAAAAACGCGTACGTTTAATTTAAATCTATGTAAACGTACGAAACAAAAACGATTTTAACTAAAGTAGGAGTTTGCATGCCTTAGGGGCTTAAATGCAAATTAAATAAACTTAAAATATTTATTTTATAATTAATAACTATTTAATTAATTATTATTATTTAATAACTATTTTTAATTATTTAAATATTCACTAATAACTAAGAAAATGTGAAATAAGTTTACAAAAATAAAATTAAAATTTCTAAAAGTCTAAAATATTGTAAAACTTATTTTAAAACTAAAATTATATTTTTCACACTATTTATCTAATTATTATTAATTAATTACTATTTAATTATTAATTAACTAATTATATGATTTAAATTATTAATTATACTAAAAAGACTTAGATAATTAAGAAGATTTTTATAAATCTAATTAACCATCACAGGAATTATAAAAAGTTTGTTTTATGTATTTTTAAACTAATTTACTAATTATTATTCTAAATATTAATTAATTACAATTTAAACTATTTAAATTAAACAAAAATAGAAAATGAATAATAAAAATTCTAGAAAAATTCCTAAAATTATATTATATTATATAAAAGCTAGAAAAAATATAAAAACTTGGTGTTGCTTAATAAAAACTAATTATGCTATTTAAAACTTAATTATTAATTAATTACTAATAAAACTAATATTAATTCTAATTAATACTAAATGACAAAATAAAAATCTGAGAAATTTACTAAAATTACTTTAATATAAAAGGTAATTAATAAAAATATAAAAATGCCAATTACTTAATAAAAATCTAAAAATGAAAATAAAAATGATAATTAATATTAAATAGAAACTATCACTTATTCTAAATTTGTCTTTTCTGGATTTTTCTTTTGGAATTCTATTTTATACCTAAAAACAACTAACTTTTGTGAAAACAACTTTTTTACAACTTAAAAATAAGCACTGTGGATGCTTATTAGCACCACAGTTGACTTTAGTTGACCAACTAGGAAAATAAGCTCAAATGAATTTATGTGGGACCCACTATGATAAATTCTGATCTAAACAAGTTGAGTGGACATGTATAAGCCAGAATAAGCACTTGGGGTTCACAGAATAAGCAATTAAGTCACAAAAAGCACTTGGCTTATTGTTTCTAAACTGAAAAATAGGACAAACTTAAGGGGTAATTCCAAGTGGGGTCCACTGAGTTCAAGGTCAAACCAATGGTCAAAATATGAAGCCTACTAGGAGGGGGTTGGGAGAACCTAAGTTTGAGTTGTGGGACCCACTGTGGTGGCCAGAAACCACCACCAAAGTGGTGGTGATGGACTATGTATCTGATGCACAGGGCAGTTTGCAGCCCTGCAAGTGACTTTGGGCAAAGGTGGGGCCCACACAAAAATTACTAAAAATAAGGTAAAGGGGGAAACTTGTAGTTGAGCTGGGGGAATACTTTTCCTAAAAAGCTCAAGTCCTAGAATTCAACATAAAATTCCATAAAAATCCTACAAGTTTTGGTATTTTCTGAGAATGGAAATTTTGACTTTCTTAATAACATGCAAAGGTTGACTAAAATGAGTTTTTGATTGATCCTACTTATCAATTAAGTTATTATAAGCTAAGATTAGGCTAAATTAAGCTAAGTGACTAACTTATGTGATAATATGGTGAGATTTGGACCTCAATTCCTATAACAGTTAACTGTTAAGGTGAGGTAAGTGATTTTCTGACTTTCTACATAAGACTTAGGTAAAAATTGACTCAAATGAGCAAATTATGCATACTGGATCATGTATCAACCAAACCTAACTATAGAAACCAATAAACTCAGTGTGCAATCAACAAAACCAAACACTCCCTTATTGAACAAGTTAAGTGAGCTAATGAAGCAAATATAACAATTAACCTATGAAATTGATTCTAAATCTTGCACTAACCTAAGATTAACCTAAATGAACAGATATAAGCAATAAATAACAACTATAACTAATCAAAGCAATATAAGCAAATTATGAGAATTTAAACATACAAGTGGTATTTAGACTGAGAAACAGTGAACCATGGAACAAAATCACTTCCTAAAGCCTCCCATAAGGCACTAGTACCATGAAATTCCATAATCAGCAACACTCCTTGCTTTCTTCTTTCTTCTCTTATGATTTTTTATTTTTCCTTGATTTTCTTGAATTTTTTAGTATTTTTCTTTTTCTAAGTGAAACTGATAATTAAGATTTCTAATAGCTATAATAAGCTATGTCAGGAGCTTATATGAGATAAAGAGTCCCAAACATCAACTACAAACAATATTTAGATTATTTGAGATTTTTGAGTAAAATTGAGCATAAACTAAGATATGAACTGAAACTTAAAATTGAGATTGAATAAAGTTTAAATTACATTAAGATAACAGGATACAAGCTTTTAAAATCGAAAATTACAACTAGATTGGAGTTTACACTAACTACGATTACCTACTCTATTCTACAACTACTCATTTCTTCATACAGCATCCCCCTGGCTTTATAGATGACAATTAGGGTTAAGAGAGACCCTCCGAGACTTTCCCAACACAAATTAGAGCCCTTGGATCACTACCTTTCATCTCAGCCATTTAAATGCAATTTGGTGCCAAAAGTTCCTGTGGTAGCGTGTGATGATTTTCATGGCAATTAATGCCTCTTGGTTTGTTGTGGAGGTGGAAGGGACAAGGTGTGAAAGGTTGTAGCAAGTTGGGGTGGTGAAACCAGGTATGTGGAAGGGTGGTTTGGGTTTGCAGTGGTGAGGGAGAAGAGTGAACAGTAGGGGTGGTTTTTGGAGGGGTCAACGGGGTCAAACCCCGTTTAATATATAAAGGGTTATGGGCTTTTGTGTTTGGGCCAGGGGTGTATGGGCTTGGGTGGTTTTTTGATTGTGGATTGGATTGGATTTGGTTTTAGGGGTTTAATATTTAGGGTCCGGTTGGAATTGTTTATAAACACAAGGACTAATTTTGTAAAAACCTGAAAGTTTAGGGACCTGTTGTGTAATTAATCCAAAGTATTCACAAGGAGCACTTTTGCCATATTTGATAACCCAAAAACCATAAATGCCATTTTTCCAATTTTTGAAAACCCCAGGGACCAATTATGTCAATTTTGGATTTTGAGGGACTAAATATGTAATTTCCCAAAATGTTATCAAAAGGTCCAGTTTTGTCAAAGTTGAATAGTACAGGGACCTTAAATGATAATTTTTCATATTTTGAATTACAGGGACTAATTCTGCCATTTTTGAAACTTCAGGGACTGAAATTGCCAATTAAGTAAACTTTATTCGTTTTTCATTAGTTTTCAATCCTTTTTCACCTGAAACGTATAAAAACACAATACATGCATATTTTCTGTATTTTGTGGCATTTCTGATTGTTTTTAATTGTTTTTGTAGTTTAAATGGGAACAAAATGATGTGTATTTAGACACACATCAATCCCCCACACTAAATTATTGCTAGTCCCTAGCAATCTTTTGAGAAAAACTTAATGGATTTGAAACTCTTTACCAAAAGCCATCACTTCTGGAGTAGCCAGATGTATCGATTCAAGTAAGAACTATGGTCCACCTGATAACCATGTGATTTTGAGCAAACCACCAGCTGTCAACGGATTTGATTTGTCTTTACCAAAAGCCGTTTGCTTCTGGACTAGCCAACTCTTGATGGAATAGTCAACATCTTGGTGAGCTAATTACCAATTATGGGTTTTCCACTGCCTTTACCACAAGCCATAATCTTGCGGGCTAGCCAACTCATTCACTTTTTAGGATATGGCGAGCTGAGATACCATACAATTTTGGGCAAATTGTAAGCCATGAACGGATTTGAAATATCTTTACCAAGAGCCGTTTGCTCCTAGATTAGCCAATCCTTATGTGGGTTAGACATGGTGGAGTGATAACCATTTATTGCGTTCTAAGTGAGAAAATTTTTTTTTAAAATTTGGGCTAAAATAGGGGTTCTTGATGGAACATGTGTTTAAATTCGTTAGAATAACAAATCTCCCCCCACACTTAGAACTGAATATTGTCCTCAATATTCAAAGAACCGGGTGTTAAACCAACACTTAGAACGTAAGAAGGAAAATACTCATAGCCTTTATTTAAGTTTATGTACATTACTTTTTATTTTTTTAAAATTTTTTTATTTATTTATTTTTTTAGGATATATACATATATACAACATGTGGGTTAGTAACTCCCCCACACTAGGGTGGTACACACGGGTGAAAACCCTATATACATGCTACTGTTTTTGTTTACCGAGTCGCTAGCTTGACTCGACCCCGAATTCATTTGTTCATGGGGAAGTATTATGTGAAAGAGATAATCTCCATCGGACTTTCATTCAAGATGTTTGGATAAACATTGAAGCACGTGAAAGTTCCACACCGATGAGATAAGTACCCGACTCATAATTTATAAATGAGAATGCCGGGGTCAAAGATAATGTCCTCACTCCCGAAAGAGTGAAGAACAGGAGAAGCCACGGGATATATGAAGAAAAGAAAGAAAGTCATGATAAATATCATGACTAACTCCTCATCTTCAATAGGAGAATTCATTGTTTCATGAATCTCCTCTTTTAAGCTCGTTTGATCAAGACATATTATGGGTATGTCTAGATTAAAATAAAAGTTATCATACTCCGGAGGAGATATGATATGAGTGAGTTCACAGGAGAACTCCTCAAAGGTGAATGATTCGTATTCGGGATTGATTTGAGTGAGTTCACTGGGGAACTCCTCAAAAGTAAATGATTCATATACGGGAAGAGAATTATAAGAATGAGAAGTGGTAATACCACTTATTTTCTCTCCCGTATGATCAAAATGGAATGTTTGCAATTCCGGAGTAGAATCATTGATCAAAAGCTCACTATCCTCAACGGGGATAGGAGATGAAATAGGCTTTTCATTAAAAGCCTCAATTCTAGAAATGAGAAGATTAACATTTAATAATGTAAGACGAAGAGCTTCGTCTTGGATTATTTCTTCATCATTCTCTTCTTCTAAGCTGACAAGCTCAGAAGGTAATTCCCCCACATAACTTATGTCTCCACAAGAAAAAGAATAGTCCTCATCAGAATCAGAGAACATCTCAATATGATCATTTGGGAAGACAAGAGGGGGAGGGATATCACACATATGATCAAGAATTCCCTGTGACTCACTTGGGATTGAGACAAGGTTCTCAACACTAGACTTTATGAATTCGTCTGATTCCTTTGCAGGAACAGTGTCAAGATGCTCGTCCCCCATGCTCAGAGAGTGAGTGGGAACCTCGGGTGTGATAACAGCAGACTCAGGGAGTTGAGAAGGACTAGCAGTTATGGATTCTACAAGTTCCATTATTTCTACTGCTAGTGATTCAGTTATATTCTTTTCTCCCTGTATTTCTACTAAAGTAGTTTCAACTGAAGTTGAATCAAAAGGTTTCTCAGATACCTTTGGGATTGGAACAAGGTCATTTATTTCCTCAAGAGGATTTACTTTGACTTCCTTGCCCCCCATTATCAAGATATCTGAAGGGTCCTTTGAGTTTTTTTCTTCAATTGGTTCATCCTCATCACTTTCATCCTCAAGATATAATGAGTTAACAAGAGGTTTTTGTTTCTTAAGAATCAGATCCTTAAGACTGTTTATTCCATCTTGAATGGTTTTGTTGACTTGACTTTGAGTCATAATCATTTTAGTAATCAATTCAGTTTTAGCTAACTCGTCCTGAGGAAGTGGTTGAGGGTTTGTGTACTGTGAAGGCTGGTTAAAACCAAATTCATGATTGTTACAAGGAACCTGTTCATAGATAAATTGATTCCTAGTTTGACAATCAGAGCTGTAGTGATGCCTCCACAATACTCACAACAGTAAAACTGTTGGGTCTCATGGTGTGGAAGCTGATGGAATGAATCAGTCGTGTCATAGTAGGAATAGGGATTCTGGTTATAGACAGACCCGTTTCCTGACTCTACCATGCCACAACCGGGGCAATTACCACCATTATAAGAACTACCACACCATTGACAGACAAGAATGTGAGAATGAGACATAGAAAGAATCAAAGGGTAATAGAGGGTAAGAAATGGAGAATCAAAAAGGTAGGAGGGTAATGGTGAATATTTTTTGTGTTTTTGAAAATTTTTGTAATAATAATAAGAAGGAAAATATTTTTGGGTTTTTGTGTTCGTTGAAAACTGATTTTCAAATGTTTTCGGGAACCTTTTTGTTTTTATATTATAATAATATGAACAAGGATGGATAAATATACAATAAGCGTGTATTCAGATTCACTAATACGCAAAACCGTTTAAAATACGCGCACAACCTCCCCGGCACCGGCGCCAAATTTTGATTGGTGTGAAACAGTCAGATAATTATTGGTCAACCACTTGTGAATGGTCAACTATAATAGTCAAATAGCTTAAACCAATGCTTCCGTGGAATACAGTGTTTCCTCGGGTCGTTATGTCCCGACGAGGTGTGGATGGTATTAAAAACGAATATGTGATTGAGTGATTATGAACAGGAAAGGGTATAAGTGTGAGTGAGTGATTACACTAAGGGTTTATAAAACAAAATAGCTTAAATAAGCTAGGAGAATGATTACATAAAAGCTAGATATTAAAAACGTTTAAAACCTAAACACGCGTACGTTTAATTTAAATCTACGTAAACGTACGAAACAAAAACGATTTTAACTAAAGTAGGAGTTTGCATGCCTTAGGGGCTTAAATGCAAATTAAATAAACTTAAAATATTTAATTTATAATTAATAACTATTTAATTAATTATTATTATTTAATAACTATTTTTAATTATTTAAATATTCACTAATAACTAAGAAAATGTGAAATAAGTTTAGAAAAATAAAATTAAAATTTCTAAAAGTCTAAAATATTATAAAACTTATTTTAAAACTAAAATTATATTTTTCACACTATTTATCTAATTATTATTAATTAATTACTATTTAATTATTAATTAACTAATTATATGATTTAAATTATTAATTATACTAAAAAGACTTAGATAATTAAGAAGATTTTTATAAATCTAATTAACCATCACAGGAATTATAAAAAGTTTGTTTTATGTATTTTTCAGTGTTGCAAAAATTGGCCGAATCGGCCGATTAATCGGTAATCGGCCCAGGACCTTGGAGAGAATTCCAAGGAAATCGGACGATTAATCGGCTGATTAATCGGTAAAAAATCGCTAATCGGCCCCGGACCGCCTCAGTACCGATTCACGATTTTTGCAACATTGGTATTTTTAAACTAATTTACTAATTATTATTCTAAATATTAATTAATTACTATTTAAACTATTTAAATTTAAAAAAATAGAAAATGAACAGTAAAAATTTTAGAAAAATTCCTAAAATTATATTATATTATATAAAAGCTAGAAAAAATATAAAAACTAGGTGTTGCTTAATAAAAACTAATTATGCTATTTAAAATTTAATTATTAATTAATTACTAATAAAACTAATATTAATTCTAATTAATACTAAATGACAAAATAAAAATCTAAGAAATTTACTAAAATTACTTTAATATAAAAGGTAATTAATAAAAATATAAAAATGCCAAGTACTTAATAAAAATCTAAAAATGAAAATTAAAATGATAATTAATATTAAATAGAAACTATCACTTATTCTAAATTTGTCTTTTCTGGATTTTTCTTTAGGAATTCTATTTTATACCAAAAAACAACTAACTTTTGTGAAAACAACTTTTTTACAACTTAAAAATAAGCATTGTGGATGCTCATTAGCACCACAGTTGACTTTAGTTGACCAACTAGGAAAATAAGCTCAAATGAACTTATGTTGGACCCACTATGATGAATTCTGATCTAAACAAGTTGAGTGGACATGTATAAGCCAGAATAAGCACTTGGGGTTCACAGAATAAGCAATTAAGTCAGAAAAAGCACTTGGCTTATTGTTTCTAAACTGAAAAATGGGACAAACTTAAGGGGTAATTCCAAGTGGGGTCCACTGAGTTCAAGGTCAAACCAATGGTCAAAATATGAATCCTACTAGGAGGGGGGTTGGGAGAACCTAAGTTTGAGTTGTGGGACCCACTGTGGTGGCCAGAAACCACCACCAAAGTGGTGGTGATAGACTATGTATCTGATGCACAGGGCAGTTTGCAGCCCTGCAAGTGACTTTGGGCAAAGGTGGGGCCAACACAAAAATTACTAAAAATAAGGTAAAGGGGGGAACTTGTAGTTGAGCTGGGGGACTACTTTTCCTAAAAAGCTCAAGTCCTAGAATTCAACACAAAATTCCATAAAAATCCTACAAGTTTTGGTATTTTCTGAGAATGGAAATTTTGACTTTCTTAATAACATGCAAAGGTTGACTAAAATGAGTTTCTGATTGATCCTACTTATCAATTAAGTTATTATAAGCTAAGATTAGGCTAAATTAAGCTAAGTGACTAACTTATGTGATAATATGGTGAGATTTGGACCTCAATTCCTATAACAGTTAACTGTTAAGGTGAGGTAAGTAATTTTCTGACTTTCTACATAAGACTTAGGTAAAAATTGACTCAAATGAGCAACTTATGCATACTGGATCATGTATCAACCAAACCTAACTATAGAAACCAATAAACTCAGTGTGCAATCAACAAAACCAAACACTCCCTTATTGAACAAGTTAAGTGAGCTAATGAAGCAAATATAACAATTAACCTATGAAATTGATTCTAAATCTTGCACTAACCTAAGATTAACCTAAATGAACAGATATAAGCAATAAATAACAACTATAACTAATCAAAGCAATATAAGAAAATTATGAGAATTTAAACTTACAAGTGGTGTTTAGACTGAGAAACAGTGAACCATGGAACAAAATCACTTCCTAAAGCCTCCCATAAGGCACTAGTACCATGAAATTCCATAATCAGCAACACTCCTTGCTTTCTTCTTTCTTCTCTTATGATTTTTTATTTTTCCTTGATTTTCTTGAATTTTTTAGTATTTTTCTTTTTCTAAGTGAAACTGATAATTAAGATTTCTAATAGCTATAATAAGCTATGTCAGGAGCTTATATGAGCTAAAGAGTCCCAAACATCAACTACAAACAATATTTAGATTATTTGAGATTTTTGAGTAAAATTAAGCATAAACTGAGATATGAACTGAAACTTAAAATTGAGATTGAATAAAGTTTAAATTACATTAAGATAACAGGATACAAGCTTTTAAAATAGAAAATTACAACTAGATTGGAGTTTACACTAACTACGATTACCTACTCTATTCTACAACTACTCATTTCTTCATACAACATCCCCCTGGCTTTATAGATGACAATTAGGGTTAAGAGGGACCCTCTGAGACTTTCCCAGCACAAATTAGAGCCCTTGGATCACTGCCTTTCATCTCAGCCATTTAAATGCAATTTGGCGCCAAAAGTTCCTGTGGTAGCGTGTGATGATTTTCAGGACAATTAATGCCTCTTGGTTTGTTGTGGAGGTGGAAGGGAGAAGGTGTGAAAGGTTGTAGCAAGTTGGGGTGGTGAAACCAGGTATGTGGAAGGGTGGTTTAGGTTTGCAGTGGTGAGGGAGAAGAGTGAACAGTGGGGGTGGTTTTTGGAGGGGTCAACGGGGTCAAACCCCGTTTAATATATAAAGGGTTATGGGCTTTTGTGTTTGGGCCAAGGGTGTATGGGCTTGGGTGGTTTTTGGATTGTGGATTGGATTGGATTTGGTTTTAGGGGTTTAATATTTAGGGTCCGGTTGGAATTGTTTATAAACACAAGGACTAATTTTGTAAAAACCTGAAAGTTTAGGGACCTATTGTGTAATTAATCCAAAGTATTCACAAGGACCACTTTTTCCATATTTGATAACCCAAAAACCATAAATGCCATTTTTCCAATTTTTGAAAACCCCAGGGACCAATTATGTCAATTTTGGATTTTGAGGGACTAAATATGTAATTTCCCAAAATGTTATCAAAAGGTCCAGTTTTGTCAAAGTTGAATAGTACAGGGACCTTAAATGATAATTTTTCATATTTTGAATTACAGGGACTAATTCTGCCATTTTTGAAACTTCGGGGACTGAAATTGCCAATTAAGTAAACTTTATTCGTTTTTCATTAGTTTTCAATCCTTTTTCACCTGAAACGTATAAAAACACAATACATACATATTTTCTGTATTTTGTGGCATTTCTGATTGTTTTTAATTATTTTTGTAGTTTAAATGGGAACAAAATGATGTATATTTAGACACACATCAGTAGCAAAGTTGGATTTGGTACTAGTTCAGATGGATGTGAAGACTGCATTTCTACATGGAGACTTGGAAGAGGAAATCTATATGGTTCAGCCAGAAGGATTCAAAGTTTCTGGAAAAGAGCATGAAGTATGCAAACTTCATAAATCGTTGTACGGATTGAAGCAATCCCCAAGACAGTGGTACAAGCGATTTGATAAGTTTATGTTGGAGTCGAAGTACACAAGAAGCAAATATGACCATTGTGTCTATTTGAAAAAGCTACAAGATGGGTCCTTCGGATATCTGCTTCTATATGTAGATGATATGTTGATCGCTTCTCAAAGTCTAGACGAGATTGAAAAATTAAAGACTCGGTTGAAAAGCGAATTTGAGATGAAGGATCTAGGTGAAGCAAAGATGATTCTCGGCATGGAGATAGTTGATTGAGCCCGAACCGTCATATTATTATTGACCAAGGTCAACAAGTCAAAGACAGCCTAGAATCAATACTCCGGTGATAGTATAGTGTTTTCCCGGGTCGTTAAAGTCCCAGCGAGATTGAAATGGTGCTTTGGAAATCGTTTATGAGTGAGTGGGACTGAGGACAGTAGCCCAGATGATATGGAATTGATTTTGCTACTGTTATTTTGGTATTGGTACACAGATATAATATTCACAAAAATCAGATACCAGATATATGCACAAATTCACAATTAAGATCACGTATCGGACTGGAAAAGTGGGTTTTTGGTACTTATCAAACTACAGGGGGTGATTTTGACACTTTTCAAAACTTAAAATTAAAAATGAAAAAGAAATTATAAAAGTGATTAAAATACTATTTAAATACTATTTAATTAATTAAACTAATTAAAATCTAATTTAAATCTAATTTATATTTAACTAATAATTATAACTATTATAAATTAAACTAAAAATTTGCAAAAACAATTTCTAAACTTAAAATAGAACTTGAAGAAAGTATAAAAAATTAAAAATAATATTTTTGTCTTTTTGTGGTTTTGTTATTAATTAAAAACTATTTAACTTAATTAAACTAATTAAACTACTTTTAATTTATATTAATACTAAATTAACTTGGAAAATTAAGATAAAATTTATACAAAATTATAAAAACTCTAAAAATTATGTTTTAAGATTAAACAACTAATTATTTACCTATTAATTAACTTAAGTCTATTTTAAACAAATAAAATAAGAAAAATAGAAAATGAACAGTAGAATCTCAAAATTTATTTTCTAAAAACTTATTATACTATATTAGAACTAGGAAAATTATAAAAACTAGATTTAACCTTATAAAAACTAATTAAGCTATTTAATACTTGATATTAATTAATAATAAAGAAAAATACAATTAAATCTAATTAACACTAAATGACAAAATAAAAATCTGAAAAAATTATCAAAATTACTTTACTATATAAGGTATTTAATAAAAATATAAAAGCACTAGTGACTTAATTAAAATATAAAAATGAAAATTAAAATTAACTTGAATTAAATAGAAACTATCACTTACTTAAACTTGGATTTTTTTGGAATTTTCTTTTTCAGAACTACTTTATACCTTAAAATGACAAACTTTTGTAAAGACACTTTTCAAGATAGCTTATAAATAAGCTATAAGCACCCCCTTGGCTTACACAGTTGACTTATGTTGACTGTGTGGTCAATTTGGGTCAAATGGCCTTGGGTGGGGTCCACAATGGTAGAAATGAGTCTCAGCAAGTTTAATAATCACAAATAAGCAATAAACACAAACACTAGATCACTAATAAGCTGTAAAGATTGAAATAAGCACTTTAGCACAATGAAAACTAACACAGACTGGGGACAAACTTGGTGAGCAATTGCAGATGGGGTCCACTAGGCTAAGGGTCAAACAAATGGTCAATGGCTGCTCCTTGGTAGGAGGGGGGTTGTAAAAACCTAATTATGGGGTCTGGGGTCCACTGAGGTGGTCACAAAACACCACCAAAGTGATGGTGGTGACTGGGTATCTGGGTGAGCAGGGCACACCTTTGCCCTGCAAGTTACTTTGAGGGTCTGTGGGACCCACTTAAGCTTCCAAATAAATCAAGCAAAAAATCAAGCTTATAGATCAGCTGGTAGACTTTAATCACACAAAGTTTCAAAACTTAATATCCATTACACAGCTCACAATTAAACTAGGAATTTTAGCAAAAATCTAATAGTGTAACTTTTGACTTTTGACAAGAACTTGATAATTTGACTTTTGTGAACTTTGGTGCTAGTTTGCTGATTACTTAAGTTAAGTTATGCTATAATAAGTTGAGATTAAGCTAAATTATCTAATTTTAAGCTAGTATGATGATTTTGGACTTAAGTTTCCACCACAGTTGACTGTGGTGGTGGAAAACTTGTGATTTTGACTTTTAAGCTTAAAGGGACCAGGTTTTAAGTTTCTCAGACCCAGATATGGCAT
This sequence comes from Artemisia argyi, assembly GCA_030686995.1. Taxonomy (NCBI): domain Eukaryota; kingdom Viridiplantae; phylum Streptophyta; class Magnoliopsida; order Asterales; family Asteraceae; genus Artemisia; species Artemisia argyi. The sequence continues at coordinate 21,189,962 of CM060680.1, read as the reverse complement.
ATGCTGATTATCTAAAGTGATTATCTCAAGTAACAAGTACCACAGCTCAACTCATATACCAAATCCAAACACTACCTTAAATGATTACTTATACTAAGAAACTAAACAATCAATCAACAATTACCAATTTACTGATTCAACTAACTATATTAACTAATAATTAAGCTGAATTAACAATCTAATATAATTAAAACTACCTCCTACTCAGAATTAAAAACTTATACAGATTTAGAAAGGAAAATTGAATCAAGTTACCACATTTCTCACTCCAGCTTGAAAAGGAGTGTTTCACTATGCTAGCCTATCTTTAGATAGGCAAAACCAGCTCCAATGGTGATCTCCACTTCCTTCTTCAACCTGAAACACACAAACCAAACACACAGTTGACCATGGTTGACCTTTTTTATCTTTTTGATCTTTTTCTAGTATAGCTGAGTTTTAAAGTCTCTAAAAGCTTTAGCAAGCTTCTTGGAACCTATGTGACCTATTCTCAGTCCCTCAATTCTGCTTTAAGACACCATTGATTTGAATGAGAATTTGGAAATTTGAATAAATTGCACAATCTTAAAACAAACTGAAACTGATGATGTTATAGATTAAAAAGACTTGAGATACAATACTAAAACTATTACAAATCTGGGAATTGAAAGGTTTACACTAATTTGAGAATGAATTTAAATTCGATACAACTTTTAAACTAAAATTAACTACACAGTCTTCATCTTGCTCACTCTTCCTTTTATAGCTGAAAATTAGGGTTCCATGAGCATCTCTGACCATTTCCCATCTTTCATCTTAGCCTTTGGATCACTAATGGTCAATCTCAGCCTTTGAATCATTTTTCGCGCCAAAATATGAGTGGGGCAATTGGGACTGGTTAAAGCAATTGGGGGGGGGGGTGGTGCATTAAATGTGATGTGAGGGTAGGTGCAGAGGGGTGTGGGAGGGTGATGATGGCTTGGGGCAAGTGGTGGTGGTGGTTTTGCAGGTTACGGGGTGGTTTGGGGGGGAAAAGGGTGGTTTGGTGGTATTTTGACCGAAGTCAAACATGGACCCGGGTCAAAGTTGGGGTTGGACTGGGCTTAGGGTGTGGACTGGTTGTTTATTTGGGCCCAAAGGTGATTTAAGTGGATTTGGTTTTGGCTTATTTTTTTTGAATCCGGTTAGGATTTAAACACAAGGACTAATTTTGCAATTGTGGGAAAGTTGAGGGTGTGGATTTGGCATTTTCTAAATTTGTTTCCAAGGGTATAAAATGCCAATGATGAATAGTATAAGATTTTATTTTGAAATTTTCACTTTTTAAAACCCCAGGGACTAAATCTGCCAATTCCCCAAACTTCAGGGACCTGCCCTGTAATTTCACCAAACTTTCTACCAAGGGACCAAACCTGCCATAAGAGATTAGTGCAAGGACAAAATTTGTTTTTCTCATAGTTTTTCATATCCCAGGGACCATTTTTGACAATTTTCAAAGTTCAGGGACTAAACTTGACATTTTGTGAAACTTTTCACCAAAGGACTAATTATGTAACTTTTTGATTTATAAGGGCCTTTGGTGACTTTTTCAAGTTTTTAGAATGACCAGGGACTAGATTTGACAATTTTTGAAAGTTGGGGGACTGAAACTGCCAATTATGCAAACTTTATGTGTTTTTCATCTGTTTTTGGTATTTTTGCATTTAAAACATGTAAAACACTTTCCTGGGATATTTTCACTATTTTGATTCATTATTGAGTGTTTTTTGGATGTTTTGGCAGTTCAGAATTGGTAAAAATGATGAGTATTTACACACTCATCAATCCCCTACACTAAAACATTGCTAGTCCCTAGCAATCTTTTGAGAAAAACTTAATGGATTTGAAACTCTTTACCAAAAGCCATCACTTCTGGAGTAGCCAGGTGTAAGAACTGTGGCACACCTGATAACCGTGTGATTTTGAGCAAACCACCAGCTGTCAACGGATTTGATTTGTCTTTACCAAAAGCCGTTTGCTTCTGGACTAGCCAGCATCTTGATGGACTAAGTCAACATCTTGGTGAGCTGAATACCAATTATGGATTTTCTACTGCCTTTACCACAAGCCATAATCTTGCGGGCTAGCCAACTCATTTGCTTATGAGGATGCGGGGGAGCTGAGGAACCATGCAATTTTTGGCAAACTGCCAGCCATCAACGGGTTTGAGATGTCTTTACCAAGAGCCGTTTGCTCCTGGACTAGCCAATCCCTTTGTCATTTAGACTTTGGCGGACTGATAACCACAAAAATTTTGGAATAAAGTGAAAAATTTTGAAAAATTTTGGCCTAAAATGGGGGTACTTGGAAAGTTTTGTGATAAAATTCGTAAGAGTTTTCCCCCTCACACTAGAACTGAATATTGTCCTCAATATTCAAAGTCCCGGCTATTATGCCGAATCTCTGAACGGGAAAAGCTAATATTCGATTCTAACTGTGGAAATTTCTATTTTTCACTTTATTTTATCTGTACATACAATTTTTTTTTTTTTTTTTTTTTTTTTTTTTTTTTTTTGAATCACTACTTCCCAGGCTTGTGTCAGGTTTACCACGCTAGCTAATCACTTGTGAATGATTAACTGTAATAAATTTGCCCTAACAGCCCGGGAGTTGAATGATAAAGTATAGAACATACATACACCTCCCAGGCTTGTGTCAGGTTTACCACGCTAGCTAATCACTTGTGAATGATTAACTGTAATAAATTTGCCCTGACAGCCCGGGAGTTAAATGACATAATATACACACAAAACATGCTTATTGAATTTTGAAACATATTTACTTTTGAAACGGTGGGGGATGGCCACTCCCCCACACTAGGGTGGTAGAAAGTAGAAAGAAGTCAGAAATACGGGTGAAAACCCATATATGTTGCTAATTTTTGTTTACCGAGTCACTAGCTTGACTCGATCCCCGAATTCATTGGTCCATGGGGAAAGTTTGGAGATCCGGGACAACCATGGGTGGTGTGTCCTCTCCAAAATAATGTTTCAATCTATGACCATTCACTTTGAAGTTGGGACCTTCGGGTTGAGATAACTCAACAGTCCCGTATGGGTATACTTTAGCAATAGTGAATGGTCCAGTCCATCGGGTTTTTAATTTCCCCGAGAAGATCTTTAATCTTGAGTTGAAAAGAAGGACTCTGTCACCGACGTTGAAAACTCGGTTCTTAATCTTAGAGTCGTGAATCTTCTTTGTCTTTTCTTTGTAGATCAAAGAGTTCTCGTAGGCTTGATCACGAAGTTCGTTTAATTCATTGATTTGAACCTTACGGTGATCACCCGCTTTATGAAGGTCGTAGTTAGCATGTTTCAAGGCCCAGTAGGCTTTGTGCTCGAGCTCGATCGGTAAATGACACGCCTTCCCGTATACAAGCTTGTATGGAGTACACCCGATGGGTGTTTTGTAAGCTGTACGGAAGGCCCAGAGTGCATCATCTAGTTTATCCGACCAGGAAGCATGGTTCTCACCTACTGTCCTCTCAAGAATCCGTTTAATACCACGGTTGGAAACCTCCACTTGCCCACTTGTTTGGGGGTGATATGCGGTAGAAAGACGATGAGTAACACCGTACTTAAGCATGACTTTTGCAAATTGATCATTGCAAAAGTGAGTACCGCGATCACTAATGATGGCACGTGGGGTTCCAAAACGAGCCAAGAGGGATTTCAAGAATTTCACAACTACTCGGGCATCGTTAGTGGGTAAGGCCTTAGCCTCAACCCATTTTGACAAGTAGTCAACAGCCACGAGTATGTATTTGTTTCCATGAGAAGATGGGAATGGCCCCATAAAGTCAATGCCCCAGACGTCAAAGATTTCACAAACTTGAATAGCATTTTGTGGCATTTCGTTCTTTTGTGAAATATTTCCGTGACGCTGACAAGCATCACAGGCTTTGACTAATTCGTGGGCATCCTTGTAGATTGTGGGCCAATAGAAACCGGAATCAAACACCTTTTTGGCGGTGTAGTTAGGACTATGGTGGCCCCCGGTGGGTCCAGCATGGCAAGCCTTGAGAATATCAGTGGCTTCCTGTCCGTATACACATCGCCTGATGACTTGATCGGCACAGATTTTGAAGAGGAAGGGATCGTCCCAAAAGTAATGTTTAACGTCTTTGAAGAATTTTTTCTTTTGTTGGGACGTTAACCCCTTCACTATGAAGTTACCCGCATGGTAATTTGCAAAGTCGGCAAACCATGGGGTAGTAGAGTCACCACGAAAAGCAACCGCATTGAGTGTCTCGAGGGGAAATGTTTCATTTATTTCCTTTTTCTCGGACACATCTTGATGAGGGTTCTCTAATCGTGAGAGATGATCAGCAGCAAGGTCCTCGGCTCCTTTTTTATCACGGATAATGATATCAAATTCCTGAAGGAGGAGAACCCAACGGAGAAGCCTCGGCTTTGCATCTTGTTTTGCAAATAGGTATTTCAAAGCCGAGTGATCTGTGTACACTACGCATTTAGTCAAGATTAGGTATGACCGGAATTTCTCGAAGGCATACACCACAGCTAGGAGTTCTTTTTCAGTGGTGGTGTAATGACCTTGAGCCTCAGTCATAGTTTTGCTTGCGTAGTGTATGGGCTGAAAGTATTTTGCCTTTCGTTGCCCCAAGACCGCACCTATGGCAAAATCACTAGCATCGCACATAAGCTCAAAAGGTTGGTCCCAATCGGGGGCAACAAGAATCGGTGCTTCGGTAAGCTTTTTCTTTAATGTTTCAAAAGCTTCGATGCACTCAGGAGAGAAGATGAAAGGAGCATCCTTCTCGAGGAGATGGGTCATAGGCCGGGCAATCTTAGAAAAATCTTGGATAAACCTACGGTAGAAGCCGGCATGACCCAAAAAGCTCCTAACACCTTTTACGGTGGTGGGATGAGGTAGTTTGGCAATGACATCGATTTTAGCTCTGTCAACCTCAATCCCGTTTTTTGAAATTTTATGGCCGAGGACAATGCCCTCCTTGACCATAAAGTGGCTCTTCTCCAAGTTGAGACTTAGATTCGTTTCTTTGCAACGTTTAAGCATCTGTTCCAAGTGGGAGAGGCAAGTCTGAAATGAATCCCCGATGACTGAAAAGTCATCCATGAATACCTCCATAGTTTTCCCGATCATGTCGGAAAATATAGACATCATGCACCTCTGGAACGTGCCTGGTGCATTACATAAGCCGAAAGGCATACGTCTGTAAGCAAAAGTTCCGTAGGGGCATGTGAAGGTAGTCTTCTCTTGATCCTGGGGATCAATGGGGATTTGGAAATAACCCGAGAAGCCATCGAGGAAGCAGTAGTATTCATTCCCCGCAAGTCTTTCGAGCATTTGGTCCATAAAAGGGAGAGGAAAATGGTCTTTACGGGTGGCTTCATTTAACTTTCGATAGTCAATACATACACGCCAACCCGTGACCAAACGAGTTGGAATCAACTCGTTATCCTCGTTGGTGACAACGGTGATGCCACCCTTTTTGGGAACACAATGAATTGGGCTAACCCAAGGACTGTCAGATATAGGGTAAATCAATCCCGCATCAAGAAGTTTAAGAACTTCTTGTTTGATAACTTCATGGATTTTGGGATTTACCCTTCTCTGATGTTGCACAGCTGGCTTAAAGTCATCCTCCATTAATATTTTATGAGTACAAAAGTTCGGGCTTATGCCCTTAATGTCGGAGAGTTTCCAAGCAATTGCTTGCTTGTTTGACTTAAGAACCTTTAGGAGTGCAGCCTTTTCCTCATCTTTTAAGTCTTTGGCAATAATGACGGGTAATTTATTATCACCCTCCAGAAATGCATATTCTAGATGAGGAGGCAAGTCCTTGAGCTCAACCTCGGGAAAGTCTTCAGTTATTTCAACATTTTTGACTTCCGCTTTATGAAGTATTTGTGGAGACGGAGAGGGTGAAGGATCGTCATTTAACAATCTTTCAAGGAGAAGAATGTCCCCCTCCGGGTCAAGATAGTTTTCATCAACTCCATCGGGAATTGAGCTATCTTGAGCAAGAAAAGCCTCGAGCTCTTCCAAAAGGAAGTCACCTCCCTCAAACGGAGTGAGGGAAGGGGAAGAGTCGGAAATGATCGGATCAGTGGACGGAGTGGTACTACCACTCACTATTGGGGCCGCGGACTTTGGCCTCAAGCACCACATGATCCAACAAGTCCAGAATTCGTGTCAATTTCACGGATTACCGGGTGACGATGCTAACAAGCATCTTGACAAATATCTTACAGTCACCCAAAGCATGAAACAGCATGGTGTCACCGATGATGCCCTTCGGCTGTACCTCTTCCCCTATTCTCTCACTCATCATGCCACTGCATGGTTTGACCGACTTTCAAGGAATTCTATTCGTACCTTTGATGACATGGTAACCAAGTTTCTAGCAAAATATTTTCCACCTTCCATGGTTACCAAGTTACGAAATGATATTAGCAACTTCCGGCAACGTCCCGATGAGTCTCTTTTTGAGGCTTGGGAACGTTATAAGCTAGCTATTGATCGGTGCCCTAACCACAATATGTTGCAAGTTACCATCATAGATACCTTCTATAATGGTCTGACATTGAGGCACCGAGACATTCTCAATGCTGCTGCTGGTGGGACCTTTATGAAAAGGCGTCCCGAGGAGTGCTATGACTTAATCGAGAACATGACTGCCCATCATAACTTTTGGGATTCCTCTGCGGAGAGGGATGCATCATGTAATTCAGTTACTCCCTCATCATCATCTCCTGAAATAATTGCTCTTACCAAAAAGATGGATGATATTTCTACGGCTGTGTTGAGAATGAACCAAACGATACAACATCAGGTTCAAAATCAACAAGTGAAAGCCGTGGCCCGAAGTTGTGAAACTTGTGGGGGCCCACATCTGTATTTCGAGTGTCCAGCTACTGCTGAATTTCCTCAAGAGAACGTTTATGCTGCTAACGGTTCCTACAACACGGGGGGTAATTCTTACCAACCGCAAGGGGACCGTAATCTCTTAAGCTATCGTTCCAACAATTTTCTTGGACCTCCCGGTTTTAACCAAAATCAAAACCGTAACGCGAATCAGAATTTTAACCAAGGTCAAAACCCAAATTTCCAAAACCCGAACCAAAATCAAGGCCAGTTTAATCAAAACAATTTTCAAAATGGCAATCAAAACCAAGGTTTTCAAGGAAATTTTCAAAGAAACCAGAATCAAGGGAATTACAATCAGGGTAATTTCAATCAGAGAAACACTTTTCAGGGTAACAACAATCAAATTCAAGGGAATTTTCAAAACAACCGTGTTCAAAATCCCCCTGTTCAAAATCAAAACGTTGTTCCACCCCCTTCTTCCTCCGATGCTGAGATTAAACAATTCATGAAAGCACAAGAGGAAACGAATCGGTTATTGATCAAGACAATCTCTGAACTTCAGAAGTCTTTAAATGATCGACCCTCGGGCCCGGGTACATTACCGAGCAACACGATCGCTAACCCGAGGGGCGATGTCAAAGCGATCACCACCCGAAGTGGGGTATCATACAATGGACCCTCGATTCCTTCTACCTCTTCTTCTCCTCCTAAGGTAGCGGAACGTGAGCCTGAGGTTACTACGGGCAAGGTACTTCCTACTAATAACGGAGGGTACCAACAACGTCCACCCTCAAGTTGTCCCGGTCCCGGCTCGTAAGCCGAAATTTGTATTTGATCCTCCTGTAAGTCCTGATGAAATTCCAAAGAATGATCCTAAGCCTTCAATTCCATATCCTTCACGTGTGTATGATCAAAAGAACCGCGAAAGAGCTAATCATCAGATGGAAGAATTTTATCAAATTTTCCAAGAATTACACTTCGATATTAGCTTCGCGGACGCTCTTCTTCTCATGCCTAAGTTTGCTTCGACAATCAAAAATCTGATAAGCAACAAAAAAAAACTCTGTGAGATGGCAAAAACTTCACTCAATGAGCATTGCTCAGCAGTGCTCTTGAAAAAGCTTCCTGAAAAGCTTGGAGATCCCGGGAAATTTCTCATTCCATGTATTTTCCCTGGGATGGTTGAATGCTTTGCCTTGGCCGATCTTGGCGCAAGCATTAACCTGATGCCTTACTCAGTCTGGAAAAGACTTTCTCTACCTACTCTCACTCCGACCTGCATGACACTCGAGCTTGCAGACCGTACCATATCCCGTCCTCTCAACACAGCCGTAGAAATATCATCCATCTTTTTGGTAAGAGCAATTATTTCAGGAGATGATGATGAGGGAGTAACTGAATTACATGATGCATCCCTCTCCGCAGAGGAATCCCAAAAGTTATGATGCGCAGTCATGTTCTCGATTAAGTCATAGCACTCCTCGGGACGCCTTTTCATAAAGGTCCCACCAGCAGCAGCATTGAGAATGTCTCGGTGCCTCAATGTCAGACCATTATAGAAGGTATCTATGATGGTAACTTGCAACATATTGTGGTTAGGGCACCGATCAATAGCTAGCTTATAACGTTCCCAAGCCTCAAAAAGAGACTCATCGGGACGTTGCCGGAAGTTGCTGATATCATTTCGTAACTTGGTAACCATGGAAGGTGGAAAATATTTTGCTAGAAACTTGGTTACCATGTCATCAAAGGTACGAATAGAATTCCTTGGAAGTCGGTCAAACCATGCAGTGGCATGATGAGTGAGAGAATAGGGGAAGAGGTACAGCCGAAGGGCATCATCGGTGACACCATGCTGTTTCATGCTTTGGGTGACCGTAAGATATTTGTCAAGATGCTTGTTAGCATCGTCACCCGGTAATCCGTGAAATTGACACGAATTCTGGACTTGTTGGATCATGTGGTGCTTGAGGCCAAAGTCCGCGGCCCCAATAGTGAGTAGTGCAATAGGCCCACCCCGCCCTTGCATGGTAGGTTGGCACAGCTCCTCCATCGTTCGGAGATCGGGAGCTGGCTCACCCCTAGGAGGGTCAGGGGGTGGTAATGGTGGTGGTGGCCCAGCGGCCATTTCGGTTTCTGTATTAGAACGTAGCTCGGGTACGTCTTTCTGTTTTTTATTCTTTGCTTGAGACCGAGTGCGCATGCACTAAAAACAATTTTTCAACACAAGTTCGAGGCAAAACCACAGTGAACTTAAACCAATAATCACGAGTGAGCAGCTTCTTTGAAAAAGGTACACTACTCACAGGGATACAAAGGCAAGTTTTAATCTTAAGTTTGGGAACTTATTATGGGTTTATTAATTGATTTTTGAAAAACTGCTTTAGGCTTATGGGTGTGTGTGCAGAAAACTTGGGAAATATTTTTGGAACTGATTCGTTAACCGAAATCGTCCCTTTAAGATTACTCGCAGGCTGGCGGGAGGAAGTAAATAGGTTTCCTCTTCAGTTCGCAATTTAATGTCAGAACTTACCTTAAACCAACTGTTTCAGGTTGTAATCTTAAAGAACACGAAGTAATTTAACTTCACAGTTTGTTTTTGATTTGTTCTTAATTTTTTTTTTGGTGTTTTTCAACACTTCAGGAGAAGTGTTAATGAACGTTTTTTCTGATATGATTATATTTTTACAAAACTTTTTACAAATTTGTGTGAAATTTGTACAGGGAGGGTTTTGGAAACCACTAAACTTAAAACGATTTTATAAAACACGCAACAACCTCCCCGGCAGCGGCGCCAAATTTTGATTGAGCCCGAACCGTCAGATTATTATTGACCAAGGTCAATAAGTCAAAGACAGCCTAGAATCAATACTCCGGTGATAGTATAGTGTTTTCCCGGGTCGTTAAAGTCCCAGCGAGATTGAAATGGTGCTTTGGAAATCGTTTATGAGTGAGTGGGACTGAGGACAGTAGCCCAGATGATATGGAATTGATTTTGCTACTGTTATTTTGGTATTGGTACACAGATATAATATTCACAAAAATCAGATACCAGATATATGCACAAATTCACAATTAAGATCACGTATCGGACTGGAAAAGTGGGTTTTTGGTACTTATCAAACTACAGGGGGTGCTTTTAACACTTTTCAAAACTTAAAATTAAAAATGAAAAAGAAATTATAAAAGTGATTAAAATACTATTTAAATACTATTTAATTAATTAAACTAATTAAAATCTAATTTAAATCTAATTTATATTTAACTAATAATTATAACTATTATAAATTAAACTAAAAATTTGCAAAAAAAATTTCTAAACTTAAAATAGAACTTGAAGAAAGTATAAAAAATTAAAAATAATATTTTTGTCTTTTTGTGGTTTTGTTATTAATTAAAAACTATTTAACTTAATTAAACTAATTAAACTACTTTTAATTTATATTAATACTAAATTAACTTGGAAAATTAAGATAAAATTTATAAAATTACTTAACCATCACTGGAATCTTACAAAATTATAAAAACTCTAAAAATTATGTTTTAAGATTAAACAACTAATTATTTACCTATTAATTAACTTAAGTCTATTTTAAACAAATAAAATAAGAAAAATAGAAAATGAACAGTAGAATCTCAAAATTTATTTTCTAAAAACTTATTATACTATATTAGAACTAGGAAAATTATAAAAACTAGATTTAACCTTATAAAAACTAATTAAGCTATTTAATACTTGATATTAATTAATAATAAAGAAAATTACAATTAAATCTAATTAACACTAAATTACAAAATAAAAATCTGAAAAAATTATCAAAATTACTTTACTATATAAGGTATTTAATAAAAATATAAAAACACTAGTGACTTAATTAAAATATAAAAATGAAAATTAAAATTAACTTGAATTAAATAGAAACTATCACTTACTTAAACTTGGATTTTTTTGGAATTTTCTTTTTCAGAACTACTTTATACCTTAAAATGACAAACTTTTGTAAAGACACTTTTCAAGATAGCTTATAAATAAGCTATAAGCACCCCCTTGGCTTACATAGTTGACTTATGTTGACTGTGTGGTCAATTTGGGTCAAATGGCCTTGGGTGGGGTCCACAATGGTAGAAATGAGTCTCAGCAAGTTTAATAATCACAAATAAGCAATAAACACAAACACTAGATCACTAATAAGCTGTAAAGATTGAAATAAGCACTTTAGCACAATGAAAACTAACACAGACTGGGGACAAACTTGGTGAGCAATTGCAGATGGGGTCCACTAGGCTAAGGGTCAAACAAATGGTCAATGGCTGCTCCTTGGTAGGAGGGGGGTTGTAAAAACCTAATTATGGGGTCTGGGGTCCACTGAGGTGGTCACAAAACACCACCAAAGTGATGGTGGTGACTGGGTATCTAGGTGAGCAGGGCACACCTTTGCCCTGCAAGTTACTTTGAGGGTCTGTGGGACCCACTTAAGCTTCCAAATAAATCAAGCAAAAAATCAAGCTTATAGATCAGCTGGTAGACTTTAATCACACAAAGTTTCAAAACTTAATATCCATTACACAGCTCACAATTAAACTAGGAATTTTAGCAAAAATCTGATAGTGTAACTTTTGACTTTTGACAAGAACTTGATAATTTGACTTTTGTGAACTTTGGTGCTAGTTTGCTGATTACTTAAGTTAAGTTATGCTATAATAAGTTGAGATTAAGCTAAATTATCTAATTTTAAGCTAGTATGATGATTTTGGACTTAAGTTTCCACCATAGTTGACTGTGGTGGTGGAAAACTTGTGATTTTGACTTTTAAGCTTAAAGGGACCAAGTTTTAAGTTTCTCAGACCCAGATATGGCATATGCTGATTATCTAAAGTGATTATCTCAAGTAACAAGTACCACAGCTCAACTCATATACCAAATCCAAACACTACCTTAAATGATTACTTATACTAAGAAACTAAACAATCAATCAACAATTACCAATTTACTGATTCAACTAACTATATTAACTAATAATTAAGCTGAATTAACAATCTAATATAATTAAAACTACCTCCTACTCAGAATTAAAAACTTATACAGATTTAGAAAGGAAAATTGAATCAAGTTACCACATTTCTCACTCCAGCTTGAAAAGGAGTGTTTCACTATGCTAGCCTATCTTTAGATAGGCAAAACCAGCTCCAATGGTGATCTCCACTTCCTTCTTCAACCTGAAACACACAAACCAAACACACAGTTGACCATGGTTGACCTTTTTTATCTTTTTGATCTTTTTCTAGTATAGCTGAGTTTTAAAGTCTCTAAAAGCTTTAGCAAGCTTCTTGGAACCTATGTGACCTATTCTCAGTCCCTCAATTCTGCTTTAAGACACCATTGATTTGAATGAGAATTTGGAAATTTGAATAAATTGCACAATCTTAAAACAAACTGAAACTGATGATGTTATAGATTAAAAAGACTTGAGATACAATACTAAAACTATTACAAATCTGGGAATTGAAAGGTTTACACTAATTTGAGAATGAATTTAAATTCGATACAACTTTTAAACTAAAATTAACTACACAGTCTTCATCTTGCTCACTCTTCCTTTTATAGCTGAAAATTAGGGTTCCATGAGCATCTCTGACCATTTCCCATCTTTCATCTTAGCCTTTGGATCACTAATGGTCAATCTCAGCCTTTGAATCATTTTTCGCGCCAAAATATGAGTGGGGCAATTGGGACTGGTTAAAGCAATTGGGGGGGGGGGGTGGTGCATTAAATGTGATGTGAGGGTAGGTGCAGAGGGGTGTGGGAGGGTGATGATGGCTTGGGGCAAGTGGTGGTGGTGGTTTTGCAGGTTACGGGGTGGTTTGGAGGGGAAGAGGGTGGTTTGGTGGTATTTTGACCGAAGTCAAACATGGACCCGGGTCAAAGTTGGGGTTGGACTGGGCTTAGGGTGTGGACTGGTTGTTTATTTGGGCCCAAAGGTGATTTAAGTGGATTTGGTTTTGGCTTATTTTTTTTGAATCCGGTTAGGATTTAAACACAAGGACTAATTTTGCAATTGTGGGAAAGTTGAGGGTGTGGATTTGGCATTTTCTAAATTTGTTTCCAAGGGTATAAAATGCCAATGATGAATAGTATAAGGTTTTATTTTGAAATTTTCACTTTTTAAAACCCCAGGGACTAAATCTGCCAATTCCCCAAACTTCAGGGACCTGCCCTGTAATTTCACCAAACTTTCTACCAAGGGACCAAACCTGCCATAAGAGATTAGTGCAAGAACAAAATTTGTTTTTCTCAAAGTTTTTCATATCCCAGGGACCATTTTTGACAATTTTCAAAGTTCAGGGACTAAACTTGACATTTTGTGAAACTTTTCACCAAAGGACTAATTATGTAACTTTTTGATTTATAAGGGCCTTTGGTGACTTTTTCAAGTTTTTAGAATGACCAGGGACTAGATTTGACAATTTTTGAAAGTTGGGGGACTGAAACTGCCAATTATGCAAACTTTATGTGTTTTTCATCTGTTTTTGGTATTTTTGCATTTAAAACATGTAAAACACTTTCCTGGGATATTTTCACTATTTTGATTCATTATTGAGTGTTTTTGGATGTTTTGGCAGTTCAGAATTGGTAAAAATGATGAGTATTTACACACTCATCAATAGTCAGAGAAAGAAAATTGAAGAAGCTCTGTTTGACTCAGAAACAATATCTAAGAAGGATTCTAAAGCGTTTTAGGTTCGACAAGCAAACAAAACGAGTTAGTACTCCACTCGCTTCTCAATTTAAGATCAGTGCTGCTATGTCACCGAAAAATGATGCAGAGAGGGCATACATGGAGAAAGTGCCTTATGCAAATGTTGTTGGTAGCTTAATGTATGCTATGATATGTACTCGACCAGATATTAGTCATGCTGTTGGTATGGTGAGCAGGTATATGCATAACCCTGGAAAAGGACATTGGCAAGCTGTTAAATGGATATTAAGGTATATCCATAACACAGTCGATGTAGGGTTAGTATTCGAACATGGAAGTAGTCAGTGGGTAGAAGGATACTATGATTCAGACTATGCCAGAGACTTAGACAAGCGAAGATCTACGATAGGCTATGTATTTACTCTGGCAAAAGCTCCAATTAGTTGGAAGTCTACCTTACAGTCAACTACTGCTTTGTCAATTACGGAAGCAGAGTATATGGCGATTACAGAGGTTGTAAAGGAAGCAATTTGGCTTCAAGGGTTGCTCGGTGAACTTGGAATCAATCAGAAATTTTTCACGATGCATTCTGACAGTCAGAGTGCTATTCACTTAGCGAAGAATCAAGTTTATCACGCAAGGACGAAGCACATTGATGTTCGGTATGATTTCATACGAGAGATACCGGAAGAAGGTGGAGTCAGAATCCAGAAGATCCATACTTCTAAGAATCCCGCAGATATGCTGACGAAAGTATTAGCTGGGATCAAGTTCACTTACTGTTTGGACTTGATCAATGTTGTGAAAAGTTGAAGATTGGTTTGATGCTCCACCAACGATAATTGACGACGGGATTGAAGAATTGATATTCGCCAAGGTGGAGATTTGTTAACTTGTGGCTCATATTTGGATAAACTATATGTTGCTAAGATTCAATGAATTCACCCATATGGAATCTTATCAAATATTTGCAGAGATATGGAAGATTTATAAAGATCTTGCAACTTGAGAATATTGGTAAGTTGGAGCCAAGTTGCTAGCAAGTTGATCTCATTTGAAGCCTATAAATAGAAGGCTTGGTTTTATGTTTCAAGTACACCAAAAAAACACAAAAGTACTTCTCTTGTAGTGTTATTAGTTTTTCCTCTCTAGTTTTAGTTTGTAGTATGTTTCTAGCATTAAGAAATATATAAGAAAATTTGGTGTTTCATTCTTGGTTCTTTTCATATTGTCTAAATTTTCAAGTAGCTAGTATGAGGTATAGTAGTGGTGTTGAAATATTCACACTCTTTAGCTAATCGGTGGGATATTATCGCGGTTATTCCACAACATTCATTCATGACAAGTTTTACATACAGGAATCACGTATGAGATTACATAAATGCTTAGTATACTTACTTCCATTTGCTAGGTGTAATGATGGAAAACATTATAAATATATATCAAGTAACAACTTTTACATATATAAATCCCAAACTATTCTCATACATGTGCATAGAAAGTGTTTTTTATTTTTTTTACCAGTTTCAGAAATCTGTTGTTTAATTCAATTTCAATTGCTATATACAGTAGAAACTCGATAAATTAATACTCGATTATTTAATAAACTCTCTAAGATAATATTTTTTGCCGGTCCCGACTCGGGGATAGGGTGCTAAATTAATAATTCGCTAAAATTATAAGATAATACATTTTTGATAATTTCTTTAGACCTCATATAAAATATAAATTAATAATTCCTTATATATAGCATATTACATGAATGATTTATGAAGGTTTCTTGAAAAATGACTCAATTGTCTTTTGTTTTTTGTTAAAATCAATTTCCCCTTGAATCTCGTCTCTAATTTTCCTTAGCATGGTAAGAACTTCTGGTGTTGTTTTCTCATAGCTCAACAAGAAATTGTTCAATGTGATTGCCGCTTTAATAGCTTCGTTTCGCGAAGGGGGCTCCATTGTAGAACTTTCATCATCTTCTTCATCGATATCATCTTTATTAATTCCAATAACGCTTTCAATAATTTCTTGTATTTATATAGAAAATATTTTTAATGTCCATAAAGTGATACATTGAACACAAGAAGCATAATAAGGTGGGAGATTGAAGGTTTCTTTCAAATTGGGCCGTTCATTTGATATACATGCATTGTATACAATAATTAAGTGGAAGCTTGAAAGGTGTTTGTAAACTAAGTATTCTACTATAAATTAATAAAATATTAATTAATATATAAATTAATAATTATTAATTTATCGATTAATTAATAACTCTTTTAATTAATAAATTTTGGTGGTCCCAAGTGTTTTATATTATAGAGTTTCTACTATAAAATGATCCAAACAAAATTGAGTAATATGATTGTTTCTCACACTTTCTCAGTTTTAGTCTTTATTAATTGACTTTTAATATATCTTTTCCTCTTAAGCTATTTGAGGTAAAAGATTAGAATCGTCTCCACATGAACATGTTTTATGGTTAAAAAAAATAAAAGTAACCAAAAAAAAGAGTTAAGAGCTAATATGCATTTTGAGATACGTACCCTCCTTTCAAATTTTTTTAACTTGAAAGACATGGTATACATATGAGAACATAATATTATTCTAAACATGCATAACCTGCATACACTAGAGTATGTTACTAACCAACAACATATTACTTCAACCTATGTGGACAATGTTTGACTAGAAATTAGAAGATATTTCCATAAAAATATGGTAAGTTGTTATATAAAAGACTTTTCTGTACATGGAAAGAAATAGACATGTCAGTTGAATACCAGATTGAAGTTTGAAAGCAGCTAGGTTATGTGTTTGGAGCACCAATTATGAGGGAACATATTGGATTAACGATAGCTATCTTTTTTTTTTCTACCAAAGCTTGAGCCCAATAGTTGGACCCTCTCACCATGAAACTTTGTGTAACCTATTCCATCTTCGACTCTACTTTCTAACTACATGTTCTTAGGACATACATCGGCTTAAGTAGCGTGAAGAACAACCACAATATCATCATAAGACAATCTTTTGATTTATTTTTGACTTCTTTCCTAGTTAAATCTGTTCATTACTTCTTTTCCAGGTGGCTCCTCTTAAGATTATAGCTCGCAAGATACACAATATTTGTAGGAGGTTATGGCTAGGCCTTTTAAAATCCTAGCCAAATTGCATAAATTTTTTTGTCCAAGACTTTAATTCTTTTCGTGACGCGTAGCTCAGTTGGTTCCAAAAGAGAAATAAGATTTGCTAAATCCTTGGTCTTTTAGATATTCTCATAATGAATGTATTTTAAACTCGTACGTGGTTGTGAAAAAGATTTGGAAATAAAGAGAATCGTTTAGTATGGAGTATGGACCTGTGGTCGATAAGTATCTAAACAAGATAGAAACAAAATACGTATGGCACTAGCTAGATGAAAATAAGATATACCGATGGATATCTTCGTTATGAACTTTCTACCATGATTAAAATTTGTTCATTTCATTTATAATAATGATATGTGTATGAATTATTTAATAAGTTTACGTTGGTCGTTGACTGTCGAATTAGATCGGGCGTAGTTTATTTTGCACGTAGCGTTTTATTCAAAAGAACTCAGATACATTGTTACATTTGTATTGTTTCTTTATTAGCTTTCAATATTTGTTTTCTTTTCTAACATGTGTGAATTTAAAGATTAAACATGTTTTAGAGTATCAAACTAAAAGCAAAAAAGTTAAGAGTTCATATGAGTTATCAAGGATTCCGATATGTGCAGATTTTTTCAACCTAGCAGATAGTGAAATACTCAAAGACATAATACTTGTCTCAACACATTTAACACACACACACTTACGGTATTTAAGTTACCAACAACTTCTATCGTCAACCTATGTGGGATATATATATATATATATATATATATAGGTATGAGTTAAAATAAAAAGGGTCTTATAATAAAAAGTGTAGGAAGGATTGTGAGGGCGACATGTGTCACCCCTATACCACATCATATGACACATCATATGACACATGTCACCACCCCCACCCCCCCCCCCCCCTCCCGCAAAAAAAATTTTTTTTCCCGCCAAAAAAAAATTTTTTTTTGGGCAAAATTTTTTTTTTCCCTGCCAAAAATTTTTAGTGCATCACAGTTATAAAGTTACTGCATCACAATTATAAAAGTTACTGCATCACAGTTTTAAATTTTAGTGCATTAAGGTTATAAGTTACTGCAACATAGCTGATGCACTAAACTATTAACTATGATGCAGTAACTTATAATAAAGATGCACCAAAACTTAAAAAAGAATCGTATTTTAATTGTGATGCAGTTACATACATATATGATGCATAAAACTTATGATAATTCAGTTTCTTTATAACCATGATGCAGTAACTTTATAACCATGATGCAGTAACATTAAAACCATGAATGCAGTAACCGTGATGCAGTAAAATCATAATTGTGATGCAGTAAACGTGATGCAGTAACTTTATAACCGTGATGCAGTAACTTTATAACTGTGATGCACTAAAAAATTTTGGCGGGAAAAAAAAATTTTTTTTGCCCCAAAAAAAAAATTTTTTTTGGCGGGAAAATTTTTTTTTCCGGCGGGGGGGTGGGGGGGGGGGGGGTGACACGTGTCATATGATATGTCATATGATGTGGCAAGGGGGTGACACATGTCACTCCCACAATCCTTCCTACACTTTTTATTATAAGACCCTTTTTAGAATAACCCCACCCTATATATATATATATATATATATATATATATATATATATATATATATATATATATATATATATATATATATATTCCAATTAGATTGTTTTGACAAAATTGTTCTTAAATGATGTAATTCTTTGATTATATAAAAAGATGGGATTTACGTTGGTTGTTGACTCTTCAGTTATATCGTATGCGTATACATTTTGCATATCGCATTTTAATTACATACAGCTTTTACATATCTATATGTTCTCCACCAAAACATGTTTTAGAGTACCAAATTAAAAGAAAAAAAATGAGAGTTTATATAGAGAGGCGGAGGTGATGGGGTGGCTAGCAGGTGCTAGGGCCCCCTCAACCATCTAAATAGTATTAACTATAACGTGTTCCAAAGTTTAACCTGAGATAAATTTAAATATTCATTACTTCCTAATCTTTTAGTCAACAACTAATAAAGAAAACACACCATCGAAAGCTTTCAGGTTATACCCTTTCACAGTTTAACCCTTTAGAAATTGAATGTTTATTGATCATGCTTCCATGTTTTGTATCATTTTACAGTCGTAGTAATCTTTCTTTGAGAATTGATCACAATTAATTGATAATTGTTTCATGTTACTTTTTCTAACGTTTTGTTATTAAGTTTTTCTTTTGTATTTTTTTTTA
Source organism: Artemisia argyi (assembly GCA_030686995.1). Lineage (NCBI taxonomy): Eukaryota > Viridiplantae > Streptophyta > Magnoliopsida > Asterales > Asteraceae > Artemisia > Artemisia argyi. The sequence goes on along the minus strand of CM060680.1, from coordinate 21,171,016 downwards.
ATCTTTGTTATTTTGTTTTGTCAAAGGCCTTATTAGGTTTTAAATACTCACGTTGTATATCTGAATGCATCAAAGTAGACGAGCAAATAAACCATTGACACTGAATCTCTTGTGGTTTGTGAAATCTTTAACTTTTGACAACCTTAACTTTTGACAATAACTAGGCTTAAAGTATTTATAATTTGTAAACTTATACGGAGTAAATTAGTTGATAAAGAGTAAAGTTTGAGAGTGGTTACATAAAATTAAATTTTTTTGGAGTGATTTAATTAGAGAGTAAACTTGCTTGCTAGTGTTCGTGTTAAAATCATGTGTAAGTTATGTTATTTGTGGGATGTGTCATTCTAAATTTTACAAGTTATCACTCTTTATTATTAGAGTTCGAAATCTAATGGTGTTATTTTACGTTAGATTCGGCCCCCTCAACGTCAAATCCTGGCTCCGCCCCTGTTTATATAAGTTTTCAAATATTCCTGAACGTGACTGATTGTGGAATACTAGAAATCATAATAATCTTTCTCGACATTTTTAACCCACATACACTTATGGTATATTAACCAATGTGGGATAGAGTGTGGATAAAATGTTAGAAAAATATCTTAATTAAAAAATGGTAAGTAAGGGATAACCCAAGAGTTCTTAACACTTGGTGAAAGAAAGATTTGTTACATGGAACATCAAATTGAAGTTTAGCATCAACTAATTTTATGTATAGAAGTTTTGGGTCATATCTTATTCTTGCACTCATTATTCGGGGTTCTCATATAATATACCTACACAACAGAGCTTACAACCAAAGGAAACAAATTACAAATCACAATCTATGTTTTCCTTTTATATGCTTTTAACCAATACAAAATGATATTCACTAGTAGTAGCGCACAAGATGTTTGGTTTACAGTTGGTCAAAAATTGCAATGTATGCAACAAAAATAAACTCAATGTTATAGAGTGAATAACAAGAGATGTTGACTACTTAAATTTCTTCAGGTTCTTGAGAAACATATAAGATACACTACACTTTAACGAATGACCAACTTTGCATTCACATTGCAGACTATAGCAATAGAGCCAACATGATTCAGATCGTTAGTGTTTATGATCGTCCATATCCTTTCCTCTTAACACAAACTTTTGCTTCTCGGGTTTTAAATCAGATTCTTTTGCAGTCACACGATGATAAAAAGATATTTTGGATACTAATGTTGGTAAAACATTATGAAAAGCAGCATATATACTAGTGTAGATGTGAAAAAATTGTGGGTCATATAAGTTGGGTAAGGGATGAAAACGGGTTCGTTTTGAATGGGCCAGTTTTGGTACAGGTCAAAGCAGGCCTGTTTTGGGACGGGTCAATCAAGTATCTCTTCTTCTCAGTACGGATTCACTTTCTGCACACGCCTAGTTAAGTATGGACTTTAACCCAAACAACCCAACACAGGTGAAACAGACACGAAGTATAATTTAACATGGATAAGTATAGTAATATGGTAATTTTATTTTTTTAAGCAGTTGCTCAATTGCAGCTAGGTTCTCTTATCAGCTTATTTTCCCGACCCGACCCAAACACAGGTAAGCAAACCAATTAATCTGCAAAATAATTGTGTAAACTATACCAAAACCAAACTATAAATTTTTGGCGTGTGTAAAGCACATTTACAAATACGTACTGAGGGCATCACTGATGTGAAAGACGGTGGACCGCAGATACTTGCACTACTACTTTCTCAGAATGAAGGAAATGAATAACCAAGACGGAAATGACTCATTATGAACTATGAAACCGGCTGATAGCAGGTTATTTTGACGTGGTTACCTGCTATGCCGGTCATCTCGTTTTTTTTATTTCTTTTTTTTTCTTTTTTTTTTTGTGTTAGAGTAATTTAATAATTTGGTTCTTGTGGTTGTTCAATAATTTCGCCAAGCGTTCTTTCCCAAAATGTGACAGACGACAAGTTATAGAATGAGAGTATAGTACAAACAGCGTAGATTTAATAAATTTATTAACAAAAATTCTCAACCATGCACACAACCTCTACATTTAAGGATTCACAAAGCAGCTTATTTCACCATCAAATTATCTCATTTTCTTTGTATTCTGATTAAGACAATTAAAAGAGATGTTGAACAAATGAGTCCTATTCAGCATTGTAGCTCTTACTTTCGCTTGTCTTTTCTTAGCCTACGAGCCTGCACCCATGCAAGATTTCTGTGTAGTTGATGCTAACAACTCAGGTATTGTATTTTAACAAAAGTAGTCATTTGTACAAAGAAATAAAGAAAAAAAGAAAAGAAAAAAACTTACATATAAAACCCTATTTTCTTTCACTCCACCTCCTCATTTTTCCATTTCACTCTCTCTCAACCGCGCCTATCTCTCATCATCATCATCAACATCTTCTTAAGATTCAAGGTAAGAAATCAATGGGTTAATTCGTTTTTTATACAAATTTGTCCATGTAGTTCATCTAATCGGATTATATATATATATATATATATATATATATATATATATATATATATATATATATATATATATATATATATATATATATATATATATATATATATATAATCTAAGATGGATCGGGGTCGTAAACGCAGTCTCGAAAACCATGTATTTCTTCTTCTTCTTCGTTTTTCTTCCGGATCTAAGAATTTGCAAAATTAGGGTTTCTATTTTTATTTATTATATATATATATATATATATATATATATATATATATATATATATCTGTATGTATTTGTGTAATATATATATATATATATATATATATATATATATATATATATATATATATATATATATATATATATATATATATATATAGTGAGACTTTCATTCGAGAACCACCTTATCTGCAAGAACTGCGAGAACCACCTTTTAACCATTAGATTTGTTGATCAATTGTCAAAATTAAAGATGGCAGTTTTGTAAATAAAGAGAAAAAAATTAAAAACCTGGTAAAAGTAAAAAGGGTATTATAGTAATATTATTATTATTAAATATCCCCTTAATTAAGGAATTAATAATCATAACTAGGTCAAAAACAAAATTACACGGTTCATTCTTCATCTCTAACTGCCGCCTCTCTTCTCCCTCACCCTCTTTCTCTGGTCATTTGTTCGATTGAAAAAAATGAAGAAGCATATTCGATCTCTATATTGAATACCATAAAGAAAACCCTACAACCTCTTTCATACAACTTGTATAAGCTTCGGTTTTGATCAAAGGTGCGAACTAGTTTTCAATTATTTCTTTCGATTATGCAACTCGTTTTTATTGTTGTTATTTTATTTTTACATGATTTGATATGGTTCGTTTATGTTATGTTTTATTTTGAAAAGGCTCCATGAAAGTTGAAGGGTTGAACCAATGTTTTTCGATGACAACGGCAAAATTAACGTTGGTAAGGAGTGTTATTTTGATTTTCTTTAATATACCTTTTATTTCAGTTTATATATGCGGATCTATGACAAAAAAATGGAAAAAATCTTTGTCGATTGAATCTGTCTCTTTAAGTGTTTGATGGTGATGGTAGTTTATTGAGTAAACTACATTTTTGGTCCTTGTGGTTGTATCAAAATCTCACTTTTGGTCCAATTTTTAAAAAATCGCACGGATCAGTCCAAAAGTACACGTGGACTTCACTTTTGGTCCAATTTTCTTAGCTAGTTAGTTTAGTCGTTAAGTACGTTGCACCGTTAGTCCTTTAACCTAACGGTCGTTAGCAATGTTTGCACCGTTAGTCCTTTAACCTAACGGTCGTTAGCAAATTTTTGAAAAAAAAAATTCCAAAAAAAATAATTTTAAGAATTCGAAAAAAATTCTAAAAAAAAATTTTTTGACGAAATTTTTTTTTTCCAAAAATAAAAATTTTGAAAAAAAATTTCAAATAAATTTTTTTCTTAAAAAATTTCTAAAAAAAAAATATTAAAAAAAAATTCAAATAAATTTTTTTCTTTAAAAATTCGAAAAAATTTCTAAAAAAAAAAAAAAAAAAAAAAAAATTGACGAAAAATTTTTTTTCAAAAAAAAATTTTTGAAAAACAAATTTCTAATAAAAAATTTTCTTAAAAAATTCGAAAAAATTTCTAAATTTTTTTTGACATACATATTCTAAATTTTTTTTTGACGATTGTCCCGGTTTGACACTAAAATTAAAATGTATGTATACGTAAAAAATTTTCTTAAAAATTTCTAAAATGTATATATACATTTTAATTTTAGTGTATACATTTTAATAAAAATTTTACGTATATATACATTTTAATCTTAGAAATTTTTAAGAAATTTTTTTACGTATATATACATTTTAATTTTAGTGTCAAACCGGGACAATCGTCAAAAAAAATTTAGAATATGTATGTCAAAAAAAAAATTTATAATTTTTTTCGAATTTTTTAAGAAAATTTTTTATTAGAAATTTGTTTTTCAAATTTTTTTTTTGGAAAAAAAAAAATTTCGTCAAAAAATTTTTTTTTTAGAAATTTTTTCGAATTTTTTAAGAAAATTTTTTTTTTCAAAATTTTTTTTTTGAAATAAAAATTTTCGTCAAAATTTTTTTTTTTTTTTAGAAATTTTTTCGAATTTTTCAAAAATTTGCTAACGACCGTTAGGTTAAAGGACTAACAGTGCAACGTACTTAACGACTAAACTAACTAGCTAAGAAAATTGGACCAAAAGTGAAGTCCACGTGTACTTTTGGACTGATCCGTGCGATTTTTTGAAAATTGGACCAAAAGTAAGATTTTGATACAACCACAAGGACCAAAAATGTAGTTTATTCTAGTTTATTAATATATGTTCTATTCAATGACGCACTCCAACGATAGATGCGTAAATTTGCACCATATGGTTTGATATTCTTTGTTCACAACTAGCGATAGGTAGATGATGATAGTTTATTTTAGTATATGTCTCATGGTTATATAGCGATGATAGTTTGATCATGTCTATTTTAATGATGATAACAATGAGTGTGGATATATAATTTTTAAGAGGTTGTGATTTATATTTTTTTATGCACACATTCTTTTTTATCCCTGTCATCCATTTCGATAGTGTATCTAGAGTTCAGTTAAGAAGAATTTTCATTTGCTTATTTATTAGTTTGTTTATTCTTTTTATAATTATGTTGAAAATAAAGTGGTCTCAAAATTTATTTATTATTTTTTGCACTACAATTGAATGAATTGATTTTTTTTAAGAGATTGCAAATGAGTTAAATATTAGTCCTTTTTTGAGAAGCTACAATCCTGTGACGGATATGATATCTTCCGTTGACTTGATAGCTTACAATTAGTTGCGGGTTTAATCTGGTAGTTGTGGGTTTGGTTAAAAAAAACATATATGTTTTGTGTTTGGATTATAAAACATATATGTTTTAAAAAGATACATACATGTTTACGTATAAAACATATATGTTTTGTGTTTTGGATTTTCAAACATATATGTTTTGTTTATTATTCAAAAACATGTTTACATCATTAGTTTAATATACACAAGATTGTGCATATGTGTTATGCTAGTTGTTGTGATTAATTTTCGTTTCTTATTTGTTTGTGGTTTAATTATTTTTGTGCATGCTTGTTTCAGATTGATTGATGAAGATGATGATATCATTCAAGACCGGGAAGTGGATGAACACGATTATACATTAATCATTTTGGTATTCACCTACTGCTATGTAATTTTTTTTTCTTTAAAGTTTAATTTAGACACATAAGCAATTGTTTCATATATTAATTTTTTAGGTGTAGGTTATTTTAAAACATGGGTGTCTAACTAATGAAAAACATATATGTTTTATGTTCAAAACATACATGTTCAAAACATCCATATTCAAAACATATATGTGGGGCATTCTTAAAACATGTATGTTCAAAATATACATGTATGCTTAAAACACGTATGTTCAAAACATATATCTGAGGCTCTCTCCATATATTTTTGAGAACATGATTTTTTAAACATGTATGTTTAAAAAAATGATTGCCTATAAACATGTATGTTTTACAAATATGATTAAAAAGTTCATTTCCTATTTAGTTGAGGTTTAATTGTTTTTTGGTATGTTTGTACCAGATTAATGAAGATGGTGATAGCAATGAAGATCTAGAAGTGGATGCACAAATAGATACATGATGATGATAATATGCGGCGGTCGAAGAAATACGATAATTGAAGGCGATATATATATTCGACTTCTAAAAATGTTGATAACAATGAGTTGCACATATGTCCGTTTGCGTTAAATATTAGTGCATACATGTATAGATCGATTAGATTCATGTATTTTTTTTCTTTTTATAAATTTGTATTTTAGTTGTACTTCAATCGATATCGACTTTTTTGTTTAACATATATGCTCTTGGTTTGTTATAAATTTACATTATCAAAAAAATACGTATGCACTTTACTATTTCGAAAACATGTATGTTGTAAAAATTATTGCACAAACTAAAATAAAAAAAATTAATTCATAAAAACACATATGCACTAATAATTTTAAAAATAAAGCATGCTGGAAAAAAAGTGAAAAAAAAAAAAAAAAAAAAAAAAAAAAAAAAAAATCCGAAAATTAAGTGTTTATAAAAACGTAATTTTATTAAAAAATAACAATAAAATAAAAAAAGTGTCATTTACTATTATGCCCTTATGAATTAATTAAAAACCTTTAATATTTTAAAGAATCTCATTGGTCTAGAAGGGTTTTCGCAGTTCTTGCAGATAAGACGGTTTTCGTAAGGGACCCTATATATATATATATATATATATATATATATACACACGTATATACAGTTTGTCAGCGATTTGTTAGTCTCGCTTGTTTGATAATTTTTACGGAGTATTTATTATATATCTGTGTGTATTAATTGTATAATATAAAAGCAGGAAGGAACCCCTCTCATCGGTGATCGATAATTATGGTAATCCGGCCTCCTCATTATCACTCGGTAGTGTTTATTATTATTATTATTATTATTATTATTATTATTGACTACTGTTTGATTTTATTGAATTTGGTGGTACCATCAGTCTACAGAAGTAGACTACAGTTTGCTTCATGATTGGGTACGTATGACATTTTTTATTCTTATTTCCCTGTTTCCATTAGCTATTATATCCATTCATATATATATATATATATATATATATATATATATATATATATATATATATATATATATATATGGTGGCAGGGTGTTTTATTGCCTCGTCTAAAGATGGAGCTTAAAAAAGAGGCCCAAAGCTTGATTCAAAGTGGTGTTACACCTCAATTAATCTCTAAAGTTTTCGAAAATGTTCGTGATAAGGTACATACAAATCTGTATTTATTATTTTTATTTTTATTACTTAACATCCACTAGCATAATCATCATATGATTGTAAAGCTCCTAATAAATTATGTTATAGGTCGTTTACAGGATCGACAATTTAGCTGTAAGCATGAATGGTTTTGACATGAAAACTGTACTATCCAAATATTATGCCACACAACTTTCGACAAAGCTGTTTGAATCTTCTCGGAGACATATAGCAAACATTGTTGTTGCTGCTGTCTATGCTTCAGGATATGATTATGAGTGTGCTGGTCCTTATGAGAATAATATAGATGATTTTGAAGATGGGTTCAACCTGATTGGAATAAAAAAGGTACATGCCTGTCTAAACAAGTCTTGGTTTTCCACACTTCTCCTCTCGGTTTTATTTATTTTTAATTTTTCTAAATATATATAAGAATTTGCGTGATTTGTATGCTTGCATATTTTGTTGAGAAATTCTTTGATTTTTTATGGTGAGTTTGATATAAAGGACTCTAAAAATATTAAGGTATGATTGTATGATGTTAAATTTGATATAAAGTACTGTAAAACTTGTATATATATTAGAGGCATATGATTAATCGTATAATGTTTTGAGATAATTGTTGTCAAAGATTGAAGAGTTTTGGAAAACAAATGGTTTTTGTGTTTGCAAAAAGACTTGTATATCGCCCCTCACTCATAAACAACAAACATCACCTTAGATTGTTTAACAATACAAGCAATAGAACTGTTATGAAAATGCAATGTTTTTTGATTATTTAATTCATATGCATCATTTAAGTGTTCTTTTCTCTAGGTTTTGGGTGGTTGTGTGGATGACTCCTTTTCTGTAGAAGGTGTCGGCATCATGTTTAAACCACATGTTGATGGTCCTGAGAATCTGGATGTGGTTGACAATCCAGAGATCCTGATCTTAAACATCAAGCCTGATCAAAATTCTCAAATAAAGGATATGAGGTAGATATAGTTTCTATCAAGTTGTCTTGCTTATTAGATTTCTTCATGGGATTTTGACACTATATTCCTTTGTATTAACAGCGTTGAGGTAAACCTAATTGATATACTGAAGAATCCTGTGAAGAGGGGTCCCGACGTCGTTTTGACAAGTCAAGCTATTGATGGGGATTCAAAAAAGGTGGTTAACATCGATTCTTTCATGCCAATGGAACCCGTTTCTTATATTTTAACTTCTTTCTTTTTTTTTTTTTTTTTTTTTTTTTTTTTTTTTTTTTTTTTTTATCATCAGGAATTGGCAAAGCGATGCATATATTTTGCAGATCTAGTTTCTGAAGATGATCTAAATCGTCTTGCAGAAGCAACAGATGCAACTTGTGCTGAAAGGATATCATACAACCATAACTATCCACAAAGAACAGTAATCCTCTTCTACTTTGACCACCTCTCTTCAAATAAAACTATATGTTTATTGATATCCTGTTATTTGCATTTTTTTTTTTTTTTTTTTTTGTATGTTTAACTTATCTGAAATATTTAATGTACTTTAAATTCTTGGAAAAGCATATTGGGACTTGCAAGAGTTTTCAGCAAAAGATATTTGGAAACGAAGTGTTTGGCATATTTAGTGGATGTTCTAGAGGCAACGCAGCCACTATTGTTCTTTATGGAAATGACCAGGTTCTTCCCCATAAACTATTTGATCTAGAGTATACGTTGAAGTACAAAAGGTTTTAGCTTTAAAACCAAAATAATGTTGAATTTATACTGATTATGTAATCTTGATTTTATAATAGTTCATTGAAGAAAAAGGGATGTATGAAGCAGAGTTGTATGTACGTGATCTGATCCCGGAAGTGAGGAGTGTCATGAATGAATACAAATTAGTTGATGGTGGTTATAATTTATATGTATGTTTTCTCTACTTATTAGAAAGTGATCACAAACTCGCTATGTTTATGGTTTAATGATTCTTTTCATTATTATTATTATTATTATTATTATTATTATTATTATTATTATTATTATTATTATTATTATTATTATTATTATTATTATTGTTGTTGTTGTTGTTGTTGTTGCAGTACAATATAATCCAATATCTACGCGAAGAGGCAAACAATGCAGACAAAGACTCAAAACCAATTATAAATGCATTCGCTAAAGCAATTGAGGTAGGCTTTTGTCAGATTTTTTAAGTTGTGTTTATTTTTCTGGGACTTGAGAGATTATACATTTTGCCTTTTTTCTTTTGTGATACTATTTTTTGTTCCTTGTGAATGGAACCAATTGATATGATGTTGGTATGTTGAACAGGCTATATCAGACAAAACATATGATAATGTTGGATGTAACCCAAGTCAGAAACATATGATAAAGTTTTAAGTAAATAGGTCAAGCGAAGAACAGGGTTGGTGGTTTGTCGATTTACCTAATTTAAAAGCAAAACATATATAAAAATCTAAAAATTGACAAATATAGCATATAAATAACTATACGACAATTTGAATGATATGTGAGTTATAATCATAATTCACTAATATCAAGTACATAACAAAATACATTTAATCTAAATCTAACATAAAATCTAAGCTATATATTTTATTTTTAGAGGCCTATATATGATGTTTTTGGGTCATAATCGTTAGAATATTTATGTATTATGGTGTTTTAGAAACGTATTATGCCGATCATTACATTTATTGCTGAGTGTGTAAATTATGAATGTATATATTCAGGTTTACAAGTAGCCAGGAAAAGTCTAGGACAACAATGCTTGTATGGAGAGAACTTATGTCAAAATCCAAAAATAAGCAGAATTAAAAAAACGATATAAGATATAATTATGGGTGTTCATGGTTCGGGTAATAAACCGAACAAACTGAAAACCGAACCGAACCGAACCGAACTTGTAACCGAACCGAATTTGTCAAAACCGAACTAAACCGAACTAAAAATTCGGTTTTCAGTTTGGATATGCTTTTGGCTATCTGAACCGAAAACCGAATTTATATAAATATATATATTTTTTATATATATTTATATTATTATATATATATATATATATATATATATATATATATATATATATATATATATATATATATATATATATATATATATATAAAGATATTAAAATTTTGTCCTAATATAAAAAACACTTTTTTTCCTTGAAATAGTTGTTTTCCCAAAAATCTATATAATTAACTTAAAAAAAATATAAATGGTGTAATTCAAGTACAAAATTCAGTTTTTGGTTTTGACCCATAACCGAACCGAACTTCGGTTCGGTTCTCGGTTCGGTTCGATCACAAATATTTTCAGTTCGGTTCGGTTTTCGGTTATGACCCAAAAAGTTTTTTTAACCGAACAACCCGAACCGAATAAACTGATTAACCGAGAACCGAACCGATGAACTCGATATAATTGGGTCTGAATATAAGAAACATGCAACACTTTAGCCCAAATCCACTGGATCTTTGTCTAAAAGCTATCATCTTCTTTTTTAGCAAAAGCTTGAGCTCATTAGTTGGACCCTGACCTTGAAACTTTGTGTACCTATTTCGTCTTCGACTCTACTTTCTTAAGACATACAATAGCTTAAATAGCGTGAACAACAACCACAATATCATCATAAGACAATCTTTTCATTTATTTTCGATTGTTTCCTAGTTTAAATCTGTTCATTACTTCTTTTTTAGTCATCGAGTGTGGCTCCTTTTAAGATTAGCTTGTAAGATATGACAAATTTGCATAAATTTGTGGTACAAGACTTCAGTCATTTTTATGACGCGTTGCTCAATTGGTTCCAAATGAGAAACAAGAATTGCAAGATCCTTGGCCTTTTAGATTTTCTCATAGTAAATGTACTTTAAACTCGTGCGTGGTTGTGAACAAATATTTAGAAAAATAGAGAATCGTTTGGTATGGAGTATGGACCTACAGGTTTAGACATCCTCGAATATTGTTGTTGATTGTCACCATCTTTTTTGTGCATGTGCAAGACCATGTTCGAACGAAAATATATTTGGCATTAGATGAAAATGAAGATATACCAGAAAGATATCTTCGTTATGAACTTTCAACAATGATAAGAATATGCACATTTCATATATGGTTATGATAAGTGTGTGAATTATGTAATGAAATTAGTGTTGGTTGTTGACTCTTGAGTTAGATTGTACATGTATATATTTTGCATGCTGTATTTTAGTAAGATACATTTTACATATTTATAAGGTCTTCACCCAGGGGTGTAGCCACAAATTTTTGATCGAGGGGTACACTTTAATAAATTTTGAAAACTACACTATAAATTGAGACTTAGAATGCGCAAAGTACGAAAAAAGCCAAATATTTTCGAAAATCTACACTACAATTTTTTCGCTAGGGGAGGTGGGACACCTGCACCTTGTGCCCCCTTTATCTCCGCCATGTCTCCAACAAAACATGCTTTAGAGTTCATATGAGTTTCCAAATATTACATTAAACAATCGGATTATTTCAACCAGATGGATCGTGAAATATTAGTGTTAGCATTAAAGAAAGTGTTGACCATTCTAATCAAAAGACTTAAGATACCGTTTTACACTTTTATTGTTTTTTTTTCCTTTCATATTTGTTTTCCTTTTAAACCCATGTGTCGTTAAAGATTAACATGGTTTTCACCAAAACATGTTTTACGGTACCAAGTTAAAAGTAAAAAAGTTAAGAGTTCATAGTTCCCGAATTAACACAACCTCGCTGAGTTTTTTTCTACCCAACAGATAGTGCAACATTTGAAAACATAATACTATTCTCAACATATTTGAAACACACACACTTATGGTATATTAGTAACCAACAACTTCTATCTTTGAGTTATGTGAGATAGAAGGTTAGGATAAAATGTTTTCCAATTTCAAAGTGTTTTAAGAAATAAATTGTTTAAGTCATTCTTTACTGACTTCAAAAGTATTTTTACTTTTTAAGCTATGTGAAACTTATGATTAAAATGTTTTCCTCCAAAAATGTTTTATAGTTATGAAAAGATAGTAGAAAAAAGTTTGAGGTTCATACAAGTTTTCATGTAACCCACATCTGTAACACCCCCAATTCATGGTTGCAGCGGAATTCGAACTGGGTGTTACTCGACGGCACAATAGTCACAATAATAGAAAACGAACTCCAATTGAGTCGTTTTAAAAGATTTATCATTCAAATTATATAAATATCAGAGGTTACAAAATGAGGTCCCAAATGGTTCCATGTTTACAATGTATAACAAATGTGTTTTTGAATGATAATAAAATTTATAGCCCTCTTGAGTATCCGTGTCCTTCCGTGCCATCCTTGATCGTCATGAACCTGAAATACATGCTTGAGAGGTCAACACAAAGGTTGAGTGATATTCATAGAGTTTGTTAAATCGTTTGAACACAATATGTTGGTAGTGTGAGTTATAGGCTCACACCAATGTTTGGAAAACAAAACAGGTAGGCTACATTATTATACGCCCGGAACAGTTATTATACACTAAGCTTATGACACCATAACGTTAACGTGTACCAATATCAATCGGCAGATTTATCCCGGTAGGTACTTTGCTAACATACCTAAATCTCAAATATTAATGCATTTGTTTGAACTTAGTCAATACAAATGGGATTCGTCAATCCCAATAGGCCTATTCACAATATTCGCGCTCACTATTGCTAGTGATTAAATGGTTCATAATAAGGAATCTCGGTTTAGCAAGGATGGTACTTAGTGATAATAAAACAATCAGGCAAGCATACAATTTAAAAACATTGTGCTCGGTTAAAAATAGCATGTATTCCCCCCAAGGGTTTGTAAAACAATTATGTAATGGAAAGTGGGGCTATGAACTCACCTTAAGTAAGATAGCAAGTAATGAATGTAACGGTTGAATCGTGATGGTTTCTACAAGCAACCTATAATAGAATGTCGCGACTTAGGATCGGAGTAAAGAATATAACGGAGTGCCTATATATATATCTTGCATTTAGTCCATGATGTGGTATGATGTATATTGTATGTCCTTGAAAGAAAAGATTCATGAACATGTATGTTTTGTATATCGTTTACTACCGTTCGGGCTGACATATTTCAGAAGTCATGTTAGTAAGCGTTCGAGGAGCCAGGACACTTTAATTCGTAAATCCACAACTCATCTCGACGGCTTACATAATGAACTCCTCACATGAGGCTCCCTACTATTGTAGTAGTTGATGAAATATATAGATATAAGTTTTGATCCGAAAAGTTACATGTCCGATATTTGAATAAACTTAGGAAAGTTTATTAGTACATGAAGATTGTTATTAGGGTATGTTTCATAAGTCTTGAATGACCATTTTCTCTTGGTAAAATCTTATGGTTCCTTTTAAGTGAAGTAGATCCAAATTGCTTGTTCATGTTATCGCCTAATTCATTGTTTCATGTTTACGCCTATGTAAGTTGTTATGGTCATTTCGTCATGGCCTAGCCATGACCTTTGGTCCTTGTTCCAAGGTCATGAGACTCAACCTTGGCTCTAGCCATGGTGGTGGTCTTGTTTATAGGTCATAATAACTCTTGTTCCTTTTAAAGTATAACCATAACTTAGTGACTTATTATATGTAAATAGCTGTTAAGAAATTGTGAAATATCTTACTCAGAAAGTGTTTTCAAGGCTCGAGCCTCTTTGTTCCTGAACGAAAACGTCGTTCCGGACAACTTTCGTGTTTTAACTTTTTGATGAATCGGACCAGAAGTGGGACTTTCAAAAAGTCAGAATGCGATTCAGGAGGTTTAGGCAGTTTTGCCGGAAATCTTTGGTAACTTCAAATGGGCGTAACTTTTGACTCGTATACTCGTTTTAGGTGGTTCAAATTGCTATGGTTTCCTTGTTAAGTCCTCTACTGTATTATGTAATAATCCAACATCATATTTTTACCATTTTGATCAGGTTATACCAAGAAATTCACTGGTTTGTTTGTTATAGTAACTTGTGTTATCAATCATGCATCATAACTTGTTTTGCTCACTTTTATACATCATGGACATAACTACAAGACATAATATAGCACAAATAATATGTAAATAACATGAACATGATTATTTAACAAGAATCAAGTTAGGGTTTGGCTCACAACTTTTGGCTTTCAAAGATGAAAGGAAGTTAACATGTAAGGATAGGACATTGATAGACTTGCTTCAACCCTTTTTCACTTCATGCAATCTTTCTACCCTTGGTATTCTTGAAAGATGGATGATGAAGTTTTAGGTGACTTGAGTGGATTCAAACTCAAGATAAATCACCAAGTATATGAGGTTTATGGAAGTATTTGATGAATGATAACCTAACTAGAGTTTCAACCTTGAAGAATCACTTGAACCTTGCAAGAAATTGGAAGGAAATGAGCAAAGGATGGAATGGTTATGGGGTTTGGGGATGCACGGCACAAGAAGGGGAGGGAGAGGGCTATTTATAGTCCAAAAATGAGGAGGTTAGGAAAGTGTTAGGAAATTACTAAAACTTGGTGACCAAGTTGTAATAAAATGATGATTTAGGGGTAGATTTATGAGATGAAGCCACATGGGGTGACTCCCCCCCTCCTAGGCCGGTTTCACATGGATAAGGGAGGGTGAGGTGTGCCTTGGATGATATTATCCAAGTTACTAGATGAGTTTTGACTCCGGGAAATGCCAATCGTAAATGATTAAGCCTCAAAATGTAAAACCGGGTGTCGTAAAATTATGGAATTTGAAAGTATTGTTAAACATGTCCATATGTCCCATAATAAAATATAAAATGAGTGGTAGGTTCCATTTGGGTGGTAAACCCTGCTAAAAACTGGAAACACGGGTCTAAAACGCGTAATACGTAAAATGTACGAATTTTGCGTAAAACTGAGAAAAGTAAAATGTTACTTTTCTAATATGATATAAATGATTTAAAATGACTTATAATGTCTAGACTGGGCTCAGTCTAGTGTCGGTTGGTATTAAATGTCTTTTAGACATCAAACCGTAAGCCTAAAAATCAAGGAATGACTTATAAAATCAAGGAATGATTTTTGGTCAAAGGAGGAGGGAAAATTATGTTGACTTTTTCTAATAATTTTGAAAACTCAAAATGTCTTAGAAACTCGTTTTGTGGTCTAACGGTTAATCGCCCATTCGGTTAAGCGTGCTCATGTGAGAGTAGTACCGACATGGGTGACCTGCTGGGAAGTTTTTGGTCATGTTTTTCTCAGTCACGATTAATTCTCAAATAAATCATGAGTGTGTCAAACATTTTTCTGATGCGGGGTCACTTAACGCGGTCGAGTTTCGTTATACGTAGAATTTCTGAATGACGTTTTACCCTAAAACGTGTAATTCCTTAATAACTTTCACGAAAATGATCTGACGAATGTCAAACATTTAATTTGCCATAGAAATGATTTATCACTCGAGAATATCAAATAAAAAAATCAACTTTCGGGAAAGTTTCGGGAAAAATGAATAGTAAAAGTGAATAGTGAAATTTTCCGAGAATGGTAATTACCCTGAAAATGCGAATTGTTACAGTCTCTACCCCTTACGGGGAACTTCGTCCCGAAGTTCTTTGTGTGTCATATGTTGGAGTGGTGTCGATGAAAAGGTGTGGTTACTTATGAGGACTAAAGTCTGGGATTACCGGTGATGTAATTTGATTTGGCATTTCAGTGTATGGTGTAGGATCAGGCATACTTTTGTGTAGGAAAGGTATGGTAATAGTCGAATATCAAAGGAAATTGATATAGCAATCGAATATTAATAGGAATTGAGATAGTAATTGCAATCGTAGCCTAGTAGGTAATCGGTTACTGTACCTAGGGTTTATTGACTTCGTATTTATGTTATTTCGGATACAAACAAGCCCACTTGCTTATAATTCTTTATTTACATATAGAGGCATCCCAAACAATGTAAATAAGGAAATATAAACTTATGGTTTGGTGATTTACAATGTCTTTATTTAAATGAAAAGGCATCCCAATCCATTCAAATAATTACAAATCATCCTACACAACATTCATACTTAGTTGGTAAGTTACAAGGTATTACGAGATGATACTGGTGTTCCAAAAGTACAAGATGAATATTCAATCTTGTAAAGCTGATGAGGGTACTTGTGGTGTAACTAAGGATGATTTGAGCTTTAAAAGTGCATCAAGATCTGTTAATGAGCTTGTGTTTGCCACGGTTGTGAAGGTAATGTTGTGATATGTTGATGAACAAAAGTGTGTAATGTATGCTTAACATTAATACTCTTAGGTATAGATGTTGAGTTTGCTTTAAAAATCTTAAGAGATTTTAAAGGTTTATGATGGAATGGTATCCTAAACAGGATGGTACTTCTACAGGATGAAGAGAATAATTGATAACTATCGCAAGATAGTAGTTCGGATTATCTCATAAATGAAAAATTTCAAGAATGAATTTAGATCATACAAATAAGGTGTTAAGATTTCGCTGAGTGGTAAGGCACTATCGTGTCTCTAGATTGTTTTAATGTATTCTGGTGGTTTATCGAGTTCATGTAGGAAATCAATCTAAACATAACCCTAGTACAACTATTCTCAGTATTTGAAAATTTTAAGTCGAATATAGTTAGTCAGACTATATTCCACTGTCCCTAGGTTAAATATAGGTGACTAGTCTATATTTAGCCAAGGTTCGATAAAATTTTCAAATACCTAAATTAGGTATACTTTTGATATGTCCGTTGCTTTCGGGAAACTGTCCACTAAACAAAGGCAATGTCAAACCCTTCAATTGCAAGTCTCGGCCATACAAGACTTGTAACCCATGTTTTCACATTCCATTGCATAGAAGATAGTAAGGGTAGGTACGTATGGAAAGGAAGTTTTAAGTAGTTCTAAAATAGAACATACTTGGCCAGGATCACGAACTTTTAATAATGAAGGTTTCAGAAGAAAACTTTGATAAATGTAAAGCTGAACTTCAGCTTTTGTAGGTGATGGATTTGTTTGTCTTTTAGAAATCTCATATTTCTATTTCGAAATCGATAGGTTGTGACGGGTTTTTGATATCATATGAAATGATATTGATGATGTGATGGAATAATTTTAGAGACCATTGCGCAAAACACAATGTCTCGGGAATAGGTTAGACCATTGTGCAATTCACAATGTCTGGGAAGTAGGTTAAACTACTGTGTGACTCAAAACATTTGAGAAACGGTTAAGACCATTGTATAATACAATGTCTTGGAAAATGAATGAGACCATTGTATCTCACAATGTCTTGGAAAATGAATGAGACCATTGTAATATACAATGTCCGGGAAATAGAAAAGGCCATTGTAATCAGTTACAATGTCTTGGACATATAATGTTGGAGTAGGAACATGATTGGGAGAATGTGATTGTGTCGAAATGCCCTAGAATAGGCATATGCGGATATGTTTAGTCCATTGTTTAGATAAATAATTGAAAATAAACCGAGTTTATATATCAATATACTAATGCTTACGGGGAAATGCTCAAAATGGGTATATATGAATATACTAACATGTTTGTGTATCATAACATGCTTACTAAATCCATAATCGTCTGGAGGATGGAAGACACGGAGAGCGGAAGGCTATAAAATGTTTTTGCTTGTATGTGCGGTTATAGTTTAGGTCTCAATTAGACCCGTTTCTCTATAACCATGGCTCTGGTACCAATCTGTAACACCCCCAATTCATGGTTGCAGCGGAATTCGAACTGGGTGTTACTCGACGGCACAATAGTCACAATAATAGAAAACGAACTCCAATTGAGTCGTTTTAAAAGATTTATCATTCAAATTATATAAATATCAGAGGTTACAAAATGAGGTCCCAAATGGTTCCATGTTTACAATGTATAACAAATGTGTTTTTGAATGATAATAAAATTTATAGCCCTCTTGAGTATCCGTGTCCTTCCGTGCCATCCTTGATCGTCATGAACCTGAAATACATGCTTGAGAGGTCAACACAAAGGTTGAGTGATATTCATAGAGTTTGTTAAATCGTTTGAACACAATATGTTGGTAGTGTGAGTTATAGGCTCACACCAATGTTTGGAAAACAAAACAGGTAGGCTACATTATTATACGCCCGGAACAGTTATTATACACTAAGCTTATGACACCATAACGTTAACGTGTACCAATATCAATCGGCAGATTTATCCCGGTAGGTACTTTGCTAACATACCTAAATCTCAAATATTAATGCATTTGTTTGAACTTAGTCAATACAAATGGGATTCGTCAATCCCAATAGGCCTATTCACAATATTCGCGCTCACTATTGCTAGTGATTAAATGGTTCATAATAAGGAATCTCGGTTTAGCAAGGATGGTACTTAGTGATAATAAAACAATCAGGCAAGCATACAATTTAAAAACATTGTGCTCGGTTAAAAATAGCATGTATTCCCCCCAAGGGTTTGTAAAACAATTATGTAATGGAAAGTGGGGCTATGAACTCACCTTAAGTAAGATAGCAAGTAATGAATGTAACGGTTGAATCGTGATGGTTTCTACAAGCAACCTATAATAGAATGTCGCGACTTAGGATCGGAGTAAAGAATATAACGGAGTGCCTATATATATATCTTGCATTTAGTCCATGATGTGGTATGATGTATATTGTATGTCCTTGAAAGAAAAGATTCATGAACATGTATGTTTTGTATATCGTTTACTACCGTTCGGGCTGACATATTTCAGAAGTCATGTTAGTAAGCGTTCGAGGAGCCAGGACACTTTAATTCGTAAATCCACAACTCATCT
This sequence comes from Artemisia argyi, assembly GCA_030686995.1. Lineage (NCBI taxonomy): Eukaryota > Viridiplantae > Streptophyta > Magnoliopsida > Asterales > Asteraceae > Artemisia > Artemisia argyi. The sequence goes on along the minus strand of CM060680.1, from coordinate 21,151,929 downwards.
CGACGGCTTACATAATGAACTCCTCACATGAGGCTCCCTACTATTGTAGTAGTTGATGAAATATATAGATATAAGTTTTGATCCGAAAAGTTACATGTCCGATATTTGAATAAACTTAGGAAAGTTTATTAGTACATGAAGATTGTTATTAGGGTATGTTTCATAAGTCTTGAATGACCATTTTCTCTTGGTAAAATCTTATGGTTCCTTTTAAGTGAAGTAGATCCAAATTGCTTGTTCATGTTATCGCCTAATTCATTGTTTCATGTTTACGCCTATGTAAGTTGTTATGGTCATTTCGTCATGGCCTAGCCATGACCTTTGGTCCTTGTTCCAAGGTCATGAGACTCAACCTTGGCTCTAGCCATGGTGGTGGTCTTGTTTATAGGTCATAATAACTCTTGTTCCTTTTAAAGTATAACCATAACTTAGTGACTTATTATATGTAAATAGCTGTTAAGAAATTGTGAAATATCTTACTCAGAAAGTGTTTTCAAGGCTCGAGCCTCTTTGTTCCTGAACGAAAACGTCGTTCCGGACAACTTTCGTGTTTTAACTTTTTGATGAATCGGACCAGAAGTGGGACTTTCAAAAAGTCAGAATGCGATTCAGGAGGTTTAGGCAGTTTTGCCGGAAATCTTTGGTAACTTCAAATGGGCGTAACTTTTGACTCGTATACTCGTTTTAGGTGGTTCAAATTGCTATGGTTTCCTTGTTAAGTCCTCTACTGTATTATGTAATAATCCAACATCATATTTTTACCATTTTGATCAGGTTATACCAAGAAATTCACTGGTTTGTTTGTTATAGTAACTTGTGTTATCAATCATGCATCATAACTTGTTTTGCTCACTTTTATACATCATGGACATAACTACAAGACATAATATAGCACAAATAATATGTAAATAACATGAACATGATTATTTAACAAGAATCAAGTTAGGGTTTGGCTCACAACTTTTGGCTTTCAAAGATGAAAGGAAGTTAACATGTAAGGATAGGACATTGATAGACTTGCTTCAACCCTTTTTCACTTCATGCAATCTTTCTACCCTTGGTATTCTTGAAAGATGGATGATGAAGTTTTAGGTGACTTGAGTGGATTCAAACTCAAGATAAATCACCAAGTATATGAGGTTTATGGAAGTATTTGATGAATGATAACCTAACTAGAGTTTCAACCTTGAAGAATCACTTGAACCTTGCAAGAAATTGGAAGGAAATGAGCAAAGGATGGAATGGTTATGGGGTTTGGGGATGCACGGCACAAGAAGGGGAGGGAGAGGGCTATTTATAGTCCAAAAATGAGGAGGTTAGGAAAGTGTTAGGAAATTACTAAAACTTGGTGACCAAGTTGTAATAAAATGATGATTTAGGGGTAGATTTATGAGATGAAGCCACATGGGGTGACTCCCCCCCTCCTAGGCCGGTTTCACATGGATAAGGGAGGGTGAGGTGTGCCTTGGATGATATTATCCAAGTTACTAGATGAGTTTTGACTCCGGGAAATGCCAATCGTAAATGATTAAGCCTCAAAATGTAAAACCGGGTGTCGTAAAATTATGGAATTTGAAAGTATTGTTAAACATGTCCATATGTCCCATAATAAAATATAAAATGAGTGGTAGGTTCCATTTGGGTGGTAAACCCTGCTAAAAACTGGAAACACGGGTCTAAAACGCGTAATACGTAAAATGTACGAATTTTGCGTAAAACTGAGAAAAGTAAAATGTTACTTTTCTAATATGATATAAATGATTTAAAATGACTTATAATGTCTAGACTGGGCTCAGTCTAGTGTCGGTTGGTATTAAATGTCTTTTAGACATCAAACCGTAAGCCTAAAAATCAAGGAATGACTTATAAAATCAAGGAATGATTTTTGGTCAAAGGAGGAGGGAAAATTATGTTGACTTTTTCTAATAATTTTGAAAACTCAAAATGTCTTAGAAACTCGTTTTGTGGTCTAACGGTTAATCGCCCATTCGGTTAAGCGTGCTCATGTGAGAGTAGTACCGACATGGGTGACCTGCTGGGAAGTTTTTGGTCATGTTTTTCTCAGTCACGATTAATTCTCAAATAAATCATGAGTGTGTCAAACATTTTTCTGATGCGGGGTCACTTAACGCGGTCGAGTTTCGTTATACGTAGAATTTCTGAATGACGTTTTACCCTAAAACGTGTAATTCCTTAATAACTTTCACGAAAATGATCTGACGAATGTCAAACATTTAATTTGCCATAGAAATGATTTATCACTCGAGAATATCAAATAAAAAAATCAACTTTCGGGAAAGTTTCGGGAAAAATGAATAGTAAAAGTGAATAGTGAAATTTTCCGAGAATGGTAATTACCCTGAAAATGCGAATTGTTACAACATCCGACAAAACTGAATGAAAGTTCATAACTAGGATCTTAATTATCATCTAGTGTCATATTTATTTTCGTCATAATGTGATCTTACACCGATACAACAACGATACTTACGATCAACGACAACTATTACAATTCTCATGTTTAGGCTTATCGACTTTGAGTATTCAAGGATTTGTATGCCCATACGCCATACACGCGAGTTAAAACTATTATTATTATGAGAACTGTTTAAAAACCAAGAATTTTATGAGTATTCTCATTCGGAACCAGTTGAGCTATACTCTGACCAATGATATATAAAAGTCTTAGACCACAACTTTATTCAAGTTAGCCATATCTTTCGAGCTAATCCTAAGAGGAGCGATACTTGATGACTAGAAAAGAAGTTATGAACTTATTTAGACTAGGGAATACGAGAACATAAGCGATTAGCATAATAAGTTTTCAAAACAACCTAAATTTTCAAAATATAAAAATACTTTAACGTTCACGAAAAAAAAATATAATTCATTCAACAATTTATATAGATTTCTACGTAAACAATTTTATATAAGTAAATGTTAACACTTGTTTCTTAGAAAAAATCACATGTACTACAATGCTTAAAGAATTGCAACATTTCAAGTTTAGATTAGCCAATAACGTATAAGATAGTCTCCTCGCATATGTTTAAGCATTGAACCAAAACAACTTGTAATTTTTTCTAAGAACAAGCGGTTAGCTTTTACTTATCAAAGATCATTTGCTAATAAATTTTTTACATAGTGTTAAAGTAATTTTGCATTATGATAGCCATGGGTTGCGTAACAAACTCGATCATTATGCTGATCACTACACAATTTTGCATGTATGGATATAATCTCCTCATGAAATACATGTTAACACGAAGCAAAATGAAGAAGACAATATATGTGATTTACTTATTATATTGAAAAAGTGCATATCAATCTTGGTAATGAATAATAGTGTTTGACTATCAAAGTTTTGACCATTAATAATACCTATCCTCGTTGTGAATTTTTAACTATGATAAAAATACATGTTCATTTTATATATGGTTATGATAAAATATGTCCATACTACGATAAGTGTATGAATTATCTAAGAGGTTTATGTTGGTTTTAGAGTACCCAATTAAAAGAAAAAAGTTGAGAGTTTATATGGTTTTCGGGTGTTACCACAACCTATGGGTTATTCAACCCCTTAGGATGTGAGAATACACGAAGACATACTATTTGTCTCAACACATTTAACAAACATACACTTATGGAATATAACTAATCAACAACTTCAATCTTGAGACTATGTGGGATAGAGTGTTAGAATGAAAGGTTTGAAAATATCTTCCTTAAAAATGTAAGAAGGAAATAATTTAATACATTAGTTCTTAACATTTGGTGAAAGAAAGATTTATAGCATCTTGGATAATATAAAGCATGCATGAATCTTTGGAAAACAAACATGCTTATTGAGCTTTGAGGACCTTTCCATTATTCCATACTAGGGCTCGCTTCGTTACAAGAGTGTCATTGTACGTGAAATCAAGTTTTCGAAGAATAAGAAAGACATTATCAAGATGTATAAAATGGTCAAACGGGTAAAAGACGTAAAATATGGTTGTTATACTTATACAGTAACATATATGTAGTTTTTCTTTTTTGGTATGTATTACCCAATTACATTTTCCACATTTTGTAGTTTTGGTCGTCGCTCTCCAATATAGTTTTAAACAAGAATCGTTGTAAGTGAAAAGGTTATTATTTCACTGGTTTAGATTATACCGTTAATGTGTTCATGATGTATTCGACATTAGTCAAATTCATAAGATGAATAAAAACCCAAAATAAATATATAGGAGTGACTAAATGCTCAAACAGTTGATCAAGGAATAATAAAGTACTTTGGCCTGATTGATCGTCGAACGTTTGAGCGTTTCGCTCATAACCTTTCAACCAAATTTGTCACAAAAAGGTCAAGACTCATCAATGCGTTTCCACTTAATAGGGCTCCTGGTTCATATGAGCATAATGAAACCTCGATATTCAGATTTAACAGTGTGTAAACTGGTATATCTTATAAGTAAGTGTTGTTATTAGTTTTATTATCAGACACTCTAGAAAAAATCAAAGATCATTTGACAGATTCCAAGATACAGTGTACCTCAAACAATGTACCATTACAAGAAATTTTAACCCCCATAGACTAGTCACTAGTGTATATAACTAGGAAACAAGTTCTTTCTTCAACCAATATGGGATTAAAGGTTACGAAAAGTCTTCATAGTATATAAAGATTTTTATGTACATGCAAGAGTTATCAACAGTTGGGCCTATGTCTAGCAGCTATCTTCATCTACTTTTTTTTTCCCAAAGGCTTTAAACTCAATAGTTGGCTAATTCCTATTTCGAAGAGTAACAAGGTAACGAGTATTGTGGGGAGACTTGTACTTGCAGCTACTTCTTATTTTATATGGCGGGAACGGAACAACAGAATTCATAGTAAGCCGCCTAAAAAATATGAGGATGTTGTGAAAATAATTTTGGACACGGTTCGTTTGAAGCTAGCGTCGATAAGGTTCAAGAGGAATGTGCGGGCCGCCAAGCTAATGCAAATTTGGAAGATTTCGAGTGGTTCTGAAATAATTAGCTGATTAATTTCAGTTATGGAATTTAAGTAGATGTCTTTGGCTGTTCGCGGCTTGAGTGTGTTCAAGACATGTGGTTTGTTTTTCTAAGAGTAGTTCACTGCTACTCTTCGTGTACTTAACAGTTATTTATTTTTTATATATTCACCGGGTATAAACCTTTTACCTAAAAAAACTCAATAGTTGGATCCTAATGGCCTTAATTGCGTGGATGACAACCACAATGTCTTTACAAGACTAGTTTTTTTCTAAATTTAAATTGTTTACCTACTTCAACATTGTTAACTACTCTTCTTCAAGTCCTCATAGTGTAGCTTATCTTAATATTAGCTTGAAATATCGATATGTGAAATCTGTTAGAAGTTGTTGTCTAAGACTTTTAATGGAGTGTAGCTTAGTTGGTTTTAGACGAGAAACAAGATAATAAAATCCTTGGTCTTTTAGGAATCCACATAATAAATGCTATTTAAATTCGCCCGTGGTGGTAGAAGATATTTGGGAATATAGAGCGTCGTCTAGTATTGACCTATGTAAAATTCAAGATTAAAATGGTTCAACCATAACATGTTTTAGAGTAAAGAAACCAAAATGAAAAAATGGACGAAAAGTCAAAAGTTAATACGAATTTTCATTAGTGCACATCCCCACAAATTTTTGTAACTTGCAAAATAATATATTGAGTGAAAACATTAATTACCATTCTAGACGCATGTGCCTCACTTGGACTACATTATATTAGTAACAAGCCATTTCTTTCTTCAACCAATGTGGGATTGGGATTAGAAAACTTATTATGCCAATCAAAAATCCTGTTAAGAATGTTCAAATATAGAAATTCAGGCTTGCAAGTAGCTAGGCTATGTTTATGACATACATGCTTATGTCAAAATCAAAAAATAAGTTTTTACATTTCTATTGCTTCTTTATCAATTAGTTTTCAGGTCCGTTCTAACCTGTGTGAAATTAAAACTTATTTGTTTTCACAATCCATTCTAACCTGTCTGAAATTAAAAATTAAAATGGTCTCCACCAAAACATGTTTTAAAGTAACCAAAAAAAAAAAAGTGAAGAATTCGTATGAGTTTTTGGATATTTCAAGGCCTACCTGATTTTTTCAACCTGGTAATGCTGAAATATCCAAAGACGTAATACCATTCTCAACACATTCAACACATATACACTTATGGTATATAAGTAACCAACAACTTCTATCTTGAGCCGATGTGGGATACAATGTCAGGATAAAAGCTTACAAAAGATCTTCATAAAAAATGGTAAGAAACAAATATGCAACATCAAATGTTGTTTAGAAGCCACTAGCTTATGTGTTTATAACACGAAACATTAAGGCAACAACTTGGATAGAAGAACCTATGATGATTTTTACTAAGAAGAAAGTATTAGCATTTACTTATCCGAATTCGTTTATATAGAAACCTGTATGTTTTTGTATAACTTACGTGTTCAGTCATGAATACAATTACTTGTTATATTGTGATATTTTGTTTTGGTTTGTTTAAAAACTTGTTGTGCTGAGTGCAGACCATTAAGCATTTTTTGAATACTCCGTGTAAATAGTGAATGTACATATACATATTTGCATGTAACTAGGCAAGATTCATCTCTCTTGTGTATGCTTGACATAGTTCTTTGCCTTGTAACAGTCCTTCAAATATTAGGTTTAAAATTAGATCAATTGAGTTACTCGAAACTATATTAAGAGCAATTGAGTGGTCATTACGACCATAGTCCATATCACTACTCTCAGTTTAGCACCAAATCCGTTTATCCTCGCATCACTCTCATCTACTTTACTTCACCGTGATCACTACAGGCAAGGTTAAGTTTGCTCGTGGTTCAAACCACGAGCTGATGAAGGCCACCACGAGCAAACCACTTACCGTATCAATCTCAAAGCATACACATGGCTTGCTAGTTCCGTCATCATATCACAACCTTTTTAGTAAATTAAAACAAGTAATATCATTGCGTAAATGAAACTATTCTAATGATGTTAACATGTATGCGTTTCCACTTATTGGCTTCTACGAAAAGAAAAAAAAAAACATGTGTTTCATTAAATTAGTCATAGATTTACTTTGCACGTCATTTTCATTATTGTTATTAAAAATCTTTCTGCAATCCTTTTTCAATTTAATCAAATAAGATAATACACATTTTAATTCATTTTTACATATATATCATTTCTTTATTCGCTTTTAAAAGAGTATTCCTTTTTAACACTAAAGATTAAAGTGGTCTCTACTAACATATGTTTCACAGTAGAGAAATAAGTATAAAAAAAAAAGTGAAGTGTTTATACAAGTTTCCCGCCGATAACTCCCAGTTTTTTTAGCTGAAAGAAATTGGAATAGCTAAAAACCCAATACTATTCTTAACACATTTAACCCACGTACACTATGGGTATATTAGTAACCACCAAATTCTATCTTAAGTCTATGTGGGACCAAATGTTATGAAAAGTCTCACATATCCCATCATGTATGAGATTGCTTAAATAGTTAGTGTACTTCACTTCCATTTGCTAACTTTTCATTTCATTTGCTATTTATAATGATCGGAATAAATTTCAACAATTTAATTGTTTCTCCACACTTTCTTAAAAAATAAAAATACTTTTTCCTCTTATGCTAACGGATACTAAAGATTAAAATGTTTTTCACAACAACATTTTTTACAGTAAACATGTTCTACCTTTAAACCTATGCGGGATATAATGACATTATAGAAAGTTAGAAAAGGTGTCCATAGAAAAATGGTACTCGTAATAGTAGAAAATTACTGGCTACATGCATAACAAATGAGCAAAACATCAATATAAACCATGCTTAAATGTTTGGAAAGTTGACTTGCTGATTCAGTTTAATTGCGATTTGAGGACCATCCCATACTCGGCCTCAGTTGACTTGCTGATTCACTTTAATTGCGATTTGAGGACCATCCCATACTCGGCCTCAGATCGTTACAATACTGGCATTCAGAAATCATGTTTTTCGTAGAATAAGTAATACATTCTCAAGATGTATAGTAAAAGATGGTCAAACGGGTAAAAGATGTAAAATATTATTGTTATAGAGTAACATATATGTAGTTTTTGGTATGATACTACTTGCCCAATTACATTTTCTACTTCAAACTTCCACATTTCGGAGTTTTGGTCGTCGCTCTCATGTATAGCTTTATACAAGAATCGTTTTAGTGGCTCAAAAATTGCATGAATGACAATGAAAATATCATCGTAATACAAATTTGTTCTTATTTTCTATTGCTTCCATAATTTAAATCCGTTCATTTCTTCTTTTTTTCTACTCATCCGGTAAAAAATATTTTAAAAATTGTTAAGAGTTCACATGAGTTGTCATGTGTTCACCACACGAAGAGTTTTTTCTTTTTTTTTTTTTTTTTTTTTTTTTTTTTTTTTTTTTTTTTTTTTTTATCTCGCCGGATGATGACCAACCTGAAAACATCATACTATTATTCTTGACACATAACATTCGCAATTTCGCATACATTATGGTGCATTAGTTACAAACACTTTCTCCAACCTATGTGGGATAAAAAGAAATAATAGAATGTTAGAAAAGGTCCCCATTAAACAAAAGATGGTAAATTATTTACAGCTTAAAAAATATTTTGAAGTAAATGGAAAGAATTAAATAATGCAAAAGTTGGTGAAAGAAAAATATGTTACTTGGAACTACAAATTGAAGTTTAAAAGAAACTAGTTACTCGCAACATGAGAATTATATGTTGTAACTGAATTGAAAACTGAAAATGTAAGATTTCAGATGTTAAGTTTAAGCATTGCCCTTTGTGCTTTATAAATTGTTTCAATATGTGTATGATATACTCGTTATAAACTTACAACTATGATTAAAATATGTTCATTTCATATAGTTATAATATGTGTATGAACTATCTAACGAGACATATGTTGCTTCTTGAGTTATGTTGTACGTGGATTTAATAGCCCACTTTAAAATTATTTGCGTAATTTGTTTTTCCTTTCTAATTTTGGCTTAATTATTTGTCAATTGAGTTACTTAATTTTATCTCAGTAGCAAAACTGAGTGATCTCCGATAATAAGGTATAAAGAATGATAACCAAGAAAAGTAAAAAAGATCAAGAATTCATATTAGTTACGTAATCTGCGATATGAATTTTTTCATGCTATGTATGATTAGTTTGCAAACCTTTTAAGCATGAGGACAATTATATACTAGAAAACATAATACAAATCTAGTCACATGAAACTCACGTACACTATGGTATATTAGTATCCAACAATTTTTATCTTCAACCGATGTGTGATAAAATGTTTGGATATTTATTTTTTCTGTGTGTTTGAATAAAACTTTATGTTGGAAAAGAACACGTCGTCGGTGGTTTGATGTAATAACGAAGGACGTGTTGTTGGTGGTAAGTAGACGTTGATGGGGTACCTATTACACATAGTCTAAGTATGTAAGTCACAATGTGAAAACCATTAGCAAGGGCATCTTATAAATTAGTGGAAAGTTCATCTTATAAGTTAGATTTGGCATGTTGCATTTTAATAAGATACATTTTTACTTATCTACAAGAAAGACTAAAACATGTTTTAGAGTATCAAATCTTAACTACATATAATGAAAAAACTACCCTTTTTTTAGAGTGAAAAAGTGAAAAATTGAATCTGTTTAAGAAAATACTGAATCACAATAAACGCACCAAGGTCCTAGCTGTATTTATGTTGACATTTTTATGCTGAGTAAATTTTGACTTATATCTAAAATCAAATATTAATTATTTAAAACATTCATAAATAATGTGCAAAACTATTGATATTGTTAAATGTTACGTATAAACATTAATAAGTAAATATCTAGGATCGAACCCGAGACCTCGGGATTGCACACTTTACAAACAAGAATAATGTAAAATTAATATATATATATTAAATGTATCGAATATATATATTTATAACACTTAATGGACTAAACGGTCGTTAGTTATTAACCGTATGGACTAATTATCGTTAGGGACGAAAGATAAGGACTAGAGTGAAACTTGGGAGTCAAGAAGGATCTAGAAACCCCTTGGGGTTGTCTAGGCCGGTCGAAGCCCACACAAGGGTCGACCCATGCCTTGCTTGATCACCAAGAAATCACCTAGTATAAATACAAGGCCTTGGGGTTAAACCTAAACATCTTTTGTGCACACACTCTAACCCTAAAATCCTTGTTTTCTTTCTTTGTTCCTTGGCCGATCGTCCACCCCCCTCCAAGGGTCCTTGGGTCGATTTTGTCAAGACTATAACTTAAGTGTTTTGTTTACTTGCAACAAACCTTTATTCGTTGGTAGTTTGTGTGTACAAGAACGAGGTAATTACTTACTTTAGTAATTATCAAGAGATCGATAAACAAAACGGTAAGGGGTTTATCATTGATCTAATTGTCCAAGAATCAAGGTTTATTTGAAGTGCATCGGGTACGTTTACTATTTATGTTTTAGTTAATATTTATGTGTTATACTTGATCCTACGCTTCCGCAATATGTGTTATTTGATTGTCAAACTCTAACAGTGGCATCACGAGCCATGTATAACATGTAATTGATTACTAAAACGTAATAAAAACCGGATCTTTAATTGTTTTAGATACATGTTTTTTTTTTTATCTAGGGTTTTTCCTATTTTTTTTCTAAAAATTTCGAAACCCTAACCCTAATTTGGGGGGGGGGTCGATTTTTCCATGAAACCCTAATTAGGGTTTTGTGGTTTTCTAAGATTATGTGTAATCACTAGAAACCCTAGGTCATTAACCGGTTAATTGAACGTATCTTGTGACCTAATTGCTAATTGTTAGGTTTTAATCCGTGACTTACATGCATGTTTGTCATGGATCTTGTTTTTTCACATGTTTATATAGATCTTAAATTGGGGAAGACTCCAATATATATATTAAAATCAATTTTATATGCTATGTGGTATGTTTATTAGCTTTGGCCTACGCAATTGATTCGTCAATGTATGTGACTCACCTCCATTTAGAGGGGAAGGCCTTAGTTGATTACATGCATTATTATACCTAGAATTGGTTTTATTAGGATCTTTTCTAATACGGATTGCATGTGGCTAATTGTTTCACTTATTTATTATTGGTTGTTTTGATTTTCTTTGATACTTGTTTTATTGTTTTAGTTGGACTTGTTGTAAGCAATAAAAGGGTTGTTTTCATAAAGAAAATTAATACGGACTAATAATTGTGAAACCCTAAAGTGATAAAGTAAGAATCTTGCAAGGTCTTATTGCCAATCGTGGTCCGATTCGCACGGTAATCAGCTCCCAGGCGAGACTAGCAAAATTCAAACTTTATTACTATTTTGAGATTGAATCCATAAACTTTTGCTTGAATGATGTTTTGTGCAAATATGCTTTTAAAATTAAGACTTTTAAGATGATATTCATAACCGTGATTTGAAGGCTTAGAAAAGAGCCTTAGAGTCTGCCTTGGTTATCACAATCTTGAATATGTCTTAAACGAATTACTTTTAAAATCATATATTGTAGAAAGTCATCTTAGGGTTTTGGAATAAACCTCAAGTAAAACTTTGTGTATTAATTTCACGAATTGGATATAAAAAGGTTTTATGAAAACTTATGTTATAAAGATGAGTGCATGCATCTTTGTACATAATTTTGATTGACATATCAAAAATTAATACCCTTAAAATTTAAGTTACGTGCCATCTACCTATAAGAAACACTTGGAATTTTAATTTAGTAAACGTGAGACCTAGGCTAAATTACTATAACAAGGTAAAATTCTTTTAACGCGTGAGACCATAATTGTAATTTTACAGTTTCTAAGGTAGACGACTTAATTAAGTTGTGCGTGAGACCTAGAACTTATGGCATGAGATGGGATGAAACATGCTTACAAGGCAAATTGATGAATCAATTTGTAGTAAATCCCATAATGATCTAGGAATTGGAAATCTTGTTTGCCAATTATTGTTCGACAGATTACCAACTTTTGTACTTTCACCACTAGCAGATCAACTGATGTGGTGGAATCTATGTAAAGTTGGATCCTAGATTTTCAAGAAAATTAGTTGGTTATATGAATATAGCCTTGGATATTTTATTTTTCTTGAAGATATTGATTATCGAAAATACTAATATCTGAACTTTATCTGTAGATATGGCTCAACCCGATAACCAAACTGTGATTTCTGCTTTCAAGAGTCATCTTGAGAGGGAAAAACTGACTGGAAAGAATTTCAATGACTGGTACCGTTCGCTCAGAATTGTCTTGAGGGCGTCTGGTAAGATTGATTATGTGACCGTGGAATGCCCTGCTGAACCTGCTGCTACTGCAACACCAGAAGCAAAGGCATAATGGAAGGTGACTAATGCTAAGTATAATGAGGTTGCTTGTTTAATGCTCACTAGCATGAGTGCTCAATTACAAAAGAAGTATGAGTACTCGTCTCCTAAGAATATGCTTGATAACCTCAGGCAGTCTAATGAGAAAGCACCTGCAGTTGAATTGTATGATGAACTTGACAAGCTACACAACTGCAAGCATGGTGATGGTAAACCAGTAGCCGATTATGTGGATGAGATGAAAGATTCCTTTGATCAACTTCACAGAATTGGTTTTGGTTACCCCGAGAATGTGCAAGTGCACTTGATCAACAGATCCCTCAACAGGGATTTTGCTGGTTTTGTGCAGAACTTCAACATGCATTGCTCGGGGAAGACAGTCTCAGAATTACTCGCATTGCTTGTTGATTATGAGAAAAGTCTACCAGCCAAGGTCAAGACACCCACCCCACAAGTGTTGGCAATTCATGGGGGGAGAATCCAGAAGAAATCGCATGTGAACAAAGGCAAAGGTAAAGGTGATAAAGGCAAGCAGGTCATGGCCTATCAACCTCAACCCAAGATGAAGCAACATCAGCCTAAGCAGAACAAGGTGAATCCGCCAAACAAGAAGGATCAGGCTTGTCACCATTGTCATGAAAAGGGTCATTGGAAGCGCAATTGCCCTCTCTACATTCATGACTTGCGACTCAAGAAGCAGGGGAATGATGCTGGTAACCCCAGCACATCAGGTGCGTTCTTTATGATTGAATTATTCACTCTTACTCCTAAATTGAATTCATGGGTATATGATACGGGATGTGGCATTCATATTTGCAATACCTTGCAGGGGTTTAGAGTTGAGAGAAAGCTGGCCTATGGACAACAATTCTTGCACGTTGGTAACGGAGCGCATGCAGGAGTTGAAGCTATAGGAGTTTTTAATTTAGTGTTGCCTTCGGGGCCTAGTACTATCTTTAAATAATTGTCATTATGCACCGTCAATTGTTAGAGGTGTAATTTCATTTTCATGTTTGTTGAACCAAGGTTTTCATCATACTATTTCAAGCAATGGAATTTAAGTTTCTTTAAATAATGTTTTTTATTTTAATGCTATTGCTGTGAATGGTGTATTTGAAATTGATATGAATGATAATAATAATGCTTTTGTTAAAAATAATTCAATGTATAGCATCAACAATAAGAGAATCAAGAAAGGTCTGGATTCATCTTATCTTTGGCATTGTCGACTTGCTCACATTGGCAAAGATCGCATGAAAAAGCTGCAACATGATGGGCTTTTAAATAAGATCAATGATGAATCATTTGATAAATGCGAATCTTGCATTGCTGGGAAGATGACTAAGAAACCCTTTAAAAATAGGATTGAAAGGGCTAATGATCTACTTGGTCTTATTCACACAGATGTGTGTGGACCACTTAGACATGTGTCAAGGAGAGGTGCTAGCTACTTCTTAACATTCACGGATGATTACAGCCGTTATGGTTATGTTTATTTACTTAAACATAAACATGAGGTATTTGAAACATTCAAAGTGTTTAAAGCAGAAGTAGAGTTGCAACTTGGAAAGAAGATTAAAGCTCTTCGATCCGATAGAGGTGGTGAATACCTGAGTCAGGAGTTCATAGATTATCTAGCAAAGGAGGCAATTGTCCCGCACCTTACTTCTCCATATACTCCACAACAAAATGGTGTATCTAAAAGAAGGAATCGTACATTGCAAGATATGATACGATCTATGTATAATCTAACAACTCTTCCTTTCTCGTTTTGGGATTATGCCTTAGAATTTGCGGTTCGCATTCTAAATATGGTTCCAACAAAGAAGGTTGATAAGACACCATATGAGGTATGGACTGGAAAAGCTCCTAACCTGTCTTATCTTAAGGTCTGGGGTTGTGAGGCGTATGTTAAACGTGACTCAGCAGACAAACTCCAACAAAGATCTGTGAAGTGCATCTTCGTAGGATACCCTAAGGAAACTATGGGATACTGTTAATACAAATATCGCCTAAAAACGTTATTTATATTTTACGATCTTCGCTAAGTTTTGTTAACGATCTTCGCTAAGACTTTTGCGATCTTCGCTAAGTTTTGTTAACGACAAAATGTAAACTTTAGCTTTTAAGCAAAACATAATCTTAGTTTTTAAGACTTGCATAAACTAGACTTTTGCTACATTTTACATTTCATAAAACATAACACAAGTTTATTTCTTAAATTAGAAATAGTCACATCACATTTATGGCAAGTTTTGTCATTATGTATTTATGGCAAGTTATGTGTTTGACTTGCTTTCATGTTGCTTGCAAGTATCATGTTTGACTTGCTTTAGGTGATGTGACATTGTTTGGTTGCTAGGAGTTATGAGACAAGACCTTGTTTGGTTTGAAGAAGTTATTGCATAACCTACTGCACACCCGGCGGTACCCTGGGGGTACACGGGCGGAACCCAAATAAGGGTTCCGCCTGATCCGCCGAGCCCACAGTTTGTTGTGCTATAAATACCAAGCCATAACTTGATTTTTGGCCAACCTCTTGAGCACATATTTTACACACACACTGATCCCTTTCTTCTAACCCTTTAACATTGTATATGTGAAGTTTCCTTTTGTAGCAAAGAAGCTCACAAGGTCGTCTAAAAGTTACAAGTTTCCAACACAACGTTGCAAGACTTGGTAGCTTAGTATTGTGTAAACTAGTATTGTTTACGCGTCATTTGTTTGTGTATATTCTGAAGTGAGTGGTTAGTATTTTAGTCCTCAAAATACAAAGAGTGTTGGGAGTGGTTGTGCCCTTGTAAAAGAACTCGACATTTAGCTTTGTGTCGGTAAAAGTATAAGCGACGTGTAAGGTTTTCTCCGCCGGTGAAAGGAGCTTGTTGACTAGTGAAAGAAACTCTCGAGTTGGATACTCGGGGCGTGGACGTAGGGCAAGGAAAAAGAGTCCTTGTAGCCGAACCACGATAAATACTCGTGTTGTGGTTTGATCGTTTCTTTCCTTTACTTGCATGTTATATATATTGTGTTTGTGCATATATCTTTGATCAAACGGAAAGTTTCAAAGCTAACTAAACAAGTTAAAAAGATTTTAAAACGCTAAAACTATTCAACCCCCCTTCTAGTTTTCCACAATTGGCACCAAGAGCTACGTTACTCAAGCTTTTAAAATATATTGTGTTTTAAAACTTGAAACGATCCATGGATTTTGAAAATTACAAAGAAGGGCAATCTATGCAAAGACCACCACTCTTTGAAGCAAATGGTTTTATTTATTGGAAAAACCGTTTTGAAACTTACGTGAAATCTAAAGATATAGATTTATGGTATATAATTGTTGATGGTGATAACATAGTTACTAACATTAAAGATGATGATCAAAAGAAATTAATAGGTAAAAATAATGAAGCTAAAATGATGCTTTACAACGCTTTGCCTAAGAAAGAATATGAAAGAGTCTTTTTGTGTAAAACCGCCAAAGATATTTGGCAATCTTTAATCGTCACTCATCAAGGAAATTCACAAGTTAAAGATAACAAAATTGATCTTCGTGTTCAACAATATGAACAATTTGTTATTACCGAAGATGAGATTATTGATAATGCTTTTGCTAGGTTTAACACTATTATTACTTCACTTAAAGCACTTGATGAATCTTTTTGTAGTAAGAACTTTGTCAGGAAATTTCTTAGAGCACTCCATCCGAAGTGGAGAGCAAAAGTGACGGCAATTGAAGAATCCAAAGATCTTTCAAGCATGTCACTCGATGAGCTTATTGGAAACCTCAAAGTTCATGAAATGTTAATGGAAAAAGATTCGGAACTAGTTAGAGGCAAGAAAGAAAAAGTTAAGTCCATTGCCTTGAAAGCTAGAGTCCAATCAAGTGATGATGAAGAATCTACTTCGGATAGTGATGATGAGGAATATGCTATGGCCGTGAGAGACTTCAAGAAGTTCTTTCGTAGGCGAGGGAAGTTTGTTAGGCAACCCAAAGATGACAAGAAAAACTTCCGGAAAGATCGTGACGATCGAAAAGGAAAAGTTGAAAGAAAATGTTATCGGTGTGGAGACACAAGTCATCTTATAGGAGAATGTCCAAAACCACCCAAGAGCAAACCTCAACAAGCTTTTGTGGGCGGTGCTTGGAGTGACTATGAAGGAGATGATGATGAGCCAAAGAATGATGATATTGCTCTCATGGCTCACAACTCAAATGAGGTACTCTCCGACTCATCTTACTCCTCTATAGATGATGATACTTTACAAAATGAATATAACAAACTTTGTGAGTTAAGCTTAAAAATCATAAACAAAAATAAATTCTTGAAAACTAAAAAGGAGTTTTTAGAAAATGAAGTTTATGAGTTAAAAGAAAAAGCTAAGAGATTAGAAAAGGGTAAAGGTATTGACACATCATGCAAATCATGTGAAGAACTTAAACTTGAAGTTGAGAAACTTAAAATTACTCAAAATGATCTAATCAAACAAACAACAAAGTTCAAAAAGTTTGATAAGAGTATTTCGTGTGCGGATGAAATTATGAAACTTCAAAAGTTACCTTTTGATAAAATAGGTCTAGGGTTCAGTAAAGTAGAAACCGTTAAGGATCAAACGAAACATGAAAAGAACACACACGAAACAAACAAAACTGCTACAGCAGCCCGCGGACCAGACGGAACCCAGATTAGGGTTCCGCCCGTTGGTCCCGAGGGTTCCGTCAGGACTGCTGCAGCAGTAACTCCATCCACGTCGGATCGTTCAAAATTTGTTAAAGTTACATATAAAAATGGAACAAAACCTACTTTTAGAACTGGAGTAGGACTTAGTAAAAATGAATTTAGAGCTAAGTCTACTCAACCAAGACCTAAGACGTCAATTCCCAAACGCCCCTTTCCAAAGAGCAACTTCAATGCTCGACCAAACTACCAACAAGTTTGGAACCAAAACTCTCCTGGACATTACCAAACCTCAAACTACATGCCATGGAACCCTTATGCTCTATTTTCATATTTGGGACAAATTAATGGTATGCTTAACCAAAATGGACCCATGAGAAATTGGGGACCAAATGTTTGAGTGTTTTTCATAAAATAGGTGTGCCTCAAAGTTTGCTTGGATCCGGATGAATGGATCAAGGATAGCGGTTGTTCAAGGCACATGACGGGTAATAAAAGCCTCTTCTCAACATATCACAAATGTGATGGAGGTAATGTTACGTTTGGTAGTAATGCTAGGAGCAAAATCATCGGAAAAGGTACAATCTCTCATGACACCCTTTCAATAGATGATGTTGCTCATGTTGATAACTTAGGATTTAATCTTCTTAGTATTAGTCAACTTTGTCGTAATAAGTATAATGTCCTCTTTAGTGAAAACGGTAGTAAAATACTTAAAGATGGTATAACCATAGCCAAAGGTGTCCTTAAGAACAACGTATACGTCATGAAGTTGGATTCAACATCTAGAGACAAACTTTGTCTTACCTCATTAGATGAATCTTCAACTTTATGGCATAGACGTTTAGGACACGCTAACATGAGACTTATCCAAAACCTCTCCTCCAAAGACTTAGTTCGAAACCTACCCAAGTTGAAATACGACCAACACTTTTGTGATGCTTGCAAAGTCGGTAAACAAGTCCATAGTAGCCATAAGGCTAAAAACTTGGTATCTACGTCTAGGTGTCTAGAACTTTTACATATGGATTTATTTGGTCCATCCGCTATACAAAGTTATGGAGGTAACTTCTACACTTTGGTTATAGTAGATGATTACTCACGTTATACTTGGACAAAGTTTTTGAAAAGTAAAAATGAAGCTTTCGATAAATTTGAGATTCTAAGTAAGAAAATTCAAAATCAAGTAGGATCTAATATTGTGTCTATTAGAACGGCTCATTGTCGTGAATTTGATAATGAATTTCAATTTGGAAAATTTTGTGATAATAATGGAATTACTCATAACTTTTCGGCTCCACGTACTCCTCAATCTAATGGTGTAGTAGAACGTAAAAACCGGACATTACAAGAGATGAGTAGAACAATGCTTAATGAACAAACTATTCCACAAAAGTTTTGGTGTAATGCCGTTGACACATCAACGTACATTTTAAATCGAGTCCTAATTAGACGATTTTTGAATAAAACACCTTATGAACTTTATAGAGGTAAAAAGCCTACATTAGGATACTTTAGAGTGTTTGGGAGCAAATGGTTCATTCTTAACACCAAGGATTATCTCACCAAATTTGACCCAAAGTCTTATGAAGGTGTATTCTTTGGATATTCACAAAATAGTAAAGCTTACATTGTTTTAAACAAGGAAACCTTAAGAGTCGAGGAATCGTTGAATGTAACATTTGACGAAAGTCCACCTCCCTCTAAGACATCACCTTTGGTAGATGATGACTTAGTTGAAAGCCAAGCAATTGAAAGTCAAGAAATCTTAGATAATGACAAGGAAGATGATCTATTAAACAAAGAACTTGTTAATGTCAAAGAATCTAAAAGTCATCCATTAGATAGTGTCATAGGCAACATTAACGAAAGAACACTGAGATCAAAAGTCCAAAATGAAAGCAACTACTTTTGTTTCGTGTCAACCATTGAACCTAAAAATGTTAATGAAGCCATTAAAGATGAATCTTGGGTAATTGCAATGCAAGAAGAATTAAACCAATTTGTTAGGAATAATGTATGGACATTAGTTCCTCAACCAAAGAGTCAAACAATAATTGGAACGAAATGGGTCTTTCGTAATAAAATGGATGAAAATGGAATTGTGTCTAGAAACAAAGCTAGGCTAGTAGCACAAGGATATAATCAACAAGAAGGCATTGACTACGATGAAACTTTTGCTCCGGTAGCTAGGCTCGAGTCAATTAGGATATTACTTGCTTATGCGTGTGCACATAATTTTAAACTTTTTCAAATGGACGTCAAAAGTGCATTTCTAAACGGAGTCATTAATGAAGAAGTATATGTTGCTCAACCACCGGGCTTCATCGATTTTGAAAAACCTAATTATGTTTACAAACTTAAAAAGGCTCTTTACGGACTTAAGCAAGCTCCAAAAGCATGGTATGATCGACTTAAAACCTTCTTAGTTGACCATAAGTACACCATGGGCTTAGTTGATAATACTCTCTTCACTAAGAAGAAAGATTCCCATATTATCATAGTCCAAATCTATGTTGGTGACATTATATTCGGATCAACTTGTCAAGAACTATGTGTGGATTTCTCAAAAATCATGCATGACGAGTTTGAAATGAGTATGATGGGAGAACTCAACTTTTTCTTAGGACTCCAAATTAAACAACTTGAAGATGGTATCTTCTTTAACCAATCTAAATACATTAAGGACATGCTTAAGAAATTTGGATTAGAAGATTCGAAACCTATCAAAACTCCCATGTCCACGGAAACTAAGCTTACCAAGGATGAGGAAAGTGAATCCGTAGATAGCACTAAATATAGAGGTATGATTGGTAGTCTACTTTACCTTACGGCTAGTAGACCCGACATTATGTTTAGTGTTTGTCTATGTGCTCGTTTTCAAGAAGATCCTAAAACTACCCATCTTGAAGCCGTTAAAAGGATATTTAGGTATATTAAGGGCACTACACATTTAGGTTTATGGTATCCCAAAGGAACGGGAATAGACACCATAGTGTATGCCGACTCGGATCATGCCAGTGACTATGTCGATAGAAAAAGCACAAGTGGTATTTGTACTTTTGTTGGACATTGTCTCACCTCATGGTTCTCGAAGAAGCAAACGGCTCTTGCTATCTCAACAACGGAAGCCGAGTACGTTTCGGCCGGAAAGGCATGTCAACAAGCTCTTTGGATGAAGCAAGCTCTTGTCGACTACGGAATTCAACTCAACGACATCACAATTCTTTGTGACAACAAAGGTGCCATTGATCTCAGCAAAAACCCGGTTCAACATGCTCGTACCAAACATATTGAAATCCGTCATCATTTCCTTCGCGACAACGTTCAAAAAGGAAATATCTCAATTGAGAAAGTTTCTTCCGAAGACAACATAGCCGACATTCTCACCAAACCTCTTAAACGTGAACCTTTTAACCTTCTTAGGCTAGGCTTAGGACTCATGGAACCTACATTGTAGTTCTGGACATTAGACAAAAATCACAAAAATCAAAACAAATCCATAACAATTTTTCTCAGCAGGGTCGGCGGAACCCTGAACCATAACAGACGGAACCCAAATTTGGGATCCGCCGTGTCCGTCGACCTGCAGAATCAATCCATTAGTTTATATTAAACCAAACACCCATTATTTCACACCACCACTTCCAAAACTGTTACTATTCACCATTCCTCTCATCCATACCCACGAAATTCTGGTCTTCCATTCAAACACATTACTAATCCATCATCATTGTAAGTATCTTATCTTGATTACAATCCTGATCTGAGTCTAGGAATTCTATTTTTGCACAAAAACAAAAACTTGGGGTTATGCATTAAACTTAACAAACTCATGCATAAAAATTAGGTGTTTAACAAAACTAATCATGTTTCCCATAGTTAGGAAGTGCTTTCTCACTTAGTGTAAACATACTTGCTAAACCACCCCATGTCAAATTTTTGCAAAAATTTCTCACAAGTAGGACAAATATTTTTTTCGTCTCACATTGAGAATACAAAATCAAAACGTTATGTTCAAAACATCACTTGCATAATGTCTCTTGAATGCTAAAGGGAATACATAATTAATATGTATTTTCGGGTACATTCAAACGTAGCTACATTGAACTAGGAGTGTTTGGGTTATCTTTTGTTTTTATAACAAAACTTGCATTATAAAACACTTTTGATGCATCAAAATGAGTCAAGATAACCGCACCTCCACATTGTTTTCATATAGGCACACACTAGAACATCCACATTAAAATAGTAGTTTACTTAAACTAAAATGTGAAATTTTTGTTGTTCTAGGTATCATCATGCCTCCTCTAACCCATTACGACCATAAGGACACAATTAAGTACCTCCCAAAACACCACAAAACCAAAGGCCTTACCCCAAACCAAGTCAACATTTTCAAAGCCCTAGAAAAACGCTATGTCCATGAGGGTAGAACCATTGACCCGTCTTTCCTAGAAGGCACAAACCTTTATGCCGAATTTGCCACAATCAACTTTGAGTGTCTTTTGACTTTAGACGAGCCTATTTGTCCTAGATTCATTCTTGAGTTCTATGCATCCGTCACTCTATCCACGGGTGATTATGATTATTTATCCGTCAACTTTAGGGTTAGTGGCAATCTATACTCCTTCACTCTTGAGGAGTTTGCTCAAATCCTAGGAATTCCAAACCAAGGTACTTGTATCTACTCCGATTTGCACTCCCTATCAACCCTTGACACCCTAGATGACCGTTTCCATCCTTATGATACACCACTTGTGTCAAAAGATGTACTCCGTAACCACCTCTTTGTTAGGACAACCACTACTAGGAGAACCCGAACGGGTAATGAGGTTGATAAAGATCCATATGGAATGGAACTTAATGAACTCTTGCCCCAATTCAAGAAATGGGAGGAAGTCCTTAGAGCCAATGTTATAAGCACCATAGGAAACCGAGACCATATCAACCTTTGCCTATGCTACATGCTCTACTCTTTGTCCACTAGGCAACCTTTCAATCTTGCTTACTACATGGCCAAGAGAATGGCCGACATTCCCGTGCATGGCACAACGGCTATGCCATATGGAATGTTCTTGACCCGTCTCTTTAGGTTCATTGCACCCATTCCTCCAACTCCTAACCGTCTTCAACTTGACTACTCTCTCATTCCACATACATTTGTCCCTCTAAGTGATAAGAGAATGTATAGAGCCCAAGGAAAACGTCCTCATCCTCCTACCTCAATTTCATCAAGCAATGGAATTTCAAACCACCTTGCTTGACTCAATACCAAATCCATCCTCCACACAAGAACCAAAACCAAACCAACCCCTAAACCAAGAAACTAAAACCAACCCATTTTCACCCAACCAACCCCATGTTTGCTCAAATTGTGAGCAAATGGGTGAAAGCATAAAAACCTTGCTTCACCAATTCCAAAACGAAACCCGGTTTGCATTCCAACATGTCATTAAACGTTTGGATGCACTTTCCCACCCTAACAAATCCTAGACAAACCTTGGAGGCCGTTTGCCTCAATTTAGGAATGTAGGATTTTTTTTTTATTGGTTATTTTTTTTAGTTATTTGGTTATTAAGAAGAAAAATAGTCAACATTTCTTGTCTTTTGACTTTGATAAGTAAAAATTTTACTTGAAATGAAATTTCTTTCTACTTACTTTGTGCAATGTTGGTTGATCAAAGTTGTGTTGTCATTGTGGTTGCAATGTGTGTGGTAACTACAAACTTGACTATATATATCATCAACTAACCATTTTTTTGTAGGTCTCAAAATCCATGTTTCCCATATTGGTACTCCATTTAGGGGGAGTATCGACCAAGGGGGAGCATGGCGATTATTCCGCTTCGCTACTCTACTTTTTGTTTCGACAAAAAGGGGGAGAAATATATTAATCCTTAATACTTGATATGCTTTCATCTCTTAAGTAAAACAAGGTTAATATTTTTTAAGTCTTGAAAACCAAGATTTCGCGTATTACTTAAAAACAAAGTTTATGTTTTGTCATCAACAAAAAGGGGGAGATTGTTAATACAAATATCGCCTAAAAACGTTATTTATATTTTACGATCTTCGCTAAGTTTTGTTAACGACAAAATGTAAACTTTAGCTTTTAAGCAAAACATAATCTTAGTTTTTAAGACTTGCATAAACTAGACTTTTGCTACATTTTACATTTCATAAAACATAACACAAGTTTATTTCTTAAATTAGAAATAGTCACATCACATTTATGGCAAGTTTTGTCATTATGTATTTATGGCAAGTTATGTATTTGACTTGCTTTCATGTTGCTTGCAAGTATCATGTTTGACTTGCTTTAGGTGATGTGACATTGTTTGGTTGCTAGGAGTTATGAGACAAGACCTTGTTTGGTTTGAAGAAGTTATTGCATAACCTACTGCACACCCGGCGGTACCCTGGGGGTACACGGGCGGAACCCAAATAAGGGTTCCGCCTGATCCGCCGAGCCCACAGTTTGTTGTGCTATAAATACCAAGCCATAACTTGATTTTTGGCCAACCTCTTGAGCACATATTTTACACACACACTGATCCCTTTCTTCTAACCCCTTAACATTGTATGTGAAGTTTCCTTTTGTAGCAAAGAAGCTCACAAGGTCGTCTAAAAGTTACAAGTTTCCAACACAACGTTGCAAGACTTGGTAGCTTAGTATTGTGTAAACTAGTATTGTTTACACGTCATTTGTTTGTGTATATTCTGAAGTGAGTGGTTAGTATTTTAGTCCTCAAAATACAAAGAGTGTTGGGAGTGGTTGTGCCCTTGTAAAAGAACTCGACATTTAGCTTTGTGTCGGTAAAAGTATAAGCGACGTGTAAGGTTTTCTCCGCCGGTGAAAGGAGCTTGTTGACTAGTGAAAGAAACTCTCGAGTTGGATACTCGGGGCGTGGACGTAGGGCAAGGAAAAAGAGTCCTTGTAGCCGAACCACGATAAATACTCGTGTTGTGGTTTGATCGTTTCTTTCCTTTACTTGCATGTTATATATATATTGTGTTTGTGCATATATCTTTGATCAAACGGAAAGTTTCAAAGCTAACTAAACAAGTTAAAAAGATTTTAAAACGCTAAAACTATTCAACCCCCCTTCTAGTTTTCCACAGATACTACTTTTATTACCCACCTGAAAACAAAGTATTTGTTGCAAGGTATGGAGACTTCCTTGAAAGGGAGCTCATATCTCAAGAATTCAGTGGGAGAGTATATGATCTGGAAGACGGTCAAGAAGATGTAGCACCTTCTGAAAACACTAACCAACTTCCGGTAGAACCTGAAAGTTTAGGTCCTCCACCTGAAGTTGAAGTGATTCCCATTCGTAGGTCAACAAGACCAGTAAAAGCTCCTACTCGTCTATGTCTTAATGTAGAGAGTGATGAGAATATACTGGGTGATCTTGATGAGCCTACAAGTTATAAAGCTGCCATGAATGGTCCTGAAAAGGCCAAATGGAAAGAAGCTATCGATGGGGAAATGCAATCCATGGAAGACAATGATGTCTGGGAAGAAGTAGACCTACCTCCGGGTGCCAAACTAGTTGGGAGTAAATGGCTCTACAAGAAAAAGACTGACATGGATGGCGTTGTACATACCTATAAGGCCCGTTGTGTAGCTAAAGGCTATACACAAACTTTTGGTGTTGACTATGAGGAGACCTTTTCTCCTGTAGCTGATATAAGGGCAATTAGGATTCTTATAGCCATAGCCGCTTAATATGACTATGAGATTTGGCAAATGGATGTAAAAACCGCCTTCTTAAATGGTCGCCTAGATGAAGACATCTATATGGCGCAGCCTGAGGGGTATGTAAATCCAGAATTTCCAAATCGTGTATGCAAGCTTAAAAGATCCATTTATGGATTAAAGCAAGCATCACGACAATGGAATAAGAGATTTGATGGTGAAATTAAAAAGTATGGATTCACTCAAAATCTTGATGAGCCATGTGTATATCACAAAGTTAGTGGGAGTAATGTAATTTTCCTTATATTATATGTTGATGACATATTGATCATGGGAAACGACATTCCAAGTTTGCAAAAGGTTAAGGCATATCTTGGAAAGTGTTTTTCTATGAAAGATTTAGGGGAAGCTGCATTTATTCTGGGAATCAAGATATATAGAGATAGATCTCAGCGATTAATTGGATTAAGCCAAAGTGCTTACATTGATAAAATACTGAAGAGATTCAGTATGCAAAATTCCAAGAAAGGATATTTGCCGATGCAAGAGCAACATGGCTTGAGCAACAAGGTTTGTGCTTCAACACCTGCAGAGGTGCAACGCATGAAGAGAGTCCCTTATGCTTCGGTTGTGGGATCTATAATGTATGCGGTGAAAAGTACAAGACCTGATGTAGCATTTGCTCAGAATTTAACCAGTCGATATCAGCAAAATCCAGGTGTAGCTCACTGGACTGCTGTTAAGAATATTCTTAAGTACCTTAGGGCTACTAAAGAGATGTTCTTGGTTTATGGGGGAAATCCATCAGCAGAACTTGATGTTACAGGTTACTGCGATGCTTCTTGGAAAGGTGATAAGGATGATACGAAGTCTCAGACGGGTTATGTCTTTGTCATTAATGGAGGAGCTGTGGATTGGAGGAGCAGAAAGCAGAGTGTACTAGCGATGTCTGCTACAGAAAGTGAGTATATAGCTGCTTCAGAAGCTGCAATGGAAGCTGTTTGGATTAGGAAGTTTGTTTCGAGGCTTGGAGTCATGCCTTCAATTCAAAGACCTATTAAAATGTATTGTGACAATTCAGCTGCAATTACATTTGCCAATGAGCCTGGAATCATGAAAGGCACCAGACATTTCCCGATTAAGCATCACTATGTTCGAGAACAAGTCGAAATAGGCGAAATCGAAATGCTCAAAGTTCACACAGATGATAACTTGGCAGATCAATTAACAAAGCCTCTACCTGGCACCAAGCTTTACAAGCATGCTGAAGGTGTAGGACTTAGATTAGCTGAAAGTTTCATGCCAATTTGTGATTAGTGTTTGGATAAAGGATGTAATGTACAATTATTATTTTAATAGAATAAAATATGTTTTATGTTTATTTATCATTATCTTAATAATATATCCTATATTTGCATGTTTAAGATTCATGAATAATTTATTATTCTAAATGTCCATTGTCGATTAATGATATGGGAATATCATTAAACTAAGACAAATTTGAGTATTGGTTTAGAATATACTTGAAAGTATATTGATGCGTAGTCATACCAATTTCACATGATATTCGATGAATTGATTATTGGACTTATCCCAACAATATGATTTAATATTTAATGTGAGAATCATATTTAAAGTTATCCTCAGACTTGAGATACCAGATAAGTGTCATGGATATAGTGCATTTTTGTGAAGCAATCTACTGCTCACCGTAACAGGGAGTTATAAGGGTTGTTTTCAGAAGTGTTGCAAAGTTCATGGGTTATTCTTGTAGTCAAGAAAGAATTTATTCCTTCTGATTTGTTTAGAAGTTTAATACTGCTGGGCCCCTCGTAGGGTTGACAAAATGTTTGCATGACCATGCCCAAAGTCTATCTGGAATACGTTCAGATGTTTTGGTAATTTTGTTCAATCATAAAGAAACGAGAAACAGAAATTTAATAAAGGAACTCACATCTTTATTAATGTGGTATTAGTAATGAAAGGATAATTATAATGATGAATCATTAAAGGTTTTTCCA
Source organism: Artemisia argyi (assembly GCA_030686995.1). Taxonomy (NCBI): domain Eukaryota; kingdom Viridiplantae; phylum Streptophyta; class Magnoliopsida; order Asterales; family Asteraceae; genus Artemisia; species Artemisia argyi. The sequence continues at coordinate 21,125,115 of CM060680.1, read as the reverse complement.
GGAAACCTAGCTCGGATTGAACTAGGGGCATTGGAGTGTTGCAAGACGCTAACCAATGTCATTTTACTATTAATGAATATACGAGTGGGAGCTGTTAAATGTTACGTATAAACATTAATAAGTAAATGTCTAGGATCGAACCCGAGACCTCGGGATTGCACACTTTACAAACAAGAATAATGTAAAATAAATATATATATATATATATTAAATGTATCGAATATATATATTTATAACACTTAATGGACTAAACGGTCGTTAGTTATTAACCGTATGGACTAATTATCGTTAGGGACGAAAGATAAGGACTAGAGTGAAACTTGGGAGTCAAGAAGGATCTAGAAACCCCTTGGGGTTGTCTAGGCCGGTCGAAGCCCACACAAGGGTCGACCCATGCCTTGCTTGATCACCAAGAAATCACCTAGTATAAATACAAGGCCTTGGGGTTAAACCTAAACATCTTTTGTGCACACACTCTAACCCTAAAATCCTTGTTTTCTTTCTTTGTTCCTTGGCCAATCGTCCACCCCCTCCAAGGGTCCTTGGGTCGATTTTGTCAAGACTATAACTTAAGTGTTTTGTTTACTTGCAACAAACCTTTATTCGTTGGTAGTTTGTGTGTACAAGAACGAGGTAATTACTTACTTTAGTAATTATCAAGAGATCGATAAACAAAACGGTAAGGGGTTTATCATTGATCTAATTGTCCAAGAATCAAGGTTTATTTGAAGTGCATCGGGTACGTTTACTATTTATGTTTTAGTTAATATTTATGTGTTATACTTGATCCTACGCTTCCGCAATATGTGTTATTTGATTGTCAAACTCTAACAGATATGACTACAAGACTTTATTTATACTCTAATTTAAGATATCTAAGTTATGTCAACTAATGGTAACAAACAATTTTATCTATAAGTAAATCTTACTTGATTGACACATGGGCTAGTATCCGTCTCATTAAGCTTGTTCATTTTGTCATGCTTTTACTACATTAAGTTGTTATCGAATGATCATATAAATATAGTGATATTTTGCCGATATAAAATTCTGTTGCTATGCACAGGTACTTGTCTAGTTAATAGAAAAAAGCCAAGAGGTCATATATGATTCCCGATACTTCAGAATTTGCTAGACTTTTGCAACCTAGCATGGGTACTCGGCTAGTTAATAGAAAAAGCCAAGAGGTCATATATGATTCTTGACACTTCAAAATTTGTAGAGTTTTGCAACCTAACAAATGGTGAAATATCTGAAAACATAATAGAGTACTATTCTTAGCACATTCAACACACATACACTTATTGTATATAAGTAACTAACAACTTCTATCTTCGGCCTATGTGGGATAGAGTGTTAGGATAAAATTTTACAAAATGTCTTCATAAAAAGATGGTAATTTAAGAGTTGTTAACATATGGTGAAAGAAAGATTTGTTACATGGAACATTAAATTTTAGAAGCAACTAATTTTATGTACATGAAAAGAAAGATTCGTCACATGGAACATTAAATAGAAGTTTAGAGCTAAGACAAATTTTCTACTTTAACTAGTAAACCACTCTTATGTGTGTCCCATAGGAATAATTGAAGACGTATTGGTTGAGGTAGTAAACTTTGCGTACCCTTTAGATTTCGTGATTCTGGATATAGAGGAAGATGAGTACAAGAGTTCAAGGGTTCAAACAAATAGCCTAATGGTAAGGTCCTTGGCTTTCAAACAAGAGTTCAAGGGTTCAAACCTCACTAGGTATATACATTGGGGGTGACCATGGAAGGGTCAGAAATGGTCACCGGATTAACCCGGTGATGCCGCGTACAACTGAGTCAAAAGGCTTGCTCTCCCAGGATAACCTGGACATGGAAAACTGTTGGGGTTTAATGGTTTTAGAAAACGTTTTTCATATAAAATAACTCTACGCAATAAAGACTAAAATGTTTTTATGCCGTAGAGGTCTCAAATGTCGATTTCTTTTGAAGGTCTTCTCTACGGCGTAAAGGATAAAATCCATTTACGCCGTAAAAGGCTCGAATGCACTGTTCCACTTAAGACTTCGTTATTGATTATTTTCCGTGTCTTTCCGTTTCATTACTCCAATTTGTACTAAAATGCAAAAAAGAAACAAATCAGTATCAAATATCAATCAAATGCTATAAAATAGAGCAACAAACATGAAATAATGATACTCAAAATATGATATTATTTGATGTTATCATATGTTAGCGACGTTAAAATTAATGTTGTAATATCATTTTTGGTAAAGTAGGTGATCATGTATCGGCTGCCATGCATGTGAAGTTTAGTGTTTTGGCCTTTGGGAAGTGATATTAACTTATTAAGTCAAAATTAATTGTTTAAGTTGGTTTACCTTTTGATGTTCATAAAGAAATAACTACTCAATTTATAGATTCAGCCATTGGTGTTGCCTGCAACAAATTAAACAAGAAAAAATAATACTTATCCTTTGTACAAAAACAAAAAATTGGGGAATTTGTTTGACATATCAATGTTAAGGGACTGATAACATCATTATAAGAACCTAGATGGTTCATATAGAAATTGTGTGCATAATAGAATCAGACATAGAATATATGTTTACCATGTCTTTTTTCCACAAATAGAAAGTTTTGTAGTGGGAGATGATGAATAAAAGAGGCCAAGAGGGTGGTCCCAAAAGTATGTTCGATGCAGATTATCATGTGCATGAATGGTAGATGACAAAATATTTATAGGAAAAATGTGCACCTAACGATGTCATTCTGGAATCTTGACAATCAGTTTTGCTTGTTTCTTGGATCGATAGGCATTATATCTAAGTTTGCAACTGGTTGGCTTTTCGTCGTTCAACTAATAGTTTCGGCTGAGCAAATAAGAAATTTTAACCATCAAATTTGTAGAGACTTAGAGGGGGTTGAATTGGTTTATTTCGAGTTTAGATAATTAGATCAGTCTTTATAAGCACACAAACTTAATGATCATTTAAATGTAAATCTTTTGAAGTGGATAATGAATATGTTTGCAAGCTGTATATATATCTTATATCCTAATAGACGAGTGAATAGTAACAAGATTTTATAGTGACAGATCGTTTAGTGATAAAAAAATTTATGGGTTATAAACAAAAATAATAAAAGTTTGAAGATTTGAGGATTAAACATAATTTTTTGAAACCCGGTTCGACCCGGGTTGTTCAACTGGTTGAACCGTTCCGGTCGAGAAACGGGTCAATTTAAACCGGGTCAACCCGATGGGTTGAGTCGAACACGGGTCAAATTAATCGGGTCAATTCGCCGAGTTTATAGCGTCCCGAGTCAACCCAGTTTTCGATGTGTATTAATAGGTTCTTTTTTAAATATATGTTTTCAACATTTCTATTTTTAGTTTCAACTTTTTACTATTCACTTTTTGTTTTTTCCTTTATATAATATATGCAGGTACCCTATGACGATTAACCGGAGAAATAGATCTCGATTAAGCCTGATTTACTAGTTTGTATCGGTTTTAGCGGGTCCTCTCTCTGATTCGTTTTCGGATGGCTTTTATTGGTTAACCGAACCGATAGCGACACATTTGCATCACTATATGTACCATAAACTTGTTTGGTTGTATAAATTATATCATTATGTACCTTTGCATTAAGGACGGAGCTACTTGAGAGGTGGGATGGGCCATGGCCCACCCAAAAGTTGAACTAGTTACCAATGGCTGCATGTATTTGCACGTTATTTACTCCTCTTTATTGTTTTTGGCCCATCCAAAATTGATAAAAGTAGCTTATCCAAATTAACATTGGGGATTAAAAATGGCGTCAAATTGAAATTAACTTACGGGAGATTGATAGGTGATGTATTAAACAATATTACCAGGCAACATAATCATATCATGCCACTTGTGATATACTTGCATCCTCCAATTATTTAGTTGCTATTTCTTATTTGGTTTTAGCTATGCAAGATTGTTTTTTTATTCTTATTAGTATAGTTTTAATGTGTATTATAATTTATGGTTAGATAGTAGTTAAGGTTTAGTAATTTTTCGTATTTGTTTTGGCCCACCCGATCAAAAAATTCTGGCTCCGTCACTTTGTTCTAGAAGAAAAGTCTTGTTTCTTTTATAATATTGTTTCTTAATCTTGCTTTCATAGTCGTATGTTTGATTCATTTAGTTGTTACTTTTCATAGTACGTAGTAGTGTAGTAAAGTGTATGAATCGTCTAATAAAACTTATGTCGGTTGTTGACTGTCGACTTAGATCGTGCGTGTAAATGAAACTATTATAAAATTCGAATATTGTGTACCAGCACACAAAGTATAGTTTCTTCAATTTAGTTCAGAAATCCGTTTCAGTCGACATATATATATGGATTGTTTTGCACCACTATAAATGTGTCTCCGTTAACTTCCCATTTTGTAAGTAGATGTTAGACCATGAAATTGTCTACCTGTCCCATCTTCAACTCTACTTTCGAACTACACGTTCTTAGGACATATAGTGGCTTAAATTACGTGAATGACAATATCATCATGAGACAAATATTTCTTTTATTTTTGATTGCTTTCTTAGTATAAATCCGTTCACTTCTTCTTTTCTAGTCATCAATGAGCTCATTTCAAGATTAGCTCGAAAGATATGCCAAATTTGCATAAAATTGTGGTTAAAAAAGATGGTAAAGAAAAGATGTTTTATAATTAAATTTAAAATGATGGTAGAAAAAAGAGTTTGAAATTTATACAAGTTTTCACATAAAACAAATTCTGAAATCTATACAAGTTTTTTTTACATATTTGTTGAACTTAGAAAGATTCCAAGAAATAATGTACCTTTGAAAGATTTAAGATTCCATTGAGAGTGATGTCATCCAATTTCATTAATGTTTTAAGAAATAAGTTGTTTAATTCATTTCATTATTTGCTATTTATAATGACGAATACAAAAATGGGTAATATGATTGGTACTCACACTCACCTTTTAGTCATTCTTAGATTACTTCAAAAATAATTGTACATCTTAAGCTATGCAAAACTAAAGATTAAAATGTTTTCCACTAGAACGTGTTTTATATAAAAAAAGAAAAAAAAAAAAAAAATTGCAATTCATACAAGTTTTCAGGTATAATAGATCCGGGAATCTATCTTTGTAAGTTAGACACTTGTAAAGATTCCAAGAGATTGTATACCAGAGAACACTATATTATTCCAAGTATATATATTCCCATAGATTAGTGTATATAACTAGGCAACAAGTTCTTTCTTCAACCAATGTGGGATTAAAGGTTAGGAAACGTCTTCATAGTATATAAAGATTTTCATGTACATGCAAGAGTTATCAACAGTTGGTGAAAGAACTATTTGTTACATGCAACTCCAAATTCAAGTTTACTAGCAACTCTTTTTTGTGTTTATGGAGCACGAAAGTGTATGTTGTTCTTTCTTTAAAATCGAAAGATTGCAAATGCTTAAGCATTGAACCGAAACAATCCGTGAATTTTTCAAAGAACAGGGTGTAAGCTTTTACTTATCTAAAAAATCATATGTGAAGAAATTTTTAAACATCACTGAATAAATTATTGTTATTCAAGTAGAGGTCGATATACACAACTGAATGAATTACGTGTTAAGCTGTCCGGGAAAGTTTCCATATTATGATACTTGTTTTAAAAAGAGTACTTTATGTTCACATCTCTTCGTAAGCAGCTAGACAAGCCTTAATATACTTGCACATAATATATAAGAGATTTTTTCAGAGAGTTAACCGAATATATTTATAAGTATATAAAAAGAGTACAATACATAAACGATAATTTGACCCTTATAGTGGCTCAAATTACGTGTATGAAAACTGGACTCGTTTGCTCTAAATTTAAATTGCTTAGCAACTTTAACATCGTTAACTACTCTTCTTCAAGTCATCAAAGTGTAGCTCCTTTTATGATGATACGGAAAATCGGTTTGGAAGTAGTGGTCCTAGACTTTGAATGGTGCGTAGCTCAGTTGTTTCAAACGATTAAACACATATAACTAACTTAGACTACAATATATTAGTAACAAACCATTTCTTTTTTCAGCCAATGTGGGATTACGATTAGAAAACTTATTATGCCGATCAACAACCATGTTTTGAATGCTCAAATATACAAATTTAGGTTTGCAAGCAGCTAGGCTAAGTTTATGACAAACATGCTTATGTCAAAATCTAAATTTAGGCAGCTAGGCAATCCATGATGCTTATAGTCTAAATTTTTATAAACTGTTTTGGTTGTTGAGTTAGACTGCTTAATCAAAACTGTTGGCAACTCAAACACCAAAACAAACAAAAAAAGTCGAACAAACTAAGCGGAAGCTTTATTCAAATGACCAAACCGAATACAAAACCAAATTTCAAAGACAAATTCAAATTAAAGGTACCAAATTCTAATTCAAAATGTACAAATAATTCTAATGCAATTGATCTCTATTTATAAGCAAAACTAACCCGTTATAGATTAGTTTTCAAATTCCAAACAAACTTGCTGAACAAGTCGCACAAATTACCAAATTTAACAAATAACCCTTAAAGTTTATGTCACTTTTTTAACCAAAACAATGACGATATATATACTGTCAACATATTTTTGTGTTTGCATTGCTATATAACATTCCCAATTCACCCAAATATAGACAATGCATTAAGCAAAACATAAAGTGATAATTTTTGTTTTTTGAGAAGGTTTAAGATAAAGAAATACGTTTTGTATTCAACTTATGCTCGCTATTAGATGCAACATAATATATTTTCTAGCTAAAAATTATATGCATATACATACATTAGATGGATTTTAGCAAGTTAGGAAAATCCTAGGGTATTTTTCATCCTCTGCGGGTCAAATTTGTTGCAAGTACTACTTTACATCGTTTCACTTCAAAATTACTTTCGAAACTAATTAGGATGCATCTAAATTAATAGAGATGCATCTAATTCAAGTCGACGCATATCAATAATGTTGTTATAGTTATTTCTCATCCTTCTCATTATAAGTTTTCTTCTCACTGAATCGTTACCAAATGCACATTATTCAAATTGATTAACACACTCTAAATTAAAGTATGTTGACAATTATAACCTCACATTAGTTTACACATTTTCACTCTGTGAGGGTATAAATGTCAGCACACTCTATATTCGAGTGTGTCAAATAAGTGTGCAAATCACCTCCATATTAAAAACCTATCAACCGTGGACAATCACATATATTTTTAGCAGTAATGTTTACCGTATTTATATTTACCATCAATCATTTAATATGTTTTTGAAATTGGCTATTACATAATTAATTCAAAAGATTTTTTTACCTCTTAATTTAATCACCGATTTCACAGTTCCTATTTTCAATTTGAATGAACCTTGATTGTGTGTTACCTAGAAAGAACATTTTATATTAGCCCGAATAGAAAGTTGAATAAAGGCAATGACTTCTTCATGTAATTTGGCTGTTTAAATATACATTTTAATCGGTTGCCGTGTACGAAAACAAGATATTATATTAGTATATTTCCTATGACTCGGGACACACGTTTCAATTAGATGCATTATAATTTACACAAACATTATGCTATTAACAATTAAATACACCCTTTGTGTATCACACGGGTTTTGCCCTAGTTATATATCTATATCTATATCTATATCTATATATTCTAATAAAAGGGAGTTCTGTACAAGTCCCCTGAAGCATCCTGCATTAAAAAATCTGATGTGTCTTGCACCATATTTCACCGTATTTTTAGAAAGTACTACATCTCTTTTGCATTATCATAGGAGTCTTCTTCTATACGATTCAATTCAGCATTTAATGTCAACGCATTCAATGTAGTTATCAATCAACTTATTTTGGAACAAATCATCCCAATTAATTTGTTCAAATCAATCCTCTCCAATATGATTTCAAATAACAAATTCTCTACACGAAATAGTTAAATTTTCAGTTTATTTTCAGCCATTCATAAACTTTTCTCCTACAAAACTTATAGAATTGTTTTTTATTCTTTTGGCAGGTCTTTCATTTGTGAGACAAACATATGCTTTCTCTTATGGATGTTAAATTTGAGAAGTTGTGTCATCCATCTAATTTCAGAAATCAGTCAATGACCATAGAATCTATAATTTTGCAACTTAAAGGTAAAAGTTCATTTTTTTATTAGCCATTTAATTGAATAGATTTTTTATTCTGATTTCTTAGTTATAAAGTTAAAAATCGATTTTGATGTTAGTTATTCTGATTTCTCATTGTGAATAATGGATTTTTTTGCTGTTTTTTTTTTTCTTTTTGTATATCAGAGTTTTTATGGAACATTATGTTATGTACGCCTCCTCTTGAATCTTTTGTAATTCAAAGACTTCTTCAATTCCACAATCAGTTACAATCCTTCATTTAATGTCACCCAAAAATAAATGCGTTTCAAAATAAAAACAAAAAAATCAGTTTCAAAATCGCCGATTCAAAAATTGACAAAAAACAATTTCGATTTGATTCTTAAGGTACCATAAAGGTTGGACGATTTGACCTTGAATATCTTCGATTAAACCAGATTCAACATCCCTGAAAAGTCGATCATTGCCAAACAGGATTTAGAGGTTAGTTTGTGCTATGTACTTATGTGCTTTTTATAATGAATCATTTTTAAAAAATTAATGGCTTTTTTTTTGTATATATGCTTATAAGGTTTAAAAAATTAGGGCTTTTTTATATAAGCTTTCAAATAATTGTATATTTTTCGATCTACATACGCTCGATAAGCTAACAATTACTCAAAATTGTGTGTTTTTTGTGTAAGTGCTTAATTGGTTTGGTTTTTTCTGCATAGGTAAAGCCTACTCCTTTCATGGAGAAAATTGATATTGCGTTCATCACTAATCGCGTTAATCTTATGTGTTCTGGTAAGAAAATAACTATCGTTTATAGTTTATGATGATTAGTTTAGTAATGAATTTTTGGATATGTGAAGATCTTTATGATTGTTAAAAGTAGATATCTTTTTTAAAAATGTAGATGTTGGAAGGGTGTCGGCACCGTGTCCAGCTTTGTTTAAGATGGATGATAAACGGTTTAGCCGATTGCACTGTGAGTCTTGATTCATCATTTTTGAATCCATTTAAACTGTCAAAGCTATAGAGCTCTGACAAACAGGATGATGCCAAGAAGTTGAATGCAGAGATCATAGAAGAGAACATCTCCACAATTATCGGTACATTAAACAATGCTATCTACGTTAATTGCCTTAACCATTGTCAAACAAAAGAGTAAAAATTTGTTCAGTTATAAGGAAAAAAAAAGGTTGATTGTAATTTAGATCTAACACGTATTTACAAGACATTATGTGAATGTTAGCAACTGCCTCATATAGTTTTCTTTTCTTCAGGGTCATCAAATATATGTTAGGGGATTTCGTTCACTTTAACACCGAGAATCCAATTGAAGTGTTAGAGTTGGCGAGATTAGACAATCAAACTGTTGCCAAGGTCATGACTGCAGAGGGCATATATGAGAACATATCCGAAAATGTAGGTGCGTTGAAATTCTTTGTTTATATTCTTCTAGCAACTACTAAATTTCATTCCAACCAGTGCTAGAATAGAAACCAAAAATTTGTTCATATATTCAAATTTAGGCCACTTGGTGTTGATGGAGAAGAAAGCGGTGGTGGGGATCAAAATATCGATGATTATGATATGGTTAGTCTTCTTTATTTTTTGCTAGAGTTTTTCATTAGCTATAATGTGGTCCAACCTTTAAAAGTCAACCTAAATAGTTATTTAAATCTTTGTTTTTTATGGCGTATGGGTGTGGGGCTAAAATGCGTGTGTTCGGTTATGGTTTGGGACGTGTGCTTCAGGGGGTTGGTGAAAAGATTTGACTAAGTGGTAGACCAATTTAATTTTGAGAAGCAATTTGAGGACGAAAGATAAGTGAAGTGCGACTCAAAATGAGACCAAATATTCATGAGTGGAGAACCTGATACACATCGGGTGAACGTGCATTGGGGATTTGGGACTCAAACTTGACTAAAAATTCCAACTAAGAAGCTGTAGAATATGTATACGTTGGGTCTTTATCTATTGACACTAAAACATATCTTAGATTGGTTTATCAGGTTACTAATGCTCCACTGCCACCTCCTCCAGTCCAACATACTAACCAAAATTCTTTCGAACATGCCAATGCCGATCTCCCATCAAGCTTCTTACTACCCACCACAAGGTTAAATCATTGAACCACTACCACATCGGTACCAGATTAGTGTAAATAAGGTTGGATTGTTAACCTTATTAGAAAAAAAATGCTGCAATTTTCTTGATATTATCTATCATTTTAAAGTGATAATCAATTGACAATTCTTTTTGGTAAGCAAATAATTTGAGATGATAACCATTTATGTTTGCAAGCCATTATTACTCTGTTACAACTCATTATTCATTTGTTTTCCAATTCTCCATTCATATGTGCATTTCAATATAGCTGTTTGTGATTTAGTTTTGCTGTCATTTCTCATTAGGAGTGTTTGGGATTCGCTTAATAGTTAAGTTTTTGTCGACTTTTTAAAATTTATGCTTTTTTTATTCATGTCTATGCTTTTATGAAATCAGTTGTGGAATGGATGCATCAGAGTTTCCGGTTATTGGGGCACGATCTACTGATCTTTACCGGCAATGTAAATATTGCATTCTGTGTGCATTTTATAAATAATAGTGTGTCAAATGTAATAGCAATTCTTTTGTGTATTTAAAAATATGTTGCGAGTCTGTGTAACAATTGAAAGAAGTATAATAGCTCAACTGCCTAATCTTTCAATACGAAACCCGCGTATTCTTGGGCGTACCCACAAAGTTCTTTGCCCCCTGCAGTAATATATGCATTAGTTTTATCTACCAAAGGAGAAGGTATTAGCGCCAAATATCTATTTACTCTACTTTAGGTTATACTTCATTATGTTATATTTACTATAATTTTTGTATAAACGTCTAAGACAATGGGGGTTTTTAGTTATACGAGATGGTGTACAAGTACTAATCATATGGGAAATAGCAGGTATGTGGCACATTTGCATGGAATCATATCAATGGATGGAATCATATCAATGGATGGGAAATAGCAGGTATGTGGCACATTTGCAACTATAATTTTTGTATAAACGTTTACGACCTAAACCCCGCCATAACATCGTTATTAGTTTGTTCTTTGATCAGGATTTTAGTAATTGATCAGTGTTATTTCTTAGTGATTGATGTCTTAAATATTTTATAAGTGACCTATTGTCTTTAATAATTCTTGGCAAAGTAGCATGAGTTTGTTCATATATTGCATATTTCAAGTATATTATAGTGCCAAAATTGCATGATATTAAACAAGGGGTGTTAGATGAGGTATGGACATCAAGCTTCTTTGTTTGTATAAAACTTCACATTTACCATATATATAAATAGACTATTTATAATTGATGTAAACAAAATGTTAAGGAAGGTCATGAACTTCCTTCAATATTCTTCTTCATTCAATGTTTATTTATTCAAGTTATCAAATGATTCGTTATCAGTTAAATATAGAATGCAAACCTGTTTAAAAGGTTCACTTATGTACGTCGTTAGTTACTAAAGTTCCTTTCTCATGGGATTAGTGAATATGGCGGGTACGAATATAGAAGCTATGCAAGGAGTAAGACCTTTTTCATGTCCTCTATCACAATAAACAATCATTTAACTTGGTTTCTAACTATATATACTCAATTTAGTTAATATCGTGGAACTACTTAATTGTTTGACGTTGACTACATATTTTTGCTCTTTGAGACTATCTACCAGTTTGAAAAAATGATACACGAACATTTATTGTTTTAATATTTACAAACCGAATTGTTAATCGTATCGTTTACTCATTACTTATTATTCTCTTCAAAAGTAATGGAACCTGTTTATGATTATTGTTGTTAGTTAATCACACATGTAACTCTTTAATGAATAATTACTTTATTTGTGCACGTAACTAGTTAATGATTATTGTTGTTAGTTAATCACGATGTTTTGACTTATACAAACGCAGGTTTGTAAATTGTGTTTCTAGACTTTGTGAGTAGATTTCATTATGTAGTATTTACATGCTTACTGCACGGTTCTATCATTATATCCTCCAGATATTAATCGCCAAAATGGGTCAATTTAGTACGGGTTGAAACAAAGACTGGTCTCACATGTACTTAACACCAAGTTGGTTAGTTGCTTAGAATTATGAGAGTAATATGAGCTGAAATGTTTTATTATCGCGGTTCATTTTGGCAGGTCCCAATAATTTTTACACATCCATGTTACGTTTAAAAGTCTGATAATGCATAAAGCGAGGTTGAATGAAAAAATTGATGAATAAAAGGTAAATTATTCGTTCGATGTATCTTTCCGTCTCAATAGGCTTTCAGGTTTTGTGATAGTTCAAAGTTAGAAAAGGTCACTAAAGTCAGAGTGTAGCATTAGAAAATGTCACTAAAGTCAGAGTGTAGCATTAGAAAAGGTCACTTGAGAAGGCTGGAATATTACTTTAATTACCATGCAATTTATACTTCATATGGTATTCATAATTTGAAAGAGTTTATTATAGGTCCTAAGGATATGTCACTATTATAAGTGTCTTTGACGATATTTTTGGCTAAAGTATGTGAATTAATGAAGAATAAGTTTAACATGTGTTTGTAGGATTATAGTCCACTTTGGTCTTTGTTTTTGTACTTGCTAATGAAGCTAATATACGTGTTTTAATGATTAGGTTAAACATGCTCCTTATGAGTGTTTATATTATTTTTCATTTGTTGGCGTCCAAATTCTGGAACGATGAATAAAAATCACTTGCTTCTTGAAGTAATAACACAACTTATGTCAGTGACAATAAACAAAAGGCAAGGTCAATAACTTTCAAAAGTTGGTTTGTATCTGTCACGTCCTTTTTTTCACACACAGACAATTATACGTAGTTGTTTAGTTTGAAGGTTGTCGTTTGTGATGTGGATGCTAATCAATTGAACAACACTACGAATGTTGTGTACAAAGAAGTGCTTCAAGGTCTTTTATCAAGATTCAAGAGGTATCTACAATATACATGTTACATCATTTATACCATTTCTTAAATTTACATGTGTTATAAATCACAAACTCATTTTATTTACACTTTTTTTTTAAAATATATTAGGTGTTGACGGAATGGACATTGGCTTATCAGTTTATTAAAGCTCGCTACATACATTTGCTTGTAAAGATCATCAAATTTGTAGACGTCGATGCATGGGCGTTTATTATATTAATAGTTACAAACACGATTGTTTATTGGATTTTTGACTTATAATTTATTATTCTTTTAAAAAGAATGGAACTTATATGGTTTGTTGTTGTTTATTACTTATTTTATTCACACACCAACTTCTTAATGAATCATTTCTTTAAAACCCCGTCAATTTGACGGGTCTATAAGCTAGTTATTGTATATTTGGGTCTTACCATCATACTAACAACCAGACAGTTTACACATATATTACGCTGTGAACAATTAGATAAAGCTTGTGTGCATCGCTCGGGTTAGTCATGCCTCATATTAAAAAGGTTAAGAGCTCATATAAGTTTTCAAATGATCATTTTCTAACAAGTTAAATTTTCTTAACTCACCAGACTATGATCCTCTGAAAACATCATATTATTCTAGACACATAACACTCACATACATTATGGTATATTAGTCACAAACAATTTCTTTCTCCACCCTATGTGGGATAAAATGAAATAATAGAAGGTTAGAAAAGGTCTCCATGAACAACAACTGGTAAATTAATAAGTACATGGAAAGAATTAGATATTCTACTTAGAACACTAAATTGAAGTATACGAGAAACTAATTTATATGTTTACGAAACATGAAGGTAACATCACAGATGTTATGTTTAAATATTTACTTTGCAAATGTTTAAGCTTTTTGTCCTTTGTGCTTATTTTTTTTCTGGGGTAAATGGGCTTCAACCCCGGTAAATATACTACTCAAAAAACTGTTATGAACATGAATGTGCTTATTGTTATCAAGAGTAAAATGTGTTTCTTTATAAAACGCTTCGGTATGTGTTTGAATTATGGATGAAACATATTTTGGTTGTGGAATTAGACTATGGGTTTATTTCGCACCTTCTTATTGTTCTTCTCAGTCTTTACCAGAAATTTTTTTGCATTTAACCAAAAAAAATAGGATAAAAGCAACGTCAACATTTTTTTGCTTTCACATTGCTATATAGCATCCCCAATTCGACCAAATATAGATAATGCATTAACCAACACATAAAGTGATGGTTTCTGCATTTTAGATGGTTTAGGAACAACTTACGTTTGCTATTTGTAACAAGTAACAATGTTACATACATTAATCCCTAACAAATTCCATATATGTGTACATAAAGTGATATGATGTTATTCAGAAAAGTTTTAAGAAATAAGTTGTTTAATTCAATTTCATTTGCTAAGTATATAATAATCAAAACAAAATTAACCAATCTATTTTTTTTTTCACATTCTTTCTCATTTTTTAGTCTTTGTTAATTAACTTCTAAAATACCTTTTCCTTTTAAACTACGTGAATTTAAAGATTAAAGTGTTATCCATCAAAACATGTTTTATTGTGAAAAATGTAAGAAAGAACAAAAAAGAAAAGTTAAGAGCTCATATTAGTTTTCCGAGATATATGACATTCACGTAAATTTGTTTAACCTTGCAAAGGTATGAGAACGAAAGATATTATCGGAAAGGGAAATGATTTGCACACTCAACTTTTTTATTAGGACACTCTAACATGCATTAAACCATTGTATTGTGTACATATTGTGCTTTAACTGATTGTACATAGGAGTGTGCAAATCAAAACCTCATGTGTGCAAATCATCTCTCTATCGGAAACCATAATATATTCTTGACACATTTAACCATACAATGGCTATGTTTGGCGACACGTAGCAGTAAGCAGTAGTAATAAGCAGTAAGCAGTAGCAGTAAGCAGTAGTTGCTTGTTTAAAAAACGTGTTTGGTAACGTAGCTGTAGATGTAATTATAAAATGTAAAATTACGAAAAAAGGCATATACTTATGAATGAATGTTATTTTTTTAGGGTAAATTGGTAATATTAAAATTAAATGCTAGCGGTATATTGGAAAGCTTCTTTAGGAAGCATTAAGATTGCAAGCTTTTGAGGTGTTGCTAAACGCTAGCAACAGTGTTGCCAAACAAACATTCAGACTGAAACGTTTGTCGCTTGTCGCTTACCGCTCTTAAACGCTATGTGGAATAGAATTTTAGAATATATTGTTAGAAAAGGTCTCATAAATTATTTAAAAGACTTATATTCACGAGAAAAGAAAGACAATGCCAGAGTTATTAAAAGTTGGTGAAAGAAAGATATGAAACATGAAGGTGACAACATGGAACTATATATTGTTATTGCTTTATAAATGAAAGATTGCAAATGTTTAAGCATTTGTATTTAAAGAACCTGTGAAATTTTCTAAGTGTTTGCTTATCCGAAACCGTTTATGTAGGACATTTATACATCGCTGAATGCATTACGTTTTTGGGTCATGAACGTTAAAGTATTTCTGTATTACGATACTTGTTTAAATCTTTTGGCCGTTTGCTTAGAAAACTTATTACCCCAAGGCCCAAGGCCCAATCACTATGTAATTTTTGAAGGCTCCGTTTGTAAATAACGAGTGGGTGAGCCCGCGCGATGCTGCGGGAGTGATGTGTTGATGAATCAAATGTACTATATACAAAACTTTACCTCGTACTATATACAAAACTTTACCTCGTCATAACGAACATTTATTCATTTAGACACAAAAGTGAGCATTATCATAAAAATATTTATTCATTTACACACAAAAATGGGCAATATCATTTGACCCCATACCAATATAAATAGGCTAATCTTGAGATCCAAAAAGTGTGAGACTCGTAAAGGTATATACAGGAATAATAAAATGAGGATGCATACATATTAGAGCTGTAAGTTTGGTGAATCTGCAAGTATAATATATATACTATAAGATAAATATGGTAAACATTAACATAGTAACTACACATGCATCATTTACCGACGTTTGTATAAAAAGCTTAGGAAATGCACTATAATAACATTACAGTTAATAATAATATGTAAAATTATTTCATAATAATATAACAGCTCAGCTACATATATTTGCGGTTAATGGTTTAAATAGTTTGGTTATCTGGTCTCGTGGCTCAACCATACACAGCAAAGTATCGAGCTTTTGAAAACTCAAATGGCATAAAACTTATGTATTTGATGATAATTAATGAAAAACTCAAACTTGTAAAGCGTATCTCCAAACCAGTTTTTGTTGGGTTCCTCTTACTCTGCTCTTTCCCTGTCTGCATTGTTAATTGAATAAGAGCACATAAATCATTCATAATCTACCTGAATATTATTGTCTGGATCAGTGACAATGTTGTCTTTCACAACTGGGAGCAAGCCCACATTTTTTTTACATTTAGTTGCCGAAGAGACTCTTTGGGCGCAACGACCTAAAAATTACCATTTGCAAGGTAGACAAATGTGCCAAAGTTCGTGTTTGAGTTCATTGCTAAGTAACTAATTCCATTAGAATCAAGCAACACAAAAGTTTATACAGCATTTTTAAGACCATTTGATAATATAAAATAAACTTTTATGTAGTCTCGCTTGCGAACTGATATCTTATACGCTATTCTATATCTCACTAACGTGTAAAAAGAGGGGCGTGTTTATTTTTAACTCGGTGTCTTTTAACATGCTACATTCTGACCTTCTTCCTGTTGGACTGCTACTTCTATCAAAAAATTGCCTCAAACCTGTAACCAAATCTGACATTTTCCGAAGGGTTGATTTCCTCTCCAATATTAGTAAACGCACCAAGTCGTCTTTTCTCCAAACCGATCTCATTAGTGGAAGAGGAAGACGCTGTGTCTGAAACATCCGGCACAACTGACTCTGAATCTGAAAAACGTGCATGAAACATGAATGCAACTTAGAATGTATCACTGCACTTGCAATAGTTTTAGAACACTTGTTTAATTAAGGGGCATTTATATTGGCTGCAATAATTGAAATAGTTGTGCAAAACTGATCCAATGGTTCATGGGCCTATTTAATGAGCAATATATAGATAAAAGTATGCATAACTGATCCAATTGATACTCTATAATGACTATTCGAGATTTACAATTTATTTGTTGAGATTTGGTGAGTATGTTTTTTTAGTCGTAAATATTATGCATCATATAAATAATTTTTTTACCCCTGTTATGCATCGCTATATACCCGCTATCCCATACATTACAGGAAAGAACAACCATAAAACAATACATATTGAGTGGCGTAATCTGTTCTTACATACTTGGAAGTTGTAATATTTGTCTCCTCTTGAAATTTTAAGATCTGGTTTAAACTGAAACTGTTTCAACCCGTTGGCCAAACCACAACTCTTGTTACAGTTGGAAGAAGAGTCTTCTTTCAACCATTTGCACGCCAAACCTATGCATAGCACGTCAGGTGAATACATCAACAAAAAACCAAGTAGTACTAATTTCAAGTTCATATTATTCTTTTATCTTTCTCGCTTACAAATAAAATCAAAAGTCAATATTCAAAGGATCACCTATAAATTTCCATTGTAATCAAGATATGGTTGATGTTCCTTGGTGGCATGAGCACTTTGAATAGTCCTCACATTGAGCCCTATGCGTTTCACAAATGGACCCCTCTTTTTTGGAAAAGCGGCCGAAAACAAAAGTTAAAAAAAGGCCAAATGTCTTTAGCGTGAAAAATTGGCCAAAAATAAAAGATAAATGAAATTGTACTCTTTATTTGGGGGTTTACTCTTGACAGTTAAGATCATGATCTTTGTTGCTTCTGTAACCCAATTTAGCATATGGCAGTAACTAAATCCGAGAATAATAAAAACCTTACAAATTTATAAGACGTCGCATCCTTACGATATGATTTTTTTTCTTTGACCTATATCCTCAAATGTGACAACTAAAACCTCAAATCATGGCCACAACTCTAAAATCACATTATACCACATCTAATTTCAATATAAAGCATAATCACATACTTAAATGACCAATAACCCATATGAATACCACCAAACGTCAAACCAACATCAAATTAAGCATTGAGCCACAAAATTTACAACTGAAACTTAAATATCACCGAAAAGCGAACAACTTAGAAACTTACCAATACGGTAGCCAAAAGGGAGCCTGCGCCCTTCACATAACAATAATAATTCTTTTTTCTTGCCAATTACCATATATGCGATTTCTGATTTTTTTTCTTGCTGCCACATACACACCTGCTCAGAACATCAATAAAAAGTTTCCGTAAACTTATAGAAGAAAATAAAGATTAAGTCGGAAGAGTAAATGAATAAGCCATAAGCTCAACCAAACAACCTTATAAGTTGTGAAAAGTAATCTTAAACAACCTCGTTTATCTCCTATTGCAGGTTGAATCAAATTGAGCCGTGTCCAACGACGTTCTAGTATACTGAACTCCCTAAAAAAAATAAACGCAAATCACTATAAAAATCATTATAATTAATTAACTATATACTCAATAAACTAATTAATTTTAACAGTTTATTATACCTGTAACTTCATCAACAGATTCAAGTGTATCCCACCGACCACCTTCTTTCAACAATTTCTTCTTTTAACCCTGATTTCCGATCTCCTTCTCTTCACATACATTTATCCATACAGATGTTAGGGTTAATATTAAATACCTTGCTTAGAAGGCCACAAATCGACCATCTTTAGCATACAATAAAACACTCCTACTAACTAAATACCAGCTGATTCAATTAGACATCAAAAGCGTCTCGATTCAATTAATAGTCATAGGTTAAACATGATGATAAAGAAGAGTTATAATTTCATCTGAAATAAGCATTTTTAACCAAACAACTTTTGTCTATCTAAGTAACCTAACAAAAAATGTTAAAAAACATATATTGATCCAGTGATCCCCAATAACAATAACAATAAAAAATAACAATGGAAAAAAATCAAATTTCACATAAATTAAATGACAAACAAAATTGAAAATTAGTAACAAAAACAACATACCTGATTTAACCCCTTTATTCTAAACCTAATGGAAACCCCTTTTCGCCCGTAACTCGTGCTTACCATTTGATATTTATATACCCGTTACTAATAATTTAGCCGTATTTAATATTCAAACCCGTGTACGTATAAATTAAACTTTTAAATAGAATAACATGAGTCATTATTTAAAAAATATTCTAACGGATGAAAGTCTACAACTAACAATATTTAAACTAATTCGCATATTTACAAAATTTTGTAATTTAAATAGATGAAAGTTTGAAACTAATACTAATACTCATGTTATTTTAAACAAACTTCATATTATAAGGTATAAGTGGTATAAAGTGTAAGGGGTTATTTGTGTTTTTTTTAAGTTATTAAAAAACATGGAAACTTGTAATTTTACACTTAGCTCCATATATTTTATGTAAATTCAACCACTAAAGTTTTATTAATTACTTCCCCTTTTTTTAAGTTTTTGTTTTCATAAATTTGACACTTATATTTTTATGCATTTTTTTTTCTTAACCAAATTTATCCATCAAATTTATTAAGTTTGACCAAAATCAATTTAATTTTGACTTTCTATTGACCAATCATATTGCTCGATTTCGCCTACGTGGCAAAATTGAGCTCTCCTATTGGTCTAATTTTTTTTCCAGTGAGAAGGGTTTTGCAAAAACACTCCGAAATGATGTAATTCTTTTATTATTTAAAAGATTTGTAACAATCTAAGAAAGTTATCAACACGAAAACATTATACCATTTCAGACACATATAACCAACAGAGACTAGGGTACATAACTAACTAACAAGTTCTTTCTTCAATCGATGTGGGATAGAATGTCAATAAATGGTTAGAAAAAGTCTACATGTTATATACTCCGAATGTCAATAAGGGTGCGTTTGGTTCACAGAATGTTTTTGAAGGAATTGTAATCTTTAGAAGGAATTGTAATTTGAATGAATTGTAATTCAAATAATTGGAATTGTAATTGATGAAATCTGTCATTGTATTTGGTTGACTCGCAACGTAATGTAATTCAGAAAAACATTAATAATAATAATAATAATAAAGTAATAAGAATATTATTTATTAAATAATAATAATAATAATATAATAATAATAATAATAATAATAATAATAATAATAATAATAATAATAATAAAATAGTAATAAGAATATTATTTATTAAATAATAATGATAATAATAATAATAATAATAATAATAATAATTTAATTATAATATAATAATAATAATAATTTAATTATAATATAATAATAATAATAATAATAATAATAATAATAATAATTTAATTATAATATAATATAATAATAATAATAATAATAATAATAATAATAATAATAATAATAGGATTAGCTTTTTTCTATATCTAGAGGTGTGGGGGCCCAGTTAGTTTCTCGGCTCCCCACTAATTTCTTGTAAATCCTATTTGATTTTAATAAAGTGATGTTATAATAAAAATAAAATAATAATAATAATAATAATAATAATAATAATAATAATAATAGTAATAATAATAATAATACTAATAATAATAAAATAGTAATAAGAATATTATTTAATAAATAATAATATTATTTATTAAATAATAATATAATAATAATAATAATAATAATAATTTAATTATAATAATAATAATAATAATAAATAATTTTAATAATAATAATAATAATAATAAATAATTAATATTTTTAATATAGTAATAATAATAATAATTAATAATTAATAATAATAATAATAATAATAATGATAATAATGATAATAATAATAATAATAATTAATAATTATTATTATAATTATTTTTTATTTTTTAAAATAATAACAACGAAAGATAAATAATATTATTTAACTTTTAAAAATCAGAATTACAACGTAATTCAACACATTTCATCAAGTTTGCTATGTAATCTGAATTACATCACTGGACGTAATTGGTTGTAATCCAATTACATTACCTTGCAAACCAAACAAGCAATGTAATGTAATCTGAATTACAATTACATCGATCATGCCAACCAAACAAGATTGTAATGTAATTCAGATTACAATTACAACGAATTACACCGAATTCCAGCGAACCAAACGCCCCTAAGATTTTTATGGTTAGAAAAAGTCTTCATGTGTTTTGCTGCTTCTACCTTACAAATAATAATTTAATTGAATGACCAAAAGAGACTTGGTGTTGCCAAATCTCAATACAACTTCAGGGGGTTCAACTACGTAACGGTAACTTACACAATTGCGTCTGTACTTTTTGCCTAGACTTTTCACATCCACGCTGACACCAAATAACCACACAGTGAAATTCAAACCGATCGACACTAAAACTTAACAATGAAAAACATTACAGATTCGAACTTGTATAATGATAACTATATATATAATACCTTGTGCCCATGAAAATGCTCTAACAGAAATAGAAGCCTTAACAAATTCAGTATAGTCAATCATCTCCGTAACGTCCGCCACAACATCAATCTCCTTCCACTCCACCACCGACGACATCGAAAAACATTTTCCTTCTAAAGAGTTCAACCTTGGCGGGTGTAACTTACGCGCTGTTGACGTATGTACCCTCCGGATACATGCCGTACAAGGGTATACCCTCCGGACCTGTATCAGGTAAAATGTACTCAGATGTGTTCAGACAATACGGACCAATATCCGAAGGGTTACGAATGTCCGCATGATCTCAGCCGTCCGGATATCACAAACCCTTCGGATAAGCCAACAAGTACCTAGACCAAAGTACAAACAAGTACGCCAAAGTATATGATAATGGAGTCTAAACTAGCGAACATTATGGGCTAAGTACGAACCAGCCTGACACTTCATGTAGAGAGTCTATAAATAGAGAGGAAATCTTCATTTAAGGTTAACTAATTCTCTTCCACTTTCTAGTTTTATTCATACTCTCTCTCACTAAGAACATATACTTACTCTCACGCCGGAGGTTGGTCCTGGGATACATTCCCGGGACGAGTCTAACGGACGTACTTGTTTTGCAGATACCTGAAGTAGCATACTGTAAGCAAGGATCACATTGAATCCGGAGGACCTACTCTAGTCCGAAGGATTCATCTCGCTTGTTCGAAGTAGAAACAAACTTTTACCTCAACACGCGCCGCACTAGCAATCGGAAATGAAGATCGTGTGAACATATATGGTTGAAGACGCGGTGCCACATTTTGATACAGTTCAAGGATTATTAATTTGCGATCGAATGATCGATGTAATGGGGTTTTATTGTTTTGATGTGTTGTTAGGTTATTTTGGGTTTTATATTCATTTTGAAAACTTTGTGAAACACAATCTTTTAGAATCTGCCACCTTTTGCATACTACGTTATACTCCATCAAAATTTAGTTTCCTAATTTTCCAATCAAAGATCTTTTTTAGCTTGGTTTATTTTAAAATCATGATGCATCGATGCGTCCTTTACAAAACACTAGTTGGGTGCTCGTGTATATATAGCGGCGGAAATAAATATATATAGCGGTGGGAATATAGCTGCGTATATATAGCGGAAGGAAATGTTGTCAAGAATGAGGCTTCTCCATGTATATTCTAGACTTGATGTATTTGTGAACTCTAGCTTTTACTACTTTTCTAAGCTTCTTAAGGCTGGTTCTCTTGAATGCTTTGCGTAAAGTTGATTATTGATTGAAATAATATATGTTAAACAATTTACCAAAATAAAAAGAACAAGTCAAGAGAGCCATATATTTGGACTAGTTTAGCTGCTTGTGACTGTTTTAGACGGTATCAAGTATGCTCTTTGTAAGTTGCTTATTGTTTGAAATAAAATATTTTTTTTTGGCTATCTTTGCCGAAGTAATCGTAATATCATCTAATGACGAAGATCTTTTGAGTGACGAAGAAATTTTCTTAATGGGTGATGTTAGTTTCTTAGACACTGACACAGGATTGTTATGTTTATTTGTGTTGTGTTTGTTTATTAGAATGTTTGTTAGATGCAATGGATGTACGATATTGGGGTTTGACTGTTAGTCTTCATATTATAAAAGATTTTTATGTTACATGTACCTGTGATTTTTTCTAAGAACAAGGGGCTAGCTTTTAATTATCTAAAGTCACTCGCGAAGAAATTTTATACATCGTTGAATAAATTACGTTTATGGGTAATGGAGGTTAAAAGTATTTATTTGACCCACATACACTATGGTACATTAGTAACCAACAAGTTTTCCAATTTCAAAAATGTTTTTAAGGAATAAGTTGTTTAATTCATTTTATTTGCTATGTATAATAATCGATCAAAACAAAATTGAATAATATGATTGTTACTCACACTCTTTTCGTCATTCTTAACTGACTCCACAAATATTTTTACTTCTTAACTATGCGAGACTAAAGATTAAAATGTTTTCCACCCAAACATGTTTATAATAATAAAAAAAAGATACCACAAATATTTTTACTTCTTAACTATGCGAGACTAAAGATTAAAATGTTTTCCACCCAAACATGTTTTATAATAATAAAAAAAAAGATAACAGAAAAAAAGTTTAAAGTTCGTACAAAGTTTTCATGTTTGACGACATAATGAATCGTAAATTTGTAACAATTCAAGAATGTAATCAATACGAAAACATTATACTATTTCAAGCACATATAATGCACATAGACTAGGGTACTTAAGTAACTAACAAGTTCTTTCTTTAATCAATGTGGGATAGAAAGAAAAAGTCTTCATATCATATAGAAGATTTTTATGTAAATGGAAAGAAAGAGATATATAATGCAAGAGTTATCGATAACAGTTGTTGAAAGAAGTACTTGTTACATGGAACTCCAAAATTCAAGTTTAACTAATTTTGTGTTTTCTGACCACAAATCATGAAGGGAACATCTTGGATAGCAAAGTATATGTTGTTAGTGCTCTGGAAACGAAATATTGCAAATGTTTAAGTATTGAACTAAAACAACATGTGGTTTTTTTTTAAGAACAAGGGGTTAACTTCTACTTATCTTAAATCATTCGCGAAGAAATTTTATACATCGCTGAATAAATTACGTTTTTCGGTCATGGAGTTTAAAAGTATTTTTGCATTATGCTACCTCGTATGGCCATATGGGTCATTTA
This sequence comes from Artemisia argyi, assembly GCA_030686995.1. Classification (NCBI taxonomy): domain Eukaryota; kingdom Viridiplantae; phylum Streptophyta; class Magnoliopsida; order Asterales; family Asteraceae; genus Artemisia; species Artemisia argyi. Next base: position 21,100,827 of record CM060680.1, on the reverse strand, counting down.
GCAAACTCATTATGCCGATCACTACACATTTTTTAATGCTATATGTGTATATTACGGAATTTACATATTTAGGTTTGCAAGTAGCTAAGCAAAGTTTTCAACAAACATGCTTATCAGATGAGTATTTATGTCAAAGTCAAAACTAAGAAGCTAGGCAATCCTTTATTATATACAGTTTAGATAACTTAAGTCATACAATATGTTGTTGTTGCGCTAAAAAGATGAATTGTTATTCAAGTAGAAATGGATATTCGGCTGAATTTATTTTCTATATTATAGGTTAAAATCTTATTACGTTAAAAAGATACTTATGTTGCAATCTCATTCTATGCAGTTAGGCAATCCTTTATAATAGTTGCATATAAGATATAATTGGGCTTGAATATAAAGAACATGCATCACTTCAGCCCAAATCAACTGGGCCTTTATCTAGAAACATTTTTTTTTTTTTTTTTTTTTTTTTTTTTTTTTTTTGCTAAAGCTTTGAGCCCAATAGTTGGACCCTTAGACCATGTACTTTGTGTACCTATTTCGTCTTCAATTCTATCTTCTCGAACATATAGTGGCTTGAGTGAACGACAATCACAATATCATCTTCAGGCAAAGTTTTCTCATATTTTCGATTGCTACCATTGTTTATATCCGTTCATTACTTGTTTTCTAGTCATATATCTAGTGTAGCTCATCTTCAAAGTAGCTCAACAAATACATCAAATTTGCTCTCAGTTGATTCCAGATAAGATAAGGTGATTTCTAAGTTTTAATATACCTGGTCTTGCAGAGATTCTCATAATAATTATACTCCAAACTCGCGTGTGGTGTTCTCAATGATTTGGAAACATTTTGTATCGACCTATATGGGTTTAAGCATCCTTGGATATCCAAAGTTGATAAGTATCAAAACATAATAATCGAACTATATTGTACAAGGATTTATTAGTTCACTTTATTAGTTTGAACACGATTAAAATTTCTATTGTTGGAAATTAAAATATATTGTTGCTCGTATTTTATATTAAAGTCTAAAAAAAAAAAAAAAAAAAAAAAAAAGACATTATTTATGTAAGTTTCTTATCTTTTCTTGTTTTGTCTTAATTAATACTACAGCCCTATTAGATGGTTTAATTTTGTCACGTGAACATGATTGAGCAATACCTTATAAAAAATAATAATAATAACAATAAATAAATAAAGAAATACTTAATAAAGGTTAAAAAGATTAAGAGTTCGTATTAACTTTGAGCTGCATGGTTCACCGCATGTTATTAGTTTGCAAACTTGTTAAGCATGAGGTCAATCATACAACCGAAAACATAATACTAATCTAATCACAAGTGAATCATGCACACTATGGTATATTAGTAACCAAAAACTTCATTCTTCAACCTATGTGGGATACAAGGTAAGATAAAGGGTTGGCAAAGTTATCTATATTACGTCATCTTCAAGAGAAAGTTACATACATGGAAAGAAAAAAATAATGCAAAAGTTAGAGCATGAAACACGAGGTTAATAATTTGGATAGCATGAAATTATATGTTGTTATAGCTCTAATAATGAAAGGGGTTAAAGTCTATAGATAAACAATGAACTTATTCGAATTTCCACATCTAGGTAAATACTCTTACCATCAATATAACTAGTTATAATACCCTTGCATGCGCGTGTTTTTAAAAAAAAAAAATTAATGATATATTTTTATTTTTTAAAATACAAATAATTTAATCTTTTTTTTGTTTGATTTATGATTTTTAATTATATTTGTTTATTATTAAAGATAATCATTTAAAAATTTTAATCATGTTTTTAGTTGCATCTTATCTATATTTTTTTTGTATATATCTTCTACTTGTGTAGTATTGCATCTTATCTATATTTTTTTGTATTTATCTTCTACACACTTGTGTAGTATATCAACAAAACAAATTTTTAAAATTTTAAATTAAAAAGTAATAATTAAAATATTACATAATATGAAAATATTCTTTTTTCTGAAATACAAAGGTACCCACTACAGATTTTGTTTTATTATATAAAAGATTTGTTGAAACCGATAAACATAGACAATACGGCTTGTTATATTTCCAGTTTTCCACCTCATTAATTTATAAATATCTAATAAAACTAAAATGCATATTAATCATCAACTAGTTTATGTAGGGATGAGAAAGGTACCGGTACCGTACCGGTCCCGTACCGAATTAGTGGTACCGATTTTTTCCTGAGCATAAATTAGGGTACCGGTACTGTACCGAACAGGATTCGGGTACCGGTACCGGTATCGGTACCGGGAAATCAGGATTTTCCCATTTTTTTCGGGAATTTCCCGATTTGGTACCGGTCCCGTACCGAATTAGTGGTACCGAATTTTTTTCCTCTTTATTTCGTAGTACCGGTACCGTACCGTATATCGGGATCGGTACCGTTTTGGTACGGTTCCGGTTCAGTTCCGGGATTCGGTTCGAAATGCTGATCCCTAAGTTTATGTGTTTGGAGCACAAATTATGAAGGGGACAATTTCGATAACGTAAAGTTAAGCGTTATATGTTGTTAATGCTCTAAAAATGAAAGATTGCGAATGTTTAATCGTTGTTATACGAATCTGTAATGACGTAACATATTGTGGTAAAAATTTAAGTAACTATTTGTAATAAATCGAGCTCTAATTGTTACCATAGATGAAAAATAGAGAGTAACGTTTTCATTTATGAAAAGTTTCATAAAAAAATATCATGTATGAGATTACATAAATTGTTAATTTGGATCACTTTCATTGGCCATTTAAAACCATTTATGTTCACAGAAAGTGATGTTTTCCGATTCCAAAAATGTTTTAAGAAATAAGGTGTTTAATTCATTTCGTTTGCTTTTTATAATGATCAAAAAAAGATTGAGTAATATGACTGTCTCTCACACTCTTTCTAAGGTTTAGTCATTCTTAATTCACTTCAAAAATACTTTTACTTCTTATGCTATGTGAAACTAAAGATTAAAATGTTTTCCAACAAAACATGCTTTATAATTAGAACAAAAAATATTAGAAAAAAAGTTTGAAGTTAATGCAAGAGTTGTCAACAGTTGGGGAAAGAAGTACTTGTTACATCGAACTCCAAATTCAACTTTAGAAGCGAACTAGTTTTGTGTTTTCGGATAACATGAAGGGAACATCTTGGATAACATGAAAGTATATAGGGTATGTTTGGCAAAACTAGCTGTAAACTGTATGCTTTAAGCTGAAAACTGTAAGCTGTAAGCTATAAGCTGTAAACTGTAAAACTGTTAACAAAAGCTACTAGTTGTATCTTTTTTTTCAGTAAAAGTGTTTGGTAAATTAGGTGTTAACTGTAATTGTAATTATAAGCTGCTAACAGTAATTTTATGTTTTAACAGCTCTGAATATTTTAAAAGCTTCATAAATCAGCTTTTTATTTTGGAGCTACTTGTTTATATTAAAAGCTTGAAGTCGGTATATCCAGATAGTTCTACTTGTTTTGAAAGAGATTATTTTTATAACAAAAAGTTTACAGCTTCAAAAAAACTTTTTACCAAACAGGCTCATACTGTTATTGCTCAATAAAACGATAGATTGCAAATGTTTAAGCATTACACTAAAACAACAAGTGATTTTTTTTTCTAGTCCTCAAGTGTGGTTCGTCGTAATTTTAGCTAGAATGATATGTCAAATTGGCAAAAATTGTGATCCCAAGACTTTTATAACTTTTAGTGACGTGGAAGTCAGTTGATTACAGATGGGAAATACGACTTGTAAAATCTTTGGTCTATAAGATATTCCCATAATACAAAAACTTTGAACTCACACGTGGTTTTCTCAAAGATTTAGGAATATAGAACGCGCATTGTTTGGTTTAGAAAACCTTGAATATTCAAGGTCGATAAGTATCTTAACATGATAATTGAAATAATAGTTGTTGATCGTGACTATCGTTGACTCGTTGTTATATCTATGTAAGATCACATTTAAACAAAAATGTGTATGTCGCTAGATGAAAATAAGATATTCCAAAGGATATCCTCATTGTGACTTTTTAACTATGATAAACATACATGTGAATTTTATATATGGTTATGATAAAATATGTTCATTCTATGATAAGTGTATGAATTATTTAAGAGATTTACGTTGGTTTTAGAGTACCCAACTAAAAGAAAAAAAGTTGAGAGTTTATATGAGTCCCCGAATTTCCCAAACCTTTCTTGGTTATTCAACCAATAGGAATAATAGGATGAGAGAATACTCGAAGACATACTATTTGTCTCAACACATTTAACAAAAATACACATATGGAATATAGCTAATCAACAACTTCTATCTTGAGCCTATGTGGGATAGAGTGTTAGAATGAAGGGCTAGAAAATATCTTCATTAAAAAGTGGTAAGAAGGACATAATTTAATAGGTCTTAACATTTGGTGAAAGAAAGATTTGTATTCGTGTGAACATATGGTTGAAGACGCGGTGTCACATTTTGATACGGTTCAATGAGTATTATTTGCAATCGATGTGATGGGGTTTTAGGTTGTGACATGTTGTTAGGTTATTTTTGGGTTTCATATTCATTTTGAAAATTTTGTTAAACACAATCTTTTAGAATCTGCTACCTTTTGCATGCAAAATACGTTGTATTTCACCAAAATTAGTTTCCTTATTTTCCTATCAAAGGTTTCTTTTGGAATATACTGTTTTACATCACACAATATTGTCTTGTCATGTTCATTTTAATACTCTTCGGCTATGCTTGGGCACGACTATAAAAGTTACTAGTTACAACTAGGGGTGAGCATGGTACTGGTTGGTGCAGCTTTTGGTAAAAACGAAACCGCATCTGTACTTACGGTTTCTAAAAAATGAGAATGCACAACCGCGCGGTTTTATTTATTTAGAATAAATATATCATAAAGTTACAAGATAGGTTGAAACATATATACAAAATGTTGTGTATTAGTTTAAAATTAAAAATCTAGACGATAGTAAAATTCAAATGAGATGAAAATTTTAAAGACTTTGATGATAAATTGAAAGAAAAATAAAGTTATATTGCATAAAAACTCAAACATAAATTAACTAATAAAATTTAGTGGGTTTACTTAATAAAATAAAAAAATATTCAAATATGACGGAGTGGTGCGGTGCGGTTATTTTGGTGGAAACCGAAACCACACCGCAAATTGCGGTTTTTCAATTTTCAAGAACCGCATCGTCGGTTTTTGTTGTGGATTGATTTTTACGATGTGGGTTTTGCGATTTGCGGTGCGGTTTCTGCTCACCCCTAGTTACAACCGACAAATATTATGAGAATTTTTGTGTATTAATATGCTTATAATATTAGTTTATACTCCTTCTGTCTCAAAATAAATGTCCAATTTCAAATTACACAAAATTTGAAAACATCAACTATATTATTCATCAATTAAATAGGGAATTGATTTGCATGCTTTCTCTTTTGATTGGGATACTCCAAATACCGCATTATACAGTTGTATCATATTTACTATCCTGCTTTAATAACTTGTACAGTGAGTGTGCAAATAAAAAAGCATAGTGTGCAAATCATCTCCCAACTAAATATCGTCTTTGCTCACTAATCTTTATTTTGTTTGGTTGAAACACAAATTGAACATTCATTTTTCAACATCTCAAAATTAAAAGATAGAAATTTTATTTTGAGACAAAAATAATATAATTTCAGATGTTAACCAAACCGTAAATTGGAGCAAAAAGATAAAGCGATCAAAATAAATTATGAAAGATATTTGGTTCTATTGGTTGAGTGTAGTTCACATATGTAGATGTGGATATAAGCCACTTTTACAAGGGGGTTTAAGCCTTGATCTAAGGGTTTTTTTTTTTTTTTTTTTTTTTTTTTAAGCTAAGAAATTATGTGAGATCCACATCTATATGAATCACTTATTGAAGAAGGTATTATATTCATGCCTTGTGGATATAGACCAACTATGAGAAATAGTAGGTCCTTTTAAAAAAATATATATTAAATGAGTTTTTGGACCCATTCTTTTAGCTGAAAAAAAAATAAAAAATAAATAAATAAATAAAAATCCCCTAAGTTCTTTTTATTAGACGGTCAAATCAAGGATTGGTTTGTTACAATCGGTCCAATCTTGAGGGTTCACAAAGCATTTTGAGCCTTTTTCCACTGGACCAAATAACTTTTGAGCCTGTTATTTTCAAACTTTGACTTTTAAGCATTTAAGGTTGCATTCTAATCAAAAGAATAAAAACACATTTTTACATTTTTATTGTTTATATGTTAGCTTTCATAGTTCGTTTTTCTTTCGAACCTGTGTGAAATTAAAAATTAACATGGTCTCCACCAAAACATGTTTTACAGTACCAAAAAAGAAGGGAAAAAAAAAGTTAAGAGTGCATATGATTTTCGAATATTTCACAACCTACTCAGATTTTTTTCAACGTGACAGATGGTGAAATATCCGAAAACATAATACTATTCAACATATTTGACTTACATACATTATGGTATATTAGTAACCAAAAACTTCTATCTTCAAGCTATGTGGGACAAAATGTTATGATAAATTGTTAGAAAGATCTTAAAAATAAGTAGAAAAAGTTATTGAGAGTTGGTGAAAGAAAGATAACGTAAAATCATGAAGTTTAGAAGCAACTAGAACATGTGTGTGGAACACAAATCATGAAGGCACAGTTTCGAACTTTCGATAACATAAGATTATATCTTGTTATTGCTCAAATTTTTAAGTGATGTTATAACAACCTATAAATTTTTATAAGAGAAAAAGGGCATGCATTTACTCATCATAATACCAAGTGATCAACCCACGTTTCCATAGATGCAAAATAGAGAGTGACGTTTTCATTTCTGAGAAAGTTTCATAAACAGATATCATGCATGAGATTACATAAATTGTTAATTTAATTCACTTTCATTGACCATTCGCATATATGTGCACAGAGAGTGATGTTTTCCAGTTTCAGAAATGTTTTAAAAAAGGGAAAATTACAAAAACAGACTTCGCCTAGTTAGTAATTCACGTTTTGGACCTTCATGTTTGTTTATCCAAAACTAGACCGGGGCGACGGGCAACCCACCCATGCATCCGACAAATATTCCAAGTACATGCTAAGTGGCAGTTTATGGTTGGTGGTTATACAAGTTGTCCGGTCGCCCCAGTCTATTATTTTTTAATAAAGTCACATGAGGTCCAAAAAGTGACTAAACATCGTTGCGAATGGTTTATTTTTGTCATTTTCCCTTAAAAAATGGGTTGTTTAATTCAACATTTGCTATCGATAATTATCAATTTTTTAATTTTTTTATTATTATTTTTTTTTAGTAATATGATTGTTTCTCACACTCTTTTATCAGTTTTTACTTTTTTTTCCCTAAATACTTCTAATATATTTTTCCATCTTAATAATCTATTTGAAGTAAAAGATTAGAAAGGTCTCCAGAAGAACATGTTTTATATGAGGAGAGTTATTTTAAATACCAAACTTTTTTTAGATATCAAGAGACTCATCCTCACCATCCATCTAAAAAGAAATCAATAGTTGAGATTAAAAGCATTTTAATATTTCACCCATTTTTTATAATTTAAATATCTCTTAAACCGTTATTCGTTAAGCGAAAATAATTATACTATCGCGACGAGCATTTAATTATATTTCTATAGACGGGCACTTAGATATACTTTCGATAAAAAAAAATCATTTTTTTCACTTTTTTTTTCCCAAAAAAATCACATATATATGGGAACATTATATTAATCTAGACATGGACAACCCACATACACTAGAGCATATTAGTAACCAACAACACATTTCTTCAACCTATGTGAGATACAAGGTTAGACTAGAAAGTTAGAAGATATTTCCATAAAAATTTGGTAAAGTGTTGCATAAAAGACTTTTATGTACATAGAAAGAAAGCGACATGTCACTTGCAACACCATATTGAAGTTTAGAAGCAACTAGGTTATGTTTTTGGAGCACAAATTACGAAGGAACATCTTGGATTAACTTGATATTATATGTTGTCGTTTAGCTCTAAAATGAAAGATTGCAAACATTTAAGCGTTGTGTTTAAAGATTCTGTGATTTTTAAAAGATAAAAGGGGTTAGTGTTTACTTATCGTTAGTGTAGAAATCAATATATCATTGAATGCATTACGTTTTTGGGTCAAGGATGTTAAAGTATTTACGTATTTCGATACTTGTTTTGTTTGTTTACGCCATAGGTTAAAATCTTACTTATGTTGAAAAGAGTACTTTAACAATGGCATAAGATATAACTGGGCCTAAATATTCACTTTAGCCCAAATCTGCTTGGCCTTTCTCTATTAGTTTATATATATATATATATATATATATATATATATATATATATATATATATATATATATATATATATATATATATATATATATATCTTTACTTCTTTACTACATACTAGACGAGTACCCGTGCATAGCAACGGGATTTTATAGCGAATAATCGTTTAGTGATAAAAAAAGTTTATGGGTTATAAACAAAAAATAATAAAAGTTTGAAGATTTAGAGATTAAACATAATGTTTTGAAACCCGGTTCGACCCGTTCTGGACGAAAAATGGGTCTATTTAAATCGAGTGAACCCCACGGGTTGGGTCGAAAACGGGTCAAATTAAACCGGGTCAACCCGCCGGGTTTGAAGCGTCCCAGGTCAACCCGGTTTTCGATGTGTATTAATAGTTTCATTTTGAAATATATGTTTTCGTATGGCTTTTATTACTTAGACGAATTGGTAGCGACACCGGTTCCCGGTTGAACCCGTTGGTCCGGTCAAGTTTTCAAAACTATATGTACCATCAACTTGTTAGCTTGTATGAAGCTTTGTGTGTTTTATTAATTTGTATAATGTGTAAAATAACATTAGTTAGTGTGTTAATTATTTTATATTTAGATTATGTTGTAGCTTGTTTAAATTGTACATTGTGAAAATTTTATTTTACTTTTTAGTAAGGGGTGTTTTAATTGGTTGTTTTTAATTTAGTATATAAGCTTTTAATTGGTTGTACAATTTGAATAAATTTTTGTATTTTAAAGTTATGCGGTGTTTTAATAAGAGTATTAATTATACTATGCATTTCTCTCTCCTTTGACTTTCAAGATTTCACTTTTCAAGATTTGACCATACATTGTTTATAGCGACAAATAGTTTATTCGACAAATAGTTTATTCATCAAAAAAAGTTTATAGGTTATAAATGAAAAATAATAAAAGTTTGAATATTTAGGAATTAAACATAATGTCTTGAAACCCGGTTCGACCCGAGTGGTTCAACCGGGTGAACCGTTCCGGTCGAAAAATTGGTCGATTTATACCGGGTCAACTTGCTGGGTCAAAAACGGGTCAAATTAAACCGGTTCAACCCGTCTGGTTTGAAGCGTCCCGGGTCAACCTGGTTTGGGATTTGAATTAATTGGTTGTATTTAATTTGGTAGATATGTTTTTAATTGGTTGTACAATGTGAATAAATCATTGTACTTTTAAGTAATGGGGTGTTTTAATAAGAGTATTAATTATATTTCATAATTTCCTTTAATAAAATTTTTCAAGAATTCCACTTTTCAAGATTGACCATTTTTTCAAGATTGACAATTTTTCAATTATAAATAGTATAGATAATGGAGAAATGGTCAAAGTGGAATTGTGGAATTGTGAAAAACTTAACTTTTGGTCAATCCCGATTTTACCCCTGCACATGTGAAACGAAAATTAATTGCCTGGTGAATTAATGTCAACCGAAAGATAGAAAGTAATAATAGATTTCTTTGAATTAATGTAATACTCCGTATGTGATACAATATTACTGTAATTATGCATGGCTGTAAGTTGAATGTAAATATGGAAACAAAGAAATGCATGGCTGTAAATATAAATATTGGTATACAATTTATGGGAACAATGCATGGTTCGTTTTAATCTTTGGTTGGTAAATATAAAGATTGGCTGTAAATTAAAAATTGGCTGTAAACTACTCGTAATATAAACATTGGTATACAATTTATTGGCTGTAAATGGAATGAAAGGCTGGACATTCAATTGCCATGCCTCACACCACATATATATCACAGACACGAAACACATACAAAATTACAAACCCTCATTCTATTCCTTTCTCTCTTTCTAGCACACACTCCCCCAAAGGCTCACTTCGAACGGCACCGCAGCCATATACACCGCCACCACCACCACTCATACTACCATCGTAACTCCCCCTATCCACCGAGACCCACCATGGCCGAGACCAACAACCACGAAATCCTTACTGTCGGATCTGTGTAGCTGCCGCCTTCGCCGGATCTATATCACAAACAAGTTTTGTGCTTTTAGTATTGACTATTTTTTATAGTTTATTTCTATTTTTGTGGATCTCGCCGGAATTTGTGTAGCCGCTGTCGGAATCTCAGGTTTGTCTTCTTTTTTTTTTTTTTTTGAATTTTTTTTATAGATGTTTGTGTTTTTTGTAGATCCCACAGGAATCTATGTAGCCGCCTTCGGAATTTATGTAGCCGAGGTGATAATGTCACTTATTGTGAAAGCCGGGTTCTGTGAATTTGGAGATGGCGGGAGTGGGGCTGGTTTTGGGCAGGCTTTGCTTTTGGTTCATATTGTTTGGCTTGTTTTGCCCGGCTTTTCCGTCTTGTTTGGATTTCTTTAATTGAGATTTCTTTTTTATGTACATGTAGCTTGTTTACTATTGCATCGATTTTTATTGTATATGGAGATGACTGATTCTTATGATGACATGTACTATTCTTCGTAATCATTAATGAAAAGAGCCTTTTCTATGTTTTTGTTTTCTTTGTTGTTGGTTAGATTCAGAATTGTTGGTAAGTTATGTTTGGGATTAAACAAAAACTATCTTAATCAATTCATTAATTTGTAACTTATATCAATTTGTGAGGTTTATTACTAACCTAGGAAAGTATTAAGGAAAACCTCACAATTTAATAGTCATTTTGTGAAAACCTTTGTTACAATGGCAAGTTTTACTTTTTTTTTAAATGTTTAAATGGTTACACCTTTCAACTTTTTGAAATGTTATATACTTTAAATATTTTTAAACTTTACTAATTTCTTGTCACTATCCATATTTATGACACTCTTTGTTAGTATATAAGCGTACAACATCAATTCATCAAAGAAGAATAGTAATGAGAAACGTTCCTATGTATGTTGATAACACGGTTGTCAAGCTTGCTAATCGTCCTCTTGATGCTGAGGTAAACGAGATATAACATTTCTAATTGCCATCTAAAAAAAATGCATACATATTATCGATGATGTAGCAACTTCATGTTCGTTTGTTATTTTACTGCTTTTGTTTACTTATTAGATATTGTCTTTTTTCAGATCGATTTCATTCTTGCTCCTCCTCCCGTTCCCATTGGCATCGTTAGAAGTAGTGTCACCTTTAAAGAGCGAGTAAAGAAGCGTTGGGAAAGTTACAAGCACGTCGTCATCTAGACCATGAGAGAATCTTATAAGGTGGTGATTTTCTGCTTTGTCGTATATAGTTGTACCAAAAGATATGGAAGGTGGGGTGTCGAATAAGTACGTCTGCATATATAAGAAGTGTAAGTAAGGGAGATTAGTAGGACAACCGTGGAGAAGAATCCCACGATGAATATGTAGATGTTGCCTCCTGTTGGTTTACAAGTATGTGGGGTGAATTGTGGTTCAACACCACCTGTTGTGAAGTTCATTTTGAGTCTTGGTAGATCTCAGGATAGTAACTTTTGATGTGTTTTATGCAAGAAAGATATGGTAGATGCCTTTGAGCTTAGTCAACCAACATATAAAACATTAGAACAAGTCTTTCAAAGAAAAACATTTTGTTGTTAATAAATATTAGGTAAAAGAAGATGTTGCCTACAAAATATAGTGAAAACCAAGTTGTTTCTGTTATATATGTGGCCATAGTTTGATTTATATGGTTGGTGGAATTGTGAGTATGTATACACTAGAATTGTCAAGTCCTTGTTATTTAGTACCATATCTCAACAAATCATCTACACATTAACATTTGCTTAAACATTTGTGAACTCATATACTTGGGTTTACAAATTTTATAAACATCCTTTTAAAATTATAACAATAATTAAATGACTTTTAAACTATTAATTTCTATAGTTGGCATCATTTTAACTTTAGTAATATAACATTTTAACTTTTAAAACAATCAACCTCTACTTTTACTCATTTTTATATTTTAACATACCTCTAAGTTTAGTAATACTACAAATTAACTCTTAAACCTATTAAAATCAGTATTTCTTTTTTCTCATTTACATTATTTTGGGTTAGATTTTATTTATTTATTTTTATTTGTTTTTTTAAATATTTGTCTAAGAGGTTAAGTGTCTTTGTTTAGTTTCTAGCAGTTTCATTAAATGCTTTTATATGTTATTTGATACTTTTTAAAAAAAATTTAGGTTGCATGTTACAACTTTTGCAATTTCATTTTGATTGTTTAATATTTTATATATAAACGCTACACGAAATACTTAACAATAATATCACACCTATATAACTATTTGCCGCTAGAAAATCCGTTGCTATGCACGGGTACTCGTCTAGTGTATATATATATATATATATATATATATATATATATATATATATATATATTTTGCCAAAGCGTTTGCCTTGGTTTTTTAAAATCTTAGCCATATTTCATAAAGTTGAGGTCCGAGCGGGTAACTCACTTGGTTCCAAGTGAGAAATAAGATTTGAAAAATCCTTGTTCTTTAGATATTCTCATGAAAAATGTACTTTAAACTTGCACGTGGCTGTGGAAAAGATTTGGGAATATAGAGCATTATTTAGTATGGAGTATAAACCTATGGGTTTAGAAATTCTTGAACATTCAAAGTCGATAAGTATCTAAACATGATGATTGACATATTGTTGTTGTGTATATATAAGACCATGTTAGAAAGAAAAATATATATGGCACTGAAGATATTCAAAAGGATATCCTTACTATGAACATTTAACTATTAAAATATGTTAATGTCATTAAAGGTTTTGATATGTGTATAGATTATCTAATAAGATTTATGTTGATTGTTGACTGTTGAGTTAGATTGAATGTGTATTTATTTTGCACGTTGTGTTTAAAAAAATGCACTTTTACATTTCAGTTGTTTCTTTATCAGCTTTCACAATTAGTTTTCCTTTATGTGAAATAAAAAGATTACAATGATCTCCATATAATTAAAAAGTTAAAGAGTTTATAATTACAATACTATATTCACCAAAACATATTTTAAAATACCAAATTATAATTAAAAAGTTAAGAGTTTATATGAGTTTTGGAGAAATTATGAACCTCACAGATTTTTTCAACCTAAAAGATTCCGAAATTCCCGAAAACATAATACCAATCTCAACACATTAAACATAGGTACGCTTATGGTATATAAGTAACCAAAAACTTCTATCTTCAGCCTATGTGGGATAGAGTGTTAGGATAAAAGGTTAGAAAATATCTTCAAAAAAATGGTAAGAAAGAGATAATTCAAAAGTTCTTAAACATTTGGTGAAAGAAAGATTTGTTACTAGAAACATCAAATATTGATAATAATGAGTCTGGGCCAAAATTCTGCAAACTAATTGCTTAGCATTACTTCGACGTTCCTTAACTTCTCCATTGTTTTATTTTTGGTAGGTCAATTCTCAATTAATATCACGTTTGCTTTATCCTTCACACCCACAATATGCAAAGTGTTCAAGATTATCCATCTCCTTTCCTCTTAACACCAACTTTTCCTCCTCGGGTTTTAAACCAGTTTCTTTTGCAGTCACGCTTTTCAAATCGGATTCGATGATTAAAAAATAAATTTTTTGATACTAATGTTGGTAAAACATTATGAAAAGAAGCATACTAGCGTAGATGTGGCAAAATGGTGGGTCATACACGTTGAGTAAGGACGAAAACGGGTTCGGTTTGAATGGGTCAGTTTTCTATGTTAATGTGTGAAGAATTTGACCTCCTAGCAAGTTGCCCGTTTATTTAAATAAAACATTTTTTTTTTTTTTTTTTTTTTTTTTAATATAAAGCAATTATACACATATGGAAGTGCTCAGGTAATAGATCTTGAAAGTTTACATCAAGCTCGAGAGGTTTTAGATCGTGGAGAGTTTATATAATTGGTTTGAAGACTCTGGCATGGAACCATGTGTGGTCATGTATTTTACCTTCCCGGAGATCACCTTTTTGTGCATCTCTTAGATAGGGTGTTAATCATTCATGCTCTCTAATTTGAGGATCTGTGTAGTTTCGTTTTTATATTTAACTTGCCGAGCTATTTATAAATATGGTTTTCTCTAACTTTCATTACTATTTGCCGAGCTATTTATAAATATGGTCTGAAGTCCGTGCATCAGCATACATTTGTTACTGAAGTGATTTTAATTGGTTTAACAGTTTCATAATATGGAGACCCAAAGTAGAGTTTAGGCTGGTCAAGACAGGTGCGTATTGAGTCTCAAATTTAAGCTGGTTTCTTGTCAGGTCAAGCCATGTGTAAATCACTAATTACTTGTATTCTGAAATTTAGTTTCTTGTGTTCTCACTTATTATGACTGAGTTGAAGATTTAGTTAGAGGTTACTTTTAATTTATTTAGTAAATATGCAAATTAAATAGCTAAAAATGTATTACTTGCCAATTTTTTGTAGTTGCACATAACATGAGATTGGAGTGAGCTGGATAATGAATTGAAATGAGTTGGTAGACATGGCAGTGACATGGAAGCGACATGATCCACGTAGCATAACATATTGGGGAGGTCAAGTTCTACACACATTAACACCTAAAAAATATTTTTTACACGGAATAATCACATATTAATGTTGTTACACATAATTACAAAACGTGTCAAGTAAAATACATTTTAAACAATTAGCCCTTAAAAGAAAGAACAAAACATATTTTAGAGTACCAAATTAAAGGAAAAAAGTTGAGAGTTCGTATGAGTTTTCAAATATTTCCGGATATGTCAGAGTTTTTCAACCCGACATATTTGGAAAATTTTGAAAGCATAATACTATTCACAACACATTTACCACACATACACTTATGGTATATAGCTAAACAACAAATTCTATCTTCGCCCAATGTGGGATAGAGTGTTAGAAAAAAATGTTACAAAATATCTTCATAAAAAATGGTAAGAAAAGATAACTCAAGAGTTCTTAACATTTGGTGAAAGAAAGATTTGTTACCTGGAACATCAATGTTAAGTTTAGAAGCAACTAATTTAATGTACATTAAAAGAAAGAAAGAAATAATTTACGAGTTAGAGCATGAAACATGAACGTAAGTACAGTTTGTATAACATGAAATTATATGTTGTTATAACTCTGAAAGATCACAATTTTTGATGCAGTGTATTAAAAGAACCTGTAATTTTTCCTAAGCGTTTACTTATTGAAATCTATATAAATTTTGGGTCATAACTTATTCTTGCACTCCTGATTCGGGGTTCTCACAAAACACACCTACATAGCAAAACTTACAACCAAAGAAAACAAATAAGAAATTGTATCTATATATGTTTTCATTTTTTATACTTTCAAGCAATACAAAATGATATTCACTAGTAATAGCGCACAAGATATTTGGTTTACGGTTGGTCTAAAACTTTGCTTTCGTCCCAAAGGCTTCATGTTGGAATTATTATATCATGACAATCATATTAATATACCAAGAACATCAAAGTGAGCATGAGCGGAAGCAATTATAATAGATCGAATAACATGTAATTAATTAATCTTTAATTTAAATAGTAAACATACCGTAGTGATTCTAGCCCGAACAAGAATCAATGCAATCTTCCGGAACCAATGAACCCTGATTAGGGTTTATGAGGATTATATGAATTACCCCTTACCGTTTTGTAATTCAATCCAAGAATCAAACAATAGTGTGTTTGATTTACGTTCTTGTACACACGTACTAATTCAAGGAAAAGATTATGCAAGTAATTATCACAAAACAATTTTTAGATGCAAGAAATCGAAACCCTTATGGGTGTTCGGTTTGATGATCGACCAAAGAAAGACAAGGAGAGAAAAACACCAAGGTTTGTGTGTACAAGTTATGAGAAAACTCTTAACCTTGGGTTTGCTTATATACTAGAGATTACTTGGAGCTCAAGGCACAAAGGAGGTGGGTTTGCCTCCTTGGCCGATCGGTTGTGAAGCCCAAGAGGGATTCCGGAACCTTCCTTTTGTTTCCATGTAATGTCTAGTAATTAGTTTCCTAATCTTCGTTAAATAATTAATTAGTCATTAATCAATAATACTAATTATTATTTAATTGTTTTGTGTTTAATAATTAAGTATAACATTTTATAAATAATTATTACATTTCCTCTTCATACGTATTGTGTGCAATCCCGTAATCTCAAGTTCGATCCTAACACACAACTATTATTATTTTGTCTATAAAACCAACAGCTCCCACTTAGACATATCATAATAGTGTGATCACATCGATTAGCGTCTTGCAACACGTCGATGCCTCTAGTACAACTTGAGTAAGGCTCCTGGAAAACCTTTTAATGATTTCTCATTATTATTATCCCTTTGTTTCTAATACTACGTTAATAAGGATATGGATCTAGGTCATTCCTTTAATTAACCATTCTGTTTCTCGTTCTTAGAAATTGACAAGATTACCAAATCTTTTGAACCTTTCATAAAAGACCTTGGGCGTGGCCACGCAAACACCTTGACAACCCTACGAGGGGCCCAGCAGTATTAAACTCCAAAATTAATTTGAAGGAACAAATTCTTTATTGACTACAAGCAAAACACACAAACTTTGTAACACTTCTGAAAACAACCCTTATTACTACCATTTACGTATAGCGTTAAGTTGTTTCACAAAAATGTACTACATTCATGACCGTTATCTTGCATCTCAAGTCTAAGGATAACTTCTTATGATTTACTTAATGACAAGATCCATAAAGTAACATCATATAGTTGGGATAAGTCCTATATTCAGTATCATCGAATATCATCTGAAATGACATGACTACGCATCAATATACTTAAGTATATTATATCAACTTCAGATTTGTCTTAATTTAATAATATTCCCATATTATATTAACTGACAATGGACAATTTAGAATAACTCTTATTCAAGGATTTAAACATGCAAAAATAGGACAACAATAATTAATAACAGAAATAAACATACCAACATACTTTATTTCATTAAAATAATAATTGTTTACAATATCCTTTATCCAAATACTAATCACAGTTATGCATGAAACTACTAGCTAATTTAAGTCCAATTCCATTGGCTAATTCATTAAGCTTCTCTTTCGCCAAAGCCTTAGTGAATGGATCAGCTAAGTTATCATCTGTGTGAACTTTCAGCAGATTTATTTCACCTTCGTCAACCTTTTCACGAACAAAGTGATACTTCCGTAGAAAATGTCTGGTGCCTCTCATGACTCCAGGTTCATTGGCAAATATGATCGCAGCAGAATTGTCACAATACATATTAATAGGTAATTCAATTGAAGGCATAACACCAAGCCCAGAAACGAATTTCCTAATCCAAACAGCCTCCATAGCAGCTTCCGAAGCAGCAATGTATTCAGCTTCTGTTGCAGACATCGCAATTGTACTCTGCTTCTTGCTCCTCCAATCTACAGCTCCTCCATTGATAACAAAGACATAACCCGTCTGAGACTTCGAATCATCTTTATTACTTTGAAAGGATGCATCACAGAAACCTGTAACACAAAGATCTGCAGATGGATTTCCACCATAAACCAAAAACATATCTTTTGTATTCCTTAAATACTTAAGAATATGTTTAACAGCAATCCAATGTTTTTCACCTGGATTCTGTTGAAATTGACTGGTAATATTTTGAGCAAACGCCACATCTGGCCTTGTGCACTTAACCGCATACATAATAGATCCTACAGCCGAAGCATAAGGAACTTTACTCATGCGAGTCACCTCTTCAGGTGTTGAAGCACAATACTCATTACATAAGCCATGTTTTACTTCCATCGGCAAATATCCTTTCTTGGAATTTTGCATATTGAATCTCTTCAATATTTTGTCAATGTAAGCACTTTGACTTAATCCAATTAACCGCCTTGATCTATCTCTATAGATTTTGATTCCCAGAATATATGCAGCTTCTCCTAAATCTTTCATAGAAAAGCACTTTCCAAGATATGCCTTTACTGCTTGCAAACTTGGAATGTCTTTTCCCATGATCAATATGTCATCAACATATAGAATTAGGAAAGTCACATTATCACTCCCACTAGCTTTGTGATACACACATGGCTCATCAAGATTTTGAGTGAATCCAAACTTTTTAATTTCAGCATCAAACCTCTTGTTCCATTGTCGTGATGCTTGCTTTAATCCATAAATGGATCTCTTAAGCTTGCAAACACGCTTTGGAAATTTTGGATTTTCAAACCCTTCTGGTTGTTCCATATAGATGTCTTCATCTAGATAACCATTTAAGAAAGCGGTTTTCACATCCATTTGCCAAATTTCATAGTCATAGAACGCTGCTATAGCTATGAGAATTCTTATAGCTCTTATGTCTGCTACAGGAGAAAACGTCTCCTCATAATCTATTCCAAAAGTTTGAGTAAAACCTTTAGCAACTAGACGAGCCTTATAAATGTGTGCATATCCATTCATGTCAGTCTTGATTTTGTAAAGCCACTTACTCCCAACTACCTTGGCACCAGGAGGTAAGTCAACTTCTTCCCAGACTTCATTGTCATGCATGGATTGTATTTCCCCATCCATAGCAGCTTTCCATTTAGCCTTTTGAGGACTTTTAATGGCAGCTCTATAACTAGTAGGTTCATCAAGATCCCCTAGTGTATGCTGATCGACCTCTACATTAAGACATAGACGGTCAGGAGCTTTCACAGATCTCGAAGACCTGCGAATGGGAATTACTTCAACTTCCGGTGGAGGACCCAGACTTTCCGGTTCTATAGGAAGTGTGCTAGTGTTTTCTGAAGGCAATGCATTATTTAGATCATCTTCTAAATCATATACTCTCCCACTGATTTCTTGAATCACAAATTCACTTTCAAGAAAATCACCATATCTTGCAACAAACACTTTGTTCTCAGGTGGGTAGTAAAAGTAGTAACCCATAGTTTCCTTAGGGTATCCTACGAAAATGCATTTTACAGATCTTTGTTGGAGTTTATCTTGTGAGTCACGTTTAACATACGCCTCACAACCCCAGACCTTTAAATAAGACAAGTTCGGAGCTTTTCCAGTCCATATCTCATATGGTGTCTTATCAACCTTCTTGGTGGGAACCATATTCAAAATACGAACAGCTGATTCAAGAGCATAATCCCAAAAAGACAAAGGAAGTTTAGTAAGATTATACATTGATCGAACCATGTCTAACAATGTACGATTCCTTCTCTCAGATACACCATTTTGTTGTGGAGTATATGGAGATGTGAGATTCTGGACAATTCCATTCTCAGTTAAGAAATCTTTAAAATCTTGACTAAGGTATTCACCACCTCGATCAGAACGAAGAGCTTTAATCTTCTTTCCCAATTGCAATTCTACTTCTGCTTTGAAAACTTTAAATGTTTCAAACACTTCATGTTTATGTTTAAGTAAATAAACATAACCATAACGGCTGAAATCATCCGTAAAAGTTAAGAAGTAGACAGCACCTCTCCTTGACACATGTCTAAGTGGTCCACATACATCCGTGTGTATTAAACCAAGTAGATCTGAAGCTCTTTCCATATTACTATGAAAAGGTTTCTTCGTCATCGTCCCAGAAATACAAGATTCGCATTTATCAAATGACTCATCATTGATATTATTCAAAAGCCCTTCACGTTGCAGCTTTTGCATGCGAGTCTTGCCTATATGGGCAAGTCTACAGTGCCAAAGGTAAGACGAATTCAAGTCATACTTTATTCTCTTACTTATGCTGTATATCGAATTATTATTATTGTTGGAAGTCACACAATTATTCATATCAATTTCAAACACACCATTCACAGCAACAGCATTAAAATAAAATACACCATTTAAAGAAACAGAAATTTTATTGCCATCAATAGTATGAGAAAAACCAAGATCCAACAAACATGAAAAGGAAACAACACCTCTAATTATAGAAGGTGCATAATGACAATTGTTTAAACAAAGTACTAAACCCGAAGGTAAAACTAAATCAAACATTCCTATGGCTTCAACTGCTGCTTGTGCTCCATTTCCCACATGCAGAAATTGTTCCCCATAAGCTAGTCTCCTTTCCTCTCTAAACCCCTGCAGTGTATTACAAATATTAATACCACATCCAGTATCATATACCCAGGAATTTATTTCACGAGATAAAGTAAATAATTCAATGACAAATAAGTTACCTGAAGTGCTGGCGCCCATGTGCCCAGTCTTCTTAACCTTGTTGTTTCGCAAGTCATCGAGATAAAGAGGACAATTCCTCTTCCAGTGGCCCATCACCTTGCAGTAATGGCATCCTTGATCCTTCTTTGGATTATTCTTGATAGGAGGGTTCTTCTTTGGTTGAGGTGGTTGATAAGCCATAACTTGCTTATTCTTATCATCCTTCTTCTTTCCTTTACCCTTCTTCTTGTTCGCATTTGGCTTGTTAATTCTACCCCCTTGTATTGCAAGTACTTGGGGCGTAGGAGCCTTTTGTGGTGTACCTTTCTCATAATCAATGAGCAGTGCGTGCAATTCACTTACAGTCTTCCCCACGCAATGCATATTGAAGTTCCTCACAAAACCACTAAATTCCTTATCAAGGGATCTATTGATTAAGTGCACAGCCATATCATTGTCATAGGGTTTCCCAAGTGTTTGTAGTTGATCCATGTAACTTTTCATTTTCAACACATGAGCACTCACAGGTTCACCAGGTCCTTGCTTACAACCATGTAGAGCTTCCATCAAATCGTAAATCTCTACATTTGATGGTTTCTCATAGAGTTTCTTGAGTTCATCAATCATGTCTTTGGGAAAATACTCCTCAAACTGTCTTTGAAGAGATGTGGACATTCCCCCTAACATCATTGCGGCCACATCAATATGTTCCTTGCTATCAAGATTCCATTTGGCTTTAGCAGCTTCAGTAGCTGCCGGGCCTTCAGGTTCAGCAGGGCATGGCGTTTTCAAGATTTCGAGTTGACCAGTCACTCGCAGGACAATCCTTAGTGAACGGTACCAATCATTGAAATTTTCCGAGCCAGTCAATTTTTCTCGTTCAAAATAAGTTTTGAACACAGAACGTAGGTTGGTGTTATCAGTTTGAGCCATTTCTACAGATAAAGAAAGTTCAAAACATTAGTATTTTTGATAATACAATTTTTCAAGAAAATTAAAATACCCAAGGAAAATAAATCCATAGAATAATCTTGAAAACTAGGATCCTCCATAAACATAGTTCCATCACATTCAGTTGATCTGCTAGTAATGAAAGTATAATATGAGGTAACTTGTCGTACAAGTAATTGGCATAACATTTGTCCAATTCCTAGATTTATGGGATTTACAATCACAAAACATTTGTATTGTAAGCATGTTTAGTCCCCATCTTAATGCCTTGAGTCCAAGTCTCACTTCCTACTCAATTTAAGTCGTCTAACTTAAAAACTGTAAACTCATAAATCCATTACATCAGTTGATCTGCTAGCAATGAATTTATGAAATTTACCTTTCCATTGCAATCTCGCCAAGTCTCACTTTGACGTAAATTACAACTTCAAGTGTTCTTAATTAGATGGCATTCAACTTAATTTATAAGGGTATAATTATTTTGATGTGTTCAAAATAATGTATGAAGAAGCATGCATACAACTTCATAACATTGGTTTTACAAAACATTTTTATTACCAATTTGCTAAGAGTAAAATAACAAAGTTTTGATTGAGGTATCGGGTTCACCAATTAAAGAATAACCATCAATTATCGTCCACTATATCGTACTTTTGCATACGCCCGAAGGCATAGTGTTTCGGATAATCATTGTGGAATTGTGGATTATTCACCCTTAAGATGACAATGTACATGTAATGGTTGTTCGGTAAGTCTAATTTACACACAAACGAGCGTTAAGACATGAATGTTGTCTCTCTAAGGCCACAATTTAATGCGTTTCCATCCTTATACCCATCACACAGTGTGTAAACTTCGGTCGAGCCTATTTAACCATTACGTACAAAAACATCAATCAACCAATCCTTTGTAATTTTTAACTCTTAAAAACCAAAACAATTTCGCCATTATTTAGTCCGTATTATTTTTTCTATTCAAAAAATTACCCTTTTCGTTTATATAAACATGTCTAACACAATAAATAAACAAAACAAGTAATTTGCAATAAAAAATAAAACAACTAAATAAACACTTATACATAATCATAACAATTAAATATGTATAAAACATGTAGCCACATGCAAATCTTATTAAAAGATCCTATTAATAATCAAATCTAGGCGTATAAACGTATTAATTCAATTAGGGCTTTCTTTTTCTTAGAAAAAGAGCCACATACATCGATAAATCGATTGCGTAAGCCAAAATTAAATAAATACCACATAGCACATAATTGATTACTTAATATTGGAGTCTTCCCCAATTCGACATCTATTAAAATTTACATGTTCTAATATATAACTTAACCATTAATATATATAAGCAATTTAAACCATTTAAATAACACAATAAAAAATCCATGCAAACATGCACTTTTCATGGATTTAGCTTAACAATTAACATATTGCACCAAGATCGTTTACTAAAACGCATAAAAAATTACATGACATCTTAGGGTTTCTAGTCAATTTTATAAAATAAAAAAAACTAAACCCTAAAAACCCTAAAAAGGTCATTCGACCAAAAAATTAGGGTTAGGGAAAAATAAAAACACAAACCCTAAAAAACATGTAACTATTCGAATCAAATCCAATTTTATGCGTTGCGATAATTAATTACACATTATAACGGCTCTAGATGCCACTGTTGGAATTATTATATCATGACAATCATATTAATATACCAAGAACATCAAAGTGAGCATGAGCGGAAGCAATTATAATAGATCGAATAACATGTAATTAATTAATCTTTAATTTAAATAGTAAACATACCGTAGTGATTCTAGCCCGAACAAGAATCAATGCAATCTTCCGGAACCAATGAACCCTGATTAGGGTTTATGAGGATTATATAAATTACCCCTTACCGTTTTGTAATTCAATCCAAGAATCAAACAATAGTGTGTTTGATTTACGTTCTTGTACACACGTACTAATTCAAGGAAAAGATTATGCAAGTAATTATCACAAAACAATTTTTAGATGCAAGAAATCGAAACCCTTATGGGTGTTCGGTTTGATGATCGACCAAAGAAAGACAAGGAGAGAAAAACACCAAGGTTTGTGTGTACAAGTTATGAGAAAACTCTTAACCTTGGGTTTGCTTATATACTAGAGATTACTTGGAGCTCAAGGCACAAAGGAGGTGGGTTTGCCTCCTTGGCCGATCGGTTGTGAAGCCCAAGAGGGATTCCGGAACCTTCCTTTTGTTTCCATGTAATGTCTAGTAATTAGTTTCCTAATCTTCGTTAAATAATTAATTAGTCATTAATCAATAATACTAATTATTATTTAATTGTTTTGTGTTTAATAATTAAGTATAACATTTTATAAATAATTATTACATTTCCTCTTCATACGTATTGTGTGCAATCCCGTAATCTCAAGTTCGATCCTAACACACAACTATTATTATTTTGTCTATAAAACCAACACTTCAAGCCCAATAGTCGTCCCTTAAGCAATGAAACTTTGTCTACAATTTTCGTATATGGACATATATTTGCTTAAAATCTTAAATTGCGTGATGACAATCAGAATGTCACTATAAAACAAGTTTTATTTAAATTTAAATTGCTTAGCTACCTAACATTAATATCGTTACTATGCTTTTTCAAGTAATCAAAGTGTAGTTCCTCTTAAGATTAGCTCGAAAGATATGCGACATTTTTTGAAAGTTGTGATCCAAGACTTTTAAATTTTTAATAGCGCATAGCTCTCTTTCTAACGAGAGATAAGAGTAGTAAAATCCTTAAAGCTTTTTAGGAATTCACATAAATACAGTTTATTTAAACTCGCGCATGGTTGTAGAAAATATTTCGGAATATAAAACATTGTTTAGTATGGACCTATGAATTATTAAAGATTGAAACCGGTGTCCACCCAAACATGTTATAGAGTAAAAAACAAGACTGAAAAATGGATATACAAAAATTCTAGAGATCATAATTTTTTTCGGAGATCATCACTTGCTTGCGAGTTTGCAGTTTTCTTAACTTGCAAGAAAGTGACCAACCCAAAACTTAATATTATTCTAGACACATATAACCCACATACAATATGATATATTAGTAACACACAATTTCTTTCTCCATCCAATATGGGATGAAATGTTAGGATAGAAGGTTAGGAAACGATAACAATGAAATTATGTGTTGTTATTGCTATAAATATGAAAGATTGCAAACGTTTACATGTGATTTTTTCTAGGAAAAAGGAGTTACCGTTTACTTAAATACTACCCATCTAAATAAATAATCAATCGATGGGCCTAAAATTGCCACAAGTAGTTATGATCCTTGTTTTGATTGTAAAAGTGTTTTCTGAATGTGACTATTTAACTCTATGCAACGGCATGCTTAAAAACCCATATATTAGCCAGCTAAAACTAACTAAAAATAAAAAAGTGAATGAAACATCTTATCGAGCCACCCTCATTTCGTACATATCTTGTTACTTATTTTTCTCTCTGTTTACATGCTATTTAGTTGACGTATAAATGAAAACGGATTCAAACCACCAACTCGACCAACAACTCTATTTGAACGAACTGATTGCTAAAATGTGGAACCATAGTCATAGATTTGTCTAAGATGTTAATATCTGGAATAAGTTGAACGGAACCATACATGTTCTTAGGACATATAGTGGCTTTTAATGCGTGAACGACAACCCAACCACGGACGGAACCAGGATTATATATGATTGGGTGCACACAAAAAATTGAATACTAATACTAGAAACATATTTCAATGGACCGGTTAATTTTAAGATAACTTTAGGAAAAATTGATGTTTTTTTTTTCAAAAATTAACACTACATTAAAAAAATCCATAGGGTGCCCGGGCACCCGCGGGAACCCCTGACTCCGTCCTTGAACCCAACATCTTGTAATGAATATCATTATAAGACAAGATTCCTGTAATTTTCAATTGCTTACGTACTTTAAATTCATTAACCACTCTTCTTCAAGTCATCAATAAGATGAATACCTGATGAAGTAATAGTAGAGTACTTTGGCTTGATTGATATCGTCGAACGTTTGAGCGTTTGGTTCATAATTATTTCAGCAGAATTTGTCTCTCAAGAGCCAAGATTCATGAATGCGTTTCCACTCAATAGGGATACCCTTGTTTTCCTATGAGTGTATTGAGAACTTTGATATTCATATTTAACGGTGTATAGATTGGTATATTGTGACAACCGGCAGTTTAGGGAGCTATTTTTAAAACCCGCATTACAACTTAAGTTCGTTTATAATTTTTATTTGAAATTTTCATTTCACAACGAACTTGTAAGACCTATTTTATGGAAATTTTATTTAATGACGTTATGGTATTCGTGAATTATGTTCAAAATTCGTTTTTGATTATGTGATCGGTGATGTGTATTTGAATTCTCACTTGGTACTACGTTGACTTTGGCACTAGGATTACCTAACGTAATTTTATGATTCGTCTTAACGAGCGGTTATTATTTTAATTGATTACGAGAGGTTCTCGTGTAATATGGAAATTTTAAAATGAGTTCGGGTTCGGGCCTCGTGTTTTTACACCTACCCGTGTTACCCGCTCAACCGTAATAATATCTCTATTATTACTATTATTATTATTATTATTATTATTATTACCTTTTAAAAAAAAAAAAAAAAAAAAAAGTTAATAAAGGGGCGCTTGGCCCGGTTTTTACCCACACACACCAACACAAACCCTCACACATATCTCTCTCACCTCTCATCTCTCTTTCCCTTGCAAACCCTAGCCGCCGACGCTATTCCGGCCAGCCGCCGCCGCACCTCCGGTCACCCAACAAAACTAACACCACCAATCTACTCCTCTCCTTCCCCTCTTTCATTTGGTGTATAATACTTGCCCTAAAACCCTCATTAACACCACCAAATCTTTAATAATCCGTTCGAATTTTTGGTACTTCACTAGATCCGTTCTTTTGGAGGTCAAAGAAGGTGAGAAGAAGCACTTTTATTGGTTTTGGGTGCCACGTTGTGGCATGAATCCGTGGCTACACGGATTATTTCGTGTGAATCGGGATGGTTCTAATGGGAAACGATGTTTTAATGATGAATATAGTTTGGTATCCGGGTTTCATGGTTGGGTCGTGGTCGACTTGGAACCGAGAGCCAAGCTCTCGGCTTATTCTTATTTTATTGGATCGAGCCTTGTATGGCTTGGTCTTTTTGTTGTTGATTGATTTGTTTGGTTATCGAGGGTATGTTGAACCTCGATGTGATGCTAGCCGAGACCTTGTGGTCTCGGGGTTCCTTTTCTTGTGATCTTTGGCCATACCGAGACCTCAAGGGTTCTCGTTGAAGTGTGGTTTGAGCCCTTGGCTCGTATGATTCTTTGTGGTTCGATCCTTGGGGTCACGGCTGTTAGCCGAATACCACTTATTGCCATTTGACATTGGGTCGAATTGAGTGTATGATTTCTTGGTTAGCTCAAGTGAGCTATTTGATGCTTGTGTTCGATTCGAGTCTAAATGACTCACGGTTCGGAGCCGAGACTCAAATGAGTCGAGGGCTCGGGTCGGCTTGGTAAACCGACCCACACATTAACTTTGTTGATGTCATTAAATGTATAAATGTGAACTTGTTTAATTATTGTTGTGGTATTTATTTTCTCGGCCAAATTCATGTGGTCGAATGGAACATTGTTTTGGTATTGAGGAGTTGTTGTCGAGTGGTATGTGATATGAGGACCGGTTATGAGACGGTCGTTAGATGACGGAGATAGGTTAGTCGGGTACCGTAGTCGGACCTTATTGTTGTAGCCCGTGGTTGAGATTGTGATGTGGACGGAGATTTATTGTTTATGACCTTGGTTTATTATTGGACTTGGACAATGAGCCGAGAGTCATGACTCGGACATATGACCATTTTGTGTAACTCAATAAATATTAAAAGTAAAAAATAATAAAACTCGTAATAATAATTATTAGTAATATGAACGTTTATACGAAAGTATATACGTGAATAACGTATATATAACTATATAAACGCGTATATTAATAATAATAATAATCACGAGTCGTATTATAAATAATACGATTAGATACATATTAGGCTACGAAAGTGGCGTAATATTAATTAAACGTGTTATTACTATTAGAAATTGTGTTATAAACGGGAAACTCCCGACAATTATGAAACGTTTAATAAAAAGTCATTTTGGATATATAACGAATAAACTTATTGAGTTAGGCGAAATTGTCGTCACTCGGGTCCAGGTAAGTTATTATTTGCGACATTCGTGTTGTCTCGGATATATGACGACTAATATAGACGTTTTCTATAAGTAAATAACCACCCAACCGTAAGGTTGAGCCGGGTTGTTTGATTATATGAAACGAATATATTAGTGGGCATCGTATCCTACGACGCCCATAGGTTGTAGTATATGTAAAGGGTAATAGATTGCGAGTGTATATATCGGGAAATCTGGCCAATTTGACGATATATACGAGGAATTTATTAAACTATGATATATACTATATAGTAATTATGTGCTATGTGTTTTATATGTGCTTTAGATTGGGTGTAATCTTGGAACGGTATATTACGTAAATAAATGTGAGGATTATCAAATCGACGGATTTGGTAAACTTTGGCGATTTATTTAAATGATATATTGGGCTAATATTAGATCTATAGTTTATTATATGTTCTACGTGTGATCTTGTTGGTTTGTTTTGAGTCGACCCACCACCCGTATGGATACCAAACGCAAATACACCAAACTAATACGAAATGGATTTTCGGTAATAAAACGGATTCTCGTCCGGGTTTGGGAATATTATATATTTGAGGAAATGATTTCTGAAAGAGTTAATATTGTTAGGTCGTGCCAAGTCCGTAGTTGCTGTTTCGTGAGTTATCATACACCTTATTGCTACCTACCTCGTCTTGCTATATTTCTGGACTTGAGGTGAGTCATAGCCCCACTTTTACTCTTGAACTTTGTTTTCAATACTTGGGGTGAGAAACGTGCAAATGTTTTATGTGGACTATTATCGCTTTTTGATTTCAAAACTTGCTATGCTTATAGAACTAGGTAGAGCGAGGCCTAGACTAGATCTAGGTAAGCTATTTGATTTGGTTATTGAGCGAGGCCTAGTCCCCGAACTAGGTAAGCTATATGATTTGGTTATAGAGCGAGGCCTAGCCTAGAGCTAGGTAAGCTAAACAACGAGGCCTAGACTAGAGCTAGGTAAGTTGAACATGTCGTATCCTTACGAATGTTGGGTATGTCGTATCCTTACGCATACATATTGAGCGAGGCCTAGACTAGATCTAGGTAAGCTATTGGATTGATTATAGAGCGAGGCCTAGACTTGAGCTAGGTAAGCTATTGATTGGATTGATTTGAGCTATAGTGTGCACCTATAGGGATGATTTGATTTGGTTGGATTATTTTGGTTGGATTATTTTGGTTGGATGATTGAGCCCTAGTCTAGCTAGCAAGCGTTTTGCGTATATGTCCACTATATTGAATTAAGAATCTAAACCTATGATCTCACCAGCGAAAGCTGACTTTTAGCACGTTTTCTCAGGTTGTTAGGTGATGCTCTATGGATGCTTGGGATTGGAGGCTTGGCATTGGCACCGGTTATGGATCTATTTTCTAAAACTCTGATAAACTATTGTGGACCTATATTTATTTCTTTTGGGCCTGACTTTGGATGATTTTGGGATAATGTAAACTTTAAAACCCCGCGTGGTTGCATTTTATGTTGTTTACTTTATCTCGTTCTTTTATGTCTTGTGTTTGGATACCAATCCCCGTAACACCCCGAAAGCTTGTTGAGTCTTCCGCTGTACCAAATTTTGGGGGTTGTTACAGATTGGTATCAGAGCCAGGTTATAGAGAACTAGGTAAATAGACACCTAAACTATAACCGATTTTTATGGAAAACGATCTTCGACCATTGCCCGCCAGCCCGCCAAGCCGAAGCATCATTGTTATTATTGAGGTATTATGAGATATTTGAGATGATTAGAGATTTGAGATTTCTTGAGATGATTTGAGGATTTGAGGTTTATTGATTTGGTGATATGATGCGTTTTTGAGGAATTATATGTGTTCTGAGGAATTATATGGCTTAATTGTTTTGAGAATGGTTTTAGTAATGCGGTATTTAAATCTTTCTTGATTATATACGATTTGGAATTTTATGATGATTTTGGATATGATATTTTGAGTTCACGGTTTAGTTGTTTTGAAACACTTACACCTACCCTACGCCGTTGTCACAGACTATGGCCTCCCATACGCCTGATGTCGTTGAGGACATTCTTACTACACCAGTATTGCCAGCACGATTCACCATGGCCCCTGATGATCCTTACCAGGTTGCCATGCATTCAGCTACTATGACACTGACAGGTTCTACTTCAGCATCACCTGCTGCATCTACGCAGGGACCCTCATCTTCTCTAGGGCTCCCTGGTACATCGAGGCAGCTTACTCTTCATCAGGCTTTGGCTCATGTGGCTCCACGTTTTGCCCATCGAGCTACGGCACGCATGTCGGTACGCCCTACTTCACCACCTTTACAGATTGATGCTCACTCTCTTCTGTCTGAGGCGCCACCCACATCATTGCGTCGTCGTCCTAGATCACCTACCCCTTCACCACATGGTTCACCTAGTAGGAGACGACGATTGATGATGTACTCTTCCGATGAGGAGGAGGAGGAGTACGAGGGTGAGGATGAGGCTGATGACCCTGAGCGGGAGGATGACCCTCAGGAGGTTGAGCAGGGTGATGATGATGACCCTGAGGAGGAGGATGACCCTCAGGAGGATGAGGTGCCTGATGATGATGATGTGTTAGTACCACCAGCTCAGGCTGAGGAGCCTGATTCACCTGTACACCCGATTGAGCCCGATTCACCTGATCATCCGTTCTTGTTTGAGTTGCCACCTGGTAGTCCCGTTGAGTCGGATGCATCGTCTGAGGTTTCTGCTGAGCATGCAGAGTTGGGTGAGGTTGGCAGGTTGTGGGCTCGGATTACTGAGCTTAGTGACAGAGTTGCACACGTATCTGATCGACTTGAGAGAGTTATTGGAGAGTTTTTAGCAGATTTGAGAGTTGATTTGACTGTCGCTGTGGGCAGGGCTACTGAGCTGAGGAGAGTTATGATGGATGTTCATGAGCATATCGATAGTTTGCAGCGAGGATTCGTTACTGCTCGTGAGGCCGACCGCAAGCTTTGGCAAAGGAATGCCGAGCTAGAGAAGGAGGTGGCTGACCTCAAGAGAGACCGAGACACCCATAGCGTGGAGTTAGGATCGTTATGGAGGGATCTTGATGGCTTGAGGCAGGAGTTGAGTAGACTTCGCCAGCAGCGTGGCTAGTTGATTGGCTTATGTTGTCTTGTTGCTTTCTAAACCGAGGAGTGTTCGGTTAGAAAAGCTAGTTATCCTATTTTTGATGTATTTTCTGTTGATCACTCGTCTTGTTGGAACGATTATTATCCTTGTGGTTTCGGTAGTTGGAATGATGTTGGATCTTTATTGTATGGTCGATGGTTATTATGATATGGTATTATGTGGTTTTTGGGATATTATGGAAATTGAGTTCCTATTCGTCTTATTGATGCTTTACGGTGTATTGTTGATTTTCTTTCCATGACTTGGCTTCGTTGATTTAATTCTTGTTGAGCATATGATAAGTCCTATCAGAGACTCACGAACTTGTATGATGTTTCAGATCAATGGCACCCCGAAGAAACCCTGTTAGAGCTACCAGAACTGGACCTGCAACGACTACCCCTAGTCGTCGAGGACGCCGTCCAGCTCGAAATGTTGAGACCCCTACTCCTGATAACCTGGACACTACTAACCGCAATAACAGGAATCAAAATGTGGATGTCCAGGGAGACAATGATCATGTTCCACTTAATGCACCTACTGTGGATCAAGCAATGATCAATCAACTTGTGGAGCAACGAGTTGCTGAGTTACTAGCTGAGTCAAATCATTCCAACAACTCTGCTGGAACTTTTCCACCTGTTCGTGCTAATGGATGTCACTACAAGGAGTTTAAGATTTGTGGACCGATTGAGTTTGGTGGGACTGAAGGAGTGGTTTACTTGGTTAGGTGGATTGAGAAGACTGAGTCTGTGTTCAATGTCAGTGGTTGTGCGGAGAATGCGAAGGTAAAGTTTGCTTCTTTTACCTTCAAAGATGAAGCCTTAACTTGGTGGAACAATTACCGTAACTCGGTTGGGAGTGATGCGGCTTATGCTATGACTTGGGAGCAATTTAAGTCTTTGCTGATTCAGACCTACTGCCCAAGGAATGAGATTAAGAAACTGGAGATTGAGTTCTGGAACCACAAGGTGAAAGGTACCGATATGGCAACTTACAATCGCCGTTATCGAGAGTTGGCCTTACTCTGTCCCGATATGGTTAGGACTGAGACCCAAAAGATCGAGAGGTATAACGATGGATTGCCGATAGCTACCAGGAACGATGTGATTTCTGCTAAGCCTGCGAACATTTATGAGGCTATTACTATCGCTCAACAATTGATGGATTCTTTGGCATTGGAAGAAGCTGAGAAAAATAAGAATGGAAAGAGAAAGAGGGACGATCACTCTAAGGGTAATGATCGTCGAAACAAGCGACAACTAACTACTAGAGCTTATGCCATGAGAGATGGAGACAAGAAGAACTACAATGGAGATGCACCCAAATGTAACCGATGTTACAAGCATCATTCTGGTCGATGTACTATAATGTGCCAGAATTGCTCTAAGATGGGACATATAGCTAAGGATTGTAGAGCTCGACCTCTTGCTATGGTTCAAGCTACTTCTGAAACTATGAACAAGGCAAATGTTACTTGCTATGGATGTGGAAAGAAAGGACACTATCGGAATGAGTGTAGGGAATCGTGGAACCGAGGAAATCAAGGATCGGGTGGTAATGGGTACAACAATGGAAACCGTGGGACTGGAGGAAACCGTGGACGACAAGATAATGGGGACCAACGTGTGGAAGCTGGAGTTGCTCATGGGAGAGTGTATGCACTCGGGAACGAGAGAGGAGAAGATCCGAACGTTGTTACTGGTACGTTCCTTCTCAATAATCGTTATGCTTCCATACTATTTGATACTGGTGCCGATAAGAGTTTTGTGTCCACTAAGTTTGCACCCTTACTTGAGAAACCCCCGATGGCCTTAGGAATTGGGTATGATGTAGAGTTAGCCAATGGAAACATAGAAAGGATTAAGACTATCGTTCGTGGATGCACGTTAAACTTTCTGAACCGTCCTTTCAACATAGATCTTCTACCCGTCACATTAGGAAGTTTTGATGTCATTATTGGTATGGATTGGTTGTCGAAGTATCGTGCCCATATAATCTGCGATGAGAAGATCGTGCGTGTGCCTTACGGCAAGGAGATTCTAAACATACCAGGAGATAGAAAGGATTTGAGAGGCCCATCTAAATTAGCAGTTATATCTTGCACTAAGTTGCCGAAGCTAATAGAAAAAGGAAGTTACCTTTTCTTAGCCCAAATTTCTGAGAAAGGAGAGAAGGAAAAGAAGGAAAGGTGCATTGGGGATGTACCTATAGTTCGTGATTTTCCGGATGTGTTTCCCGATGATTTGCCGGGAATTCCGCCTACTAGGCAAGTGGAATTTCAGATCGAGTTAATACCTGGTGCTGCACCAGTAGCACGAGCGCCTTATCGTCTTGCACCGACTGAACTAGAAGAGTTGTCGAAACAATTAGCGGAGTTAGCCGAGAAGGGATTTATAAGACCAAGTTCTTCACCTTGGGGAGCCCCAGTCTTATTTGTGAAGAAGAAGGATGGATCGTTTCGTATGTGTATTGATTATCGAGAGTTGAACAAGTTAACGGTGAAGAATAGATACCCGTTACCGAGGATCGACGATTTGTTCGATCAACTTCAGGGATCGAGTGTGTATTCGAAGATCGATTTGAGATCGGGATATCATCAGCTTCGAGTGCGCGAGGAAGATATTCCGAAAACGGCTTTCAGAACCCGTTACGGGCATTACGAGTTTCAGGTGATGCCGTTTGGGTTGACTAACGCACCGGCTGTATTCATGGACCTCATGAATCGGGTGTGTAAGCCGTACTTAGATAAGTTCGTGATTGTGTTTATCGATGACATTCTGATTTATTCAAAGAGTAAGAAAGAACATGAGGAGCATCTAAGACTTATCTTGGAATTGCTCAGGAGGGAAAAACTATATGCCAAGTTTTCGAAATGCGAATTTTGGATCCCAACAGTACAATTTCTAGGTCACGTAATTGATAGACAAGGAGTTCATGTGGATCCTGCTAAGATTGAAGCGATTAAAGATTGGGCTGCACCTACGACACCAACCGAAGTTAGTCAATTTTTGGGTTTAGCTGGCTATTACCGAAGATTCATCGAGGGATTTTCGAAGATAGCTAAACCATTGACCAAATTGACTCAAAAGAGTGTTACGTATGAATGGGGAGATAAAGAAGAGGAAGCGTTTCAATTGCTTAAGAAAATGTTGTGTAGCGCTCCTATCTTAGCGTTACCAGAAGGTAACGAGGATTTCGTCGTCTATTGTGACGCCTCACATAAAGGTTTAGGAGCCGTGTTAATGCAACGAGAGAAGGTGATAGCTTATGCTTCCCGACAGCTCAAAAAGCATGAGAAAAACTACACTACCCATGATTTGGAACTCGGTGCTGTGGTTTTTGCTTTAAGAATATGGAGACATTACTTGTACGGAACCAAGTGTGTTGTATTTACTGACCATAAAAGTCTACAACACATCTTGAACCAAAAAGAGCTCAACATGAGACAACGACGTTGGATCGAGTTGCTAAGCGATTATGATTGTGAAATTCGCTACCATCCCGGCAAAGCAAACGTTGTTGCTGATGCTCTTAGTCGAAAGGAAAGAATACCACCATTACGAGTTAAGTCATTGGGGATGACTATCGTATCGCCATTACCATCTCAGATACTCGAAGCTCAAACAGAAGCATTGAAAGCAGAAAATAGATCTGCCGAGAACATATTTGGGATGGCTGATAATGAGAAAGGATTTGTTAAGCGTTCGGATGGATTATTATGTTTTGGAGATCGGATTTGGGTACCGTTATATGGAGAAATTCGAGAATTGATTATGCATGAGTCGCATAAGTCAAAGTACTCCATTCACCCTGGTTCCGATAAAATGTACCAAGATCTTAAGAAGTTCTATTGGTGGCCAAATATGAAGGCAAATATAGCATCATACGTTAGTAAGTGCTTGACATGCGCCAAGGTTAAGGCTGAACACCAGAGACCGTCAGGACTACTAACGCAACCAGAACTTCCAGTCTGGAAATGGGAGCGGATTACTATGGACTTCATTACCAAATTACCGAGGACGGCTAGCGGTTGTGACGCTATCTGGGTAATTGTGGATCGTCTGACAAAGTCAGCTCATTTCTTAGCTATTAGTGAAGATGATAGTGTGGATAAGCTTGCAAGGTTATATGTGAAGGAAATTATTTCGCGTCATGGAGTTCCGATATCTATTATTTCGGATCGTGATAGTCGTTTTACGTCAGCTTTGTGGCGATCACTTCAAACGGCTTTGGGGACGAGGCTTGATATGAGTACTGCATATCATCCCCAAACCGATGGTCAAAGTGAGAGGACCATTCAGACGCTAGAGGATATGCTTCGTGCATGCATCATAGACTTTGGTAAAGGCTGGGAGAAGTATTTGCCCCTTGCGGAATTCTCCTATAATAACAGCTACCACACAAGTCTTAAGGCTGCACCATTCGAAGCTTTATATGGCAGAAAGTGTCGTTCGCCTATTGGTTGGGCAGAAGTTGGAGATAGCCAACTTACAGGCCCTGAGCTTATTTTAGAAACTACCGAGAAAGTAACTCAGATTCGTGATCGGTTGCAAGCCGCCAGAGATAGGCAGAAGAGCTACGCCGATCAGAGACGTAAACCTTTAGAGTTCCAGGTTGGAGACAAAGTGATGCTGAAGGTTTTTACCCACACACACCAACACAAACCCTCACACATATCTCTCTCACCTCTCATCTCTCTTTCCCTTGCAAACCCTAGCCGCCGACACTATTCCGGCCAGCCGCCGCCGCACCTCCGGTCACCCAACAAAACTAACACCACCAATCTACTCCTCTCCTTCCCCTCTTTCATTTGGTGTATAATACTTGCCCTAAAACCCTCATTAACACCACCAAATCTTTAATAATCCGTTCGAATTTTTGGTACTTCACTAGATCCGTTCTTTTGGAGGTCAAAGAAGGTGAGAAGAAGCACTTTTATTGGTTTTGGGTGCCACGTTGTGGCATGAATCCGTGGCTACACGGATTATTTCGTGTGAATCGGGATGGTTCTAATGGGAAACGATGTTTTAATGATGAATATAGTTTGGTATCCGGGTTTCATGGTTGGGTCGTGGTCGACTTGGAACCGAGAGCCAAGCTCTCGGCTTATTCTTATTTTATTGGATCGAGCCTTGTATGGCTTGGTCTTTTTGTTGTTGATTGATTTGTTTGGTTATCGAGGGTATGTTGAACCTCGATGTGATGCTAGCCGAGACCTTGTGGTCTCGGGGTTCCTTTTCTTGTGATCTTTGGCCATACTGAGACCTCAAGGGTTCTCGTTGAAGTGTGGTTTGAGCCCTTGGCTCGTATGATTCTTTGTGGTTCGATCCTTGGGGTCACGGCTGTTAGCCGAATACCACTTATTGCCATTTGACATTGGGTCGAATTGAGTGTATGATTTCTTGGTTAGCTCAAGTGAGCTATTTGATGCTTGTGTTCGATTCGAGTCTAAATGACTCGCGGTTCGGAGCCGAGACTCAAATGAGTCGAGGGCTCGGGTCGGCTTGGTAAACCGACCCACACATTAACTTTGTTGATGTCATTAAATGTATAAATGTGAACTTGTTTAATTATTGTTGTGGTATTTATTTTCTCGGCCAAATTCATGTGGTCGAATGGAACATTGTTTTGGTATTGAGGAGTTGTTGTCGAGTGGTATGTGATATGAGGACCGGTTATGAGACGGTCGTTAGATGACGGAGATAGGTTAGTCGGGTACCGTAGTCGGACCTTATTGTTGTAGCCCGTGGTTGAGATTGTGATGTGGACGGAGATTTATTGTTTATGACCTTGGTTTATTATTGGACTTGGACAATGAGCCGAGAGTCATGACTCGGACATATGACCATTTCGTGTAACTCAATAAATATTAAAAGTAAAAAATAATAAAACTCGTAATAATAATTATTAGTAATATGAACGTTTATACGAAAGTATATACGTGAATAACGTATATATAACTATATAAACGCGTATATTAATAATAATAATAATCACGAGTCGTATTATAAATAATACGATTAGATACATATTAGGCTACGAAAGTGGCGTAATATTAATTAAACGTGTTATTACTATTAGAAATTGTGTTATAAACGGGAAACTCCCGACAATTATGAAACGTTTAATAAAAAGTCATTTTGGATATATAACGAATAAACTTATTGAGTTAGGCGAAATTGTCGTCACTCGGGTCCAGGTAAGTTATTATTTGCGACATTCGTGTTGTCTCGGATATATGACGACTAATATAGACGTTTTCTATAAGTAAATAACCACCCAACCGTAAGGTTGAGCCGGGTTGTTTGATTATATGAAACGAATATATTAGTGGGCATCGTATCCTACGACGCCCATAGGTTGTAGTATATGTAAAGGGTAATAGATTGCGAGTGTATATATCGGGAAATCTGGCCAATTTGATGATATATACGAGGAATTTATTAAACTATGATATATACTATATAGTAATTATGTGCTATGTGTTTTATATGTGCTTTAGATTGGGTGTAATCTTGGAACGGTATATTACGTAAATAAATGTGAGGATTATCAAATCGACGGATTTGGTAAACTTTGGCGATTTATTTAAATGATATATTGGGCTAATATTAGATCTATAGTTTATTATATGTTCTACGTGTGATCTTGTTGGTTTGTTTTGAGTCGACCCACCACCCGTATGGATACCAAACGCAAATACACCAAACTAATACGAAATGGATTTTCGGTAATAAAACGGATTCTCGTCCGGGTTTGGGAATATTATATATTTGAGGAAATGATTTCTGAAAGAGTTAATATTGTTAGGTCGTGCCAAGTCCGTAGTTGCTGTTTCGTGAGTTATCATACACCTTATTGCTACCTACCTCGTCTTGCTATATTTCTGGACTTGAGGTGAGTCATAGCCCCACTTTTACTCTTGAACTTTGTTTTCAATACTTGGGGTGAGAAACGTGCAAATGTTTTATGTGGACTATTATCGCTTTTTGATTTCAAAACTTGCTATGCTTATAGAACTAGGTAGAGCGAGGCCTAGACTAGATCTAGGTAAGCTATTTGATTTGGTTATTGAGCGAGGCCTAGTCCCCGAACTAGGTAAGCTATATGATTTGGTTATAGAGCGAGGCCTAGCCTAGAGCTAGGTAAGCTAAACAACGAGGCCTAGACTAGAGCTAGGTAAGTTGAACATGTCGTATCCTTACGAATGTTGGGTATGTCGTATCCTTACGCATACATATTGAGCGAGGCCTAGACTAGATCTAGGTAAGCTATTGGATTGATTATAGAGCGAGGCCTAGACTTGAGCTAGGTAAGCTATTGATTGGATTGATTTGAGCTATAGTGTGCACCTATAGGGATGATTTGATTTGGTTGGATTATTTTGGTTGGATGATTGAGCCCTAGTCTAGCTAGCAAGCGTTTTGCGTATATGTCCACTATATTGAATTAAGAATCTAAACCTATGATCTCACCAGCGAAAGCTGACTTTTAGCACGTTTTCTCAGGTTGTTAGGTGATGCTCTATGGATGCTTGGGATTGGAGGCTTGGCATTGGCACCGGTTATGGATCTATTTTCTAAAACTCTGATAAACTATTGTGGACCTATATTTATTTCTTTTGGGCCTGACTTTGGATGATTTTGGGATAATGTAAACTTTAAAACCCCGCGTGGTTGCATTTTATGTTGTTTACTTTATCTCGTTCTTTTATGTCTTGTGTTTGGATACCAATCCCCGTAACACCCCGAAAGCTTGTTGAGTCTTCCGCTGTACCAAATTTTGGGGGTTGTTACATATATCTTTCAAGTAAGTGTTGTTATTAGTTTTATTAGCATACACTTTAGAAAAGTTAAAGATCATTTGAACCAGTGAGACCCGGCAAAAGAACACTGACTTCTATATCATTCGTTGGTCTTCAACTCTACTTTCTAATTCAACATTCTATGAACAAATAGTGATTTAAATTGCATGAACAACAACTACACTATAAAGTTACTCAAAAGGTGTAGATCGGTGGGGGACCTGACCCATGAACCACATCAATGATGTGCCGACCTGACCATTCCCCAAGGAGTAAGCTCATGCAATGATCTCGTATCCCAGCAACCTAATTAAAGCATCCGTAGTGTGGATTATGGACCTTCAAATTTAGACATCCTCGAATATTCGAAACCGATAAGTATCTAAACTTGATAATTGAAATAGTAGTTGTTGATTGTCACTTATTATTTTTGTATCTATGTAAGATCACATTATAACAAATATGTTTGGCAAAATTAGCTGTGAGCAGTGAGCTGTGAGCTGTAGCACTGCTCACCGCTCACAGCTTCTTAAAGAAGCATTGGAAAAATGAGTTTTCCTAAAAAATAGCAAAGCTCACCGCTCTTTTGCCAAAAAAGCTCCAAAAAAGAGCGGTGAGCTTTGCTATTTTTAGGAAAGCTCATTTTTCAAAAGTACCGAAACTAAGTTTGTAGATACGCAACATACTTTCTCAAAAGTACCGAAATACGTAACCTACTACAAATATTACTTATATCGCTAACAAACTTACAAAACTGGCACAAGATACGTAATGTTGACCGGATTTTTACCTAGTTGACTGGTTTGGAGGTTAACATATAAAAAAACTTACATTATCGGTCCCTGTGGTTTGCGTCTGTTTTCACCGGTCATCCTTTAACGTTATTTCAGTAATAAAAGTTACAATAATGGTCCTAGTCGTTTGGGTTGACTTTCACCTTTAGTCCCTTGACTTTACTTTCATTTTTTTGTTTGTTTTTACATGTTTTGATCCGTTTTTACACGTTTTCTTTCGTTTTTTCCACTTTTATAAAAAAAAATCGAATAAAATTTTATAAAAAATATTTTATAAAAAAAAATCGAATAAAATTTTATAGAAAATAGTTTTTTTTCAAAAATTTTTTTAGAAAAAAAAATAAAAATTCTTTAGAAAAATATTTGAATAAAAAAAAATATTTTTTCAAATTTAAAAAAAAAATACTTTTTTCTAAAAAATTTTCGAAAATAAATATTTTTTCTAAAAAATATTTTTTTCGAAAATAAATATTTTTTCTAAAAAATATTTTTTTCGAAAATATTTTAGAAAAAATATTTTTTTCGGAAATATTTTATTCAAATATTTTTTTTTTTAAATTCGAAAATATAATTTTTTTATTCAAATATTTTTCTAAAAAATTTTTTATTTTTTTTCTAAAAAAATTTTAGAAAAAAATATTTTTCTAAAAAATTTTCAAAAAATTTTTTTTTTCTAAAAAATATTTTTTTCGAAAATATATTTTTTTCGATTTTTTTTTATAAAATTTTATTCGATTATTTTTATAAAAGTGGAAAAATGGACCAAAACGTGTAAAAACGGACGAAGAAGTAAAAATATAGTCAAGGGACTAAAGGTGAAAGTCAACTCAAATGACAAGGAAAATTATTGTAACTTTTATAACTGAAATAACGTCAAAGGATGACCGGTGAAAACAGACGCAAACCACAGGGACCGATAATGTAAGTTTTTTTTATATGTTAACCTCAAAACCGGTCAACCAGGTAAAAATCCGGTCAACCAGTTTCCGCCATCCCATGCTCTATCAATTTTTTTAGCTGATAGTATAGATAGTGGAATAACTGAAAACTAATACATTTCTTAACACATTTAACCCATGTACACTACAGGTATATTTGTAACCACCAACTTCTATCTTAAGTCTATGTGGGATAGAATGTTATAAAAAGTCTCACAAACAGAAATCTCATGTATGAGATTGCTTAAATAGTTAGTTTACTTCATTTCCACTTGCTAACTTTTCATTTCATTTGCTATTTATAATTATCAGAACAAATTTGAACAATTCTATTGTTTCTCCACTATTTCTTTAAAAACAAAAATACCTTTTTCCTCTTAAGCTATCGGGTACTAAAGATTAAAATGTTTTTCCACCAAAACATGTTTTACAGTAAACAGGTTCTACCTTCAAACCTATGTGGGATATAATGACATTTTAGAAAGTTAGAAAAGGTGTCCATAGAAAAATGGTACTCGTGATAGTAGAAAATTACTGTCTACATGCATAACAAATGAACGAAACATTAAATGTACTCATAATAAATGTACTTTAAACTCGCACGTGGTTGTGAAAAAGATTTGAGAATATAGAGAATCGTTTAGTATGGAGTATGACTTATGGGTTTAGAAATCCTTGAATATTCAAAGTCGATAAGTATCTAAACATGATGATTGAAAAAGTAGTTGTTGATAGTCACAATCGTTGTTGAATATGTGTAAGACCACATTAGAACAACAATACATATGGCACCGGATGAATATAAGATATTCCAAAAGATATCCTCACTATAAATATTCGACTATTAAAATCGATTCATGTAATAAAAGGTTTTGATATATGTATTAACTATCTAATAAGATTTATGCTGGTTGTTACTATTCAGTTAGATCGAATGTGTATTTATTTTGCACGCTGCATTTTAATCAAAAGAATTTAGATACATTTATACATTTCTATTTGCTTCTTTATTAGCATTCAATATTTGTTTTCTTTTCTAACTGTGTGAAATTAAAGATTAAACATGTTTCAGATAACCAAATTGAAAGAAAAAAAGCTAAGAGTTCATATGAGTTTTCCAACGTTTTCATGGCCGATCAGATTTATACAACCCGATGGACAGTGAAACATTGGAAGACATAATACTGTTCTCAACAAATTTAACACACATACATTTATGGTATATTAGTTACCAACAACTTCTATCTCCAGCCTATGTGGGATGGAGTGTTAGGATAAAAGGTTAGAAAACATCTTCATAAAAATAAGGTAAGGAAGATAATGCAAAAGTTCTTAACAGCTGGTGAAAGAAATTTTTTGTTACATGGAACGTCAAATGAAGTTTAGAAGCAACTTTTATGTACATGAAATGAAAGAAAGAAAGAAATAATGCAATTACATTTTTTATGCAATTACAACTTTTCCTAAGCGTTTACTTATCTGAAATCTATATAAGTTTAGGGTCATAACTTATTCTTGCACTCATGATTCGGGGTTCTCACAAAACACACCTACATAGCAAAACTTACAACTAGAGAATACAAATAAGAAATCGTAATCTATGTGATTTACAGTTGGTCTAAAGCTGCAATCTATGCAGCAAAAATAAACTCAAGTTATAGAATGAATAACTAGTAATTGTAATCTCGATGAGTAAAGAACATGGGATGTTGACTATGTGGGTTAAGATGAAAGAACAAAATGTTCGAAAAGGTCTCCATTAAACAAAAAATGGTAAATTATAACAGCATAAAATGTTGGAAGTATTTTAAGATCATATGATTTACATATTATTACTAGAACAATTATAACGTTTGTATTTAAAAATTCATAGTACTATCTATATTACATTTCTAGTTCGATGTGCTGTTTGGCCAAACGACCAACAGTCACAAAGAAACCATCATGTTGGTTAGTTATTTCTGTTGGGACAGTTATAGGCAGTTACAAACGAAGGAGTATGATGGTTCACTTGAACCATTATGCCTTTTATCCTTCAATAGTCATGTCCCTTCACAGAATATATATATGTAATCTCGCTGCACAGTTTCAATAGAATTCCAGCATTTTACTTTGCAAATTATACTTTGTTTCATACATATCTTTTACTATTATATTGCAACATTACTTGTTCACAAAACTCATAATCTCAAACTTCAAATATGGTTAATATTAATACTTTCTTAGAACAAAATTGGTCGACACACAAATATGATTTCGACCCTCACAATAATTGGTATCAGAGCAAACCTGGGAAACATCTAAGAAAGAAGATGCAGCAATCATTTATGCATCGACAATTGTAAAGAGAGAATGAGAAGAAATTGGGCAAGTGCATACGACAAATCACACATGACTGCAAGGACATGTTGAAGAAGAAATTAGAAGAGATTGAAGCATACAACACAAACCTTACCCAAAACAAATACAGAAAACACAAATGCTTCATATGCAAAAGGAAAGGCCATAAAGCCAAATTCTGTCAAACAAAACAAGAAGAAGGAAAACCAGAAGTTGAACAACATGAAACAGAAAAACCAGAAACTTCAAATTGGTCTCCTATCATCCCAACACAATCCGAAGTCACTGAAACTCAAAAGATACACAAACCAACCATTGAACTAAAGTATCGTGAATGTATACACTTCTCAACAAATGGTATCTTGAAGGGGACAGACCAAGGACACTGGGACAACATATGGTATATCAGCAATCAAACCGATAAGCATCTTTGCTCTAATCTCAATTTCTTTCATAATTGTAGCAACCGGCATTTTAGGGCAATACTTTTCATTAAAACTCGAAATCATTTATGACAAACGATAATTTTTGAACTTGTTTTAATAATAAATTTCATTTATTATTATTACCTATTACATATTTTTGAGTTTTTTTTGGACATCATTTGAACTGAAAACGAGAAATATCTCGCACACAACACAACACGCGTACCGACACCGTATTAGTAATGGCTTAATTTCTATAACTATTGTTCAGAGTCAATAACTTTGCCCTTATATTATTTTTATAAAAACGTTCCCAGAAGTTTATTTTCACATTTACAACAAATCGAGGTACCACGTTTACACTTTAGCTCAACGGGGTACACAAAATTCACTAATAATAAAAACAACTCTTCTTTTTATACCTACTTTGACTGCACCTCCCAATAAACAGTCACAAGTCTTTTTCATTTCTGTCTTCGTTCAAAACTCAGTCACGTGATGAGGTTGAAGGGATCGATTGAAAGGGGGATTACACAAATTCGTCAACACACAAGTTCCCACCCAAGAAAGTATGGTCAAGGCAACCCTTCTTTGTTTTCTTTATATCCCAGGCGAATCGCAGGGAAGTCACACCCACAAAATCAATTTCAATCTATCACAAATCAAGATCTCCTAAGGGTTGATTCAAGGGTAATTCGTTGTGGGTTTGCTTTAGACTTGGTGGATTTTGGTGTTGGGTTCCTGTTCTTGATCCTCTTTCAATCGATCCATATAGACCCCCTGGTAAAGACTACCTTGATTTCTACACTTTGTAATATCACTTAGTTTTGG
This sequence comes from Artemisia argyi, assembly GCA_030686995.1. Lineage (NCBI taxonomy): Eukaryota > Viridiplantae > Streptophyta > Magnoliopsida > Asterales > Asteraceae > Artemisia > Artemisia argyi. The sequence goes on along the minus strand of CM060680.1, from coordinate 21,056,848 downwards.
TTGGTAAATAAACTTGCTATTTTCTTGGTTCATTTTTACACGTTGTGATGATGTTTGATGTTTCTATGTCGATCGGTTATTCATGATTCTTGAGTATAATTAATTTTTGCTGTTGTTGAGTATGTGTGGCAAATAATAAAGCACAAACTAAAACTAAGGTTGGCTCGAGCAATGAAGTGCTTAGTTTATAGCTTATCATTTGGCTTAATTTGATTAAATTAGAACTTATTTTCGGGTCCGAAACCCACTGTGGGTCGAACCACAGTTTCTTTGGCCACTGTTTTATCATCAAAAATATGAGGAAATACAATGACTTAGACAACAAATGTTAAATGTTATTTTTTTTTTCTTTCTTTGCTGCTACTATTGAAATACTCAAACAACAAAAGGGTGGTTGGTTTACAGGGGTCGAACACCACAGTGAAGTAGTTTTAGTCCTTTTGGCTGTTATTTTTCTCCTACGCTTAAGTCTTAATCTCCCCAATACAAAGAATATAATGATATTGAGTTTAAGTGGTTATGGGTCGAGAGTGACACCAAGTTCATTGGTAGGATTTGGCTCACTGAGTTGTCAAAAAGAAAAAGAAAGCTAATAGCTTATTGATCTTTCCATAGTTGATTTGGTTTTACTTTAATTAGAAATGAAATGGGATTACATTTAGATTTAGGTGACGTTGTGCTTTCTCGTGACCCACTTAATCAAACAGTAAGAGTGCTAGTTGAGTAGTTGGTTTTTACTCTCAAATTTTGCAATTTTCTAAAATTAATGGGACTAAATGGTTTGGACTAAATATATTGGTTAACATGGTTTTGAACTAAGTAATTTGGGTTGAGTTGTGTCGTGTTTGGGTTTTGTGTTCGCGCAAGCCGAAAGGCCGTTGGGCCCAGCCCAACCGAGAGCCCAACAAGGGTGTTTGTTTTGCTTTGTTGATTCCGACTTATTTCGACGTATCAATTCACGATTTGATTCTTGGCTTATTTCAATTTATTAGATCATGATCTTTGCGGCTTATTTTCTAAACCAATATCTAAAACATAATTTTTTTCAATCAAAACTAAATATACTCATCTCATAAAACTATTACTATATACTTAAAACTTATTAAAAACTAGACTAAAAATATAAGTTTCAACTCATTTTTTTTAGGTCTTTCATTTATATCGCCTATCTTAACTTGTCTGAGATTATCGTGACATATTTCAAATTATAAAAGAACACTTTTTTTTAGTTTACCAAATAATATAAAATGGTTAGTTCTCAACTATAAAAATTATAACCTTTGGTTATCTTGAGAAGACTAAAACGTGTACATGGGTTATGCCCGATTTTCTACAAACTCTTTTGGTAAAACTATTATTCGGAATATGATTTCTACACACTTTTATTATTAACTAATATTTAGCTTTTAAACGATATTCTTATAATCCGACATCGTCCTATCATCTACTTGTGAATTACCTTCCGTACATCATCCTTCGATTACCGTCGAACCGTAGTGTTATTCGTCTTTGATACTTTTATTATTGTATACACTTCTACGAGCCAATCTTACAAACACTTAAAAGCTGTTTTCAAACTTAAATGCTGCCACACAAGCAACAATAACATAAACACTTTTAAACTTATTTAAACTTCATCGAGTCTTAAACCTGAAACTGTAAACTAAAATTGCCATACTAATCTAGGTCGCGTGTTGGTGCTGCACACTTATACTATTTGACTTTACTCTATTCAGACTGCCTTACTGAGGTGAGTTCTCGTAGCCCCTTTTTCATAACGTTTTTCCTTGGGGGAAAATGGTACTCAAATGTTGTTTTAACTGTTTTCATGCTGTGATACAATGTTTTTCTGTTTTTGGACAATATGTGTGTTTGATTGCTATATGTGACCCATTGTGATGCTAAATTTGTGTAACATGACTGCGCAACTGTTTAACTCCGTTTGGAGCCGAAACAAATTGATAGTACTATCAGGGGTAGCTCCCCACTATGAGTAACACGTGTGTAACACTATTGGTAGGTTCAGTTGTCGCTAACGCTGTGTTCAACTATATGCATATATGCTTACATCTTGCTCACTATTGTCCTACGCTATATGATTCACAGCTTCGTGGTTTAACTTTCAAACCTACGAGCTCACCAACATTATGTTGACGTTTTCTAGTACCATTTTCAGGTGGATCATTATTAATGTATTTGAAGGCACGTTTATTGGGGTCAGACTATTTGTCTTTTTGCTACTATGTTTTCAAGACAACAAGGTTTCAAAAGAGACATGCTTTTCTATCATATATGAGACAATAATCATTTTGTACAAGTTGTAAACTATCATTGTAATAATTATAAGGTATGAATCTATGATGTTACGCAATGTGCCTTTCTCGGTTACATCCCGTGTTTCCGCCTTAGACGGGGTGTGACAGAATGGTATCAGAGCCTAAGGTTATAGAGAATGCCGGTTTTTCTAAAATAAAAACCTCAACTATAACCAGACTAAAGTTTTTATAAAACCCCAAACATGGTACGAGTCGATTAGCCCGAGTATTCCATCATTTTTCCTAAATTATGCATAGCCTGATCAACTATGCTTAATTCAGGATCGATCATGGGATAATGGGGGTAGTTACCTCAGATCGTGTTTGGTTGGAGTCGGAGTCTAGATCACCTGAAAATGCATTGGCCAATTTGTGTGCATCTGCCTGACGTGTTATGTGTATATGTGGTTATGTTGCCTTGCCTTCTGTGGGCTGAAGCTTTTAGCTTCTAGGACAATATGTGAGCTTGCAATTGCGTACTTAAGTGATTTGATTTGATTTGCTTTGTTGTTATGTGATTTGAGTGGATATGACATGGTTTGAGTTAGAGTATTTACTGTACTATTCCCCATACTCGTGTGCTTAATATTAGTTATCCTTAATCGCAAACAAAACTCAATATATATTTTGCTAAATATATATAGCGATACGTCATTTTGAAAACGTTATTTTGGGTAAACTATTTTGGATATGATATACAATTTTGAATTCTATTCTGGACGGTCAACATTGGCTTCGCTATTTTGAAAATGCATTATATTGACATGTCATTTTGAGAACTATTTTGAGATATACTATTTTGGAAACACTATTTTGAAATACTATACGGAAGCTATTTTGGAAACGTGATTACTTTAGTATTGCCCTATGCCGTTATGTCACATGCCTTGTTCCCCAACACTACTTCCCTTATTAGCAAGCCTGAACACACCACATTATAAGCCTATGAGTCGGACGACACCATTAGTTGCCGTAGGAAGCAACCCACCAATCAAATTAATGGTTTACTCGTGTGATTAAGACCTTACAGACTACAAGTGAGATATTAGGACTCATGAGAAGGAGTGACCTTGTTATTTGAGTTGTTTGTGTTGATCATGATGGCGATGTTCGCCTTAGTGTGTCGTGTTCCGGAGGTGGTGCTACTTAGATAATTTGAATACTGTTAGACAAAATTTTTGTACAAATGAAAGATTTTCTTGTGAACTTTACAAAGAATGATGAACTGGTAATCTTTGTTACTTGGACCGTGTTATGATGTTTCTTCAAAACAAAATTTGGTTGATAGTCAAAATTGTTTTAAAATGTTTTGAAATTAATTTGTGACGTTAGACGGTTGGATTGTTTTAGTATAAAAAAAAAAAAAAAAAAAAAAAAAAAAAAAATCGTCTCAAATGTTCGTCTAAACGTCAAATTTCTTGAAAGCCAAAAATCCAAACCCTATATGAAAAATCGTTATTTCATATTACAAATCTTGAAAACCTATCTTTTCGCATAACTATAACCATTGGAAATTTTTCAAACAAATTTGCCTCAAAATGCACTAATGGTCAAAATTTTATAATGTCTTACTCAGATAAATGCTAATAACAATTTCAAAAACCATGCCTCCAAGAGGGAACACGTACCATGCATGGACAAACCTCGAGAACAATCACAATGCCTACATACTATGCAAACATAGAAGTGAATCGAATACCTCTGTCTGAGACTGATAATAGCGATGTGTCGTGCCTTGACACTATTCCTTCGAAGTACAACCTTCTCACTCATCCCACAAGATAAGGCTCTCGTGTTGATCGAAACGCATTGGATTAGACAATCAGTATTACTTAAGAGACAACGTGTCCTTTCAGAGTCCTAGATAACTTAGTCACATTGGAGCATGTCCACACTTTTACACTTGTATCAAGAAGTTGCACCAGACGATGAGACCTTTAGCTTTCACTTGTAACCAGGTCTCTCGACGAGTAGTCACTTGGCAACAATTTTGAGTCATTACATACTATAGTCCTGCCTAGAGGAACTTAGCACTTAGACTTAAGAGTTTCGCCTAATAATAATCTTTGAGTGTTCTAGATCGTTGACACCACGTTCTGCCCATTGACCTTTTGATTCATAGACCATCGCCTTCAACTATTCATGCCTACCTAACGACACATTGTTCCCTGATGTTTTCACACCAAGGGCTTTTCCTTCACAAGCCTTTTATCTGCTATGAAGCTTTTAATGATCTTTATTCTCATTGATCGAATCCTACCGAATTCTATTCCCTTTCTTTCGGATGACTACGACAACAACATGGTAAGAACACCAACATCGAAACTCTTTACTAACATCATTCACACTTTTCCTAGGTATTAGAACCCCCTGTATGATACATAGGCATGAGACTCTTGTGATTTGAGCAAATGGAACACTGGGTACCATACAAACACCGCCTTTTGTGATATGACTTCAAAACTGCGAATGCCAACCCCGTGCCATGAGTTGGATATTCCTCCTTGTTTCTTTCATCTGCCTTGGAACAAACTTTCTTCACATTAGGAAGTTGTTATTTTTACTTATTCAATCTTCATAGGTGGCAATCGTTCTTTCATTCGGAGATGCAACCTTGATAATTTTTCTATCACGTATGATTTTCTTCCTATCGATTTTTGGTCAACAATTCCCTCCCTATAGTCACAATAAATCCACCTAACTACACCGTAATCTACCCCACCAGATTTTTTCTCCCCATCAATGCTACTGAAAATATCATCAATGATTTCTTCAGTAATAAAAATTTTGTTTCCATCCACAAATTTTACAACAAACACTCTACTTGATTTCATTGATTCGCAATTCACACGATAGTATAACATCTTCTTGGCACCAGCCGGCGGACGAAAGCAAGTATGTTATAGACGAGGAAGATACCAGACACAACACCCGGTGCTACCCTTATTTCCTCATTTGCTTTAGCTCATCGTTTCCTTAGATTCTCCATTTTTCTTGACATTTTGATCTTCCCAATAACGACCTGATCGACTACATTAGTATCGAGTGATCATGCCAAATCTACGCCATCATACCCTATTCACACTTCCTTTCATATAAGAAAGTCTAAATTTATGTGACTTGCTCTCATTCTTGTGACATTAGCTCTCTCTATAGCGTGTACGAATTCTTAGTAGTGAAATTCTAACAAACCATTTTGGATCTTGATGAAGACCGGATAGAGAATGATTGATCTTCCTTGTCTCGACGGATACTCGATGTTCTACGAGACACTCGATGTTCTACGGGACATCATAACAGTGAAAATTCTTTACATACACCGGAACTAATTCGGTTCGTCGTGTCAAGCTTAGAAAACCTCCTTTAAAGCCTGTGTATGTGACCTTGTAGACAAAACTTTTTCCCATCGCCGTTACCGATTTTCTCTAATTGACACAACTACCTCGGCAATATATCTGATCTTCTTCGCTAATCTCACCAATTTCAGACGTAGGTATCTATTCGGTTGTTTTGACCAATTTCTGAACTGAGCCAAATCATCGAAGATGTTAAATCCCTCTTTCTCAATGACTTGATACGTAGCCTAATCTCAGGACAGTTCTTGGTTGATGAGTTGCAAGATTATCCTAAAATTAAGTTGATACTTAGTTTAAGGCTTCGATAATTTTGCTAGAAGACGGAAAGACTTATTCCATCGGATTTTGCCACTTGACAGTTACCTTCGACTACCTGTCTAATTTCACTCAAAGGTACCAATTTGGATTAAGCTGTCATAGGTTATAGCTTTTAGTAGTAACTACCCTTGTCACATAAGTTTCGACCGCGGCATTGGAGCCCTGATTTGAAATCTAGTTCTCTTGTCATGACTCAAACCTTCGTTAGGTTCTACGTACACGCGCTGGTCTATTTCAATATGAGCAGACAGAATTATTCTAACATAGTGGACTAGGTCGTTTACAATAGACTAGCAGTTCCACCAATAAAATTTGTCACCTTGACCTACAAACATCGTCTAGAAATTTGTGGTTAACGTCTAAGGAACCATAAGTAATGCCTAGTTGGTGATCAACTAGTTATCACCCAATAAGGTGTTAGCTTGAAGATTTATTTCATAATTGTGGAAAAGCCAAGAAACCCTCACTAGGGAAGTTGAGCAACTTAGATTAAACAAGATTCCAATTATAAGTTTATTTGAGCTTAGTCCGTGGACATTAGTTACTTGGAAACAAAAGGACCAGGCGAGACTTAAGTACCCACACTTTTTGGCAATGGTACTAGCTGAATTTTGAGGACAAAATTCCGTTAACGGGGATGTACTGTAGCAACCGGCATTTTAGGGCAATACTTTTCATTAAAACTCGAAATCATTTATGACAAACGATAATTTTTGAACTTGTTTTAATAATAAATTTCATTTATTATTATTACCTATTACATATTTTTGAGTTTTTTTTTTGGACATCATTTGAACTGAAAACGAGAAATATCTCGCACACAACACAACACGCGTACCGACACCGTATTAGTAATGGCTTAATTTCTATAACTATTGTTCAGAGTCAATAACTTTGCCCTTATATTATTTTTATAAAAACGTTCCCAGAAGTTTATTTTCACATTTACAACAAATCGAGGTACCACGTTTACACTTTAGCTCAACGGGGTACACAAAATTCACTAATAATAAAAACAACTCTTCTTTTTATACCTACTTTGACTGCACCTCCCAATAAACAGTCACAAGTCTTTTTCATTTCTGTCTTCGTTCAAAACTCAGTCACGTGATGAGGTTGAAGGGATCGATTGAAAGGGGGATTACACAAATTCGTCAACACACAAGTTCCCACCCAAGAAAGTATGGTCAAGGCAACCCTTCTTTGTTTTCTTTATATCCCAGGCGAATCGCAGGGAAGTCACACCCACAAAATCAATTTCAATCTATCACAAATCAAGATCTCCTAAGGGTTGATTCAAGGGTAATTCGTTGTGGGTTTGCTTTAGACTTGGTGGATTTTGGTGCTGGGTTCTTGTTCTTGATCCTCTTTCAATCGATCCATATAGACCCCCTGGTAAAGACTACCTTGATTTCTACACTTTGTAATATCACTTAGTTTTGGTTGGTAAATAAACTTGCTATTTTCTTGGTTCATTTTTACAAGTTGTGATGATGTTTGATTTTTCTATGTCGATCGGTTATTCATGATTCTTGAGTATAATTAATTTTTGCTGTTGTTGAGTATGTGTGGCAAATAATAAAGCACAAACTAAAACTAAGGTTGGCTCGAGCAATGAAGTGCTTAGTTTATAGCTTATCATTTGGCTTAATTTGATTAAATTAGAACTTATTTTCGGGTCCGAAACCCACTGTGGGTCGAACCAGAGTTTCTTTGGCCACTGTTTTATCATCAAAAATATGAGGAAATACAATGACTTAGACAACAAATGTTAAATGTTACTCCCTCCGTCCCTTATTAAATGTCATGTTTGAATTTTCAAAGTCTTTCTTTCTTAACTTTGACCTTAAATATTTTTGTTTGTGTAATATAATATTTGATACAAAATATATGAATGAATTAAGTTTTAAATGTATTTTAATTGTGTATAATTTTTATCCAATACTATATAACACAAGTACAAATATTTAAGGTCAAAGTTGATAAATAAAGACTTGAAAAGTCAAACATGGACATTTAATAAGGGACGGAGGGAGTATTTTTTTTTCTTTCTTTGCTGCTACTATTGAAATACTCAAACAACAAAAGGGTGGTTGGTTTACAGGGGTCGAACACCACAGTGAAGTAGTTTTAGTCCTTTTGGCTGTTATTTTGCTCCTACGCTTAAGTCTTAATCTCCCCAATACAAAGAATATAATGATATTGAGTTTAAGTGGTTATGGGTCGAGAGTGACACCAAGTTCATTGGTAGGATTTGGCTCACTGAGTTGTCAAAAAGAAAAAGAAAGCTAATAGCTTATTGATCTTTCCATAGTTGATTTGGTTTTACTTTAATTAGAAATGAAATGGGATTACATTTAGATTTAGGTGACGTTGTGCTTTCTCGTGACCCACTTAATCAAACAGTAAGAGTGCTAGTTGAGTAGTTGGTTTTTACTCTCAAATTTTGCAATTTTCTAAAATTAATGGGACTAAATGGTTTGGACTAAATATATTGGTTAACATGGTTTTGAACTAAGTAATTTGGGTTGAGTTGTGTCGTGTTTGGGTTTTGTGTTCGCGCAAGCCGAAAGGCCGTTGGGCCCAGCCCAACCGAGAGCCCAACAAGGGTGTTTGTTTTGCTTTGTTGATTCCGACTTATTTCGACGTATCAATTCACGATTTGATTCTTGGCTTATTTCAATTTATTAGATCATGATCTTTGCGGCTTATTTTCTAAACCAATATCTAAAACATAATTTTTTTCAATCAAAACTAAATATACTCATCTCATAAAACTATTACTATATACTTAAAACTTATTAAAAACTAGACTAAAAATATAAGTTTCAACTCATTTTTTTTAGGTCTTTCATTTATATCGCCTATCTTAACTTGTCTGAGATTATCGTGACATATTTCAAATTATAAAAGAACACTTTTTTTTAGTTTACCAAATAATATAAAATGGTTAGTTCTCAACTATAAAAATTATAACCTTTGGTTATCTTGAGAAGACTAAAACGTGTACATGGGTTATGCCCGATTTTCTACAAACTCTTTTGGTAAAACTATTATTCGGAATATGATTTCTACACACTTTTATTATTAACTAATATTTAGCTTTTAAACGATATTCTTATAATCCGACATCGTCCTATCATCTACTTGTGAATTACCTTCCGTACATCATCCTTCGATTACCGTCGAACTGTAGTGTTATTCGTCTTTGATACTTTTATTATTGTATACACTTCTACGAGCCAATCTTACAAACACTTAAAAGCTGTTTTCAAACTTAAATGCTGCCACACAAGCAACAATAACATAAACACTTTTAAACTTATTTAAACTTCATCGAGTCTTAAACCTGAAACTGTAAACTAAAATTGCCATACTAATCTAGGTCGCGTGTTGGTGCTGCACACTTATACTATTTGACTTTACTCTATTCAGACTGCCTTACTGAGGTGAGTTCTCGTAGCCCCTTTTTCATAACGTTTTTCCTTGGGGGAAAATGGTACTCAAATGTTGTTTTAACTGTTTTCATGCTGTGATACAATGTTTTTCTGTTTTTGGACAATATGTGTGTTTGATTGCTATATGTGACCCATTGTGATGCTAAATTTGTGTAACATGAATGCGCAACTGTTTAACTCCGTTTGGAGCCGAAACAAATTGATAGTACTATCAGGGGTAGCTCCCCACTATGAGTAACACGTGTGTAACACTATTGGTAGGTTCAGTTGTCGCTAACGCTGTGTTCAACTATATGCATATATGCTTACATCTTGCTCACTATTGTCCTACGCTATATGATTCACAGCTTCGTGGTTTAACTTTCAAACCTACGAGCTCACCAACATTATGTTGACGTTTTCTAGTACCATTTTCAGGTGGATCATTATTAATGTATTTGAAGGCACGTTTATTGGGGTCAGACTATTTGTCTTTTTGCTACTATGTTTTCAAGACAACAAGGTTTCAAAAGAGACATGCTTTTCTATCATATATGAGACAATAATCATTTTGTACAAGTTGTAAACTATCATTGTAATAATTATAAGGTATGAATCTATGATGTTACGCAATGTGCCTTTCTCGGTTACATCCCGTGTTTCCGCCTTAGACGGGGTGTGACAATAATATAAAAGAGGACTTTGTTGTTTCAAAATTAAAGGAACAAATGAAATTTTTATTTACATATGGAATTGGTGAAGTTTTTATCAAGGACGATGGTCGAGGTTTCATAATACCAGGGGTATTCTATGCTCCTAAAGTCTCATTAAACATACTCTCCATCGATTTACTTGAGAAACAAGGTTTTGAAATTGTCTATGAAGGAAACTCTTGTAGACTAATTTACATGTTTAATAATTTTGAAAACCATGTTTTTGATGAAGATAGTTTAAGGAAAAGGCACAATGAATTCTTAGAAACTTATTTTGAATCATTAGCAAATTCAGAAGATGATGTGATTAAGATAAAAGGCAATATATATTCGACTAGAGTCACAACTTTTTATGAATTTGTTGCCTTCCTGAACTTGATTAAAAATGATGATCTTATTCGACAAGAATGGGATTACTTTCGATACAAATTTTATAAGGTTGTCAAATGGTCTTATAATCACTACTTGAACAAATCTCTCCCTGGTCCTATTCCTCCCATGATCAATGGTACACAAATACATTTACTTGATCTTTAAAAACTGATTGAGGGACTTGGAGGATACTTAAGTGTGCATTTCGGTCAAGAATTTGGAACAATTGGTGAACTCATTGGATTATCGAAACAAGAAGGTGATGAATTACAGAAGTGCTACATCAAATACCTAGACATTTTCACATCCTATTATAAGACTGCTAGGGGCCCAAATTTTCCTACCAAAAGAGTAGAAGTGGACACATTTAGTCCGTTGTCTCATCAAGAGGCGTTGGCACCCAAACATACTTCAGCAGAATTCAAAGGAAAAGAAAAGCTAGAGCACTTTGGTATTATATTGGAAGATGTTGAAGAAAAGAAAGACAACACCAAACAGATTCAACCACACCATTTGCAACAAGATATGAAGGCTGGAAACTACATGGTTAAAACAGAAACTTGTAGCAACACAAGTGACGATTTCACAATCATCACTTGATGATTCGAAGAAGACTTTAACATTCTGTAAATCCTATGATCTTAGGAGGGAGAATGTTGGAAGTATTTTAAGATCATATGATTTACATATTATTACTAGAACAATTATAACGTTTGTATTTAAGAATTCATAGTACTATCTATATTACATTTCTTGTTCGATGTGCTGTTTGGCCAAACGACCAACAGTCACAAAGAAACCATCATGTTGGTTAGTGATTTCTGTTGGGACAGTTATAGGCAGTTACAAACGAAGGAGTATGATGGTTCACTTGAACCATTATGTCTTTTATCCTTCAATAGTCATGTCCCTTCACAGAATATATATATGTAATCTTGCTGCACAGTTTCAATACAATTCCAGCATTTTACTTTGCAAATTATACTTTGTTTCATACATATCTTTTACTATTATATTGCAACATTACTTGTTCACAAAACTCAGAATCTCAAACATCAAATATGGTTAATACTAATACTTTCTTAGAACAAAATTGGTCGACACACAAATATGATTTCGACCCTCACAATATAAAATAGATTTTAAGTACATGGAAAGAACAGATAATGTAAGAGTTGGTGAAAGAAAGATATGTTACTTGGAACTACAAATTGAAGTTTATGTGCTGACGAAACATGAAGGTAACAACATACATTTTTGTTGTTGTTATTAATTTTTAAAATGAATATGTAAGATTGCAGATGTTAAGTTTAAGCATTGTCATTTTGCTTATAGTAAGATCACATTAGGACGAAAATATATATGACGCTAGCTAGATGATAATAAGATATTCTCCTCGTTATGAACTTTCATATAGATGGTTTTGATATGAGTATGAATTATCCAATGAGATATAAGCTTGAATTTAGTGTAAATTTCATTTGTCAATTATAAAATTATGCTCATTTATATTCAACTTAAAAAGTATGAAAAAATGGTTTGACTTTTTTTTTCCTTTAGTTTTGATTTAATTAGTGTTAAATCACATAACCCAATTTCGCAACAAACTTATTGATTCTCAAATTCTTATTCTTTATCAATTGGATTTCAAAGTACTCTTTCCTTTTACGCCTTGTGAACTTAATGACTCCAATTTCGCTAAAACATGTTTTATAGTGAGTACAACGGAAGATAATGGAGAAAAAATTGAGAATCGTATTAACTTTCACTCCCGTAAACCACCTTCCCAACTATTTTAGATAGGAAGAAAGATTATCGGAATGAAAACATAATACTATTCAGAACACAATTGGCTCATGTATGCTATGGTATATTAGTAACAAAGAATTTCTTTATTCAACCGATGTGGGATAGATTGTTACGATAGAAGGTTAAAAAGAAAGAGATAATGCAAGAGTTACTAGGAGTTGGTGAATAAAGATATGTTGCCTCGAACTTCAAATTGAAGTTTACGTGTTTCGAACACGAGACATAAAGGTAACAACTTTAATAACATGTAAGTATATGTTATAGTTGCTCTAAAAATGAAAGGTTGGTCAATGTTTCAGCGTTCCATCGTAAGACTTGCGATTAAAAAAAAGAAAGTAAAGATTAACGTTTACTTATCTAAAATCATTCGTAAAGATTAACTTTATATCGTTGATTGAATTATGTTTTGGGGTCATGAACGTTAAATATTTAAGTATGACTGTATCGTGCTACTTGTTTTGGCCTAGGGTTGTTTTGAAAACTTATTATGCCGATCGCTAAGCATTTTTAAAAGCATTGTTATATCCTCATAAAACATCATACTACTCATCATCCAACTCACACAATCATAATACATGTGTCATGCATTAATTTTATCTCTTAATTTAGTTCATTGATCTTTACATTTGTCTTAATCGTGCAAGTAGAAAGATTTTCAGACGCAAATAATAAGAAGAAACATCATTTCCCTTTATTATTAATGCTCAATGCGTGAATTATGAATGTACATATATTTAGGCTTGCAAGTTGCAAGCAGCTAGGCAAGGACACATGCTTATGTCAAAAACTTAAAATTAGTTGCTAAGCGATCAATCCTTTATATTGTTTAGATATGTGTTGCTGTTCTTATCAATCTTACAATTAGGATACACACACTATCGACATATAGTTTCTTTTGCATTTTATATATAACACATTCCCAATTCACCCAAAAATAGGTTATGTATTAAGCAATATACAAAGCAATTGTTACCGTTTCCTAAGAAATTTTAAGAACAAAATTAACTCATGTATGAGTTTAAAGAAACACATTTTGATTCAAATTAAGTATCTAATTTTACGATAGTTGTGATGAACTATAAGTTCTCTCGTATTATTGAATCTTTATTAGAGCTAAAGGATCGATATCTTCATGGTTAGACTTGCACAATACATGCACTTAAGTGGCCTATTCAAATTTCTACTAATCTTCGATACTCGGATAAGAAGAATCGCGAACAAACAAGAGTAAATGATTAAAACCGTGTTTAACTAGAACTGAGTCATAGAATAAGTAACTCATTGTCATATTTGAAGTTCTTCAATACCACCAACCAACGATGTATGGTTCTTAATGTTATAGGTAATTCAAATATCAGTTTCAGGCAGTGTTCATGTGACATAGTGACATATACGGATTAATGCCTTTTGAAACAGGCAAATATCATTGGTTGCAACGGTGGCGATTTGAGATGTTATTGGTGAATGGTGATAGAACTATGCAAGGTTAACTACCTACTCGGCTACTTGTGCCATGTATATTCGTACACAACAGTTGTTTATTTTCATCTTTTAGTCTAAAAAATAAATCGAGAATCATACTAACTTACAAACTTATTATCACCTTACTAACTACTTTAGCCAGGAAGAAGATAATAGTATTAAAAGCATAATACTACTCCGAACACGAGTTTCTCTCATAAGATAGGTATATTAGTAACAAATAGTTTCTTTCTTCAACCAATGTGGGATAATCGATTAAATGTTAGGATTGAATGTTGAAAATGGTCTTCATCTTATAAAAAAAAATTTATGGAAACAAATAAAAAAAAAAAAAAAAAAAAAAAAAAAAAGAGAGAGAGACAATGAAAGAGTTATAAAAAGTTGTTGAAAGAAACATATCTTGGAACTCCAGATTGATTTTTAGAAGCAAACTAGTTTATGTATTTGGAGCAAGAATCATATACATTTTGGACGATAACGTGAAAGTATATGTTGTTATTGCTTTAAAAATAAAAGATTGCAAATGTTTAAGCATTGATCTAAAACAACCTGTGATTTTTATCAAGAACAGGGGTTAGCTTTTACTTATTTAAAACCATTCTTGAAGAAATCGTATACGTCGCTCAAGGTTGTGTAGCAAACTCATTATGTCGATCACTGAATGCTACAGTAAATGGTTAGTTTATTGGATTGTTAAATTCCAAATCAATGCATACTACGAAGAAACATCTCCGGAAAGGCGCACACACTAAACATCAAAGAAGTTAAAAAAGAAAAACTAAAAAAGCAAACATTACAGATTCGAACTTGTATAATGTTGACTATATATATAATACCTCGTGCATGCCCATAAAAAAAGCTCTAACAGAAATAGAAAAAATTCGAAAATGGTACTTATTTTAACTTTCTTATATATATTAAGTGGCTTTCATTACGTAGTCATATGTTTCTATTGGCCTCTAAAATATGTGTTCCTAACTAACTTGTGTGAAGTAAAATAATTAAAAAGGTTTCCACCGAAAACATGTATTAGAGTACCAAAATAAAAGAAAAACGTTAAGAGTTCATATGAGTTTTCGGATACGATAGAATCCATGAGATTTTTTTTCAACCTGATGGATGCTGAAGTACACGAATACATAATAGTAGTCTCAACACATTTAACACAAGTACACTTATGGTATATTAATAACTGACAATTTCTATCTTCACCCTATGTGGGACAAAGTGTCAGGATAAAAATTAAAAGTTTGGAAAATGTATGAACGTAAAAAAGTATGTTTTGTAATCAACTTGCGTTTGTTTCTTGTAGCGAAGAAAGCTATTGTGGTAGGTGGTGATTGGTGGCGGTAAGTGGTGGTGGTAGATTGTGGGTGGTGGTGGTAGTGGGTAGCAATGGGTGGTGGTGGTGTTGGTGGTAACCGAGGTATGTATCGAAGACCAACGGTGCAATTGTTTATATTTTGGGGACTAACTTGGGTTATGTATTGAGGAATCACTGTTTAATTACTATGTCAAGTGCTTAGTTATATTGGTTAGTGTTTGAGAGTATAATAGTTATAGTGCCTTTTAAAAATATGTTAGTCATATTAGAACAAAATTAGAAGTACATTTGTTATTTGTAGCTCTTTGGCTCGGCGACTAAGAAGAAAAATGTTAAGTTGGTGGGAGCTAGAAGACATCGCAATTGACTCATATGAAGAATGGTTGTTGTGGTTCAATAATATCCGGTTCTCCAAGGGTGTTAAGATGATTTTTGAAGGTGTTAATTATGTGATGTGGTGGTTAGTTTGGACTTTGGAGGTTCAGGAATCTTCTCTATTTGGTGAGTCTCAACCTCGTAGAGACATCCTCTTTGATGATATAGTTCATTTATCTTCCATTTGGTGTTATAGTCGATGTAAAACTAAAATCAACTGGGTTACTTGGATGAAAAATCCTAGTACAATTAGTTTGTAATTTTTCTAGCTCCTAGCTAGTCTTAACAAAATGGCCGTTCAAGAAAAGATTTGTGATTTGTAGCTTTTGTCCTTAAAAAAGTAGTAAATTATACGTTATAAAAATATTCCTACAACAAGGAAAGAAAGAAAATGCAAGAGTTATCATGAGCTCGTGAAAGAAAGTTATGTCATTTCGAACTCCAAATTGAAGTTTAGAAACATGTAGTTTATGTGTATGGAGCATTAATCACAGCGGGAACTAATAGCTTGGATAACGTGACATCGCATTTTGTTATTGCTCTAAAAATGAAAATTTGCAAACGTTTAAGTGTTGTACTAACAGAGAGGTTTTAATCTAATAAATATGGGTTAGCATTTACTTATCTAAAATCGTTTGTTTAGAAATCTATATATGAACGTATCATTGAGTGAACTATGTTTTTGGATCATAAACGTTAGAGTATTTTTGTAAGCAGCTAGGCAATCCTTTATTGTACATGGAAAGAAAGAGATAATGCAAGGAATAATTTTCTAATTTTTTTTTCATAATCATTCGAAAATTGATAACATAAGTCACTTGGATAACATAAGTCATAATCTAAAAGTAAGCAGGTAGGCAATCCTTTATTGTACACTGCTTTGATAACATAAGTCATATGTTTTTATTCCTCTATTATGAACTGCTATTCAGGTTGAAAATTGAGATTCAGCTAAATGAATTACGTGCTCATGTGTTTTGGGTAAAGTTCAGATGTTTCTATTGGCTTCTTAAATATGGCTTCTTAATAAAAACAAATTGAAAGTGCGACTGACATGTTTTTATACTTGATTCTAATATTATTAATGAATAAAGTAATAAATGTTTTCAAGTTAAAAATTCAATTTAAGAGCCTAAAAGTTAAAAGGCACTTTAGCCATTAAGGTGGTGGGTGAGTCATGTATATGCTCAAGTGATGCTTTATATATGAGATAACTTTGAAATATATATACTATAAAATAATTAATTGTCGCTCAAGAAAAGTTAGATAAGCTACATAAAGGACCAATATATATACCTGAATCGTGTGGTTTTTTAGAGCTGGATGGTTAAAAGCCGGTTGTTTGTAGATGTCGACACAATCAATTATATCTCCACCTTTAACCTATATAAACACTTTTAGTTAGTCGCGTACATATTTACAAAGACACGAACCCATATGAGCTAGAAGTGAGAAATTTGCTAGCAAACATTACTTTTTAAATATGTGCATGTTAGCATGTATACCACATTCTTTACAAATCACAT
Organism: Artemisia argyi; assembly: GCA_030686995.1. Classification (NCBI taxonomy): domain Eukaryota; kingdom Viridiplantae; phylum Streptophyta; class Magnoliopsida; order Asterales; family Asteraceae; genus Artemisia; species Artemisia argyi. Next base: position 21,039,821 of record CM060680.1, on the reverse strand, counting down.
ATGCCTAAAATGTAATATCAAGATCATGAAATTTCAATCCTACAATAAAATACAAACTAATAAAAGAGTATGAGTACATGAACAACTATTGATATTTTGGATCTGATAAAAACACAAACTAAGACTCAAGAACACGAACCCGAATAGTTTTTATTGCATGTTTTATAGGAATGCCTGATTTTTGTGATGTGACAATGGATGTGCATGCTATGAGCAATAGAAAAAAGGTTTCTCAACTTGAATGCCATGATATGGATAATGTAAAATTTTGTAAAAATGAACATGAAACAAGGTGACATTTATATGCAACAGTGGGAATTGAAAGATCATATCATATTAAAAACATATGGATGATGAGATTATGTAATGCATGTTATGTACTTTGCCGTATTAATACTAGCTTTTCTACCACCTACTTAAATTTTATAAATGTTACTTTGAATTCTTGGTGACTAGCCTTGACTTCGAACAGACACGTGAGAAGATGACGTAGAGTTAATTAAATAAATGATATAGCCAAAAAATTCGTGTAGAACCAAGTTTTACCATAGAACCAATCAAGCCGTCTGAGCCACTAATTTTTTTTTATCAAAATAAAAAAATTAACTTTCACCCTTTTAAAAAAAAAATTAAATATCTCGTAAACCGTAAATCATTACGGGAAAAAAGTGTTATCATCGCGACGAGAATTAAATTATCTTTCTATAAATATGCATTGTTATATACTTTCGACAAAATTTTTTTCGACGAACTTCTTTTTTTTCAAAATTTCCGCCCAGAAAAATCATATATGATTTGTAAAAATCATACGTGATTCGTTAAAATCAAATCATATATGATTTTTACAAATCATATATGATTTAAAGAATCATATGTGATTTGTAAAAATCAGATCATATTTGATTTTTACAAATCATATATGATTTTTCGGGGCAAAAATTAAGAAAAAAAAATTCGGCGAAAAAAAAAATTCGTCGAAAATATATAACAATGCATATCTATAGAAAGAAGATTTAATTCTCGTCGCGATAGTATTTTTTTGTAGCTCGAAGATTTATCATTTGCAAGATATGTTGTTTTGAAAAAAAAATAGAAAATATAAATGGGTGGCTATGATTAGTTGATAGGTTCTATGGCATGTATGAGTTCTTCATGGATCTCAACTCAAATGAACGAAGTTATTCACTATAACTACTGGCAGGTAATTCATCCTGGGAGGGAGTTCAATCATATTATTCCACATGATGGTGAATCAGAAGGAACAAAAGATTTCTAGGCTTCTCCAGACCCACCTATTTGGGCAGAGGTTCATTGTTTGCGTTCAGTTTTCACCTTTTTTTTGTCTGTTTTTCGATTATATTTGGAAGTGTAAACTCATAAAATTCTTAACACTCTTGTCATGCAGATAATGCGCTCCTTTACCAACCCGCGCAAGCCGATGATACTTGCACTTGCCAGGCTAGACCCTAGAAAGAACCTTACAACTTTGGTCAAAGCATTTGGAGAGTGTTGTCCATTGAGTAGCTCTCATTTGTTAGTCCATAATAGTATCTCTAATTCAATACGTGCTAAATACTACATATTAAGATTTGTTTATTAGTTTTTCTAACATAAAGTTTTTGATATTTCGGTTGCTTGGCAGGTAAAGTTTTTCTAACAGCATTAAGTGTAAATTATAAACCTAAATTTGTGAAATTAGTATTTGTAATGAATACTGCATAGAACACATTCCTAAACATGTTTTGATGAGAGATTCAGCATGTAAAGGGACTGTTTGCATTTGTTTACAGTTAAGATGTGATATTCTACAAACTGTAGCATATCACATCTTGTACAATAAATGCGAATAGTCTGTATGTATGCATGCTGAATCTCTCATCAAAACATGTTTAGGTTTTGTGTTCTATGCAGTATTGATTACAAATATGCAGTATTGATTACAAATACTGATTTCGCAAAGTTTAGGTTTATAATCCACACTTAATGTTGTTAGATCTTTACCTGCCAAGCAACCAAAAACTTTATGTTAGAAAAACTAATAAATAAATCTTAATATGGCTATCCCCTTGATGAAACGTAAACTATATATACTCGTGTTACACATGCATTAACCCTTAATGGGCCTTAATAACTTAATAACAATGATACAACCTAAATCGGTTAAGGAATGCACAACTAATAAAATAAAGTGTTTGACTTATTGGATGAGACACCTTTTGCTTGTGGAGTTACACCATCGGTTTATTTTGCACCTCATTATGGGTTAATTAATATGAATTCGTTTGGAGCAACGAATTCATATTAAACATGAAAGTAATAGAAGAGTTATAAAGAGTTGGTGACTGAAACTTGGAATTCGAAAATCCAAATTAAAGTTCAACTAGGTTATGTGTTTAGACTTTAGAGCATTAAACATGAAAGTAATAGTTTGGATAACAATGACAGATTGCAAATGGTTGTACTTTGCATTTAAAGAACCCGTGATCTTTTTCCAAGCGTTTACTTGTTTGATATCTATAGATCTTTTACTTATTTGAAATCGTTTATGTATAGATCATACATTATGTTTTTGGGTCATAATCGTTAAATTATTTAACCATTATGATACTTGCTTTTGCCTTAGGTTATTTAGAAATTTTATTATGCCGATCACTAGGCATTTTTTAAATGCTCTATTTGTGAATTATGTATGTATATATTCACGTTTGCAAGTAGCCAGGCAAAGGTTAGGACAACGATGCTTGTATGGTGAGAACTTATGTCAAATTTAAAAATAGGCAGCTAGGCAATCCTTTACCATATACATAGTAAAAATCATTTAAGTAGAAATTGGTATACGCCCTTAATGAATTACGTGTTCAGCTATTTAGTTAAAGTATTTCTATATTATGATAGTTGTTTTGGCCCTAGGTTAAAATCTCAATTTGTTAAGAGAGTACTTACGTTAAAATGTTAAGAGATTTTTTTCTTGGAGAGCTAACTGGAAATATTTTTAAGCATATAACAAGAGTACAAGACATAAAAGATAATTGGGCTTCCATATAAAAACATGCATCATTTCAAATTTTCAACCCAAGTTATTGGGCCTATGTCTAGTAGCTCTCTTCATCTTTTTTTTTTTTTTTTTTCTCCTTTAAAAAAAATGTCATTATAAGACGACTGAATTTACTCTAAATTTAAATTGCTTACCTACTTTAACATAGTTAACTACTCTTCTTCTAGTCAACAAGTGTAGCTCATCTTAAGATAAGCTCAAAAGATATGTGAAATCTGTTGGTAGTTGTTGTCCAAAACTTTTAATGGTGCTCAACACAGGTGGTGTCAGACGAGAAATAACTAATAAAATCCTTGGTCTTTTAGGAATTCACATGATAAGTATTTATTTTTTTTTTTTTTAACTCGTGCGTGTTTGTAGAAGTATTTGGGAATATAAGCATCGTTTAGTATAGACCTGTGTAAAATTAAAGATTTGGATGGTTCAACCATATAACATGTTTTTGAGTAAAGAAACAAAATAAAAAATGAACAAATAGTCAAGAATTATACGAATTTTCAGCGACTCGGATGACCTGAAAAGGTTGTTCTATGCTAGACACATGTGCCTCTCTTAGTAACAAACAGTTTCTTTCTTCAACCAATGTGGAGGCGCTTTGGGTCATGAAAGTTGGAGTTTATCTATGTTCCATAGTTATTCCAGCCCTAGGTTGTTAAGTCAAGATCTAAAAAAAAGCAGCTTGGGAATCCTTTAAGCTTATTATAGACCAAAGTGTAAATGTTTACTTTATAAACCGTTTCCATATGTGTATGAATTATTGAATGAGACACATTTTGGTTCTTGTGTTAGAGACTTAGAGGATGTGTTATCTTCACACGTCCTTATTAATCGATCTACTCAAACATCTTACCATAATATATTTGTATTTTAATGCCCATTGTCAACAGACAAATTCTTGCTTTTGTATCAATAACTTCATCGCAAGTAAACAATTGACCGGTCAAATAAATTAGGAGGAATAGGTTATAAGTTCAATCTCAGCTCCTTACTTAAAGGTCGCTTGAAAGTGTGTTTAATGCGTGGAGCTAGGTCTTCGGGGAAGGGTCGGTCAATGCCCTAAAATGGTGTACGACGTCAGGATTTCCTGCCGATTTAAATTGAAGAGATATTCTCGCTTTTGCATTTGCCATATAACATTCCCAACGGCAACATGATTGATAATTTCTATTTTCTATGAAGTCTTACGTAAATGGTTAATTTAATTCACTTCCTTTGCTATTCGTTGCAATAAAAATACACCAAAACTATATTTCAAGAAACAAGTTTACATACATTAATCATTCTTGATAAAAAAAAAATAAGAAAAAAATAAAAATAAAAAAAAGGTCAAGAATTTATATTAATTTTCAACTCTACGAACACCCTCATGCTATGTATTATTAGCTTGCCAACTTCACAAGCATGAGGTTGATCATACAGCCGAAAACATAATACTAGTCTAATAACAAGTGACTCACGCACACTATGGTATATTAGTTACCAACAACTTCGCAACCTATGTGGGATAGAATGTTTGGTTAGAAAGTTGGGATAGTTCTCTATATTAAAGCAAGAGTTAGAGCATGAAACATCAAGGTAACAATTTTGATAACATGAAATTATATGTTGTTTTCGCTCTACTAATGAAAATTTGTAAATGTTTATGCATTATATTAAAAGAACCTGGGATTTTCTATAAGCGTTTACTTATGTTTATGTGGCTTATGTAGAAATCTATATATTGTTGAAGGAATTACGTCATTTTTTATGATACTTGCTTTGACATTAACTTATTGAAGATTGAAAATGTTTAAGCATTTGTATTAAAAGAACCGGTAAATTTTTGTAAGTGTTTGCTTATCTGAAATCATTCATTTATTTATTTATTTTATTATTTTTTTTTCAGCCGCATTTACTTATCTGAAATCATTTATGTAGACACATTTATATATCGCTGAATGCATTACTTATTGGGCCATGAACGTCAATGTATTTCTGTATGAACATTTTTTGAAGGCTCAGTGTGTACATAATTACTGTGTAATATATAGGTTCACAAATAGCTAGGCAAAGTTTAGACAAAAATGCTTATAAGATGAGCACTTGTGTCAAAACCTAAAGAGCTAGGGAAATCTTTTTGGATACATACAGCTTTGATAACTTATGGTATATGTAGTTATTGCTCTAAAAATGAAAAGAAAAATATGTATATATATACAAAATTTTAAGTGTATGGGTGTGTTTATGATCTTAATATAAGCAGCTAGCTAGGCAATCCTTTATAAACTTGAAGAAATTATATACAAGTTTTATTCATATAGAGTTGGTTGAAATTTTTTATAAGCATACAACAACTTGTATAATTGTATAGTAACTACATGTTCTTAGGACATTTTTAAGCATACAACAAGTAATAAGTTCAATTGTAAATTGTTCATCAATTTAGCCCAGAATTTTGGGTCAATAACCAATAGCTATTTTTCGAGTTGAGATCGATGGACACTCTAGAATATTTTTATATTATAAAACTTGTTTCGTTTGTTTTGGCCCACTTTAAAATCTCAAGTATGTTAAATAGAATAGTTATGTTAATATCTCTTATCAGGCAGCTAGAAAATCCTTTATATACTTGCAGATATTTTTTCAAGGAGCTGACTGGAAATATTTTTAAGCATATAACAAGAGTACAAGACATAAAAGATAATTAGACCCTTGTAGTGGCTCAAATTGCGTGGATGAAAACCACCATGTCATTATAAGACTAGTCTACTCTAAATTTAAATTTCTTACCTACTTTAACATTGTTATCTACTCTTCTTCAAGTCATCAAAGTGTAGTACCTGATCTATTAGCTCGAAAGATATGGGAAATCAGTTTGGATGTTGTGGTCCAACACTTTTTATGGTGCGTAACTCGGTTGGTTTCAAGCGAGAAATAAAACTCCCATGGTCTTTTAGGAGTTCACATAATGAATGTCATTTGAATTCGCCATGGTTGCAGAAAATATTTGGGAATATGGAGCATCGTTTAGCATGGACCTATATATGTTAATAAACATGTTCTTAACTTGCAAAAAATCAAGAGTTATTATAGATTTTCAGCAGGTCACTACGTCACAAATGTTTTTAACTTGCAAAAGAGTGAGTTGGCTAAAATACTATGCTAGACACATGTGCCTCACTTAGATTGTTTAGAAAACTTATTATGTGCATGTAACAAACAATTTATTTCTTCAACCAATGTGCGATTACATTTTTGGGTCATGAAAGTTGGAGTTTATCTATGTTTTCATACTTGTTTCAGCCCTTGGTTGTTTAGAAAACTTATTATGCCGATCGGTAAGCATGTTTTGAATGCTCAAATGTATAAATTTAAGTCATAAGGAAGTACAACCACAATGTCAGCATAAGACATATTTTTCTCCTATTTAAGATTACTTTGCTAGTTTACATCTGTTCATTTCTTCTTTTCAGGTCATCAAGTGTGGCTCGTCTTAAGATTATCTACCAAGAGATACAATATTTGTAGGTGGTTATGGCCATGATTTTTATAATCCTTCGTCGTTAGCGTGTAGCTCAGTTGGTTCCGGATAGGAAGTGAAACTTCTAATATACTTGCTCTTGCAGAGATTCTAGTAATAATTGTACTATAAACTCACGTGTGGTTTTCTCAAATATTTGGGGATATATATATAGTGTAGAGTACGGATCTATAGGTTTAAAAATCCTTGATTATTCTAACTCCAAGTATCATGATAATTGAAATAGTAGTTGTTGATTGTCACTATTGGTGTTGTATTTGTGTAAGATCACATTAAAAGAAAAAAAAAAGATAAGAGTTCATATTAGTTATCAGGTATTTCCTAGGGAATTAGATTTTTTCAACCTAACACACAGGGAGATATCTGAAGACATAATACTAATCTCAACCCATTTAACAGACATACACTTATGGTATATAAGTAACCAACAACTTCTATATTCTGCCAATGTGGGATAAAGTGTTTAGATAAAATGCTACAAAGTGTATTCAATTATTCATGAAAAACTGGTAAGAAGAGATGATGCAAGAGTTCCGTCATCACAACCTTTTTAATAATGTGAGTCATGTTATCATGTACGTGTGTATGTATATTATGTTTCACAATGTGATCATATTACCACAATCGGAATTGAATGAAGCATAATGTGAGTCATGCTATCTGTTCTATTCCAAAATCTAATATTGTGTGCAAGCGCACAAAGTATAGTTTCATCAAGTGAGTTCAGATATCCTTTTCAATCGACATAAACATAGATTGTTTTGCTCCATTATGAATGCATCTCCGTTAAGATTCCATTTTATTAGTAGACGTTAGACCAGGAAGTTTTGTCTACCTATTTCTCTCTACTTTCCAACTACATGTTCTTTGGACATATAGTGGCTTAAATTGTGTGAACGACCACCACAATGTCATCATAAGACAAATTTCTTTTATTTCCGATTGCTTCCTAAATTTAGATATGTTAGTTTCTTCTTTTCAAGTCGTCGAGTATGGCTCCTTTAAAATCCTTCGTCATAAGATATACAATATTTGTAGGAGGTTTTATGGCTAGAACTTTTAAAATCCTTCGTCAACGTGTAGCTCACACAACAACAAAAACTAGAAAGGGCAACAGGACTTTTGGTGAGGACAACCGTGTCCTCTCTAATGGAGGAAAATGTTGTAGTGTCAGTTGGTTTGTGATATGGGAGAATTTCATATCTCCTCTTTTTTTTCATTATTAATTTCGTATATATAAAAAAATACAACTATTGAATGCATTTTGTACAATGCTTTTAAATCATTATTTGGGTAAATATAAAAGTTTGAAGTTTTAGTTGTGGAGATCCTAAATATTCAAAGTCAATAAGAATCTAGACATGATAACTAAGATAGTAGTTGTTTGTCACCACCCTTGTCGAATTTGTATATAAGAGGAAGGGTGTGGTAACATTCACCCACATGCCATTTATATGTGGCAGCCAAAATGACATATCATTTGCATGTTACCACACCACACCCCCTATGCTATTTGAAATGTGAGTGAAGTCACCTTGCGCCAATTTCAATTATTATTATTATTATTATTATTATTATTATTATTATTATTATTATTATTATTATTATTATTATTATTATTATTATTATTACTATTATTATTATTATTATTATTATTATTATTATTATTATTATTATCTAGTTTTGGTGAGGCCTAAAAAGTGTGAAACAGCACGCAAACGGAATGTAAAACAAGAGAGGAGTGTTTTTGATGTGTGAATGTTAAATGTTAAATGTTAAATGTTGATGTGGCGTTGATTTGACACAACTACCTGATAAATGACATGTTATCATACTCCTTAGTCTAAAGGATATAGTGGCTATGAATAACTTAATGAAACACACACACACACACACACACATATATATATATATATATATATATATATATATATATATATATATATATATATATATATATATATATATATATATATATATATATATATATATATATATATATATATATATATATATATATATATTTAATTCCAAAACTATGCTAAAAATTGAATTTGTGTCCACAATCGAGTCAGGGAATTTGCAAATTACAATTTTGGTCATGTGCGACCGTGCTACTGCGCGACCCCATTGATAATTGGATATGTGGCATGACAAGGTACCATTCTAATCATTTGGTGACACACTTGTCACATTTTGAATGAGGTCGCACATTTGCCTTGCTTGACCGGCGGCTATGCGACTGTGCGACCCATTTAAAATGTGACGAGTGTGGGAATTTGCAACCGAGTAAGAGATTACATGAATGGTTAATTACTTAATTTAGTTCACTAGCTTCCATCTTCTATGTGTAACGATCGAAAACATTATAACTATGTATCAAGTAACAAATTTACAAACATTAATCCATATACATTATCACCATTTATCTGCACAGATGCTTTCCAATTTCAAAAATGTTTTAAGAAATAAGTTGCTTAATGCATTTCATTTGCTACGTAAAATGGCCAAAACAAAATTGAGTAATATGATTGTTACTCGCACTCTTTTTGAGCTTTTAGTCTTTTCTTAAATGACTTCAAAAACATTTTAACCCTTCTTAAGCTATGTGAAAGTGAAGATTAAAATTCTTTTCACCACAACATGTTTTATTAAAAAAAAAAAAAAAAAAAAAAAAAAAAAAAAAAAAAAAAAAGTACTAAAAAGGTTTGAAGTTGATATAAGTTTTCATGTATTGTAACGATCCCAAATCGTAACTTACGACAATTTAAGAAAGCAATAAACATGAAAACATTACACTATTCAAAGAACATATAGGCGACATAAACTAGTGTATATAACTTACCAAAAAGTTCTTTCTTCAATCAATGTGGGATAAAATGTTAAGATAAAAAGTTAGAAAACATTCTCCATGTTATATAAAAGATTTTTATTCACATCTTGGCTTCAGAGAAAAGATGTCAAAAATAAGAAAAGTGATGGGACTCGTAAGCATGAAATCATCAACAAATTGATTGAAATTGAGCTATAAATGGATTCAATAGTAGCAACGGAAGATGATAGAGAAGAACAAATTCACCTATTACAAGAACTCAATGACTTTGATCTTTTGGAGTACTAACCATCAATTTTCATTTTCTAGATATGTGGGACAAAATTTTATGATATAGTGTTAGAAAATGTCCCAAAGTCCTCGCCGAGTTCGTTGCCTCGGCTCCCCTGACTCCCTTGCTCAAGCCTGATAATGGGATTAGGCCAATCGCTGTAGGTGCTATTTGGAGGAGGCTGGTTTCCAAAGTAGCTATGCATAAAGTCAAGAAAAAGATGGCTGCCTATCTCGAGGATTTCCAGTTCGGGGTGGGGATCCCGAATGGGGCAGAGGCTGTGCTCCACAGTGCAAACAGGTACCTTAATTCTTTCCACTCAGACGGGGCTATGGCTATGCTTACGGTGGATTTTTCTAACGCATTCAACCTCGTGGATAGAACGGCTCTTTTACGGGAGGTTAGTCTGCGGTGCCCTTCGATTGCCCCTTGGGTTTAATTCCTCTACGCTCAACCTGCCAGGTTATATGTCAGAGATGTTTGCCTCGGGGCTACTACCGGTGTTCAGCAAGGGGATCCCCTGGGTCCTCTTCTTTTTGCTCTAGCTTTACACCCCCTTGTTCAGCGGGTCCAGGAATGTTGTTCCCTCCCTTTTCAGGCTTGGTACCTTGATGATGGCACCTTAATTGGTAACGCAGCTGAGGTTGCTAAAGCTTTAAATATTATTCAGACGGAGGGCCCTGTCTTGGGGCTTAAGCTTAACATCCAGAAAACCGAGGTTTTCTGGCCTTCCTGTAATGGCTTAAAGATGCAACAAGGTCTTTTTCCCGGGGAGATTGGGAGGCCGGATAGAGGGGTGAAGCTTCTTGGTGGGGCTGTCAGCAGGGATGAGGGATTTATTAGCGCCCTGGCGGTTAAAAGGGCCTAGCGTGCAGTAGAACTTATGAAGCGCCTTCCCCTTCTTGGGGACTCTCAAAGTGAGCTTCTCCTTCTACGCTCTTGTATGGGAGTTGCTAAGTTGTTGTTTGGGTTATGCACTTGTCAACCTTCTTGTTCTGATGAGGCAGTGGATGTGTTTGACAATGGGTTAAGGAGTGCTGTTGAAGATATCGTTACTTGTGGGGGCCCCTTTTTTGGTGACCTTCAATGGCGGGTTGCCTCCCTTCCTTTTCGCTATGGTGGGTTGGGGCTTCTTTCAGCGAAAGATGTCTCCTCATATGCTTTTGTTGCTTCCAGGGTTCAATCATGGGAGTTGCAGGATCATATCCTGCGTAACAGCGGAGTTTCTAGCCTTGACCCTGATTATGGGCAGGCGTTGGAGCGTTTGCATGCGTCCCTCCCAGATTTTGATTTCGGCGGTTTCACTAGTAAGGACACCGCCCCCCCCCCCCCCCCCAAAACCTTAGGAAACTTTGGCGAGTGCCCTCTACTGTAAAATCTCCAAGAATTTGAGAATGGACTTTGTTTTGTCCCCGCGACAGAAGGCTGTTATGGAATGTCTGCAGCAACCGCACACACATGATTTCCTTACCGTCATCCCCATTGAGGGGCTAGGGCAGCACATGTCTCCAATCGAATATAGGGCGATTCTTAAATATCGTCTAATGATCCTGTTGTTCCCAGTGGACGAGCCTTGTCCTGTGTGTCATAAGGTCGCCTTGGACAAGTTTGGGGAACATGCGGTGCACTGCAAAGAGCTCCCGGGGTTTAAGTACCGTCACGACTTGGTGCGGGATGTGTTGGTTGATGTCCTTCGGAGGGCGGGGATTTCGGCGAAAAAGGAAGCTCCCGTAAATTTCCTTACAGACCCTACTGAGGGAAGGTCCTCCCTGCGGCCCGCTGATGTTTTGGTTTTTGGATGGGCAGGGGGAAACATGCTTGTGTGGACCTCACTGGTGTGTCCCCCCTCGTTGATCTTCGGGGTAATGGGTTTACGGCTGGGCAAGCTGTTATGAAGGCTGAGACAAAGAAAGTGGACAAACATGATAAAGCCTGCTCCGAGAATCAACACGTGTTTGTTCCTTTTGCATTTGACACTTTTGGTTCCTTAGCCCCTGAAGCTGTGCGCTTCTTGGATCGGGTTTGTAAGATTGTTCGCAGCAATATATCGGCCCCGAGGGGTCACGATTATGTTTTCAGTAGAATAGGGTTTGCTATTCAGAAAGGGGTGGTGGCGCAACTTTTTGCCCGCTTACCTACCACCTTGATATAAATCCCAATAGTAAAAAAATAAGACAAAATGGTAAACTTTATTTAAAAGACTTCTATTGAGGAAAGAGAGAAAATTTCAGAGTTATTGAAAGTTGGTGAAAGAAAAATATGTTACTTGGTACTCCAAATTGAAATTCAGAAGCAAACTAGTTTAAGTGTTTAGAGCATGAAACATGAAGGTAACAACATGGAACTATATATTGTTATTGCTTTAAAAATGAAAGATGGCAAATGTTTAAGCATTTTGTATTTATAGAACGTGTGAAATTTTCTAAGTTGTTGGTTCACAAGTAGCTAGGGAAACCTTTATGGATACACACAACTTTAATAACTTATGTTATTTGTTGTTATTGCTTTAAAGATGAGAAAATATACAAAATTTTAAGTGTATACGTGAGTTTTTACTTGCAGAAATTATATACGAATTTTATTTATATGGAGCTGGTTAAATTTTTTTATAAGCATACAACAAGACGACAAGTGAACGTGTAAGAGATAATAGGGCCTGAACATAAATAAAGTTCAATTGTTCATCAATTTAGCCCAGACTATTGGGGATAGATACCAAAGTTTCTGGCCCAATAAATTGACCTTTTAGCTTAACTTTTAATACTCAGTTAGACCATTATATTAGTAAGGAACAATTTCTTTCTTCAACGAATGGGATAAATTGTTACGATAGAAGGTTAGAAAGGAAGAGATAATGCAGGAGTTATTCAGAGTTAGTGAGGAAAGATATGTTGCCTCGAAATCCAAATTGAAGTTTACGTGTTTAGAACACGAAACATATTGTTAACAACTTGAATAACATATAAGTATACATTATCACTGCTCTAAAAATGAAAGATTGCTAATGTTTTAGCGTTGTACCGTAAGACTTGCGACTTATTTAACAAGAAAATAAGGTTAACGTCTACCTTTTTTTTTTTTTTTTTTTTGTGGAGCCTATAAATTTTTTTGTTAGTTTTGGATGACATAGTTGCTCCTTTAATTGTTTAAATTGTCATAGTTGTAATTTCGTATTATCAGTATCGTGAGGGTCAAGATTGTTGTTTAAGGTCGTTTTCATAGTTTCAGAATCGTAAGGGTCAATATTGTTGTTTAAAGTTGTTGTAAGTCCACCTAAGCCCCTAGCATCCTGCTAGTTTTTATTTATGTGCAATATAATTGCCTTTAAAACAATGGTTGCTTAATTTCATCACATCAGAAATACTGAGCGATCTCCAATAAAAAAAAGAACAAAGGACAAAGAACGATAACAAAAAAAGTAAAAAAGATAAAGAATATATATTAAGGGCCTATTTGGTAGGAGCTTTTTGGGGGAGCTGTTAGCTTTTTGTTAAAAAATAATCTTCTTTAAAATAAATAGCTCCGTTTGGATACATTAACTTCAATCTTTTATTTCAAACAAATAGCTCTTAAATGAAAAGTTGATTCATGAAGCTTTTTAAATATTTTGAAGCTGTTAAAACTTTAAATTACTGATATACCCTCCAAACATTTGTTTACAATTACAGATATGTCTTTTTATGTCATTTTACATCTTACATTTACATATAACAGATAACTTACCAAACACTTTTATTGAAAAAAAGATACAGCTTGTAACTCATGTTAACAGCTTTGCAGTTTAGAGCTTACAGTTAACACTTTATAGTATACAGCTTACAGCTAATTTTGCCAAACATACCTTAACTCTCAGCTTTCTAATTTGATTCATGTTATGTATTATTAGCATGCAAACTTTTCTAAGCATGAACACAACCGTAGAGCTGAAAACATAATACTAGTCTCATCACAAATGAGTCGCGTACACTATGGCATATTAGTAACCAACAACTTTATTCTTCACTATGTGGGATAGAACGGTATGTGGGATAGAATGTTAGAATAAAACTATAGAGATGGCAATGGGCCAGGAAATTTCGAGGATTGCATTTCCCATCCCCATCTCCGTTTCACACTTCCATCCGCATCCCATCCTTATCCCATCCCCATCAGGGAATAGTTTTACATCCCCATCCCAATCTCTAATGGGAATCGGGGATCCCCGCGGAAATTCGGGGATTCCATCCTTATCAAGAAAACATAACAAAATAGACACAAGCTCATAAAAAATATAAAGAATTTGACCATAAAAGTGTCTCAAGAAACGGACATTACTCATACTTAAATTAACAACAATGTTAATCCAACTTTTAAGCATCATAAGATACTGAGACAACACATATAATGTAAAAATAACGCGCATTGTATGTGAGTATGTGGACAAAACAGTTGTTAAGTAATATACAATAATTAGTTTGTAATTCTTTATATTTTTAGGCTATTTGATCATTTAAGTATTACGCGTGTATATACATTACATGTCAATACTCAAATAAATATACATGTGAATATTGTATGGATATACATATATTTTTTATAAAAAGATGGGGCCGGGTTCGGGGATTGATGTTATTCCCATCCCTGCCCCATACTCGATCACGTAATTCAGGAATTCGCCATCCCGTCCTCATCCCCGATATAATATTAAATGTATTTATTTACATGGAAAGCAAGAGATAATGCAAGAACTCGTGAAAGAAAGATAAGTAACTTGGAACTCCAAATTAAAGTTCAGAAGCAACCAAGCAAAGTTTTCGACGACAAACAACGCTTATGTCAAAATCTAAAAGTATGCACCTATGCAATCCTTTATTGTTGATAACATAAGTCATATGTTTTTATTGCTCTAATATGAACTGTTATTCAAGTTTAAAATTGAGATTCGGCTAAATGAATTACGAGCTCAATCATGTGTTTGGGTAAAGTATGTCTATATTTTGATACTTGGGTTTAGCTCAAGCTGGTTAATATCTCAAAATTCTAAAATACTACTTATATTAACATCTTATATTGAGTGGCTTTGATAACGTAGCCATATGTTTCTATAGGCTTCCAAAGGTGATGTTTGGCGCAATGGACTAGGCCGTAGCTGAGACTTATATTATTAGCTTTAAAGCTAAAGTTTTATAAAGTTGTTTAGTGAATTAATTGTAGCTAAAGCTTATTTATATAAAATTACATAAAAATACATTAAATTAAGTTCATATATATTTTCAGCTTTTATGTGATAATTTAATATTTTTTAAAAGGTACTTAAGTAATTTAAGTAGCCATAAGCTCCTTTCTATAAACTTGGGCTTATAAAGGCTTAAGTCTTATTTTATAAGTCATAAGCCTCCATAAGCCTGTGTGACAAATGAGACTTATTTTATAAGCCGGATTATTTTAAAAGCTCAAGCCTCGATAAGCCTCCATAAGATCTGTTATTATTTTTATTTTATTTTATTTTTCTCTAATCCGTGTGAAGTTAAAAATTAAACTGATCTCCACCAAAACATATTTTAGAGTACCAAAAATTAAAGGAAAATTTTAAGAGTTCATATGAGTTTTCTGATAATAAACAACCAGCGGGATTTTTTTCAACCTCATGGTGGTATATTATCAGAAGACATAATACTAGTCTTAATACATTTAACACACATACACTTATAGTATATTAGTAACCAACAACTTCTATCTTCGGCCTATGTAGGATAACATGTTACGAAAAAAGTTAGAAAAGGTCTAAGTAATAGTAAGAAAGAGTTATTAAGAAATTAAGTTACGCTACCTGGAACACCAAATTGAAGTTTAGAAGCAACTAGTTTATGTGTTTGGAGCACGAATCATAAAGTGGGCAGCTTCGATAACTTGAAATTATATGTTGCTATTGCTCTAAAAATGAAAGATTGCAAATTTTTAAGCGTTATTGTGATTTCATAAAGAGAAAATGGGTAAGGGATTATCATAATAGAAAATGATCAACTTAACTTTATTGTGGTAAAATTAAGTTTCATTTTTGTATTAAACTGTCTGAACATTTTATAATATACACTCAAGTTTTTCAAGCTGATCTCAAGCTTCAATTGAATTTTTCAAGCTAAACTCAAGCCTGGATGATTGAAGCTCGTCAAGCTATCAAGCCAAGCTCAAACCTAACTTATAAATTTCAAGCCAAGCTCAAGCCATGTTATGATCGAGCTCGGCTCGACTCGATTACACCCCTACACATTCGCATTGACATTACATAAATGGTTAATTTACTTCAATTCCATATGCTATGTTTAATAATCGAAAACATTATCACTATATATCAAGCAAAAAATTTACATACGTTAGTCCATATACATTATAACCATTCTCATATATGGGCACATAAAGTGGTCTTTTCCAATTTCAAAGATGTTTTAAGAAATAAGTTGTTTAATTCATTTCATTTGCTATGTATAACGATCATAACAAAATTGAGTAATATAATTGTTACTCACACTCTTTCTCAATTAGTCATTCTTAACTGACGTCAAAAATACATTTACTTCTTAAGCTATGCGTAACGAAAGATTAAAACATTTTCCACCAAAACATGTTTATATAATAAAAGGAAATTGTAGAAAAAAAGTTCGAAGCTCATACAAGTTTTCATGGATGACATATCATGGAATTCTTACAAGTTATCTTTACAAATTTGTTGAACTTGCAAAGACTCAGAAATATCATTCATGAGAATACTGTACTATTCCAAACACATATAACGTAAATAGACTAGTGTATATAACTAACCTACAAGTTCTTTCTTCAATCAATGTGGGACAAAATGTTAAGATTAAAAAGATAGAAAAGTCTTCATGTCATATAAAAGATTTTTATGTACATGGAAAGTAAGAGATATATTACAGTGTACCATCCTAAAAGCTGTCTCTGAATATCCTATGATCGATTCTAACAACACGCAGCAGCTAGAGATGATGCTCAGGTTATTTGATGTCGGTTTAAAGCTTTCTTACGGCTAGCTCACTTCCAACATATACGATCATGTTTAAAGTGACTAATAGGCTTTAGTGTCATTATCAAAATATCTTAAACACATGAAATAAACAATTTCAAACTTCTCCCATTCCGATTCAAGCACAAAGGCACTTGATATTTATAAACAAATGTAGTAATGAAGCATAACTAGAAGAATATTGATACTTCAAAATCCAATACCATTCATATGAAAAGTCCTGCTTGTAACTTAAACATGGAACTCATAATCGAAACATATTTAGAAGGTACTTTTAAAAAATATCCATAAGTACGTTACATCTTTTACCAAATAAATACGAAAACTTAATAAATCGAAATAGATTTAAAACCTTCAAAAAATAGCAATACATTAGTGTTTTATAGAAACCATTTACTCCATAATTCACAACTACCTGAAATATTACACATATACCCGGGTCCCGAATATCGGTTTTAACCGGGTCTTGGCCGGATATAGCTGGTTCTTACCGGGACTTGGCCCGAATAACTGGTTCTAGCCGGGTCTTGGCCGGAATGGCCGGGTTCTGGCCGGAATATCCGGGTCTTGGCCGGTTATTGGCGGGTTTAGTTCGTATTGTGGTGGTTTTGATAACATAAGTCATATAGTTTTATTGCTATGATATGAACTGTTATTTTGAATACTAAGATTTGGCTAAAAATGAATTACGTACTCGATCATGTGTTTGGGTAAAGTATGTCTATATTATGATACTTGGTTTTGGCCCAAGCTGGTTAATATCTCAAAATTCTAAAAGAAAACTTATGTTAACATCTTATATAAACGTAGTCATCATATGTTTCTATTGGCCTCTGAAATATGTGTTCCTTACTAACTTGTGTGAAGTGAAATAATTAAAAAGGTCTCCACCAAAAACATGTATTAGAGTACCAAAATAAAAGAAAAAGTTAAGAGTTCATATGAGTTTTCGGATACCACAGAATCCACAAGATATTTTTTCCAACCTGATGGATGATGAAGTACCCGAATACATAATTGTGGTCTCAACTTATTTAACACAAGTACACTTATGGTATATATGTAACCAACAACTGTTATCTTTAGCCTATGTGGGATAGGGTTGACAAGATAAAAGGCATGAAATGTATGAGCTTAAAGAAATACGTATTGTATTCCACTTATGTTTGTTATTTGTAGCGACGAAAAACATTGTGGTAACATTATAAAAAATCATTTTTAATAAAGCAAGCTCTAAATTTTTCCATGGATGGAAAATAGAAAGTGATGTTTAAATATGAAAAGTCTCACAAACAAAAATCATGTGTGAGATTCCTCAATTGGTTAGTTTATGTCACTTTCATTTGCTTAAACTACTTTCTGATAATTATATGTCCTTAGGATATAGAATGGCGTAAATTGTGTGAACAAGAATATCATCACAAGACAAAGGTTTCTTTTATTTTCGATTGCTTTCCTAATCTATATTTTTTCATATCTTCTTATCAAGTCATTAAGTGTGGATCCTCTTAATATTATAGCTCGTAAGATATACAATATTTGTAGCTGATTGTGGCCAAGACTTTTAAAATCCTTTCATAATCGTGTAGGTCACTTGGTTCCGGATAAGAAATGATACTTCTAATATTTTGTCTTGCGGCATTATAATTTGTACTCTAAACTCGGGTGGTGGTTTTCTCAAAGATTTGTCAATATAGAGCATCGTTTAGTATGGACCTATGGGTTTAGACATTCTTTAATATTTGAAGTGGATAAGTATCTAAACATGATAATTGGGTATAGTAGTTGTTGAGTGTCACTATTGTTGTTGTATTTGCGTAATATTACATTAGAACAAATATATATATATATGGCCGTAGATGAAGACATTGTATTCCAAAATGATAACTCGTTATTTTAGACTTAATTTAATAATGTAAAAATATATGGTTCAAATATGTTCATTTCTTAGATGTTTTTTTATGTGTATGTTAGTATGTACGTAATATCTAACGAGATAAATGATATCTGTTGAAATACATTGTACGTGGATTTATTAGCTCATTTTAATAGCAAATTTTATTCAAAAATCGAAATATAATGTTATTTTAGACTTAATTAACAATGTAAAAAAACGTATGACAGTATTTCCGTATTTTGTATTTCCTTTCTAATTTTGGCTTAATTATTTGTCAAAGAGTTTGCTTAATCTACCACATTAGCAAACCTTCGATAAAAAAGAATAAAGAACGATAACCGAGAAAAGTAAAAAAGATCAATAATTCATATTAATTAACCCATATGTGATTTTCCATGCTATGTAATGTAAACGAACATGAACGGAGCCTTGTTCATTTTCGTTCATTTAATTTTAACCGGACAAATAAATGAACACGAACGTTTAAATGGACGAATTTTCTTGTTCATATTCGTTTATTAAGAAAATGAGTTGTTCATGTTCGTTTATAGAGACTAACTAATAGGCCGGCTTTAATGTCATTATCAAAATATCTTAAACACGTGAAATAAACAATTTCAAATTTGTTATTAATTAGGATCATTTCCCATTCCAGAAACTTGCTTGGCCGGAATAGCCGAGTCTTTGCCAGAATATCCGGCTCTTGGCCAGAGTAGCCGATCATTGCCGAATATAACCGAGTCTTGGCCGGTTATAGCTGGGTCTAACGGTTTTGGTGGGGTTTGGTTCATATTGTGGTGGTCTAACCGCCATATGGAAGTTTTCAAGATCATCCATCTCCTTTCTTCTTAGCACCAACTTTTGCTCCTTGTGTTTTAAACCAGTTTCTTTTGCTGTGACACTTTTCAAATCGGCTTCATTGATAAAAAAAAGATTTATGATACTAGTGTTAAAACATGCATCATTTCAACCCAAATTATTGGGCCTATGTCTAGTACCCATCTTCATCTACTTTTCTTTTTTTCCCCAAAAATGAAAATTGGACAAAGTCAAGAGTTCATATGAATTCTCGGTCACTCGCCAACAAATTTTTTTACTTGCAAGAGATTGAATTGGCTGAAAACATTATACTAGTTCTCAATACATTTAACACATGTACACTTATGGTTTATTAGTAACCAACAACTTCTATCTTCAGCCTATGTGGGATATAGTGTTAAGATACAAGGTTACAAAATATCTTCACAAATAAGGATAAGAATGAGAAAGAGATAATGAAAGTGTTCTTAGCACTTAGTGAAAGAAAGATATGTTACATGGAACTTCAAATTGAAGTTCAGAAGTAACTAATTATTTATGTGTTTATAACACGAAACATAAACTCAACGGCCTAGATAAAAGAAACTATGATGATTTTTTCTAAGAAAAAATGATTAGCGTTTACTTATCTGAAATTGTTTGTATAGAAATCTATATGCTATTGTATATGTTAGGTGTTCAATTCATGAATGCAAGATCGTACATGTATATATTTTGCATGTTGCTTGTTAATAAGATGCATTTTTACGTATCTATAGAGTCTACACCAAAACATGTTTTAGAGTCCCAAATTGAGAGAGAGAGAGAGAGAGAGAGAGAGAGAGAGAGAGAGAGAGAGAGAGAGAGAGAGAGAGAGAGAGAGAGAGAGAGAGAGAGAGAGAGAGAGAGAGAGGAAAAAAATTGAGAGTTTATATGAATTTTCGCTAATCACAAGGTTACCAGATTTTTTCAACCTGGAAACTGGTGAAATTCACGAAGACATAATACTATTCACAATACAATTAACCTGCATACATTTGAGGTATATAACTAACCAAGAACTTGCTTCTTCGGCCAATGTGGGAAAGAGTGTTAGGATAAAAGGTTACACAATATATCTTCATTTGGTGAAAGAAAGATATGTTACATGGAACATCAAATGAACTTTAGAAGCAACTAATTTTATGTACAATAAAAGAAAGAAAATGATATTCACCGGTAATAGCACACACGACGTTTGGTTTACAGTTGGTCTAAAACTAGAATGAATGCAGCAAAAATAAACTCTATTTATAGGATGACTAACTAGTATTTTTAATCATGATGAGTAAACAAACACGAGATGTTGACTACTTAAATTTCTTCCAATTCTTGAGAAAATGGCAATGCTTGGATCCGCATTTTTTGTCCTTGGTTAAATATAACAAATTCTGGCCATCTTTAAAAACAAATATTATCAAAAAGGTAGCTAAAATTTAAACCCATTTAGCCATCATTATTGCAAAAACATGTATGATACACTAAAAGATATACAACTTCCAATTCAAGGACGACAAAGGGACTAACCAGTAACGAACCATAACAAATACGACAAAATCCAACACCATTCATTTGAAAAGTCCGTCCTACTTGTAACTTAAATGTAGTGGAACTTAATCATAATCGAATAACTAGTTTCGTCGTCTTTACAGGTAGCTAGAAGAATATATCACAACTAACTGAAATATTACACATACACCCGGGTCTTGGCCCGAATATTCGGTTCTAGCCGGGTCTTTGCCGGAATGGCCTGGTTTTGGCCTGAATATCCGGGTCTTGGCCGGATATAGGCAGGTTTAGGCCGGGTTTCATTCGTATTGTGGTGGTTTGATAACATAAGTCGTATGCTTTTATTGCTACGATATGAACTGTTATTTTGAATACTGAGATTCGGCAAAATGAATTACGTGCTCGATCATGTGTTTGGGTAAAAGTATGTCTATATTATGATACTTGTTTTGGCCCAAGCTGGTTAATATCACAAAATTCTAAAATACTACTTATATATGTTTCTATTGGCCTCTGAAATATGTCTTGTGTGAAGTTAAGAATTAAAAGGTGTCCATCAAAACATGTTTTAGAGTACGAAAATAAAAGAAAAAAGTTTAGAATTCATATGAATTTTCTGATATTGCATGACTCTTCGGATTTTAACCCGCTTGATCATGAAACATTAGAAAACATGATACTATTCTCAACATATTTAACTCACATACACTATAGTATATTAGTAACCAACAACTTATATCTTCGGCCTATGTGGGCTAGGTGTTAAATAAAAGGTTTGAAAATGTATGAGCTTAAAAAAATACGTTTTGTAATCAACATACGTTTCTTATTTGTAGCGACGCAAAACATTGTGGTAACATTACAAGTAAACCATTTTAGTTTAAACCAAGCTCAAAACATTTCATAGAAGCAAAATATAAATCAACATAAGTTTCTTATTTGACTTAATTAGTGGTAAATAACATTCAACACCCAGCGAGATTGGGTATATTGTTGTAGTGGTGAATCACATTACTCAATATCGCAACAAACTTATTGATTCTCAAATTCTATTATTTATCAATTGGCTTTCAAAATATTCTTTCCTTTTGCACCATGTTAACTTAATGACTAAACTGATTTCGCTAAAACATGTTTTATAGTGAGTACTATGAAAGATAATAAAAAAAGATTGAGAATCATATTAAGTTTCAGACTTGATACCTTAGCTAGTAAGAAGATAGCATAACTGAAAACACAATGCTATTCACAACATGAGTTTCTCAAGTATGCTATGGTATATTAGTAACAAATAATTGTTTTCTTCAACCAATGTGGGATAAAATGTTACGAGTGAATTTGAAAGTTGAAAATGGTCTCCATCTTCTTATATAAAAGATTTTCATGGAAAGAAAGAGACAATGCAAAGAGTTATTAAAAGTTGTTGAAAGAAACATATCTTGGAACTTAAGATTGAATTTTAGAAGCAAACTAGTTTATGTGTTTGGAGAACTAATCATATACGCTTTGGACGATAACGTGAAGTTGTATGTCGCTATTGCTCTAAAAATGAAAGATTGCATATGTTTAAGCATTGAACCAAAACAACTTGTGATTTTTTCTAAGAACAAGCGGTTAGCTTTTACTTATCAAAGATCATTTGCGAAGAAATTTTTTACAGTGTTAAAGTAATTTTGCATTATGATAGCCGTGGGTTGCGTAGCAAACTTGATCATTAATGCTGATCATTACACAATTTTGCATACATAGATATAATCTCTTCATGAAATTACATATTAACACGAAGCAAAATGAATAAGACAATATTTGTGATTAACTTATTTGATTAAAAAAGTACATATCAATCTTGGTAATGAATAATACTACCTCCGTCTCAAAATTATAGTCCCCTTTTGATTTTTTCGGTCTTTCTTTCTCAACTTTGACTTTAAATATTTTTGTTTGTGTTATACAATAGTTGATGAAAATTATACCAATGAAAAATACATTTAAAACTCAATCCATTCATATATTTTGCATTAAGTATTATGTAATATAAACAAAAATATTTAAGGTCAAAGTTGAAAAATAAAGACCGAAAAAGTCAAAGTGGACTATAATTTTGGGACGGAGGGAGTAGCGTTTTGACTATCAAAGTTTTGACCACTAATATTACCTATTTTGTCTTCAACTCTACTTTCTAACTAAATGTTCGTAAGACATATAGCGGCTTAAATTGCGTGAACCGACAAACACAATGTTATCATAAGGCATATTTTCTTTAGCTCGGATTGCTTTCCTAGTATAAAATAAAATTTGTCTCATCTTAATTTTAGCTAGAAAGATATGACAAATTTTGCATAAAATTGTGATCTAAGATTTTTATAACTTTGCTTAAAATTTTGCATAAAATTCTGAAATTGTGACGTGTAAGTGAGTTGGTTACAGATGATAAATAAGGCTTGTAAATCCTCGGTCTTTAAGATATTTTCATAATACGTAAACTTTCAACTCACTCGTGGTTTCCTCAAAGATTTGGGAATCTCAAGCTCGAGCACGCATCATTTGGTTTAGAAATCCTTGAATATTCAAAGTCAATAAGTATGTAAACAGGAAAATAGAGATAATAGTTGTTGATCATAACTATCGTTGTTGTATATGTGTAAGATCACATTCGAACAAAAATATGTACATTAGTAGATAAAAATAAGATATTCCAAAGGATATCCTCGTAGTGAATTTTTAACTATGACTAAAAACATGTGCATTTATATATGATTATGACAAAAATATGTCCATTCTATGATAAGTGTATGAATTATCTATAAGAGGTTTATGTTGGTTTTAGAGAACCCAATTAAAAGAAAAAAAGTTGAGAGTTTATATGAGTTTCCGAATATTCCTAAATTAGCCGGGGTTTTTCAACCTGGCTAATGCAAGAATATACGAAGACATACTATTTGTCTCAACACATTTAACACACATACAATTATGGAATATAACTAATCAACAACTTCTATCTTGAGCCTATGTGGGATAGAGTGTTAGAATAAAAGGATATAAAATATCTTCCTTACAAATGGTAAGAAGGAAATAATTTAATAGTTCTTAACATTTGGTGAAAGAAAGATTTCTAGCATCTTGGATAACATAAACCGTGCATGAATCTTTGGAAAACACACCTGCTTATTGAGATTTGAGGACCTTTCCATTATTCCATACTAGGGCTCGCTTCGTTACAAGAGTGTCATCGTATGTGAAATCGAGTTCTCGAAGAATAAGAAAGACATTATCAAGATTTATAAAAGGGTCAAACGGGTAAATGATGTAAAATATTATTGTTATACTTATACAGTAACTTTTTATATATATATATATATATATATATATATATATATATATATATATATATATATATATATATATATATATATATATATAGTTCTTGGTATGTATATACCCAATTACATCTTCCACATTTTGTAGTTTTGGCCGTTGCTCTTTAATCTAGTTTTAAATATGAATCGTTGTAAGTGAAAAGGTTATTATTTCGCTGGTTTAGATTATACCATTAATGTGTTCATGATGTTTTTCGATATCAGTCAAATTCATAAGATGAACAAAATAAATAGATATTAGTGACTAAATGCACAAACAGTTGATGAAGTAATAATTAAGTACTTTGGCTTGATTGATATTGTCTAACGTGTGAGCGTATGGTTCAAGACTCACGAATGCGTTTCCACTCAATAGGGATCTCTTTGTTCATATGAGTGTGTTGAAAACCTTGATATTCATATTTTAACAGTGTATAGATTGGTACTCCGTAGTATATTTTAAGAGTAAGTGTTGTTATTAGTTTCATTAGTAGAAACTTAAGAAAAGTCAAAGAACATTTGAAGATACGGTGAGTAAAAATGTAAAATACATAAACTGAAGATTGCAAATGTTTAAGTGTTGTTATAAGTTTCTTATAAGTGAAATAAGGTAAGCGTTTACTTATCACAATATGGTGTGATCAGCTTACGTTTGCTATATGTAATGACCGGTAATATTTGAAGTAAAAGATTAAAATGGTCTCCACAAGAACATGTTTTATGGTAAAGGGGTTAGCGTTTACCTATCGTTAGTGTATAAATCAATATATCGTTGAATGCATTATGTTTTCGGGTCAAGGATGTTAAAGTATTTATGTATTTCGATACTTGTTTGTTAAAATCTTACTTATGTTGAAAAGAGTATTTATGTTGACATCTTTTAAAAAACCAGCTAGGCAATCCTTTATATAGTTGCAGTCTTGCCGATAATAGGGTTTTATTATTATTATTATTATTATTATTATTGTCATTATTGTTATTATTATTATTATTATTATTATTATTATTATTATTATTATTATTATTATTATTATTATTATTATTATTATTTTATTTTATTTATTTTTTCCCCCTTATTTTTGCCAAAGAGTGAGCCTTGGTCTTTTAAAATCCTAGCCAAATTGCATAAATTTGATGTCCGAGCGGGTAACTCACTTGGTTCCAAATGAGAAATAAGATTTGAAAAATCCTTGTTCTTTTAGATATTTTCATGATAAATGTACTTTAAACTTGCACGTGGTTGTGAAAAGATTTGGGAATATAGAGCATTGTTTAGTAAAGATTATGAACAGAAATCCTTGAATATTCAGAGTCGATAAGTATCTAAGCATGATGATTGACATATCGTTGTTGTGTATATGTAAGACCACGTTAGAACGAAAGTATATATGGCACTGAAGATATTCAAATCCTGGCTATGAACATTTAACTATTAAAATATGTTAATGTCATTAAAGGTTTTGATATGTGTATAAATTATCTAATAAGATTTATGTTGGTTGTTGATTGTTGAGTTAGATTGAACGTGTATTTATTTTGCACGTTGTGTTTTAACCAAAAAAATTAAGATACGCTTTTACATTTCAGTTGTTTCTTTATTAGCTTTCACAATTAGTTTTCCTTTATTTGAAATAAAAGATTACAATGGTCTCCACCAAAACATGTTTTAAAATACCAAATTGTAATTAAAAATTTAAGAGTTTATATGAGTTTTGGAGAAAATACGAACCTCATAGATTTTTTCAACCTAAAAGATTACGAAATTCCCGAAACATAATACCAATCTCAACACGTTTAACATAGGTACGCTTATGGTATATAAGTAACCAACAACTTCTATCTTCAGCCTATGTGGGATAGAGTGTTAGGATAAAAGGTTAGAAAATATCTTCAAAAAAAAATGGTAAGAAAGAGATAATTCAAAAGTTCTTTACATTTGGTGAAAGAAAGATTTGTTACTCGAAACATCAAATATTGATAATAATGAGTCTGGGCCAAAATTCTGGAAACTAATTGTTTAGCATTAGTTCGATGTTCCTTAACTTCTCCATTGTTTTATTTTTGGCAGGTCAATTCTCAGTTAATATCACCTTTGCTTTATCATTCACACCCACCATATGCAAGTGTTCAAGATTATCCATCTCCTTTCCTCTTAACACCAACTTTTCCTCCTCGGGTTTTAAACCAGTTTCTTTTGCAGTCACGCGTTTCAAATCGGATTCGATGATTAAAAAATAAATGTTTTGATACTAATGTTGGTAAAACATTATGAAAAGAAGCATACTAGTGTAGATGTGGCAAAATGGTGGGTCATACACGTTGAGTAAGGATGAAAACGGGTTCGTTTTGAATGGGTCAGTTTTATATGTTAATGTGTGTAGAATTTAACCTCCTAGTAAGTTGCCCATTTATTTAAATAAAACTTTTTCTTTTTTTTTCTTTTTTTAGTTTACAAGTAAGTGTACACTTATAGAAGTGCTCAGGTAATAGATCTTGAAAGTTTACATCAAGCTCGAGAGGTTTTAGATCGTGGAGAGTTTATATAATTGGTTAAAGACTCTGGCATGGAACCATGTGTGGTCATGTATTTTACCTTCCCTGAGATCACCTTTTTGTGCATCTCTTAGATAGGGTGTTAATCATTCATGCTCTCTAATTTGAGGATCTCTTTAGTTTCGTTTTATATCTAACTTGCCGAGCTCTTTATTCTGTCAACTCAATTTCAGAATATCAAAGAAAAAAACGTATGATTCGCTTTCAGGGAAACAAGCATTCAGTAAATTGTGTGCCTTGGATATACCAAAGGTAGCGAAATTTCTAAAAGCACAGCAGACCCTACTCATAGAGTCTACATACACGCAAATGCATTTGTCCTAAGTTGATCAACCTCCCAATATCCATTAATAATTCTGCAACACTTTTATCGTAAACACGTGAAATAAACTCATACAATTTCAAACTTGTTATTGGTGATCATTTCCTCCAATTCAAGGATGACAAAGGGACTAACCAGAAACTATATTTATAAACAAATGCGCGCAGTAGAAGAATATTGATACTGCAAAATCCAATACCATTCATTTGAAAAGTCCGTAGTGGAACTCATGTTGGAAAAATGGTTTACAAAATGAGTTTTTGTAAAACTTTGGACATAATTTAATGTATGTATATGTTACATATATTTATGTTTCTTGGTGGCGTTTTGTTCTCCTCCAAGAGAGCTTCGTAACAAGCTAAAGTATGTCCAAAATAGAGCTATGATGAATGAGATATCGTGTCTCAAAGTGAGGCACGTGAAACACAAAATTGGAAAAGTCCCACATCGCCCAAAACAAGAAGTGAAGGCTTGTTTATAAGGAATAGTTGGTATTTGCTTTCAAATTCCTTTAGGTGAGCTATGCTCCGATTGTGGGATTTCTGGACCAAAATGAGTTCGAAGCTACTGAACTCATGCGAGCCCGCGCGACCTGCGGACACGAATGCAGCTCCGAAACCTCGCCTACGTGCTAGTTCGGGCAGTTTTTCCAAGTTTCTGTAAATCTATTTTTAGGAATAGATTTAGACTTTGTGAACAAGTTTTACAGAATATTTGTGTTAAGTTAAAAAGATATCAAATCGTTTTTATTGATTAACAGATTTGAGTATATCTTTTATTTTTAGCTGATACTTAGTCTTGATGGACAAGATAGGGTTTCACTATAAATATAACCTATTCTCATTCAGTTTCGAACATAGGAAAAACGCAGCTCTTTATTGCAGAATTCCAGCATCCCTTCGATCAGAAGCACACAAGAATTCGTGACCTTTCAGGCAAGTAAGTCAAGTCCGGCTGTACAACAGCTTTGAACGTTGTACCCTGGGAAACAGACGGCGAATCTGTTTTAAGGGAATCGTGTTTACACGAGCCTCGTTCCACGACTTTTACTGTTTTATTTATTTATCGTTATAGTGTCTGTCTTCATCTTCTACTCCTTGCTGTCTGTATTTAATTTTCTGTTTTTCTTTTCTGTTATTTAATCTTTGTAATCTGATTTTATAAATAAAGTGTTCACCGTTTCCCACAGTCTTAAAACAGATTCGGTTTAACCGAATTTAAACACTTTGTTAAAATCGGATTAATTATTTTAACAGATTTATAAACTGTTTTCTATCGAGACCTTGTTGAGTTTCTTTGGAAATCAGTTTTAATTAAACAGATTTAATTTACAGATTTGGTGTACAGATCTATAACGTTTTTTTTTTAAGCAGTTGTTCTAATCAGTTTATTGAAACCAAGATTGAGTTTCTATTAACTGATTTATCGAAACCAAGATAGAGTTTCGTTGAGTCAGATCTGGTACAAGTAGATACCGATTTGCAACAGTTTGTTTAACTGTTTGTGTTTGATTTTCAGGATGACAAACACTACTCCTCTTGGGACTACTACAGTGAATGGATCTGGTGCGCCAGTTACCAACACAGTTCTTAATCATGCTGAGAAACCAGAGAAATTCAATGGGCAGAATTTTAAGAGGTGGCAACAGAAGATGTTCTTTTATCTCACTACTTTGAACCTTGCGCGGTTCTTAAAAGAGAACGCACCTCAAGTGGAAACTCCTGCTGAAGGTCAATCCTCTAATCAACAGGCTGTGCAAGCCTTGGAAGCATGGAAGCATTCAGACTTTTTGTGTCACAACTATGTTCTGAATGGTTTGGTTGACTCTTTGTACAACGTGTACTGCAAGACCAAGACTGCCAAAGAATTATGGGAGTCATTGGAACGCAAGTACAAAACTGAGGATGCTGGTACAAAGAAGTTCGTGGTAGCACGCTTTTTGGATTACAAGATGGATGATTCAAAGAAAGTGATGAGTCAGGTTCAAGATCTGCAGATTTTGCTACACGACATTCATGCTGAAGGAATGACTTTGAGTGAAACTTTTCAAGTTGCTGCTATCATTGAAAAGTTACCTCCAAGCTGGGTAGAATTCAAGAACTACCTGAAGCATAAGCGAAAGGAGATGAGTGTTGAAGACTTGGTTGTTCGTCTTCGTATTGAAGAGGACAACAAGCTGGCTCAGAAAAACACTTATACGCCTGATTCTGCCAAGGCAAATTTGGTTGAGCATGCTTCGTCATCTTCAAAGTCTCATGTCAAGGGAAAAGGCAAGGGCAAAGGAAAGAATGACAAGAAGGGCAAAGGGAAGTCTGAGTACCTTGCTCCTAAAGCTGCAATTGTGAAACCGCAGTTCCAAGGGGTGTGTTTCAATTGTGACCAGCCAGGTCACCGTGCTGCTAACTGTAAGATGCCGAAGCGGGTGACTCCACGCGAGGCAAATATGGTGAATGATGTGGACATGATTGCTATGGTTTCTGACGTCATTGCCATGATCTCTGAAGTTAACCTGGTAGGTTCAAACAACAGGGAATGGTGGGTTGATACTGGGGCTACCCGTCATGTGTGTGCTGATAAGAGTATGTTTCACTCTTTCAGAGCGGTTGACAATGGAGACAAGTTGTACATGGGCAACTCTGCAACTGCTGATATCAAGGGCGAAGGAGATGTAATCCTGAAGATGACATCCGAGAAAGAGCTCAAGTTGACTAATGTCTTGTATGTTCCAGAAATTCGCAAGAATCTTGTGTCTGGTTGGCTGTTGAACAAGTTTGGTTTTCGTCTTGTTTTTGAGTCTGATAAGTTTGTTCTTTCTAAGAATCAAATGTATGTTGGTAGGGGATATGCCCTGAATGGTATGTTTAAGCTCAATGTAATGGTTGTTAAGAATGATATCAATAAAATGAATTCTTCTGCTTATTTGATTGAGTCTTCTAATGTGTGGCATGGCCGTCTTGGACATGTAAATTTTAATTCAATGCGCCGTTTGATTAAATTTAATTGCATACCTAATTTCCATATTGACTCAAAATATAAATGTGAAACTTGTGTTGAAGCCAAACTTACAAGAGCATCTTTCAAATCGGTTGAACGAAAAACCGAACCACTTGATATGATACACACTGACATATGTGATTTGAAATCACTACCCACAAAAGGTGGCAATAAGTACTTTATCACGTTTATTGATGATTGTACAAAGTATTGCTACGTTTACTTGTTAAAAAGTAAAGATGAAGCTATAGACAAGTTTGTTCTATACAAAAACGAAGTTGAGAATCAACTTAATAAGAAAATCAAGGTTGTACGAAGTGATAGAGGAGGTGAATATGTGTCTCCATTTGCTGATCTATGTGCGAAACATGGAATCAGACATGAGTTCACTGCTCCTTACTCACCTCAACAGAACGGTATTGCCGAAAGGAAGAACCGTACCTTGAAGGAAATGGTTAATGCCATGTTGATAAGTTCTGGTTTAAACCAGGACATGTGGGGGGAAGCCATTCTAACGGCTACTTATCTTTTAAATAAGATACCTCGTAAGGAAAAAGAAGAGACCCCTTATGAACTATGGATGGGAAGAAAACCATCATATCAGTACTTACGAGTGTGGGGGTGTCTAGCAAAGGTAGCTATACCTACTCCCAAGGCCCAAAAGATTGGACCTAAATCTGTGGATTGTATATTCATCGGATATGCTAGGAATAGCAGTGCTTATCGTTTCATTGTACATGATTCGAAAAATCCGGATATACAAAAGGGTTCTGTAATGGAATCAAGGAATGCTTCCTTCTTTGAAGATATATTTCCTTGTTTAACAAAGGAAACTGGAAGTTCATCTAGAATAGATGACAATGTTGTCCAAGATAAGAGACAACGAGATGATAATGATCTCCAAGATGAGAGACAAGATCAAATCGAGGAAGAAGAGGTAGAACCTAGAAGAAGCAAAAGGGCAAGAACCGAGAAATCGTTTGGACCCGATTTTGTTTCTTTTATGGTAGAACATGAACCTACTTCTTATCGAGAAGCGGTAACTTCCTCAGAAGGGCCTCAATGGAAAGAAGCCATTAAGAGTGAAATAGATTCTATTTTACAAAATCATACTTGGGAGCTCGTGGATTTACCTCCTGGTTGTAAACCACTAGGCTATAAATGGATCTTCAAGAAGAAGATGAAAGCCGATGGCACCATTGACAAGTACAAAGCAAGATTGGTGATCAAAGGATTTAGACAACGTGAAGGTCTAGATTACTTTGATACATATTCTCCTGTTACACGAATAACGTCAATCAGGATGATACTTGCTATTGCCGCTTTAAGAAATTTGGAAATTCACCAAATGGATGTGAAAACGGCTTTTCTAAACGGGGATTTAGAAGAAGAGATCTACATGAACCAACCTGAGGGTTTCATAGCTCCTGGACAAGAGAACAAAGTTTGCAGGCTTGTTAAGTCATTATATGGCTTAAAGCAAGCTCCCAAACAGTGGCATCAAAAATTTGACCACACCATGCTAGAGAGTGGATTCAAAATTAATGAATGCGACAAGTGTGTTTATGTAAAAGACACAAGTAGTGGATATGTAATCTTGTGTTTATATGTTGATGATATGCTTATCGTTGGCAGTAATGACAAGATGATCAAATCTACTAAAGACATGTTGAAATCAAAGTTTGACATGAAGGATATGGGTTTGGCTGATGTGATCCTTGGAATAAAGATCATACGAACTCAAAATGGACTTGTGTTGAGTCAAGCACATTACGTTGACAAAATTCTGAATACTCATAATGCGGGGGATTCCGGCCTAGCTAGAACTCCAATTGACACCAGCAAGCATCTATCTAAAAATAGAGGCGCAGGTGTTGCCCAATTAGAGTATTCAAGAATTATTGGCATGTTAATGTACTTGATGACAAGTACCCGACCTGACTTAGCATATGCTGTTAGCAGGCTAAGTAGGTATACTAGTAATCCAAGTTATGCACATTGGGGAGCTATGACTAGGGTACTTCATTATTTGAGATACAGTCGCGATTATGGACTGTATTATGAAAGATATCCAGCTGTTATTGAAGGATACAGTGATGCTAATTGGATATCTGACATAAAGGATTCTAGATCGACTAGTGGATATGTGTTTACACTAGGAGGAGCAGCTATATCTTGGAAGTCTTCCAAGCAAACTGTTATAGCTAAGTCCACGATGGAATCAGAATTTATCGCGTTAGATAAATGCGGACAAGAGGCGGAATGGCTACGTCAATTCGTAGAGGACATACCAAGGTGGCCTAAACCGGTAACGGCCATTAGTATACATTGTGATAGTCAATCGGCAATTGGCAGAGCTCATAGCATAATGTATAATGGAAAGTCCAGACATATCCGTCGTCGACATAATTCGATACGACAACTACTCTCAACAGGAGTTATCTCAATTGACTATGTGCCGTCAAAGGATAACATCGCGGATCCGCTTACGAAAGGCTTAAGCAGAGAGTTAGTTAGTAAGTCGTCTAAAGGAATGGGACTAAAGCCCTTAAAGGAATGAGTTTCTATGAAGGAAAACCTAACCCAGTTGACTGGAGGTCCCAAGATCTGGGTTCAATAGGACAACCTAATCATAGAAATGTGGGGGAAGTCACGTCAATGTGGGGGAGTTACTTATATATTGTAACTTCCTAGTCCATTCCTATAACAAATGTGACTTATTGAGAGGTTAAACATATGGCTTTTTATGATTCAGGATGAAATTATAAAGCATAATGGTTCAAGATGAAATCACAAACATGTGTTTTTAATGATTCAAGATGAAATCACCTATGTGAGAGAGAAGTGGGGTCGCTTCGAAGGGAATTGTGGGGGGCGCAACTCCTAAGAGCTCTTGCAGAACCAGGCTAGTATTCATGACCATAACGAATACGACTATGAGGACTTGACAAGGTCAGGGAGAGTCTTGTGTGAGTGTGTATTGTCGTCTACATAAACAGATGTTGAGTTCAAGGACATCGCGTCTACTCAGATCTAGGAGACTAAGTGCATCTCACAAGGGAAGGTTCAAAGGGTCACACCTACCTATCCTATGCAGGACTTAACCGCAGAAATTTCGCGGAAACTTTCGTGTGTTTTCGACCGATCTCCATTCATGTGGGGGATTGTTGGAAAAATGGTTTACAAAATGAGTTTTTGTAAAACTTTGGACATAATTTAATGTATGTATATGTTACATATATTTATGTTTCTTGGTGGCGTTTTGTTCTCCTCCAAGAGAGCTTCGTAACAAGCTAAAGTATGTCCAAAATAGAGCTATGATGAATGAGATATCGTGTCTCAAAGTGAGGCACGTGAAACACAAAATTGGAAAAGTCCCACATCGCCCAAAACAAGAAGTGAAGGCTTGTTTATAAGGAATAGTTGGTATTTGCTTTCAAATTCCTTTAGGTGAGCTATGCTCCCACTCCTACGTGCGCGCGCGCAGGGGGGGGTGCAGATTGTGGGATTTCTGGACCAAAATGAGTTCGAAGCTACTGAACTCATGCGAGCCCGCGCGACCTGCGGACACGAATGCAGCTCCGAAACCTCGCCTACGTGCGAAAGTTTTTGCTGCTAGTTCGGGCAGTTTTTCCAAGTTTCTGTAAATCTATTTTTAGGAATAGATTTAGACTTTGTGAACAAGTTTTACAGAATATTTGTGTTAAGTTAAAAAGATATCAAATCGTTTTTATTGATTAACAGATTTGAGTATATCTTTTATTTTTAGCTGATACTTAGTCTTGATGGACAAGATAGGGTTTCACTATAAATATAACCTATTCTCATTCAGTTTCGAACATAGGAAAAACGCAGCTCTTTATTGCAGAATTCCAGCATCCCTTCGATCAGAAGCACACAAGAATTCGTGACCTTTCAGGCAAGTAAGTCAAGTCCGGCTGTACAACAGCTTTGAACGTTGTACCCTGGGAAACAGACGGCGAATCTGTTTTAAGGGAATCGTGTTTACACGAGCCTCGTTCCACGACTTTTACTGTTTTATTTATTTATCGTTATAGTGTCTGTCTTCATCTTCTACTCCTTGCTGTCTGTATTTAATTTTCTGTTTTTCTTTTCTGTTATTTAATCTTTGTAATCTGATTTTATAAATAAAGTGTTCACCGTTTCCCACAACTCAATCATAAACGAAACAGATTTAGAACTCAATCATGAAATAAACAACTCATAAACAAATGTGTGCAGTAACGAACCGGCCATAACTAGTTTCGTCGTCTTTACAAAATTTGTATATAGAAACCATTTACTCTATAATACACATATAGCCGGGTCTACCCGGGTTTGATAACATTGAGATTCGGCTAAATAAATTTCATTATTTTGAGATTGGGCTAAATGACGTGTTCGATCATGTGTTTGGGTAAAAGTATGTCATATTAATAAGTGGCTTTGATAACGGAAAAAAGTTAAGAGTTCATATAAGTTTCCAGCTATTACACAAACCACTAGATTTTTTCAACCTCGTGGATCGTGGAGTATCTGAAAACATAATACTATTCTCAACACATTTAACATACATATACTTATGGTATATATGTAACCAACAACTTCTATCTTCAGCCTATGTGGGATAGAGTGACAAGATAAATGAGTTGTTTATTTCATTCGTATTGTAGTGGTTTGGTAACTGAGATTCGGCTAAATGAATAACGTGTTTGGGTAAAGTATGTCTACTTGTTTTGGCCCAAGCTGGTTAATATCTCAAAATTCTAAAATACTACTTATGTTAACATCTTATATTAATAAGCGGCTTTAATTGATAACGTAGTCATATGTTTCTATTGGCCTCTGAAATATGTCTTGTGTGAAGTTAAGAATTAAAAGGTGTCCATCAAAACAATTTTTAGACTACGAAAATAAATGAAAAAAGTTTAGAGTTCATATGAGTTTTCTGATATTACACGACCCTTCAGATTTTTTCAACCCGTATGATCATGAAATATTAGAAAACATAATACTATTCTCAACACATTTAACATACATACACTTATGGTATATATCTAACCAACAACTCCTATCTTTAGCCTATGTGGGATAGAGTGACAAGATAAAAGGCATGAAATGTATGAGCTTAAAGAAATACGTTTTGTAATCAACTTACGTTTGTTATTTGTAGCGACGAAAAACATTGTGGTAACATTATTAAAACCCATTTTTAATAAACAGAGCTCTAAATTTTTCCATAGATGGAAAATAGAAAGTGATGTTTAAATATGAAAAATCTCACAAACAAAAATCATGTGTGATATTGCTCAATTGGTTAGTTTACTTCACTTCCATTCGCTTAAACTACTTTTTGACTATATGTTCTATAAACACACAGTGGCTTAAATTGCGTGAACGACAACCACAATATCATCACAAGACAAATATTTCTTTTATTTTCGATTGCTTTCCTGGTCTAAAATTTTCATTTCTTCTTTTCAAGTCATCACGTGTGGCTCCTCGTAAGATTATAGCTAGTAAGATATACAATATTTGTAAGAGGTTGTGGCCAAGACTTCTAAAATCCATCTTCACCGAGCAACTCACCGATTCACTTCTAATATACTTGGTCTTGCGGAGATTCTTGTACTAATTGTACTCTAAACTCACGCGCAGTTTTCTTGAAGATTTAGGAATTTTTTATATAGAGCATCGTTTACTTAAGGGTAGTTTAGACATCCTTGAATACTCAAAGTCAATAAGTATCCGAATATGAAAAATAAAATAGACAAATAGTAGTTGTGTTTGTCAACACCATTGTTGTATTTGTGTAAGATCTCACTAGATGAAACTAAGATTTTCCAAAGGACATCCTCGCTATGAAAAATTTAATGAGACATAAGCTTTTATTTATTTTCTATTTATTATTATTTTTTTCTAATTCATTTTTAAATACGTGTAATTTCTTTATTGGCTTCTACATAGAGAAAAAAAATGTGCCTCATTATAGTCAAATATTTATTTTACACGTCATTTTTATTCTTGTTATTAAGAATCTTTCGGCAATCCTTTTTCAATTTAATCAAATAAGATATAAACTTATTAATTCATTTTTACGTATATATCATTTCTTTATTGGCTTCTAAATTGTGTGTTCCTTTTTAACTTCTGTGAAACTAAACATTAAAGTGGTATCTACCAACATATATTTCACAGTAGAGAAATAAAGTAAAAAGTTAAGAGTTTATACAAGTTTCCCACCATTCCAGGATCTACCAACTTTTTTAGCTGATAGATAGTGGAATAGCTGTAAACATAATACTATTCTTAACACATTTGACTCACATATACTATGTGTGTATTAGTAACCACCAACTTCTATCTTAAGTCTATGTGGGATAGAATGTTATGCAAAGTCTCACAAATCCCATGTACGAGATTGCTTAAATAGTTAGTTTACTTCACTTCCATTTGCTAACTTTTCATTTCATTTGCTATTTATAATGATCATAATAAATTTGAACAATTTAATTGTTTCTCCACTCTTTCTTAAAAAATAAAAATATCTTTTTCCTCTTATGCTAGCTATCGGATACTAAAGATTAAAATGTTTTTCCACCAAAACCTTTTTTTACAGTAAACATGTTCTACCTTTAAACCTGTTTGGGATATAATGACATCATAGAAAGTTCTACCTTAAACCTATGTGAGTTTTTCGGAGTTCACCACGTGAAGAGTTAACTTTTTTTTTTTTTTTTTTTTTTTTTTTTTTTTTTTTTTTAATTTTTTAACTCGTCGGATGATGATCACCCTGAAAACATCATATTATACACATAACATTCACATACATTATGCCATTATGGTACATTAGTTCCAAACAATTTCTTTCTCTAACCTATGTGGGATAAAATAAAAGAAAGAAATGTTAGAAAAGGTCTCCATTAAACAAAAAATGGTAAATTATTACGGCATAAAAAATATTTGTATGTACATGGAAAGAATTAAATAATGCAAAAGTTGGTGAAAGAAAAATATGTTACCTGGAAACTACAAATTGAAGTTTAAAAGAAACTAGTTACTCGCAACATGAAGGTAACAACTGTTAGCCCGTATTAGTCATTGAGCTCAAGCCTGTTTCTAGAATGATCTTTGTAATCATATATATTGTATCACATTATCATGGAATGGATCAATCAAATCAATCATCATTATAACATATTACATGGTATCAGGCCTTGTGATCCTCTCCAAAAAAATAACCAAACACTTAACCCTAAACCTAAACTCTTAGGTCGCCGCCTCCGACCGCCGGCAACATGCCGGGTTCGGAGGGCTCCCTTATGCCTACTGCACTTATACCCTTTTGTCGTGGCCCTCTTTTCTCCACATAATAAATGCCTTCGTAAGTTAATAGGGTAATATTATATTTGTTGTTGATTCACACTTTTGGTCCCTTCGAACTGAATTGCACAAAAAGGATGACCCTTTTTGTTTATCTTTCTCTTCTGCTAGCTTCGAACCAACAGGGTACCAAAAAGGAAGTGAATAGAATATTCACAGCAACCGGAAAAAAAAATTGTGGATCTTTATGTTTTTCTAGGGAAAAACACATCCCATTTGTTTGGAAGGTTCTTTGGGGGTTGAAGTTTTAGAACCAACTTTTGTTTTCTCATTTTTCTGTTATGTTGGTGATTTGTGCTAAGGTCACAAATCTACACATTATTATTGTGTTGTTCGTGCTTTAGGTCACGAGCCTGTGTGTTGGTAAGTTATGCTAAGGTCACATATCCACACATTATTATTATTGTGCTGTTCGTGTTCTAGGTCACGAGCCTGTCTTTTCCGGTTGTGCTGCCGATGTTTGAAGAATTTCGCAGGTTATGGTTTTTATTATGTCAATGTTTTGTTTTTCTTTTTTTTTTTCTAGTTTACTACTCTAGTCCGTGCTTTCGCGATTTTGCCGCTCGGACTGCGGGGGAGTGTTAGCTCGTATTAGTCATTGGACTCAAGCCCGTTTCTAGAATGATCTTTGTAATCATATATATTGGGTATGTTTGGCGAAATGAGCTGGGGCCGGGGCTAGGGCTTATATTATAAGCCAAAATTAAAGTTTGTATTTTTATAAACTTGTTTGCCAAATGGGCTGGGGCTTATTATTGTAAAATTACTAAAAAGGACATAATTAAATGAGTTTTTGTATATGTTATATATTTTTGTGGGTAATAAGTAATTTATTCTTCAAAAGCCCCGGGCTTAAGTTTTTAGCCTCTTTTATGAGGCTAAAGTTTTTAGCCGGCTTATTTTATAAGCCATTCCATAAGCCCTATGACAAACGAGACTTATTTAATTAGCCGGCTTATTTTAAAAGCCCAAGCCCTATAAGCCCCATAAAAGCTCCTCCCCAAACATAGTCATTGTGTCACATTATCATGGAATGGATCAATCAAATCAATCA
Source organism: Artemisia argyi (assembly GCA_030686995.1). Taxonomy (NCBI): domain Eukaryota; kingdom Viridiplantae; phylum Streptophyta; class Magnoliopsida; order Asterales; family Asteraceae; genus Artemisia; species Artemisia argyi. The sequence continues at coordinate 21,001,216 of CM060680.1, read as the reverse complement.
TCATTATAACGTATTACAACAACATGAGAATTATATGTTGTAACTGAATTGATAAATGAAAATGTAAGATTGTAGAAAGTTTAAGCATTGCCCTTTGTGCTTTATAAATTGTTTCCATATGTGTATGAGTTATCGGATGAGACACGATTTGTTTGTTGAGCGAGACGATTCCGTTCCATTACTCCATTTTGTACTAAAACGTCAAAAAGAAACAAATCAGTATTAAAAAATCGATCAAATGCTATAAAATAGAGCAACAAACATGAAATAATGATACTCAAAATACGATAATATTTGATGTTATCATATGTTAGCGATTTTAAAATGCCATGTGAAGTTTTTACAAACATCAATTAATCCATGTATATTATAACCATTTATCTACGCTTTCCAATTTTAAAAATGTATTAAGAAATGAGTTGCTTAAATCATTTCATTTGCTACGTATCAAAACAAAATTGAGTAATATGATTGTTACTCGCACTCTTTTTGAGCTTTTAGTCATTCTTAAATGACTTCAAAAGCATTTTTACCCTTCTTAAGCTATGCGAAAGTAAAGATTGAAACTCTTTTCACCAAAAACATGTTTTATAATTTAAAAAAAAAAGTTTGAATTTTATATAAGTTTACAAGTTTTTTACGATCTTTAATCGTACTTTACGACAATTTAAGAAAGTAATAAACATGAAAACATTATACTATTCCAAGAACATATAAGTTAGATAAACTATATTCGTTGTCATTCCACTCAATACCAATATTTATATCTATTGTCATTCATGACAACAAACCAAACGCACCCTTAAAAGACAAATAGTAGTTGTGTTTGTCACCGTCGTTGTTGTATTTGTGTAAGATCGCACTAGATGAAACTAAGATATTCCAAAGGATATCCTCGCTATGAAAAACCTATGAGACACAAGTTTTTATTTATTTATTATTTTAATTCATTTTTAAATATGTATCATTTCTTTATTAGCTTCTACATAGAGAAAAAAAATGTGCCTCATTATAGTCAAATATTTATTTTGCACGCCATTTTTATTCTTGTTATTAAGAATCTTTCGGCATTCCTTTTTTAATTTAATCAAATAAGATATACACATATTAATTCATTTTTACGTATATATCATTTCTTTATTGGCTTCTAAAAATATGTGTTCCTTTTTAACTTCTGTGAAACTTAAAGATTAAAGTGGTCTCTACCAACATATATTTCACAGTAGAGAAATAGAGTAAAAAGTTGAGAGTTTATACCGGTTTCCCGCTATTCCAAGATCCAGCAACTTTTTTAGCTGATAGATAGTGGAATAGCTGAAAACATAATACTATTCTTAACACATTTAACCCACAAACATTACGTGTATATTAGTTCCCACCAACTTCTATCTTAAGTCTATGTGGGATAGAATGTTATAAGAAGTCTCACAAACAGAAATCACATGTATGAGATTACTTAAATAGTCGGTTTACTTCATTCCTATTGGCTAATTTTTCATTTCATTTGCTATTTATAATGATCAGAACAAATATGAACAATTCAATTGTTTCTCCACTCTTTCTTAAAAAAAAAAAAAAAAAAAAAAAAAAAAAAAAAAAAACACTTTTTCTTCTTATGTTATCAGATACTAAAGATTAAAATATTTTTCACCAAAACATGTTTTACAGTAAACAAGTTCTATCTTTAAATTTATGTGGGATATACTGACATGACAAAAAGTTAGAAAAGGTGTCCATAGAAAAATGGTACTCATTATAGTAGAAAATTACTGGCTACATGAATAACAAATGAGCGAAACATCAATATAAATTATGCTTAAATGTTTGGAAAGTTGACTTGCTGATTCAGTTTAATTGCGATTTGAGGACCATCCCATACTCGGCCTCACATCGTTACAATACTGGCATTCTGACATGTCTTTAATAGAATAAGTAATACATTCTCAAGATGTATAGTAAAAAATGGTCAAACGCGTAAAAGATATAAAATATTATTATTATACAATAACGAGGAGAGTTATATATTAAATACCAAACTTTTCTTATATACCAAGGGACTCATCTTCACCATCCATCTAAAAAGAAATCAATGGTTGAGATTAAAAGCATTTTAATATTTCACCCATTTTTTATAATTTAAATATCTCTTAAACCGTTAATCGTTAACAAAAAATAATTACATTATCGCGACGAACATTTAATTATCTTTCTATAGGGGCACTTTGATATAAATTCGACAAAAAAAAAAGTTTTTTCTCATTTTTTTTGGTGGCCGAAAAAATCATATATAATATATCATATATGATATTACATATCATCGTAACACAAATTTTTTCTTATGTTCTATTGCTTCCGTAATTTAAATATGTTCAATTCTTCTTCTTTTTTTCTACTCATCTGGTAAAAATTATTTTAAAAATCGTTAAGAGTTCACATGAGTTTTCATGTGTTCACCACACGAAGAGTTAAGTTTTTTTTTAACTCACCGGATGATGACCAACCTAAAAACATCATATTATTCCTAACATATAACACTCGCATACATTATGATATATTAGTTACAAACAATTTCTTTCTCCAACCTACGTGGGATAAAAAGAAATAATAGAATGTTAGAAAAGGTCTCCATTAAACAAAAAATGGTAAATTATTTACAGCTTAAAATATATTTTAAGTACATGGAAAGAATTAAATAATGCAAAAGTTGGTGAAAGAAAAATATGTTACTTGAAACTAAAAATTGAAGTTTAAAAGAAACTTGTTACTCGCAACATGAATGTAACAACATGAGAATTATATGTTGTAACTGAATTGAAAACTGAAAATGTAAGATTGATGTTAAGTTTAAGCATTGCCCTTAATTTGTGCTTTATAAATTGTTTCAATATGTGTATGAATTATTGAATGAGACACGATTTGTTCGTTGAGCGAGACTATTGTGCTTGTATCCCAAAGGATAACTCGTTATAAACTTACAACTATGATTAAAATATGTTCATTTCATGTGGTTATGATATGTGTATGAACTATCTAACGAAACATGTGTTGCTTCTTGAGTTATATTGTACGTGGATTTAATTTAATAGCCCACTTTAAAAGTTTGAACTTAATTGTAAATTTCACTGGTAAATCTAAATATATTGTTTTCTTGAATTAATTTTTGACAATGTAAAAAACGTGTTACATTTTTTTGCATAATTTGTTTTTCCTTTCTAATTTTGGCTTAATTATTTGTCAGCCGAGTTACTTAATATTATCACAGTAGCAAAAATGAGTTACTTAATATTATCACAAGTAACTCACGTACATTATAGTATATTAGTAACCAACAACTTCTTTCTTCAACCTATGTGGGATTGAATGTTTGGATAATTTTTTTTGTGTTTGAATAGAAGTTTATATTGGAAAAGAACGTGTCGCTGGTTGATGTAATAACGAAGGACGTGTTGTTGGTGGTAAGCAAACGTTGACGGGGTACCTATTACAAAATCTAAGTATATAAGTCTCACAACGTGAAAACCGTTAGCAGGTCATCTTTTCTTAAGCAGCTAGACAATCCTTTATATACTTGAACATAATATGTAACTGATTTTTTTCATAAGAAGTTGACTAAAATATTCATAAGCACATAATATGTAACTGATTTTTTTAATGAGGCGTAGCTCAGTTGGTTTCAAACGAGAAATGGGACTCGTAATATCCTTTAATGACGCGTAGCCCAGGTATCTCACAAATTTTTTTAACATGCAAGATCCTGGATGATTTGAAAACAATATACTATGCTAGACACATGTGCCTCACTTAGACTAAATTATATTAGCAACAAACTATTTCTTTCTTCAACCAAAGTGAGATGTAATGTTAGGATAGAAAGTTAGAAAGTGTAATGCTAGAGTTATTAAGAGTTGGTGAAAAAAGGATACGTCACTTGAAAGTTGGAACTCCAAACTGAGATGAAACATGTTCTCGAGCCGCCCTCAGGTGGTGCATATACTGTTATTCATTTCCTTTTGTTTACATGCTTTTTATGTGAAAAATAAATGAAGAAGGATTCAAACAGCCAGTTCGACCTAGAACTTTACTTGAGCGAATTGATCGATTGCAAAAATATGGAACCATTGTCATAGATTTGTCTAAGATGTTGAAATCTAGAATCTTTTGAATGGAACCGTAAATGTTCTTAGGACATATAGTGGTTTAAACTGCGTAAACGACAACCCAAAAATCTTGTTGTGCATATCAATGTAAAAGACGATTCCTCTAATTTTCAATTCCTAACGTACTTCAAGTCATCAAAGTGTAACTCCTCTTATAGTTAGTTCGGAAGATATACAATATTTGTAGGAGGTTGTGCAAGGGCTTTTCAAATCCTTCGTCAGTGTGTAGCTCAGTTGGTTCATAATAGGAAATGAGACTTCTAAAATAATTGGTCTTTGTGAAAACTTCATAATGATTGTACTTCAAACTCGTGCATGGGTTTCTCATAGATATGGGAATATAGAGCATCGTTTAACATGAGCTTATCGGTTTAGAAATCCTTGAATAGTCTAAGTCGATAAGTATCTAAGCATATATACATCACTAGCTAGATGAAAATAACATGTTCCAAAGGATATCCTAACTTTCAACTATCATAAAAATATGTTAATTCCATATATGGTGATGATATGTGTATATATCAGTGTTGTAAAAATCGGCCTTGGCGGCCAATTAATCGGCGATTAATCGCTAGGCGGGGATTAACCGCCACGATTTTGACTAATCGGCCTTATTAATCAGTTTGGTCAAAAATCGGTCAACATACCGATTAATCGAATAAAAATCGGCCAAATCGGAAAAAAATAAGCTAGATCGGCCAAATCGGACATATAATTTCAAAAAAAATTAGTTTTATATATAAAAAATCCGATTAATACTCGATTAATCCCCGCCTAACCGATTAATCGCTAAGCGGCACCCGGCCGCCACGCTACCACCTAGCGATTTTTGCAACCTTGGTATATATAAACATATTTTGCATGTCGCATTTTAATGACATACATTCTCACATATTTTCGCTGTCGAGAAGTAGAAAACATAATACTATTTCTCAACACATTTAACATATGTACACTCTTGGTATATGACTAACTAACAACTTCTATATTCGGCCAATGTGGGATAAAGTGTTAAAATAAAATGTTACAAAATATCTTCATTGAAAAAGTGTTAAGAAAGAGATAATTCAAGAGTTCCTTAACATTTGGTGAAAGAAAGATTTTATTATATGAAACTTCAAATTGTTGTTTAGAAGTAACTCCTTTATGTGTTATTGTGTTTATAGCAAGAAAAAATGGATTAGCTTTTAGTTTTCTGAAATCGTCTGTATAAAAATCTATATGCTATTGTATAAGTTGTAGGTGTTCAGGCCATGAATCCAACTTGTTTAGGTTTGTTTAAAAATTTGTAAATAGGCAACATTTAGGACAAAGTTGACAAGATGAGCATTATGTTAAAATCTCGTATCTCTTGTGTATGCTTGTGATAGTTCTTCGCCTCGTGACATTCTTGTGAATATCACTGTTATTCCTTCGAATAGTTGGTTTTGATATACATGAAAAACTAAAACTGATTAAATGAGTTACCTGAAAATATATTAAGAATTGAGTGGTCATTACAACCATCGTCCATCACTACTCTCAGTTTAGCACCAAATCCGTTTAACCTCTCACAACTCTCATCTATTTTACTTCTCCGTGATCACTGCAGTCAATGACAAAAAGAACGTTAACTTTCCTCGTGGTACAAACAACGAGCTGATGAAGGCCACCAGGGCACCAGGAGCTAACCGACCACTTACCGTATCACTCTCAAAGCATACATGGCTCGCTAGCTTGTTCCGCAAAACAAGTAAAATCATTGTGTAAATGAAACTATTCTAATAATGTGAGTCATGTTAAGCTCCCAATTCGTTATTAGACATTAGACCATGAAACTTTATCTACTTATTTAGTCTTCACTCTACTTTCTAACTGCATGATCTTAGGACATATAGTGGCTTAAATTGCGTGAACGAAAACTACAATATCATCATAAGACAAAGATTTCTTTTATTTTCGATTGCTTCCTTAGTTTAAATCTGTTCGTTTCTTCTTTTCGTGTCATCAAGTGTGGCTTCTCTCAAAATTATTTTCTCATGGAGCGAGCTGTTTAACTCATTTCGTATGGTTTTAAGAAATAAGCCGTTTCGTATGGAACTGTTCAACTCATTTCATATGGTTTTAAGAAATATACAAGTCCGTTTAGTATGGTTTTAAGAAATAAGTTGTTTAACTCATTTCGTTTGCTATTTATAATTATTACAACCAAATTGAGTAATATGATATTTTTATCACACTTCAAAAATATTTTTTCTTCATAACATATGCGAAACTACATATTAAAAAGTTTTCCACCAAAACATGTTTTATGATTAATATAATAATAATAATAATAATAATAATAATAATAATAATAATAATAATAATAATAATAATAATAATAATAATAAACAGTAGAAAAAAATTTGGATTTCATACAAGTTTTCAGTATAATTGCATGCTAGAGTCGTACAAATTAAATTTGTAACGACTCAAGAAAGTAATCAACGTCATACAAATTAAATTTGTAATGACTAAAAAAAGTAATCTATGTGAAGATGTTATACTATTCTAAGCGCATGTAACCTACATACACTAGGGTACATAAATAACCAGCAAGTTCTTTCTTCAATCAATATGGGACAACATGTTCAGTGGCGGATCCAAGATTTTGGGTTGTGTGTGGCAGGATTCTCGGCTCGTTTCGCTTCACGAATAATTCTTAATTCTAGTTTCATTTATTAAGGTAAAACTAGTTTTTTATGGGTTTTGTTCTCTGACCCGGGTAATATAAACATTGTATATAAATAGTATAAATCTTTTAAATCATACTCCATAAAAATAGAAGTTTATGACATTTTTATAAGTAGATAATTTACAAAATATAAGGTAGATATAGTATATGAAAATACATTGAGAAAACTAAATACGGAGTATAAAAGTATTCTATGTCAAGACCCCTAGATAGCACTAAAAAGTACTCTCCGTAGTAACATTAGTCAGCCAAAAGCCAAATAGTACAACACATTTATGAACATTACTGTTCATCATCCCCACCTTACCATCTTTCTTCGTCTTCTTCAAAAACACTATTCAAAACATTTTTTTCTCTAAAATGGGTGTAGCATTTTAAAAAAATTTAAAAAAAAAATCTTAAAAAATTACACTTCGTCGCGAAAAACCATGTGTGACACGTGCTACAGGTAGCTCGTATGTAGATCCGCCCCTGAACATGTTAAGATTAAAAAGTTAGATAAGTCTTCATGTCATATAAAAGATTTTTATGAACATGGAAAGAAAGAGATATACAATGCAAGAGTTATCAATAGTAATACCAGATCCCTTAAAAAGCCTAAAAAGTAATTACAACCGTCTGATCAAAAATCATGATTCGATCAAATTAAAAAAGGAAATCTAAACATATGGGCATGTTGGTCATTCCGATACAAATAATAATAGGTTACATTTCTTTATTTCCCATCTCGTTCCTCCTTTATTTCCCACCAGATCGACTCTAAAATCCAAAGATGAAAGACGATCTCCGACGATCTTCGTCACCATCACCACCATTGCACCGTCATGAGCACCGTCTCCATCACCATCACCATCACCGTCTTCACGCTGTCAACATAAACGGAACCCCAACATCACCAGAACCACCATCGTCATCTTCCTTTTGTTGTTGATCGAAGTTATTATCAGTTATTTAAAACCACTAAACTCAATTATCAGAATTGAAATTGGGTAATGCATCTGCTTATTTTTGTTTCATGAGATTTTGATGGTTATGTCATTTAGCATATAAAAGATTGTGCCTTTTATGAATTAAAGAAAGTTGGAGATGATGATGCATTTTAGGAGAGAGAACAAGAAAAAATATAAGAATGAAATACCCAAAATGTAAATGGTAGAGTCACGTGTGAGGCTTAAAGAGCTGTTGAATGAATATTTTAATAACTTAAAAGGTAATAAACATTTCTACTTTCTATGCTTTAATTTGTGTAGTGGGTTACCGACTAGTATATCTTTTACTCTTTTAGAGTTTGTTGTACTTTTTTAGTTGGGTTGCAATGTGGCATATTTCATGTTAAGACTTTTCAACAATAGTTATTGTTGGTTACCTTTGAAGATTTAGTATTTTTCTATCACTTAATCAATTATTTTTTATAAAGTTCATCAATTATATTTTATAAGGTTCATCAGTTATTTTTGATATTTTTTATAAGGTTCATCAATTATTTTTTATAAGGTTCATCAGTTATTAATCTGTATTATCATAGGTTCATCAGTTATTGTTCCATGTTATCATAGGTTCATCAGTTAGATTATTAGGTTCATCAGTTATCATAGGTTCATCAGTTAGGTTAAATGCACTAATTTTTGTCTCACAACGCATTATTAATAATTTTATTAATGTAACATTCAAAAAGTGATGTTTTTTAATCATTATTTTTTTAAATATACATTTAGTTCATCAGTTAAGTTATTAGGTTCATCAGTTAGATTATGTTTTGTTCATCAGTTAAGTTATAGGTTATAGGTTCATCAGTTAGACATTTTCTTCATCAGTTACTTTCGTTCATCAATTTTTTCAGATTCATCAATTTCAGGTTCATTAAATTTGATCAAATGTTTGGGTTCATCAATTTTTTCAGGTTCATCAAATTTCAGGTTCATCAATTTTTTTAGGTTCATCAAATTTGATCAGATGTTTGGGTTTATCAAATTGATCAGGTTCATCAAATTTCAGGTTAATCAAAATTTTCAGGTACATCAATTTTTTCAGGTACATCAATTTGATTAAGTGTTTGGGTTCATCAATTCTATTTAACAAAACAAATTGATAGTTTTGTTAAACTGAAAATAACTGGACCAATTAGTGCATTTAAATGTATTTTTATATGAAAAATCTCTTTTAGTCATTTTATCAAACACTTTGTGTGCATTAAATATGACTAAGACGTCATCTTTAACGCGTGATATCTCACTTATATCATATCGGATTTGAGTGATTCGAATTTATGGGTAAAGAATGAGCAAGAAGCTACAACTTTCGTTTTTTAAGTTTTGCAAAATTCGGCCTTTAAACTAGACAAAATTAGAGCCGAAAATGCTAAAATTTTCAAGAAAATCATGACCCAATAAATATGTCAAAAAAAAAAAGTTTTGAAAAAATTTAAAATATTTATACCAAATTAAAGAAGATTAAATTTTAAAAATTATGGTGAAATCGGTTTTTTGTAAAAGTTTGTCATTTGAAAGTTATTTGCATTTGAAATTTAAAGTGAAATTTAAAAAATGGGTCAAATGACCAAAATACCCTCTAATAAAAAATATTGAAGAAAAAAGGGAGAGAGTGGGTGGGGACACATGACACTAGCTTAGTGGTTAGAAACCTTTTTAGGCTTTTTAATTTTGATACCCTTTTCTAGGGGATCGCAACTGTATCAATAGTTGGTGAAAGAACTATTTGTTACATGGAACTCCAAATTCAAGTTTAGAAGCAACTGATTTTGTGTTTTCAGAGAACCAATTATGAAGGGAACATCTTGGATGACATGATAGTATAAGTTGTTAGTGCTCTAAAAACGAAAGATTACAAATGTTTAAGCATTGAACTAAAAGAACATGTGAATTTTTTTTAGGACAATGGGTTAGCTTTTACTTATCTAATCATTCACAAAGAAATTTTATACATGGTTTGAATGTAGTATGTTTTTTGGTCATGAAGGTTAAAGTATTTTTGCATTATGATACATGTTATGGCCACGTGAGCTGTTAAGCAAACTTATTATGGAGATCGATACACATTTTTGAATGCTCAACGTGCGTATTATGAATTTACAAAATTATGTATATGAAATTCTTTATCATATACATATTTGGTAACAAAAGTCATATGTTTTTATTACTTTGATATGAACTGTTATTCAAGTAGAGATCGATATACATAAGGCTGGTGGTGACAGTAAGGTCACACGACCGAGTGGATGGATCGATTTCATTCGGTCTTCCTTACAGTGGGTACTCGATCGCAAGACGATTCACAAGCTAAATGGTCGCAGGCTCGACCAAGTGTCGTCCAATTTTGTGTGTGTGTTTATTTAATATGAAAAGTATTTTTGTGGGTTGCAGGTCGCTGGAGAAAGAAAGCTGACGTGGCAGGGAAAAGTAAGGGGATTGAATCCCCTAAGGGGATTGAATCCCCTTACTGTGCCCAGCCTAAGTATGTTAAAAAGACCTCGACGGGAAATATTAAAAAGCATAACAAGAGTACAAGACAAAAAAAATAATTGGGCCTGCATAAAAAAACATGCATCATTTCATCTAGGGGTGTTCATGGTTCGGGTAATAAACCGAAAACCAAACCAAACCGAACCGAATGTATAACCGAAATGAATTTGTTAAAACCGGACCGAACCGAATTAAAAATTCAGTTTTCGGTTTGGATATTGGTTTGGCTATCTGAACCAAAAACCGAATTTTTATATATATATATATATATATATATATATATATATATATATATATATATATATATATATATATATATATTATATTTATATTATTTTATATATAAAAAATGTCCATTAAAATTTTATACTAATATAAAAATATTTTTTTATGCTTGAAATATTTTTTTTGCTAAAAATATATATAATTAAATTTAAAAAATATATATATAAATAGTGTAATTTAAGTACAAAATTTGGTTTTCCGTTTTGACCCATAACCGAACCAAACTTCGGTTCGGTTCGATCATAGATATTTTCGGTTCGATTCAGTTTTCGGTTATGACAAAAAAAATTTTAACCTAACAACCCAAACCGAATAAACTGATTAACCGAGAACCGAACCGATAAACACCCCAAATTTCAACTCAAATTATTGGGCATGTGTTTAGTAGTGATCTTCATCTCCTTTTTGGAAGTTTCAAGCCCAACATTTAGACCCTTATAAGACAAGTTTTCTCTAAATTTCGAATTCTTAGCTACTTGAACATGGTTAACTAGTTTTCTTCAAGTCATCAAAGTGTTGCTCCTCTTAAGATTAGCTCGATTTATATGCATAATAAGACTCATAAAATCCTTGGTCTTTTAAGAATTCACATAATAAATGTTATCTAAATTTATCCGTTGTTGTAGAAAAAATTTGGGAATAGGCATCGTTTAGTATATATAATTTAAGATTTAAATTGGTTTCCACATGTTATACCTTTAAAGAAACAAAATTGTAAAATGGATGACAAAAAAATCTAGAGATCATAATTTTTTTCAGATGTCAGAATTCGTTGCTAGTTTACAATTTTTGTAACTTGCAAGAAAGTGATCACTGAAAACTTGATATTATTCTAGACACATATAACCCACATCGGATAGGATATATTAATAAACAACAATTTCTTTCTTCAACCAATATGGGATAGAAGGTTGAAAAAGATATCCATATTATATAAACGATTACAATGAGATTATATGTTGTTATTGCTATACCTATAAATATGAAAGATTGCAAACGTGTAAGCATTGTATTGAAAGTACCTGTGATTTTTTCTAGGAAAAAGGAGTTACCGTTTACTTATCTAGAATCATTATGTAGAAGTTGATACATTGCTGAAGGAATTACATTTTTTCAGTCATGAACGTTGAAGTATTTGTATAGTATGATATCAGTTGTGGCACAGGTTGTTTAGAAAACTTGTTATGCCGATCATTAATGGCCCTATGTCTAGTAGCCATCTTCATCTCCATTTTCTTTTTTCCCGAAGGCTTTAAGACCAATGTTGGACACTTGCAGTGGCTCAGATTGCATGGATGACAACCACAGTGTCATCATAAGACTCGTTTACACTAACTACACTTCTTCAAGTCATCAGTGTAGCTCCTCTAATGATTAGCTCGAAAGATATGCGAAATCGGTTTGGAAGTTGTGGTCCAAGACTTTTAATTGTGTGTAGCTCAGTTGGTTTCAAACTAGAAATAAAACTCGTATTCTTTTTTCAATTAATGTGGGATTACGTTTTCGGGTCATGAACGTTGGAGTTTGTCCATGTTTTGATACCTTTTTCAGCCCTAGGTTGTTTTGGAAACTTATTATGCCGATAAGTAAGCATGTTTTGAATGCTCAAATGTACAAATTTAGGTTTGCAAATAGCTAGGCAAAGTTTATGACAAACGCTTATGTCAAGATCTACAAATAAGTAGCTTGGCAATCCTTTAGGCTTATTATAGTCATAAAGTGTAAAATGTTTATTGTATAAATTGTTTCGATATGCTTATGTCGAGATCTGAAAACAATATACTATTAATTATGTGTTTATTTTGCACGTAATTATCAGTTGTCCTTAACAAACATATTACCATAATATTTTTGTATTTTAATAAAATTCAGGATATACCCACTATTCACATACATATTTTTGCTTTTGTATCACTACTCTATCGCAAATATACAGTTGACCAGACCAGTCAAAAAAAGTCTTAAAAAAAGTAAGTTATTAGCTCAATCTCAACTTTTGACTAAAGGGTCGAAGGGACACGTGTTTAATGCCTGGAGCTAGGTCTTTGGGGTATGGTCAATCGGCACCCAAGAAGAGTGCACAAAGCCGAGATTTCCCCGCTGAGTTAGATCTTTTAAAGACATATTCTTGCTTTTGCATTGCCATATAACATTCCCAACGGCAACCTGATTGATAATTTCTATTTTCTATAGTGTCTTAAGAACAACTTATGTTTGCTATTAGTAACGACCAAACACATTGTGGTAAAATGATTATTTTTTTCTATTTTTTATGGGTTTAACTGAGCTTTAATCATTTTTCACATATGCAAAATTTATGAAAAGTTGCAAATAAATGAATAAATAAACAAACTATGTAGTATGCGATTACGTAAATGGTTAATTTACTTCATTCCATTTGCTATTCGTTGCAATAAAACTACACCGAACAATAAAAAAAGAACAAAGCAAGATAATAAAGAATATATTAAAATTTAAGAATTCATATTAATTCACAGTTGAATGAACTTTCTCATGCTATGCTATCTATGACTAGCTTGCAAACTTTTTAAGCATGAGAAGAAGCACTAACAGAGAACATGATACTAATCTTATGACAAGAAACACACGTACACTATGGTATATATGTAACCAACAAGTTCATCGTTCAACCTATGTGGGATATTATGTGGATAGAAAAGTTGGCACAGTTCTCTATTGTTGAAAGAAATCCAACAAATTGATTTTGAGAGCGGAATCACGAAGAAAAAACAACTCCAACATGACCTCATCAAAGAGTTATAATCCCTTAATATCGAGTGGCACCAAGATACATGAGATATTTTACACTCAATTGATAACGTACTCTACCCCTAATTTATTATTACTATTATTATTATTTGCTATTGTAAAACTATAAATCGGAAAGCACGGAACAAAAAATACAAAGTTTGAAAGAAAATACAAAACAAAAATTGAAAAAAAAACCCTATATTATATCATAGACCAAAAGATCAATATAGAACTCATATTTGCTATACAACCAGTGAACCAATCCTAGAGAAAAGTTCATTTAGGGACTAAGTTTTTGTTACATACTGAGGGACAAATCCCCACAATCCATTTAGTTTTTGTTACATACTGAGGGACAAATCCCCACAATCCATTTATATATATATCATTACAACCTATGCCACAACAAGGATTGTCGTCCTACATACCATACCGTATATTAACTAAAATTCATGTTAATGCAATAAGAGTATAAGACGATATTTACAGTTGGTAACAATGCTAAAAATATATAAATTACTGTCAGAATTACCCTTATTTGCTGAGATTTTTACGGCAGACAGTGTTTCAATGGGTTGTAGACCACTATTCTCTGCAAGTACCATGAAGCATCTGCAAAAGCCCTGATGGCATATTGTACAAGGTAAGATAAAACCACTTCGTTAAAAAAGTTTAGAATCGAAGACTAGGCCTGTCCTTTTAGTTCAGAAGATGATTGCTAATGGGCGGTTGAGTTGGGTAATGAAACGAAATGGTTTCAGGTCAACATCTGTATTTATAATGCAGATTAAAATGGGCGGATTAACCCACACATTTCTTGTTCCCTTTCTTAATATAATACTCCGTATGATTTAGAGGGTGTTTGGCTAAAAGCTTATTTTGGGAGCTTAAAGCTTATTGTGTTATGAGACAGCTATCGAAAGCTTTTTGGGGGGTGAAATGTACTAACATGGGGCTTTTTGAGATAACATAAGCTACTAAGCTTAACGTTACCCAAACACCCCATTCAGAGGCTGTAAGCATTAAAATATAAACCAACTTTTCTATGTCTACGCATTAAATAAAAACCCGAATCAACATATTAAACATTACATAAATATCTCATCATTAAAAACATGAGAAAACAGATTAAACTAAAGGTCGGTAAGCAAACAATAAAGCTAATGATACGTGCTGCTTCCACTGCAATTGAGCATGAAATTTCTGCTGCTCCACCACCATATGCGATAGAATTATTGAAGGATGAGATTTCTAGAAACATAACACATCATGGATGATGCGTTTCATCTTCTTGACCATCATTTTACTACTGAAAGTATTTTTCCTCACTTTGTAACAGTATGAACGAGGAGATACAAGGCTCTCCAAAATATTACTGCTAAACGACATATCACCGCTGAAATTATTTTTCCTCACTTTCAAATATAATGTATAGTAGAATGGATATTCATACTTTATTTGGCAATTATCTACAACTTCCCAAGACAGTTCTTCATTGTACTTCTTCATTACCCATAACTTATGGAAATGAAGTATGCATAGACATTCTTCCATAATCCCCAATCTTATACACGCAGGGGGATTATGTCTCGCATAATCGGATAGGGGAATTTCTTTAAATTCTTCTTTGGATAAATCAAAAGATAAAATCACTATCTTTGTATATTGATTTTCAGGACGCATAACCCAATGCATCGCCCCATTGCATAAGACACCAACTCCAGAATTACCTGCTGCGCGTGTATAATTCACTTCTCCAATAACATGCCAAGCATTTGATTTGAGAGAAAACACATGAAACCATGTTCGGCCGTGATAATATTTTTGGAACCCACGTACAACCTTGTAGTCATCTCTGAGGGAATCATAACCAAATCCACATAAAACGTCGAAGTCAAACTCAGGGACAACTTTAAAGGGCTTTCGCACACGTTTTACTTCTCTAGTCAATGGATTAGCTACTAGAATTTCACGATCATAAATGATACATACTAGGCCATTCGAAGAGCCAATCATAGAATACCATGGACTAGGATTTAGAAATACAGCCTCACCGATCCTTTTATGTCCATTTTCGTTACTGTTGTAACTACGGTTCAAATGAGTTTTAATGAAATGAGAATCGGAGATCAAAGATTTCCACGACTTACACACACTCTTGCAACTAATGAGATTCCTCGCATCCAATCTTAGGAATATGTTCTCATAGATATCATCTGGGATACGCTCTGCCATTGAAGCCGTTAAACCATATGATTGAGCTGAAATTGTATATATTTATATATGTAATTCAAATAAGTATCCTCGACAATTAATTAACCTTAAAAAATGCATATTTATCTAATAGCCATGTTTGCCCTTGTATGTGACAAGAGTAGCATATTGCATTAGAAAACTAAAATAGAAAATAGCTTATGCAAAAAAAAAAAAAAAAAAAAAAAAAAAAAAAAAAAAAAAAAGGAGCTAGTTTGATAACAACGTCACAATCACAAACTCATAATGCATAAAAGCTACTAAAAATTAAGTTTCGAGTTTACATAATTACAAGCAAAGTTAGGTTTACCAGATTGTGGTCAAGTATATAGTAGCAAGAGTTCACTGGTCAGGGTCTTCCATTAGATGTTGCTATATACTCAGATGGTCTTAATTTTTTCCTAAATATTGTAGGGCCAATTAGACACAACAAACTCGTCTTAGCATCTTAGTAGACGCTAACTAAACTATATATATCAAAACATTAAAAAAAAAAAAAAAAAAAAAAAGGAAAAGGAAAAGGCCATCTAGTGCTTGTTTGGGGTTTAGAACAATCACTAACATGCATGGGTAAAAACGACATTCGTAATCCATCACATATATCTTCAATTCACACTTAAAACGAACCGCATAACGCTTAAATATTAACAGACACAATTGTTTGAATAGCCGACTGGACATATATAGTTTTCAAGGGTTTCAAGAAAATAAACATAATGCTCAATTTGATCCCAACATGATTGCTTAATTAGCTATAATAGTAATATAATTTTTTGAGACTACTATATATATAAATCACTACTGTCTCTTGAACAAGTGAAAACAAAACACATTATGTCAAAATTCTGCGTAGTGATAAATTAACCCTTTTTGGTTCAGACTCACACGTTCTAATTAAGCCGTTCTAAGGAGTTAAATTAATGCACTTAGTAATAGATTTTAAAGCATGAAGTCCATTATGATTAATAATTTATTTACCCGACATATTAAAATATTATATGATGAATTAATACCGAATATTACGTACCTTCAAATTTAACTCACGCTTAAGACAAACCGCGGTGTTGATCATGAGGGTATATGTTCAACATTATGTATATTAACCTAGGGCATGATAATGAACTTTAAATGGGCCAATTTGAGTGGGCCTTATCAAATACCATCTCCGTCTCAAAATTATTGTCCCCTATTGACTTTTTCGGTCTTTACTTTTTAACTTTGACCTTAAGTATTTTTGTTTATATTACATAATACTTGATACAAAATATATGAATGGATTGAGTTTTAAATGTATTTTCATTTAGTATAATTTTTATCAAAAATTGTATAACACAAACAAAAATATTTATAGTCAAAGTTGAGAAAGGAAGACCGAAAAAGTCAATAGGGGACAATAAATTTGGGACGGAGGGAGTATAATTTAATGCTTAGGTTGTGCTTGTTAATTTTGTATCACAACTTGCTCATGGTCGCACATCGTTCTCAAAGTATCCACCAATGAAACTTGATATCGATTTTTTCATCTGACCATTGTGTTCAAAAATATTTTTACTGAAATACATCATAACTTTTTTCCATTTAACCCATTGTCTTCATGTTTTGCTCATGACACTGCAAAATGCACCACAAACAACAGGGACAAAAGATCCACTTTCAAGGTTTGTGTCGACGTCGCTGGCTCAAGGGTCAAGAGCAGAAAGTGTTTGAATTTTGTTATTAATATAGTTTTCTGTCTAAAACCAAATTTTTGGTACACATATGTCATTGGTCTTGGTGATTAATTGATCACAAATATGACGCCGTCTTTACACAAGTAAAGACATAACACAAAAGATATCACTTATGAAATAACATTTAACTATAACACAGGTAGTTAAACATTGCTTTCTTATAAAGACCATGCATATATATTCTTTAGTGATGGATAAAATTATAAAAGTGGATGGAGTTAAGCTTCTTATTGCCCAAAATAAAAGGAAGTTCGTTTGACTCCTTAAAGATCAGACATTACCCAATTTGGACCATTTCATAGTTAAATGGGTTAATTAACTACCACGACAAAAATACCTTGGTTTTGATGACCAAATGGTCGAGGAACCACACATAGGTCAGAGTAGCTTCTGCCATTCCACCTGATCGTATACATTAATATTATACATAAGCACAACTTTGAAAGAAATACTATGAACAATTCCTTGGAGCCTGAAGCAGGCGGTGAACGAAGGGGGAGTCAGAGTAGCAATTGATGGGAGCAGCAGTTCATGGATGGAATAATCGTTAGGGGGTGTTTGGATGAGTTTTGGTTCAGCGTTTTCCATTACTTCTTCACCGTTTTCTCAATCCTCGTTTTGGTAATTGTCAATGAAGATCACCTCGGCGTTACCTTTCATACCCACCATGTGCAAGTGTTTATGATCATCGATCTCCTTTCCTCTTAACACCAAGATTTGCTCTCGGGTTTTAAACCAGTTTATTTTGCTGTCACACTTTTGAAATCGGTTTCATTGTTAAAAAATGATTTTTGATACTAATGTTAGTAAAACATTATGAAAAGAAGCTTACTGGTGTAGATGTGGAAAATGGTGGGTCATATAAGTTGTGTAAGGGATGAAAACGGGTTCGTTTTGAATGGGTCAATTTAGTACGGGTCAAATCAGGCCAGTTTTGGCACGGGTCAATCCAGTATTCTTCTCGGTACCAATCCACTTCCTGAACATACATAGTTAAGTATGGACGGAAACTGTTGGCTATCCTAATGGACTTTGACCCAACCCGACGTAACATAGGGGAAACAGACCCGAACTAAAAGTTCACATGGATAACTAATACGGTAATTTTATTTTCTTAAGCATCTGGTCAATTACAGGTTGGGTCTTATCAGCTTATTTTCCTGACCCGATCCCAACACAAAGGAACAAACCCAAGTAATTAGTAATATAATTATGTAAACTATACCAACACCAAACTATAAATTTTTGGCATGTGGAAAGGACGTTTACAAATACGTATTCTCAGAGGACATCGCTGATGTGAAAGATGGTGGATCGTAGATACTTGCACTATTGGCGTCTAGGATCTTTAATCCATATTTCTACTATCCTGGATAAGAATAGGGAGAAATGAACTTCAGTACTTTCTATGTTGATTTTGATCTAAAGAATTACTGTCTACGTGAATAACATTCACGGTTATCCTTTTGCATTCTAATTAACCTGTGTGAAATTAAAGATAAAAAGAGTTTCCGCCACAACATGTTTTACAGTAAAAAAGATTTAAAAAACTGTTAATAGTTTTCAGTTTCTCAAAATCTATCGAGTTGAGTTTTTTTTAACTCGATGAATGAAGAGTGCCTGGAAACATTATATTAATCACAAACAATTTCTTTGGCCAACCTATGTGGGACAGAATGTTTGTTCCAGATTGTTGCTTTCTACATACCCAGTATTATAACTGCAGATAAACCTAATGTCATCAACAGCTACGATGACACCTTACAGATCGATAAATAAAGTTGGTATTACGGATTATATTACAAAATGTATCTTCCTAAAAGCTGTCGATCTCCGAATATCCATTAATAATTCTGCCACACTTTTGTCACGAACATATATGTACAAATTCCAAAATCTAACAACACGCAGAGATGATGGTCAGGTTATTTGATCTCGATTAAAAGCGTACTTACACCTAGCTCACACATCCAACATACTTGATCATGTTTATAGTGACTAATAGGCCAGGTTTAATGTGATTATCAAAATATCTTAAACACGTGAAATAAACAATTCCAAAGTTGTTATTGGTGATCATTTCCCATTCCAGAAAAGATATGCAGTTTCTAATTGAAAGGACAAAGGGACTAACCAGAAACTATATTTATAAACAAAGCGCACAATAATGAACGGATCATAACTAGTTTTCTTGTAAGTTAAACGTAGTGGAACTCAATCATATTCGAATCAGATTAAAGTGGTCTCTACCAAAATATGTTTCACAGTAGAGAAATAAAGTAAAAAGCCAAGAGTTTATATACGTTTCCCGCTAGTCCAAGATCTACCAGTTTTTTTAGCCAGTAGATAGTGGAAAGGCCGAAAACGTAATACTATTCTTAAAACATTTGACCCACAAACATTACGTGTATATTAGTAACCACCAACTTCTATCTTAAGTCTATGTGGGATAGAATGTTATGAAAAGTCTCACAGACAGAAATCTCATGTATGAGATTGCTTAAATAGTTAGTTTACTTCATTTCCATTTGCTAATTTTTCATTTCATTTGCTATTTATAATGATCAGAATAAATTTGAACAATTTAATTGTTTCTCCACACTTTCTTAAAAAATAAAAATACTTTTCCTCTTATGCTATCAGATACTAAAGATTAAAATGTTTTTCACCACAACATTTTTTACAGTAAACATGTTCTACCTTTAAACCTATGCGGGATATAATGACATTATAGAAAGTTAGAAAAGGTGTCCATAGAAAAATGGTACTCGTAATAGTAGAAAATTACTGGTTACATGCATAACAAATGAGTGAAACATCAATATAAACCATGCTTGAGTGTTTGGAAAGCTGACTTGTTGATTCAGTTTAATTGCGATTTAATGACCATTCCATACTCGGCCTCGCTAGTAACTGGCATCCTGAAATCGTGTTTTTTGTAGAATAAGTAATACATTCTCAAGATGTAAATTGGTCAAACGGGTAAAAGATGTGCAATATAATACTTATTGTTATACACCAACATATATATAGTTTTAGGAATGTATACTACCTGCCCAATTACATCTTCTACTTCAAGCTTCCACATTTTGGAGTTTTGGTTGTCGCTCTCCTGTATAGTTTTATACAAGAATCATTGTAAGTGAAAGGTTGTTATTTCATTGGTTTAGATTATACTGTTACTGTGTTCATGATGTATTTATATATCAGTCAAATTCATAAGATGATGAACAAAAATAAATAAATAGAGTGACTAAATGCACAAACAGTTGATGATGTATTTAGTATCGGCCAATGTTTGACCATTTGGTTCATAGCATTTCAGCAAAATTTGTCTCTCAAGACTTCAAAGCTCACGAATGCGTTTCCACTCCATAAGGATCTCCTTGTTCATATGAGCATAATGAAAATCTTGATATTCATAACAAATATTTTTCAACACTTTTAGCAAACCTCCAAAAGTATAACAATATGATTATACAATTGAACAAAAAAATG
Source organism: Artemisia argyi (assembly GCA_030686995.1). Taxonomy (NCBI): domain Eukaryota; kingdom Viridiplantae; phylum Streptophyta; class Magnoliopsida; order Asterales; family Asteraceae; genus Artemisia; species Artemisia argyi. The sequence goes on along the minus strand of CM060680.1, from coordinate 20,980,326 downwards.
ATAAAAATGAAACAAAATAAAAATAGAACACGTACTATGAAATATTGAATTTGAATCAAACTTACTTCACAAACTTACAATCTATCAAATATTGTTCTATCCAAATTTTTTGTTGGGAGCGTCTTTTATTATAAAGTTTAATATTACTCGAGAAGGTTGTCTTGGTTTAATAAAAATGTTGATTTCCTATTCGTGTCTCACACTATTGTAACAATTAATTGCTAAATTTGAATATAAGCATAGCAGATTTCATTTTTTTTAATCTTTTTGAACAAATAACAGTTATAAATGGAAGATATTGACTGAAAAGATGCTGTGCATACCACCAACCAATGGTGTATATATGGTTCTTAATGTTATAGGTAATTCAAATATCAGTTTCCAGGCAGTGTTCATGTGACATACCTACTCGGCTACTCGTTGAAGCAGGCAAATACGGATTAATGCCTTTTGAAGCAGGCAAATATCATTGGTGGCAACGGTAGAACTATGAAAGGTTAACTACCTACTCGGCTACTCGTGCCACCTATATTCGTACACAATAGTTGTTTATTATCATCTTTTGGTCTAAAAAAATTAATCGAGAATCATACTAACTTACAAACCTATTATCATCTTACTAACTACTTTAGCGGGTAAGAAGATAACAATATTGAAAGCATAATACTACTCCGGAACACGAGTTTCTCTCATAAGATATGGTATATTAGTAACAAACCATTTCTTTCTTCAAACCAATGTGGGATAAAATGTTAGCTAAAGAAAGAGACAATGCAAGAGTTATAAAAGGTGTTGAAAGAAAAACATATCTTGGAATTCCAGATTGTTTTAGAAGCAAACTTTGTTAAACACAATCTTTTAGAATCTGCTACCTTTTGCATCACCAAAATTTAGTTCCTAATTTTCCTATCAAAGATCTTTTTTAGCTTGGTTTATTTCGAAATCAGGATATGATGCATAGATGCGGCTTTTACAAAACGCTAGTTGGGTGCCTGCGTATATTTAGCGGCGGGAATAAATATATTTATACTTGCGTACATATAGGCATATAGCGGCGGGAATATAATATAGCGGTGTGTATATAGCGGAAGGAAATGTTGTCAAGAATGAGGTTTCTCCATGTATATTCTAGACTAGATGTATTGGTGAACTCTTTTACTACTTGAACTTGTTTTGCAGGGCCGGCTTCGAGGGTGTGCAAGGTGAGCGACTGCACAAGGCTCCAAAATTTTTAAAGGTCTCAAAATTTGTCCCGTTAATAATTATATGTATGTGTACGCATATTTTTCACAAAGAAATAAGTATTTAGATGAGAAAGTATCATAAATGAGTAATATGTTAGAACATTTAACTAACTAATTATATTATATCTTAATAAATGATGACACTTTATATATATCATTCTTTATCGAAAGACCTCATTATTTAATTTTGTCCAAGACCCTCAAAAATTCATAAATTCATGGGACGGCCCTGTTGTTACGTTTGTATGACTTTTCTAGCTTCTTAAGGTTGTTTTTTATGCTCTTTGTAAGTTATTTATTGCTTGAAACAAAGTACGCTTTTTATTTATTTATTTATTTATTTTTTAAATTGTCTCAATGGGTGATGTTAGTTTCTTAGACACTCATGCAGGGATATTGGCATATTGCTATATATATTTGTGTTGTGTTAGTTGTTATTTTGTGTTGTGTTTGTTTGAATGTTTGTTAGAAGAATGGATGTTCAATATTCGGTTTGAATGTTAGTCTTCATATCTAAGAACAAGAGGTTAGCTTTTATATATCTAAAATCATTTGCGAAGAAATTTTATACATCACTGAATAAATTATGCTTTTTTGGGTAATGGAGGTTTAAAGTATTTATTTGACCCACATACAAGTTTTCCAATTTCAAAAATGTTTTAAGTAATAAGTTGTTTAATTCATTTTATTTGCTACTAGAACGGTACCCGCGCAATATAGTGGCGGGTACCATGTGATTACATTTTGCGTTATTTAGTTACACGTTTAGTTGTTTTTATGTTTTATAAGTAGATATATTAGAGATGGTTAAGCCAAATAATTTTAGTTTGAACAATCAACTGCTTCCTAACAAACTTTCTAACTAACTTTCTTCCTAACAAATTAATTTTGAAATATTTCCATAATAAGCAAGTGAAAAGTCATTTTAAACTTTTCTGCTTATAGAATAGTGCCAAATGTATTATAACGTAGTTTGTTATAAATAATGATCGATCAAAACAAAATTGAGTATTGTGATTTTTAATCACACTCTTTCTCAGCTTTTCGTCATTCTTAACTGACTCCACAAATATTTTTACTTCTTAAGCTATGCGAGACTAAAGATTAAAATGTTTTCCACCAAAACATGTTTTATAATTAAAAAGATAATAGAATGCAAGACTAAAGATTAAAATATTTTCCACCCAGACATGTTTTATAATTAAAAAAAAGATAGCAGAAAAAAAGTTTAAAGTTCGTACAAAGTTTTCATGCTGATCGACTTACTGATTTGTACAAATTAAATTTGTAACACTTCAAGAATGTAATCAACACGAAAACATTATACTATTTCAAGCACATATAACCCATATAGATTGGGGTACATAACTAACTAACAAGTTCTTTCTTCAATCAATGTGGGATATATTGTCAATAAATGGTTAGAAAAAGCCTCCATGGTAATGAAAGAAGTACTTGTTACATGGAACTCCAAAATTCAAGTTTAGAAGCGAACTAATTTTGTGTTTTCTGAGCACGAATCATGAAGGGAACATCTTGGATAGCAAAGTATATGTTGTTAGTGCTCTGGAAACGAAATATTGCAAATGTTTAAGTATTGAACTAAAACAACATGTGGTTTTTTCTAAGAACAAGGGGTTAACTTCTACTTATCTTAAATCATTCGCGAATAAATTTTATACATCGCTAAATAAATTACGTTTTTTGGTCTTGGAGTTTAAAAGTATTTTTGCATTATGCTACCTCGTATGGCCATATGGGTCGTTTAGCAAACTCATTATCCCGATCACTACACATTTTTGAATGCTATATGTGTATATTATGGAATTTACAAATTTAGGTTCGCAAGTAGCTAAGAAAAGTTTTCAACAAATATGCTTATCAGATGAGATTATGTCAAAGTCGAAAGTAAGAAGCTAGGCAATCCTTTATTATATATAGTTTTGATAACTTAAGTCATACAATATGTTGTTGTTTCTCTAAAAAGATGAATTGTTATTCAAGTAGCAATGCATATTCGGCTGAATGTATCTTCTTTATATGATGCTTGTTTGGTTTATTTTGGCATTAGGTTAAAGTCTTATTACGTTAAAAAGAGTACTTATGTTACATCTCATTAGAAGAAGTTAGGCAATCCTTTATATAATTTGCATATAAGATATAATTGGGCTTGAATACAAAGAATATGCATCACTTCAGCCCAAATCAACTGGGCCTTTGTCTAGTAGCAATCTTCTTCTTTTTTTTGCTAAAGCTTGAGCCCAATAGTTGGACTCTCATACCATGTACTTTGTGTGCCTATTTCGTCTTCAATTATATTTTCTAGGATATATAGTGCTTAATTTGAGTGAAGGAAAATTTTCAATTGCTACCATTGTTTATTATCCGTTCATTACTTCTTTTCTAGTCATCTAGTGTAGCTCATCTTCAAAGTAGCTCAACAAATACATCAAATTTGCTATAAGTTGATTACGGATAAGAAAGGTGACTTCTAATATAACCGGTCTTGCAGAGATTCTCTCAAGTTTGAACACGATTACAATTTTTATTGTTAGAAATTAAAATATAATGTTGCTCGTATTTTATATTAAAGTCTACAAGTGTAAAAAAAAGGGTGACATTATTTGTGTAAATTTGTTATCTTTTCTTGTTTTGGCTTAATTAATACTACAGCCCTATTAGATGGTTTAATTTTGTCACGTGAACACAATTGAGCAATATCTTATAAAAAAGGATAAATAAAGAAATACTAAATAAAGGTTAAAGATTAAGAGTTCATATTTAACTTTGGATTGCAAGGTTCATATCTGTTATTAGTTTGCAAACTTATTAAGCATGAGGTCAATCATACAACCCAAAGCATAATATTAGTCTAATCACAAGTGAATCATGCACACTCTAGTATATTAGTAACCAAAAACTTTATTCTTCAACCTATGTGGGATAGAAGGGTAGGATAAAGGGTTGGCGGAGTTCTCTATATTATGTCATACATGAAAAGAAATAAATAATGCAAAAGTTAGAACATGAAACATGAGGTTAATAATTTGGATAGCATGAAAGGGGTTAAGTCTATAGATAAACAATGAACTTATTTCAAATTTCCACATCTAGCTAAATAATCTTACCGTCAATACATATTCATCATCATTTAATCGTAAATTTATCTTGTTCGTTCCAAAACAAAACCGTAACTGAAAATTACAAAGTCTTAAATCATCCCCATTCATATACTAAGATTCACTATCATCTTCAAACCCATTAAATTAAAAACAAACAAACCCGATCCGACGATGTGTTAGATCGTCCCACTAAATTAATTAAAAAACTAAACCCGCTAAATTAAATTATAAGAAAAAGTTCTTGTATTGACAAAAGCCTAAATAGAAACACAACCCTATTAAACATGAACGGTGGTATATATATACATGCACAAAAGTTCTTGTTCGATTAAATTGTCTTTTACTTCCGATTTGATTAACACTTTCCAGACAGACTTCTGAGCCATTCAAGATCCCAAGACAAGCATTTCCATGTTTCTGCAACAAGGTATATACATGCGCACATATTGGTTTTTGACTGTTAAGCTCAATGGTATGCGGATTTATTTTGAACGTGATTTTCATTATTGTCACTAAACATCATAAGGTAATCCTTTTTGCATTTCAATCAAGACTTACGATGATACACAATTACTTCATTTTTGCATTTTTATTATTTCCGTTGTTGATTAAAAAATATATTTTCCTCTCTAACCCTTGTAAACAAGAATTAAAAATTGTTAAGAGTTCATATCAGTTTCCAATTTGTCAGGGCAACGCAAGTTTTTCAAACTTGATGTGCCACGACCAACTGAAAACATAATACTATTCTAGACATGTAACACTAACATACAATATGGTATATTAGTCACAAACAATTTCTCTCTCGAACCTATGTGGGATAAAATGAAAGAATAAAAGGTTAGAAAAGATCTCCATAAACTAAAATTGGTAAATTACGACACCATAAACATATTTTTATGTACATGAAAAGAAGTTTATAAACATCTAGTTTATGTGCTTGGAGTACCAAACTTGACGGTAACAACATGAAATTATACGTTGTTATACACACGCCTACGGCAACTGTTGGCGACCCTAATGGACTATGACCCAACCCGAACTAGAATTTCACATGCAGCTAGGGTCTTATGAGCTTATTTTTTCGACCCAACCCAACACAATGAAACAGACCTAAGTAAGCCAAGTTCCTCAATACAATTCGGTGTACTATACTGATGTGAAAGATAGTGGACCGTAGATACGTTCACTATGAATAGAGATAAAAGAAATTACTGTCAACATGCATAAAAAATGGTCACTTGCTGATTCTGTTTAAATGCGATTTGAGGAGCATTTCATACTTGGGCTCGCTTCGTTACAATATTGACATCCTGAAATCGAGTTTTCTTAGAATATGTAAGACATTCTCAAGATATAAAAAATGGTCAAACGGGTAAGAGATATAGAATCTTATTTTTTAGAATGTATAGCTGCCCAATTACATCTTCTGCTTCAAACTTTCACATTTCCGAGTTTTCGTTGTCTGTCTCATGTATAAATTGTTTAGAAGCGAGTCTCGTGTCTCTTTTACTTTTACTGTACGTGTGAATGACAACCACTATGTCTATAACCTCATAAGACAAACTTTCCTGTTATTTTTTAATGTGACCCCCAAACTGCTCTTAAGATTAGCTTGAATGATATGCCAAAAAGAATAGGGGACGATAACCAAGAAAAGTAAAAAAGATCAAGAACTCATATTAATTATCGGCTATAAGACTGTTGTTCATGCTATTTATGGTTAGCTTTCAAACCTTTTAAGCATGAAGCAAATCATATAGCTGAAAGCATAATACTAATCTAGTCACAAGACACTCACGTACACTATAGTATATTAGTAACCAACAACTTCTTTTTTCAACCTATGTGGGATATAAATGTTTGGATAAAAGAATTTGTGCTTGAATATATAGAATTTTATATCGGATAGAAGACTTATTAAGAGTCGCTGACGGAAATTTGGAACTCCAAATCCGATCACTAAGCATTTTTGGATGCTATATTTGTGAGAACTAATGTCAAAATCTAAAAATAAGCAGCTAGGCGCTCTTTTATCATATACAAACTAAAAATCATTCAAGTAGAGAGTGGTATGCATACAGCTTAATGAATTAATTACGTGTTAAGGTGTTATTAATTCACTGTTTATTTGGCAAATATGGGTTTCTTGCAATGTTTATTCTTTTTTAATCTTTTTTTTTAGAAGCAATTTAATTATAATATATTACTATTTGGCAAGCTGGTTACAACTTTGTGTGATTAATCTGATCTATATATACCATGTGAGAATTATTGAAGATGCTTACCTTATAAGAGAAAAGAACATCATCAAAAGAGATAAGCTAGACTCCTACCAATTCAAGTAACCATGTGACAAAATTGCCTATTTTAACAGAGACAAATGTTAAATGTATATCCAGGATAATTTGCTTTATCTATAAATAGAATAAAGTTTAAATTTCACTCATACAAATATCCCCACTTCACTTGCATTCAATCTTACTACCCATTTCATCCTTGTGTTTCTTGATTTTGCAGTGAAGAGATCAAGCCATCCTATGAGAACTGCTTTGGGACTTTTAAGTCTTTTCTTGGTGATTCATGCACACGTACATGTTCTAGAACGCAAACTTCAGTCTAGAATCAGGCGTAAAGTGAGTTGTTATGGCCAAGGTTCATGCCTCGCATGGTTGTAAGTTCCAAAACATTCTTTATCGCATGGTTGTACTGCGCGATCTTACGTCTAGGTAATTGCACTTCTTGTGCGGTTATGTATATTGCTTCCCTACTCAAAAAACATTTTCCCCTTTTTCAACTTTCTATAATAACTTAATAAGTACAAAAATAAACAAAATATATCTTTACAAACCCATTTTCCCGCCATTTCCAACTGTTTTAACCACCACATTCAACCACCATAAACCATCATCACAATGAAACCATCAACCAATTTCACATGATGTTGCATACAACTACACAAATGTATATATGTGCCGTAGAAAACATTGCACATGATGTTTTTGAAATGGAATAACTTTCTACCAAACCAATATAACCTTCACTAGTTTGTGGTGATTATAACGCCATGTTATTTTTACCTTTGTTACCATGTAGAAAATAAAGCGTAAACATAAACTCATACTATACCCCGTTTCAATCTTTCATAATAGCTTTAAAAGTAGAAATCACATCTTTTAGAAATTAAAGCCATACACGTTGATTGAATTGATTATCTTTAGTTAACTTGATAAAAATTATATTGATCTTCCAATTTCTAATACTCCGTAATAGCTACCAAAACAAGACTACGCTCTCTGACTCCCAATCTTTGTTCAAAAAATTTATATATAGTTGAAATAGTATATTTAAAAAGTTAGGATTATATATAAAGTTTTGAATTCACAATACCTTCATGTTTCTTCTATTCTAGAACATATAGACTTGCAAATTCAAATCCCGCTACTCACCCTAATATGAACATTTAATAACAACTTAGGTATATTAGGCCGTAACACTTATTCTTCTTTACCGATGTGGGATTTAAACATGCTTAACTTGTCTCATAATTGTTCTCAATTGTTTGTTATGCTTGTATACATTCTCATTTGAATATTAGAAAAACTTTGTTATGAGTACAATTTGTGGTCACAAGTCAAGCACTTATAGACAACTATATATTTTTTAATAAATGCTTAAAAACTTTAGATATAAAAATGAAAATGGCGATTGTTTCTAAGTAATTGAGGGGTCCGGGACCATGATATAAACTTTGATAGTTTTACTTAAATAAAACAATTTGGACTATGTGGCACACAATCAATGTCAAATACTTCAACATGTCATCTCGATATCTCATAGAAAGTCACAAGAAAAAAGACCATAGGTGAACCTCTCCCATCTATTTGACTTGATAACATCACCAAAGAAGCATAGCATATCGTGAAACAAAAGGTTTTAACTTTCATGTGTTAGATTTATCAATCATTAAGTTTTGATTTGTTAAAAAGTATATGGCACTAAACTTGAATTCTGTAAGCCAACTATGTTTGTGATTTAAGTACAAGCTCATATTTATGTTCAGACCATCTCCATTGCGATAAAGACCATACTGCTGACCCATCATATTTTTATAAACTACTACTCGTATAAACTTACCATTCCAATGCTATGAACTTCATATATATCAAGTCTATAAAGCAACAATCTTCAAATGTAAGATGTTTTGTATTACAACTACTTGAAATTATTATTAAAAACCTTTAAAGAAAGCTAATTAGTTAATAAAAGTAAAAAGAAAAAATTATTCTCCACAAAGTAAAAAAAAAAAAAAAAACTTGTTTATATTAGATTAGGTTAATTCCCATGCTCAATTATTATTAATGATCAAGTATAAATACATCTCAAGTCTTGCACAATAAGATAACTAACATGGGCTAACAATCATTCGGCTAATACTCTCGCGCAGTTGGAACGAGAGGTCTTCGAACGTTTAAACTGGAGCGAAACTCGAGAAATAAAGCACTTGGAAGGCCTTTGATAAAGATATCAGCATACTGAAACATCGAAGGAACATGAAGGACATGAACTTGTCCAGATGCAACAAAATTATTCTGCACAAAGTAAAAAAAACTTGTTTATATTAGATTAGTTTAATATTACTATATTTGTAAAACGTAAGAAGGTTCTTTCTAATATATATACATAGACTTAACCCGTATAATAAAGTAAGTTACTATCAACCGTATCTATAGAATACAAATCAAAAGTTTTACTCATTCGTCTTCCGGGACACTTGTTTTGAACACCCCGATACGTTTTTCGGACAACAGGACTAATTCGACCACTTATTTTGTGACCAATTTTACTTTTGTGGTAAAGCCCGGGAAACCCGTGTCAGGCGGGGCGTGGCGTTTTTCTTGAGCCCGGAAAACGACACGCTCGGGTCGCCTGACGGGTTTTGGGCTTGGTCAACGCTTCGGAGTTGACCAAGAACAAGTTTATTGCGGTGGAATATGATGCCCGACTTGACCCGCATTTTAATGACCCAAATGATAATCATGTCGGGTTGGATATTGATAGTTTGGACTCGATAACGGTCGGGATCGATTTGAAAAAAGGGGGGAGTTTAGTTCTTGGGTGGAGTATTATCATGATTTGAGGTGTTTAAAAGTGTATTTGAGTCGGGACCCCGGTTCGACCCGAGAACCCGGTTTTGAACATGAGTGTCGATTTCTCGAGTTATTTTCAAGAGTTTATGTATATGGGGTTTTCGGGGTCGAGTCAAGGGAGTACCGACGCGCATTTGGTTGAAAGTTGGGGGTTTCGGTCTTTTTGGGCTTAAAAGTTTTAATCCGCGTGATCCACATAATGTTAGTGATCACACGGTTCAGGTTCGTGTTCGTGATAGAAACTCGAGTTATAGAAAGTATAGTAAAAAGATCGGGTTTGGGTTGGAAATAGGTGGTCCAGTTTTTGTTTTCGCTGGATTAGTACTTTTTGGGTACGTTTCGGTTAAAAGATGGTGAGAGATAAAAAACGACAAAGTCATAAAAAACGAGTTTAAAAGAAAACCGAGGCAGTATAGGTATCGTGATCTAAAAATCGCAACGAATGACTTCCATCCGAGTCGAGTTATAGGTCATGGCTCGTTTGGGACAGTTTACAAAGCTTTTTTAGTATCATCAGGCACGACAGCAGCTGTGAAACGGTCTAAACAGTCTAGTGAAGCGAAAAACGAGTTTTTGTAAGAGTTGTCGATTATCGCAGGTTTGAGACATAAGAACCTTGTTCAGTTGCTAGGCTGGTGTGTCGAAAAAGGGGAATTGTTACTTGTTCACGAGTTAATGCCTTATTGAAGAATTGATAAAGTGTTGTATCAAGATCCTGATCATTGGGGCTTTTTGAAGTGGTCACATCGATATAAAATAGCAGTAGGTTTAGCTTCAGTTTTGGCTTATTTGCATCAAGAATGTGATAAGTTGGTGATTCATTGCGATATAAAGACGAGTAATGTGATGTTAGATGCAAATTTTAATGCTCGGTTAGGTGATTTTGGGCTAGCTAAGTTGATTGATCATGATAAGAGTCAGAGTCCTATCTCGACTTTAACAGCTGGAACAGCGAGCTATTTAGCACCCGAGTATCTACATTGTAGAAAGGCTAATGATAAAACCGATGTTTATAGCTATGGGGTAGTGGTGCTTGAAATTTGTTGTGGTCGAAGACCTATAGAGAAAGAGCCCGAAAGTCAGAATATGGTGAACTTGGTTGATTGGGTATGGGGTTTATACTCGAGTGGCAAGGTTTTGGACTCGATTGATGTTCGACTAAACGGGGTGTTTGATGAGGTGGAAGGTGAGAGGCTTTTGATGGTCGGGTTAAGTTGTGTGAACCCGCTAAGTGAAATGAGGCCATCGATGAGACGAGTTTTGCAAATACTGAATAACGAGGCGGAGGTAATGAATGTGCCTGTGGTGAAACCCAAAGTGAGTTTTTCGGCTAGTATGCCTATGAGTGTTAAGGATCTTGTGTCGTGTTCAGATGATGAAACTGAAAGTATGATCGATAGTTGTAAGACCTGGTCGGATGATTAGAAAGTTTGATGTTTTGTTATATTGAATATTGATTTGTTTGTAAAGTTTTGTATATATATTTTGATCATGTTCAGTTTGAAATGTTTGAGTAGTTCTTTGTTGGGTAAAAATGGTCTTTTACCATGTGATGAAAGTAAAATCTACTGGATGTCGTGGTTTCAGCATCTGAATGATGCCTGTTAGCTTATATTGCTCTTTTATATTATGATTTTGATGTATGTATACGCTTCTTGTATTCGTTGTTCCTCGGGAAGTAGTTAAGATGGTTGAAATCAGTTGGTGACAATTTCGCCTGTCATGTAATTAATCAAGTCATTAAATTTTTTTGTGAAGAAATAACTCTTTTAATCTAAAACTAGGCTCAATTTATGAAAAAGATCTGTGAAGACACCGCAATAAAAAACTAGTCAAAATGAGTATGGGTCAAAATGGGTACCAAAAATCAGAAGCAGTTAGTTTGAGTACCTGGATTAAAAGCCAGTAAAGTGCGATACAAGCGTGAAGCCAACATGTAGCAGTTAGTTTCAATATAGAGTGCTTCAAGATCATTCTAGATGATTAAAGGGTGCTGTAATCATTGTCTTTGAATAAGTGAAGGTGAAAAAAAAAAAAAAAAAAAAAAAAATGGTAAACAATGTCTAAGTAACTACTCCGTATTTGACAGTCGATGTTCAGTTGCATCAGAAAAATGCACACTCTACAACTGTGTTTACTTCAAGTATTATAAGATTATCACTCAAATACGTACATGGAAAACTGTATGTACTTCATTTGGGTTTTTCAGGGTTTAAGTACCTGTATGATCACCACTGAAAAGCAATAAAATAGAACTTTGTAAACTTTGGTATTGATAGTAGTGGCAAGACTAGCGGGTTGGGCAACGGGTCATAAATGTTAGTACGGGTGAGAAGGACGAGCCTACAGACACTTATTTCTTTTTTTCTTTATTTATACTAACGAATTGGTGCGATAAATTTTGTTATAAACTACTCCGTATATTTTTAGGAAATAACTTATCAGTCTAGCATCGAAAAAGGTATTATGCAATTAAATGCCTTTTGGATGACATTGTAACCCGTTTGACCCGCTTGACCTATATGCTATATTTCGTTATAGTTGAATTTATGGCTTTACCCATTAGATACAAAACATTATCCAGTTCGACCCATATATACCAAAATGGGTCAAAATTGACACCCATGGTCAGCTCCTTTTGGATTCAAAGGAATTAAAGAACACGGAAGCTGGCGAACAATTTGTAGTTAAAAACGTAGCCGACATTTTCATTGAAGTGATATCCAGTGTTATCCGTGTTCAAAATATATAAAGTACGTTATGAAAACGGGACTTACTAGAAATGTTCAATGTAAGAACTAGAGGTGTGAAAATGGGTAGGTAATACGTCAAAACGGGTTTCGGTTTAAATAGTTGTAAGACGTCGTCTGATAGCGTGTTTGAGATTCATATCGAATGGTCAACTGATTAACAAGTTTATGTTTCGTTAGATTGACATATTTGATATGTTTGTAACGTTTTGTTATGTATTTTGAAGCTGTCTGTAAGTGCTCGACTTGTGGCCACAAATTGTACTCATAACAATGTTTTTCGAATATTCAAAAGAGCATATGTATACATTCATAACAAACAACTCAGAACAATTATGAGAATAAATGTTACCTCCTAATATATCTAAGTGTGTATTAGATGTAGAAATTTTATATAAAATCGTATCTTTTTATATACTATTCCAATTCCAATTATATACATAAATGTTTTGGTAACTAATATTAGAAAGTGGAAGATCAATATAGTTTTTATCAAGTTGACTAAAGATAATCAATTCAATCAACATGTATGGTTTTAATTTCTAAGAAATGGCCACAAATTGAGTGGAGTATCATTTTATGATTACGCTTTGTTTTCTACATGGTCACATAGGTGAGAATAGCATGGCGTTATAATCATCACAAACGAATGAAGGTTGTATTGGTTTGGCATATTGTTTTTTCGTCTCGAAAGTATCATATGCAAGCTCATAAAAAAAATCAGTCTTGCTTGTAGACTCGTACGATATTAAAATCTCGATCTCATAAAGCTAAACAAGCATCGAGCGCGCAGCTCTAAAATAACTCGATATGAATATCACTACTGGTCAAGAATGGTCAAACAATTGCTTGATATGCATGTAACAAACCCTTAAAGATATATACTTATATGTACGTAATACTGTAATTAACTTCTTTAATCTTATATGTGATCAAAATTTATCTTTTACATTACCAGATCAATGTTTTCTTTCTTGCATATAAAACGATTTTATAATCAACATACCCCAATTGCCAGTCAACTTAATCTTATAAGTGTATGAAATCGACTATCGAGTTTTGTAGATGATCACGAGTAGACAAAAAGTTTTTTTGACATATATTTTATTTGGGCTTAGTGGGCTCTTTATCTTTAAGCCCATTATCTTGCAAATGAAATTTTATTATACCCAAATATTTAAGAGCTAGCTTCACGCCTTCACGGAAGTGTAACTTACCATATTTTATAATTTGAGTTAATTCTATGAATGGTCCTGTGGTCTGTCGGGTTTAACGGATATACAATAGTTCTTTTATTTTTTTTAACGGATCCAGTCCCTGTGATTGCGACTCATAACGGGTTTGGTCCCTTGACCAATTTTTCTGTTAGTTTGACCGTGAAATACTTGTTTAGTGGGTTGATATGACAAATATACCCTCATCTTCTTCTTCAGTCATCACCTCCTCCATTATTTCTGTCAAAACCCACTCATACACAAAGATCTAAACCATCTATTTAGAAAACACCATTACTTTTTTAATCTTCTTCTTTAAATTATCTCAAGAATATATTAATCACACAACTAACAAGATATCATCAATGCAGCAACAATGTCATTCAAGGTACTAAATTCTATTTAAAGCCTAAATACACCATTGGAGCTTTAGTCCAATGGGTGGAGCACTTGTGCACGAGTCAATAGACCCGGGTTCAAGTCCCACTCTTGTCCTAAAGTTCTCAATGGTACCATCTCCCACCGCAAATGTTCAGATTGACTGGTCAACGAGTGGCCTATTGGAGAAAATGGTCAGGGTTCAAAGCCCACCTCCAGATAAGTACAGTCACTTGGACAGGTGCTCATTGCCTGAGGCCGAGTCCTTGGTGGAGGGTCCGGTTGGCATCCTTATGATGCATGGGACCAGAATGATCCCACCACTCTTCACCTTTTGGAGAATTATAGCCTAAATACACACAAACATTAAAAAAAACTGAACTTGAGATAGGCTTGTATTCCATTAACCTTTTCACCATGGATAAAAGAGCAGGTCTTGTATTTCATTTTTTCTCATACTTCGATAGACTTTTTTTTATTTTTTTATTTTTTTTTAGCAACTGTAAAACAAAACAAAACAAAAAAAAATCCATATCAATCTTTAAAGAAAAATCCATGATCTAATAACAAAAAAAAAAACAACACAAAACCATTAAAAAAAAAAAAACAAAACAAAACAAAAAAACATTAAGAAAAATAAATCATAAAGAAACCAATTGGCCTACTTGTACTCCCGTATTGAAAGTATATAGAAGTGCATATTTATAAATAGATAATTTAATTATCGTCGGGATGGTACAATTTTTTTTCGCGCAACGATTAACAGTTTACGAGATATTTAATTTTTTTTAAATGTGAAAGTTTATTTTAATTGTTTTGATTAAAAAATAAATTTTCAGAATTAGTTTAATTGGATATATGATAAATATGATATCTATATTGAACTTTTGCCATCTTATATAAGCCTTGACCGGAGAAACGAGAAAGCTAAGAATTGAGGGTTTCCCACTGAGTCGTTTATTTATGATTCTACTTTGACCCTAAATGCTAAAGCGGACTTGGTCGACACGGTGGTGAAGGTTGATCTGCTCACTGTCATTGTACCTAAAGGTTAAGATTATCATGTTGTTGTTTATGCTATTTAGTTATGTTGTCTAAATGATGTGATTATACATCACTAATCCAACTAACTCATACCCACGCAACACCTCTTTCTTCTTCCAAACACTCCCTTCCGAAAACCTCACTTTTAGCGGAGACTCGTTTTCACGCCAAGGCATCGCGACGCTAACCGCAGAGTCCGACACGCCGAGTTCGTCTTCCAGGACACTTGTTTTAAACACCCCGATACGTTTTTTGGACAGTAGGGCTAATTCGACCACTTCTTGTGTCACCAAATTTACTTTTGTCGTAAAGCCCGGGAAACCTGTGTTGGGGGGGGGGGGGGGGGGGGGGGTGGAGTTTTTCTTAAGCCCGGAAAACAACACGGTTGGGTTGCCAACGGGTTTTTGGGCTTGGTCAACGCTTAGGAGTTGACCAAGAACAAGTTTATTGCTGTGGAATACGGTCATTGTTAAGTTAATTACAGTCACTTGTTTTCTTGTCGTTTGGGTCAAATTCAGCTTCATTTTTTTTAATTACTGTAAATTCTTATGACTATATTTTGATTGTTTGACAGATTTTGATCAACCACACTATCGTAGTCCTACATTCTTAAGCCCATTGAAGAACTCATTAATGCATACAATTCATATGCAGATCATGTGCCTTTTTGTTTAGCTTTAGACATTCAGTTGTGTGTAGCCTGTAGAAATGAACAATAATTTGTTGTTGAATGATTCTCAGCCTGTAATTATGTTTATCTCGAGTTGGTTATCAGTTATGAGTTATGATTTTAACACATTAGTCTATGCATATCATTATAACTTATATACTTGAATCAAGTCATGTCGGTGACTTTTTTATTCTGTATGATATAAAATGTTAGAAGTGGGATTTGAACGAAGCCAGACCAATACTGAATACACTACAAATGTATATATGTAGCGTAGAAAACATTGCACAATGATGTTTTCGAAACGGATTATCTTTTTGCCAAACCAATATAACCTTCATTAGTTTGTGGTGAATATAACGCCATGCTATTCTCACCTTTGTGACCGTGTAGAAAACAAAGCATAAACATAAACTGATACCCCGTTTGAAGCTTTCATAATAGCTTTAAAATTAGAAATCGCATTTCTTAGAAATTAAGGCCATACATGTTATATTGATTATCTTCCAATTTCTAATAATAGCTACCAAAACAAGACTACATACTCAGACTCCCAATCTTTGTTAAAGAAAACGTATGGAATCGTTCTTTGAAAAATTTATATATATACTATATATAGTTGAAATAGTATATAAAAAAGTTAGGATTATATATAAAGCTTTGGCCGAACAAGCTTTCATGTTTCTATTCTAGAACATGTAGACTTGCAAACCCAAAGCCCATTACTCACCCTAAGATGAACATGTAATACACGCTTAGGTATATTAGGCGGTAACACTTATTCTCCTTTATCAATGTGGGATTCTAGACATGCTTAACTTTTCTCATAATTGTTCGGAGTTGTATGTTATGGATGTATACAAGCTCTTTTGAATATTGGAAAAACTTTGATATGAGTACAATTGTGGCTACAGGTCGAGTACTTATAGACACTTTCAAAATATATAACAAAATGTTACAAACAAATCAAATATAACCTTCATTAGTTTGTGGTGATTATAACGCCATGCTATTCCTCACTTTTGCAGCAATGTAGAAACCAAATCGTAAACATAAACGGATACCTTGTTCGAAGCTTTCATTATAGCTTTAAATTAAAGCCATACACGTTGATTGAATTGATTATCTTTAGTTAACTTGATTTAAAATAATAATAATAATAATAATAATAATAATAATAATAATAATAATAATAATAATAAATTAATAAAAATCCTATATTGATCTTCCACTTTCTAATAATAGCTACCAAAACATTTATATATATAGCTGGAATAGTATAAAAAAAAGTTAGGATTTTATATAAAGTTTCTGGTTTGACAAGAATTGCATGTTTATATAACACTAGCAGGGTACCCGCAATGTTTGACGAACAATATTATCCGATTATATGTTTTTCGTAATAATAGCTTTATGCATTGCAGTTTAAAGAAATCCTTTTTGAATAATTGTTTTATTTAATTCCATGGTTTATAGCAGCGGAAACATGCAGTTTCCAAACGAAATTTGGTAGCGTCGATCTATGTATTAAGAGTATTTTTATTGTCGTATTGTTTTAAGTTGCAGTAGTCAATTAAAAATGTGTCTTTCAAAAAAAAAATCAATTAAAATTGTAATAATAGTACAAATGTTGCACCTTGTAGTCGAGTGTTCACGCATAAGGACGGTAGTGACCAAATTTTTGACGAACATCGACACCATCATAAAATGCATAACCATTAAAGAAAGAGATTGTGGTTTAAACTTTCAAAGTCTTTTTAAACAGGGCATATGTTTTAAAAAAAGTATCATACTTGACACAATTTGTTTTTATGGATAGCGAACAATATTTTTTTTGCTTATATGGGTATTTTTCTTTCAAATCCAACCTTTTTAAAGCATTTTGCAACATTTTTGTCCCTTTCAATTAATAGAAATTTTTTATTTTTGAATGGCAAAAATGTCAAAAAAAATGTCGTAGAATACCTCAAAAAAGACGAATTTGAAAGAAAAGTATTTTTTTAAGCAAAAAAAATTTGTTCACTACCCAGAAAAACAAATAGTGTCAAATATTATATTTTTTTTTAAAGATATTTGCCCTTTTAAATAACTTGCAACTTTCAACTCGTAATAGTTGTAGTTCTTCGCTATATCTTTTAACTTAAAGCCTCATTATTACTGTATTTGGTATTATTTGATAACACAAAATTGTAACTTAAAGCCTCGTTAGTACTGTATTTGGTATTAGTTGATAACACAAAAAACACCCCTTATCATAGCTCAACGATAACTCAACAATTTGGGCCTCACTTTTCTTTAAAAAATAAATAAATTTTGAGCCGTTTATGTATTTTTTTAAAAGCGACATTATGGTAGTAACGTGAATGGTAACGCAAAACCATAACTCAAACACACAGTATAATAACTTGGCCATAACTCAAGTTAAGAACATGCCACGCAGGCCATAACGCGATACCCACGTTAACATACCAAGGGCTCTTATAGACAACTATATTTTGTAATAAATGCTTAAAAAACACCTCAAGTTTAGATATAAAAATGGTGCAATACTTCAACATGACATCTCAATATCTCATTGAAAGTCACAAGAAAATAGACCATAGGTGAACCTCTCCCATCGATCTGAACTGATAACATCACCAAATAAACATAGCATACCGTGAAACAAAAGGTTTTAACTTTCATTTGTTAGGGGGTGTTTGTTTTGGCATATATAGCCGGCTTATGGCTTATTTGATTTTGGGCTTATGTTTCATAATCTCACTTTTTGTGGCTTATTTTGTCACTTTCGGGATTATATAAGTTCATTATGACATAATGAACTTATATAAGCCAGAAAGTTTTAAAATAAGCCACGAAAAGAAAGTTTATGAAACATAAGCCCAAAACCAAATAAGCCATAAGCTGGCTATATAAGCCGAAACCCACCCCCCCCCCCCCCCCCCCCCCCAATAGATTTATCAATCGTTGTTTTGTAATATAAGTTTTGATTTGTTAAAAAGTGTATGGCAGTAAACTTGAATTCTATAAGCCAACTAAATTTGTTTGTGATTAAGTTGAAGCTCATATTCATGTTCAGACCATCTCCATTTTCCTAAAGTCCATACTGTTAACACATCATATTACTATATATATAAATACAGCATCAACAACTTCGCTGTTTCCTACGTCATTTTTACGTCACACATGCCTATAAACTACCCTCGTATAAATTTACTTTCCAATGCTATGAAAAAGTCAAATCCGAAAACCAACAATCTTGACATGCTACTTGAAATTATTATTAAAATTTTTTAATGAAAGTAAATTATTTAGTAAAAGTTAAAATAAAATAAGTTACTGTCAACTGTCAACCGTATACTGCAAACATGGGTCATTTCGCTATAACTTTTAGGCTTAATTGTGAACTTCAAGTTGATAAGTACAACAATGAGATTACATTTCAAACTTGCGGTAAGAAAACCCCAATTGGTGTACATACATCATTTTTTACTTCAACAACAAGGAGATTATATTTCTAACTTACGGTAAGGAAACCCGATTGGTTTACATTCATCATTTTTTACATTACTTTTCTTTAATTAAATTTTCAGACTTTTTTAGTCGACTAATTTATAGAGTTTGAATGTACCGTAACACATACTAATTTATAGAGTCGACTAATTTATAGACTTTGATTACGTTTCTCGAAAGGGTTGGTGGTACTCTTTTATGGTCTATTTGGAGCTTCCGTAATCGTTTGGTTTTCTCTTCCTCTTCCCCTAAAAAGGCTCTTCTTTGGGACTCTATAGTTTCGCAGTCCTTTTTATGGATTTCTTCTAGAAATCCTAAGCTTAAGTTTAGTTGGATAGATTGGTTAAAAAATCCTGTTATGTATATTTCTTCTTTGTAATTTTCTAGCTTCTGCTAGCTCGTTATAAATTGCCGCCGTTCTAAAAAAAACCCGTAACACATACTCAAACTAAATATAACTTATATTCTTCAAGTGGTTTACTTGGCCAGTTAAAAGTTCTTTATCCTTGCTAGGATTAAACTTGAATTTCTCACATTTTAATGATAGTCGAAAACCTTTTACCACTACCTATATACATCGTATAAATAAACTTGGTGAAACTAAATCTGTGACTCTTACTAGATCTAGTTTTGGTCAACTTTTTTTTCCTATTTTTTTAATTTTATTTATTTTTGGGCAATTATATATATATATATATATAAAAAAAAAAAAAAAAAAAGTATTATACTTGGCCACTGTTTCATCTTTTGGGTAGCGAACTATTTTTTTTCATTTTGAGGGTAATTTTCTTTCAAATTCATTATCTTTAGGGTAATATGTGACATTTTTGGCCTTCGAAAAAAAAATTACCCTCAAAATGAAAAAAAATAGTTCGCTACCTAGAAGATGAAATAGTAGCAAGTATAATACTTTTTTTTTTTTTTTTTTTTTTTTTATTATTTGCCTTTTCCTTTTTCAACATTTTATAAAAACTTAATAAGTACAAAAATAAACAAAATATATAATTCTTGTTTCCATCCATAATCGTCTAGTTAACACCTGGCTATTCTTGTCATGAAAGTTGGAAACTTTGCCACTCTCTATAATTATAATGCTACATGAACGGAGTTATTCACTATAACTACTGGCAGGTAATTCCTCCTGGGAGGGAGTTCAATCATATTATTCCACATGATGGTGATATGGATGGTGAATCAAAAGGAACAGAAGATCGCCAGGCTTCTCCTGACCCACCTATTTGGGCAGAGGTTCATTGTTTGCGTTCAGTTTTCACCTTTTTACTCTGTTTTTTCGATTATATTTGGATGTGTAAACTCATAACATTCGTAACACTCTTGTCATGCAGATAATGCGCTCCTTTACCAACCCGCACAAGCTGATGATACTTGCACTTGCCAGGCCAGACCCTAAAAAGAACCTTACAACTTTGGTCAAAGCATTTGGAGAGTATTGTCCATTAAGTAGCTCTCATTTTTGATATTTTGGTTGCTTGGCAGGTAAAGATCTAACAACATTAAGTGTCGATTATAAACCTAAACCTTGCGACATTACCTCTGCATAGAACACATTCCTAAACATGTTTTGATCAGAGATTCAGCTTGTCAAGGCAGTATATGCATTTTATATACAGATAAGATGTGATATGCTACAAACCGTAGCATATCACATCTTATATTTGTACAACAGATGCAAATACTGCCTTGACAAGCTGAATCTCTGATCAAAACATGTTTAGGAATGTGTTCTATGCAGTCTTGATTACAGAGCGTAATCTGGCAAGGTTTAGGTTTATGATGCACACTTAATGCAAGCAACCAAAATATCAAAAACTTGAGAGCTGCTATTGCTCTAATTGATTACAGAGCTGAATGAATAACGTTTTCTGTTGTTTGGGTAAAGTACTTTCTATATAATGATGCTTGTTTGGTGTATTTTGCTCCTAGGTTAGAATCTTATTAGTTAAAAAGAGTACTTATGTTACAATCTCATTATAAGCAGTTAGGAACTTAGGATATCATTTATGTAGTTGCAGATAACAATGTATAATTGGGCCTGAATACAAAGAACATGCATCACTTCAGCCCAAATCCAATGGGCCTTTGTCTAGCAGTTATCTTCTTTTTCTTTTTTGCTAAAGCTTAAGCCCATTTTTGTACCTATTCACAAAAAAATAGATAAATGCATTAAGCAGTGGCGCAGTGCATAAAATGATAGTTTATGTTCCCTGAGAAGGTTTAAAAACAAACTCATGTATGAGCTTGAAGAAATACGTTTTGTAATTAAGTTGTGTTTACAATTATTAATGATGAAACACATTGTGGTAAAACCATAAGTAGCAATTATGTGTTACCTAACCGAGCTCTAACCGTGTATGAGATTACATCAATCGTTAATTTACTTCACTTCCATTTTCTATGTGTAACGATTGAAAACATTTTTCACTTATATACAAGCAACAATTTTACATAGATGTTTTCCTGTGTCAATTATGTATTTTAAGAAATAAGTTGTTTTATTCAAATTCATTGGCATTGTTTAATGATCAAAACAAATTTGAGAAATTGAACTGCTTCTCACATTCTTTCTTAATTGACTTCTAAAATATGATGAAATCGGAACTTTTAATGTTCGCAGCCAAAATAATTTTTACATAAAATAAAAATAAAAAAAAAAGAAAAAAAAAGTTGAGTTAATATAAGTTTTCTAATGTAAATATTCCTAAACATATATTTTTTAATATGCAAAGGAGTAGATACATCAGAAAACACTATACTATTCTAACAACGTGAAACTAAGGTGCTCTATGGTATATTAGTAACCAATAATTTTCTTCTTCAACCTAAGTGGGATAGAATATTAGGATTGAAGATTAAAAAATATACACATAAAAAAATAGTTAACTATTATGTAAAAGTTTTTGTGTACATTGGAAAGAAAGATATAATGCAAGAGTTACTTAGAGTTGGTGAAAGAAAGATTTGTTGCTTGGATCTATATATTGTTATTTCTTTAAGAATGAAATATTGCAAATGTTTAAGCATTCATATTAAAAGAACCAGTGAAATTTCTAACTGTTTGCTTAACTAAAATCATTTATGTAAAAATTTACAAATCACTGAAAGATTTAAGTTTTTGGATCATGAACGTTAAAGTATTACAGTATCATGATACTTGTTCTCATCCTAGGTCATTTAGAAAGCTTTTTATGCCGATCACGAAGCCTGTTTTAGAGTGCTCAATGTGTAAATTATGATTGTACATATTTAGGTTCGCAAGTAGCTAGGCAAAGTTTAGGACAAAACTGCTTATAAGATGAGCACTTATGTCAAAATCTAAAGATAAGCAGATAGGCAATCCTTTATGGATATTAGGGATGAGCATTTCGACCCGAATCCCGGAACTGAACCGGAACCGTACAGATACCGTACCGAAATGGTACCGTTCCCGATATACGGTACGGTATCGGGACTAAAAAATCGGGACCACTAATTCGGTACGGGACCGGTACCAAATCGGAAATTCCCGAATAAAAACGGGAATAACCCGATTTCCCGGTACCGATACCGAAACCGGTACCGGTACCGATATCCGAATCCCGTTCGGTACGGTACCGGTACCACTATTTATGCTCGGGAAAAAATCGGTACTACTAATTCGGTACGGGATCAGTACGGGACCGGTACCGTGCTCATCCCTAATGGATATACAGCTTTGATAATTTAAACTATTGGGCCTATACCCAATATCTATCTTCTCATTTTTGTTTATGCCAAAGACTTAAGCCCAATAGTTGGATTTAGCTTAATTTCTCTATGTTTTAATACTCATCATCTACATTTAATTCTTCAACTTTTGTATAGTAACATACTACCAATATTTCATTCTTATAATTCATTTAATTGACATTTTGATATAAACTCACCGACAACATGACTCACACGGAAAATTCAAAACATTTGCTCTTTCTTATTATTATTATTATTTTTTTTGGGTATATTTCTCTTAATCAAAAGTATCGAAACCCTTGTCGAATTGCTCTCACAGAGATGGATCCAAAATTCTTAAGAATGTGTTACACAAATTGTTTTTCTTTTATAATTATGAGTACTAAAGTTGCCATACAAAGAACTTATTTGGTAAAATTGAGGGTTGCACATGTCCAAAAAAGAAATATTTTAAAAAAAATTTATATTTCGTGACCTAAATTCAGATGTGACCCATGTCACACCCGGCTCCCATATGAGTACGTTCCTGTGCCGAGAATCTACATATGCTCATTTTGCTAGATGGAACTATACTATCTAATGTTGTTAAAGTTTTACTTTTGTGAAAAAAGAATGGTGATATTGTTGGTCCACTAAGATCAACACTCCAACATATT
This sequence comes from Artemisia argyi, assembly GCA_030686995.1. Lineage (NCBI taxonomy): Eukaryota > Viridiplantae > Streptophyta > Magnoliopsida > Asterales > Asteraceae > Artemisia > Artemisia argyi. The sequence goes on along the minus strand of CM060680.1, from coordinate 20,956,859 downwards.
TGAAACAAACAAATCACAAAACTGTCTTTGACCAAACAATGGTGATATAGTTGGTCTACTAAGATCAACACTCCAATATAGTTGGTCTACTAAGATCAACACTCCAACATATCTGATGTTGTAAAAGGAAAAGGTTTAGGAAGTGTCAGAACTCTATGAAATTCCTGTAACACCGCGAGACCACCCTTTATTACGCCGCTGCACGAAAATACATATGACACCAGATGAAAAGAAAGATATTTCGAAGGATATGTTAAGTTCTTAGATGGTTTTAATATGTGTATGAATAATCGAATGAGATATATGTTGGTTGTTGTTGACTGTTGAGTTAGTACTAGAAACATTCCCAGTTATCCTTTTTGCATTCTAATTAACCGGTGTGAAACTTAAGATGAAAATAATTTCCACCAAAACATGCTTTATGTTAAAAAATAGCTAAGAGTTCATATAAGTTTTCAGATGCTCGCCACCATTAGAGTTAAGTTTTCCAAACTCTATCGAAGATGAACACTCTGAAAACATTATATTATTCTAGACGCATTACACTTGCATACTTTTTGGTATATTAGTCGCAAGCAATTTCTTTCTCCAACCTATGTGGGATAAAATGAAAGAATAGAAGGTTATGTAAGATTGCAGTTAAGTTTAAGCATAGAGAGTAAAATGTTTACTTTATAAATTGTTTCTGATATGTGTGAATGACATACGATTTGTTTGTTGAGTTAGACTATTGTGCTTACATTCCTAAGGATAATTCGTTATAAACTTACAACTATGATTAAAATATGTTCATTTCTTAGATTGTTTTTATCTCTTTGTGTGTGTGTGTGTGTGTATATATATATATATATATATATATATATATATATATATATATATATATATATATATATATATATATATATATATATATAGGGTGAGGATCAGGTACGTTTTTGTCTTTTAGTACGGATGGTACGGACGAATCTCAGCCCTCCATCTAGTCAACTATCTGAAAAAGGCATAGTGGCAATATTGTAAATATCCCATCTTTTTTAAAAATCGTTACTATCATATTAGCTTTTTTTCTGAAAAAAAATTCAAAAAAATCTGAAAAATAAAGAGGACAACAAATAATTAAGAATCGCTGAAAAAATTTTCAAAAAAAAAACCGTTTTCATCGTTAAAGGTATTGTGATATTAGCGTCTGATTTTGATATCACATAAACTTTTTTTTTTAATAATAAATTTAGTATCACAATAAATTTTTTAATATTATAAAAACTTTTTCTTAATAAAAATTGTTAATATCACAGTAATTATCATGGTTTTTTTTTTAATATCACTCTAATACTCATACATACTTTTTCAGTTTTTTTAATATCACCGTAAGTTTTTTTAATATCGTAATAAAAAAAATAATTATATTAAGCTTTTCACTAATATCACGGTTCATTTTTACATGTAAAAAAGTTTAATATCACGTTGGTTTTACAATATCACCGTAGCTATCATGGGTTTTTAATATCACGGCTCATAATATTGTTAATATCACGGTAGAACTCATAATATGGTAAATATCACGGTAGCACTCATAATCAAAAAAACAAAAAGTTCTCAGAAAAATCTGAAAAAAAATAAAATGAAAGAAGATAACAATATTAAGGATCGCTTAAAAGGAAAAAAAATTTAAAAAAAAATCATTTCATGGTTAATTGGTACTGTGATGATAGCGCTAGATCTTGACTTTTTTTAAAAAGTCAAGATCAGATCTGGATTGGACGGACCAGATCAATCCGCACGTCCGCACTTAAAAATTGTATCCGCACGTGATCCTCACTATATATATATATATATATATATATATATATATATATATATATATATATATATATATATATATATATATATATATATGTATGTATGTGTATTAAGGTGTATGTAATAAAACATACATGTTTTATATGAACATGCATGTTTTCTAATTCAGAATTGGAGTTTTCGCAGTTCCCGCGCACTTAACAGGGTTCTGAAAATATATATATATATATATATATATATATATATATATATATATATATATAGGGGGACTTTATTTTCAGAACCCTGTTAAGTGCGGGAACTGCGAGAACTCTAATTTTGCATTAGAAAACATGCATGTTCACATAAAACATGTATGTTTTCTTATATACACCTTAATACACATACCTGCGTAACATACATGTTCATATAAAACCATTTTGCATTTATATGTTGCACTTAACAGGGTTTTATATAAACATGTATGTTACGCAGGTATGTGCATTAAGATGTATGTAAGAAAACATACATGTTTTAAATGAACATGCATGTTTTCTAATGCAAAATTGGAGTTCTCGCAGTTTCCGCACTTAACAGGGTTCTGAAAATAAAGATACACTATATATATATATATATATATATATATATATATATATAACGAGACATATGTTGTTTGTTGACTTACATTGTACGTGGATTATTTATTAGCTCACTTTATAAGTTTGAACTTAATTGTAAATTTTATTGGTAAATCAAAATATAATGTTATTTTAGACTTAAATATAACAATGTAAAAAATGTATGACATTCTTTGCGTAATTTGTTTTTCCTTTCTAATTTGGCTTATTTATTTGTTAATCATGTTGCTTAATTGTATCACATTAGCAAAACTGAGGACCTCAGATAAAAGAAGAATAAATTACAACTAGAAGGGTACCCGCGCAATGCGGCGGCGGGTACCCGGTGACTATTTTTGTGGCGAGCAAATGTTTTTTATTTTAAATTTCCTTATGTAGCATGTTCCAAATAGTATAAAGTATTAGAAATATGTTTTTCAAAAGTAGAACGTCTAAATTATTAATAGTGTAAATGGTTAACATTTTTATTTTTCAAATATTAGCATTAAATTGATGGTTAATAGTGAGTTTTTCTTATAAACGCTTTCATTAAAATGTATCATTATTGGAGGGGGGGGGGGTTACATATGGTTTAAGTTAGACTTAAATTTTCATATTTTACATTAATTTTCTACTTTTCCTTTAATAGTAATGTTTTTGGTCTTAAAATTTTAAGACTTCCTTTTGTAGTAAGTCTCAAATGCTTTATAATGTAGTATAGATAACCAAGAAAAGTAAAAAATCAAGAATTCATATTAATTATCCAGATTATGTCTTCCGCATGCTATGTATGATTAGCTTGCAAACGTTTCAAGCATGAAGAGAATCATAATCTTGATAATGTAATACTAATCTAGTCACAAGAAACTCATGTACACTATGGTATATTAGTAATCAACAACTTCTTTCTTCAACCTATGTGGGATTGAATGTTTGGATAATTTTTTTTTTTTTTTTTTTTTTTTTTTTTTTTTTTTTTTTTTTTTTGTGTTTGAATAAAAGTTTATATTGGAAAAGAACGTGTCGTTGGTTGGTGTAATAACGAAGGACGTGTTGTTGGTGGTAAGCACACGTTGATGGGGTATCTATTACACAATCTAAGTATATAAGTCTCACAACGTGAAAACCATTAGCAAGGTCATCTCTTCTTAAGCAGCTAAACAATCCTTTATATACTTGCAGATAATAGATATAAGAGATTTTTTTCATCGGAAGTTGACTAAAATATTCATAAGCATATAACAAGTGTACAAGACATAAAAGATAAATGGTCCTGGAACTATTGGGCCTATTTCTAATAGCCATCTTCATCTTCTTTTTCTTCTTACCTAAAAAGCTTCAAGCCAAATAGTTGGACCCTTATAGTGGCTCAAATTGCGTGGATGATAACCACAATGTTATTATAAATTTATAACACAAGTTTTCTCTAAATTTAAACTGCTTAATTACCTACTTTGACATCGTTGACTACTCATCTTCAAGTCATCTTAAGATTAGCTCGAAATATATGCAACATATGTTGGAAGTAGTGGTCCAAGACTTTTAATGAGGCGTAGCTCAGTTGGTTTCAAACGAGAAATGGGACTCGTAATATCCTTTAACGACGCGTAGCCCAGGTATCTCCCAAATTTCTTTAACTTGCAAGATCCTGGATGATTTGAAAACAATATATTATGCTAGACACATGTGCCTCGCTTAGACTAAATTATATTAGTAACAAACTATTTCTTTCTTCAACCAAAGTTTACTTGAGCGAATTGATTGCAAAAATATGGAACCATTGTCATAGATTTGTCTATGATGTTGATATCTAGAATCATTTGAATGGAACCGTAAATGTTCTTAGGACATATAGTGGCTTAAACTGCGTAAACGACAACCCAAAAATCTTGTTGTGCATATCAATGTAAAACACGATTCCTCTAATTTTCAATTCCTAACGTACTTCAAGTCATCAAAGTGTAACTCCTCTTATAGTTAGCTCGGAAGATATACAATATTTGTAGGAGGTTGTGCAAGGGCTTTTCAAATCCTTCGTCAGTGTGTAGCTCAGTTGGTTCATAATAGGAAATGAGACTTCTAAAATAATTGGTCTTTGTGAAATTTTCATAATGATTGTACTTCAAACTCGTGCGTGGGTTTCTCATAGATATGGGAATATAGAGCATCGTTTAACATGAGCTTATCGGTTTAGAAATCCTTGAATAGTCTAAGTCGATAAGTATCAAAGCATATATACATCACTAGCTAGATGAAAATAACATGTTCCGAAGGATATCCTAACTTTCAACTATCATAAAAATATGTTAATTCCATATATGGTGATGATATGTGTATATATCAGTGTTGCAAAAATCGGCTTTGGCGGCCGATTAATCGGCGATTAATCGCTAGGCGGGGATTAACCGCCACGATTTTGACTAATCGGCCTTATTAATCGGTTTGGTCAAAAATTGGTCAACATACCGATTAATCGAATAAAAATCGGCCAAATTGGAAAAAATCAGCTAGATCGCCCAAATCGGGCATATAATTTCAAAAATTTTTAGTTTTATATATAAAAAATTCAATCCGATTAATACTCGATTAATCCCCGCCTAACCGATTAATTGCTAAGCGGCACGCGGCCGCCACGCTACCGCCTAGCGATTTTTGCAACCTTGGTATATATAAATATATTTTGCATGTCACATTTTAATAACATACATTCTCACATATTTACGGTCACCACCAAAACATGTAGAGTGCCAAATTAAAAGAAATAACTTGTTTTAGAGTACCAAATTAAAATAAAAAAGTTGAGAGTTTATATAAGTTTTCTAATTCTCACAAACGTGTTAGATAAGTTTTCTAATCCAACACGCTGTCGAGTAGTAGAAAACATAATACTATTTCTCAACACATTTAACATATGTACACTCTTGGTATATAACTAACTAACAACTTCTATATTCGGCCAATGTGGGATAAAGTGTTAAAATAAAATGTTACAAAATATCTTCATTGAAAAAGTGTTAAGAAAGAGAGTATTCAAGAGTTCTTAACATTTGTTGTTTAGAAGCAACTCCTTTATGTGTTTATAAAGGCAAAGAAAAATGGGTTAGCTTTTAGTTATATGAAATCGTCTGTATAGAAATCTATATGGTATTGTATAAGTTAGGTGTTCAGGCCATGAATCCAACTTGTTTAGGTTTGTTAAAAAACTTGTAACTAGGCAACATTTAGGACAAAGTTGACAAGATGAGCATTATGTTAAAATCTCGTATCTCTTGCGTATGCTTGTGATAGTTCTTCGCCTCGTAACATTCTTGTGAATATCACCGTTATTCCTTCGAATAGTTGGTTTTGATATACATGAAAAACTAAAACTGATTAAATGAGTCACCTGAAAATATATTAAGAATTGACTGGTCATTACAACCATCGTCCATCACTACTCTCAGTTTAGCACCAAATCCGTTTAACCTCTCACCACTGTCATCTATTTTACTTCTCCGTGATCACTGCAGTCACTGACAAAAAGGACGTTAACTTTCCTCGTGGTACAAACAACGAGCTGATGAAGGCCACCAGGGGACCAGGAGCTAACCGACCACTTACCGTATCACTCTCAAAGCATACATGGCTTGCTAGCTTGTTCCGTAAAACAAGTAAAATCATTGTGTAAATGAAACTATTCTAATAATGTGAGTCATGTTAACATGTATATGTAAGTCTATTATATATGTCACACAATCTGATCATAAGCTCGCAATTTGTTAGTAGACGTTAGACCATGAAACTTTATCTACTTATTTCGTCTTCGCTCTACTTTCAAACTGCATGATCTTAGGACACATAGTGTCTTAAATTGCGAGAACGACAACTACAATATCATCATAAGACAAAGATTTCTTTTATTTTCGATTGCTTCCTTAGTTTAAATCTGTTCGTTTCTTCTTTTCATGTCATCAAGTGTGGCTTCTCTCAAAATTATTTTCTTAGTTTAAATCTGTTTAACTCATTTCATATGGTTTTAAGAAATAAGCCGTTTCGTATGGAACTGTTTAACTCATTTTGTATGGTTTTAAGAAATATAAATATACAACTCCGTTTAGTAAGGTTTTAAGAAATAAGTTGTTTAACTCATTTCGTTTGCTATTTATAATTTTTACAACCAAATTGAGTAATATGATTTTTTTATCACACTTCAAAAATATTTTTACTTCAAAAGATATGCGAAACTACATATTAAAAAGTTTTCCACCAAAACATGTTTTATGATTAAAAAATAATAATAATAATAAAATACTAGAAAAAAATTTGGATTTCATACAAGTTTTCAGTATAATTACGTGCTAGAGTCGTACAAATTAAATTTGTAACGACTCAAGAAAGTAATCAACGTCGCACAAATTAAATTTGTAATGACTAAAAAAAGTAATCTACGTGAAGATGTTATACTATTCTAAGCGCATGTAATCTACGTACACTAGGGTACATAAATAACCAGCAAGTTCTTTCTTCAATCAATATGGGACAACATGTTAAGATAAAAAGTTGGATAAGTCTTCATATCGTATAAAAGATTTTTATGAACATGGAAAGAAAGAGATATACAATGCAAGAGTTATCAATTGGTGAAAGAACTATTTGTTCATGGAACTCCAAATTCAAGTTTAGAAGCAACTAATTTTGTGTTTTCGGAGCACGAATTATGAAGGGAACATCTTGGATAACATGATAGTATAAGTTGTTAGTGCTCTTAAAACGAAAGATTACAAATGTTTTAGCATTGAACTAAAACAACATGTGAATTTTTCTTAGGACAATGGGTTAGCTTTTACTTATCTAATCATTCACAAAGAAATTTTATACATGGTTGAATGTAGTACGTTTTTTGGTCATGAAGGTTAAAGCATTTTTGCATTATGATACATATTATAGTCATGGGTTGTTAAGCAAACTTATTATGGCGAATGTAGTACAAATTTAGGTTTGCAAGTAGCTAAGCAAAGTTTTCGAAAAACATGCTTATAAGATGAGCAGTTATATCTAAATCTAAAAACAAGTAGCCAAGAAATCCTTTATCATATACGAATTTGATTAAGTAATTTATTACTCTTATATACACGGCTTACTATTGAGCTGTCCGGGAAAAGTATGTTAAAAAGTGTGACTGGAAATATTTTTAAGCATATAACAAGAGTACAAGACAGAAAAGATAATTGGACCTGCATTAAAAAACATGCATCATTTCAACCCAAATTAGCAGTCATTTTTATCTTCTTTTTTAAGGTTTCAAGCCCAATAGTTGGACCCTTATATGACAAGTTTTCTCTAACTTTCGTATGATTACCTACTCACTGTAACATCGTTAACTAGTTTTCTTCAAGTCATCAAAGTGTAGCTCCTCTTAAGATTAGCTGGATATATATGCGAAATATGTTGGAAGTTGTGGTCCAATACTTTTAATGGTGTGTAGCATAATTGGTTTGAGATGAGAAATAAAGCTCAAAAAATCCTTGGTCTTTTAGGAATTCACATAATAAATGTTATTTAAATTCTTCTGTGGTTGTAGAAAATATTTGGGAATAGGCATCGTTTAGTATGAACCTATGTATAACTAAAGATTTAAATTGGTTTCCACCAAGACATGTTATACCGTTAAAAAGAAAACAAAACCGTAAAATGGATGAAAAAAAAAATCTAGAGATCATATAAACGATTACATTGAGATTATATGTTGTTATTGCTATACCTATAAATATGAGCGATCGCAAACCTGTAAGTGTACGTTGTATTGAAATTACCTGTTATTTTTTCTAGGAAAATAGGAGTTTCCGGCAAAAGAGCACTAACTTCTATATCATTCTTTGGTCTTCAACTCTACTTTCTAATTCGATGTTCTTATGACAAATAATGATTTAAATTGCATGAACAACATCTACATTATAATGTTACTCAAAAGATGTAGATCGATGGGAACACCGTGACCCTAGGCACCACACCACTGAGGTGCCAACCTGACCCTTCCCTAAGGACCAAGCCCCAGCCAATGATCTCATGTCTGAGTAACCTAATTAAAGCATATGTAGTGTGGATTGTGGACCTTTAGATTTAGACATCCTTGAATATTCAAAGTGGATAAGCATCTAAACATGATGATTGGAATAGTAGTTGTTGATCGTCATTATCGTTATTGTGTATGTGTAAGATCACATTAGAACTAGAATACTTATGGCCGTTCTATCTAGATTCTATCTAGATGAAAATAAGATAAAAAAAAAAAAAAAAAAAAAAAAGCTAAGAGTTTATATGCGTTTTCTAATACTTCGAGATGTGCCTGATTTTTTCAATCATGCACATTACGATGCGTTAGAAAACATTATACTATTCTCAACACATTTATCACACATAAACTTATGTATATAAAGTAACCAACAATTTCTATCTTCGGCCAATGTGGGATAGAGTGTTAGGATAAAATGTTAGCAAATATCTTTATTAAAAAAAATTGTAAGAAATAAAGAATTCAAGAGTTGTTAACGTACAGTTGGTGAAAGAAAAATTTGTTACATGGAAATTTCAAATTGTTGTTTAGAAACAACTAGTTTATAACAAGAAACATAAAGGCAACACCTTTGATAAAAGAACCTATAAATGATGATTTTTACTATGAAAAAAAGGATTAGCGTTTACTTATCTCAAATCGTTTATATAAAAATCTATATGCTATTGTATAAATTGTGAATGTACACATACAGGTTTACATGTAAGTAGACAACATTGAGATTGTTCTTCGCCTTGTAACATTCTTGTGAATATCACTGGAATTCCTTCGAATAATTGGTTTTAATGAGATATATGTTGTTGTTGACTGATGAGTTGGTACTAGAAACATTTGCGGTTATCCTTTTTGCATACTAATTAACTTGTGTGAAAGCAAAGATAAAAATAGTTCTACCAAAACATGTTAATTTTACGGTAAAAAAGATTAAAAAAATTGTTAAGAGGTCATATGAGTTTTCATGCGTTCACCACCCGACGGGTACGGGAGCCAGAAAATTTCGCTCGAGGGGCACATTTTAATAAAATTTGGAAACTACACTATAAATTGGTTATTATGGGGTCAAATTATGAAAAAAGCCAAATATTTTAGAAAATTTACACTACAAATTTTTTTCCTAGAGGGGCACGTGACCCTTGTGACGCCCTTATCTCCGTCCTTGCTGACGGGTTAAGTTTTCTTAACTCGACCGATGATGATCACCATGAAAACATCATATTATTCTAGACACATAATACTCACATTTTTTTGTTGCAAATGTGAATGTATTATATTACTCTCCACAATATTACAATCATAAGAATAGCAACAAGAATTGGACATAACCCAATCTTGATACAACTGAACTAATACTAAAACAGCAATACTAGTTACCCTTGTCTATTAACAGACAACACTAGAAACTAACTCAGATAATACTAAATTCTAACCAAACAAAGTATATCATTTCAGACTTCACCTTAACATTCTTCAGAAAAATACCAAACTCAATACATCAATTCACCTTAGAAGCACCTACCATTTAGCTACATTTCCCCATCTCCATTCTACCAAACCACTCATCCTGCCACCACAGTAAAAAGGTAGAAATGGAGTAGGGCTTCACTATGCACCCATAACCCATCCATGGGGAGGCTTTACCAAACAACCTACATTTCCCTCTCAATGGAAGGCTTCAACTGTTTGGGAACATTACACCCTCCATGATGACCATCCATTACCCCTGTGTTGGTGTATTGAATGGACCAAGAAGGTTCATCTTACACACCTCTCTATTCCATTCAACATACACCATCCTCCTAGACCATTTACCCTTCACAAATGGGAACCCGTCTTTATGGTACATTCATACCGGTTAGGCCTCCTATTTAGCCAAACTTAACTGTCCAATATCCACCCAAGGCCATACCGAACAATCAAAAGGTTAACATAGGTACAGCCATACGAGTTAGAACTCCAAGATACAAGGTGTCACTCCATTGTAATGGTCTAAAAAAAAGGAATAGTACCAAACTAAGACATATTGCTCATGATATTCAAAGATCTAAACACCCCTTAAAGGCAGGAAATTGTATCATTAGATAGCAAATCTTCCAATTCTTATCAAATACAGAGGAGACCAAGAATGAATACCACCATGACTGTAAGAATAACCAAACATCACATATCCTTCAGTTACTATTTACTCAATGTTGAAACTTGACATTCCATAATTCTGCAACTTTATTAGTATGCACAGTTTTCCTCACCTTGATGCTCATAAATTTAAGTCCCAATTATTCCTTTATGTTGAGAACCACAACTTCAATAGATTTATGCTCTTGTGCAAATATTTTGTCATTTCTTTCTTTCCAAATATAGTAAACAGTTGCTGCAATTATATTATGAGTCTATTTAGCACACTCATATAGAATTAGAACAAGCCATATTCTCCATCATTAAGACAATTTGATCCCATACCTCAGGAACATTACTAATCTTGATATCCTTTTTCAAATTCTTCCAAACTTCCATAGAATACTCACATTGAAAGAATACGTGATTATGTGAGTCATTTATGGACTTACATAAAGTGCAGAGAAGAGTATCAAACCGGTTTTGCATTTTACTGTTGAGGACCGGTTTGGAAAAACCGGTTTTGGGAGTAGTGGTGAATTTCAAACACAGATGGCATATTATAGCCATTGGGCTTGCTTTTTTACCGTTTAAAAATGGTAACATGCTCCATTCAGCCACATTTAACCCTCCTAACATCCCTATAAATGCCAAGGTTGAGTTTGATTTAGTCACACATTCAAATACTCTCAAAAAACTTAAAAAATTGCTCACAAAAAATGCTCGTGATGCCTAGAAATAGATCTTCTCATACTTTATGTGTGATGTTTATGAATTTACTCAATAAAAGTTGAAGTTTATTAAGTTTATTGTGTACAAAACGCGAACGGAAAAAAAACGAGAATCGTTGGAAAAAGGCCAGTGTATTTATTTTGCACTGTTTTTTTCAAACCGGTTTGACTGGTTTTTGTCCCAATCCGGTTTGGAAACCGATTCAGAACCGGTTCTATAGGTTCTGGTTTTTTGAACCCAAAAACCTGTAGAAAACGGTTTGGTTTAAACTGGAACCGGTTTTTTGACTTTGACCACAAACCGGAACCGGTTTCAAACCAATTTGGAAACCGGTCAAATCCAGTCAATGTCCACCTCTACCCAAATGAAAAAACTATTGTCATCCCAACTCTCCCGCAATTCCCTACCCACTTAGTGAAATCTTTTCACAACTCTCCGAATTACAAGGATAAACACCAATAGATATATCTCTTGTATTTGGAGATATACAAACTCTCTCGCTTTATAATAGTGAAAGGGATGAGATGATGAAATGAAGAAGCAACTTTCTTGACTTCTGACATCATGGATGAATGCCACCAACCAAGTTGCAATCAAAGTTGGTGCGAAAGATTCTTGTCAAATCTTTGTAGAATTGCATACAATGTATCTAAATTTTAACAATGAAAAAAAAAATGAGTAATATGATTGTTTCTTGCTCTTTCTCAGCTTTTAATCTTTCTTTAGTGACTTCAACAATATTTTTACTTCTAAGGCATGCGAAACTAAAGAATAAGAAGGTTTCCACCAAAACATGTTTATAATTAAAAAAATTGCTTGAATGAGTCAAAGCTAAAAACCTGATTAATAGAAAGAAAGGAGATCAAACTAATATAGTAGAAAAAAAGTTTGAAGTTCATACAAGTTTTCAGGTAGAAATACTGTTTGGATTCATACAAGTTCTCTTTACAAATTTGTTGAACTTGTAAAGATTCCAAGAAGTATTATACCTGAGAACATTGTACTATTCCAGTCACATATAAGGGGCATAGACTAGTTTATATAACTAAGCAACAAATTCTTTGTTTAACCAATGTGGGACATGATAAAATTAGAAAAGTCTTCATATCGTATAAAACATTTTTATGTACATGGAAATAAAGAGATATATAATGCAAGAGTTATCAACACTTGATGAGAGAACTATTTGTTACATGGAAGTCCATATTGAAGTTAAGAAGCAAACTAATTAAGTGTTTTAAGGTATTTAAGTACTTTAACTAGCCATAAGCCCCTTTCTAAGGGCTTGTGCTTATGAAGGCTTAGGTCTTATTTTATAAGCCATAAGCCTCCATAAGCCTGTGTAACAAATGAGACTTATTTTATAGCCGACTTATTTTAAAAGCTTAAGCCTCGATAAGCCTCTATAAGCCGGCCATGTGCAAAACATAGCCAAAATATGTGTTTTTTTTCTAACCTATGTGAAGTTACAAATTAAAATGATCTCCACCAAAACATGTTTTAGAGTACCAAAAATAAGAGAAAAAATTTAGGAGTCATATGAGTTTTCCGAAAATAGACAACCCCGAGATTATTTTCAACCTCAAAGGTGGTATATTAGCGGAAGACATAATACTAGTTTTAATACATTTAACACACATACACTTATTGTATAATAGTAACCAACAACTTCTATCTTCAACCTATGTGGGATAGAATGTTAGGAAAAATAGTTAGAAAAGGTCTAAATAATACTAAGAAATAGTTATTAAGAGTTGGTGAAAGAAAGATACGCTACCTGGAAAAATGGAGGTTTATAAGCAACTAGTTTTTGTGTTTGGAGCATGATTTATGAAGGGAACAATTCAATAACGGAAATTTTAAGTTGTTGTTGCTCAAAATATGAAAGATTGAACATGTTTAAACATTGTTATAAGAACCAGTGATCTCGTATAAGAGAAAAAGGGTAAGCGATTACTTATCATAATAGAAAGTGATCAACTTACGTTTATTGCAGTAAAATTAAGTTACATTTTTTATTTAATTGAGCTCTAACCAATTTCACAATGTGTTGACGTATGTACCCTCCGGATTGAGGCCGAACAGTTAACATACCTTCCGGATCTATGACAAACAAGACTTACACAAATATATCTAAACGGGACACACCGATATCCGAAGGGTTGAGACCGTCCGCATAACCTCAACCCTCCGGACCTCAGAACCATCCGGATAAACCAGTAAGTACATGAGTTAAAGTACAAACAAGTACATCAAGTATATGGTAATGGAGCATAAATTAGCAAACATTAAGAAGCTAAGTACATACCAGCCTGACACTCCATATTGGAGGCTTATAAATAGAGAAGAAATCTTCACTTAAAGGTTAACTAATTCCCTCTCTCTCTCTCTAATATTACTTAACTTCCTCTCTCTAAAAACATAGACTTACTCTCACGCCGGAGGTTGGTCCTGGGATACATTCCCGGGGCGAGACTAACGGACGTACTTGTTTTGCAGATATCCGAAGTAACCAATCATCAGCAAGGATCACCCCTGAATCCGGAGGACCCATCTGTAGTCCGAAGGATTCATCTTGCTTGTCTGAAGTAGAAACAAACTTTTACTTCAACAAATTGGCGCCATCCGTGGGACCCGTCATTCACTCTACCTAAGCTAAGAGATGACACGTCCTACCCCAACAACACCCGAAGGAAGCGGAAGTCGTCCGGATAACAATACCCAAACCTGTAACATGGAACAAATCCAAAACCACTTCGCCACCCTAAAAGCTCTCATCCAACAGTACAACGCTTCGGGCGAAACACCTATCGAACCTATCCATCTCGACTTTGAGGTCGCCCAATCTCATGATGCCGAAGCACAGAAAGCCGAAGAAGAAATGATGGACGACCTTGCTAAACCCTTCAAGGCAGCGTCCAAGAGTCCTTTCACCCAAAGGATCATTGACTTCTCCGGACCAAAAGGTTCAAAGTATCTTATGCCTTCACATCTAAAATTATACAACGGATCCACTGACCCAGATGACCACATCACCCGATTCGAAGGAGCAGCCAATCAAGGTGCTTGGCCCATGCCGATTTGGTGCATGATGTTTCAACAAACCCTGGATGACGCCGCCAGGGGATGGTTCGATCGCCTCCCGCGAGGTAGCATCGATAGTTGGGAAGAGCTGAGTGAACAATTCGTACAGAGGTTCGCTCTTCGGAGGAAATGCATCCGAGATCCAATGGAAATCACTAAGATCGTCCGGAAAGCTAATGAAGCCCTCCCGGAATTTAAGGAACGATGGACAGACGAGGCTAGCCGTATATCAGGTGTGCCTGAATTAATGCAGATATCCTCCTTCATTGATGGATGCAAGAGTTCGGAATTAGCAAAAAGATTCTCCGAAAAAGTTCCCCAAACCGTAACTGAAATGATGATGAGAGTCGATGACTTTATTCGTTCCGAAAGAGCATTTCGGCTAACAGAAATACCTAAAGGAGAAAGGGTGGACAATTACCGAAGAGATTATCACTCCAATTCATATAGCCGGAATGACCACAACTCACAACGCTCTTTCTTCAGGGGAAAGCAAGATTTCAGATCTCGACGAAATGATCAATTTGCACCGTACGTACCTGCTCGAAAGGAAAATACCTACCGGACATATTACCGAATGGATCACCGGCGTAATGATGGAAACAGACGAGATACCAGGCCTTTAGACTTGAACCTGCTCACCAAGGCCCCGAAAGAGATCCTATCAACGGAGCATCAACTCAGGTTACCTGCACCCCCACCGCTAAGGGGAAGAGCATCAAGAGAAAACATGGATAAGTTTTGCGACTATCACGGAGAGAAAGGTCATCTCACCAACGATTGTCATAACCTTAAGGAACAACTTAAGAAAGCAATGGAGACGGGCAAGCTAGATCACCTGATCAGGGATGTCCGGCAAAGAGACAGAGCACCTCCCCGAAACGACCCTCAAAACAATCAAAGACGAATCATCAATATGGTTCGACACCAAGAAAGGAATCCGAAACGCAAAGTTATAGATCAGGAAGAAGAATGGATGAACGCTCCCATAAGCTTTCCGCCTATCCTACCGGGTGATGCCTCCGACGAACCTCTTATAGTGGAAGCAGAAATTGAGGGGTATACCGTACGAAGAGTATATGTTGACCAAGGTGCTTCAGTAGAAGTAATGTACGAACACTGTTTCCTAAACCTTGATTCGTCCATCCGATCTCGCCTGACAAAAACAAACACACCACTGATAGGATTCGCGGGAGAAGCCATAAATCCGTTAGGAAAAATTGAGCTAGAAGTATGCTTCGGGAGTGAAGGACTTTACCGCCGAACCATCATGAAGTTCGCAGTGATTAGATCTCCCTCCCCATACAATGTAATACTTGGTAGGTCCGGAATCAAAAAACTAAAGGCCATCCCGTCGACTATACACTCCATGATGAAATTCCCAACGCCAAGAGGCATTGCCACTCTGGTAACCCGATCGGTCATCATCTCAGAATGTAGAAAACTTGAAGAAAAGTTCCTAAAGGAGAAGGAAACCCAAATAAAGACCCCCTCGGAAATCACCATTGAAGAAACTACTGGAACCGAGGAAGTGTTAATTCATCCGGCGTACCCGGAACAGCTAGTAACAATAGGAAGACGTTTTTCAAAAGAAGGAAGAAGACAATTGATAACGTTGCTCAAAAATAGCCGAGATGTTTTCGCATGGGAGCCTTCGGATATGACTGGCGTTCCCCGATGGGCAGCTGAACATAAGCTCAACGTAAACGTCCAAGATAAACCCGTGGCACAGAAAAAGAGATTTTTCTCGGAAGAAAAGAACGAAGCCATAAATCGAGATGTGGAGGAATGGTTAAAGGCCGGAATAATCAGACCTGTCCGGTACCCGACATGGATTTCTAACCCGGTATTGGTGAAAAAACCGGACGACACCCGGAGGATGTGTATTCATTTTAAGAATCTGAACTCATCATGCCGCAAAGATTACTACCCATTACCCGAAATAGATTGGAAAATTGAATCAGTGATAGGATTCCGCTACAAGTGTTTCCTGGATGCTTACAAAGGATATCACCAAGTACAGATGGCAAAAGAAGACGAAGAGAAAACAACCTTCTATACGGATCGAGGAACGTACTGCTACGTTAAGATGCCATTCGGATTAAAAAATGCCGGAGCAACTTATCAGAAGCTGGTGGATTCCGCATTCCGGAGACAAATTGGCCGGAACTTGGAAGTATATGTAGACGATATGGTGATCAAAAGCCAAACAGAAAAGGAGCTGTTGGCAGACATAGCAGAAACATTCGACAACCTCCGAAGAATAAACATGAAGTTGAACCCTAGAAAATGCTCCTTTGGAGTAGAGGAAGGAAAATTCCTTGGATATATGGTAACGTCCGAAGGGATTAGAGCAAACCCTAAGAAGAATCGAGCAATCGCCGAGATGCAATCACCAAAATCATTAAAGGAGATGCAAAGCTTAAGTGGCAAACTTGCAGCACTCAACCGTTTCTTATCAAAGTCTGCCGAAAGATCTTTACCTTTCTTCAAAACGTTAAAGAACATCACGAAAGATAATAAAGAAAAATACCACTGGACGGAGGCAGCTGAAAAGGCCTTCCAAGAAATGAAGAAGATAATTCTGGAACTCCCATGCCTAACAACACCGAAACCTAAAGAGGATATGTACCTATACCTATCGGCCGCAACGGAAGCAATAAGTGGGGTACTGATGGTCAAAAGGGAAGAACGACAGATACCAGTTCATTATGTAAGCCGGACCTTACATGAAGCCGAAAAGAGATACGCTCCGGTTGAAAAGTTGGCCTTAACCCTCCTACATTTGTCAAGAAGATTAAGGCGGTACTTCGAAGCTCATCCCATCAAGGTCATAACGGACCAACCCATCAAACAAGTGTTAAACCGGGCAGAATCGTCCAGACGATTAGCCAAATATACGGTGGAACTGGGGGCTTACAACATTACCTACATACCAAGAAATGCTGTCAAAGGACAGGTGCTTGCTGACTTCATTAATGAAATACCCATTGGAACAGCCTTCCCGGATCCGAGGAGGAGATGCAAGGAGATATGTAACATCTCTCAACCAGAAGAATGGATTCTATACACTGACGGAGCCTCTAGCAGAAAAGGTTCCGGAGCAGGACTAGTGTTAATTTGTCCGGAAAAAGAAGAATACACATATGCTCTCTGATTAAACTTCGAAGCTACCAACAACGAAGCAGAATACAAAGCACTCTTAGCCGGACTGAGAATCGCAAAAGAAATGCATATAGAAGCATTAGAAGTACGAGTGGACTCTAACCTGGTGGCGAGCCAAATTAATGGAGAGTTCAATGCATACAAGGAGAGCATGGCAAAGTACCTCACCAAGGCCAAGGAATACATCGCTTGCTTCAAACGCTTCAGGATAAAGAATATCCCAAGAGCCCAGAACCAAAAAGTAGATGTGCTCAGCAAGCTAGCATCCGTAGCATTTGACCATTTAACGAAGGAAGTCCTGGTAGAAATATTGGAAAGACCATCCACAGAAGAAATGACGATTAACGCAATAGTCGAAGAAGAGGAGGAAAATTGGATGTCTCCCATATTCCGTTGCTTAAACGAAGGGATATGGCCGGAGGATCAAAACGAAGCACGCAACCTGCGCATGAAAATAAGCCATTATACGTTGATTGATAATGTGCTATTCAAAAAATCCTACCTAGGACCGATGCTGCGATGCGTCAGACCCCTCCAAGCTAATTACATAATCCGAGAAGTACACGAAGGGGCATGTGGCATGCATTCCGGACCCCGAACCGTGGTAGCAAAACTCATGAGACAAGGTTATTATTGGCCAACCATGCACCGGGATGCTAGAGAGGTCATTCGAAAATGTGATGCCTGTCAGATACATGCTCCGGTTCCTAAGCTGCCAAAAACGGTATTGACCTCCGTCATGGCACCATGGCCTTTCTTCCAATGGGCAATTGACGTTTTGGGACCTTTACCCGAAGCTCCGGGGAAAGTTAAATACGTTATTGTGGCAGTAGACTATTTCACAAAATGGATGGAAGCAAAACCGTTGGCTAAAACAACCGGCAAGGAAGTCAAAAAATTTGTGTGGGACAACATTGTATGCAGGTTCGGATTACCCAAGATAATCGTCACGGACAACGGAAGTAACTTCGTGGGAGATCCGTTCAAAAGTTGGTGCGAGAGGTTGAACATTACACAAATCAACACAGCAGTAGCTCATCCTCAAGCCAACAGATTGGTCGAAAGAGCCAACAAAAGCCTAATGAAGGGATTTAAATCTCGGCTAGGGAGAGAAAGAGCCGAATGGGTAGATGAGTTACCAAATGTACTATGGGCTTTCCGGACCACCTTGAAAACTAGCAACGGAGAAACTCCCTTTAGTCTGACCTACGGAAGCGAAGCAGTCATTCCGGCGGAAATTGGTATGCCTACCTTCCGAACCATG
Source organism: Artemisia argyi (assembly GCA_030686995.1). Lineage (NCBI taxonomy): Eukaryota > Viridiplantae > Streptophyta > Magnoliopsida > Asterales > Asteraceae > Artemisia > Artemisia argyi. The sequence continues at coordinate 20,938,054 of CM060680.1, read as the reverse complement.
ATGGCAAATGTTGAAAACAATGACGATGAAATCAATCTGAACCTAAATTTGTTGGAAGAACGGAGAGAAATGGCAGCCATAAGGGAGGCGAAATACAAAAAGAAAGTGGAGCAGTACTACAACCGAAGGGTTAAACCCGAAGCTTTCAAAGTAGGAGATTTCGTGTACCGGAAGAATGAAGCCAGCAGGGTGGAAGATCAAGGAAAATTGGGACCTAATTGGGAAGGTCCCTACCGGATAACGGAGGCTTATCAGCACGGCACATACAAACTCCAAACCATGGAAGATGTGGAAGTACCTCGAACCTGGCATGCAATTAACTTAAAGAAATGTTTTATGTAGCCCGTTTACTTTGTTATTTCAGGATTTATTGTAAGGCATGAACCATTTTCACATCAATGAAACATCCGATGCATTTTCACAAGTTGTCCAAAAGAATACAACCCCAAGTGGGTATATTTTTAGGCCAAGCGCCGAACGGTACAGGTTACCCGTCAAATACAACCCCAAGTGGGTATAATTTTAGGCCAAGCGCCGAAGGGTACAGGTTACCCGTCAAATGCAACCCCAAGTGGGTATATTTTTAGGCCAAGCGCCGAAGGGTACAGGTTACCCGTAAAATGCAACCCCAAGTGGGTATAATTTTAGGCCAAGCGACGAAGGGTACAGGTTACCCGTCAAATGCAACCCCAAGTGGGTATAATTTTAGGCCAAGCGCCGAAGGGTACAGGTTACCCGTCAAATACAACCCCAAGTGGGTATAATTTTAGGCCAAGCGCCGAAGGGTACAGGTTACCCGTCAAATGCAACCCCAAGTGGGTATAATTTTAGGCCAAGCGCCGAAGGGTACAGGTTACCCGTCAAATACAACCCCAAGTGGGTATAATTTTAGGCCAAGCGCCGAAAGGTACAAGTTACCCCGTCAAAATAAAAATCTAAGAGGTATAAGCTATGGCCAAGAGCCGTAAGGGTACGTATTGTCCGATGAAGTAAAACCCCACGAGTATATAACTAAAGGCCAAGTTCCATAAGTTACGTACTGCTCGGAAAAACACACATGTAGCTTAAAGACTAAATATAAATAACAAAAGAAAGTAATATATTCATACGATCAAAAAATCGGTTACATCAAATCGTCCGGAATAACGGAATAACAAAAGAGGGAATTTCAAACCTATTCTATTACATAGTTGTTCCGATGAACCCATTTTACAGAATAACGGAACGTCAAAAACCTATTACATCAATGGATAAAAGCTTCACAGGGAATCCGGAATACCTAAATCCATAGTCAAAATGGAGATATCCGGACCCCAACATACATCTCTCAAACAAAGTGGGAAAACAGCTTCATAAAAAGTCCGCAACATCTATACCCATAGTCAAAATGGAGATGTGCTAATCCTTCACTTCAAGTAAAAACCGAGGCATTCTTATCCGAAGACTGGTTCTCGGAGGTATGCTCGACGTGAGATTCAACCTCCGGACCTTCAGTCATCGGTTCTTCAGCAGGAGCAGGGTCAGGAACTAAGGCAATCAGCTCATCAAATTTCCGGTAAATGGTTTCCCGGATCTTCTGGATATAAGGATAGTCCTGAGATACGGCTTTGTCATATAACGGACCATATTTAGCCCCGACTTCCATATCCATCCCCTCGACTTCTCCCAACAACTTGGCCGCTTTCTCCGGCTCCTCAAACAAACCAGCACCATCAATCAATCCGGAAAGGTAGAACAAGTTGAACGGCTCTGCCAATGCCGTCCGGAATTCATGACTTCCGAGGAAGCGGTGGATGGCTTCCGGAACGAACTCAATAACGATGCGATTCCTGTCCATCTCAGCATGACCTGCGGCTATGGCAATTGTTTGCTTCTCTTGGTGAAGTTCTTTGTAAGCCTTTTCTTCATCGGCCAACTTCAACTTAGCATCTGACAAATTGCCCTCTAACAATTTTATCTTCGCGGCCTGCTCAGCGGAAACCTTTCTCCACTCTTCCTTCTCCACCTCAAACCGGGAGACCCTATCCTCCAAACCCGCATTGTCAGCACGCAACTTCTAAATCCCCTCCGGATTCATCTCACCACATGCTGCATGCTTATCCTTCAGCTCATTCAACTCCCCAATCACCTCATCCAACCTCTTGCTTTTGTCCTCCAAAACGTGGTCACACCCTTGATGAGTCTCAGAAAGCTTTTGATACTCACGCTTAAGAGACTCAAAGCGGAAAATAACGTCCGCCTGAGCCGTAACGTGCTTCCCCATCAACAACCATGATCTCCGGATAGCCTCCATATCATCCTGACTGTCTAGGTGCCTCTCTTCAGCCGGGGTGGCCAAGTTAATCAACATATCTCGGCAAACATTCGCATTGTTCATGCGGGTCCCCCTCTTCACCATCCAGGCCGGAACAAAAGTATCATCATCGTCATCATCTGCCTCTATGTCCACTTGGACATCCTCCTCATCAACAGGTCCCTTTCCCGGACGATGGGAACCTTCCTTTGAGCTCCCTAAAAATAAAGAGTATTCGTCAAATGAACGACGAAAACAAATCAAGAAAAAACCTATGAACAGAAAGTTTACGGACATACCAGAGAGAATATCCTTCGGATGCAACGAACGGATAGGCTCCGGCTGCTCGACAGCCTCCGCAGCATCAAGATCAATGACATGGTCAGCAGACTGCTTAAACCTCTTGTGCACCTTGGAGGCGATACTCCCTCCGACTCTTTTGGACGGAGGTTTCTTGGGGCCCGACTTAGCTGCCTGCTCTTTCTTCTTGTCCTTGGCGGCTAACACTTTGTCATCCGGCATCTCCACCCTCTTCATCTCCTCGTCCTTTTCAGGAACTTCAGCATTGGAGGCAAGGGGGCGAGTAATGTGCATCTCGCGACCTTGCCCCTGCGGCAGCGCATCCCCCTTTACCACATTCACTACCTTTCGGAGGGGAGGTTTCTTCAAATAGCTTGACATAGTTACACCTGCGAACAAACAACACATCATTAAAGATAAAAAAAAAAAAAAAAAAAAAAAAAAAAAAAAAAAAAAAAAGAAGAAGGCACAATTGGAAAATTCATATTTATAATAAGGGCTATACCCCTCCCCTGCTCATCCCTCAAAGCCGGACGGAAGCCGGTAAATTCCCAATAGTCCGAAAGACCCAACGCATAATAGAAAGACTGGGGCACTCGGCACGGCTCGATGATTGTCTCAGCCAACCTATCGGCATGAGCAACATCATATTCACTGCTCTTGGGAAATGGATCGGACACATCCGAATCCGAATGCCTCCAAGGCATGGCAAAAGGAATGGCTCTCCTATCGATCAAGAAAAAGTGATATTTCCAACCCTTCAGGCAGGAAGGAAACTCTCCGAAGCAAATTTTTCTATCCTTGTGCACACGTTTCTCAAAAGAAAACCAGGAACCTTGTTTGCTAAGTTTGTAAAACACACGGAATAAAGGGGTGGTAGGAGGAATGTGCATGCTTTGGCAATACACCTCGAAAAGAGTAGCACGGTGCATTCCCAGCGGAGCCAGTTGAGATATGTGAATTTTAAAATACCTAATAACACCTAAAAGAAAGGTAGAGAAAGGGACAGTAAGGCCTCCGTCAAAGAAATATTCTGCGTATAAGCCAATGGCATCCGCAGGAAGCCGATCCATCATCATACCCGACGGAGGTGCCCTCGGATGCAAATCTTTCGGAATCCTAAAAGTGTCCACTACCACAAGTACCTCACCATCATCCATCGTAGACGGCCTCAGGTGTATATCCTTCTTGACATGTGAACTCTCCGGCATGGATACGTCCTCATATTCAAAAGACGCCGTAGACTCTGACATAATGGGTCCGACAGGAAGAGAAAAGATATAGCCAAAACAACAAAAATACTAAACGGACTCGGACGTACCTCAAAGACGGCAAGAATAATCATTCGGAATACGGAAGGTATAAAATGTGTCAGAGGTATGTATGTGTGAGAAAAATAACAGTGGGGTAAATGAAGAAAAATGGTCTATTTATAGACGGTAAAAAATGGGCGGGAAAGGACACGTCACCCGTAGGGCTAACGTGTCAAGCATCCAAGCCATGTGTCTCACGAAACACATACGTGTTCCAATCCAAACGACGCGGTAAAAAATGACGGCGCACCTCAAACGACACATTAATTACTTTTGGCACTTTGTACGTCACCCTCGCAAATAACGAAGCTACGTCCCACGCTCCGGAAAGCTATAAAAATATACTAAGTATCACACCATTGGCATAACCAATACTATGACACTGGGGGGGGACATGTTGGCGTATGTACCCTCCGGATTGAGGCCGAACGGTTAACATACCTTCCGGATCTATGACAAACAAGACTTACACAAATATATCTAAACGGGACACACCGATATCCGAAGGGTTGAGACCGTCCGCATAACCTCAACCCTCCGGACCTCAGAACCATCCGGATAAACCAGTAAGTACATGAGTTAAAGTACAAACAAGTACATCAAGTATATGGTAATGGAGCATAAATTAGCAAACATTAAGGAGCTAAGTACATACTGTAACACCCCCAATTCATGGTTGCAGCGGAATTCGAACTGGGTGTTACTTGACGGCACAATAGTCACAATAATAGAAAACGAACTCCAATTGAGTCGTTTTAAAAGGTTTATCATTCAAATTATATAAATATCAGAGATTACAAAATGAGGTCCCAGATGGTTCCATGTTTACAAATTACATTAATTGAGTTTTGAATGATAATAAAATTTATAGCCCTCTTGAGTATCCGTGTCCTTCCGTGCCATCCTTGATCGTCATGAACCTGAAATACATGCTTGAGAGGTCAACACAAAGGTTGAGTGGAATTCGTAGAGTTTAGTTAAATCGTTTGAACACAATAATCGTAGTGTGAGCTATAGACTCACACTCATAGTTAGAAAACAAAATCGTTATTTATTTCACTAAGCTCATGGAACCAAAACATTAACATCGAACCAACAAAATTGGCATTATAGAAGCCCTATCAAGGTACTTTTGCCGTTATACCGCTAAATCTCAAATATAGTGCATTTGTGTGAACTCATCGTTGCTCAACACAAATGGGATTCGTCAATCCCAATAGATCTATTCACAATATTCGCGCTCACTAAAGGTAGTGACTAATGGTTCATGATATAGGGACTTCGAACATGGCAATCGTTACTTAGTGATAATAAAACATCGTCGTGAAGCATACATTAGAAAGCATCGTGTTCGAGTAGAAAATAATAGCATGTATTTCCCCCATGGGTTTGTAAAATAGTTAAACAATAGAAAGTGGGGCTATGAACTCACCTTAAGTTATGTAGTGAGTAGTGAATGTGATGGTCGAATTGCGATGGTTTCTACGAGCAACCTATAATAGAATGTTGCGACTTAAGTTCGGAGTAAAGAATATAACGGAGTGCCAATATATATATCTTGCATTTAGTCCATGATGAGTTATGATGTATTTTTGTAAGTCTTTGAAAGAAAGATTTATGAATATGTATGTTTTGGTATATCGTTTACTACCGTTCGGGCTAACATATTTCAGAAGTCATGTTAGTAAGCGTTCGAGGAGCCAGGACACTTTAACTCGTAAATCCACAACTCATCTCGACGGCTTACGTAATGAACTCCTCACATGAAGCTCCCTACTATTGTAGTAGTTGATAAAGTATATAGATATAAGTTTTGATCCGAAAAAGTTACATGTCCGATATTTGTATAAACTTAGGAAAGTTTATAGTACATGAAGATTGTTATTAGGGGTAGTTTTATAAGTCTTGTGTGACCATTTGTCTTGGTAAAATCTCATGGTTTCCTTTTAGGTGAAGTAGATACAAATTGCTTGTTCCATATATCGCCAATTTCATTGTTTCATGTTTACGCCTTTGTAATTTTACTTGGTCATTTCGTCATGGCCTAGCCATGACCTTTGGTCCTTGTTCCAAGGTCATGATACACAACCTTGGCTCTAGCCATGGTGGGGGTCTTGGTTATAGGTCATAATACCTTTTATTCCTTTGAAAGTATGCCAATAACTTAGTGACTTAAAATATGTAAATAGCTGTTAAGAAAACTGAGAAATATCTCACTCAGAAGGAGTTTTCAAGGCTTGAGCCTCTTTGTTCCTGAATGAAAACGTGATTCCGGACAACTTTCGTGTTTTAACTTTTTCATGAATCGGACCAGAAAGGCCTCTTTTTGCGTGTTTTAGGTTCTGTCACAGAAATCACAGAAACATTTAGGCAGTTTTGCCGGAAATCTTTGGTAACTTCAAATCGCCATAACTTTTGACTTGTTTACTCTTTTTAGGTGGTTCAAATTGCTATGGTTTTCTTGTTAAGTCCTCTACTGTAATATGTAATAATCCAATATAAAATTTTTACCATTTTGATCAGGTTATACCAAGATATTCACTAGTTTGCTTGTTTTAGTAACTTGTTTCAATAAGTCATTACAACAACATCTTTTACTCATCATGATTCACCATGGACATAATCACAACACATAATATAGCAAGAATAACATATAAATGAGATGAACATGATAAATAAACAAGAATCATGTTAGGTTTAGGCTTACAACTTTAGGCTTTCTAATTAAAGAAAGGAGTAACTAGTAAGGAAATGGACTTTGATAGACAAGCTTCAACCCTTTTCACTTCAAGCAACCTTTCTACTCTTAGTATTCTTGAAAGATAGATGATAAAGGTTGAGGTGTATTGAGTAGATTTAAACTCAAGAGAAAACACCAAGTATGTTAGGGTTTGGAAGATTTTTGGTAGCTTATAATCAAACTAGGGTTTCTATACTTGAACTTCACTTGAACTCGCAAGATCTTGGAAGAAATTAAAGCTAAGGATGGAGTGTTTTGAGGTGTGTGGGTCGTTGGAATGGCCAAGGAAGGGGGGGAGAGGGGCTTTTTATAGTCTCATGAGGAGGTTAGTTTCCTTAGGATATTTTCTTGCCAAAAACACATGTAAACCATCCAAGACCTCATGATACAAGATCAAGCCACCTCAAGGGTGACTCCCCCTCCCCTAAGTCGGTTCATTATGGATAAGGGGGGTGAGGTGTGCCTTGGATGATAAAAATCTAGATATTTGATTAGTTTTGACTCCGGGAATTGCCAACCGTAAATGATTAGGCCTCGAAACGTAAAACCGGGTGTCGTAAAATTATGAAACTTTAAAGTATTGTTAGACATGTCCATATGTCCCATAATAAAATATAAAATGAGTGGTAGGTTCCATTTGGGTGGTAAACCCTGCTAAAAACTGGAAACACGGGTCTAAAACGCGTAATACGTAAAATGTACGAATTTTGCGTAAAACTGAGAAAAGTAAAATGTTACTTTTCTAATATGCTAAAAATGATTTAAAATGATTTATAATGTCTAGACTGGGCTCAGTCTGGTGTCGGTTGGTCTTAAATGTCTTTTAGACATCAAACCGGAAGCCTAAAAATCACGAGATGACTTATAAAATCAAAGAATGATTTTTAGTCAATGGAGGAGGGAAAAATATGTTGACTTATTTTAATAAGTTGAAAGCTCAAATCGTCTTAGAAACACGGTGCAGGTAAAGGCTAGGGTTACGGCTGAGTAAAAACGCGTAAAACTGAATATTCCAGTTTTTCACGGCTGAAGTTTATTTGGGCCATGATTTTTCTCAGTCATGATTTATTCTCAAATAAATCATGAGTGTGTTAAACATTTTTCTGATGTGGGGTCACCTGACGGGATCAAATTTCGTTGTGCGTAGAATTTCTGATTGACGTTTACCCTAAAACGGGTAATTCTGTGTAATCCCTTAATAACTTTCACGAAAATGATCTGACGAATGTCAAACATTTAATTAGCCATGGAATTGATTTATCACTCAAGAATATCAGATAAAAATCAACTTTCGGGAAAGTTTCGGGAAAAATGAATAGTAAAAGTGAATAGTGAAATTTTCCGGGAATGGTAATTAACCTGAAATTGCGAATTGTTACAGTCTCCACCCCTTACGGGGAACTTCGTCCCGAAGTTCTGTGTGCGTTATATGTTTGAGTGGTGTCGATAAAGATGTGTGGTTACTTATGAGGATTAGAGTGATGTAGTTTGATTTGTCGTTTCAGTGTATGGCGTAGAATGAGTTTACTTATGAGAAGTTTGTTCCTAAGAAAACATACAGGTGACTGCTCCCAGCATAACATGATCCCTCCTGAATTAGACATAGGTGATCAGGCTATGTATAATTTAGGACCGATAATGTGATGTTCGGTTTAGTCACGTAGTATTCAATCTTGTAAGGCTGATGAGTTTGCTTGTGGTGTAACTAAGGATGATTTGAGCTTTAAAAGTGCATCAAGATCAGAAAGTGAGCTTGTGGAATTAAGGGTTGTGAAGATGATGATGGTGATAAGGTTAAGAAGGTTTGTGTTCTTCATTTTGGTATGTTGAGATTTAGTGGTTTGTGATGAAAGTTGGAAATGAAGGCATGATATTGATTTATAGGGTGGTATCATCGAAGTGATTTTTTTTCTAGGAAGGTGGTAGAATATCTTGGAGTAAAATGATATGAAACAATAAAGTGATAACAAATTAGCTTGAAGTAAAATTTGTTGAATGGTTTATAGGATAACTGAGTAAGTCACAAAGAATGGTAATAGTCTGCTAAACAATCAAATTGGTTTGGAGATAGAAAGTACAATAGATGAGAATTATCACAAAGAGTCGTTTATTGAACATTAAGTATTCTTAAGTCATAAAAACTCCCATTACTAGGGATACACGTAGTACAACATAGTGCGTAAATAAACATGACTGCTAATTTCTAAACTTCATCGTTCTGCAGTGTTGTTGAGATTCTGATAAGCTCCTTCTCCTCTTATCATATATGCTCACCCTTGGTTGTCTTCAACTTGTTGACCTTGGTTTTGGGGACATTGGTTCTTGTAATGTCCACTTTCTCCACACCCGAAGCATATAACTATCGTGTGTTGCTACCGGTAGCTACATCCTTGACTCTACAATCTCTGGCAAGGTGTCCAGTGTTCTGACAGTTGCGACACTTAGCCGGGCAAGGACCTGAGTGGTGGAAGTTACACTTATTGCATAGTGGAGCATTCCCGGTATATCCTGAGCCTCTAATTGGTGCAGCCATATAAGCCTTTGTGGTCTCTTGTCTTTTGTTTTGCGGGTTGTTGTTTTGAGTTTGGTTGTTGTTGTTATTGTTGTTGCTTCCATGGTTACCATCCCATGGTCGCTTGTTGTTGTTGTTCCTATTGTTGTTACTGTAGTTGGAATTGTTGGGGTTATTGGTATTGCTGGCGTTGTTGGTGTTGTTGTTGGTTTGCTTTCGGGTTTCTGTCATTCGTATCACTTGGTCCATGAGGCTGCGGGACATCCGCATAGCTTCATCTAGTTCCGTTGGATTTGCCGAAGTTACATGCCCTTGTATGCTGGATGGAAGTCCCCAGATATATCTTTCCAACAATTTTTCCTTTGGAGAAACCATTGTTGGACAAAGTATCCTTAATTCTTGAAATCGACGATTGTAGGTTATGATATCATTTCCCTTAACCGTATGATCCCAGAATTCAACCTCCAACTTCTGTATTTCACTGCGAGGACAGTATTCCTTGATCATCATTTGTTTCAAATTAGCCCAAGTAATTTTGTAGGCATTCTCAATGCCCATGGGTTGAGCAATTGAGTTCCACCAGGACAACGCCTCATTCAACAGAGTACTCGTGGCATACTGGACTTTATCCTCCTTGGTACATTTACTAACCAAAAACACCGACTCCGCCTTTTCGAACCAACGGGTCAGACCTACAACTCCTTCAGTACCCTTGAATTTGAGGGGTTCACATTTCAGGTAGGAAATGAACGAGCAACCCATTGGTACTGTAGTAACATTGGTCACAGGTGGGGTAGTTCCTCCAAGGTTAAGACTGGCAATTCTGGCAGCCTCTGTAGCTATAGCAGCTTCCGCAGCAGTGGCGGCTTCTGCGGCTGCTGCAGCATCAGCAGCTGCTGCAGCATCAGCAGCTGCTGCAGCATCAGCAGCACCAGCAGCTGTGGTGGCTTCGGCAGCTGCTGCAGCTGCTGCAGCCACGGCTGCTCGTTCCGTGATAAGTGCTGCATTGATACTGTCCTTTACCAGTTTTCGGATGGCGGCTTGCGTCATTGTTGGTGGTGTTTGTTTCTTTGGCGCCATAATTCTATTGTTCGAAAGATACATTGTAATTAGAGAGTTGTGAGATGAGCACAATTTTTGATAGGAAATGATAGAATAATTGTGTTGAAGATTTAAAGGCATAACACATGATAGTATAAAACAAGAGTTTTATTCGTACAACATTGGTTGATTTACAAAATCGAAACTTATTACAAGCTTCTTCAAAATTTACTAACTGATACTTTCAGTTTAGTAGTACGAAAGTTAACTAGTATCATCACACTAGTCTATTGTGGATTAGAAGGTCCGAGCAGCTCTGATTGATCGGCAACTTCTTGGTTTAATGTGTCATAGAGGTACGAGTCGATGAAATTTGAGAAGCTGTAGTTTTCATGTTGACTTTCTTGTTCGATCAATGGTGGTCGAGGTACAATCCATAGTGAGTGATCCAATTCATCACATGTAGGGATATCAAAGGGCAGTGATAGTGGTGGTGGTAATGGTTCTAGTACATATTCGTATTCATTATCCTCTTCTTCGTCGATTGAATCTTCGAAAGGTTCTTCTTCGTCATCAGAAACGAAGGCATTTACGAAGTCGAATCCGAACTCGGGTGAGGGTGGTAAGACTTGGAAGTTATTAGGTAGAGTGGGCACATAATCGGGAGAAGTGGGTACGCACATGATTTCTATAAGAAGAATTACAATGTTAATATAATTCTATCGTTTATGGAGAGTGCTCAAAATATGGCAAGCATATATATAGCAATATACTAATATGTTTATGTAGCCTAACTTGCATAATAAGTCCATAATCGTCTGGAGGATGGAAGACACGAAGAGCTGAAGGCTATAAAATGTTTTTGTTTGTGATTGTAGTTATAGTTTAGGTCTCAATTAGACCCGTTTCTCTATAACCATGGCTCTGGTACCAATCTGTAACACCCCCAATTCATGGTTGCAGCGGAATTCGAACTGGGTGTTACTTGACGGCACAATAGTCACAATAATAGAAAACGAACTCCAATTGAGTCGTTTTAAAAGGTTTATCATTCAAATTATATAAATATCAGAGATTACAAAATGAGGTCCCAGATGGTTCCATGTTTACAAATTACATTAATTGAGTTTTGAATGATAATAAAATTTATAGCCCTCTTGAGTATCCGTGTCCTTCCGTGCCATCCTTGATCGTCATGAACCTGAAATACATGCTTGAGAGGTCAACACAAAGGTTGAGTGGAATTCGTAGAGTTTAGTTAAATCGTTTGAACACAATAATCGTAGTGTGAGCTATAGACTCACACTCATAGTTAGAAAACAAAATCGTTATTTATTTCACTAAGCTCATGGAACCAAAACATTAACATCGAACCAACAAAATTGGCATTATAGAAGCCCTATCAAGGTACTTTTGCCGTTATACCGCTAAATCTCAAATATAGTGCATTTGTGTGAACTCATCGTTGCTCAACACAAATGGGATTCGTCAATCCCAATAGATCTATTCACAATATTCGCGCTCACTAAAGGTAGTGACTAATGGTTCATGATATAGGGACTTCGAACATGGCAATCGTTACTTAGTGATAATAAAACATCGTCGTGAAGCATACATTAGAAAGCATCGTGTTCGAGTAGAAAATAATAGCATGTATTTCCCCCATGGGTTTGTAAAATAGTTAAACAATAGAAAGTGGGGCTATGAACTCACCTTAAGTTATGTAGTGAGTAGTGAATGTGATGGTCGAATTGCGATGGTTTCTACGAGCAACCTATAATAGAATGTTGCGACTTAAGTTCGGAGTAAAGAATATAACGGAGTGCCAATATATATATCTTGCATTTAGTCCATGATGAGTTATGATGTATTTTTGTAAGTCTTTGAAAGAAAGATTTATGAATATGTATGTTTTGGTATATCGTTTACTACCGTTCGGGCTAACATATTTCAGAAGTCATGTTAGTAAGCGTTCGAGGAGCCAGGACACTTTAACTCGTAAATCCACAACTCATCTCGACGGCTTACGTAATGAACTCCTCACATGAAGCTCCCTACTATTGTAGTAGTTGATAAAGTATATAGATATAAGTTTTGATCCGAAAAAGTTACATGTCCGATATTTGTATAAACTTAGGAAAGTTTATAGTACATGAAGATTGTTATTAGGGGTAGTTTTATAAGTCTTGTGTGACCATTTGTCTTGGTAAAATCTCATGGTTTCCTTTTAGGTGAAGTAGATACAAATTGCTTGTTCCATATATCGCCAATTTCATTGTTTCATGTTTACGCCTTTGTAATTTTACTTGGTCATTTCGTCATGGCCTAGCCATGACCTTTGGTCCTTGTTCCAAGGTCATGATACACAACCTTGGCTCTAGCCATGGTGGGGGTCTTGGTTATAGGTCATAATACCTTTTATTCCTTTGAAAGTATGCCAATAACTTAGTGACTTAAAATATGTAAATAGCTGTTAAGAAAACTGAGAAATATCTCACTCAGAAGGAGTTTTCAAGGCTTGAGCCTCTTTGTTCCTGAATGAAAACGTGATTCCGGACAACTTTCGTGTTTTAACTTTTTCATGAATCGGACCAGAAAGGCCTCTTTTTGCGTGTTTTAGGTTCTGTCACAGAAATCACAGAAACATTTAGGCAGTTTTGCCGGAAATCTTTGGTAACTTCAAATCGCCATAACTTTTGACTTGTTTACTCTTTTAGGTGGTTCAAATTGCTATGGTTTTCTTGTTAAGTCCTCTACTGTAATATGTAATAATCCAATATAAAATTTTTACCATTTTGATCAGGTTATACCAAGATATTCACTAGTTTGCTTGTTTTAGTAACTTGTTTCAATAAGTCATTACAACAACATCTTTTACTCATCATGATTCACCATGGACATAATCACAACACATAATATAGCAAGAATAACATATAAATGAGATGAACATGATAAATAAACAAGAATCATGTTAGGTTTAGGCTTACAACTTTAGGCTTTCTAATTAAAGAAAGGAGTAACTAGTAAGGAAATGGACTTTGATAGACAAGCTTCAACCCTTTTCACTTCAAGCAACCTTTCTACTCTTAGTATTCTTGAAAGATAGATGATAAAGGTTGAGGTGTATTGAGTAGATTTAAACTCAAGAGAAAACACCAAGTATGTTAGGGTTTGGAAGATTTTTGGTAGCTTATAATCAAACTAGGGTTTCTATACTTGAACTTCACTTGAACTCGCAAGATCTTGGAAGAAATTAAAGCTAAGGATGGAGTGTTTTGAGGTGTGTGGGTCGTTGGAATGGCCAAGGAAGGGGGGGAGAGGGGCTTTTTATAGTCTCATGAGGAGGTTAGTTTCCTTAGGATATTTTCTTGCCAAAAACACATGTAAACCATCCAAGACCTCATGATACAAGATCAAGCCACCTCAAGGGTGACTCCCCCTCCCCTAAGTCGGTTCATTATGGATAAGGGGGGTGAGGTGTGCCTTGGATGATAAAAATCTAGATATTTGATTAGTTTTGACTCCGGGAATTGCCAACCGTAAATGATTAGGCCTCGAAACGTAAAACCGGGTGTCGTAAAATTATGAAACTTTAAAGTATTGTTAGACATGTCCATATGTCCCATAATAAAATATAAAATGAGTGGTAGGTTCCATTTGGGTGGTAAACCCTGCTAAAAACTGGAAACACGGGTCTAAAACGCGTAATACGTAAAATGTACGAATTTTGCGTAAAACTGAGAAAAGTAAAATGTTACTTTTCTAATATGCTAAAAATGATTTAAAATGATTTATAATGTCTAGACTGGGCTCAGTCTGGTGTCGGTTGGTCTTAAATGTCTTTTAGACATCAAACCGGAAGCCTAAAAATCACGAGATGACTTATAAAATCAAAGAATGATTTTTAGTCAATGGAGGAGGGAAAAATATGTTGACTTATTTTAATAAGTTGAAAGCTCAAATCGTCTTAGAAACACGGTGCAGGTAAAGGCTAGGGTTACGGCTGAGTAAAAACGCGTAAAACTGAATATTCCAGTTTTTCACGGCTGAAGTTTATTTGGGCCATGATTTTTCTCAGTCATGATTTATTCTCAAATAAATCATGAGTGTGTTAAACATTTTTCTGATGTGGGGTCACCTGACGGGATCAAATTTCGTTGTGCGTAGAATTTCTGATTGACGTTTACCCTAAAACGGGTAATTCTGTGTAATCCCTTAATAACTTTCACGAAAATGATCTGACGAATGTCAAACATTTAATTAGCCATGGAATTGATTTATCACTCAAGAATATCAGATAAAAATCAACTTTCGGGAAAGTTTCGGGAAAAATGAATAGTAAAAGTGAATAGTGAAATTTTCCGGGAATGGTAATTAACCTGAAATTGCGAATTGTTACACATACCAGCCTGGCACTCCATATTGGAGGCTTATAAATAGAGAAGAAATCTTCACTTAAAGGTTAACTAATTCCCTCTCTCTCTCTAATATTACTTAACTTCCTCTCTCTAAAAACATATACTTACTCTCACACCGGAGGTTGGTCCTGGGATACATTCCCGGGGCGAGACTAACGGACGTACTTGTTTTGCAGATATCCGAAGTAACCAATCATCAGCAAGGATCACCCCTGAATCCGGATGACCCATCTGTAGTCCGAAGGATTCATCTTGCTTGTCTGAAGTAGAAACAAACTTTTACTTCAACACAATGCACAATAGAAAGCGATGTTTCATTCATGATGACAAGTTTCACAAACAGAAATCATTGAGAAATCATTGAAAACATCATTACTATATATCAAGTAATAAATTTACATACATTTATTCATATACATTATAACCATTCTCATATACAGTGGCGAAGCTAGAAAATTTTCAGTGAGGGTCGGGATCTAAAATATTTTTTTCTTAATGCTATTTTTCAGGTAATATGTTTGGGTCGATGATTCAATTCGGGTCGGGTCAAAAATTAAATACTATTATTATAAAAAAAAAAGTTCAATCACTAAAAATGAAGTTATGGTTTTATTCTTCACCATTTTTTTTAATGGGCTAAGTAATAGATTTTAGTTTGGGATTTGGTTTGTTAATGGATTTTAGTTTGGGTAGATGGGCTTATGTAAAATGTAACGCATCAATTTTATTGCTTAATGTATAAAAAAAATTCACAATTAAAATGGGGGGTCGAAACCGAATATACCGAAATTTTTCTACACGAAAACTATATACCCCCTACATCGCAAAAAAAATTTCGGGGAGTTGGGCGCCCCTCCCCGCACCTATATAGCTGCGCCATTGCTCATATATGTGTACATAAGGTGATGTTTTCCAATTTCATTTACTATATATAATGATCAAAACAAAATTGAGTAATATGATTGTTACTAACACTCTTTTTCAGCTTTTAGTCATTCTCAACAGATCAATTCAAAAATATTTTTTTACTTCTCAAGCTATGCGAAAATAAAGATTAAAATGTTTTCTACCAAAACATGATATATAATTAAAAAAGTTTGGAGTTCATACAAATTTTCAAGATAGTGATTTTCTTGATTGGTACAAATTAACTTTGTAACAATTCAAGAAAGTCATCAACATGAAAACATTATACTATTCCAAGCACATGTAAGCCAGATAGACCAAGGTACATAACTAACCAACAATTTCTTTTTTCAATCAATGTGGGACAACGTGTTAAGATAAAAAGTTAGAAAAGTCTTTGTATCTTACAAAAGAACTATTCGTTACATGGAGCTCAAAATCCAAGTTTAGAAGCAACTAATTCTTGTGTTTTTGGAGCACGCATTATGAAGGGAACATCTTGGATAACATAAAAAGTATATGTTGTTATTGCTCTATAAATGAAAAATTGCAGAGGTTTGAGAAATAAACTTAAAAATTTGTTGTTTTCATGAGCTAAGAACAAGAGGTTTTTTTGGTGATGGAGGTTAAAGTATTTTTTGCATTGTGATATTTGTTATGGCCATGGCTTGTTTAGCAAACTTATTATGCCGATCAATACACATTTTTGAATGCTCAATTTGGGTTGTGTCCGGGTCAGTTCGGGTCGGGTCAAAGTCAGGTCAAAGCTAAAAAATAAAATGCCAGAACCCAACCTTATTTGAACTCAGGTTTGTCAGGTTCGGGTCAATTTGGACTGTTAACTCGAGTCGAGTCAATTCTGGTTTGGGTCAACCCCAATACGAGTAAAATAGTCATAAATATGCCTATTTGTTCAAATTTATACAATAATATATTAAAATTATTAACATAAACCTTATTTGAGTCAAACCGGTCGACCCGAAACCAATTTAGCCAGACATTTTCAACCCGATACCCGACCCTATTTAGTATTCGGGCTACTCGGGTTGACCCGAATAACCAGAATTCAATTTTTGACCAGAGTAACCCAACCCGAATAGGTTTAGTCGAGTTCGGATCCGGGTCGAGTTTGGGTCGGGCCGGGTATTTTGAGACCCCACTGCAAATAATATTTAAGAGATTTTATCATGGGGGGGGGGGGGGGGGGGGGTAAACGGAAATATTTATAAGACAAACTTGAAATAATTAGGTCTCGATATAAAAACATGCATCATTTCGACCCAAATTATTGGACCTATGATTTTATTTATTTATTTAGTTTTTTTTCCCCAAAGGTTTTAAGCCCAATAGTTGGACTCTTATAGTGGCTTAAATTGAGTGGATGACAACTAGAATGTCATTATAAGACTATTTTACTCTTCAAGTCATCAAATTTTAGCTCATCTTAAGATTAGCTCACAAGATAATGCGAAATCTGTTGGTAGTTTTGGTCCAAAATTTGTAATAGCGCGTAGCTCTGTTGGTTTCAAATGAAAAATAAGACTCATAAAATCCTTTGTCTTTAAGGAATTCACATAATAAATGTATTTAAATTCGCCCGTGATTGTAGAAAATACTTCGTATTTTGGAATATAGAGCATCGTTTAGTATAGACCTATGTAAAATTAAAGATTCGGATGGTTCAACCATATAACATGTGTTTGAGTAAAGAAACAAAATAACAATGAACAAATAGTCAAGAATTATGTATAATTTTTGAGCCACTCGGATGACCTGAAAAGGTTATACTATGCTAGACACATGTGCCTTACCTAAACTACATTATATTAGTAACAAACAATTTCTTTCTTCAACCAATGTGGGATTATGTTTTTGGGTCATGAAATTTGGAGTTTATCTATGTATTCATACTTGTTTCAGCCCTAGGTTGTTTAGAAAACTTAATATGCCGATCAGTAAGCATGTTTTGAATGCTCAAATGTTTTGAATGCTCAAATGTACAAATTTAGGTTTGCATGTAACTAGGCAAAGTTTATGAATTATGAAAAACATGCTTATATCGAGATCTAAAATAAGTAGCTTGGCAATCCTTTAAGCTTATTATAGTCATACAGTGTAAATTGTTTTACTTTATAAATCGTTTCCATATGTGTATGAATTATTGGATGAGACACATTTTGGTTCTTGTATTAGAGACTGAGAGGATGTGTTATTTTCACGCATCATTATTAATCGATCTGGTCAAACATCTTACCGTAATATTTTTGCATTTTAATATAAACGAGCATGGTAGCCCGCGCGTTGCTGCGGGAGTGTGTTGGTCCATATATATATATATATATATATATATATATATATATATATATATATATATATATATATATATATTTATGTTTAGGAGATGGTGTATGGTTTCGGATGAAAAAAATGTATAAGAAAAAATGGTGGTGATATGTCAAATTTTTTCATTTCTTGAGTTATGCAAATTTATACTTAATTTTATTGGAAAATTTATTTCGCTAACAATGGCGCAAATTTCGTAATTTTTTGAGTCTGTTTGGTTCGTCGAATGGGTCCCACAAATATATATACATG
Organism: Artemisia argyi; assembly: GCA_030686995.1. Lineage (NCBI taxonomy): Eukaryota > Viridiplantae > Streptophyta > Magnoliopsida > Asterales > Asteraceae > Artemisia > Artemisia argyi. Next base: position 20,919,936 of record CM060680.1, on the reverse strand, counting down.
TATAAAAACATGTACAAAGCCTTAAAATCAAATGAAATATCATAATAAAAAAACTATATATATATTGACAAAAAATATATTAGCATTTGGTATTTTACTTAAAATTATGTTTCGTTAATGTACAATTTTGAAGGTTTAGTATTAATAAGCAAGCCCAGTCCAATCAAACAAACCCAATACATACTCACTTATTATAAGAGCACAAGGTGCAGACGGCTAACCAAGCTTCGCCGTCCGAGGTGGCACCTCCAACGGCGAGCCGTTGCTCGCCGCCACACCGTTCGTGGCTCGCCGTTCTTCGCCATTAGCAAACTCCCCGTTGGGACGGCGAGCTGAATTCCTGACATAATTACTGTTTCATTTTTTTTATTAAGTTTTAATAGTGATATGTAAAATGTATGTGTATATGTATGTTTTTATTTGTAACATGTATATGTATATGTATATGTGTGTTTTTATTTGTAAAATGTATATGTATATGTATGTTTTTTATACGTATATTTTTTTTGAATAATACAACTATATTAAACATAGAATTAAAATAACTTGAAACAACATACAATTATTTTACAAATACGATAACAACATTAAACTTAAAAACGAAAATTAAAAACCATAAACTACCATACGATAATAAAAACTATGATTCAATAAAATGAATCATCCGACACGTATCCCTCCTAACTCGAGTAACAGGCACTTGAGTCGTCCTCACTGGATGGGACAGGTGGAAGTCCCTGAGCCCAACGCCATTCGGCTCTTCTGTTCCTGCGCTCTTGTTTTCCTTTGAGGTACACCTCACGCTCCCTTTGCTGACGGCCTTGTTCAGCTTCATATGCCCGTAGAACTTCCATATCCAGCTCATACTGTTCTTGCTCAGTCAATTGACGAATGATGGGCTGGTTTGCAGGTTGATTGTTTGGTTGTTGGTTGTTTGGCGGTGGAAACATAACTTCTGGTGGAGTTGGAGGAGGTGGGTTGTCGTACTGAAACACCGGAAATATATCTTCCGGCTGTGTGTTTTGAGGTGGAAAATAACTTCTGGTAGAGTTGGAGGTGGTGGGTTGTCGTACTGAAACACCGGAAATATATCTTCTGGCGGTGTGTTTTGTTGGGAATTGTTTTGAGGTGATGCGTTGTGAGACATTTTTCTGGAAGAAGAAAGGAGAATTGTTTGATGATTGTGGGAATTGTGTGTGTTTTCAGATTTTGGATACGTATTTATAGAAGGATTTTTGGAAGTATCCCGCTATATGGTTTGAATTCAAATTTTGAAAAAATCCCGCTCTCTGGTTTCAATTCAAATTTTTGAAAAAATCCCGCTTTCAATTTGAATTCAAATTTTAGAAATTATCCCGCTTTCAATTTGAATTCAAATTTTGAAATTATCCCGCTTTCAATTTGAATTCAAATTTTGAAACTATCCCGCTTTCAAAAAACCCCTATTAATACCATATTATACCATTCAGTTTTAGACACACTTCAATATTTACCATTAAGTTTTACAATGGCTAATCGTTGGTCAGTGGAAGAAGAACGGTTGCTAGCAACTGTATGGCTTGAAGTTCACGATTCTGAAGAACTTGTGAATGAACGTTCTTTTTGGAATGCAGTTACACAAAGGTTCAACAATCAAACAGAAGGTCAGGACCGTAATAAAAATAGTATTACGGCTCAATGGAACAGAATGAACCTTGAATGTCGTAGGTATAATTCTATTTACAAAGAGTTGGAGCGTACAAGTGCAGACCCTAATCGTCTCAGCAATGCAAACCGTATTTATCATGAACGATATGGTAAAGGGATTAAATATCAACATGTGTGGTTCGCTCTTAGAAACACGTTCACATGGGACAGATTCGATGAGTAATGGTGGATATCTTTTATGTACTTTATGTTAACTAATTATGTATCATGTGTACTTCTCTTATGTATTTTAAACGTTTGAATTCAAATGTTAAACGTTTACCCACCCATTTATTTGAATTTGAATTCAAGAAGTTTGAATATTTTGAAATTTGAATATTATCCCGCTCAGGTTTTGAATCCTAAATGTTTATAGACTCCTATATAAACCATACATTATCATACAACTTTGCACACACTTCACTTTCAAAAAAATTCACAATGGCAACTCGTTGGTCTATTGATGAAGAATGCTGGCTAGCCGAGATGTGGCAAAACTTTCACGAATTCCATGCCAACGAAGGACCTTTCTGGCAAGTTGTAACAGAAAAGTTCAATGAATAATCTGACGGTCCAACTCGTAGCAAAAGCCAGCTAATGGGTAAGTGGGCAAGAATGAACCCAGATTGCCAAAAGTTTCATGAAATTTACTTGAATTTGCAACCGACACGTGAGCCAGATGATCGTGTTGAAGATGCGTTGAATGTTTACAAAGAACGCCATGATGGGAGAGATTTCAAATATTTTCAAGTTTGGTTGATTTTGAAGAGCAACACCATCTGGAACCGATTTATCAATTAATCGCCTTTGTATTATTGTATCGTTTGTTGGTTTATGTTAAGTATTTCCGTTTCGTTTGTGATGTTATGTCAGTGTACGTTTCAGTTTGAATAAAATGCTTAACGGCTAGTTTCTCCAATAAAAATATCAACGGCTAGTTTCAGTATAAATACCAGCTTTACTCAACTTCTTATTATCAAACAACGGAAACTAAATTCCACACATACACTATGGCTAACCAACCATCTGAGGTGCAAAGAAGAATACTTACCCGATTACGCAATGAACAAGAAAATGAACTTAAGTTGATTAACAACTTGTTGGGTGAGATAGCTCGAATTATTCGACAGAGGGAGTCTCGTGCACCAGAGGTCAAAAGGTTACGTGAGCTACCTCAAGACCATCCAATAGTCATGGTCGGTGTACAAACCCTTTTAAGAAATGATGAAACAGATTTGGAACTTCAAGTCGCTTTGAGAATGGTCAGGGAACAAGTATTGCAAGTTTGGGAAGAAAGTCAGCACTCATTGATAATTATAAGGCTTTATAAATTATTGATGATGTTGCATATCGTATTTATCGGTTTATTTATTTTCGTGCCGTATCGTATGTTTTTTTTTCGCAAATCGTATGTTTTTTTTTCCGTATTGTAACTTTTTTTATTTGATGAAATAAAATTAGTATGTTTTGTTATTTTTTAGTATTTGTGAAATGAATTTAATTTATTTAATGAAATGAATAAAAAAAATAAATGTGTAAGAGGTGGGGCCCTAATAGGGAAGTTGAGGTTTGTTGTTTGGTGAGGGGGGTTTGTTGTGGTTAGTTGAAGTTGAGGTGTTTTGGTGATGTGGCATGGTGGGGCCCGAATGGGGAGCCAATACCTTGTTGTTGCACCTTGTGCTCTAACCCTACATTGTTTCTTTACACATTAACCTAAACACATAGATAGATCCGTCTACCACTTATCTCCTCTAACCTAACTCTTCACATTTCCCATCAAGATAGATCTCATTACAAACTCATCTCTTTCATCTATTAATCTGAACAAATAACAAACCCTTATATTTGTGTTAAACAACGATTATAAACACAACCCTTAAATACTTTCGTTTGATTCATTAACCCACGATGGACGCAAGATTTTCAGCTTCAAGATCGTATAAGATGGACTCGTTCAGTGTCCGTGCTTCCTAGCTCGTCGGTAACACTTCTCACGCACGTTCCCGCTTCCCATTTTTTTTTTCATTTTAATGAAACCCTAATTTTCTACTTTTATATAACCGATCAATATATAAAACTTTTTATTAAACTCTTTTAAAAACCTTAAAAACGTGTAGATCTATAAGTTTTAGCCGCGACTCGTTCGGACTCGGTCAGAGTTGCATTGTGTTGGAAATCGTGTCTATCACCGGAAAAAATGACCACTGTCGAGAAATCTGAGCTTAGTAAATTTATTTTTTTTAATTAATATTAGTTTTCTTATATATTTTTTTTTTTTAATAAATCTGAATTTTTTTAAAATATTTTTTACGAATATGGTGTTTTTGTTTGTTTGGTAAATATGATATCTTGGTTTTCTAATAAATCTGATTTTTTTTTTTTTAATTTTTTTGTAGTCTGCCAAATTTATTTGTTTTTCAAGTGTTGAATTTTTTTATAGATCTATATGTTGTACTTATATGACAGAACTTTATATAATTTTTTTTGGCATTTTATTTCAGATCTACCGCTGCAGGATCGCCGGAATCTTCAGCTGTTATTGCCCATGCACTGATACCAGTAAGGGGAGCGTCGGCCAGAAGATAAGGGCCATCTACCGTCTTTTCTGCCGGAATTGTACCGTTTCTTTTTATGATTTGTTATAAAGTTTGTTGTGTAATTTTTATATAAATTTATGAATTTATCTGTTTATTTTTTTGTCTAAGTTTGGTTGCAAAAACAATATTGTTTTGTATCATCTGGATGTAGGAAAGTGCTGAAAGTGCACTGTTATAAGCACTGTTGTGTACAACTTATTATAACGATGGTTACTGTTATAAGGACTGTTGATGTTAGTGTTATAAGCACTGTTCGGAACAATCTTCTTAAGCACTAAAGTACAATTATTAAAATGTGTGGTACAACTTTTTGATGCACGCAAATCCTGTAGGCAGTGTTTTCTGCCTTTTAGTATATTTTGTAATAGTAATTAGGATATACCCATTGTCAACAGACAAATTCTTGCTTTTGTATCAATAACTTCATAGCAGATAAACAATTGACCGGTCAATAAATTAGGAGGAATATGTTATGAGTTCAATCTCAACTCCTTACTAAAAGGTTGCTTGAAAGTGTGTTCAATATTTGGAGCTAGGTCTTTGGGGATGGGTCAGTCAACGCCCTATAGATTCCTCAAGTCCTTACTAAAAGGGTGTATGACGTCAGGATTTCCCCCGACTTAAATTGAAGAAGAGACATTCTCGCTTTTGCATTTGCCGTATAACATTCTCAACGGCAACATGATTGATAATTTCTATTTTCTATGAAGTCTTACAAAAATGGTTAATTTAATTCACTTCCATTTGCTATTCGTTGCAATAAAAATACACCAAAACAATATATCAAGAAACAATTTTACATGCATTAATCATTCTCGATAAAAAGAATAAAAAAAAGATAACCAAAAAAAAAAAAAAAAAAAAGGGTCAAGAATTTATATTAATTTTCAACTCTACGAACACCCTCATGCTATGTATTATTAGCTTGCCAACTTCACAAGCCGGAGGATGATCTTAAAGCTGAAAACATAATACTAGTCTTTTAACAAGTGACTCACGCACACTATGGTATATTAGTTACCAACAACTTCATTCTGCAACCTATGTGGGATAGAATGTTTGGATAGAAGGCTGGCATAGTTCTCCATATTAAAGCAAGAGTTAGAGCATGAAACATCAGGGTAACAATTTTGATACCATGAAATTATATGTTGTTTTCCCTCTACTAATGAAAATTTGCAAATGTTTATGCATTATATTAAAAGAGCCTGTGATATTCTATAAGCGTTTACTTATGTTCATGTCGCTTATGTAGAAATCTATATATTGCTGAAGGAATTACGTTATGTATTATGATACTTGCTTTGACATTAACTTATTGATAAACTCATGATTTGGGTTCTCACAGAACAAACCTACATGACAAAACTTACTGACGAATAAAACAAACAAGCAGAAACCGTAATATTAACTGATAATAGCGCACATGTGGTCTAAAACTGCAATGTATGCAGTAAAACATAACTCAAATTATAGAACTAATAACTAGTATTTGTAATCTTGGGGACTAAAGTACATGGGATGTTGACTATTCGGGTTCTTGAATAACCTTCATAGACAAGATGGCGCACGGCTTTAATCAACATTCTTTGTCTTTGGTTTAATTAACCAAGTCTAGCCACCTTTAACAAAGATTAAAAAAGCGAGTAGCATTTAGTTAGACAAAAAGTAACTAAATTTTAAAACCATTTAGCCTTTAGTATTGCGAAAACATATAAGATACACTACACTTTAACGAATGACCAACTTTGCATTCAAATTGCAGACATAGCAATGGAGCTAGCAAAATACAAGTGGTTAGGGGTGTTTGGATATGCTTTTTGAAAGGATCTTTTCAACTTTCTTATATAAATAGATTCACGGCCACTAACTGGGAACTTATCTAAAATTGATTGTTTAATCCTTAAACGAGTTGATAATGACTCACTTTATCCGAACATCAAATATTTATAATCATGACGTTAAGCCAAAATAATCAATTTTATAACAAGAATCCAGCAAGAAAATGTACCTCTGCAAACTAATTATTCTCCTCAGTGATTTCCTTTAGTTCAGCGTTTTCCTTTACTTTTTCTTCGTTTTCATGATCCTCGTTTTGGTAGGTAAATTCTCGATTAAGAAAACATTTGCGTTACTCTTCACACCCTCCATATGGAAGTGCTCAAGATCATCCATCTCCTTTCCTCTTAACACCAACTTTTGCTCCTCGGGTTTTAAACAAGTTTCTTTTGCAGTCACACTTTTCAAATCGGTTAATTGATTAAAAAAAAGATTTTTGACGCTGGTGTTAGTAAAACATACTGAAGAGAATCATACTAGTGTAGATGTGAAAAAATGGTGGCCATACAAGCTGGGTAAGGGATGAAAACAGGTTCGTTTTGAATGTGTCAGTTTTGTACGGGTCAAATCAGGCGAGTTTTGGTACGGGTCAATCCAGTATTCCTATTCTCGATATCGATCCACATTCTGCACACACCTAATTAAAATAGATTATCAACTGGTTTACGTGTTACACTTATCAACTTGGCTTCAATGAGAAAAATAGATTTTTGAAACTATTGTCAGTAAAACATTATCAAATAGGCATACTAGTGTAGATGTGAAAAAATGGTGGGTCATGCAAGTTGGGTAAGGGATGAAAACGGGTTCGTTTTGAATGGGTTAGTTTTGAAACAGCAGGCCAGTTTTGGTACGGGTCAATCCAGTACTCTTCTTCTCGGTACCAATCCTCTTTCTGCCCATGCCTAGTCAAGTATAGACGGCAATTGTTGGCTACCTTGATGGGCTTTGGCCGAAGCAACCCAAACTAGAATTTCACATGGATAAGTAATACGAGTCAATCCAACACTCTTATTCTCGGTACCAATCACGCTAGGGTCTTAACAGCTTATTTTACCGACCCAACCCCAACACAGGGAACAGACCCAAGTAATCTCCAATATAATTATGTAAACTATACCAACACCAAATTATAACTTTTTGATGTGTGAAAAGGAAGTTTCCAGATACCGAAAAGGCATCACTGATGTGAAATGGCAGCTGGGATAGTTTTTCATCCCTAGAGAGAACTGATATTTAGTACTTTTTATGTCGATCTTTCTATGAAGAATTATTGTCCACATGCATAACAAATGAACAAAACATCAATATAACCCATGAACAGTTGAGCCAGGTGCGATCTCACTTTCGAGGTTCAGCCAGGCATGAAATCTATATTTAGGCGAGCGTTTAGCTGCATATCTAAATGTTATTCACATTCTAGTAGTAGTAATTTACATGCCATTGTGGATAATTTTATTTATTTATTTTTGCGTCATGTAATAAAGGTTAACAGGCTTGGCCGCTCTCCTATAATATTATGAATAACAAATGTATTAAATATGATTACTAGTTCGATGAAATGATTTTGGGAGGTTGTAGATGTGAATATGCTTGAGCCACTTTTGACCTGTTTGACCCATTCGACTTGGAGATAATGCAACCCTAGTCGACTAGGAAGCACGGACACGCCTAAAACCTCGGAGTGGCAGTGTTGGACACGGACACGTCTCGGACACGGCTCGGACACGTGTCCGACACGCATGTGCCGTGTCCCAAGTGCTGTTTGGCCGGACACGGATTTGGACACGGCCGGGCACGGATTTGGTGTCTATTATCATCGGTGGTTGCAGAGAGAAATGAAGAACTATTCATCAGGAAGAAGATTAAATAAGTAATAAATTAAGAGAGAGAAGACACTATTATTATCATATTCCCAAGATAAAAAAGAATGTTCCCCTTTTGTACTAGTTGTACTTCGGTTTTCTTTTTTCTTATTTTTTTTTTCATATACCCATAAATATGTAAAGATGAAGTATTATATGTAGTCATGTCATACTTTAATATTTAAAGACATGGTTTCACAAATTTCTATTCATTAAGAGCATTGGGTACAGTGCTGCCGTGGGCAAAAAGTACTGCCATGTCAGCAAAAAAGCTTCATGGCACCAGAAACGCGACGGCACCACATTCATGGGGTATCCGTTGGCACCAGAATTTCTGGTGCCATCGGCCAAATTTTTTTTTTTTTTTTTTTTTTTTTTTTTCTTTTACTTAAATTAAAATATATAAACTATAAATTAATTAAACTTTATTAATAATAAAAACAAACATTACAAATAAAAAAAACACACATTGCAATAAAAAAAAATACAAACTAATTAAGATACTTAAACATAAACTACGATTAAACTAAACTACGATTCAATAAAACGAATCATCCGACACGTAGCCCTCCTGACTCGAATAGGAGACACTTGAATCGTCCTCACTGGATGGCACAGGTGGAAGTCCATTTGCCCATTGCCATTCTGCTCGACGGTTTCGATGATCCTGTTTGGCTTTTGCTCGCTGCTCACGAGCTCTTGTTTCCCTTTCTTCCTTTGCTTCAACACGTAACAATTCTTGCATATTTTGTTCTTCAAATTCTTCATCAGTCAACCCTCTCCAAATGGGTTGGTTTTCCACCGGTTGATCGGGTTGTTGTTGGACAACATGTGGATTAGGCACCGGTTCATTATCTGGTGTGAATACCGGAAAGATGTCTTCCGGTGGAGTGTTCACGGGTGCAGTTGCATTCAGATTCATGTTGGAGCTTGGGAATTGCTGGCCAAAGTCATGATCACTTGGGAATTGATGGGAAAAATCACGGTGAGTGGGAAATTGTTGGGAGAAGTCACGCTGAGTTGGAAATTGTTGAGAGAAATCTTTGCGAGACATTGTTTAAGAGAAATGTTTGAAAATTATGTGTGAATTGAGTGAGAATTAACTGTGAACTGAAATGGTGTTAAATAAGCTCAAAAATCCCGCGCTTTGATTTCAAATTTTGAATTTTAAACGTTTAAACATAATCCCGCCCATTGATTTCAAATTTTGAATTTTAAAAGTTTATTAAAGAAAATCCCGCCCATTCATTTCAAATTTTGAATTTTAAACATTTAAAAGAATCCCGCTTCTGCATCTGAATTTGAATTTTGAAAATTTTAAAAATCCCTTATAAATAACACACCATCTAATACTTTTCTTCACACATCTCTTCACCACTATCTAATACTTTTCTTCACACACCTCTGCACCACTATATAATACTTTTCTTCACAATGAATAATCGTTGGTTAATGGAAGAAGAAGTCTTGCTAGCTATCGTATGGCTAGAAGCTCAAGATTCTACAGACCTTTTGAATGAACGTTCTTTTTGGAATGTCATTACACGAAAGTTTAACGAGCAGACTAATGGTGTTCAACGTAATAAAAATAGTATTACGGCTCAATGGAATAGAATGAACATTGAATGTCGTAGATATAATGCTATTTACAAAGAGTTACAGCGTACCAGTCAAGACACCAATCATCTCACCAATGCAAACCAAATTTATTATGAACGCTATGTGAGAGAGCTACATTACCCACAAGTGTGGTTCACTCTGAGAAACACAAGGGCATGGGACAAATACGGTGAGTAATGATCTTTTATGTTAAGTATTCCGCTTCGTTTCTTTCTGTTTTTCGTATCGTGATTAATTGTTTCCTGTATCGTTTGTAACCATGTTAACTTTGTATGGTGTTTATGTAATGTTTACGTTTTTATTAATGAAATTAATATTTTATTAAGTTTTTAGTTTATTTATTTATTTACTTATTTTGAAATCTTATAAAAGAACTATGTTAACTTTACAAGTTATTTAACCATGCTCTCATTTTTACAAAAGGATCACAAATTCAAACCAAAAAAAAAAAAAAAAAAAAAAAAAAAAGGCGACGGTGCTGAGCCGTGGCTGCGGCGCGAGCACCGACGGCGCCACCACCGGTACGGTGCACCGTCGGTTTTGCTTGGCTGGTGGTGATGGCGCCAGCCACCAGCTCCCCGTACCCCATGCTCTAAAAGATGTATCTGCCTATCATTTATATTTAAAAGAATATGATAAATTGTCTTATCTTTTTTTATGAATGAAAAGATTTATATTGTTTTTATACTAAAATTTCAATTACATGGATTGGAAAATAAAGAATGATAAAAAAAATAATAATAAAAAAATAAAAAATAAAAGCTATTATGCTTGAAGTTGTTGCTTCGTACGATCTTTGGGTTTGGCATGCATTTTCTGGGGTAGCAGGTGCGAATAACGATCTTAACGTTTTAGATTATTCTCCTTTATTCAACGACATTATTGATGACATAGCCCCTGAAGTTCCATTTCAAGTAAACATAAATACATATGAGAAAGGGTATTATCTAGCTGACGGTATTTACCTACAATGGGCCGCCTTTGTCAAATCATTTACGGTGGCATTATCCGAAAAACATGGCGCATTTAAAAGGCGACAAGAAAGTGGCTGAAAGGATGTCAAATGGGCATTTGGTGTCCTACAAGGACGTTGGGGCATTATACAACAACCGGCTGCTTGAGAAGTTAGCAAAATACGAAGAGTCATGTATACTTGCATAATATTGCATAATATGATTTTAAAAGATCAAAAGTTTGCTATAAATGACTTCAACGAGTTGTATGTTAATGCGCACTCACACATACAACGACGTTGGATCGAGAGGTGCGAAACGCACCGCGGAAAATCAAAGAAATACGAGATAAAGATGTATACAAACAATTTCACCAAAATCTTGTGGAGCATGTTTGGCAACAAATTCAACAACAACAAAATTAGTTTATCGATAATTTGATGTATTTTTAAATTTTCATATTTTTTTTCGATTTTTTTGTATTATTTATTTGGTTTATGTATTATGATTTGTGTTTAATTTCGAATTAATAAAATTTATGTATTGTTTGAAAAATGAAAAAAAATAAAAAATAAAAAATGGCGGGTCTCAAAAATAGTGGGTGTTAATGTGTTATTGCATGTTATGATAGAAGGGTGTTTTTCGGTGTTAATGTTAAAAGTAGAGATGCTGATATGACACTAAAAAATGGGTGTTAACAAGTTATTGCACCTGATGCTCTTAGAGCACTGGGTATCATGTGATCTGATAACACGTTATTGGTATGCCATATCAGCACCACATCATCTATTCCCAATAACACCAATCACTCAAACACCCCTCCCTCATAACACACCACTAACACGTTATTGGGTCCCACTTTATTTTCTTTTAAAACAAACATAATTCATTAATGCGAGTGTATTTAAAAAAAAATGTATACTTATTAATGTGAGAGTGTTAACTTTAACTGAATTGCTTTAATTTATCAATCTATGCTAGGTCTAAAATAAAAATAAATAAAAAAATTGCATAGTTGATGACAGCTACCACCTAACCGTTCCATGTCTCCTATCCAAGGTTATAAATAGCGTGAGGCGTGGCGTGGCGGCAAGGTCAAGCCTCAAGCTTTAGCGTGTGGCGTGGCGGCATAGCGTTTTTAAGGCGTGAATTAAGGCGGCAAAAAGTATTTATAGATTTATATTATATTTTATTAGTATATCATATTTCATATACATCGAGTTTACAAAAAGTATTATACATAACCAATAAATTCAAGAAACTCTCTTTACATTTGCAATCTTTTTCAAATATTAGTAAACCCCTAAACGCCAAATACCAGTAAACCTCAAAGACGATGCCCAAATTCCAATTACTAGTAAATCCCTTAAACGTCTCAAATACCAGTACACCTTATCGCGCCTTATCGCACCTCATCTCATGCCAAGCCTTAAGACGACGCCTTGGTCTATTGCGTGGCGTGGAGGTGATGCCTCGCGCCTTTGCGAGGCCTTTGCGGCGCCAAGGCATGCCTTTTAGAACATTGCTCCTATCTAAACAAAAGTAGTACAATAGTATTCTTTAATCCTTATCACTTTCTTCTATTTTCTCTATTCTCTCTTGAAAATACTACCTGCTCATCATGAATGTCACCGGAACTTCATTGGCGTGAAAAAAAAAGTCCAAACGGAAGAAAAAAAAAACGAATAACGTGAGCCAGTCCATCAACTCAAAACCTTTTGGCTCATGGATGGCGTGATGCTCGGTACCACATTTGGCGCGTTATTGGTTTGCAAAGGGACGAATGGCGTGTAAACAAAGATGATACCGAGTGCTCTTATATACATTTTCAAATCATTATTTTCTTTTTTTTTTTTTTTTTTTTTTTTTTTAAGTACACACGGATAAAAACATGTAATAAATTTACCATACTTAGGATATGTTTGTTTCATTAACAAGTTTTATTTCTGAATCTGACTACCACATCTTACCAGTAAGAGGTGGCTAGAAAATTTAAATCTGAACGAAATAATGTTGTTTGTTTTTGTATAATTACTCGAATGATTTTAAGTGCTTGTTTATACAATTTATTTAAGTAACTTATGTAAATATGAAACAAGATTTTTTTATCATAAATATAATATAGTTGATAAACAATCAAATATAGTATATTAACACGAATCTTCAATCTGTTACCGAGTAAGAGGTAGTAAGACAAGTCTCTCACCTCTTACTGAGTAAGATGTTATATGTCTAACTAGGTCTGACTCAAAAGAAAAAAACAAACAAGTAAAACGTCTACCACCTCTTACCGGTAAGAGTAGGAGGGTCAGTAAGATTTAAAAAAAAAAAAACAAACAAACAAACACACGCTTAATGCTCTAATATTATTATTAAGGACTATAATTAAGAAATTTATTTTATCACACAATCATTTAAAATTTTGAACAAATGCAAATCACCAACGTCAAATTATCATACACTTTGACGGTTAAACCAAACCCACAACTAAACCAAACTGACTGAGAGTTTTTTTTTTTTGAATGGTGACTTTCATTTTTTGGATAAGAGTCGCACCTACCCAATGATAGGCCTTCATCCACCACATACCCAGACTATGTTGTCTTAACCGGGTCCACGCTAGCGCAGTGGGGATTATTAACGGCGTCCGCCCGGAAACCATACCGCCTCCACACAATTATAATTCACTGGAGAAACGGCCAGATGAAAACCGTCCGCCCAAATGACCGAGAGTACATCGGTGTTATTTGTTAAAAGAAGAAAAAGAAATAAAAATAAAAGGTGTTCATAAAACAAAAAAAAGTAAAACTAATAAAAATAAAAATCCGGTTTGTATCTATGTGTTGGGTTGATCTGATTTCACACGGCCGGGATCTTATTTCTTCCTTTTCCTTGCTTGGTTTAAGATCTTGAATTTAAAAAAGAAGAAGATGGAGAAATTGGATTCGTATTTCAGAAGAGCGGATTTGGATAAGGATGGAATATGTGGTGGTAAAAAAGAAAGTGAGTTTTTATAGCAAACCGTGTGAGTTGTAACTACTTTTGGCCGATCAAAATACGGAGTAAAACTTGAATTACTCTTTATAATTCCTCAGTTTTCTACTATGGGCAACTTCCCACTTTGGTCAACTACTTTAAGTCTCATTTGGGTCATTTTTCATACTTAGACCGTGTGGTTTTACTTGTGATAATTGAGTGCTTGCTTGTCTAAGTGTAAAAAGTTGGACTTCTACTTCTGTCTCATTTGAAACTGTGAATTTTGAAAAGTAGTTACAAGTTTACAACTGATCCCTCAGGTTACTAATTTACCCAAACCCACTCTCGCTCAGGTTACAATTTGGTCCAAATCGTCTCTACCCATCAACAGTTGATAGTTACAATTTGGTCCAAATCGTCTGATAGTTTCTTAGAGTAATCCTTCGATAACAAGTGATAATGGTACCAACCTAAAGAGTTTTGCACTGCTTAGTGCTCTCTAGTCTCTACCCATGAACAGTTGATCCAGGTGCGATCTGACTTTCGAGGTTAAGCTAGACATGAAATCTTTATCTAGGCGAGCTTTTACCTGCATACCTAAATATTATTTACATTCGATTTTGGATACTTATTTATTTATTTTTGTGTCATGTAAGAAGGGTTAACAGGCTTGGCAGCTCTCCTATAATATTATGAATAAGAAATGTATTAAATATTATTACTAGTTCGATGAAATGATTTTGGGTGGTTGTAAGATGTGAATATGCTTGAGCCACTTTTGAGCTGTTTGACTTTTGAGCTGTTTGACCTTCGTTAGATTGATGAGTCAAAACTGTTGCATCTAGACTGTATACAAAATTACTGTGTTAGATAGATGTGAATAGTCTCATTCTATTTGTATGTCTTTGATCTATGATTGAATCCTGTCTATGTTTACAAATTACAATCCTAAGAAGATTATAGGACTATACTTTGACAAAAATGAACAGTTTAACCATGCATTTGGGTCATGTTTCTTATGAACAGATATGGCAGCACGCTGATCAGAACCGCACTGGTTTCCTTGGCCGTCAGGAATTCTATAACGCCCTTAAGCTTGTAACTGTTGCACAAAGTAAAAGAGAACTAACACCAGATATAGTAAAGGCGGCATTATATGGACCTGCTTCATCCAAAATCCCAGCTCCACAGATTAATCTTGCAGCTCTGCCTCCAGCTCAACCAAATCCAATGGCACCACGTCCTCCCACACAACAGCCTGGGGTTGTCAATTCAATGGCCCCACGTCCTCCTACGCAACAGCCCGGGTTTGTCAATTCAATGCAAACTCAAACTTTCGGCATAAGATCACAGGGGCCTCCTAATTCAATGGCTCCTCCTTCAGTTGCTCCACCTTCTGGACAGTATTTTGCACCTCAAGGAAATCAGTCTATGAGGCCACCACCTCAGAGCGGTCCTCTTCCATCACAGGGTGTTGGTGGTCCTAGTTTTCCGGCAGGTGGTGTTCTGGCCGGTGCTGGTCTATCAAACTCTAATGTCTTAGGTGATTGGCTTGGGGGCAGAGGTGTTGGGGCTACTGTACCAAAACCCAAGAGCCACTATCATCCTCATCTTTCATAGCTCCTAGACCATCTGTTGGAGGAAATGCAATTACTTCTGCCGCTATGTTTGGAGGTGACTTGTTTTCTGCTTCCCAATCTATATCCAAACCGTCATCATCCTCAATGCCAACACAAACTGCAAGCATTCCACCCATTTCTTCTGCAATTGCTCCTGTAACTTCTGAGCCCCAGACTCCAGCCAAGATAGACCCACTTGGCACATTGAATGCTTTTACGAGGCAACCCACAGGTGCTCCAGTACAGTCAGCGGGGCCATCTCTACCAAGACCAAATCAACAGGCCCCGACTCAAAATGCTAAATTTTGGATATCAGGAAGAGAGAACACAAGTCCCAAATACAGAAAGAACACTAGTTCCCAACACATCGCTACCTCAGTGGCAAAAAATGACGCGGGCTGGTGTTAACAAGTATATGAAAGTGTTTATGGAAGTTGACTCTGACAGATGGGAAAATCACTGGTGATCAGCTCGCAGCTTATTTTTAAGTTGGAGGCTACCAATAGGTAAATGCTCGTAGCTTAGTTTAATAGATTTCCTATAAACACGCCAAGCCGCAATGTTCTTATTGTTCTTTTACAGAAATTCTGAAACAGGTGTGGGACTTGTCTGATCAAGATAATGACAGCATGCTTTCCGTGAGGGAGTTCTGTGACGCTCTCTATCTGATGGAGCGATACAGAGAAGGCCAGAATCTTCCACCAACACTTCCTAGTAATGTCCTGCTTGATGAATCTCTGCTGTCTCTCACGGGCCCACCCAATCCTTCTTATAGACCTGCTGGTTGGGGAGCTAATCCGGTATACCTCTATACATCATGTAGACATATATTTATACTTAAAAGACGCAGTGAAACGGAAAATGCTGGGAATTATAGGTGGCACATGGATGGGCTGGGTAAATTTATTAAGATTTATTACAATGTCTATTAATTTTGTTTGAACAAGTCAATTTAGTATGTCGTAAACACTTGTCAACTTTTAAACCATTATTACTTTCTACATAATTGCTAAATGGCTAAATGGCCTAAGAAATAGCATTGCGTTATTACTTTCTACTGGACTGTCAGCTTAGTGCACTTTAGATCTATTTTATGTTAATTGAATTAAATTTTCTGTTGACTTTTAGGAGAGGAAGACGGAGTTGAATCAGGCACTTGTGAAAATGGATCAGGGTGGCAGCGCTGATGGTATCCTTCAAGTAAGTTTACTTACTTCCATATGATCCTAACGGATTTTAGTAAGTTTTAAGGACGGCTTGACTGACCCATAATTTTTTTTCACCTTTTGTTTTTAATCAACTAAATATAAAATAATAAATCATTAAACATATATTCGGCTGACCCAGGTTCGTGCTGATCGTATCCAATCCGATCTCGAGGAACTACTGAAGGCTTTAACTGAACGTTGCAAAAAACATGGAATTGATGTCAAGTCAACTGCGGTTATTGAGCTTCCGAAGGGTATCATCTTTCATCTCATGATATCATGAATATTCCATTAGCCATAATGTCACTGTATCTGTATAATATTATAATAAAATGATTGATATTGCGTTATGGTTCACCTATTTTGTTTGTCAAGGTTGGCAACCTGGAGTTCCAGAGATATCTGCAGTGTGGGATGAGGATTGGGATAAATTCGAAGACGAAGGTATGGCACTCTTTCTTTTGTAGTAACTATTTATCAGAAAAGGAGCAATGTCAGCTCATTTCCGTTAAAAGATATTCGTGTTGTGGGTCAATTCAACCCGCGTTCCACACAAAATATCCGTTCTGACTTTTGACCCATACCTCTTTCATCTATTACCCAGCCAGACCATCTTGCTATCTCTACCTTATGCTTTCACGTTATTCTCTTTAACCACATCTCACACAAAATATCCGTTTTGACCCATACCTATGACAGGTTTCTCATTTGATGCTACTCTGCCTGCAAATACCAAATCCACATATCAGGCAGAAAACTCCTCTACTATGGATGATGTTTCCGAGGATTCATATTCAAATGCTGACAGGAAGTCAGAGAAGCCTTTCGAGACTGAATCAGCATACGCACATAGCGAAGATGAGTCGGCTAAAAGCCCAGCTGGTAGTCCCACAACACAAAAGATATTTGAAAGTCCAACCAAGGAGGATTCATTTAACCATTTCGGAAAGAGCTTTGATGCTGACACAGAAAGGTACCAATTGGATTCTGTTTATGGTCTGATCTTTCATTGTTTAAGTACAACAAAACGTGTACCTATACCTTGTTTGCTGGAAAGATCTAAACATGCACTAGTCTATTGCTCTTGTTTATTGAGTTCGATCTTCTTCTATTAGGGGTTTTGATGACCAAGGATGGGGTACTTTCGACAACAATGATGATGTAGATTCAGTGTGGGGATTCAATAGTGACACAGCTAAGGTGAGTTCATATCTTTTTTCTCAATTATATCATTGCATTCAATGGATATGTATAAGGTTATAGAAGGGTATTACAACGTCAGGTGGAAAAATGCTACATATGTGCTACTAAATGAAAAGATAAATAAATGCTTTAGAGTGAAAATTAATACTGAAACTGAACCAATCCATATCTGGTTTGTATCAATTGCAAACTGTTTTGGTATGCTTGTCATAATTAGAAAAACATAAACCTAGAACAAAGCTGTTTGAAGATAAAAAACAATTGGAAATGTATCTCTGTTATGAATGCAAAAAACTTCATTTTTACAGGATGCCGAACATGAGAAGCATGGAGAGAGTTATTTCTTTGACTCCAATAGCTTCACTGCAAGTCCAAGGAAAAGTGATTCCCGCAAGGCAGTAATAGTTTCTTCCAGAAAAAGAGTCCATTTGGATTTGATGATTCGGTTCCTGGCTCACCAGCTTCTCGAGCTGGCACCTCACCACGGTACAGTGGGGGAGGAGCAGAGAATTCTTTTTTTGATAATTTCTCGAGATACGACTCTTTTAGTGCCACTGACCGAGGTTCTCCCAAACAAGAAACCTTCTCGAGATTTGATTCCATGAGCAGCTCCACACAGGATAATAACTTCTCAAGATTCGACTCAATGAGCAGCACGGCACAAGACCGTAGTTTCGCAAGGTTTGATTCAATGAGTAGCAATGCGGGTTTTGACCACGGTCATACATACTCATTTGATGACTCAGATCCATTTGGGTCAAGCGGACCATTTAAGGTGTCGTCAGAAAGTCAAACGGGGAAAAATGAAACTGATAAATGGGCATTTTAGTTTGGAGTTTGGCGGTATTATTATACAGTGAAGAGGGTTTTTGTATTCATGAAGGATGGGTATGGGGATTACCATGTATTTTCTTTTCTTCTACCGGCTTGATAGTTTGTGTTTGTATCACTTACTTGTCTTTGATTCCATTGCATGGGAACTTTACGATATTTCTTTGGTATAACCTTGACTAGAAATTCTAATATTGGATTGCGATTACTATAAATATAAGGTTTTGATTGTTAGATGCTTATTGTAAAAATAATGTATGCTAAAGTTTAAACATTAGGCGTAGTCAAATTTGATACTCATTGTGTGGTACTTCTAACTATGGATTGGCTTGTCTTAGAAAATTATCATGAGAATGTGTTTTGCACGTCGTTGCACTTGTTATGAACAAGGATGATGGTGTTTGATGCCACTGACATGTAATATAGATTAAAGCCTTTTTAGTGATGAAAGTGGCATTGCAGTTCTCTATGGTTTTGGAGTGCAATTGGTATCGTTGAAGTTACATTTGGTAAATGAGTCTTCCAAAAAAGTATTGCCACCCGTAAAGTTCTTGTCTTGTGAAACGTATAATCGATAAGACTTCGCCAAAAATTTTCGATTACACCCTAACGGTCGACGCAAGACTGGTACATTTCGAGTTGTAATCATGAGATATTCATCAAGCAATAGGTATTGCATGACTTGAAAATGTATTTATATCATAGCTGAACATGCACTAACAGGGTTTAGAAGTGGGATTTAAAGTTGATTTAGGGTCAACCCACCTGTATTACTTAAATTGTGATTTGAGAGTAGAATTATTCAAATTATTAGAAGATCAATTGAACATAGTAGTTATATATAGGAACTGCTAACCGTTTTACAAATTATTCGGGTACCGCTAACATTAAAGTAACAAGACATATCTGAAAAAGAAAAAAGAAAAGAGGATTGTGTAGGATAAAACATACATGTAGGAAGGTTTCTAAAGCGACAATCATCTAGTCTCATTTCAGAGGGGAAGAAATAGATTTTTCAAAAGACAAACTGCAGCAAGGTTATTATCTTACTCTACACATCGCAACTTCAAAAGACCACAATCTATTCTTAATCGATCGGAAATCCAAAAAATCGATGAACAAGCCAAAGAGTAATAGTTTGCCAGTATAATAATAAATGATTTCTACTCATACACATTTCATCAAACACCTACACAAAAGCTATTAATCTAAATAAAAGACATCGATTAATAAAAAGTTATTAAATATCGGTTTCTCCAACCTTACTATCAGGAGTGACGTTAAAATAGATTGATTTTCGCTTGCAAGTGATCACCAAAAAATAGGTTGTGCATTTCATCAAACACCTGGTGGGTGTCTACTAGAGAAAAAGTAAATCATTTTTTCCTTATCAACAAAAAACTAAAACTTAGATAGTTACGATTAATAAACCAAACTCGTAATTGGACTACGTACCAGTAGCTAACCAAAAAAAAAAAAAAAAAAAAAAAAAAAAAAAAAAAAAAAAAAAATTACAATCTTTTGATCCAAACGCCTTCGATATTGGACTACCACGTCCAGTCAGTTGATCCAAAAAGCCCAGACAACCTCATGGCCCCACCATGTTGTGATAGAGTTGGGAGGTCTTGTAACATACTCCAGCTTGTGACGTCTTCTTCTTGCTGTAAATCTTCATCAGAAATTAGTCTTACACCACACTCCTTCACCTCAACAAAATCTTCATTATTCTCTTCAAAACTAAATATTACAAAATTCTTTGCTTCCTCCCATTTACTTCTATTCCTCCTATAATAATGCAACCATATCATATATGAATCTTGTATTCCTCCTATCACCTCTTTCTCTAAATAATCCTTAATTAAACCTGGAATGAAACCTGGATTCAGAGAAGCTCCATCAAAGTTGTTTACAGAGTATCCTTTAAATTCTTTGAAAGGCTTTTTGCACTTGAAAACAACACAAGTTCCAAATCCCCTAAACTTATCATAACACCAATCTGATGGTAATTCTACCTTTACCTGATTTCCCCTACTTCTATTTGTAAACCACTCTGGAATATTGCTATTCCCATGATATAATATATCTAAAAAAGAATAGCCAGTGTCTTGCGAGAAGAATTCACATATGTTTGTCTGGACACCCATATACCCAAGGAAAGCAGAAAGGCGGTGAATAAAGCCTTGGGAAGTTATAGATGAGTCAAGACACTGAGTCTTCGATGTAGACCCCTCGCTATCAATGCTAACATTCTTAAACAACTTTGGACAATTTCTGAATTCATTTCTCCTATACCTGAATGGGTCTTTAGATGATCCCGACACTTCTCTTAAGGAGGTGCAATCAGATGCATAAACACCATCTAGGCTGAGTGGAAGTTCGGGCAACACTTCCAGCTTCTTGCAACCATCAACATCAAGCCATCCAAGACTAGAAAGTTGACTCATACTTCCAGGCAAGCTAGTAAAATTGTTCCCTTCTAAGTTTAGTTTCTTTAGACATGATAAGCCTCCAATGCTCTCAGGCACTTGTTCTAAATTGCAGTATCTTAAATTCAGTTTCTTTAACATATGTAAACCTTCCAATGATGACCAAACTGATCTTTGGGGATGTGGTTGTTTACTTAGTAGTAAACCAAAAGGAGCCGTGAGGATTGAAGTCCACCATCTAGGTTGAATCCTCCCTTGGCCACCGAATGACAATGATTCAAGGTTAATCAAAGAGGATACAAAGGAAGGAAGTTCGGTTATGGCGGTTCTGTCGATGTGAAGCTCTGTTAAGCTTTTGATCTGACCCAATGCTACAGGGAGTTGGTCGACTTTTAGGCACCCCGTTAGATTCAAAACTTGAAGAGCAGCCATTTCCACTCTACTTGGAAAATTCTGAAGCCATTTGCAGTCTCTCAGATTTAACACAACAAGCCTCTTGAGCATTCCAATTGAGGGATGAATGCTAACCAAATTCACACAACCTTCAAGATTTAGCTCTTCGAGATTTGTAATCTCTGAGAAGTCAGGGGTGGTTGTTAGGTTACGACAGCACCGTAGCTTCATAACTTTCAACCTTCTAAAGCACTGAGATCGATAGGAAAAAAAAAAAGATGAGTTCTCAAATCATTAGGTATCAAATAGGAAAACACGTGTGTACAAGGAAATACCTTAGGTGTTGTCCAAAAATCTTTTATGTTGCTGTAAGACAGGTCAATGCCCACAATGTTTTCCGGATAGAATTCTGAAGGCAAGTACTTGAAAGGGCATCCATGCCAATAAAACAAGCGTAGCTCATTGGACAAATAATACAAACTTCCTGAGAAGATCACATTCTGGCCCTTCAATTCAAGTTTCTGCTCATACACTTTTTCCTCTTGATAGATTTTCAGGATCCGCAACTTTTTCATATGTGCAAAATCATTAGCATCTATGTGAACCTTTTGACTAAATTTCTCTAATGAAAGGACTAGAACTTCAACTACTTCAGTTATTGGCACCTGGAAAAGCAAGAACAGGTAGCTTCATTAGAATATTTTGCTAATACTTTAATGTATTAGTGTAGAGAAAAAAGAATCGTATACTACTAATTACCTTCTTTTCAGTCAATACATTGTAAACTTTAGATGAATTCCACAATCTCCTCGGTTTCCCACTCATGATAGATTCTTCATGAATGATTTCTCTTGCCATTGCTTGTATCAAGTCATGCATTTGAAGTGACATATCGCTAGAGATCGTGATTAATGACTTATCAACTAGAACTCTCATGTTTGTATATGCAAAAAAGTTACACCCATCTAGTATGCTTGCTACAAAATCACTGTTTTCTCCAACGAATAAACATGCGATATCAAGTAAGATATTTTTCTGATGGAGGTCTAGCCCATCGTAACTTAAACGAAGCACTCGTTGTATCTTCTCATTAGGATGTACTTTGAGCTTGTCCAGTTCATTAACCCACTGATCCACAGTTTTGCCGTATAAAAAATGACCCAAATGTTTGAGAGCCAGAGGGTGACCTTGCACATAATTCACAACTTTCTGAGAAACTTCTTCGAATTCTATAGAAGAATCGTTTTCTTTAAAGGCATAGGAACAAAAGAGCTCAAGAGATTGATCCTGATTTAAAAATTTCATGTCATGGATTTCATCCACTCCGTGAGATCTTAGCAACTGTTTATCTTTACTTGTGAAAATAATCAAACTTCCTGGGCAAAACCAACTAGCTGAACCTGCTAGTGCGTCTAACTGCTCATGATCATCTACATCATCCAAAACAAGCAATATCGGCTTCGATGACATCATCTTCTTTATCACCATAATCCCTTGACCGACACTCGATATCTTCAAAGCTCTTGTTTTCATGATGTTATCAATAAGTTGAATTTGGACTTGAGTTAGGTCTTGTTGTTTTCGGACATCTTCACAAAAGCAACTTCCTTCAAAGTGGATATGCATTAAGTTATAAGTAGCTTTGGCAAGGGTTGTCTTTCCTATTCCACTTATACCACAAATACCAAGCATATTAACCTCATGTGACCCAACGAAGCGTGACAAGTTTAATTTGTCAAAATGGAAATCTATGCCAACAAGGTTTTCACCAACATGCAGGGGCCCGTCACATAATTTTTTGAGTATGTCTTTGGAGACGCAATCGATGAACTTATACTCATACCTGTTAACCACAAAGACACAATAAGTAAGAGAAACTACATAGTGTTAAGCTTTAGTAGAGCTACAAGACTAGTTACACAAAAACAATGAAATTTACCCATTTGTCATGTCCTGGAGATCCCATCCAGATAAGTTAGCCGCCATGGATAAAGCTTCCTTCCATTTACCCACCTCTGTACTATTTGAAAGCTCATGTTTG
This sequence comes from Artemisia argyi, assembly GCA_030686995.1. Taxonomy (NCBI): domain Eukaryota; kingdom Viridiplantae; phylum Streptophyta; class Magnoliopsida; order Asterales; family Asteraceae; genus Artemisia; species Artemisia argyi. Next base: position 20,896,679 of record CM060680.1, on the reverse strand, counting down.
GCAAATGCTCCAGCATAGGTCCCAGTCTGTTTCCTAACCACATCAGGTTTAACATCATAAAAGATTATTTGAACCTCGTGTTTAGGCTTTCCCATTTGCTTGCACCGGAGTATTTTGACAAGTTCCCTCAAACACCATGATGAAGAAGCGTAATTCTTAGAGAAGATAACTATCAGAAACCTTGATTCTTCAATGGCTTTGTAGAGTTGAGGAGATATCTCTTCTCCTTTAGGCAACTCTCTGTCATCTCTAAAAGCATGAATTCCTTTTTGCTTGAAATCATTGAACATGTGATCCATGAAGCCTTTGCGGATATCTTCACCTCTGAAACTTACAAAAGCATCATATTTCCACCGATGAGGAATGGATGTAGTAGCCATTATCAATGATGAGATCGAGCTGCGTTCAGAAGTAGAGATCATCAAAAAAACTAGCCATTATCAAATTATTTTATATTTTTCATGCTATATCAAAAGTTAGACAAAGTTAGAAATATATAAATCCTATGCCATATTAATTTCCCGAACATAGTGAATTTAACATTTAGACATATCATATGTTATTTGGTTATTTAAACCTGGTCATTTGGCCCATTGGATTTAATATCACTTTTAATGCGTTTAGAATGTAAGTTATAAGATGAAATACAAAATGAAACAATATAAAAAGTCAAATGATTTCATATTAAATTATTTTCTATTATTGTTCATGCTATGAAAATATTTGGACACTTACAGTATATTCCTTAAATCTGTCGAAAATTTGGAATTTATAAAGTTTTGGGTTTTTTAATAAGTTGTTTAGCTATTTAGACCTTGTTATTTAGGCCATGGAGGGAAGTAATCGGAGTATGAAAATTACAGTTTAGCAAAGTAATCTGGATACTATTTATTTATTTTTTTTTTTTTCTTCTTTTGAAAATGCAAAGTATATGTTAATTACAAAAGAAGATAGCAAATTGCGATTTGGACACTATTTTTCCTCATATCTGTCCAAAATTTGGGTTTATTAAATTAGAGATTTAGATCTAATAAGTTGTGTAGTTATTTAGACCTTGTCATATAGCCCATTGGATCGATTATTATATTGAAATGTTATAATATGGGACAATGTAATAAGGGTATAAGAAGAAGACTTACCCGTTTACCAGTTGAAAGTGAAGTTTTGGTGAATGAATGAATGCACCAAAATGGAAGCTCAAGTGAAGTTACAAAGGGTAAAGGCAACTTGGTTGACCCCAAGTCAATTTAGAAGTTACAAAGAAATGAAGATGATATCAAAATGGAAGATGAAATGAAGTTACTAAAAGAGTAAAGGCAACTGGGGTTGACTCCAAAGTCAAGTTATTTGCATTTCTGGTCCCTCAGTATTAGACAATATGCAATCTATTAGATTAAACTACAATGTCAAATTTCAACTATATTTTGTGAAAAATAGCACCTGATAACATTATGGCATCCTAGAAAACACATATGGAGTATCAAATTGAATAATTCAAGGGTCATACTTTCCTAAATAGATATCTTCACCAAAAATAATACGTAGTACTTCTATTTCAAGACCATACTTTTTTAAGCGACAAAAAGTATTTATAGTATTTTTTTGTTTATCATTATTAAAATTTTAACGCAAATCCCACCAATATGTGAATGTCGGTTTGGTTTAAATGTACTAATCCAATTCCTACTAGTAAAGACGTTGAAATAAAGCAAAACCTTTTGTTATAGAGGAGTTATTTCGGATCCACTTATTTCCTTACATTTTGAAGAACTCATTTTAACCATTTAAAACATTTGATCAAAAAAACCCGATCAAACATTAAAAAACATTAACTTTCACCAATATTTTTTTTTAATTAAAACTCACTTTCACCTATCTTTTTTAAAAATTACATATCTCAAAAACCGTAAACCGTTAAACTACAAAAATTACACCATCAGTGGTGAGCATTTAATTATTTTTGTTCTTTTAATATATATATATATATATATATATATATATATATATATATATATATATATATATATATATATATATATATATATATTGAAAGCACAAAGTTTTGTTATCACAAAAAGATGCTCTTTACTTCCTTAAACTATCACGCCAAGACCATGACGGCCCTCCACCTCGGCGAGCGGAGTCCACTTATTTGTGTTGGTTGGGTGGTTGAGACCACCTAAATAATTTTTTTTTTGTTTGTGAGCGTGTGAGGTATGTTTGTATAAAGTGAAATATTTTTTTGTGATTGGTTAATTAGTAACCATTACGCCTATAAAGGTGGTGTGTTAAAAAGATAATGTAGCGCTCTTGGTGCTAGTGACCATTACACGAGCCTTAGAACGCATAAGAGACACCTTAATCTCTTTGATATAAAGAAGCCTATAATATTAAATTAAAAAAACTAGCAAATTTAGGAAATGAATAAATTGGGTTATCAAAATATCAAATCAGAATTTTGGGTTTTTTATTTTTATTCCTAGGGGTACAACATAACTTTAGCCAAATGACGACAACAATAATACGGGCCACACAAATCTAAAACTACAACGATTCAGCGATCAAAAGACCAAAACCAAACAAACATGCTCATAACCACTAAAGGGAAATCACTCGGTATTTGGCTATATAGAATACCTTTTGCTTCATTATAAAAAATAACCCTTTTACCCAACAACTACTGAACAAATAGTTTTACTACATAATAAGTTGTTTATTTACGGGTCATTAGATCAAAAAATAACTTTTCTTATTTTGAAATGAAGTATAGTTAGCATACAGACAGAGAACAATGAGTTAAGATGAGCAAACAATAAGAAAAGCAATTTGAAATAGAAGAATGACTTACAATTTAAGGATGGATATCTGAATTTCTTCTTTGGGAGATTTGGTACGTGGATGAATATAATGCAATAAAAATGAAAGATGAAATGAACTTAAAAAGAGTAAAGTTAAGTGGGGGTTGACTCCCAGTCAACTTAGATACACTTCCAGTCCCTCGGTTTCTCATAAGTTGGCAAAATATTTATACAGGTACTTCTGTTTTCCTTTTTCTCATATATTTTTTATAGCTTTAAATTAATCATAACCCACAAACAAACTGGTCAAAATATTGTAAAAATGAAATGCCTCAGTGAGCCCTTTTTTTATGATGCACATGATATTACGCCTCAGTGAAAAAATATGAGTATAGAAATGTGTATTATCAAGAAGGAAACTTATATAAGCCCAAAAATAAGCTTAAGCAAACTTCTAAATTATTAATTGGTTGATGGTATCGTATTAACATATGTTACACTCATGAAAATTGTTACATATGTTGTTCTTTTAGTTAGGTCTTTACTAAACAAGTTGCACAAAATGGCGCTCCAAAAATTACTTTTGTTTAGTTGTAAACCAAGTAGGGCGAACACAAATTAAGATGTCATTGTAATGATGTTTCACGTGAATTTGTGTGATAATGCAAAACCAAACATGATGTTAGTGTGCAAGTACGTGCTGGGTGCAGTCACCTTCAAAGTTTCATTTACTATATGCCGACTTCAATCCCATTTGTCCTTTAATGTTTTATTTGCATGTTTTTATATTTATCGACTGTCTTAAGGTCTTGCATGCATCAGTTACTATGATTATCCTAAGTGTTGATAGTCTGAAAATTGTTTCAGGTCTTTTGAGGTTACTTTTATGTGGTTAGTGTAATTGTCTCTCTTTGAACTCTTAGTTTTAGTTCTAGCATGATGGATGGGGTTCTTAGCAAGAGCAATAGTAGAAGCATTGTCACACATTGCTAAGGATGGTGTAGGAACAGTCACATGTAAGTCCAAGAGTAGACATTTAAGCCATGAGATTTTACAACTACTATCTGCCAAGGATCTGTACTCAGACTCTGTAGAACTTCTAGATACCACTGTTTTCACAATCCTCATTTTTGGTACAGAAATTCTCGATTAAGATCACCTTTGTGTTCTTCACACCCATCTCCCTTCCTTTTAACACCAACTTTGCTCCTCGGGTTTTACAGTTTCTTTTGCAGTCACACTTTTCAAATAAGCTTCATTCCAAAAAAAAAAAAAAAAAAAAAAAAAATTGATGCTGGTGTTAGTAAAACATAATGAAGAGAAGCATACCAGTTTAGATGTGGAAAAATGGTGGGTCATATAAGTTGGGTAAGGGATGAAAACAGGTTAATTTTGAGTGGGTCAATTTTGGTACGGGTCAAATCAGGCCAGTTTTGGTACGGGTCAATCAAGTATTCTTCTTCTCAGTACGAATCCACTTTCTGCACACGCCTAGTTAAGTATGGACGACAAGTGTTGGCTACCCTAATCGCTACCCTAATGCAGGATCATCCGAATTGCACGAGCATATTTGGGGTCGAGGCCCAACAACAAGCAGTCATTGTCACTTATTCGCTTTAGCACACTCAGAACCTGGAGAAAAAAGTTAATACTTATTAGTCACTACAAAGAAAGTAAGTATGCTACATAAAAATGTGAGGAGCCCAGTTAATAAATTTTGTTAAGTGCAAGACACGCACATAACCGGAGCTTAGATGGTACCAAAGAGAATGCACAGATTCAATAGATAAAAGTTGAAGTTAAGAAGCTGTTCTGATCAGCACGTGCAACATTAGTATTTCTTTAAACTAACACCAATTAATAAGTCCAGAGGATCACTTTCAATTTAAAAATGTTTATTGATATCAAGTATTAAGGTGATCACAATGATCATGCATAAAAATACAGGCGGTTGATAAACTCTGCATTCTCTAAACCAAGGCGGGACCGGGCAAGCAGGCGAAGAAGTGTTGCGCAAGTAGATTGACCACTTAGTATCACATTAGTTTTCTGCGTATGCGGTTTAGCAGCCTCATTGTACTTCTTATCCATCACCTCTTTCGCAGCCTCTAAACCTTTGAATACTTTCGTCTTAGTTGCTTTGTATCCTTTCGAGCTATATTAGTAATCCAGTTGGTAAAATACTCATGTAATGAAAGGGGAATCTGTATACGTTTGGAAAGTAATGAACGGCATCTGTGCACATAGTATATGGTTAGTCAAGTTCAAAGCAAATACCCATGACCATCAACCCATTCCTTTTCTAACGTTTTTCGCATGGGTTGATCTGTTGATCATTCATCTGGTAATTTTTTCCCCCTAAAATCTGCAGTTCAAAATTGAGTACCAACCTATCTTCTACTTGTGATTGTTCATATAAATTCATTCCATTCTAGCCCTTGTCGTTGGCTTCCTGTCATGTTCAAACTGAGATGTAAAAATGTGCCGCATAAGAGATGGAAACGATGAAGTTTATCACATATCAGTCGCCATATATTTAAAATGCGTCAGGAAATAGGTGAGAAGACTTTTTTTTATGTTGTTCATTATAGCAACGCCTATAAAAAAAACCGATGGCCACACCTGCAATAAGAAAAATAGTTAACCGGGTCTTCATGAGTCATTCAAACAAACAAACGGTAACCTTGATTAAATTCACAACGGAAATTAAAAGCCATGACAGAATGAAACTAACCTGCAAGAGATGTGCAAACAACCATCAACATTTTCGACATAAAAATTGCAGTTTCGGCACTTGTTGCATTTCTTATTCTTAATTAGCAAGATCCATCAGCATGACATCACTTTGATCTATTCCACCCTTGTTCAATTTTTGAAAGTCACTGTAACCTATCCCTTAACCATGCCACTTTGCACTTTGCATAGAACAGTCGATAACAATGCGGGCATCCTGATCATGTTGTTACAGCTTCCCCTCCATCGTTAACTAACATGCATGGCTGAACCGACTTTAAAGGGACAATAAAATTTCTGATATACCTAAAAATGTGGCCCATGTGTCATTTGCTACTGGTTTAGACTCCATTTGCAAATTTTCGGGATATTACTTGGAGGCTAATTTAACACATTTGACCCATGTGTCATTTGCTGTCAATTTCTTGCAAAAGAAGTCCGTTTGTGGCTTATATGTTTTCATCATGAGTAAAAGTTTTTTATGGGAATTTTCCTAATTACTAACAGGGTGTTTGGCATTGTGATTTATACACTCAAGCATGTAGTAACATTTTTTTACTTTGAATTCAGCATACACTCAAATTTCATAATCACATATTTACATCAACTGACCGGATATTGCCGGGTCTATCCGGGGCTTGGCTGGATAATGCCGGGTCTATCTGGGGCTTGGCCGGTTAATGCCGGGTCTTGCCGGAATAGCTGGTTTTAGCCGGGTCTTGGCCCGACAATGCCAGGTCTAACCGAGTCTCGGCATGATATTGCCGGATTTTGGCCGGATATAACCGGGTAATAAAAGTTGAACTGAAGCTACAGGTTTGAGTAAGGGTGAGCATTTACTTGTATTTTAGATAGTATGCTAGTAATAAGGCTTTATTACGTAAAAAAGTTCATTTTGCTTTTTAAATGAGCAGATGTAGAGAGAAATAACATAGTGTAATAACTTTTTTTTTTTTTTTTTTTTTTTTTTTTTTTAAGTAAATTGGTCAAAATCTATGTAATTAGTTGCTTAGACTTCAAATAATCTTTGCCTATATTGTTTAAATCAGTGAGAATCAGGTTCGAATTTCATATGAAAATCCCATGACTTTGTGTTTACAATCCGTCATTTTTCTTTTGTGTTGAGATGTTATGATAAATTAAATACGCATGTATATTGAAAAGAAAACCTCTAGTTTTTAGTTAAAAAATGCCATAAAAAAATAAATAAAAAAATAATAAAATAAAAAATGTTCACTTTTTGTTGACCGCCTAGGCGTATGTTTGACCACGTCTTTTCCGCCTAGTTTGGCCTTTGCCTAAAACCGAGGCGGTGTATGCCCGCTTAATGCCTAGGCGGCCGCCTAGCCCGTTTTTTATAACACTGAATTAAGAAAACTAAAGCCATTCATATGAAGGTGCCAGTCTGCTTCCAAAAAAAGGTTTGAAAACAACCTTTTAATGTGTTAGACAGCGAATGGTTTGTTTGAAAAGCAATTTATGACTTAAGACTAAAACCATTAATGTGAATGTGCCGGTCTACTTCCAACCAACAACTAGGACATATATGTATGGTTACTGGCGGAGCTAGAAAAATTTTTATGGGAGGGTTGAAACAAATTTTTTTTTCGGAAAAACATTAGATGGGAAGGCCAAGATGATTTTTTATTATTATTATTATTATTATTATTATTATTATTATTATTATTATTATTATTATTATTATTATTATTATTATTATTATTATTTTAAAACACATGAAATCACAAATAGATACACTAACTAGTTTAGGCTTAGGGGGTCAGGACCCTTCCCGGTCCTCATGTAGCTCTGCACTTGTTTATGGACCTTTCCTTTTGGTTTGGTCTATCACAATATTGGAATCTTTTGCTCCAACTTTTGATCTTTGTACTTGTGTTTTTTTATAAGATTTGCAAATGAGAAATAAGTTTTGCAAAATTCTCGGTCTATTAGATATTCTCATAAAGAGAGAGAGTTAGGATCAAATAAGAAAAAAAAAAATTAACATAAGAATCTTTTATATAGTAAAACGAAACCCTAATTGTTAATTTTTCATTTCAAAAAAATGATTCATACATTATTTAGTAATAATTTTATTTTAAAAAAAAATTATTTTCTTATTATGTAACATTTTATATTTATCCATAACACAAATAAAAGATAAATACAAAAAATATAGATAACATGTAATTAATAATAGGATTAAAATTTTTAAATAATTATCTTTAATAATAAAAAAACTATAATTAAACATCATAAATCAAACAAAACAAAACAAAGATTAAATTATTTGTTTTTTAATAAATAAAAATATATGATTTAAAAAAAAATTAAAAAACCCGCGCGTGCGCGGAAATTATAACTAGTAATAAGAAAAGACTACAACCACATATCTTACGGTATGTTAGTAACCGGCTACTTCATTCTTCAACCCATGCGGGATAAAATGCTAGGATTATAAGGTTAGAAACGGTGCCCATATAATATTAAAGGTTTTTATTTACATGGAAAGCAAGAGATAATGCAAGAATTGGTGAAAGAAAGATAAGTCACTTGGAATTCCAAATTAAAGTTCAGAAGCAGCTAGGCAACCCTTTATTTATAACATAAGTCATATGTTTTTATTGCTATAATAACAAGAGGAAAATTCAAATGCATACTCTTATTTTGGTGCATACCAATGGACAAATCCTCACCATCCATCTAGTTTGATCTAATGGTGGGGATTAACCTAAGATTTAAATGAGAAACATAAGTCCATGTTTTTTTTTCCCTTTTTTCTTTGTCTTCTTGTCTTTTTTATTACTCTTTTTCTTTCTTTCTTTATTTCTTTTTTTTTTTTCTCTTTTTTGGTCCTTTTTTCTTTCACGTTACAGTTTTTGTTGTTTCTCATTTTTTTTTCTTTTTTTGTTTCTTTTTTTTTTGTTGTTTCTCCTTTTTTTTTTCTTTTTTTTTCTTTTTGTGTCTTTTTTACACGCTTTTTTTTTTCGTTCTAATTCACGTTTTTTTTTCTAATAAACGTTTTTTTTGCTTTCATAAATTTTTATCTGTTTTCATACGTTTTTGTACGTTTTCGCCCGTTTTCATATATTTTCGCCCGTTTTCTTACGTTTTCGTCCGTTTTCATACGTTATTGTCCGTTTTCATACGTTTTCGTCCGCTTTCTTACGTTTTCGCCCGTTAACATCTGTTTTCATACGTTTTCATATGTTTTCTTACATTTTCGTTCGTTTTCATACGTTTTCGTCAGTTTTCATACGTTTTCGTTCGTCTTAATACATTTTCGTCCGCTTTCTTTTGTTTTCTTCCATTTTTCATACGTATTCGTCCGTTCTCAGACGTGTTTTTACGCTTTCTTACGTTGTCTTACGTTTTAGTTCGTTTTCATACGTTTTCGTTCGTTTTCATACGTTTTCTTTCGTTTTCGTTCATTTTTCAAACGTTTTTGTCCTTTTCATACATGTTTTTACTCTTTCATACGTTTTCTTCTATTTTTATACATTGCCGTTCGTTTCTTACATTTTTGTCCACTTTTTCATTCGTTTTCGTTCGTTTTTAAATATTTTTGGCAATTTTCAGACGTTTATATGTTTCTAAATATCACAAGTGATATTCTGAATATCACAAGTGATATTATGTGATATTCTAAATATCACAAGGTATATTCTGAATATCACAAGTGATATTCTGTGATATTCAGAATAGCACAAGTGATATTTTGAATATTACAAGTGATATTCTGAATATCACAAGTGATTTTATGTGATATGGAGAATGTGACAAAGGATACTATAAGTACCACAAATGATATTTTGGATATTATAAGTAATATTCTGTGATATTCAAAGTATCACAAGTGATATTCTGAATATTATAAATAATTTTATGAATTTGTCAAGTGATTTTCAACAAATGTTTTTTAACATGAAAATCACATGTGATAGTTATTCAGAAAATCACAAGTGACATTTTGAATATCACCATTGATATTCTGAAAAACACAAGTAATATTCTGAATATCATTTGTGATATTCGGAAACGTATAAAAACGGACAAAAACGTAAAACAATGGACTAATACGTATGAAAACGGACGAAAACATAAGAAAAACAAAAAAAAACACTTGTAATTTTCTAAATATCATAATCGATATTCTAAATATCACAAGCGATATTCTAAATATCACAAGCGATATTCTAAATATCACAAGTTATATTCTGAATATCACAAGTGATATTTCCGTGATATTCAGAATATCACAAGTGATATTCTGAATATCAAAAGTGATATTCTGTGAGATTCAGAATATCACGAGTGATATTCTGGATATCACAAGTGATATTTTGAATATCACAAATGATATTTTGAATATCATAAGTGATTTCTGTGATATGGAGAATATCACAAGTGATACTATTAGTGCCACAAATGATATTCTGGATATTATAAGTAATATTTTGTAATATTCAAAGTATCACAAGGGATATTCTGAATCTTATAAGTGATTTTCTGAATTTGACAAGTGATTTTCAACAAATGTTTTGTAACATGAAAATCACAAGTGATATTCAGAAAATCACAAGTGATAGATATTCAGAAAATCAAAAGTGATATTTAGAATGTCACGATTGATATTCAGAAAAACACAAGCGATATTCTGAATATCATTTGTGATATTCGGAAACGTATAAAAACGGACGAAAACATAAAAAAAAATAGACTAATACGCATGAAAACGGACGAAAACATAAAAAAATCACTTGTGAATATCACTAGTGATATTCTAAATATCACAAGTTATATTATAAATATCACAAGTGATATTCTGAATATCACAAGTGATTTTCTGTGATATGCAGAATATCACAAGTGATACTATGAGTACCACAAATGATATTATAGATATGATAAGTAATATTGTATGATATACAAAGTATCACAAGTGATATTCTGAATATCATAAGTGATTTTCTCAATTTGACAAGTGATTTTCAACAAATGTTTTGTAACATAAAAAACATAAGTGATATTCAGTAAATCACAATTGATATTTGGAATATCACTATTGAGATTCAAAAAAAACATAAGTGATATTCTGAATATCATTTGTGATATTCGGAAACGTATAAAAATGGACGAAAACGTAAAAAAAATGGACTAATACGTATGAAAACGGACGAAGTATGAAAACGGACGAAAACATAAGAAAATCACTAAAAATCATAGTGATTTTCTGAATATCACAATTGATATTTTAAATATCACAAGTTATATTCTGAAAATCACAAGTGATATTTGGAATATCACTATTGAGATTCAAAAAAACATAAGTGATATTCTGAATATCATTTGTGATATTCTGAATATCATTTGTGATATTCGGAAACGTATAAAAATGGACGAAAACGTAAAAAAATAGACTAATACGTATGAAAACGGACGAAAACATAAGAAAATCACTAAAAATCATTGTGATTTTCTGAATATCACAATTGATATTTTAAATATCACAAGTTATATTCTGAAAATCACAAGTGATAATATCACAAGTGATATTCAGAATATCACACGTGATAAAGGACAAAAACGTTTGAAAAATGGACAAAAATGAAAGAAAATTGATGAAAACGGACGAAAACGTATGAAAACGAACGAAAACATAAAAAAAAAATGGGCGAATATGTATGAAAACAGACGAAAACGTAAAAACACGCCCGAAAATGGACGAAGATGTATTAGAAATGGACGAGAACGAAAGAAAATGGTCGAAAATGTATTAAAACGAACGAAAACGTATGAAAATGGACGAAAACGTATGAAAACGAACGAAAATGTAAGAAAACATATGAAAACGTATGAAAACAGATGTTAACGGACGAAAAGTTAGAAAGAGGATGAAAACGGATAAAAACAGACGAAAACGTAAGAAAAATGGCGAAAATATATGAAAACGGGCGAGAACAGACAAAAACGTATTAAAACGGACGAAAACGTATTAAAACAAAAGAAAATGTATGAAAGCAAAAAAAAAGTTTATTGAAAAAAAAAACATGAATTATAACAAAAAAAAAAGAAAAAAAAGAAATGAAAAAACAAAAAAAGAATCGTGTAAAAAAACCAAGAAAAAAGAAACAAAAAAAAGAACAAAAAAAAAAAGAAACAAAAAAAAAAAGAAAAAGAAAAAAAAAAAAGAGGCAAAAAAAACTATAAAATTGTGAGAAAAAAAAGACGCAAAAAAAAACAAAGAAAAAAAAGGAAAGAAATAAAGGGAAAAAAAGAATAATAAAAAAGACAAAAAGACAAAGAAAAAAAACATGGACTTATGTTTCCTATTTAATCTTAGGTTAATCCCCACCATTAGATCAAACTAGATGGATGGTGGGGATTTGTCCATTGGTATGCACCAAAATTAGAGTATGCAAAATAAAATGCCTCATAATAACAATTCGTTTTCCTTTCTAATCTGTGTGAAATCAAAAATTAACATGGTCTCCATCGAAACATGTTTTAGAGTACTAAAATAAAAGAAAAAGTTGAGAGTTTATAAGAATTTTCGGTTACTGCAACACACTCTCAGAGTTACATATCCGAAGACATATTACTAGTCTCAACACATTCAACACACATAAACTTATGGTATATAAATAACCAACGATTTTTATCTTCAGCCTATGTGGGATAGAGTGTTAGGATAAAATGTTAGTACAAAATATCTTCACAAAAAATGGTAAGAAAGAGATAATGCAAGAGTTCTTGACAGTTGATGATTACGTTTACTTATTTGAACTCGTTTATATAGAAATCTATATGCTAATGTATAAGTTATCTTGTTATATTGAGATACTTGTTTAGGTTTTTAATCATGTTCTGCCGAGTACACATCACCATGCATTTTTTGAGTGCTCAATGTCTAATTTGTGAACGTACATATATAGGTTTACCTGTAAGTAGGCAACATTGAGATAGTTCTTCACCTTGTAACATTCATGGGAACATCACCGGCGTTGGCAGTAAAACCCTTGTACCTCCTTTCGGGAGGATTATGGTAACCCGACAAACCCGAATCACCCGACATGACAACAACCCGAACCCGACAACCTGATTCTTAATCGGGTCGGGTTGCAGCTCACTTTTTAATAATTCAAAACCCGACTCAACCCGACCCGATAACACCTCTAATATTCACTGCCCTCACTGAAAAAAACAAAGTTAAGTTAGCTCGTTCTTCAAACAACGAGCTAACCACTTACCGTATACTCTCAAATCATACATGGCTCGCTAGTTTCTTGATTACAACTAGTAAACTAAAACAAGTAAAATCATTGCGTAAATGAAACTATTTTAATAATGTGAGTCATGTTAACAAGTACGTGTGCAAGTGCATTATAAACGTGTGTTTGAGATTTCAGTATAAGCAGCTAGGCAATTCTTTATAAACGTGAAAAATATTCGTTTTTGTTTTCACCAAAGGCTCCAGCTTAGTAATTGGATAACATTTATCTCTTCCCTTGTTGTATAGTAACATACTAAGACCGGGTGTAGAGGGTCGGTCGCAAGTCTGTCGGTCGCCACCACTGACGCGTCGGCCACCGTTACACCACCCGACTTGAGACGTGTCGCAGGAGGGAAAAAGACATGAATCGGTCGCATATGCGACATAGCTGAAATGAAAAGGGACGAATGTTTGTGTGTGTGGGTATTTATTAATTGATTTTTTTAGGTATGTTTTTTGTGGTATCTCCGGTCTTCTTATTATATTAAGTTTGGTAAAAAAAAAAAAAAAAAAAAAAAAAAAAAAAAAAAAAAACTTGATGTATAACGATGTTGATGGTCTCTTAGTGAGTCACTAAACTTATAAAGATTATTTCATACACCACAAATATATATGACATGTTGATTATCATAACCCAACAGTAACGCACTTTTACATATAGGGTCAAAAAATAAGTAGACAGGTCAAAGGGGGTTTAAAGTTTAGACCTCGGTCTGAGTGCCTTTTATAAGGGTCACGGTTCTTTTTATTTGTCACGGTTAAATCAATCAAGGATATGTTCATTACATCGGTCCAATCATGGTTTATACGAGGGTTCACAATGCATTTTGAGCCTTTTCCCACGGACCAAATAACTTTGGAGGGTAATGGTTCGGCTTCTATTTACGTTAGCTTTCATATTCCTTTTTACTAGTACATTTTTGGGCAAATTATTAAAAAAAAAATTACTGTTTCATCTTCTAGATAGCGAATTTTTTTTAAGGGTAATTGTCTTTCAAATTCATCATTTTTAGGGTAATATGTGACATTTTTGCCTTTCGGGAAAAAAAATTGTATTAGCAAAGAGGGGCAAAAATGTCCAAAAATTTCGCAAAATACCCTAAAGATGATGGATTTGAAAGAAAATTACCCTCAAAATGAAAAAAAAAATCGCTACCCAGAAGATGAAACAGTGACAAGTATAATACTTTTTTTAATAATTTGCCCTACATTCTTATTGTTTCATTGTTAGCTTTCATAGTTCGTTTTCCTTTCAAACTTGTGTAAAAATTAATATGGTCTCTACGAAAACATGTTCTACGGTACCAAAAATGAAAGAAAAAAATAAAGAGTTCATATGAGTTTCCAAATATTTTACAACCTTTTCAATTTTTTTTCTAACCTAAAAGATAGTGAAATCTCTGAAAACATAATACTATTCTAAACATATTTGACTCACATACACTATGGTATATTAGTAACCACCAAGTTCTATCTTCAAGCTATGTGGGATAGAATGTTAGGATAAAATGTTAGAAAATACCTAAAAAGAATAGTAAGATATAGTTATTAACATTTGGTGAAAGAAAGTTAGAAGCAACTGGTTTATGTGTTTGGAGCACAGATCATGAAGGGGACAGTCTCGATAACGTAAAATTATATGTTGTTATTGCTCTAAAAATGCAAAATTGCAAACATAATAGTGGACTTATACACAAAAGGCACCTGCTATCCTAGACTAGCTATCTAACCACAACACATAATCACAACACATAACCACAACACATACCCTATAGGTGCACACTATAGTCTAAACCAAAAATCTCGAATAGAGGCATTCGCCCAGGTGCGACATGCTCAACATTCGTAAAGATACGATATGCTTTACGCGGTACCATAATTAATATTATAAGAACTCGCAGGGATGCGAGGTGTCCAGCATTCGTAAGGATACGATATGCCACACCGAAAATAATGACAGCATAGTCTACAAGCATAGCAAGTGTAAATCAAAACATCATAAGTAGTCCACATAAAAACAATTTGCACGTTTTCTCACCCCAAGTTAAAAGAACAATATTCAAGAGTAAAAGTGGGGCTATGACTCACCTCAAGTCCAGCAAACAGCACACGAATCAACAGAAGCAAGAAGTATCTACTCAAACGGCGGCGACTACGGACTCGGCACTTCCTAATAATGTAAACTCATCTTAGATACGTATTCTTAAAATCAATTATTCCGAACCCGTTCGTATTCCATTTTATTTTCCAAAAATCATTTCCTCATTTCGCGTTGGTGTTTGGTATCCGTTGTGGGTGTGTCGACTCAACAAAACAATAATAACGATCTATAGGTCCAGCCGTAGTTTAATAAGTCCCATAAATAGGTCGTCGACTTATATCAAGTTCGCCAACCCGATAATCTTCCACAATATATTTACTCAACTTATTATTCCAAAATTATACCATGTCCTAAAACACATACACATAACGTACTACATGGTAAGTTTATGAGTCTAGATAAGTTGCATAAATAGGTTCCCGAAATCTATCGAATTCGTCAATTTGATACACTTCACAAAAGTATTTATTAACTTATTATTCCCAAACTCCTACCACGACCTAAGGCGTCGTAGGATAGAATATCCGATAATAACCCCTTCGATATAACTAATAAGCCTTATTTAATCCGTCGACTAAATAAGTTAAATAGTCACTTAGATTGGGTGTATTAGCGCTGCATATCCGTGACTAGCATAGATAGTCAAACAAATGGGTAAAGTAGTCCAACTTGGACTTGAGTGCCCTCTAATTTGTTATAACTCGATGAAACATTGTTCTTATTTCAAAAAGATTAGTTGTGTTCCGCAAAATAATTCATTTTTGTGTTTATTATTTCTTTTATAGAAATACATTTCATAATAAGGTCTTAGATGATATTATACTAAAGGATTAGTCTAATATGCGTCGTTAACGTTATTATATTTAGTTCCCGTGATCTCTTATTTATTATATATTCATTCATTTATATATACACGTTTACATATAAGTGAATACTTATATCGATATATAAGTTATTACGAGTTTTATATTTAATTCGAGTTATAAGATCCAAGTCACATGTCCGAATTATCACTTCTCGGCTCATTGTCCAAGTCTAAATGTTAAGGCGGTTGTCGAAATCAACCGTTGACTTGAAAGTCAAGGTGACCTCGACGTCGCTCAAAGTTCACAAGTCCAAATAATATAAGTCATCATGCACAAAATTTCCGCGTCAACAATTCCAAATCAATCCGCTCAAACAAACTACAAAATCCGGGTCCGACTACGGCACCTAACAAACCTATCTCCGTCATTCTAAATGCCGTATCAAACCATTGCCGAGACCACGAGGGTCTCGGCCTCCTTATTACTCCCTTTGGCCATAAACAAGAACATCAACAAAAATATTAGCAACAAAAATATCAACAACATATTCACAATCCGGGTCGGTTTACCAAGTCGACCCGCGCCGAAAGACTTCACTTGAGTCTCGGCTAATCCGTGAACCACAAGGGTCGAACCCGGGACCATTAAGGTCTTGGCTAGGCTCAACCGAGCTCGACAAAACCAACCAAACGGACCCTTAGGTCTTGGCAACATCAAATCAACAACAATAAATCCAAAACTTGCAACCAAGATTAACAAAACCATCAAATATATACTTCATAAGCCCGAAAAACACAAGCCGAGAGCATTAGCTCTCGGTTGAGTCTCGACCACGCCACAAACATCAAAAACCCGGATACCAAACTAATTTTTATAACAAAAACATCATTTCCTCATCATATTTATTCAAGACCCATTAAAATAATCCGTGGTCACACGGATTCGCGACCACATCGAGGCACACGAGGTGCGAAACTCGATGTTACCTCAAGACTCGCGGATCGAACAAAATAACAAGAAATAGCGGCGGATTTGATAATGAACGGGATGTTATGGAGGGTTTTAGAGCGCGTGATATATACCAAAAGAAAGAGGATAAGATGAGGGTGAAGATGGTGGTGGCGGTGTAGTACGGTGGCCGGCGGTGTGACGGCGGCGACCGGTTAAAGGGGGCGGCTAGGGTTTTGGGCGGTGAGGGAGAGAGAGAGAGAGAGATAAACATGATGATGTTGATGTGTTTGTGTTTGTGTTGTGTGAACCGAAAAACCACAAGGACCATGTAGTATACTCTTTTTTTTTTTTTTTTTTTTTTTTTTTTTTTTTTTTTAATAATAATAATAATAATAACAAGGGAAAGGGCGGCTTTTGAGATTAATAATAATAATAATAATAACAAGGGAAAGGGCGGCTAGGCATAAACGCAAGGACCATTCCCGCAAACCGAGCTCAAACTTGTTTTAACAATCCCTCAACACTCGTTTACTCACGCTCCATTATTTTTAAAATTGTTTTTCCACGAAGAGTGATTACAAATACTCCCATAAAATAAAATAACACGACCGATGACAAAATAGCCAATTTAATAATTTCCTAGTGCCGGAGTCAATGTAATGCCTAATAACGCAACAATCAACATTCGCAAATAATATCACACACAAAATTAACGATACGACTAACATTCCACACATAACTCGTATAATTCAAATCACAATTTAAAAATAGACATCATTGAACAAAAATAAATTCTAAACATTCTCAAAATATTAAATTTTAAAGTAATGCGGTTTTGAAAATAGCTCCCTAATTTGCCAGTTGTCACGGTCACCGAGGAATTGCGACTAAAATCCAAGTCCTTTGCATCACATGTAGACTCGTCCTCATCTTCTCATGTGGTTCTTTTGACCGACAAAGGTAACAACCGTCACAACTTAAGTCTAGAAATCCTTGTATTAATTATGCTAGAGGGTCGTGTCGATATGGGGCGGGGTGTAAATTCGTTCATGATAATACTCCCAAGCATATAAGTCGTATGGTAGAACCAAAAGAATCAACAGACGATACGATAATACTTGTTTTTAGCAAGCTAGGATTGACTTCTAATTTCAATTCTCAAGCTGTTACAAATCGAAACCCACACAATCTTACTAATGGACCCTCGGCCTGTCTCACAACACAAAACCCACCTATCCATTCTTACATAAGCCCACTTAGTCCTCACAACAAACTCCAGGACCAGCGACACTCCTGCCGCATGCTTTTACCACTGGAACTATACATGATCCAACAACCGGTGCATGGAACATGGACACAGGTGCGAGCCTTCATTTAAATTCTTCAATTAACAGTCTTAGTAATGTTTTTAATATGTGTATGTATCCGTCCGTCTCGGTTGGCGACGGACATTTCATTCCCGTCACCAATACGGGTCAAAGCATTTTGCCAACCCCTAACCCACCCCTCCACTTAAATAATGTTCTTATTACACCTCATATTGTTAATAATTTAATATGGATAAAGAAAGTTGATAATACGGATTATATTACAATGTACAACCTAAAAACTGTCGATCTCCCAATAGCCATTAATAATTATGCCACACCTTTGTCACCAGCATAAATGTACGAATTCCAAAATCTAACGACACGCAGAGATGATGGTCAGGTTATTTGAACTCGAGTAAAAGCTTTCTTACACCTAGCTCACACATCCAACATACTCGATCATGTTTATAGTGAATAATAGGCCGGATTTAATGTCATTATCAAAATATCTTAAACACGTAAATTAAACAACTCATAAAGTTGTTATTGATGATCATTTCCCATTCCAGGAAAGATATACTACAGTTTCCAATTCAAGGAAGACAAAGGGACCAACCAGAAACTACGTTTATAAACAAATGTGTGCAGTAACGAACCGTCCATAACTAGTTTAATCGTCTTTACAAGTAGCTAGAAGAATGTTGATACTGCAAAATCCAATACCATTCATTTGAAAAGTCCATCCTACTTGTAACTTAAACGTAATGGAACTCAATCATAATCGAAACAAATTCAGAACTTTTAAGAAATATCCATAAGTACATTACATCGTTTACTCGATTAAAAGCTTTCTTACACCTAGCTCACACATCCAACATATTTTAACCAGAAACTATATTTATAAACAAATGCGTGCAGTAACAAACCGGCCATAACTTGTTTTGTCGTCTTTACAAGTAGGTAGAAGAATATTAATTGATACTGCAAAATCCAATACCATTCATTTGAAAAGTCTGTCCTACTTGTAACTTAAACGTAATGGAACTCAATCATAATCGAAACAGATTTAGAATTTTTAAAAGATATCCATAATTTAAGTACATTACATGTTTTACCTGACAAATACGACAACTAAATAAATCTAACTGACAAAGTTGCAACAAATTAAATCGACATCAACTTTAAAAAAATATCCATAAGTACAAACCATTTACTCCATAATTCACAACTAACATATAGGCGGGTTTTGGCCGGGTGTAACCGGGTCTTCACCATCAACCCAAAACACTGAGTTAACAGTAACACACGACAAGCTTCTTATTTGGAAATTAATTATGTAACTTGTTCTTCTTATCTCTCTCTCTCTCTTTATTTTTCACACCCTGTGCACAAAGGGTGACGCCCTCTATTTTGGTAAGGATTTCTTAAATCTCTCCATTTCCTTCTTCATGAAAATAAAAATTCTCAGTCTCTCCAACTTCCTGCCTATAAACTGCCTCAATCTCTTTTATTCTCTGTTCCGAAGCCTTGATAATAAACCTTCTTATGGTGGCTTGCGAGTGTTGGCCCTTTCCTTCAAAACCGTTAATAGTCCATGATTTAATACTTTTCTTGTAATTCTTAGCGTGACTTGGTCTAGCGGCATTCGGAGAGACAAGGCTTGGCACAAATAGATGAGCATTAATATGTTTCCAGGCCCTTGACATGCATTTATAGTCATCATCACAAAAGAAACTCATCCTATTCTTCTTTGATGAAGTGCACTCAAGAATTTTCATATGGTGTACAACCTCGTACTTCATCTCGTAATTATCTGGCAGTAGTTCCCAAAATCGTTCACCTTTGCAGCTTCTTATTACCCATATGTTATTACAAGGGAGATCATTGCCTCTGTCAGAAAAAAATAGGCATAGCTGGTCTTCCACAATGCCAACGTAATAATGATAATTGAGTGTACACCATTCAAATTTTGAATCATCAGGTTCGGGGAATACTGTAAATTCCTCCCGGGATAAATCAAAGGAAAGGATAAATCCCTTTTCGGTCCCGACATTATAATCAACTGCAAGCCAATGAAGTGCGCCATTGAATAGGATACCAGACCTGTTCCTAAAAAGCCGATACTTGACTTCTCCGATAGGTTTCCAAGTATTTGATTTCAATGAAAAGACTTGAATAAGTGTCTCGTTGGTCCTGTCATTCCAGATCCCCATAACAACCTTGTAATCATCTGTAGATGAATCATAGCCAAAACTCAAACACGTGTCCCACAGGTTCGTGTTCTTTTGCAAAACTGAGGGCAGCTTTCTAAGCTCTCTAGTAAAAGGATTGTTTACCAAAATTAGAGCATCTAAGGGTAAAGGAGAGAAGCATACAAGGCCATTGGAAGAACCAACAACCGACCATGAATTGAATTGAAACGCGATCTCATTAGGAACTTTCCAATATGTTGGCATAGCTATCCTTACATGTCCAAGCTCGTTGCTGCTGCTATTGCAAGTTTTCTTTAGATGGGCTTTAGCAAAACAAGAAGTTGATATCAAAGAATACCATGACTTACAAACGCTTTTGCATCGGAGAAGATCTTTAGGATCCGATCTTAAGAGTATATCTTCAACCAGATCTTCAAGCAAAACCATCGCTGCCGATCTAACCGATATCGACAGTAGTTTCTAGTTTAGGGTTATACCTTATCGGAACCGAGCTTTAGGTAAGATCTTTTGATATCTTACATGAACCTAAACCATTATTGGGCTTGGGCCTAATTATCCACTAATAATTTTGTACCTCATTATTGTTCTTCTCAATCTTACCAGAATTTTTGTGCATTTTTACCAAAAAAATAAGATATACGTTTTGTAAGATATACAGCTCACCTAAATATAGGCAATGAATTAAGGAGCACATAAAGTGATACTTTCTGTTTTCTGAGAAGGTTTAAGAAAAATTCATGTATGAGGTTAGGGATATACGTTTTGTAATCAACTTACGTTTGCTATTTGTAACGATGAAACACATTGTGGTAAAACTGTAAGTAACAATTTTTATTTTAATTGATCTCTAACATTTTCCATAGAATCCAAATAGGAAGTGATGTTTTCATTCATGACAAGTTTTATAAACAGGAATCACGTATGAGATTACAAAAATGCTTAATAATATACTTTACTTCCATTTGCTATGTAGTATGGTTTAATATGTAGTATGGACCTATAAGTTTTGAAATCCTTGAATATTCAAAGTAGATAAGTATCGAACATGATACTTTGAAATAGTAGTTGTTAATTGTCACTATCGTTATGAACTTTTCAGCATTGGAATAAACATGTTCATTTCATATATGGTTATGATAAGTGTATGAGTTATCTAATAAAATTTATGTTGCTTGTTGACTGTCGAGTGCGTGTATCCATTTTGTACGTTGCATTTTAATCAAAAGAATTCAGATACATTTCTACATTTTTATTGTTTCTTTATTAGCTTTTACATTATGTTTTAGAGTACGAAATTAAAAGAAAAAAAAAAGTCAAGAGTTCATATAAGTTTTCGGATACTAAAGAGCTGGCCAAATATTTTCAACCTGACAAACCTGAAATATCCGAATACATAATACTAGTTTCACCACGTTCAACACGCATACGCTTATGGTATATAAGTAACCAACAACTTCTATCTTCAACCTATGTGGATGGAGTGTTGGGAAAAAGGTTTAAAAAAAAATATTTTCATTAAAAAATTAGTAAGAAAGAATTCAAGAGTTCTTAACATTTGGTAAAAGAAAGATTTGTTACACGGAACATCAAATTGAATTCAAGTTTAGAAGCAACTAATTTTATGTACATGAAAAGAAAGAAAGAATGCTAGAGTTAGAGCATGAATCTGTGATTTTACATAAGTGTTTATTTATATGAAATCTATATAAGTTTTGGGTCATAACTTATTCTTGCAATCATGATTCTGGGTTCTTACAAAAGAGGCCTACATTGCAAAACTCGCAACTAGAGAAACAAATAAAAACACGCAATCTATCTTTTCATTTTACATACTTTCAAGCGGTACAAAACGATATTCACTAGTAATAGCGCACATGACGTTTGGTTCACAGTTGGTCTAAAACTGCAATGTATGTAGCAAAAATAAACTCAATGGTATAGAGTGAATAACTAGTATATATGATCTCGATGAGTAAGAACATGAGATGTTGACTACTTAAACTTCTTCAGGTTCTTGAATTACCTTCATAGAGAAGATGGCATTGCTTGGACATGGAAATGCAGTAGTTATTGCTGCATTGAGCAGTCAAAACCCAGGTGCGATAACAATCGCAAATACTATTTTTGGCTCAAATTCACCATTTCCGAGTGATATTGTAGCAAAGGCTTTCCAAGTGGATAGCAGCGCGGTGGCTCAACTACAAAAATGAATAGTAAGATATCATTTTGTTTTATTAATTTTGCAGATTTCTTTGGATTTTCAATAGTTCAGTGTAATATGGGTATATGTTGACTTTTATAGGTCATATTTACTTTTCATATTCGATTCTAAGATGCATTCCATTACTACTAAAATCTGTATAGAGCTTAAATTTAGTTCTTATTATAGGAACTAGTAATAAATTACAACATCATAAAACTTTCTTACGGATTTATAGCAGTTCTTGGAGTTGAAGAATAGTCTGTTTGACCTTAGAAGTCAAAGTAAACCATTTCTTTCTAGTAAAGGATTGATCCCATCTTTTTTATCATTAGATGACTTTAGATATTTTGTGCTAGAATATTTATTGTTAAGTTAATAATGTTTTTTTTAAGAATTTACTGTTTATTTTGATCAAATAAAGTGTCACCAAACAAAGTTTCATGCTTGCATGATTATGCACAGGTGGTTGTATAGTTTGGTCCACAAAGAGCTCTGTGCGGAATTCGCTAAGCCAGAAGATGTGGATCTGGTTTCAGAGGAGGAATCAAATGACGAAGAACGCACTCAAGATGAAAATGACTCGGGAGACGAGGCACCTGGTGCAGGTTCAGGAGACAAGCCAATGGATGTGGATAAAATCAACTAGTAGCCCACACTATCATGGTAGCTGAACCTATGTTTTGTGTACAAAAGGCCCATCGTGAATTTTTTAATCAGAAACTATATATAAAGAAAAACACGAGAAGAGAATAGCCTGTTCTCGGTTTACAAACTGATCCGATGATGTACCAGGTAAAAGTCATCATAGCATCATTAGCCCGGAACATGACTTTTAAAATTTCTGTTTCCATTATGACTATAAAACATATTTGCGGTCCAAGTGTTGAGATGCTGCAGGATACCGTTGTGCATACATGCTACTAACACACACAATCGTCACAAGCAAACAAAACAACCCAATTGGACAAGCATGTTTATCCCAAATCAGAACATTAATCGCCTCTGTAAGAAAGTTGTTCACAGTACCCGTAACACTAAACGGTAGCAGAAATAGCTTTCCGACACATAAACCCAAAGAAACTAATCAACCGTCTAAACACACACGCCAACGAACAGCCTTAAACGCAACAAACTCAAAGAATATGGCTAAGCAAGGTTTGTTTATAGTGACTAATAGGCCGACTTGAATGTCATTATCAAAATATCTTAAACACATGAAATAAACAAGTCATAAAGTTATTATCGGTGATCATTACCCATTCCAGAAAAGATATACTACTACAGTTTCCTCCAATTCAAGGACTAACAAAGGGACTATCAGTATCGCTCCTCTTAAGATTAGCTCGAAACATATGCCAAACTTGCATAAAGTTGTGGTCAAGACTTTTATATATCATTGGTCGGAGTATAGCTCAATTGGTTCGAATGAGAAGACTTCTAAAATCCTCAGTTTTCCAAATTTCTCATAATAAATATACTTTTAACTCGCGTGTATGGCATATGGGTATACAAATCCTTGAACACTCCAAAGTCGATAAGCCTAAACATGAGAATTGTAATAGTGGTTGTTGATCGTGACTATCATTGTTGTATTGATGTAAGATCACATTAAGGCGAAAATATATATGACACCAAATGAAAATAAGATATTCTCCTCGTTATGAACTTTTGTATATAGATGATATGATATTGATATGTGCATAAATTATCCAACGAGGCATATATTGCTTGTTGAGTTAGATTGTACTGGATTTACTAGCTTAGATTTAAGTTTCAGTTTAGTGTAAATTTTATTTGTCAGTTATAATATTATGCTCATCTACATTGTAGAAGTTTGAAAAAATGGTTTGACCGTCTTAGCGTAATTTTTTTTCCGGTTTTGATTAAGTTATTGGTGAATCACGTTACTCAATTTCACAACAAATTTATCGATTCTTAAATTCTTATTCTTTATCAATGCTTTCAAAATATTCTTTCCTTTTATGCCATGTGAACTTAATGACTAAACTGATTTCGCTAAAACATGTTTTATAGTGAGTACAACGAAAGATAATAAAAAAAGATTGACAATCGTATTAACTTTCGGTCCTAAAATCGCCATACTAACTACTTTAGCTAGTAAGAAGATAACAGGACTGAAAACACAATACTATTCACAACATGAATTTCTCAAGTATGCTATGGTATATTACTAACAAATAATTTCTTTCTTCAACCAATGTGGGTTCAAATGTTAGGATTGAAGGTTGAAAATGGTCTCCATCTTATATAAAAGATTTTTATGGAAAGAAAGAGACAATGCAAGAGTTAATGAAAGTTGGTGAAAGAAACATATCTTGGAACTCCAGATTGAATTTTATAAGCAAACTAGTTTATGTGTTTGGTGCGCGAATCTTATACACATTGGACAATAACGTGAAATTATTTGTTGTTATTTCTCTAAAAATGAAAGATTGCACATG
The DNA here is from genome assembly GCA_030686995.1 of Artemisia argyi. Taxonomy (NCBI): domain Eukaryota; kingdom Viridiplantae; phylum Streptophyta; class Magnoliopsida; order Asterales; family Asteraceae; genus Artemisia; species Artemisia argyi. The sequence goes on along the minus strand of CM060680.1, from coordinate 20,871,829 downwards.
TTTAAGCATTGAACTGAAACAACCATTGATTTTTTCTAACAACAAGAGGTTAGCTTTTACATATCTAAAATCATTTGTGAAGAAATCTTATACATCACTAGAGATTAAAGGACTTTTGCATTATAATATAAGTTATGGCCATGGGTTGTGTAGCAAACTCATTATGCCGATCACTACACAATTAAGAATGCTCAATGTGTATATTATGAATGTACATATTTTGGTTCAAAAATAGCTAAGCAAAGTTTTAAACAATCATGCTTATCAGATGATTACTCATGTCAAAATCGAAAAATAAGCAGGTAGGCAATCCTTCATTATGTTGTTATTGCTCTTAAAAGATGATTCGTTATTCAAGTAGAAATGGATATTCGGCTGTATGAATTACGTTTTCAGTTGTTTGGGTAAAGTATGTTCTATATTATGATGCTTGTTTGGTTTATTTTGGCCTTAGGTTAAAATCTTATTACCTTAAAAAAAAAGTACTTAGGGGTGCTTGGTGGAGGGGTTAAGGGGGTGGGGAATGGGTAAGATATTTAAAACGGCTCACATCACTCAATATATAGTGCTTGGTTAGGGAGTGCAAAGGTATTGATTACCCCGTAGTGGGTAATCAACCATTATAGAGTAAATTTTGGGGGGGGGGGGGGGGGGGGGGTAAGGTATTGATTACCCACCTCACTCATTCCTTTGCATTCCCTTTCCCTTTCCCCACTTTGAACCAAGCGGACCCTTATTTTACAATTTCATTAGAAGCAGTTAGGCTGGCAATCCTTTATATAGTTGCTTATAAGATATAATTGGGCCTGAATATAAAGAAATGCATCACCTCAGTCCAATTCTATTGGGCCTATGTCTAGTTTTTTTTTTTTTTTTTTTTTTTTTTTTTTTTTTTTTTTTTTTTTTTTTTTTTTCCTTCTTCTTCTTCTTCTTCAAGCTTGTGCCAATAGTTGGACCAACAATATCATCGTAAGACAAAGTTTTCTCATTTTTTCGATTGTTACCATAGTTTATATATGTTCATTACTTCTTTTCTAGTCATAATCTAGTGTAGCTCAACAAATACATCAAATTTGCTTTTAGTTGATTCCGGATAAGAAAGGTGACTTCTAATATACTTGGTCTTGTAGGGATTCGCATAATAACTATACTCTAAACTCGCGCGTGGTTTTATGAAAGATTTGAAAATATTGAGCATCGATCATTTATTTTGGGTTAATCATGGTTTTCGATCTTTTAGCCGACTAATCTATGGGGTTTGAACCAACCGACCTTTTGGCATCCTTGGATATTCAAAGTTGATAACAATCAAAACATAATAACTGAGCTATATTGTACGTGGATATTAGCTCACTTTGTAAGTTTGAACATGATTAAAAAATTTATTTTTAGAAATTAAAAAATAATCTTACTCGTATTTTCATATTAAGAGTCTAAAAGTTAAAAAGAGTATGACATTATGTAATACCCGAAATTTTATTGAATGAAATTGGTGACTTATTTAACTTTTGGACTAGATATGAACTAAATAAATGGCTAAGGGTTGTGGTTGTATAATCATAAAATCATTAGGAGTAATTTATGACATATGCTTAGGATAATTTTAAAGAAACTGTTGTTTGAATTGGTCATGACGTTACGGGACTCCCTAATGAGTCGGGATCTTCACGAAATTTTCTGGCCCAAAATCATCTTTAAATAACACACAAACTCCCCATTCTAGAGGGCGTCTCTTTTGAAAAACACATAAACCCTAGTGATAAGTGAGCAGCAGAAAGGAGATCTGGGGCTGTACTTTTTCGATATTCTGGTTTAGAGTGTTTCCATTGTCAAGCAAGGTAACGTCATCATTGTATTAATATAGCATGCAATGAGAATAGTATGATACAAATAGTCGATTGGTCTAGTTTTAGTTCCGTCAATGCTACATGTTATAAACAGTTAATTTGGTTTTCTTTTCATGTCTTTACTTTGACTGTGATAACTGAATTCGTTTATTCATGGGCTGATATGATTTGGGTATATCATTTTATGTCATAGACAAATATGCATGTACGTATGATATGAGGATAGATATCTATGTTTAAAACATGCCATGAACTTGACTCTAGTATTATTGTGGGATAAGGATTAGTAGTAAAAGAAGATAAGGATATGAAAATCTTTATGATTAAATAATATGCTCCGACTATGTTATTTAAGACTTATGGACATAGTCAAATGGAAGAAGGTTTGAGGGGGCTGTTTGGGTTTTATTAAGTAGACAGGCAACACACTAATAACTTAAAATTTAATGACTAATTGTATTGGGTGTTAGCCGAGAGAAAGAAAATGAGAATGTTCAACTTGATGCTTTAGTACAGATATTACTATCATTGCTTTAATTGATTTAATACCTTGATTTAAAATGTGAGATATCTATTGTTTAAGTATGAACTGAGTTTAATAGAATATGCATGGCACAAGACTAAAGGATATATACTGGTGAATTCAAATAATTATTGAATTGGGTATTCATAACAAACATATGCATGATTATTAATTGTATGGTTAGAGTCATGTTTGAGTATAAGCTTCATGGGAAGTTTAATAAAACATCTTTTTGCCTTCAATCTTATACTCGACGAATCCACTAAGAATTTGCATTTGAAATATGATTGAAACTGTGTACCGTTGAAATTGTAGGAAACTTTATTCGTACAAGACGTAACCACTAGTAAGATACTCGAGGTGAGTTTTCATGTGTTTTTTTTTTTTTTTAAATTGGGTTGCACTTTTATTTGAAATATTTTCGTGCAAAATTGTTTAAATGATCATAAGTTGCTACATGTTTTAGATGTTTGATTTTGTGCAAAATGTTATTAAATGTATATGTAGTATCGTGGATATATGTAGAACCGTTGGAATAATAATAAACGTTACATGGTAAGAGCAAACAAGGTCGGGTTTGCCACATTGAAATAGAGAAACAATGAAAGAGCAAACAAGGTTGGGTTTGCCACATTGAAATAGAGAAATAATAAAAGAGCAAACAAGGTCGGGTTTGCCATATAAAAAGAAATACTGTAAGATCAAACAAAGCCGGGTTTGCCATGAAAAAGTGGGTTACTTAATTAATTAAGAACATATTTATAGGTTGAATAGTTGGAACCGTTGAATCGAAGGGAATACGAATCTTTGGAACCGTTGAACCGAACGAAAATTTGAATAGTTAGAACCGTTGAATCGAATGGAAACGTGAATTCTTGGTATATATTTTATTGTGATATCAGTTGAATCGTCGGTTTATATTAATTGTTGATCTGTTAAATCGAATAATAATATGTGATAACTGAATAGCACTTATATGATATTTGAACAAATTGCATGTTCGTTTTACAAGTTTGATAGTATTTAGAAAGTGTTTGATATTATATGAGTTATTTAGTATGTGAAAACCATAATTTCTCACTAGGCCTTTGGCTGACCCAAAACTCTTTTAAAATTTTTTCAACCCAGATAAGCCGCTTTAGGAATCAAGAGATTGATTGAGACCGAGTAAGAGTAGACGCTTCCACTGATATAAGGTAAGTAAGAGGATTTAACGCTCCGAAAAGGCGGGGTGTTACACATTATTTGCGTAAATTTAAAATTTCTTTTCCTTTCTAATTTTGGCTCAATTAATACTCCAGTACGATTAGATTGTTTAATTTGGTCACGTCAACACAATTGTGCAATATCTAATAAGAAAAAAAAAATAAAGAGACTAAATAAGGTTAAAAAGATTAAGAATTCATATTAACTCTCACCGGTATGAACATCCTTATGCTGAAAGCTTCTCAAGCATGAGGTCAATCATACACAGCTGAATGCGTAATACTAGTCTAATCACAAGCTATTTACATACACTATGGTATATTAGTAACCAACAACTTCATTCTTCAACCTATGCGGGATAAAATGTTAAGGTATAAAATTGGCATAGTTCTCTATATTATGTATTCTGCTAACGAATTTTGTGTACATGGATAAAAGAAATGCAAGAGTTAGAAATCGCACTCATGATTTGGGGTTCTCACAAACCACACATACATAGCAAAACATAGAACCAGAGAAAAAAGATAAGAAATCGTAATCTATGTTTTCATTTGATGTACTTTCAAGCAATACAGAATGATACTCACTGATAATAGCGCCCAAAACGTTTGGTTTACAGTTGGTCTAAAACTACAATTTACGCAGCAAACATAAACTTGAGTTATAGAATGAATAACTACTTAAATTTCGTTCGGTTCTTGAATTACCTTCATTGGATAGCGTTGCTTGGATAGGCCTTATTTGTCCTTGGTTAAATTAAAAACATCCCTATCTGCAACTCGAGCTACTAGAGCTTCTAAACTAGCAGCCACCTTTAAAAACAAAGAAAAAGAAGATAAAAAAAATGGAGCATCATTTAAAGTAGAGAAAAAGTGATAAAATTCTTAAACCATTAAGCAAAAAAATTATTGCAAAAACATATAAGATACACTACACATTGCAAACCAATTCAAATTGTTAGGGGGTGGTTGGATATGCATTTTGATACTAGTGTTGGTAAAACATTATAAAAAGAAGCATACTAGTCTTATCAACTTACTTTCCCGACCCGACGACAACACATGTAAACAGACCCAAGTAATCTGCAATATAAGGGTTACTGGCATGTAATAGCAACATACTTTCCCATTTGTTCCATTATCAGATAAGAACACGAAATAATACAACAATACCCATCCAGTTTTCAAATTTTGTTTCATTATCACACGTTTTGTTTGCACCGTAGTCCTTTTGACTGAAGACCATTTGTAATTAACTTAAAAATATGTTTTTCTTACGTTTTTATGTGTTTCTATCCGTTTTTATACGTTTTAGCCCATTTTCTTACGTTTTTCATACGCTTTTGTTCGTTTTTAAACGTTTTCGTCCGTTTTTATGAAAATGTATAAAAAGGAACGAAAACGTTTAAAAACATATAAAAACGTAAGAAAATGGCTGAAAACGTATAAAAACGCAAGAAAAACATATTTTTGTATTAATTACAAACGGTCGTTAGTCAAAAGGACTAACGGTGCAAACAAAAACATAAAGAAAATGGGCGAAAACATATAAAAATAGATAGAAACGTAAGAAAACGTATAAAAACACAGGAAAAACATATTTTTGAGTTAATTACAAACGGTCGTTAGTAAAAAGAACTAACGGTGCAAACAAAACGTATGATAATGAAACAAAATTTGAAAGTTGGATGGGTATTGTTGTATTATTTTTGGTTCAAATCTGATAATTGAACAAATGAGAAATTATATTGCTGTTAAATGCCATTAACCCGCAATATAATTATGTAAATTATACAACACCAAACTATAAATTTTTGGCGTGTGGAAAGGATGTTTTCAAATACGTACTTTCAGAGGGCATCACTGATGTGAAAGATGGTGGACCGTAGATATATACTTGCACTACTGGTGTCTAGGATCTTTAAACCATATTTTTACCATCTTGGATAAGAATAGAGAGAAATGAACTTCAGCACTTTCTATATAGATCTTGGTCAAAAGAATCACTGTCTACATGCATAACATTCAAAGATAAAAGTAATTTCCACCAAAATATATTTTACGGTAAAAACAATATTAAAAATTGTTAAGAGTTCATATGAGTTATCAGTCGTTCACAAATGCGGGAAGTTAAGTTTTCTTAACTCGCCGAAATGGTGATCGCTTGAAAACATCATATTATTCTAGACACATAACACTAGCATACATTATGGTATAATAGTCACAAACGATTTCTTTCTCCAACCTATGTGGGATAAAATGGAAATAGATGGTTAGAAAAATTCTCCATAAACAAAAAATGGCAAATTATTAGAACATAAAAAAGAATTTTAAGTGCATGCAATGAAAGAGATAATGCAAGAGTTAGTAACACAGATGAAATTATTTGTTGTCTGAAAATGATGGATTGTGAATGTTTAAGCTTTGTCATTTGTGCTTATAGTGATAGAGAGTAAAATGTTTACTTTATAAATTGTTTCGATATGTGTTTGAATTATGGATGAGACACATTTTGTTTCTTATCAATCTTACCAGATTTTTTGTGCATATATATATATATATATATATATATATATATATATATATATATATATATATATATATATATATATATATATATATATAAGCAATGTCAACATACTTTTGCTTTTGAATTGCTACTCTATAATGTTCACAATTCACCTAAATATAGGCAATGCATTAAGCAACACATAAAGTGATACTTTCTGTTTTCTGAGAAGGTTTAAGAAAAATTCATATATGAGGTTAGGGATATACGTTTTGTAATCAACTTACGTTTGCTATTTGTAACAACGAAACACATTGTGGTAAAAGTGTAAGTTACAATTTTTATTTTAACTGATCTCTAACATTTTCCATAGAATCACGCATGAGATTACATAAATGCTTACTATACTTTACTTCCATTTGCTATGTGTAATGTTGGAAAACATTATAAATAAAGAAGCACACATGGCTACATCATCTCATCAGGTCCATAATGTGGTCAAATAGTCAAGCTATGTAAAGTCCAACAAGCTCAACATACACTCAAGAATACAAAGACAATGTGGGACAATGTGATGAGTTAGATACTTGATTGTATAATTCTGATTATGTAGAAGTAGTATAAAGTTTGTAAGATAGATGTAGTATACAAATAGCATAGTAGTTAGAATAGTTGACTTTTGTATCTTGACTTCTGCTACTATAAATAGCATTGTAAACCTTCATTTCCAATTAATGAGATTCTAACAATTTCCAGCCTAAATGGCATTCTCTCATTCTCTTTATGGTATCAGAGCAGAGATCATGCTCAACCACAATTACCACCTAAATCCACCATCAAATAACAAACTCCACCATCTCTAACAAACTTTGACCATCGTAACTAACTTTGACCACCATAAACTGCCATAACTAACCACCATCAACAACCATTTTTTCATCATTTTTCATCCAACTATTGTCATTCTATTCACAATCATCTCAATAACACAATTCTACATTCAATTTGTAACAAATCACATTCAACAAGTCACAAATTTTAAATCAAGAAATGGCGCTAAACACATCTGATACAACTAACACCATTGATCCAAACATCAGTGATGGAATCAATTCCAATCATCCACTTTTCTTACATCAAATAGATCATCCAGGATTGATTCTTATATCCAAGAAGTTGAGTGGTTCAGATAACTACAGTTCATGGAGAAGGTCTATTATGATTGCTTTGAATGCAAAGAATAAGATGAAGCTAGTTACTGGGGAGTTTGTTGAGCATAATGTGGATTCAGAATTAAGGCCACTTTGGGAGACAAACAATGATATGCTCATTTCCTAGATCTTGAACACTGTGAGTGAACAAATCAGTAATAATTTGAATTTTATCAATTCTGTTTCAAAGTTATGGGTTGAGTTGCAAGAACACTATTCACAAATTGATCGGCATAGAATTTACCAGTTAACAAATGACATGATTCAGTTGAAACAATCAAATTGTAGTGTTGAAATCTATTATTAAAAGTTGAAGGGAATTTGGGATGAGTTTGATGCATTAGAATCACCTTATCTGTGTGTTTGTACTTGCACTTGTGATAATGGGAGAGTCAATGATGAAAGGGATCAAAGAAAGAGGTTGATTCAGTTCTTGATGGGATTAGATGAAGCGTATTCTAATATGAGAGGCCAAATTTTACTCATGCAACCTTTACCCTCAGTTGCCAAAGCTTACAGAATGATAAGGCAGGAAGAAAAGCAAAGGGAAAGTTTAACTGTCAAATCAACCTCATCAACCATTTTCAACACCTACACTAATCAACCAAGGTCTACCAACAACTTCACACCCAGAAACAACACTCAAAAGTCATTAAACACCTTTAATCCAAACACTGGTTTAGAGAGGAGAGCTAATTCCATGCCAAACACTAGATTAGACAGGAAAAGCCCATTCAGGAAAGGTGTATATTCTGGTAAATGTGGCAAAGAGGGACACATCCAGGAAGAATGTTACGAAGTTGTTGGATACCCTGTAGGACATCCATTACATGTTAAATATCAACCATCCAAAACTTCATCAAACACCTATGGAAACAGACCCACAAGAGCAGTGAATATGGTCATTAGTCAAGATGATTTCAACCAGCCAGTTGATACCATTAGTACTCAAGCTTCACAGTCCATGAACACTGACTCACATGTGTCTGCAAGAATGGATCAGTTGCAAAATCAACTTAATCAAGTACTGCTCATGCTTCAAAACAACCAAGGGGGTATTTCACAAGGTATTTTCTCATCCACAAGTCTTAAAATTCCTAAATTTGTTGCTACTCTTGTCTCAAAATTGAAGGATGCTTGGATTATAGATAGTGGTGCAACTGACCATGTTTCCATAACCCTTAACATTATGCATAATGTACATACACTTCTTATACCAATCCTTGTATCCTTACCTAATGGACAAACAGTCAAGGTCACAACCTATGGATCAGTAACCATCAATGCACATATTACCCTACATAATGTTTTCTACATTCCATCATTCACTTACAACATCATCTCTGTGAGCAAATTACTTCATGGATCAACCATTTCACTCACACTCACTGCTTCTTATTGCATATTTCAGGACCAGAACAAGAGGATTGCACATGGCACCCTTTGTAATGGTCTTTACTTCATTTTACCAACTTCTGCAAGCTCACACATCTTCTTAGCTACCTCACATCTCACAAACCATTCATTATTGTGGCACTCAAGACTGGGTCATGCTTCTTTCACTGTTCTTAAGAAAATCAAAACATTAGCTCCTTTATTCAAATGTAATTCAACTTCCATCTGTGATATATGTCCACTTGCAAAACAACACAGTTTACCTTTCAATGTCGGTACATCTTATGCAAATGAGTTGTTTGATCTTGTTCATATTGATGTATGGGGACCCTACAAACACAAAACAATCAACCACTGTACTTATTTCTTAACCATTGTGGATGATCATTCAAGAGGGGTTTGGACCTATTTGATGCCAAACAAAACTCACACCACAACCAACATCAAAATCTTTTGTGCATATGTCAAAACTCATTTCAACAAAACAATCAAAACCATAAGGACAGATAATGGAACAGAGTTTCTAAATTCAAATTTAACAAATTTATTTCATGATCATGGTATCATTCATCAAACTTCTTGTCCTCACACACCACAACAAAATGCAAAAGTGGAAAGAAAACACAAACAACTACTAGAAATTGCAAGAGCACTCAAATTTCAAGCTCATTTTCCAAACCATTTTTGGGGTTATTGTCTCCTTGCTGCAACTTACATCATAAACAGACTCCCATCCAAACCAATTCATGACAAATCACCCTATGAAATCATTCACAATGAACCACCACCTCTTGATCATCTCAGAATCATTGGCTGTAGAGCATTTGTACATCATCACAGTCATGATAAACTTGAACAAAGATCCATTCCCACAATCTTAGTTGGTTACTCTTTCACACAAAAAGGGTATGTTCTTTATGAACCTGTCACACACAAAACCATCACTAGTAGACATGTTTTATTTGATGAAACAGAATTCCCATTTGCTCACAAAACCTCACAATCATCAACAACAAATACCCCTGCTCCAGAAAACCTCCCAACATTTCCTACTCCTACTTCAACACCTCACACTTCAGATACTGAATCAACTCACACATCACCAGAACCTATGCATAACTCAACACCATCACCAGAACCTATAAACACATCACCACCATCACCATTTCCAATGTCAAATACTCATTCAAGTGCTACATCATCTCTCTCACCAACTTTACCATCTCCACCACCACCATTACCAACACAACCTCCCAAAAGAACTTCACTCAGAATCAAACAACAATCCATAAAACTCACAAATTATCAGTGCACCTTACCAAAATCTCTCATTCACAACATCCACAAATATCACTACACAAATTACATTAATTATTCAAACATTCAAACACCCACACTCAGACACCTCATCAACAACATCAACAAACACACTGAGCCCACCACTTATCTCCAAGCATCCAGAAATCCAAGATGGGTAGATGCAATGGATAAGGAAGTTCAGGCTTTGGAATCAAATGACACATGGGAAGTGGTCCTTCTTCCACCTGGCAAATCTCCCATTGGCAGCAAATGGGTGTTTAGAATCAAGTACAAGGCAGATGGTACCAGTGAGAGATTCAAAGCAAGATTAGTTGCCAAAGGCTTTACACAAAAGGTAGGAATAGATTACACAGAGACCTTTGCACCAGTGGCTAAGATGGTTTCAGTCAGAGCCCTTTTAGCTGTTGCTATTCACAATCACTGGATCATAGAACAACTTGACATAAACAATGCTTTTCTATATGGAGACCTCAATGAGGAAGTTTACATGAAAGTACCACAAGGTTATTCAAAATCTCTCCCACCTAACTCAGTGTGCAAGCTCAAGAAATCCATCTATGGATTGAAACAAGCCAACAGACAATGGTTTAAAAAGTTGACTACCTTTCTTCTCACTTTGGGATTTCATCAAAGTTATGCTGGTACATCCTTATTCACATACACAAAAGGTTCTCAATTTTTGGCCCTATTGATCTATGTAGATGACATCCTTGTCATTGGCAATGACAGATCACTCATTACTTCAATCAAGCTTCAACTTGACAACAAATTTAGTATCAAAGACTTGGGAGCTTTACATTATTATCTGGGCATTGAGATTCTACAAAACACCACTGGACTTGTCATGTCACAGAGGAAATATGCATTGGATCTTCTCCAGTGTGCTGCAGTTCTAGATCACAAACCATCTGCCATCCCCTTGGATCCCATCAAGCCTCTCAACAACACTGATGGAGAACTCCTAGAAGATCCATCTCTCTACAGAAAACTTGTTGGCAAACTAATCTACCTCACAATCACAAGACCTGACTTATCTTTTGCAGCCCAAGCCTTAGGCCAGTTCTTTCATCAACCTAGAACAACTCACATGCAAACACTACAGAAGGTCTTCACTTTCCAAAGGACAATTCTCTCAAACTCACTGCCTACAGTGATAGTGACTGGGCTGCTTGCCCTATCACTAGAAGATCTGTGTCAGGCTATGCAATCTTTCTAGGATCTTGCTAAATCTCATGGGCATCCAAGAAACAATCTGTGGTCTCAAGATCTTCCACAGAAGCTGAATACAGAGCTTTAGCTGACTGTACTTGTGAAATCACTTGGTTACAATGCTTACTCAAAGATCTTCAAGTTCAACTTACTGATCCAGTCCAAATCTTTGGTGACAACTCCTCCACCATAGCACTTGCTTCCAATCCAGTTCTGTCACACCCCGCAAAGGCGGAAATTCGAGGTGTAACGAGAAATGGAATCGTCATAACACATGGTAATAACAATAGAGAATATACTAAGTGATCAAACAAACAAATGTCATGACGACTCCTGAACAAGCATGGAACTTGTGTCAAGGATAGTCGAAACATAACAACATAATCATATAATAACAAAGAGTCTCCCAAAACGGGTAAAAAAAAATATACCAAACAAAGTCATGATATCCAATACTAGAAACAAAGTCTCAAAAGCCATAAAAGTAGTCCATAAAGATAAATGCCTAAGGTCTCTCGCTAAACCATGCAAATAATCAACTCCTTAAGCAGTCTTATTCTCTTCACCTGAAAATGATACTCGAAAATGTCAACATAACGTTGGTGAGTTCGTAGGTTTTAAGTAAATAAAACTAGGTTGCCATGCATAGGTATTTAGGACAAGTGTGCATATAATGAAATAGCATAGGGCAAGTAGCACAATATGAATCCTCCCAAATAACCATCATCACACTCTTCATCTCCGAAAATGAGTATAACATGCAAGCCTACCAGCTGGAGCTAATACATGAGATAAGATCACACAGATATATGTCAAGTGGAAATGAATCCATGACATGAGATCACACAGATAAGATCACAAAGATAACACTACTAATGCACCTAGCTAGCATAATTATAAGCACACAACTTGTCCACTAAAAATAAGAGATTGAGCACAGCATAAAATAGATTTGAGTATCATTCTCCCCCAAGGAAAACATAAGTAAAATGGGGCCACGAAAACTCACCTCGCAACCAAAAGACAATGCCAAATCCAATGTAGTGAAACACAAATAAAACAAAGAATCCCGGCTACTCTTCCTTCAATGGATCTACACAAATTTGGTATCATGCATTACTTAACAGTCCATTATTAAGTTTACTATATTTTAAAGTCATTTTGACTAATATTAACTTTTTATAGTTAGTAACTTTTCGTATTTAGTAAATTTTCAGAATTTTTAACTTTGATACTTTAAGGTTATAAATGATAATTAAATAAACTTAAAGGTTTAATAATGTGAATTACATAGTTTAGGGTTTATTATGCCAATATAGTAAAGTTCAGAGTAACAAGTGTAAATTATAAAAGTTTAAGGTTTAAATATGTCAAATATTTAAAGGTAGGGTTTAAAAGGTAAATTTAGGTTTAAATAATTATTTACCGCATTAGAACAATTAGGAAATACAGAATTAGTTTCAAAAATCCGTAGTCGACTCGAAACAGACATATCATATTCGTATTACACATTCAAAACAAAACTAGGATTCAACACTAACATAACTCTCGAGACACAAGCCGACAACCATCATATCCTCGTGAACACACACATGCTAACACACTCAACACACTCTCGACATGCATGTTTACTAGATCAAACCGACACCAAAATGACCCACGTTTAACCAACCCCAAGACCAATTCTAAATTACATTTGTTATCAGGTTACAACTTACAACCCATTTCAAAAACACTCCTTTTTTTACACGAACCAAACAAGACCCATGACATCTCATATGTTATATAATTATATATAGTATTAAGAACACAAGTTTAACTAGTATTTGAAGTCAAGCTATGTATTGAAACCAAAACAACAACAAGACACCAAGAATCATTAAGGCTTAAATTGATTACTAACTTATGCATGCGACACCAAACCATACTCACATTCACACCAAGACACCACGAGCAAACTCTTATTCACGTAAATATTCATACACGTTCCATTTATTTACATAAAATACTCACTATAATCAAATTTATATTACATATACCCACATGCATGATCTTCTTAGTTTATCACATTTATAACCCGTTCTAATACTTATATATTTATGTCATACACCTGTCCTTAATAACCGGATCAAAACGCATTCGAAAAACAAAACCGAATAGAGATTGATCATGTTATATATATCGTTATTTCATGCGACCTAACTTTTATGTCATTCGTATGTATATCCAACAGGTTCTTAGAATTCAAAACAGAAACAAAGATCAACTTATGCGTTTCATATTTTTCATGATTTCATGTGACTTTTATTGTTTACTTGTTAGAGATTTAGCGTGCCATTTATATACATTTTAACACTTTTTTTTTTTCATATAACTCGTTTTCACTTCTCCTTATAAATATATATCGAGTAGGTTTCGAAACAGAATGGAGGAATGATACCTTGAGTCGGATTAAACGAACAGAACAAGAACAAGAATTTGACCACACTCGAGTCCAACCCACGATCCAAAACAATACCAAACGCCAACGATCACACCACAACTGATTACTAACGTTTGTTTACCCGCGAACCCGATCACCTACTTAGCTAGGACCTTCGTACCAATATTACTTGAAGAAACAATAGGCTGCTGTCACTATAATTTTATTAGAATTTGAATGTGTGAGAGATATGTGGTTATACGGTTGTGAAATAGGTGAATGAGATAGGGCAATTATAATGGGGAGATGGCACATGAATCTGCCGAGTCTAAAGGGAATAAGTGAGACTTATTCATTTTTTTAAATCTTCAATGTATTTAGCCACTTATAAGGTGATATTATGATGTACAAAAAAAAAATAGAAACAGCTAGACGTGTGATAGTTATCATAACTTAAGTTGTGTTGTTTTAATTTATAACTTAAATTAGGACTTCATATTTTGTATACCTATAGTTCAAATCTTGAATTTTATTCGCATTCAAACGTTCAAGGGCCTCATAGGTATATTTCGTATAGGGCTTAGTTATATTGTGGTCTATTTATTTTAAAAGTTTAGGTTATGGAAGCTTTATAAATGGAGTGAAAGCTAAAGTTCCTTATGAATACATTTATGATTTCTAGAATTAGGGTTCGAAATGACGAATGTGATTTAAATAACTTAGGGTATAAAAGGAAATCATGCGAAGGTTTACTAACCAGAAATGAGGGTTCTCACAGTATCACCCGGTTAGAAGAATTTCGTCCCGAAATTCAGTTGGATCCCCTACCAGAACTCTGCTAAACGAACAAGTGCGGGTATTTAACCCTCATCTGATCTTCCCGCTCCCAAGTAAACTCAGGTCCTCTCTTTGAGTTCCATCGGACCTTGACTAGGGATATCTTGCCACGCTTTAGACTCTTTACTTCTCTATCCATAATCTCAACCGGCTCTTCTACGAAGCATAGATTGCTTCTTATCTTCACTTCATCTAATGGCACATGCAAGGTAGCATCTGCCAAACACTTTTTCAGGTTGGACACATGAAACGTATCGTGGACGTGGCTCAACTCTTGTGGCAATCTCAGTCGATAAGCTACGGGGCCAATACGTTCTAGAACCTCGAATGGCCCTACATATCTTGGTGCCAACTTTCCCTTTTTACCGAAACGTACCACTCCTTTCCAAGGTGACACCTTGAGTAGTACATGATCGCCAACGTTAAATTCCAACGGTCTTCGTCGTTTATCAGCATAACTCTTTTGACGATCCCTAGCTGCCTTAAGTCTTTCCTTAATCTGAAAAATCTTATCTGTAGTATCTGTTACAATTTCCGGACCAATCATTTGACTCTCTCCAACTTCAGCCCACAAGATTGGTGATCTACATTTTCTTCCATAAAGCATATGGAATGGGGCACATCGAATACTTTTGTGGTAACTGTTGTTGTAGGAAAACTCGGCTAAAGGAAGATGCGTGTCCCAACTTCCACCAAAATCCAAAACACATGCCCTGAGCATGTCCTCCAAAGTCTGAATTGTCCTCTCACTTTGCCCATCAGTCTGTGGATGATAAGCTGTACTCATGTCTAGTTGTGCCCCTAGAGCCTTCTGTAACGATTTCCAGAATCGAGAAGTAAATCGACTATCGCGATCAGATATGATAGATACAGGCACTCCATGCCTTGCCACTATCTCGTTGATGTAAATCCTGGCTAACTTCTCCATCTCATAGTCATCTCGGATTGCTAGAAAATGAGCAGACTTCGTCAATCTATCTACAATAACCCAGATTGCATTATGCCCACTACTAGTACGAGGAAGCTTAGTAATGAAGTCCATCGTTATTCTCTCCCATTTCCATTCGGGAATTTCGGGCTGCTGTAATAATCCCGAGGGTTTTTGGTGTTCGGCCTTGACCTTAGCACAAGTCAAGCATTTACTAACATAAGTGGCTATATCTTTCTTCATCCCCGGCCACCAATAAGCATCTCTTAGGTCATAGTACATCTTGTCGGATCCTGGATGAATGGAGTATTTAGTGGTGTGAGCTTCATCCATGATTAAAGACCTTACGTTACCCGCCAAAGGAACCCAAATTCGATCTAAAAAGTACCATCCACCATCCGTCCTCTTTTCCATCTGTTGCCCCAAACCATGGAGCATCTCTGCCGAAATATTCTCATCCTTACATGCTTCCTCCTGAGCTTCCAATATCTTCCCCTTAATACCCGACTGTATAGTCATACTCATAGCCCGTACACGCTTTGGTTTAATTTGCTCCTTCCTACTTAAGGCATCGGCCACGACATTCGCCTTGCCCGGGTGGTAGCGAATATCACAGTCGTAATCACTGAGTAGTTCTAACCATCGCCTCTGACGCATATTCAGCTCCTTCTGATCGAAGATGTGTTGAAGACTTTTATGGTCGGTATAAATAATACTCTTCGTCCCATACAAATAATGTCTCCAACTCTTAAGAGCAAAAACCACCGCTCCTAGTTCTAAGTCGTGAGTGGTGTAGTTTTTCTCATGAATCTTTAACTGTCGAGAAGCATAAGCAATCACTTTACCCCTTTGCATTAGTACACATCCAAAACCCTGGTTCGAAGCATCACAATATACCACGAAGTCATCCGGTCCGTCTGGAAGTGTTAAAATTGGGGCATTACATAGGTTATCTTTTAGGGTCTGAAAAGCTTTCTGTTGTTCTTCCTTCCACTCATACCTTTTGTTCTTCTGTGTCAACAATGTAAGAGGTTTGGCGATTTTGGAAAAATTAGCGATGAATCGTCTGTAGTAACCTGCTAAGCCCAAGAAAGAACGTATCTCTGATGGTGTAGTAGGCGGTTTCCAATCCTTCACTGCTTCAATCTTTTTGGGATCAACCTGAATTCCCTTACTGTTCACCACATGCCCAAGAAATTGAACCTCTTGTAACCAGAACTCACACTTCGAGAATTTAGCGAACAACTGTTCCTTTTTAAGTAGCTCAAGAATTAGTCTCAAGTGGTTTTCGTGTTCCACCTTTGACTTTGAGTAGATTAAGATGTCATCGATAAAAACAATAACGAATTTGTCCAGGTATGGTTTGCATACGCGGTTCATTAAGTCCATAAAGATGGCAGGTGCGTTGGTTAACCCAAAAGGCATCACAGTGAACTCGAAATGCCCGTAACGAGTTCTAAAAGCAGTCTTTGGGATGTCTGCTTCATGTACTCTCAGTTGATGGTAACCAGAACGAAGATCAATTTTTGAGAAATATCGGGAACCCTGCAGCTGATCGAATAAGTCATCAATTCTGGGAAGAGGGTAACGATTTTTAATAGTTAACTTGTTTAGCTCACGATAGTCAATGCACATACGGAAAGAACCATCCTTCTTCTTGACGAATAAGACAGGTGCTCCCCAAGGTGAATGACTTGGGCGGATGAAACCCTTGTCTTGCAGTTCTTGGAGTTGTTTAGACAATTCCTGCATTTCTGAAGGTGCTAAACGATACGGGGATTTGGCAACAGGTGTTGCTCCAGGAATTAGGTCTATACGAAATTCGACTTGTCGTTTAGGAGGTAATCCAGACAAGTCGTCAGGAAAGACTTCAGGAAAATTTTGGACAACAGCAATATCTTTTAGTTCATTAGTTTTCACACTCATAAGGGATTTTGGGTTTTCTTTGGTACGTTCTCCTAGAACATGGAGAAAGTAGCCATTTGTTAATGGGATTCGAACTACCTTCTCGTGACAGATAATTGCGGCCTTGTGTTTTGATAACCAGTCCATACCCACAATTACATCAAAACTCCCATGACCAAAAGGTATAAGATCGATAGTGAATGGGGTATCCTCTAATAATATAGTGCACCCACGGATGATTCTATTAACTTCTATCTCTTTACCATTAGCTACTTCAATAATATAACTGGGTTTTAACACATTAGACTCTACGTTAAGCATGTTCGCAAACTCAGTGGAGATAAAGCTAAAATCGGCACCAGAATCGAATAACACAGTAGCATAATGATTGTTAAGAGAGAATGTACCGGTCACAATTTTTGGATCCTGACGAGCTTCATTCACACCCATGATAAAGACTCTTCCCCTCGGTTGGTTTCTAGCGTTTCCCTGTTCCTGATTTCCCCCGATAGCCAAACGGTTTCCCGCCTTACCAGGTGCCCTATTCAGCTTAGGACACGTGCTTCGAAAATGGCCTGGGTCCCCACACTCATAACAAAACCTTCCATTATTCCCCATGTTGACCGCATTAACCGGAGTTACATGTCTGTTCACGGCTCGGCAATCCTTTGCAAAATGACCGACTCCATTGCAGTTGAAACACACACGGCACTGATTTTGTGGTGAATGATGATAAGTACACTTGTCACACTTGGGAAGATTACCCGTATACCCCCTCCTCACCTGGTTGTCTGTAGTCACCGGTTTAGCTGCCACAAACCCCTTTCCTGTCTTAGCCCGCTTGTTGCCTGTCCAAGAACCTCCATGCTTACTTGACTCGCCATCTTCCTTCCTCTTTTCACCGTTCTTCGGAAGTAACCCACAACTGACCGCTTCATCAGTCAGTGCCCCTGCTTTCTGTATGGCACTTTGAAGAGTAGTTGGTTCAGTAGCCTTTACCATACCACGAATTTGAGGAACCAACCCGTTGATGTACCTAGCAATACGTTTGGGCTCCGGAGTAACCAAATGTGGAACCAACCTAGCTAGATCATGGAATTTGTCGGTATACGTCGCGTGACCAGATCCCACCATAGCATGATTCCAAAACTGAGTCTCCAGCTTCTGCATCTCATTATCTGGACAAAACTCCTCAATGATCAACACCTTAAAATCTTCCCATGACATAGCAGTCGCAGTATCCGCACCCCTAGCCTGTTTTTGAGTATTCCACCAGGTTAGGGCTTTATTGATTAGGAAACTAGCCGCATACTTCACTTTCTGGTGATCAGCACATTCACTAATATCCATAACCGACTCCATCTTCTCTATCCACCGTGTAAGTGCTATTGCACCTCCTTTACCATCAAACTCCTTCGGTCCGCAAACAGTGAACTCCTTAAAAGTACATCCCACCTTTCCACTACCACTACCACTACTTCCATCACCATGACTTTTTCCTTTTCCACCATTTTTAATGACGTGGTCACCCACTTGAGTGACAATTTCTGGGAGTAGTGCCTTAAGTTGTTGTTCGATGATTGTAGCATAGTTTGGGGGATTTTCAGATTCGCTTTCGTTAGTGGGTTTGGAGGGTTTGGAGGGTTTAGAGGGTTTGGAGGATTTGCGTGTCTTTGGAGCCATCGTTCTATAAAAGGAAGGGTATTAGTATTGGTCAGATGAATGGTGAAAATAGGACAAGAACATAATATCAGAATAAAATAAAAATATAGAGCCAAAATAAGATTGTTCCACTTCAAGTTATACATGTTGATACTTCTTGATGCAACCGTGTTCACAAGTCCACGTGTGTCGTGATGCATTTATAATTACGTTGGCCACCCATAGTTATATATGCATCCATTCACACGTGTACTCATTACCAAAGTTACACCTGTCAGTGTTAACACTGAAAATAAGTACATATGAGCCCACAAAATAAACCAAAAGTATAATCCTCACAAGACCTCCAAGTTCCATATAAAGTATGTCATTAAATAATCACTTATAAAATAAGTTCTCATAAAAAAAATGAGGGGAAATAATGGCAAAAAGGGAGTCACATAGATTAATGCACACATAGTTCCTATGATGCATACTACATGAGGAATCCTAGGTTATAGTCTAGGGAAAACCACCTAATTCTCTATAACCAAGGCTCTGATACCATTCTGTCACACCCCGCAAAGGCGGAAATTCGAGGTGTAACGAGAAATGGAATCGTCATAACACATGGTAATAACAATAGAGAATATACTAAGTGATCAAACAAACAAATGTCATGACGACTCCTGAACAAGCATGGAACTTGTGTCAAGGATAGTCGAAACATAACAACATAATCATATAATAACAAAGAGTCTCCCAAAACGGGTAAAAAAAAATATACCAAACAAAGTCATGATATCCAATACTAGAAACAAAGTCTCAAAAGCCATAAAAGTAGTCCATAAAGATAAATGCCTAAGGTCTCTCGCTAAACCATGCAAATAATCAACTCCTTAAGCAGTCTTATTCTCTTCACCTGAAAATGATACTCGAAAATGTCAACATAACGTTGGTGAGTTCGTAGGTTTTAAGTAAATAAAACTAGGTTGCCATGCATAGGTATTTAGGACAAGTGTGCATATAATGAAATAGCATAGGGCAAGTAGCACAATATGAATCCTCCCAAATAACCATCATCACACTCTTCATCTCCGAAAATGAGTATAACATGCAAGCCTACCAGCTGGAGCTAATACATGAGATAAGATCACACAGATATATGTCAAGTGGAAATGAATCCATGACATGAGATCACACAGATAAGATCACAAAGATAACACTACTAATGCACCTAGCTAGCATAATTATAAGCACACAACTTGTCCACTAAAAATAAGAGATTGAGCACAGCATAAAATAGATTTGAGTATCATTCTCCCCCAAGGAAAACATAAGTAAAATGGGGCCACGAAAACTCACCTCGCAACCAAAAGACAATGCCAAATCCAATGTAGTGAAACACAAATAAAACAAAGAATCCCGGCTACTCTTCCTTCAATGGATCTACACAAATTTGGTATCATGCATTACTTAACAGTCCATTATTAAGTTTACTATATTTTAAAGTCATTTTGACTAATATTAACTTTTTATAGTTAGTAACTTTTCGTATTTAGTAAATTTTCAGAATTTTTAACTTTGATACTTTAAGGTTATAAATGATAATTAAATAAACTTAAAGGTTTAATAATGTGAATTACATAGTTTAGGGTTTATTATGCCAATATAGTAAAGTTCAGAGTAACAAGTGTAAATTATAAAAGTTTAAGGTTTAAATATGTCAAATATTTAAAGGTAGGGTTTAAAAGGTAAATTTAGGTTTAAATAATTATTTACCGCATTAGAACAATTAGGAAATACAGAATTAGTTTCAAAAATCCGTAGTCGACTCGAAACAGACATATCATATTCGTATTACACATTCAAAACAAAACTAGGATTCAACACTAACATAACTCTCGAGACACAAGCCGACAACCATCATATCCTCGTGAACACACACATGCTAACACACTCAACACACTCTCGACATGCATGTTTACTAGATCAAACCGACACCAAAATGACCCACGTTTAACCAACCCCAAGACCAATTCTAAATTACATTTGTTATCAGGTTACAACTTACAACCCATTTCAAAAACACTCCTTTTTTTACACGAACCAAACAAGACCCATGACATCTCATATGTTATATAATTATATATAGTATTAAGAACACAAGTTTAACTAGTATTTGAAGTCAAGCTATGTATTGAAACCAAAACAACAACAAGACACCAAGAATCATTAAGGCTTAAATTGATTACTAACTTATGCATGCGACACCAAACCATACTCACATTCACACCAAGACACCACGAGCAAACTCTTATTCACGTAAATATTCATACACGTTCCATTTATTTACATAAAATACTCACTATAATCAAATTTATATTACATATACCCACATGCATGATCTTCTTAGTTTATCACATTTATAACCAGTTCTAATACTTATATATTTATGTCATACACCTGTCCTTAATAACCGGATCAAAACGCATTCGAAAAACAAAACCGAATAGAGATCGATCATGTTATATATATCGTTATTTCATGCGACCTAACTTTTATGTCATTCGTATGTATATCCAACAGGTTCTTAGAATTCAAAACAGAAACAAAGATCAACTTATGCGTTTCATATTTTTCATGATTTCATGTGACTTTTATTGTTTACTTGTTACAGATTTAGCGTGCCATTTATATACATTTTAACACTTTTTTTTCTTCCATATAACTCGTTTTCACTTCTCCTTATAAATATATATCGAGTAGGTTTCGAAACAGAATGGAGGAATGATACCTTGAGTCGGATTAAACGAACAGAACAAGAACAAGAATTTGACCACACTCGAGTCCAACCCACGATCCAAAACAATACCAAACGCCAACGATCACACCACAACTGATTACTAACGTTTGTTTACCCGCGAACCCGATCACCTACTTAGCTAGGACCTTCGTACCAATATTACTTGAAGAAACAATAGGCTGCTGTCACTATAATTTTATTAGAATTTGAATGTGTGAGAGATATGTGGTTATACGGTTGTGAAATAGGTGAATGAGATAGGGCAATTATAATGGGGAGATGGCACATGAATCTGCCGAGTCTAAAGGGAATAAGTGAGACTTATTCATTTTTTTAAATCTTCAATGTATTTAGCCACTTATAAGGTGATATTATGATGTACAAAAAAAAAATAGAAACAGCTAGACGTGTGATAGTTATCATAACTTAAGTTGTGTTGTTTTAATTTATAACTTAAATTAGGACTTCATATTTTGTATACCTATAGTTCAAATCTTGAATTTTATTCGCATTCAAACGTTCAAGGGCCTCATAGGTATATTTCGTATAGGGCTTAGTTATATTGTGGTCTATTTATTTTAAAAGTTTAGGTTATGGAAGCTTTATAAATGGAGTGAAAGCTAAAGTTCCTTATGAATACATTTATGATTTCTAGAATTAGGGTTCGAAATGACGAATGTGATTTAAATAACTTAGGGTATAAAAGGAAATCATGCGAAGGTTTACTAACCAGAAATGAGGGTTCTCACAGTATCACCCGGTTAGAAGAATTTCGTCCCGAAATTCAGTTGGATCCCCTACCAGAACTCTGCTAAACGAACAAGTGCGGGTATTTAACCCTCATCTGATCTTCCCGCTCCCAAGTAAACTCAGGTCCTCTCTTTGAGTTCCATCGGACCTTGACTAGGGATATCTTGCCACGCTTTAGACTCTTTACTTCTCTATCCATAATCTCAACCGGCTCTTCTACGAAGCATAGATTGCTTCTTATCTTCACTTCATCTAATGGCACATGCAAGGTAGCATCTGCCAAGCACTTTTTCAGGTTGGACACATGAAACGTATCGTGGATGTGGCTCAACTCTTGTGGCAATCTCAGTCGATAAGCTACGGGGCCAATACGTTCTAGAACCTCGAATGGCCCTACATATCTTGGTGCCAACTTTCCCTTTTTACCGAAACGTACCACTCCTTTCCAAGGTGACACCTTGAGTAGTACATGATCGCCAACGTTAAATTCCAACGGTCTTCGTCGTTTATCAGCATAACTCTTTTGACGATCCCTAGCTGCCTTAAGTCTTTCCTTAATCTGAAAAATCTTATCTGTAGTATCTGTTACAATTTCCGGACCAATCATTTGACTCTCTCCAACTTCAGCCCACAGGATTGGTGATCTACATTTTCTTCCATAAAGCATATGGAATGGGGCACATCGAATACTTTTGTGGTAACTGTTGTTGTAGGAAAACTCGGCTAAAGGAAGATGCGTGTCCCAACTTCCACCAAAATCCAAAACACATGCCCTGAGCATGTCCTCCAAAGTCTGAATTGTCCTCTCACTTTGCCCATCAGTCTGTGGATGATAAGCTGTACTCATGTCTAGTTGTGTCCCTAGAGCCTTCTGTAACGATTTCCAGAATCGAGAAGTAAATCGACTATCGCGATCAGATATGATAGATACAGGCACTCCATGCCTTGCCACTATCTCGTTGATGTAAATCCTGGCTAACTTCTCCATCTCATAGTCATCTCGGATTGCTAGAAAATGAGCAGACTTCGTCAATCTATCTACAATAACCCAGATTGCATTATGCCCACTACTAGTACGAGGAAGCTTAGTAATGAAGTCCATCGTTATTCTCTCCCATTTCCATTCGGGAATTTCGGGCTGCTGTAATAATCCCGAGGGTTTTTGGTGTTCGGCCTTGACCTTAGCACAAGTCAAGCATTTACTAACATAAGTGGCTATATCTTTCTTCATCCCCGGCCACCAATAAGCATCTCTTAGGTCATAGTACATCTTGTCGGATCCTGGATGAATGGAGTATTTAGTGGTGTGAGCTTCATCCATGATTAAAGACCTTACGTTACCCGCCAAAGGAACCCAAATTCGATCTAAAAAGTACCATCCACCATCCGTCCTCTTTTCCATCTGTTGCCCCAAACCATGGAGCATCTCTGCCGAAATATTCTCATCCTTACATGCTTCCTCCTGAGCTTCCAATATCTTCCCCTTAATACCCGACTGTATAGTCATACTCATAGCCCGTACACGCTTTGGTTTAATTTGCTCCTTCCTACTTAAGGCATCGGCCACGACATTCGCCTTGCCCGGGTGGTAGCGAATATCACAGTCGTAATCACTGAGTAGTTCTAACCATCGCCTCTGACGCATATTCAGCTCCTTCTGATCGAAGATGTGTTGAAGACTTTTATGGTCGGTATAAATAATACTCTTCGTCCCATACAAATAATGTCTCCAACTCTTAAGAGCAAAAACCACCGCTCCTAGTTCTAAGTCGTGAGTGGTGTAGTTTTTCTCATGAATCTTTAACTGTCGAGAAGCATAAGCAATCACTTTACCCCTTTGCATTAGTACACATCCAAAACCCTGGTTCGAAGCATCACAATATACCACGAAGTCATCCGGTCCGTCTGGAAGTGTTAAAATTGGGGCATTACATAGGTTATCTTTTAGGGTCTGAAAAGCTTTCTGTTGTTCTTCCTTCCACTCATACCTTTTGTTCTTCTGTGTCAACAATGTAAGAGGTTTGGCGATTTTGGAAAAATTAGCGATGAATCGTCTGTAGTAACCTGCTAAGCCCAAGAAAGAACGTATCTCTGATGGTGTAGTAGGCGGTTTCCAATCCTTCACTGCTTCAATCTTTTTGGGATCAACCTGAATTCCCTTACTGTTCACCACATGCCCAAGAAATTGAACCTCTTGTAACCAGAACTCACACTTCGAGAATTTAGCGAACAACTGTTCCTTTTTAAGTAGCTCAAGAATTAGTCTCAAGTGGTTTTCGTGTTCCACCTTTGACTTTGAGTAGATTAAGATGTCATCGATAAAAACAATAACGAATTTGTCCAGGTATGGTTTGCATACGCGGTTCATTAAGTCCATAAAGATGGCAGGTGCGTTGGTTAACCCAAAAGGCATCACAGTGAACTCGAAATGCCCGTAACGAGTTCTAAAAGCAGTCTTTGGGATGTCTGCTTCATGTACTCTCAGTTGATGGTAACCAGAACGAAGATCAATTTTTGAGAAATATCGGGAACCCTGCAGCTGATCGAATAAGTCATCAATTCTGGGAAGAGGGTAACGATTTTTGATAGTTAACTTGTTTAGCTCACGATAGTCAATGCACATACGGAAAGAACCATCCTTCTTCTTGACGAATAAGACAGGTGCTCCCCAAGGTGAATGACTTGGGCGGATGAAACCCTTGTCTTGCAGTTCTTGGAGTTGTTTAGACAATTCCTGCATTTCTGAAGGTGCTAAACGATACGGGGATTTGGCAACAGGTGTTGCTCCAGGAATTAGGTCTATACGAAATTCGACTTGTCGTTTAGGAGGTAATCCAGACAAGTCGTCAGGAAAGACTTCAGGAAAATTTTGGACAACAGCAATATCTTTTAGTTCATTAGTTTTCACACTCATAAGGGATTTTGGGTTTTCTTTGGTACGTTCTCCTAGAACATGGAGAAAGTAGCCATTTGTTAATGGGATTCGAACTACCTTCTCGTGACAGATAATTGCGGCCTTGTGTTTTGATAACCAGTCCATACCCACAATTACATCAAAACTCCCATGACCAAAAGGTATAAGATCGATAGTGAATGGGGTATCCTCTAATAATATAGTGCACCCACGGATGATTCTATTAACTTCTATCTCTTTACCATTAGCTACTTCAATAATATAACTGGGTTTTAACACATTAGACTCTACGTTAAGCATGTTCGCAAACTCAGTGGAGATAAAGCTAAAATCGGCACCAGAATCGAATAACACAGTAGCATAATGATTGTTAAGAGAGAATGTACCGGTCACAATTTTTGGATCCTGACGAGCTTCATTCACACCCATGATAAAGACTCTTCCCCTCGGTTGGTTTCTAGCGTTTCCCTGTTCCTGATTTCCCCCGATAGCCAAACGGTTTCCCGCCTTACCAGGTGCCCTATTCAGCTTAGGACACGTGCTTCGAAAATGGCCTGGGTCCCCACACTCATAACAAAACCTTCCATTATTCCCCATGTTGACCGCATTAACCGGAGTTACATGTCTGTTCACGGCTCGGCAATCCTTTGCAAAATGACCGACTCCATTGCAGTTGAAACACACACGGCACTGATTTTGTGGTGAATGATGATAAGTACACTTGTCACACTTGGGAAGATTACCCGTATACCCCCTCCTCACCTGGTTGTCTGTAGTCACCGGTTTAGCTGCCACAAACCCCTTTCCTGTCTTAGCCCGCTTGTTGCCTGTCCAAGAACCTCCATGCTTACTTGACTCGCCATCTTCCTTCCTCTTTTCACCGTTCTTCGGAAGTAACCCACAACTGACCGCTTCATCAGTCAGTGCCCCTGCTTTCTGTATGGCACTTTGAAGAGTAGTTGGTTCAGTAGCCTTTACCATACCACGAATTTGAGGAACCAACCCGTTGATGTACCTAGCAATACGTTTGGGCTCCGGAGTAACCAAATGTAGAACCAACCTAGCTAGATCATGGAATTTGTCGGTATACGTCGCGTGACCAGATCCCACCATAGCATGATTCCAAAACTGAGTCTCCAGCTTCTGCATCTCATTATCTGGACAAAACTCCTCAATGATCAACACCTTAAAATCTTCCCATGACATAGCAGTCGCAGTATCCGCACCCCTAGCCTGTTTTTGAGTATTCCACCAGGTTAGGGCTTTATTGATTAGGAAACTAGCCGCATACTTCACTTTCTGGTGATCAGCACATTCACTAATATCCATAACCGACTCCATCTTCTCTATCCACCGTGTAAGTGCTATTGCACCTCCTTTACCATCAAACTCCTTCGGTCCGCAAACAGTGAACTCCTTAAAAGTACATCCCACCTTTCCACTACCACTACCACTACTTCCATCACCATGACTTTTTCCTTTTCCACCATTTTTAATGACGTGGTCACCCACTTGAGTGACAATTTCTGGGAGTAGTGCCTTAAGTTGTTGTTCGATGATTGTAGCATAGTTTGGGGGATTTTCAGATTCGCTTTCGTTAGTGGGTTTGGAGGGTTTGGAGGGTTTAGAGGGTTTGGAGGATTTGCGTGTCTTTGGAGCCATCGTTCTATAAAAGGAAGGGTATTAGTATTGGTCAGATGAATGGTGAAAATAGGACAAGAACATAATATCAGAATAAAATAAAAATATAGAGCCAAAATAAGATTGTTCCACTTCAAGTTATACATGTTGATACTTCTTGATGCAACCGTGTTCACAAGTCCACGTGTGTCGTGATGCATTTATAATTACGTTGGCCACCCATAGTTATATATGCATCCATTCACACGTGTACTCATTACCAAAGTTACACCTGTCAGTGTTAACACTGAAAATAAGTACATATGAGCCCACAAAATAAACCAAAAGTATAATCCTCACAAGACCTCCAAGTTCCATATAAAGTATGTCATTAAATAATCACTTATAAAATAAGTTCTCATAAAAAAAATGAGGGGAAATAATGGCAAAAAGGGAGTCACATAGATTAATGCACACATAGTTCCTATGATGCATACTACATGAGGAATCCTAGGTTATAGTCTAGGTAAAACCACCTAATTCTCTATAACCAAGGCTCTGATACCATTCTGTCACACCCCGCAAAGGCGGAAATTCGAGGTGTAACGAGAAATGGAATCGTCATAACACATGGTAATAACAATAGAGAATATACTAAGTGATCAAACAAACAAATGTCATGACGACTCCTGAACAAGCATGGAACTTGTGTCAAGGATAGTCGAAACATAACAACATAATCATATAATAACAAAGAGTCTCCCAAAACGGGTAAAAAAAAATATACCAAACAAAGTCATGATATCCAATACTAGAAACAAAGTCTCAAAAGCCATAAAAGTAGTCCATAAAGATAAATGCCTAAGGTCTCTCACTAAACCATGCAAATAATCAACTCCTTAAGCAGTCTTATTCTCTTCACCTGAAAATGATACTCGAAAATGTCAACATAACGTTGGTGAGTTCGTAGGTTTTAAGTAAATAAAACTAGGTTGCCATGCATAGGTATTTAGGACAAGTGTGCATATAATGAAATAGCATAGGGCAAGTAGCACAATATGAATCCTCCCAAATAACCATCATCACACTCTTCATCTCCGAAAATGAGTATAACATGCAAGCCTACCAGCTGGAGCTAATACATGAGATAAGATCACACAGATATATGTCAAGTGGAAATGAATCCATGACATGAGATCACACAGATAAGATCACAAAGATAACACTACTAATGCACCTAGCTAGCATAATTATAAGCACACAACTTGTCCACTAAAAATAAGAGATTGAGCACAGCATAAAATAGATTTGAGTATCATTCTCCCCCAAGGAAAACATAAGTAAAATGGGGCCACGAAAACTCACCTCGCAACCAAAAGACAATGCCAAATCCAATGTAGTGAAACACAAATAAAACAAAGAATCCCGGCTACTCTTCCTTCAATGGATCTACACAAATTTGGTATCATGCATTACTTAACAGTCCATTATTAAGTTTACTATATTTTAAAGTCATTTTGACTAATATTAACTTTTTATAGTTAGTAACTTTTCGTATTTAGTAAATTTTCAGAATTTTTAACTTTGATACTTTAAGGTTATAAATGATAATTAAATAAACTTAAAGGTTTAATAATGTGAATTACATAGTTTAGGGTTTATTATGCCAATATAGTAAAGTTCAGAGTAACAAGTGTAAATTATAAAAGTTTAAGGTTTAAATATGTCAAATATTTAAAGGTAGGGTTTAAAAGGTAAATTTAGGTTTAAATAATTATTTACCGCATTAGAACAATTAGGAAATACAGAATTAGTTTCAAAAATCCGTAGTCGACTCGAAACAGACATATCATATTCATATTACACATTCAAAACAAAACTAGGATTCAACACTAACATAACTCTCGAGACACAAGCCGACAACCATCATATCCTCGTGAACACACACATGCTAACACACTCAACACACTCTCGACATGCATGTTTACTAGATCAAACCGACACCAAAATGACCCACGTTTAACCAATCCCAAGACCAATTCTAAATTACATTTGTTATCAGGTTACAACTTACAACCCATTTCAAAAACACTCCTTTTTTTACACGAACCAAACAAGACCCATGACATCTCATATGTTATATAATTATATATAGTATTAAGAACACAAGTTTAACTAGTATTTGAAGTCAAGCTATGTATTGAAACCAAAACAACAACAAGACACCAAGAATCATTAAGGCTTAAATTGATTACTAACTTATGCATGCGACACCAAACCATACTCACATTCACACCAAGACACCACGAGCAAACTCTTATTCACGTAAATATTCATACACGTTCCATTTATTTACATAAAATACTCACTATAATCAAATTTATATTACATATACCCACATGCATGATCTTCTTAGTTTATCACATTTATAACCAGTTCTAATACTTATATATTTATGTCATACACCTGTCCTTAATAACCGGATCAAAACGCATTCGAAAAACAAAACCGAATAGAGATCGATCATGTTATATATATCGTTATTTCATGCGACCTAACTTTTATGTCATTCGTATGTATATCCAATAGGTTCTTAGAATTCAAAACAGAAACAAAGATCAACTTATGCGTTTCATATTTTTCATGATTTCATGTGACTTTTATTGTTTACTTGTTACAGATTTAGCGTGCCATTTATATACATTTTAACACTTTTTTTTCTTCCATATAACTCGTTTTCACTTCTCCTTATAAATATATATCGAGTAGGTTTCGAAACAGAATGGAGGAATGATACCTTGAGTCGGATTAAACGAACAGAACAAGAACAAGAATTTGACCACACTCGAGTCCAACCCACGATCCAAAACAATACCAAACGCCAACGATCACACCACAACTGATTACTAACGTTTGTTTACCCGCGAACCCGATCACCTACTTAGCTAGGACCTTCGTACCAATATTACTTGAAGAAACAATAGGCTGCTGTCACTATAATTTTATTAGAATTTGAATGTGTGAGAGATATGTGGTTATACGGTTGTGAAATAGGTGAATGAGATAGGGCAATTATAATGGGGAGATGGCACATGAATCTGCCGAGTCTAAAGGGAATAAGTGAGACTTATTCATTTTTTTAAATCTTCAATGTATTTAGCCACTTATAAGGTGATATTATGATGTACAAAAAAAAATAGAAACAGCTAGACGTGTGATAGTTATCATAACTTAAGTTGTGTTGTTTTAATTTATAACTTAAATTAGGACTTCATATTTTGTATACCTATAGTTCAAATCTTGAATTTTATTCGCATTCAAACGTTCAAGGGCCTCATAGGTATATTTCGTATAGGGCTTAGTTATATTGTGGTCTATTTATTTTAAAAGTTTAGGTTATGGAAGCTTTATAAATGGAGTGAAAGCTAAAGTTCCTTATGAATACATTTATGATTTCTAGAATTAGGGTTCGAAATGACGAATGTGATTTAAATAACTTAGGGTATAAAAGGAAATCATGCGAAGGTTTACTAACCAGAAATGAGGGTTCTCACAAGTTCAGCATGCAAGAACCAAACATATAGAACTTGATTGTCACTTTGTGAGAGACAAGGTCATGAATAATCAAATACTACCAACCTTCATATCCACAAGTCAACAAGCAGATATCTTAACTAAAGGTCTTCCCAAAGCCCTCCACTACAATTGTTTATCTAAGCTTGGCATTAGTGATCCTTACACAATGCCAGCTTGTGGGGAGGGAGGGGGGGGGGGGTAAAGGAGCACACATGGCTACATCATCTCATCAGGTCCATAATGTGGTCAAACAATCAAGCTATGTAAAGTCCAACAAGCTCAACATACACTCAAGAATACAAAGACAATGTGGGATAATGTGTTGAGTTAGATACTTGATTGTATAATTATGATTATGTAGAAGTAGTATAAAGTTTGTAAGATAGATGTACTATACAAATAGCATAGTAGTTAGAAAAGTTGACTTTTGTATCTTGACTTCTGCTACTATAAATATCATTGTAAACCTTCATTTCCAATTAATGTGATTCTAACAATTTCCAGCCTAAATGGCATTTTCTCTCATTCTCTTTAATAAATATATATCAAGTAACAACTTTTACATATACAAATCCCAAACAATTCTCATACATGTTCACAGAAAGTGTTGTTTTCCAATTTCAGAAATGTGTTGTTCAATTCAATTCAATCGCTATCTATAATGATCCAAACATAATTGAGTAATATGATTGTTTCTCACACTTGCTCTCAGTTTTAGTACGTCTTTCTAATTTACTTTTAATATATCTTTCCCTCTTAAACTATTTGATTAATATATCCTTCAATAATGTGTTTGGTAAGTTATCTGTTAAACATAATTATAAGATGTAAAATTACATAAAAGGACATGTTTATAATTCAAAATAAATGTTTTGAGAGTATATCAGTAATTTAAAATTTAACAGCTCCAAGATGTTTAAAAGCTTGATGAATCAGCTTTTCATTTAGGAGCTATTTGTTTGAAATAAAAGCTTGAAGTTAATGCATCCAAACGGAGTTACTTATTTTAAAGGAGATTATTTTTGGAGTAAATTACTTAAATGAACTTTTTATTCAACTAGTTTACACATATAAACGTCGCACATAAAATTATCTAAAATGAACATTTTACCTATTATCTGTTAGATGTATTATTAAATTAGTTTCTAACCGTTAGATGTAGTAAAAGGAATACTAGGCGAGGACTATGTGATTCAGAAAGATAGGAGGGTTTAGGCGAGTTGTAGGCGAGGGTTTAGGCGAGGTGAGGGTTTAAGCGAGGTGGACGCGAGTTGAATTGAATTGTGTTACCAGAGGCGAGGAGCTAGGCGAGGTGACCAACGAGGTGCTAAGCGAATTCAATTGTGTTACCCGTCCTAGGCGAGTGTCTAGGCGAGGACCAAGGAATTGTGTTAACAAAAGTTATCAGGCGATGATTCTTGGGTCTAGGCGAGGATCTAGGCGAGGTTATCACGCGAGGATTATGTGATCTAGGCGAGGGTCTAGGCGAGGGTCTAAGCGAGGATTATTTGGTCTAGGCGTATTTACTACCCACAAGCTGAATGTGTTCAAAAACAATTGAATTAATCTGGCGAGGATTAGGCGATCTAGGCGAGGATTATGTGGTCTAGTCGTGGGTCTAGGCGTATTCACTACCCACAAGCTGAATTTGTTCTAATTAATCGGTTAAATATTCACTTAACATCTTTTAAGATCCATTTATCCATTTATTTACCTAAATCAAGATTAAATTTTTACTGACCAAAAACCAAATAAGCTTATAATCATAAACTTTATATAACATACATGCATTCATATGACCATAAAGATTGATTTCTTTTCAAGAACTAAAAACCTTAAAACTAAAACACAAGTACAAGAACCTTAAACCAGCAAGATTGAAGCCCGGCGAGGTGAGGCCCTACGCGATGCCTAGGCGAGGTGATTGGCGAGGTCGAGGTGATTCTAGGCGATGTCGAGGGCGTGGCCCTAGTCGAGGTCGAGGCGTGGTGTTGAGGCCCTAGGCGAGGTGACTAGGTCTAGGTAGGGGATAGGGGATAGAATGTGAATTGAATGTGAGTAGCAGTGAATTGTGTTACAATATGTGAAAGAGTGTTATATCTGAATTGAATGTGAGTCAAGAGTCAATCGTGTAAAGATTTGGCTAGGAAATAGGGGATAGAAGAAAGAGACAAAGAGTTATTGACTTTTTGGTTTTGGTAAAGATTTGGTTAGGTGAATTTAATTTGTAGGTATAAGTAAGGTGCATTTTGGTAAAGATTTGACTATACTATTCTATTTTTCAAGTAAGGTGCACTTTGGGTATATAAGTTTTTGTGTTACAGTTTTTATTACTTTATTTAAAAATATTCACTACATATACACTTTACTTGGGCGATGTTATTGAACTCGGGCGATATATTAGAGCGAATGGAAAGTGAAAATAGTTGATGGTGACATATATTGGTCACTTTGGTAAAGTACGTAAAAAGTGTTCATTCCCATAAAAAGACTTATTATAATGTTCATTTTTGTAATTGGGTTTTATTTTTGTAACAAAAAGTTAACAACTCTCCAAAAAGCCCCTACCACACGGACCCTGTGAGTTTATTTTGCACCTCATTATTCTTAACAAACATGTATTATTATTCATTTGCTATTTATAAAGAGTAGTATGATTGTTTCTCACACTCGTTCTCAGTTTTAGTACGTCTTTCTTAATTTACTTTTAATATATCTTTCCCTCTTAAGCTATTTGAGGTACCCACAAGAACATGTTATATGGTAAAAAAAATAAAAATAAAACTAACTATAAAAAAGAGTTAAGAGCTAATATTCATTTTGAGATACATACATGACTTTCTAAATTTTTTAACTTGGAAGATATGGTATACATCTGAGAAAATAATAATATTCTAGACATGCATAACCCGCATACACTAGAGTATATTAGTAAGCAACAACATATTACTTCAACCTATGTGGGATACACTGTTTGACTAGAAATTAGAAGATATTTCGATAAAAATATGCCAAATTGTTATATAAAAGGCTTTTATGTGCATAGAAAGAAATAGACATGTCACTTGAACACCACATTGAAGTTTGAAAGCAGCTAGATTTTGTGTTTGGAGCACGAATTATGAGGTGACATCTTGGATTAACGATAGCTATCTTTTAGTTTTCTACCAAAGCTTGAGTCCAATAGTTGGACCCTTTGACCATGAAAACTTTGTGTACCTATACGTCGGCTTAAGTAGTGTGAACAACAACCACAATATCATCATAAGACAATCTTTTGATTTATTTTCGACTTCTTTCCTAGTTTAAATCTGTTCATTACTTCTTTTCCAGTCATCAGGTGTGGCTCCTCTTAAGATTATAGCTTGCAAGATACACAATATTTGTAGGAGGTTGTGGCTAGGCCTTTTAAAATCCTAGCCAAATTGCATAAATTTTTTGTCCAAGACTTTAATTCTTTTCATGATGCGTAGCTTAGTTGGTTCCAAAAGAGAAATAAGATTTGCAAAATCCTTGGTCTTTTATATATTCTCATAATAAACGTACTTATACTCACACGTGGTAATGAAAAAGATTTGTGAAATAGAGAATTGTTTTAGAATAGAGTATGGACCTATGGGTTTAGAAATCCTTGAATATTCAAAGTCGATAAGTATCTAAACATGATAGAACGAAAATATGTATGGCACTAGCTAGATGAAAATAACATATACCAAAGGATTCTTCGTTATGAACTTTCTAATACGATAAAATTTGTTAATTTCATATAAAATTTGTTAATTTCATATATACGATAAAATTAGTTGAATTTAAACCTATGATCTCACCAGCGAAAGCTGACTTTTAGCACGTTTTCTCAGGTAATTAAGTGTTGAGGTGCATGCTTGGATTGGAAGGCTCGGCTAAGGCACACGGTTTATGGATCTATATTTTCTAAACTCTGATAATTAAATTTGGACCTATTGCTATTTTATTTTGGGCCTGACTCTGAATGATGTTGGGATAAATGTAAACCTTAAAACCTCGTTTTGGATGTGTTTTTATTATGTTTACTTTATCTCGTTCTATATTGTCTTGTGTTGGATACCAATCCCCGTAGCACCCCGAAAGATTGTTGAGTCTTCCGCTGTATCAAATTTTGGGGGTGTTACAGGGTGCGTGCACCACTGATATGTGGTGGGGATGATGTCGTGATGGTGTTGTGGTGTAGAGCAAGAAGATAGCAATTATCATGTATATTAGTCCGTTACGCACTTAAGTTGTGCAATAATAAATACAGTAGAAGATTGCAATTATGGGTGGTTTTTTATTAGAAAAAGAAGGGTAAACATACAACTGCACTTTTTTATTCTAAGATTCAAAGTTATATGCTATAATAGTGTTTATATGTTCAAAAAATTATATTGAAATTATAGTTGAAGAAAAATGTTGGTCAGAATAAATGGCCAGAATAAGTCGGAGAAATAAAGAGAGAAGAATCAAAGTCGCACATTCGCACATTTAAATTGCACATTTGAATCTGGAAATAAAGCGAATTCGCACATTCGCACATTTAATAGGTAGCAAAATCGCACATTTATTTGACTTATATAACTAAGGGTAAATAAGTAATTTTTGTCTGGACACATGGGGGACAAGTGATAGTGGGTTAGACAAGTGACAAGTGATAGTGGGGGACAAGTCCTATTTGTCTGTGACACGTGTCAAAAACTAATGGGATCGCACGATTGCACATTAGCACATGACCAAATTGGGAAGACTAGCTGGTTTTGTCACCCTTTGGGAAATGGATCAACAAAAAGTACTCATTTGCTAATTTACGCATTTCTAAATCTCTTATAATTACCATGATTAACTTTGTGTTATTTAGAAATAAATTTATTTTATGGAACAATTTAGTTCATTTAATGCTTATTTATTTCAGGGAACAAAGTTCATTTAATGCTTAAAAACAAATGACATGGTGGCACAAATTAAAAAATCCCATAAAAAAAATAAAGGTTAAAAAGATTAAGAGTTCATATTAACTTTGAGATGTAAGGTTCAGCACATGCCGTTACTAGTTTGCAAACTTGTTAAGCATGAGGTCAATCATACAACCGAAAACATAATATTAATCTAGTCACAAGTGACTCATGCACACTATGGTATATTAGTAACCAAAAACTTCATTCTTCTACCTATATGGGATACAAGGTTAGGATAAAGGGTTGGCGGAGTTCTCTAATGAAATCTTGCAAATTTGTTTTCTTTTCTAACCTGTGTGAAATAACTAAAAAACAACTTCTATCTTCAACCAATGTGGGATAAAAGGTTACAAAATATCTTCATAAAAAAAAAGATTTATGATACCAGTGTAAAAAACTTTGAATAACAATATAATGGTTAACTCTCTTTTGTCATTCATGTATGCACCATGGCCATATTTATACAAGACTTATTTGTCTTGCAAGATAAGTTACATACATTCTAGAATGATCTTTTAAGTATACCATAATTATGATAAAGTTATATGGTAATTAGATAATAGTAAATCACTTGCTAATACCCCCTAAAAAAGATAACCCCCTCAAGTTGGAACCTGAAGATTTCGAACGCCCAACTTTCCAAGCAAATGATCATTAGTAAAACATAATGAAGAGTAGCATACTAGTGTAGATGTTGCCAAATGGTGGGTCACACGAGTTGGGTAAGGAATGTAAACGAGTTCGTTTTGAATGGGTCAGTTTGGGTACCGGTCAATCCAGTAGTCTTCTTCTCCGTAACGATCCACTTTCTGCACATGCCTAGTTGAATATTGACGAGAACTGTTGGCTACCCCAAATGGACTTTGACCCAACCCAAGGTAACATAGTGGAAACAAACCCGAACTAGAAGTTCACATGGATAAGCAATATGGTAATTTTATGTGTTTAAGCATTTTCTCAATTGCAGCTTGGGTTTTACGAGCTCAAGTAAGCCAGGCACTGCAATATACTTTCACTACGAATAGAGAGAAATGAAATTAACTACGGAGTATTTTCTATGTAGATCTTGCACGGGGATGAGGACGGGGACGGAAACGGGTACATAGAAATGCCAATGTCTCAAAATTCAAAAAACGGGTACGGCCAGAAACGTTTATGTATTTTATATAATTTTATCACCAAAATATCATTATTTAATGTTCAATACCTTATATCTATATATTGCTTTGGCAACAATGCAAAATTCTAACGGCAAATCCTTGATAGTAATTGAGAACCAAAAGATAATATTGAATGAAGATTGGCAATTATCAAACAGCTGATAGTTTTAATGATCTGAATTGCCAACATTTTCTGTGTTCTAAACAAATAAAAGAATAATCACATATGTTCTTCAAGAAGACATGACTGGGGTGAGAACACGAACAGTTTCTGTCGTTTTATTATTTGGAAAAAGGTTTTGTATGTTAAGAATGGACTCTTAAACGACCAGGCCTTCAATTGGGTTTAAATACGTTTTTAACAATAGAATTGCTTTTAAATGGCATAGAAACGTTTCTAGGCGTTTCCTGCCCAACACCAGACGTTTCTAAATGACGTGAAACGTTTCCTATTTTCTAGAAACGTTTCTGCCGCGTTTCTGAAATGTTTTCAGTACGGGAGACGCCACCCCGACGCCATTTCCGTGCAACATAGTTGAGGACCATTTTCATACTAGAACCCGTTCCAATGCTTCGTTACAAGACACGAATCCTGAAATTGAGTTTTCGTAGAATAACTGAATAAGTAAGACATTCTAACATGTAGAAAATGGTCAAACGGGTCAAAGATGTAAAATATTAGTTTTACACAGTAACATACGTGTAGTTTTGGAATGGAAGTACGTGCCCAATTACATCTTCAACTTCAAACTTCCACATTTCAGAGTTTTGGTCGTCCTCTTGTGTGTAGTTTTATACAAGAATCCAGTGACGGAACCAGGGGATGTCCCGGGGGTCCCGGGACACCCATGGATTTTTGTTGCGTAGTGTTAATTTTGTTAAAAAAACATCGATTTTTCTTAAATGCACCCGTTCCCTAAACCTTGTATTTGTAGTATTGTTTAGTTTATTTTAAGTGCACCCGGTCGTTTTGTCTCCTGATTCCGTCCCTGCAAGAATCGTTATAGTGGTTTAAATTGCATGAATGACAACAACGATATCATCATAAGACAAAAGTTTCTCTTTTTCGATTGTTTCCATAATTTCAATACATTCATTACTTATTTTTTCTACTCGTTAAGTGTTAGAACAATTGAGTGTAATGAAACTAAGTTTATTAAACAGAACTCTGAAAGTCCGGCCGTGACACCGCGAGACCACCAGATCCTAATTCCGCCGCTGCATGAAAATAGATATGGCAAGAAAGATATTTTAAAGGATATCCTAATCATGAATTTTCAGCTGTGATTAACATATGTTAAGTTCTTAGATGGTTATAATATGTGTACATAAACATTCACGGATCCTTTTTGCATTCTAATTAACATGTGAGAAACTAAAGATAAAAATAGTTTCCACCAAAACATGTTTTACTGTAAAAAAAGATTTTACAAATCCTTAAAAGTGATGATGATCAGCCCGAAAACATCATATTATTCTAGACACATAACACTTGCATACATTATGATATATTAGTCGAAAACAATTTCTTTCTACGACCTATGTGGGATAAAATGAAAGAATATAAGATAAGTAATTGTCTCCATAAAAAAAATGGTAAATTTTGCAGCGCAAAAAGATATTTATGTTCATGGAAAGAAAGATATATTTACTAGGAACTACAAATGTAAGTTTATAGGCATCTAGTTTACGTGTTTAGAGCACCAAACATGAAGGTAACAGCATGGAATTATATGTTCTCTGAAAATGAAAGATATCAAATGTTTAAGCTTTGTCCTTTTTGCTTATAGTCATCAAGAGTCGATATCTGTATGAATTATTCAATGAGACATATGTAATTATTGTTCTTATCAAACATCTTACCATGCTATCTTTGTATTGTAGTAGAAAGAAACTTAGGATATATTGCTTTTGCACATTCACAATCACCCAAAAATAGATAATGCATTAAACAATATATAAAGTGATATTTTTTGTTTTCTTAGAAGTTTTAAGATTGAACTCGTGTATGAAATTATAGATTACAATAGTTTTTTTTTAAAAAAAAAAAAAAAAAAAAACTTACTATGTGAAATTAAAGATTACAATGGTTTTACCGAAACTTGTTTAACAGTAAATAACAAAAATAAAACTGAAAAAAGAAGTTAAAAAAAAATCAAGATTTATAAGAGTTTTCAAATGGACACCACTATAGCATGTTTTTTAACATGCAAGAAAGTGACACACATGGAAACATAATATTATTCTAGACTTATATAACCCCTACATACTACCATATATTAGTAATCCATAATTTCTTTTTTCAGCCTATGTGGGATAGATGTTAGGATAGATGGTTAGAATAAGTGTCCAAAAAAATAATAATAATAAAAAATAAAAAAAGTTAGTAAACTATTATTAGTTAAATCCTTTTGAGCACATCATAAATGAAAGATATGTTACTTGGAACTACTGATTAAAGTATAGAAACAACTAATTGTTGTGTTTGGAGCGCGTTTCATAAATGAAAGAACACGGATAACGTAAAATTATATGTTGTCATTGTTTTAAAAACCAAATATTGCAGATGTTAAAACGTTGTATTAAAAGAACCACTGATTTTTTTCTTTGAAAGTAAAAAATAAAAAAGATGGTCAAAGTAAAAAAAGTGAAATGTCAAAAAAAAAATTAAAAATGTTAAAACAATTAATTACGAGAAATTCTAACTATTAATACACAAATATTTCAAAAGAAAACTATTAATATACACTGAAAAACGGGTTCATTCGGGACGCTTCAAACCCGGTGAGTTGACCTGTTTTTTCGACCCAACCCGTCTGGTTTACCCGGTTTAAATTGACCAATTTTTCGACCAGAACGGTTCAACCAATTGAACTACCCGGGTCGAACCGGATTTCAAAACATTATGTTTAATATTCAAATCCTTAAACTTTTATTATTTTTCGTTTATAACCCATAAACTTTTTTTATTACTAAAACTATCTGCTACTATAAAATCTCGTTGCTATGCATGGGTACTCGTCTAGTGATTATAAGTGGCAAAATGTGTGGGTGGGGTTAGATCACGGGTCTTATAGATGTTCCAACTCTAGATAGGTAATTTAGGACTACGGGTCTAAACGGACCCATTTCAATGGGTCTTGAGTCAGGTTCACCTATCGGGTTTTCACAAGTTTTCTTTTACATTTAGACCTGTCCTAAACCCGTTAGTTAGTTGTTATACGATTTGATTGGAGGTTATATAAACACTCGTATAGACCCCATCTGAAATATTGATAAAAAAAACTCAACAAACCCCTTTTAAATACTACCCATCTATGTAAATAATCAATCAATGGGCTTAAAATTGCCACAACAGATTAGCCAGCTTAAACTACCAAAAAATTAAAAAAAGTGAATGAAACATCGAGCCACCCTCATTTTGTACATATCTTGTTACTTATTTTCTCTTTGTTTACATGCTTTTTATTTGACATATAAATGAAAAAGGATTCAACCCACCAACTCGACCAACAACTCTATTTGAGCGAACTGATTGCTAAAATGTGGAACCATAGTCATAGATTTGTCTAAGATGTTAATATCTAGAATAAGTTGAACGGAACCATACATGTTCTTAGGGAATATAGTGGCTTGAATTGCGTGAACGACAACCCAACATCTTGTAATGAATATCATAAGACAAGTTTCCTCCAATTTCCAATTGCTTAGGTACTTTATATTCATTAACCATTCTTCTTCAAGTCATCAATAAGATGAAAAGATGATGAAGTAATAGTAGAGTACTTTGGCTTGATTGATATCTTCCAACGTTTGAGCGTTTGGTTCATAATGATCTCAGCAGAATTTGTCTCTCTAGACGTCAAGACTCACGAATGCGTTTCCACTCAATAAGAATACCCTTGTTCATATGAGTGTATTGAAAACTTTGATATTCATATTTAACAATGTATAGATTAGTATATCTTTCAAATAAGTGTTGCTATTAGTTTTATTAGCATACACTTTAGAAAAGTCAAAGATCATTTGAAGATAATGTGAGTAATTGTAAACTACATTTAAACTAAAGATTTGAACCAGTGAGACCCGGCAAAAGAGCACTAACTTCTATATCATTCTTTGGTCTTCAACTCTACTTTCTAATTCGACGTTCTTAGGACAATTAGTGATTTAAATTGCATGAACGACAGCTACATTATAATGTTACTCAAATGGTCTAGATCGATGGAAACACCGTGACCCTAGGCACCACACCACTGAGGTGCCAACCTGACCCTTCCCTAAGGACCAAGCCCTAGGCAATGATCTCATGTCCGAGCAACCTAATTAAAGCATATGTAGTGTGGATTGTGGACCTTTAGATTTAGACATCCTTGAATATTCAAAGTCGATAAGCATCTAAACATGATGATTGGAATAGTAGTTGTTGATCGTCGCTATCGTTATTGTGTATGTGTAAGATCACATTAGAACTAGAATATTTAAGGCCGTTCTATCTAGATGAAAATAAGATACTCCAACTCGTGTTTAATTTTCATTAGTTTTTAAATGTGTTTTCTTTCCTAACCTGGTGAAATTAAAGATTAAACATGTTCTAAAGTAACCAAAAAAAAAAAAAATATATATATATATATATATATATATATATATATATATATATATATATATAAAATAAAATAAAAAAGCTAAGAGTTTATATGCGTTTTCTAATACTTCGAGATGTGCATTTTTTCAATCATGCACATTACGATGCGCTAGAAAACATTATACTATTCTCAACACATTTAGCACACATAAACTTATAGAATATAAGTAACTAACAATTTCTATCTTCATCCAATGTGGGATAGTGTTAGGATAAAATGTTAGCAAATATCTTTATTAAAAAAATTGTAAGAAATAAAGAATTCAAAAGTTGTTAACGTACAGTTGGTGAAAGAAAATTTTGTTACATGGAAATCAAATTGTTGTT
The DNA here is from genome assembly GCA_030686995.1 of Artemisia argyi. Taxonomy (NCBI): domain Eukaryota; kingdom Viridiplantae; phylum Streptophyta; class Magnoliopsida; order Asterales; family Asteraceae; genus Artemisia; species Artemisia argyi. Next base: position 20,830,112 of record CM060680.1, on the reverse strand, counting down.
TAGAAACAACTAGTTCAAGAAACATAAAGGCAACAGATTGGATAAAAGAACCAATGATGATTTTTACTAAGAGCATTGGGTACCATTGGTGCCATGGCTCCAAGCCGTGGGCTTTTTTTTGCTGCCACGTCAGCAAAAAGCTCCATGGCACCAGAAATCTCATGGCACCACATTTCAGGGGTATCCGTTGGCACCAGAATTTCTGGTGCCGTCGGCCAATTTTTTTTTTTTTTTTTTTTTTTTTTTTTTTTTTTTTTTACTTAAATTAAAACATACACTGTATAAACTTAAATAAACTTCATTAATATTAAAAATACACATTACATATTAAAAAAACACACGATACATTTAAAAAAATTGCATAAAATTAAAAACCTAATACATAAATAAAAGCTTAATCCTCTTCGGGATATTTTGCCCGGATTCAAGCTTGTTGTGCCCTCACGATCCTTGCGTTGACCGGATCCATACTGCTTGTATCCATTTGTAGCACCCGCATCTCCTCGGCAATCTTTTGTGATTCATATAAAGTAACTCTCGCGAGTGACTCTTGCTCAAGAACATCCATCTTTGGCTTGCCGTCTAACTCGTATTGTTGTTGCAACATTTCTTGAAACAATGCCGGTTTTGAACCGGAACTAGCGGTCGAGTTTGACGAACGTTGACTCTTAGCAACCCGGTACATGCCGTCGGGTCGTGGCAACTCATCGGGTCCAAAATGCTCGGGCTCTACGTGAGTAGGTCGAAGACGATTACGTCTTGCCAAAGTTGAGTCGGGATTTTTCCACTTGTGCTTGTCTTTCAAAAAGCCCCAAGCGGTCAAGTGTCGAAATTCATAACCCGTTGATTTTTTAAACAATATGTGACAACGATTCATAAAATCTTTATCACCTTCCCCACTCATAACCACCGTTTCATCCACCACCGAATTAAACTTCTTGATATCTTTATTCATTGGAGTCCACTTTCCCGTCAACATGTTTTTTGTAGGAATAGTATAGTTGAGCCTCTTTGCTTGCGTGTTGTATACATCGAGCACTTTGTACCAAAATGTATCCCTTTGTTGATCCGCACCCGTTTTTGGATCCTCGGATACTTGGATGTAACACTCCACCAAAAGATATTCTTCGTCTTGGCTCTAAAAAGTTCGTGGTTGTCGGGACGGGACCACATCTTCATCGACCTCCTTTTCTTTTTTATTTGTTGCTTTTCTTATTCTTCGCCTTTGATTTTGGCTTCTTTGCCATCGTCTTTGCCCTTGATTTTTTTGAGGTCGGTGTCGGAATAATTTCTTCACTTGAAACTGAATTTTCTTCGTCATCTTCTTCGTCTACTAGATGAAACGAAGCATGGTCCGAATTCGGTTGTGAAGGGATGTCTTGGGTTGTTTGTTGAGTTTGTGTAAATTGATATTGGTTTTGTTGTTGTTGTAATTTTCATTGGCTAAACAATGCTAAATCTTCGGGATTCATAAATGAGGTTTGGAAGGTGAGAAAGTAACCCGGATTCGAAGACGATCCCGGATTGTTACCGGGGTTCGAAGACGATCCCGGCATTTGGTTCGTCGGATCGTTTAACATGTTGTTGATCCATGGTTGATTTGGATTCATTTTGGATGAAAATAGTTATTAGAAGTAAAGATTTAATAGATTAGAAGTGTGTGTGAAGTTTGAAAAAAAATGGGGTATTTATAAGGTTTTTTTTGGGAATTAAATTGGTTTAATTGGGTATTTTGGGAAAAAAACGGCATTATAGTCGTTATACATTCAAACGGCTCTTTTTTATAACCTCAAATCAGCAGGGAAAAAAAATATAATCGATGGAGCTGAGCCGTGGGTACGGCGCGAGCATCGACGGCGCCACCACCGGTACAGTGCGTCGTCGGTTTTTTTGAGCTGGTGATGACGGCGCGAGCGATGGCTCAGCCGTACCCCATGCTCTAAGAAAAAAGGATTAGCGTCGACTTATCTCAAATCGTTTATATAGAAATCTATATGCTATTGAATAAATTGTGAATGTACATATACTGGAATTCCTTCAAATAATTGGTTTTAATGAGATATATGTTGGTTGTTGACTGATGAGTTGGTACTGGAAAAATTTAGAGTTATCTTTTTTGCATACTAATTAACTTCGTGTGAAATCAAAGATAAAAATAGTTTCTACCAAAACATGTTTTACCGTAAAAAAGATTTAAGAAATTGTTAAGAGTTAATATGAATTTCATGTGTTCACCACCCGACGGGCAGAGTTACCCTTGTCTAATAACAGATAACACGAGAAACTAACTCAGATAATACTAAATTCTAACCAAACAGAGTATATCACTTCAGACTTCACCTTAACATTCTTCAGAAAACATTCTTCAGAAAGATACCAAACTCAATACATCAATTCACCTTAGAAGCACCAACCATCTAGCTACATTTCCCCATCTCCATTCTACCAAACCACTCATCCTGCCACCACAGTAGCAAGGTAGAAATGGAGTAGGGCTTCACTAGGCACCCATAACCCATCCATGGGGAGGCTCTGCCAAACAGCCTACATTTCCCTCTCAATGGAAGGCTTCAACTGTTTGGGAACACTACACCCTCCATGATGACCATCCATTACCCCCTGTGATGGTGTACTGAATGGACCAAGAAGGTTCACCTTACACACCTCTCTATTCCATTTAACATACACCATCCTCCTAGACCATTTACCCTTCACAAATGGGGACCCTTCTTTATGGTACATTTACATTCATACCAGTTAGGCCTCCTATTTCGCCAAACTTAACTGTCCAATATCCACCCAAGGCCATATTGAACAATCAAGAGGTTAACATAGGTACAACCATACCAGTTAGAACTCCAAGATACAAGGTGTCACTCCATTGTAATGGTCTAAGAAAAGGAATAGTAGCAAACTAAGACATATTGCTCCTGATATTCAAAGATCTAAACACCCCTTAAATGCAGGAAACTGTATCATCAGATAGCAAATCTTCCAATTCTTATCAAATACAGAGGAGACCAAGGATGGATACCACCATGACTGTAAGAATACCCAAACATCTCATATCTTTCAATTACTATTTACTCAATGTTGAAAATTGACATTCCATAATTCTGCAACTTCATTAGAATGCACAGTTTTCCTCACCTTGATGCTCATAAGTTTATGTCTCAATTGTTCCTTTATGTTGAGAACCACAACTTCAATAGATTTATGCTCTTGTGCAAATATTCTGTCATTTCTTTCTTTCCAAATATAGTAAATAGTTGCTGCAATTATGAGTCTATTTAGGATACTCCATATAGAATTAGAACAAGCCATATTCTCCATCATTAAGACAATTTGATCCCATACCTAAGAACATTACTAATCTTGATATCCTTTTTCAAATTCTTCCAAACTTCCATAGAATACTCACATTGAAAGAATAAGTGATTATGTGAGTCATTTATGGACTTACATAAAGGGCAGAGAAGAGTATCAAACCGGTTTTGCATTTGACTGTTGAGGACCGGTTTTAGACTGGTTTTTTCAAACCGTTTTTGGGGGTAGTGGTGAATTTCGAACACAGATGGCATATTATAGCCATTGGGCTTGCTTTTTTGACCGTTTAAAAATGGTAACATGCTCCATTCAGCCACATTTAACCCTCCTAACATCCCTATAAATGCCAAGGTTGAGTTTGATTTAGTTACAACATTCAAATACTCTCAAAACACTTAAAAATCGCTCACAAAAATGCTCATGATGCCTAGAAATAGATCTTCTCATACTTTATGTGTGATGTTTATGAATTTACTGAATAAAAGTTGAAGTTTATTAAGTTTACTGTGTACAAAACGCGAACGGAAAAAAAAACAAAAAAAACGTGAATCGATGAAAAAAGGCCGGTGTATTGATTTTGCACTGTTTTTTTCAAACCGGTTTAACTGGTTTTTGGCCCAATCCAGTTTGGAAACCGATTCGGAACCGGTTCTATAGGTTCTGGTTTTTTGAACCCAAAAACCTATAGAAAACGGTTTGGTTTAAACTGGAACCGGTTTTTTGACTTTGACCACAAACCGGAACCGGTTTCAAACCGGCTTGGAACCGGTCAAATCCGGTCAATGTCCACCTCTACCCACATGTAAAAACCATTGTCATCCCAAATCTCCCGAAATTCCCTACCCACTTAGTGAAATCTTTTCACAACTCTCCAAATTACAAGGATAAACACCAACATATATATCTCTTGTATTAGGAGATATACAAACTCTCTCGCTTTATCATAGTGAAAGGGATGAGATGATGAAATGAAGAAGAAACTTTCTTGACTTTTGACATCATGCATGAATGCCACCATCCAAGTTGCAATCCAAGTTGTTGCGAAAGATTCTCGTCAAATCTTTGTAGAATTGCATACAATGTATCTAAATATTAACAATGAAAACAAAAATGAGTAATATGATTGTTTCTTGCTCTTTCTCAGCTTTTAATCTTTCTTTAGTGACTTCAAAAGTATTTTTACTTCTAAGGCATGCGAAACTAAAGAATAAGATGGTTTCACCAAAACATGTTTATAATTAAAAAAAAAATGCTTGAATGAGTCAAAGCTAAAAACCTGATTAATAGAAAGAAAGGAGATCAGACTAATATAGTAGAAAAAAAGTTTGAAGTTCATACAAGTTTTCAGGTAATAACACGATTAGATTCATACAAGTTCTCTTTACAAATTTGTTGAACTTGTAAAGATTCCAAGAAGTATTATACCCGAGAACATTGTACTATTCCAGGCACATATAAGGGGAATAGGCTAGTTTATATAACTAACCAACAAGTTCTTTCTTTAACCAATGTGGGACATGATAAAATTAGAAAAGTCTTCATATCATATAAAAGATTTTTATGTACATGGAAATAAAGAGATATATAATGCAAGAGTTATCAACACTTGGCGAGAGAACTATTTGTTACATGGAAGTCCATATTGAAGTTTAGAAGCAAACTAATTTAGTGTTTTAAGGTATTTAAGTACTTTAACTAGCCATAAGCCCCTTTCTAAGGGCTTGTGCTTATGAAGGCTTAAGTCTTATTTTATAAGCCATAAGCCTCCATAAGCATGTGTGACAAATGAGACTTATTTTATAGCAGACTTATTTTAAAAGCTCGATAAGCCTTCATAAGCCATGTGCAAAACATAGCCAAAATATGTGTTTTTTTTTTTTTTTTTTTTTTTTTCTAACGTATGTGAAGTTAAAAATTAAAATGATCTCCACCAAAACATGTTTTAGAGTACCAAAAATAAAAGGAAAAATTTAAGTCATATGAGTTTTCTGATAATAGACAACCCCGAGATTTTTTTCAACCTCAGAGGTGGTATATTAGCGGAAGACATAATACTAGTTTTAATACATTTAACACACATACACTTATTGTATAATAGTAACCAACAACTTCTATCTTCAACGTGGGATAGAATGTTAGGAAAAATAGTTAGAAAAGGTATAAATAATAGTAAGTAAGAGTTACTAACAGTTGGTGAAAGAAAGATACGCTGCCTGGTAAAATGGAGGTTTATAAGCAACTAGTTTATGTGTTTGGAGCACGAATCACGAAGGGAACAATTTCGATAACGTGAAATTTTAAGTTGTTGCTCAAAATATGAAAGATTGAAGAAGTTTAAACATTTTTATAAGAACCAATGATCTCTTATGAGAGAAAAAGGGTAAGCGATTACTTATCATAAAAGAATAGAAAGTGATCAACTTATGTTTATAATTTACATTTTTTATTTAATCGAGCTCTAACCAATTTCACAATGCACAATAGAAAGCGATGTTTCATTCATGATGACAAGTTTCACAAACAGAAATCATTGAGAGTACATGAATGGTTAATTTACTTCACTTCCACCGCTATGTGTAAAGATCGAAAACATCATTACTATATATCAAGTAATAAATTTACATACATTTATTCATATACATTATAAGTAACCATTCTCATATATGTGTACATAAGGTGATGTTTTCCAATTTCATTTACTATATATAATGATCAAAACAAAATTGAGTAATATGATTGTTACTAACACTCTTTCTCAGCTTTTAGTCATTCTCAACAGATCAATTCAAAAATATTTTTTTACTTCTTAAGCTATGCGAAAATAAAGATTAAAATATTTTCCACCATAATGTATAATTAAAAAAGTTTGAAGTTCAGACAAAATTTCAAGTCGTGACTTTCTTAATCGGTACAAATTAATTTTGTAACAATTCAAGAAAGTCATCAACATGAAAACATTATACTATTCCAAGCACTTGTAAGCCACGTAGACCTGGGTACATAACTAACCAACAAGTTCTTTCTTTAATCGGGACAACATGTTAAGATAAAAAGTTAGAAAAGTCTTCGTATCCTACAAAAGATTTTTTTTATTGACATGGAAAGAAAGAGAAATATAATGCAAGAGTTACTAACGGTTGGTGAAAGAACTATTCATTACATGGAGCTCAAAATCCAAGTTTAGAAGCGACTAATTCTTGTGTTTTTGGAGCACGCATTATGAAGGGAACATCTTGGATAACATAGAAAGTATATGTTGTTATTGCTCTATAAATGAAAAATTGCAGATGTTCGAGCAATAAACTTAAAAATCTGTTTTCTCTAGCTAAGAACAAGAGGTTTTTCGGTCATGAAGGGTAAAGTATTTTTTTGCATTATGATACTTGTTATGGCCATGGCTTGTTTAGCAAACTTATTATGCCGATCAATACACATTTTTGAATGCTCAATTTGGGTTGTGTTCGGGCCAGTTCGGATCGGGTCAAAGTCAGGTCAAAGCTAAAAAATAAAATGCCAGAACCCGACCCTATTTGAACTCAGGTTTGTCAGGTTCGAGTCAATTTGGGCTGTTAACTCGGGTCGAGTCAATTCAGGTTTGGGTCACCCCCAATACGAGTAAAATAGTCATAAATATGCCTATTTGTTCTAATTTATACAATAATATATTAAAAATATTAACATAAACCTTATTTGGGTCAAACCGGTCGACCCGATACCCGACCCTATTTAGTATTCAGGCTACTCGGATTGAGCCGAATAACCAGAATTCAATTTTTGACCAGAGTAACCCAACCCGAATAGGCTTAGTCGAGTTCGGATCCGGGTCGAGTTCGGGTCGGACAGGGTATTTAGAGACCCCGCATGCAAATAATATATAAGAGATTTTATCATGGGGGGTTAAACGGAAATATTTATAAGACAAACTTGAAATAATTAGGTCTCGATATAAAAACATGCATCATTTCGACCCAAATTATTGGACCTATGATTTTATTTATTTATTTAGTTTTTTTTCCCAAAGGTTTATAGTTGGACTCTTATAGTGGCTTAAATTGAGTGGATGACAACCAGAATCTTTTATATAATACAAGAATTACATCATTTTAGAGTGTTTTTGCAAAACCCTTCTCATTGAAAAAAAAATTGGACCAATAGGAGAGCTCGATTTTGACACATAAGCAAAATCAAGCAATATGATTGGCCAATAAAAAGTCAAAATTGAATTGATTTTGGTCAAACTTTAATAAATTTGGTTGAGAATTTGATTGATAAAAAAAACACATAAAAATATAGGTGTCAAATTTGTGAAAATAAAAACTTAAGAAAAGAGGAGGTAATTAATAAAACCTTAGTGGTTAAGTGTAAAATTATAAGTCTCCATGTTTTTTAATAACTTTAGATAATAAACAAATAACCCCTTACACTTCATACCCCCTATACTTTATAATGTTAACGTTGTTTCAAATTACATGAGTAAATAGTATTAGTTTTTTGACTTTCATCTATTAAAATAAATTTGGTAAATATGCGAATTAGTTTTAATATACGTTAAATATTTTTTAAACTAATGTTAGTTTTAAACTTTCATCCATTAGAACATTTTTTTAAAATAAGAACTCATGTTACTATTTAAAAGTTTAATTTATTCGTACACGGGTTTGAAATACGGTTAAATTTATTTTAAAAACTTTACGGAATATATTTTAACTTTATCAACGCTCATTATGTACCACTAAACTCGCACATTTTGTACAACATGATATCAATAGTTAAAGTTAAACAACAACATTAACCTCAAACTAAACATCTCTATCAGTTAAAAATGTTAAACCAAGCTAATTATTAAAAAAATAATAAATAAATAAAAATAATAATAGTAAAATAAAATCGGCTAGATAGTCATTCTTTAATATAGAAGGTGTTTTCCTTAAATTAAAAAAAAAAAAAAAAAAAAAAAAAAATGCACGCATCACAATCCTTATTTGATAAAAATCACCTCCTAAATCAAATAAAGAAAAATTACGTAGGTGATAACCTAACTTTATTCATTGACTTGATGTTTCAAAAAAAAATAATAATAATAAAAAAATAATAATAATAGTGGTTGTTGTAAATGAATTAAAAGTATGTACATGAGAATTATTCAGCAAAAATATATAGTTTTTAATTAGGTTATTACGTTACTATACTGCGATAATGTTATTGACTTGATAATCACGGATGTGAGATACAACCATTATTTTATACTTATGATTGATGTGTAAACCCTTTTTTGCTTCTGAATAGAATCCGAAAGAGACCTCAACAGCACTTTGGCTTATGACTTATCTAGCTGATAGTTTTTAGTAAATTTTTTTATGGTTTAACTTTTTTGTTATACATACCAACTTTTAGTAATTTTTTTATGTTTTATTGAAAATTTCTACACTTAATATTTGTGTTTTTACTATAAACACACTAAGCTATGATAGAATTAGTTAGGAGTTCAGGGGTTTTTTACTAAGCTTCTCAAAAAAGCTTATAGTTTTATCATAAACTTATTGTGTTATGGTAATTAAATAAGCCAATAAGCACATTTAATAAGCATAACCAAACACCCCTTTAGTTCTAATCTGAAGATTTCTGATTTGATGTTATGAATAACTTTGTTGTTATCATCACTATAATGCAACATGTTAGTGGTTTTTGCAGTTTTATGATCTTATCGCACACACTAAAGTGTAATGCAATTTATTGTGTGCGCTTTTTAGAGGAGGATTAAGTATCAACACATGATTGTCATGGAAGGTTAATGTACCAAAGATGTGTTTTAGTGCCTATATGTGGAATTTTATGGTAGGAATTCTTTTCGGAGTGTAATTTGTCTTTGAATGAATTAATAAAACTTAGCAGGTGTTTGCCGTAATTGATAACACTATGGGTGTCAACCAATGATCTAAAATATGGGTGTGTTTTACCTTGATGATTTAAGCAAATTGTGAAGAAAGTTGCATTAAAGTGAAAGGTCGGTAAGGATTCAAACAATTCTAAAAGACTTGCGGATGTACTCTGTCATTTTTTATGCATTTATAATTTACTTATACAAGTAATAATAATTTCTTTATATAGTTCGGGTTTAGAGAAAAATTATTCTTATACATTTTAAATAATCGTAAGATTAAATTTGAGTTCTACCAATTACATTTTTTTTTGTTTCTCTTTAGGTAATAAAGAAACTATAGTGTAAGCATCTATGTTAATTTGGTAATTTTATGATCAACCATGAGAATTAAATAGCACAAACTTATGAAAATACAAATTTTCAAACAAAAAAGTACATTAGTAAACATGGTATGATGCTTATTCATAATCAAGGAAATGATTCAATCTTCAAAGCTATCTAAATATGCTACATATATTAACGAAAATATAAGTAAAAGAAATACTAGAATTACAAAACACATCATAAATTGATAGCACGGGTTTGCAAAACTAAAAGTATATATTACTAACATCTCATGCAAGTCAAGTATCATCATGTGATTTTGCTTGAATAATAAAATATAATTTTTAATCCAAAATCATTCTCCTAAAATAATAGGTAGATTATAACATATATACATATAATTTTTTATTTTTAGTCCACCAAGTAAAACTATTTAAAACATGTTAAGTTGTTCATTTCTTAATCGATAATAATACATAATCAAAAGGAAATTTTAAAAACCCTATTTTACTCTTCAAGTCATCAAAGTTTGGCTCATCTTAAGATTAGCTCACAAGATATGTGAAATCTGTTGGTAGTTGTGGTCCAAAATTGGTAATAGCGCGTAGCTCTGTTGGTTTCAAATGAAAAATAAGACTCATAAAATCCTTCGTCTTAAGGAATTCACATAATAAATGTATTTAAATTCGCCCGTGATCGTAGAAAATATTTTGGAATATAGAGCATCGTTTAGCATAGACCTATGTAAAATTAAAGATTCGGATGGTTCAACCATATAACATGTTTTTGAGTAAAGAAACAAAATAAAAAATGAACAAATAGTCAAGAATTATATGAATTTTCAGCCACTCGGATGACCTGAAAAGGTTATACTATGCTAGACACATGTGCCTCACCTAGACTACATTATATTACTAACAAACAATTTCTTTCTTCAACCAATGTGGGATAATGTTTTTGGGTCATGAAAGTTGGAGTTTATCTATGTATTCATACTTGTTTCAGCCCTAGGTTGTTTAGAAAACTTTATATGCTGATCAGTAAGCATGTTTTCTCAAATGTACAAATTTAGGTTTGCAAGTAACTAGGCAAAGTTTACGACAAACATGCTTATGTCAAGATCTAAAATAAGTAGCTTGGCAATCCTTTAAGCTTATTATAGTCATACAGTGTAAATTGTTTTACTTTATAAATCGTTTCCATATGTGTATGAATTTTGGATGAGACACATTTTGGTTCTTGTGTTAGAGACTTAGAGGATGTGTTATTTTCACGCATCATTATTAACCGATCTGGTCAAACATCTTACCATAATTTTTTTTTATTTTAATGTAAATTAGGATATACCATTGTTAACAGACATATTCTTGCTTTTGTATCAATAACTTAATCACAAGTAAACAACTGACCGGTCAAATAAATTAGGAGGAATATGTTATAATTTCAATCTCAACTCCTTGCTAAAAGGTCGCTTGAAAGTCACTACGCCAAATGAAAGGCTTTGGGACGGACTAAAAAATGGGACGACATATGTCATTCCAAATAGACAAAGGGTTCCACTTTTTTCAACAAATATAGCGGTCAGCAAGAATGTTTTGGCCCCACTCATTTTGGAACGATAATGTCGTGCCAACCGTTTTAAAATTGAATTTTATTATTCAGAGAATGTTTTGGAAAAAAATTCGACAAATTAATATTTCCCGCCTGTGATTTTTTTACCCGCCACACGGTTTGGGACGACAATGTCGTCCCATTCTGTTAAAACATAAATTTTTTTGGTTTTTTTACCCAAAAGAAAAAAACCCACAACCATTGGGACGACAATGTCGTGCCAAATGTAATTAATCAAGGGAGCTGGAAAAAAAAACCACAAGAAGAAAACCCACAACCATTGGAACGACAATGTCGTGCCAACCGTTTTTAAATTGAATTTTATTATTCAGAAACTTTATAAATCAATTTTATTTTACAAAGCAGATTGGAAACTTTTAAAATAACATATGGGACGACAATGTCGTCCCATTCTGTTAAAACATAATTTTTTTTTTATTTTCAGAAACTTTATAAATCAATTTTATTTTACAAAGCAGGTTGGAAACGTTTAAAATAACATATGGGACGACAATGTCGTCCCATTCTGTTAAAACATAATTTTTTTTGATTTTCATAAACTTTATACATCAATTTTATTTTACAAAGCAGGTTGGAAACTTTTAAAATAACATATTTGACTGGTTAGTGGGTCCCCTTATAATGTCGTGCCATTCGTTAAACAAATTGTCGACCCAAACGTTTTTGTGACAAGAAAAATGGTACAACCCAAAAGGGTCGAGATTGTCGACCCAAATCAGCTGGTACGACTTCACTTCATTATTTGGGTCGAGATTGTCGTCCCAAATCGTTCCCATTTTTGTAGTGAGTGTGTTCAATGCGTGGAGCTAGGTCTTCGGGGAAGGGTCAGTCAGCGCCCTAAATAGGTTTATGACGTCAGGATTTCCCGCAGATTTAATTGAAGAAGACATATTATCGCTTTTGCATTTGCTATATAACATTCCTAACGGCAACATGATTGATAATTTCTATTTTCTATGAAGTCTTACGTAAATGGTTAATTTAATTCACTTCCTTTGCTATTCGTTGCAATAAAAATACACCAAAACTATATTTCAAGAAACAATTTTACATACATTAATCATTCTCGATTTAAAAAAAAAAAAATCAAGAATTTATATTAATTTTCAACTCTACGAACACCCTCATGCTATGTATTATTAGTTTGCCAATTTCACAAGCATGAGGTTGATCATATAGCCGAAAACATAATACTAGTCTTTTAACAAGTGACTCACGCACACTATGGTATATTAGTTACCAACAACTTCATTCTGCAACCTATGTGGGATAGAATGTTTGGATAGAAGGTTGGCATAGTTCTCTATATTAAAGCAAGAGTTATAGCATGAAACATCAAGGTAACAATTTTGATAACATGAAATTATATGTTGTTTTCGCTCTACTAATAAAAATTTGCAAATGTTTATGCATTATATTAAAAGAACCTGTGATTTTCTATAAGCGTTTACTTATGTTCATGTCACTTATGTAGAAATCTATATATTACTGAAGGAATAACGTTATGTATTATGATACTTGTTTTCACATTAACTTATTGATAAACTAATGATTTGGGTTCTCACAAAACAAACCTACATAACAAAACTTACTGCCGGAGAAAACAAACAAGAAATCGTAATCTATGTTTTCATTTGATATACTTATAAGCAATAAAAAATGATGTTAACCAGTAATAGCGCACATGTGGTCTAAAACTGCAATGTATGCAGCAAAACATAACTCAAATTATAGAACTAATAAATAGTATTTGTAATCTTGGGGACTAAAGTACATGGGATGTTGATTATTAGGGTTCTTGAATAACCATCATAGACAAGATGGCACGGCTTTTATCAACATTCTTTATCTTTGGTTGAATTAACAAAGTCTAGCCACCTTTAACAAATATTAAAACCATTTAGCCTTTAGTATTGCGAAAACATATAAGATACACTACACTTTAACGAATGACCAACTTTGCATTCAAATTGCAGACTATAGCAATGGAGCTTGCAAAATACAAGTGGTTATGTAACACCCCCAAAATTTGGTACAGCGGAAGACTCATCAAGCTTTCCAGGTGCTACGGGGATTGGTATCCATTCAAAGTCATGAAAGAACGAGATAAAGTAAACATAAGAAAAACACAACCAAAACGGGTTTTAAAGTTTACATTTATCCCAAGAATTATCCAAAGTAAGGCCCAAAAGAAATAAACGTACGTCCACAATTATTTATCAGAGTTTTAGAAAATAGATCCATAACCGGGTGCCATAGCCATGCCTCCAATCCAAGCATCCAAAGGGCATCGCTTAATTACCTGAGAAAACGTGCTAAAAGTCAGCTTTCGCTGGTGAGATCATAGGTTTAAATTCATAATTCAATATAGTGGACATATACGCAAAACGCTTGCTAGCTAGACTAGGCCTCAATCATCCAACCAAAATAATCCAACCAAATCGAATAAACCCTATAGGTGCACACTATAGTCCAATAACCAAATCAAATCAAATCAATTTGTATGCGTAAGGATACGACATACCTAACATGTCTAAGGATACGACATGTTCAACTTACCTAGATCTAGTCTAGGCCTCGTTGTATAGCTTACCTAGTTCTTGACTAAGCCTCGCTCCATAACCAATTCAATAGCTTACCTAGTTCGGGACTAGGCCTCGCTCTATAACCAAATCAATAGTTTACCTAGTTCGGGACTAGGCCCCTCTCTATAACCAAATCAATAGCTTACCTAGTTCGGGACTAGGCCTCGCTCAATCCTACCTAGTTCTATAAGCATAGCAAGTTTTGAAATCAAAAAGCGATAATAGTCCACATAAAACATTTGCACGTTTCTTACCCCAAGTATTGAAAACAAAATTCAAGAGTAAAAGTGGAGTTATGACTCACCTCAAGTCCAGAAAATCCGCAAAAGAAAGCAATAGAAGAAAGACGTAAGCAACTCACGTAACGGCAACTACAGACTCGGCACTTCCTAACAATATCAAACAATTTCAAAAATCATTTCCTCAAAATCAAGTATTCCCATTCCCGAACGTATTCCATTTAACTTTCCAAAAATATCCATTTCTCAAATTATCTTCATATATTAATTTGAAATTTGACGTTTGGTATCCATATGGGTGGAGGGTCGACACAACTCAAACCAAGAAGCCACAACGAACGAAATAATAAACCATCTATAGGTCTAACATTAGCCCAATATATTATTTAAATAAATCATCGAAGTTTATCAAATCTGTCGATTTGATAATCTCCCATATTTATTTATGTAATATACCGCTCCAAGATTATACCCAACCTAAAGCATATAGCACAAAGAATACTATATGGTATATATCGTAGTCCAATAAATTCCCTATATATATCGTCAAATTGGCCAAATTCGTCAATTTAGCCAACTCCACGAGATATATATAGTAAATTTATTATCCTAATACACGTACCACAACCTATGGGCGTCGTGGGATACGATGCCCATTAATATACTCATTTTATATAGCTAGATAACTCGATTTAACCCGCCGATTAAATAAGTTACTTAGTTATAGAAAATGTTTATATTAATCATCATATATCCGTGACAACACAAAAGTCACATAATAAAGCCCACTTGGACTTAAGTAACCACAACTCGTATAACTCGATAAGTTTTCCAAATTTATAAAAGTCATCATGTTTTTATTTATTACTCACCCGATGATGCGTAGGGATTGCGCCAGGCTTTACATCTCGAGGGATCTCGAGAAGCTTACAACTCCCACCAGGCAGTGTACCTGATCGTTGTAGTATAGTATAGTGACAAGTACCGGGGGATTGATCATTCAGCTAGGAATAGTGTCGCTAGGATTAGAAAACCTAAATACTAGTTCTAAAGATGAAAGAAGATTATTTTTTTGTATTTTTATATTTTTTATAAAGCAAGTAAAAATCTCGGGTTTGAAAGATTTGGGCGGAATTAGTTGCTAGTCAACTAACCCAATACTAAAGATGCAATCAAAATAAAACACTAGAAATGAAAATAAAACTAAATTAAACTAAAGTTGTGAGCAATAAGTGGAGAAATTGTGTTTACTTAGATTTCACTACTCCCTAGATATCTTTTACACATTAATTACTTGTTATAGTTGCGTGGATGACGGATTTCATTCCTTAATACCATTCATGGGGTGGCGCACTTAACTCCCCAATCCTATGAGTGCCTACTTCACTCCTATGTCGAGCCGACTAAGAAGCTCCTAACATGGGATCATTAGAATTTACTCAAGCATTAAATACAACCAATAAAACCTAGTGCACATCGGTTCATGTTTCCTAAGACGTTCTAGCATGTTACCATTTGGAGATCTGCCAGTTTTCTTAAGCCTAACATCGAAATCTTTCATCCAATACAACCATAAACAAGAAATCAACACATAATCAACATCTAGGTTTAATTAGATCTAAACAAACACAAGATAAATCTAGCCTAGCATGGTGGAATCAAGACAAGCACAAGATATAGACAACCAACACATAGACATATTGATTGAATTAGAAGAACACTTATCTCAATTACACATGAAAGGGTTCAAGGGCGGAAAACCCTTGAAAAACCTGTAAAAATCGTATATGGTTCGGCCTTAGGGTTTCTCCAAACTTGTTCCTCCTAATGAATGAAAATTAGAAAACTATATATAGGAAATTGAGGCTGACGGCGTCAAGACCAAATAGGTGACGCCGTCATCTCGCCGCCAAAAGAATACTCGGACTGCCTTGATCTACATCTGACGCCGTCATGTATTAACTTTTTTCAGGCCGTCACGCATTTTACTCTTGACGCTCTTCCTTGTGACGCCTTCATTTCTGTACTGGGCCGTCATGAAAATTACTCTTGACGCCGTCAGGATGTTGCTCTTGACGCCGTCACCTACTGTTCCCAGCTTGGAAAATTAAGTCTTTGGCGTTTTCTTTACTTTTATGCTCCAAAAACGTCCGAATTGCGTCCTTTTCCAGATTTCACTCCCAAAGTACCTAAAATCACAAAAGGAACGATTTAGGCAATATTTGATCAAATAAATTCAAATCCGAGCTTAAATGACCCCTTAAAAGTGGTTCATTTTTCGCCTCATCATATACCCTTACACTTGAGATTTGCTTGTCCTCAAGCAAATGCGCTTTTATTCTAGTCAAAATACAAGTTAGGGGTCATTTAACACTAATATAAAAGTAATTACAACAAATAATCGTTCCACTAAAGACCAAAGACAAGCACGGAGGTCATATACTAGCAGCTAACAAATAGTGTTTAGATACTCACATCTCTCGGGTGTAATAAAGTATAAGTTAGAATATGGAAACGGAAGATATCTCTCACTTCCTGTTATAGCAAAATAGATTACCATAGGCTTGGGAAAGGATCAAACCTCCACCACATGGTGTAAGCACCTAGGATAAACTATCAAAGAGGTCTTTTAAAGGGTTGTAACGTTAGGTGTAGGGATATGAAATACACGGTTTTGTTGGATATAGGCAGTCTTTACTGGTGGCGAGTTAACAATCTTGGTTAATTACATGTACAATGTGGCGTTGCTAAGCCAAGACTAGACTCGACTTAAGCTAATAAATGAAAGATAACCAAAAACATAAAATGAACATAGAATGAAAAGGGATGGTAGTCCGTATGTTTTTTTCTCTTTTTCTTTTTCTATTTTTTTCTTGATTTTTCGATTTTTTTGCATACACTCTTGCCCTACAATTCAAAATAATACATCATAGGGAATGAAAATTTCCCTTACACTTGAATTTTTACATACTTTACAATAAACTAATCTAATGACTCGAATTAAGAAAATCAAAACACTTGGAGCACTTTTAAGATTAACGTACATATGGGGGTAATAAATGATGTTCTTTCCCATTACTCTATAAATAATTACTTTACCCATGAGTCCCAATCATCCCAAAACAATATGTACAAGGATATGACTCGACTTAGCAACCATGTAATCAATTAGATAGTTAACTTAGGGTTTAAACAAATAACAATAATGCACTAAAGATGAGCGCATACACGGAAGGCTAAGGCGATTTGGTTGTACATTTAAGTGGGGTGTAACAAATTCTTCCTTTAAGTAAGATGCTTAAAGTTAGAAACGAAAAGATAGGCTCGGAGGGGTGTACTAGGGGTTTCGTGTACTAAAAATGAGTACAACGCTAAGGTGTGGGAAAAATTAATTGACTTAACTAGCCAAGTAATATGACTTAAATGGTCAAGTAATTATGATACGGGTTTAACACAAGGGTGATCCTAATGCCTCTTATCATGTAGTAAATCCTACTACACGAATGTAGTCTCACTAGCGGTCTCGGGATGCATTACTAACGCAAGTTCTAGAATCTAAATGCTACCGGTACACTCATAAGCACTAATAATAAATGCTTTTCCTATCAAATCTAAAGGCGAACCTCACATATTTGGGTGGAAAATTTTTCTGAATATACGGTTATGTGCTAGTCATACAATCTCCTATCCATGAGACGCTTGCTATGGCTAAAGTTTCACTCCTAAATGTTGTAAAAAATTTTAAATTTGGCACTAAAATCGCACTAACAAGTATTTCTCGTAGTTTTATTACACATCTACCATTAAACAAACAAACTCAAGCGAAAGTGTATTTGTAAGGTATCATCATTTTACCCTCCCCTTACACTTAAGATGAACATTGTCCTCAATGTTCAAGTAAAGAATGTAAAAGTGAAATAAGTAAAACAAATGAAATCAAATACTCCCCTGATTCGCTCGATATGGATAATAAGGTGGCCAGGTTAAATCTTCCTCCAAGAAAATGAACAATCAAAGCTTCCCTTCCAGAATATAAATCATCTTCTTGTCATACATAACCTGTAAATCTTGAGAAAACAAACAAAGCAACCTCGCATAAAATCGGTGGCAATCTATATAAGTTACTAAATCCTAGAAAACAAGATAAGATATAATGCTTGTGGAATGAAGTTTGCAGATTTCTGGAGATTATAAAACTTAATAATTCAACAAAAACTTTAAAACTCCGTTAGAAAAACAAAACCGGTAAAATTTCCTGATTTTTACACGTGACGCCGTCAAGAGTAATCTCGTGACGCCGTCAGAAGTGATCTGCAGAAATTCTTATGTTAAGTTTCCGGAAAATTTCTGGAAAAACTTGGTCCTACTTCCTGGAAAATCCTGCAAAACTTCATTATGACTCAATACAAGCATTTGACTCTAACAAATACGAATATACATGTCCATTTAATATTGTGGAGAATCATGATCGGTTTGTTTCTTAAAAACATATTTGGGGTTTCCCCTTACACTTATCTTTTGAAAAAATACTTTTAGGTGGAGTTAAGACTAGGCCAAAACAACAAAGTAAAGTATTTCCACTATTTAGTTTAGAAACATGATCTACCAACAATAAAAATAAAGCATGCATACGGAAGCAAATAACAAACAAACAAAAATAAAATCACATAAAGCATGGGTTGCCTCCCAAGGAGCGCTTTTCTTTATTTACGAGTCTTGTAGCTAGACTCAAGGTCATGGGTTACTACGTGACTTCATCATCAAACGTCACATCCTCCTCACTAATCATTTCATTGTTATTTTCTTGATAATGTTTTACACGTTGTATGTTGACAGTAAATTCCCTACCTTCATCATCTAATAACACAACGGCTCCAGTTTTAGAGGAATTTTTTTAACGTAAACGGTCCATACCATCTAGACTTTAGTTTTCCCGGAAATAATCTCAACCGAGAATTGTACAATAGGACTTTGTCTCCCTCTGAAAATTCTTTGGGTTTCTTAATTCTCTGGTCATGCCATCTTTTTGCTCTCTCTTTATATGTAATGGAGGATTCATAGGCTTCTAACCTAAGCTCATCAAGCTCGTGTAATTGCAAGAACCTATTAGTTCCGGCAATTGTATAATCTAAGTTACATGTCTTAAGCGCCCAATAAGCCTTATGTTCTAATTCTACTGGTAAGTGACACGCCTTACCATACACCATGCGAAACGGGGTCGTTCCAATAGGTGTCTTGTAGGCGGTTCGGAATGCCCACAAGGCTTCGTCGAGTTTAAATGACCAGTCTTTTCTATTTTGACTAACCGTCTTTTCAAGTATTCTTTTAATAGCCCTATTGGTGTTTTCGACCTGGCCATTGGTTTTTGGATGATAGGCGGTGGAGAACCGATGGGATACTTCATACCTCTTCATGACCTTTTCCATTTGTGCATTGCAAAAGTGGGTCCCCCTATCACTGATGAGAGCTTTAGGAATCCCGAATCTAGCGAAAAGCTTTTTCAGGAAATGAATAACTACTCTGGCATCATTGGTCCTAAGGGCTTGTGCTTCAACCCATTTTGAAACATAATCGATGGCAACTAAAATGTATTCGTTCCCCCTGAAGATGGAAAGGGTCCCATGAAGTCAATTCCCCAAACATCGAAGACCTCACATACTTGTATAAAATTCTGAGGTGCTTCATCCCTATGTGATATGTTCCCATCCCGTTGAAATGCATCGCATGCCTGTACCATTTCTTTGACGTCACGGAAAATTGTGGGCCAATAGAATCCCGCGTCGAAAATCTTACGGGCGGTGGTGTTTATCCCATGATGCCCGCCAGAGGGACCAGAGTGACATTCCCTCATAATCTTTACTGCCTCACTTTCCGAAACACAACGTCTTATAATTTGGTCAGGACACCTTCGGAATAAAAATGGTTCATCCCAAAAGTAGTATTTTAACTGAGAAAAGAAGTTTTTTCTTTCGTATCTAGTCAGGTGTTCAGGAACGAGTCTGCTTGCGAGATAATTGGCAAAATCGGCGTACCAAGGCTCCGAATCAATCATTAACATGAGTTGTTCGTCAGGAAATGAATCCCTAATCTCACTTCTATCGTGCTTATCCAAGGGGTTTTCAAGACGAGATAAATGATCTGCGGCCAGATTTTCTGCCCCCCTCTTATCACAAATTTCAACATCGAATTCTTGTAGCAACAAGATCCACCGAATTAGTCGTGGCTTAGCATCATGCTTCGCAAAAGGATATCGAAGAGCCAAGTGATCAGTGAAAATGACTGTCTTTGAAAGGACAAGATATTGCCGGAATTTGTCGAATGCGAACACTACGGCTAATAATTCCTTTTCGGTGGTGGAGTAATTCTCTTGAGCGGGATTCATGGTTTTGCTAGCGTAGTAAATAGGTTGGAAAAGCTTGTCACGCCGTTGGCCCAATACAGCCCTGACAGCGAAATCGCTAGCGTCACACATGATTTCAAACGGTAACTCCCAGTTGGGTGTAATCATGATTGGAGCTTGTGTGAGCTCCTTTTTTAAGAGATCGAATGCATCCTTGCATACTTGGGAAAATCGAACGGAGCATCCTTCACAAGCAATTGAGTCATTGGCCGAGCTATTTTGGAGAAGTCTTTGATGAATCTCCGATAAAACCCGGCGTGCCCCAAGAAGTTGCGTATTGCTTTAACAGTCATGGGATATGGTAACTTAGATATAGCTTCAACTTTAGCTTGGTTCACCTCTATTCCGTTCCCTGAGATCTTATGCCCTAACACAATCCCTTCTTTTACCATGAAATGACACTTTTCCCAGTTTAACACCAAGTTGGTTTCCTCACAATGTTTAAGCATCTTCTCTAGATTAGCAAGACAGCGGTCGAAGGAGTTCCCGAAGACCAAAAAGTCGTCCATGAACACTTCCATGCTGTCTTCCATGAGTTCGTGAAAGATTGCGGTCATGCATCGTTGGAAAGTGGCGGGGGCATTAAATAGCCCAAAAGGCATCCTTTTGTAGGCAAACGTTCCATAAGGGCAAGTAAACGTGGTCTTTTCTTGGTCCTCAGGTGCTATAGGAATTTGAAAATACCCTAATAATCCATCCAAGAAGCAATAGTGTTGGGAATTCTGCTAAGTAAGAATTCTGCTGACTGTTACTGCTGAAGGTTACTGTTGAAGAGCTGGTTCCTGCTGAAGCAGTGTATCTGCTGAAGACTAGTTTTAGCATTATTAGTTTCTGCGGATATAGTATTTCCGTATTTTATGTATTATAGTTTGGATATGCATGAGTTTATTTAGGAAGTGATAATGCATATCTTTTAGAAGTTTTAGAATATACGTTTCTTGGGAAACGGTTTAGGGTTCCTTGTGTATAAAAGGAACACACGATTATGTATTGAATAACGTTTTTGTGAAAACACTTTCATTATAATTAAAAAGATCCATAGAGGATCAAGAGTTCTTAGTATCACACTTGTGTTTTGTTTCCGCTTTAAAAATACAAGTTACAGAGATTGTCTATTAGTGTGTTATTGATTACATAACATAGCTAACGATTCTAGAGTGCTCAAGAAGATCTATCAAGGTCTTATTTAGTTCAACAAGTGGTATCAGAGCCTCGAGAGAGTCTCTGTTATACTGAGAAACACAAATCTTACACCTTAAAAATCCAAACAAATCAACAAACATGCCTGGATCTGATGATGAAGTTGATACAACCCAAAACCTTAACACCACTTCTCTTCAACAACTCAACCTCTCCAACAGTAATGCTAAGTTTCCATACTTGAAGAATGCTGAAGAATATCTGATACGTGGGAATCGCACCAGGTTTTACCTCTCAAGGGATCTTGAGAAGCTTACAACCCCCACCAGGCAGTGTACCTGATCGTTGTAGTATAGTATAGTGACAAGTACCGGAGGATTGATCGTTCAGCTAGGAATAGTGTCGCTAGGATTAGAAAACCTAAATACTAGTTCTAAAGGTGAGGGAAGATTCTTTTTGTATTTTTATATTTTTTTAGAAAGCAATTTAAAATCTCGGGTTTGAAGGATTTGGGTGGAATTAGTTGCTATTCAACTAACCCAATACTAAGATGCAATCAAAATAAAATATTAGAAATGAAAATAAACTAAATTATACTAAAGTTGTGAGCAGTAATTGGAGAAAATGTGTTTACTTAGATTTCACTACTCCCTAGACATTTTTTACACGTTAATTACTTGTTATAATTGCATGGATGACGGATCGTATTCCTTAATACCATTCATGGGGTGGCACACATAACTCCCCAATTCTATGAGCTCCTATCTCCTCCTACACCATGCCCAGCACAACTATAGGGATTGTAAACAGTGGCTCATGCATTAAATACAACCAATAAAGACCTAGTGCGCGTCGATTCATGTTTCTTAAGACGTTCAAGCATGTTACCAATTGGAGATCTGCCAGTTTTCTTAAGCCTAACATATAAATTATTCATCCAAGACAAGAATAAGCAAGTAATCAACACATAATCAACATCTAGGTTTCATTAGATCTAAGCAACCACAAGATAGATCTAGCCTAGCATGATGGAATTAAGACAAGAACAAGATATAGACAACCAACACATAGACATATTGATTGAATTAGAAGAACACTTATCTTAATTACACATGCAAGGTATCAAGAGGTTGGAACCCTTGAAAAACCTGTAAAGTTACACCAAAATCGTACTTAGGGTTTCTCCCAAAACTTCTCTCTTTTAAATGTGAAAAATTAGAAAACTATATATAGGAAAAGGGGTCTGACGGCATCAAGACAAAGCTTGTGACGCCGTCACCTCGCCGCCAAAACTAATCTCGGACTGCCTTGATCTACATTTGACGCCGTCAATACTTAATCATTTCCAGTCCGTCATGACTTTTACTCTTGACGCCCTACCTTCATGACGCCGTCAAATCTCTTCTGGATCGTCATGGAATTTTGCTCTTGACGCCGTCAGGGAGTTACTCTTGACGCCGTCACCTACTGTTCCCAGCATGGAAAATTAAGACTTTGGCGTTTTCTTCACTTTTATGCTCCAAAAATGTCCGAATTGCTTCCTTTTCCAGATTTCAGTCCCAAAGTACCTATAATCACAAAAGGAACGATTTAGGGCAATATTTGATCAAATAAATTCGAATTCCGGCTTAAATGACCCCCTAAAAACGGATCATTTTTCGCCTCATCAATATCATCTGTGGTCCATGAAGATGCAGAACTGGATCACAAACATAGATTGGAATCTGTGGGAGGTTGTTAAAAAAGGGAATAGCCTGAAGAAGCATGTTACAGATGCTGATGGAGTAGTTACAATTCTAGGTCCCAGAACTGCTGAAGAGATTCTGGCTGTGCAAAGGGTGAGCAAGGTAAGAACAATTCTGCTCCAAGCTATACCTGATGACTATATGGGTGACTTCCACTTCATGGAGGATGCCAAGGACATTTGGATGCCAATAAAAGCTAGATTTGATGGGAATGATGAATCAAGAAGGTTGCAGAAGTCTATGTTGAAGCAGAAGTTCCAAGAGTTTCAGATATCTGAAGAAGAGGGAATTCATAAAGGCTATGACAGGTTTCATCGGATCTTAAGTCAACTTGCCTTGATATTAATACTAGATGGAATTCTACTTGCATGATGTTTGAAAATATATTACGACAACGTGCGACTTTACATGCTTATAATCAAAAACTTATTAATAAAAAATTGTCCAACATAATACTAAACGACCAAGATTGGGATCGACTAAATGAATTAACTATGTTTTTACAAGTTTTTAAAGAGGCAACTACTATATTATCGGGTGTTTATCACCCAACTAGCCCATTAGTTTTAAAACAAATTTATGCTATGACGGAAAAATTATATGATTTAAAAAACTCACCTTCACGAATGTTTAGAAAAATGGTTAAAATTATAAAAAAAAAAATTATAAAATTTTTTGCTAGTTTACCTTTAGTTTTTACTTGTTCCGCCGCACTTAATCCATGTTTAAATGTTGGAGGTGTAGATTATTTAATAACAAAAATAATGGAAAATTTAGACATATCTTTTGGGTTAGACGGTGAAGACCCCAACTATATAACATCTCAAATTTTTAGATTTAACGATCATTTTCAAAAATTGTTTGGCATTTATGCAACAAAATATGGTCACCAACAAATCCCAATTGTTGACCAAATGCGGGCCGGATCGTCCCAAACAAGAGACATTAATATAAACCTTTATAATTCTTTATTTGAAGACGCTACAAGGCGTCAACGATCATCGGCCCCAACAAGCGAATTGGGACAATATATGGCTACAAACTTTTTAAGAACTTTAAGTCCCAATGAGTTTGCAAACTTTGACATTTTGGCTTGGTGGAAAGAAAGGGAAATCCAATATCCGGTTTTATCCGTTATGGCTCGTGACTTATTAGCGGTCCAAGCTTCGACGGTAGCTTCCGAATCGGCCTTTTCGGTTAGTGGTCGAATTATATCGGATAGAAAGACAAGACTAACATGCGAATCCGTGGAAGTATGTGTATGTTTGAAAGATTATTTGGACGGAGTAGATAGGATACAACATGAATCGTCGTTGGAAGGTCCAATAATAGATGAAGATATTGAAGAAGGTATAATAAGATAAGAAGAAGAAGCGGGGATATCACCTTCGTCTTCGACTACGAATACCGAAGGCGAATTAGATGAAGGTGAGTTTGAAGAATTTGAAGTTGAAGATTTAGATGTACAAGATTTTTTGGAAGAAAATGATCTTGATGACGACTTGAGTGACTAGTTGAGTATAACGGGTGATGGCAATGCCAAAGCTCGATATACTTGATTACACTAATATGTTTTCGGGTGATGGCCATGCTGAAGCTCGCAAAATGTATTAGTATTTATATGTTTTTATGATTGTATTGTTTAAATAAAAGTTATGATTGTATTGTAAAAATAAAAGTTATGATTGTATTTTTTTTGTTGTATAATTGTATTGTTTAAATAAAAGTTATGATTGTAGAATTGTATTGTTTAAATAAAAGTTATGAGAATATTGTTTAATTATATGTTTGATAATTAACAATTTTATTAAATAAATGTTCGAAGGTTTTAGTAAAATTCCGGAAAAAAACGAACCAAAAAAAACGAACCGGTAAACAACCGATAAAAAATCCGAATCCGAACATTTTTAACCGAAAAAAGCGAACCGGTAAAAAACCGAAAAAAACCGATTCCGAAAATTTATAACCGAAAAAAACTGATTCCGAACATTTATAACCGAAGAAAACCGATTCCGAAAAACCGAAACCGAACCGAAACTGGTTATTCGAAAAACTGGTTTTTTTATAACTGGTTATTAAAAAACCGGAAACCGAAAAAAACCGATTTTTTTGCACCTCTAATATAAACCGAGCGTGCATAATAAATAAACCGTCATCATTCTTTTGCGTAACGAGGTCTAATCTAAACCAACCATGTATTCCTTAAGCGTATCTCGTGCACGGCCTAATCCGAATTTAATTTTCGGCACATTATATTTTGCTCAAAAACAAAGCTTTCGCATCGTGTCTATTATCGAGTTTATAAAACCATATGTTAAAACTTTATATACACATGACACGCTCAACTATAAATCACTGTACTATTTCAAATTTATAAAACAAGAATGATACATAAATTTATTACTTAACTAAATTCCTTTTAAATACTTTTATAAATGAATTCACACACTATTACAATTTCTTTAAATAAACACGTTTATAAAATCCGTCAACGTCTAGTATTCATTGTGATTATATTTCGGCCCTTCGTATTTCGGGTATGGTCGAACCAAGGGAATTATTAACTTTTGATATTTTTATCGCCTATATACATATATACTTGTACACTTCCATGAGCCAACACTTACGTACACTTCGAAAATGTTTTTCAAATGCAAATGCTGCCACACAAGCAACAATAACACAACACTTTAAAACTTCTAAGTTTAATTAAATTTCGTTGAGTCCTGAACTTAAACTGTGAACTAAATCATGCCTAACTAATCTAGGTCGCGTGTTGGTGCCACACTCTATTTGACTCACTTGGTTTACTACATACTCTATTAAGGTGAGTTCATGGCCCCTACTTTTACTTGTTTTATAACTGTTTTGGGGGAGAATACATGCTCGTTTTTAACTAAATTGAATTCTTGTTTATACTTAAACTTGTTACTTGCTCTTACTTGAAACATGACTATTTACTTATTGCATACCGGATTACCTTATTATGGACACAAGTGTTAGTTTATAGCCCCACTTTACTTATACTTGTCTTTTTACAAACCTTGGGGTAAGAATCATGCAAGACATTTTCTGGACCACAAACAATACTTTATTTTCCTAAAACTATTGCGCAGTTAGCCTAAGCCCCTAAGCCCACTGTTATGCCCACCTTCATGAGCCGTTAATTCCTGCTGGGAAGCGCGATTGATATAAATAGATCTATCGGGGGTGACTCCCCTCGTTCGGTTGGCCAGACGGGTCAATGCGAGCGTATATCAAGTCGGACTACGAGTGTATTGGGTTAAACACTCGCTATGGGCCCCTGATTATTAATTATGTGCTACATTGTACCGCACTGAACTGTCTAGCTTTGGTTGCATGAACTTAGTGCTAGTGTAATAGACTATTTACTATGTGACATTATATTCGTTGTAATGATCACACACTCTACTCATGGTTCACAATTCTAATTTTATTGTAAAGTAAACATTATTTTCATGACATTGTGAGCCACACAACGGCCACAAAACTCTCTATGGAACTCACAATACTATTGTTTTATTATAAACTATGAACTCACCAGCGTAAGCTGACCTTTAGCATGTATTTTCAGGTTTAAGGCGATAGCTAACTATTGAAGGCTTTGGCATGGCATGGCATGGTCATAGACAACTCTGACATATATTTGGGACCGCTTAAACTCTTATATGGGCCTGTATTTCCGCACTATATTTGAACGATGTAAATTTGAATATTTTTTATAATGCAAATTATTCTAAATGGTTGAGATAAAAACCGTTCTTTGTACTTGTGTTATGATACCGATTGAGTAGCACCCCAGTAACATGTATGCTTCCGCTGGACCCGAATTTTGGGGGTGTTACAATTGGTAAGCTTGAAAAGTTACTTATTGATGGGAAAGCTACTCTTGTGGATGATGATGGTCATCCTATTTCGTCTACCTCTTTCACTAAGAGGGCTAACCCATTTTCAAAAGTGGGTGAGGTTGTGGTTTCTGATAGTGATAATGATGAGGTGCTTAACACGTTTGACAAATCAACAAATCTTTTTTGTGGTGGTAATGAGCGTGAAGATGAGTATGACTATGATGATTATTCAAAACAAATTTATGATCTTCCAGGGGAATTGGATGCTCTTAATGCCATTTATGGTTTTAATCTCCAAGGTCGTAGGAAGTAGTTTATCTTTTTGTCAGAGTCTCTTAAATCATGTGGTTAATGGTTTGTTTTCTTGTTTCGAAAATAGGAAGTATCTTGTTATGTAAGCTTTCGCCTATGTAACGGGCTGAGATATGGGATTCACCCATATCCGTTGTACTTAAACGTTTTTTGGAGTAATATATTTACCGGGTCTTTGACCTTATACCCAAAAAAATCCTTAGTCTTTTAGACATTCTCATAATAACTGTACTTTAAACTCGCACGTGGTTGTGAAAAAGATTTGGGAATATTGAGAATCGTTTAATATGTAGTATGGACGTATGGGTTTTGAAATATTTGAATATTCAAAGTAGATATCTAAACATGATGATTGAAATAGTAGTTTTTGATTATCACTATCGTTGTTGTATTTGTGTAAGATCAAATTAGAACGAAAATATATATACAGCACTATATCTAGATGAAAATAAGATACACCAACTCATTATGAACTTTCAACTGTGATTAAATATGCTCATTTCATACATGTTTATGATAAGTGTATGAATTATATAATGAGATTTAGATTGGTTGTTGACTATTGAGTTAGATAGTACTTTTATTTACTTTCCACGTTTCATTTTAATCAAAAGACTTGAGATACAATTTTACAATTCTATTGTTTCTTTACTAGCTTTCTAAATTTGTTTTCTCTTCTAACATGGGTGAAATTAAAGATTAAACATGTTTTAGAGTTCCAAATTAAAAGAAAAAATAGCTAAGAGTTTATATGAGTTTTCGGATGTTGCAAATTTTTTCAGATTTTTTTAACCTGAAAGAAGTTCAAATATCCGAAAACATAATACTAGTCTCAACACATTTAACACAAATACGCTTATGGTATATAAGTAACCAACAACTTCTATGTTCAGCCTATGTGGGATAGAGCGTTAGGATAAAATGTTACAAAATATCTTCATTAAAAAAATAGTAAGAAAGAGATAATTTAAAAGTTCTTAACATTTGGTGAAAGAAAGATTTGTTACATGGAACATCTAACTGAATTCAAGTTTAGAAGCAACTAATTTTATGTACATGAAAAGAAAGAAAGAATGCTAGAGTTAGAGATGAATCTGTGATTTTACATAAGCGTTTATTTATCTGATATAAGTTTTGGGTCATAACTTATTCTTGCAATCATAATTTGGGATTCTTACAAAAGAGACCTACATAGCAAAACATACAACTAGAGAAAACAAATAAAAAATCGCAATCTGTCTTTTCATTTTACATACTCTCAAGCGGTACAAAATTATATTCATTAGTAATAGCGCACATGACGTTTGGTCTAAAACTGCAATGTATGCAGCAAAAATAAACTCAATGTTATAGACCATGCAACCATGATCAATTCAGTTCCTGCACCCAGATCAAAAAATGTCTTTTTTAGACCTGGGAAACTTGTACAATTGGGCAACTGACGAGGTGTCACTTTTCTGCAAGTGACAAGTGTTGCTTGCCTGTCAGGTTTTTTGGCAACTTGTGAATTTTTTGGGCAACAGCCGTCATTTTTTGGGCAATTGGGGACACTTGTCATCATATGGGTCGAGTTGCCCAGTTGTCCGGTCTAAAAAAGACATTTTGTTGCCCAGTCTAAAAAAGACATTTTTGGATCTGAGGGCAGGAACCGAATTGACCATGGTTGCCTATTCTATTTTGGTAATTATCTCTAAAATAAAACAATAAATAAATAAATAAATAAATAAATAAATAAAAATTATGATATTACTGTTAGTAAAACATTATGAAAAGAAGCATCCTAGTGTAAAAGTGGCAAAATGGTGGGTCATATAAGTTGGTAAGGGATGGTACGGGTCAAAGCAGGCCAGTTTTGGTACTGCTCAATCCAATATTTTTCTTCTTGGTACCAATCCACTTTTTGCACACGCCAAGTTAAATATGGACTTTGACCGAACCCGACATAACATATGGGAAAGATCAGACCCGAACTAGAAGTTCACATGGATAAGTAATATGATAGACGAAGAAATTCAGAGGTATTCCATTCTATAATGGCCACAAATATAAAGATGTGATTTAGCAATGAAATCAACTGTCAATGTGTCACTCTTCATACTCCAAACCAAATATTCCAATGTCGAGCAATAATCTATAACACCAACAGCACCGTGCTAAAATATAACAACTTTGTTTCAAAAGATATACTTGTAATAGTGTAAAATACAAGATAATAAATGCATTGATATTGAATTGTATTCTTAACGGTTGTCTTTCTATGACAATATAAGTGATGTTCACTACTATAATAAAACAAGAATGCCCAAATTCATAGCGTGCGAAAAAAGATCTATTTGATGTAACACAAGCAATGGAATTCCAAAATGGATAACAATTTAGTACTTCAAACTAATAACGCCAAAAAACGTTGGTTAACCAAACCTCTTAGGTCGAGACATCAAAACGCCTATACACCCTTTCTTCTGAGTAGTCATCACCATCATATTTTCTGTCCATTAGCTTAGATGCTGCAGGATACCGTTGTGCATACGTGCTACTAACACCAGCAATCGTCACAAGCAAACAAAACAACCCAAATCGACAAGCATGTTTATCCCAAATCAAAACATTAATCGCCACCGTAAGAAAGTTGTTCACAACACGCGTAACTGTAAACGGTAGCAGAAATAGCTTTCCGACACGTAAACCCAAAGAAACTAATGAACTGTCCAAACACACACGACAACAGCCTTGTAATTCATCAAGTACTGAGAACACTGTCTTGAACTTTCATTGGCTAAGTTCAACTGAATCACACCATTATGAAAAAATGATTGCTTCTCCTATATTTTAATAAGTATATAACCAAAAATCGGTTTCCTGAATCTTATGGTTTGTTGTTAGCAACAGACCAGCATTTTAACCACATGTTTTATTTAAACCGAATATATTCAGCATATTGTTATTTGTGAAAACAAGTTTAGTATGGATCAATTATAACCCAGTATTATAACTGCAGACCTCAAAAATTAACAAGCCGTACAAATAAACCTAATGTCATCAACAGCTACGATGACACCTTACAGATAAAGAAAGTTGATAATACGGATCCTAAAAGCTGTCTTGCAAAATCCATTAATTCTAACAATACGCAGATCAGATGATGGTCAGCTGGTTATTTGAAGTCGATTAAAAGCTTTCTTACACCTAGCTCACACATCCAACATATATACGATCATGTTTATAGTGACTATTAGGCCGGCTTTAATGTGATTATAAAAATATCTTAAACACGTGAAATAAACAATTTCAAACTTGTTATTGGTGATCATTTCCCATTCCAGAAAGAGATATACTAAAGTTTTCCTCCAAAGGGACTAACCAGAAACTATATTTATAAACAAATGCGTGCAGTAACGGGCATATCTAGTCTCGTTTTCTTTACAAGTAGAAGAATATTAATTGATACTGCAAAATCCAATACCATTCATTCATTCATAAGTACATTGCATCTTTTTATTGCTCCAATATGAACTGTTATTTTGAGATTCGGCTAAATGAATTACATGTTCGATCATGTGTTTGGGCAAAGTATGTCTATATTATGATACTAGGTTTTGGCCCAAGCTTGTTAATATCTCAAAATTCTATAATATTACTTATGTTAACATCTAATATTAATAAGTGGCTTTTTTTATAACGTAGTCATGTGTCTCTATTATCCTCTAATATATGTGTTCCTTTCTACCTTGTGTGAAGTAAAAGAATTAAAAAGTTCTCCACCAAAACATGTTTTAGAGTATAAAAAATAAATAAATAAATAAATAAAATAAAATAAAAAAATTAAGAGTTTATACGAGTTTTCGTATTCAATAGGATCAATCATATTTTTTTCAACATGATGGATGCTGAAGAACTCGAATACACACTAGAGTATATTAGTAACCAACAACATATTACTTCAACCTATGTGGGATAGAATGTTAGAATAGAGTATATTGGAACAGTAGATTGAAGTTTAAAAGCAACAAGGTTATGTATTTGGAGCATCAACTATGAGGGAACATCTTGGATTAACGGGAAATTATATGATGTCATATATCTCTAAAAATGAAATATTGCAAACATTTCATTTAAAAGATTATGTGATTTTTAAATGATAAAGGAGTCAGCGTTTACTTATCATTTAAGTGGATCAATATATCGCTGAATGCATGTGTTACGTTTTTGGTTCATGAATTTAAAGTAATTATGTATTTCGCTACTTATTTTGTTTGCTTTGCCCATAGGTTAGAATCTTATTATGTTAACATCTTTTTATAAAGCAGCTAGGCAAATCCTTTATATAGTTGCAGATAGTATAGATGAGTTTTATTCGTAGGGAGTTAGTTGAAAATAATTTTAAGCATATTATCCTATATATATAATTAGCGTGTAAAACGCCGCC
Organism: Artemisia argyi; assembly: GCA_030686995.1. NCBI lineage: Eukaryota > Viridiplantae > Streptophyta > Magnoliopsida > Asterales > Asteraceae > Artemisia > Artemisia argyi. The sequence goes on along the minus strand of CM060680.1, from coordinate 20,798,232 downwards.
GTTTTGCACGCTTTTTTCCCGCCAAAACTTAGCCCACCTTCTTAGCCTGTTCAGCCCAGTGTTTACTTTGCTTCTAATCCAGCCCAGTATCATGACCAAAGTACTATAACAAAAAACCATGAACCACAACATTCCTATCCTATATATATAATTAGCGTGTAAAACGCCGCCGTTTTGCACGCTTTTTTCCCGCCAAAACTTAGCCCACCTTCTTAGCCTGTTCAGCCCAGTGTTTACTTTGCTTCTAATCCAGCCCAGTATCATGACCAAAGTACTATAACAAAAAACCATGAACCACAACATTCCAGATTCATCATAAAACACACACACTGACACACATAAGCAATCAAAAGTTCCAGATTCATCCATGATAATATCAAAATACATAAACACACACACACAAATGACGATCAAAGCCACCGGTTGTGATACCCAAAAAAAAAAAACACGCACAAACATAATAAAAAATTTTTGGGTCGCATCAATGGAGAATCGATGAGTTAAGTTTAAAAAAAAAATGCAACACAAGGCTACAAATATTATGTAAGTATTAACCGTAACTTTTAAGTCTTTTATTAATTTTTTTTTTTTTTTTTTTTTTTTTTTTTTTTTTTTAAGGTTCAAGACTAGCAGTTTTTGAATTTAGATTGAATTTGGTATGATAATGTTTTTGTGACTAAGATGTTTATATTGTATATAAGAATTTTTTGTCCAAATTTAGAAATTAGTGAGATGGGATTAATCGATTGTGTTATCTTGGGATGTTGTTGGAGGTTAAAAAGATACATTGGAAAAATAGAAAAAGGATGGATCAGTTTTAAGTTTTAAGTGTGGTAGAGTTTGTTTGAAATTTTCAGGAAAAATAAGCGGTTGCTATAACCACAATTTCGTTGGTCCTCAAGTGGAAAATTTTGTTTGTCAACACGTTTGTAATGCTGAGTTAGAGGGTTTGTAAGATGTGATCGCGGTCTAAACCGGTGCCTAAATGAACATGCTTTTAGGAAGTAATGTAGTGGAATATCCCATGTATGTGATACTTATGGTGACTACAGTTTGAGCTTTAATATTGTTGATAAAAGCTTATAAGTTATAAACCTGTCATGTAAGCTAAGGTAGACACCCCTTTAAAGTTTTAGCTTTAATATTGTTGATAATAGTCTCACAATAATGCCGTAGAGATTAGGTTATTAATACCCAATGATCATCGATTAGTTTCGACGAATAGAAACATGGGAATTCTATTCTTGCAAATAAACATGGGGTGGTGGTGGAGAGATGAGTGTTAGAGACAGTTTCATGGTTAAAATGTTCAAAACCGAAACCGGGACTTCAACTGAAGGTGTTCAGAGAGGTATTGCTAGAATTTTAAGTGGTTGCGGTCAATGGAGGAAAAACGATGAAGCAAAGGTTGATAATAAGAAACAGCTTAAAGAGACGCTGACAGAAACCGGTTCTTACAAACAGTTTTGTACATGTATATTCACTAAAACTTTTAAAAAAAAATCAAGACTATTTTATTTGTTATGAATTATATTTGAGATATTTAGAATTTTTAGATTGTTTGCATTCCATTTTTATGCCTTATCGATGATCAGTTCATGTATCATATAGAAAGAGGAAAATAAATTTTAATATAATGCTTTATTTTGGAACAGATCACTGAAGTAAGAAGTTGGAGGTCTGAAGCATGACTTGCAGCACGCGAGGTATTTGTGTAAACAGCTCTAAAGTCAACTATCTAATTTTCTACCTGCCTTTCATGAACTGTGATAAACCGTCTTTCTTACCTGTGGGTCTGTAACACCTATGTCCTCGGATAAATTAAAAGCAGCATGTGGAAGAAAAAATAAAGAGATCAGCCCACCTAGGAAATAAATACATACAATAAACCTTTTATACGGAGTTTAGACTCTAGATTATGAATGGGCCAAAATGTAGGTTAGGGGTTCGGTAGATTAAAGGTTGTTTGAATAGCCTATTTCAACAGCCATTTACCATCGGAAACATGTTATTCAGTTCTATAAGGAAACATGAATAGCCTATTTCACAGAGCAAGGATGATAGTTGTTTCATGAGAATGTGGTTCACTTCTATAATGCATATGAAGATAGCTCCTGTATGTATATAGTTATGGGCTATGTTGTATAATTATGTTGCGTTTTTAAATCTGTTAGTCACTTGCATACTGTCCAGCATATATTTTGCAAATTTAATTTGATGGAAATAATTTACTTGCAAGTTCATCATAACTGCAGGTTGCCTTTTTGTTTTGCTAGCTTAAGTAGAATTTCCTTGACTTTTATTTCACTTTCATTTAAACTCTTTGCCTTTTTGCTATTGTTTTTTATTAACATAGGCCAACAATTTGCAGTTTTGTTTGTGGAAAAGATTTCGGATTTATCAGGGAATCTTGGATTATTGGATAGCTACATGGCTTGCCATGTTTTTTTTTGTCGGATAATCTGTTTTTAAGAAGCCAATATGAAAAAGTATCTTGAGCTTATAAGTTGATTAAATTGGAAACGTATTTCGTTAAAGATGTTTGTAATATGAGTAGCTTACTACCTTATGTGCCTGCGTTGTAAAAAGAGCTCATTTCAATTTCATTTATCTTTTTCTTCTTTCTCAGGTGCAAGAAAGTTGCCTATTGCTGCTATTGGACGGCGGCTACCTTTAGGTGGCGAGTTCGACTCTGCAACGGTATGAACCACTTAAATCAACCTCTTATATGTTATGCTTGATATTGATAATATATTGTTGCAACCACGGCGGGTGTTTTGTACTATTATGCTCTTTTCTCGCAGATGCATTTTTTTAGCTATTGCCACTTATATTTCGACGTAATGAAATGCTGATAAGTATACAACTTCCCCACTTTACGGCTTATGCAAATTATATTATTATGCCTCCTTTATAGTACCTTAGCTTAGTTGAATTTACTGTTGTAGGTTTCAAACGGCTGAATAAGCAACCTTTGTCAACCCCTTAAAAGGTATTATTCGCATATTATGTCGTTCTGACTTTTCTATTCAACTTTGACTGATGTAAATTTGGGTATGCAGGCTGCGAATGGAGGGAATAAAACACCCAGACTCAAGTGTCAGATTTCTATATTACGCTCACATTTCACATTCGATGCAGGCCCATAGTAGAGCCATTGAAATATATGAACTACTAATTATGTGAGGTATTCTTAAATTGTAAAGGTGTTCAATTCCTTTCGTCTGGTTTCTTTTGATTAACCATTTATTAATTATTTGCAGCCAAGGTTCCTGTTGCTAAGCCTATTGCTACTGAAACAAAGTCCGGACATGTTTAACCAAATCCAAGTCGAGTTAAAGAAACTTCCTTTTCAGGTGACATTGATACTTCTTATATATCTGTATACATTTTTGCCCTTCTTCAAAATCAATTTGGATGTACATGTAACCTGATTTTTTACTTTTTTTTCTTTGTATTCTTACACATGCCTGTTTTCTTATTTCAGCTGCACTTTCTACTTAAAAAAATACCGTGCAATCATCGACGGCATGAAACAGCGGCCTGTTAGGTAAGTGTTTGCCGTTTAAGATAGTGTTGACCTTAAGTTTTATTGGTATAACATATAAGACATGGATTAGGCTATATATTAATTATTTGTGTGTCTATTCTTTGAGGGTAAGCCTAAAGCTTTTTTTCGTCGTATATGGATTAAATCAGGAGGAAACTGTAACAACAATTGTTTACGGGTTCAAATTTTGAATTTGCAGTTTTCGTGGTATAAAGGGAGTTACAGTTTCAGGCTAGCTGATGTGGCAGAGAGGAACGAATGACGTATTTGGGAGTGATACACTCAAGTACATCGCATGTAGCTCAAAAAAAGTTCTGGTAACTTACCTCCATCTCAATTCTTGGTCACTGTTACTGCTTATTCTTTTAACGGATAAGTAGTTTGAGTGGAAAAGTATAAAAATAAGGCGCAAAAAAAATGAGCTTATGAAACATATGTCCAAAACCAAACAAGCCATAAGCTGACTATATAAGCTGAAACAAACACCCCCTCATTGAAAAAAACTGGAATCAAGGTACTAACACTAACTGTTTGACATGAAAGAAGCTGGAATCAAAACTGTGGCACTGCTGATTAACTAACATTTGGCCTATTCTTTTTGTTGATACGCTGCCTGCTTCTGCCGCTGAGCATCATTTTCCTGTTCTAGCCATGCCTATGTCGACAGCTTATCACTGTGAGTAGGGTACGTATTTGTACTAGCTATATGTGCTGCTTTTGGTTTGTATCACAACCTTAGCTTTTTGCGCTTTTCTGATAGGTGAAACTTAGATGGTTGTTACCAGTCCTTCTACCTACGGTTACATACCCATGCCACTATCGTCCCGGTTCAGCAGCATGCTTCATCTACAAGCAATAACCAACGTACTTATACTCTTTTATAGTTGCCTGTTATATACATTGCAATGAGTAGGTATGTAATTGTTACAATTACAGTTCACTACTACAAAAAACGTCTTTTAGACCTCTATATAAAGACCCTTTATAAAAAACACGGGTCTAAATGACAATTTAGCCCACCTAAAAACCTTTTACACCGGTTAGTTTGATTTCCACCTGCCCAAATAAGAAAAATACATTTAAACCGGTGTAAATAAGATAAACCGGTCTAAAAAATAGCCTTTTAGACGTGTTACTTACATATCCACGGGTCTAAATGCTAAAACATATTAATGCCGGTTGAAATTAAAGGCACCGGTCTAAAAACTTTTGGTGGGATTTAATTTCATTTATATGGTCCTCAAAATTTTCACTCTTCAATTCCCACAAAAACAGTCACCAAATTTCTAGATCTAAAGTACTCTCAAACCCTAACCATCCATCAGCCACCGTCACCTACCCACCATCGGTGCAGCTCCACTTCACCACCGTTAACGAAATCCTTAACCACTTCACCATCGGCGCAACTCCACTTAACCTGTGAGTGTCTTGATTTCATCATTAAGTTTATATATGTTGCAACTCAAATTAGTAGTAAAATATTTGTGAGATTTTGTTATATTTTTGTTTCATTATGCATTAATTTATAATATAGATAATTATTATATTTTTGTTTGACTTATGAATGTGTGAATGTTGGAATTAGGGATTGTGGACCAACAGGGTGAATGAGGTAAACAGATGAGGTTGGAGCCTTTGTCTCATATATATAAGTGTATCAACAACAACCAGGTGATTATTACCTCTATGGTATCTTTTATTTGTTCAAATGATATATGGTTTTTAAAAAAATGATATCTAGAAATGATATATGGTATCTTTTATTAGTTTAAAAGAATGATATATGGTTAAGCTCAATGTTCTCTTTACTAACCTTAATTCTTGATATATTTTGACATTGACCTCAAGTTTATTGACACACAGGTTGAACATCGTTATTAGTCTTTTGAGAACTCCAGAAAGTTGGATAATCCAAAATTAAGGATGGTTTGGATAGACTTGCATCGTCAATTAATCAAATTGGTGGCTCAATTGGAAACGCGTTGGAGGTAATTGTCATAATTAGACACAATTGATATCTAACTTTGTTCAATGACGATCATAAATACTTTTCTCAAGTTCCTGCTGTTACATTTTTTTCTTTCTGTTTACTGATTTAAGGAATACGTAGTAAGCACATGTAGACTTACGCTTATGTTTTATGTTTGTTGAATGTTATGCATAATATTTTGATGAGTTCATTCATATGTTGTGTCGTGATTCTTTTTTTCAACTTTTTTTACTAAATTATTGAAATTGTTGTCCTGAACTTGCAGAAGTTGTGTCGTGACATTTTGATTTGTGAAGAATCTTTGGTTGCGTCTGTTTTTAGACACACATGTAAGGCCAGTTGCAGAAGATTCTTTTTGCAAAAGGCATGCACCTTTTTCTTTTGTACAGGTGGTGCTAATAATTTTCTGTTTACTAACGCCCGTATCTTGGCAGGCATCGTGACTCGCCCTGTGGTCTCGGCCTGTCACTGTGAGAAAGGAAGCCGAATAACAGAGACATTTGGAAGCCAACAATTCTAAGGTTAACTCTTAAATTCAAGTATCAATTCTCTGTTCTTTTAGCCATAAATTTGAAAGCTTTTGTGTCTTCTAATGTTATTCTGAATTGTGAAGTTATAGGGTGATGGCCAATCGCGTGTTCATTATTATCAACAACAACAGCAACATTCAGCAGGCGAGAATGCCGACAAAAAATTTGAACGACAGTTTGACGGAGGCATTTGATTCGTGGGTTAGATGCAAAGGGGACGCAAAGGCGAATCCAGATCCCTCTGTGCATAAGAATGATGGAAAGGTACGCCTCTTTAACTTAGTTTTATAGTATGAATTTTATATTGGTGGTGCATACTGATTTGCAGCTGTATCATCTCGCAAAAACACTTGAGATCAATTTGTCCATTTATGTTTCTTATGTTTAATTATTATTAGGAAGAGCTTACCATTGTGGACACAAAGAAGCAAGATATCATCCAAGAAACTTGTAAACTGCAGAACAGGAGAGAATATGAAGCAATTATGAGGGCACAACCATTTGTGAAACATATAGCCTATTTCTAAGGCGCAAACACCATGACTGGTAGAAATACAGTGACTGAAGTAAAGATAAGGAACACCCTAACAGCAAGAAGCATGCCAAACGTCATAAAAGATTTTCTGGTTTGGACATTGCTTGTTGCAGCAAACTACCAGGTATGTCCCTCACTCCCTTTGAAACTCTGTAAATGTCGAAAAATAGTAAATTGGTATTCAAGCACTAGCCTTGATATAAAGTACGAGAGGATGCAAACAAGGTTTAAACCACACTTGCATTTTCGACCAAGTGATAAACGTATTTAGCTAAAGTTTTCATTTCTCTTTGTTGCACAGGGCGTATTATTTGTTACTTACAATTTACTGTATTTTGCAGGCGAATTCCACAGATATGATGTTATTGCCAGAAGGTTTTAGAGGCTTAATGAATTATTCACGAACATATATGATGTTATATTGTCACTGAAAGTAAAGCAATCATTTGTTTAAATTTAAAATGTACCATTACCAGCATGTTAACTTTCAGATTGGTTTGTGAGCAGAGATGATGGATGCAATGTGAAGTCGATTGACAATTCTTGTCTCTTAACAGGCACAATCGAAATCAACAAAACATAAATTTCATTAAGCAATCCTAGATAGCCCTATATAAGCAATTTCAGTTAGCAATTTGAAACATCCCCTTTATTAGCAATTTCATTAAGCAATCCCAAATCACCCCAATAATTATATAGAGGCTGGTTGGGTGTGCATAGTTGAAATTGCTAATGAAAGGGCTATTTCGTGGTTGCTTATTGAAACTTGTATAAAAGGGCAATCTGGGATTTTAATTTTTTTATTTAAAAAAACATATACAGACCGGTTATTTTCATAATACCCGGTCTATATAACAATCTTTTAGACATGTGCTTAAACCGGTCTTTATGTCATTATCACCGGTCTATATTAGAATCTTTTAGACCGGTGCTTGAACCGGTCTTTATGTCAACGAGCTTTTAGACCTCCCCTCATCTAGACCGGTTGGGTAACCGGTCTAAAAGCCATTTGCAACCGGTCTAAAAGACCCTTTTTGTAGTAGTGGTTAATGCTTATATACTGCTATAATTTAGTACTAATTGGTTGAGGAAAAAAACAGGCCCGCCCGCAACGCGGCGGCCAGTGCCATTCTCGTTACAATGACATAAGATATAATTGGGCCTGAATATAAAGAATATGCATCACTTCAGGGCAAATCGTTTGGGCCTTTGTCTAGTAGCTATCTTCTTCTTTTTTTGCTAAAGCTTGAGCCCTATATTTGGACCCTCAGACCATGTACGTTGTGTTAAATAGCATGAACTACATGTTCTTAGGACATACAATGGCTTAAATAGCATGAACGACAACCATAATATCATCATCACACAATCTTTTGATATATTTTCGATTGCTTTCCTATTTTAAATCCGTTCATTACTTCTTTTCCCGTCATTAGTGTGGCTCCTCTTAAGATTATAGTAGCTCGCAAGATACACTATATTTGTAGGAGGTTGTGGCCATGCCTTTTAAAATCCTAGCCAAATTGCATAAATTTGTTGTCCAAGACTTTAAATCTTTTCGTGATGCGTAGCTCAGTTGGTTCCAAATGAGAAATAAGATTGCAAAATCCTTGGTCTTTTAGATATTCTCATAAAAAATGCACTTTAAACTTGCACGTGGTTGTGTAAAAGATTTGCGAATATAGAGAATCGTTTAGCATGGAGTATGGACCAGGGTATTTAGAAATCCTTGAATATTCAATGTCAATAAGTATTTAAACATGATGACTGAAATAATAGTTGTTGATCTATCGTTGTTGTGTATGTGTATGATCACGTAAGAACGAAATTTATATGGGACTAGATGAGTACAAGATATTCCCAATGATATCCACACTATTAATATATGTTCATGTCATAAAAGGTTTTGATATGTGTATATCATTTTTATGTTGCATTTTAATAAGATACAATTTTTACATATGTATACGCTCTCCACCAAAACATGTTTTAGAGTACAAAATTAAAAGAAAAAGTTGAGAATTTTAAGAGTTATCGAATGTTACCCGATCTTTTGTATTTTTTCAACCCAACAGATCAAGAAATCATCGAAAACATAATATTATTCTCAACACATTTAACACACATACACTTATGATATATAACTAACAAACAACTTCTATCTTCAGCCTATGTGGGATTGAGTTTCAAGATACAAGGTTGAAAAGGTATGAGCTTAAAGAAATACGTTTCATAATCAACTTATGGTTTTTTTAAAAGGCAAAAACATATAATCAATTTATGTTCCCTATTTGTAGCGACGTTGTGCGTAGTAACATTACAAGTAACTATTTGTGTTTAACCGAGTTCTAACATTTCCATAGAGGCAAAAGAGAGTGATTTTTCATTTTATCAAAATAAGTCTCTAAAACAATAATCACTTGAAATAATAAGTTTATTGTACTTGCTCGTAAAATGTTATATATGCCTTAAATGAGACTATATCAGTCTCAAAACATATATAGCTCGTTAGTTATCAAAACCTTTTTAGTATAATATTACGTAAAACAAGAAAAAAAACATTGTGTAAATGAAACTATTCTAAAAATTTATAACATGTACGTGTGAATGTATATACACCAAACTATATATGTATTAAAAATCTAATCTGTTAGAATATTAGTAGTAACTTAAACATAGTTTAGGGGTTTAAGTGTACTTTGTAATTAGATTAGGTGTTAGACATAAACTAGGATTAGGTAGCTTGGAGTGCAAGGCAAGCTAGGTTTCCACCTCCTTATCTCTATATAAATAGAGATGAGGGGATCCTAGTTATTCATTCTTCTTCCTCGTTGTAATAGCTTTATTAGGTGTTTTAATAAAGGTTTGGTACGAGGGTATATCGTGTGCAATATTCGGTCGGTTCTTTGTAGTATATTGTAGTCTCTCGTGTTTGCTACTTGTGCTCGATACAACTCGCGATCTAGCGTTCCGCGATCGAACTTCGGATTGTTGTCGAGGTATTATCCAACAAGTGGTATCAAGAGCCAAGGTTATTGTGGTCTTTGAATATCGATTGCTAGAAGCAAGTTCATCGTTAAAGAAAAGGGTTTCGAGTTTATTCGAATCATTTTTTTTTGGAGTTGCAGGTTTTAAAACAGAGAAGACAAAGTTGACGTGGGCTTAGAAGTTGACTTGTGATTGGTTTGCTTTATTATTATTTTCTAATCCACGTGACAAAAGAAAGTAACAGGGGTTACTTTTTGTTATTTATTTCTTTGGCAGGTGACTACAAAGTATCAATTAATGGTATTTGGTCTTTTAAGTTTATAAAAGATCAAGTGTTTATTCGTTTTTGGTTTCTTGTTGCGGGTTTTCTTGCGGTTCAAGTTTTGATCGTGGTTGCTTGGGTTCAAGTTTACGATCGGGTTTGCTTGTTCGAGATCGAGGGTTTAGGGTTTTTCTAATTAATTCGATTTGCAAGAAGTGTTTATAGCAACAAGGGGGAATATTGCACACGGCTTGTGAGGCTTGTCGGTAAAGTTGGTTAAGAAACAACTTGACAAGGTTTTTAGCAAGGTTTAAGAAGAATGGCTAGTTCGATAACTAGGTTTGACATCGAGAAATTTGATGGGAAGAATGACTTCGGGTTATGGCAAATAAAGATGCGTGCTTTAATGGTACAGCTCGGATGTGATGCTGCATTAGAGACATTACCCGCGGACATGGAAGCAGGTGAAAAGGCTGCTTTGATGAAGAAGGCATACAGTAGCTTGATTCTATGCTTGGGAGACCGGGTTTTACGGGAAGTTACCAAGGAAACATCTGCTGCAGGAATTTGGTCGAAGTTGACTAGTCTATATATGACTAAGTCCTTAGCAAATAGACTGCATCTGAAGAAGAAGCTGTACACATTCTATATGAGTCCAGGTACGAAACTGGGTGATCATATAGATGAGTTTAATAAGTTGATACTTGATTTGGCGAATATTGATATCGAGATTGAGGATCAAGATCAGGCACTTATGTTACTTACATCGTTGCCATCGTCTTACGAAAACTTTGTGGAGACATTGTTGTATGGGAAGGAATCCTTGACAATGGAGGATGTTCTGGAAACTCTGAATTCAAGGGAGTTGAAGAAAAGAACCGAAGGCACAAAGGAAGATACTGGTGACGGGTTATATGTAAGGGGAGGGTAAGATCATTCAAGGAAAGCTCATTCTGGTGGAAGTTCGCGGTTTAAGTCAAGGGGTGAAACTTTTAAACTCAAGTGCTTCATATGTCATTCAGAGGGTCATCTGAAGAGAGACTGTCCAAAGAAGAAGTCAAGTGGGTTCGTCAGGAAGGGTAAGCATGATCAGGCTTCTGATTCTTCTGATGACGAGGGTAACGCCTACTTTGGAGAAGCCTTGGTGGTGGTCGGGAATAATGAGATGACTGAATTGGTAATGGATTCAGGTGGGTCTTATCATATGACACCTAGGAGGGATTTCTTGTATGACTTCAAGGATATTGATGGTGATTCGGTTCAGTTAGGTGATAACAGGACATGCACTATTAGAGGGACAGGAAAAGTGAAGATGCAGTTGCATGATGGTTCAAGCTTTATACTGGAAGATGTCAGGTATGTTCCAGGGTTAAGAAAAAGCTTGATTTCATTGGGTACTCTTGAAAAAGAGGGTTATACTGTGAAGATGCAGATGGGTAGAGTCAAGGTGATCAAAGGTTGTCGGGTTATGATGACTGGGATCAGGAAAGAGAACTGTGTGTATACTTTGGATGCAAAAGTGAAGACTTTTGGTGTACAAAAGCATGGAGGTTCAAAACAAGTTGGATACAAGCAACTTGGTTCTAAACAAGTTGGGTTCAAACAACTTGGTCATAAACAAGTTGGTCTCAAACAACTTGGTCATAAACAAGTTGGGTTCAAACAACTTGGTCAGGGGTCCATGGAGTACAGGTTGATGAACGTGTTTGGTTTGAGGTGGAACTGCAGGGAGCTCAAGGGAATCGTGAAGCTGAGGTTGTTCAGGTTAGTAATGATGGTGCTGCAGTGGCTCAAAGAAAGTTGGAGGACAAGCAACTTGAAGAAAAGACAAACACGGGCTGCTTGGTAAATGAGCAGGAAAAGGTACACCTTGGTATAAAGGTGGGGGCGGACATTACAGAAACCGGAGTACCTGGTCAAGAGGGTGCAGATGGTAATGTTGTTGAAAAGAAGAAAGTGAATGAGTCTACAGAAGCTAATCTTGGAAAATTACTGAAGTACAATGCCTGGTCGACAAGGTGGTCCCCGGTCCGAGGTTCCAGCACGAGGAAAAGACGCTGAGTATCGGTTATGTTTAAGTGTTACTCCTAAGGTAGAAATTGTTAGAATATTAGTAGTAACTTAAACATAGTTTAGGGGTTTAAGTGTACTTTGTAATTAGATTAGGTGTTAGACATAAACTAGGATTAGGTAGCTTGGAGTGCAAGGCAAGCTAGGTTTCCACCTCCTTATCTCTATATAAATAGAGATGAGGGGATGCTAGTTATTCATTCTTCTTCCACGTTGTAATAGCTTTATTAGGTGTTTTAATAAAGGTTTGGTACGAGGGTATATCGTGTGCAATATTCGGTCGGTTCTTTGTAGTATATTTTAGTCTCTCGTGTTTGCTACTTGTGCTCGATACAACTCGCGATCTAGCGTTCCGCGATCGAACTTCGGATTGTTGTCGAGGTATTATCCAACATAATCATAATACCAGAATAGGAATTGAATGAAAGTGTACGCATTGCTATTTGTTTCATTCTAAAATCAAACATTAAACTACAATCACGCTAAGTATCTTCCATATATTTTTAGTTCATATCCTTTTCAATCCACATATATTTAGATTGTTTTGCGACATTATAGACGTGTCCCGTTTAAAAGTTCCCAATTTGTTAGTAGACGTGAGACCATGAAACTTTGTCTACCAATTTCCTCTTCAACTCTACTTTCTAAGTGCATGTTCTAAGGACATTTAGTGGCTTAAATTGCGTGAACGACAAACACAACATCATCATAAGACAAATATTTCTTTTTAGTTTTGATTGCTTTCCAAGTATAAATCCATTCACTTCTTCTTTTCTAGTCATCAAGTGAGCTCCTTTCAAGATTAGCTCGAGAGACATGCCAAATTTAAAGAAAGTTGTGGCCAAAATTCTAAAATCCTTGGTCAATGTAGCTCAATTGGTTCTAGGAAAAAAAAAAAAAAAAAACAAAACAAAACAAAAAACAAACTCGAAAGAAGCTAGACTTCTAAAAGCTGAAGTCTTCTAGAAATTCTCAGTACTATGAAGTTGCGCGTGGTTGCAAGTAAGACTGTGAAATAGAGTATCTGTAGTGTGGATTATGGACCTTTAGATTTAGACATCCTCGAATATTCAAAGTCGATAAGTATCTAAACGTGATAGTTGAAATAGTAGTTGTTGATTGTGACTATCATTGTTGTAGTTGTGTACGCTTTGAATGAAAATACATATGGCACTAGCTAGATGAAAATAAGATATTTCGAAGGATATCCTCGTTTTGAAATTTCAACTTTTAATAAAATATGTTTTTCGTATAAGGTTATGATAAGTGTATGAATATAAATGAGATTTATGTTGGTAATTTTGCATGTTGCATATTACTAGTAATAAGGTACATTTTTACGTATCTATGCGGTCTCCCACCAAAACATGTTTTAGAGTCTCAAATTAAAAGAGAAAAAAGTTGAGTTTATATGAGTTTTCGAAACTTCCCAAATTTACCAGATTTTTTTTCAACCTGGAAAATTAACATGCATAGACTTGTGGTATATAAGTAACCAAAAACTTGTATCTTCGGTCGATGTGGGAAAGAGTGTTAGGATAAAAGGTTACACAATATATCTTCATATGGTGAAAGAAAGATATGTTACATGGAACATCAAATGAAGTTTAGAAGCAACTAATTTTATGTACATGAAAAGATAGAAAGAATAAATAATGCAAGAGTCAGAACATGAAACATGAAGGTAACAATTTGGATAACATGAAATTATATGTTGTTATAAGTTTTAACTCTAATATTGAAAGATTACAATTTTATATACTTTCAAGCAATACAAAATGATATTCACCGGTAATAGCACACAGGACGTTTGGTTTACAGTTGGTCTAAAACTAGAATGTATGCAGCAAAAATAAACTCTATTTATAGGACGAATAACTAGTATTTGTAATCACGATGAGTAAACAAACACGAGATGTTGACTACTTAAAATTCTTACGGTTCTTGAGAAAATGCAATGCTTGGATCCGCATTCCTTTTTACCATTTTTTTTTTCGTTTACTGGGCTCGATGGGCTCTTTGGGCTTATAGAGCATCTTTTAGTATGGACCTATGTAAAGTTAAAGATTCAGATGGTTCCGCCGTAACATGTTTTAAGAGTAAAGAAACAAAAATAAAAAATGAACAAAAAATCAAGAGTTATATGAATTTTCAGGTAACGAGTATCTTGCAAATTTTTTTAACTTGCAAGAGACTGATTATCAGAAAACATTATACTATGCTAGACACATGTGATTCACTTAGACTACATTATATTAATACAAACAATTTATTTCTTGAACCAATGTGGGATTACATTTTTGGTCATGAAAGTTGGAGTTTATCTATGTTTTCATACTAGTTTCAGCCCTAGGTTGTATAGAAAACTTATTACGCCTTGTCAGTAAGCATGTTTTGAATGCTCAAATGTACGAACCTAGGGTTGCAACTTACAAGTAGCTAGGCAATGTTTATGACAAACATGCTTATGTCAAGATCTAAACATAAGCAGCTATGCAATCCTTTAAGCTTATTATAGTCATAAAGTGAAAAATGTTATTTGAACTCGATTAAATGCTTTCTTACACCTAGCTTACAGTCTTACACATCCAACAAATTCTATTTATAGTCGCTAATAGGTCGACTTTGATGTGATTATCAAAATATCTTAAACACATGAAATAAACAACTCATAAAGTTGTGGATTGGTGATCATTTCCCATTTCAGAAAGGACGACAAAGGGACTAACCAGGATATTGATAATGCAAAATCCAATACCATTCATTTGAAAAGTCCGTAGTGGAACTCAATCATACTAGAAACAGATTTAGAACGTACTTTTAAAAGATATCCATAATTAAGTACATTACGTCTTTTACTTGATAAGTTTAACCACAAATTTGCATAAACAAACCATTTACTCCATAATACACATACAGCCGGGTCTTGGCCGGATCTAACCGGTTAATGCCGGGTCTAGCCGGGTCTTGGCCGGAACAGCTGGGTCTTTGCCGGATATAGCCGGTTTTGGCTGTGTTTTGATATGTGTTTTGATATGTGTGGGGAATGAGACACACGTTTCTTGTGTTAGACTATGGGTTTATTTTGCACGTTATTAGTTTTCTTATCAAACATCTTACCGTAATATTTTTGTAATTTAATAAAAAGAAATTTAGGATACACACGCAGTCAACATATTTTGCATTTGCATTGCTATATAACATTCACAATTCACCCATAAATTGATTATGCATTAAGCACTACATAAAGTGATAGCTAGTTTATGCTTTCTGAGAGGGTTTAAGAACAAACTCATGTATTTTTGTAGAAATCTATATATTGTTCAATTGTTGATGAAATTATGCTTTTGTGTCATGAACGTCAAAGCTACTATTTTTGTATTATGACACTTGCCTTGGCCCTATATATGTTGTTTTGAAAACTTAATAAATCGCTAAGCATTTTTTAAATGTACATATATTGGCTTTAAATTGCGTGAATGACGTAACCACAATGTCATCAAGACAAAGTTTGCTTATGCTCTCAATTGCTTCCCTAGTTTAAATAAGTTTGTTACTTCTTTTCTAGTCATCAAGTATCGCTCCTCTAAAGATTAGCTCAAAACATATGCCAAACTTGCATAAAGTTGTGGTCAAGACTTTTATATATCATTGATCAGAGTGCTCAATTGGTTCCGAATGAGAAAACTTCTAAAATCCTTTTTATAAAATTTCTCATAATAATTTTAGTGCATACATACCACTAAAACTTAAATATTTGAATATTTCTCCAAAATACTATAGTTTTTAATGCATGATGTATAATGCAAGTTAAGCATGTTTTGGGTATTGTTGAAGTAAAAACTTGCAGTCCGGTCTCTGTTCGAGATACTTCGCTCGGCTTAAACTTCTTGATCTTTCTTCGTGCCTACATAATTAGCAGACGCGTGTTAGCTTCACCCCGGGTGTTATCTCATGACCAAGCTCGGCATGGAAATAAGTATATGTGGAATACCGAAGGTGGAAGTCATAAATGTGGATAAATTAGAGTAAATGCGAATAGTGTGTGTTAGTTGTAAGTGATAAATAGGGTTGGGATATTTGTACTACCCCAACCTTGGTACCTGTTTTACCTAGGGAAAAGGCGCCGCTGATCTAGGCCTAGCCCACTTTGTAGGTGTCAATCCACGTGTGAGACAAGATCCCATGAAACCTGGGATGGCAGCATGACTGTTCACCTAATGACTCCAATTTCACTAAAACATGTTTTATAGTGAGTACAATGTAAGATAATGGAAAAACAATTTGAGAATCGTATTAACTTTCAATCCCGTAAACCACCTTTACTAACCATTTTAGCTAGTAAGAAGAGATAACATGATTGAAAACATAATACTATTCACAATACGAGTTTCTCACGTATGGTATGGTATATTAGTAATAGACAATTTCTTTGTTCAACCAATGTGGGATTAAATATTAGGATTGAAGGCTAAAAATGATCTCCATCTTTACATAAAAGATCATTGACTATCGTTGCATGCATGCATGTTCTCCTTGTTTAAAGGCAATTAAGTCATAAGGAAGTACCCCACTGTATATGTGGAAGTACACTCCTTGCACGTTTACAATTAGTAGGTTAGTTACTTAGTGGGTAGTGTTAGTATCGCTAGTATAAATGTGTACCTTTGCATCAGTTTGTTCAAGAAGAAAGAAGAAGAAAAGTGATTAATTAAGTCTTAGTTTCTCTCTAGTTTTTTTAGAGTCTTGCCCACTTATCTAATATTGTTTCTTAATCTTGCTTTCATATAGTCGTATGTTTGATTCATTTTATTTAGTTGTTACTTTTCATAGTAGTAGTGTAGTAAAGGTGTTGACTAGCTATCAGTATCACTCCTCTTAAGATTAGCTCAAAACATACGTCAAACTTGAACTTACTTTTTCATTGAACGGAGTATAGCTCGATTGGTTTTGAATGAGAAGACTTCTAAAATCCTTAGTTTTTCAAAAATTCTCATAATGATTGTACTTTTAACTAGCGTGTATGGCATATGGATGGGTATAGAAATCCTTGAATACTCGAAGTCGATAAGCCTAAACATGAGAATTTTAATAGTGGTTGTTGATCGTGACTATCGTTGTTGTATTGATGTAAATACATATGTCACCTGATGATAATAAGATATTCTCCTCTTTATGAACTTTCATATATAGATGGTTTTGCTATGTGTATGAATTATCCAACGAGACATAGTTTGCTTGTTGAGTTTGATTTTACTGGATTTATTAGCTTAGATTTAAATTTGAATTTAGTGTAAATTTTATTTGTCAATCATAATATATTATGCTCATTTACTAGTTATAATGCCCGCGCACGCGCGGGTTCTATTTTTTTTTTAATTTTTTGAAATAATTATTTAAAAATTTTAATCCTTAATTGCATCTTATCTATATTTTTCGTATTTATCTTCTACTTGTGTTGTGGATAAATATAAAATAAATAATCTTTTTTTAAATATCTTATTTATATTTTTTGTATTTATCTTATACTTGTGTTATAAATAAATACAAAATATTACCTAATAAGAAAATAATATTTTTTTAAATAAAATTATTACTAAATCAGGTATGAATTGATTTTTTTGAAATGCAAAATTTCTAATAAGGGTTTTATTTTATTATATAAAAGATATTCAAGTTTTAAAGTACGAAAAAATGATTTGACCGTATTTGCGTAATTTTCTTTTCTGTTTTGATTTAATTATTTGGCTTTCAAAGTATTCTTTCCTTTTAAGCCATGTGAACTTAATGACTAAACCAATTTCGCTAAAACATGTTTTATAGTGAGCACAATGAAAGACAATAAAAAAATTAATTGAGAATTCGTACTAAAAAATAATTGAGAATTCGTATTAACTTTCAAATCCGTCAATCACCTCACCTACTATTTTAGCAAGTAAAATGATAGAGGATTTGAAAACATAATACTATTCACAACACGAGTCTCTCAAGTATGTTATGGTATATTATTAACAAACAATTTCTTTCTTCAACCAATGTGGGATAAAATGTTAGGATTCGAGGTTGAAAATGATCTCCATCTTATATAAAAGATTTTTATGGAAAGAAAAAGACAATGTAAGAGTTATTAAAAGTTGTGAAACTTGAAAGAAACATATCTTGGAACTCGAGATTGAATTTTAGAAGCAAACTAGTTTATGTGTTTGGATCACGAATCATATACACTTTGGACGATAAGGTGAACTTATATGTTGTTATTGATCTAAAAATGAAAGATTGCAATTGTTTAAGCATCGAACTAAAACAACATGTGAAAAATCTTATACGTCGCTGAAGGTTAAAGTATTTTTGCATTATGATACCAGTCTTTGCCATATGGGTTGCATAGCAAACTCATTATGTCGGTTACTACACAATTTTGAATGCTCAATGTGTTTTTATTACTATGATATGAAGTGTTATTCAAGTAGAGATTGATACGCACGGGGTGAATGAATAACGTGTTGAGCGGGAAAAGTATTTCTATATTATGATTCTTGTTTTGGCCCAGGTTAGAATCTTATTATGTTAAAAATAGTGCTTATGTTAACATCTCTATCTTATAAAGCAGCTAGACAATCCTTTATATACTTGCAGATAATATATAAGAGATTTTTATAGGGAGTTGACTGGAAAAATTTATAAGCAGAGTATAAGACATAAAAAGATAATTGGGCCTGAATATAAAAATATGCATCATTTAAATCCAAATTATTAGGCCTATGTCTAGTACTCTAGCAGCCATTTTCATCTCCTTTTGTCGAAGCTTCAAGCCTAATAGTTAGACAGCCGCAATGTCATTATAACTTTATATAAGAGGAGTTAAATTGCTCACCAACTTTATATCATTCTTTGTTCGTAGGAATAACAACGAAAATATCATCATAAGACAAATTTTTTCTCTTATTTTCGATTGCTTCCATAATTTAAAACCGTTAATTACTTATTTTATCTACTCAATAAGTAAATGATTGAGTTTAATAAAAACTAAGTTTATTAAATAGAACTCTATGAAAGTCCCGTGAGACCACCATACCCTGATTCCGTCATTGCATGAAAACATATGGCACTAGATGAAAAGAAAGATATTTCAAAGGAACTCATTATGGTTTTTCAGCAGTGGTTATATGTTAAGTTCCTAGATGGTTTTGATATGTGTATGAATGATCTAATGAGATATATGTTGGTTGTTGACTGTTGAGTTAGTACTAGAAATATTTACGGTTATCCTTTTTGCATTCTAATCAACCTGTGTGAAATTAAAGATAAAAATAGTTCCACCAAAACATGTTTTACGGTGAAAAAAAAAAGATTTAAAAAAATGTTAAGAGTTCATATGAGTTTTCAGGTGTCAAGAACCCACAAGTTAGGTTTTCTTAACTCGGCGGATGATGATCACCGTGAAAACATTACATTATCCTAAACACATAACACTCGCATACTTTTTGGTATATTAGTAGAAAACAATTTCTTTCTCCGACCTATGTGGGATAAAATGAAAGAATATAAGATTAGTAATTGTCTCCATAAATAAAAAATGGTAAATTATTTCAGTGCAAAAAGATATTTATGTTCATGGAAAGAAGGAGATAATGCAAGAGTTGGTGAAAGAAAGATATATTTGTAGGTAGTAAGGGTGAATCGTATCTTTATTAATGATAACAACCGGTATATAAATACCATTACAAAGAATATTCTAGACCTCGGGCTTTAGCCCATATAACTATTACATGGACTTGGACTCTATGTGAATATATCGACTAATACTCCCCCTCAGTTGGAGTGGGAGGACACCGGACACTCAAACTGGTCCTAAACTCTTGAAACAAAGCATATGGTAAACCTTTGGTAAAAATATCTGCATACTGATAACGTGAGGGTACATGAAGCACTCGAACCTGACCAGCAGCAACCAAATCCCGTACAAAATGAATATCAATCTCTATATGCTTCGTACGTTGATGTTGAACCGGATTAGAAGATAAGTAAACTGCACTAACATTATCATAGTATACCAGTGTAGCAGAAGATAAAGGTGTGTGTAACTCACGTAAAAGATTCTGCAACCAACAAGTCTCAGCAACAGCATTGGCAACCCCACGATACTCTGCCTCAGCACTGGAACGAGACAGCGTCTGTTGACGCTTAGAGGACCAGGAGAAAAGATTGTTACCCAGAAAAACACAATACCCAGAAGTCGAAAAGGCAAACCTGTTGCACTGCATATGAAATATCAGGTCTAGTAAAGGTAAGATACTGGAGAGAACCAGCAAGACTCCGATATAACTTAGAATCAGAAACCGGATCACCATCATCACCCAATTTAGATTCTGTGTCAACAGGAGTCCGAGAAGGGTTACAACCAACCATATGTGCACGCTCCAATATCTCCATAGCATACTTGCGCTGTGACAAAAACATACCAGAAGAGTCATGCGTAACTGAAACACCCAAGAAATAATTAAGAGCACCCAAATCTGTCATAGCAAACTCCTTATTTAAAGAAGCAATGATCTGCTGTAATAAACCAAAACCATCAGACGAAGCAGTGAGCACAATATCATCCATATAGAGTAACAAAAATGCAGTATCATCACCCTGTTTATAAATAAATAACGAGGAGTCACAACGGCTAGGAGAAAAGCCAACATTAGTGATATAAGTTGCAAAGCGCTGAAACCAGGTCCGAGGAGCCTGCTTAAGAACATACAGTTATATGGACTTGGACTCTATGTGAATATATCGACTAACAATATTGACTTGGAACTACAAATTTAAGTTTATAGGCAACTAGTTTATGTGTTTAGAGCACCAAACATGAAGGTAAGAATTATATGTTGTCTTGAAAATGAAAGATTGCAAATGTTTAAGCTTTGTCCTTTAACAGTGATGATTCGATGCCTCTCCCATGATTCGTCGCCTCTCCCATGATTCGTCACTAACCAATCATATCAAGCCATCACATTTCATGATTCAACCATACCTCACCATACTTTTTTAGTAGCAACCATTATTCCGTGTCTCAACTAATTTTATTTTTAAATTTTTATATTAAACAATTTAATAAAAACATTATATTTCTTCCTAACTGATGACAAACTTTTATACGTATTCATTTAAAACACATTTTTATATACCACAAAAATAGTGTAAAGTATTTTTGGTTATAAAAGAGTACGGCATTAAAAAAGTTGAATCTTTCTTTGGTCCAAAAAGTGTGTCACCTACTTCCGTCTTTTACTTCCTCTCATCCCCAGATCAATCCCAAAATTCTTTCCAAACCACAACACTAAAAAGTTCTTCATCAACAATTTAAATTTGACTATTACCAAGTTGATTGCAAAAACATAAGTATGGGAGGCAATTGTTTTGCCAGGAAAAGATGAAGGTAACAGTTGAGAGTTTATTTGTTAGAAAGAAGATGAAGGTGTTGTTTAAGAGATTTTTTTTTTAATTAATTAATTTATTTTTTTTATGCCAAACGGTTATAAATTAAATGTTCTAATGTTCAAATATTCAATGCATTTCTTCCATAATTCATCTGTATAGAACCCCGAATGTGTTGCCGATTTGGTGATGCCGAGGCGTAGGCAATGATCATGCCGCTCGGCATGATGCATACCAAGCTCCAAACCGAAACCATAGCCACCCCCTTTATTGTTCTTATCAAACATCTTACCATAATATCTTTGTATTATAATAGAAAGAAACTTAGGCTATATTGCTTTTGCATTGCTATATAACATTCACAATTCACCCAAAAATAGATAATGCATTAAGCAATATATAAAGTGATATTTTCTGTTTTCTAAGAAGTTTAGAGCAAGGTTGTCAGGATCGGGATCCTACCTAGGATCGTTTTCGGCTTTGCAAGATCGTGATCGTAGGATCGGATCGGGATCGTAAGATCCTATGAAAATGTATGTATTTTTGCATAGGGGTTGTATTTCTATACTTATATATATTTTTATATATCATTTTGTATGATAAACGAATATAAATAGATGCTAAAACAATAAGTTCCTTGTTCAAATACCGTATTAGTAAAACATTAGATATATTGCAATATATACTTGCACAAAGTTACTTCATGTTTCAATCGCTAAATGAGCAATTTGGATATAAAAGAGATACTACATATGTGCACCACTCATGTTTCAATCATTAAATAATGATGTTCGATACAAAGGAAATACAGACATAGTCATATTGAAAGTTTATAAACTAGCGATGGTGCAAACTAGCAATTATCAAAGAAGAATCTGAGATTTTTGGTGTATTTCAATTAAGAATTAGTTTTTTTTTTTCTTCTCTCTCTTAATAAAAAGAATGCCCATACTTTAAAGTTTGCTTCGTGGTGAACAATAAATAAACTAGTTTTTAGTTTATACTATTTGAAATGTACATACGCAAGACTTAATATAAATTAATAAATCATATGTGTGTTGGTAAAAGTAGCATGTAGTTGTCGTGAAAATATTGTTAGTCATTATCGTAATAATTTCGTACTTAATTTAGCCAATGCTAATGCTAATTTCCTATAATGAGCATCTGTCACTTTAAACCGAATGGTCAAATGTGAAAAACAATGAATTAGTGATTGTGATTGGGATTTTTGAATCAAACATGGGCTTAAATGCTTCGCATAGGAAAAAAAAGTAAAAAAAAAAAGGGTTAGCAACAGGATCGGATCGTAAACGATCCCACGATCCTACGATCCGATCCTACGATCCTGAACGATCCTACCTGATTTAAGATCCCGTTAAGATCCTGATCGTTTTTTGAGAGTGGGATCGTAGGATCGTGCGATCCTACGATCAGGATCGCGATCCTGACAACCTTGGTTTAGAGCATAGGGAGTAATAACGTAACACCTGTGTTATTGTCTAGGTGGCAAATGTTAATGTGCGTTAACCGCTCCGAGCTATACTGCGTTACCACGACGTTGTGTTTTACGTCGGTATACCAACGTACATTGGAACAACGGCCAAAAAACAATTTACAAACACACCCCAGGTGGTTAACTGGTATATGATTTGTCTTTATGTGTGTATTTAAGTGTGTGTTGCAGGGGCGGAGGGGATGGTGTGACTAGCTGGTGCTAGGCCCCTCCCAACTCGCCAGTAAACACAATAAAATAGAGTCAAAAAGCCCATTATCTAAGGAATGTTATTGATCGGCCCCTCCCAATCAACCAATTCACTTTTGTAATTTTAATATAAAAAGGTAAATGATGTTGCTTGACGGAAAAATAAGGAAGTGATCAGAAAAGAAAGAAAACATAAGGAAGAGAGATAAACAAATATTTTTGATGTTTTCTTTTTCAGAAGTTTGACTATTGTATTCCCTATGTAAACTTTTGATAACCTTTCTTCTTTTTACCCCTTCTATAATTTGAGTAACTTATTTAGACCTTTAAAAACCTGATTTCAACAACTCTTATACGTAAACAAAAAGAAGATAAATCTATCTATCATTTCCATTATAACTACACAAAACGATATAGGCCTTTTTGTGAATTTTTTTATTGCCAAATACTATTTTTGTTAACGTGTTACTACGTATTACCTAATTATATATATTTTTAATTGTTTCGTGTAGTATATAAACATTAGCAAACTCAGTTTTAATCAAAAAACTTGTCGTTTTGTTGTATTTATGTGGCGTAAGATGTTTTTTTTAACTAAATAGTTATGGTTCAAAAATTATGTCTATAAAATTATTGGTTTATTTGTAGTGTGAGGGTTTTGATTTTTGATTTTGGTAGTAAAGACAAATACAATGTAGTAATCAAACTACATTTTAAGAGTTCAAAATTCTTATTATTGTTTACTTTTGGTACAATATTTTTATGATTTAGATCGACTCATGAGTAAAAAGATAACAAGTGATTCTCTGTATTAGCTTATGACTCCAGTTTCCTATATTTCTTTAGATATTTAGTTATGCGTCTATTTTTTTGTATATGTTCAAATTATATAGTTACCATTTTACAATTACGTTTGGCCCCCCTTAACTTAAAATCTTAGCTCCGCCCCTGGTGTGTTGGTTTGTGTTTGTGGGTTTCTATTTGTGTGTGTGCACACATAGAAGAGGAAGATGATGAGTTTTTTTGTTTTATTTTTTTTTTTGTTTTTTTTTGCTGTAAACGATGGTATGGAATGGGCTGTAATATTGGCCCAAATAACTTAACAACTTTGTAACTTCTTTTTTTCTTTTTTCTTTTATTTTCGTTTTGTATTTTTTTTAAATAAAAATGTTATTTGTATATTAATTTGTTGAATGAAATATTAGTTAAGGGTTTATTTAATGAATTAAATTGTTGAGGGTAGAATTTATAAATTGTAATTTTTATAAAGAGTTAGTCCCAAAAAGTGGTGTTATTAGATGTTATAATTATCATACGTTTTTCGTGGCACCAAAAACTTGGTGTTAACATGTTGCTACTCCCCTCTTACAATAGTTTCTACAAAAAACAGGTTTTATAGTAGTAAGAAGAAGAAGAAGAAGAAGAAGAAGAAGAAGAAAAAAAAAAAAAAAACCTTACTATGTGTAATTAAAGATTACAATAGTTTTTACCGAATATGTTTAACAGTAAATAACAAAAATAAGACTGAAAAAAGAAGTTAAAAAACATAATAATAAAAATAAAAATCAAGATTTATACGAGTTTTCAAATGCACACAAACATGGCATGTTTCACACATGGAAACATAGTACTATTCTAGACTTAGATGACCCGTACACACTACCATATATTAGTAATCCATAATTTCTTTATTCAGCCTATGTGGGATAGGTGTTAGGATAGATGGTTACAAAATAAGCGTCCATAAAAAAAAAGTTAGTAAACTACTATTATTAATTAAATCCTTTTGAGCACATCATAAAAGAAAGATATGTTACTTGGAACTACTGATTAAAGTATAGAAGCAACTAATTGTTGTGTTTGGAGTGCGTTTCATAGAACACGGATAAAGTAAAATTATATGTTGTCATTGTTTTAAAAACCAACTATTGTAAATGTTAGAACGTTGTATTAAAAGAACCACTGATTTTTTTCTTTGAAAGTAAAAAATAAAAAAGATGGTCAAAGTAAAAAAAGTGAAATGTTAAAAAAAAATGTTGAAACAATTAATTACGAGAAATTCTAACTATTAATACACATATGTTTCAAAAGAAAACTATTAATATACATTGAAAAACAGGCTTACTCGGGACGCTTCAAACCCGGTGAGTTGACCCGTTTTTTCGACCCAACCAGTTTGGTTTACCCGGTTTAAATTGACCCATTTTTCGACCAGAACGGTTCAACCGATTGAACTACCTGGGTCGAACCGGATTTCAAAACATTATGTTTAATCTTCAAATCCTTAAACTTTTATTATTTTTCGTTTATAACCCATAAACTTTTTTTATTACTAAAACTATCTGCTACTATAAAATCTCGTTGCTATGCACGGGTACTCGTCTAGTGATTATAAGTGGCAAAATGTGTGGGTGGGGTTAGATCACGGGTCTAAATGGGGTTAGATGTTCCAAGTCTAGATAGGTAATTTAGGACTATGGGTCTAAACGGACCCGTTTCAATGGGTCTTGAGTCAGGTTCACCTATCGGGTTTTCACAAGTTTTCTTTTACATTTAGACCTGTCCTAAACCTGTTAGTTAATTGTTATAGATTTGATTGGAGGTTATATAAACACTCGTATAGACCCCATCTGAAATATTGATAAAAAAAGACTCAACAAACCCCTTTTAAAATACTAACCATCTATGTAAATAATCAATCAATGGGCCTAAAATTGCCACAACAGATTAGCCAGCTTAAACTAACAAAAAAATTAAAAAAAAGTGAATGAACCATCTTATTGAGCCACCCTCATTTTGTACATATCTTGTTACTTATTTTCTCTTTGTTTACATGCTTTTTATTTGACATATAAATGAAAAAGGATTCAAACCACCAACTCGACCAACAACTCGATTTGAGCGAACTGATTGCTAAAATGTGGAACCATATTCATAGATTTGTGTAAGATGTTAATATCTAGAATAAGTTGAACGGAACCATACATGTTCTTAGGACATATAGTGGCTTTTAATGCGTGAACGACAACCCAACCAGGGACGGAACTAGGACTAAATATGACCGGGTGCACACAAAAAATTGAACACTAATACTAGAAACATATTTCAATAGACCGGGTAATTTTAAGATGACTTTAGGGAAAATCGATGTTTTTTTCAAAAATTAACACTACATTGAAAAAATCCATGGGGTGCCCGAGCACCCGCGGGAACCCTGGCTCCATCCCTGAACCGACCATTTTGTAATGAATATCATTATAAGACAATATTCCTGTAATTTTCAATTGCTTACGTACTTTAAATTCATTAACCACTCGTCTTCAAGTCATCAATAAGATGAACACTTGATGAAGTAATAGTAGAGTACTTTGGCTTGATTGATATCGTCGAACGTTTGAGCGTTTGGTTCATAATTATTTCAGCGGAATTTGTCTCTTAAGAGTCAAGACTCACGAATGCGTTTCCACTCAATAGGGATACCCTTGTTCATATGAGTTGAAAACTTTGATATTCATATTTAACGGTGTATAGATTGGTATATCTTTCAAGTAAGTGGTGTTATTAGTTTTATTAGCATACACTTTAGAAAAGTCAAAGATCATTTGAAGATACGGTGAGTAATTGTATAAACTACATAAAACTAAAAATTTGAACCAGTGAGACCCGGCAAAAGAGCACTGACTTCTATATCATTCTCTGGTCTTCAACTCTACTTTCTAACTCGACGTTCTTAGGACAAATAGTGATTTAAATTGCATGAACGACAACTACATTATAATGTTACTCAAAAGATGTAGATCGATGGGAACACCGTGACCACATGCACCACACCACTGAGGTGCCGACCTGACCCTTCCATAAGGACCAAGCCCCAGGCAATGATCTCATGTCCAAGTAACCTAATTAGAGCATCTGTAGTGTGGATTGTGGAATGTGGACCTTTAGATTTAGACATCCTTGAATATTCAAAGTCGATAAGCATCTAAACATGATGATTGGAATAGTAGTTGTTGATCGTCATTGTCGTTATTGTGTATGTGTAAGATCACATTAGAACTAGAATATTTATGGCCGTTCTATATGGATGAAAATAAGATACTTCGATTTGTGTTTTCATTAGTTTTTAAAATATGTTTTCTTTCCTTACCTGGTGAAATTAAAGATTAAACATGTTTTAAAGTAACAAAAAAAAAAAAAAAAAAAAAAAAAAAAAAAAAAGAGTTTATATGCGTTTTCTAATACTTCGAGATGTGCAAGATTTTTTCAACCATGCACATTACGATGCGCTAGAAGACATTATACTATTCTCAACACATTGAGCACACATAAACTTATGTTATATAAGTAACCAACAATTTCTATCTTCACCCAATGTGGGATAGATTGTTAGGATAAAATGTTAGCAAGTATCTTTATTAAAAAATTGTAAGAAATAAAGCATTCAAGAGTGGTTAACAGTTGGTGAAAGAAAAATTTCTTACATGGAAATCAAATTGTTGTTTAGAAACAACTAATTTATAACAAGAAACATAAAGGCAACACCTTTGATAAAAAAAAAAAAAAAAAAAAAAAAAAAAAAAAAAAAGTGTATAAATTGTGAATGTACATATACAGGTTTACATGTAAGTAGGCAACATTCAGATTGTTCTTCGCCTTGTAACATTTACATTCTTGTGGGTTTATGCCCAAGTTTGTAATTGTTCTTCATAGTTAATGTAATTTTTCGCTTCTCCCAAAAAAATTGGTTTTAATGAGATGTGTGTTGGTTGTTGACTGATGAGTTGGTACTAGAAACATTTAGAGATATCCTTTTTGCATACTAATTAACTTGTGTGAAATCAAAGATTAAAATAGTTTCTACCAAAACATGTTTTACGGTGGTAAAAAAAAAAAAAAAAAAAAAAAAAAAAAGATTTAAAAGATTGTTAAGTGTTCATATAAGTTTTCATGCGTTCACCACCCGACTGGGGAGGAGCCCGAAAATTTTGCTCGATTAAGACAATTAAAAGAGATGTCGAACAAACTCGTCCTATTCAGCATTGTAGCTCTTACTTTCGCTTGTCTTTCCTTAGCCTACGAGCCTGCACACATCCAAGATTTCAGTGTAGCTGATACTAACAACTCAAATATTGTATTTTAACAAAAGTGGTCATTTGTACAAATCTTTATGTCAAGTATTTTATAGCTACATGTAAGTATGTAGCATGCACTTAATGTAATGTAACATATTGTGAAGTGAAAGTAAATGTTGTAGCATGCAAGAATCCAGGGCAAGTTCAAACAGAAGATTTCTTCTTCATTGGGCTCCACATCAAACGCTGTAGGATCAAGGGTGACCCAGTCTTTGCGACTCAGCTACCAGGACTAAACACTTTGGGCATCTCAATGGTTTGAGTTGATTATGTACCATGGTGAGTTGGGACTAAATCCTTAATCCTCCTCATACTCACCCAAGAGCCACTGAGATCCTTACAGTTCTTGAAGAGACCCTACATGTCGGATTTGTCATTTCTAACCCCGATAACCTTTTATGACTTTAAGAGCAAGGTACTGCAAAAAGGTGATGTTTTCGTATTTCCGGTAGGACTTGTGCATTTCCAAAGGATATCCTCATTGTGAATTTTTAACTATGATAAACATGTGCATTTTATATATGGTTATGATAAAATATGTCCATTCTATGATAAGTGTATGAATTATTTAAGGGGTTTACGTTGGTTTTAGAGTACCCAATTAAAAGAAAAAAGTTGAGAGTTTATATGAGTCCCCGAATTTCCCAAACCCTTCTTGGTTATTCAACCAATAGGATGAGAGAATACTCGAAGACATACTATTTGTCTCAACACATTTAACAAACATACACTTATGGAATATAACTAATCAACAACTTATATCTTGAGCCTATGTGGGATAGAGTGTTAGAATGAAAGGTTAGAAAATATATTCATTAAAAATGGTAAGAAGGAGGTAATTTAATAGTTCTTAACATTTGATGAAAGAAAGATTTGTATTCGTGTGAACATATGGTTGAAGACGAGGCGCCACATTTTGATACGGTTCGAGGAGTATTATTTGCGATCGATGTGATGGGGTTTTAGGTTGTGACGTGTTGTTAGGTTATTTTTGGGTTTTATATTCATTTTGAAAACACAATCTTTTAGAATCTTCTACCTTTTGCATGCAAACTACGTGATATTTCACCAAAGTTTAGTTTCCTAATTTTCCTATCAAAGGTTTCTTTTAGAATATATTGTTTTACATCACACAATATTGTCTTGTCATGTTCATTTTAATACTCTTCGGCTATGCTTGGGCACGACTATAAAACTTACTAGTTACAACTAGGGGTGAGCATAGTACGGGTTGGTGCAGCTTTTGGTAAAAACGAAACCGCATTTGTAATTACGGTTTCTAAAAAATGTGGATCCACAACCGCGAGGTTTTATTTATTTAGAATAAATATATCATAAAGTTACAAGATAGGTTGAAACATATATACAAAATGTTGTGTATTAGTTTAAAATTAAAAATCTAGACGATAGTAAAATTCAAATGAGATGAAAATTTTAAAGACTTTGATGACAAATTGAAAGAAAAATAAAGCTATATGGCATAAAAACTCAAACATAAATTAACTAATAAAATTTAGTGTGTTTACTTAATAAAATAAAAAAATATTCAAATATGACGGAGTGGTGCGGTGCTGTTATTTCGGTGGAAACCGAAACCGCACCGCAAAATGCGGTTTTTCTATTTTCAAGAACCGCATCGTCGGTTTTTGTTGTGGATTGATTTTTACGGTGTGGGTTTTGCGATTTGCGGTGCGGTTCATGCTCACCCGTAGTTACAACCGACAAATAATATGAGAATTTTTGTGTATTAATATGCTTATAATATTAGTTTATACTCTTTCTGTTTCAAAATAAATGTTCAATTTCAAATTACACAAAATTTGAAAACATCAACTATATTATTCACCGATTAAATAGGGAATTGATTTGCATACTTTCTCTTTTGATTGAGATACTCCAAATACCGTATTATACAGTTGTATCATGCTTACTATCTTGCTTTAATAACTTGTGTGGTGAGTGTGCAAATCACCTCCTAATTAATATCATCTTTACTCACTAATTTTTATTTTGTTTGGTTGAGACACAAAGTGAAAATTTATTTTTAGACAGTTCAAAATTAAAAGATACAAAATTTATTCTAAGACAAAGAAAATATGATTTCAGATGTTTAATCAAACCGAAAAATGGATCAAAAAGATAAAGCGATCACAATAAATGGTGAAAGAAATTTGGTTCCATTGGTTGAGTGTGTAATTCATATATGTAGATGTGGATATAACCACTTTTACAAGGTGCATGGTTTAAGCCTCGGTCTAACCCTTCTTGTCAAATCAAGGATTAGTTCATTACAATCGGTCCAATCATGGTTTATTTTCAAACTTTGACTTTTAAGCATTCAAGGGTTATATGGTTCGGCTTCTTTTTTGCATGGCTGAATGAATTACGTGTTGAGCTGTGATGCGTAATGTACAAGCGGGTAACTCACTTGGTTCCAAACGAGAAATAAGATTTGAAAAATCCTTGTTCTTATAGATATTCTCATGATAAATGTACTTTAAACTTGCACGTGGTTGTGAAAAAGATTTGGGAAAATTGAGCATTGTTTAGTATTGAGTATGAAACTATGGGTTTTGAAATCCTTGAATATTCAAAGTCGATGAGCATCTAAACATGATTATTGACATTTCGTTGTTGGGTATGTGTAAGACCACGTTAGAACGAAAATATATGAACATTAAACTATTAAAATATGTTAATGTCATTAAAGGTTTTGATATGTTTATAAATTATCTAATAAGATTTATGTTGGTTGTTGACTGTTGAGTTAGATTGAACGTGTATTTATTTTGCACGTTGTGTTTTAACCAAAAAAATTAAGATACACTTTTACATTTCAGTTGTTTCTTTATTAGCTTTCACAATTTGTTTTCCTTTATTTGAAATAAAATATTACAATGGTCTCCACCAAAACATGTTTTAAAATACCAAATTGTAATTAAAAAGTTAAAAGTTTATATGAGTTTTCGACAATTGCAAGACCTTTAAGATTTTTTCAACCTTAAAGATGTTGAAATACTTGAAAACATAATACCAATCTCAACACATTTAACACATGTAACCTTATGGTATCTAAGTAAACAACAACTTCTATCTTCAGCCTATGTGGGATAGAGCGTTAGGATTAAAGGTTAAAAAATATTTTCATTAAAAAAATGGTAAGAAAGAGCTAATTTAAGAGTTCTTTACATTTGGTGAAAGAAAGATTTGTTACAGGGAACATCAAAAATTGATAATAATGAGTCTGGGCAAAATTCAATCAATGAAGAAGAGTAGCAAGATCTGTGATATATTGAAAGAAATATTATATACGGTGAATTTGTCATTCAATCAATGGTGTGAGCCAAGTGGACTTGCTTTATTACTCTTTGCCATTGTCATAAATATTTCACCACAATTAACTAAAGATCAAAAAAATAAATTTTCCATTTTGTAAGAGCTTTAATTAAAGGTATGTAAGCTAATTAAAAAACTACCCAACAAAATAATTTTATCAGATGCATTATGCATCATTTAACTTGTCCAACATATTCTTCATCTTAAAATCATAACGCCTACTGGAACAAAACTACAAACCCTTTTAGTGTTTGAGTTTAGTTCAAAAAACTTTCTCCAGTTTTGTTGTATCTATAGTTATACAAAACCAATTCTATTTTTATCTGTTAAAAACAATAAGTTCAAGGTTGTAAAAAAAAACGATTTTCTTATCTAAAATGAAGTTTTTTTGAGACATATGTTATAAGATATTTGAATAGTAACTGTTGCATGTTCTCCTTGTTTAAAGGCAATTAAGTCATTAGGAAGTACACTCCATGCACGTTTTTCCTTTTAGTAGGTTAGTGACTTAGTAGCCGCCAGCCGGGTAGTTAGTATTGCTAGCTAGTATAAATATGTAGCTTTGCATCAGTTTGTTCAAGAAGAAATTAAGAAGAAGAAAAGTTGTTTCTTATCTAATCTTGTTTCTTAATCTTGCTTTCGCGCGTCGTATGTTTGATTGGTTTAGTTGTTACTTTTCATATTAGTACTGTAGTAAAGATATTATATTGACTATCGTTTGCGTCTTGTCAGCTTTAAACTGACTTCAATGGAGTAATTTTACTTCTTAACCTATGTGAAACTAAAGATTAAAATAATTTTCCACCAAAACATGTTTTATAATTACAAAAGATAGTAGACAAAAAAATTTGAAATTCATAGAAAATTACATCCCAAACTGGTAAAGATTATGGAAAGTATTTACATGAAAACACTGTACAATTCCAAGCACAGGTAAACCAAGTAGACTTGGGTATATAACTAACCAACAAGTTCTTTCTTCAATCAATCAGGGATAAAATGTTAAGATAAAAAGTTAAAAAAAATCTTTGTGTCATATAAATGATTTTTATGTACGTGGAATGAAAGAGATATACAATGCAAGAGTAATCAACAATTCGTGAAAGAACTATTTGTTTCATGGAACTCCAAATTGGATAACATGAAAGTATATGTCGTTAGTGCCCTAAAAACGAAAGATTGCAAATGTTTAAAGTATTGAACTAAAACAGCCTGTTAGTTTTTCTATGAACAATGGGTTAGCATTTACTTATCTAAAATCATTCACGAAGAAATTTTATAAATAGCTGAATAAATTATGTTTTTTGGTCATGAAGGTTAAAGGTTTTTTGCATTATGATACCTGTTATGGCCATGGGTTGTTTAGCAAACTCATTATGACTATCACTATACATTTCTAAATGCTCAATTTGTATATACTGTGAATGTACATATTTCGTTCGCAAGTAGCTAAGCTAAGTTTTCTACAAGCATGCTTATAAGATGAGTGCTCAATATGTTGTTATTGCTCTAAAAAGCTGAATTGTTATTCAAGCAGAAATGGATATTCATCTTCAACTCTACTTTCTTAGGACATACAATGGATTAAATACCGTGAACGACAAACTACATATTATCATAAGACAATCTTTTCATTTATTTTTTATTGCTTTCCTAGTTTAAATCTGCTCATTACTTATTTTCTAGTCATCAAGTGTGGCTCCTTTAAAGATTATAGCTCACAAGATAAACAATATTTGTAGGAGGTTATGGCTAGGGCTTTTAAAATCCTAGCCAAATTGCATAAATTTGTTGTTTAAGACTTTAACTCTTTTCGTGACGCGTAGCTTAGTAGGTTCCAAATGAGAAATATGGTTTGCAAAATCCTTAGTCTTTTAGACATTCTCATACTAAATGTACTTTAAACTCGCACGTGGTTATGAAAAAGATTTGAGAATATAGAGAATCGTTTAATATGTAGTATGGACGTATGGCTTTTGAAATCCTTGAATATTCAAAGTAGATAAGTATCTAAACATGATGATTGAAGTAATAGTTTTTGATTGTCACTATCGTTGTTGTATTTGTGTAAGATCAAATTAGAACAAAAATATATACAGCACTATCTAGATGAAAGTAAGATACACCAACTCGTTATGAACTTTCAACTGTGATTAAATATGCTCATTTCATATATGGTTATGATAAGTGTATGAATTATCTAATGAGATTTATGTTGGTTGTTGGCAGTTGAGTTAGATCGTACGTTTATTTACTTTGCATTTTAATCAAAAGACTTGAGATACAATTTTAGAATTCTATTATTTCTTTACTAGCTTTCTAAATTTGTTTTCTCTTCTAACATGGGTGAAATTAAAGATTAAACATGTTTTAGAGTTCCAATTAAAAGAAAAAATAGCTAAGAGTTTATATGAGTTTTCGGGTGAAGCAGATCTTGCAGATTTCTTTTAACCTGAAAGATGTGCAAATATCCGAAAACATAATACTAGTCTCAACAAATTTAGCACACATACGCTTATGGTATATAAGTAACCAA
Source organism: Artemisia argyi (assembly GCA_030686995.1). Taxonomy (NCBI): domain Eukaryota; kingdom Viridiplantae; phylum Streptophyta; class Magnoliopsida; order Asterales; family Asteraceae; genus Artemisia; species Artemisia argyi. The sequence goes on along the minus strand of CM060680.1, from coordinate 20,764,175 downwards.
CAACTTCTATCTTCAGCCTATGTGGGATAGAGTGTTAGGATAAAATGTTACAAAATACTAGTCTTAAAGAAAGAGAGAATTCAAGAGTTATTAACATTTGGTGAAAGAAAGATTTGTTGCATGGAACATCAAAATGAATTCAAGTTCAGAAGCAACTAATTATATGTACATGAAAAGAAAGAAAGAAATCAAAGAATGCTACAGTTAGAGCATGAACCTGTGATTTTACATAAGCATTTATTTATCTGAACTCTATATAAGTTTTGAGTCATAACTAATTCTTGCAATCATAATTTGGGGTTCTTACAAAAGGGAACTACGTAGAAAAACTTACAACCATAGAAAACAAATAAAAAAGCGCAATCTGTCCATTCATTTTACATACTTTCAAGCGGTACGAAATGATATTCACTAGTAATAGTGCATATGACGTTTGGTTCACAGTTGGTCTAATACTGCAAATCTGCAATGTATGCAGCAAAAGTAAACTCAACGTTATAGAGTGAATAACTAGTATGGGCGGAACTAGGAGCCAAGTTTAGGGGTAGCGAAATACGAAAATTTGTTTCAGGGGTCGCGAAATCGCCAAAAAATGGCCAAAAATGGCAAAAAATTCCACTACCGGGTAAAAGTTCAGGGGTAGCGACCGCTACCCCTGAACTACATGTACATCCGCCCCTGTATATATGAGCTCGATGAGGAAGAACATGAGATGTTGACTACTTAATTTCTTCAGGTTCTTAAATTACCTTCATAGAGAAGATGGCATTGCTTGGATTTGCGTTCTTTGTCCTTGGTTAAATTAACAGAATCTAGCCATCTTTAAAAACAAAGATAAAAAAACCAAAGAACATTTAGAGTTAGAGAAAACGTAACTAAAACTTTAAACTTTTAAGCCATTATTATTGCGAAAACATATAAGATATACACTACACTTTAACGAATGACCGACTTTGCATTCACATTGCAGACAATAGCAATAGAGCCAACATGATTCAGATCGATAGTGTTTATGATCATCCATATCCTTTCCTCTTAAGACAAATTTTTGCTTCTCGGGTTTTAGATCAAATTCTTTTGCAGTCACGTGATGATAAAAAGATATTTTTGATACTAATGTTGGTAAAACATAATGAAAAGCAGCATACTAGTGTAGATGTGAAAAAATGGTGGGTCATATAAGTTGGGTAAGGGATGAAAACGGGTTCGTTTTGAATGGGCCAATTTTGGTACGGGTCAAAGCAGGCCTGTTTTGGGACGGGTCAATCAAGTATCTCTTCTTCTCGGTATGGATTCACTTTCTGCACACTCCTAGTTAAGTATGGACTTTAACCCAAACAACCCAACACAGGTGAAACAGACACGAACTATAATTTAACATGGATAAGTATAGTAATATGGTAATTTTATTTTTTTAAGCAGTTGCTCAATTGCAGCTAGGTTCTCTTATCAGCTTATTTTCCCGACCCAACCCAAACACAGGTAAGCAAACCCAATTAATCTGCAAAATAATTGTGTAAACTATACCAAAACCAAACTATAAATTTTTGGCGTGTGTAAAGCACGTTTACAAATACGTACTGAGGGCATCACTGATGTGAAAGACGGTGGACCGCAGATACTTGCACTACTACTTTCTCAGAATGAACGAAATGAATAACCAAGACGGAAATGACTCATTATGAACTATGAAACCGGCTGATAGCAGGTTATTTTCACGTGGTTACCTGCTATGCCGGTCATCTCGTTTTTTTTTTTTTTTTTTAGAGTTATTTACAAATTTGGTTCTTGTGGTTGTTCAATAATTTCGCCAAGCATTCTTTCCCAAAATGTGACAGACGACAAGTTATACAATGAGAGTAGTATAGTACAAACAGCGTAGATTTAACAATATTAACAAAAATTCTCCACCATGCACACAACCTCTACATATAAGGATTCACAAAGCAGCTTATTTCACCATCAAATTATCTCATTTTCTTTGTATTCTGATTAAGACAATTAAAAGAGATGTCGAACAAACTCGTCCTATTCAGCATTGTAGCTCTTACTTTCGCTTGTCTTTTCTTAGCCTACGAGCCTGCACCCATGCAAGATTTCTGTGTAGTTGATGCTAACAACTCAGGTATTGTATTTTAACAAAAGTAGTCATTTGTACAAATCTTTCTGTCAAGTATTTTATAGCTACATGTAAGTATGTAGCATGCACTTAATGTAATGGAACATATTGTGCAGAGCATGCAAGAATCCGGCCAGGGCAAGTTCAAGCAGAAGATTTCTTCTTCAGTGGGCAGTGGGCTCCACATCAAGGTAACACATCAAACGCTGTAGGGTAAAGGGTGATCCCAGTCTTTGCGACTCATTTAGTCCCCAACTCCCCATGGTGCATAATCAACTCGAACCATTGAGATGCCCAAATTAAAGTGTTTAGTCCCCAACTCCCCAAGAGCCATAGATACTAGTCGTAGGGCCGTGTACAATATTCCCTAACTCTATAAGATCCTACTTCACTCCTATGTCGAGCCGTTAGAAATAAGAATTCTAACCACACCGGATAAAAATTACAATTTTTTTCTCTAAACTTTTAACAATCTTTTATAGGGATGAGCATGGGTACCGAAAATACGGTACGGTACCGGACCCGTACCGGTACCGGTTTACTATACCCGGTACGGTACCGGGACTACGAAACAAGCTTGAAAAAAAACCGGTACCGTTCAAAATCGGTACGGGAAAAAAACGGGACTTCCAGGTTTCGGTACCGGAATTAAAAGGTTTTGTTTTTGACTGTCTCATGTAATCTTATGACCGGAAAACATACCCTCATAATTGACAAAACAAAAGGAGTATAAGTTGTCCCAAGTGTAAAGTTGCAAAAAAGTAAAAACGTTGCCAAATTATAAACTATCCCAAGTAGTCTGATATAGTATTGCAATAGAAGGCAGTGCCTGGGTTGCTCGGTTGCTCCGTATAAACTACACCAACATTGCTCCGGTCCAATTTTATACCTTTGAACTTATTATGTGACTATTGCACTAAACAACATTGCAGATAAATGCCGCTCCTATTTGGATAAAATAAATCAAAGAACTCAATGTAAAACTATTGAGAGTAGCTGCAATATTTAAGATGAACTTCACACTGTGTTTCAAACATGTAGAAACCTCAAGTTAAACACTAAAGAACCTCCTGTTCTTCTATCTTTTTGTTTAGAACAATTTGCTGGTTTGTTTTTGCAATTTAATACTAGTAGTTGTACCATATGGATAGTCTGGACGTCGTGTGAGCTATAACTCCTTGCCAAGTTAAGTTCAGGATTGCATCAACATCATTTTAGTAGTTGCATTATATAGCGACGTAAAAACATTTTTATACTAATTATGCATTTGCATTTAACATAATATATATACTAGTATAGTATGAACGCATAGTATTTATAGGATCTCAGATGCTAGTTTATGATTTTAAATCAAACACAAGTTTTCTATGTAAAACGGTTCTTAACTGGTACGGTGCCGGACATACTCTCGGTTCCGGGAACGTTACCGTCATTTGTGGCCGGGAAAAATAGCGGTACCACCAAAACGGTGCCGGTTCGGTACCATTATGGTACCGTGCTCATCCCTTTTATCACAAAATAGTGATGCTTCACTTGAAAGAAAGAAAGAAAAAAACTTACATATAAAACCCTATTTTCTTTCACTCCACCTCCTCATTTTTCCATTTCACTCTCTCTCAACCGCGCCTTTCTCTCATCATCATCATCAACATCTTCTTAAGATTCAAGGTAAGAAATCAATGGGTTAATTCGTTTTCTATACAAATTTGTCCATGTAGTTTATCTAATCGGATTATATATATATATATATATATATATATATATATATATATATATATATATATATAGTGTGAGGTTCTTTTCAGAACCAAATGAATTGCGGGAACTGCGAGAACCAATCTAAGCCATTGAAATATTAGATCAATGGATGAGATGATTTGTGCCATTTGTGTCATAAAAGAAAAGATAAGGAAAGTTTTGGTAAATGAATGAGGGGTAGTATAGGAATTTTATATAACTCCTATTCTGTCCACTAAAATAAAGGATTTGATAATCGGTTCATCCCCATTTTATTTCCCTAAAACCGTTTTTACCCTATAAGTCTGTAAATTCATCTAAGCCTCTCAAACCCTAGCCACCATCCTTATCTCTGCTTATCAAAATACCATCATTCATATCAATTTTCCAGCCAACACCTTATCCCTCAATTGCTAACAATCACTTTTTGACGTTCGATCAGTATGAACTACCTTTCTCATACAAATATCAATTTACATTCCACTTTTCTCAAAAAAAAAGTTAGAGATTGTGCATCCACTATATTCTAGGAGGAATCTTGGAATGGAGATGTTAATCTCAAAGTTTGGTTCCCAGTTTCCCACGTTTGTATGCGCTAGAAACAAAGAACATTGCTTTGTTATGGAGAGATGTACCCATCTAGAGCCCAATAGGCCAATACGTACAACTATTTAATAAAATTGCTATTTGATTTGATCGCACCCGTAACCTTGGATCCGATTGTCATAAAAAAAAACTAGTTTTTGCTCCACTTTGATAAGGTATATGTTCTTTTTTATGTTTGGGTGTCATATTTATATCGTAGTTCATGTTTAGTTGCAAGAATTTAATAGATTTGATGGTAGTATCTAGTATGGGTTTAGCATGTTCATTTTTATATCAATATCGAATATGATTAATTTTTGGCATTCTAACTTATTTTATGTTGATATTATAAAAATCCTTTTATGTTTGATAAAATCAATTTTTTTATGTGTAATAGGTGTTGGACATTTAAGTTATTTTGTTGTGTCAATGAAAATGAGAACACATTACAGTGCATATGTACACGATTTAAGGTTTAAATTCTTGCTTTGATATTGTAAATCCCTCCATTTATCTATACTTTTGTTACGTAATAAGTTGATTATTTAATTTTGGCCTTGCTTTATTTTTCATAGTATAGTCTAATCTGTATATAAATTGTTTATCATGTGACTTTGATCTCATTTCGACATCAGAGTTTGATCAGGAGCTTATGTGCATATGTACATCAAGAAATGGATACATGTAAAATGGCCGGTGTCATACTCGTCAAGTTATTTAATGTGTGAATAGGTTTAGATACATGGAAATGGATGAATTATGAATAGGATGTGTTTGTGTCAACGAAACAAACAATAGTGGGATGAGTCCACTAATGATATTTAGTCTTTATAACTTATTGGAAAACTTGTAAATGAACGAGTGTGGTTACTGAGTGCATATGTGTTTTTTTTGTTTGTTTTTTTTTATTTTATTTATTTATTTATTGTTTGCTTGTTTGTTTTTTTAAGTGTAGTTCTTGAAATGCATATATGTTTTATGGCTCATACAAAATCAATAAAAGGAGTATGCATATGTGTTATTGAGAGTGCATATGTGTTTTTATTGTTTATGGTGAATTTGATGCATTCTGTGCATATGTGTTTTTATAGTTTAGGAGTTTAAATGTATTGTAAATGCATATATGTTTTTAGTTATGATATAAGGATGTTTTGTGTTTAGTTCTTATTTATAGGTGCACTTGTGTTTTTCTTTTTAAGGCTGTACTAATTTTATGCTAATTTCTTGTGAACAGGTCATAAAAACATTGTGCATATGTGTTTTGTTAGATGTTATGATTAAATAATTCGTTTATTAATTGGTTGTGGTTACAGGTGCGAGTATGATGAGCGATGTCAAGAGTGCACATATGTTTTGTATATACTATCTAGCGAGAAAATAGTTATGATAAAGAATGAAAGAGTAAAGACACAAGCGCATGAAGTTGCGAAAAGATTAGCAGAGACGGCTACATATCAACGAAACTTTCATTTATTCTCTACTTTTAGAATTTTGTATTTGAGTTGTATATGACATGTTTTTTAATTTTGTGTATAATGTTTTTGTTTTGAAATGTATACGATACATGTAAAATATTTATGTTCGTCATTCAATGTACTTGTGTAAATACTTTCGGCCAAAACACATTATAGGTATAAGCAATTAGACAATAAAAATATATATAAATTGAACTTATATGAAAAAACACATATGCACCTTAACTTTTGAAATCATGCATGCTGGAAAAGTAAATATTTCAAAAAAAAAAAAAAAAAAAAAAAAAAAAAAAACCCAAAAATTTAAGACCTATAAAAACGTTTTTTATTAAAAAAATTCAAAAAAAAAGTAAAAAAATTATAACTTTACCATTATACCCTTTTAAATTAAATAATAAAAATTAATATCCAAAAAAATATGATTGGTTAATAATGGTTCTCACAGTTCTCGCAATTTATTTGGTTCTGAAAAGAACCTCACCCTATATATATATATATATATATATATATATATATATATATATATATATATATAGTTTGTGAGCGATTTGTTAGTCTCGCTTATTTGATAATTTTTATTTATTATATATCTGTGTGTATTAATTGTACTAGAAGGGTACCCGCGCAATGCGGCGGCGGGTACCGGGTGACTGTTTGTGGCGAGCAAATATTTTTCATTTTAAATCTTTCTTATTTAGTATTGTCTCAAATACATTAAAATGTAGTAGATATATGTTTTTTAAAAGTAGAACATTTAAATTATTAATAGTGTAATGTGTGCTTAGAAGCTGAGATGAAACTGTGTTAGTTTGTGGGTTAATTTGTAGGCCTTATATATATAAAATATGCATTAAAAGGTAGTTAATTGGGCTGTTATATCACATTGATTAAATAGACTATTGCAAGTTAATGAGGTTCATAAATATTAGTGGCTCTTACAATTAAAGAGATTAAACATGTAACTTAACTCCTATTCATATATATATGTGTTAGTTTGAAATCCTTCCAATTAAAGAAATGTTTTTGGTCTTATCTTTTTAAGACTTCCTTTTTAGGAAAGGCCTAAATGCATTATAATGTAGTTAAGATAATATAAAAGCAGGAAGGAACCCCTCTCATCCGTGATCGATAATTATGGTAATCCGGCCTCCTCATTATCACTCGGTAGTGTTTATTATTATTATTATTGACTACTAACAATAGTTTGTTTGATTTTATTGAATTTGGTGGTACCATCAGTCTACAGAAGTAGACTACAGTTTGCTTCATGATTGGGTACGTATGACATTTTTTATTCTTATTTCCCTGTTTCCATTAGCTATTATATCCATTCATATGTATATATATATATATATATATATATATATATATATATATATATATATATATATATATATATATATATATATATATATGGTGGCAGGGTGTTTTATTGCCTCGTCTAAAGATGGAGCTTAAAAAAGAGGCCCAAAGCTTGATTCAAAGTGGTGTTACACCTCAATTAATCTCTAAAGTTTTCGAAAATGTTCGTGATAAGGTACATACAAATCTGTATTTATTATTTTTATTTTTATTACTTAACATCCACTAGCATAATCATCATATGATTGTAAAGCTCCTAATAAATTATGGTATAGGTCGTTTACAGGATCGACAATTTAGCTGTAAGTATGAATGGTTTTGACATGAAAACTGTACTATCCAAATATTATGCCACACAACTTTCGACAAAGCTGTTTGAATCTTCTCGGAGACATATAGCAAACATTGTTGTTGCTGCTGTCTATGCTTCAGGATATGATTATGAGTGTGCTGGTCCTTATGAGAATAATATAGATGATTTTGAAGATGGGTTCAACCTGATTGGAATAAAAAAGGTACATGCCTGTCTAAACAAGTCTTGGTTTTCCACACTTCTCCTCTCGGTTTTATTTATTTTTAATTTTTCTAAATATATATAAGAATTTGCGTGATTCGTATGCTTGCATATTTTGTTGAGAAATTCTTTGATTTTTTATGGTGAGTTTGATATAAAGGACTCTAAAAATATTAAGATATGATTGTATGATGTTAAATTTGATATAAAGTACTGTAAAACTTGTATATATATTAGAGGCATATGATTAATCGTATAATGTTTTGAGATAATTGTTGTCAAAGATTGAAGAGTTACGTTGGAAAACAAATGGTTTTTGTGTTTGCAAAAAGACTTAGCTTGTATATCGCCCCTCACTCATAAACAACAAACATCACCTTAGATTGTTAACAATACAAGCAATAGAGCTGTTATGAAAATGCAATGTTTTTTTGATTATTTAATTCATATGCATCATTTAAGTGTTCTTTTCTCTAGGTTTTGGGTGGTTGTGTGGATGACTCCTTTTCTGTAGAAGGTGTCGGCATCATGTTTAAACCACATGTTGATGGTTCTGAGAATCTGGATGTGGTTGACAATCTAGAGATCCTGATCTTAAACATCAAGCCTGATCAAAATTCTCAAATAAAGGATATGAGGTAGATATAGTTTTTATCAATTTGTCTTGCTTATTAGATTTCTTCATGGGATTTTGACACTATATTCCTTTGTATTAACAGCGTTGAGGTAAACCTAATTGATATACTGAAGAATCCTGTGAAGAGGGGTCTCGACGTCGTTTTGACAAGTCAAGCTATTGATGGGGATTCAAAAAAGGTGGTTAACATCGATTCTTTCATGCCAATGGAACCCGTTTCTTATATTTTAACTTTTTTTTTTTTTTTTTTTTTTTTTTTTTTTTTTTTTTTTTTATCATCAGGAATTGGCAAAGCGATGCATATATTTTGCAGATCTAGTTTCTGAAGATGATCTAAATCGTCTTGCAGAAGCAACAGATGCAACTTGTGCTAAAAGGATATCATCCAACCATAACTATCCACAAAGAACAGTAATCCTCTTCTACTTTGACCACCTCTCTTCAAATAAAACTATATGTTTATTGATATCCTGTTATTTTATTTATTTTTTTTTTTTTTTTTTTTTTTTTTTTTTTTTTTTTATGTTTAACTTATCTGAAATATTTAATGTACTTTAAATTCTTGGAAAAGCATATTGGGACTTGCAAGAGTTTTCAGCAAAAGATATTTGGAAATGAAGTGTTTGGCATATTTAGTGGATGTTCTAGAGGCAACACAGCCACTATTGTTCTTTATGGAAATGACCAGGTTCTTCCCCATAAACTATTTGATCCCGGAAGTACAAAAGATTTTAGCTTTAAAACCAAAATAATGTTGAATTTATATTGATTATGTAATCTTGATTTTATAATAGTTCATTGAAGAAAAAGGGATGTATGAAGCAGAGTTGTATGTACGTGATCTGATCCCGGAAGTGAGGAGTGTCATGAATGAATATAAATTAGTTGATGGTGGTTATAATTTATATGTATGTTTTCTGTACTTATTAGAAAGTGATCACAAACTCGCTATGTTTATGGTTTAATGATTCTTTTCATTATTATTATTACTAGTTATAATGCCCGCGCACGCGCGGGTTTTTTTCTAATATTTTAAATAAATTATTTTTTTAATTCAAGATTTCATAATTTTGTAATCTAATATTGCTACAGGAGGTGTTTGGCACTGACTCCTTTCCATTCTAGCAACAGGTATGAAATAATCATCATCCTACAGGTTGTAGTTGATATGTACTAAAGTGAAATTATGTAATTCATATGTATAAAAATGCAGCTAGTACATGTACAATATCATTTGCTATCTTTTGTCACCACATCTTAATTCTTAACTATCAATTTGTACTTGCAGCAGGGCAATATAGCCAATAACTTTCAAGCATAAATTGCACTCATGCAATTTTCATATTGAAAAGATGACTAAGCAGTAGATATGGCAAGTTTGACCCATCTATATACAAACTCATACCAAAAAACTACCCATTTTGGGCTCAGAAACATGAGAGCCATCAAGCAACATTGGCAACAACATTAACATTCTTCGCAAGAAGAGTCACAAAACCATAACATGAGAATATACTATAAACTCAAACCAAAGAGATACTACGAAACATAAACCTCATTCCAACAATGAATTTACTAACTTGACCTTATGTGGTAGATAAAAGAGAAGGTATTTGTAGTTACCATCGGCATAAAATCGACTCATATTTTTCGGGAACATTATTACCGTTAAACACTAAAATTCACCCAGAAATTAGATTCAGTTTTCACATACTTCACATTCTAGGATTTATCTGCTCCACTAAAATCCAGTTGACCATTATCACAATCTAATTAATCCTAAGCCTAAGCTTCCAATTTCAGTATATCAATTTCAAAATCCATGTTCAAAATCAAGCCCAAACTCCACAAGCACTATAAAAATCATTAGTGTATTTTTAAAGTTTTACCTCAGAATACTTTAGTTCCATTGTGCCATCCTTTACATATCAATAATTATTAAAAGAAAATACCATCTTGTTGATCATCTGGCAGTACCGGTAACTCCTCATATAAGTAGGCCCACTACTTAATTAATGAGCGAGTGACACCAGCCGGGTCACTTCCACGCACCAGGGGTGTAGCCTTTGAAAAAATGGTGGTTCAACAATGATAGACTAAGTGATTATTAAATAGCATTTGGGATTTCTTACACTATAGGAGTTCTTACTTTTTGATATTGAAATAAGCAGAAACTGCAAGGCCATAAGCAATGCTAGGAACATCCCAGTGAGTACTTACTATAATGGGAAGGGACACGTGTATTAGAAGATTGCAGAGTAATAACTTCCTGGTATTATCTAATTGTCATCTGGTGCTTTAATAATACAATTCGAGAAACTTAGAAATAGGCTTATACATGTATAAAGATCAAAGGTATATACCTATTAATGTCAAGGGCATAGGCTCCACCTTGAGGCTGATCATCAATCACGATTTCTTGTGACATGAACTTTGTTTTATATGCAGTCGAAGTTGATGAGCGTCTCGCTTACCAACGGCTTTTGTTGCTTCAATACATACATTAATATATACACTAACAAAAAGATTAACAAACCTGGAAAATTATTTAATAAAAGCTATTCTATTTAGTTAGTTCATACCACCATCAAATGCGAGCAAATTGATGTCCACTGTTTTCATATCACATATCACGTCATTATCAAAAGACTATTTAGAAGCTTATATTTATGATACATAACCCATGTATGCCCATAAGCAAGCCTAACTACTATGTTAATTTTGCCACTGTTTGTTGAAGATAATCCGTCCATATTAAATACTATAAAAATCCAAATAAATTTAGGATACCCTATAAAAAAACACTAACATGTTACAGAAGTCCAAGAGAATGGCCAGCAGGAATTACCGAAGTATGAAACTTTTGCTTTCACCTTCTTCCTCTGTTCCAATAAGCAAAGAAAATTCATCAAAAATCATGTCTTAATTTACCATCATGTCTATAAAAAAAATGAACTAAAAAGACATGTATAGGTAATTACCTGCAATACATTTGTCACACTTCTTTATCCATTCACTGAATCATGCAAAGAATGAGGTTTATGTTTGCACAACTTTTGCCCCATTTTCTTTATAACTAAATTCTAAGAATTTCATCATTTACTCGTTAGAGATAAAATCCAAGCCTAATCGACCTATTCATGATGATAAGTAACTGAGTAAAATCTTCCGCGTTCGATTTCGTCACAATAACAGAACTACTCTAGAAAGTTCACATTAACCCAAAATTTTGGTTCTCCAAAACCTAAATGACAATATCCTTTAGTATCTGGTGCTTACTTACACTTTAAGAAACAATGCATGAAAAATCATTTGCTATAATCCTATTAAGCATTCAAAGGATCACATGAACTGCTATAATTTCAATCCCGTATCCCACAAACAAAACATAGCAATCAAACAATAAGGCCACATACATTTTTTTTAGACCGGATGTTTAGATGGAATGTTTAAATGAAACACATGACAAATATCAATAACTTGCTAACAAACTAATTTGAAACATATCATTTGCTATAATCCTATTAAGCATTCAAAGGATCACATGAACTGCTATAATTTCAATCCCGTATCCCACAAACAAAACATAGTAATCAAACAATAAGGCCACATACGTTTTTTTTAGACCGGATGTTTAGATGGAATGTTTAAATGAAACACGTGACAAATATCAATAACTTGCTAACAAACTAATTTGAGTTATTCAAAAACTACTCACCATTTGCGCAGATATACCTTTGGTATCGAGGCGTCCAACTTAATTGCTTTGTTTGCATCATAAACAGCCTCTGCAATAATACAATTGTAATACCTCAACCTAGCCGGAGCGACACAAAACCGTGTCAATACTGTTGTCCCCGGATTAAGTAGACCAAACAAACAATCCCAGCAATAAGTAACGGTGTGAATTAATAAAATGGTATATTGATGAAAATAAGCTTCTAGTGAAAATCGTGATCCTACTCGTTGTCTCACAAAATCGGATAGAGGTCGTAAGATCCTACCACAATGAAGCTTTTATATGTAGTATAGTCATATAGATATAAAGCCCACACACGGAATTTTGACATAAAATTTAAATTACGTTTTAATACTACATGTTTTGAATTTAATTTACTTCGTATTACATATAGTTACATTGTATATAATCATATATTTTTTCGTATCATGTTATAATGCAACATGGGCTCAATACACCTAGCCACATCCCCGATTTACTACTACTCACCATTTGCCAAAAACATCTACCTCGTGCTCCGATGTCCAAAACCACTTGATCCGTTCAGATGTTGTCGTGAAAAAAAATACTACACTTGAAGCTCAAAAAATGATCGTGGCAATCTAGTTTAGACAAAAACTAAAAGGTATAACTCTTAGTCAAGATTGATCACATTACACATGTACATGTTATGATATAGTAGTAGATTAACAACTTGTCATAATTCTGATTACAATGGTCTAACAACTAAAATATTATCTATGAAAATGTAAAAAAAAAAGTACTTTATATAACTAAAATAGCCTGAGTTTGGACATACGTTCAATTCAAAAATATTTGTGTGTATGTTTGTGTGTATATGTGTGTGTTATAGTCTCGTGCATACATGGATTTTGAGTATAAAGATTAATTTAATTTATCTCAATAACATGTGTGTTTACTCGTAAGCACTTATCAACATCATTGGTTTTATTAATTTGCATTTCGAGTAAGTGATAAAAAATTATATAGATGAAGTACTCGTGTACACACTATCTATATGTAACTAATCATAAACCTCGTGTCATGAATGACTTAAGTGGATTGAAAACTTTTGCATCTGACATTGCATAAATAGTTATTTGTATATTCTACAATTGCAAGTATTTGTATCATTCCATCCAAAGGTATTTAAGTTTTTAGCTCACATTAGCTATATATGCATGTATAATGAAAGAACATAAGGATAGACATGCTATCAATTTATAGCACAATAAAGGAAGTGCCAAATGATATTAAGCTTAACAGATAGTTAACGACGGAACTGTATACATCCTTAGGACATGACAACTGGTGTCGATGCCAATGTTGCAATCACATCCAACGCTAGCATTAGCTTCCTGAGACAGCCTTGTCACTTCGGCAATGGTGTCAAGAGTCAGTGTCACCACTAAACCTCCAACTTGTTACATTCCTTGAAGCAAGAATGTTTTCAACAACCTCAACTAAATGCAATTTTTGAAGATTGAAATGCGAAAAAAAAAAAAAAAAAAAAAAAAAAAAAAAAAAAAAAAAAAAAAAAAAAAAAGTCAGATACGTATATAATAAGTTGTGGTGCTCGAAGATGAATTTCTAAAAGTAGTACTTATCCTACAGTTACTACATCAGTCCGGAAAACACAACTCCTTGGTAAGAAGCACTATCACCATAGTTTGAATGACTAAATGCATACAACCTCCAAAACTTGTTTCATTCAGATATTTTACATTATGATATTACAACTGAATATTTGGGAGCTTTTACCTGTCGGAACTGATCCATAGATATCGGATTGCCATGTAAGGAAATGATCAAATCTTAGGCGGATAAACAATCTTCCAAACACACCCATAATGCAAAAAGTACTAAACTTTAGGCTAGTTCTTAGCAATTCCACATTTGGTTTTGGCTAAATGAGAAAATATTTAGACTTATTTCTGTTAAATATTTTAAAAAGAAAAATAATAGTAATTCAATTATTACTTGATTAAGACGGATTTAGTTTTTCAAATATCAATTTTGTCACATGAAAATTGAACTATTGGATTGACCAATAAATGAGATTAGACATTTAATTAATCAAAATTAGCTCAGATATAGATAAATGTAAAAAAATAATATAAAAAATAGATGTTTAAAATGACTTTCACATATAATCAATACAATTAGCAGCAACTAAACTAAATCTAAATCAAGTTTAAAACTTGTGCGCGCACGAGATTTATATCTAAAACACCAATTGAAACTACATGTGACGGAATTTAAGCAAATAATACAAAAAATGTATACAAATGATCATCAATTAAACTTTATGAAATTAAAAGAACCATAAATAGAAGTGTCATGTAGCAATTGACCAAATTAGCATCTTAATATAAATTACCTGTTGTTCCACTTCCTTGGCATGAAGAGTATATTCAGAGCCACCACCCCACAGACATCCTTTTTCTTGGTAAACTAATCAAGAATAAATGTCTAACAAAATGACAGATAAATTTTATCTTTGGTTTGATGTTACCTGATTTGCAACTTTCTTGAGTTCTGATGACAACTTGGTTTTTAAAATTGCTTGAATCTTGATCATTAATCAATTACAAATGTCAACGGATAAACTATAGAGGTGACAAAATGTGGCTGGGATGGGTGACGGGTCAGAATGGGTCAAGTCGAGTAAGCCTACCCAAACATGTGCCCACTGGGCACATTTTAGCGAAACCCAAAATGCGTTAGTGTTAAAATCTACCTCCTTCAACCATATTTTTGGAGTTTACCGTTTGAAGTCATTGTCTATAAACTTAACTTTCGAAGTTTGCCCATTCGACCCATTTAAAAGTTGGGTCAAAATCTCCATCTCAAGAAAAGAATGTATAGCATAAACGTATTTTGTCAAACCTGGTTAACGCTGGCTCGACCAAGGCAATCAATGCAATTGGATCGAATTATTCCATTCTGCTCAGCTATCAACTCTCCTTCTGAGGTTTGGAAGAAGAATCTGCTCAACTGGAACAGTGAATACTATAAATGATATAATGAAAAAACCATCATAGCTCTAATTACGGAGACTATTTCATAGTATAAAAAGTTTCAAACTTTCAAAATTTGAGCCACCACAGCATTGATGGAAGTAAAATGAGACAAATATGAATAGTTAAAACTTAAAAGTGTCATAAGAATTGCAATCTGCTTACCCCTGCAGTCTCCCAGCAGATAAAACTTACAAAATCTATTCATTATCGTATATACTTGAACGTGAATGAAATTTCACCTAAAGTCTGGTAGTTTTTCCAGATTTGTGGCATATGCTAGGCAGCTAGGTTAGAAAGGCTCTCATTACCATGCTGCACATAATAATTACAAATTACGATTACTGTAATTGTGGAGAACAGGATACCCGATATGATGCAATCACGTTATAATGCTTTTGGTAAACTTTTACCTTATCAGTCAAGTCAACAACAATAGCATTATCCAACTAAAGGGTAACTTGTTCTTTTGGTAAACAATAGTATTATAATGCTTTTGGTTAAGCGACAAGATAACATGAAATCAAGTATCGAAAAACCCATGATCTAAAGCAAGAGACCTATACGCATATATAAAAATAGAGTTATGACTTAATGAACCTATTGCCTGCCCTCACAAAATTTTATTCGTCATTCTAGGATTGCTGCATAAAAGATGTAGTCTGCACATGGAGAGATGATCCAAAATCCAAATAGTGAATTGTGAGAATAACTTGGACAAAGATGCAAGTATTAAACAGTTAAGCATACAATATACTCCCATACAACTCATAAGAACTCCCACCATTTTAACACCTATTACAACAGAATTAGCAAATGGGGTGAACTTTTGTTATTCTAACCTGATATCACATTGATCAATAACTACATTGAAACACTCCCTTAAGGCAACACACAACCCCTACATCTATAAAACTATACCACATTATATAAACCAACTTATATTGAACTATTTCAATCCAAAGAACCAATTTTCTCCATCATTTCATCCCAAAACCATCCCAACTTCCACTCCAAGAAGCAGTTTCAAGATAAATCAACATAAAAACTCAGAAACACTTAAAAGATCGCCTCCCTCTAAACCCGGTTAACAAAATCTAAGTAGTCTCTTCCATAATAGACTTTTAGAGATGTCTTAGGATTAATTGACTTTATATGAACAACATAGAAAGGGCGAAAGCACCAGCCACCCAAAATGACCTTAAATACTTAGCACCCGCAATCATACCCCCCCTTCCCCCCATATCCAATGCTAAAATGCGCACAACAGCAAGATTACTTGGTACATCGCCTCTTAAGATCCTCTGAGCCAGCCCTTCAACAACTGCGGTTTTTCCCACACCAGGTTCACCAATTAAGATTGGGTTGTTCTTATCCTTCTAGATAGGATCCTAACGAATCTTCTAATTTTCTCATCTCACCCAATCACATGGTCTAGCTTGCCAGCTTGTTCCACAAGATCAACACCGTAGGTCTTGAGCGCTTGGAAATTGGTATCTCTAGAAGCACTCTGCACTTTCCCTTATTTCCCTCAACTTTTCAACCTCATTTTTCACACGAGACACACTAACACCCGCTTCTTTCATAACTGGGAGTCTTGTAACAGAAACAAAATTAACCGATCAACCGCCAAATGCATATCAGCAGACTTCTTCTGCAATTTCTGAGCGTTAGGATCATGTTTATCAAAGATATGCGTGCGGTAATGTGTTTAGGAGCAGGGGACTGGGAAGGGTGTTTCTTTAAGGCTTGATTGAAGACCCTTTCGGCTGAATTCCCAGCCTCGGAACCACCCGCATTGCTTACTGCTTGTCTGAATATGTCGTTAGGGTCAGAGATTGGGTAATAAATTTCTACGTTCTTTCAAGAGTCAAACAACTTCTTAGTGAGTTTAAATCTTTCGATAGCTTCTTCACATTGCTTCAGCAATGAAGTTGCTCCAAATCATATGTACTCAAAGAATGGTTAATCAAAGATGAACAGGTCTACGCAATCATTATAATCTAAATTCTAGAAGCAAATAATGAATCACTTCAATTTACCATTAAATAGTCCGAATCAAATGTTTAGACGTGATTTGGTTTGTTTTTGTTTAAAATAACCTGTCTTGGTTCTTAAATAGCCAACGTTTGAATTGCCGCTCCTTCCACGGACCATAGCACAAGAGTAGCTACAACTTCACCCCATTCCTACGCCTTCAACGTTAATGGCTTATCGTTAAACTCATTAAGATATAAACTATGTGTTCAAGAAATATTTTAATCCTCACTTTGATAGTAATGGAATTACCTGAAATACAACATTATACTTTATCAAATATAAAATTTGAATCAGAAAAAGCACCGTATAAACACAAATAGATGTACATAAATAGCTTATCAGGAGATTAAAATAAAAGTTTTTTTATTTTGGAACCGTTAAGATGAAGAAACTTGGTTTGACGAAAACAGTTGACCAGACCTCCATGATACATCATATTAATCGGATTGTCAAAATAATAAAGAATACCTTATAAATCTCAAGAACACCAACTTAATGAACAATCACAGCCAAATGATATCTAGTAGTTGATTAAGATAATAAAGGTGAACGATTCTTAGTGGATTTATGTGTTTCCACACTGATTTAGTAAAACGGATTGTAACAAATGTAGTTTAAGCTTTTGAGTAAAAAATATGAATTTTAAACCAGAAAGTGTTTCGGGTTAACCAGACCTCATTCAAAATTCACCTTTTTGACCCATTACTCAAACTACCCTTACTAAACACTCTGAATATTATATGTAACACACTTGATCCAAAGACTAAAGTAGTGTACACCAAGTATCCTGACAAGGAGTATTTCAAGTCCAAGAATTTTGGCCACTATAGTTATGGTAAGAGAGCTACCATACGCAGAGACTTTTAGCGACAATTCAAATCTTACAATTCCAAAGTCAGGTCAAAGCACTATAAAAAACGTATCTGGGTCGGTCAAATTTGTGGCGGTCTTAATCACTGGGTGACCAGTGGTGGTGCAGCCATTTGTGGATACCGTAGACACACTTGTAGCAGCTTGGCTTCCTGTATTAGAAGGCCAAGGTGTCTCCAACGTTCTATTGGTGACTATGGTTTCGCAGGAAAGCTGGCCCGTACTTGGTTTAAGTCGGTTGATGAGTTACCCATGAATGTTGGAGACCGACGTTATGACCCATTGTACCCACTAAGACCACATAAAATTGTTATCTATGTTATCTTTTCGTTCTAGTTTAACATGATAATCTTATTGAGTCTAAGATTTTGATTATTTAATGTTCCATGTTAGAAATACAGTATAAAAGATGTTATAATTTATAACCTTTTTTTACCATGGAAATACCAACCTTCATGAGACAGTTTCTACCTTGCTCCCACTCTTTTCCACACCATTGTCTCCTATAGCTTCTTGTTGTTATGCCAATTTCCATCTTGTGATTTCCTATTCGGCGTCAGTAGTGCCCATCATTTGACTAAACACTTTGGGCATCTCAATGGTTTGAGTTGATTATGTACCATGGTGAGTTGGGACTAAATCCTTAATCCTCCTCATACTCACCCAAGAGCCACTGAGATCCTTACAGTTCTTGAAGAGACCCTACATGTCGGATTTGTCATTTCTAACCCCGATAACCTTTTATGACTTTAAGAGCAAGGTACTGCAAAAAGGTGATGTTTTCGTATTTCCGGTAGGACTTGTGCATTTCCAAAGGATATCCTCATTGTGAATTTTTAACTATGATAAACATGTGCATTTTATATATGGTTATGATAAAATATGTCCATTCTATGATAAGTGTATGAATTATTTAAGGGGTTTACGTTGGTTTTAGAGTACCCAATTAAAAGAAAAAAGTTGAGAGTTTATATGAGTCCCCGAATTTCCCAAACCCTTCTTGGTTATTCAACCAATAGGATGAGAGAATACTCGAAGACATACTATTTGTCTCAACACATTTAACAAACATACACTTATGGAATATAACTAATCAACAACTTATATCTTGAGCCTATGTGGGATAGAGTGTTAGAATGAAAGGTTAGAAAATATATTCATTAAAAATGGTAAGAAGGAGGTAATTTAATAGTTCTTAACATTTGATGAAAGAAAGATTTGTATTCGTGTGAACATATGGTTGAAGACGAGGCGCCACATTTTGATACGGTTCGAGGAGTATTATTTGCGATCGATGTGATGGGGTTTTAGGTTGTGACGTGTTGTTAGGTTATTTTTGGGTTTTATATTCATTTTGAAAACACAATCTTTTAGAATCTTCTACCTTTTGCATGCAAACTACGTGATATTTCACCAAAGTTTAGTTTCCTAATTTTCCTATCAAAGGTTTCTTTTAGAATATATTGTTTTACATCACACAATATTGTCTTGTCATGTTCATTTTAATACTCTTCGGCTATGCTTGGGCACGACTATAAAACTTACTAGTTACAACTAGGGGTGAGCATAGTACGGGTTGGTGCAGCTTTTGGTAAAAACGAAACCGCATTTGTAATTACGGTTTCTAAAAAATGTGGATCCACAACCGCGAGGTTTTATTTATTTAGAATAAATATATCATAAAGTTACAAGATAGGTTGAAACATATATACAAAATGTTGTGTATTAGTTTAAAATTAAAAATCTAGACGATAGTAAAATTCAAATGAGATGAAAATTTTAAAGACTTTGATGACAAATTGAAAGAAAAATAAAGCTATATGGCATAAAAACTCAAACATAAATTAACTAATAAAATTTAGTGTGTTTACTTAATAAAATAAAAAAATATTCAAATATGACGGAGTGGTGCGGTGCTGTTATTTCGGTGGAAACCGAAACCGCACCGCAAAATGCGGTTTTTCTATTTTCAAGAACCGCATCGTCGGTTTTTGTTGTGGATTGATTTTTACGGTGTGGGTTTTGCGATTTGCGGTGCGGTTCATGCTCACCCGTAGTTACAACCGACAAATAATATGAGAATTTTTGTGTATTAATATGCTTATAATATTAGTTTATACTCTTTCTGTTTCAAAATAAATGTTCAATTTCAAATTACACAAAATTTGAAAACATCAACTATATTATTCACCGATTAAATAGGGAATTGATTTGCATACTTTCTCTTTTGATTGAGATACTCCAAATACCGTATTATACAGTTGTATCATGCTTACTATCTTGCTTTAATAACTTGTGTGGTGAGTGTGCAAATCACCTCCTAATTAATATCATCTTTACTCACTAATTTTTATTTTGTTTGGTTGAGACACAAAGTGAAAATTTATTTTTAGACAGTTCAAAATTAAAAGATACAAAATTTATTCTAAGACAAAGAAAATATGATTTCAGATGTTTAATCAAACCGAAAAATGGATCAAAAAGATAAAGCGATCACAATAAATGGTGAAAGAAATTTGGTTCCATTGGTTGAGTGTGTAATTCATATATGTAGATGTGGATATAACCACTTTTACAAGGTGCATGGTTTAAGCCTCGGTCTAACCCTTCTTGTCAAATCAAGGATTAGTTCATTACAATCGGTCCAATCATGGTTTATTTTCAAACTTTGACTTTTAAGCATTCAAGGGTTATATGGTTCGGCTTCTTTTTTGCATGGCTGAATGAATTACGTGTTGAGCTGTGATGCGTAATGTACAAGCGGGTAACTCACTTGGTTCCAAACGAGAAATAAGATTTGAAAAATCCTTGTTCTTATAGATATTCTCATGATAAATGTACTTTAAACTTGCACGTGGTTGTGAAAAAGATTTGGGAAAATTGAGCATTGTTTAGTATTGAGTATGAAACTATGGGTTTTGAAATCCTTGAATATTCAAAGTCGATGAGCATCTAAACATGATTATTGACATTTCGTTGTTGGGTATGTGTAAGACCACGTTAGAACGAAAATATATGAACATTAAACTATTAAAATATGTTAATGTCATTAAAGGTTTTGATATGTTTATAAATTATCTAATAAGATTTATGTTGGTTGTTGACTGTTGAGTTAGATTGAACGTGTATTTATTTTGCACGTTGTGTTTTAACCAAAAAAATTAAGATACACTTTTACATTTCAGTTGTTTCTTTATTAGCTTTCACAATTTGTTTTCCTTTATTTGAAATAAAATATTACAATGGTCTCCACCAAAACATGTTTTAAAATACCAAATTGTAATTAAAAAGTTAAA
The DNA here is from genome assembly GCA_030686995.1 of Artemisia argyi. NCBI lineage: Eukaryota > Viridiplantae > Streptophyta > Magnoliopsida > Asterales > Asteraceae > Artemisia > Artemisia argyi. The sequence goes on along the minus strand of CM060680.1, from coordinate 20,742,781 downwards.
AGTTTATATGAGTTTTCGACAATTGCAAGACCTTTAAGATTTTTTCAACCTTAAAGATGTTGAAATACTTGAAAACATAATACCAATCTCAACACATTTAACACATGTAACCTTATGGTATCTAAGTAAACAACAACTTCTATCTTCAGCCTATGTGGGATAGAGCGTTAGGATTAAAGGTTAAAAAATATTTTCATTAAAAAAATGGTAAGAAAGAGCTAATTTAAGAGTTCTTTACATTTGGTGAAAGAAAGATTTGTTACAGGGAACATCAAAAATTGATAATAATGAGTCTGGGCAAAATTCAATCAATGAAGAAGAGTAGCAAGATCTGTGATATATTGAAAGAAATATTATATACGGTGAATTTGTCATTCAATCAATGGTGTGAGCCAAGTGGACTTGCTTTATTACTCTTTGCCATTGTCATAAATATTTCACCACAATTAACTAAAGATCAAAAAAATAAATTTTCCATTTTGTAAGAGCTTTAATTAAAGGTATGTAAGCTAATTAAAAAACTACCCAACAAAATAATTTTATCAGATGCATTATGCATCATTTAACTTGTCCAACATATTCTTCATCTTAAAATCATAACGCCTACTGGAACAAAACTACAAACCCTTTTAGTGTTTGAGTTTAGTTCAAAAAACTTTCTCCAGTTTTGTTGTATCTATAGTTATACAAAACCAATTCTATTTTTATCTGTTAAAAACAATAAGTTCAAGGTTGTAAAAAAAAACGATTTTCTTATCTAAAATGAAGTTTTTTTGAGACATATGTTATAAGATATTTGAATAGTAACTGTTGCATGTTCTCCTTGTTTAAAGGCAATTAAGTCATTAGGAAGTACACTCCATGCACGTTTTTCCTTTTAGTAGGTTAGTGACTTAGTAGCCGCCAGCCGGGTAGTTAGTATTGCTAGCTAGTATAAATATGTAGCTTTGCATCAGTTTGTTCAAGAAGAAATTAAGAAGAAGAAAAGTTGTTTCTTATCTAATCTTGTTTCTTAATCTTGCTTTCGCGCGTCGTATGTTTGATTGGTTTAGTTGTTACTTTTCATATTAGTACTGTAGTAAAGATATTATATTGACTATCGTTTGCGTCTTGTCAGCTTTAAACTGACTTCAATGGAGTAATTTTACTTCTTAACCTATGTGAAACTAAAGATTAAAATAATTTTCCACCAAAACATGTTTTATAATTACAAAAGATAGTAGACAAAAAAATTTGAAATTCATAGAAAATTACATCCCAAACTGGTAAAGATTATGGAAAGTATTTACATGAAAACACTGTACAATTCCAAGCACAGGTAAACCAAGTAGACTTGGGTATATAACTAACCAACAAGTTCTTTCTTCAATCAATCAGGGATAAAATGTTAAGATAAAAAGTTAAAAAAAATCTTTGTGTCATATAAATGATTTTTATGTACGTGGAATGAAAGAGATATACAATGCAAGAGTAATCAACAATTCGTGAAAGAACTATTTGTTTCATGGAACTCCAAATTGGATAACATGAAAGTATATGTCGTTAGTGCCCTAAAAACGAAAGATTGCAAATGTTTAAAGTATTGAACTAAAACAGCCTGTTAGTTTTTCTATGAACAATGGGTTAGCATTTACTTATCTAAAATCATTCACGAAGAAATTTTATAAATAGCTGAATAAATTATGTTTTTTGGTCATGAAGGTTAAAGGTTTTTTGCATTATGATACCTGTTATGGCCATGGGTTGTTTAGCAAACTCATTATGACTATCACTATACATTTCTAAATGCTCAATTTGTATATACTGTGAATGTACATATTTCGTTCGCAAGTAGCTAAGCTAAGTTTTCTACAAGCATGCTTATAAGATGAGTGCTCAATATGTTGTTATTGCTCTAAAAAGCTGAATTGTTATTCAAGCAGAAATGGATATTCATCTTCAACTCTACTTTCTTAGGACATACAATGGATTAAATACCGTGAACGACAAACTACATATTATCATAAGACAATCTTTTCATTTATTTTTTATTGCTTTCCTAGTTTAAATCTGCTCATTACTTATTTTCTAGTCATCAAGTGTGGCTCCTTTAAAGATTATAGCTCACAAGATAAACAATATTTGTAGGAGGTTATGGCTAGGGCTTTTAAAATCCTAGCCAAATTGCATAAATTTGTTGTTTAAGACTTTAACTCTTTTCGTGACGCGTAGCTTAGTAGGTTCCAAATGAGAAATATGGTTTGCAAAATCCTTAGTCTTTTAGACATTCTCATACTAAATGTACTTTAAACTCGCACGTGGTTATGAAAAAGATTTGAGAATATAGAGAATCGTTTAATATGTAGTATGGACGTATGGCTTTTGAAATCCTTGAATATTCAAAGTAGATAAGTATCTAAACATGATGATTGAAGTAATAGTTTTTGATTGTCACTATCGTTGTTGTATTTGTGTAAGATCAAATTAGAACAAAAATATATACAGCACTATCTAGATGAAAGTAAGATACACCAACTCGTTATGAACTTTCAACTGTGATTAAATATGCTCATTTCATATATGGTTATGATAAGTGTATGAATTATCTAATGAGATTTATGTTGGTTGTTGGCAGTTGAGTTAGATCGTACGTTTATTTACTTTGCATTTTAATCAAAAGACTTGAGATACAATTTTAGAATTCTATTATTTCTTTACTAGCTTTCTAAATTTGTTTTCTCTTCTAACATGGGTGAAATTAAAGATTAAACATGTTTTAGAGTTCCAATTAAAAGAAAAAATAGCTAAGAGTTTATATGAGTTTTCGGGTGAAGCAGATCTTGCAGATTTCTTTTAACCTGAAAGATGTGCAAATATCCGAAAACATAATACTAGTCTCAACAAATTTAGCACACATACGCTTATGGTATATAAGTAACCAACAACTTCTATCTTCAGCCTATGTGGGATAGAGTGTTAGGATAAAATGTTACAAAATACTAGTCTTAAAGAAAGAGAGAATTCAAGAGTTATTAACATTTGGTGAAAGAAAGATTTGTTGCATGGAACATCAAAATGAATTCAAGTTCAGAAGCAACTAATTATATGTACATGAAAAGAAAGAAAGAAATCAAAGAATGCTACAGTTAGAGCATGAACCTGTGATTTTACATAAGCATTTATTTATCTGAACTCTATATAAGTTTTGAGTCATAACTAATTCTTGCAATCATAATTTGGGGTTCTTACAAAAGGGAACTACGTAGAAAAACTTACAACCATAGAAAACAAATAAAAAAGCGCAATCTGTCCATTCATTTTACATACTTTCAAGCGGTACGAAATGATATTCACTAGTAATAGTGCATATGACGTTTGGTTCACAGTTGGTCTAATACTGCAAATCTGCAATGTATGCAGCAAAAGTAAACTCAACGTTATAGAGTGAATAACTAGTATGGGCGGAACTAGGAGCCAAGTTTAGGGGTAGCGAAATACGAAAATTTGTTTCAGGGGTCGCGAAATCGCCAAAAAATGGCCAAAAATGGCAAAAAATTCCACTACCGGGTAAAAGTTCAGGGGTAGCGACCGCTACCCCTGAACTACATGTACATCCGCCCCTGTATATATGAGCTCGATGAGGAAGAACATGAGATGTTGACTACTTAATTTCTTCAGGTTCTTAAATTACCTTCATAGAGAAGATGGCATTGCTTGGATTTGCGTTCTTTGTCCTTGGTTAAATTAACAGAATCTAGCCATCTTTAAAAACAAAGATAAAAAAACCAAAGAACATTTAGAGTTAGAGAAAACGTAACTAAAACTTTAAACTTTTAAGCCATTATTATTGCGAAAACATATAAGATATACACTACACTTTAACGAATGACCGACTTTGCATTCACATTGCAGACAATAGCAATAGAGCCAACATGATTCAGATCGATAGTGTTTATGATCATCCATATCCTTTCCTCTTAAGACAAATTTTTGCTTCTCGGGTTTTAGATCAAATTCTTTTGCAGTCACGTGATGATAAAAAGATATTTTTGATACTAATGTTGGTAAAACATAATGAAAAGCAGCATACTAGTGTAGATGTGAAAAAATGGTGGGTCATATAAGTTGGGTAAGGGATGAAAACGGGTTCGTTTTGAATGGGCCAATTTTGGTACGGGTCAAAGCAGGCCTGTTTTGGGACGGGTCAATCAAGTATCTCTTCTTCTCGGTATGGATTCACTTTCTGCACACTCCTAGTTAAGTATGGACTTTAACCCAAACAACCCAACACAGGTGAAACAGACACGAACTATAATTTAACATGGATAAGTATAGTAATATGGTAATTTTATTTTTTTAAGCAGTTGCTCAATTGCAGCTAGGTTCTCTTATCAGCTTATTTTCCCGACCCAACCCAAACACAGGTAAGCAAACCCAATTAATCTGCAAAATAATTGTGTAAACTATACCAAAACCAAACTATAAATTTTTGGCGTGTGTAAAGCACGTTTACAAATACGTACTGAGGGCATCACTGATGTGAAAGACGGTGGACCGCAGATACTTGCACTACTACTTTCTCAGAATGAACGAAATGAATAACCAAGACGGAAATGACTCATTATGAACTATGAAACCGGCTGATAGCAGGTTATTTTCACGTGGTTACCTGCTATGCCGGTCATCTCGTTTTTTTTTTTTTTTTTTAGAGTTATTTACAAATTTGGTTCTTGTGGTTGTTCAATAATTTCGCCAAGCATTCTTTCCCAAAATGTGACAGACGACAAGTTATACAATGAGAGTAGTATAGTACAAACAGCGTAGATTTAACAATATTAACAAAAATTCTCCACCATGCACACAACCTCTACATATAAGGATTCACAAAGCAGCTTATTTCACCATCAAATTATCTCATTTTCTTTGTATTCTGATTAAGACAATTAAAAGAGATGTCGAACAAACTCGTCCTATTCAGCATTGTAGCTCTTACTTTCGCTTGTCTTTTCTTAGCCTACGAGCCTGCACCCATGCAAGATTTCTGTGTAGTTGATGCTAACAACTCAGGTATTGTATTTTAACAAAAGTAGTCATTTGTACAAATCTTTCTGTCAAGTATTTTATAGCTACATGTAAGTATGTAGCATGCACTTAATGTAATGGAACATATTGTGCAGAGCATGCAAGAATCCGGCCAGGGCAAGTTCAAGCAGAAGATTTCTTCTTCAGTGGGCAGTGGGCTCCACATCAAGGTAACACATCAAACGCTGTAGGGTAAAGGGTGATCCCAGTCTTTGCGACTCATTTAGTCCCCAACTCCCCATGGTGCATAATCAACTCGAACCATTGAGATGCCCAAATTAAAGTGTTTAGTCCCCAACTCCCCAAGAGCCATAGATACTAGTCGTAGGGCCGTGTACAATATTCCCTAACTCTATAAGATCCTACTTCACTCCTATGTCGAGCCGTTAGAAATAAGAATTCTAACCACACCGGATAAAAATTACAATTTTTTTCTCTAAACTTTTAACAATCTTTTATAGGGATGAGCATGGGTACCGAAAATACGGTACGGTACCGGACCCGTACCGGTACCGGTTTACTATACCCGGTACGGTACCGGGACTACGAAACAAGCTTGAAAAAAAACCGGTACCGTTCAAAATCGGTACGGGAAAAAAACGGGACTTCCAGGTTTCGGTACCGGAATTAAAAGGTTTTGTTTTTGACTGTCTCATGTAATCTTATGACCGGAAAACATACCCTCATAATTGACAAAACAAAAGGAGTATAAGTTGTCCCAAGTGTAAAGTTGCAAAAAAGTAAAAACGTTGCCAAATTATAAACTATCCCAAGTAGTCTGATATAGTATTGCAATAGAAGGCAGTGCCTGGGTTGCTCGGTTGCTCCGTATAAACTACACCAACATTGCTCCGGTCCAATTTTATACCTTTGAACTTATTATGTGACTATTGCACTAAACAACATTGCAGATAAATGCCGCTCCTATTTGGATAAAATAAATCAAAGAACTCAATGTAAAACTATTGAGAGTAGCTGCAATATTTAAGATGAACTTCACACTGTGTTTCAAACATGTAGAAACCTCAAGTTAAACACTAAAGAACCTCCTGTTCTTCTATCTTTTTGTTTAGAACAATTTGCTGGTTTGTTTTTGCAATTTAATACTAGTAGTTGTACCATATGGATAGTCTGGACGTCGTGTGAGCTATAACTCCTTGCCAAGTTAAGTTCAGGATTGCATCAACATCATTTTAGTAGTTGCATTATATAGCGACGTAAAAACATTTTTATACTAATTATGCATTTGCATTTAACATAATATATATACTAGTATAGTATGAACGCATAGTATTTATAGGATCTCAGATGCTAGTTTATGATTTTAAATCAAACACAAGTTTTCTATGTAAAACGGTTCTTAACTGGTACGGTGCCGGACATACTCTCGGTTCCGGGAACGTTACCGTCATTTGTGGCCGGGAAAAATAGCGGTACCACCAAAACGGTGCCGGTTCGGTACCATTATGGTACCGTGCTCATCCCTTTTATCACAAAATAGTGATGCTTCACTTGAAAGAAAGAAAGAAAAAAACTTACATATAAAACCCTATTTTCTTTCACTCCACCTCCTCATTTTTCCATTTCACTCTCTCTCAACCGCGCCTTTCTCTCATCATCATCATCAACATCTTCTTAAGATTCAAGGTAAGAAATCAATGGGTTAATTCGTTTTCTATACAAATTTGTCCATGTAGTTTATCTAATCGGATTATATATATATATATATATATATATATATATATATATATATATATATATATATATATATATATATATATATATATATATATATATATATATATATATAGTGTGAGGTTCTTTTCAGAACCAAATGAATTGCGGGAACTGCGAGAACCAATCTAAGCCATTGAAATATTAGATCAATGGATGAGATGATTTGTGCCATTTGTGTCATAAAAGAAAAGATAAGGAAAGTTTTGGTAAATGAATGAGGGGTAGTATAGGAATTTTATATAACTCCTATTCTGTCCACTAAAATAAAGGATTTGATAATCGGTTCATCCCCATTTTATTTCCCTAAAACCGTTTTTACCCTATAAGTCTGTAAATTCATCTAAGCCTCTCAAACCCTAGCCACCATCCTTATCTCTGCTTATCAAAATACCATCATTCATATCAATTTTCCAGCCAACACCTTATCCCTCAATTGCTAACAATCACTTTTTGACGTTCGATCAGTATGAACTACCTTTCTCATACAAATATCAATTTACATTCCACTTTTCTCAAAAAAAAAGTTAGAGATTGTGCATCCACTATATTCTAGGAGGAATCTTGGAATGGAGATGTTAATCTCAAAGTTTGGTTCCCAGTTTCCCACGTTTGTATGCGCTAGAAACAAAGAACATTGCTTTGTTATGGAGAGATGTACCCATCTAGAGCCCAATAGGCCAATACGTACAACTATTTAATAAAATTGCTATTTGATTTGATCGCACCCGTAACCTTGGATCCGATTGTCATAAAAAAAAACTAGTTTTTGCTCCACTTTGATAAGGTATATGTTCTTTTTTATGTTTGGGTGTCATATTTATATCGTAGTTCATGTTTAGTTGCAAGAATTTAATAGATTTGATGGTAGTATCTAGTATGGGTTTAGCATGTTCATTTTTATATCAATATCGAATATGATTAATTTTTGGCATTCTAACTTATTTTATGTTGATATTATAAAAATCCTTTTATGTTTGATAAAATCAATTTTTTTATGTGTAATAGGTGTTGGACATTTAAGTTATTTTGTTGTGTCAATGAAAATGAGAACACATTACAGTGCATATGTACACGATTTAAGGTTTAAATTCTTGCTTTGATATTGTAAATCCCTCCATTTATCTATACTTTTGTTACGTAATAAGTTGATTATTTAATTTTGGCCTTGCTTTATTTTTCATAGTATAGTCTAATCTGTATATAAATTGTTTATCATGTGACTTTGATCTCATTTCGACATCAGAGTTTGATCAGGAGCTTATGTGCATATGTACATCAAGAAATGGATACATGTAAAATGGCCGGTGTCATACTCGTCAAGTTATTTAATGTGTGAATAGGTTTAGATACATGGAAATGGATGAATTATGAATAGGATGTGTTTGTGTCAACGAAACAAACAATAGTGGGATGAGTCCACTAATGATATTTAGTCTTTATAACTTATTGGAAAACTTGTAAATGAACGAGTGTGGTTACTGAGTGCATATGTGTTTTTTTTGTTTGTTTTTTTTTATTTTATTTATTTATTTATTGTTTGCTTGTTTGTTTTTTTAAGTGTAGTTCTTGAAATGCATATATGTTTTATGGCTCATACAAAATCAATAAAAGGAGTATGCATATGTGTTATTGAGAGTGCATATGTGTTTTTATTGTTTATGGTGAATTTGATGCATTCTGTGCATATGTGTTTTTATAGTTTAGGAGTTTAAATGTATTGTAAATGCATATATGTTTTTAGTTATGATATAAGGATGTTTTGTGTTTAGTTCTTATTTATAGGTGCACTTGTGTTTTTCTTTTTAAGGCTGTACTAATTTTATGCTAATTTCTTGTGAACAGGTCATAAAAACATTGTGCATATGTGTTTTGTTAGATGTTATGATTAAATAATTCGTTTATTAATTGGTTGTGGTTACAGGTGCGAGTATGATGAGCGATGTCAAGAGTGCACATATGTTTTGTATATACTATCTAGCGAGAAAATAGTTATGATAAAGAATGAAAGAGTAAAGACACAAGCGCATGAAGTTGCGAAAAGATTAGCAGAGACGGCTACATATCAACGAAACTTTCATTTATTCTCTACTTTTAGAATTTTGTATTTGAGTTGTATATGACATGTTTTTTAATTTTGTGTATAATGTTTTTGTTTTGAAATGTATACGATACATGTAAAATATTTATGTTCGTCATTCAATGTACTTGTGTAAATACTTTCGGCCAAAACACATTATAGGTATAAGCAATTAGACAATAAAAATATATATAAATTGAACTTATATGAAAAAACACATATGCACCTTAACTTTTGAAATCATGCATGCTGGAAAAGTAAATATTTCAAAAAAAAAAAAAAAAAAAAAAAAAAAAAAAACCCAAAAATTTAAGACCTATAAAAACGTTTTTTATTAAAAAAATTCAAAAAAAAAGTAAAAAAATTATAACTTTACCATTATACCCTTTTAAATTAAATAATAAAAATTAATATCCAAAAAAATATGATTGGTTAATAATGGTTCTCGCAGTTCTCGCAATTTATTTGGTTCTGAAAAGAACCTCACCCTATATATATATATATATATATATATATATATATATATATATATATATATATATATATATATATATATATATATATAGTTTGTGAGCGATTTGTTAGTCTCGCTTATTTGATAATTTTTATTTATTATATATCTGTGTGTATTAATTGTACTAGAAGGGTACCCGCGCAATGCGGCGGCGGGTACCGGGTGACTGTTTGTGGCGAGCAAATATTTTTCATTTTAAATCTTTCTTATTTAGTATTGTCTCAAATACATTAAAATGTAGTAGATATATGTTTTTTAAAAGTAGAACATTTAAATTATTAATAGTGTAATGTGTGCTTAGAAGCTGAGATGAAACTGTGTTAGTTTGTGGGTTAATTTGTAGGCCTTATATATATAAAATATGCATTAAAAGGTAGTTAATTGGGCTGTTATATCACATTGATTAAATAGACTATTGCAAGTTAATGAGGTTCATAAATATTAGTGGCTCTTACAATTAAAGAGATTAAACATGTAACTTAACTCCTATTCATATATATATGTGTTAGTTTGAAATCCTTCCAATTAAAGAAATGTTTTTGGTCTTATCTTTTTAAGACTTCCTTTTTAGGAAAGGCCTAAATGCATTATAATGTAGTTAAGATAATATAAAAGCAGGAAGGAACCCCTCTCATCCGTGATCGATAATTATGGTAATCCGGCCTCCTCATTATCACTCGGTAGTGTTTATTATTATTATTATTGACTACTAACAATAGTTTGTTTGATTTTATTGAATTTGGTGGTACCATCAGTCTACAGAAGTAGACTACAGTTTGCTTCATGATTGGGTACGTATGACATTTTTTATTCTTATTTCCCTGTTTCCATTAGCTATTATATCCATTCATATGTATATATATATATATATATATATATATATATATATATATATATATATATATATATATATATATATATATGGTGGCAGGGTGTTTTATTGCCTCGTCTAAAGATGGAGCTTAAAAAAGAGGCCCAAAGCTTGATTCAAAGTGGTGTTACACCTCAATTAATCTCTAAAGTTTTCGAAAATGTTCGTGATAAGGTACATACAAATCTGTATTTATTATTTTTATTTTTATTACTTAACATCCACTAGCATAATCATCATATGATTGTAAAGCTCCTAATAAATTATGGTATAGGTCGTTTACAGGATCGACAATTTAGCTGTAAGTATGAATGGTTTTGACATGAAAACTGTACTATCCAAATATTATGCCACACAACTTTCGACAAAGCTGTTTGAATCTTCTCGGAGACATATAGCAAACATTGTTGTTGCTGCTGTCTATGCTTCAGGATATGATTATGAGTGTGCTGGTCCTTATGAGAATAATATAGATGATTTTGAAGATGGGTTCAACCTGATTGGAATAAAAAAGGTACATGCCTGTCTAAACAAGTCTTGGTTTTCCACACTTCTCCTCTCGGTTTTATTTATTTTTAATTTTTCTAAATATATATAAGAATTTGCGTGATTCGTATGCTTGCATATTTTGTTGAGAAATTCTTTGATTTTTTATGGTGAGTTTGATATAAAGGACTCTAAAAATATTAAGATATGATTGTATGATGTTAAATTTGATATAAAGTACTGTAAAACTTGTATATATATTAGAGGCATATGATTAATCGTATAATGTTTTGAGATAATTGTTGTCAAAGATTGAAGAGTTACGTTGGAAAACAAATGGTTTTTGTGTTTGCAAAAAGACTTAGCTTGTATATCGCCCCTCACTCATAAACAACAAACATCACCTTAGATTGTTAACAATACAAGCAATAGAGCTGTTATGAAAATGCAATGTTTTTTTGATTATTTAATTCATATGCATCATTTAAGTGTTCTTTTCTCTAGGTTTTGGGTGGTTGTGTGGATGACTCCTTTTCTGTAGAAGGTGTCGGCATCATGTTTAAACCACATGTTGATGGTTCTGAGAATCTGGATGTGGTTGACAATCTAGAGATCCTGATCTTAAACATCAAGCCTGATCAAAATTCTCAAATAAAGGATATGAGGTAGATATAGTTTTTATCAATTTGTCTTGCTTATTAGATTTCTTCATGGGATTTTGACACTATATTCCTTTGTATTAACAGCGTTGAGGTAAACCTAATTGATATACTGAAGAATCCTGTGAAGAGGGGTCTCGACGTCGTTTTGACAAGTCAAGCTATTGATGGGGATTCAAAAAAGGTGGTTAACATCGATTCTTTCATGCCAATGGAACCCGTTTCTTATATTTTAACTTTTTTTTTTTTTTTTTTTTTTTTTTTTTTTTTTTTTTTTTTTATCATCAGGAATTGGCAAAGCGATGCATATATTTTGCAGATCTAGTTTCTGAAGATGATCTAAATCGTCTTGCAGAAGCAACAGATGCAACTTGTGCTAAAAGGATATCATCCAACCATAACTATCCACAAAGAACAGTAATCCTCTTCTACTTTGACCACCTCTCTTCAAATAAAACTATATGTTTATTGATATCCTGTTATTTTATTTTTTTTTTTTTTTTTTTTTTTTTTTTTTTTTTTTTTTTTTTATGTTTAACTTATCTGAAATATTTAATGTACTTTAAATTCTTGGAAAAGCATATTGGGACTTGCAAGAGTTTTCAGCAAAAGATATTTGGAAATGAAGTGTTTGGCATATTTAGTGGATGTTCTAGAGGCAACACAGCCACTATTGTTCTTTATGGAAATGACCAGGTTCTTCCCCATAAACTATTTGATCCCGGAAGTACAAAAGATTTTAGCTTTAAAACCAAAATAATGTTGAATTTATATTGATTATGTAATCTTGATTTTATAATAGTTCATTGAAGAAAAAGGGATGTATGAAGCAGAGTTGTATGTACGTGATCTGATCCCGGAAGTGAGGAGTGTCATGAATGAATATAAATTAGTTGATGGTGGTTATAATTTATATGTATGTTTTCTGTACTTATTAGAAAGTGATCACAAACTCGCTATGTTTATGGTTTAATGATTCTTTTCATTATTATTATTACTAGTTATAATGCCCGCGCACGCGCGGGTTTTTTTCTAATATTTTAAATAAATTATTTTTTTAATTCAAGATTTCATAATTTTGTAATCTAATATTGCTACAGGAGGTGTTTGGCACTGACTCCTTTCCATTCTAGCAACAGGTATGAAATAATCATCATCCTACAGGTTGTAGTTGATATGTACTAAAGTGAAATTATGTAATTCATATGTATAAAAATGCAGCTAGTACATGTACAATATCATTTGCTATCTTTTGTCACCACATCTTAATTCTTAACTATCAATTTGTACTTGCAGCAGGGCAATATAGCCAATAACTTTCAAGCATAAATTGCACTCATGCAATTTTCATATTGAAAAGATGACTAAGCAGTAGATATGGCAAGTTTGACCCATCTATATACAAACTCATACCAAAAAACTACCCATTTTGGGCTCAGAAACATGAGAGCCATCAAGCAACATTGGCAACAACATTAACATTCTTCGCAAGAAGAGTCACAAAACCATAACATGAGAATATACTATAAACTCAAACCAAAGAGATACTACGAAACATAAACCTCATTCCAACAATGAATTTACTAACTTGACCTTATGTGGTAGATAAAAGAGAAGGTATTTGTAGTTACCATCGGCATAAAATCGACTCATATTTTTCGGGAACATTATTACCGTTAAACACTAAAATTCACCCAGAAATTAGATTCAGTTTTCACATACTTCACATTCTAGGATTTATCTGCTCCACTAAAATCCAGTTGACCATTATCACAATCTAATTAATCCTAAGCCTAAGCTTCCAATTTCAGTATATCAATTTCAAAATCCATGTTCAAAATCAAGCCCAAACTCCACAAGCACTATAAAAATCATTAGTGTATTTTTAAAGTTTTACCTCAGAATACTTTAGTTCCATTGTGCCATCCTTTACATATCAATAATTATTAAAAGAAAATACCATCTTGTTGATCATCTGGCAGTACCGGTAACTCCTCATATAAGTAGGCCCACTACTTAATTAATGAGCGAGTGACACCAGCCGGGTCACTTCCACGCACCAGGGGTGTAGCCTTTGAAAAAATGGTGGTTCAACAATGATAGACTAAGTGATTATTAAATAGCATTTGGGATTTCTTACACTATAGGAGTTCTTACTTTTTGATATTGAAATAAGCAGAAACTGCAAGGCCATAAGCAATGCTAGGAACATCCCAGTGAGTACTTACTATAATGGGAAGGGACACGTGTATTAGAAGATTGCAGAGTAATAACTTCCTGGTATTATCTAATTGTCATCTGGTGCTTTAATAATACAATTCGAGAAACTTAGAAATAGGCTTATACATGTATAAAGATCAAAGGTATATACCTATTAATGTCAAGGGCATAGGCTCCACCTTGAGGCTGATCATCAATCACGATTTCTTGTGACATGAACTTTGTTTTATATGCAGTCGAAGTTGATGAGCGTCTCGCTTACCAACGGCTTTTGTTGCTTCAATACATACATTAATATATACACTAACAAAAAGATTAACAAACCTGGAAAATTATTTAATAAAAGCTATTCTATTTAGTTAGTTCATACCACCATCAAATGCGAGCAAATTGATGTCCACTGTTTTCATATCACATATCACGTCATTATCAAAAGACTATTTAGAAGCTTATATTTATGATACATAACCCATGTATGCCCATAAGCAAGCCTAACTACTATGTTAATTTTGCCACTGTTTGTTGAAGATAATCCGTCCATATTAAATACTATAAAAATCCAAATAAATTTAGGATACCCTATAAAAAAACACTAACATGTTACAGAAGTCCAAGAGAATGGCCAGCAGGAATTACCGAAGTATGAAACTTTTGCTTTCACCTTCTTCCTCTGTTCCAATAAGCAAAGAAAATTCATCAAAAATCATGTCTTAATTTACCATCATGTCTATAAAAAAAATGAACTAAAAAGACATGTATAGGTAATTACCTGCAATACATTTGTCACACTTCTTTATCCATTCACTGAATCATGCAAAGAATGAGGTTTATGTTTGCACAACTTTTGCCCCATTTTCTTTATAACTAAATTCTAAGAATTTCATCATTTACTCGTTAGAGATAAAATCCAAGCCTAATCGACCTATTCATGATGATAAGTAACTGAGTAAAATCTTCCGCGTTCGATTTCGTCACAATAACAGAACTACTCTAGAAAGTTCACATTAACCCAAAATTTTGGTTCTCCAAAACCTAAATGACAATATCCTTTAGTATCTGGTGCTTACTTACACTTTAAGAAACAATGCATGAAAAATCATTTGCTATAATCCTATTAAGCATTCAAAGGATCACATGAACTGCTATAATTTCAATCCCGTATCCCACAAACAAAACATAGCAATCAAACAATAAGGCCACATACATTTTTTTTAGACCGGATGTTTAGATGGAATGTTTAAATGAAACACATGACAAATATCAATAACTTGCTAACAAACTAATTTGAAACATATCATTTGCTATAATCCTATTAAGCATTCAAAGGATCACATGAACTGCTATAATTTCAATCCCGTATCCCACAAACAAAACATAGTAATCAAACAATAAGGCCACATACGTTTTTTTTAGACCGGATGTTTAGATGGAATGTTTAAATGAAACACGTGACAAATATCAATAACTTGCTAACAAACTAATTTGAGTTATTCAAAAACTACTCACCATTTGCGCAGATATACCTTTGGTATCGAGGCGTCCAACTTAATTGCTTTGTTTGCATCATAAACAGCCTCTGCAATAATACAATTGTAATACCTCAACCTAGCCGGAGCGACACAAAACCGTGTCAATACTGTTGTCCCCGGATTAAGTAGACCAAACAAACAATCCCAGCAATAAGTAACGGTGTGAATTAATAAAATGGTATATTGATGAAAATAAGCTTCTAGTGAAAATCGTGATCCTACTCGTTGTCTCACAAAATCGGATAGAGGTCGTAAGATCCTACCACAATGAAGCTTTTATATGTAGTATAGTCATATAGATATAAAGCCCACACACGGAATTTTGACATAAAATTTAAATTACGTTTTAATACTACATGTTTTGAATTTAATTTACTTCGTATTACATATAGTTACATTGTATATAATCATATATTTTTTCGTATCATGTTATAATGCAACATGGGCTCAATACACCTAGCCACATCCCCGATTTACTACTACTCACCATTTGCCAAAAACATCTACCTCGTGCTCCGATGTCCAAAACCACTTGATCCGTTCAGATGTTGTCGTGAAAAAAAATACTACACTTGAAGCTCAAAAAATGATCGTGGCAATCTAGTTTAGACAAAAACTAAAAGGTATAACTCTTAGTCAAGATTGATCACATTACACATGTACATGTTATGATATAGTAGTAGATTAACAACTTGTCATAATTCTGATTACAATGGTCTAACAACTAAAATATTATCTATGAAAATGTAAAAAAAAAAGTACTTTATATAACTAAAATAGCCTGAGTTTGGACATACGTTCAATTCAAAAATATTTGTGTGTATGTTTGTGTGTATATGTGTGTGTTATAGTCTCGTGCATACATGGATTTTGAGTATAAAGATTAATTTAATTTATCTCAATAACATGTGTGTTTACTCGTAAGCACTTATCAACATCATTGGTTTTATTAATTTGCATTTCGAGTAAGTGATAAAAAATTATATAGATGAAGTACTCGTGTACACACTATCTATATGTAACTAATCATAAACCTCGTGTCATGAATGACTTAAGTGGATTGAAAACTTTTGCATCTGACATTGCATAAATAGTTATTTGTATATTCTACAATTGCAAGTATTTGTATCATTCCATCCAAAGGTATTTAAGTTTTTAGCTCACATTAGCTATATATGCATGTATAATGAAAGAACATAAGGATAGACATGCTATCAATTTATAGCACAATAAAGGAAGTGCCAAATGATATTAAGCTTAACAGATAGTTAACGACGGAACTGTATACATCCTTAGGACATGACAACTGGTGTCGATGCCAATGTTGCAATCACATCCAACGCTAGCATTAGCTTCCTGAGACAGCCTTGTCACTTCGGCAATGGTGTCAAGAGTCAGTGTCACCACTAAACCTCCAACTTGTTACATTCCTTGAAGCAAGAATGTTTTCAACAACCTCAACTAAATGCAATTTTTGAAGATTGAAATGCGAAAAAAAAAAAAAAAAAAAAAAAAAAAAAAAAAAAAAAAAAAAAAAAAAAAAAAGTCAGATACGTATATAATAAGTTGTGGTGCTCGAAGATGAATTTCTAAAAGTAGTACTTATCCTACAGTTACTACATCAGTCCGGAAAACACAACTCCTTGGTAAGAAGCACTATCACCATAGTTTGAATGACTAAATGCATACAACCTCCAAAACTTGTTTCATTCAGATATTTTACATTATGATATTACAACTGAATATTTGGGAGCTTTTACCTGTCGGAACTGATCCATAGATATCGGATTGCCATGTAAGGAAATGATCAAATCTTAGGCGGATAAACAATCTTCCAAACACACCCATAATGCAAAAAGTACTAAACTTTAGGCTAGTTCTTAGCAATTCCACATTTGGTTTTGGCTAAATGAGAAAATATTTAGACTTATTTCTGTTAAATATTTTAAAAAGAAAAATAATAGTAATTCAATTATTACTTGATTAAGACGGATTTAGTTTTTCAAATATCAATTTTGTCACATGAAAATTGAACTATTGGATTGACCAATAAATGAGATTAGACATTTAATTAATCAAAATTAGCTCAGATATAGATAAATGTAAAAAAATAATATAAAAAATAGATGTTTAAAATGACTTTCACATATAATCAATACAATTAGCAGCAACTAAACTAAATCTAAATCAAGTTTAAAACTTGTGCGCGCACGAGATTTATATCTAAAACACCAATTGAAACTACATGTGACGGAATTTAAGCAAATAATACAAAAAATGTATACAAATGATCATCAATTAAACTTTATGAAATTAAAAGAACCATAAATAGAAGTGTCATGTAGCAATTGACCAAATTAGCATCTTAATATAAATTACCTGTTGTTCCACTTCCTTGGCATGAAGAGTATATTCAGAGCCACCACCCCACAGACATCCTTTTTCTTGGTAAACTAATCAAGAATAAATGTCTAACAAAATGACAGATAAATTTTATCTTTGGTTTGATGTTACCTGATTTGCAACTTTCTTGAGTTCTGATGACAACTTGGTTTTTAAAATTGCTTGAATCTTGATCATTAATCAATTACAAATGTCAACGGATAAACTATAGAGGTGACAAAATGTGGCTGGGATGGGTGACGGGTCAGAATGGGTCAAGTCGAGTAAGCCTACCCAAACATGTGCCCACTGGGCACATTTTAGCGAAACCCAAAATGCGTTAGTGTTAAAATCTACCTCCTTCAACCATATTTTTGGAGTTTACCGTTTGAAGTCATTGTCTATAAACTTAACTTTCGAAGTTTGCCCATTCGACCCATTTAAAAGTTGGGTCAAAATCTCCATCTCAAGAAAAGAATGTATAGCATAAACGTATTTTGTCAAACCTGGTTAACGCTGGCTCGACCAAGGCAATCAATGCAATTGGATCGAATTATTCCATTCTGCTCAGCTATCAACTCTCCTTCTGAGGTTTGGAAGAAGAATCTGCTCAACTGGAACAGTGAATACTATAAATGATATAATGAAAAAACCATCATAGCTCTAATTACGGAGACTATTTCATAGTATAAAAAGTTTCAAACTTTCAAAATTTGAGCCACCACAGCATTGATGGAAGTAAAATGAGACAAATATGAATAGTTAAAACTTAAAAGTGTCATAAGAATTGCAATCTGCTTACCCCTGCAGTCTCCCAGCAGATAAAACTTACAAAATCTATTCATTATCGTATATACTTGAACGTGAATGAAATTTCACCTAAAGTCTGGTAGTTTTTCCAGATTTGTGGCATATGCTAGGCAGCTAGGTTAGAAAGGCTCTCATTACCATGCTGCACATAATAATTACAAATTACGATTACTGTAATTGTGGAGAACAGGATACCCGATATGATGCAATCACGTTATAATGCTTTTGGTAAACTTTTACCTTATCAGTCAAGTCAACAACAATAGCATTATCCAACTAAAGGGTAACTTGTTCTTTTGGTAAACAATAGTATTATAATGCTTTTGGTTAAGCGACAAGATAACATGAAATCAAGTATCGAAAAACCCATGATCTAAAGCAAGAGACCTATACGCATATATAAAAATAGAGTTATGACTTAATGAACCTATTGCCTGCCCTCACAAAATTTTATTCGTCATTCTAGGATTGCTGCATAAAAGATGTAGTCTGCACATGGAGAGATGATCCAAAATCCAAATAGTGAATTGTGAGAATAACTTGGACAAAGATGCAAGTATTAAACAGTTAAGCATACAATATACTCCCATACAACTCATAAGAACTCCCACCATTTTAACACCTATTACAACAGAATTAGCAAATGGGGTGAACTTTTGTTATTCTAACCTGATATCACATTGATCAATAACTACATTGAAACACTCCCTTAAGGCAACACACAACCCCTACATCTATAAAACTATACCACATTATATAAACCAACTTATATTGAACTATTTCAATCCAAAGAACCAATTTTCTCCATCATTTCATCCCAAAACCATCCCAACTTCCACTCCAAGAAGCAGTTTCAAGATAAATCAACATAAAAACTCAGAAACACTTAAAAGATCGCCTCCCTCTAAACCCGGTTAACAAAATCTAAGTAGTCTCTTCCATAATAGACTTTTAGAGATGTCTTAGGATTAATTGACTTTATATGAACAACATAGAAAGGGCGAAAGCACCAGCCACCCAAAATGACCTTAAATACTTAGCACCCGCAATCATACCCCCCCTTCCCCCCATATCCAATGCTAAAATGCGCACAACAGCAAGATTACTTGGTACATCGCCTCTTAAGATCCTCTGAGCCAGCCCTTCAACAACTGCGGTTTTTCCCACACCAGGTTCACCAATTAAGATTGGGTTGTTCTTATCCTTCTAGATAGGATCCTAACGAATCTTCTAATTTTCTCATCTCACCCAATCACATGGTCTAGCTTGCCAGCTTGTTCCACAAGATCAACACCGTAGGTCTTGAGCGCTTGGAAATTGGTATCTCTAGAAGCACTCTGCACTTTCCCTTATTTCCCTCAACTTTTCAACCTCATTTTTCACACGAGACACACTAACACCCGCTTCTTTCATAACTGGGAGTCTTGTAACAGAAACAAAATTAACCGATCAACCGCCAAATGCATATCAGCAGACTTCTTCTGCAATTTCTGAGCGTTAGGATCATGTTTATCAAAGATATGCGTGCGGTAATGTGTTTAGGAGCAGGGGACTGGGAAGGGTGTTTCTTTAAGGCTTGATTGAAGACCCTTTCGGCTGAATTCCCAGCCTCGGAACCACCCGCATTGCTTACTGCTTGTCTGAATATGTCGTTAGGGTCAGAGATTGGGTAATAAATTTCTACGTTCTTTCAAGAGTCAAACAACTTCTTAGTGAGTTTAAATCTTTCGATAGCTTCTTCACATTGCTTCAGCAATGAAGTTGCTCCAAATCATATGTACTCAAAGAATGGTTAATCAAAGATGAACAGGTCTACGCAATCATTATAATCTAAATTCTAGAAGCAAATAATGAATCACTTCAATTTACCATTAAATAGTCCGAATCAAATGTTTAGACGTGATTTGGTTTGTTTTTGTTTAAAATAACCTGTCTTGGTTCTTAAATAGCCAACGTTTGAATTGCCGCTCCTTCCACGGACCATAGCACAAGAGTAGCTACAACTTCACCCCATTCCTACGCCTTCAACGTTAATGGCTTATCGTTAAACTCATTAAGATATAAACTATGTGTTCAAGAAATATTTTAATCCTCACTTTGATAGTAATGGAATTACCTGAAATACAACATTATACTTTATCAAATATAAAATTTGAATCAGAAAAAGCACCGTATAAACACAAATAGATGTACATAAATAGCTTATCAGGAGATTAAAATAAAAGTTTTTTTATTTTGGAACCGTTAAGATGAAGAAACTTGGTTTGACGAAAACAGTTGACCAGACCTCCATGATACATCATATTAATCGGATTGTCAAAATAATAAAGAATACCTTATAAATCTCAAGAACACCAACTTAATGAACAATCACAGCCAAATGATATCTAGTAGTTGATTAAGATAATAAAGGTGAACGATTCTTAGTGGATTTATGTGTTTCCACACTGATTTAGTAAAACGGATTGTAACAAATGTAGTTTAAGCTTTTGAGTAAAAAATATGAATTTTAAACCAGAAAGTGTTTCGGGTTAACCAGACCTCATTCAAAATTCACCTTTTTGACCCATTACTCAAACTACCCTTACTAAACACTCTGAATATTATATGTAACACACTTGATCCAAAGACTAAAGTAGTGTACACCAAGTATCCTGACAAGGAGTATTTCAAGTCCAAGAATTTTGGCCACTATAGTTATGGTAAGAGAGCTACCATACGCAGAGACTTTTAGCGACAATTCAAATCTTACAATTCCAAAGTCAGGTCAAAGCACTATAAAAAACGTATCTGGGTCGGTCAAATTTGTGGCGGTCTTAATCACTGGGTGACCAGTGGTGGTGCAGCCATTTGTGGATACCGTAGACACACTTGTAGCAGCTTGGCTTCCTGTATTAGAAGGCCAAGGTGTCTCCAACGTTCTATTGGTGACTATGGTTTCGCAGGAAAGCTGGCCCGTACTTGGTTTAAGTCGGTTGATGAGTTACCCATGAATGTTGGAGACCGACGTTATGACCCATTGTACCCACTAAGACCACATAAAATTGTTATCTATGTTATCTTTTCGTTCTAGTTTAACATGATAATCTTATTGAGTCTAAGATTTTGATTATTTAATGTTCCATGTTAGAAATACAGTATAAAAGATGTTATAATTTATAACCTTTTTTTACCATGGAAATACCAACCTTCATGAGACAGTTTCTACCTTGCTCCCACTCTTTTCCACACCATTGTCTCCTATAGCTTCTTGTTGTTATGCCAATTTCCATCTTGTGATTTCCTATTCGGCGTCAGTAGTGCCCATCATTTGCCTTTCAGCCTGCACCACAATAAAGTAAGATTATATACAAATGTACTTTGCATATGAATTAGCACATAAATACTTTGTCAAAGCAATCTCATAGGAACCTCAAAGCAATCTCATGGGAGGGTTCCCTTACCACATCATTTCTGATAAGGTATTGGATCATCCTAACATAAAATTATTTAATGGCTAAATTAATATGTCAATACAATGAGTCGCAATTTAAACCGTTTATAATATTGTATCAATGAGCGCTTTTCCTTGTAAAAGAACTCCTCAATCATTGTATCCTAAACCCGATAACCAAAAGCATAGCAATTTATTTTCAGAATCTAAATTTTTTTATTATACTTTTTTGGCCGTATAAACGGATCGCTCAAAGTTGGTTCTGTGACCAATTTAACTCAACCGGGAGATATGCTGAAAAACATAACTTGTTAATTTATGCAAAAAAAAACCGTAAAAAATATATATATAATAAAAAGGTAGGATCAAATCAATATACTATGTTATTTTGCCAAAAAAATAGATATGAAAAAAACTATAAGAAGGCAGCGGTTAGCCTAGAGAACACAATAAATAGAACCTTTATGGCATGACCAAATATTCAAAAAACAAAGCAACATGCGAGTACATTATATATTTATAAGTGAAAATGCCAAACTATGCTTATAGTCAAATTTTGGGGTAGCTTCCTCCTTCCCATCTACTCATAGTGCTAAAGTTGGTGGAGAAGATATACTTTCAATGATATCCTTTCACTCATTGTTTAGTGAAATTCTAATTTTTAGATGTGTTTAAGCTTGGTTGTTGATTATGGTGCAGCTAATCACATGATCAATAGGAAAAAATATATGTTGTTTAACCCTTAACCAATCTCATTTCGAAAATTAAAACAGATTACACCTTTCTAATATAGCATCACTTGTAGCTTTTAACAACTACTAAACATAAAAGAGTATAACTAATAATAACTCATAACTATCAACAAATACCACATATAACAATGACCAGCTAGAACATAAACCCACAATCTCTCAGACGAATATCATTTGGTAGGTAGAAGATATTAACTATATGTGACGAAAAACCCATATTGCGACACACGTTTTAGCTTTTACATATGTCTGCTAGCCTTATATGTTAAAACTATGGCGGACTCGATATATGCTACATATTAAGTTAAGGATAAAAGACTAAAGAGTACACCCAACAGCAAGTATCATTCCTAACAAATGCCAATAAAGACTAATTGATCGAGAGCAGCCAACGTGTTGTAAGCTTAATGTATGAATTATTAATGTACAGACATATAAATTACAATTGGGTTAATCGAATAGTTTAATTAATTCTTAAACTTGAGATTTATTCTCATGATTTTCTAAGACATGTTGTATATGTTTCAAATCCTAAACTCTCTAATGAAAACTACTTATTTGTGGCACGTGCTTAGTTTCAAAGCATATAAGCAATCCAATAAGCTAAAATAAACCATAAAAAAGTTACTTTATTTGCCACCTGTAATGAAATTCATCAACCAAAGTGTAAGCACAGATATAATGTTGCATCTTAAAAACATGAGTTTCATTGGGGATTAATATCGAACACTTGGTGGTCGTCTAACTTAAAGTGGCTAAACACACTTAAATACTAAAATCAAACATAATTAACAATCACTGCTATGTTAATTCCTTGATAGCATATTCTAGGTGACTAAGTTACCTATTGTTTGTGATTCGTGAGATGTTTTTTTTTTTATTGACATGATCCATATGAATAGGATATGAATAGGATGTATTGAGATTTTAGGTTTAGATAAAGGACAATCAATCCACAAATTGGTACCCCAACTCAAAAACATCTAAGAATTAAAATTAACCTCACCTAATTCGATTGTTTCATCACCTGGCCCTGTTGCATCACCTGTGAGGCTGAGAGTAATTCAACATCAAATTCGAAAACCTGGTTGGATTTGGTAAACTTGTTAAAAAAGAGATGGCATTCTTTTTGTTTATTACTCCGTATGTGTTAGGGATAATTGATGCTGCCTACCGGTGATGGATGGAATAGGAGCCTTGTTTTTTTAAGTTACATGTGTATTTTGGATTTGTGTCGACAGCCAAACTCGGTTTTGTTTTTTTCTTAATTTTCCGTTTTGACCCCTAAGTCTTGTAAATGACTCCGCGTTTTTGAAGTTTTAAGTTTTTATAGTTTTGACACATAAATTTTTTAGCTCAAATTTTCTTAAAAAACGAATTTACAAATACTATTGCCAAATAAGGAAGTATGTAGGATTATTTAATCTAAAAAAATCAATTTATTTAAAAGAAATAAATAGTAATTAAAAAAATATTGCCTAATAAAGTATGATTTGATTTTTTTGAAATGAAAAAGTCCCCACTAAGGGTTTTATTTTATTAGGTAAAAGATTATTATTATTATTGTTGTTGTTGTTGTTGTTGTTGTTGTTGTTGCAGTACAATATAATCCAATATCTACGCGAAGAGGCAAAGAATGCAGACAAAGACTCAAAACCAATTATAAATGCATTCGCTAAAGCAATTGAGGTAGGCTTTTGTCAGATTTTTTAAGTTGTGTTTATTTTTCTGGGACTTGAGAGATTATACATTTTGCCTTTTTTCTTTTGTGATACTAATTTTTGTTCCTTGTGAATGGAACCAATTGATATGATGTTGGTATGTTGAACAGGCTATATCAGACAAAACATATGATAATGTTGGATGTAACCCAAGTCAGAAACATCCAAATGCTCCCGGTGTGTCTCATGCACTACTACTTGTCTAATTTTTTAGTTTAGTTATATTTAATTAGAAACCCACAACTTAAATAGAACTTGCTAGTGCAAAAATATCCATTAATGTTATATACCAAAAATCATTATTAATAAAATATTCAACATATTTTGTATAGAATTAGAATTTAAAATTTCATAACTTATCAAAAGTCAATTTAGTTTCTAATGCGAGTCTTAACCGATTGAAAGTGTAAAAAGTGTATTTTTAATGCATAATAATCATTGTTATAGTACAATGTTTTTCACCTTATTTCTTTTAGCTAATTTTTTTCTTCTTATCCATATCTTACTTGCTAAAATTGATCCAATTTATAGGATAAGTGGCTGGCTACATTTTATTTTCTAGTGAGGTTTTGTAAATGTTTTCATTGGGTCACTCATGTTGTAATATGCTATAAATAGGTGTGGGTAACATTGTGTGGGAGCCACCATCCGTAAAGGTAATACTTATTTGTTGTATATGTGTTTCTTCTTTGCTAATCTTTGGGAGTTTCCTTACTTGATGATCAATAATACAGTTCCATACCATTTATGGCGCTGCTCGACTAGTCTGCTATGAGTTACTCAAAATCTCAAATAGGGAATGCAACTTTTGGTATTTCAACTTGTCAGTTTATTCCAAACTTCATAATATGCATATATCATTAGTACGAGCTTGGAAGGGAATCCTATGAAAATATATTAAATAGGGAATGGATTAGCTTATGAGTATGAGGTTACAAACTTCATAATATGCATATATCCAACTCGTCTATTATCGCCACCTTTAAGTTTCGGTACTAACTGTTTGAATGCTGCAGATGATGGGAGCGACAAGTTCATAATGGAAGACAAAACAAGAAAGAGGAAAAGATGTCAAGCTGTTTATCGGGACAAATGTTTGTGTGCTTATAACTAGTATTTATCATGTTGACTTTGACTTAATACCTACTTAATCACTTCCTTGTGGTCTTCTAGGCACAATTTGGTTTTATACTACTCTCAAAGCCCCTTATTATTATGTAGTCATCTTTATTTGGATATGCTGTATTTGCCTTTTGAAGCATTTTGTGGGTTTTGCAAATCTTGTATGTTGTCGGTTTAACCTATTATTTGACAAAGTATATGGGCATTCTATGAAATAGAGGAGGACGCTTGTTAAAAATTGTTTAGTGGTTGTGGAATCTATATATGGTCAAATTTGAAAAGTTGAGTTTTGAAAGTTGAGTATTGAAAGTCAAATGTGAGAAAAAATTAATGTAATTAATACTCTAATTAAAATACCTCATTACTTAAAAGTACAATAATTTATTCACATTGTACAACCAATTAAAAACATATCTATCAAATTTAATACAACTAATTAAAACACAACCGGGTTGACCCGGTAATTTGACCCGTTTTCAACCCAACCTAGCAAGTTGACCAGGTTTAAATCGACCCATTTTCGACCGGAGCAGTTCAACCGGTTGAACTACCCGGGTCGAACCGGGTTTCAAAACATTATCCATTACTTAAAAGTACAATGATTTATTCACATTGTACAACCAATTAAAAACATATCTACCAAATTAAATACAACCAATTAAAACACAAACCGGGTTGACCCGGGATGCTTCAAACCCGGCGGATTGACCCGGTTTAATTTGACCCGTTTTCGACCCAACCTAGCAAGTTGACCCGGTTTAAATCGACTCATTTTTCGACCAGAACGGTTCAACCGGTTGAACCACCCGGGTCGAACCATGTTTCAAAACATTATCCTTTACTTAAAAGTACAATGATTTATTCACATTGTACAACCAATTAAAAAACATATCTACCAAATTAAATACAACCAATTAAAACACAAACCGGGTTAACCCGGGACGCTTCAAACCCGGCGGATTGACAACCCGTTTTCGACCCAACCTAGCAAGTTGACCCGGTTTAAATCGACCTATTTTTCGATCGGAACGGTTCAACCGGGTTTCAAAACTTTATTTTTCGTTTATAACCTATAAACTTTTTTTTATCAATAAACTATTTGTCGTTATAATATCCCGTTGCTATGCACGGGTATTCGTCTAGTTAATCTAATGTGTTAGTGTATTTATAGATGCTACAAAATCAAATTATGCGTTTCTACAATAAATAAATAAATAATAACATAAATAAAAAATTCTTTGCATGAAAGTACTTGGATTCTATTAAATAACAGAAAATCAAAATTACAACATTTCAGTTTTAAGTCAACCATGTTTTTAAATATCAAATACATTCAATTTGCAGCCATGTTCTCGTAATGTATGATGTATAGAAGAAAAATTCAATAATTTCCTTTATTGTGAATTTTAAGTTTTTCACTTGAAGGTGTAGCAACATGTCCTTTTTTAATTTTTTACAAATGCATCTCCATTAATTTGCATGGCTGTATATCTAAATCGCATGGCTGTATGTTTCCTTAGTTATTTTGCATATTGACTTTTCATTATTGACTACAGGATATTTTGCATGGCTGTATGTTTCCTTGGTTTAAGGGTAGAATAGGCAAAACAAATTTTTAACATTTCACAAATCTTGACTATTTCACTTTTCACCTTTGATCATTTTTACATTATATGTAGTTAAGATAAGATAGTTCACAAATGTAGATGTGGATATAACACAATTTTACATATAGGGTCAAAAAATAAGTAGACAATGTCACAAGGGTTATAAGGGTCACAGTTCTTTTCATTGGTCACATTTCATTACATCGGTCCAATCCTGGTTTATACGAGGGTTCAAAAATCATTTTGAGCCTTTTCCCACTAGACCAAATACAATAAAATCTCTATAAATTAATACTCGATAAATTAATAACATCGATAAAATTAATAATTTGACCGGTCCCAACTTGGGACCAATACAAAATTGGACCCCAATCGATAAAATAATAAGATAATAATTTTTTTGAAATCCCAGTGTATATATATATTGGTCCCAACGAAATTATAAATTAATAATTACTAAAAATTTTCATAATATATATGTAATAATTTATATTTCATCTCTAATTAGTATACATTGTAATTTATTTTTCATATCTAACTAGTATATGCTGTAAATTGTACATATTAGAACTTGTTTTTCTAATTTATTTTTCATCTATAACTAGTATACATTATAATTTATTTTTAATCTTTAACTATTAGATAGTGGAACTTGTTTTTTAATTTACTTTTCATCTCTAACTAGTATATATTTTAAATAGTACATATTGGACTTGAAAATTTAAAAGCCATACATAAAATCTCTTTAAATTAATAAATTATTAATTTATCGATATAATAATATCTCGTTAAATTAGTCAGTCCCAACACTATTAATTTATAGAGGTTTTACTGTAACTTTATTTTCAAACTCTGACTTTTAAGCATTCAAAGGTTCGGCTTCTATTTTGCACGTTAGCTTTCATAGCTAGTTTTTACATTTTTAATGTTTCTTTGTTAGCTTTTATAGTGAGTTTTCCTTTCAAACTTGTGTGATATTAAAGATTAACATGGTCTCCTCCAAACCATGTTTTACAGTACCAAAATGAAAGTAAAAAGTTAAGAGTTTTATATAAGTTTCCAAAGACTCCAGATTTTTAACCTGAAAGATAGTGAAATCTCCGAAAACATAATACTATTCTCAACATATTTGACCCACATACACTGTGGTATATTAGTAACCACCAACGTCTATCTTCAAGCTATGTGGGATAAAATTTTAGGATAAAATGTTAGAAAATACCTAAAAAGAAATAGTAAGATATAGTTATTATAAGTTGGTGAAAGAAAGATATGTTACTTGGTACTCCAAATTGAAGTTATAAGCGGCTAGTTTATGTGTTTGGAGCACAAATCATGAAGGAGACACTTTCGATAACGTAAAATTACATGTTGTTATTGCTCTAAAAATGGAAGATTGCAAATGTTTAAGCATTGTTATAAGAGCTTGTGATTTCCTTAAGAGAAAAAGGTAATGATTACTTATCAGAATAGAAAGTGATCAAGTTACATTTATTGTGGTAAAATTAAGTTACATGTTTTATTTAATCGAGCTCTAACCATTTTCACAATGTAGAATAGAAAGTGATGTTTTGATTCATGACAAGTTTCACAAACATAAATCATTGAGATTTTAACGATTGGTAACATTATAGTAACTATATATCAAGTAAGAAATTTACATACATTATAACCATTTATCTGCACATAGAGTGATGTTTTCCAATTTTCAAAAGTGTTTCAATAAAAAGTTGTTTAATTCATTTCATTTGCTATATGTCTATGCATAATGATCAAATCAAAATTGAGTAATAAGTTGTTTAATTCATTTCGCAACCTTTTGTCATTCTTAATTGAATTCAAAAAGAATTTTACTTCTTAAGCTATGTGAAACCAAAGATCAAAATGTTTTCCACCAAAACATGTTTTATATTTTATTTATATATATCTACCTATTATATAAAAGAGAGCCTTTTGTTCATGTAGCAGGCTAAGAACACGACACATAAGCACCTAAGAAAATGACACCTCAGCAAGTCTCCAAATCTCTAAATTGCCACATAGATGTAAATAGTTAGCCCCTTTGACTTCAGTTTTCATCTTCTTAACAGTGATAGCCAAAATTGCATTCCCCGTTTTTTTGTTTTTCATCTCTCCACAACTTCTTTCTTTCTCTCTTTCTATAACAACTCTTGTTCCAATAATCAAAACACACTTTCATATTCACTCAATTTCTTTCTTTTCCTCTCTCTACATCTGAATGTTCGGCCACCAATCATTTTCCGGTGAACAGTCACCAAACATCTTGTCCTTACAAGTCAAAATATCAGGTAAACATACTTTTTTCTCTTTTTTTGTTTTGTTTTCTTTCTACCTTTTGTGATAATTGTGTTTGGTCTAATTTGGTTTTCATAGTTGTAGGCATGTTCTTCATGGAGTGATGAGGTAATTTATCTTTGAAGAAATATTGTTTTCTTTCTTTCTTTCTTTAAATTATATTACAAGCTTTTTTTTGAGTTTGGACTATCTAATTTTTATTTAATGTAGGCATGCTTTTTAAGAGCTCAGTTTTATGAAGGACTTGAAGAAAATTAGTTCAAATGAAGTAATATATCTTGGAAGAAAGAAGATGCGTATATAGTGATAATCTTTTGTTAACAAAAGAACAACAGTGGTAAGTTAACTCATGCGATCTTTTACAAATTGCAAGGTGTGTGTGACTGTGTGTTGTTTAAATGTGTGAGTTTCTGTGCTATTCATTTAGATCGTGCGTTTTTTTCGTGTTTGTTTTTGTTCGTTACGGTTATTTTGTTATTCATTTTGATGATTATGGTTTTTAGTGTATTGTTGGGTTAGACTAATGATTGATCGAGATGGTCGTGATAAAGATGGATGTTGAGATTTTGAACAGGGATGAATTGGGATTTGAAGATTGATGTTGATTTGAAGACAAGAGCATGAAGATATTAGTTGGTAACAAGATTTTGATGATTTAAAGATGCATCCAAAAAACTACATACTTTTTTTTATTTGATTAGAGTTTTTGAGGTTGTTGTGCACTTGTCACTTGTGCTGTTGTGCATAACAATATTTAACTTTCATTAAATTAGTATTTGTGCGCTTTTTATGGTTGTAAATTTTTTAATGATATACACCGTAAATTTACGTTAACTAAAAGTTGTTTATGTTCTTTAGTTGTTTATGTTTTTTAGATTTAACTAGATAGCTACGAGTATTTTTTTTCCTGAATTGAGAATAATGTATAAAAATAAAGTATGAAAATATGAAAAGACAGTTGACAGTTGACTAGTTGACAAGTCAGGCGATTAGGTGGTAGGCTTGATGGGTGAAAGAGTTAGAGTGAAGAAGTGGTAAAACTATATAGTTGTTGACTTGTGATAATTTTACAAGTAATGAATATTGACTAAAAAGCAAAAATATTGGGTAATACTTTTGAAAAACGGAATAATATGAATAAAATATTTCGTATTCAACACAGTGTAAAGTTGCATGTGTGTGAAATTCTTTCATTCTTCCTTCAAATACGGCAGTGCATAGCAGCATCATCCAAACTAAAAGAAATTCAACAAACATAACTACATAAGGCTTTCAAGATGAAAACCCAGCGTAACAAATAATACTTATGTATGTCTAACTAAGAAATGATTGGTGGCCGAACATTCAGATGTAGAGAGAGGAAAAGAAAGAAAGTAATATTCTTAGTAAGGTTATAAAGTTTGACAAGATAAAATTATTAAAAGACATAAAGTATCAAATAAGTACTTATTACAATAGAGAGCTGAAAAGTAAAAAATAAAAAAATATACGAATATGATAAAGTTGTTATGAAGTGTATTATTAAGGTAATGAACTAAAGTTTAACTAGACAACAATATTAAAGGATAAAAAATACAAAACGTAGAATGATAAAAACCGTATTGAATGTCAATAGGAGTAAAAGATCAATAAAAGAATTAAGAGTAAGAATAAATTAATTATGAGTAACAATAGTAACACTCCAAATTTTCTTTTGATAATGATGTCAAGAAAGCCTTTTTTCTAACTTGTGTCTTAGGGCACAAGTTAAATACACCAAGAATACACAAGGGTCCACGAAAAAATACAGAGGAATTCATATAAAAATACAGACAAGTGTATTTTTATGTGGGTCCTTATGTACTTTTGATGTGCTTAACTTGCGCCCTTAGGGCACAAGTTAGAAAAACCATTCATAAAATCATATATATAATTATCACTTATTAACTAATGTACGTTTTTCTAAAAACCAACACATACATGTTATTTTATACTATAATGATATTCCTTGGACGTAAATAAAAGGTAAAATGAAATGAAAACCTATTCTTTTCTTTTTCTTCATAATAAACATATTATGAGTAACTTATTCTTTTTTCTTTTATAAATATGAATGTTTACATGCCATGAGATTTTATTTAATCTTTTGACAATAATGTCAACAAAGTTTATTCATAAAATCATATATATAATTATCACCTATTAACTTAATGTATGTCTTTCTAACATTATTATACATCCATGCTCAAAGAGGGATTCATGGTTGAGACTCCAAAAATACAATTTAGATACCACAAGACTAAAACAATTTAACCCAATTCATTAAACGTTTGCCTAACCATAAAAAACAAATATGAAATCATCTTGGGCCGTGCTTAGCACGGCCTAAAAGAATTACCTAGTATATATATATATATATATATATATATATATATATATATATATATATATATATATATATATATATATATATATATATATATATATATATAGTAGGAAAAGAGTTTGAAGTTCATCCAAGATTTCACGTTGAGAACGATCAAGAATTGTACAAATTATATTATTAAATTTGCAACAATTCAAGAAAGAAGTCAACATGAAAACATTATACTATTCTAGACACATGTAACCCACATATACAAGGGTAGGCTTATTAAAAATCAACCAGGCCAAATAAGCTCATAAATAAGCTTAAACAACATTCGCTTATAAATGGTAATTAAGCATCAATAACATACATTTAACCAATTCCCAATAAAGGCTATACCAATTTAGCTACCAACAATGAAAGTAAACTAAATTAACACTAAACTCAACAATTCAAGAAACAAAAGACCCAAATCAAATTCACAAAAATCAAAATTTCATATAAAGATTACAATGGTTTTACCAAAATATGTTTAACAATAAATAACAAAAAGTAAAATTGAAAAACGATGTAATAAAAAAAAAATGACCAAAAAATGTCAAGATTTATATGAGTTTCCAAGTCCACCACCGTCGAGCATGTTTTTTAACATGCCAGAACGTGATACACATGGAAACATAATACTATTATGGACATGTATAACCTATACACACTACCATATATTAGTAAGTCATAATTTCTTTTTTCAACCTATGTGGGATAAGATGTTAGGATACATGGTTACAATAAGTTTCCATAAAAAGAAGTTGGTACACTATTATTAATTAAATTAAATCCTTTTAAGCACATGAAAAGAAAAAAGAGATACTGAAACAGTTGGTGAAAGAAATATATGTTACTTGAAACTCTAGATTAAGTGTGGAGCACGTTTCATGGAAGAAAGAACACGTACGGATGACGTAAAACTAATTTTAATGTTTGGAACACTATGAAACTTTGAATGGTTTTTATGATCAACAAAAAAAAAAAAAAAAAAAAAAAAAAAAAAAAAAAAAAAAAAAAAAAACCTTGGAGTGACTCAATTAAAACAACATTCAAACTTTGTTACTATTTCATTATTTTGACCCAATAATCAATAGGTCTAGAATTGCCACCTATAGATAATTATAGTTATGATTCTTGTTGTGGTTGTAAAAGTGCTAATTACGAATGTACGTTGTAAGAAGATGAGCATAATTTTAAAATCTGAAAATAGTTAGAGATAACTGGCCAGTTTATAAATAGATTATTAGAGTGCATCACTTCAGCTCAATCAATGAACTTCTAAGAAATAAAGAGGTTGTCAAGTCTTATTGGTCTCATGCATTATGTGTTCGGTTAAGCCATATTAGCATTGGTTCTTTATGATTGACCCTCATCAACTACGTTTGATTCTTCATTTTACTGCATCTAGATTATATGTCCTCTTATTCACCCGGGGTGATTAAGTTGGTAAAAGAGTTAGTGAACACTCATATCATCACCAAAGTGTGAGAGGTCACAAATTCATATCCTGTTTCCAAACACGCCTAAAGCATTCATGCCGACTTTCTAAAAGAGAGAGTTTTACCTGATTTAAGTCTGTGTGATGGTATGCTTTGAAACCCATAGATTTGCTAGCTAAAACTAACCAGAAGTTAAAAAAAAAAAAAAAAAAAAAAAAAAAAAAAAAAAAAATCTTATCGAGCCGCCCTCGTGCTGTACATATCTTGTTACTTATTTTCTCTTTGCTTACATGCTTTTTATTTGACAAATAAATGAAAAAGGATTCAAACCACCATCTCGACCAAGATGTGGAACCATAGTCATAGATTTGTCGAAGGTGTTAGATCTAGAAACAGTTGAGCGTAATCATACATGTACTTAGGACATATAGTGGCCTATGACAACCCAACATCTTATAATGAATATCATTATAAGACAAGAAACCTCTAATTCTCAATTTGCAACAAGTTGTGGTTAATACTTTTATAATCCTTCGTTAACATGTAGCTAGTTAATTGGTTCACTACTACAGATTTGTGAATAGAGCCCTCTTAATAGAGCCCGATTTTAGTGAAAAACGGGCTCTAAACGGATCCTGCATTTAGGAAAAGGGTATAGAGCCATGTTTTCTTTCAGAAAACCGGGCTTTATGTTAAAAAAGTATAGAGCCATGTTTTCTTTGAAAAAACCGGGCTCTATTACTAATATAGAGTCATGTTCTTTATTATAAAACCGGGCTTTATGTGCTAAGCCATTAGAGCCCTGTTTTCTTATGCAAACCAGGGCTATATTCCACTACCCACCTTGAAAATTTCCATTAGTCCCGCTCAAAACTTTCCCCAAAATCAAATCCTCCCTCCACCCATCTTTTATCCTTTTGACCTCAGATCTCATATCCTCCAACTTATTATCCCACACTAATTTCTTAATCTCTCAAAAATCCTCTCTCGTCTCTGTGGTCAACCGGAAGCCATCACTAGTCACCATCAACCAATCGTTGGTCGGACCATCGACGACAATTTTCAAGTTCAGTTATCCATAAATTAGGTATTTTATTGTATTATATCTTCAATTTGGTAATCAATTTGAAGTGTTCATGTGTTAACTTAGTGTTTTTATGATTTTTTAAATTAGGGTTAACGTGTCCCCAAATTTATATAAAAAAAATAATTAAAAAAAAAAAAAAAATTCATTAAGCCATGTTTTGTAACGAAAAAACAGGGCTTTATGCAAATTAAAAATGGTTTTTTTAATCACATAGAGCAAGGTTACCAAGTTCCAACAGGGCTCTATTACGAATTATAAAGTCGGTTCCTACAACCGGGCTCTATGCCAATTTATTATAGAGTCCCTTCCCCTTTGTGCCCTCATGCAAAACCGGGCTCTATAGCCATTTTCAACCGGGCTCTATGTCTATTTTTGTAGTAATGGTTCCAATTAAGAAATGAGACTTCTAAAATAATTGGTCCCTCCTGAATTCTCGTAATGATTGTACTTCAAACTCACGCGTGGTTTTCTCATTTGGGAATATAGAGCATAGTATAGAATGAACCTATGGGTTTAGAAATCCATGAGGATTCTAAGTCGATAAGAATCTAAACATGATAATTGAAATAGTAGTTGTTGCTTGTCAATATCATTGTTGCTTTTAACATATGCATATTCTTGTACCCATTGGAGTACATTTATGTTATGATGTATTTATTAATGTGGTAATTTAGCCACATTGTTGTACTTAACCGCTTTTTTTAACAATATATTTACCGAGGTAGAAATCTTTTTACCAAAAAAAAAAAAAAAAAAAAAAAAAAAAGAAAAAAAAAGAAAAAAGAAAAGTTTTGATACGTGTATGAATTATCTAATAAGATTTATGTTTGTTGTTGAATGTTGAGTTATATTGTATGGATATTTATTTTGGGCATTTTAAAAACAGAATTAAGATGCATTTTTACATTTCTATCGTTCTTTATTAGCTTTCACCGTTTGTTTTCCTTTATAACCTGTGTGAAATTAAAAATAAAACATTCTCATCCGAAACATGTTTTAGTGTACCAAATTAAAGTCCTTTATAAACGGTGTGAAATAAAAAATAAAACGTTCTCCACCAAAACATGTTTTAGAGTACCAAATTAAAGAAAAAAAAATTAAGAGTTCATATGAGTTTGCAGAGAACAAACAACCGCGTTGAATCATTTTCAACGTGATAGTGAATAGTCCGCAAACATAATACTATTCTCAAAACATTTAACACACATACAGTTATGGTATATAAGTAACCAACAACTTCTATCTTCTGGAAATGTGGGATAGAGTGTTGGGATAAAAGGTAAAAAAAATATTTTCATTAAAAAAATGGAAAGAAAGAGATAATTCAAGAGTTCGTAACATTTGGTGAGAGAAAGATTAGTTACATGCATTGAACATCAAATTGAAGTTTATTTGCAACTAATTTATGTGTTTATAACACGAAACATAATAGCAATAGCTTAGATACAAGAACATGTGCTGATTTACATGTTCAGGTAGTCTAGATCATTAAGCATTTTTTGAATGCTCAATGTGTAAATTGTGAATGTACATATATAGATTTGCATGTAACTAGGCAACATTCATATCTCTTGTGTATGCTTGAGATAGTTCTTCGCCTTGTAACAGTCCTTTGAATAATTGGTTTTAATATACATGAAAAATTAAAACTGATTAATTGAGTAACTTGAAAATATATTGTTGGTTTAAACGACCAACAATCCGGAAACTAGAATGCGGAACTTGAGCTATGTAGAAAACGCGACACACACACACCCTTGTACACGACAGAAAGTAAACGGCCACACGTATGCTCCTAAACAATTATATATTAAGAACAAAGGAAAAGAAAACCGTACAATGACCTCTTTATTATAGAGATGAGGGGGGAAGAAAACCAACTCTTAACAGAGTTGAAACCTGCTGCAACAGAGGAGAAAAACAGACTCACGAATGCCTTGAACTCTCTCAACGTCAAACAACCTATATGATGAATATATAGGATTAATATGTCGGCTATGCATTGAACCGACATATACTTTTTCATATTTGACTACAATAGGAACTAAAGGTTTCATAAAGACCCCTACACTATCTAACTATCATCACTAATATCTAACAATTTCCACCTTAGTGGTGATAGTTAGTCTTCTCCGATACGTAGCAGCTTCAACCAGTGCTGGAACCTCGGATAGGGGTGTGCCTTCATTCACGCACTAGTATCAATAACCGCTACTAGTATTAGCTTAGCTCCTGACTCTATCGAGAGTCCTTTTAGCCAAATAGCCTCCTTTGCAGCCTCCGTAAGTGTCATATACGCCGCTTCAGTTGTTGACCGAAAGATATGCGGTTGATGAAGTTGATGTCATCTCAAATCCGTCTTTATATTTGAGAAGCACGGCAGATGACCCATCAAATATAGAGAAAAGGTCTTGCAACAGTAGTAGTTTAAATCCTGCATATATTAGAGTTAATTAGCAGCAGATTTAGATAAATTACTTGAGTATGAATGAGCAACTAAGATACTATATCTTTTCCTCTCTAAAACATGCAATCGAAACTACAATTATAAATACCTGCACATAACATTTCAAAATTTCAAGTATCACCTGTTAGCATTATCTAATTATATTCTGTAAGTTACAATGAACTGCTTACACATCAAGTTAATTCCCATTATAGGTCACTCAACTGCCTAGCTCCTTTTAAAGTTTTAGATTGAAATAAGTAAAGATTCGACAGCTAAACTTACTGAAGCTGAATCAACTGGGGCACTCCTGTCATAAAAATCTGCAGGTTTGTGAGGAAGAGACGATAGCC
The DNA here is from genome assembly GCA_030686995.1 of Artemisia argyi. NCBI lineage: Eukaryota > Viridiplantae > Streptophyta > Magnoliopsida > Asterales > Asteraceae > Artemisia > Artemisia argyi. Next base: position 20,705,767 of record CM060680.1, on the reverse strand, counting down.
GAGAGTTTTTAGCAGCAGGATCACTCTGAAAAACAAGTCAAAAGCACGCGACTATCAGAAGTATGTACGACGACAGACTATATAAAAACATCATGGGGAGAATGAAAACCTTCCGTTGTCTTCTGTGCTTTTTCCATATCGCTCTACGCGTCTTTTGCTGTACCTGCACATAAAGTGAAAAAATCGCCCTTGTTAATAGAAAATCCAAAACATTATTCTCATGTGCAAACCAAACCATGTTTAACACCTTTGAGGCCCTTGATGAACACACAAATTATACCTTAAGAAGCTATAGGAGGTGGATACAAAAAGTCTTAGTGATTCTCTGCTACGCCACCTTGGATATTTCCTGAAATATGCAACATAAGGCCAAAAATTACCAAGTTAAATAGATGTTTTAGCTCATATGTGAACATAAAGATATGCACTAAAAGACATACACCAGCTGGAATTCTTGTACCAGGATTTGCATCTAAAACAAACATTGAAGGGTTCTTTTTGTAAGCTTGTCTTTTTGGTTTAAGCCTATTTTCAATAAGAAGATTACCGCTTATGATTAATAAGCTAATATGCTAAGTGTTTGGATTAGCTTATACGGAGTAATTAGCATATTCAAACCCTTAAATAAGCCCACAAGCCTAAGCTTTTTAGCTTATCCAAACACTAAAATTAGCCAGCTTTGGCAAAATAAGGTAGCATAAACAATCCCCTAAAACCAGGTAATGGAACCCCTATTTTTTACAGCAAACAGCAGGTTCAAACACCCTATTTGTGAGAGCAAAAAAGTTTGACCAAACGCCCCATTTATGGCGGCAAATAGCACAGCCAAAACACCCATTTTATCACAGCAAAACACAACCAAAACACCCATTTACAACTGATTATGTTGTCTTTATATTGAAACTAAAGATATATTTTAGTGTATTATAAATTTAAATATCATACAGAGCTTAAAAAACAATCTGTTTCAACAGGTTCATTCCAAAATCAAGACTTCAACTGGTTATGCTTGTGAAAAGGCCTAACTTCATACTGAGATACTTCTATAGTTTTATATAAGAACTTAAAGACAATGGAATAATGAATAAAATCATTGTTGTAATCTGACTTGACACTTAGTTTCACTTTTAGTTTTCTTCACACAACCTCGTTCATCACCTACACTAATATCTTACCCATATATAGGATTAGAAAAACAAACGACCCGTCCATCCTGAAAATTTTTAATATTTGACTCAAATACATTTCAAAAGAATCAAAGCGCAAGTATGAAAAATCAATGAAAAAACAAATATACACCTCTCCACATAGAAAACCTATCCCACCTTTGTGCCTTTGTGGTAACAAGAAGCCACTTGCCCCTCCTCAACAAGCTGTAAAAACACATAAAAATCATACCAATGAGAAAACTAAAAGAATATGACACTTTTGGATGTAACAGCCTTCACTAATACATAAAAAAAAAAAAAAAAAAAAAAAAAAATGAAAGCTTTAGAACTACATTTCCCTTATGCAAGAATAGCAGATAACAAATCATGTGGTAATTAAACAACAAAATTGCAAATAAATTAAAACAAAAACTTTAAGTAATAGTAATATGTTTATAAAGTTACACAACATCAATTAACTCTCTTCAATTAGGTCAAACATTAACCCCAAGCTTCAATTAACCCTCATGGTAACAATACTACAATATACATATACATACATAGATTAAGCGTACAATTAAACCTCAAAATAAAACATACATTAACCCAAAAGGCCAAAAGTTAACCAATATAATAAGCCTAATTCAACACATACATACCTAACCCGAAGTTTCAATTGAAAATCTAAAGGAATAACATGGAGGGGATATGACTCACCATTACAGGTGGCGGTGGTGTTATGGATGAGGGGAGGAACGCCGGTAGATGTGACAGCTAGCGATGGCATGGTTAAGGGAGGGAGGGCATTGGAGAATAAACATTGGCAGTGTGTTATTGAAAAAGTTGAATTAAACCCGCCCCGCCCAATGATTTTGTGAATTGAAAAAGTTGAATTAAACCCGCCCAAAGAAAAAGTGCCCGGTTGTTAACTAAGAAACAGGGCTTTATTAGGACAGGGTAATAGAGCCCGGTTATTTAAGTAAGAACCTGGCTTTATTAGTGAAAAAAAATCCGGAATGTACCAAAGAGCCCTCTTTTCTTAAAAAAAGGGCTTTATTTAGGGGGCTCTATTTTACTTTTTATAGTAGTGTTCAGATGTGATTAAAATATGTTAAGTTCTTAGATGGATTTAATATGTCTATGTAGAGGTGGCAAAACGGGCGGGCACGGGCTACGGGCTAAACGGTCTACGGGCTAAACGGACTATGGGCTAAACGGGCACGGGCTAAACGGGCGCGGGCCAAACGGGCGCATGTTATACGAATCGTCTTAAAAAAGACCTAAAACAACAAAAAAAATTCCTCAAACATAACACCTCATTTATATTTAAGTAACTAAATATATTATATTCATAAGTTTTTCATTAAAAACAATTTAATGTGAGAGAAAAACATGTGCCCATTTTGCCCATTTAATTTCTAAATGGGCAATATATGCCCATTTTAAAAAAAAGAGGGGGACCAAATGTACCCAAATCTTTTAAAAATTTACCCATTTAACCCATTTTTTTGATTTTGGACTCAAATTGCCACCTCTATGTCTATGATATTCTAATGAGATATATATTAGTACTAGAAACATTCACGGTTATCTTTTTGTATTCTAATCAACTTGTGTGAAATTAAAGAAAATAATCGTTTCCACCAAAACATGTTTTACGATAACAAAAAGATTTAAAAAATTGTTAAGAGTTCATATGAGTTTTCAGGTCTCAGCTTTCATTGAGTTAAGTTTCTTAAATCGATGGAAGATGAACACCGTGAAAACATCATACTATTCTAGACACATGCAACACGCATACTTTTTGGTATATTAGTAACAAACAATTTCTTTCTCCAACCTATGTGGGATAAAACGAAAGAATAGAATGTTAGAAAAGGTCTCCGTAAACAAAAAATGGCAAATTATTTCAGCATAAAAAAGATTTTAATTACATGGAAAGAATAGATAATGTAGGAGTTGGTGAAAGAATTATGTGCTTACGAAACATGAAGGTAACAACATAAAAATTTTATATTGTTATTGATTTAAAAACTGAATATGTAAGATTGCAGATGTTAAGTTTAAGCATTGTCCTTTGTGCTTATAGTCATAGAGAGTGAAATGTTTACTTTACAAATTGTTTCCGATATATGTACGAATTATGAATGAGACAGATGTTAAGTTTAAACATGCTAACTGAAATAGTAGTTGTATTGGTGTAAGATCATATTAGGATGAAAATATATATGACACTAGCTAGATGGTTTTGATATGAACTTTCGTATATATAGATGGTTTTGATATGTGCTCCAACAAGACATAATATTGCTTATTGAGTAAGATTGTACTGGATTTATTAGCTTAGATTTAAATTTAAATTTAGTGCAAGTTTTATTTATCAATCATAATATTATACTCTTTTACATTCAAGTTTATAAGTTTGAAAAAATGGTATGACTCGGGTAATTTTCTTTTCAATTGTAATTTAATTATTTTGCTTACAAAGTAAACCATGTGAACTGAATGACTAAACCATATAGTGAGTACAACGAAAGACAACAAAAAAATAATCGAGAATTCGTACTAACTTTCAAATCTATCATCACCTCACAAACTGTTTTAGCTAGCAAGAAGATGACAGGTACGAAAACATAATACTATTCACAACACAACTTTCCCACGCACGCTACGGTATATTAGTAACAAACAATTTCTTTATTCAACCAATGTGGGATAAAATGTCAGGATTGAAGGTTGAAAATGGTTTCCATCTTATATAAAAAGATTTTTGTGTAAAGAAAGAGACAATGCAAGAGTTATTAAAACCTTGTTGAAAGAAACATATCATGGAATTCCTGATTGAATTTTCGAAGCACTAGTTTAAGTGTTTGGAGCAAGAGTCATATACTCTTTGGACGGTAAGGTGAAATTATATGTTGTTATTGCTCCAAAAATGAAAGATAGAAAATATTTAAGCATTGAACTAAAACAACATGTGATTTTTTGTAAGAAAAAAGGGTTAGCTTTTACTTATCTAAAAGCATTCGTGAAGTAATCTTATACATCACTAAAGCTTAAAGTATTTTTGCATTATAATATAAGTTATGGCCATGGGTTGTGTAGCAAACACATAATGCCGACTAGTACACATTTTTGAATGCTGAATGCATATATTATGAATGTACATATTTTGGTTCACAAATAGCTAAGCAAAGTTTTAAACAAGCATGCTTATCAGATGAGTACTTATGTCAAAATCGAAAAGTAAGCAGGTAGGCAATCCTTCATTATGTTGTTATTGCTCTAAAAAGATGATTCGTTATTCAAGTAGAAATCTTTTTTTTTTTTTTTTTTTTTTTTTTTTTTTTTTTTTTTTTGAGCTAACATATATCTTTTATTTCACCAAAATATAATTTACATAGTGATTGATGGCAAACGGGCAACAAGCTGCGCCGCTAGCCCTTTTTGGATTGCAAAGCTAACTCTTTTGAAAACTACAATTGTGGATCTATGTGTCATAACATTACTGTTCATAACTCGTTGGACTCTGTTGAGTAGTTCCACCGCCTCAGGTGCAAGGAAACCAAATGTATCAAACGCGAAAGGAATAAACACGTGTTGATTTTCAATGCATGCTTTCTCGTGTTTTGTCACTTTGCACGAGACGGCTTTCAAAGCGGCATGTCCGGCTGTAAAACCCCGACTACTCAACCCTACGAGAGGAGAAACTCCGGTCAGATCCACACAAGCATGTTTCCCTCCAACCCATCAAAAAATCAAAATGTCAGCCGGTCTCAATGTAGATCTTCCATCCGACGGGTCCGTCAAAAAGTTCACAGGCGCTTCTTTCTTGGCGGAGATCCCGGCACGCCTACATACATCAAAAAGGACGTCTCTAACAAAATCATGTCTGTACTTGAAGCCCGGGAGATCTTTACAATGAACCGCATGTTCCCCAAAGGAATCCAAACATGCCTTGCGACAAACAGGGCATATCTCATCAACCGGAGATAATGGAATCATAAGGCGATACTTAAGGATAGTACGATATTTCACCGGTGACATATGCTGACCTAGCCCGTCTATGGGGATAGCTAATAAAAAATCTTGAGCATGTGGTGCGCGTAGACACTCAAAAACAGCTTTCTGTCTCACAGTCATGTCAAAATGAACTTCCATATCCTTGACCATTTCACTAAAAATGGCACTCACCAGTGTTTGTTGGGCTTTAGAGGGGACGGTGTCCTTATTAGTGAACCCACTAAAATCAAAGCTTGGAATCGTATCACGAAGACAATCCAGAGCAGAAACATAATCAACATCCATACCACATATGCCACTGTCACGTAAGATGTGGTCTTGTAGCACCCAAGATTGGGCCCTCGATGCCACAAAAGCATAAGAGGAAACTGCTTTTGCCGAGTAAAATCTTATTACGTTAAAATCATGCTGACCTAGCCCGTCTATGGTTTATTTTTGCCTTAGGTTAAAATCTTATTACGTTAAAAAAAAGTACTTATATTACGATCTCATTAGAAGCAGTTAGGCTAGCAATCCTCTATATAGTTGCATATAAGATGTAATTGGACATATAAACAACCACAATATCATCTTAAGACAAAGTTTTCTCATTTTTTCGATTGTTACCATAGTTTATGTATGTTCATTACTTCTTTTCTAGTCATATATCTAGTGTAGCTCAACAAATACATCAAATTTTGTGTCAGTTGATTCTGGATAAGAAAGGTCACTTCTAATATACTTGGTCTTGTAGGGATTCACATAATAATTATACTCTAAACTCAAACACGGTTTTTTCAAAGATTTGGAAATACTGAGCATCGTTTTTTTTAGGTAATCATGGTTTCTGATCTTTTGGCCGACTAATATATGAGATTTAATTTGAACCCACCAACCTTTAGGCATTCTTGGATATCCAAAGTTGATAACTTTCAAAACATAATAATTGAACTACATTGTAAGAGGATTTATTAGCTCACTTTATAAGTTTGAACACGATTAAAATTTTTATTGTTAGAAATTAAAATATAATGTTGCTCGTATTTTATATTAAAGCCTAAAAGTGTAAGGATGACATTATTTGTGTAAATTTCTTATCTTTTCTTGTTTTGGCTTAATTCCTTCAGCCCTATTACCATGTTTAAATGTTACTGTAGTTTGCATTAATAAATTTCTAAATCTCTTATAATTACCATGATTAACTTTGTGTTATTTAGAAATAAAATTATTTTAGGGAACAATTTAGTTCATTTAATGCTTAAAAACAAATGACATGGTAGCACAAATTAAAAAATCCCATAAAGAAAATAAAGGTTAAAAAGATTAAGAGTTCATATTAACTTTGAGATGTAAGGTTCACCACATGCTGTTATTAGTTTGCAAACTTGTTAAGCATGAGGTCCATCATACAACCGAGAATATAATATTAGTCTAATCACAAGTGACTCATGCACACTATGATATATTAGTAACCAAAAACTTCATTCTTCAAATTATGTGGGACACAAGGTTAGGAACTTAGGATAATGGGTTGGCACAGTTCTCTATATTATGTCATTTCCAAAAGAAAGTTACGTACAAGGAAAGAAATAAATGATAAAAAAAAGTTAGAACATGAAACATGAAGGTAACAATTTGGATAGCATGATATTATGTGTTGTTATAGCTCTAATAATGAAAGATATAATACTAGTCTCAACACAGTTAACACACGTACACTTATGGTATATAACCAACAAACAACTTCAATTATATCTAGGGTTTTTCTAACTTGTGCTCTAGGGGCACAGGTTAAGCAAACTAAAAGTATGCAAGGGCCCACGAAAAAGTACACAATAAAATACAGACATGTGTACTTTTATGTGGGTCCCTGTGTATTTTAATGTACTTTTGTTGTGCTTAACTTGTGCCCCTAAGGCACAAGTTAGAAAAACCCTTCTATCTATGTGGGGTAAAAGGTTACAAAATATCTTCATAAAAAAAGATTTAAGCTAATATTCATTCACGTATTTATACAATTATACAAGACTTATTTGTCTTGCAAATAATAGTCATTCACGTATGCGCCATGGTCATATTTATACAAAACTTATTTGTCTTGCAAGATAAGTTACATACATTCTAGAATGGTCTTTTAAGTATACCATAATTATCATAAAGTAATATGGTAACTAGATAATAGTAAATCTTTTGCTAATACCCCTCAAGTTGGAACATGAAGATTTCGAACGCCCAACTTGCCAAGCAAATAATCATTGGTTAAACGTAGGAATATTGGCAAAAAAATGCATCAAACTTGCCACTTTTTGTCATTGTATGTAGCGTCATTTTTTTTATCGTAGCACTAACCTTTTTAAATTGTGTCATTGTGTGTACTTTGTGACCATTTTACACTTACCTTTTTAAAATTTTGAAGGGTAAAATGGTCATTTCACATGATAAAAAAGTCGCAAATTACACACAATAACACGGATTTGAAAGGTTTATGCTACAATAAAAAAAAAAGACGCTACATACAATGATAAGAAGTGGTAAGTTTGATGCCTTTTTTTGCCAATTGCCCTTAAACATATGAAGAGAAGCATACTAGAACAGTTTTGTTGTATCACACTCGGCTATATAACAATCTAAAGTATCGAAAATGTATGACGAATGGGAAAATAACAAAAACATTCATTACCCATGATTGGACATTTGGCCCCTTGAACTATCATACAACCCATGATGGGGCCAACTATAATGAGCTGGCCCTTGATTTGACCCATCAAAAGAACTGTGGCCTTTATAATGTGAACCCGGACCGTGGCTTAAACCCCTTTGTAAAATGTCTGTCTACATTATTTCTTGACCTTTTATATAAAAGTGGGTTATAATATTTCTTTCTTTTATATCATGAAGAAGAGTAGTAGCAAGATCTGTGATAGATTAGAAGAAAGATTATATATGGTGACTTTGTCATTCAATAAATGGTGTGACTTGCTTTACTCTTTGCCATTGTCATTAATATTAACTAAAGATCAAAAAAAGAAATTTGTCATTTTTATAAGAGCTTTAAATAATGTATGTAAGAAAATTAAAAAACTACCCAACAAAATAATTTTTTATCATTCCCATCACCTACCTAATGGAACAAAACTACAAACCCTTTTAGTGTTTGGTTTATTAACATTTTGGGAGACTCGAAAGTTGAAATAAAGATGCATGATTCCTTCACGCGTTTTACACCTTTTCCACCTATAGCATATACGATGGAGATGTTCTGACGACCACCACAGTCACCACCGCCTCCACCTCCACCGCCAGAGACGCCTCCACCTCCACCGCCAGAGACACCACCACCACCACAACCTCCCCGCCGTTGCAGAACGATTTGGGTAGCGCGGTAATTTCAGCAATATCCGTTGCAGAACGATTTGGGTAGCGCGGTAATTTCAGCAATATTCTCTATTGCTGCTTGCATTGTGGCAATATTCTCTATTTCAGCAATATAAGTGTTTTAGCCATTATAACTTGTTTTGGGATATTGCCATGTTGGTATTGGTGTCTATGCAGGTTTGGGTTGTGTAGATTTTTTCCGAAAAAATTTTCGAAAAAAATCTGGAAACCTGCTGCTGTGCAGGTTGTTGCTGTGCAGGTTGTTGTGCAGCAGCAGCATAATATAATACCGACGACATGGCGTTGGTAAACTTGGACTAAGAATTTGACTTTCGCTGACCCTTTTGACTTTGGTTGACCGTTTTTAGTGTCGACGACATGGCGTCGGGATATAACTAGCTTTTGACTTTCAATTCGTTGACAATTTGACTTTCGTGGACCGCATTGTTAATTAAGTTATATCGTCGGTACAATAATTGTCGAACCACAATTTTGATTGACTGAAAATGGCTGTGGGTCCCACATGAACGACGGCATATGTCGTCGGTACAGTAAGTCCCGACAGGGCATTCTCGACTTCGTCGGCATCTACTATGTGAAGTACCTTTGCATGCATCAATCAGTTTGTTCAAGAAGAAAAGTGATTAATTCTTGTTTCTTTTCTAATCCTGTTTCTTAATGTTGCTTTCATTATGTTTGATACATTTAGTTGTTACTTTTCATACTAGTAGACTAGTAGTGTAGTAAAGATATTGACTATCAATAGCCATAGTCATATAAGAAACCGATGCAAGAGTTCAATTCGTCATCACAACCGTACCTTTTAGTAAATAAAACATGTAAAATCATTGCGTAAATGAAACTATTCTAAAATTTGAATATTGTGTACAAGCACACACAAAGTATAGTTTCTTCAATTTAGTTCAGAAATCCGTTTCGGTCGACATATATATGGATTGTTTTGCGCCAGTATAAATTTGTCTCCGTTAAGTTCCCATTTTGTAAGTAGATGTTAGACCATGAATTTGTCTACCAATTACACGTTTTTAGGACATATAGTGGCTAAAATTGCGTGAACGACAAACATAATATCATCATAAGACAAATATTTCTTTTATTTCCGATTCCTTTCCTAGTATAAATACGTTCACTTCTTCTTTTCTAGTCATCAAGTGAGCTCCTTTCAAGATTAGCTCGAAAGATATGCCAAATTTGCTAAAATCGTGGTAAAAAAGATGGTAGAAAAAAAATGTTTTATAAGTAAATTAAAAAAGATGGTAGAAAAAAAAAGTGTTTTCACGTAAAACAAATTCTGAAATCTCTACATTTTTTTTTTTTTTTTTTTTTTTTTTTTTTTTTTTTACATATTTGTTGAACTTAGAAAGATTCCAAGATACAGTGTACCTCAGAGATCACAGTACCATTCAAAGCACTTTTAACGTCTATAGACTAATGTGGGATTGAAGTCTTGGTAGTATATATAAAGATTTTTATGTACATGCATGAGTTATCAACAGTTGGGCCTATGTCTAGCAGCTAGGGATGGCAAAAGCACCTAAAACCGACGGGGAAAACCGAAACCCGAACCGGTTGGGTTGGGTTCGGGGGCGGGTTGGCTGGTTTGGATGCGGGTTTGGGTATTGATATAAATTTTTAGCCGGGTACGGGTTCGGGTACGAGTTCTGGTAATACCCGCCCGATTAGCCGTACCCGTACCCGTACCCGTATCCGTTTACCCGAATTTACATCCGCTTTATTGATATTATATTTAACTAGAATATTTATACATTATATATAATTTCTTCAATTATATTTTTTTATATACGTATCACTATTACATAATATATTTTATTTTGTACATAAATTATTTAAAAGCATTAAATTGTTTGATACGATATTCATTTTTTTTAACTTTAACAAAAAATAAATATATTAGGGTGACTTAATCTGAATACCGTTATTTTGTCTATATATTATTCAATTGGAGATAACCGAAACCTGCGGGGAAACCCGAAAAACCGATGGATAATATTAATCGGGTACCCGGCGGTTAATGGGGCGGATACGGGTTTGGATATTATAAACGGGTATGGGTACGGGTACACTAAAACCCGCCCCGAACCCAACCCGTTGCCATCCCTACTAGCAGCCATCTTCATCTACTTTTTTTTCCCAAAGGCTTTAAACCCAATAGTTGGACCCTTATGGCCTAAATTGCGTGGATGACAACCACAATGTCTTTACAAGACTAGTTTTTTTTCTAAATATAAATTGTTTACCTACTTCAACATCGTTAACTACTCTTCTTCAAGTCCTGAGAGTGTAGCTTATCTTAATATTAGCTTGAAAGATCGATATGTGAAATCTGTTAGAAGTTGTTGTATAAGACTTTTAATGGAGTGTAGCTTAGTTGGTTTAGAAGAGAAACAAGCTAATAAAATCCTTGGTCTTTTAGGAATCCACATAATAAATGCTATTTAAATTCGCACGTGGTGGTAGAAGATATTTGGGAATATAGAGTATGGACCTATGTAAAATTCAAGATTAAAATGGTTCAACCATAACATGTTTTAGAGTAAAGAAACCAAAATGAAAAAATGGACGAATAGTCAAGACTTAATATGAATTTCCAAATTTTCATCAGTGCACTATCAGTGCACCACTTCCCCATAATTTTATTATTATTTTTATTTATTAATTAATTAATTTATTTATTTATTTATTTATTAATTTTATTTTTTTTAACTTGCAAGAGAGTATATTGACTAAAAACATTATATACCATTCTAGACGCATATGCCTCACTTGGGCTCAATTTTTTTTTAACAAGCCATATCTTTCTTCAACCAATGTGGGATTACGATTAGATCGAGAACTTATTATGCCAATCAAAAATCATGTTTTGAATGCTCAAATATAGAAATTTAGGCTTGCAAGTAGCTAGGCTAAGTTTATGACATACATGCTTATGTCAAAATCAAAAAATAAGTTTTTACATTTCTATTGCTTCTTTATCAATTAGTTTTCACAGTCCGTTCTAACGTGTTTGAAATTAAAACTTTATTAGTTTTCACAGTCCATTCTAACCTGTGTGAAATTAAATATTAAAATTGTCTCCACCAAAACATGTTTATGGGGAAAAAAAAAGTGAAGAATTCATATGAATTTTTTGAGTATTTCTTGCCGTGCCTGATTTTTTCAACCTGACAATGCTGAAATATCCAAAGACGTAATACCATTCTCAACATTCAACACACATTCACTTATGATATATAAGTAACCAACAACTTCTATATTCAGCCAACGTGGGATAGAGTTAGGATAAAAGGTTACAAGATATCTTCCATAAAAAAATGGTATGAAAGAGATAATGCAAAAGTTCTTAACAGTTAGTGAAAGAAAGATTTGTTACATGCAACATCAAATGTTGTTTAGAAGCCACTAGCTTATGTGTTTATAACACGAAACATTAAGGCAACAGCTTGGATAGAAGAACCTATGATGATTTTTACTAAGAAAAAAGTATTAGCATTTACTTATCCGAATTCGTTTATATAGAAATCTATATGTTGTTGTATAACTTACGTGCTCAGGTCATGAATACAATTCCTTGTCATATTGTGATACTTGTTTTGGTTTGTTTAAAAACCTGTTCTGCCGAGTGCAGATCATTAAGCATTTTTTGAATACTCAATGTGTAAATAGTGAATGTACATATACATATTTGCATGTAACTAGGCAAGATTCATATCTCTTGTGTATGCTTGACATAGTTCTTTGCCTTGTAACAGTTCTTCAAATATTTGGATTTAATATACATGAAAAAATAAAATTAGATCAATTGAGTTACTCGAAACTATATTAAGAGCAATTCAGTCGTCATTACGACCATCGTCAATCACTACTCTCAATTTAGCCCCAAATCCGTTTAACCTCTCACCACTCTCATCTATTTTACTTCTCCGTGATCACTGCAGTCACTGACAAAAAGAACATTAACTTTGCTCGTTGTTCAAACCACGAGCTGATGAAGGCCACCACGAGCTAACCACTTACCGTATCAATCTCAAAGCATACGCTTGGCTCGCTAGTTCCGTCATCACAACCTTTTTAGTAAATAAAACAAGTAAAATCATTGTGTAAACGAAACTATTCTAATGATGTGAGTCATGTTAAAATGCATGTGTATAAGTATATTATCTGTTAACATGTATGCGTTTCCACTTATTGGCTTCTACGGGGAAAAAAATGTTTCATTAAATTAGTCGTACATTTATTTTGCACGTCATTTTCATTATTGTTATTAAAAATCTTTCGGCAATCCTTTTTCAATTTAATCAAACAAGATATACACATTTTAATTCATGTTTACATATATATCATTTCTTTATTGGCTTCTAAAAATATGCATTCCTTTTTAACCCGTGTGAAACTAAAGATTAAGGTGGTCTCTACTCTACCAACATATATTTCACAGTAGAGAAATCATGTAAAAAAGTTAAGTGTTTGTACAAGTTTCCCGCCATTCTGCTTTTCTCTCAATTTTTTTAGCTGAAAGAAAGTGGAATAGCTGAAAACGTAACACTATTCTTAACACATTTGACCCACAAACACTATGTGTATATTAGTAACCATCAACTTCTATCTTAAGTCTATGTGGGATAGAATGTTATAAAAAGTCTCACAAACATAAATCTCATGTATTAGATTACTTAGATAGTTAGTTTACTTCACTTCCATTTGCTAATTTTTCATTTCATTTGCGATTTATAATGATCAAAATGAATTTGAACAATTCAATTGTTTCTTCACTCTTTCTTCAAAAATAAAAATCTTTTTTTTTTTCTTTTATGCTATTGGATACTAAAGATTAAAATATTTTTCACCAAAACATGTACATGAATGTACAAGAATGAAAGACCCTGTCTGAAAACATAATATTGTTCTTGACACATTTAACCAAGGTACAATATGGTATATTAGTAACCAACAATTTTCATCTTCTAGCTATGTGGGATAGAATTTTAGAAAAGGTCCCATAAAATGGCAAAATTTATTTAAAAGGCTTATATTCATGAGGAAAGAAAGACAATGCAGTTATTAAAAGTTGGTGAAAGAAAAATATGAAACATGAAGGTGACAACATGGAACTATATATTGTTATTGCTTTTAAAAAAGGATAGTAAATGTTTAAACATTTGTATTAAAAGAACCTGTGTAATTTTCTAAGTGTTTGCTAATTTGAAATCGTTTATGTAGAAATTTATATATCACTTAATGCATTACGTTTTTGGGTCATGAACGTTAAAGTATTTATGTATTATGATACTTGTTTAATTGTTTTGGCCGTTTGCTTAGAAAACTTATCACCTCAATCACTAAGCATTTTAAGTGTATACGTGTGTTTAAGATCTCAATATAAGCAGCTAGACAATCCTTTATAAACTTGCAAAAATTATACACAATACGAGTTTTATTCATGTGGAGTTGGTTGAAATTTTTTATAAGCATACAACAAGTGCACAAAAATAAAGTTCAATTGTTCATCAATTTAGGAATAGCTATTTCTCATGTTTGTTTTCGCCAAAGGCTACAATCCAATAATTGGTTTCTCTATTTTTTTTATACTCATCAACTACACTGGGCTCTTCACTTGTTTTATAAGATTCTCTTAGGATTTCATATAAATGACATGTTGATATAAACTCATCCACAACGTACATGACTCACATGTAATAATCAAAGCATTTGCTACAAGTTCTTAGGATATATAGTAGCTTAAATTGCGCGAACAACAACCACAATATCATCATAAGACATATTTTTCTCCTATTTTCGATTGCTTTCCTAGTTTACATCTGTTCATTTCTTCTTTTCTAGTCATCAAGTGTGGCTCCTCTTAAGATTAGCTTGCAAGAGATACAATATTTGTAGGAGGTTATGGCCAGGATTTTTAAAATCCTTTGTCGTCAATGTGTAGCTCAGTTGGTTCTGGATAGGAAGTGAAACTTCTAATATACTTGCTCTTGCAGAGATTCTAGTAATAATTCTACTCTATACTCACGTGTGGTTTTCTCAAATGTTTGGGGATATATACATCGTTTAGTACGGATCTATAGGTTTAAAAGTCCTTGATTATTCTAACTCCAAGTATCATGACAATTGAAATAGTAGTTGTTGATTATTACTATTGGTGTTTTATTTGTGTAGATCACATTTAAAAAAAAAATAAATAAATAAAAAAAAAAAAAAAAAAAAAAAAGTTAAGAGTTCGTATGACTTATCAGGTACCTCCGTGGGAGCTAGATTTTTTCAACCTAACACACATGGAGGTATCCGAAGACATAATACTATTCTCAACACATTTATCACACATGCACTTATGCTATATAAATAACCAGCAACTTCTATCTTTAGCCTATGTGGGATAGAGTAAACAACCTTTTTGTAAATAAACCAGTAAAATCATTCTGTAAATGAAACTATTCTAAATTTCTAATAATGTGAGTCATGCTATCTGTTATATTCAAAAATTGAATATTGTGTGCAAGCACACAAAGTATAGTCTCTTCAAATTTTATGAATGCGTCTCTGTTAAGATTCAATTTTATTAGTAGCCATTAGACCAGGAAGTTTTGTCTACCTATTTCATCTTCAACTCTACTTTCCAACTACATGTTCTTCGGACATATAGTGGCTTAAATTGCGTGAACGACCACCACAATGTCATCATAAGACAAAGATTTCTTTTATTTCCGATTGCTTCATTAATTTAGATCTGTTAGTTTCTTCTTTTCAAATCATCAAGTATGGCTCCTTTAAATTTTATACTAGCTCGTAAGATATACAATATTTGGAGGAGGTTGTGGCCAGGAATTTTAAAATCCTTCGTCAGTGTGTAGCTCACACAACAACAAAAACTAGAACAGGCGACGAGACTTTTGGTGAGGACATCCATGTCCTCTCCAACAGGGGCAAATGTTGTAGTGTCAGTTGGTTTGTGATAGGAAATGAGACTTCTAGTATCATGGTTTATACGAGGATTCAAAAATCAGTTTGAGCCTTTTCCCACCGGACCAAATAACTTTATTTTCAAACTCTGCTTTTATGCATTCAAGGGTATGGTGTTCGGCTACTATTTTGCACGTTAGGTTTCATAGTGAGTTTTTGGATTTATATTGTTTCTTTGTTAGCTTTCATAATTCGTTTTCCTTTCAAACTTGTGTGAAATTAAAGATTAACATTCATATGAGTTTCCAAAGATTTCAAAACCATACATATTTTTTTTCTAACCTGAAAGATAGTGAAATCTCGGAACCATAATACTATTCTCAACATATTTGACCCACATACGCTATGGTATATTAGTAACCACCAACTTCTATCTTCAAGCTATGTGGGATAGAATGTTATTATAAAATGTTAGAAAAAACCTAAATAGAATAGCAAGATATAGTTCTTAACATTTGGTGAAAGAAAGTTAGAAGCAACTGGTTTATGTGTTTGGAGCACAAATCATGAAGGGACAGTCTCGATAAAGTGAAATTATAATTAGTTATTGCACTAAAAATGTAAGATTGCAAATGTTTAAGCGTTGTTAAAAGAACCTGTGAGTTCTTATAAGAGAAAAAGGATACGCGTTTACTTATCATAATAGAAAGTGATCAACTTATGTTTGCTATATGTAATGACGTAACATATTTTGGTAAAATTCTAAGTAACCATTTGTATTAAATCGAGCTCTAATCGTTTCCATAGTTGCAAAATAGAGAGTGACGTTTTCATTTATGAAAAGTTTCATTAACAGATATCGTGTAGAGATTACATATATTGTTAATTTACATGAGTAATACGATTTTTTTTCACTCTTTCTCAGCTTTTAATCTTTCATAACTGACTTCAAAAATATTTTTACTTCTTAAGCTATGCGAAACTAAACATTAACATGGTTTCCACCAAAACATGTTTTATAATTAAAAAGAATATAGTAAAAAAAAAGTTTGAAGTTCATACAAGTTTTCTGATTGATAACAACCCTGAGTCGTACAAATTAAATTTGTAACAACTCAAGAAAGTAATCAACCTGAAAATATTATACTGTTACAACAACATGTAAATTACATAGACTAGGGTATATAACTAACCAAAAAGTTCTTTCTTCAATCAATGTGGGATAGAAAGATTATAAAAAGTCTTCATATCATATAAAAGATTTTTATGTACATGGAAAGAAAGAGATATATAATGCAAGAGTTATCAACAATAACAGTTGATGAAAGAACTATTTTGTTACATGCAACTCCAAACTTAAGTTTAAAAGCAACTAATTTTGTGTTTTCGGAGCACGAATTATGAAGGGAACATCTTGGATAACATGAAAGTATATGTTGTTAGTGCTCAAAAAACGAAAGATTGCAAATTTTAAGCACTGAACTTTGAACTACAACAACCTGTTGTTTTTTCTAACAACAAAGGGTTAGCTTTTACTTATCTAAAATCATTCACAAATTAATCTAAAATATCGCTAAATGAATTACGTTTTTTGGTCATGAAGGTTAAAGTATTTTTGCATTATGATACCTGTTATGGAAATGTGTATATTATGGATGTACATATTTCGAATTGCAAGTAGCTAAGCAAAGTTTTCGAAAAGCATGCTTATGAGATAAGTACTTAAGTCAAAACCGAAAAGTAAGCAGCTAGGCAATCCTTGATTATATACAATTTTGATAACTTAAGTCATACAATATGTTGTTATTGCTCTAGAAAGATGAATTGTTATTCAAGTAGAGATGGATATCCGGCTGAATGAATTACGTTTTAGTTGTTTGGGTAAAGTATTTTCTATATTATGATGCTTGTTTGGTTTATTTTGGCCCTAGGTTAAAATCCTTTAAAAATAGTTGCAGAAGATGTATACGAGTTTTATTCGTAGGGAGTAAGTTGAAAATATTTGTAAGCATACAACAACCACATAAGATACAATTGGGACTGAATATAAAGAACATGCATCACTTCATCCCAAATCTACTAGGCCTTTGCCTAGTAGCCTTTTTTTTTTTTTTTTTTTTTTTTTTTTTTTCATTTACTTTCGATTGCTTTCCTAGTTTACATATGTTCATTAGTACTTCTTTTCTAGTCATCATGTGTGGCTCCTCTTAAGATTATAGGTCACAAGATACACAATATTTTTAGGAGGTTGTGGCTAGGCCTTTTAGAATCCTAGCCAAACTGCATAAATTTGTTGTCCAATACTTTAATTCGCTTCAAGGAGCGTAGCTCAGTTGGTTCCAAATGAGAAGTAAGACTTGAAAGATCCTTGGTCTCTTAGATATTCTCATAATAAATGTACTTAAACTCGTGCGTGGTTGTGAAAAAGATTTGGGAATATAGAGAACATTTAGTATGGAGTATGGACCTACAGATTTGGAAATCCATGAATATTCAAACTCGATAAGTATCTAAACATGATAATTGAAATAGTAGTTGTTAATTGTCACTATCGTTATGAACTTTTTAGCATTGAAATAAACATGTTCATTTCATATATGGTTATGATAAGTGTATGAGTTATCTAATAAAATTTATGTTGCTTGTTCACTGTCGAGTGCGTGTATACATTTTGTACGTTGCATTTTAGTGAAAAGAGTTCAGATACATTGCTACATTTTTATTGTTTATTTATTAGCTTTCACAGTTTGTTTTAGAGTACCAATTTAAAAGAAAAAAAGTCAAGAGTTCATATAAGTTTTCGGATAGTACAGAGCTGGCCAAATTTTTTCAACCTGACAAACCTGAAATATCAGAAAACATAATACTAGTATCAACACATTTAACACACGTACGCTTATGGAATATAAGTAACCAACAACTTCTATGTTCAGCCTATGTGGGATCCAGTGTTAGGATAAAATGTTACAAAATATCTTCGTTAAAAAAATGGTAAGAAAGAGATAATTTAATAGTTCTTAACATTTGGTGAAAGAAAGATTTGTTACATGTAATATCTAATTCAATTAAATTTTAGAAGCAACTAATTTTATGTACATGAAAAGAAAAAAAGAATGCTAGAGTTACAGCATGAATCTGTGATTTTACATAAGCATTTATTTATATGAAATCTATATAAGTTTTTGGGTCATAAGTTATTCTTGCAATCATGATTCTGGGTTCTTACAAAAGAGACCTAGTACATAGCAAAACTTACAAATAGAGAAAACAAATAAAAAATAGCAATCTATCTTTTCATTTTACATACTTTCAAGCGGTACAAAACTATATTCACTGGTAATAGCTCACATGAGGTTTGGTTCACAGCTGGTCTAAAACTGCAATGTATGCAGCAAAAATAAACTCAATGTTATAGAGTGAATAATTATTATATATGAGCTCGATGAGTAAGAACATGAGATGTTGACTAATTAAATTTCTTCAGGTTCTTGAATTACCTTCATAGAGAAGATGACATTGCTTGGATCTGCGTTCTCTATCCTTGGTTAAATTAACAGAATCTAGCCATCTTTAAAAACAAAGATAAAAAAACCAAACAACATTTAGAGTTAGAGAAAACGTAACTAGAATTTTAAACTTTTAAGCCATTATTATTGAGAAAACATATAAGATACACTACACTTTAACGAATGACCGACTTTACATTCACATTGCAGATTATGCAATAGAGCCAACATGATTCAGATTGATAGTGTTCATGATCATCCATATCCTTTCCTATTGCCACAAACTTTTGCTTCTCGCGTTTTAAATCAGATTCTTTTGCAGTCACGTGATGATAATAGATTTTTTTGATACTAATGTTGGTAAAACATTATGAAAAGCAGCATATATACTAGTGTAGATGCTGAATTAAATGCTGAATTTGACAAAGTATTTCCTTTTCTTTTTCATTAGTTTTAATCTATTTCTTTTAACTAATAAATGAGTAGATTTGACTCCTTTTATTGTTATATGAATCAATCATATTGAACAACCAGATCGTGCAATGGAGTTCCTAAAGCAAAATTTGTGGTAAATTACACCATTCGTCCTTGTGGTTTGCGTTGACCGCAGCCGTTCGTCCTTTGACCAAAAAAACTGCACCGTTAATCCTTAACGGGCATACGTTAGGCGCCATTAGTCCCTCCATCACTAACGCTCGTTAAGTGTTGTTACATTTTAAGTCCCATGAGGGTATACTGACCAAAAGGACGAACGGTGCAATTTTTTTTTTCTTTTTTTTTTAATATGTTGGTAGGTTCCGTTTTCGTCTGTTTTTTTTACGTTTTCATCCGTTTTTTTTTTGTTTTCGTCTGTTTTTTTTACGTTTTCCTCCGTTTTTTTACGTTTTCGTCCGTCTTTTTACGTTTTCGTCCGCTTTTTTACGTTTTCGTCCGTTTTTTTTTATGTTTTCGTCCATTTTTTTTCGTTTTCGTCTGTTTTTTATGTTTTCCTCTGTTTTTTTACGTTTTCGTCCCTTTTTTTACGTTTTCGTCCATTTTTTTCGCTTTCGCCTATTTTTTTACGTTTTCCTCCGTTTTTTTTTACGTTTTCGTCCGTTTTTTTTACGTTTTCGTCCCTTTTTTTAACGTTTTCGTCCATTTTTTTACGTTTTCGTCCGCTTTTTTACGTTTTCGTCCGTTTTTTTTTGTTTTCGTCTGTTTTTCGTCTGTTTTTTTTACGTTTTCATCCGTTTTTTTTTCGTTTTCGTCTGTTTTTTTTACGTTTTCGTCCGTCTTTTTACGTTTTCGTCCGTTTTTTTTTCGTTTTCGTCTGTTTTTTTACGTTTTCCTCTGTTTTTTCACGTTTTCGTCCATTTTTTCGCTTTCGTCTGTTTTTTTACGTTTTCCTTCGTTTTTTTTTACGTTTTCCTCTGTTTTTTTTTACGTTTTCGTCCGTTTTTTTGACGTTTTCGTCCCCTTTTTAACGTTTTCGTCCGTTTTTTTTTACGTTTTCGTCTGTTTTTTTTTACGTTTTCATCTGTTTTTTTTCGTTTTTGTCTGTTTTTTTACGTTTTCCTCTATTTTTTTACGTTTTCGTCTGTTTTTTTTTACGTTTTCCTCTATTTTTAACGTTTTCGTCCGTTTTTTTTACGTTTTCCTCTATTTTTTTACGTTTTTGTCCATAAAAAAACGTGATAAGTTGCAACAGTGAAAGACCCAAATTAACATAACAAAGGTAAAAAAAAAGGGACAAAAACGTAAAAAAAACAGAGGAAAACGTAAAAAAAACAGACAAAAATGAAAAAAAACGGACGAAAACGTAAAAAAAAATGACAAAAAACGGACAAAAACGGATAAAAACGTAAAAAAATGGGACGAAAACGTAAAAAAACAGAAGAAAACGTAAAAAAACATACGAAAACGTAAAAAAAGGGACGAAAACGTAAAAAAACAGATTAAAACGTAAAAAAACGGACGAAAACTAAAAAAAAACAGACGAAAACGTAAAAAAAAAAGGACGAAAACGTAAAAAAAACGGACGAAAACGTAAAAAAACAGAGGAAAACGTAAAAAACAGAGGAAAACGTAAAAAATGGGATGAAAACGTAAAAAAATGGACGAAAACGTAAAAAAAGGGACGAAAACGTAAAAAACAGAGGAAAACGTAAAAAATGGGAGGAAAACGTAAAAAAAGGGACGAAAACGTAAAAAAAGGGACGAAAACGTAAAAAAACGGACGAAAACGTAAAAAAGCGGACGAAAACGTAAAAAAACGGACAAAAACGTAAAAAAAAGGGACGAAAACGTAAAAAAATGGACGAAAACGTAAAAAAAAAACGGAGGAAAACGTAAAAAAAACAGACGAAAGCGAAAAAAAATGGACGAAAACGTAAAAAAAGGGACGAAAACGTAAAAAAACAGAGGAAAACATAAAAAAACAGACGAAAACGAAAAAAAATGGACGAAAACGTAAAAAAAACGGACGAAAACGTAAAAAAGCGGACGAAAACGTAAAAAGACGGACGAAAACGTAAAAAAACGGAGGAAAACGTAAAAAAAACAGACGAAAACGAAAAAAAACGGATGAAAGCGTAAAAAAACAGACGAAAACGGAACTTACTAACATATTAAAAAAAAAAGAAAAAAAAATTGCACCGTTCGTCCTTTTGGTCAGTATACCCTCATGGGACTTAAAATGTAACAACACTTAACGAGCGTTAGTGATGGAGGGACTAATGGCGCCTAACGTATGCCCGTTAAGGATTAATGGTGCAGTTTTTTTGGTCAAAGGACGAACGGCTGCGGTCAACGCAAACCACAAGGACGAATGGTGTAATTTACTCAAAGCATTATAGAAACACAAATTCTAGATAGGTAATTATAATATTAATACTAGTAATAATCTAAGTACAAATACACATAAAATATGAAATTGTACTTTTATGATGATACTTTTTATTTATTATTATTTTTTTTATTTTTAGAAACTCACAGGTAAATAGTAACGAGCGGCTGGGTCACGTAAGGCCTTTATTATTGTTTTTTTTTTTTTTTTTTTTTTTGAACGGCTGATCTTTATCATTGGTTTACATGTATATTTTTTGTAATTTGTCTTTAATTAATAGCATTAAACAAAAAATAATCCAAAGATTAGATATATTATTAAATTTGGTAAGTCATGTCATACAATAGATAATACTTTTAAACATGCCATGCAATGGTAATTATTTTTTAAGAAAACAATGAAGTTACAATAGTGTATAAAAAGTTTTAATATCAAGTTTATAAATGGAAAATATTGAATGAAAAATGCTTTGCATACTCAAAATACGATTTTAAATAGCAATTGCACAATACATGCACTACGTCCACATAAAATTGATAGAATTTTACTTTTGTGCCCTTCCTCATTTATTTATGGTTAGCTTTCAAACCACGTTCTACTATTTATGTATCTCTTTCAGTTGACACTATTATGAAGCATTATCACAATCACAATCATCTCCACAAAACGGCGAGGTTAACAATAACCCCCTTCGCAAGTGGCCTATTCAAGTTTTGGTGGGGCCCAAAAAGTGTAAAACAAAAAAAAAAAAAAAAAAAAAAAAAAACACAAACGGAATGTGAACGATGGAGGGTTATCTTTTGTGTGTTAATGTTAAATATGAAATGTTGATTTAATTAAAACAAAGGCATGTGAAATGGCATGTTACCATACCCCTTACTTCAAAGGATATCCTTGTTATGAATAATTTAATGAGACATAAGGTGTTTTTTTTTTTTTTTTTTTTTTTTTTTTTAATTCATTTTATACATATGTATAATTTCTTTATTGGCTTCTACGGGAAAAAAAATGTGTCTCATTAAATTAGTCGTAGATTTATTTTGCACGTCATTTTCATTCTTGTTGTTAAAAATTTTTGGGCCATCCTTTTTCAATTTAATCAAATAGGATGTACACAGTTTAACTCATTTTTACATATATATCATTTCCTTATTGATTCTAAAAGTGTGTGTTCTTTTTTAACCATGAAACTAAAGATTAAAGTGGTCTCTACCAACATATGTTTCACAGTAGAGAAATAAAGTAAAAAGGTTAAGTGTTTATACAAGTTTCCCGCTAGACCATCTTCTACCAGTTGTTTTAGCTGATAGAAAGTGGAAAAGCTGAAAACGTAATACTATTCTTAACACATTTGACTCACATACACTATGTGTATATTACTAACCACCAACTTCTATCTTAAGTCTATGTGGGATAAAATGTTATAAAAAGTCTGACAAACAGAAATTGCATGTATGAGATTGCTTAAATAGTTAGTTTACTTCACTTCCATTTGCAAACTTTTCATTTCATTTGCTATTTATAATGATCATAATAAATTTGAACAATTTAATTGTTTCTCCACTCTCTTAAAAAATAAAAATACTTTTTCCTCTTATGCTATTGGATACTAAAGATTAAAATAATTTTCACCAAAACATGTTTTATAGTAAACAGGTTCTACCTTCAAACTTATGTGGGATAATGACATAATATCTGCAGATGTGGGTATGTTGGATAGGTTTAATCATAGGTTATATTACAAATAAACGTACAAGTTTTTGTGTATTTTGACTACGTCATGGGAAGATCGATCAATGTCATGGGTAGATCTACAATAGGGTATGGGTTGATGATAAAAGGATGTACGG
This sequence comes from Artemisia argyi, assembly GCA_030686995.1. Classification (NCBI taxonomy): domain Eukaryota; kingdom Viridiplantae; phylum Streptophyta; class Magnoliopsida; order Asterales; family Asteraceae; genus Artemisia; species Artemisia argyi. The sequence continues at coordinate 20,682,111 of CM060680.1, read as the reverse complement.
GAAGCTCTAAAGCTAATTTACAACACATGGAGGCTTTGTCCACAACTGAAGCGGGATATATGACGTTTATTGAGGCTTGGAGGAAGGAAAGATGGCTAAACGGACTCATGACAGAGTAAATATATGAGCTTAGGTTAGTAGTGGGTATTGCTATTGGCTCTTTGGTAAAAGGCAGTTCTCGGTCCGAGGTTCGAGCAAAAGTTGAAGTTGTTGCGTATCCGTATTGAGTCTATTGACTAGTAGCTAAGGTGGAAATTGTTTGTATTAGTATGCATATTAGTCAAAGTTTAGGGGTTTTAGTGTAAGATTAGCTCCAGTTATAGTCATGTTAGGAAGTTGATGTCTCCAAGCATGCTTAACCGACTTCCTTGGTATTTTCCTTTGTTTTAAGTTTGCTTTTGTTCTATTAAGAATAGGTTTTCTCCCCCACATATCTATACTACTTATAAAGGAGAAACAGTCAAAGTGAAAAGTTGAGTTTTCGACACTTGGTCATATGAGAGAGAAAATAATGTAATTAATACTCTTATTAAAACACCTCATTACTTAAAGGTACAATAATTTATTCACATTGTACAACCAATTAAAAACATATCTACCAAATTAAATACAACCAATTAAAACACAAACTGGGTTGACCCAGGATGCTTCAAACCCGGCGGGTTGACCCGGTTTAAATTGACCCATTTTTCGACCGGACCGGTTCAACCGGTTGAACCACCCGGGTCGAACCTGGTTTCAAAATATTATGTTTAACTCCCAAATCCTCAAACTTTTATTATTTTTCGTTTATAACCTATAAACTTTTTTTTATCAATAAACTATCTATCGCTATAAAATCTCGTTGCTATGCACGGGTACTCGTCTAGTCTTATAAATAGAGGTGAGGGGAGTCTCAATTATACTGTTTTGTTTTCCCTCGTTCTCAATATTCAATTGTTTGGGAGCAAGATTACGTGTCTTGTGTGAGTCTTTACTTTTCTAGTCGAGATCACATTTGTGCGTGTATGCGTTGAGTTTGTCACAAGGTCATATATTCCGCAATCTAGATTCCAGGTTTGTTGAGTTCTTCAACAATTTCGATAACATGATAATTTGTTTTTTGCTCTAAAAATGAAAGATTGCAAATGTCTAAGCGTTGTTAAAAGAACTTGAGGTTTCTTATAAGAGGAAAAGGGTAAGCGATTACTTATCATTAGGCTGCCCAGTTGTGACCAGGTCATGCCTCTACCACATCAGATTTGTCTCTCCAATGACCAGACACGACCAAGTTTCACAGTCAATGACCAATTTTTTTGATTTTTTTTATTCAAACATTTTAAACAACAAATTTAAAATTCATTAAAAATAAAAACGATACAATACTAAATTAAAAACTTAAACTAACAAAACTTAAACATTACAATACTTATTAAAAACTTAAACTAGTAATCTAAATTGTAGTGTGCCTTGATTGCTGCCTTAAGCTGTAAAAGTTCTTATAGTTGTTGTGGGGGTAAACTCTGGTCGATTGCTGAATTGTAGAAAATCAAATCTTGCTCCCGTTTTGATTGGGCTATGATTTCCACTAGCTGTCGTTGGAGTTCAATTTTTCTCTTTTCATCGTTAGCTCTTGTTCCTTCAACTTAAAGTACGACTCTTTCACCTCATTCTTTTTCATCCGGTTTTTGAAAAAGGTCTTGCCTAATGAATTTGTCTATGATGATGGTGGATCACAAGAGGAGGAGGGTGATTTCTTCCTGGCTGTGTCACGACCTTATGTTCGTGATTCTCTAGTCTCTTCCTCATCATCAGAATCATCCACGTCTTGGAAATTCAAAGGACATTTTGTTGACCCCGAGGTAGTTATAGAACCTTTTGTTTTCTTCTGACTTTTCTTTCTGAAAGAAGGCATATCGAATTTCTTACAAGCATCATGATTCCTCAAAATTTTCCAACAATCATCAAATGTAAAATCATGACCGTAAAGCATACGGTATTCTCTAAGAGCTTTTTCTTTATCATCTCCATCATTCTCACCATTTCCATGATTATCCTTGATATTATCCATAATAGCACAAAAATTCCCAACCCTACTATGAATCCTATTCTTCCATTTGGTCGTGATCGAGTCGTGCGTTCTTTGTGAACCAGTTTCATTTTCAAAGTACCCTATCACCTCCTCCCAAAAGCGATGCCTATTGATAGCGTTTTCTCTCTCAGAATTTTCTGAAATGTAAACCCAAGTTCTACAAAGCGCGATCTCTTCCGCCTTTGTTCATGGTTCTTTCTTTTTGGCTGGTTCGGATTTTTGCCTTTGTCCTTCGCCTTTGTAGCACGTCTCGAAGGCTTTTTTGGTTTGATGGGTGACGTCTCTTCGACATTGTCATCATCTTCAACAGGCATGGAACCATGGTACGAACCATTACCCGAACCTTGCCCCATCGAAGCATCTTGACTCGGATAGTTTTGGGCCGAGTATTGTTGAGTCGGATAGTTTGCCGTATAATCCTCCAAATCCATTTCAAAATTAGCACTACGAAGCGGGGAATAATCTCGATAGGGTTGGGAAGATTGTGAGAAATCCATGTTAGGACGATACGACGACCCACTTGGTTCTTGGTGATAATCCATATTAGGACGATATAGATTGACATATGGTTTTGATTTTGATTCGGTTGTGGTAGTCGTGATGGATATTCAAAAGCGGTTGCACGAAAGCGAATACCCCGATTTTGTAGTGGTGTTATGCCGGTTAATTTGAAGGTGTTTTCCGGTGAGAAATTCAGATTTGGGGCATTTTGGGGAGTCGGGATCGTCGGTTTTTTGATGTGGGAGGTTTTTTTATTTATTTACTTTTTTTTTTTTTTTTTTTTTTTTTTTTTTTTTTTTTTTTTAATTTTTGACATGATGAATATGGATGAGAAGTTTGAAATTGTGTGTTTAAAAGTGTGTTTGAGGTTGGTATTTATAAGGTTGTAAATTGGTAAAAGTTTAAAAAAAAAAAGGTTATTTTTTTGTTTAAATATGAAAACGGTAATTTTTTTTAGGAGTTTTGTGATGTGCAAAGTCGGTCGAATTTGTGACCCATATTGCGAATTCAAGTGGCCTTGACCCATTTTTTCTCCCACATTGGCCATGACCGATATTTATACCGGTCGACCTATTCATCTAACCGATTTTTTTCAAGTCCACTGTAGCCAGCCTAATAGAAATTGAACAACTTACGTTTATTTTGGTAAAATTAAGTTACATTTTTTATTAAACCGAGTTCTAACCATTTTTACAATGCAGAATAGAAAGTGATATTTTCATTCATGAGAAGTTTTCACGAACAGAAATAACTGATATTACATAAATGGTTAATTTACTTCAATTCCATATGCTATGTGTAACGATCGATAACATTGTAATTATATATCAAGTAACAAATTTACAAACATTAATCCATATACATTATAACCCTTTATCTGCACTGATGCTCTCCAATTTCAAAAATGTTTTAAGAAATAAGTTGCTTAATTCATTTCATTTGCTACGTACAATGGTCAAAACAAAATTGAGTAATATGATTGTTACTCGCACTCTTTTTGAGCTTTCAGTCATTCTTAAATGACTTCAAAAACATTTTTACCCTTCTTAATCTATGTGAAAGTAAAGATTAAAATTCTTTTCACCACAACATGTTTTATTAAAAGAGAAAAAAAAAGTAGAAAAAAAGTTTGAAGTTTATATAAGTTTTCATACTACGTTTGCTTCTTTGAATCGTAATTTACGACAATTCAAGAAAGCAATGAACATGAAAGCATTATACTACTCCACGAACATAAAAGCCACATAAACTAGTGTATATAACTTACCAAAAAGTTCTTTCTTCAATCAATGTGGGATAAAATGTTAAGATAAAAAGTTAGAAAACATTCTTCATGTTATATAAAAGATTTTTATTCACATCTTAGCTTCAGAGAAAAGATATTTGATGAGGTGACTAAAAATCGTATGATGATTGCATACAAGATGAAACAGGTCAGTGACATGGATTCATCCATATCCATTGTACTTAAACGTTTTTTAGAGTAATATATTCAAGCTTTTCGCCTATGTAACGGGAATATGGGATTCACCCATATCCTTTTGTACTTAAACGTTTTTTAAAATAATATATTTACCGGATCTTTTGACATTTAAAAAAAAAAAAAAAAAAAAAAAAAAAAAAAAAAAAAAAAAACTTTCAGTCATTATTAAATGACTTCAAAAACATTTTTACCCTTCTTAATCTATGTGAAAGTAAAGATTAAAATTCTTTTCACCACAACATGTTTTATTTAAAAAAAAAAAGAAAGAAAAAAAGTTTGAAGTTTATATAAGTTTTCATGCTGCGTTTGCCGTTTGAATCGTAATTTACGACAATTCAAGAAAGCAATGAACATGAAAGCATTATACTACTCCAAGAACATATAAGTTACATAAACTAGTGGATATAACTTACAAAAAAGTTCTTTCTTCAATCAATGTGGGATAAAATGTTAAGATAAAAGGTTAGAAAACATTCTCCATGTTATATAAAAGATTTTTATTCACCTCTTAGCTTAGAGAAAAGATATTGATGAGTCGATAAAAAAAATCGTATGATGATTCATGATTGCATGCAAGATGTAACAGGTCAGAGAGCTCTTTTACATTATAAATTAAAATTTATCAAATGTCGTCTTAAAAAATGGAATGTCAAAAATAAGAAAAGTGATGGGACTCGTAAGCATGATAGAGAAGAACAAATTCACCTATTACAAGAACTAAATGACTTTGATCTATTGGAATCCTATTACAAGAACTCATAAAACGATAAACTTTATTTAAAAGACTTATATTCACGAGGAAATTAAGAGAGAAAATGTCCGAGTTATTAAAAGTTGGTGAAAGAAAAATATGTTACTTGGAACTCAAATTGAAATTCAGAATCAAACTAGTTTATGTGTTTAGAGCATGAAACCTGTGAAATTTTCTAGGTGTTTGCTCATCTAAAATCGTTTATGTAGAGACATTTATACATCGCTGAATGCATTATGTTTTTGGGTCATGAACGTTAAAGTATTTCTGTATCACCCCAATCACTAATAATTTTTTGAAGGCTCAGTGTGTAAATAAAGATTGTACATATATAGGTTTGCAAGTAGCTAGGCAAAGTTTAGACAAAAATGCTTAGAGCACAAGGTAAGGTAACGCAAAAGGGTGCATTATACCTTAACGCGTTAACCCTTGCGTTACCTTACCGGAGGTGTGCGTTATTTTCACGTGAACTTTGTGCGTTACTAGCTTAACGCTGCGTTAAGTGTCAAAACCGAATAAAAAAATCATTTTGGCCCCTTGAAACATTAAACGAAATCACCCCTAGACATTTGATGTTGTTGCTGGGTTGGGTTGCGTTTGTGTGTGTGTTTAAATGTGTGTGCATTTTCAGGTTTAGATGAGGAAGAAGATGGGTAGCTGCGTTTGAAGATGGACGGCGGTGAACGCCGGTAATAGTGGTGGTGGGATGTTTAGAGGCGCGTGTGGTGTTGGTAGAGGTGGTGACGGTGGTTGATGGAGTTGCAGGTGTGTCGGCACACATGAGGAAGAGGGAGCGAGTATTTGTTTGTGTGGAGGAGATGACAGGATAAGGAAAATGAAGGGATAAGGTGGGTGGTTAAATAAATTGGTAAAAAAATTTCGTTAAGGGCTAAATGGAGTATTAATTTTAGTTTAGGGGTGGAATTTACAAAATAGTTGAGTTAAGGTGAGTTATTGTACGGGGTATTTTTTTGTGAGTTAAGGTGAAAAGGTTAAAGCTGATGTGGCGCTGACGTGGCGGTGTTTTAAGTTATAACTCGGAGTCATTATACTGAGTGCTCTTATAAGATGAGCACTTATGTCAAAACCTTAGAGCTAGGTAAACCTTTATGGATACACACAACTTTAATAACTTATGTTATTTGTTGTTATTGCTTTAAAAATGAGAAAATATACAAAATTTTAAGTGTATGTATGTGTTTTAACTTGCAGAAATTATATACGATACGTGTTTTATTCATATGGAGTTGGTTGAAATTTTTTATAAGCATATACAACAAGTGAACATATAAGAGATAATAGGGCCTGAACATAAATAAAGTTCAATTGTCCATCAATTTACCCCAGACTATTGGGCCTATACCCAATAGCTAACTTCTCATTTATTTCTCCGGCCCAATAATTTGACCATTTTGGTTTCTCCATCTTTTTAATACTCACTTAGACTACATTATATTAGTAATCAACAATTTCTTACTTCAATCAATGTGAGATAGATTGTTACTATAGAAGGTTAAAAAGGAAGAGATGATGCAAGAGTTATTAAGAGTTAGTGAAGAAAGATATGTTGCCTCGAACTTCAAATTGAAGTTTACGTGTTTTAGAACACGAACATATGGTTAACAACTTGAATAACATGTGAGTATACGTTATAAATTCTCTAAAAATGAAAGAGTGCCAATGTTTCAGCGTTGTATCGTAAGACTTGCGTTTAAAAAACAAGAAAAAAACTTAACGTTTACTTATCTAAAATCGTTTATCTAGGATCTATGTATCGTTGATTGAATTATGTTTTTGAGTCATGAACGTTTAGGTATTTATGTATGACTATATCATGCTACTTGTTTTGGCTTAGGTTGTTATGAAAACTTATTATGCCGACCATTAAGCATTTTTTAGAGCATTGCTATATCCTCTTAAACCTTCTTCATACTCATCCTCCAACTCACACAGTCGTATAACATGTGTGATGCACTAATTTATCTTTTTATTTAGTTCATTGATACATCCACTTGTCGCAACCATGCAAGTAAGAATATTTGTAGGGGCAAAAAAAAAAAAAAAAAAAAAAAAAAAAATCATTTTTTCTGTTTTTTTTTAATGCTCAATACATAAATTATGAATGTACATATATTTAGGCTTGCAAGTAGCTAGGCAAAGTTTAGGACACATGCTTATGTAAAAAACTTAAAATAAGTAAAATAAGTTGCTAGGTGATTGATCCTTTATGCGTATAGTCATAGATGGTAAAATGTTTATTTTATAAATTTGTTTTGATATGTGTTTTTGTTCTTATCAACCATGGCTGTCTTTAAAGGAGTGCAAGCGGTACTATTGCACAAGGTAATGATATCGCTTGACGATGACCAAAAAAATTCGTGCACTTCTATTATATATACAAACATAATATGAGGTTTGAGTTTAATTGTTTATGCACTACTACTACATGTGAATTGCATGTGTGTTTAAAGGCCTATTTATTGTGATGGCACGGGGCCATCGAAATATAAGAGACGGCTCAGTTATCAATCTACCCTATTATTTTTGTATTTTAATCAAAATAATAAGGATACACACACTGTCGATATATTTTGGCTTTTGCATAATTCACCCAAAAATAGGTTACGCATCAAGCAATATACAAAGTGATAGTTACCGTTTCCTACAAAGTGTTAAGAACAAACTTGTGTATGAGCTTAAAGAAACACGTTTTGTAATCAACTTACTTTTGCTATTGTTAACGACGAAACACCTTTTGATACAAATAAAGTATCTAATCTTACAATAATTTGTGATTTACTACAAGTTCTTTCGTATTATTGGATCTTTATTAGTGCTAAAAGATCGATATCTTCATGGTTAGAGTGGTGTTCGGATCCGGTAAGACCATGCAAGTTTCCTTTTAACTTATGTGAAACTAAAGATTATGATTCTTTCCACTAAAACATGGTTTGCAATAATAATAAAAACTTAAAACTTGTAAGAAAGTGATCAATTTTTTAAACTCGTATAATATCATACAGTTAGCCTATCAACAAGTTTCATTTTATCACTTAAAGAAAATTGAGCAATCTGATCGGTTTATATTTCTATTTCTTTTCAACCGGTTTTCAAAATATGTTTTCTTTTCTGATCTGTGGGAAATTAAAGATTAAAATGACCACCACAAGAACATGTTTAAAATAAATAAATAAATAAAAATTTTAGAGTTCGTACGAGTTTGCAAACATAGCAAATCCCCCTAGATTTGTTTAATTCTATAAACCTAGGAGCATATGGTAAGCCTGAAAACATCATACTATTCTTGAAACATACAACTCACGTACACTATGGTACATTATTAACAAAGAACTTGATTCTTCAGGCTATGTGGGATAGAATGTTAGGATAGATCTTTATAGGAGGTAATAAAAAGTCTCCATAATTCCATAAATGAAAATTGATAAATTATTGCAGTATACAAATGATTTTTATGTATATGGAAATTAAATAAAAATAATAATAATAATGCAAGAGTTCATGAAAGAAAGATGTGCTACTTGGAACTACAAGAAGTTTATAAGCAACTAGTTTATGTGTTTAGAGCACCAAACATGAAGGTAACAACATGAAACTATATGTTGTCTGAAAATGAAAGATCTCTGAGCTTTGTCCTTTGTGCTTATAGTCATAGAGAGTAAAGCATGTTACTTTATAAATTGTTTCGATATGTGTATGAGTTAATGGATGAGACACACTTTGCACCTCGTTATTATTCTCATCAATCATCTCACATACAAAAAGATTTACGGTATACTCACTTTCAACATATTGTTGGTTTTTAATTGTTATGTAACATTCATAATTCACCCTAAAATATTTTATGCATTAAGCAATATATAAAGTGAAATTAAAGATTACAATGGTTTTACCAAAACATGTTTATCTGTTGATAACAAAATAAAATTGAAAAAATATGTAACAACAAAAATAAAAAATAAATAACTCAAGATTTAATGAGTTTTCAAATATATCACTAGCTTGTGTGTTTTTTAACAAGCAAGAAAGTGATACAAATGAGAATATAATACTATTCTAGAGATGTAAAACCCATACACACTACCATATATTAGTAAATCGGTAATTTCTTTTTTGAACCTATGTGGATAGGATATGGTTCCAATAGGTCTCCGTAAATCTTTTTAAGCACATGAAAAGAAAAAAGATAGATATTATAAAAGTTGGTGAAAAAAGATATGTTACTTGGAACTCCAAATTGATGTAAAAAAGCAACTAATGTTTGTGTTTGGAGCACAATAATCCTAATTATAACGTAGAAATAAAAACAGTGAGTCATTGTATTAAGAGTTCGGGTTAATTCGATTAGCAAGGATAATGTTTCTTAACCCGTGTGATTCAGGTTAGTCGGATTCGTGTATTTTTTATGCTCCCAGTGAAAAGTGATACGTCACTACCTTATTCCTTTATAAATATTTCTCGTGGTGTAATGTCTAAATATATATCTAAACAATGAATGTCTGATCTCTACTTGTCTATAATCCTCAAATAATCGAAAAAATATGACGAATGTGAAAATAACAAACGTTCATTACCGTTAAAACGTTAAGGAGTCCAATTTTGAAAACATTAAACTCTCAAGTTATTTCTTTGTGAACTGTCTGTCTACATTATTTTATCATCATGCATGTGTTTTCTTAGCAAAACATTATCATGTACGTAGCATCTCACCATTGCATTTGGTTTATTAACATTTTCGGTAAATTTTGGGAAACTCGAAAATTGAAAGGATATAGTAAAAAAAAAATAATATTTAAGAATTCATACTAACTTTCAAATTGGTCATCACCTCAACAACTTTTTTAGTTGTTAAGAAGATAACTGATTGAAAACATAATACAATTCGGAACACGAGTTTCTCATGCACGCTATGATATATTAGTAACAATTAATTTATTTCTTCAACCAATGTGGGATAAAATGCTAGGATTGAAGGTTATCTTATATAAAAGATTTTTAAGGAAGGAAAGAGACAATGCAAGAGTTATTAACACTTGTTGAAAGAAACATGTCTTGGAACTCCAGATTGAATTTTAGAAGCAAACTAGTTTATGTGTTTGAAAGAAACGGTACCGCGTATGACGTATTAGGAGTCGGTACTGTTTCGGTACGGTACAGGTACGGTTCTGATTGGTACCGGGATTCGGATTCAAATGCTCATCCCTAAGTCAAAGTCATAATATGTACCTTAGGTTATACGCACCAACAGTTGACGAATCTAAAAGTAAGCAGGTAGGCAATCCTTTATTGTATACTGCTTTGATAACATAAGTCATGTTTTTATTGCTCTAATATGAACTTATTTTATTTTATTTATTTATTTCTTATTTTTTATTTATTTATTTATTATTTTTTTTGTGTGTGTTAGATTTAATGTGAACTGTTATTCAAGCTTAAAATTGAGATTCGGCTAAATGAATTACGTGCTCGTGTGTTTGGGTAAAGTATGTCTATAATATGATATTTGTTTTGGCCCTAGGTTAAAATCTCAAAATTTTAAAAGTCCTTATGTTGACATCTTAAATTAAGTGGCTGGTTTTGATAACGTAGTCATATGTATTGGCCTCTAAAATATGTGCTTCTTTCTAACTTGTGTGACATTAAAAATGGTCTCCAGTTCTTCACCAAAACATGTTTAACAATCTCAAAATAAAAGAAAAAAAGTTAAGAGTTCATATGGAATAAAACCACCCTTGTGATTTTTCAACCTCAAAGATGGGATAAGATCCAAAAACATACTACTAGTCTCAACACATTTAACATGCGTACACTTACGGTATATAAGTAACCAACAACTTCTATCTTCGGCCTATGTGAGATAGAGTGTTAGGATAAAATTTTACAAAATATCTTCATAAAAAAATGGTAATTAAGAAAGAGATGATACAAGAGTTCAGTCTTCACAACCTCATCATATTAACATGTACGTGTAAATGAAACTATTCTAAAATAGAATTAAGTGAAATGTGAGTCATGCTATCTGCTCTATTCTAAAATTGAATACTATGTGCAAGCACACAAAGTATAGTTTCATTTTTTTCCCCACATAAACTATGGTATATTACTAACCAACAACTTCTATCTTCACCATATGTGGGATAAAAGGTTACAAAAGACCTCCATAAAAAAATGGTAAGAAAGAGATAATGCATGAGTTATTAACAGTCAGTGAAAGAACGATTTGTAACTCAAAACTCCAAATTGAATTTTTGAAGCAAACTAGTCTACGTGTTTGGAGCAAGAATCATATACATCTTGGAAGATAACGTGAAATTATACGTTATTGGTTTTTTTTTTTTTTTTTTTTTTTTTTTTTTTTTTTTTTTTTTTTAATCTAAATAAGAAAGGTTGCAATTGTTTAAGCATTATATTAAAAGAACCTATGATTTTTTTTTCTAAGAAGCAGGTGTTAACGTTTACTTAACTGAAATCTTTTACGTAGAAATCTGTATATATATTAATCAATTGTTGAATCAAAATGTTTTTGTGTCATGAACGTTAATGTATTGTTGTATTTTGATAATTTCTTTGGACCTAGGTTGTTTTGAAAACTTAGTATGCTAATCGCTAAGCACTTTTTGAATGCTTAATGCATAAATTATGAATGACAACCACGGTGTCATCATAAGACAAAGTTTGCTTATGTTCTCAATTGCTTCCCTAGTTTAAATTAGTTCATTACTTCTTTTCTAGTCATCAAGTATCACTCCTATTAAGATTAGCTCGAAGGATATGCCAAACTTCTATAAAGTTGTAGTCAAGACTTTTAGATATCATTGATCAGAGTCTAGCTCAATTGGTTTCGAATAAGAAGACTCCTAAACTCCTTAGTTTTTCAAACATTTTCATAAAAATTGTAGTTTTAACTTGCGTGTATGGCGTATGGGCATAGAAATCCTTGAATACTCAAAGTCGATAAGCTTAAACATGAGAATTGTAATAGTGGTTGTTGATCGTGACTATCATTGTTGTATTGATGTAAGATCACGTTAGGACGAAAATATATATGACACTAGATGAAAATAAAATACTCTCCTCATTATGAACTTTCATATCTACTACGTGGATGGTTTAACATGTGTATGAATTATCCAACGAGACATATTTTAAAAAATAAATGGTTTGACCGTCGTCTTTGCGTAATTTTTTTTCCAGTTTTGATTTAGTTATTGGTAAATCATATTACTCAATTTCACAACAAACTTATTGATTCTCAAATTCTTATTCAGTTTTTATCAATTGGATGTCAAAGTACTTTTTCCTTTTACGACATGTGAACTTAATGACTAAACAAATTTCGCTAAAACATGTTTTATAGTGAGTACAACGAATGCTAATAAAAAAAGATTGAGAATCGTATTAACTTCCAGTCCTCTCTATTCTTTCACTAACTATTTTAGCTAGTGAGAAGATAGGAAAACTGAAAACATAATACCATTCTCAACACAAGTTTCTCACGCATGCTATGGTATATTATTAACAAATAGTTCTTTCTTCAACCAATGTGAGATAAAATGTTAGGATTGAAGGTTGAAAATGGTCTCCATCTTCTTATATAAAAGATTTTTATAGAAAGGAGACAATGCAAGAGTTATTAAAACTTGTTGAAAGTAACATATCTTGAAACTCCAGATTGAATTTTAGAAGCAAACGTATACACTTTGGATGATAATGTGAAATTATATGTTGTGATTGCTCTAAAAATGAAAGATTGCAAATGTTTAAACATTCAACTAAAACAACATGTGATTTTAAACAAGGGGTTAAGTTTTACTTATATAAACCATTCGTGAAGAAATCTTATACATCGCTGAATGAATTACGCATTTTGGTCATGTAGGTTAAAGTATTTTTTGCATTATGGTACCTGTTATGGCCATGGGTGGTTAAACAAACTAATTTTGGCGATCAGTACACATTATTGAATGCTCAATGTGTATATTATGAATTTACAAATTTAGGTTTGCATGTAGCTAAGCAAAGGTTTAGTCAAACATGCTTATCAAAATGAGCACTAATTGGGCATGCATAAAAAACATGCATCATTTCAACCCAAATTATTGGGCCTATGTTTAGCAGTCATTTTCATCTTCTCTTTTATGGTTTCAAGCCAAATAGTTGGACCCTTATAAGACAAGTTTTCTCTAAATTTCGAATGGTTACCTACTCACTGTAACATCGTTAACTAGTTTTCTTCAAGTTTTCTCGATATATATGCGAAATATGTTGGAAGTTGTGTTCTAATACTTTTAAGTTTAATGGTGTGTAGCATAATTGGTTTGAGATGAGAAATAAAACTCATAAAATCCTTGGTCTTTTAGAAATTCACATAATATTATATTCGCCAGTGGTCGTAGAAAATATTTAGGCATATAGAGCATCGTTTAGTATAGACCTATGTATCATTAAAGATTGAAATTGGTTACCACCCAAACATGTTATACAGTTAAAAAAACGAAGCTGGAAAATGTAATAAATAAATAAATAAATAAATAAAGACATGTTTCAAAAACGTATCATACTTGATACCATTTGTTTTTTTGGGTAGCGAAAATTTTGTTGGCTTTTAAGGCATTTTTCTTTCAAATTCATATTTCTTAAGGTACTTTGTAACATTTTTGCCATTAAAAAAAAAAAAAAAAAAAAAAAAAAAAAAAAAAAAAAAACCTATTAGTTGCGAGGGACAAAATTATCACAAACTTTCGCAAAATACCTAAAAAAGACCAAATTTGAAATAAATGTACCCATATAAGCCAACATTTTTGTTCGCTACCTAAACAAATAGTGTCAATTATAGTACTTTTTTAAAACATTTACCAAAGAAAAAAAAATAATAAAAATAAAATAAAATAAAAGCGATCATACTTTTTTTCAAGAATATTTCTATTTTGCATTTTTTTTAAATGCAAGAGAATGATAACTTGAAAACATAATATTATTCTAAACACATATACCCCACATGCAATATGATATATTAGTAACCCACAATTTCTTTATTCAACCAATGTGGGATAAAATGTTAGAATATAAGGTTAAAAGAGGTATCCATAGTATATAAACGATAACAATGAAGTTATATGTTGTTATTGCTCTTGATACGAAAGATTGCAAATGTTCAAACAATGTGTGATATACTATAAGAAAAAAATGGTTAGCGTTTACAAATCGTTTATGTAAAATTCTACACACCGCTCATTGAACTTTGTTTTCGGACATGAATTTAAAGTATCTATGTATTATGAAACTTCATTTGGCCTAAGGTGCCCAATTTATATTACCATTATTTCTTTATGTTATAATCCTCATCAACTATGTTCATTTAGCTCATATACCCTTTTCAATTAACATACATTTAGATTATTTTTCGACATTTCAAACGCGTACCGTTTATGAGCTCCCAAAAGTTCATAGATGTTAGACCATTAAACTTTGTCTATCTATTTTCTTCGACTCTACTTTCTAACTACATGTTCATAGGACATATAGTATTAGTGGCTTAAATTGCGTGAATAACAAAAATTTTATTTTATTTTGAGTGCCTCTTTAGTTTAAATCCGTGCATTACTTCTTTTCTAATCTTCAAGTGTGGCTCCTCTTAAGATTAGCTTGAAAGATATTCCAAATTTGCAGAAAGTTGTGGTCCATGACGTTAGTTCTAGTGATGCGTAGTTCAATTGGTTTAAAATGAGATATAAGACTTGCTAAATCCTCGGTCTTTCAAACATTCTCTTAATAAATGTACTTTAAACTCGCGCGTGGAAGTGAAAAAGACTTGAGAATATAGAGCATCATTTACTAGGGATTTATTGGTTTAGACATCCTTGAAAATTCAAAGTCAATAAGTATTTAAACATGACAATTGAAATACTAGTTGTTGATTGTCACCATTGTTGTTGTATTTGGGTAAGATTACATCAGAACGAACATATATATGGCTGTAGTTGAAGATAATATATCCCAAAGGATGACTTGTTAGATGGTTTTTATATGTGTATGTATTATCTAACAAGACATATGTTGCTTCTTGAGTTATGTTGTACGTGGATTTATTAGCTCACTTTATAATTTGAGCTTAATTTTAAATTTCATTTTAAATCAAAATATAATGTTATTTTAGAATTAAATTTAACAATGTAAAAAACGTATGACATTACTGGCGTAATTTGTTTTTCCTTTCTAATTTTGGCTTAATTATTCGTCAATTAGGTTGCTTAACTTTATCAAATTAGCAAAAGTGAGCAACCTCTGATAAAAAATAAATAAAGGAACAATAACCAACAAAATTAAAAAGATCAAGAATTCATATTAGTTATCCAGATTAAGATTTTCTACATGCTATGTACGGTTAGCTTGCAAATGTTTCAAGCATGAAGAGAATCATAATCCTGATAATGTAATACTAATCTAGTCACAAGAAACTCACGTACATTACGGTATATTAGTAACCAACAACTTCTTTCTTCAACCTATGTGGGATAAAATGTTTGGATAAAAAATTTTGCATTTGAATAGAGTTTTATATTGGAAAAGAACGCGTCATTTGAATTGGTGGTTGATGTAATAACGAAGGACGGGTTGGTGATTGTAAGCTCGCGTTGATGGGTTACCTCCGCCACTGCTGCATTTACTTCACACGACGGCATCATACCTTTTGTCACCCTCTTTCTTCTATGAAACCGTAAAACTAAACAAGTTCAACCATCAAACTCATAGATCTAAAACCCAAATCAATTTCATAAACCAAAAACAAATTCGATAACCTAAATGTTAAAACAAATTTTCAAAATAAATTCAATAACTAAAATGGTGAATCCACCGTCGGCCGAACCGGAAACCACCACCATCAGCAGATCTACATGGTGGTCGTGGTGGTGATGAGTCCGGTTGCTGCAAGTGGGATCAAATATGAATGGGTTGGTGGCAGAAGGGTTGGTGAAGTGAGAATAATGATGATATGATGGGTGTTTTTAGGTGAATATAAAGTGAATATTTGATACTAGAAGCGAGAATAGTGATGATATGATAAGTGTTTTTAAGTTAATATAAAGTGAGAAAATGGGTATTTTTTGTTGGCATTTGATGATTTGAAGTGAGAATAATGATGATGGTTTTTTAGATGAATTTGAAAAGATTGGGTTTTGTATAATAGTGGTTGGAAAAATGATGATGGTAAGCGAGGAAGATGAAGTAAAGAGAAAAATGATAAAAAGACGAGAATACCCTTACATGAGTAGACTTAACGAGAGTTAGTGTAGCCCGTTAAAGTGAAGGATCAACGATACATAACGTTTCTCACTTAAGGACGGACGGCACATTTTCTTTGGTCAAAGGACGAAACTTATCAGTCAACGCAAACCACAAGGACGAACGGTGTAATTTACTCTCTTACTAACTATTTTAGCCGGTAAGAAGATAACAATATTGAAAGCATAATACTACTCTAGAACACGACTTTATTGAATACGATATGGTATATTAGTAACAAACCATTTCTTTCTTCAACCAATGTGGGATAAACTGATTAAATGTTAGGATTGAAGGTTGAAAATGGTCTATAAAAAAGTTTTTATGGAGAAAAGAGACAATGAAAGAGTTATTATAAGTTTTTGAAAGAAACCTATCTTGGAACTCCAGATTGATTTTTAAAAGCAAACTAGTTTATGTGTTTCGAGCAAGAATCATATACATTTTGGACGATAACGTGAAAGTATATGTTGTTATTGCTCTAAAAATGAAAGCTTGCAAATGTTTAAGCATTGATCTAAAACAAACTGTGATTTTTACCAAGAACGAGGGGTCAGCTTTTACTTACGCGCTGCACTGGCAATCGGAAATGAGCTCAACCTTAGTAGTAGGATAGGATGTGAAATGAAGTAGCAGGATTTGTGATCGATGTGATGGGTAGGGGTGCAAATAAGCCAAGCTTTTATCAAGCAACTCGAGCTCGAGCTCGAGTTCAAGCTTGACTTGATCGAGCCGAGCTTTTATCGAGCTCAAGCCGAGCTCAAGCCCAATAAACTGGCTCGAAACATATAATGAGTCTAGCTCGAGCTTTTGATAGCTCGGCTCGTGCGGTTATTAAGCTTTTCGAACCTTTGTATAAATATATTTTCATGTTATTTTAAACATGTAAATAAGGGTTGATTTGAATATTAACCTAATTATAAGGGCTAACTCTATAAAAGATCAAATATTATATTCTAGACGTACCCTTTAAACAATAATGTTGGCCTTGGTTATGGGAATTTTATTATTGGTTTTATTACTCTTAAAAATATATAATTTGGTTTTCAAACGGTTAAGTATTTCTCCTCTAGTTTTTAACTCGAGATCACGTACATGTTCTGTGTGAAGACTATATTTTTTTTTTTGTGGCAGCTGCAATTTGCAATTCGTTTTGACACGAAATGGGTATCTGTTATTTTGTTCGAGCTAGTTGCCATATATTCGAGCTTATCATATACTTCGTATATAATTTCGAGCTTTTCAAGCTAAAGCTTGAATGGTTAAGGCTTGACGAGCAATCGAACCGAGCTCGAGCCAACCTTTATTTTTCGAGCCGAGCTCGAGGCTTGTTAAGCTCGGACTTGGCTTGGCTCGATTACACCCCTAGTGATGGGGTTTTAGGTTGTGATGATATGTTGTTAGGTTATTTTTGGGTTTTATATTCATTTTGAAAATTTTGTTAAACACAATCTTTTAGAATCCGCTACCTTTTGCATGAAAACTACGTTATACTGTTGTCAACCAAAATTTAGTTTCCTAATTTTCCAATCAATGATTTTTGTTAGCTTGGTTTATTTTGAAATCCTGATATGATGCATCCATGCGGCTTTTACAAAACGCTAGTTGGGTGCTCGCATTTATTTATTTATTTTTTTTTTGAAAGGAAAATGATTCTCATGCCTAAGTGATATGCCTAAACAACTTATTGTGTGACACATGACTAAATCTTCTTTTTCATATCTACCATTAATCTAGCCAAATGTCTCAATCTTTTTGTTAGACATAAAATTAGTCTTATGAGTTAGTCATGCCAATCATCACTCCTTTTGAAATTGGGTGATGTTAGTTTCTTATACACTCATGCAGGAATATTGCTATATATATTTTTTGTTGTGTTTGTTTGAATGTTTGTTAGAAGCAATGGATGTTCGAAGTTCGATATTGGGTTTGGATGTTAGTCTTTATATCTAAGAACAAGGGGTTAGCTTTTATAAATCTAAAATCATTTGCGAAGAAATTTTATACATCACTGAATAAATTATGCTTTTTTGGGTAATGGAGGTTAAAAGTATTTATTTGACCCACATACACTATGGTACATTAGTAACCAACAAGTTTTACAATTTCAAAAATGTTTTAAGGAATAAGTTGTTTAATTCATTTTATTTGCAATTAGAACGGTACCCGCGCGATGCAGCGGCGCCGGGTACCGTGTAATCATATTTTGCGTTATTTGATTACGTGTTTAGTTGTCTTCATACTTTATAAGTAGATATATTAGAGATAGTTATGCCAAATAATTTTAGTTTGACCAACTAACCGCTTCCTAACTAACTTTCTTCCTAACAAATCAATTTTTAAATATTTCCTTCTTAGCTTTTCGTCATTCTTAACTGACTCCACAAATATTTTTACTTCTTAAGCTATGCGAGACTAAAGATTAAAATGTTTTCCACCCAGACATGTTTTATAATTAAAAAAAGATAACAGACAAAACGTTTAAAGAAGTTTTCATGTTGAAGACGTAATGATTCGTACAAATTAAATTTGTAACAATTCAAGAATGTAATCAACACGAAAACATTATACTATTTCAAGCGCATATAACAAACATAGACTAGGGTACATAAGTAACTAACAAGTTCTTTGTTCAATCAATGTGGGATATAATGTCAATAAAATGTAAGAAAAAGTCTCCATGTTATATAGTCCGTAAAAGATTTTTATGTAAATGGAAAGAAAGAGTTATACAGTATAAAGCAAGAGTTATCAACAGTTGCTAGTTGCTGAAAGAACTATTTGTTACATGGAACTCCAAATTGAAGTTTAGAATCAACTAAATGTTGTTATTGCAAAAGTTTTCTTAAGACAATGGGTTAGCTTTTAGTTTTCTAAAACCATTCATGAGAAATCTAAAATATCGTTGTATGAATATAAAGAACGTGCATCACTTCAACCCAAATCTATGGGCTTCGTCTACTTTTTATGCTAAAGCTTGAGCCCAATAGTTGGACCCTCAGACCATGTACATTGTTTACCTATTTCGACTTCGATTCTATTTTCTCGGACATTAGTGGCTAAATTTGAGTGAACGAAAACCACAATATCTAGTGTAAGTCATCCTCAAAGTAGCTCAACTAATAATACGAACTATGTCTATGTGTTTTGGAATCAAACATTAGTAATAATCCGTAACATAGTCTTATATCAAAATATCCGATGTCGAAAGGGATAGTTTTTCATCCAACTGTTTACTAATCCTACTTTTAATTTCTTATTTACATTTAAGTTATTAGTAGTTTAATTATTAATTTCTCAAAAAAAACATCAATCTATTTATTTCGTACAACTTTAGCTATAACTACATACTCATCGTGGATTCGAAACCCACTTACCCTATCTAGTATAAGATGTTTAGGTATATTTTTTACCGTTACTTCAACACCGATCAAGAGATAAGGTTGTCTACATCTCAACTCATTCATACCCCGTAAAAGACGAGACTAGGTAAAAGTTGATTAATTTCTGATGTGTGCATGAATAATCTAATGAGGTAATGTTGGTTCTTGACTGTTATGCTCAATTGTATGTGGATTTTTTTTTTTTTTTTTTTTTTTTTTTTTTTTTTTTTTTTTAATTTGAACGTCATTTTCATTATTGTCACTAAACATCTTATGGTAATCCATTTTGCATTTTAATCAAGACTTACAATGATACACAATTACTTCATTTTTACATTTGTATCGTTTTCGTTATTGAATTTTTTTATCTCTAACCCATGTGAAATCTTTTATATAATAAAACAAAACTCCAAGTGGGACTTTCGTATTTCAAAAAAAAGATTATTTACTTATTAAGTAATATTTTAATTATTATTTTTTAATTTATGAATTTCTTTTGTTGATATACTACACAAATAAAAGATAAATACAAAAAATATAGATAAGATGCAACTAACAATATAATTAAACTTTTTAGATTATTATATTTAATAATAAAAAACTATTATTAAAAAGCATAAATCAAACAAAACAAAGATTAAATTATTCGTTTTTTAATAAATAAAAATATATCTTTCGAAAAAATTAAAAGAAAAAACCGCGCGCGCGCGTATTATAACTAGTTCAAGATTATAATAGATTTCACCATAACATGATTTACAATAAACAAGAATTAAAAATTGTTAAGAGTTCATATCAGTTTTCAATTTCTCGATTCACGACAAGTTTTTCAAACTTGATGTGCCACGATTAACTGAAAACATAACATTATTCTAGATATGTAACACTAAAATATAGTATGGTATATTAGTCATAAACAATTTCTCTCTCCAACCTATGTGGGATAAAATGAAAGAACAAAAGGTTAGAAAAGATCTCTATAAACAGAAAATGGTAAATTACTACACCATAAACATACTTTTATGTACATGAAAAGAAGTAAACATCTAGTTTATGTGCTTGGAGTACCAAACTTGACGTTAACAACATGAAATTATACGTTGTTAAGTATTCTTCGCAGTACCAATCCACTCTCTGCACACGCCTAGTTAAGTATGGACGGAAAGTGTTAGCTACCCTAATGGACTTTGACCCAACCCGAACTAGTATTTCACATGGATAAGTAATAGGATAATTTTACTTTTTTTAAGAAGTTGCTCAATTGCAGTTAGGGTCTTATGAGCTTATTTTTTTACCTAACCCAACAAAATGAAACAGACCTAAGTAAGCCAAGTTCCGCAATATAATTCGGTGTACAATAATGATGTGAAAGATAGTGGACCGTAGATACGTTCACTACGAATAGAGGTAAAAGAAATACTGTCAACATGCATTTTCAACTATGAGGTAAGATGATCCAAAGGATACCAACGTTATGAATTTTCAACTATGACTAAAATGAGTTAATTTCATACTACGTAGTTGGTTTTGATATGCATATGAATTATCTAATGAGACATCGATTTATTTTGCACTTTATTTTCATTTTTGATAGGGAATATCTTACAATAATAATCCTTTATGCACTTTAATAAAAAGAATTAAGATTTACACAATATAATTGATCATACTTACATTTGTATTATTTCCTTTTTTACTTCTAAAATATGTTTCCTCTCTAACCTTTGTGAGATTAAAAAAATAATAATAAAAATTGTTAAGAGTTTATACGAGTTTTCTGTCGAGTTAAGTTTTTTTAACTCGAAGAAAGATGATCATCTAAAAACATTATATTAGTCTAGACATATAACACTCACATATATTATGGTATATTAGTCATAAACAATTCCTTCTTCGACCAATGTGGGACAGAATGTTCGGATAGAAGATTAGAAAAGGTTTCCATTAAAAAAATGGTAAGCTACTATAGAAAATATTCCTATGACAGGGAAAGGAAGAAAATGCAAGAGTTATCATGAGCTTTAGAAAGAAAGATATGTGAGTCGGAACTCCAAATTTTAGTTTAGAAGTTTATGTGTTTGGAGCAAGAATCAGAAGCGAACTAACAACTTGAATAATGTGAAATCATATGTTGTTGCTTTAAAAATGAATAATTGGAAATGTTTAAGCATTATATTAAAGTCTATTTTTTCTAAGAAATGGAAATAGGGGTAAGTGTTTACTTATCTAAAATCGTTTATGCAGAAATCTATATATGAACATATCGTTGATTAAACTAGGTTTTTGGGTCGTATACGTTAAAGTATTATAGTATTATGATACATGTTTTGGCCCTAGGTTAAAATCTCAAAATTCTAAAAGAGTACTTATGAAACACACCCATTGAATGAGGGTGTTGGTTCATCTGCAAGTTCTATGGTGGAAGATGCTCAAGTTATTGAAGTTAGTTTGCCTACAAGTCGTGGAACCAAATCACTCGAAACGAATCAGGAATCTATAAAGGAGCCAACTTTCAATATTATAACGTAAGTCATGTATTTTTATTACTCTAAGCTGAACTGTTATTCAAGTAAAGATCGATACACACGTGGTGAATGAATTACTTGTTGAGCTGTTCGGGGAAAGTATTTCCATAGGGAGATAATTTGTGCACCATTTATTTTTTGCTATAACACCACTAAATTATACTAGTAATACATACATTACAACACCGCTATGCATAATTTAGTTGTGGATGGCAAATAAAAATGGTGTACAAATCACTTCCATTTCTATATTATGATACTTGTTTTGTTTGTTTTGGCCCCATGTTAAATTAAAATCTCAAGTATGTTAAAAAGAGTGCTTATGTTCAAATCTCTTACTAAGCCGCTAGACAATCCTTTATATACTTGCAGATAATATATAAGACATTTCTTCATAAGGAAAAGGACAGGTTACTGGAAATATGTACAAGCACGTAATGTAATGTAACAAGAGTACAAGATATAAAAGATTATTGGGCCTTAATATAAAAACATGCATCATATCAGCCCAAAGGCTCCAAACTATTGGGCCTATGTCTAGTAGCCATCTTTTTTCAATTGCTTACCTACTTTAACATCGTAAATTACTCTTTCAAGTCATCAAAGTGTAGCTCCTCTAGAATCTACTTGAAAACATTATATTATTCTAGACACACGAAACTAAAATATACTACGATATATAAGCAACCATAAAGTTCTTTCTACAACCTATGTGGGATATAATGACATAACGACAGGATTAAAGTTAAAAAAGGTGTCCATAGAAAAATGGTAAAAAAATGATAGAAAATATTTATATGCACATGGAAAGAAAAAATTAATGCAATAGTGGGCGAAAGAAACATATGTCACTTGGAATTCCATATTAAAGTTTCGAAGCAACTAGTTTATGTGTTTGGAGCAAGAATTAAGAAGGGAACAATTTGAATAACATGAAATTATATGTTGTTATTGCCACCAACATTCTTGGGTTCAGGAGGAGTCTGTTTGGGTTGATACTGAAACTTCTTACCCACAATAGGTTTAGTAAAC
Source organism: Artemisia argyi (assembly GCA_030686995.1). Lineage (NCBI taxonomy): Eukaryota > Viridiplantae > Streptophyta > Magnoliopsida > Asterales > Asteraceae > Artemisia > Artemisia argyi. The sequence goes on along the minus strand of CM060680.1, from coordinate 20,659,064 downwards.
CCTCCTTTACCCGGAATTGTAGAACCACCTTGTTTTCCTTTCTTCCTGTTATTGACAGTCTTAAAACTATCATCAACATGAACAGGAGGTATAACAACCTTAGGGCAGTCAGTCAGAGTATGACCAAATATCTTACACTTGTCACATCGAGGTGGTTTCCACTCGTATTAACCCTTATCTTCTCAATAGTTGAACCCGAACCGTCAAGTAACGGTATCTCAACAGTGAGGCTGTCCCGCAGCACCTCATCCGACTTCACTTCTATCATGCATCTAGCAAAACTACTACGACCCCACGATTCCTTGCACATATTGCTTGTAAAAGCATCTAACCTTTTGGGCGTACCAATCAGTGTAGCTAGAAGACTGAGGCCATCATCAGAAAACATTGCAAGGGGGACATAATGGAATTTAACCCACACCGGGATGTTAGTCAAATCCTCTTTAAGTAGATTAGTGTTCAAAGTCCATGGTTTAAGAATAATAGGAACAGTTCTGATCAACCAAGGACGGTTTTCAAGCACATCATCAACACCTTTTTTCGAATTGAACTTAAAGAAGAAGAACCCCTTTGCATTCATCATTACCTTTTGCACACCAAACTTAGCCCATGCATTGCGTACATAGTAATCAACAACAGGAAAAGCAAGGCGTTGGCCAAGGAAATAACCGTAGAGAGTATTCTCAAACCTCGTGTTTACCTCTTCCACTACATTCAATGGAACTGAAAGGTCAACATCATCCTTCTTATTGCAACATTCCAACCTCCGAAAATTAGACACGTGTTTCTGAGGTTCATTAGAAGTAGCACCCGCGTAGGAAACCGACTTCACACCAGTACCACTAGTAGTATCATCCTTAGAAACATCAGAAGAGGAAGCCTTATTAGCAACAATCTCACGTTGAATATTATTCATGGCTTCATCAAAATTCTTATGCGCATTAGATAGCAAGTGCTTCACAGTATCACCACTTGTAGCCGGCTCCAAGTCGTCACCATGTGATGTATCTTTCGAAAGTGGAATCGGCTCCACTTTCTCTCCCATCTCACGTAAAGGTGATGAGACATCATCACCTAAACCAACCTTTTCCGCTTCAATCGAACCTCCTTGAGAATTGCCATTAGTAGTAGGCGGTGCAAGTGAAATCGGCTCCACATGCTTAGTAACAGCAGGTCCAAACTTAGGCGTGGGGTTTGAACCTCCTGCATCCTTAGAAGCTGCCCAAATATTCTCCTCCACATTCGAAGAATCTGACTCGCTAACAGTTACATAACCGGTTTTAGTATTCAGTGATCGTCCACCCAATGTATTCTCATTAATCTTTTTCCTTTTTCCTCCTTCTCCTCCTCCTCCTCCCGAATCCAAAAACCCCGATTTCATACTCTAAGCAAGCATAAACAATCGAACTAGAAGAAACAAGTAGCGTCTGGTCTTCAACTCACGCAATAAAACCCTAAACAGATTAGGGTTTATAAACCATGCTCGTCCAAAACCTTACATGATGGATTAGGTGCTTTTTTAGTATTAAATAAGTAGAAAGCTCTCTAGATCAGAATTAAAAACGAATATAAATTAAAAAAGATTATAAGCACATGCAGGTAAGACAAAAAAAAGATTCAAAAACAAGTTCCCTGCAAGTTTTAAAACTAAGTGCACCGACTCACGATAGTTCTTAGAAGAATTTAAGACACAATCAATGGTGGAGAACGAAAAAGTTTTTAGAAGCGAGTTAGGGAATCGTTTTTCTTTTTTTTGGCCAGAGAGAGGAGTCGACTCTTGTGTACTTGCATATTGTAATACTTGGCGCTTTTCAAGTGAATCTAGTTCAGCTTGTATAGCATCTTGCCATTTTGGCCAATCTTTTCTTTGTCGACATTCTCTAATAGATTTTGGCACAGAAAATTCATCATTTATTATTTCACTTACTATAGCATATGCAAAAATATCATCAACACATGTTTCATTACGATTCCATGTTGTACCATTTTGTACAAAATTTATTGAGATCTCATATTCATTAGGTACATGACCATTCTCAAGAGATTTTTCCACATTTTCTGTGTTATTATTAATCTCTTCTGGGATTTTATTGATAACAACTTCTTGGACTTTGCCAGTTGTATTCTGCTCTTTCCTTTTTCGTGGATTTGTATCCTTAGACCCCATTGGTCTTCCACGCTTCCTGCGTACATTTGACTCATTCAGAGTTTCAGGAATATCAATTCGAGAAGGTGCATTTAAAGCTGGAACATATGATTTTGTAACTCTTTTTGTGTCTGTAAATGCATCAGGCAATTCATTTGCTATTCTTTGCAAGTGAATGAGCTTTTGAACCTCTAATTCACATTGACCACTCCGAGGGTCAAGAAAATTTATTTGTGATGCATTCCAAGTTACGTCTTGTTTGTCCAACTTTTTATTTTCTCCTCCTAAGATTGGGAACATTGTTTCATCAAACTGGCAATCAGCAAAACGTGTTGTAAAAACATCTCCAGTTAATGGTTCCAAGTATTTTATGATTGATGGAGAATTAAAACCAACATAAATTCCCAATCTTCTTTGAGGTCCCATCTTTGTTCGTTGTGGTGGTGCTATTGGGACATAGACACCACAACCAAATACTTTTAGATGAGACAAACTTGGTTCTCTTCCAAAAACCAGTTGGAGAGGAGAATACTTATGAGATGCGCTTGGTCTTAATCTAATAAAAGCAGCAGCATGTAAGATAGCATGTCCCCATGCAAAGGATGGCAATTTTGATTTCATAAGTAGTGGTCTAGCAATAAGTTGTAATCTTTTTATTAAAGATTCAGCTAGACCATTTTGTGTATGCACATGTGCTATAGGATGCTCAACCTCAATCCCGATTGACATACAAAAATCATTAAATGATTGAGATGTAAATTCTCCTGCATTATCAAGTCTAATCTTTTTAATTTGATAATCTGAGAAATGTGCTCTTAATTGAATTATTTGGGCTAACAGCCTTGCAAAAGCAACATTTCTTGATGCTAACAGACAGACATGGGACCATCGGGATGATGCATCAATTAATACCATAAAGTATCGAAATGGTCCACACGGAGGAGTAATTGGCCCACAAATGTCTCCTTGAATTCTTTCTAGAAATAAAGGAGATTCTTTTTCAAGTTTATTGATTGAGGGCCTAGTTATCATTTTTCCAAGAGAGCATGCTCCACATGATAATTCTTTTGATAATAGGATCTTGAGATCCTTTAGTGGATGCCCATTTGAGCTCTCAATTATTCTCCTCATCATAATATCACCTGGATGACCCAATCGATCATGCCAAAGGGTAACTATTTTGGGATCTATACCCTTTCGGGTAGAAACCATATTTATTTATGTCTGATTGATGTATGTAAAATACAATCCAGAAGATAGACCTTTCATTCTTTCCATTATGGTCTTTTTTTCATTTTCAATGGATGTAATTTGGAGATACTCAACATTATTTTCATTCATGGTTTCAAGATGATAACCATTGCGTCTTATATCCTTAAAACTTAGTAAATTTCTCCTTGATCTACTAGAATATAACGCATCATTTATTATTAAGTGTGTACCTTTAGGTAACACAATGCAGGCTTTGCTAGAGCCTTCAATCAAGTTGCTAGTACCATAAATTGTATTGACATTTGCATTTGCTATATGAAACTCATAAAAATATTTTCTGTTTTTCAAAATGGTATTCGTTGTTCCACTATCTACTAGACACTCGTCTTCACCGTTTTCCAAAATGCTTTTCATATCCTTGAACATAAAAATAAAATAAATAAATAGGCATTTCAAAGTAAAAGAAAACTTTAAGAAAAAAAAAACTTCATTAATTAAAAGTCAATACATGAGTAACAATGCTAGAACAAACCTAGCTTATTCAACACAAAATTTAAACTTAAAAACTTATTGCGGAAAAATAAAAATGCAATTAGATAACTAGTTATTATTTCCATCGTTGGAGAAAGAAGCAACAACGTCTTCGACATCATCAAAGAAATCTGAGGAGTCGAAGCGCACATTGGGATTTGGCTCATTATCATTGAAACTATTAAAGAAGTTTGTTTCATCATTGAAATTATCAATGAAGTTTGTTTCAATGTCTTTTCCTTTCTTTTTGAGTGATGCTTGATAAAGGTCAACAAAGTGTCTGGAGGTGTGACACTGTTTTGCCCAATGAGTGTTCATGCCACATCTGTGGCAAGCATTTCCAGAATGTTTAGGAGCTGGCTTTTGCATCTTTTTGCCTTTATCATCTTTTTTCTTGAAATCGTATGGCTTAGGATTATAACCATCACGATGCCAAACAATATTTCGACCACGTCCACGGCCACGACCACGACCTCGTTCATTTCCACGGTTATTACCATGTTCACGACCCCGACCCCTCACATTTGATGTTGCATGCACTTCAGGCAATGCAGTAGAACCAGTAGGGCGTGCTTTATGATTTTTCATCAAAAGCTCATTATTTTGTTCAGCAACAAGGAGGACAAATATTAGTTCGTGGTATTTTTTGAAGCCACGTTCTCTATATTGTTGCTGTAAGAGCATATTTGAAGCATGAAAAGTAGAGAAAGTTTTCTCTAGCATGTCTTCATCAGTAATCTTTTCTCCGCACAATGTTAGTTTAGATGTGATGCTAAACATTGCGGAATTGTACTCGCTGACACTTTTAAAATCATGCAACCTGAGGTGCATCCAGTCATAGCGAGCTTTAGGAAGGATTACTTGTTTTTGATGATCAAACCTTTCCTTTAAACTTTGCCATAATATTAACGGGTCTTTCACCGTTAGATATTCGTTTTTTAGGTCCTCATGAAGATGATGACGCAGGAATATCATGGCTTTGGCACGTGCTTGTGCAGAGGCCGTATTTCCAGTTTGGATCGTTTCTCCCAATTCTTTTGCAGTTAAATGGATCTCAGCATCAAGAGTCCAAGGGAGATAGTTTTTACCAGATATGTCAAGAACAGCAAAATCGATATTCGAAAGCTTTGAATTTGACATTTTTTTTTAACTCTTTTGGTTTGGAGCAAACTTCATGCTGATAACGTATTGTAAAAGTAATGAACAAGAGTAAAGAGAAGAGAGAATTATTATTGAATGAATACATGAGGTTACAAGCAGGTTGTATATATAATGCTAATAGTCTAAACCCTAACTTGTTCCTAAACAATAGGATGGATAGACATAACCCATAGGCCCATATATAATTTATAATACAAATTAAATAGCTAAAAATGTATTACACTTGCCAATTTTTGTAGTTGCATATAACATGAGATTGGAGTGAGCTGGACAATGAACTGAAGTGAGTCGGATGATGTGGCAGTGACATGGAAGCGACCTGATCCACGTAGCATAACCTGGGGAGGTCAAGTTCTACACACATTAACACCTAAAAAATATTTTTTACATGGAATAATCACATATTAATGTTGTTACACACAATTACTAAATGTGTCAAGTATAATAAGTTTTAAACAATTAGCCCTTAAAAGAAAGAACAAAACATATTTTAGAGTACCAAATTAAAGGAAAAAAGTTGAGAGTTCGTATGAGTTTTCAAATATTTCCGGATATGTCAGAGTTTTTCAACCCGACATATTTGGAAAATTTTGAAAGCATAATACTATTCACAACACATTTACCACACATACACTTATGGTATATAGCTAAACAACAAATTCTATCTTCGCCCAATGTGGGATAGAGTGTTAGAAAAAAATGTTACAAAATATCTTCATAAAAAATGGTAAGAAAAGATAACTCAAGAGTTCTTAACATTTGGTGAAAGAAAGATTTGTTACATGGAACATCAATGTTAAGTTTAGAAGCAACTAATTTAATGTACATTTAAAGAAAGAAAGAAATAATGAACGAGTTAGAGCATGAAACATGAAGGTAAGTACACTTTGTATAACATGATATTATATGTTGTTATAACTCTGAAAGATCATAATTTTTTATGCATTATATTAAAAAAAAAAAAAAAAAAAAAAAAAAAAAAAAAAAACTGTAATTTTTCCTAAGCGTTTACTTATCTGAAATCTATATAAGTATTGGGTCATAACTTATTCTTGCACTCTTGATTCGGGGTTCTCACAAAACACACCTACATAGCAAAACTTACAACCAAAGAAAACAAATAAGAAATTGTAATCTATATATGTTTTCATTTTTTATACTTTCAAGCAATACAAAATGATATTCACTAGTAATAGCGCACAAGATATTTGGTTTACGGTTGGTCTAAAACTTTGCTTTCGTCCCAAAGGCTTCAAGCCCAATAGTCGGTCCCTTAAGCCATGAAACTGTCTACAATTTTCAAATATCATCTTATGACAAAGTTTTCTCATTTTTTCGATTGTTACCATAGTTTATATATGTTCATTACTTCTTTTCTAGTCATATATCTAGTGTAGCTCAACAAATACATCAAATTTGCTCTCAGTTGATTCCAGATAAGGAAGGTGACTTCTAATATACTTGGTCTTGTAGGGATTCGCATAATAATTATACTCTAAACTCGCGTGTGGTTTTCTAAAAGATTTGAAAATATTGAGCATCATTTTTTGGGTTAACCATGGTTTTCGATCTTTTGGCCAACTAATCTATGGGGTTTGAACCCACCAACCTTTTGGCATCCAAAACATAATAGTAATTGAAGTATATTGTACGTGGATATTAGCTCACTTTATAAGTTTGAACATGATTAAAAATTTTATTGTTAGAAATTAAAATATAATTTTACTTGTATTTTTATATTAAAGTCTAAAAGTTAAAAAGAGTATGACATTATTTGCGTAAATTTCTTTTCCTTTCTAATTTTGGCTCAATTAATACTCCAGTACGATTAGATTGTTATAACTTGGTCAGTTCAACACAATTGTGCAATATCTGATAAGAAAAAAAATAAAGAAATACTAAATAAGGTTAAAAAGATTAAGAATTCATATTAACTTTCACCCATATGACCTCCCTAATGCTATGTATTATTCGCTTGCAAACTTCTCAAGCATGAGGTCAATCATACGGCTGAAAGCATAATACTAGTCTAATCACAAGCTACTAACATACACACTACGGTATATTAGTAACCAGCAAGTTCGTTCTTCAACCTATGTGGGATAAAATGTTAAGGTATAAAATTGGCATAGTTCTCTATATTATGTATTTTGTACATGGAATAAAAGAAATGCAAGAGTTAGAAATCGCACTCATGATTTGGGGTTCTCACAAACCAGACATACATAGCAAAACATAGAACCAGACAAAAAAATATATATATAAGAAATCGTAACCTATGTTTTCATTTGATATACTTTCAAGTGATACAAAATGATATTCACTGGTAAGAGCACCCAAGACGTTTGGTTTACAGTTGGTCTAAACTGCAGTTTACGCGGCAAACATAAACTCGAGTTATAGAATGAATAACTACTTAAATTTCTTCCGGTTCTTTAATTTCCTTCATTGGATAGCGTTGCTTGGATAGGCATTCTTTGTCCTTGGTTAAATTAAAAACATCCTTATCTGCAACTCGAGTTACTAGAGCCTCTAAACTAGCCACCTTAGAAAACAAAGAAAAAGAAGATAATAAAATTGAACATCATTTAAAGTTAGAGAAAAAGGGATAAAATTCTTAAACTCTTTTAGCATTATTGCAAAAATATAACATAAACTACACATTGCAAACCAATTCAAATCGTTAGGGGGTGGTTGGATATGCGTTTTGATACAAGTGTTGGTAAAACATTATAAAAAGAAGCATACTAGTCTTATCAGCTTACTTTCCCGACCCGACCACAACACATGTAAACAGGCCCATGTAATCTGCAATATAATTATGTAAACTATACTAACACCAAACTATAAATTTTTGGCGTGTGGAAAGGATGTTTTCAAATATGTACTCTCAGAGGGCATCACTGATGTGAAAGATGGTGGACTGTATATATATACTTGCACTACTGGCGTCTAGGATCTTTAAAACATATTTTTACCGTCTTGGATAAGAATAGACAGAAAAGAACTTCAGTAATTTCTATATAGATCTTGCTCAAAAGAATCACTGTCTACATGCATAACATTCAAAGATAAAAGTAATTTCCACCAAAATATGTTTTACGGTAAAAACGATTTCAAAAATTGTTAAGAGTTCATATGAGTTTTCAGGCGTTCACAAACGCGGCGAGTTTCTTAACTCGCGAGATCATGAAGACCTGAAAACATCATATTATTCTAGACACATAACACTCGCATACATTATGGTATAATAGTCGTAAACAATTTCTTTCTCCAACCTATGTGGGCAAATGAAAATAGAAGGTTAGAAAAGTCTCCATAAACAAAAAATGGAAAATTATTACAGGAAAAAAAAAAAAAAAAGTTTTTTAAGTGCATGCAATGAAAGAGAAAATGCAAGAGTTCATGAAAGTAGCACACATGAAATTTATATGTTGTCTGAAAATGAACGGTTGCAAATGTTTAAGCTTTGTCATTTGTGCTTATAGTCATAGAGAGTAAAATGTTTACTTTATAAATTGTTTCAATATGTGTTTGAATTATGTATGAGACACGTTTTGGTTGTGGAGTTAGACTATGGGTTTATTTTGCACCTCATTATTGTTCTTATCAATCTTACCAGAATTTTGGTGCATTTTAACCAAAAGATAAGATATAAGCATTGTCAACATACTTTTGCTTTTGAATTGCGACTCTATAATGTTCCCAGATCACCTAAATATAGGCAATGCATTAAGCCGCCACATAAAGTGATACTTTCTGTTTTCTGAGAAGATTTAAGAAAAATTCATGTATGAGGTTAGGGATATATGTTTTGTAATCAACTTACGTTTGCTATTTGTAACAACGAAACACATTTTCCATAGAATCCAAATAGGAAGTGCTGTTTTTTCATGACAAGTTTTACGTACAGGAATCACGTATGACATTACATAAATGCTTAGTATACTTTACTTCCATTTGCTATGTGTAATATATATCAACAACTTTTACATATATAAATCCCAAACAATTCTCATACATGTGCACAGAAAGTGTTGTTTTCCAATTTCAGAAATGTGTTGTTTAATTCAATTTCAATTGCTATCTATAATGATCCAAACAAAATTGAGTAATATGATTGTTTCTCACACTCTTTCTCAGTTTTAGTCTTTATTAATTGACTTTTAATATAAGTTAAGAGCTAATATGCATTTTGAGATACCTACCCGCCATTCAAATTTTTTTAACTTGAAAGACATGGTATACATCTGAGAACATAATATTATTCTAAACATGCATAACTTGCATACACTAGAGTATATTAGTAACCAACAACATATTACTTCAACCTATGTGGGATACAATGTTTGACTAGAAATTAGAAGATATTTCCATAAAAATATGGTAAGTTGATATATAAAAGACTTTTCTGTACATAGAAAGAAATCTACATACACTAGATTGAAGTTTGAAAGAAGCTAGGTTATGTGTTTGGAGCATGAATTATGAGGTGACATCTTGGATTAACGATAGCTATCTTTTTGTTTTCTACCAAAGCTAGAGCCCAATAGTTGGACCCTCGGACTATGAAAATTTTTGTACCTATTTCTTCTTCGACTCTACTTTCTAACTACATGACATACATTGGCTTAAGTAGTGTGAACAACAACCTCAATATCATCATAAGACAATCATTAGATTTATTTTTGACTTCTTTCCTAGTTAAATCTGTTCATTACTTCTTTTCTAGGTGGCTCCTCTTAAGATTATAGCTCGCAAGATACACAATATTTGTAGGAGGTTATGGCTAGGCCTTTTAAAATCCTAGCCAAATTGCATAAATTTTTTTGTCCAAGACTTTAATTCTTTTCGTGACGCGTAGCTCAGTTGGTTCCAAAAGAGAAATAAGATTTGCTAAATCCTTGGTCTTTTAGATATTCTCATAATGATTGTATTTTAAACTCGCACGTGGTTGTGAAAAAGATTTGGAAATAAAGAGAATCGTTTAGTATGGAGTATGGACCTGTGGTCGATAAGTATCTAAACAAGATAGAAACAAAATACGTATGGCACTAGCTAGATGAAAATAAGATATACTGATGGATATCTTCGTTATGAACTTTCTACCATGATAAAAATTTGTTCATTTCATTTATAATAATGATATGTGTATGAATTATTTAATAAGTTTACGTTGGTCGTTGACTGTCGAATTAGATCGGGCGTAGTTTATTTTGCACGTAGCGTTTTATTCAAAAGAATTCAGATACATTGTACATTTGTATTGTTTCTTTATTAGCTTTCAATATTTATTTTCTTTTCTAACATGTGTGAATTTAAAGATTAAACATGTTTTAGAGTATCAAACTAAAAGCAAAAAAGTTAAGAGTTCATATGAGTTATCAAGGATTCCGATATGTGCAGATTTTTTCAACCTGCAGATAGTGAAATACTCGAAGACATAATACTTGTCTCAACACATTTAACACACATAAACTTACGGTATTTAAGTTACCAACAACTTCTAGCGTCAACCTATGTGGGATCCTTTTTTTTTTTTTTTTTTTTTTTTTTTTTTTTTTTTTTTTCAATTAGATTGTTTTGGCAAAATTGTTCTTAAATGATGTAATTCTTTGATTATATAAAAAGATGGGATTTACGTTGGTTGTTGACTCTTCAGTTAGATCGTATGCGTATGCATTTTGCATGTTGCATTTTAATAAGATACAACTTTTACATATCTATACGTTCTCTACCAAAACATGTTTAGAGTACCAAATTAAAAGAAAAAAGCTGAGAGTTTATATAAGTTTTTAAATATTACTGAACGTGAGTTTATATAAGTTTTTAAATATTACTGAACGTGACTGATTGTGGAATACTAGAAATCATAATACTCTTTCTCAACATTTTTAACCCACATACACTTATGGTATATTATTAACCACCAACTACTTCTATATTCAACCAATGTGGGATAGAGTGTGGATAAAATGCTAGAAAAATATCTTAATTAAAAAATGGTAAGAAAGGGATAACCCAAGAGTTCTTAACACTTGGTGAAAGAAATATTTGTTACATGGAACATCAAATTGAAGTTTAGCATCAACTAATTTTATGTATAGAAATTTTGGGTCATATCTTATTCTTGCACTCATTAAAACGAAATATTGCAAATGTTAAAACGTTGTATTTAAAGAACCACTGAACGTAAAATGTATGTTGTCATTGCTTTTAAAACGAAATATTGCAAATGTTAAAACGTTGTATTTAAAGAACCACTGATTTTTTCTTTGAAAAAGGATGTTTCCGTTTACTTATCTAAAACCATTTAAGAAGAAATCAAATCTACATGTTGATGTATAAGTCACGTGTTTAGGTCCATTTAAGAAAAATCAAGTCTATATTATGATTATGGCTATATTTGGCGCAAAGCTTTTTGTAGTTTTCGGAGCGATGAGCGGTTAGCAATGAGCTTTTTGATTTTTAGTATTCGTTTGACAAAAGAACAGTGAGCTTTGCTATTTTTTAGGAATTCTCATTTTTCCAATGCTTCTTTAAGAAGCTGTGAGCGGTGAGTAGTGAGCTGTGGCTACAACTCACAGTAACGCTCACAGCTCATTACTACTGCTCACGGCTATTTTTGCCAAACATATATAGGTGGAAAAATGTGTGGCTGGTCAGATTACGGGTCTAAATGAGTTTGATTATAGATGAGTCCAAGTCTAAAGTCAGGTTGACTTGTCGGGTTTTCACAAATTTTCTTTAACCTTTATACCCGTCCTAAACCCGTTGATTAATTTGGAGGTTATATAAAACACTCGTATAGACCCATATGAAATATTGATAAAAAAGACTCAACAAACCCCTTTTAAATACTACCTATCTATATAAATAATCAATCAATGGGCCTAAAATTGCAACAAGTAGTTATGATCTTTGTTTTGATTGTAAAAGTGTTTTATGAATGTGACTATTTAACTCTGTGCAACGGCATGCTTAAAAACCCTTAGATTAGCCAGCTAAAACTAACTAAAAAAAAAAAAAAGTGAATGAAACATCTTATTGAGCCACCCTCATTTTGTACATATCTTGTTACTTATTTTCTCTTTGTTTACATGCTTTTTATTTGACATATAAATGAAAAAGGATTCAACCCACCAACTCGACCAACAACTCTATTTGAACGAACTGATTGCTAAAATGTGGAACCATAGTCACAGATTTGTCTAAGATGTTAATATCTAGAATCAGTTGAACAGAACCATACATGTTCTTAGGACATATAGTGATTTAATTTGCGTCAACGACAACCCAACATCTTGTAATGTATATCATAAGACAAGATTCCTTGCTTACGTACTTTAAATTTGGTAACTACTCTTCTTCAAGTCATCAAAGTGTAGGTCCTCTTGCAGTTAGCTCGGAAGATTTGCCAAATTTGCAGAAAGTTGTGGTTAATACCTTTAAGATCCTTTGTCAACGTGTACCTAGCTGGTTCCAAGTAAGAAATGATACTTAAAATAATTGGATTTCCGAAATTCTCATAATGATTGCACTTCACAGTTTGTTTTAGAGTACCAAATTAAAAGAAAAAAGTCAAGAGTTCATAAGAGCTTTCGGATATCACCATGGCTGGCCAAATTTTTTCAACCTGACAAACCTGAAATATCCGGAAACATAATACTATTCCCAACACATTTAACACACATACATTTATGGTATATAAGTGACCAACAACTTCTATGTTGAGCCGATGTGGGATAGAGTGTTAGGATAAAAGGTTAGAAAATATCTTCATTAAAAAAATGGTAAAAAGGATATAATTCAAGAGTTCTTAACATTTGATGAAAGAAAGATTTGTTACATATGGAACATCAAACTGGAGTTTAGAAGCAGCTAATTTTATGTATAGAAGTTTTGGGTCATAACTTATTCTTGCACTCGTGATTCGGGGTTCTCACAGCAGAACTTACAACTAGAGAAAACAAATAAGAAATCACAATCTATGTTTTCCTTTTATAAACTTTTAACCAATACAAAATGATATTCACTGGTGGTAGTAGCGCACAGGACGTTTGGTCAAAAACTGCTACGTATGCAGCAAAAATTAACTCAAGTTATAGAATTAATAACTGATATTTGTAATCTCAAGGCGTAAAGTACATGGGATATTGACTGACTATTTGGGTTCTTGAATAACTTTCATAGACAAGATGGCACGGCTTGAATCGGCATTCTTTGTCCTTGGCTGAATTAACAAAGTGTAGCCACCTCTAAAAACAAAGATAAAAAAACCGAATAACATTTAGAGTTAGAGAAAAAGTAACTAAAATTTAAAACCATCTATAATTTCACACGGATAAGTAAAACAGTAATTTCATAGATATCGTGAAGCATGTATCGTTGTTCAGAGCTTGGTTTCACCTTTTCCTCCTTTAGTCGAAATGTAGACTCGTCAATAAGTTAGACTTGATTAAAGGTAGCAAATGTGCATATGAGTCTGAAAAGAAAACCTACATTAGCATAACCTTGGAGCAGAATAATATACCAAGTAAAAATGGTTTGTCACAAAGAGCATTTAGCAAGAACTGTTACAATTAGGCATAAGACTAGCTGTAAATTACAAATTTACAGTTTATTTCGTGTCTACATGTTAGGCATAACATTAAAAAGTACACAGTAAATGAGCAATAAATCATATGTTATTATGTTTTTCGAAAAAAAAAAAAAAAAAAACATATGATTCATAGTGATTTATCATCATATATATGTTATTATATATAAGCAAACCCAATACCAGCCTCTTTTGTGTTTGCTTATGATAATAAAATAAGTCAACTAAGATGTTTAGATAAAATTCAAAACATATACATTAGCGTAAAATCAATTGGCGTTTAGTCATCCCACATCAAGCTGTGAAGAAAAGTAGCTACAAAATGTTGAGTTTAAATAGGCAGGGAAGGATGCCATTAATCTAGGCGAATTGATATTTTCAAATGTCCTATCTTGACGAGTTTAAAGCATGTAAGTACCTCTATGTGAGCTTCTACTAAGCTTAGTAGTGTCAAATCTTATATGCTTTAAGCTTTTTTGTCTTGATCGGTCTTTTTTGAATTTCAATCAACTTACTAATATCATAAAATGTTTTTGTAAGCTGTCGTTTTTACGCAATAACCAAAGCTTAAGGATTTAGTCAACTAAAGTATGATAAACACTGAAAGCTGAAGCATAGTCGAATCAGCATATGGTGTATTAAGGTGATGCATCATATTGTGTGACCATGTCAAGACCACCATGTGAAATGAGCACTTACAGCTAAGTAATTTGTAAGACACGTGATCTTTGTCAGCAAATTTGGAACATACATTATGCTGTTCAAGGAATATTTATCATAACAATCTTAATCCTACTAGAGTTGACGTCCATCGAGAATGTAAATCTTTATCAACTAAGCCGAGTACAAACTCTGTTCAAGCTCAGGATCCAGCTAAGCTAAGGGCGAAATTACAAAACGCGCTTGATGAACTTGCACGAACAACACATGAACAAGGAAGAGTCTCCTATGAAGTCAATCGTAAACATGCTTCTTGCAACTTTCGCATAAAGTTTAGAGCTTCAGTGGCTTTATAGATGGTATGATCTATCACAAATGTATTATCTTTTGTATATTAGTAACATATGTTTATTTTTCATGTGTAGTTTTTTGTATATTTCAAACTTGTAATATTTCATGTTTAGTTTTGTAACTGATGACTACTTATATTACTCCTTATGTTTTAAAATGTTTTCTAAGATATTGAAAAAAAAAAGAAAAAAAAAACTATAATAAATAAAACTATGGCAAGTACAAATACATATAAGCTAGTGTTTACTAAATGACCCAGCTATCAAGGCTATATGGCTCGGTCGATCTAAAGAAGTTGAATTGAGTATCGAGTCTCGGTTGAATCAGCTTAATGTCGTCTAAAAAAAAAAAAAAAAAAAAAAAAAAAAAAAAAAAAAAAAAAAACAAAGCAAGCTGCTAATCCTCTTATTCGTTTGAGTGTGCTTTGGATCACATAAGCTGCTTTTGATGATTTTCAAGCTAAACAAAGAATATTCAGTAACGACATTAGCTTTTCTAAGATGTTTATATACCCATAACTCATGAATATGAACTGTTGACTTAAAAAGAAACTAATGTTTTTGACTTATGTTGGTTAGTGACAATTGAGTTAGATCGAACGTGAAGCAAATCTACATTTTTGTTTTTTATTTTTATTAGCTTTCAAAATTCGTTTTCCTTTCTAATATGTGGGAAATCAAAAACTAACATGGTCTCCACTGAAACATATTTTAGAGTACTAAAATAAAATAAAAAGTTAAGAGTTTATAAGAATTTTCAGTTATTTAAACACATTCTCAGATTTTTTCAAGCTGAAATTGTCCCAAAGTAATTGAAGACATAATACTAGTCCCAACACATTCAATACACATGAACTTATGGTATATAAGTAACAAACAACTTCTACCTTCAGCCTATGCGGGATAGAGTTTCAAGATTAAATGTTGAAAAATGTATGAGCTTAACGATATACGTTTGTAACCAACATACTTTTCCTATTTGTAGCGAATTAAAACATTGTGGTAACATTACAAGTAACCATTTTAATTTAAATCGAGCTCTAACGTTTCCATAGAGGCAAAATAGAAAGTGATTTTTTGTTTATGAAAAGTCTCACCAATAGTAATCATTTACTTCACTTCCATTAGCTAATTTTCCCATATACACGCTAACACGCACATATAGTAATGTTTTCCAGCTTAAAAGACGTTTTAAAATATGATTAATATCGTACAACTTTTAAACGTATGGTTCAATACATTTCAGCCACATAAGAGGTCGAGACTCGTGAATGCAAAAACAGTCTCTTAAGAGGTTGAGACTTGGGAATGCCATGATATCCATATTGAACAGGGTATAGATTGGTATATTTTACAAGTATTTTTAAAATCAAAGATCATGTGAAGATACGGTGATAAAATACATAAAGTGTAGACGAAGTTTGAATTGACCTCTATGTACTTAGGACATACATTGGCTTAAGTAGCGTGAACTACAACCACAATATCATCATAAGACAATTTTCTCCTATTTTCGATTGGTTTCCTAGTTTAAATATGATCATTACTTCTTTTCTAGTCATCAAGTTTGGCTCCTCTTAAGATTATAGCTCGCAAGATACACATTATTTGTAGGAGGTTGCGGCTGGGCCTTTTAAAATCTCAGCTAAATTGCATTAACTTGTTGTCCAATACTTTAATTCTTTTTGTGACACGTAGATATTTTCATAATGAATGTACTTTAAACTCACACGTGGTTGTGAAAAAGATTTATGAATATAGAGAATCATTTAGGATGGAATATGGACCTATGGCCTATAGGTTTAGAAATCGTTGAATATTCAAAGCCAATGAGTATCTAACCATGACGATTGACTCTCACTCTGGTTGTGTATTTGTAAGACCTCGTTAGAACCAAAATATATGCCACTGGATGAATATAATAAGATATTTCAAAGAATATCCTCACTACGAACATTCAACTTTTAAAATATGTTCATCTAATAAGATTTATGTCGGTTGTTAATTGTTGAGTTAGATCATAGGTATATTTATTTTGCACATTGTGTTCTAACCAAAAAAATTAAAATATAATTTTACATTTCTATTGTTTCTTTATTAGTTTCACAGTTCGTTTTCTTTCTAACTTATGTGAAGTTAAAGATAAAATTGGTCTCTACCGAAACATGTTTTAGAGTACCAAATTAAAATAAAAAAGAATGTTTTAGAGTACCAAATTAGAAGAAAAAGTTAAGAGTTGATATCAGTTTTCAGATATCACATGGCTTGTTATATTTTTTTTTCAACCTAACAAACGCTGAAATATCAAGACATAATGCTATTCTCAACACATTAAGCACACATACACTTTGGAATATTAGTAACCATCAACTTCTATCTTCGGCCTATGTGGGATGTTAGGATAAAAGGTTGAAGAAAACTTAACACCAAATTAAAGTTTAGGGGCAACTAGTTTATGTGTTTTGAGCAAGAATCACGAAGGTGACACTTTCGATAACGTGAAATTATATGTTGCTTTTGCTCTAGAAATGATAGATTGCAAATATTTGAGTGTTGTAGAAGAGAGTGTGAATTCTTTTAAGAGAAAATGCATAAGCGTGTACTTTACGTTTGCTATATCTAATGAGGAAACATATTGTAGTAAAATTCTAAGTAACCATTTTTAATTAACCGAGCTCTAACCCAGTGGGGGCGATTAGGGTGTGCAAGTGGTGCAACCGCACCGGGCCCCCCTTTTAAGGGGCCCCCAATTTAGTATATATCTACTAATATTTGTAGTTTTATATATAAATGTTTTGAATTTTTAGTGTCTTTGTTAAATATTTCGTATAATAAAACAATTTAATGATAATTCAGATAGTCAAGATGCTTTGCTTTCCGCAAAGGAGTCATTCAAGGTAAATTATTTCTTATACATTGTTGACCAAGCAATTGCCAACAAGGTTCGAACAATACCAAGAGTATGAGAACATCTTTGGTTTCTTGTTTGCTTCGGACAAGTTGAAGTCCTATGATGACGACAGTCTTAAGTCTTGCTCTAGTCGTCTTGAAGCTGCATTGAAGAATAACGATAAATCTGATATCGACGCAAATGAGCTATACATGGAGTTAAGGCTGTTAAAGAATTTTTTGCCTAACAGTATGGGGCCAACTGAAGTTCTAAGATATCTGAAGGAGGTAGATTGTTTTCCTAATGCAATAATCGCGTATAGAGTATTATCGACTATTCCGGTCACTGTGGCATCTGCAGAAAGAAGTTTCTCAAAATTAAAATTGTTGAAGTCTTACTTGAGGTCTACAATGTCATAAGAGAGACTTAATGGAATGGCATTGAAGCTATTGAGAATGATATATTAGAAAGTGTTAATTATGAAATGTTGATCGACAACTTTGCTACGAAAAATACTAAAATAATGACACTTTTCAAGAAATAAGTATGTTGCATCTCTTGTAGAGTAAAGTTGTATTTGTGATTTCGTAACACTCTAAATATTTGTAGTTTTTTTTTGGTAGCATAGAATTTGACTTTTGCTAATGTTTTGCGTGATTTCAAAAACTTTTTATTTTCTATAATAATTAACTTTTCGTGATTTATTGGGGCCCCATTTGTGATTTCGCACCGGGCCACCCAAATCAACGGGACGGCTCTGCTCTAACCGTTTCCATATATGCAAAACAGGAAATGAAGTTTTCAGTTACGAAAAGTTTCATAAACAGATATTATCTATGAGATTACATGAATTGTTAATTTACTTCACTTTCATTGGCTATTTGTGACAATGAAAAACATTATAACTATATACATTCTATTCATATACAGCTTGGATGATAACGTGAAATTATACGTTATTGGCTTACTAATCTAAACTTGAAAGGTTGCAATTGTTTATAAGCATTGTATTAAAAGAACCCGTGGTTTTTTCTAAGAAACAGGTGTTAACATTTACTTATATGAAATCGTTTACGTAGAAATCTATATATTGTTTTATTGTTGAATAAATTACGTTTTTGTGACATGAACGTAAAAGTATTTTTGTATTTTGGTAATTTATTTCGCCCTAGGTTGTTTTGAAAACTTAATATTCTAATCGCTTATGTTCTCGAATTCCCTAGTTTAAATAAGTTCATTACTTCTTTTCTAGTCATCAAGTGTCACTCCTCTTAAGATTAGCTCGAAAGCTATTTTCTAGTCATAAAGTTGTGGTCCAAGACTTTTATATATCATTGGTCAGAGTATAGCTCAACTGGTTCCGAATGAGAAGACTCATTAAATTCTTGGTTTTTAAAAAATTCTCCTAATAATTGTACTTTTAAGTTTAACTAGCGTGTATGACATATGGGTATAGAAATCCTTGAATACTCAAAGTTGATAAGCCTAAACATGAGAATTGTCTTAGTAGCTATTGATCGTGACTATCGTTGTTGTATTGTTGTAAGATCACACTAGGACGAAAATATATATGACACTAGATGATAATAAGATATTCTCCTCGTTATGAACTTTTGTATATAGATGATTTTGATATGTGCATAAAGTATCCAACGAGGCATATATTGCTTATTGGGTTAGATTGTACTGGATTTATTAGCTTAGATATAAGCTTGAATTTAGTGTAAATCTCATTTGTCAATTATAAAATTATGCTCGAATTTAGTGTTTATTTATTTATTATTATTTTATTGGTGGTAAATCACATAACTCAATTTCGCAACAAACTTATTGAGTCTCAAATGCTTATTCTTAACCAATTGACTTTCAAAGTATTCTTTCCACGTGAACTTAATGACAACCAATTTCGGTAAAATATGTTTTTATAGTGAGTACAATGAAGGATAGTAAAAAAATAATTGAGAATTCGTACTAACTTTCAAATCCGTCTATCACCTCACCAACTATTTTAGCTAGCAAGAAGATAACATTTATGAAAACATAATATTATTCGCAACAAATGTTTCTCAAGTACGCTATGGTATATTAGTAACAAACAATTTCTTCTTCGACCGATGTGGGATAACATGTTAGTATAGAAGGTTAAAAATGGTCTCCACTTTATATAAAAGATTTTTATGGAAAGAAAGAGACAAATCATATAAACTTTGGAGAGCTAAATCATATACACTTTGGACGATAACGTAAAATTATATGTTGTTATATCTCTAAAAAAGAAAGATTGCAAATCTTTAAGCATTGAACTAAAACATGTGATTTTTTCTAAGAAAAAGGGTTTAGCTTTTACTTATCTAAGAAATCTTATACATCGCTAAAGATTAAAGTATTTTTGCATTACAATATAAGTTATGGCCATGGGTTGTGTAGCAAACTCATTATGCCGACCAGTACACATTTTTGAATGCTCAATGCGTATATTATGAATGTACAAATTTGCATGTAGCTAAGCAAAGTTTTCGACAAGTATGCTTATCGGATGAGTACTTATGTCAAAATCGAAAAGTAAGCAGGTAGGCAATCCTTCATTATGTTGTTATTGCTCTAAAAAGATGATTCGTTATTTAAGTAGAAATGGATATTTGGTTGAATGAATTACGTTTTCAGTTGTTTGGGTAAAGTATTTTCTATATTATGATTTGTTATATCTCATAGATAACGTTAAAAAGAGTACTTTTGTTACAATCTCATTATAAGCAGTTAGAAGCAGTTAGGCTGGCAATCCTAGTTGTATATAAGATATAATTGGGCCTGAATATAAAGAACATGCATCACTTCAGCCCAATCCTACTGGGCCTATGTCTAGTAGCTATCTTCTTGTTTTTCTATAGCTTGAGCCCAATAATTGGACTAAAACATGTAGGGGTGTTCATCGGTTCGGTTCTCGGTTAATCGGTTTATTCGGTTCGGGTTGTTCGATTAAAAAGTTTTTTTGGGTCATAACCGAAAACCGAACCGAACCGAAAATATCTATAACCGAACCTCGGTTCGGTTATAGGTCAAAACCGAAAGACGAAATTTGTACTTGAATTACACTATTTATATTTTTGAGTTAATGTCATTTTTCGTCCCTGTGGTTTGCCGTTTCAATCATGTTTAGTCCCTGCCGTTAAATTTCTTCGGATTTGGTCCCCGTGGTTTACAAATCCATACGGGTTTGGTCCCTTGACCGTTAGTTGACCGTTAAATATATGCAAAAAGACAAAAAAAAACCCTTAGTTATATATATATGCAAACCACAGGGACCAATCATGATTAAAAAAAATTTTAATAAAAAAATTCTAAAAAAATTTTCTTAAAAAATTTTCAAAAAAAAATTTTAATAAAAATTTTTCTAAAAAATTTGAAAAACATTCTAAAAAAATTTTTTTTGACGAAAATTTTTTATTCCAAAAAAAAAATTTTGAAAAAAAAAATATCTGATAAATTTTTTCTTAAAAAATTAGAAAAAATTTCTAAAAAAAAAAAAAATTTTTTTGACGAAAATTTTTTTTCCAAAAAAAATAATTTGAAAAAAAAAATTTCTAATAAAATTTTTTCCTAAAAAATTCGAAAAAAATTCTAAAAATTTTTCAAATTTTTCTTAAAAAATTTTCAAATTTTTCTTAAAAAATTTTCAAATTTTTAATTAAAAAAAAAATCTAAAAAGAAATTTAATATAATTTTTTCTTAAAATTTTTTTAAAAAACATTCTATTTTTTTTTTAAAATTACACTAGAAAAATGAAAATAATATTTGGAAAAATCTAAAATAACTTAAAACTAATTTTAAAATTAAATTTGTATTTTTCTGACTTTTTAAATATTTATTATTAATTAAAAACTAATTATTAATTAATAAAAACTAAATTAAATTATGAAAAGTATTAAATGAAAAGAGAAAAATCTTGAAAAATTACTAAAAATATTACAAGATACCAAGAACCTAAGAAAAATATAAAAATAAAAATAGCTTTTACAAAAAGCTGAGAATAAGCTAAATAGCTTAAATAGAAGATATCACTTCTATTATTTTGGTCTTTTTTGGATTTTTCTTTTTCAAATCTGTTTATATACTATTTATAAACAACTTTAATAAAGGAAGTTTGGCTGAGTATCAAGAATAAGCAAATGGTGAGCTGATAAACAAGACAGAATAAGCCAATGGCTTATTAGGATTTGGAATTGCTTGAATAAGCTACACTATTGAGCCACAACCCAAAATTAACCAACAACTAACAATAATATGAAGAAATAAGCACAAAAGATTCAAATGAGCACTCACAATAAGCCAGGAAGGGCAAATAAGCACTTGGCTTATTGACAGACCAAAATAGGCTAAATTGGCCTACCTGCAGCCCATTGTGGGGGCCACAAGGGGGGGTCAGGAGTCCAAACTTAGGGTTGAAACCTCAAGTTGGACTGGGGCCCTTCACAACATGACAATAAGCAGGCCAATCAGCCCACTAATAAGCTCACAATGAGCTTTTGAAATAAGCCAAGTAGACTAGAGGTCTGAGTATGCAGGGCAAAAATGGGCAACTTGCAGGCCTGTGTGGGTTCCACACAATGGACCGGGGATCCAATTTTAAGCTTGAACTTTGAAGATAAGCTAGAGGGCTTTCAAATAAGCCAAGAGTCAAGACCTAACTTCCACAAATAAGCCCGATAAGCACTTATGAAAATGAGACAAAACCTGAGGTCTCAGAACTCTTTGGTGAAATGAACAACTTAAAAGCACTGATTACTAGGTCTAAATAAGCTCACAAATACAAAATAAGCCCTGATTCAACAACTTGGCTTATTATGGTTTCCAAAAAGCCAAAAAGCTAAGGGTGGGTCCCACTAATGAACAATTTATGGCCTTATGAGATTGGTGGGTCCCACTGATGACTCAGTATACCTGAGTGAAATAAGCAATCTTTAAAGACAAAATTAGCTATGCTACTCAATACTGAGATCCAATTTTATTCCAAATCTAAAAAGTACTACTGAAGAGCTTTTCAAAAAGCTAAAAAGCAAGACCTATCATTTTGATTTGCACCCTGGAGGGGGGTTTGAACTTTGACCAAAAACACAAAGGTGCCCTGGTGCAAAGTGAGACTTGACCCTGCAGGCCTTTTCACAAGCTTGAATAAGCGCTTAGAAAAAATCCCAAAAATAAGCCAACAATGGATTTTCAAAGATTAAGTAGAGGACTTTAATATCTGAAAAGCTCAAGGTCTGAAAGTTACTACAAAATTCTTGAAAATTCTTTGAACTTTTGGTTTTCTGCAAGCACTAAGAAATTTGACTTTTTGATTTTTGCTTTTAGTTGACTAAAGTGAACTTTGATCTTGATTTTTGCTTAAAAAATTTTCAAATTTTTAATAAAAAAAATTCTAAAAAAAATTTTAATAACAATTTTTCTTAAAAAATTCGAAAAACATTCTAAAAAATTTTTATTAATTTTTTTTAGAATTTTTAATAAAAATTTTAATAATTTTTTTTTATTAAAAAAAATTAATTAAAATTTTTTTTAGAATTTTTTAGAATTTTTCAATAATTTTTTCGAATTTTTTTAATTAAAAATTTAATTAAAAATTTTTTTTTTTGAATTTAAAAAAAAAAATTATTAAATTTTTTTTTAGATTTTTTTTCCAATTCAGAGGGCAAGATTAGCACTTCAACAAATATGTAGCCCTTTTTTCGAATTTTTTTTGTCAAATGACAAAAATACCCTTCAGAGGGACCAAACCCGTATGGGTTTGTAAACCACGGGGACCAAATCTGAAGAAATTTAACGGCAGGGACTAAACGTGATTGAAACGGCAAACCATAGGGACCAAAAATGACATTAACTCTATATTTTTTTAAGCTTAATTAAATATATTTTTGGCAAAAAAAAATATTTCAAGCATAAAAAAGTGTTTTTTATATTAGTATAAAATTTAATAGATATTTTTTATATATAAAATAATATAAATATAATATATATATATATATATATATATATATATATATATATATATATATATATATATATATATATATATATATATATATATATATATTCGGTTTTCGGTTCAGATAGCCAAACCCATATCCATACCGAAAACCGAATTTTTAATTCGGTTCAGTTCGGTTTTAACAAGTTCGGTTCAGTTATATGTTCGGTTCGGTTTTTTTCGATTCGGTTTTCAGTTTATTCGGTTTATTACCCGACCCATGAACACCCCTAAAACCATGTACTTAATTTGTGTACCTATTTTCTGTAGCTTAAGACAAAGTTTTCTCATTTTTTGGATTGTTACCATTGTTTATGTATGTTCGTTACTTGTTTTCTAGTCAGTGTAGCTCAACAAATACATCAAATTTGCTCTCAGTTGATTCCGGATAAGAAAGGTGACTTCTAATATACTTGGTCTTGTACGGATTCACATAATGTTCATACTCTAAACTCGCGCGTGGTTTTCTCAAAGATTTGGAAATATAGGGCATCATTTTTTTGAGGGGAACCATAGTTTTCAATCTTTTAGCCGACTAATCCATGGGGTTTGAACCCACAGACCTTTAGGAATTCTTGGATATTCAAAGTTGATAATAATTGAACTATATTGTACGTGGAGGATATTAGCTCACTTTATAAGTTTGAAAATGATTAAAAATTTTATTGTTTGAAATTAAAATATAATCTTACTCGTATTTTTATATTAAGTCGAAAAGTTAAAAAGAGTATGACATTATTTGCGTAAATTTCTTTTCCTTTCTAAATCTGGCTTGATAATACTCCAGTACGATTAGATTGTTATAATTTGGTCACGTCAACACAATTGTGCAATATCTGATAAGAAAATAAACTAAAGATATACTAAATAAGGTTAAAAAGATTATGAATTCATAAAACTTCTCAAACATGATGTCAATCATACAGCTGAAAGCATAATACTAGCTAGCCTAATAACATGCAATTGACATACACTATGGTATATTAGTAACTAGCAAGTTCATTCTTCAACCTATGCGGGATAAAATTGGCATAGTTCTCTATATTATGTATTCTGCTAACGAATTTTATGTACATGGAATAATTCTTCATACACTTTTTATTATAAGGAACTTTTTATTTTAACTCATACCTATATATATAGTGAAGTGTTCAAATGAGAAGCCTAAATTTTGTGAGAACGCGAGAAACAATCCTATCCACTCATTTTTTCTCCTTTAACTTTGATCTAATAGCTAATATTAATTAGTCAACTTTTTGAAAATTACTAAAAAAATTTTGAAATTTTTTCAAAAAATTTTCGAAAATGTTTTAAAAAAGTTTTAGATTTTTTTTTTGAAAGAAAAATTTCGAAATATTTTTTTTCAAGAAAATTTTTTTTCGAAGAAAATTTTCGAAAAAGTTTTTTTTCCGAAAATTTTTTTTTGAAATTTTTTTTTCGGAAATTTTTTTCTCGAAAATTTTTTTTTGCGAAAATTTTTTTTCTGAAATTTTTTTTCGTCACATGTGAAAAAAAATTTCGTCGCATGTAAATTTTTTTTAGTCACATGTTAAAAAAAAATTTTCCGTCACATGTGAAAAACTTTCTTTTTTCGTCACATATGAAAAAAAAATGTCGTCACATGTGTAACGATTGGAAATATTTTAACTTATCTATAAAGTAACAATTTTACATAGATGTTTTCCTGTTTCAATTTTTTTTTTTAAGAAATAAGTTGTTTTATTCAAATTCATTGGCAATGTTAATGATCAAAACAAAATTGAGCAATTGAACTGTTTCTCACATTCTTTCTTAATTGACTTCTAAAATATGATGAAATCAGAACTTATAATGTTCGCAGCCTAAATAATTTTTATGGTAGGAAAAAAAGGAGTTGAGTTGATATAAGTTTTCTTATGTAATTTCTCCTAAACATGTATTTTTTTAACATGCAAAAGAGTAGACACGTCAGGATACACTATACTATTCTAACATGAAACTAAGGTACTCTATGGTATATTAGTAACCAACAATTTTTTTCTTCAACCTATGTGGGATATATACAATATTAGCCTATTAGGACAAAAGGTTAATAAAGATCTACGTACAAAAATAGTTAACTATTATGTAAAAGATTTTTGTTTACATTGGAAAGAAAGTGATAATGCAAGAGTTATTTAGAGTTGGTGAAAGAAAGATTTGTTACTTGGAACTATATATTGTTATTGCTTTAAGAATAAAAGATTGCACATGTTTAAGCATTTGTATATAAGAACCTGTGAAATTTTCTATGTGTTTGCTCATCTGGAATCGTTTATGTATAAATTTATACATCGCTGATTGCATTATGTTTTTGGGTCATGAACGTTATAGTATTATAGCGTTATGATACTTGTTTTGGCCGTAGGTCCTTTATAAAATTTATTATGCCGATCGGTAAGCCTTTTTTAGAGTGCTCGATGTGTAAATTATGATTGTACATATTTAGCTTCGCAAGTAGCTAGGCAAAGTTAAGACAAAAATGCTTCATAATAGGAGCACTCACGTCAAAACCTGAAGAGCTAGGGAAACCTTTATTGAAAAAATATAAATACAGATGCTTAAGTGTGTACGTAGGCGAGGTTTCGGAGCTGCATTCGTGTCCCCAGGTCAGGTCGCGCAGGCTCGCGTAAGTTTAGAAGCTTCGAACTCATTTTCGCCCAGAAATCCCAACATCTGCACCCCCTGCGCGCTCACGTAGGTGTGGGAGTAAAACCAACCAAAAGAATTTGATATCCAGTACCAAGATTCCCTTATAAACAAGGTTTCACTTCATGTTTTGGGCAATGTGGGATGCAACATTTTCCTCATATATTGTGCTTCACGTGCCTCAATTTGAGACACGATATCTCATTCATATTTACTCCCTTTTGGACATACTTTAGCTCGTTGCGAAGCTTTCTTCAAGGAGAACGCAAAGCTACCAAGAAATATAAATATATATATAACATATAAATATATTAAATAGTGTCCAAAATTTGCAAAAACACATTTTGCAAAACCCATTTTCCAACATATATAGCATTCATGCATTCTATAAGTTCTCTTAGAATTTCATATAAACGACATGTTGATATAAACTAATCCACAACATGACTCTTATGAAAAAATAAAAACATTTGCTTCATGTTCTTAGGACATAAATGTGTGAACGACAACCATAATATCATCATAAGACAATTTTTCTCCTATTTTTGATTGCGTTCCTAGTTTGAAATATGTTCATTTCTTCTTTTCTAGTCATCAAATGTGGCTCGCCTTAAGATTAGCTCACAAGAGATACCATATTTGTAGGAGGTTATGGCCAGGATTTTCATAATCCTTCGTCGTCAGCGTCTAGCTCAGTTGGTTCTGGATAGTAAAGGAAACTTCAGATATGCTTGCTCTTGCGGAGATTCTCATAATAATTGTACTCTAAACTTGAGCATTTGGTTTTCTCAAAGATTTGTGGATATATATACCGTTTAGTATGGATCTATGGGTTAAAAAATCCTTGATTATTCTAACTCGAAGTATCATGATGATTGAAGTAGTAGTTGTTGATTGTCACTATCGTTGTTGTTTTTTGGTAAAACCACATTTTAACAAAAAAATATTCCCAAGGATATCTCGCTAAGATCTTTCGACTGTGATAAAAATCTTTTCATTTCATGTATGGTTATGATATAAGTGTATGAGTTATCTAGTAAAATAAATTATGTTGGTTGTTGATTGTCGAATTAGATCGTTTGAGTATTTCTTTTGCACGTTGCATTTTAATCAAAAAAAAACCAGATACATTTTTACATTTATATTGTTCCCCTCTTTATTAGCATTCAAAATTTGTTTTCTTTTATAACCTGTGTGAAATTCAAGATTAAACATGTTTTAGAGAATCAAATTAAAAGAGGAAAAACCTAAGGGTTCGTATGAATTTTTAGATATCATAGTTGTGACTGTATTTTTTCAACACAATACACAAGGAGATATCCGAAGACATAATACTATACTCAACAAATTTAACATAGATACACTTGTGGTATATATGTAACTAACCACTTCTATTTTCGGCCAATGTGGGATAAAGTATTAGGATAAAATGTTAAAAAAAAAAAAAAAAAAAAAAAAAAAAAAAAAAAAAAAAAAAAAAAACTACATTAAATAAATGGTATGTTCATAGTTGCAAAAATCGCTAGGCGGTAGCGTGACGGCCGGGTACCGCCTAGCGATTAATCAGTTAAGCGAGGATTAAGCGGGGATTAATCGAATTGGATTTTTTATATATAAAATTAATAAAATAGAAACTATATGCCCTATTTGGCTGATCTAACCGATTTTTTTTTTCCGATTTGGAAGATTTTTCCTTGATCTGGCCGATTTTTATCCGTAACCGGGTTGGCCGATTTATCCGATATTTGGCCGATTTGGCCGATTTATGCCCGATTTGGCCGATTTTTATCCGATTAATCGGTATATTGACCAATTTTTGACCAAACCGACTAATAAGGCCGATTAATGAAAATCGTGGCGGTTAATCCCTGCCTAGCAATTAATCGCTAATTAATCGGCCGCCAAAGCTGATTTTTGCAACACTAGGTATGATAGAAATGATGCAAGAGTTCCGTCATCACAACCTTTATAATAAATAAAACAGTAAAATCATAGTGTAAATGAAACTATTCTAATGATGTGAGTCATCTTAACATGTACGTGTGTAAGTATATTATGTCGATCACAATCTCATCATATTACCATAATCGAATAAAGTATAAGGTGAATTATGCTATCTGTTCTATACCAAAAATATATCCTTCTCAATCGACATATATGTTGGAAAATTTAGTGCACTTGAGGGATCTAATCATACTTGGAATGGGTTTGGAGGTACGGAGTGTACACCCATCAAGTCCCTGATTACCCTGACTCAATAGTGGTTATGCTAGTGTGAATCTGATTCTGCTGATGCATGAATCTGATTCTGCTGCTAGTGTTGTGAATCTGCTGCTAGGATTCTGCTGCTAGCTGATCCTGCTGATAGGATTCTGCTGCCAGCTGATAGCATTCTGCTGCTAGTGTGAATCTGCTGATAGCATCAGCAATTCTGCTGCTCGTTTTTAACCACTGATTCCTACTATTATGGAAAGTATTATGTTATAATTAATGGGCCGTTAATTATATATAATTTCATGGGCTAGGGTTTTGAGTATTCTCTATTATAAATAGAGGTCATAACACATCTGCATGGAGATACGAAATCACAAAACCCTAAATACTTGAATACGCATCTGGTTCTTGGTTTGTGCCTAAAACAAGAACATCACTTGGTCTTATCCCATAGAGATATTCGTGTAAACCAGGCATAGGGTCGAATAGTTTCTATTGGAAAGTGATACCACGATTTCAAGTGAATATCCGGTACCTTATTGATTATCATAACCCTAATCTGGGAACTTGTTAACACTTATTAACCAACAATCAATAGAAACTATTAGTGATAATCAATGGCTGCTGCTATGAGACAAATGGCTGCTAACTTTTCCAAGTTGGAAAAGTTTGAAGGTGTTGATTTCAGAAGATGGCAAAAGAAGATGCACTTCTTGTTGTCAAGTATGAATGTGGTTTATGTTCTGACAACTGAGATTCCAGAAGATTTTGGAGATGATGCTACTATGGATCAGATGAGGACAAGAAGCAAGTGGGAGAATGATGATTATGTTTGCAGAAGTTTAATTCTCAATGGTATGTCTGATTCTCTATTTGATATTTATCAGAATGTTGAATTTTCTCAAGAACTATGGGATTCCTTGGAAGCCAAGTATATGGCTAAGGATGCATCAAGTAAGAAGTTCCTTGTAAGTAATTTTAACAATTACAAAATGGTTGATTCTAGACCTGTCATGGAATAATACAATGAACTTCTTAGTATACATGGTCGATTCACACAACACAAGATGAACATGGATGAGGCTATTTCAGTCTCTTGTATCATCAATAAACTGCCTCCCTCTTGGAAAGATTTGAAGCATATGCTTAAGCATAAGAAGGAGGAGTTAACTCTTGTTGAGTTGGGTAGTCACTTGTGCATTGAGGATTCACTCAAAGCTCAAGAAACTGACAAGCCAAAGAGTAGCACTGCTACTGGTCCATCAGTTGTCAATATGGTGGAGCATAACAATTCCACCAAGTACAATGACATCAAGGGCAAGCGTAAGCATCAAGATAACACCAAATCTGATCTTAACAAGAAACCTAAGGTGACTTGTTGGAAGTGTGGGAAACCTGGACACTTCAGGAAAGATTGCAAGGGTGGTAAAGTTGGAAACAAATCCAATGGATCAGGCACAAGTGGAGGGAATGGTAACACCAATTCTCTGAAAGGTCAGAATATATTTAATAAGTCTTTTGAGATTTATTATGTTACATATATATCTGAAATTTATTTTCTGCAGGATGATGATGTTGCTTGGTGGGTTGACTCTGGTGCAACAATTCATGTGTGTAAAGATAGAAGCTGGTTCAAGACTTATGAGTCAATGAATGATGGTTCTATTCTTTATATGGGAAACCAGTCAACTGCCCTGGTGCATGGAAAAGGATGTGTTGATTTGAAGTTTAGTTCTGGAAAGATTGTTTCTTTATTTAATGTTTTACATGTTCCTGATATTAGAAAGAATTTGGTTTCTAGTAGTGTTTTGAATAATTGTGGTTATAAACAAGTTATTGAATCTGATAAGTTTGTTTTGTCTAAAAATGGTGTGTTTATTGGTTTTGGTTATTTGTGTAATCAAATGTTCAGACTTAATATTGTTCATGATAATATTGATTCTGCTTTTATATCTACATCTAAACTTTATGATTCAAACCTATGGCATGCAAGACTTGGCCATGTACATTTTAAAAGAATGCAAGATACGTCCAAAGATGGGTTAATAGCAGCTTTTGATATGAACACTGAAAAGTGTAAAACTTGTATGTTGAACAAGATAACTAAAAAACCTTTTCAAGGAGTAAAACGTGAAACTAAAGTTTTGGAGTTAATTCACAGTGACCTTTGTGATTTACATGCTACTCCCTCTTTGGGGAATAAGAAATACTTTGTGACTTTTATTGATGATGCTTCTAGGTTTTGTCATGTTTATTTATTACATTCTAAAGATGAAGAATTAGATAAATTTAAAGTATTTAAAACTGAAGTTGAATTGCAACAAAGTTCCCTGATCAAAAGATTAAGGACTGATAGGGGAGGTGAGTACATGGATACTCTGTATTTTCAGTTTGTTGGTATAATCCATGAAACGACTGCCCCTTATACTCCTCAGCAAAATGGTATTTCTGAAAGAGAAAATAGGGTGCTGAAGGAGATGGTTAATTCCATGTTGTCCTATTCCGGGCTGAGTCAAGGGTTCTGGGGTGAAGCTATGTTAACAGCTTGCTATTTATTAAATAGGGTTCCCAACAAAAGGAACAAAGTTACCCCTTATGAACTGTGGATTAAGAAGAAACCTAACCTTAATTATCTTAGGATATGGGGTTGTAGGGCTGTTGTAAGACTCCCTGATCCAAAGCAGAAAACTTTGGGAGAAAGAGGCATTGAATGCATCTTTGTTGGATATGCTGAGCATTCCAAAGCATATAGGTTTTATGTTATAAAACCTAATGAGTCTGTTTCAATTAACTCAATAATTGAATCAAGGGATGCACTCTTTGATGAGAACAGATTCTCATCTATCCCAAGACCAAGTCAAAGGATTCCAAATGGAACCAATGACAATGGTGTTTCAGAAGTATCTGATGAGGTTCCTGATAAGGTTCCTGATGAGGTTCCTGCTGAGGTTGTGGAACAACAACCTGAACCTGAGCTCAGAAGGAGCAATAGGGTGAGGACTCCAAAGTCATTTGGACCTGAGTTTCAATTATACTTAATTGAAGATACAAGGAGTGAGGTCTCTGACCAATACTCATATTGCTTTATTGTGGAGGATGATCCCAAAACATTTAAAGAAGCAATGAAGTCCCAGGATGTTGCTTTCTGGAAAGAAGCAATAAATGATGACATGGGCTCCATTATGGGCAATAACACTTATGTGTTGACTGATCTACCACTTGGTTGCAAACCTCTAGGTTGCAAATGGATTTTCAAAAAGAAAATGAAGGTAGATGGAACTGTTGAAAAGTTCAAGGCAAGATTAGTTATTCAAGGCTTTAAACAAAAGTCAGGAATAGACTACTTTGATACTTATGCTCCAGTGGCACGTATCAGTACCATAAGATTTCTAATTGCTTTGGCATCAATTCACAATCTGATTATTCATCAGATGGATGTGAAGACAGCTTTCTTGAATGGTGACTTAGATGAGGAGGTTTACATGAACCAACCTCAGGGCTTCATCACGCCTGGCAATGAATACAAGGTGTGTAAACTGATTAAGTCTCTTTATGGACTAAAACAGGCACCTAAGCAATGGCATCAAAAGTTTGATGAAGTGGTTTTGTCGAGTGGTTATTTACTTAATCAAGCTGAGAAATGTGTATATAGCAAATTTGATGAATCTGGTAAAGGAGTCATCATTTGTCTATATGTTGATGACATGTTGATCTTTGGCACTGACCAAAATCAAGTTGATCTTACAAAGGAATTTTTGTCATCAAAGTTCTCAATGAAGGATATGGGGGAGACTGATGTTATCCTTGGTATAAGGATTAAACATGAAAGTAACAAAATTTCTATCTCTCAGTCTCATTACATTGAGAAGGTGTTAAGGAAATTTAATTACTTTGATTGTACTCCAGTGAGTACTCCCATGGATACAAGTGAGAAGCTAATGCCTAATACTGGCAAAGTTGTATCTCAACTTGAGTATTCTAGGGTGATTGGCTGCTTGATGTATGCCATGACTTGTACAAGACCTGATATTGCTTTTGCTGTGGGTAAACTGAGCAGGTATACTAGTAATCCTAGTGCTCATCATTGGCAAGCAATTCAGAGGGTCTTTAAGTATTTGAAGAGAACTATGGATTATAGTCTCTCATATACTGGTTATCCTTCAGTATTAGAAGGATACACTGATGCAAGTTGGATCAGTAACACTGAAGACAATTCGTCTACTAGTGGCTGGGTATTCCTACTTGGTGGAGGTGCAATTTCTTGGGCATCCAAGAAACAAACTTGCATTACCAGTTCAACCATGGAATCTGAATTTGTGGCTTTAGCTGCTGCCGGCAAAGAAGCTGAATGGTTGAAAAACTTGCTTCTTGAGGTTCCATTGTGGCCTAAACCTATAGCACCTATTTCTATCCGTTGTGATAGTGCTGCTACATTGGCAAAGGCTTATAGCCAGATGTACAATGGAAAGTCTAGACACTTAGGTGTTAGGCATAGCATGATTCGTGAGCTTATCATGAATGGGGTGATATCTATAGAGT
The DNA here is from genome assembly GCA_030686995.1 of Artemisia argyi. NCBI lineage: Eukaryota > Viridiplantae > Streptophyta > Magnoliopsida > Asterales > Asteraceae > Artemisia > Artemisia argyi. The sequence goes on along the minus strand of CM060680.1, from coordinate 20,626,073 downwards.
TTGTTAAATCTTAACAAAACTTAGCTGATCACTTGACGAAGGGTTTGGCTAGAGACTTGGTTTTGAAGTCTGCTAAAGGGATGGGTTTAAGTCCAACTTAGTCACTGAATGCAAGGATACCCAACTCCCTTCTAAGGAAACTTGAAAGCTGAGTTCAATGTGGAAAGTTGATCATTTAGTGGACTGAAGCACATGTATCACAAACATCCCAAGATTGTGCTTGTTACCTGTTGGAAAGGAGGATGAAGTCTTAACTTCTTAATGGTTAATTTTCTTTGAAAAAGTGATAAGCAGGAGCATGAATTAAAGATGAAACACCTATGTGAATGTTGAAGTTTTGCCGCTTCAGGAAGCTTTGGACTTTTAGCTTTTACAACATTTATGAATTGAATATGGACACATGGCTTGTATAGTGTCAGGAGTATTTTAGTGTTTGAAAACTTGTGTGTATTTATCGTCAGGTATTCAAATGGGTTGAAGGGTTCAATTCTTAGAACACCCTGATTCTCGAATATTTGAAAGTATATTTACTAATGTGGAAATTCAATCCTCAGGATATTTTCATTTATGCACTTGTTTTGTTTTGTGTTTGATTTTTCATGCAATGGAAGTGAACTAAATTTGAGGAGGATTGTTGGAAAATTTAGTGCCCTTGAGGGATCTAATCATACTTGGAATGGGTTTGGAGGTACGGAGTGTACACCCATCAAGTCACTGATTACCCTGACTCAATAGTGGTTGTGCTAGTGTGAATCTGATTCTGCTGATGCATGAATCTGATTCTGCTGCTAGTGTTGTGAATCTGCTGCTATGATTCTGCTGCTAGCTGATCCTGCTGATAGGATTCTGCTGCCAGCTGATAGCATTCTGCTGATAGCATCAGCAATTCTGCTGCTCGTTTTTAACCACTGATTCCTACTATTATGGAAAGTATTATGTTATAATTAATGGGCCGTTAATTATATATAATTCCATGGTTAGGGTTTTGAGTATTCTCTATTATAAATAGAGGTCATAACACATCTGCATGGAGATACGAAATCACAAAACCCTAAACACTTGAATACGCATCTGGTTCTTGGTTTGTGCCTAAAACAAGAACATCACTTGGTCTTATCTCATAGAGATATTCGTGTAACCCAGGCATAGGGTCGAATAGTTTCTATTGGAAAGTGATACCACGATTTCAAGTGAATATCCGGTACCTTATTGATTATCATAACCTTAATCTGGGAACTTGTTAACACTTATTAACCAACAATATATATGGATTGTCTTGCGCCATTATAAATGTGACTCCGTTAAGTTACCATTTTATTAGTAGATGATAGACCATGAAACTGTCTATCTAGTTCATATTCAACTTTACTTTCTAACTAGATGTTCTTAGGACATAAAGTAACTTAAATTGCGTGAACAACATCCACAATATCATTATAAGACAATGTTTTCTCTTATTTTCGATTTTGCATCCCTAGCAAGTTTAAATACGTTCTTTCTTCTTTTCACGTCATCAAGTATGGCCCCTTTAAGATTATAGCTCGTAAAATATACAATATTTGTGGCAAGGACATTTAAAATCCTTCGTCAGTGTGTAGCTCAGTTGGTTCCTGATAGGAAATGAGACTTCTAAATATAGTTGGTCTTGCGCAGACTCTCACAATAATTGTAGTCGAAACTCGCGTACGTGTGGTTTTCTCAAAGATTTAGGAATATATATAGAGCATCGTTTACTTATGGGTAGTATAGACATCCTTGAATATTTAAAGCCAATAAGTATCTAAACATTATAACTGAAATAGTAGTTGATGTTAATCAGTATCACCACCGTTGTTGTATTTGTGTAAGATCGCACTAGATGAAAATAAGATATTCCAAAGGATATATCCTCGCTATGAATATTTAAGGAGACATAAGTTTTTTTCAAATTCATTTAACATATATATGTATCATTAATTTCTTTACTAGTCATTCAGACCCGTGCGTTGCACACGGGCTCTATCTAATTGGTCATAGTGTAATGTGTGGTATTTATTTTCGTCATTAGGTTTGTAAGTTGTGATGGTATCACAACTTTTGTAAGCATCGCATGAGTTTAAGATGAATGAGTTTAATTAGTTGTTTGGTGATTTATATATTTAGACCGAGTCATTCATACCCGTGCGATGCACACAGGCTTAATCTAAATGTTCGTTAATGTATTTTTCAACACTAATTTTCGTCATTAAATGGGATGTATATAAGTGTTTATAGCCTAATCTTTGGCACTTATTTTCGTCATTATATATCTAAGTTGTGATAGTATCACACATTTTCTAAGCATGACACACATTTAAATAGTTTATTGACATTAAAAGAGTATATGTGAAGAGACTTTTTTTTAAAATGCTACATTTAAAAGAGTCTCTTCACATGTAATTTTTTAATATGTATAAGTTACATACTAAGTGTCAAAGGGAGATTAAACGCATCCGGTTTTTTTAAAATAAATGTAACCCTTACATAAAATCGTAACAAAGTGGATATTCTCTATATTTTGATATCTAACTTGTGACGATGAATTATCCTTTTGGTTTATCATATCAAATACGGTAGCTCCACATTACTACGCTTAGTTACTCGAACTTTATTTTATCCGCAAAAACCATTTAAGTTTCAATATTGTTTTATTGTTGTGAAAATCGGTCCAATATTGTTAGTATATTTAATTTGTAGCATATTGCATATATAAATATATTTTGAAAACATCAATCTCAACATATAATTTTTCTACTTTTAATAACTAATATAACAATTTTATTTTGCCAAATTTGTTTGTCATTCTAAAAATGAAACTAAAATCATATTAACAAAATTAATTAATCTCCATAGTGATATTAACACACCGCAAGACAAAAAACTACATTAAGAGCAAAAATATTAAAATGCACCAACAAAGTGTAGTAATAATTATTGATTAAAAATTGAATGCTCGTCACATTATTTTCAAGAAACTTACTTGCTAACGAATCAATAGTATTAGCCCGTTTATCGGTATTACATGAAGTAAATTATTGCATGTTTAATTTGTAACGTACAATTAATATGAATGCTAAGTATTCATCCCACCGATGGCCGTGACGTTGTTGTTGTTGTCGTCGTCGTCGTCGTTCTTCATTGGCCTTTTGCACGTTTTGTTCTTGATATAATTTTTGTGACTTCTCAATCTCTTTCTTTAATGATTCTTGACGTGCTACAAAAAACAATTGGATATAGTTGATCGTTAGTAACTTAAATACAGTTAATCAATATATTGCATTTTCGATCAAAGTAAAAATGTTCGTGCATGTTTTACTTAATTGATAAGACAACGATGTGTAGGATATCTTAAACCATTAGAGAAGATGATGTTACTACCAAACCTCCTAAGCACCATCTTTATGTCATACATTGTTACACATACAAAACACACGTGAAATTTACATGAAACAATATAAATCAATATGCTAAATAAGTAAGACGTTATGATGCTTACTTTACCACCATAATAAGTTGTAGCCCAATGTGCACGCGGTGTGGAGGATGTTGTGGTTTGTTGTGTGTGATTTTTGACCCATTATATAATCGATAAAATATTTGTAACTCATTGACGGGAAGGTAAAAAGACTAACCACTAATTGGTGTGTTTAATTTATGCATTCATGGCACCAAACACTTCATCTCCTATGTACTTATCCTTATGCATGACTATTAAATCAATGTATTAACACATGAAGCATTCACATTTCACTTTCAATTCAAGAGCCATTTATTATGACCACTTACATTTATAAGGCAACTTAAGCTTTTAGTATTGGCTTCTACGAAAAAATAACGTGTCTCATTAAATTAGTCATATATTTATTGAGTCGAGTTAACATTCCTCACATACTAAGAGACGCATCCCCACCATCCATCTAAAAATAAATCAATTGTTGAGATTAAAAGTATTTTAATATTTCACATATTTTTTATAATTTAAATATCTCTTAAACAGTTAATCGTTAAGCGAAAATAATTACACCATCGCGACGAACATTTAATTATCTTTCTATAGATAAGCTATTTGATATATTTTCGACAATTTTTTTTTTCGTTTTTTTCACGTTTTTTTTCGTGACCGAAAAAATCATATATGATATTACATATCATATCATATATGATATTACATATCATATATGATATTACATATATATTTATTTTGCCCTTCATATATATCGTTTCTTCATTGGCTTCTAAAAGTATGTGTCCCTTTTTTAATGTTGAGAAATAAAGTAAAAAGTTAAGAAAAGTTTATTCCAGTTTCCTGCTAATCCAAAATCTGCAGTTTTTTTAGCTCATAGATAGTGGAATAATTGAAAACATAATACTATTCTTAAAACATTTAACGCACGTACACTATGGATATATTAGTAACCACCAACTTCTATCTTAAGTCTATGTGGGATAGAATGTTATGAAAAGTCTCACAGGCACAAATCCCATGTATGAGTTATTAAAAATGTGTCTCATTAAATTAGCCATAGATTTATTTTGCACGTCATTCTCATTCTTGTTATTAAAAATTTTTGGGCTATCCTTTTTCCATTTAATCAAATAAGATCATACACATTTTAATTCATTTTTACATATATATCATTTCTTTATTGATTCTAAAAGTATGTGTTCCTTTTTAACCATGAAACTAAAGATTAAAGTGGCCTCTACCAACATATGTTTCACGGTAGAAAAATAAAGTAAAAAAGTTAAGTGTTTATACAAGTTTACAGCTAGTCCAACTTCTATCAGTTTTTTTAGCCAATAGAAAGTAGAAAAGCTGAAACGTAATACTATTCTTAACACATTTGACCTATGTACACTATGGGTATATTAGTAACTATCAACTTCTATCTTAAGTCTATGTGGGATAGAATGTTATGAAAAGTCTCACAAATCCCATGGGCGAGATTGCTTAAATAGTTAGTTTACTTCACTTCCATTTGCTAACTTTTCATTTCATTTGCTATTTATAATGATCAGAACAATTGTGAACAGTTGTTCTCCACTCTTTCTTAAAAAAGTAACAATACATTTTCCTCTTATGCTATCATATACTAAAGATTAAAATGTTTTTCACCACAACATTTTTTACAGTAAACAGGTTCTACCTTCAAATCTATGTAGGATATAATGACATATTAGAAAGTAAGAAAAGGTGTCCATAGAAAAATGGTACTCGTGATAGTAGAAAATTACTGTCTACATGCATAACAAATGAACGAAACATTAATATAAACCTGCTTGAATGTTTGGAAAGCTGACTAGTTGATTCAGTTTAATTGCGATTTGATGACCATTCCATACTCGGCCTCGCAAGTAAATGGCATCTTGAAATCGTGTAACTGGCATCCTGAGATTGTGTTTTTGTAGTATAAGTAATACATTCTCAAGATGTAAATTGGTCAAACTGGTAAAAGATGTGGAATATAATACTTATAGTTATACAGCAACATATAAATATATATAGTTTTAGGAATGTATACTACCTGCCCAATTAATAGGGATCTCCTTGTTCATATGAGCGTAATGAAAATCTTGATATTCATATTTAACAATGTATAGATTGGTATATCTTATGAGTAAGTGTTGTTATTAGTATTATTAGCGGACACTCTAGAAAAGTCAAAGATCATTTGAAGAAACGGTGAGTAATTGTAAACTACATAAAACTAAACATTTGAATCACTGAGATCCCAGAAAGGAACACTAACTTCTCTATCATTCTTTGGTATTCAACTCTACTTTCTAATTCGATGATCTTTAGCACGGATATTGATTTAAATAGCATGAACGACTGCTACATTATAATGTTACTCAAAAGATGTAGTTCGATGGGCACCACACCACCGAGGTGCTGACCTGACCCTTCTCCAAGGACCAAGCCTCATGCAATATTATGGACCTTTAGATTTAGACATCCTCGAATATTCAAAGCCGACAAGTATCTAAACTTGATAATTGAAATAGTAGTTGTTGATTGTCACTATCATTGTTGTATCTATGTAAGATCACATTATAACAAAATATACACGTCACTAGCTAGATGAAAATAAGATATTCCGAAGGATGTCCCTCGTTATGAACTTACGATTTATGATAAAAATATGATCATTTCAAATATGGTTACCATAAGTGTATGAATTGTCTAGTGATATTTATGTTGGTTGTTCACTGTTGTTTGATTGTTCACGTATTTATTTTGCACGTTGCATTTGAATCAAAAGAATTAAGATACTATATTAGACGAGAAACTTGACCTAAACCCATTTTTACATTTTTGATTGTTTCTTAATTAAAAGGAAAAAAGTTTAAAAGTTAACATGAGTTTTCTGATGTCCCCCTAGTTGTAAGATTTTTTCAACCTGACAGCTAGTGAAATATATGAAAAGATAATACTATTTCTCAACACATTTAACACATGTACAGTTATGGTATATTAGTAACCAACAACTTATACTTTTAGCCTATGTGGGATAGAGTATTATGATAAAAGGTTACAAAATATTTTCACAAATAATGATAAGAAAGAGATAATGCAAGAGTTCTTAGTGAAAGAAATATATGTTACATGGAACATCAAATTGAAGTTTAGAAGCAACTAATTTATGTGTTTATAACATGAAACATAAAGGTAGTGGCCTAGAAAATATAAACTATGATGATTTTTTCTTAGACAAAAGGATTAGCGTTTACTTATCTGAAATCGTTTACATAGAAATCTTGTATATGTTAGGCGTTCAGGTCATGAATGTAAATTCTTGTATATTGTGATACCTGTTTAGGTTTGTTTAAAAACATTCCTATTTCGCCATGTAACAGTCCTTCGAATAACTTGAAAATTAAAATTGATTAATTGAGTTACTTGAATATATATATATATATATATATATATATATATATATATATATATATATATATATATATATATATATATATATATATATATATATATATATATATTGTGCAAAGGTGAATATATTTATACTTCCAAAACTTTTGTACAAATAAGGATAGAAATAAGATTTGGACATCCCCAAATCTTATACACCCGGAATACTAATCCTCAAATATGTTATACAACAGATATATCTATCCAAACTAACTAATACATCCTTACAATCAAAATAGAACAGTTAAGTGACACTAGTTGAATTCACCTTAGGACAACTCAACTTCTTTTCTGAATTCACCTTTATGCACTACCATCTAGCTACATTTCCAGAACACTTTTCCACCTAAATCACTCAACCAACATCCACAGTAAAAGAGGTAGAACAAGTGTCTGGCTTCACTAGGAACCCATTACCCTTCCAGTCAAGAGCTCTTCCAAGCAATCTACATTTCCATCTTTAAAGAATGGCTTCAATTGCTTAGAAACACATACCTTGAGGGAAGTCCAACCATTACCTCCTGTGATGATGTATTGGATGGTTCAAGAAGGTTCATATTTTAAAGAATGTAATTGAAAATATATTAAGAGCGACTGAGTGGTCATTGTCCATTACTACTGTCAACCTCGCATTACTCTCATCTATTTTACTTCACCATAGTTACTGCAATCATTGACAAAGATAAACATTAAGTTTGATCGCGGTTCAAAGCATGAGCTGATGAAGGCCACCACGAGCTAACCACTTACTGTATCACTCTCAAAGCATGAATATATATACCAAACTATATATGTATCAAATATCTAATCATAATACCAGAATAGGAGTTGAATGAAAAAGTGTACACATGGTATTTGTTCTATTCTTAAATCAAACATTAAACTGCAATCACACCAAGTATATTCCATATATTTTAAGTTCATATCCTTTTCAATCGACATATATTTGGATTGTTTTGCGACATTAAAGACGTAACCCGTTTACAAGTTCCCAGTTCGTTAGTATTTCTATATTATGATACTTGTTTTGGCACTAGGTTAAAACCTCAATCTGTAAAAAGAGTACTTATGTTAAAATGTTAAGTTTACCTTTTTTTTCTTGATGTTTTTGCACTCATGCATGATTTGGGGTTCTCACAAAACAGAATTAAGATATACACAATTTAATTTGATCATGTGAAATGTAGATCATAAAGGTCTCCATCAAAACATGTTTTACAGTACATATAACTAAAAAAAGTGAAAAGTTCATATGGGTATTCGAATATCCAAATATTATCGGTTTTTTATAACCCAAAGTAAGTGGCACATTGAAAACATAATACGATTCTCAACAGATTTAAACTACATACACTATGGTATATTAGTAACCAACAACTTCTATCTTAAAGCTATTCGGGATAGTATGTTAAGATAAAATGTTAGAAGAGAACTAAAAAAAAAATTGTAGAAAAAAGATATATTACTTGGAACTCCAAATTGAAGTTAGAAGCGCAACTAGTTTATGTGTTTGGTACAAGAATCATATTGGTGATCATAATATGCAAACCCAAAGTAGAGTTTAGGCTGGTCAAGACAGGTGCGTATCGAGTCTCAAATTAAATAGTTACAGGTCAAGACAGGTGTAAATCACTGATTACTTGTATTGTAAAATTTAGTTTCTTGTGTCCTCGCTTATTATGATTGAGTTGAAGATTTAGTTACAGGTTTCTATTAATTTATTTAGTAAATATGCAAATTACATAGCTAAAAATGTATTATACTTGCCAATTTTTGTAGCATGAGATTGGAGTGAGTTGGACAATGAATTGGAGTGATATGGATGACATGGTAGTGACCTGATCCAGGCATAACTGCAACACCCCCAAAATCTGGGGAGGTCAAGTTCTACACACATTAACACCTAAAAAATGTTTTCAATAATCACATATAAATGTTGTTACACAGAATTACAAAACGTGTCAAACGGATTTTTTCAACCCGAACGATCAAGAAATTATTGAAAGCATACTATTCACAACACATTTAACACACATACAGTTATGGTATATAACTAACCAACAAATTCTATCTTTAGCCAATGTGGGATAGAGTGTTAGGATAAAATGTTGCAAATATCTTCATAAAAAATGGTAAGAGATAACTCAAGAGTTCTTAACATTTGGTAAAAGAAAGATTTGTTACATGGAACATCTAACTGAAGTTTAGAAGCACCTATACTTATTCTTGCACTCATGATTCGGGGTTCTCACAAAACACACCTACATAAAGAAACTTACAACCAAAAAACCAAATAAGAAATCGTAATCTATGTTTTTATTTTATATACTTTCAAGCAATACAAAATGATATTCACAAGATATTTGGTTTACAGTTGGTCTAAAACTTTGCTTTCGTCCCAAAGGCTTCAAGCCCAATAGTCGGTCCCTTAAGCCATGAAACTTTGGCTATGTTTGGCACAAAGGTTTTTGGAGTTTTTTTGGGCAATGAGCGGTAAACAATGAGCTTTTTTATTTTTAGTGTTCGTTTGGCATGAGAGCTGTAGGCTTTGCTATTTTTTAGGAAAGCTCATTTTCCCAATGCTTCTTTATGAAGCTGTGAGCTTTTTTGGCTACTGCTCACTGCTACTGCTCACAGCTACTTTTGCCAAACATAGCCTTTGTCTACAGTTTTCGTATATGGACATGAGAAAAGTTCATTTAGGGACTAGTTTTTTTGTACATACCAAGGGACAAATCCCCACCATCCATTTAGTTTGATCTAATGGTTGGGATTAACCTAAGATTAAACATAGAAACCTAAGTCCATGTCTTTTTCTTTCCTTTTTCTTTGTCTTTTTTATTATTCACTTTATTTATTTATTTATTTCTTTTTTTTTTCTTTTTTTTTGGCTCTTTTTTCCAATTAACGTTACACTTTTTTTTTTTTTTTTCAATTCACGTTTTTTTTTTCTTTTTTTTTTAAATAAGTCAAGCTTTTCTTTTTTAAATAAATTCACGATTTTTTCTCATTTTATTACGTTTTCGTCCGTTTTTGTCTGTTTTCACATGATTATATACGTTTTCAAACGTTTTTGTCCGTTTTCAGACGTTTTTTACCGTTTTTATACGTTTTCGTCTGTTTTTTTACGTTTTCATCTGTTTCAGACGTTTTTATTCGTTATTATACGTTTTCGTCCGTTTTTTTACGTTTTCGTCTGTTTTCAGACGTTTTTATCCGTTTTCGTCAGTTTTTATATGTTTGCAGACATTTTTGTCCATTTTCATACGTTTTCATCCGTTTTTATACGTTTTTGTCCGTTTTCAGACGTTTTCGTCCGTTTTTATACGTTTTTGTCCGTTTTTGTCCGTTTTCATACGTTTATATACGTTTTCGTCCGTTTTCATATGTTTTCATCCGTTTTTACACGATTTCATCCGTTTTTATAAGTTTTCGTCCGGTTTCATATGTTTACATATGTTTCCGTCTGATTTCATACGTTTTCCTCTATTATTTTATATTTTCGTCCGTTTTTAGACGTTTTCGTCCTTTTTCCTACATATTCGTCTGTTTTCTTACATTTTCGTTCATTTTCATAGGTTTTCGTCCGTTTTTCAATTTTTTTGGCCAATTTTAGACGTTTTCATACATTTCAGAATATCACAAGTGATATTCGGTGATACTCATACGTTTTTGTCTATTTTCATCCATTTTTGTACATTTTTGTCTGTTTTCAAACGTTTTCGTCTATTTTCATACGTTTCGGCAGTATTTATACGTTTTCAGACGTTTTTATCTGCTTTCAAACGTTTTTATCAATTTTTTACATTATCGTCTGTTTTCAGAAGTTTTCGTCTGTTTTTATATGCTTTCATCCATTTTTATCTGTTTTCATACGTTTATAAACATTTTCGTCCGTTTTTTTGTATTTTTGTCCGTTTTCAGACGCTTTCGTCTGTTTTCATACTTTTCAGCAGTTTTTATACGTTTTCATCCGTTTTCATCAATTTTTCATACGTTTTTGTCCCTTTCCAGGCGTGTTTTTACGCTTTCATACGTATTCGTTCGTTTTCATATGTTTTCGTCCGTTTTCATACGTATTCGTTCGTTTTCACAAATGATTTTCAACAATTGTTCTGTAACATGAAATTCACAAGTGATATTCAGAAAATCACAAGTGATATTCTAAATATTACAAGTGATATTCCGAATATCACAAGTGATTTTCCACTAATATTTTGTAACATGAAAATCACAAGTGATATTCTAAATATCACACATGATTTTCAACTAACGTTTTGTAATATGAATATCACTTGTAATTTTCTGAATATCACTTGTGATATTCAGATTATCACTTGTGATTTTCATGTTACAAAACATTAGTTAAAAATCACTTGTGATATTCAGAAAATCACAAGTGATATTCAGAAAATCACAAGTGATATTCCGAATATCACAAGTGATGTTTTGATAATCTGAATATCACAAGTGATATTCAGAAAATTACAAGTGATATTCATATTACAAAACGTTAGTTGAAAATCACGTGTGATATTTAGAATATCACTTGTGATTTTCATGTTACAAAATATTAGTTGAAAATCACTTGTGATATTCGGAATATCACTTGTAATATTTAGAATATCACTTGTGATTTTCTGAATATCACTTGTGAATTTCATGTTACAGAACAATTGTTGAAAATCACTTGTGATATTCAGAATATCACTTTTGAAAAAACGTGAATTAAAAAAGCGTGAAATCACTTGTAATATTCTGAATATCACTTGTGATTTATATTCAGAATACCACTTTTGATATTCAGAATATCACTTGCGATATTCTGAATATCACTTGCGATTTTCATGTCACAGAACATTTGTTGAAAATCACTTGTGATATTCAGAATATCACTTGCGATATTCAGATATCACTTGCAATATTTTGAATATCACTTGCGATATTCTGAATATCACTTGTGATTTTCATGTTACAAAATTTTAAAAATCACTTGTGATATTCAGAATATCGCGAGTGATATTCAATATCACTCACGAGTCACGATATTCTGAATATCACAAGTGATATTCTGATAATCACAGTATATCACTTGTGATATTCAGAAAGGTATGAAAACGTTTGAAAACATTTAAAAACGAACTAAAATGAATGAAAACGGACGAAAACGTATAAAAACAGACGAAAATAAATGAAAACAGATTGAAACCATATGAAAACGTATAAAAATGGACGAAAACGTATGAAAACGGACGAAAACATATGAAAACGGACGAAAAAGTAATGAAAATAGACAAAAACGTAAGAAAACGGATGAATATATATGAAAACGGACGAAAACGTATGAAAACGGGCGAAAACATATAAAAAAATTCAAAAACAGATGAAAACGTAAGAAAATGGACGAATATATATATGAAAACGGACGAAAACGGCGAAAACGTAAGAAAACAGACGAAAGCGTATGAAAAAAATTCGAAAACAGATGAAAACGTAAGAAAACAGACGAAAACGTATAAAAACGGACGAAAACGTATTAAAATGGATGAAACGTATGAAAACGGGTGAAAACGTAAGAAAATAGACGAAAACGTATGAAAATGAGCGAAAACGTATGAAAACGAACAAAAACGTAAGAAAACTGACGAAAACGTAAAAAGCCGACGAATATGTATGAAAAACGAAAAAAAGTAAAAAAAAAAAAAAAAAAAAAAAAAAAAAAAAAAAAAAATTGGATGATAGAAAAAACGTGAAGTTAGAAAAAAAAAAGAAAAAAAAGAATAAAAAAAGAAAGAAAAGAAAAAAGGAAAAAAAATGAATAAATAAGATAGACAAAAAGGAAAAGAAAAAAACATGGACTTAGGTTGTATTATTAAATCTTAGGTTAATCCCCACCATTAGATCAAACTAGATGGATGGTGAGGATTTGTCCCTTAGTTTGTAACAAAAACTTAGTATGTAAAATAACTCACCTCATATGGACATATGTTGGCTTAAAATCTTAAATTGCGTGATGACAATCACAAGGTCACTATAAGACAAGTTTTATTTAAATTTAAATTGCTTAACTACCTAGCATTAATATCGTTACTATGTTTCTTCAAGTAATCAAAGTATAGTTTCTCTTAAGATTAGCTCAAAAGATATGCGACATTTGTTGAAAGTTGTGATCCAAGACTTTTAAATATTTGATAGCGCATAGCTCAGTTGGTTTCTAACGAGATTTAAGAGTAGTAAAATCCTTAGTTTTTTAGGAATTCACATAAGTATATTTTATTTAAACCTGCGTATGGTTGTAGAAAATAATTCGGAATATAAACATTGTTTAGTATGGTGTCCACGCAAACATGTTATACAATAAAAAACAAGACTGAAAATGGATATACAAAAATTCTAGAGATCATAATTTTTTTTTCAGAGATCATCACTTTCTTGCGAGTTTGCAGTTTTCTTAACTTGCAAGAAAGTGCGCAACTCAAAACTTAATATTATTCTAAACACATATCACCCACATACAAAATGATATATTAGTAACGCACAATTTCTTTCACCAATCAATATGGGATGAAATGTTAGGATAGAAGGTTAGGAAACGATAACAATGAAATTATATGTTGTTATTGCTATAAATATGAAAGATTGCAAACGTTTACATGTGATTTTTTCTAGGAAAAAGGAGTTACCGTTTACTTAAATACTACCCATCTAAATAAATAATCAATCGATGAGCCTAAAATTGCCACAAGTAGTTATGATCCTTGTTTTGATTGTAAAAGTGTTTTATGAATGTGACTATTTAACTCTGTGCAACGGCATGCTTAAAAACCCATAGATTAGCCAGCTAAAACTAACTAAAAATAAAAATGTGAATGAAACATCTTATCGAGCCACCCTCATTTCGTACATATCTTGTTACTTATTTTATCTTTGTTTACATGATTTTTATTTGACATATAAATGAAAAAGGATTCAAACCACCAACTCGATCAACAACTCTATTTGAGCGAACTGATTGGTAAAATGTGGAACCATAGTCATAGATTTGTATAACATGTTAATATCTAGAATAAGTTGAACGGAACCATACATGTTCTTAGGACATATAGTGGCTTTTAATGCGTGAACGACAACCCAACCAGAAACGGAACCAGGACTAAATATGATTGGGTGCACACAAAAAATTGAACACTAATACTAGAAATATATTTCAATGGACCGGGTAATTTTAAGATAACTTTAGGAAAAATCGATGTTTTTTTCAAAAATTAACACTACATTGAAAAAATCCATAGGGTGCCCGGGCACCCGCAGGAACCCCTGGCTCCGTCCCTGAACCCAACATCTTGTAATGAATATCTTTATAAGACAAGATTCCTGTAATTTTCAATTGCTTACGAACTTTAAATTCATTAACCACTCTTCTTCAAGTCATCAATAAGAATATAAGATGAACACTTGATGAAGTAATAGTAGAGTACTTTGGCTTGATTGATATCGTTGAACGTTTGAGCGTTTGGTTCATAATTATTTCAGCAGAATTTGTCCCTCAAGAGTCAAGATTCACGAATGCGTTTCCACTCTATAGGGATACCCTTGTTCATATGAGTGTATTGAAGACTTTGATATTCATATTTAACGGTGTATAGATTGGTATATCTTTCAAGTAAGTGTTGTTATTAGTTTTATTAGCACACTTTAGAAAAGTCAAAGATCATTTGAAGATACGGTGAGTAATTGTATAAACTACATAAAACTAAAAATTTGAACCAGTGAGACCCGGCAAAAGAGCACTACTTCTATATCATTCTCTGGTCTTCAACTCTACTTTCTAATTCAATGTTCGTAGAACACTTAGTGATTTAAATTGCATGAACGACAACTACATTATAATGTTAATCAAAAGATTTAGATCGATGGGAACACCGTGACCCCAAGAACCACACCATTGAGGAGCCGACCTGATCCTTCCATAAGGACCAAGCCCTAGGCAATGATCTCATGTCCGAGTAACCTAATTAAAGCATCTGTAGTGTGGATTGTGTATCTTTAGATTTAGACATCCTTGAATATTCAAAGTCGATAAGCATCTAAACATGATGATTGAAATAAAAGTTGTTGATCGTGGCTATCGTTCTTGTGTATGCGTAAGATCACATTAGAACGAAAATATGTATGGCACTATCTAGATGAAAATAAAATACTCCAACTCGTTATGAAGATTCAACTGTGATTAAAATATGAACCAACATAAATTTTTACATTTATATTGTTTCTTTAATTTTAAAAATGTGTTTTCTTTTCTAACCTGGTGAAAATAAAGATTAAACATGTTCTAGAGTACCAAATTAGAAAAAAAAAATTAATAATAATAATTAAAAAAAAAAAAAAAAAAGCCAAGAGTTCATATGCGTTTTCTAATACTTCAAGATGTGCTAGATTTTTTCAATCATGCCCACGATGAAGCATTAGAAAACACTACACTATTCTCAACACATTTAGCACACATAAACTTATGGTATATAACTAACCAACAATTTCTATCTTCACCCAATGTGGGATAGAGCGTTAGGATAAAAGGTAAGTAAACATCTTCATTAAAAAAGATTGTAAGAAATAAATAATTCAAGAGTTATTAGTTGGTGAATGTGGACGTATGGTCCGGACTGGACCTTACATGGGTCAGGCCCGGCAGACAGCGGCCCACTCTATGCCTAAACCCTAATTCTATGCCTTATAAATATAGGGCTGAGATTCCATTCACAATAGAATAGAACATAACAGGTTATCCTAAACCTAATTCTCATATGCTCCGCGCATCGATACTAACTTAACCGTCGGAGGTGGATCCCGGGGCTACGGCCTCGGGTCCACTCCTAACGGGTTCTCTTTGTTGACAGGTCTATTTAGGGCTTGAGAAGACGACTAACGGCCCAAGGAGAGTCGTTGAATCAGTCCGCGCCAGATTATGCATCAACAGTGAAAGAAAAATTTGTTACATGGAAATCAAATTGTTGTTTAGCAACAACTAGTGTATAACAAGAAACATGAAGGCAACAGATTGGATAAAAGAACCTATGATGATTTTTACTAAGGAAAAAATGATTAGCATTTACTTATCTCAAATCGTTTATATAGAAATCTATATGCTATTGCATAAATTGTGAATGTACATATACAGGTTTACATGTAAGTAGGCAAAATTGAGATTGTTCTTCGCCATGTAACATTTACATTCTTGTTAATATCACTGGAATTCCTTCGAATAATTGTTCTTCGCCATGTAACTTGCTGACTGATGAGTTGGTGCTAGAAAATATAGAGTTATCCTTTTTGCATACTAATTAACTTGTGTGAAATCAAAGATAAAAATAGTTTCTACCAAAAAATGTTAATTTTACGGTAAAAAAGATTTAAAAAATTGTTAAGAGTTCATATTATTCTAGACACATAACATTCATACATTATGGTATATTAGTCACAAACCATTTCTATAACACCCCGTAAAATTTTCCTACGATTAACACGTTACCATAACATAGATTAACCATTTTTACCCGTAACAAATTTTTTTTTTGTCAATTACAACGTTATTCACTCTTACCTTGAAACGACATTTACACCTAAACCTTAATAACCTAGATATTATACACAACTTAAAACATTGATACTTAATAAGTATATGTTTCAATAATTAACAAATACAATTTAAATAAATCCCGAGCCTACTAAAATTTCCATGTGCACTTGCTAATAATATTTTGACCTCTAAGAAACATGAATGACAATTGTTATCAACCTTCAAATATAATTATGATACTAGAATATTAATCAAGTTAAGGCACCTCACCCATTTCATCCCAATTTGACACAAATAATAACTTTGTTTCAATAACAATCCATATAAATTCTAATAAACCACAAACTTTCTGTAACGTATTTAAATCCCAATTTCAAGTCCCTTCTGGTCCGAACCAGGAAAAGTGTAAAACACGAAAGTTGTCCAAAATAATGTTTTACGTCTAGACACGCGAGATTTTTGAACCAGAAATGTAATTCGTGGCTGCTATCTATGGAATACGACCTGACCCAAGTAAACCTACCCCAAGTGTAACCTAAGTAACCCATGTTACTTCCTTACATACATGAACACATCTATTACATTTAAATGGCAGCTCACTCATCCTTCCTCACTCGTTTATTGCCCCAGAAACAACCCAAATAAACTAGACCAAGATTGTATAATTTCTAGTACTTCAATTCGTACAAGTTTCACAACTACAAGCAAACTAAATTCCATTTGTTTGTCTCCCCCTTATTGGACCAATTCATGGCAGGAATGCAACAACACACGTATTGCCCATCTCCTTTTCATTTGCAGAATTTCACATTGTTCCTCTTGTCTCCTAGAATCCCGCTGCCATTTTTGCCAACACAACTTAACCATCCTTATCAAGTATACTCAAATCCCTACTACATATATGAGCATGCGAACCCTACTCGCTACTAACACAAAACAGATCTCTCATACTTACCTACTGTTGCATCACAATTCAAAACCAAACCCAAACCACTCATGTCTTTACTAGCGTGAGAAGAAGAAGGAACCATGCAACATAATTCATTTCATACGTACCCACATACACTTTCTGTCGAACCAAGGTACAAGTAAAAGCAAGGTTGTGGGAACTAGGAACTGATCTTGGTTGAGCCCTTAACCGAACCTTACACCATCACCTTTTCACATCTCCCTAGCACAACACAAAAACACATATAGTTCTTCTTTGGGTTACTGTCGAGCAAGAATGAACAAAGGAGACAAGCTTGGTGTCAAGACAAGAAGTGCAAACATCTTTTGGGTTTAGTCGTTCAGATTGTTGGACGAGGTTAAAGGTCGAATCTCAGATGTCCTCCGTTCGTAACCATCTACACTAACCATCGTATCTCGTCACCATCTTTTGGGCGTTGTAAGTATTCGAACCAATTTCATTTTCGAAGCTAGAACATTTAAGTTATCCAACCATCTTTGAAACGCACATGTGGTACAACTCGTGATAAGCATTTGAAAGCTTGTGTGGTAATAGCTTGATAGTCTAAAACTTATCAACTTTCACAAACAAACTAAAGCCTAAATGGTTAACGTATAGCATGCACTCATATCTCACAGTTTCACTTTGGAAGATTTTTAAAATACAAAATGACTAAACATAGAAACTGAAGGTTTCGACTCCTTTGTTGGAATACTAGTGCTTATTAACTTAAAAACAAACATATAATACTTTCCTACAAAATCGATTGAACTTTCGATCACTTTTGGAACCTTGAGTCAAGTAAACTCAACAGAAGTCGAGACCCATTTGAATTTATCTGGGCTCTCGTATGTAAACATTGAACTTTTTCAAAGACTTAGTAGCTTATGTATTTATAACATGGTAAACTAAAATAGAAGAAATGAACACAAGAACATATTTTGAAAACACAATATGCATGCAACATACTGGGAAAATTTTAACCAAATCTAATACAGATACGAAATACTATATAAAGGAAACGTGTAGTATTAAAACACAACTAGTGGAATGGCTCAGTTGGGTGGGTACTTGGTTGCTTAGCAAGAGGTCTTTGGTTCGATTCCTACCTAGGACAGTTTTTAATAATTCTGTTATTTTTGAAACTTTAGACCCTTGACAGTCTTGATCCCTTATTTTCAAAACACTTGTCACATTTCTTAGAACCTTTTACAAGATTTGAAACTTGTATTATTTTAACAACTTCACCCTTACAAGTTTGATACTTTGACATTTTCCATACAAAAACATTTATAAGGACGTAAATATGTTTATTTTGTATTGAATATGCATAATTATTCAACTATTTAGGTTTAAAAGGGTAACGTAGGTATAACTTAAAGGTTTACATAACAATTTAATTACGGTTGACAAGTTAGTATTTTATAACTATATCATAAAAATATATACCGAGGCCTACATTTTAAGACGATAATAAAATAATAATTAAGAATAACTATATATTTCTGAATATATATAATTTATAACGTAAATTATATAACTTGCTCTTGAACTATTAAGCGTTTTGCCACGCAAGCCACCTCTACCACAAAAGCCATTTTTGTCATCGAACACTATTCAAATCACGATTCTCGATAAGTCAAACTTATCTCGGACTTCCGTATCATTCAGGTTATCTTTGAAGTCATTTCCATTCTACCTCTGACTTTACGTTATCTATACCTATCATAACTCGCAGGTGAGTCATAGCCCCTACTCTTACTTGTTTTACAATGATTTATAAACATTTTTGGGGGAGATACATGCTTAACTATTGTTTTATACTTTTACAAGTACTCGTTAACTATTTACATATTACTGTGATTTCATAGCCCACTCTTTAACTATTTTTCCCGTGGGGGAGATACATGCTTAAAACTCGAACACAAGTCTTTTATACCGGGTATTGAAATACCGTCAGGCCAATGTTATTTGCTTAAGTTACTATTGCCAAAAGTCCCTCGATCATGAACCTTAATCACTTGAAGGGTGAACGTAAATAAATGTGGATAGTACTATTAGTGATTGACAATCCTCGTTTGGTTGTTAGAGAAAACACCAGGCGCACTTTATTGTTCTTATTATAGGTTATTGGCAAATACCTATCTTGAGGGCCTACTACTTACCGTCATAACTTGAGATTATGATTGGCTGTTAATCGTTGAGTATCATGAGCTTAAGGCAATAACAGGAACATTGATTTAAACTTATTGATTGTATGTGATTACAATACACTCTTAACTTGTGATTCGAACCTCATGTTAAATGGATTTATAAACCAACTAACTATTTTGGGTGTTGACCCGGTGAAGGGTAACCCAACTGACTATTTTTGAATTAATAAGGAAATCACTCATTTTCTGATTTTGATAAATCGACGATTTAAACCATGAACACTCTGGATTTCCTCACACTTTAATTTGGATAATCAACTCTTATTATAAACACTGTGAACTTATAAACTCTTTGATTTTGGAAATCGATATTCGAAACTATAAACTCTATGAACTCACCAACCTTTGTGTTGACACTTTTTAGCATGTGTTTATCTCAGGTAACTAAACAAGAAGGAACTTGAAGGCACGGAGTGGGCTTGTAACCCGGCATGGGCATAAATAAACATTTTGACATATTTCAAATAAACTTGTTGTTTAAATTATGAAACATCTTGATGTCTCGAATATGTGGTATTTTGAATAAATTAAACTTTAAAGCGTCACTTTTGTGTCGTTTTCTATGATTGTGACAAAGATCCTCGAAGTAACACCCAAAAAGTCTTCCGCTGACATTTTAAGTCTTCCGCTGACGTGATGATTTTGGGGGTGTTACAGATTGGTATTCAGAGCCACGGTTATAGAGAACCAGATGTTTTTAAACATTGGACTATAACCACACTTTAACTGGACCATTTTTACAAAATACCACTTCATGCCCTCCGTGCCTACATTCCAACATCTGGTAGAAAAGTTACTTCTCATTATTTCTTACTTATATAACTTGATATATGCTTACATGTTACGATTATGCTAATAACTATGTTTACTAATCAGGATTATTACAAATACCGTGTCTTCATATTTCCATCCGCTAGACTATTATGTAACCTTTAAATAGTTTATGGTACAACTACACTCTAGTATATTAATATATATATTTATATGCTCCCCCAACTATTTTGAGTACTATGCAAATCTTCTTTAATTGTCTCGCTTTCATCTTTATAGATGCTTACGACATATCCGCACATAAATTATTTTGTCAGATGGTTAAGTCAGAATCTTAAAATGATTTACAAAGTCTTAATTTAAATAGATTGGGACGCCCTTTTGTTTAAATCAAGAAATTGTAAATCATTGAACCATGAGTTTATATTTCCTTAGTTACATAGTTTGGGACGCTTCTCTATGTAAATAACGAAATATAGATAAATAGGTTTAATTACTTCTGAGTTAACAGACATATGAAACCAAGAAAACTTGAATCTCACTAGAAACCACAAATATTGATACACAACGATATGACTAACATCAATAATGCTAACGTTACCAAGATCATTAGGTAAACCTTGACGTTACTAAACGATTGATTCCCCCAGCTGATAAAAATACCATGTGCACTCACTCCTCCCCAAACTAAATTTCTATCCACAAAAACTAATAATTCAAGAAATTTTTCTAAAAACTTATATCAACAAAACTCTTTTGTTTAACGGGTAGGTTACCCGCACAGATTTTTGTAATCATAAATTTATATAAACATAACAGAATAAATTCTCACCCAATGTATGATCACAAGGAAATTTATTCAAAACACCATATTATTAAAAAGCAGACTGAACGGAAAAACATAAAAACATTACAAACAACACTAAATTAAACATCACACTTCAGCGGTGGTCTGGGTGATCCCAAGTCTGAGAATTGTTAGAATCATATCCATCATCATAAGGGTCGAAGCTTGCCAACCTCTCTTCTTCTATTTGAGCCTCCAACCTACTCAGCTCCCGCTCCATGTCAGAAGTCCAACCACCATCATCGACCGCCACATTTTCCTCAAAACTTGGCTGGAATTGATCCAGATGAGGCAATTGTTGTTGTTGCACAACCACTCTTGGTGCAGAAGAACTCGATGCACCTTGTTGAAGTGATTGCTGTTGTTGTTGCTGTTGTTGTTGCTGTTGCTGTAGTTGCTGTTGTTGTTGCTGTTGCTGTTGCCGTTGCTGCTGTTGCTGTTGTTGTTCAATCCTAGCAGCTTCAACATTCTCTTTAAAACTCCAACAGATCTTGCTGGAGCTATGGTCCTCCATCTGATGAACACAAACCCATAACGATTCAATAATAGCCGCATCCTTACGATATCCGTCATGCAAGAAAGTATCAATCACACGTTTCCGATCATCTGATATATCCGTACACTTTGCATAACGTTCTCTAAGCCGTTGTTTCGATTGTTTCATCACCTCCAACTCCAGAATGACCCTCAAAATAGCATTTTTACGATCCACATCACTATTTTCGGCTTCTGCTTTGATATATTGTTGGATTTGTTCAGCGGTATGTGGTAGCTTGCAAGCCATTGATTGTTTTGTGTGTGTGTGTGTATGTGGATAACCCAACACGTACCAATGGTATTTATAAAAGAATTGGAAAAATAATTCTCAATTATTGTATTAAATGTGACCGTTTGTTTTCAAACGGTAAAACTTTCAAAATCTGTGTCTATTAAAACTAGCAACAAAATTTTTGGGGATACGTGGTAAAATTCTATCTTGGATTTCACATTTTAACACAAGTGGCAAGAAACAGATCATGTTAAACACGTAACACTACAACTAAATCATAAACACACCACGTATGAATAATACCCTTAACCCTTAAGAAATTTTGAACATATCAAATAAATCCCTATGGACTTTCAAACATTATATAACAAATATTAGACCACCTCATGATCTGATATAACATGAAATGATAATATACGTATCGATAAACACTTCATACTCGCTTAAACCAAACGGAACACACCCTCTCAACTTGGGCCTCAGAATTTCAATAACCCAACACTTCGTTGTATTTTTAAACTAGATCAATAACTCGAGCCCGATGTTGCTCGAATCCCAGAAATTAAATCATATTCCCAAACAAATTCATGTCGAATAATTTTGAGTCATTTTCCGTGACATTTTCTTAACACTCTACCAATGTTTTGTACATTTCAAATTATCATATACCTAAGAATCAACTAAAACGAACCTTTATCACTTAAATCAATCTTAGGACGGTCAAGATATCATCACCTCATTTTGTACGAACTCCAAACTATCCAACGATACAAAAACTTATACTCGACTTCCCACGAAACCAAACAAACTTTTGTTGACACTTTCGGTCAAAAATTTGTTAAAACCCACCAAATCTAACTACAATCAAACCAATGTTTTAACACATAATGCAAAATTAATGATCTATAAACAATAAAAGCGAACGAAAATTTAACATAAACAACGGCATTAGGAAACAAAGAAGATTTTATTCATACACTAGAGATTACATAGAAACACAACGAACCTTATTACAACAATCCTACCACTACACTACGACACTATTTCTTCACTTCCAAAACTTGTCAATAAAGATCGCTAAAACCACGAATGGTGCAAGAAACATTAAGATCCCAACCAATATAACACGATCTTCGTTCGGAACATACATTAGATAGATAGCGGTAACAATGGAGTACAAAATTGCAAGGATGGTGATAAAATGAGGCATGTCGACGAAGATGATAAGTGAGAAAGAAAAGTTAGGTAAAAAGGAGTATATAAGTGAGTTATTTAAAGAGAATAAAAGTTGCGTACTGTACACCACTGTGGTAAAATACTATTTACACCTTAAAAACTACAAATAATACTACCACATAATAATTATATTTTTGAACTAAAGTTTCCCCAAGTTTTTCTTTCAACCTCATATTAAAATTGGTTATCATCAAGTAAAAAGCTAATGTAATAGTAGATACGTTAAGCTGGAAAGTACAATTAGAAAGCTAATAATAAATACGTTATTTATTCACCTTTTCCACTCACCTTTACAGCTACCTTATCTTAGAATCCCGGGACGGGATTCCGTTTAACGGGTAGGTAATATAACACCCCGTAAAATTTTCCTACGATTAACACGTTACCATAACATAGATTAACTATTTTTACCCGTAACAAATTTTTTTTTTGTCAATTACAACGTTATTCACTCTTACCTTGAAACGACATTTACACCTAAACCTTAATAACCTAGATATTATACACAACTTAAAACATTGATACTTAATAAGTATATGTTTCAATAATTAACAAATACAATTTAAATAAATCCCGAGCCTACTAAAATTTCCATGTGCACTTGCTAATAATATTTTGACCTCTAAGAAACATGAATGACAATTGTTATCAACCTTCAAATATAATTATGATACTAGAATATTAATCAAGTTAAGGCACCTCACCCATTTCATCCCAATTTGACACAAATGATAACTTTGTTTCAATAACAATCCATATAAATTCTAATAAACCACAAACTTTCTGTAACGTATTTAAATCCCAATTTCAAGTCCCTTCTGGTCCGAACCAGGAAAAGTGTAAAACACGAAAGTTGTCCAAAATAATGTTTTACGTCTAGACACGCGAGATTTTTGAACCAGAAATGTAATTCGTGGCTGCTATCTATGGAATACGACCTGACCCAAGTAAACCTACCCCAAGTGTAACCTAAGTAACCCATGTTACTTCCTTACATACATGAACACATCTATTACATTTAAATGGCAGCTCACTCATCCTTCCTCACTCGTTTATTGCCCCAGAAACAACCCAAATAAACTAGACCAAGATTGTATAATTTCTAGTACTTCAATTCGTACAAGTTTCACAACTACAAGCAAACTAAATTCCATTTGTTTGTCTCCCCCTTATTGGACCAATTCATGGCAGGAATGCAACAACACACGTATTGCCCATCTCCTTTTCATTTGCAGAATTTCACATTGTTCCTCTTGTCTCCTAGAATCCCGCTGCCATTTTTGCCAACACAACTTAACCATCCTTATCAAGTATACTCAAATCCCTACTACATATATGAGCATGCGAACCCTACTCGCTACTAACACAAAACAGATCTCTCATACTTACCTACTGTTGCATCACAATTCAAAACCAAACCCAAACCACTCATGTCTTTACTAGCGTGAGAAGAAGAAGGAACCATGCAACATAATTCATTTCATACGTACCCACATACACTTTCTGTCGAACCAAGGTACAAGTAAAAGCAAGGTTGTGGGAACTAGGAACTGATCTTGGTTGAGCCCTTAACCGAACCTTACACCATCACCTTTTCACATCTCCCTAGCACAACACAAAAACACATATAGTTCTTCTTTGGGTTACTGTCGAGCAAGAATGAACAAAGGAGACAAGCTTGGTGTCAAGACAAGAAGTGCAAACATCTTTTGGGTTTAGTCGTTCAGATTGTTGGACGAGGTTAAAGGTCGAATCTCAGATTTCCTCCGTTCGTAACCATCTACACTAACCATCGTATCTCGTCACCATCTTTTGGGCGTTGTAAGTATTCGAACCAATTTCATTTTCGAAGCTAGAACATTTAAGTTATCCAACCATCTTTGAAACGCACATGTGGTACAACTCGTGATAAGCATTTGAAAGCTTGTGTGGTAATAGCTTGATAGTCTAAAACTTATCAACTTTCACAAACAAACTAAAGCCTAAATGGTTAACGTATAGCATGCACTCATATCTCACAGTTTCACTTTGGAAGATTTTTAAAATACAAAATGACTAAACATAGAAACTGAAGGTTTCGACTCCTTTGTTGGAATACTAGTGCTTATTAACTTAAAAACAAACATATAATACTTTCCTACAAAATCGATTGAACTTTCGATCACTTTTGGAACCTTGAGTCAAGTAAACTCAACAGAAGTCGAGACCCATTTGAATTTATCTGGGCTCTCGTATGTAAACATTGAACTTTTTCAAAGACTTAGTAGCTTATGTATTTATAACATGGTAAACTAAAATAGAAGAAATGAACACAAGAACATATTTTGAAAACACAATATGCATGCAACATACTGGGAAAATTTTAACCAAATCTAATACAGATACGAAATACTATATAAAGGAAACGTGTAGTATTAAAACACAACTAGTGGAATGGCTCAGTTGGGTGGGTACTTGGTTGCTTAGCAAGAGGTCTTTGGTTCGATTCCTACCTAGGACAGTTTTTAATAATTCTGTTATTTTTGAAACTTTAGACCCTTGACAGTCTTGATCCCTTATTTTCAAAACACTTGTCACATTTCTTAGAACCTTTTACAAGATTTGAAACTTGTATTATTTTAACAACTTCACCCTTACAAGTTTGATACTTTGACATTTTCCATACAAAAACATTTATAAGGACGTAAATATGTTTATTTTGTATTGAATATGCATAATTATTCAACTATTTAGGTTTAAAAGGGTAACGTAGGTATAACTTAAAGGTTTACATAACAATTTAATTACGGTTGACAAGTTAGTATTTTATAACTATATCATAAAAATATATACCGAGGCCTACATTTTAAGACGATAATAAAATAATAATTAAGAATAACTATATATTTCTGAATATATATAATTTATAACGTAAATTATATAACTTGCTCTTGAACTATTAAGCGTTTTGCCACGCAAGCCACCTCTACCACAAAAGCCATTTTTGTCATCGAACACTATTCAAATCACGATTCTCGATAAGTCAAACTTATCTCGGACTTCCGTATCATTCAGGTTATCTTTGAAGTCATTTCCATTCTACCTCTGACTTTACGTTATCTATACCTATCATAACTCGCAGGTGAGTCATAGCCCCTACTCTTACTTGTTTTACAATGATTTATAAACATTTTTGGGGGAGATACATGCTTAACTATTGTTTTATACTTTTACAAGTACTCGTTAACTATTTACATATTACTGTGATTTCATAGCCCACTCTTTAACTATTTTTCCCGTGGGGGAGATACATGCTTAAAACTCGAACACAAGTCTTTTATACCGGGTATTGAAATACCGTCAGGCCAATGTTATTTGCTTAAGTTACTATTGCCAAAAGTCCCTCGATCATGAACCTTAATCACTTGAAGGGTGAACGTAAATAAATGTGGATAGTACTATTAGTGATTGACAATCCTCGTTTGGTTGTTAGAGAAAACACCAGGCGCACTTTATTGTTCTTATTATAGGTTATTGGCAAATACCTATCTTGAGGGCCTACTACTTACCGTCATAACTTGAGATTATGATTGGCTGTTAATCGTTGAGTATCATGAGCTTAAGGCAATAACAGGAACATTGATTTAAACTTATTGATTGTATGTGATTACAATACACTCTTAACTTGTGATTCGAACCTCATGTTAAATGGATTTATAAACCAACTAACTATTTTGGGTGTTGACCCGGTGAAGGGTAACCCAACTGACTATTTTTGAATTAATAAGGAAATCACTCATTTTCTGATTTTGATAAATCGACGATTTAAACCATGAACACTCTGGATTTCCTCACACTTTAATTTGGATAATCAACTCTTATTATAAACACTGTGAACTTATAAACTCTTTGATTTTGGAAATCGATATTCGAAACTATAAACTCTATGAACTCACCAACCTTTGTGTTGACACTTTTTAGCATGTGTTTATCTCAGGTAACTAAACAAGAAGGAACTTGAAGGCACGGAGTGGGCTTGTAACCCGGCATGGGCATAAATAAACATTTTGACATATTTCAAATAAACTTGTTGTTTAAATTATGAAACATCTTGATGTCTCGAATATGTGGTATTTTGAATAAATTAAACTTTAAAGCGTCACTTTTGTGTCGTTTTCTATGATTGTGACAAAGATCCTCGAAGTAACACCCAAAAAGTCTTCCGCTGACATTTTAAGTCTTCCGCTGACGTGATGATTTTGGGGGTGTTACAGATTGGTATTCAGAGCCACGGTTATAGAGAACCAGATGTTTTTAAACATTGGACTATAACCACACTTTAACTGGACCATTTTTACAAAATACCACTTCATGCCCTCCGTGCCTACATTCCAACATCTGGTAGAAAAGTTACTTCTCATTATTTCTTACTTATATAACTTGATATATGCTTACATGTTACGATTATGCTAATAACTATGTTTACTAATCAGGATTATTACAAATACCGTGTCTTCATATTTCCATCCGCTAGACTATTATGTAACCTTTAAATAGTTTATGGTACAACTACACTCTAGTATATTAATATATATATTTATATGCTCCCCCAACTATTTTGAGTACTATGCAAATCTTCTTTAATTGTCTCGCTTTCATCTTTATAGATGCTTACGACATATCCGCACATAAATTATTTTGTCAGATGGTTAAGTCAGAATCTTAAAATGATTTACAAAGTCTTAATTTAAATAGATTGGGACGCCCTTTTGTTTAAATCAAGAAATTGTAAATCATTGAACCATGAGTTTATATTTCCTTAGTTACATAGTTTGGGACGCTTCTCTATGTAAATAACGAAATATAGATAAATAGGTTTAATTACTTCTGAGTTAACAGACATATGAAACCAAGAAAACTTGAATCTCACTAGAAACCACAAATATTGATACACAACGATATGACTAACATCAATAATGCTAACGTTACCAAGATCATTAGGTAAACCTTGACGTTACTAAACGATTGATTCCCCCAGCTGATAAAAATACCATGTGCACTCACTCCTCCCCAAACTAAATTTCTATCCACAAAAACTAATAATTCAAGAAATTTTTCTAAAAACTTATATCAACAAAACTCTTTTGTTTAACGGGTAGGTTACCCGCACAGATTTTTGTAATCATAAATTTATATAAACATAACAGAATAAATTCTCACCCAATGTATGATCACAAGGAAATTTATTCAAAACACCATATTATTAAAAAGCAGACTGAACGGAAAAACATAAAAACATTACAAACAACACTAAATTAAACATCACACTTCAGCGGTGGTCTGGGTGATCCCAAGTCTGAGAATTGTTAGAATCATATCCATCATCATAAGGGTCGAAGCTTGCCAACCTCTCTTCTTCTATTTGAGCCTCCAACCTACTCAGCTCCCGCTCCATGTCAGAAGTCCAACCACCATCATCGACCGCCACATTTTCCTCAAAACTTGGCTGGAATTGATCCAGATGAGGCAATTGTTGTTGTTGCACAACCACTCTTGGTGCAGAAGAACTCGATGCACCTTGTTGAAGTGATTGCTGTTGTTGTTGCTGTTGTTGTTGCTGTTGCTGTAGTTGCTGTTGTTGTTGCTGTTGCTGTTGCCGTTGCTGCTGTTGCTGTTGTTGTTCAATCCTAGCAGCTTCAACATTCTCTTTAAAACTCCAACAGATCTTGCTGGAGCTATGGTCCTCTATCTGATGAACACAAACCCATAACGATTCAATAATAGCCGCATCCTTACGATATCCGTCATGCAAGAAAGTATCAATCACACGTTTCCGATCATCTGATATATCCGTACACTTTGCATAACGTTCTCTAAGCCGTTGTTTCGATTGTTTCATCACCTCCAACTCCAGAATGACCCTCAAAATAGCATTTTTACGATCCACATCACTATTTTCGGCTTCTGCTTTGATATATTGTTGGATTTGTTCAGCGGTATGTGGTAGCTTGCAAGCCATTGATTGTTTTGTGTGTGTGTGTGTATGTGGATAACCCAACACGTACCAATGGTATTTATAAAAGAATTGGAAAAATAATTCTCAATTATTGTATTAAATGTGACCGTTTGTTTTCAAACGGTAAAACTTTCAAAATCTGTGTCTATTAAAACTAGCAACAAAATTTTTGGGGATACGTGGTAAAATTCTATCTTGGATTTCACATTTTAACACAAGTGGCAAGAAACAGATCATGTTAAACACGTAACACTACAACTAAATCATAAACACACCACGTATGAATAATACCCTTAACCCTTAAGAAATTTTGAACATATCAAATAAATCCCTATGGACTTTCAAACATTATATAACAAATATTAGACCACCTCATGATCTGATATAACATGAAATGATAATATACGTATCGATAAACACTTCATACTCGCTTAAACCAAACGGAACACACCCTCTCAACTTGGGCCTCAGAATTTCAATAACCCAACACTTCGTTGTATTTTTAAACTAGATCAATAACTCGAGCCCGATGTTGCTCGAATCCCAGAAATTAAATCATATTCCCAAACAAATTCATGTCGAATAATTTTGAGTCATTTTCCGTGACATTTTCTTAACACTCTACCAATGTTTTGTACATTTCAAATTATCATATACCTAAGAATCAACTAAAACGAACCTTTATCACTTAAATCAATCTTAGGACGGTCAAGATATCATCACCTCATTTTGTACGAACTCCAAACTATCCAACGATACAAAAACTTATACTCGACTTCCCACGAAACCAAACAAACTTTTGTTGACACTTTCGGTCAAAAATTTGTTAAAACCCACCAAATCTAACTACAATCAAACCAATGTTTTAACACATAATGCAAAATTAATGATCTATAAACAATAAAAGCGAACGAAAATTTAACATAAACAACGGCATTAGGAAACAAAGAAGATTTTATTCATACACTAGAGATTACATAGAAACACAACGAACCTTATTACAACAATCCTACCACTACACTACGACACTATTTCTTCACTTCCAAAACTTGTCAATAAAGATCGCTAAAACCACGAATGGTGCAAGAAACATTAAGATCCCAACCAATATAACACGATCTTCGTTCGGAACATACATTAGATAGATAGCGGTAACAATGGAGTACAAAATTGCAAGGATGGTGATAAAATGAGGCATGTCGACGAAGATGATAAGTGAGAAAGAAAAGTTAGGTAAAAAGGAGTATATAAGTGAGTTATTTAAAGAGAATAAAAGTTGCGTACTGTACACCACTGTGGTAAAATACTATTTACACCTTAAAAACTACAAATAATACTACCACATAATAATTATATTTTTGAACTAAAGTTTCCCCAAGTTTTTCTTTCAACCTCATATTAAAATTGGTTATCATCAAGTAAAAAGCTAATGTAATAGTAGATACGTTAAGCTGGAAAGTACAATTAGAAAGCTAATAATAAATACGTTATTTATTCACCTTTTCCACTCACCTTTACAGCTACCTTATCTTAGAATCCCGGGACGGGATTCCGTTTAACGGGTAGGTAATATAACACCCCGTAAAATTTTCCTACGATTAACACGTTACCATAACATAGATTAACTATTTTTACCCGTAACAAATTTTTTTTTTGTCAATTACAACGTTATTCACTCTTACCTTGAAACGACATTTACACCTAAACCTTAATAACCTAGATATTATACACAACTTAAAACATTGATACTTAATAAGTATATGTTTCAATAATTAACAAATACAATTTAAATAAATCCCGAGCCTACTAAAATTTCCATGTGCACTTGCTAATAATATTTTGACCTCTAAGAAACATGAATGACAATTGTTATCAACCTTCAAATATAATTATGATACTAGAATATTAATCAAGTTAAGGCACCTCACCCATTTCATCCCAATTTGACACAAATGATAACTTTGTTTCAATAACAATCCATATAAATTCTAATAAACCACAAACTTTCTGTAACGTATTTAAATCCCAATTTCAAGTCCCTTCTGGTCCGAACCAGGAAAAGTGTAAAACACGAAAGTTGTCCAAAATAATGTTTTACGTCTAGACACGCGAGATTTTTGAACCAGAAATGTAATTCGTGGCTGCTATCTATGGAATACGACCTGACCCAAGTAAACCTACCCCAAGTGTAACCTAAGTAACCCATGTTACTTCCTTACATACATGAACACATCTATTACATTTAAATGGCAGCTCACTCATCCTTCCTCACTCGTTTATTGCCCCAGAAACAACCCAAATAAACTAGACCAAGATTGTATAATTTCTAGTACTTCAATTCGTACAAGTTTCACAACTACAAGCAAACTAAATTCCATTTGTTTGTCTCCCCCTTATTGGACCAATTCATGGCAGGAATGCAACAACACACGTATTGCCCATCTCCTTTTCATTTGCAGAATTTCACATTGTTCCTCTTGTCTCCTAGAATCCCGCTGCCATTTTTGCCAACACAACTTAACCATCCTTATCAAGTATACTCAAATCCCTACTACATATATGAGCATGCGAACCCTACTCGCTACTAACACAAAACAGATCTCTCATACTTACCTACTGTTGCATCACAATTCAAAACCAAACCCAAACCACTCATGTCTTTACTAGCGTGAGAAGAAGAAGGAACCATGCAACATAATTCATTTCATACGTACCCACATACACTTTCTGTCGAACCAAGGTACAAGTAAAAGCAAGGTTGTGGGAACTAGGAACTGATCTTGGTTGAGCCCTTAACCGAACCTTACACCATCACCTTTTCACATCTCCCTAGCACAACACAAAAACACATATAGTTCTTCTTTGGGTTACTGTCGAGCAAGAATGAACAAAGGAGACAAGCTTGGTGTCAAGACAAGAAGTGCAAACATCTTTTGGGTTTAGTCGTTCAGATTGTTGGACGAGGTTAAAGGTCGAATCTCAGATTTCCTCCGTTCGTAACCATCTACACTAACCATCGTATCTCGTCACCATCTTTTGGGCGTTGTAAGTATTCGAACCAATTTCATTTTCGAAGCTAGAACATTTAAGTTATCCAACCATCTTTGAAACGCACATGTGGTACAACTCGTGATAAGCATTTGAAAGCTTGTGTGGTAATAGCTTGATAGTCTAAAACTTATCAACTTTCACAAACAAACTAAAGCCTAAATGGTTAACGTATAGCATGCACTCATATCTCACAGTTTCACTTTGGAAGATTTTTAAAATACAAAATGACTAAACATAGAAACTGAAGGTTTCGACTCCTTTGTTGGAATACTAGTGCTTATTAACTTAAAAACAAACATATAATACTTTCCTACAAAATCGATTGAACTTTCGATCACTTTTGGAACCTTGAGTCAAGTAAACTCAACAGAAGTCGAGACCCATTTGAATTTATCTGGGCTCTCGTATGTAAACATTGAACTTTTTCAAAGACTTAGTAGCTTATGTATTTATAACATGGTAAACTAAAATAGAAGAAATGAACACAAGAACATATTTTGAAAACACAATATGCATGCAACATACTGGGAAAATTTTAACCAAATCTAATACAGATACGAAATACTATATAAAGGAAACGTGTAGTATTAAAACACAACTAGTGGAATGGCTCAGTTGGGTGGGTACTTGGTTGCTTAGCAAGAGGTCTTTGGTTCGATTCCTACCTAGGACAGTTTTTAATAATTCTGTTATTTTTGAAACTTTAGACCCTTGACAGTCTTGATCCCTTATTTTCAAAACACTTGTCACATTTCTTAGAACCTTTTACAAGATTTGAAACTTGTATTATTTTAACAACTTCACCCTTACAAGTTTGATACTTTGACATTTTCCATACAAAAACATTTATAAGGACGTAAATATGTTTATTTTGTATTGAATATGCATAATTATTCAACTATTTAGGTTTAAAAGGGTAACGTAGGTATAACTTAAAGGTTTACATAACAATTTAATTACGGTTGACAAGTTAGTATTTTATAACTATATCATAAAAATATATACCGAGGCCTACATTTTAAGACGATAATAAAATAATAATTAAGAATAACTATATATTTCTGAATATATATAATTTATAACGTAAATTATATAACTTGCTCTTGAACTATTAAGCGTTTTGCCACGCAAGCCACCTCTACCACAAAAGCCATTTTTGTCATCGAACACTATTCAAATCACGATTCTCGATAAGTCAAACTTATCTCGGACTTCCGTATCATTCAGGTTATCTTTGAAGTCATTTCCATTCTACCTCTGACTTTACGTTATCTATACCTATCATAACTCGCAGGTGAGTCATAGCCCCTACTCTTACTTGTTTTACAATGATTTATAAACATTTTTGGGGGAGATACATGCTTAACTATTGTTTTATACTTTTACAAGTACTCGTTAACTATTTACATATTACTGTGATTTCATAGCCCACTCTTTAACTATTTTTCCCGTGGGGGAGATACATGCTTAAAACTCGAACACAAGTCTTTTATACCGGGTATTGAAATACCGTCAGGCCAATGTTATTTGCTTAAGTTACTATTGCCAAAAGTCCCTCGATCATGAACCTTAATCACTTGAAGGGTGAACGTAAATAAATGTGGATAGTACTATTAGTGATTGACAATCCTCGTTTGGTTGTTAGAGAAAACACCAGGCGCACTTTATTGTTCTTATTATAGGTTATTGGCAAATACCTATCTTGAGGGCCTACTACTTACCGTCATAACTTGAGATTATGATTGGCTGTTAATCGTTGAGTATCATGAGCTTAAGGCAATAACAGGAACATTGATTTAAACTTATTGATTGTATGTGATTACAATACACTCTTAACTTGTGATTCGAACCTCATGTTAAATGGATTTATAAACCAACTAACTATTTTGGGTGTTGACCCGGTGAAGGGTAACCCAACTGACTATTTTTGAATTAATAAGGAAATCACTCATTTTCTGATTTTGATAAATCGACGATTTAAACCATGAACACTCTGGATTTCCTCACACTTTAATTTGGATAATCAACTCTTATTATAAACACTGTGAACTTATAAACTCTTTGATTTTGGAAATCGATATTCGAAACTATAAACTCTATGAACTCACCAACCTTTGTGTTGACACTTTTTAGCATGTGTTTATCTCAGGTAACTAAACAAGAAGGAACTTGAAGGCACGGAGTGGGCTTGTAACCCGGCATGGGCATAAATAAACATTTTGACATATTTCAAATAAACTTGTTGTTTAAATTATGAAACATCTTGATGTCTCGAATATGTGGTATTTTGAATAAATTAAACTTTAAAGCGTCACTTTTGTGTCGTTTTCTATGATTGTGACAAAGATCCTCGAAGTAACACCCAAAAAGTCTTCCGCTGACATTTTAAGTCTTCCGCTGACGTGATGATTTTGGGGGTGTTACAATTTCTTTCTCCAACCTATGTGGGATAATAAATGAATAGAATGTTAGAAAAGATTTTTATGTGCATGGGAAGAAAGTGATGATGCATGAGTTGGTGAAAGAAAGACGTGTTACCTGGAACTACAAATTGAAGTTTACAAGAAACTAGTTTATGTGTTTAGAGAACGAAGCTTGAAGGTAACAACATGAAAATATATGTTGTCTAAAAATGAAAGATTGCAAGCTTATAGACTTATAGTCATCAAGAGTAAAATATGTTACTTTATAAATTGTTTCGATATATGTTAATGGATGAGAAACATTTTGGCTTTGGAGTTAAGTATGGGTTTATTTTGCACCTCATTATTGTTCTTATCAGTCTTACCAGTTACCATATTATTTATTTGCATTTTAACCAAAAACAAAAAAAAAAAAAAAAAGATATAAGCAATGTCAACATACTTTTGCTTTTTCATTGTTATATAACCTCCCCAATTCACCCGAAAATAGACAATGCATTAAGCGATACAGAAAGTGATAGTTTTGTTCTATGAAAAAGGTTCAAGAACAAACTAATGTATGAGCTTAACGAAATAAGTGTTTTAATTAACATGTGTTTGCTATTTGTAACGAAGAAACACATTATGATAAAATTATGAGTAACAACATTTGTTTAATCGAGGTCTAACCATTTCCATGGATGCACAAAAGAAAGTGATCATTTTTAAAAAGTTTCACAAACTGAAAATCATGTACTGTATGAAATTACATAATGGTTAATTTACATCACTTTTTTTTTTTTTTTGCTATTTTTAATAATAAAATAAATTATTACGAGTAATATATAGCATCAGGTATATTAGTAACCTAACAAGTTCTTTTTTGAACCTATGTGGGATAGAATATTTGGATAAAAGAATTTGGTGTTTTATTTAGAATTTTATATCGGAAAAGAACCCGTTGGTGGTTGATGTAATAACGAAAGGCATGTAATAATGAAATACGTGTTGTTGGTGGTAAGCACGCGTTGATACGGTACTATTAAACATAGTCTAAGTATATAAGTCACTTGTGAAACCATTAGCAAGGTCATACACACTTCTACATCTTAATTAGTACAAATCTACAAAACCTTTACCAAAAACAAATGAGATACATTAAAATCGATTCAAAATGAAATTTTCATCAAACAACATCAATAACTTATGCATAGACACCCGCCGCAACCAAGGCCGTCCCATGAATTGGTGAAATTTTTGAGGGCCATGTACGAAATTATATAATGAGGCCTTTTGATAAGCAATGTTATATATAAAGTGTCACCATTTATAAGATATAATGCAATTAGTTATCAAAACGTTCTAACATATTACCCATTTAAGATGTTTTACCATCTAAATACTCTTTTATTTGTTAAAAATATGTCGACACATGCATATAATTATTAACGGGACAAATTTTGGGGCCCTGAGCTGTCGCTCACCTTGCACACTGTTACATCCGCATCTATTACATCAGCAGCTCCAAAGCAAGTCCGGCCCAAAAGGGCTACAACTAGTCCAGTTTGGCATAGTGATTATGTCATGGGCTAATATCTATCTTTATTTATTTGTCTTTAGGAATGTGTCAATGTGGGCTTTTATTCTGTATTCAACTTATGTCGCAAGTTAGGGTTATTCGATAAATACCGAATCTTTATTAATGAACAGACAAGTTTTCAGTCAAACAAATCTCTTCTCTTAAACCCTAATTCTTAAGGAGCTCGCGCCCGCTTGAAGTGGTGCCCTATCTCGATACAACCTCAACGGGTCGTATCAACTGGTGCTTTCATTGCCATGGATGAACAAACGATTCGTTTGCTCTTGAAGGAGCAGTCTGATGCATTGAATGCACGAATGGATGTGCAAATTGCTGCTTTAACAGCCGAATTGCAGGCTGCCAAGTTAGCGAGACATGGAGGGGGCGATCCGATGTCACCAATACCGCGTGCTATGAGATTGGACGTGCCAAAATTTTCTGGAACTGATCCGGATAGTTGGATTTTTGCGATCAATGAGTACTTTACTCTTTTGGATACTTCTGATGATCAGAGGTTGCGGGTTGTGGGATTTAATCTCGAAGGTGACGCGGCGGAGTGGTTTCGTTGGATGTCGCGTAACAAGTTAATCACGACTTGGGAGAATTTCTTGGAAAGTGTGCAAAATCGTTTTGGGCCTTGCAAATATGAAGATCCTCAAGGAGCACTATCCAAGTTGTTACAAACAGGAACAGTGGCGCACTATCAAAGTGAATTTGAAAAATTGATGAATCGTGTTACAGGTATATCGGAAAGCTTGCTGATTTCGTTTTATATATCGGGACTTAAACCCACATTGCAGCGTGAACTGCTGGTGTCCAAACCATCGTCTCTTGGTGATGCATTTTCTTTAGCCCGTGTTACGGAAGCACGATTGGATGATCAAGGGATGACTACGACAATCAGTAGGTCGCCGACTACTAGTGCGTCTCCAGCACTAACAAAGTCGACTTCTCGTTTTGGTGTACAACATCTTGATAACTCTAAAACGCCTGTGTTGTCCACTTCTCCTAAAGTAGGTGTTAATTCTGGGACGACACCACTTCCTATTAAGTGGATTTCGCCAGCTGAGCGGCAGGAACGCTTG
This sequence comes from Artemisia argyi, assembly GCA_030686995.1. NCBI lineage: Eukaryota > Viridiplantae > Streptophyta > Magnoliopsida > Asterales > Asteraceae > Artemisia > Artemisia argyi. Next base: position 20,588,653 of record CM060680.1, on the reverse strand, counting down.
AGTAAAGGGTTATGTTTTAATTGTGATAACAAATGGGTACGCGGACATAAATGTCCGGGAAAATTTCTTTTACTTATGGCTGATGACGGGGATGTTGAGGAGCCGGTAGTGGATGAAGCGATGGAGAGTGGGGATATCTCAATATTGAATTCTTTGGTGGGGCATGGCAGCCCGCGCTCACTACAGTTATCAGGTACAATTGGGGCAGGCAAAGTGCACATCCTTATCGATAATGGAAGTACTCACAACTTCATACAACCTGAGGTTGCCGAACGCATGCATTTACCTATCACAGGTACAAAACCCTTTAAGGTTTATATTGGTAATGGTGCAACTCTTTTGTGTGAGAATATGTGTGGCCAAGTTTCGCTTAACATTCAGGGCTTCCGTATGAACTTTGACTTGTATGTCCTTCCTATGAAAGGGCCAGATATCGTGTTAGGTATCCAATGGTTGCAACAGTTGGGTAAAGTGACCCACGATTATTCTCAGCAAACCATGGAGTTTACATGGTCGGATCAGGTTTATACATTGCGGGGTGAGGAAGGCCTACGCATGAAACGAATTAGCTTGAACCACATGCGTGCCTTGTTGGAGACTGATGATATCTATGGTGTATACGAACTATACAATCTAACATGCGGTCAGGAAGAAGTGGAAAGTGCAACTGAGTCTGAGGGTGTTCCACGTCCAGAGATTGAGCAACTATTAGTCAGGTTTGCGGCAGTTTTTCAGGTTCCTATAACTTTACCTCCACACCGTAGTGTTGATCATCGTATCCATTTATATCCTAATACAAAACCTATTAATGTACGTCCCTATCGTTATCCACACTATCAAAAAGGCGAGATGGAGAAGTTGGTTAGTGAGATGTTAGACCAAGGCATCATTCGTGTGAGTCATAGTCCCTTTTCGTCGCCAGTGTTGCTCGTTAAAAAGAAAGATGGAAGCTATCGTTTTTGTGTGGATTACCGGGCGTTAAATGAAGCCACGGTCAACGATAAATTTCCAATTCCAACGGCGGATGAGATGTTTGACGAGTTGGGTGGTGCCGTGATTTTTACAAAACTTGATTTACGGGCCGGTTACCATCAGATTCGGGTGCATGATCGGGATGTGTACAAGACGGCTTTTCGTACTCATGATGGACACTATGAGTTCTTGGTAATGCCGTTTGGACTTACCAATGCGCCGTCCACTTTTCAAGCAACAATGAATCAGTTGTTCTCTCCTTACTTACGCAAATTTGTGATTGTATTTTTTGATGACATATTGGTTTATAGTACCTCTTTTGCGGCGCATCTAGAACATCTTGAATGTGTATTTAAGTGTTTACAGGATAATCAATTCTATGTGAAGAAAGTTAAGTGTGTTTTTGGTGCCGCATCACTCGAATATTTGGGACATATTATCTCGGGGCGAGGTGTTGAAGTGGACCCAAGAAAGGTGTCGGCTGTCTTTGAGTGGCCCACGCCCACGACACAACGACAGGTACGGGGATTTCTTGGGCTTGCCGGGTACTATCGACGGTTTGTTAAAGATTATGCTACTTTGGCAACACCTTTGACTAGTCTTCTTCAGAAGAATGGTTTCCAATGGGGTGACTTGGAAGATAAGGCATTTAATGAACTTAAAAATAAGCTAACTCAAGCTCCGATTTTAGCTTTACCAAATTTTGAGGAGACTTTCGTGGTTGAGGCCGACGCTTCGGCATCGGGTATTGGAGCTGTGTTACTTCAAAATGGTCAGCCACTTGGTTACTTTAGCCGCAAATTAGGACCTCGTATGAAGGTTGCCGCTACCTATCAGAAAGAGCTGTTTGCAATTGTCGAAGCCGTGTATAAGTGGCGTCAATATTTGATTGGACGCCGGTTTACAATCCGCACTGATCACAGGAGTATTAAAGAACTCATGCAACAGGTAATCCAAACACCTCTTCAACAAAAGTATGTAAGGAAACTTATGGGGTTTGATTTCCAAATTGAGTATAAAACTGGGGCCTCAAATTCAGTAGCAGACGCATTATCTCGTGTTTTTGAAGGGGGTGAGGACGTCTCAGCAGCCTTTATGGCTTTGAGTCGGCCTATTGTAGGGTTGATGGAAGATTTGAAACGGGAAAACGAGACACTGGACGAGCTAAGTCAGATTCATCAACGGTTGAATGAAGGAGAAGTCTTAGAAGGATTTCAGCGTAAGCAGGGGTTGCTATTGTTTCGAGGGCGGTATTTTATTGGGAAGGAATCCAAGTTGAAGGAACTGTTGCTTTTAGAGTTTCATGTTACGCCTAGTGCAGGTCATGGAGGGTCAAAGAAAACGCTTGTAGGGTTGGCTGCATTGTTCTACTGGAAGGGAATGCGTAAGGCGGTTGAGGATTTCATCAAAAACTGTGTGGTGTGTCAACAAGTTAAGTACTCAACACAAGCATCGGGTGGGTTATTACAACCCTTGCCAATTCCAACTGTGGTGTGGGAAGACGTCTCCATGGATTTTATTACGGGATTACCAGTTTCGAAGGGATTAACAGTGATATTGGTGGTGGTGGACCGTTTAACTAAGTATGCGCATTTCGGCGCCTTGCCTACCAGCTTTAATGCATCCAAGGTAGCCGAATTATTTACTGACATGGTTGTTAAGTTACATGGGTTCCCTAAAACCATTGTTTCGGATCGCGACCCAATTTTTGTGAGTAATTTTTGGAAACAGTTGTTTTTGGCGAGTGGAACCAAGCTAAACCATAGCTCAGCATACCATCCGCAATCCGATGGACAAACGGAGGTGGTTAATCGAGGACTTGAACAATATTTACGCGCTATGGTATCCGATCGACCTCATCATTGGGTAAGATTGCTTGCTTGGGCCGAATATAGCTACAATACAAGTTTCCATAGTAGCATCAAGATGTCGCCGTATCAAGCTTTATATGGACGTGTACCTCCTTCTATAATTCCGTACCCAGCGGGATCGTCCAAAGTAGCTGCGGTTGATGAGTTGTTGGTTGAACGTAATGAGTTGTTAAGACAACTTCGAGATAATTTGTTGGCTGCTCAGAATCGCATGGAAATGCAGGCTAACCGTGGTCGTCGCGACGTGGAGTTTAATATAGGTGACAAGGTGCTCGTGAAGTTACAGCCATATCGACAAGTTTCGCTAGCAAGGCGGCTTTCCAATAAATTAGCAAAGCGATATTATGGTCCGTTTGAAGTCATGGAACGCATTGGGAAAGTGGCGTATCGTTTAGACCTTCCATCTACAAGTAGAATACATCCTGTCTTTCATGTTTCGCTTCTCAAACAGTTTACAGGAACAGATAAGGAAAAGGTTGTGGAGTTACCTGAGGAAGAGCACGAAGGTCGACCAGTGGAGCAGCCACTCGCTATTTGTGCAACGCGGGATATTTTGCATAATGGACAATTGATGCGTCAGGTGTTAGTTCAATGGCTTGGCAGCTCGCCCGAGGAAGCTACATGGGAATGGTTATCTGACTTCCAAGCTGCTTATCCATCTTATCACCTTGAGGACAAGGTGGTTTCCGAAGGGGAAGGGAATGTTACATCCGCATCTATTACATCAGCAGCTCCAAAGCAAGTCCGGCCCAAAAGGGCTACAACTAGTCCGGTTTGGCATAGTGATTATGTCATGGGCTAATATCTATCTTTATTTATTTGTCTTTAGGAATGTGTCAATGTGGGCTTTTATTCTGTATTCAACTTATGTCGCAAGTTAGGGTTATTCGATAAATACCGAATCTTTATTAATGAACAGACAAGTTTTCAGTCAAACAAATCTCTTCTCTTAAACCCTAATTCTTAAGGAGCTCGCGCCCGCTTGAAGTGGTGCCCTATCTCGATACAACCTCAACGGGTCGTATCACACACCCTCAAAGTCCGCCCTGGCCGCAACGCACGGTGTGACAATTCTCGTTCTTGTTCTTTATCAATAGGCTTCTAAAATACACTTTCCTTTTAAGCCATGTGAAATTAAAGACTAAATCAGTTTCCACTAAAACATGTTTTACGTTAAAAAGTACAAAGAAAGACAAAAAGATAATGCGTAGTTAAGAATTTGTATTAACTTTCAAATATACCATCAACTCAGTAACTACAGTATATATTTTAGCTAGTAAGAATGTAACAAAATTGAAAACATGTTAATATTCTTAACACAACTAGCTCAAGACCCGACTAGGCTATATCTGGCAAAGACCCGGCTACTCCAACCAAGACCTGACTATTCTGGCCAAGACCTGGCTATTCCAGCCAAAACCCGGCTAGACTATATCTGGCTAAGATCTGGATATAAGTCACACGTGATTTTATTATAAATATGCAAATTAGTGTTTAATTATATGTAATTTCTCATGCAAGTTTCAACAACGAGGAAAAAAAAACAAAGACGAAAAAACGTTAAAAAATAAAAAAAACGAAAAAAAAAATGTCGAAAGTATATCAAAGTGCATATATATTAAAAAGATATTAAATGCTCATAGTGACGGTATATTTATTTTCGATTAACGGTAACGGTTTAAGAGATATTAATATTTGAAAAAATAATAAAAATGGGTTTGTTAAAATGTTCGGTTTAATCTCATTTATTGGATCAAATGGAGATGAAGGTTGATTGGTCATTTGTTATATTAATAAAGTTTGTTATGTAAATGATCTTAAATAAAAAATAAGAGCGATAACCAATTTTTCATCATGCTTGTATTGTTAGCATGCAAACTTTATAAGCAAGAAGAAAATGCGTAACAAGAAGACATAATACTATTCTAATGACAAGTAACTAACATACACCATGGTATATTAGTACCCCAACAACTTCTTTCTTCAACCTATGTGGGATAGAATGTTTGGAAAGAAGGTTCGCATAGACGCATAGTTCTCTATATTATATTATCGATAGAAAAATTATTAAGGCCATCAATAATCATAATATGCAAATAATTATTTTCTCCATAGTTAAAGAATGGAGCATCAAAACTCATCTCCAACTATTCTCTAAATCCGGAGAAAGTTTTGAAGCATTTCTCAAAATACTCCCATCTTTAAAAGATCACTATCCATCTTTCAAAAAATTATTAATTCTTTTTAGTTTTTTTTTTTTTTTTCTTATTGGACCCTTGATAATTTCAATTAATTCATTATCAATATGTTTGAAGTTGAAGTTTGGAAGATGTGGTTGGAGATAAACTGTTTTTGGAGGATGAATGTAAATAGAAGAAAAAGAAAAAAAAAAAAAAAAAAAAAAAAAAAAAAACTATTTCATGTTTCAGATTTAATGATTTGTGAAGGAAACGATTGGAGATGGCCATGGATGAAAGACACTTGCGACTCCATATTGAAGTTCAGAAACAACTAGTTTATGTGTTTACAGCATGATACATCAAGGTAACAGTTTGGATAGCATGAAATTAAATAATGTTAGTACTCTAATAATGAAATAAGTTGTTTTGTTCATTTCATTATTATATCTTCTCATCCACAAACTTACAACTGGCCAAAAGGCACAATGAACACGTTGGAAATAGTATTTTCGTTTGTCTTATGGGGTGTTTCTTTTTATTGTTAATGAGTCTTAATAAGCATAGTTGGGTCAGGCATATAATATGTTTCTTTTTCTGTTAAATGCTCTATATAGGTAGAGGAAGCAAAGGGTATTTCTTCACATTAAGACTCATTAACAGAAAGAGGTTCACCCACTTTATCCAGGAAAAAAAAAAGAAACAAGCCCGATCTTTTAACCCATGGAATCCAACTTCTCGAGTCTTATTCAAACTCATAAGATCCAATTGGGCCTGAATATAAAGAAACATGCATAGCTTCATCCCAAATCTAATGGGCCTTTGTCTACTTTTTATGCTAAAGCTAAAGACCAATAATTGGGCCCTCAGACCATGTACTTTGTTTACATATTCCGATTTCGATTCTATTTTCTCAAACATCAGTGGATAAATTTGAGAGAACGACAACCACAATATCTAGTGTAGGCACAGTGTTCTAAAAGGCACGTCAAGGCGCCGCAAAGAATTCGCCAAGGCGCGAGGCGTGGCCTCGCCGCCACGAAATGGACCTTGACGGCTGATCTAGGCGTGACACAAAAAGGCGTGAAATAAGGCGAGAAAATGTGCACCTTTTGGTAAGGCTTGACGCCACTTTTTGAACCAGATTATTATTTTTTTTATTTCAATTATTTATTTATTAATTTTTTTGAACTATTTTAAACTAGTATTTGAAATTTGGGCAATTTGATATATGGGTCTGGTAATAATATATTAAGTAGTAGTTTAAATATATAATATAGTACGAGTAATATGATCTAAAATTTTAATACATAAATCTATAATTTTTTTTTTTTTTGGTAAAAGGGTTTCTACCCTGGTAAATATATTAACCAAAAAAACAATGAGGTTCAAGCAATATGGCAAGACACCAAATTGGTTACGCACCATTTGTGCTTCCTACCTATAAACCAAACAAGAAAGACAAGCCAATCTTGAAAAAAGCAAAAACCTACCTAGACGTCATAAAAAATAACAAGACAATACAAATGACTAGGCAGCTTTGAATCAACTCTAGCTTTTTACATTGTGACGAGGCAGGTTCCATAAATCAATAAGCCTATCCACTCGACATGTCTTCTTGAAACGAAAAGTAATAAGCTTAAGCCGAATAGTAGAAAGGATGATCTCAACAACTTGGTCTTTAGATCTCTTTACCTTCTTAAATAGTCTAGCATTTCGCTCTTGCCAAATAAAATAAGAAGAGGCTGCAAAAACGAGCTTGCCAAGAATACTTGTAACCGAATGCTTTCTAGCAATAGGGATGAGCCAATAAGTAATACCTTCCAATGTCGTGGGAATGCATAGTTCACATCTAGATAAGACAGACGACCATACCTCGCTTGCAAATAAACACTCAAAAAATAAATGCTCGTGTGAATCAAGTTCCAACTCACATAATGGGCATTGAAACAGGTTTAAGTTGGTATTATCACCGACATCCCATTGTTTCAAAAGATCTTGTGTCTTGAGTTTACGTTGCATAACGAGCCACAAATGAAACGCGTGTCTTGAAATGCAATGACGATACCATACAACATTCGTCCAAACAGCTTCTATTCCTCTTGGACGAATATCTTCCCAAATAGTGCCAACCGAAAAAGCTTTGAAAACACCTTGATTGTCCCTCTACCACAATGTATCTTGTGAAGACATATTAAGATGAGGAACAGTAGTATAAAATGTTGTAGGGTACTTACCAGCCCAATCACTTGGCCACATCCACGTCCCACTATTAATAGCATCTGCTACTTTGCTTGACGTAGTAAGACCCGCTCCATAAATGTCACGTACAGAAACTTCATCGATAAGTGGACCGTTTGCACACCACCTATCAAACCACAAGGAAGTAGTCTTTCCGTCACCTATTTTATGCCAAAAGAATCTCCTAACTATAAATATTTTTTTGCCACTTTAGTGACGTCTTAAGAAACGCAAAGGCTCCGCCATATCACGTAATGCTTGAGGAGCGACCATGCTGCCACACCACGCCGCCACACCACGCCTCACGACTTTTATAACCTTGAGTGTAGCTCCTCCTCAAATGAGCTCAGCTAATAATTCAAACTATGTCTATTTATTTTGGAATCAAACATTAGTAATAACCCGGAACATAGTCTTATATCGAAATATCCGACGCCAAGAGGATAGTTTTTCATCCAATTGTTTACAAATCTTACTTTTTATTGCTTGTTTACTTTTAATTGCTTATTTACATTCAAGTTATTGGTAGTTTAATTATTAATTTCTCAAACAAAACATCAATCAGTTATTTAATTCGTACAACTTTAGCTATAGCAACATACTCATCGTGGATTCGATAGCCACTTACCTTATCTAGTATAAGGTATTTAAATTTATTTTTGACCGGTACTTCAACACCGATCAAGAGATAAGGTTGTCCACATCTCACCTCATTTATACCTTGTAGAAAACGAGATCGGGTAAAAATTGATTAATTTATGTTGTGTGCATGAATAATCTAATGAGGTAATGCTGGTTTTTTACTGTTAAGCTCAATTGTACGTGGATTTTTTTTTTGAACGTCATTTTCATTATTGTCACTAAACATCTTATGGTAATCCTTTGTGCATTTTAATCAAGAACTACAATGATACACAATTTACTTCATTTTTGCATTTGTATTATTTTCGTTATTGAATTTTTTATCTCTAACCCGTGTGAAATTCAAGATTATAATAGATTCCACCAAAACATGATTTACAACAAACAAGAATTAAAAATTGTTAAGAGTTCATATCAGTTTTCAATATCTCGAAGCACGACAAGTTTTTGAAACTTGATGTGCCACGATTAACTGAAAACATAATATTATTCTAGACATGTAATACTAACATACAGTGTGGTATATTAGTCATAAACAATTTCTCTCTCCTACCTATGTGGGATAAAATGAAAGAGTAAAAGGTTAGAAAAGATCTCCATTAACAAAAAAAATGGTAAATTAGTACACCATAAAACAGATTTTTATGTACATGAAAAGAAGTTTAAAAACATCTAGTTTATGTGCTTGGAGTACCAAACTTGACGGTAACAACATGAAATTATATGTTGTTAAGTATTCTTCGCGGTACCAATCCACTTTTTGCACACACCTAGTTAAGTATGGACGACAACTGTTGGCAACCCTGATGGACTTTTACCCAACTCAAACTAGAATTTCACATGGATGAGTAACAAGATGGATAAATTTACTTTTTTTAAGAAGTTGCTCAACTGCAACTAGGTTCGAATTCGGTGTACTATAATGATGTGAAAGATAGTGGACCGTAGATATGTTCACTACGAATAGAGATAAAAGAAATTACTATTAACATGCACAACAAATGAGCGAAAGATTAATATAACCCGTTCTTGAATCTCTTGAAAGCCCAATTGCTGATTCTGTTTAAATGCGATTTGAGGAGCATTTCATACTTAGGCTCGCTTCGTTACAATATTGGCATCCTGAAATTGAGTTTTCTTAGAATACGTAAGAGGTAAGACATTCTCTAGATATAAAAAATGGTCAAACGGGTAAAAGATGTGGAATCTTATTGTTTAGAATGTATAGCTGCCCAATTACATCTTCTAGTTCAAACTTTCACATTTCCGAGTCTTCGTCGTCGCTTTCATCTATAAATTGTTTAGAAGAGTCTTGTGTCTCTTTTAATTTTATTGTATGTGTGAACGAAAACCACTATATCATCATAAGACAAACTTTCCTGTTATTTTTTTGAATGTGACCCCCAAACTTCTCTTAAGAATAGCTTGAATGACATGCAAAAAAGAATAAGGGTCAATAACCAGGAAAAGTAAAAAAGATCAAGAACTCATATTAATTATCGGCTATAAGACTTAGTTCATGCTATTTATGGTTCAATTTCGAACCTTTTAAGCATGAAGAAAATCATATACCTGAAAAGGTAATATTAATCTAGTCATATGACACTCCCGTACACTATAGTATATTAGTAACCAAAAACTTCTTTTTTCAACCTATGTGAGATAGAATGTAAGAAAGCGTTGTTAGTAGTTGGTGAAAGAATGATACACTATATATGGATCAATGCCTGCTTATAAATTTACTGCATTATACACTATATATGGGAAGACAGTGTTCTCACCTCCTTTCTTCACCAGGTTTTATACAAATGATTGATATTGCTTTATGGTTCACCTATTTTGTTTGTCAAGGTTGGCAACCTGGAGTTAGGGATGGCAATTCGGGTCGGGTTCAGGTTGGCGGGTTCGGGTTATCAGGTTGGCGGGTCAGAAAACCCCAACTCGAACCTGACCCATTTAAATCATCGGGTCAGCTATGTCAACCCTAACCTGTTTACACGTAACTCGAACCTGACCCATTTAACCCGTATATATACTTGGGTTGACAGGTTAAATAGGTTTCACGGGTGCAATCCTCCCTCCTTTAGCGGAACTAGAGACACAAAGGAATTTCTAAAATGGTTCAAAGAAATAGAAACAATATTTCGATGTGGCGACTGTCATAAGGAAGATAAGGTTAAGTTCTGATGAGTGTGTAAATACTCATCATTTTTATCGTATCTGAACTGCCAAAACATCCAAAAACACCCAAATACGCATCAAAATACACAAATTATCCCAAAAGTGTGTTTTATATGTTTTAGATGCAAAATGTTTAAAAACAAATGAAAAACGAACAAAGTTTGCATAATTGGCAGTTTCAGTCCCTCAAGTTTCAAATATTGACAAAACTAGTCCCTGGAAGTTTAAAACGAAAGAAAAGTCAACCCAAGTCATGGAAAAGTCAAAAGTTATGAAAAAATGATCCTTGGGTAAAAAGTTTGAGAAAATTACACATTTGGTCCCTCAAAATCCAAAATTTGCATAAAAGGTCCCTGGAGTTTCAAAAAATGACAGATTTGGTCCCTGGTGGGGTAAATTTTGAAATAAAAATCATTTTTATCTTTGGAAAAGCAAAATGTGTCAAAAATGGTCCTTGGGGAAAATATTTGTGGAAATTACATGTTTGGTCCCCGAAGTTTGGCAACTTGTCACATTTGGTCCCCGGGAATTTTAAAAAAGTGGAAAATAAAATCCAAAGACCCTTGTATCATTGAAGCATAGCAAGAATGACCTTTGGAATTATAATTTGGAAAAAGGCAGGTTCAGCCCCTCATGTTTCAGCAAATTACAAAAGTGGTCCTTGTGTTTTTCTTGCAAAATAAATAAACAAACAAACAAACCAAGCCACCCTTTGTCTGATCCACAAACAGCCCACCCAAGCCCACCTTATCACTCCTTGGGCCCAACCCTTTCTCAGCCCAATCCAAATCAAACACCCCCGTATTAATACTACTCCCTCAGTTTGACTTCGGTCAAACTCACCCCAAACCGCCATCACCTCCCCTGCAAAACCACTCACCAATACCACCCTACCCTGCAACTCCCCCCCCCCCCCACTTGCTCCACCATCCCTTATCCCTTCCCAATCACACCTTCCAACACCAATCACATCACTCAACCCCCCCCCCCCCCCAATTGCAACCTCAGTCCAAATTGGTCAAAAATGATTTTCCCGCCAAATTGATGGAATGGTCAAAACTTGTCAAGTTGATAATATTATTGCTGGGAAAGACCCCTGGGACCCACATTTGGCTATAAAGATGAAGAAAGAAGGAAGAAGTAAGAGAGTAGTCAGTAGGGAGTTTAGTTTTAATTTTAATTTGTCGTTTAAATTGTAACTGGTTATTTAAGTTTAATTAAAAGCTTCTAAGTATTGTACTGGTGTTTGTTATGTTGTAATAAAACCTTATTCAAGATTAAATTCAGGTTCTCTTTATTAATTTCTGTTTTGGCAATTTTAAGTGAAATTGATAAATTTTCTTAAAACTTGTCATAATCTATTACAAGTGTTCATTCAAGCTTTATCTTGTTCATTTTAAGTTTTTTTTTTTTTAGTTTCTAAAGTGTTTTACCCAGTTTAGTTCAAGGTAACTAATAATCCAAAAAAAATCACTAAAAATTAGAAAAAAAAAATAAAAATAAAAAGTCTATGAAGTGGTAAAAGAAGCAAGGAGCATGGCTGATTGTTGATTATGGTATTTAGAACCTCATGGGAGGTTTAGGAATTGAGTTCTTGGTCCATGGTTCTGAGTTGCTTGATGAATTCAAATTGTAAGTTTCATATGTCTAATTTTTGTCTTTAACTTTGCAAGCACTCATTATCTATTTATCATTGGATTTCAATGCTTAATTAGTGTTATTTAATCATAATTAGTGCTAATGTCTTAGTTTTAGGGTCTAGGTCTCACTATCTCCTAAATAATTTTCAAAACAGACCTTTATGGGGGTGTTTGGAATAAGCTGTTAGGCTTGGTTGTTGTTGGTATAACAGGGTAAGGTTTACTTGTTCATCATTCCCAGGCTTGAATTAGACCACTTTGACCATTTTCTTGGTCCCTTTTAACTGAAAAAGTCAACAACACACAAACTCTACCACCACAGTTAACTGTGGTGGTCTTTAAGTCACATAAGCTCCCAAACTAGCTTACAACTTATACCCTTAGGTTAGATTAGCCTATTTTCAACTTATTTCATCATACTCAGTCCTTAGAATAAGCCCAAAGTTCAAAAAAGTCAAAATATAAAGTTTTTATAAAAGTCAAAGTTACTTGTCTCAGATTTTTACCAAACTTGGGGGATTTGTTTAGAATTTAGGATTAGGTTTTAGGCCATGAGCATTTGAGGTTTAGTTTTCCCCCACCTCATCTACAAAGTCTCAGTATCCTTTTATTTTGCCATTTTTTCTGTGGGCCCCACAACCCTCAAAAGAGGGCTGCAGGGCAAGGACTGCTCTGTGCAGCAGTACACCACCACACCACCACCACTTTGGTGGTGGTTTGTGGCCACCACAGTGGTCCCCACACCTAGGATTTGGGTTCTCCCAACGCCCCTCCTACCAGGCTTTCTAGTTTGACCCTTGCTTTGACCTAGGGATAAGTGGACCCCACCTGGAATAAGCCCTCAAGTTTGTCCCCATTCTGAGGTCAGTTTCAAAATACAAGTGCTTATTTCCATCTTTTCAGCTTATTAGTGATAGTTGCTCATTGTTTCTAGCTTATTTTAGTGTAAGTAGCTTATTTGCATCTGTTTTCATCATTTTGGGACCCACACAAGCTCATTTGAGCTCATTTGCCCAAATAGTCAACAAAGGTCAACTGAATAAGCAAAGGGGGTGCAAAGTGCTTATTTTTCATTTATAAAAAAGTTGTTTTCATTAAAAGTAGTTGTTTTTAGGTATTAATCAAGTTTGTAAAAGAAAAATCCAAAAAAGTCAAGTTCAAAATAAGTGATAGTTTCTATTTAATTCAATCTAATTTTAATTTTCATTTTTAGATTTAATTAAGTAATTAGTGTTTTTATATTTTTATTAAATACCTTATATAGTAAATTAATTTTAATAAATTTTTCAGATTTTTATTTTGTAATTTAGTATTTATTAGATTTAATTTTAGTTTTCTTTATTATTAATTAATATTAAGTAATAAATATCATATTTAGTTTTTATAAAGTAAAATTTAGTTTTTATATTTTTCCTAGCTCTAATATAGTGTAATAAACTTTTAGAAAATACATTTTGAAATTCTATTGTTCATTTTCTATTTTTCTTGTTTTAATTATTTAAATTAGACTTAAGTTAATTAAAAGGTAAATAATTATTGGATTAATCTTAAAACATAATTTTAGAGTTTTTATAATTTTGTAGGATTCCAGTGATGGTTAAGTAATTTTATAAATTTTCTTATAATTTTCTAAGTTAATTTAGTATTAATATTAATTAAAAGTAATTTAATTAGTTAAATTAAGTTAAATAGTTTTTAATTAATAACAAAACCACAAAAAGACAAAAATATTTATTTTTATTTTTTATACTTTCTTCAAGTTCTAATTTAGGTTTAGAAAATATTTTTTCTAAATTTTAGTTTAATTTAAATCTTTTGTCATTTTTAGTTAAATTAAATTAGGTTTTAATTTAGATTTTAAATAGTTTAATTAATTAAATAATATTTAAATAGTATTTTAATCATTTTTATAAATTCATTTTCATTTTTAATTTTAAGTTTTAAAAAGTGTCAAAAGCACCCCCTGTAGTTTGATAAATACCAAAATCCCACTTTTTCAGTCCGATTGCGTAAATCTGAATTGTGAATACGTGCATATATCTGATATTTGATTTTTGTGAATATTATATCTGTGTACCAATACCAAAATAACAGTAGCAAAATCAATTCCATATCATCTGGGCTATTGTCCTCAGTCCCACTCACTCATAAACGATTTCCAAAGCACCATTTCAATCTCGCTGGGACTTTAACGACCCGGGGAAACACGACACTATCCACGGAGAATTGGCTTGATTAGTTTAACTTTTACGGTTGACTATTCACAAGTGGTTGACTAATAAAAGTTGACTAGTTTAGACCCAATCAAGTTCGCCATATGTTAAACGGGTTTCGGGTTGACCCATTTAATCCGTTTTATATACAAAAGTTAGCAAATTACACTAGTTAAATGGGTTAAACGAGTTAGCGGTCAACCCGTTTAACCTATTTAACCCGTATAATTAAATATAAATAATTTTTTATTAAGGAAAAAAAACTTAAACGGGTTGGCGGGTTGACCTGTTTATTTTATTCCCAACCCAAACCTGACCTGTTTAATAAACGGGTTAGACATGTCGACCCAAACCTGACCCAAAATTTATTTAGCTCAACCCGAACGTGTTAATTTTCGTGTCGGTTTCAGGTCGAATTTTGTGTCGGGTCAGAAATTGCCACCCCTACCTGGAGTTCCAGAGATATCTGCAGTGTGGGATGAGGATTGGGATAAATTCGAAGACGAAGGTATGACGCTCTTTCGTTTATAGTAACTATTTATCAGAAAAGGAGCAATGTCAGCTCATTTCCGTTAAAAGATATTTGTGTTGTGGGTCAATTCAACCCGCGTTCTACACAAAATATCCGTTTTGTCCCATACCTCTTTCTTCTATTACCCAGCCAGACCATCTTGCTACCTCTACCTTATGCTTTCACGTTATTCTCTTTAACCACATCTCACACAATATATCTGTTTTGACCCATACCTATGACATGTTTCTCATTTGATGCTATTGTACCTGCAAATACGAAATCAACATCTAAGGCAGAAAACTTGTCTACGATGGATGACGTTTCTGAGGATTCATATTCAAATGCTGACAAGAAGTCAGAGAAGCCTTTCGAGACTGAATCAGTATACGCACATAGCGAAGATGAGTCGGCTAAAAGCCCAGCTGGTAGTCCCATGGCGCAAAAAATATTTGAAAGTCCAACCAAGGAGGATTCATTTAACCATTTTGGAAAGAGCTTTGATGCTGACACAGATTGGTACCAACTGGATTTAGTTTATGGTCTGATGTCTAAATACAACAAATGTATACCTATACCTTGTTTGGTGGAAAGATCTAAACATGCAGTAGCCTATTACTCTTGTTTTCATTTTTTGTTTGCATAAAAAATTTGAGTTCGATCTTCTTCTATTAGGGGGTTTGATGACCAAGGATGGGGTACTTTTGACAACAATGATGATGTAGATTCGGTGTGGGGATTCAATAGTGACACAGCTAAGGTGAGTTCATATTTTTTTCTTCAATTATATCATCGTATTCAATGGATAGTGTATAATGTTATAGAAGTGACAGCAAGCATCAGGGGTAGTACAGCGTAAGCTGGAAAAATGCTACTAAATGAAAAGATACAATAAACGCTTTAAAGTGAATTAATACAATACATTTCAAGGTACTACTCTAGAGTGGACCTTTAAACTGAACCAATCTAAAACTGGTTTTGTATCATTTGCAAACCGTTTTGGTATGCAAGTCATAATTTGAAAAATATAAACCTAGAACGAAGCTGTTTGGAATTTAAAAGAAAATAGAAAACCTATCTCTATTATGAATGATAGATATGCCCTTGCAAATAACTTCATTTTTACAGGATGCCGAATATGAGAAGCATGGAGAGAGTTATTTCTTTGACTCCAGTAGCTTCACTGCAAGTCCAAGGAAAAGTGATTCCCCGCAAGGCAGTAATAGTTTCTTTCAGAAAAAGAGTCCATTTGGGTTTGATGATTCGGTTCCTGGCTCACCAGCTTCTTGAGCTGGAACCACACCACGATACAGTGGGGGAGGAGCAGATAATTCTTTCTTTGATAATTTCTCGAGATACGACTCTTTTAGTGCCACTGACCGAGGTTCTCCCAAACAAGAAACCTTCTCGAGATTTGATTCCATGAGCAGCTCCACACAGGATAATAACTTTTCAAGATTCGACTCAATGAGCAGCACGACACAAGACCGTAGTTTCGCAAGGTTTGATTCAATGAGTAGCAATGCGGGTTTTGACCATGGTCATACATACTCATTTGATGACTCAGATCCATTTGGGTCAAACGGACCGTTTAAGGTGTCGTCAGAAAGTCAAACGTGGAAAAATGAAACTGATAAATAGGCATTTTAGTTTTGGAGTTTGTTGGTGTTATTATACTGTGAAGAGGGTTTTTGTATTCATGAAGGATGGGGTATGGGGATTACCATGCATTTTTTTTCTTCTACTGGCTTGATAGTCTGTTTGTATCACTTGCTTGTCTTTGATTCCATTCCATGAACTTTACGATATTTCTTTGGTATGATTTTGACTAGAAATTCTAATATTGGATTGTGATTACTATAAATATCTGGTTGTGATTGTTAGATGCTTATTGTAAAAATAATGTACACTAAGGTTTAAACATTTTTATTGGTAATAAACTAGTTACAGAAGCACTTATATATGCTAAGAGGTAGGCTAGAATTAGATGTAGTCAAATTTGATACTCATTGTGTGTTTTTCTAATTATGGATTGGCTTGTCTTAGAAAATTATCATGAGTCGTTGCACTTGTTAAGAATAGGGATGATAGTGTTAGATGACACTATATCTATGTACTTTATACACGAAACCCGTGCTCGCACACATACAGACACACCCCTCAAGTGCTTCCGCTCCGTTTTCGCCTTTTTTGTGATGAAAGTGGCATTACAGTTCTCCATGTTTTTGGAGTGCAATTGGTATCGTCTAGGACTGGTCACGGTATGAAAATCGGACCGGACCGAAAACCGTTTTGGTCCTAAAGCATTATTCAAATTATTCAAATTTTGATTTGAGAGTAGAATTATTCAAATTATTAGAAGCAAGAAGATCAATTGAACATAGAAGTTATATATAGGAATTGTTAAGCGTTTTACAAATTATTCAAGTACTACTAACATTAAAGCATCCGGAGAGGAAATGACTAGATGACAAATCAACATCTGTACTAAGACAATCATCAAATCTCATATGGGAAGAAATAGATGTAACTTCACAAATCCATTAAAGAATCAACTCTACAAATTCTCCAGATTGTTAACCGAGAAGATAGTCTTATTTTCAAAAGACAAACTGCAGCAAGGTTATTATCTTACACTACACATCGCAACTTCAAAACACCACGATCTATTGTTAATCGATCGGAAATCCAAAAAATCTACAAACAAGCCGAAGAGTAATAGTTTGCTGGTATAATAAATTAATAATAAATGATTTCTAGTATATTTAAAAAATCTACCACGACCCGTCCATATATTGAAAAGGCCCAAACAAGCTGATGGCCCCACCATGTTGTGTTGTTGTTGGGAGGTCTAGTAACATACTTAAGTTTGTGACGTCGTCTTGTTGTAAATCACCATCACAAATTAGTCTTACACTACACTCCTTCACCTCAACGACATCTTCATTATTCTCTTCAAAACTAAATGTTACAAACTTCATTTCTTCCTTCCATCTCTTTCATCCCCTGAATTCCCATCCCCATGTAACCCTCTTCGTATAATGCAACCATATCATATATGAATCTTGGATTCCTATCACCTCTTTCTCAAAATAATCCCTAATTGAAACTGGAAAGTAATCTTCTATATTCAGAGAAGCTCCATCAAAGTTGTTTACAGAGTATCCTTTAAATCCTTTAAAAGGCTTTTTGCACTTGAAAACAATACAAGTTCCAAATCCCTTAAACTTATCATAACACCAATCTGATGGTAATTCTACCTTTACCTGATTTCCCCTACTTCTATTTGTAAACCACTCTGGAATATTGCTATTCCCATGATATCCTATATCTAAATGATCATAGCCAGTGTTTTGCATGAAGAATTCACATATGTTTGTCTGGACACCCAAATACCCAAGGAAAGAAGAAAGCTGGTGACTAAAGCCTTGGGAAGTTATAGATGAGTCAAGACACTGAGTCTTCGATATAGACCCCTCGCTATCAATGGTAACATTCTTTAACAGCTTTGGACAGTTTATGAAATAACGGTCCCTATTTCTGAATGGGATTTAGATGATCCCGACACTTCTCTTAAGGAGGTGCAATCAGATGCATAAAGAAACTCTATATGATCTGGAAGTTCAGGCAACACTTCCAGCTTCTTGCAACCATCAAGTACAAGCTCTTTAAGATGAGAAAGTTGACTCAAACTTCCAGGCAAGTCAGTAAAATTGTTCCCTTCCAAGTCTAGTTCCTTTAGACATGATAAGCCTCCAATGCTCCCAGGCGCTTGTTCTAAATTGCAGTAGCTTAAATTCAGATCCTTTAACATATTTAAACCTGCCAATGAACATGAAACTAATCTTTGGGGATGTTGTTGTTTACTTAGTAAACCAAGAGAAGCAGTGATTGAAGTCCACCATCTAGGTTGAATCCTCCCGAATGACAATGATTTAAGGTTTATTAGAGAGGATACAAAAGAAGGATGTTGGCCGAATTTTAGGCACCCCGCTAGATTTAACTCAACAAGCCTCCTGAGCATTCCAATTGAGGGATGAATGCTAACCAAATTCACACAACCTTCAAGACTTAGCTCTTCGTGATTTGTAATATCCGAGAAGTCAGGGGTGGTTGTTAGGTTACAACAGTACCTTAACTTCATTACTTTCAACCTTCTAAAGCACTGACATGGATAGGACAAAAAAGAAGATAAGTTATCAGATCATTAGATATCAAATCGGAAAACATGCGTGAACAAGGAAATATGTAACAATTCGCAATTTCAGGTTAATTACCATTCCCGGAAAAATTTAACTATTCACTTTTACTATTCATTTCTCCCGAAACTTTCCCGAAAGTTGATTTCTATTTGATATTCTCGAGTGATAAATCATTTCCATGGCAAATTAAATGTTTGACATTCGTCAGATCATTTTCGTAAAAGTTATTAAGGAATTACACGTTTTAGGGTAAAACGTCATTCAGAAATTCTACGTACAACGAAACTCGACCGCGTTAAGTGACCCCGCATCAGAAAAATGTTTGACACACTCATGATTTATTTAAGAATTAATCGTGACTGAGAAAAACATGACCAAAGACTTCCCAGCAGGTCACCCATGTCGGTACTAATCTCACATGAGCACGCTTAACCGAATGGGCGATTAACCGTTAGACCACAAAACGAGTTTCTAAGACATTTTGAGTTTTCAAAATTATTAGAAAAAGTCAACATATTCTTTCCCTCCCCCATTGACCAAAAATCATCCCTTGATTTTATAAGTCATTTCGTGATTTTTAGACTTACGGTTTGATGTCTAAAAGACATTTAATACCAACCGACACTAGACTGAGCCCAGTCTAGACATTATAAGTCATTTTAAATCATTTATATCATATTAGAAAAGTAACATTTTACTTTTCTCAGTTTTACGCAAAATTCGTACATTTTACGTATTACGCGTTTTAGACCCGTGTTTCCAGCTTTTAGCAGGGTTTTGGCACCCGATAGATCCTACCACTCATTTTATATTTTATTATGGACTATATGGACATGTTTAACAATACTTTCAAATTTCATAATTTTACGACACCCGGTTTTACGTTTTGAGGCTTAATCATTTACGGTTGGCAATTCCCGGGGTCAAGTTTCATCCTAATACTTAGGATAATACCAAGCAAAAGCCAAAGCTTCCTCCCCAAGCTTATGAACCGCCATTTGGGGGGGGGGGGGGTTTCACACTAGGTGGCTTGATCTCAAGCTTAATGGCCTTAGATTTCATCCATGTGTTCACCTTGGCCTCCAAGGTTGGACTAGTCAACATTTCTAACCTCCTCCAAGCCATATAAATACCCCCTTCCCCTCCTTGGCCGTCCCTCATCACACACACACCCACACCATCTCATTTTCTCATTCTCTTCAAGTTTCATGCAAGATTCAAGTGCTAGTTCAAGGTAGAAACCCTAAATAGGTTATCATTCATCAAACACTTCCATAACTTCATATACTTGGTGATTTCTCTTGAGTTTGAATCCACTCAAGTCACCTAAACCTTCATCATCCATCTTTCAAGAATACCAAGGGTAGAAAGATTGCATGAAGTGAAAAAGGGTTGAAGCAAGTCTATCAAAGTCCTATCCTTACATGTTAACTTCCTTTCATCTTGAAAGCCAAAAGTTGTGAGCCAAACCCTAACTTGATTCTTGTTAAATAATCATGTTCATGTTATTTACATATTATTTGTGCTATATATTGTCTTGTTATCATGTCCATGATGTATAAAAATGACCAAAACAAGTTATTGTTATTGATTGTTAAAACAAGTTACTAAAACAAGCAAACTAGTGACTTTGTTGGTATAACCTGATCAAAATGGTAAAAATATGATATTGGATTATTACATATTGTAGTAGAGGACCTAACAAGGAAAACATAGCAATTTGAACCACCTAAAACGAGTATACGAGTCAAAAGTTACGCCGATTTGAAGTTACCAAAACTTTCCGGCAAAACTGCCAAAATGTTTCTGTGACAGAATAGAAAACACGCAAAAAGAGGCCTTTCTGGTCCGTTTCATGAAAAAGTTAAAACACAAAAGTTGTCCGGAATCACGTTTTCCTTCAGGAGTAAAGAGGCTCGAGCCTTGAAAATACTTTCTGAGTAAGATATTTCACAATTTCTTAACAGCTATTTACATATAATAAGACACTAAGTTATGGTTATACTTTAAAAGGAACAAGAGTTATTATGACCTATAAACAAGACCACCACCATGGCTAGAGCCAAGGTTGGGTCTCATGACCTTGGAACAAGGACCAAAGGTCATGGCTAGGCCATGACGAAATGACCATACCAATTTACATAGGCGTAAACATGAAACAATGAATTAGGCGATAACATGAACAAGCAATTTAGATCTACTTCACCTAAAAGGAAACCATGAGATATTACCAAGAGAAAATGGTCATTCAAGACTTATGAAACTACCCCTAATAACAATCTTCATGTACTAATAAACTTTCCTAAGTTTATTCAAATATCGGACATGTAACTTTTCGGATCAAAACTTATATCTATATACTTTATCAACTACTACAATAGTAGGGAGCCTCATGTGAGGAGTTCATTATGTAAGCCGTCGAGATGAGTTGTGGATTTACGAGTTAAAGTGTCCTGGCTCCTCGAACGCTTACTAACATGACTTCTGAAATATGTCAGCCCGAACGGTAGTAAACGATATACAAAACATACATGTTCATGAATCTTTTCTTTCAAGGACATACAATATACATCATACCACATCATGGACTAAATGCAAGATATATATATATAGGCACTACTTCATATTCTTTACTCCGATCCTAAGTCGCAACATTCGATTATAGGTTGCTCGTAGAAACCTTCACGATTCAACCGTTACATTCATTACTTACTATCTTAACTTAAGGTGAGTTCATAGCCCCACTTTCCATTACTTAATTGTTTTACAATTCCTTGGGGGGAATACATGCTATTTCTAAATCGAATACAATGCTTTCTAATGTATGCTTCACGACGATGTTTTATTATCACTAAGTACCAACCTTGCTAAACCGAAATCCTTTATTATGAACCATTTAGTCACTAGCAATAGTGAGCGCGAATATTAATAATAGGCCTATTGGGATTGACGAATCCCATTTGTATTGACTAAGTTCAAACAAATGCATTAATATTTGAGATTTAGGTATGTTAGCAAAGTACCTACCGGGATAAATCTGCCGATCGATATTGGTACACGTTAACGTTTTGGTGTCATAAGCTTAGTGAAATAAATAACGATTTTGTTTTCCAAACATTGGTGTGAGCTTATAACTCACACTACCAACATATTGTGTTCAAACGATTTAACAAACTCTATGAATATCACTCAACCTTTGTGTTGACCTCTCAAGCATGTATTTCAGGTTCATGACGATCAAGGATGGCACGGAATGGCACGGATACTCAAGAGGGCTATAAATTTTTATTATCATTCAAAAACTCACTTAATGTGATTTGTAAACATGGAACCAATTGGGACCTCATTTTGTAACCTCTGATATTTATATAATTTGAATGATAAATCTTTTTAATACGACTCGGTTAGAGTTCGTTTTCTATTATTGTGACTATTGTGCTGTCAAGTAACACCCAGTTCGAATTCCGCTGCATCCATGAATTGGGGGTGTTACAAAATACCTTAGGTGTTGTCCAAAAATTATTTATGTTGCTGTAAGACAGGTCAATGGCCACAATGTTTTCTGGATAGAAATCTAAAGGTAAGTACTTGAAAGGGTATCCATGCCAACAAAACAACCTTAGCTCATTGGACAAAAAATCCAAACTTCCTGTCAACTTCACTGCAAATGGCTGCGAAAGTTCTTTGAATTGCGGAAAATAAATTTTTAGGATCCACAAGTTTTTCATATGCGTAGAATCTTTTCCATCTAAGGGAATATTTTGGCTATTATTCTTTAGCAAAAGGACAAGAACTTCAACTTCTTCTGTTACCTAAATACAAATAATAAATCATTAGACTGCAATTTCTTATACAGAAAAGATTAATACCTTTTTTTTTATATTTATTCTTATTAGACTGTAATACCTTGTTTTTATTCAACGCATCATAAAACTCTGATGAAATCCACAATCTGCTCCGATTCCCAGGCATGCTGAATTCTTCACGTACAATTTCCCTTGCCATGATTTGAATTAATTCATGCATCTGAAGAGACATATTCCTTGCAGATACTGTTACCAGAGACTTATCAGCTAAAACTTCAATAATAGCAATTGCAGAACAATGACTGCTGTCTAGTACACTTGCAACAAAATCTTTATTTTCCCCAATGAAGGCACATGCAATGTCAAGAAACATTCTTTTCTGATCAGATGCCAAGCTATCAAAACTTGGTCGAAGTTTTTGTTGTATATCTGGATTAGGGTATGTTTGGAGTCTAAAATTCTCGAAATGCCACGTCACCTAGATAGTGGAACCTCAACTACCAAGTACAGCTACGTAGATTTCTAGAAAATATGAATTTTCGAAAGAAAAAAAATTAAAAATTTATCAATTTTCCGAGAAAAAATATGGAAGAGTAAACTTCGAAAAATCCATAAAAAAAACACTAATTTTGTGATTGTTTTGGAGTTTTTAGTAGATGAATGACTAGGTAAACACTTGTATTATCATAAAAATCAAACCTTTAACTATTCTACCAGTGAAATCAGAGATTCAACCTATGAAAGTTTTCGAAAATCTTACCCAATTTTGGGCTACCTTCGAAAAACTAAGCAAACACAAATCTAACCAATAACTATCTGTTATGACCAAGAAACACCTTCTGATGATTAGTTCTAGAGAGAGAAAGTGGAGAGAGAACGGTGAAAAAAAGGTGTTTATTATATAGAATAAATGAATGAAGCTTACACTATATTTCCACACCACTCATGGAGAGTCATGAGGGGTATTTATAGGCTCAACATACTATTACTTTGCCCCGGTTACATAAGTAGTCCCTACGGGTGCAACTTACTACATATCTAGTCTAATTCACGTATGTGACGTTATCTTTATAAAAGAGTAAGGCTAACAATCTCCCTCCAAGATATCGTCACACGTGAATGGTTACAATTAGACATGTAAACAAAGTAAATTACAATAATAATAAACTATGTTGACGTTGTTGAAGCGTAGAGTCTCTGTAGTCTAGATATTGAGGCAGACTTGAAGTTCTCTCGTCCGATGATCTCGGCATATGATATTTGGCACTGACGTCACTGATTTAAGTAGCTCTGAACTTCAACTGTAATGGTCTAGTTAGGTTATTACTCCCTCCTAACTAGTGAGCCTTTTTCTTTTTATCTGCTCCCACCTGAACTGACAACCTTTCTTCTTTCATTAGATCTCTTAAGTCTTCTAATCACACAACGAAACACGCATCGGATAAAGTAGACACTAGACTGTAACACAATGGTTGTCGTTCGGGGAACATCATAACAACATAACTTACATAGTATTGCATCCAAGTTGGTAAATAAACCCCGATGCCACACACTACTCCATTCAAGATGTTAAGCAAAGTTCTCTCAGTCAATCCAATCATTGAAGACGAAACACTACTTCGTTCGGCATGTTCTTCTCCCTCCTGATGGTTGCGAGTTATCGGAATCATCATAGTGTCCTAAAAAAGTGTCTTTGCTAAGATTTATTTTAAGACATCTTAGGTGTAATGCTTTCAAAGTAGTTGTAAAATGTTTAGAATACTCAATGGTTACACCTAGAAACAAGAAAGATGTATTTATAAAAACATGGATAGAAATTGTTCTGATCAGTAATAAAAGCAATGCGTTATGGAGTTAATAGTTGTTGATTTTACGAATACTTCATCATATCTTTCGGAAGGCCTATTAAAAAAATGGCACAGGGCCTCCAAATTTCACAGGATGGCCCTGAATACATGTCGAAAGGAAACAATGTAAATTGTCATGATCAATAAACATAAGTGAAGTCACTTTGCCAACTAAAGGTAGAAATTAGTTCACTATATATGGCGGGCGGTAGTCAAGGATCATTTCTTATAAAAATACGGTTATAGTTTAGGCGTTTATTTACCTAGTTCTCTATAACCTTGGCTCTGATACCAATCTGTAACACCCCCAAAATTTGATACAGCGGAAGACTCAACAAGCTTTCGGGGTGCTACGGGGATTGGTATCCAACACAAGACAATATAGAACGAGATAAAGTAAACATAATAAAAACACAACCAAAACGGGGTTTTAAAGTTTACATTTATCCCAACATCATTCAGAGTCAGGCCCAAAATAAATAACAATAGGTCCAAATTTAATTATCAGAGTTTAGAAAATATAGATCCATAACCATGTGCTACAGCCGAGCCTTCCAATCCAAGCATGCACCTCAACACTTAATTACCTGAGAAAACGTGCTAAAAGTCAGCTTTCGCTGGTGAGATCATAGGTTTAAATTCAACTAATAATATAGTGGACATATACGCAAAACGCTTGCTAGCTAGACTAAGGATTCGCTAAAAGCCTGCGGATACCCTCCGCTCTCAACATAACACACGGAAACCCTTCCGTAATAACCAAAACACACGGATACCCTTCCGTAACAACATAGGTATTCGGGTAACCCCCGCAATACCAATAAATACTCGGATAACCTCCGAAGTATTAATAACCTATAGGTGCACACTACAGTATCTAGATAAGTCAACCTTGAATAGTACACACGAACCGCGTGACTAAAGCTGACAATAACAAATAACCAAATAAGCCAACCTTGAATAGTACACACAAAAAGGTGTGACTAAAGCTGACAATAGATCCTAGTCCATACGCATAGCAAGTTTGGAAAGCATATAAAAGCGATAATAGTCCACGTAAAAGGATTTGCACGTTTCTCACCCCAATCGTTGAAAACATAGTTCAAGAGTAAAAAGTGGGGCTATGACTCACCTCAAGTCCAGAAATATAGCAAGACGAGGTAGGTAGCAATAAGATGTATGATAACTCACGAAACAGCAACTACGGACTTGGCACGACCTAACAATATTAACTCTTTCAGAAATCATTTCCTCAAATATATAATATTCCCAAACCCGGACGAGAATCCGTTTTATTTCCGAAATCCATTTCGTATTAGTTTGGTGTATTTGCGTTTGGTATCCATACGGGTGGTGGGTCGACTCAAAACAAACCAACAAGATCACACGTAGAAGATATAATAAACTATAGATCTAATATTAGCCCAATATATCATTTAAATAAATCGTCAAAGTTTACCAAATCCGTCGATTTGATAATCCTCATATTTATTTACGTAATATACCGTTCCAAGATTACACCCAATCTAAAGCACATATAAAGCACATAGCACGTAATTACTATATAGTATATATCACAGTTTAATAAATTCCTCGTATATATCGTCAAATTGGCCAGATTTCCCGATATATACACTCGCAATCTATTACCCCTTTACATATACTACAACCTATGGGCGTCGTAGGATACGATGCCCACTAATATATTCGTTTCATATAACCAAACAACTCGGCTCAACCTTACGGTTGAGTGGTTATTTACTTATAGAAAACGTCTATATTAGTCGTCATATATCCGAGACAACACGAATGTCGCAAATAATAACTTACCTGGACCCGAGTAACAACAATTTCGCCTAACTCAATAAGTTTATTCGTTATATATCCGAAATGACTTTTTATTAAACGTTTCACAATTGTCGGGAGTTTCCCGTTTATAACACAATTTTTAATAATAATAATACGTTTAATAATATTACGCCACTTTCGTAGCCTAATATATATCTAATCGTATTATTTATAATACGACTCGTGATTATTATTATTATTAATATACGCGTTTATATAGTTATATATACGTTATTCACGTATATACTTTCGTATAAACGTTCATATTATTAATAATTATTATTACGAGTTTTATTATTCTCGTTTCACTTTTACTATTTATTGAGTTACACGAAATGGTCATATGTCCGAGTCATGACTCTCGGCTCATTGTCCAAGTCCAATAATAAACCAAAGTCATAAATAATAATTCTCCGTCCAATCACAATCTCAACCACGGGCTACAACAATAAGGTCCGACTACGGTACCCGACTAACCTATCTCCGTCATCTAACGACCGTCTCATAACCGGTCCTCATATCACATACCAATCGTCAACAACTCCTCAATATTAAACCATAACCAAATCCCATTCGACCCAAAGTGTTCGGCCGAGAAATAATTACCACAACAATATAACAATAACAATAATAATATAACACTTAGTTCACATTTACCACAAAGTAACATTTAACCAAATTAGTGTTCGGGTCGGTTTACCAAGCCGAACCCGAGGCAACACTTCACCACAACTAGTGTGGTTCCCACCCGAGACCTCCATGGTCTCGGCTAGCTCTAATGAGCCAAACAAAACCACACGACCTACTAGGGTCGTCGGCCAAGAACCATTCGACAACCATGGTCAATCGGCAAACCACAAAGTATCCAAATAATCCACTCGACCTCAAAAGGTCATCGGCAACAAAATAAAAATGCGGCTAAGAGCCGCGACCCACCGGGGTCAAACTAAGGCAACAACGAGCCCAAGGTTCGAGATACAACCAAACGAGGACCCCATACGGGTCTCAACCTAGTTATACGAGCGACCAAGATGACCCCGAGACCTCAAGGGTCTCGGTTAGGCTCGGATCAATAATCAAGCCATCGACAAAAACCATGAAACACACAAATCCATCCACCAATCGTACCCAAATCGACCCAAAGAACAAGTACTCGAGCATCATAGCTCGGATTTACACCAAACCCGGATACCAAACTTAATAGAAAACGTTTTTCATCCAAGATCCATAAGCTTATCACGTTTTTAATTAAAAACCCATTCGGATCTCACAAAATCGTGACCAAGGGTCGCGATTTTTATTAACAATACGAGTGGAAACTCGCTCACCTTCGAACTAGAACTCAAAACCGTGATTACCCTTCAAGAAACAACGAAAAGTGGTGAATAAGATGGTGATTCGAAGTGAAATAACGGGTTTATAGGCGCGTGTTATAGTGGATCTAAGAGTAGAGATGATGGAGGTTCGATTTATGGTGGTGTTTTAGAGTGGTGGCCGGCGGTGGCGCTGATGTGGCCGGAATAATTAAGGGGCGGCTAGGGTTAGAGTAGTAGGGGAAGAAGAGAAGTGAGAGAGAGAGAGATGGATTTGTGTTGTGTTGGTGTGTGTGGTTACAACCGGCCAAACGCCCCCTTTTGTTAACTTTTTTTTTTTTTTTTTTTTTTTTTTTTTTTTTTAAATGTACTAATAATAATAATAATAGGGGTAATAATAATAATAATAATAGTAATAATAAAGATATTATTACCGTTGAGCGGGTAAGGTGGGTAAATGTAAAACACGTGGCCCGAACCCGAACTCATTTTAAAATTTCCATATTACACGAGAACCTCTCGTAATTAACTAAAATATATAACGGACTCGTTAAGACGAATCATAAAACTATGTTAGGTAATCCTAGTGCCAAAGTCGACGTAGTACCAAGTGAGAATTCAAATATACATCACCGATCACATAATCAAAAATGAATTATGAACATAATTCACGAATACCATAACGTCATTAAATAAAATTTCCATAAAATAGGTCTTACAAGTTCGTTGTGAAATGAAAATTTCAAATAAAAATTTTAAACGAACTTATATCGAAATGCGGATTTTTAAAATGGCTCCCTAAACTGCCGGTTGTCACATCCTCCCCGTCTCAGAAGGAAACCCGTCCCGGGTTTCACTCGGAAAAATGTCCATCTACGAAGTGAAAAGCTTCGGATATCTCTTCCTGAACTCGTCCTCACGTTCCCACGTAAATTCTGGTCCATGTCGGGAATTCCAACGAACCTTGACGAGCGGAATGCGACTCCTCTTGAGTCGTTTAACTTCACGATCTAAAATCTCGATCGGCTCCTCCACGAAATTCAGTTTCTCATCAACACGAATGTCCCTCATTGGAATGACGGGCATTTCATCAGAAAGACATTTCTTCAAGTTACTCACGTGAAACACGTCGTGAACTTTGCTCAGTTCAGACGGTAATTCCAACCTATAAGCTACGGGCCCAATTCTTTCTAAGATCAAGAATGGTCCAATGTAGCGCGGGTTGAGTTTACCACGTTTCCCGAAACGTATTACACCTTTCCAAGGCGAGACTTTCAGCATCACTTTGTCTCCAACCTGGAATTCTAAAGGTTTACGTCTCTGATCGGCGTAGCTCTTCTGCCTATCTCTGGCGGCTTGCAACCGATCACGAATCTGAGTTACTTTCTCGGTAGTTTCCAAAATAAGCTCAGGGCCTGTAAGTTGACTATCTCCAACTTCCGCCCAACCAATAGGCGAACGACACTTTCTGCCATACAAAGCTTCGAATGGTGCAGCCTTAAGACTTGTGTGGTAGCTGTTATTATAGGAGAATTCTGCAAGGGGTAAATACTTCTCCCAGCCTTTACCAAAGTCTATGATGCATGCACGAAGCATATCCTCTAACGTCTGAATGGTCCTCTCACTTTGACCGTCGGTTTGGGGATGATATGCAGTACTCATATCAAGTCTCGTCCCCAAAGCCGTTTGAAGTTATCGCCACAAAGCTGACGTGAAACGACTATCACGATCCGAAATAATAGATATCGGAACTCCATGACGCGAAATAATTTCCTTCACATATAACCTTGCAAGCATATCCACACTATCATCTTCACTAATAGCTAAGAAATGAGCAGACTTTGTCAGACGGTCCACAATTACCCAGATAGCGTCACAACCGCTAGCTGTCCTCGGTAATTTGGTAATGAAGTCCATAGTAATCCGCTCCCATTTCCAGACTGGAAGTTCTGGTTGCGTTAGCAGTCCTGACAGTCTCTGGTGTTCAGCCTTAACCTTGGCGCATGTCAAGCACTTACTAACATACGATGCTATATTTGCCTTCATATTTGGCCACCAATAGAACTTCTTAAGATCTTGGTACATTTTATCGGAACCAGAGTGAATGGAGTACTTTGACTTATGCGACTCATGCATAATCAATTCTCGAATTTCTCCATATAACGGTACCCAAATCCGATCTCCAAAACATAATAATCCATCCGAACGCTTAATAAATCCTTTCTCATTATCAGCCATCCCAAATATGTTCTCGGCAGATCTATTTTCTGCTTTCAATGCTTCCGTTTGAGCTTCGAGTATTTGAGATGGTAATGGCGATACGATAGTCATTCCCAATGACTTAACTCTTAATGGTGGTATTCTTTCCTTTCGACTAAGAGCATCAGCATCAACGTTTGCTTTACCAGGATGGTAGCGAATTTCACAATCATAATCGCTTAGCAACTCGATCCAACGTCGTTGTCTCATGTTGAGCTCTTTTTGATTCAAGATGTGTTGTAGACTTTTATGGTCAGTAAATACAACACACTTGGTTCCGTACAAGTAATGTCTCCATATTCTTAAAGCAAAAACCACAGCACCGAGCTCCAGATCATGGGTAGTGTAGTTTTTCTCATGCTTTTTGAGCTGTCGGGAAGCATAAGCTATCACCTTCTCTCGTTGCATTAACACGGCTCCTAAGCCTTTATGTGAAGCGTCACAATAGACGACGAAGTCCTCGTTACCTTCTGGTAACGCTAAGATAGGAGCACTACACAACATTTTCTTAAGCAATTGAAACGCTTCCTCTTCTTTATCTCCCCATTCATACGTAACACTCTTTTGAGTCAATTTGGTCAATGGTTTAGCTATCTTCGAAAATCCCTCGATGAATCTTTGGTAATAACCAGCTAAACCCAAAAATTGACGAACTTCGGTTGGGGTTGTAGGTGCAGCCCAATCTTTTATTGCTTCAATTTTTGCAGGATCCACGTGGACTCCTTGTCTATCAATCACGTGACCCAAAAATTGTACAGTCGGAATCCAAAATTCACATTTCGAAAACTTGGCATAAAGTTTCTCCTTCCTGAGCAATTCCAAAATGAGTCTTAAATGCTCCTCATGTTCTTTCTCACTCTTTGAATAAATCAGAATGTCATCGATGAATACAATCACGAACTTATCCAAGTATGGCTTACACACACGATTCATGAGATCCATGAATATTGCTGGTGCGTTAGTCAACCCAAACGGCATCACCTGAAACTCGTAATGCCCGCAACGGGTTCTGAAAGCCGTTTTCGGAATATCTTCCTCGCGAACTCGAAGTTGATGATATCCCGATCTCAAATCGATCTTCGAATACACACTTGATCCTTGAAGTTGATCGAACAAATCATCGATCCTAGGTAACGGGTATCGATTCTTCACCGTTAACTTATTCAACTCTCTATAGTCAATACACATACGAAACGATCCATCCTTCTTCTTCACAAATAAGACTGGGGCTCCCCAAGGTGAAGAACTTGGTCTTATGAATCCCTTTTCGGCTAACTCCGCCAATTGTTTCGACAATTCTTCCAGTTCGGTAGGTGCAAGACGATAAGGTGCTCGTGCTACAGGTGCAGCACCAGGTATCAACTCAATCTGAAACTCCACTTGTCTACTTGGTGGGATTCCCGGCAAATCATCGGGGAACACATCAGGAAAATCACGAACTATAGGCACATCTCCAATGCACCTTTCCTTTTTCTTCGTCTCTCCCTTCTCAGAAATTTGAGCTAAGAAAAGATAACATCCCTTCTCCATTAGCTTCGGTAACTTAGTGCAAGAAATCACCGCTAATCGGGATGGGCTCCTAGAATCCTTTCGGTCTCCTAATATATTTAGGACCTCCTTTCCGTATGGTACGCGCACGATCTTCTCGTCGCAAAGTATGTGAGCACGATACTTCGACAACCAATCCATACCAATGATTACATCAAAACTTCCTAACGTGACGGGTAGAAGATCTATGTTGAAAGGGTGATTCAAGAAATTTAACGTACAATCGCGAATGATGGTATTAATCCTTTCTAGGTTTCCATTAGCTAACTCAATATCATATCCAATTCCTAAGGCCATCGGGGGTTTCTCTAGTAAGGGTGCAAATGTAGTGGACACAAAACTCCTATCGGCACCAGTATCAAACAGTATGGAAGCATAACGATTATTGAGAAGGAACGTACCAGTAACGACGTTCGGATCTTCTCCTCTCTCGTTCCCGAGTGCATACACTCTTCCTTGAGCAGCTCCAGCTTCCACACGTTGGTCCCCATTATCTTGTCGTCCACGATTTCCTCCAGCTCCACGGTTTCCATAATTGTACCCATTACCACCCGAGCCTTGATTCCCACGGTTCCGCGATTCTCTACACTCATTCCTATAGTGTCCCTTCTTTCCACACCCATAACAGGTAACATCTGCCTTGTTTCTCATCTCAGGAGCAGCTTGAACCATTGCAAGAGGTCGAGCTCTACAGTCCCTAGCTGTATGTCCTTTCTTTGAGCAATTCTGGCATTTCACACTACACCATCCAGTGTGATGCTGATGGCAACGATCACACTTGGGTGCATCACCGTTCTGATTCTTCTTGTCTCCATTCCCAATAGCATAAGCCTTAGCTTGTCTCTTGCTTCTGTGATCATTACTCTTAGAGTGACGGTCTCTCTTTCTCTTTCCATTCTTCTCCTTATCAGCTTCTTCTAATTCCAACAAATCCATAAGTTGTTGAGCAATTGTGATTGCCTCATGGATGTTTGCAGGCCTAGCAGAAATTACATCATTCCTCGGAGCTACAGGCAAACCATCAGTATACCTCTCGATCTTTTGAGTTTCAGTTTTCACCATATCTGGGCACAACAAGGCTAACTCCTGGTAACGACGATTGTAAGTCGCCATATCATTACCTTTCACCTTGTGGTTCCAAAACTCAATCTCTAGCTTCTTGACCTCATTCCTTGGGCAATAAGTCTGAATCAACAAGGACTTAAATTGCTCCCAAGTCATAGCATATGCTACATCACTCCCAACTGCATTTCGGTAGTTGTTCCACCAAGTCAAAGCTTCATCCTTGAAAGTAAAAGAAGCAAACTTTACCTTCGCATTCTCCGCACAACCACTGACATTAAACACTGACTCAGTCTTCTCAATCCATCTAACTAAGTAAACCACTCCTTCATTTCCACCAAACTCAATGGGTCCACAAATCTTGAATTCCTTGTATTGACATCCATTAGCACGAACAGGTGGAAAAGTTCCAGCAGAATTGTTGGAATGATTTGACTCAGCGAGTAGTTCAGCAACTCTTTGCTCCACGAGTTGGTTGATCATTGCTTGATCCACAGTAGGTGCATTAAGTGGAACATGACCATTGTCTCCCTGAACATCAACATTTTGATTCCTGTTGTTACGGTTAGTGGCGTCCAGGTTGTCAGGAGTAGGGGTTTCAACATTTCGAGTAGGTCGACGACCTCGACGAGCAGGAGTAGGAGTAGTCACAGCAGGACCAGTCCTGGTAGACCTAACAGGGTTTCGACGGGGTGCCATTGATCTGTAACATCCCACAAGTTCATGAATTTCCATTAGAACTTATCGACATGCTCAACAAACATCTCAACGAAATCCAGTCATAGAAAGAATGGCAACGACACGCTATGTGATAATAAGCGAATAAGGACTCCATTTCCATAACACCCAAAATCACATAATACCATATACTAATAATCATCAACCATACAATAGCGATCTAACATCGTTCCAACTAACGGATAACACAAAACATACTAATCGTTCCAAAAGAGACGAATACCGAACAAAATACATCAAAATATGATAACTAGCTTTTCTAACCGAACACTCCTCGGCTAAGAAAGCAACAAGATAATATAACTCAAGAAACTAGCCACGGGGCTGACGGAGAATCCTCAACTCCTGCCTCAAGCCATCAAGATCCCTCCATAACGATCCTAACTCCACGCTATGGGTGTCTCGGTCTCTCTTGAGGTCAGCCACCTCCTTCTCTAGCTCGGCATTCATTTGCCAAAGCTTGCGGTCGGCCTCACGAGCAGTAACGAATCCTCGCTGCAAACTATCGATATGCTCATGAACATCCATCATAACTCTCCTCAGCTCAGTAGCCCTGCCCACAGCGACAGTCAAATCAACTCTCAAATCTGCTAAAAACTCTCCAATAACTCTCTCAAGTCGATCAGATACGCGTGCAACTCTGTCACTATGCTCAGTAATCCGAGCCCACAACCTGCCAACCTCACCCAACTCTGCATGCTCAGCAGAAACCTCCGAAGATGCATCCGACTCAACGGGACTACCAGGTGGCAACTCAAACAAGAACGGATGATCAGGTGAATCGGGCTCAATCGGGTGTACAGGTGAATCAGGCTCCTCAGCCTGAGCTGGTGGTGCTAACTCATCATCATCATCATCAGGCATCTCATCCTCCTGAGGGTCATCCTCCTCCTCAGGGTCATCATCATCACCATGCTCAGCCTCCTGAGGGTCATCCTCCCGCTCAGGGTCATCAGCCTCATCCTCACCCTCGTACTCCTCCTCCTCATCGGAAGAGTACCTCATCACTCGTCGTCTCCTACTAGGTGAACCATGTGGAGATGTAGTAGGTGATCTAGGACGACGACGCAATGATGTGGGTGGCGCCTCAGACAGAAGAGAATGAGCATCAATCTGTAAAGGTGATGGAGTAGGGCGTACCGACATGCGTGCTGTAGCTCGGTGGGCAAAGCGTGGTGCCACACGAGCCAAAGCCTGATGAAGAGTAAGCTGCCTCGATGTACCAGGGAGCCCTAGAGAAGATGAGGGTCCCTGCGTAGATGCAGCAGGTAGTGCTGAAGTAGAAGCTGCCTGTGACACAATAGCTGAAGACATGGCCATCTGGTAAGGGTCATCAGATGCCATAGTGAACTGTACAGGTAAAACCGGTGCAGTAAGGATGTCCTCGACGACATCAGGCATATGGGAGGCCATAGTCTGTGACAACGGCGTAGGGTAGGTGTAAGTGTTTCAAAACAACTTAAATCACAACTCATAAAATCGTACCAAATATTCACATCAAATAATACCATATAATCTTAATAAAAGAATTTCAAACACCGCATTTCTGAAAATGTTTATAAAACATATAGACCATATAAATCCTCGAGAACGCCATCTTATTACTAAGATCCATAAACCTCAAATCATCTCAAATAGCTCATAATACCTCAAATAATAGAAGATGCTTCGGCTTGGCGGGCTGGCGGGCGGTAGTCAAGGATCATTTCTTATAAAAATACGGTTATAGTTTAGGCGTTTATTTACCTAGTTCTCTATAACCTTGGCTCTGATACCAATCTGTAACACCCCCAAAATTTGATACAGCGGAAGACTCAACAAGCTTTCGGGGTGCTACGGGGATTGGTATCCAACACAAGACAATATAGAACGAGATAAAGTAAACATAATAAAAACACAACCAAAACGGGGTTTTAAAGTTTACATTTATCCCAACATCATTCAGAGTCAGGCCCAAAATAAATAACAATAGGTCCAAATTTAATTATCAGAGTTTAGAAAATATAGATCCATAACCATGTGCTACAGCCGAGCCTTCCAATCCAAGCATGCACCTCAACACTTAATTACCTGAGAAAACGTGCTAAAAGTCAGCTTTCGCTGGTGAGATCATAGGTTTAAATTCAACTAATAATATAGTGGACATATACGCAAAACGCTTGCTAGCTAGACTAAGGATTCGCTAAAAGCCTGCGGATACCCTCCGCTCTCAACATAACACACGGAAACCCTTCCGTAATAACCAAAACACACGGATACCCTTCCGTAACAACATAGGTATTCGGGTAACCCCCGCAATACCAATAAATACTCGGATAACCTCCGAAGTATTAATAACCTATAGGTGCACACTACAGTATCTAGATAAGTCAACCTTGAATAGTACACACGAACCGCGTGACTAAAGCTGACAATAACAAATAACCAAATAAGCCAACCTTGAATAGTACACACAAAAAGGTGTGACTAAAGCTGACAATAGATCCTAGTCCATACGCATAGCAAGTTTGGAAAGCATATAAAAGCGATAATAGTCCACGTAAAAGGATTTGCACGTTTCTCACCCCAATCGTTGAAAACATAGTTCAAGAGTAAAAAGTGGGGCTATGACTCACCTCAAGTCCAGAAATATAGCAAGACGAGGTAGGTAGCAATAAGATGTATGATAACTCACGAAACAGCAACTACGGACTTGGCACGACCTAACAATATTAACTCTTTCAAAAATCATTTCCTCAAATATATAATATTCCCAAACCCGAACGAAAATCCGTTTTATTTCCGAAATCCATTTCGTATTAGTTTGGTGTATTTGCGTTTGGTATCCATACGGGTGGTGGGTCGACTCAAAACAAACCAACAAGATCACACGTAGAAGATATAATAAACTATAGATCTAATATTAGCCCAATATATCATTTAAATAAATCGTCAAAGTTTACCAAATCCGTCGATTTGATAATCCTCATATTTATTTACGTAATATACCGTTCCAAGATTACACCCAATCTAAAGCACATATAAAGCACATAGCACGTAATTACTATATAGTATATATCACAGTTTAATAAATTCCTCGTATATATCGTCAAATTGGTCAGATTTACCGATATATACACTCGCAATCTATTACCCCTTTACATATACTACAACCTATGGGCGTCGTAGGATACGATGCCCACTAATATATTCGTTTCATATAACCAAACAACCCGGCTCAACCTTACGGTTGAGTGGTTATTTACTTATAGAAAACGTCTATATTAGTCGTCATATATCCGAGACAACACGAATGTCGCAAATAATAACTTACCTGGACCCGAGTAACAACAATTTCGCCTAACTCAATAAGTTTATTCGTTATATATCCGAAATGACTTTTTATTAAACGTTTCACAATTGTCGGGAGTTTCCCGTTTATAACACAATTTTTAATAATAATAATACGTTTAATAATATTACGCCACTTTCGTAGCCTAATATATATCTAATCGTATTATTTATAATACGACTCGTGATTATTATTATTATTAATATACGCGTTTATATAGTTATATATACGTTATTCACGTATATACTTTCGTATAAACGTTCATATTATTAATAATTATTATTACGAGTTTTATTATTCTCGTTTCACTTTTACTATTTATTGAGTTACACGAAATGGTCATATGTCCGAGTCATGACTCTCGGCTCATTGTCCAAGTCCAATAATAAACCAAAGTCATAAATAATAATTCTCCGTCCAATCACAATCTCAACCACGGGCTACAACAATAAGGTCCGACTACGGTACCCGACTAACCTATCTCCGTCATCTAACGACCGTCTCATAACCGGTCCTCATATCACATAACAATCGTCAACAACTCCTCAATATTAAACCATAACCAAATCCCATTCGACCCAAAGTGTTCGGCCGAGAAATAATTACCACAACAATATAACAATAACAATAATAATATAACACTTAGTTCACATTTACCACAAAGTAACATTTAACCAAATTAGTGTTCGGGTCGGTTTACCAAGCCGAACCCGAGGCAACACTTCACCACAACTAGTGTGGTTCCCACCCGAGACCTCCATGGTCTCGGCTAGCTCTAATGAGCCAAACAAAACCACACGACCTACTAGGGTCGTCGGCCAAGAACCATTCGACAACCATGGTCAATCGGCAAACCACAAAGTATCCAAATAATCCACTTGACCTCAAAAGGTCATCGGCAACAAAATAAAAATGCGGCTAAGAGCCGCGACCCACCGGGGTCAAACTAAGGCAACAACGAGCCCAAGGTTCGAGATACAACCAAACGAGGACCCCATACGGATCTCAACCTAGTTATACGAGCGACCAAGATGACCCCGAGACCTCAAGGGTCTCGGTTAGGCTCGGATCAATAATCAAGACATCGACAAAAACCATGAAACACACGAATCCATCCACCAATCGTACCCAAATCGACCCAAAGAACAAGTACTCGAGCATCATAGCTCGGATTTACACCAAACCCGGATACCAAACTTAATAGAAAACGTTTTTCATCCAAGATCCATAAGCTTATCACGTTTTTAATTAAAAACCCATTCGGATCTCACAAAATCGTGACCAAGGGTCGCGATTTTTATTAACAATACGAGTGGAAACTCGCTCACCTTCGAACTAGAACTCAAAACCGTGATTACCCTTCAAGAAACAACGAAAAGTGGTGAATAAGATGGTGATTCGAAGTGAAATAACGGGTTTATAGGCGCGTGTTATAGTGGATCTAAGAGTAGAGATGATGGAGGTTCGATTTATGGTGGTGTTTTAGAGTGGTGGCCGGCGGTGGCGCTGGTGTGGCCGGAATAATTAAGGGGCGGCTAGGGTTAGAGTAGTAGGGGAAGAAGAGAAGTGAGAGAGAGAGAGATGGATTTGTGTTGTGTTGGTGTGTGTGGTTACAACCGGCCAAACGCCCCCTTTTGTTAACTTTTTTTTTTTTTTTTTTTTTTTTTTTTTTTTTTTTTAAATGTACTAATAATAATAATAATAATAGGGGTAATAATAATAATAATAATAATAGTAATAATAAAGATATTATTACCGTTGAGCGGGTAAGGTGGGTAAATGTAAAACACGTGGCCCGAACCCGAACTCATTTTAAAATTTCCATATTACACGAGAACCTCTCGTAATTAACTAAAATATATAACGGACTCGTTAAGACGAATCATAAAACTATGTTAGGTAATCCTAGTGCCAAAGTCGACGTAGTACCAAGTGAGAATTCAAATATACATCACCGATCACATAATCAAAAATGAATTATGAACATAATTCACGAATACCATAACGTCATTAAATAAAATTTCCATAAAATAGGTCTTACAAGTTCGTTGTGAAATGAAAATTTCAAATAAAAATTTTAAACGAACTTATATCGAAATGCGGATTTTTAAAATGGCTCCCTAAACTGCCGGTTGTCACATCCTCCCCGTCTCAGAAGGAAACCCGTCCCGGGTTTCACTCGGAAAAATGTCCATCTACGAAGTGAAAAGCTTCGGATATCTCTTCCTGAACTCGTCCTCACGTTCCCACGTAAATTCTGGTCCATGTCGGGAATTCCAATGAACCTTGACGAGCGGAATGCGACTCCTCTTGAGTCGTTTAACTTCACGATCTAAAATCTCGATCGGCTCCTCCACGAAATTCAGTTTCTCATCAACACGAATGTCCCTCATTGGAATGACGGGCATTTCATCAGAAAGACATTTCTTCAAGTTACTCACGTGAAACACGTCGTGAACTTTGCTCAGTTCAGACGGTAATTCCAACCTATAAGCTACGGGCCCAATTCTTTCTAAGATCAAGAATGGTCCAATGTAGCGCGGGTTGAGTTTACCACGTTTCCCGAAACGTATTACACCTTTCCAAGGCGAGACTTTCAGCATCACTTTGTCTCCAACCTGGAATTCTAAAGGTTTACGTCTCTGATCGGCGTAGCTCTTCTGCCTATCTCTGGTGGCTTGCAACCGATCACGAATCTGAGTTACTTTCTCGGTAGTTTCCAAAATAAGCTCAGGGCCTGTAAGTTGACTATCTCCAACTTCCGCCCAACCAATAGGCGAACGACACTTTCTGCCATACAAAGCTTCGAATGGTGCAGCCTTAAGACTTGTGTGGTAGCTGTTATTATAGGAGAATTCCGCAAGGGGTAAATACTTCTCCCAGCCTTTACCAAAGTCTATGATGCATGCACGAAGCATATCCTCTAACGTCTGAATGGTCCTCTCACTTTGACCGTCGGTTTGGGGATGATATGCAGTACTCATATCAAGTCTCGTCCCCAAAGCCGTTTGAAGTGATCGCCACAAAGCTGACGTGAAACGACTATCACGATCCGAAATAATAGATATCGGAACTCCATGACGCGAAATAATTTCCTTCACATATAACCTTGCAAGCATATCCACACTATCATCTTCACTAATAGCTAAGAAATGAGCAGACTTTGTCAGACGGTCCACAATTACCCAGATAGCGTCACAACCGCTAGCTGTCCTCGGTAATTTGGTAATGAAGTCCATAGTAATCCGCTCCCATTTCCAGACTGGAAGTTCTGGTTGCGTTAGCAGTCCTGACGGTCTCTGGTGTTCAGCCTTAACCTTGGCGCATGTCAAGCACTTACTAACATACGATGCTATATTTGCCTTCATATTTGGCCACCAATAGAACTTCTTAAGATCTTGGTACATTTTATCGGAACCAGGGTGAATGGAGTACTTTGACTTATGCGACTCATGCATAATCAATTCTCGAATTTCTCCATATAACGGTACCCAAATCCGATCTCCAAAACATAATAATCCATCCGAACGCTTAACAAATCCTTTCTCATTATCAGCCATCCCAAATATGTTCTCGGCAGATCTATTTTCTGCTTTCAATGCTTCCGTTTGAGCTTCGAGTATTTGAGATGGTAATGGCGATACGATAGTCATTCCCAATGACTTAACTCTTAATGGTGGTATTCTTTCCTTTCGACTAAGAGCATCAGCATCAACGTTTGCTTTACCAGGATGGTAGCGAATTTCACAATCATAATCGCTTAGCAACTCGATCCAACGTCGTTGTCTCATGTTGAGCTCTTTTTGATTCAAGATGTGTTGTAGACTTTTATGGTCAGTAAATACAACACACTTGGTTCCGTACAAGTAATGTCTCCATATTCTTAAAGCAAAAACCACAGCACCGAGCTCCAGATCATGGGTAGTGTAGTTTTTCTCATGCTTTTTGAGCTGTCGGGAAGCATAAGCTATCACCTTCTCTCGTTGCATTAACACGGCTCCTAAGCCTTTATGTGAAGCGTCACAATAGACGACGAAGTCCTCGTTACCTTCTGGTAACGCTAAGATAGGAGCACTACACAACATTTTCTTAAGCAATTGAAACGCTTCCTCTTCTTTATCTCCCCATTCATACGTAACACTCTTTTGAGTCAATTTGGTCAATGGTTTAGCTATCTTCGAAAATCCCTCGATGAATCTTCGGTAATAGCCAGCTAAACCCAAAAATTGATGAACTTCGGTTGGGGTTGTAGGTGCAGCCCAATCTTTTATTGCTTCAATTTTTGCAGGATCCTCGTGGACTCCTTGTCTATCAATCACGTGACCCAAAAATTGTACAGTCGGAATCCAAAATTCACATTTCGAAAACTTGGCATAAAGTTTCTCCTTCCTGAGCAATTCCAAAATGAGTCTTAAATGCTCCTCATGTTCTTTCTCACTCTTTGAATAAATCAGAATGTCATCGATGAATACAATCACGAACTTATCCAAGTATGGCTTACACACACGATTCATGAGATCCATGAATATTGCTGGTGCGTTAGTCAACCCAAACGGCATCACCTGAAACTCGAAATGCCCGTAACGGGTTCTGAAAGCCGTTTTCGGAATATCTTCCTCGCGAACTCGAAGTTGATGATATCCCGATCTCAAATCGATCTTCGAATACACACTTGATCCTTGAAGTTGATCGAACAAATCATCGATCCTAGGTAACGGGTATCGATTCTTCACCGTTAACTTATTCAACTCTCTATAGTCAATACACATACGAAACAATCCATCCTTCTTCTTCACAAATAAGACTGGGGCTCCCCAAGGTGAAGAACTTGGTCTTATGAATCCCTTTTCGGCTAACTCCGCCAATTGTTTCGACAATTCTTCCAGTTCGGTAGGTGCAAGACGATAAGGTGCTCGTGCTACAGGTGCAGCACCAGGTATCAACTCAATCTGAAACTCCACTTGTCTACTTGGTGGGATTCCCGGCAAATCATCGGGGAACACATCAGGAAAATCACGAACTATAGGCACATCTCCAATGCACCTTTCCTTTTTCTTCGTCTCTCCCTTCTCAGAAATTTGAGCTAAGAAAAGATAACATCCCTTCTCCATTAGCTTCGGTAACTTAGTGCAAGAAATCACCGCTAATCGGGATGGGCTCCTAGAATCCTTTCGGTCTCCTAATATATTTAGGACCTCCTTTCCGTATGGTACGCGCACGATCTTCTCGTCGCAAAGTATGTGAGCACGATACTTCGACAACCAATCCATACCAATGATTACATCAAAACTTCCTAACGTGACGGGTAGAAGATCTATGTTGAAAGGGTGATTCAAGAAATTTAACGTACAATCGCGAATGATGGTATTAATCCTTTCTAGGTTTCCATTAGCTAACTCAATATCATATCCAATTCCTAAGGCCATCGGGGGTTTCTCTAGTAAGGGTGCAAATGTAGT
Source organism: Artemisia argyi (assembly GCA_030686995.1). NCBI lineage: Eukaryota > Viridiplantae > Streptophyta > Magnoliopsida > Asterales > Asteraceae > Artemisia > Artemisia argyi. The sequence goes on along the minus strand of CM060680.1, from coordinate 20,546,792 downwards.
GGACACAAAACTCCTATCGGCACCAGTATCAAACAGTATGGAAGCATAACGATTATTGAGAAGGAACGTACCAGTAACGACGTTCGGATCTTCTCCTCTCTCGTTCCCGAGTGCATACACTCTTCCTTGAGCAGCTCCAGCTTCCACACGTTGGTCCCCATTATCTTGTCGTCCACGATTTCCTCCAGCTCCACGGTTTCCATAATTGTACCCATTACCACCCGAGCCTTGATTCCCACGGTTCCGCGATTCTCTACACTCATTCCTATAGTGTCCCTTCTTTCCACACCCATAACAGGTAACATCTGCCTTGTTTCTCATCTCAGGAGCAGCTTGAACCATTGCAAGAGGTCGAGCTCTACAGTCCCTAGCTGTATGTCCTTTCTTTGAGCAATTCTGGCATTTCACACTACACCATCCAGTGTGATGCTGATGGCAACGATCACACTTGGGTGCATCACCGTTCTGATTCTTCTTGTCTCCATTCCCAATAGCATAAGCCTTAGCTTGTCTCTTGCTTCTGTGATCATTACTCTTAGAGTGACGGTCTCTCTTTCTCTTTCCATTCTTCTCCTTATCAGCTTCTTCTAATTCCAACAAATCCATAAGTTGTTGAGCAATTGTGATTGCCTCATGGATGTTTGCAGGCCTAGCAGAAATTACATCATTCCTCGGAGCTACAGGCAAACCATCAGTATACCTCTCGATCTTTTGAGTTTCAGTTTTCACCATATCTGGGCACAACAAGGCTAACTCCTGGTAACGACGATTGTAAGTCGCCATATCATTACCTTTCACCTTGTGGTTCCAAAACTCAATCTCTAGCTTCTTGACCTCATTCCTTGGGCAATAAGTCTGAATCAACAAGGACTTAAATTGCTCCCAAGTCATAGCATATGCTACATCACTCCCAACTGCATTTCGGTAGTTGTTCCACCAAGTCAAAGCTTCATCCTTGAAAGTAAAAGAAGCAAACTTTACCTTCGCATTCTCCGCACAACCACTAACATTAAACACTGACTCAGTCTTCTCAATCCATCTAACTAAGTAAACCACTCCTTCATTTCCACCAAACTCAATGGGTCCACAAATCTTGAATTCCTTGTATTGACATCCATTAGCACGAACAGGTGGAAAAGTTCCAGCAGAATTGTTGGAATGATTTGACTCAGCGAGTAGTTCAGCAACTCTTTGCTCCACGAGTTGGTTGATCATTGCTTGATCCACAGTAGGTGCATTAAGTGGAACATGACCATTGTCTCCCTGAACATCAACATTTTGATTCCTGTTGTTACGGTTAGTGGCGTCCAGGTTGTCAGGAGTAGGGGTTTCAACATTTCGAGTAGGTCGACGACCTCGACGAGCAGGAGTAGGAGTAGTCACAGCAGGACCAGTCCTGGTAGACCTAACAGGGTTTCGACGGGGTGCCATTGATCTGTAACATCCCACAAGTTCATGAATTTCCATTAGAACTTATCGACATGCTCAACAAACATCTCAACGAAATCCAGTCATAGAAAGAATGGCAACGACACGCTATGTGATAATAAGCGAATAAGGACTCCATTTCCATAACACCCAAAATCACATAATACCATATACTAATAATCATCAACCATACAATAGCGATCTAACATCGTTCCAACTAACGGATAACACAAAACATACTAATCGTTCCAAAAGAGACGAATACCGAACAAAATACATCAAAATATGATAACTAGCTTTTCTAACCGAACACTCCTCGGCTAAGAAAGCAACAAGATAATATAACTCAAGAAACTAGCCACGGGGCTGACGGAGAATCCTCAACTCCTGCCTCAAGCCATCAAGATCCCTCCATAACGATCCTAACTCCACGCTATGGGTGTCTCGGTCTCTCTTGAGGTCAGCCACCTCCTTCTCTAGCTCGGCATTCATTTGCCAAAGCTTGCGGTCGGCCTCACGAGCAGTAACGAATCCTCGCTGCAAACTATCGATATGCTCATGAACATCCATCATAACTCTCCTCAGCTCAGTAGCCCTGCCCACAGCGACAGTCAAATCAACTCTCAAATCTGCTAAAAACTCTCCAATAACTCTCTCAAGTCGATCAGATACGCGTGCAACTCTGTCACTATGCTCAGTAATCCGAGCCCACAACCTGCCAACCTCACCCAACTCTGCATGCTCAGCAGAAACCTCCGAAGATGCATCCGACTCAACGGGACTACCAGGTGGCAACTCAAACAAGAACGGATGATCAGGTGAATCGGGCTCAATCGGGTGTACAGGTGAATCAGGCTCCTCAGCCTGAGCTGGTGGTGCTAACTCATCATCATCATCATCAGGCATCTCATCCTCCTGAGGGTCATCCTCCTCCTCAGGGTCATCATCATCACCATGCTCAGCCTCCTGAGGGTCATCCTCCCGCTCAGGGTCATCAGCCTCATCCTCACCCTCGTACTCCTCCTCCTCATCGGAAGAGTACCTCATCACTCGTCGTCTCCTACTAGGTGAACCATGTGGAGATGTAGTAGGTGATCTAGGACGACGACGCAATGATGTGGGTGGCGCCTCAGACAGAAGAGAATGAGCATCAATCTGTAAAGGTGATGGAGTAGGGCGTACCGACATGCGTGCTGTAGCTCGGTGGGCAAAGCGTGGTGCCACACGAGCCAAAGCCTGATGAAGAGTAAGCTGCCTCGATGTACCAGGGAGCCCTAGAGAAGATGAGGGTCCCTGCGTAGATGCAGCAGGTAGTGCTGAAGTAGAAGCTGCCTGTGACACAATAGCTGAAGACATGGCCATCTGGTAAGGGTCATCAGATGCCATAGTGAACTGTACAGGTAAAACCGGTGCAGTAAGGATGTCCTCGACGACATCAGGCATATGGGAGGCCATAGTCTGTGACAACGGCGTAGGGTAGGTGTAAGTGTTTCAAAACAACTTAAATCACAACTCATAAAATCGTACCAAATATTCACATCAAATAATACCATATAATCTTAATAAAAGAATTTCAAACACCGCATTTCTGAAAATGTTTATAAAACATATAGACCATATAAATCCTCGAGAACGCCATCTTATTACTAAGATCCATAAACCTCAAATCATCTCAAATAGCTCATAATACCTCAAATAATAGAAGATGCTTCGGCTTGGCGGGCTGGCGGGCGGTAGTCAAGGATCATTTCTTATAAAAATACGGTTATAGTTTAGGCGTTTATTTACCTAGTTCTCTATAACCTTGGCTCTGATACCAATCTGTAACACCCCCAAAATTTGATACAGCGGAAGACTCAACAAGCTTTCGGGGTGCTACGGGGATTGGTATCCAACACAAGACAATATAGAACGAGATAAAGTAAACATAATAAAAACACAACCAAAACGGGGTTTTAAAGTTTACATTTATCCCAACATCATTCAGAGTCAGGCCCAAAATAAATAACAATAGGTCCAAATTTAATTATCAGAGTTTAGAAAATATAGATCCATAACCATGTGCTACAGCCGAGCCTTCCAATCCAAGCATGCACCTCAACACTTAATTACCTGAGAAAACGTGCTAAAAGTCAGCTTTCGCTGGTGAGATCATAGGTTTAAATTCAACTAATAATATAGTGGACATATACGCAAAACGCTTGCTAGCTAGACTAAGGATTCGCTAAAAGCCTGCGGATACCCTCCGCTCTCAACATAACACACGGAAACCCTTCCGTAATAACCAAAACACACGGATACCCTTCCGTAACAACATAGGTATTCGGGTAACCCCCGCAATACCAATAAATACTCGGATAACCTCCGAAGTATTAATAACCTATAGGTGCACACTACAGTATCTAGATAAGTCAACCTTGAATAGTACACACGAACCGCGTGACTAAAGCTGACAATAACAAATAACCAAATAAGCCAACCTTGAATAGTACACACAAAAAGGTGTGACTAAAGCTGACAATAGATCCTAGTCCATACGCATAGCAAGTTTGGAAAGCATATAAAAGCGATAATAGTCCACGTAAAAGGATTTGCACGTTTCTCACCCCAATCGTTGAAAACATAGTTCAAGAGTAAAAAGTGGGGCTATGACTCACCTCAAGTCCAGAAATATAGCAAGACGAGGTAGGTAGCAATAAGATGTATGATAACTCACGAAACAGCAACTACGGACTTGGCACGACCTAACAATATTAACTCTTTCAAAAATCATTTCCTCAAATATATAATATTCCCAAACCCGAACGAAAATCCGTTTTATTTCCGAAATCCATTTCGTATTAGTTTGGTGTATTTGCGTTTGGTATCCATACGGGTGGTGGGTCGACTCAAAACAAACCAACAAGATCACACGTAGAAGATATAATAAACTATAGATCTAATATTAGCCCAATATATCATTTAAATAAATCGTCAAAGTTTACCAAATCCGTCGATTTGATAATCCTCATATTTATTTACGTAATATACCGTTCCAAGATTACACCCAATCTAAAGCACATATAAAGCACATAGCACGTAATTACTATATAGTATATATCACAGTTTAATAAATTCCTCGTATATATCGTCAAATTGGTCAGATTTACCGATATATACACTCGCAATCTATTACCCCTTTACATATACTACAACCTATGGGCGTCGTAGGATACGATGCCCACTAATATATTCGTTTCATATAACCAAACAACCCGGCTCAACCTTACGGTTGAGTGGTTATTTACTTATAGAAAACGTCTATATTAGTCGTCATATATCCGAGACAACACGAATGTCGCAAATAATAACTTACCTGGACCCGAGTAACAACAATTTCGCCTAACTCAATAAGTTTATTCGTTATATATCCGAAATGACTTTTTATTAAACGTTTCACAATTGTCGGGAGTTTCCCGTTTATAACACAATTTTTAATAATAATAATACGTTTAATAATATTACGCCACTTTCGTAGCCTAATATATATCTAATCGTATTATTTATAATACGACTCGTGATTATTATTATTATTAATATACGCGTTTATATAGTTATATATACGTTATTCACGTATATACTTTCGTATAAACGTTCATATTATTAATAATTATTATTACGAGTTTTATTATTCTCGTTTCACTTTTACTATTTATTGAGTTACACGAAATGGTCATATGTCCGAGTCATGACTCTCGGCTCATTGTCCAAGTCCAATAATAAACCAAAGTCATAAATAATAATTCTCCGTCCAATCACAATCTCAACCACGGGCTACAACAATAAGGTCCGACTACGGTACCCGACTAACCTATCTCCGTCATCTAACGACCGTCTCATAACCGGTCCTCATATCACATAACAATCGTCAACAACTCCTCAATATTAAACCATAACCAAATCCCATTCGACCCAAAGTGTTCGGCCGAGAAATAATTACCACAACAATATAACAATAACAATAATAATATAACACTTAGTTCACATTTACCACAAAGTAACATTTAACCAAATTAGTGTTCGGGTCGGTTTACCAAGCCGAACCCGAGGCAACACTTCACCACAACTAGTGTGGTTCCCACCCGAGACCTCCATGGTCTCGGCTAGCTCTAATGAGCCAAACAAAACCACACGACCTACTAGGGTCGTCGGCCAAGAACCATTCGACAACCATGGTCAATCGGCAAACCACAAAGTATCCAAATAATCCACTTGACCTCAAAAGGTCATCGGCAACAAAATAAAAATGCGGCTAAGAGCCGCGACCCACCGGGGTCAAACTAAGGCAACAACGAGCCCAAGGTTCGAGATACAACCAAACGAGGACCCCATACGGATCTCAACCTAGTTATACGAGCGACCAAGATGACCCCGAGACCTCAAGGGTCTCGGTTAGGCTCGGATCAATAATCAAGACATCGACAAAAACCATGAAACACACGAATCCATCCACCAATCGTACCCAAATCGACCCAAAGAACAAGTACTCGAGCATCATAGCTCGGATTTACACCAAACCCGGATACCAAACTTAATAGAAAACGTTTTTCATCCAAGATCCATAAGCTTATCACGTTTTTAATTAAAAACCCATTCGGATCTCACAAAATCGTGACCAAGGGTCGCGATTTTTATTAACAATACGAGTGGAAACTCGCTCACCTTCGAACTAGAACTCAAAACCGTGATTACCCTTCAAGAAACAACGAAAAGTGGTGAATAAGATGGTGATTCGAAGTGAAATAACGGGTTTATAGGCGCGTGTTATAGTGGATCTAAGAGTAGAGATGATGGAGGTTCGATTTATGGTGGTGTTTTAGAGTGGTGGCCGGCGGTGGCGCTGGTGTGGCCGGAATAATTAAGGGGCGGCTAGGGTTAGAGTAGTAGGGGAAGAAGAGAAGTGAGAGAGAGAGAGATGGATTTGTGTTGTGTTGGTGTGTGTGGTTACAACCGGCCAAACGCCCCCTTTTGTTAACTTTTTTTTTTTTTTTTTTTTTTTTTTTTTTTTTTTAAATGTACTAATAATAATAATAATAATAGGGGTAATAATAATAATAATAATAATAGTAATAATAAAGATATTATTACCGTTGAGCGGGTAAGGTGGGTAAATGTAAAACACGTGGCCCGAACCCGAACTCATTTTAAAATTTCCATATTACACGAGAACCTCTCGTAATTAACTAAAATATATAACGGACTCGTTAAGACGAATCATAAAACTATGTTAGGTAATCCTAGTGCCAAAGTCGACGTAGTACCAAGTGAGAATTCAAATATACATCACCGATCACATAATCAAAAATGAATTATGAACATAATTCACGAATACCATAACGTCATTAAATAAAATTTCCATAAAATAGGTCTTACAAGTTCGTTGTGAAATGAAAATTTCAAATAAAAATTTTAAACGAACTTATATCGAAATGCGGATTTTTAAAATGGCTCCCTAAACTGCCGGTTGTCACATCCTCCCCGTCTCAGAAGGAAACCCGTCCCGGGTTTCACTCGGAAAAATGTCCATCTACGAAGTGAAAAGCTTCGGATATCTCTTCCTGAACTCGTCCTCACGTTCCCACGTAAATTCTGGTCCATGTCGGGAATTCCAATGAACCTTGACGAGCGGAATGCGACTCCTCTTGAGTCGTTTAACTTCACGATCTAAAATCTCGATCGGCTCCTCCACGAAATTCAGTTTCTCATCAACACGAATGTCCCTCATTGGAATGACGGGCATTTCATCAGAAAGACATTTCTTCAAGTTACTCACGTGAAACACGTCGTGAACTTTGCTCAGTTCAGACGGTAATTCCAACCTATAAGCTACGGGCCCAATTCTTTCTAAGATCAAGAATGGTCCAATGTAGCGCGGGTTGAGTTTACCACGTTTCCCGAAACGTATTACACCTTTCCAAGGCGAGACTTTCAGCATCACTTTGTCTCCAACCTGGAATTCTAAAGGTTTACGTCTCTGATCGGCGTAGCTCTTCTGCCTATCTCTGGTGGCTTGCAACCGATCACGAATCTGAGTTACTTTCTCGGTAGTTTCCAAAATAAGCTCAGGGCCTGTAAGTTGACTATCTCCAACTTCCGCCCAACCAATAGGCGAACGACACTTTCTGCCATACAAAGCTTCGAATGGTGCAGCCTTAAGACTTGTGTGGTAGCTGTTATTATAGGAGAATTCCGCAAGGGGTAAATACTTCTCCCAGCCTTTACCAAAGTCTATGATGCATGCACGAAGCATATCCTCTAACGTCTGAATGGTCCTCTCACTTTGACCGTCGGTTTGGGGATGATATGCAGTACTCATATCAAGTCTCGTCCCCAAAGCCGTTTGAAGTGATCGCCACAAAGCTGACGTGAAACGACTATCACGATCCGAAATAATAGATATCGGAACTCCATGACGCGAAATAATTTCCTTCACATATAACCTTGCAAGCATATCCACACTATCATCTTCACTAATAGCTAAGAAATGAGCAGACTTTGTCAGACGGTCCACAATTACCCAGATAGCGTCACAACCGCTAGCTGTCCTCGGTAATTTGGTAATGAAGTCCATAGTAATCCGCTCCCATTTCCAGACTGGAAGTTCTGGTTGCGTTAGCAGTCCTGACGGTCTCTGGTGTTCAGCCTTAACCTTGGCGCATGTCAAGCACTTACTAACATACGATGCTATATTTGCCTTCATATTTGGCCACCAATAGAACTTCTTAAGATCTTGGTACATTTTATCGGAACCAGGGTGAATGGAGTACTTTGACTTATGCGACTCATGCATAATCAATTCTCGAATTTCTCCATATAACGGTACCCAAATCCGATCTCCAAAACATAATAATCCATCCGAACGCTTAACAAATCCTTTCTCATTATCAGCCATCCCAAATATGTTCTCGGCAGATCTATTTTCTGCTTTCAATGCTTCCGTTTGAGCTTCGAGTATTTGAGATGGTAATGGCGATACGATAGTCATTCCCAATGACTTAACTCTTAATGGTGGTATTCTTTCCTTTCGACTAAGAGCATCAGCATCAACGTTTGCTTTACCAGGATGGTAGCGAATTTCACAATCATAATCGCTTAGCAACTCGATCCAACGTCGTTGTCTCATGTTGAGCTCTTTTTGATTCAAGATGTGTTGTAGACTTTTATGGTCAGTAAATACAACACACTTGGTTCCGTACAAGTAATGTCTCCATATTCTTAAAGCAAAAACCACAGCACCGAGCTCCAGATCATGGGTAGTGTAGTTTTTCTCATGCTTTTTGAGCTGTCGGGAAGCATAAGCTATCACCTTCTCTCGTTGCATTAACACGGCTCCTAAGCCTTTATGTGAAGCGTCACAATAGACGACGAAGTCCTCGTTACCTTCTGGTAACGCTAAGATAGGAGCACTACACAACATTTTCTTAAGCAATTGAAACGCTTCCTCTTCTTTATCTCCCCATTCATACGTAACACTCTTTTGAGTCAATTTGGTCAATGGTTTAGCTATCTTCGAAAATCCCTCGATGAATCTTCGGTAATAGCCAGCTAAACCCAAAAATTGATGAACTTCGGTTGGGGTTGTAGGTGCAGCCCAATCTTTTATTGCTTCAATTTTTGCAGGATCCTCGTGGACTCCTTGTCTATCAATCACGTGACCCAAAAATTGTACAGTCGGAATCCAAAATTCACATTTCGAAAACTTGGCATAAAGTTTCTCCTTCCTGAGCAATTCCAAAATGAGTCTTAAATGCTCCTCATGTTCTTTCTCACTCTTTGAATAAATCAGAATGTCATCGATGAATACAATCACGAACTTATCCAAGTATGGCTTACACACACGATTCATGAGATCCATGAATATTGCTGGTGCGTTAGTCAACCCAAACGGCATCACCTGAAACTCGTAATGCCCGTAACGGGTTCTGAAAGCCGTTTTCGGAATATCTTCCTCGCGAACTCGAAGTTGATGATATCCCGATCTCAAATCGATCTTCGAATACACACTTGATCCTTGAAGTTGATCGAACAAATCATCGATCCTAGGTAACGGGTATCGATTCTTCACCGTTAACTTATTCAACTCTCTATAGTCAATACACATACGAAACGATCCATCCTTCTTCTTCACAAATAAGACTGGGGCTCCCCAAGGTGAAGAACTTGGTCTTATGAATCCCTTTTCGGCTAACTCCGCCAATTGTTTCGACAATTCTTCCAGTTCGGTAGGTGCAAGACGATAAGGTGCTCGTGCTACAGGTGCAGCACCAGGTATCAACTCAATCTGAAACTCCACTTGTCTACTTGGTGGGATTCCCGGCAAATCATCGGGGAACACATCAGGAAAATCACGAACTATAGGCACATCTCCAATGCACCTTTCCTTTTTCTTCGTCTCTCCCTTCTCAGAAATTTGAGCTAAGAAAAGATAACATCCCTTCTCCATTAGCTTCGGTAACTTAGTGCAAGAAATCACCGCTAATCGGGATGGGCTCCTAGAATCCTTTCGGTCTCCTAATATATTTAGGACCTCCTTTCCGTATGGTACGCGCACGATCTTCTCGTCGCAAAGTATGTGAGCACGATACTTCGACAACCAATCCATACCAATGATTACATCAAAACTTCCTAACGTGACGGGTAGAAGATCTATGTTGAAAGGGTGATTCAAGAAATTTAACGTACAATCGCGAATGATGGTATTAATCCTTTCTAGGTTTCCATTAGCTAACTCAATATCATATCCAATTCCTAAGGCCATCGGGGGTTTCTCTAGTAAGGGTGCAAATGTAGTGGACACAAAACTCCTATCGGCACCAGTATCAAACAGTATGGAAGCATAACGATTATTGAGAAGGAACGTACCAGTAACGACGTTCGGATCTTCTCCTCTCTCGTTCCCGAGTGCATACACTCTTCCTTGAGCAGCTCCAGCTTCCACACGTTGGTCCCCATTATCTTGTCGTCCACGATTTCCTCCAGCTCCACGGTTTCCATAATTGTACCCATTACCACCCGAGCCTTGATTCCCACGGTTCCGCGATTCTCTACACTCATTCCTATAGTGTCCCTTCTTTCCACACCCATAACAGGTAACATCTGCCTTGTTTCTCATCTCAGGAGCAGCTTGAACCATTGCAAGAGGTCGAGCTCTACAGTCCCTAGCTGTATGTCCTTTCTTTGAGCAATTCTGGCATTTCACACTACACCATCCAGTGTGATGCTGATGGCAACGATCACACTTGGGTGCATCACCGTTCTGATTCTTCTTGTCTCCATTCCCAATAGCATAAGCCTTAGCTTGTCTCTTGCTTCTGTGATCATTACTCTTAGAGTGACGGTCTCTCTTTCTCTTTCCATTCTTCTCCTTATCAGCTTCTTCTAATTCCAACGAATCCATAAGTTGTTGAGCAATTGTGATTGCCTCATGGATGTTTGCAGGCCTAGCAGAAATTACATCATTCCTCGGAGCTACAGGCAAACCATCAGTATACCTCTCGATCTTTTGAGTTTCAGTTTTCACCATATCTGGGCACAACAAGGCTAACTCCTGGTAACGACGATTGTAAGTCGCCATATCATTACCTTTCACCTTGTGGTTCCAAAACTCAATCTCTAGCTTCTTGACCTCATTCCTTGGGCAATAAGTCTGAATCAACAAGGACTTAAATTGCTCCCAAGTCATAGCATATGCTACATCACTCCCAACTGCATTTCGGTAGTTGTTCCACCAAGTCAAAGCTTCATCCTTGAAAGTAAAAGAAGCAAACTTTACCTTCGCATTCTCCGCACAACCACTGACATTAAACACTGACTCAGTCTTCTCAATCCATCTAACTAAGTAAACCACTCCTTCATTTCCACCAAACTCAATGGGTCCACAAATCTTGAATTCCTTGTATTGACATCCATTAGCACGAACAGGTGGAAAAGTTCCAGCAGAATTGTTGGAATGATTTGACTCAGCGAGTAGTTCAGCAACTCTTTGCTCCACGAGTTGGTTGATCATTGCTTGATCCACAGTAGGTGCATTAAGTGGAACATGACCATTGTCTCCCTGAACATCAACATTTTGATTCCTGTTGTTACGGTTAGTGGCGTCCAGGTTGTCAGGAGTAGGGGTTTCAACATTTCGAGTAGGTCGACGACCTCGACGAGCAGGAGTAGGAGTAGTCACAGCAGGACCAGTCCTGGTAGACCTAACAGGGTTTCGACGGGGTGCCATTGATCTGTAACATCCCACAAGTTCATGAATTTCCATTAGAACTTATCGACATGCTCAACAAACATCTCAACGAAATCCAGTCATAGAAAGAATGGCAACGACACGCTATGTGATAATAAGCGAATAAGGACTCCATTTCCATAACACCCAAAATCACATAATACCATATACTAATAATCATCAACCATACAATAGCGATCTAACATCGTTCCAACTAACGGATAACACAAAACATACTAATCGTTCCAAAAGAGACGAATACCGAACAAAATACATCAAAATATGATAACTAGCTTTTCTAACCGAACACTCCTCGGCTAAGAAAGCAACAAGATAATATAACTCAAGCAACTAGCCACGGGGCTGACGGAGAATCCTCAAATCCTGCCTCAAGCCATCAAGATCCCTCCATAACGATCCTAACTCCACGCTATGGGTGTCTCGGTCTCTCTTGAGGTCAGCCACCTCCTTCTCTAGCTCGGCATTCATTTGCCAAAGCTTGCGGTCGGCCTCACGAGCAGTAACGAATCCTCGCTGCAAACTATCGATATGCTCATGAACATCCATCATAACTCTCCTCAGCTCAGTAGCCCTGCCCACAGCGACAGTCAAATCAACTCTCAAATCTGCTAAAAACTCTCCAATAACTCTCTCAAGTCGATCAGATACGCGTGCAACTCTGTCACTATGCTCAGTAATCCGAGCCCACAACCTGCCAACCTCACCCAACTCTGCATGCTCAGCAGAAACCTCCGAAGATGCATCCGACTCAACGGGACTACCAGGTGGCAACTCAAACAAGAACGGATGATCAGGTGAATTGGGCTCAATCGGGTGTACAGGTGAATCAGGCTCCTCAGCCTGAGCTGGTGGTGCTAACTCATCATCATCATCATCAGGCATCTCATCCTCCTCCTCAGGGTCATCATCATCACCATGCTCAGCCTCCTGAGGGTCATCCTCCCGCTCAGGGTCATCAGCCTCATCCTCACCCTCGTACTCCTCCTCCTCATCGGAAGAGTACCTCATCACTCGTCGTCTCCTACTAGGTGAACCATGTGGAGATGTAGTAGGTGATCTAGGACGACGACGCAATGATGTGGGTGGCGCCTCAGACAGAAGAGAATGAGCATCAATCTGTAAAGGTGATGGAGTAGGGCGTACCGACATGCGTGCTGTAGCTCGGTGGGCAAAGCGTGGTGCCACACGAGCCAAAGCCTGATGAAGAGTAAGCTGCCTCGATGTACCAGGGAGCCCTAGAGAAGATGAGGGTCCCTGCGTAGATGCAGCAGGTAGTGCTGAAGTAGAAGCTGCCTGTGACACAATAGCTGAAGACATGGCCATCTGGTAAGGGTCATCAGATGCCATAGTGAACTGTACAGGTAAAACCGGTGCAGTAAGGATGTCCTCGACGACATCAGGCATATGGGAGGCCATAGTCTGTGACAACGGCGTAGGGTAGGTGTAAGTGTTTCAAAACAACTTAAATCACAACTCATAAAATCGTACCAAATATTCACATCAAATAATACCATATAATCTTAATAAAAGAATTTCAAACACCGCATTTCTGAAAATGTTTATAAAACATATAGACCATATAAATCCTCGAGAACGCCATCTTATTACTAAGATCCATAAACCTCAAATCATCTCAAATATCTCATAATACCTCAAATAATAGAAGATGCTTCGGCTTGGCGGGCTGGCGGGCGGTAGTCAAGGATCATTTCTTATAAAAATACGGTTATAGTTTAGGCGTTTATTTACCTAGTTCTCTATAACCTTGGCTCTGATACCAATCTGTAACACCCCCAAAATTTGATACAGCGGAAGACTCAACAAGCTTTCGGGGTGCTACGGGGATTGGTATCCAACACAAGACAATATAGAACGAGATAAAGTAAACATAATAAAAACACAACCAAAACGGGGTTTTAAAGTTTACATTTATCCCAACATCATTCAGAGTCAGGCCCAAAATAAATAACAATAGGTCCAAATTTAATTATCAGAGTTTAGAAAATATAGATCCATAACCATGTGCTACAGCCGAGCCTTCCAATCCAAGCATGCACCTCAACACTTAATTACCTGAGAAAACGTGCTAAAAGTCAGCTTTCGCTGGTGAGATCATAGGTTTAAATTCAACTAATAATATAGTGGACATATACGCAAAACGCTTGCTAGCTAGACTAAGGATTCGCTAAAAGCCTGCGGATACCCTCCGCTCTCAACATAACACACGGAAACCCTTCCGTAATAACCAAAACACACGGATACCCTTCCGTAACAACATAGGTATTCGGGTAACCCCCGCAATACCAATAAATACTCGGATAACCTCCGAAGTATTAATAACCTATAGGTGCACACTACAGTATCTAGATAAGTCAACCTTGAATAGTACACACGAACCGCGTGACTAAAGCTGACAATAACAAATAACCAAATAAGCCAACCTTGAATAGTACACACAAAAAGGTGTGACTAAAGCTGACAATAGATCCTAGTCCATACGCATAGCAAGTTTGGAAAGCATATAAAAGCGATAATAGTCCACGTAAAAGGATTTGCACGTTTCTCACCCCAATCGTTGAAAACATAGTTCAAGAGTAAAAAGTGGGGCTATGACTCACCTCAAGTCCAGAAATATAGCAAGACGAGGTAGGTAGCAATAAGATGTATGATAACTCACGAAACAGCAACTACGGACTTGGCACGACCTAACAATATTAACTCTTTCAAAAATCATTTCCTCAAATATATAATATTCCCAAACCCGGACGAGAATCCGTTTTATTTCCGAAATCCATTTCGTATTAGTTTGGTGTATTTGCGTTTGGTATCCATACGGGTGGTGGGTCGACTCAAAACAAACCAACAAGATCACACGTAGAAGATATAATAAACTATAGATCTAATATTAGCCCAATATATCATTTAAATAAATCGTCAAAGTTTACCAAATCCGTCGATTTGATAATCCTCATATTTATTTACGTAATATACCGTTCCAAGATTACACCCAATCTAAAGCACATATAAAGCACATAGCACGTAATTACTATATAGTATATATCACAGTTTAATAAATTCCTCGTATATATCGTCAAATTGGCCAGATTTCCCGATATATACACTCGCAATCTATTACCCCTTTACATATACTACAACCTATGGGCGTCGTAGGATACGATGCCCACTAATATATTCGTTTCATATAACCAAACAACCCGGCTCAACCTTACGGTTGAGTGGTTATTTACTTATAGAAAACGTCTATATTAGTCGTCATATATCCGAGACAACACGAATGTCGCAAATAATAACTTACCTGGACCCGAGTAACAACAATTTCGCCTAACTCAATAAGTTTATTCGTTATATATCCGAAATGACTTTTTATTAAACGTTTCACAATTGTCGGGAGTTTCCCGTTTATAACACAATTTTTAATAATAATAATACGTTTAATAATATTACGCCACTTTCGTAGCCTAATATATATCTAATCGTATTATTTATAATACGACTCGTGATTATTATTATTATTAATATACGCGTTTATATAGTTATATATACGTTATTCACGTATATACTTTCGTATAAACGTTCATATTATTAATAATTATTATTACGAGTTTTATTATTCTCGTTTCACTTTTACTATTTATTGAGTTACACGAAATGGTCATATGTCCGAGTCATGACTCTCGGCTCATTGTCCAAGTCCAATAATAAACCAAAGTCATAAATAATAATTCTCCGTCCAATCACAATCTCAACCACGGGCTACAACAATAAGGTCCGACTACGGTACCCGACTAACCTATCTCCGTCATCTAACGACCGTCTCATAACCGGTCCTCATATCACATACCAATCGTCAACAACTCCTCAATATTAAACCATAACCAAATCCCATTCGACCCAAAGTGTTCGGCCGAGAAATAATTACCACAACAATATAACAATAACAATAATAATATAACACTTAGTTCACATTTACCACAAAGTAACATTTAACCAAATTAGTGTTCGGGTCGGTTTACCAAGCCGAACCCGAGGCAACACTTCACCACAACTAGTGTGGTTCCCACCCGAGACCTCCATGGTCTCGGCTAGCTCTAATGAGCCAAACAAAACCACACGACCTACTAGGGTCGTCGGCCAAGAACCATTCGACAACCATGGTCAATCGGCAAACCACAAAGTATCCAAATAATCCACTCGACCTCAAAAGGTCATCGGCAACAATATAAAAATGCGGCTAAGAGCCGCGACCCACCGGGGTCAAACTAAGGCAACAACGAGCCCAAGGTTCGAGATACAACCAAACGAGGACCCCATACGGGTCTCAACCTAGTTATACGAGCGACCAAGATGACCCCGAGACCTCAAGGGTCTCGGTTAGGCTCGGATCAATAATCAAGCCATCGACAAAAACCATGAAACACACGAATCCATCCACCAATCGTACCCAAATCGACCCAAAGAACAAGTACTCAAGCATCATAGCTCGGATTTACACCAAACCCGGATACCAAACTTAATAGAAAACGTTTTTCATCCAAGATCCATAAGCTTATCACGTTTTTAATTAAAAACCCATTCGGATCTCACAAAATCGTGACCAAGGGTCGCGATTTTTATTAACAATACGAGTGGAAACTCGCTCACCTTCGAACTAGAACTCAAAACCGTGATTACCCTTCAAGAAACAACGAAAAGTGGTGAATAAGATGGTGATTCGAAGTGAAATAACGGGTTTATAGGCGCGTGTTATAGTGGATCTAAGAGTAGAGATGATGGAGGTTCGATTTATGGTGGTGTTTTAGAGTGGTGGCCGGCGGTGGCGCTGGTGTGGCCGGAATAATTAAGGGGCGGCTAGGGTTAGAGTAGTAGGGGAAGAAGAGAAGTGAGAGAGAGAGAGATGGATTTGTGTTGTGTTGGTGTGTGTGGTTACAACCGGCCAAACGCCCCCTTTTGTTAACTTCTTTTTTTTTTTTTTTTTTTTTTTTTTTTTTAAATGTACTAATAATAATAATAATAATAATAATAGGGGTAATAATAATAATAATAATAATAATAATAATAATAGTAATAATAAAGATATTATTACCGTTGAGCGGGTAAGGTGGGTAAATGTAAAACACGTGGCCCGAACCCGAACTCATTTTAAAATTTCCATATTACACGAGAACCTCTCGTAATTAACTAAAATATATAACGGACTCGTTAAGACGAATCATAAAACTATGTTTGGTAATCCTAGTGCCAAAGTCGACGTAGTACCAAGTGAGAATTCAAATATACATCACCGATCACATAATCAAAAATGAATTATGAACATAATTCACGAATACCATAACGTCATTAAATAAAATTTCCATAAAATAGGTCTTACAAGTTCGTTGTGAAATGAAAATTTCAAATAAAAATTTTAAACGAACTTATATCGAAATGCGGATTTTTAAAATGGCTCCCTAAACTGCCGGTTGTCACAATTTACAACATACTCAAATATAATGAACTTTAATATGGGCCGGTTAGCCGGATGGGATAATGGTTAAAAAGGGTAACTTTCTATTGTCGGGCCAGCCTGGTTAGTATATGCCAGTCAACCATTTCGTTACATTATATAACAAATTGTATGATTGTGTGAAAGTAACTTTTTACTTCAAGTAAAAAACGTTTGACCCATTCACCTATTTGGGTGATGTATTTTTACGGTTATTTTGATGATTATATCATACTTTCAAAGCATAACAAATATACTTGAAATAATATTATTGACATTTATATATTATAAATAAGTAAGGTTGCAACCTCCTATTGTTTAGCAGCTTCACACTTACAAAAGCCACTATTGAGTAATCACTTTGGTGGTGTTTGATACTGCGTATATAAACAGCGTATACTTAGAAGATCAAATGCTTATTCGTTGTATTAAAACTCGGTACATCGATAAGCAGTCTCAAACAATATAGTTATCATTTGTACTCTTGGTATGAACAGCAGTCTCAAACAATATAGTTATCATTTGTACTCTTGGTATGAACCCGTTATAATTGACCTTGACATGATTTTGGATAATGCTACAACAAACAAACTAAAGCAAATAAGTATCATATTAAAAAAATTAAATTATTAACCAAAAAAATTATTCAAAACATTAAGCAAAATCCCCGTGCGTGCATGGACATTATAACTAGTGTATAAAAACGGATGAAAACATATAACGGATAAAAACGTAAGAAAAATGAACGAAAACGTATAAAAACGGACGAAAACGAATAAAAATGTATGAAAACGTAATTAAAAAAATTAATGCCTAAATTTGTGATACCCCACAAACCACATGGACCTTACTTTTAAGGGTATTTATGTCATTTCTATTAGTTTGACGGTCAAACTGACATAAATATTGGTCAAGAGACCAAACCCGATATGGTTCAGAACCACGGGGAGAGGATCCGGGAAAAAAAGAATAGGGACTATATTCGTTAAACCCGACAAACCGCATAGACCCTTTATGCAATTAACTCAAAAGAAAAAGAAAAAGATAACGAAATAAAAAGTGTTGTAGCAAAGAAAAGAAATACTTGTAAAAAATAAAAATCCGGTTGGTTTGTATGTGTTGGTCGATCTGATTGTAAAAATTTGATCAACCAACAACCTCATAATAATTTCACACGCCATCTAATTCCTTTCTTCTTTCCTTAGTTTAAGATCTGATTGAAATTGATGTGATTGATTGAATTAAAAAAAAATGGATGGAGAAATTTGAGGAGTATTTCAGGAGAGCAGATTTGGATAATGACGGAAGAATTAGCGGAGCTGAAGCCGTTGCCTTTTTTTCAATTTACCCAAACCCACTCTCGCTCGGTCATTTACTCACTCACTCTTTTCATTTTGTTAATTACTAGTAATTTGATTGTTGACTGCTTTAGGTTTTCATTTATTTGTGTCTGACCAAGTCCGAGATAATTCGACACTTTGATTTGGATCCATTGTGAATGAAGAAGGTTTTTTTTTTTTTTTTTTTTTTTTTTTTTTTTTTTTTTTTTTTTTTTTTTTGAGGAAGTATAAAGAGTTGAGAATTAGTAGTGGATGTGTGAAAAAAAAAATTATGTGTTTAGTTGGTATTTATAGTGGTGGGTAAATGATTTTGATTTTTTTTTTAATAAAAAATGAAATATAGCAGTTGTTAATAAAGTACAGGGGCTGGAATTGATTTTTTTTAATCTAACGGTTATATTTATATCCATTGAGGGGGTAAAAGTTTTTTTTTATTTTATTTTATTTTATTTTTTTTTATTTTTTTTTTAACACTTTCACGCCTTAACTCGGCGTTATTTCCTTCACTCTGCACGTTAACGCCTAATTAACGCAAGTTCATGCATTGGTTCACTCGGGTTTAACGCTCGTTAACCCAACTTTAACGCCTTGTGTGCGTTACTGCTGTACATGCTCTTAGTGATATGGTGGGATAACGGAAAAGACAGGTATACCCTCACGTGAAGGCCACTACTGAGAAAAATTAAAAGGGTGTTAGTAGAAAGGACGAAAAATGTAGTAACAAAGTGTGAAAACAATGACAAAACTTGTAATTAATTATTGGGAGTGACTGGAAATGCAAATTTTGGAAACCACTATTTTAATACAGCAGTTAGAAGAAGAAAAAGAAAAAGAAAAATAAATAAAATTAAAAATCCGGTGTGGATCGATCGGATAGTTGTAAATGTAAAACTGAGCAACGGACTGAATAATCAACAACCTCAAATAATAATAATTTCACACGGGATCTAATTTCTTCCTTTCTTCTTTCCTTAGTTTAAGATCTTGATTGAAATTGATGTGATTGATTGAATTTAAAAATTAAAAAAAAAAAAAAAAAAAAAAAAAGATGGAGAAATTTCAGGAGTATCTGAGGTACTATTTCATTTTGTTAATTAATTCGATTGTTGACTGGTTTAGCATTTCATTTATTTATTTCATTTTCGTTCATAACTGAATTTTCATCTATTGTGATTATACTAGTAATTCGAAATCATAGATTTTGTTAGTTCGATACGCCACTTGTGCTTCGTTGTTACCTTTATCCAGTAAACAATTGCTTATGATCACAGTAATATCCCTGAATTTTGTTAGGCTACTAGTATAGATACAATTAATTATCAAGTTTACCCATAGGTAAAGGGGACTTTTCTTGTCTGATTTTACAACCAAAACATGCTACTATCAAATACGGTTGAGGGATTTTTTATGCGTTTGTAGGATTGAATATGTGGTGTTAAGAAAGAAAGTGAGTTTATATAGTAAGCCGTGTGAGTTGTAACTACTTTTGGGCTATCAAATACGGAGTCAAACTTGACTTACTCTTTATAAGTCCTCAGTTTTCTACTATGGCCAACTACTTTACTTGACACTTGTGTTATACTTAGACCGTGTGGTTTTACTTTTGATTATCAAGTTTTACTTTTTATAACAATTATTTAAATCACTTTAGTATTTTTCTTAATTTAAATTAGTTTAAATTAATTATTAAATAGTTTTTAATTAATAATAAATAATAAAATAATCAAAAAATTAATTTTCTTTTTTATAAAATTTTCTTTTAATATTAAGTTTGCAAAAAAGTTATTTTCACCCCTTTAAGTTTATTTTTTGCTTAATTCCCACTTTTTCTGTACGCAGTTATGTTTTGTTTTAAATTTGCTTTACGTTTTAGATTTAATTATGTATCTGGTTTCCTGCGTTTGTTAATATTGTTAATTTAGCTTAATCTTGTTCATATCTGATTAGTATAATAAATCCAAATCATTATCTGGTTACTTTCCCAATCACTGAATCCCTTGAACGTTTTCGTAAATACAATTTCAGCCTCGTTGGGACATAATGACCTGTGAACACACTGTGCTTTCAATGGATCATAAATTGATCACTCCTCTCCGTCCCTTGGTTGACTTAGGTTGACTGTTTGGGATGAGTCATTGACTTTGCTCTTTGACTTTATTCTTTAACTTTATTTGACTTTTCCAATTGTACCCATAACAATGCTTCCCTTCTTCAAATATTACGTTTTTTTGCATTGCTGGTGTCCCTGCTTCTTGGACCGCCGTTGCCACTGTGCTATGCAGCGCCTGTTGCCACAGTTTTAATGATGAGTTGTTTAGTGACATCATCCATACAAGTAGCGACCATTTTTATGTACACATATTATCAAAACTAATCAGAATTAGTCGTACAAGATCAAACATAGGTAAAAAATAATGTAAGATTAAATGTTTGTGAGTCTGGGAAATGGATGAACACAACCTAATTAATGAAGTTTTGTGATTGGGATATTGGAATTTTCTATTGTACGATTGTAACAGAACAAGATGCTGTAACAGAATTTGGAGTTGTTCTTGGTGGCCAAGACCATGCTCTGAATCCAATTGTAATGTTCTTCTTGAATTTATTCAAATTGAGAGAAAAACTAGAACTAGACTAAAAAAAAATAAAAATCCGGTTTGGTTTGGATTGGATCGATCTAATAGTGAGCAACGGACTGAATAATCAACAACCTCATAGTAATGATTTCACACGGGATCTAATTTCTTCCTTCCTTCCTTGCTTGCTTAGTTTAAGATCTGATTGATTGAATTTGAAAGAAAAGATGGACACGAGTATTTCAATTGCTTTGATTTGGATAAAGACGGAAAAATAAAAATCAGGCACCTTATGGTTGAGTATTTATTTATATAAAATATAATTTTGGATCACACTGAATTTACATCTGTTGTTAGGATACTACTACTACTACTAATTAGTTGGATTGAGCTCCTTTTATGTTCCAAAACTCCTCTTGTCAAATCACGCTTACTTTTATCTGGTACAATTGTTTATGATCCATTTACTTACACCCACCCTGACTTTTGTTAACTAAAATTATTACTCAATATACCCATAGCTCCAAAATTACTCATTTTGTCTAGGCTGGAATCTGTGGTGGACGATTAAAAAAAGTTGTAAGTTGTAACTACTTTTGAGCATCAAATACTGAGTAAAACTTTAGTTACCCTTTAAAGTCCTCAGTTTTCTACTATGGCCAACTTTTCCAACTTTGGTCGACACTTGTGTCATTTGGGGGGCCGTTTCTGACTCTGTGGTTTTACTTGTCATATTCCAGTGTCTAAGCTTAAAGAGTTGGACTTCTACTTCTATCCCGAATTTTCAACCATGACCTCTTTGTTTTAGAAGCCTATTAATAATGTCTGATATTGAGTTTAACTCAATTGAATGTTACTTGGGGGGCCAACTTGTTGCTTTGGCTGTAAGGGTTACTTACACGCATTTGCCTCTTATAGTTCCGTGTATTGAGTTATTTCAATATTTTGGATGTTTTGATTTCTGCCCATGGTCAGGTTAATACTTATAGTAACCCCAGAAAAAAAAAGTGAGTTTCATCATTTTCACGTTGGTCAAGGTTTCCAATTTTAAATGAAATGAAATGATGAATACTCACTGTGTCCCATGAAATGAAAATTTTGACTACAGACTCTGTATGCAGTTACATGTTGTTCTAGAAATGTTTGTAGATGATATCTTATATCAATGAATTGCAACAATCACAATCAACTAGTTACCTTTATCCCAAACCATTTTTATAACAATTTGTGAAATGTTGCAATGTTCGTTAAATAACATCAAGTGGAAACTGTGCAATTCTGCTAAGAAGTTATAAATGAGCCTGTTTTATAGAAGATGGCGATATGACAGTGAAAGTCAAGATTAATCTTGGTCTTTTATACATACAAAAGGAGTATTGGTTGATTGCTAATGGACCGGCAAATGTAAATGTAATATTGCTCTTGGCACGTGCTGGATGAGGCTAGTAATAGTTTTGATATAACTGTTGAACTTGATTCCTGTATGAAAACGAGGAGGCATGATGGGGAGCCTGTACTGGTCCAATGTTTTTCCAAATTTTTAAGTGTAAAGGTCTTCCAACTTACAATTTGGTCCAAACCGTCTGATAGTTCCTTAGAGTAATCCTTCGATAACAAGTGATAATCTAAAGAGTATTGCACTGGTTAGTGCTCTCTAGTCTCTACCCATGAATAGTTGAGCCAGGTGCGATCTCACTTTCGAGGTTAAAAATCTATATTTAGGCTAGCGTTAGCTGCATATCTAAATGTTATTCACATTCTACTAATTTACATGCCATTGTGGATACTTATTTATTTATTTTTGCGTCATGTAAGAAGGGTTAACTGGCTTGGCCGCTCTCCTATAATATTATGAATAACAAATGTATTAAATATTATTACTAGTTTGATGAAATGATTTTGGGAGGTTGTAGATGTGAATATGCTTGAGCCACTTTTGACCTGTTTGACCCATTCGACTTGGAGATAAGGCAACCCTAGTCGACCTATGAGTCAAAACTGTTGCATCTAGACAGTATACAAAATAACGCCGCTTACTATGTATACAAAATTACTTTGTTAGACAGACGTGAATAGTCTCATTCTTCTTGGTATGTCTTTGATATCTGATCGAATCCTAAGAAGATTATAGGACTATACTTTGACAAAAATGAACAGTTTAACCATGCATGTGGGTCATGTTTCTTATGATGATATATTACTGTATTTAATTGCAGATATGGCAACAAGCTGATCAGAACTACCTCAGAGCGGGCCTCTTCCATCAGAGTGTTGGTGGTCCTAGTTTTCCGGCAGGTGGTGTTCTGGCCGGTGCTGGTCTATCAAACTCGAATGTCTCGGGTGAGTGGCTTGGGGGCAGAGGTGTTGGGGCTACTGTACCGAAACCCCAAGAGCCACTATCATCCTCATCTTTCACGGCTCCTAGACCATCTTTCACAGCATGCTTTCCGTGAGGGAGTTCTGTGTCGCTCTCTATCTGATGGAGCGATACAGAGAAGGCCAGAATCTTCCACCAACACTTCCTAGTAATGTCCTGCTTGATGAATCTCTGCTGTCTCTCACGGGCCCACCCAATCCTTCTTATAGACCTGCTGGTTGGGGAGCTAATCCTGGTATACCTCTATACATCATGTAGACTTATATTTATATTTATAGTTGCAAAATGGGGAGTCGGGTGGCTTGAGACGTGCCAAAACAGGCTGGGTTGAAACATGTTAATTTTAGTAAGGGTCCCTCTGATAGTTGAGAAAATAAAAATTGATGAAGACAACCTGTTCTGAATGTTATCAAACCTTTTGTCTTCAGGTTCTGCACCCCAGCAAGCATCCCATGCAATATAATCAGCCGAAAGGACCGATGCCCTCTATGGAAAGCTCTCATGCACATCAGCTCAGTAATGGTGATCAAAATACTTCTCGTTCAGTTGCTCTAGAGACAACCCAAGCAGAAAAAGTGGTAAAGTTTTATTTGTTTCTGATAGATTTGGAATTTAATTACGCATATACTGTCAATTTATCCATGCGACATTTTTCTGATAGATTGGTTTCCATTGGTGTTAAAAGGTTGAAGATAAGAAGGAAATTCTGGATTCTAGAGAAAAGATGGCCTTCTACAGGAATAAAATGCAAGATCTCGTGAGTAGCCATTCTTCTCAATATATGGATCAATGCCTGCTTATAAATTTACTGCAGTATACACTATATATGGGAAGACACGTGTTCTCACCTCCTTTCTTCACCAGGTTTTATACAAAAGCAGATGTGATATTGGCGATTTGAAATCATGTCTTCTTTCTATCTTTTGATTTGGGTTTTTTCGCGGGTGTTGTCCCTTTTCTTCTTACGTCAAAAAATGGGACCAGACTCACTATCACTTTACAATTATTCTCATTACTTAAAAGACGCAGTGAAACGGAAAATGCTGGGAATTATAGGTGGCACAGGGATGGGCTGGGTAAATTTATTAAGATTTATTACAATGTCTATTAATTTTGTTTGAACAAGTCAATTTAGTATGTTGTAAACACTTGTCGACTTTTAAACCATTTGGCCAGTTTCCACATAATTGCGTTGAATTGCTCCCTCTACTTTAAAATTGCTAAATGGCCTAAGAAATAGCATTGCGTTATTACTTTCTACTGGACTGTCAGCTTAGTGCACTTTAGATCTATTTTATGTTAATTGAATTAAATTTTCTGTTGACTTTTAGGAGAGGAAGATGGAGTTGAATCAGGCACTTGTGAAAATGGATCAGGGAGGCAGCGCTGATGGTATCCTTCAAGTAAGTTCATTTACTTCCATATGATCCCGGGTAACGGAATTTAGTAAGTTTTAAGGACAGCACTGACCCCCATCACTTTTTTCACCTTTTATTTTTAATCATATAAATATAAAATAATAAATCATTAAACATATATTCGGCTGACCCAGGTTCGTGCTGATTGTATCCAATCTGATCTCGAGGAACTACTGAAGGCTTTAACTGAACGTTGCAAAAAACTTGGAATTAATGTCAAGTCAACTGCGGTTATTGAGCTTCCCATCTTTCATCTCATGCTATCAGGAATACTCCATTAGCAATAATGTCACTGTATCTGTATAGTATTATAATAAAATGTTTGTCAAGGTTGGCAACCTGGAGTTCCAGAGATATCTGCCGTGTGGGATGAGGATTGGGATAAATTCGAAGATGAAGGTTTGACACTCTTTCTTTTATACTCGTAGTAACTATATATCAGAGAAGGAGCAATGTCAGCTCATTAGATATCAGCGTTGGTGGGTCAATCCCACCCGTGTTCCGCACAAAATATCCGTTTTGACCCGTGTTCTCACGTTATTCTCTTCAACCACATTTTCCCTTTGCACTAAACTAGTTTGCAATGACAGGTTTCTCATTTGATGCTACGGTGCCTGCAAATACCAAATCCACATCTCAGGCAGAAAACTCCTCTACTATGGATGATGTTTCCGAGGATTCATATTCAAATGCTGACAGGAAGTCAGAGAAGCCTTTCGAGACTGAATCAGCATACGCACATAGCGAAGATGAGTCGGCTAAAAGCCCAGCTGGTAGTCCCACAACACAAAAGATATTTGAAAGTCCAACCAAGGAGGATTCATTTAACCATTTCGGAAAGAGCTTTGATGCTGACACAGAAAGGTACCAATTGGATTCTGTTTATGGTCTGATCTTTCATTGTTTAAGTACAACAAAACGTGTACCTATACCTTGTTTTCTGGAAAGATCTAAATATGCACTAGTCTATTGCTCTTGTTTATTGAGTTCGATCTTCTTCTATTAGGGGTACTTTCGACAACAATGATGATGTAGATTCAGTGTGGGGATTCATTAGTGACACAGCTAAGGTGAGTTCATATCTTTTTTCTCAATTATATCATTGCATTCAATGGATATGTATAAGGTTATAGAAGGGTATTACAACGTCAGGTTGAAAAATGCTACATATGTGCTACTAAA
The DNA here is from genome assembly GCA_030686995.1 of Artemisia argyi. NCBI lineage: Eukaryota > Viridiplantae > Streptophyta > Magnoliopsida > Asterales > Asteraceae > Artemisia > Artemisia argyi. The sequence continues at coordinate 20,520,686 of CM060680.1, read as the reverse complement.
TGAAAAGATAAATAAATGCTTTAGAGTGAAAATTAATACTGAAACTGAACCAATCCATATCTGGTTTGTATCAATTGCAAACTGTTTTGGTATGCTTGTCATAATTAGAAAAACATAAACCTAGAACAAAGCTGTTTGAAAATACAAAAACAATTGGAAATGTATCTCTGTTATGAATGCAAAAAACTTCATTTTTACAGGATGCCGAACATGAGAAGCATGGAGAGAGTTATTTCTTTGACTCCAGTAGCTTCACTGCAAGTCCAAGGAAAAGTGATTCCCCGCAAGGCAGTAATAGTTTCTTCCAGAAAAAGAGTCCATTTGGGTTTGATGATTCGGTTCCTGGCTCACCAGCTTCTCAAGCTGGCACGTCACCACGGTACAGTGGGGGAGGAGCAGAGAATTCTTTCTTTGATAATTTCTCGAGATACGATTCTTTCAGTGCCACTGACCGAGGTTCTCCCAAACAAGAAACCTTCTCGAGATTTGATTCCATGAGCAGCTCCACGCATGATAATAACTTCTCAAGATTCGACTCAATGAGCAGCACGGCACAAGACCGTAGTTTCGCAAGGTTTGATTCAATGAGTAGCAATGCGGGTTTTGACCATGGTCATACATACTCATTTGATGACTCAGATCCATTTGGGTCAACCGGACCGTTTAAGGTGTCGTCAGAAAGTCAAACAGGGAAAAATGAAACTGATAAATGGGCATTTTAGTTTGGAGTTTGGCGGTATTATTATACTGTGGAGGGATTTTGTATTCATGAAGGATGGGTATTGGGTTTTTGATAGTTTGTGTTTATATCACTTGTTTGTCTTTGATTCCATTGCAACTCTGATCAGAAATTCTAATTTTGGATTGCAATTATTATAAATATATGGTTTTGATTGTTAGATGCTTATTGTACAAACAATGTATGCTAAAGTTTAAACATTAGGCGTGCTTATTGTACAAGCAATGTATGCTAAAGTTTAAACATTAGGCGTGGTCAAATTTGATACTCATTGTGTGCTTCTAGCTATGGATTGGCTTGGCTTAGAAAATTATCATGAGAAAGTGTTTTGTGCGTCGTTGCACTTGTTATGAACAGGGATGATGGTGTTTGATGCCAATGACATGTAATATAGGTTAATGCCTTTTTGTGATGAAAGTGGCATTGCAGTTCTCTATGGTTTTGGAGTGCAATTGGCATCGTCGAAGTTACATTTGGTAAATCAGTCCTCCAAAAAATTATTGCCATTCGTAAAGTTTTTGTCACTGGAAATGTATAACCGGTAAAGATTGTTCGCTAATATTTTTGATTACACGATAACCGTCACCGTGATGGTGGTACCTTTCTAGTTGTAATAATGAGATATTCATCAATCAATATGTATTGCATGAGTGCATGACTTGAAAAGGTATTTATATCATAGCTGAATATGCACTTACAGGGTTTAAAAGTAGGATTTAAAGTTGATTTAGGGTCAACCAACCTGTATTACTTAAATTGTGATTTGAGAGTAGAATTATTCAAATTTTTAGAAGCAAGAAGATCAATTGAACATAGTAGTTATATATAGGAACTGCTAACCGTTTTACAAATTATTCAAGTAAAAAAAGGATTGTCTAGGATAAAACTTACATGTAGCAAGATTTCTAAAGCGAGAATCATCTAGTCTTATCTCATAGGGGAAGAAATAGAGTTTACAAATCAATTAAAGAATCCACTCTGATTGTTAACCGAGAAAATAGTCTTATTTTCAAAAGACAAACTGCAGCAAGGTTATTATCTTACTCTACAAATCGCAACTTCAAAAGACCGCAATCTATTTTTAAATGATTTCTACTCATATACATTTCATCAAACGCCTACACAAAAGCTCTTTATCTAAGTAACAAACCTTACTATGAGAAGTGACATTAAAATAGATTGATTTTTGTTTGTAAGTGGTAACCAAAAAATCAATGACTCTGATTGATTGATTGGCTGATTGCAGGTAGAGATAGGTTATACTAGAAAAAGTAAATGAATTATACTCATATGCATTTCATCAAACATCTGGAGGGTATCTACTACAAAAAAGGTAAATCATTTTCATTATTTTTAATTTATTAACAAAAAACTAAATTTAACATTCACGATTAATAAATCAAACTTTTAATTGATGTTAAAATCAAAACTATTTGACATATAAACCGTTTTGTTACTAGACTACCAAGACCACAAGCTCTCTCTAAAAGGTCCTAGATCCAAACTAATGGCCCCACCATGTTGTGATAGAGTTGGGAGGTCTAGTAACATACTCCAGTTTGTGACGTCTTCTTGTTGCAGTAAATCTTCATCACAAATTAGTCTTACACCACACTCCTTCACCTCAACAACATCTTCTTCATTATTCTCTTCTAAGAAACTAAATTTAACATAATTCTTTGCTTCCTTCCATCCCTCCAATTCCCTCAATCCCCATCTATCATCCATCCTGTTCGTATAATGCAACCATATCATATATGAATCTTGGATTCCTCCTATCACCTCTTTCTCAAAATAATCCTCAATTGAATGTGGAATGTAACCGTATGTATTCAGAGAAGCTCCATCAAAGTTCTTTACAGAGTATGCTTTCAATTTGCAAGGCTTTTTGCACTTGAAAACAACACAAGTTCCATATCCCCTAAACTTATCATAACACCAATCTGATTGTAATTCAACCTTTACATGATTTTCCGTACTTCTATTTGTAAACCACTCTGGAATAGAGCTATTCCCATGATATCCTATATCTAAACGATAATAGCCACTGTCTTGCAAGAAGAATTCACATCTGTTAGTCTCAAAACCCAAATACCCAAGGAAAGCAGAAAGCTGCTGGTGAATAGAGCCTTGGGAAGTTATAGATGAGTCAACACACTGAGTCTTCGATGTAGACCCCTCGCTATCAATGCTAACATTCTTAAACAACTTTGGACAATTTCTGAAATAAGTGTACCTAAACAATAAAATTGATCCCAACACTTCTCTTAAGGAGGTGCAATCAGATGCATAAAGATGATCTAGTCTATGTGGAAGTTCGGGCAACACTTCCAGCTTCTTGCAACCATCAACATCAAGCCATCCAAGACTAGAAAGTTGACTCATACTTCCAGGCAAGCTAGTAAAATTGTTCCCTGACAAGTCTAGTTCCTTTAGACATGATAAGCCCCCAATGCTCTCAGGCACTTGTTCTAAATTGCAGTAGCTTAAATTCAGTTCCTTTAACATATGTAAACCTTCCAATGATGACCAAACTGATCTTTGGGGATGTGGTTGTTTACTTAGTAGTAAACCAAAAGGAGCCGTGAGGATTGAAGTCCACCATCTAGGTTGAATCCTCCCGAATGACAATGATTCAAAGTTTATTAGAGAGGATACAAAAGAAGGATGTCGGTCGACTTTTAGGCAACCCGCTAGATTTAACACAACAAGCCTCTTGAGCATTCCAATGGAGGGATGAAGGCTAACCAAATTCACACAACCTTCAAGACTTAGCTCTTCGAGATTTGTAATCTCCGAGAAGTCAGGGGTGGTTGTTAGGTTACAACAGTACCTTAACTTCATTACTTTCAACCTTCTAAAGCACTGACAAGGATAGGACAAAAAAGAAGATAAGTTATCAGATCATTAGATATCAAATAGGAAAACATGCGTGAACAAGGAAATACCTTAGGTGTTGTCCAAAAATTATTTATGTTGCTGTAAGACAGGTCAATGGCCACAATGTTTTCTGGATAGAAATCTAAAGGTAAGTACTTGAAAGGGTATCCATGCCAACAAAACAACCTTAGCTCATTGGACAAAAAATCCAAACTTCCTGTCAACTTCACTGCAAATGGCTGCCAAAGTTCTTTGAATTGCGGAAAATAAATTTTTAGGATCCACAAGTTTTTCATATGCGTAAAAGCTTTTCCATCTAAGGGAATATTTTGGCTATTATTCTTTAGCAAAAGGACAAGAACTTCAACTTCTTCTGTTACCTAAATACAAATAATAAATCATTAGACTGCAATTTCTTATATAGAAAAGATTAATACCTTGTTTTTATTCTTATTAGAGTGTAATACCTTGTTTTTATTCAACGCATCATAAAACTCTGATGAAATCCACAATCTGCTCCGATTCCCAGGCATACTGAATTCTTCACGTATAATTTCCCTTGCCATGCTTTGAATTAATTCATGCATCTGAAGAGACATATTCCATGCAGATACTGTTATCAGAGACTTATCAGCTAAAACTTCAATAATAGCAATTGCAGAACAATGACTGCTGTCTAGTACACTTGCAGCAAAATCTTTATTTTCCCCAATGAAGGCACATGCAATGTCAAGAAACATTCTTTTCTGATCAGATGCCAAGCTATCAAAACTTGGTCGAAGTTTTTGTTGTATATCTGGATTAGGGTATGTTTGGAGTCTATCCAATTCACTTTTCCAAACATGCATAGATTTTCCAAACAATGATCGACCAATAACTTTGAGAGCCAAAGGGTGACCTTGCAAATATTTCACAATTTGGGAAGCGAACTCTTCAAAATCTTCTGTAGGATGCCTTTTCCCAAATGCGTTCAAACTAAAGAGCTCAAGAGCTTTATTATCATCTAAAATCTCCATTTCACAAATTTCATCCACTTTATGAGACCTTAGCAATTGTTTGTCTTTGCTAGTGAAAATAATAAGACTTCCAGGGGAAAACCAATCAGGTGAACCTGCTAGAGCTTCTAACTGCTCCAAATCATTCACATCATCCAAAACAAGTAGGATCGGCTTACATGCCATCCTCTGTTTTATCACCTTCGTTCCTTCACTAACACTTGATATCCTCAGATTTTGTGTTTTCAGGATCTTTTCAAACATTTGCATTTGAACTTGAGTCAGGCCTTGTCGTTTTGTGACTCCTTGGACATCATCACAAAAACAACTTCCTTCGAAGTAGGTATACATCGAGTTATAAATAGCCTTGGCAAGAGTAGTTTTTCCTATTCCGCTAAAGCCACATATTCCAATCATGTGTACCTTATCTGACCCAACAAAACGCAGCAAGTTCAATTCACGTACACGTGTATCTACACTAAGAAGGTTCTCAGCAACATCCAAGGGTCCGTTAGATATAACTTTGAGGATTTCATTGGAAATGTTGTCAATAAACTTGAACTCATACCTGTGTACCAAAAAGAACCACAAATAAATAGAGCGAACTTTCTAACAAATTTATAAAAGAGACAATTTATTGCACCTCCGTAAATTTGAATGAAAGAAAATATCTTTGCAATAACACAAATTTACCCGTTTGTCATTTCCTGGAGATCGAATCCCGATAGATCAGCTGCTACAGATAATGCTTCCTTCCATTTATCCACCTCGGGTCTATTTAAAACATCATGTTGTGCAAACACTTCAGCATAGCTCCCTGTTTGTTTCCTCACCTCATTAGGTTTAACATCATAAAAGATTATCCGAACCTCATATTTAGGGTTTTCAGTCTGCTTGCACTCGATTATTTTGACAAGTTCCCTCAGACACCATGATGAAGAAGCATAATGTTTGGAGAAGATAACAATCAAAAACCTCGATTCTTCAATGGCTTTGTATAGTTGAGGGGAAATGTATTCTCCTCTAGGCAAATCGTTATCATCTCTAAATGCATGAATCCCTTTTTGCTTGAAATCATTGAACATGTGATCCATGAAGCTTTTACGGATATCTTCACCTCTGAAACTTACAAAGACATCATATTTCCACCGATGAGGAATGGACGTAGTAGCCATAATCAATAATGAGATCGAGCTGCATGTGTTCATGAGAAAAGATCATCAGAAAGAGTAAAAATACAAATACAGATGAAACACTAATTAAATTAATACCAAGATCGAATCCATGACCAAGTAGCATCAAACATGCGAGTGCTAGCTTTTGTGTTAAACCACGCAACGTGTAGACAGGACATACATGCTAGCTAGTTGCTTATATGTGTTAGACAATTTTATATTAAAAAAACTTGAAAGATTGCATTACAAAAACAAAATGTGTGATTTTGCAATTCAAGGTTGATAATACTATTTTCTATAGTTCATACTAATGTAAAGATCTGGTCTACAAAAACTTTATAAATATTGGACTTGAAATACCTTTTTTTTCTTGAAATAACAAATGATAACTTCGACCGGAAGAGCCTAAAAGTATCACGACCTTAAAAACTACAACGATCTGACCTTTAATGGTCTTAAAAATTACAAATATGACAGCCCAGCAATCCAAATTACTTATAACCACCCAAGGTCAATTACTCAGTAAAAAGTACCAAGACGAGTGAAAACCCGACCATGGTCAACACTTAATAAGTTTATTAGTTATGGGGCATTAGATCGAATAATAATTAAAAATTTTATAAGATATGCAAATACAAAAATAATGAAACAATAAAAAGTAGTTAACTGGAAAGAGAATAAAAGATGACTTACAATAAAAAAAGGCAACGAGTTACTATAAGATGGATGGAAGTCTTTGAAATGAATGTTTGAATGCTATCAAAATGAAAGTTCCAGTTGAGGAGTTTGAAAGAGTAAAGGCAATGGTTGGTTGACTCCAAGTCAACTTTATTTTCATTTCCAGTCCCTCTATTTTAAGATAACAAAAAATTGGGCAATCATTTGTCACGTACATGATCAAAACATTTCAACCCAAAACTGAAAAACCAGCAATAAACCAAAATGTCCTCCAAAGTAATACCAACTTCACCCCAAACAAACACAAATGTTTTAGTCTCATGACACCATACATATGACCCAATTAATATAGCTTAACACTTGTCCTTATATCAATCCTAATCTAATACAAATACTAAAATAAGTGTAACTCTAATACAAATCCACCAACACATTATTGACAGCTAAATTGTGATCATATGTTGCGTTTTAAAATCTGAACCCCATCATTAAGAATTGAATTAATTAGGCGGTGATGGATTTTGGCGATTGTTTTGATGTGGGTGGAGGAGATGGATTGTTTTGATATCAGAGCTTAGGTTATTAATTAAAATGTTCAGGGAATGGAGTGATGACACGGAATGCCACGTAGGAATACTTCGGTAAAACAAATATTAGTTTCATTGAACCATAACAAGACCCATAAATCCAATGTAGAAAAATTTTTGTACCCAGATCATTCATACACATAACTTATTTGCTTTGAACAGATATTTCACGTGTCCTTAAACTGGTTATATATCTGAAAGATACTTTGGTATGTATCCGAAATAAACCAATATGACATAAAAGTGTGTAACACGTCAAGGAAATTGGTGTCTTGAGAATTTCTTAACTGTCTAAAGTCGAATAAATTAGTATCTCAGATATTAATACAATTGCTGCAAACAAAAAAGATCCAATGTCCTTTGTTGATCCATTATCTGATGAACAAAATCCGAAGTCTAAGCTGGAGTGTTTAGCATCAATTTTTGTTCTCAACACGTGAATGCCGTTGCTTCAATTATTTTATTTTGGACAGTTAAACCCCCTATCAGTTGTCATTCCTTGGTGCTTTTCATATCCCTATGTAACGCCTCATAAGATTTAAGAATAGATGAACGAGCATTTGCTATTTCTACGAGTGTTTCTAGCGCTGCACAACAAAGGAAATAATGATTTCTTTTTAACACAAGTCAGGAAAAATGATGAACAAGAACAGATATCGTTATGCTCGGAGTTTGACAATTTTCTATAAATAGCTTTCTGAATTCACCTGTCTCAAATGTAAATTGAGAGGCCCGAAGCTTGGGTGAAACTAAAGTCCCAAACATTGATAGTACCTTTGCTCGTTCTTTCTGAAGCTGCATACATATAAAATAGAAGATAGCAAGGGAGTCACAATCATAAAATACTTGGCAGCTATTCGTTTAATGAAAATAGCAACTTGGTGGTTACTTGTCAAATTATCATATTTCCACTGTTGGTTAAAAAAAAACTAATGATTGTTCTTGCAAAAATGTATTTCTACTATTGTCAGAAAAGAAAGTTGAAACAAACTTCAGAACCGTATTGATTCACTCACAGGATTCTCTATTTTACGTGGTGATGCATTGATTTCAGATCCGTTGCTTTCACTTGGTGATGCATTAGTAACAGATTCAATGCTGCTTTCCGGTGAACTCTCCTGGTTTCCTTTATGAACAAAGAAACCTTTATAAGTAGTCAGTAAATATAACAGATCCTTCCATTAAAACTTCCACAAAGTTGCGATAATTAAAACTTTTCTTGGAGTTTAATCCTTCCATATGATAAATGAAGAAGTTAGACTTCAAAAAATATCATGGTTTTAAGAATTATAAATCAGCAATATCATCAAAATTTGCAAAAATCGACAGATATAAAAAATTACAAATAAGTAACAAACTCAACATCAATTATGTATATGGAAAAAATGTGTTCGCATTTGGTTTCAAAAGGCTGAAACATCTCTCATTTGGAATGAAAGCAGATAATTATTGCTTGTAGATGCAAGCTTTTCAATAAGATTTGAGGTTAAAATAGTCTCCGATGTCAAACTGAACTTCTTTACGAGAAACAAAAGACATTTCTCATTAGTGAAGTTAGCTTTGGAAAATCATGGATTTTGATAAGGAACACGTGTTACTATATGTTGTTTTACTATGATAACCAGTTTGCATGAAGCAATATAAGCACTGCCCTATAAAATATTATCAAACCATTGTCGTGCGCAATATAGGTAATTACATATGTTTACCAGAATCGCTTTGGCTGCTAATATTTTCTTTTAACTGCTCATCTTCCTCGATGTTTTCCTTCTCCAAAGAGGAGTCTTTATTGTCAGGAGATGCCCATTTGCACAAATTGAACTTTGGCGACTTTGTCATGATGCTACCTAAAACAGAGGTGAAACTAATTAACACTTTTCTACACTTGTTAGCATGGCATTTCTGACCCTAAATCACCAGATAACACAAAAGTGTAACATTGAAAGATCATTTAGTACCCGCTTCTCATGAAAGTTGCATCAATTATCATTTGGGGGCGACTATGACAAGGTTGTCGTATTGACACAAACATTAGATAAAAGTTATTAGGCTACCATCACAAATTACAGATAAAATTTAGTTTGGTTGACAACGATGACCATTTCAATATAGACATTTGACTAATCACATATTCTTAAAAAATTATGTCACACGTTGAATTGTCTGGGACACAGAATGTGCAGTATATTTCATATTTACATATCACGTCATCTCTAAGTATGTAACTAAGGATTTTAAAATTTTCATGTTATACAATGTGCACTAGCTAAAACTTGCTTATGATGACTTTTAGATTTTGACCCCTGAAACTTTACAACCTGATCTAACGGCCCTTCAGTGACAAAAAGTACTTGACTTTTCTTTAAATTAAGCAAAATAGTTGAGCTAAACTGTTATTTCCTTTAGATATCTCAGCAAACAAAAAAGGGTGTCTGATAAGTTTCTCACGATCCGATCTCCATTCACTTGTCATCAAAACTAACAAAGGAAAGTTTTTTAATTAGTCTATACCTTCAAAGAAGGCAATTGCTTGTGAACCAAAGCTTAGGACATAAACTACCGGGCAAAACTAGGTCGGATCCAATTTCTATGGCTGTGTGAATCGAAGTTTGATGTTTACATTAAAACTTAAGAAACTAGAACTACTACTTCGTCTCTTTTAGGCAGAGATAGAAAAAAAATGGGGGGTCGGGTGGGTTGGCAATAAGTCAAACGGGCAGATCATTCATTCATGTATCATGTTGAAACAGGTAGATTACACAACATACATTTTCTATATTATCAGTGTACCAAATATGATTAGAAAATCGATATAACTTCAATACAAATCTAAATTTCTGAATAAGATCAAAATACAATAGACCCATTTACTTTGTACAATTTTGATTTTACACATATACCGAACCGGCATTTTCATTTTGGCTTATTACTAGTGTCAACTTTTTCAGCCTTTACCATGGAAGGTGAACTTATACATGACATTTTATCAAAAACATATCATATCATACGTTCTGAAGTTGTAATACTAAACTAATCGAGCAAATGATTCAAGATACGTGTGGTTAAGGTTAAAGGGAAGATGGTACCATCTTGGTCATGAGTAATGTCTACTGTGGTAGCAGCACAATGAGGTTGAAGGTAAAGCAATGCGGTGTTTACACGTGAACCACCCATCAAATATCGAGCACCAGCTAATTCCAACCATCCCTGAATTACATAGGATTATTAAACCCAAAACACAATCCACTTTTTTTTGTCGAAATATAGAGACAAAACACAATCTCTACTGTGGTAGGAGCTGAATGGGGTGTTTGTTTAAGCTTAATTGGCTGGCTTGTTAAAATTTTGAGGCTGGTAGACATATATGTTTTGAGCCTTATGTCCTTATATCTCATTGTCGTCAGTTCATTGGTTCGCGATTTTCCAGTGTAAACTCCTTGGACTTTTCTTACTTAATTCTTTTTGGCTTATATAGGTTGTGAACTCAGTAGTCTATAAACAAGAAGAAACATTGCATCAAAATATCTAACTAACTTCCAGCCAAAATTCCACCATTAAAATACCTCTAAAACCTTGATTTGATCTCCATTTTGTACGTATTTTCAAAATCTAAACTGAACAATCAACGCAGAATTCAATTCCGCATCGATTGGTATCGTTTTCCCCAAAATTCACCATGTTTTAAATTTTCCGATTTTGGAGCCAAAACCTAATTTCATAATTGAATCATCTAATTGTTAGGAGTGTGCAATTCGTTCTGTTTTTAAGCAATTCTGAGCAGCTTTAGTGATCAATTGTGATTCATCATGTCACCTAGAGGTAGAACTTCCAAACGGAAAACCAAAATACCTAATAAGCTCTTGGATACTGATTATGATGTGACGAAAGTCAAACAGAATAATTCAAAAGCTAAAGGAAGTGAAACAGGGGAAATACAGCATACTAGCAATAAAGAGACTATTGATGCTAGTGTATGTACTGAGAATGTTGCTGTGGGTGATACAATGGAGGATGTGGGATGTTTGGATAGGAATGTTAGTGGAACTGATGGGAATAAGGGATGTTTGGATGCAGTTGAATTCCCTACGTTTAATGAATCTGTTAGGATGAAAGGGGTTAATGGTAAAGATACTGCTGATAAACAAAGAGAATGAAGTACTGTAAATGATCACAACAATGGGATTGCTAGTAACATGGAAAAGCTTACTGAAACTGTAAGCAACACTGTTTCATTGAACTATAACACTGAATCACATGAATTTAGGAACAACGATGTTTGCAATACTGATACATGTGAAAATAAGTGTGAAAACAGAAGGGAAGAATAATAAGAATAAGAATAAGAATAACAATAAAAATAACAACAATGTGAGAAAGACTTTTGCTGATGCAACTAAAAATGAACTGAATGAGATCATAAACAAACTAAGTTTGATTCCTATTGAGATAGAGGAGGGGAGAGAAGTTGTTGTGTTGGATGAGGAACTTGTTAGGGAAGGAAGCATGAAATGGATGTTCACTTTGTGTGGCGACTTTGTTGGTTGCAAAATGTCATATTATGAGCTTAAGTACAATCTAGGCAGAATGTGGGGGAAATATGGGTTAAAGGATATTGTGGTTCAACATGGTTTGTACTTGTTTAAGTTTAGAGAAACTGAGGATATGAATCAGGTACTTGAAAGTGGGCCATGGTTGGTGAATAATAAGCCTCTTATGGTACAAAAATGGGATCCAAGTATTATTGTTGACAGAAGAGAGCATGAGGTTTTACCATGCTGGATCAAACTGCACAATGTACCAATGGAGGCTTGGACTGTTAAAGGTATTAGTGCTATTGCTAGCAGCCTAGGGAACCCACTTATCATGGACAAAGTTACAGCTAAAATGTGTAGTGAAGGTACTGGTAATGCAGGGTTTGCTAGGGTTCTGGTTGAGATAAAAGCTGATAAAGAGTTCAAAGAGAATATTGAAATATGCTACAAAAATGATAATGGAGTGATTAAGGAATCTAAGTTTGTAAAGGTTGAATATAGTTGGAAACCTCCTAAGTGTAGCAACTGTAAGGTATTTGGGCATAATGATAGCAATTGTGGATTGGTGGTGAATGCTGAGAGTGGTAAGAACAATGTTACTTATGAGCCAAGAGGGAGTAAGCCTAGTGATGATAGAGTTAATGTTGGGAAAACTGTGGTGAAGCAGGGTAGCAAAAAAGACACCAAGGATGAAGGTAATGGTGATGTTAGAAGAAATAGAGGTATAAGAGGATCTAAGACAAGACTAGAATTCAGGCCTATTCAAAAGAAACCTGTTACTAATGTGAACAAACACAACCTAGTGAGAGCACAACTGATAAAAGTGTTGATATTGGTAACAAGAATCCTGCTAGTCCAAAGAGCCCATGGAAAGTTAATAAGAATACTATTGAGGAATTAAAAAGAAGTGCAAACAAGTATGTTGTTTTGGAAGAAATTGAGGAAAGTGAGATTTATGGGCAAAACTGGAAAGAAAGTGTGGACAAATATGTGAAAAACCGAAGACAACCTTCAAAAGTGGATGCTAAGTTTTGGACTGAGGAAATGCATGAATACTACAAAGTTCAATGGATGGCAATGTGGGAGAAGGAACGCTTTGATGAAGATGTATATGATGAAGATAGTGGAATGGCCAAATGACTGCCAATGAGGTGAATGGAAGTGCAGTGGAAATCCTGAATAAAGGAGCATATCAGCATTGTAATTCATGTCAACAATGAATATTGAATTGAAGGTGGCTGCTTGGAATGTTAGAGGTATGTGCAACAAAGAAATGCAAAAGGATGTGAAGAAATTCATTAGCAGTGAAGGCTTGCATATTTGTGATGTGCTTGAAACTCATGTGAAAGAAAAACTAGGCTTGCATATTTGATATGTGCTTGAAACTCATGTGAAAGAAAAACAGATTGGTAAAGTATGTGATATTATGTTCGGGAATTGGAATTGGTGCTCTAACCTTAGAGAAAGTGATAGAGGATGCAGAATTATTGTGGGTTGGAATGAGGACCATGTTAACATCATGCAGCTGCACTCTAGTAAACAAACAATCTTATGTGTGATTGACATTAAAGACAGTAAAAACAAGTTTTATTGTTGCTTTGTGTATGCAGCTAACACTGCTAGAGAGAGGAAAGACCTTTGGAAGACATTGGCTAGCTACAAAAGCATCATTAATGATAGCCCTTGGTCCTTATGGGTGACTGGAATGTGAGCCTTAATGTTGAAGATCATTATGAAGGAGGTTCATGTAAAACTAGTGATTTGCTTGATTTCCAGGAGTGCTTGGATAATATTGAAGTTGAAGACCTCAATTGTACAGGAATACATTTTACATGGGTCCAAAGCAGATTAAACCCAAGGATTGACAGGGTTCTTGGAAATATGGAGTTTATAAGCAAATTCAACAATTCTCATGCTATCTTCCTCCCGCATCTTACTTCGTGCTCTACTTATCATTCCACAAGTGATGAGGAAAAAGCATAAGGCATTTAGATTTTCTAATTTTATCATTGATAAACCTCAATTTCTATGTATTGTGCATAAAGAGTGGGATATACCTATTGAAGGATGTTGCATGTATAAATGTGTGAAGAAACTGAAAGCTCTTAAGTTCCATATGAAAGCTCTAAGCTGGAAGTTTGGCAATCTTCATGAAAAAGCTATTGAATGGAGGGAAAAACTCAAAGTGATTCAGATGAAGGTTGACAAAGATCCCCATAATATTGCTCATAAACAAGAGGAAGCAACAATTCTCAAAGAATACAACATTGCTGTCAAAGATGAAGAAAAGCTGCTATTCCAAAAAGCTAAAATAGAGTGGCTATGTGACGGAGATAGGAACACTAAATTTTTTCATGCCATTTTGAAAAGCAAAGCTCATAAAAGCACATAAAAGCAGGATTGAAAGTGTCAACAATGAGAATGGGGAAAGATTTGAAGGTGATCATGTCTAATCAATTTATCAAACATTTTCAAAACTTTCTTGGTGTTGCACTTCAGTGCAACATTGTAACCTGGAAAGATTCAATCCTAGAGTGGTGTCAAGTTCTGATGCTGAGATCATGGTTAGAGAAGTGAATGAGGAAGAGATTAAGAAAGCATTGTATGATATTAATGATAATAAATGTAACAATTCGCATTTTTTAGGATAATTACTATTCCCGGAAAATTTCACTATTCACTTTTACTATTCATTTTTCCCGAAAATTTTCCCGAAATTTGATTTTTATTCCTTGGGCTCGAGTGATAAATCATTTCCATGGCAAATTAAAAGTTTGACATTCATAAGCTCATTTTCGTGAAAGTTATTAAGGAATTACACGGAATTACACGTTTTAGGGTAAAACGTCATTCAGAAATTCTACGCACAACGAAATTCGGTCGCGTTAATTTTCCCCGTATCAGAAAAATGTTTGACACACTCATGATTTATTTGAGAATAAATCATGACTGAGAAAAACATGACCAAAATAAACCTCGGCCGTGAAAAACTGGAATTTTCAGTTTTAAGCGTTTTTACTCAGCCGTAACCTTAGCCTATACCTGCACCACATTTCTAAGACGATTTGAGTTTTCAACTTCTTAGAAAAAGTCAACATATTTTTCCCTCCTCCTTTGACCAAAAATCATTCCTTGATTTTATAAGTCATTCCTTGATTTTTAGGCTTACGGTTTGATGTCTAAAAGACATTTAATACCAACCGACACTAGACTGAGCCCAGTCTAGACATTAAAAGTCTTTTTAAATCATTTATATCATATTAGAAAAGTAACATTTTACTTTTCTCAATTTTACGCAATATTCGTACGTTTTACGTATTACGCGTTTTAGACCCGTGTTTCCAGTTTTAGCAGGGTTTTACCACCTCAATGGAACCTACCACTCATTTTATATTTTATTATGGAGTATTTTGACAAGTTTAACCATCCTTCCAAGTTTCGTATTTTTACGACACCCGGTTTTACGTTTCGTGGCTTAACCATTTACGGTTAGCATTTTACGGAGCCAAAACTAACACCATATCTTGGATAATATCACCAAAAAGCCAAACCTTCCTCCCCAAGCTTTGTGAACTGCCCTAGGAGGGGGGATTCACCACCCATGTGGCTTCATCTCATGAACTTACCCATAGTTCATCACTTAATTACAACTTGGTCTCCAAGTGTTGACTAGTCAACATTGTAACCTCCTCATTTTTGGTATAAAGAGAGCTCATTCTCTTCCTTTCTCTTGCAATACCAACGACCCAAAACCACATAAATACACCATTTTGATCATTGATCTTGCTCATTCAATCCATCACAAGTTCAAGTCATAGTTCCTAGTTGATCCTTAACACCTTTCAACCATAAAACTCCATAAAATCACCATAAAACACCACAAAAACTCATCAAATTTCCAAGTGTTCTTAGTGAAGATTTTTACTAAGGCTTGTTTTTGTGATAAGATTAGTGTTTATCAAGGGATTATAAGATAGGGTTTTTGATATGGAAGCTTGGCTATGGTTGGAAAATATTTGGAAAATATTTGGAAGATTAAGTAGTAGTTCTTGGTCTTGATCTTGGTTCTAGTTAGTTTCTTCACAAGTTGTAAGCAAACCCTAACTTGCTTCTTGTTAAATAATCATGTTCATGTTATTTACATACTATTCTTGCTATATTATGTCTTGTATGCATGTCCATGATGTATAAAAATGAGTAAAACATGTTGTTATAATTGATTGTTAAGATAAGTTACTAAAACAAGTAAACTAGTGACTTTCTTGGTAAGACCTGATCAAAATGGTAAAAATATGATATTGAATCATTACATATTGTAGTAGAGGACCTAACAAGGAAAACATAGCAATTTGAACCACCTAAAACGAGTATACGAGTCAAAAGTTATGACGATTTGAAATTACCAAAACTTTGCGGCAAAGCTGCCAAAACTTTCTGTTACAGAAACATTAAACACGCAAAAAGAGGCATTTCTGGTCCGATTCATCAAAAAGTTAAAACACGAAAGTTGTCCGGAATCACGTTTTCCTTCAGGTACAAAGAAGCTCGAGCCTTGAAAACACTTTCTGAGTGAGATATTTCTCAATTTCTTAACAGCTATTTACATATATATAAGTCACTATATTATGGTTATACTTTAAAAGGAACAAGAGGTCTTATGACCACTAATCAAGACCACCACCATGGCTAGAGCCAAGGTTGTGTCTCATGACCTTGGAACAAGGACCAAAGGTCATGGCTAGGCCATGACGAAACGACCATACAAGCTTATTTAGGCGAAAACATGAAACAAGGAATTGGCGATATATTGAACAAGCAATTTGGATCTACTTCACTTAAAAAGGAACCATGAGATATTACAAAGAGAAAATGGTCATACAAAACTTATGAAACTACCCCTAATAACAATCTTCATGTACTAATAAACTTTCCTAAGTTTATTCAAAATATCGGACATGTAATTCTTCGGATCAAAACTTATATCTATAAATTTTATCAACTACTACAATAGTAGGGAGCCTCATGTGAGGAGTTCATTATGTAAGCCGTCGAGATGAGTTGTGGATTTACGAATTAAAGTGTCCTGGCTCCTCGAACGCTTACTAACATGACTTCTGAATTATGTCGGCCCGAACGGTAGTAAACGATATATCAAAACATACATGTTTCATGAATCATTTCTTTCAAAGACTTACACTATACATCATACCACATCATGGACTAAGTGCAAGACATATATTGGCGTGTTTATGTTTCCTTGGACATTATTCCAAACCTAAGTTACAACAATTATTCTAGGTTGCTCGTAGAAGTTCTTACGACATATCCATCATTCTCATTATATATCATCCAACTCAAGGTGAGTTCATAGCCCCATTTTCCATTACTTAATTGTTTTACAAACCATTGGGGGAAATACATGCTATTTTAACCGAGCACAATGTTTCTAAATTGTATGCTTGCCTGATTGTTTTATTATCACTAAGTACCAACCTTGCTAAACCGAGATCCCTTATTATGAACCATTTAATCACTAGCAATAGTGAGCGCAAATATTGTGAATAGGCCTATTGGGATTGACGAATCCCATTTGTGTTGACTAAGTTCAAACAAATGCATTAATATTTGAGATTTAGGTATGTTAGCAAAGTACCTACCGGGATAAATCTGCCGATCGATATTGGTACACGTTAACGTTATGGTGTCATAAGCTTAGTGTATAATAACTGTTCCGGGCGTATAATAACGTAGCCTACCTGTTTTGTTTTCCAAACATTGGTGTGAGCCTATAACTCACACTACCAACATATTGTGTTCAAACGATTTAACAAACTCTATGAATATCACTCAACCTTTGTGTTGACCTCTCAAGCATGTATTTCAGGTTCATGACGATCAAGGATGGCACGGAAGGACACGGATACTCAAGAGGGCTATAAATTTACTTATCATTCAAAAACTCACTTAATGTGATTTGTAAACATGGAACCAATTGGGACCTCATTTTGTAATCTCTGATTTTTATACAATTTGAATGATAAATCTTTTAAAACGACTCAATTGGAGTTCGTTTTCTATTATTGTGACTATTGTGCCGTCGAGTAACACCCAGTTCGAATTCCGCTGCAACCATGAATTGGGGGTGTTACAGATTGGTACCAGAGCCATGGTTATAGAGAAACGGGTCTAATTGAAACCTAAACTATAACCGCACATACAAGCAAAAACATTTTTATAGCCTTCCGCTCTCCGTGTCTTCCATCCTCCAGACGATTATGGACTTAGTAAGCATGTTATGCTTCACAAACATATTAGTATATTCATATATACCCATTTTGAGCATTTCCCCGTAAGCATTAGTTTATTGATATATAAACTCGGTTTATTTTCAATCATTTATCTAAAAAATGGACTAAACATATCTGCGTATGCCTATTCTAGGGCATTTCGACACAATCACACTCTCCCAATCATGTTCCTACTCCAACATTCATTTTCCAAGACATTGTGAGATACAATGGTCTCATTCATTTTCCAAGACATTGTGAGATACAATGGTCTCATTCATTTTCCAAGACATTGTGAGATACAATGGTCTCATTCATTTTCCAAGACATTGTATGATACAATGGTCTTAATCATTTCTCAAATGTTTTGAGTCACACAATGGCCTAACCTACTTCCCAGAGATTGTGAATTGCACAATGGTCTAACCTACTTCCGAGACATTGTGTTTTGTGCAAATGGTCTCTAGAATTATTCCATCACATCATCAATATCATTTCTTATGATATCAAAAACCCGTCACAATCTATCGATTTCAAAACAAGAAATATGAGATTTCTAAAGGACAAACAAATCCATCACCTACAAAAGCTGAAGTTCAGCTTTACATTTATCAAAGTTTTCTTCTGAAACCTTCATTATAAAAAGTTCGTGATCCTGGCCAAGTATGTTCTATTTTAGAACTACTTAAAACTTCCTTTCCATACGTACCTACCCTTACTATTTTCTATGCAATGGAATATGAAAACATACGTTACAAGTCTTATATGGACGGGACTTGCAACTTAAGGGTTGACATCGCCTTTGTTTAGTGGACAGTTTCTCGAAAGCAACGGACATATCACAAGTATACCTAATTTAGGTATTTGAAAATTTTATCGAACCTTGGCTAAATATAGACTAGTCACCTATATTTAACCTAGGGACAGTGGAATATAGTCTGACTAACTATATTCGACTTAAAATTTTCAAATACTGAGAATAGTTGTACTAGGGTTATGTTTAGGTTGATTTCCTACATGAACACGATAAACCACCAGAATACATTAAAATGATCTAGAGACACGATAGTGCCTTACCACTCAGCGAGATCTTAACACCTTATTTGTATGATCTAAATTCATTCTTGAAAATTTTCATTTATGAGATAATCCAAACTACTATCTTGGGATAGTTATCAATTATTCTCTTCATCCTGTAGAAGTACTGTCCTGTTCAGGTCCTAAGGATACCATCCCGTCATAAACCTTTAAAATTTCTTAAGATTTTTAAAGCAAACTCAACATCTATACCTAAGAGTATTAATGTTAAGCATACACTACACACTTTTGATCATCAACATATCACATCATTATCTTCACAACCATTACAAACACAAACTCATTAACAGATCTTGATGCACTTTTAAAGCTCAAATCATCCTTAGTTACACCACAAGTACCCTCATCAGCTTTACAAGATTGAATATTCATCTTGTACTTTTGAAACACCAGTATCATCTCATAATACCCTACCTTGTAACTCACCGGCTAATTGTGAATGTTGTGTTGGGAATTCTTAAGTAGGATGATTTGTAATTATTTGAATGGATTGGGATGCCTTTTCATTTAAATAAAGACATTGTAAATCACCGAATCATAAGTTTATATTTCCCTATTTACATTGTTTGGGATGCCTCTCTATGTAAATAAAGAATTATAAATAAGTGGGCTTGTTTGTATCCGAAATAACATAAGTATGAAGTCAATAAACACTAGGTACAATAACAGATTATCTACTAGGCTATGATTGCAACTACTATATCCATTCCTATTAATATTCGACTGCTATATCAATTTCCTTTGATATTCGACTATTACCATACCTTTCCTACATAAAAGTATGCCTGATCCTACACCATACACTAAAATGACAAATCAAACTGCATCACTAGTAATCCCAGACTTTAGTCCTCATAACTAACCACACCTTTTCATCAACACCACTCCAACATATGACACACAAAGAACTTCGGGACGAAGTTCCCCGTAAGGGGTAGAGACTGTAACAATTCGCATTTTTTAGGATAATTACTATTCCCGGAAAATTTCACTATTCACTTTTACTATTCATTTTTCCCGAAAATTTTCCCGAAATTTGATTTTTATTCCTTGGGCTCGAGTGATAAATCATTTCCATGGCAAATTAAAAGTTTGACATTCATAAGCTCATTTTCGTGAAAGTTATTAAGGAATTACACGGAATTACACGTTTTAGGGTAAAACGTCATTCAGAAATTCTACGCACAACGAAATTCGGTCGCGTTAATTTTCCCCGTATCAGAAAAATGTTTGACACACTCATGATTTATTTGAGAATAAATCATGACTGAGAAAAACATGACCAAAATAAACCTCGGCCGTGAAAAACTGGAATTTTCAGTTTTAAGCGTTTTTACTCAGCCGTAACCTTAGCCTATACCTGCACCACATTTCTAAGACGATTTGAGTTTTCAACTTCTTAGAAAAAGTCAACATATTTTTCCCTCCTCCTTTGACCAAAAATCATTCCTTGATTTTATAAGTCATTCCTTGATTTTTAGGCTTACGGTTTGATGTCTAAAAGACATTTAATACCAACCGACACTAGACTGAGCCCAGTCTAGACATTAAAAGTCTTTTTAAATCATTTATATCATATTAGAAAAGTAACATTTTACTTTTCTCAATTTTACGCAATATTCGTACGTTTTACGTATTACGCGTTTTAGACCCGTGTTTCCAGTTTTAGCAGGGTTTTACCACCTCAATGGAACCTACCACTCATTTTATATTTTATTATGGAGTATTTTGACAAGTTTAACCATCCTTCCAAGTTTCGTATTTTTACGACACCCGGTTTTACGTTTCGTGGCTTAACCATTTACGGTTAGCATTTTACGGAGCCAAAACTAACACCATATCTTGGATAATATCACCAAAAAGCCAAACCTTCCTCCCCAAGCTTTGTGAACTGCCCTAGGAGGGGGGATTCACCACCCATGTGGCTTCATCTCATGAACTTACCCATAGTTCATCACTTAATTACAACTTGGTCTCCAAGTGTTGACTAGTCAACATTGTAACCTCCTCATTTTTGGTATAAAGAGAGCTCATTCTCTTCCTTTCTCTTGCAATACCAACGACCCAAAACCACATAAATACACCATTTTGATCATTGATCTTGCTCATTCAATCCATCACAAGTTCAAGTCATAGTTCCTAGTTGATCCTTAACACCTTTCAACCATAAAACTCCATAAAATCACCATAAAACACCACAAAAACTCATCAAATTTCCAAGTGTTCTTAGTGAAGATTTTTACTAAGGCTTGTTTTTGTGATAAGATTAGTGTTTATCAAGGGATTATAAGATAGGGTTTTTGATATGGAAGCTTGGCTATGGTTGGAAAATATTTGGAAAATATTTGGAAGATTAAGTAGTAGTTCTTGGTCTTGATCTTGGTTCTAGTTAGTTTCTTCACAAGTTGTAAGCAAACCCTAACTTGCTTCTTGTTAAATAATCATGTTCATGTTATTTACATACTATTCTTGCTATATTATGTCTTGTATGCATGTCCATGATGTATAAAAATGAGTAAAACATGTTGTTATAATTGATTGTTAAGATAAGTTACTAAAACAAGTAAACTAGTGACTTTCTTGGTAAGACCTGATCAAAATGGTAAAAATATGATATTGAATCATTACATATTGTAGTAGAGGACCTAACAAGGAAAACATAGCAATTTGAACCACCTAAAACGAGTATACGAGTCAAAAGTTATGACGATTTGAAATTACCAAAACTTTGCGGCAAAGCTGCCAAAACTTTCTGTTACAGAAACATTAAACACGCAAAAAGAGGCATTTCTGGTCCGATTCATCAAAAAGTTAAAACACGAAAGTTGTCCGGAATCACGTTTTCCTTCAGGCACAAAGAAGCTCGAGCCTTGAAAACACTTTCTGAGTGAGATATTTCTCAATTTCTTAACAGCTATTTACATATATATAAGTCACTATATTATGGTTATACTTTAAAAGGAACAAGAGGTCTTATGACCACTAATCAAGACCACCACCATGGCTAGAGCCAAGGTTGTGTCTCATGACCTTGGAACAAGGACCAAAGGTCATGGCTAGGCCATGACGAAACGACCATACAAGCTTATTTAGGCGAAAACATGAAACAAGGAATTGGCGATATATTGAACAAGCAATTTGGATCTACTTCACTTAAAAAGGAACCATGAGATATTACAAAGAGAAAATGGTCATACAAAACTTATGAAACTACCCCTAATAACAATCTTCATGTACTAATAAACTTTCCTAAGTTTATTCAAAATATCGGACATGTAATTCTTCGGATCAAAACTTATATCTATAAATTTTATCAACTACTACAATAGTAGGGAGCCTCATGTGAGGAGTTCATTATGTAAGCCGTCGAGATGAGTTGTGGATTTACGAATTAAAGTGTCCTGGCTCCTCGAACGCTTACTAACATGACTTCTGAATTATGTCGGCCCGAACGGTAGTAAACGATATATCAAAACATACATGTTTCATGAATCATTTCTTTCAAAGACTTACACTATACATCATACCACATCATGGACTAAGTGCAAGACATATATTGGCGTGTTTATGTTTCCTTGGACATTATTCCAAACCTAAGTTACAACAATTATTCTAGGTTGCTCGTAGAAGTTCTTACGACATATCCATCATTCTCATTATATATCATCCAACTCAAGGTGAGTTCATAGCCCCATTTTCCATTACTTAATTGTTTTACAAACCATTGGGGGAAATACATGCTATTTTAACCGAGCACAATGTTTCTAAATTGTATGCTTGCCTGATTGTTTTATTATCACTAAGTACCAACCTTGCTAAACCGAGATCCCTTATTATGAACCATTTAATCACTAGCAATAGTGAGCGCAAATATTGTGAATAGGCCTATTGGGATTGACGAATCCCATTTGTGTTGACTAAGTTCAAACAAATGCATTAATATTTGAGATTTAGGTATGTTAGCAAAGTACCTACCGGGATAAATCTGCCGATCGATATTGGTACACGTTAACGTTATGGTGTCATAAGCTTAGTGTATAATAACTGTTCCGGGCGTATAATAACGTAGCCTACCTGTTTTGTTTTCCAAACATTGGTGTGAGCCTATAACTCACACTACCAACATATTGTGTTCAAACGATTTAACAAACTCTATGAATATCACTCAACCTTTGTGTTGACCTCTCAAGCATGTATTTCAGGTTCATGACGATCAAGGATGGCACGGAAGGACACGGATACTCAAGAGGGCTATAAATTTACTTATCATTCAAAAACTCACTTAATGTGATTTGTAAACATGGAACCAATTGGGACCTCATTTTGTAATCTCTGATTTTTATACAATTTGAATGATAAATCTTTTAAAACGACTCAATTGGAGTTCGTTTTCTATTATTGTGACTATTGTGCCGTCGAGTAACACCCAGTTCGAATTCCGCTGCAACCATGAATTGGGGGTGTTACAATAAAGCTCCTGGACTAGATGGTTATACTGCTAGATTCTATAAGAAGGCTTGGTCTGTTATTGGAAGGGATGTTTGTGAGGCAGGGAAAATGCTTGGTGAAGTGAATGCTACCATCATTACTCTTGTACCTAAGATTAAAACACCAATGAAGGTATCTGATTATAGACCAATTGCATGCTGCAATGTCTTATACAAAATCATCAGTAAAATTCTCACAAATAGGATCAAAAATGCTTTATGCAAATTGGTTAACCCAAGTGAGCGTGCTTTCATACCTGGAAGGCAAATCACTGATAACATCCTGCTTACTCAAGAATTACTTAAAGGGTATAATTGGAAAAGTGGTGCAAGAAGAGTTGCTTTGAAGATTGACATCCAAAAAGCTTATGACACTGTCAATTGAGACTTCTTGGAAGGTATTCTACATGCTTTTAAGTTTCCTGATCTGAAATGGATTATGGTATGTATAAGATCAACTGCTTTTACCATTAATGTAAACAATGAAAGGGTTGGGTACTTTAAAGGAGGTAGAGGACTAAGACAGGGAGATCCAATCTCTCCTTACATCTTCACCCTTGTTATGGAGGTTTTTAGTTTGGTATTGAAGAAACAAATTGATGAAGATAGCAGCTTTAAATACCATTGGGGGTGCAAAGAGTTGCAAATATCACACTTATGCTTTGCTAATGATCTGCTTGTTCTTTGCCATGGGGATCTTAAATCAGTGATGGTGGTGAAGAATGCTTTATACAAGTTCAACACTATATCTGGTCTACATACTAATATTGGGAAGAGTACTGTTTTTTTGGCAATGTTCATGAGCATGTTAAGCAAAGTATACTTGACATTCTTCTATTCAAGATTGGTGCTTTACCTGTGTCATACCTAGGTATTCTAATATGAACCTATCCCATACTAGGCTCGTATCGGTTCATAAGTCCCAAGTGTAGAACTCACTCAAAAAGCTAGCTTGTAAGAAGAGGGGACACCTAGACTTATAAACCACCACCCAATCCCATACTTGGGCGATGTGGGATCGTAACAATACCCCACCCTTTGAAGAACCAACGTCCTCGTTGGTCACGGTTGGCACCCCTCTTTGGGTCCAAGCCACCGCTCCATAGGCCACCACTCCAAGCTCGTTGGTCACGGCTATGTTGGTCACAGCTGGCACCCTTCTTTCGGGTCCAGGTCACCACTTCATAAGCCACCACTCAGGTCACCACTTCATAAGCCACCACTCCGAGTGTTGAACCTCGAACGGTAGGGTTGGCTCTTGATACCAATTGATACGAACCTATCCCATACTTGGGCGATGTGGGATCATAACAATACCCTACCCTTTGATACCAATTGATACGAACCTATCCCATACGAGGCTCGTATCAGTTCATAAGTCCAAGTGTAGAACTCACTCAAAAAGCTAGCTTGTAAGAGGAGGGGACACCTAGACTTATAAACCACCACCCAATCCCATACTTGGGCGATGTGGGATCGTAACATCACCAAGACTGCAAAAGTCTAATTGATAAAGTCAAGGCTAAGGTATCTTATACAGTTAATAGCATCTATTTTATCCTATGTAGTTAATCTCGGCGAGATCTCGCCGAGATCTCGTCGATATCTCGGATCTCGGGCTTAGAAAAAATCTCGGTTCAAAATATCGGCCCAAAATCTCGGAGGCGATATTATCGCTGAGATTGGCCGATATTTTGCCGATATTTTGAAATCGGAGCCGATATTCTCGGCAAAATTGGCCCAGATTTTGTCTAACCCTTCGATTGCATAAAAAAAAAAAGGTTTTTTATAATCTTGATTTGGTACATGGATCAATCTTTATTGATGTATAAAACGATATATACGGATCTGAGTGAGGTGGTGGTGACCGGTGACGAACGCAACCGCGTTCAGACGACGGCAATAAACTGCTCGCCGGAATGTAAACACTTCTCGATCCGACTCCGATAACAGAATTTTCTTCTCGTGTTGTTTCTTGTTAAGATTTCATAGATGGATAAATGGATTTGAAAGGATTTTTGTTAAGATTAGATGAAGATCTTGAGAGGTTTTTAAGATGAGAGAGAAAAAGAAATAAAGGAATAATTAATTTTGTAAACTGTGAAAAAGGGATGGGTGGTATACTGGTATGTTGTTGTAGGATACGTGGATATAATTTAATAATGTGTTACATCACACGCGTAGGGCCCAACAGTTATTCATTAACTACTATTATTACGGTATTATTTTGCATTGGATAAGAATCCCAACATTTTTAAGCACTTCTTATTAATAAGAAAATACCTTCAATAAAGATGACAAATTTTATAAAACATTTGTTTACGTAGATGTAAAAACCGATATCTCACCGAGATCTCACCGCGATAACCGCTATTTCAAATCTCGGTCCTTGAACGATACGAGATTTTTGACCGAGATAACTACATAGATTTTATCCTCTATGCAAGTGTACTGGGCATGAGTATTTGTGCTTCCAAAGTCAGTGATTAATGACATCAACAAAGTTCTTAAAGGTTTTTTGTGGTGCCAAGGTGATCTCACTAGAGGTAAGGCTAAAATTGCTTGGAAATATGTGTGTAAACCTAAAGATGAAGGTGGTCTTGGAATTAAAGATTTCATGTCTAAACACTTGTGGAATGTGGCTAGTCAAAAGGAACCACTTTGGGTTAAATGGATCAATGTAGTTAGGTTAAAGGGTTCAAGTGTGTGGACTGTGGATCATGATAAGTGCTCAAGCTATGGGTGGAAACAGATTCTAAAGCTCAGAGACAAAATGAGAAACCATATGGTATGTAAAATTGGCAATGGGCAGTGTTGTAAAAATCGGCCACGGCGGCCGATATGGCGGCGCCATGGCGGATTTCAGTGGTCCTCCGCCACGAAATTTCACATTTCGGTCTAATATATCAGTTTTGGTCAAAATTGGTCAAAAGCTTTCAAAAATCGGTCAAAATCGGCCAAAAATGGCCTTGGCGGCGGTCGGTCAACGCCGGAAAACTTCAGATCGGTTTTTTTTTTTTTTTTTTTTTTTTTTTTTTTTTCAGAATAGCGAACTAGTCCCTCAATTTTTAACTAATGTATCTTATAGTCCCTCATGCTTCTTTTGTTAGTAACTAGTTTATGAAACATTATTCAAAATTTGAAAAAAGCAACCAAAACTATTTATTGTGCTATGAATTTAAGTTTAAATTGATAAACAATTATGGATTTATATAAACTTGTTAGTTTTTTTGTAGTTATTGACTTATTTTGTTAGGATATTGCTAATATTTATTTTTTAAAAACAAATTCCTTTATAATTTATACTCCCCGCCGAGAGACCGATATGGCGCTTGAAGGGGGTCGACCGCCACGGTACCGCCGAGCGATATTTACATTTTACAACCTTGGCAATGGGGCTAGTATCTTTCTATGGCATGATAGATGGTGGGGACCTAATCCTTTAAGCAAGTATATATCAATGAATGATGTTGAACAAGCTGGATTTGATTGTAATATGAAGATCAAAGATATGATTGATGAAGGACAATGGAGTTGGTCTACTGAATGGAGTAACAGTTTTCCTATTGTGCAATCAATTACTGCTTAATGATTCAAATGATAGATACTTGTAGTGTTCTAATGATGGAAGATGTGTTAAATTCTCAACTAGTAAGACTTGGAAAGATTGGAGGCCAAATGGCAACAAAGTAGAATGGTGTGATCTCAACTGGTTCTATAATTTTACACCCAAACACTCTTTCATTCTATGGATTGCTATTAATGGGAGACTGGCCACTCAAGACAGATTGCTTAAATGGTACCCTGACAGACATATGACATGCTCCTTGTGTGATGATTGTCCTGATTCTCTAAACCATCTTTTCTTTGAATGCAATTATGCAAGGAGGATATGGAATGATTTCAAACAAAGAACTGAACAAGACTCAATGCCAGGAAAATGGGATGATATTGTGAACTTCATGGTTAGGCAAAAAATCAACAAGTCAATCAAAAGCATCTTAAAGAGAATTGGATTTGCAGCATGTGTATACTACATTTGGATTGAAAGAAATAGAAGAATATTCTCAAATGAGAAGAGATGCAAGTGAACTGATAAAGACTATTGTGAATTACTTAAGGCTCAAACTGTCAATCTTAAAGGTTAAAAAGATTGCACAAGTTGAGATGTCTGCAAGAAGTGGAAAGTGGTGATGAATTTTATTAATGAGGAAGATAGTTTACTGCAAGACTTTCATGAGATAAGCAGCTGCCAACACACCTATGATCTAAAATGTGGATAACTGATTTTGAGCTAATGAATTAAGGGGTGTTTGGATGAAGATGTTTATTGCAGATGGCTAGTAACTTGGGACATTTCTATATGATTTGATGATCTTAACATGGTGTCTATGTATCTAGTTGAGATAGTAGGACTGTGTTAGTGGCCTATCTAAATTATATAGTATATGTCACCATAAGGTAGTATCCTGCAAAATGTGAATTTTCAGGGGTTACTACACCCCTCAACAGAGTTGATGTCCTGTACCAGCAAAAAGAATGGTTGCAACATCATTTTTACTGACATCAGCTTTCTATAATCACAAAGCATATGACTTTGGATGAGCATAGATGTGAATTAAAAACTCTGCAAGGATTTGGTTTTTAACCAGAATAAGCTAAGGTCTCTCTCTATGGATCTTTGAGCTTATAATTAATCTCACTAACATATTGATGGCCTTGTATCTTGGACTTCTATAAGGTATCTATCTAACAAAGCTTTCCACAATAGGCCTTTGTTAGGTAATTGTGGACTGTCTTTGATAGCTTATTAGATAACATGCTTATTGAGGAGTGAAAGATGAACCTACTTGGTCTTATCTATACACTGCCAAAGAGGAATGGGTGGTACTCACTGTAGGGTGTGTGTTCCTAGTTGTGTGAAGCCATTGTAGTAGATGGAAATGTAGCACAACTAGTATAGCCCCTACTGTGGAGAGGTTATAGGTGCCTAGTGAAGCCATTAACCCTCTCTCTTATGTTTACTGTGGGTGTTGGATGAGTGAGCATGATAGAAGGGTAAGATGGAAATGTAGCTAGATGGTTATGGTGCATATATGGTGAATAGATGAGTGTTTGGCATAGCAACTCGAGGGGTGCAATATTCCAGCAGTCTGCTCTACTTCTGAGTTAGTTTCAGCATCTAGTATCTGACAGATATTGGATTGTATG
The DNA here is from genome assembly GCA_030686995.1 of Artemisia argyi. Lineage (NCBI taxonomy): Eukaryota > Viridiplantae > Streptophyta > Magnoliopsida > Asterales > Asteraceae > Artemisia > Artemisia argyi. The sequence goes on along the minus strand of CM060680.1, from coordinate 20,492,017 downwards.
GTGTTAGTGTATTTTTGTTGCTGTTTTTGTATTAGAATTGGGGATGTCCAATTCTATGATCTATTGTTATGTTTGTACAGAAAGTATTGAAATTAATATAAGTTCACCATTTGCACCAATTTTTTTTTTTTTTTTTTTTTTTTTGAGGCAGGTATAATCTGTCTACAGTTGTTATTTATAAGATCAAACTTTCTGGATTTTCAAAAGTTGAATAAGCCGGGCAAATAAGCTTAATGAGGTGTTTGTTTCGGCTTATATAGTTATTTGGTTTTTGGCTTATGTTTCATAAGCTCACTTTATGTGGCTTATTCTGAAACTTTCCGGCTTATACATATGGCTTATACATATTTATTATGTCAGAATAAGCTTATATAAGCCAAAAAGTTGCAAAACTAAGGGGCAAAACTAGGTTGGATGCAATTTCTATGGCTGTGTGAATCTAAGTTTATGATTTGCAGATGTTTATGTCCAGGCATACACACTAACAAACTAAAATTATTACTTCAACTCTTTTAGGCAGAGGTAGAAAACAATGGGAGAGTCGGGTGGGTTGGCAATAAGTCCAATGGGCAGATCCTTCATTAATATTGAATCAGGTTGAAACAGGTCGATTACACAACAGACATTTTCTATAAAATCAGTGTACCAAATATGATTAGAAAATCGATATTATTTCAATAAAAATCAAAATTTCTGAATAAGATGAAAATACACCCATTTACTCTTTACAATTTTGATTTTACATATACCCATTAGAGATGAAACATATACCGAACCAAATTGATGAATAGGAATTTCATCTTTCATTTTGGCTTATTCTACTGTCAACTTTTTTAGTGGGTGTTTGTTTAAGCTTATACGTGTGCTTATGAGCTTATTTGATTTCGGCTTATATTTCATAAGCCCCAATTTTCTGGCTGACTTTGAGACTTATGGGCTTATATAAGTAAATAAGCCGGAAAATTGAGGCTTGTGAAATATAATGTGAAAAACAAACAAGCTCATAAGCCACGTATAAGCTTAAACAAACACCCTCTTAACCTTTGCCATGGAAGGTGAATATACAGGACATTACACAACTAGATGACATTTTCACAAAAAGGCTCGGTAGTTATCTCTCGTGATTCGTGAATACATCCTACATTCTGAAATAATACTTAGGGTGTGCCTTATGTGAACAAACTAATCGAGCAAGAATGGCTGTGGAAAACATTAAATGGAAGATATGTGTGGTTAAGGTTAAAGGGAAGATGGTACCATCTTTGTCGTGAGTAATCTCTACAGTGGTAGCAGCAGAATGCGGTTGAAGATTAAGCAATGCGGTGTTTACACGTGAAGCGCCCATCGAATAGCGAGCACCTGCTAATTCCAACCATCCCTGAATTACATAGGATTATTAAAAGCCATAAACAATCCTAAGCACATCACAACCAGTGGTAAAATTGGAAAATAAATAAGTTTGTTTCGGGGCAAGCATAAATAAGGGAGTGTTTGTTTCAGCTTATTTCGCCGCCTTGTTAAATTTTTGAAGAAGTCTCCAAACTTTCGGGTTTACTAGGGGTATAATCTGTCTACATTCTAACTCCCCAATACTCCGCTACAGTGGGATTGGGTGTTGTTGTTTATAAGCTCAAACTTTTTGGCTTATGAGTTTCTCAAAAGTAGAATAAGCCGGGAAAATAAGCTTAATGGGGTGTTTGTTTCGGCTTATAGGTTATCTGGTTTTTGGCTTATGTTCCATAAGCTCACTTTTTGTGGCTTATTTTGAAACTTTCCAGCTTAAATATATTTATTATGTCAGAATAAGCATATATAAAGGTGTGTTTGTTTAATCTTATATGTGGGCTTATGAGCTTATTTGATTTCGGCTTATATTTCATAAGCCCCCTAATTTTCCGGCTTAATTTGAGACATGTGAGCTTATATAAGTTTATTGATATAATAAACTGCCCACATGTCTCAAAATAAGCCAAAAAAAATTGGGACTTAAGAAATATAAGCCGGAAAACAAATAAGCTCATAAGCCACATATAAGCTTAAACAAAGCCAAAAAGTTGCAAAATAAGCACAAAAGATGAGCTTATGAAACAAAAGCCCAAAACCAAATAAGCCAGCTAAATAAACACCCACTTTAATAAAATGAAATGATAAAGTGAAACAGAAGAAATAATAAGATGTCAAAATAAGCTTATATAAGCCAAAAAGTTGAAAAATAAGCACAAACCAAATAAGCCATAAGACTTTAGGGGTGAAGACCTATCTGGTTTTTAAAACTTTCCGGCTTATATATATATTTATATAAGCCAAAAAGTTGCAAAATAAGCACAAAAGAAGAGGCCCAAAACCAAATAAGCCATAAGGCAGGTATATAAGGCGAAACAAACAGCCCATTTATGGAAAAGAAATGATAAATGATGAACTACCTGACGAAGAAGAGTGTTGGATAAAGAATCGATTAATACCAAATAATGATTTATTAATGTTTCTTCTTCAATTTCTGATTTTAAAACTTTATTAATTTCTTCTTCTTGGTTTTGATGATGTACTACTGCTACTTGTTCTTCCATGGTAAATCTCAATTCAACTTAACGACTGAGATGATGATGATATTGGTGACTGAGTGACTTTGGCTCTTTTGCTAAATTATACCCCTCTCTTTATTCCCAACGTAAGAAACCTTTTTTATTCGTGATCAGTTTTTTTTTTTTTTTTTTTTTTTTTTTTTTTTTTTTTTTTTTTTTTTTAGAACGGCACCACACTTGAAATACCCCCGAGTTAAACCATCCAAAAAAGCAGGCCCCGGGACCGAATCACTAGGAGAGACCCGTGAAGGGAAACCCCTAGAATTCACGGCAAGAGAAAGATCTGAATTTCTTTGTCATTTGCGATACTCGAATCTGGGTAAAACCCCTCCCCAAGCTCCAGAAGGAACTCATGTGACCAACTTATATGAGACGACGGCAAGGTGTATTTCAGCTTTAAAGTCTTCTACCATTCTTGTGATATCTGAAAATGAATATTTTATTTTTTAAGTATCATTTCTATCATTTCTATCTCAAGAGGGGACACACTTATTATTTCAAATATTATATTATATGTAACATCAAATGATTTTCTAACCATATTTGATAACTATTTAAAATGGCGTACCACCAAATAGTGTTTAAAAAGTATCAATAGATTATTGTCGGTGTCGATTGAGTTGATTAAACAAATATAAAACCGTATTTGTGATGTGTTACTAAACAAACATCTAGTTGAATAGCTTGTTAAACGTTTCATTGGTGCATCATTCAAGTTTAGGGTGCAAGGTGCAGGGAAGACGAATAACACATTATTCGTTTATTATTTCAGCGACATCTCATCGCCTCCTAATAACACATCAACAACTAAAACCCCCTCTTAATATTTGCACTAACAATATATATACATATACATATACATGTACATATATATATATATATATATATATATATATATATATATATATATATATATATATATACATACTAGCTTCAAGACCCGCCCGATGGGCGGGCTAGCTTTGTAAATTCATTTTCTTAAATATTATAAGGCTAATTTGTAAAGCCAATTATCTCAAAAGACCATAACAAATATGTAATGATTTACACAAACATATAAGCATATAAGCATATAATGATAATATGTAAATTCGATTATATCAAGATACCATAATAAATACGTAACGTTTCTCAAACAAATATATAAAGATAATACGTGTTTAATGAAAAAAAATAGAAAAGAAAATAAACTGTTTTTCATTTCATATGGTTATGACCATTTTCAAAAGGCTTTCCACAAACATTTTGCATTTCAGGTTCATTTCTTACCTCGTCAGGTCATTCCAAATAAGGAGATTAAGCATATGGTTATGACGATTTTCAAAAGGCTTTCCACAAACATTTTGCATTTCAGGTTCATCTCTTACCTCGTCAAGTCATTCCAAATAAGGAGATTAAGCATACAGGTCTGCAGAGTGTTTGGTATCTCATGAAACTATAGGGAAACTATAGAGTGTTTGGTAACTTATGTGGATTTAAACAGCCAAAAATGATGCGTTTAAAACTGGTTAGCATAATCGCTAAAGTCGTGGATAGTGAAGAGTTTGAAATGACAGTCTTTCATGTTTGATAGTTTGTTCATGTTTGTGTCAAAGGTTTTGTTTAGACATATGGTATGTTTAGTATTTTGTTTATGATTATCACTCATTTGTATTAAAACAATGAACTTAGTTAGGTGATTACAATGGTTTATGTTAAACCAATGATCTATTTACCTAAGCAACCATGTTTGTGCAAGACAATGTATTTATCTAGACTGCACAATACTGGATTACTACTTGCTTATACTTGCTACTTTTACTTGTTTATTGTGAAATTAACACTATGTTAAGACACATATGTTGAATTGTCAATGTAAAGTTTTTGTTTTATCAGTATAATGACCCTCTCGGTCGCAACAAAGAACTATAAATTTTCATGAAGAACATAAACTTTTGCTTGCATACACAACTATAACTTTAATTTTTCATACAATCTTTAGTGCAATTTTATATACTTTCAAATCATAATGTGAAAATACATTAAAACTATTTAGATAATCAATAATATAATTCATTGCTAAAAAGCAAACAATGAATATGAGTTTCTTAAAATATTTCAAATCACAAACTGTGGAATAAAAACGAAACTCTAAAATCCCACGAAGAATTCTTCATAAACAAAATTAGTTGTGCTATTAGTAATGACACCGTCTTCGTCGCAACAACAAACTCAAATGACATTTCTATTCCATGCTGAGAAGTAGACTCTAACTCCAGCAACACTTGTTCCTATATAGCCAATGATCCGGTGGTGCAACTTCCCTTTAGTCCTCTATGAATTTATGCTAACTAAACACACAGTTAAAAAAATAATAAACAAACCCAACTGACCCCCAAAATAGGTGATACTCCGCCCCTTTAAAGCGTAATGTATTACAAAATTATGGTCTAGCTTATTCACAGTTGGTAATTTCCAATTGATGCCTTCACTACACTACACTACTTATTGATGTTCCATTTTTTGTTACCCCCAACATCTCACCTCAAAGATATACCTTTTAGCATTGAAACTATATTAAAACATTTAAACAAACATCATCAAATGCCTTCAAGTGATGTTGCTTTTGATTAACAAAATATACACTTGATAGTAATATATATCGTACGAATGTGCATAAAACTCAACTTCTACAACTTTTTTTTTACCTATATTGTTTTGCAACCACAATACTTTCAGGCAACATAATAATATATAAACACCAGCTTTCGCACTTCGCACCTCAGTTGTAACACAATGGTAACACTATTCAATACATGGTAACACAATACAATGCTTGTTCACCAACTCGAATAACGATAAAGTAATAATATTTATAAACTTACCTGCATTTTCATTGTCGGCCCAACTTTGCTTCCTTTTACTACTAATTTACTCCTCTTTGACCTCAATTTTGTTAAGGTAGTCCCATTTGACTTTGAGGAAGAGGATTCAAAATTTTTGACCCAAATCACAGCCTTAGTGATAAGCATATTTTAGAAGAACATAATCTTTTATAATTCAATCAACTACAAAGAAATGATACATCATAAGTACACAGTAAGCTTAATTCAACGATGCGAAAAATAGTTTAATTAATATCATTAGATCGCGATGATACCGGTGTAAGTTTCATCTCATGATGGTCAAACTCCGTTGGTTGATAGAAACAATATTTAAGCGTGGCGGATGGGGAGGCTTTTTCCACCTCTTTCCTCTCATATATAGAGTACACCTGCAGATTCATCATTGTTACCATCAGAAATCATACTCGATATACTTTTGTAAATCGTTAAACTTTTAAAAATGCATGTTACTACATGAGAATTTAAGATGCTTTTGAGGATTATTATTTGTGCTTCACAGTCTAAGGCGGAGACACCTAATAGTGAAACTATTTGCATGTGATAATGAACATCACCTCACCCAAAAAGACATGTTACTTTCATGTACTATGTAAAACTTTAAAGGTTTTGGCGCTCATTGACAAAAATCATAGAAAGTTTCTTTGTTAAGATGTTTTCAAGCAAATTTTCTTGGTGCACATATGTACAAACCACAAAGTAAACCCTTAGCTCTAAAAAAAAGTATCCCAAACGCGATAGGTACTGGTACAACTAATTCCTTATACTGACTTTAGAGGGCGTTTGAGATTAAGTGTTCATTTGCATATGTATTCATCTATATGTATTGAGCATATCTTGTGTATCCAATTCTGATCTTGGTTTTGAGGTGCAACAACATAGTAAATATTAACATTCACCTTAACAAATTTACGTTCATGATTAGGGGTATTGTTTCTATACCAGATCTGAATAACCCAACTGACCGTATTAGGCTTACGTAGAACGGGTTACCTTGTTCAGGGTTAAGGTTCTTAATTTGTTAAACAAAATAAGGATTACTTTTGATGGTAATTCATTAATGTGTTTGAAAATGGATATTGGTTATTTTCTTGTTTTTTGGTCACTACAACTGTGTTAGATAATACAACCTATACATCACGAAAATAGCAGTTTTAGGGAAATATGTAGGTTTAAGAGATAAATAGGACTAACAACAATATACTATACATGCTAATTGCTATGATAAATCCAAAAACTGGTAGGAGTAACTTACGGTACATCACCATCATGTTCGTATTAGCTATATCCAAATGTATTGCTCGCACAATCATACCTCATACATGTCAAGTAACAGGGACAACCTGAATAGGTCCAAGGAGATTGATGAGTGGCCTTTCACTCATCATTTTAGGCCCGAAAAACCCACCAAAATGACCAAAAGCACCCAAAAACGACCATATAATGTTATAAATATCCTTAGAGAGTGTTTTTGTTTATTTAAGATACAAATGGGTTGAAAACAAGGCAAATGTGAGCAAAATGGAGCATGGATGGGAAACCGGAGCAAAAAGGAGCAATATGGAGCATTACCAGATCTATTAGAACACAATGAGACGCATCTATTGAAGAACTAAAGAGTCGAAGGCAATCCCGGGAATGTGACATGGGGGGAGGTATGGAAATCCGAAACAAAACCCTACTTATCGAATTACCCCTCACCCGACACCAAACTACACAAAATTCCCTTTTTACCCTTTTAACCCCAAAAACATAATTGCAAAATCATTTTTTCAAAACCTTTAAACATTTTTCAAAAATAAAAACCAAAAACATTTTGTCAAAACCTTTTATTAGTATTTTGTTAAAAGCTTTTATTAAGTTTACTTTTATTATTATTATTATTATTAAAAAAAAAAACCTACGAAAATATTTTCTTTACCCAAAATCAGTTTTATTTAATTTACCTAAAACTAGTTTTAACTTAAACACTAAAACTAAATAATTATTACTAATACTAAACCTTAAACTAAATCCTACTCCTAGGCCAACTCACCCCTACACCACCAGGCCATTACACTACCCAATCCACTCCACCATTCTCGGCCCACTCCCACACCTGATAACTCACCCAGAAACACAACTAAAATAAAACTAGCCAAACCCCTTTTGTACCCACTTTGACCTTCCTGGTCAAAACCCCACATCTGTTTCAAAACCCCGCCAAAACCCAACACCCCTCTCCCTGTCACTATCTTCTTTCCAACTCAGCTCCAAATCAAGACAAGAAAGGATCACATGCTACTGTTTTTACCTCTCCCCTCCTATGCCACGCTGGCAATCCCCTAATGGAAATTTCAATCAAACGGCTGAGATTAAGAGCTTGGTGCCCAAGATGTTATCTGATGGCTATGGATAGCTCAAAGAAAGACCATCTCAGCATCCTACTCACATAACAAACACAACAAGAGGAAGGACAACAAGTTTCTATCCATACTTTAGATTTGTCCAATTTTATGCTTTTAAAAATTGTGACCTTTTTACTTGTTATTTCATTTTTAATTCAGTATTTTGATTAAGTTGTCATTTTCAGTTTCTGAGTTGTAATTCAAGTTCTTTCAATAAAAATTCTGTTTTTAGTCAAAATTTTGCTTATTGCCTTTTAACTTATTACATTGCTTATTTACTTTTGATTATTGCTTACTTAGACCTTAGCGACTTTATGTTAGCATTAACTGTCAATATCTAATCCAAAACCTGCATCTCTATTCGAAAAATCCACACAACACCCCTGTAAAGGGGTGTTTGGCACAAGCTTCACCTTTCTCAAAACTGTTTTTTTTACCCTTTTAGGCGTTTTAAATCAAATTTCCACAGTTTTAAATAGTTTCTAGGTCACTAAGTGTGTCTTCTATTTTTTTTTTTTTTTTTTTTTTTATCAAAACTGTTTTTATTAGTAGCTACTTCAGAATCTGTTCTAGGCCTTTTGAGTAGATGTTTTTAGTTTACTTTAGTTATCTATAGGTTAATACTAGTGTAGGATAGTTTGGTAGTTGACCTGTGTGGGTCAGAAGTCCCCACTTTGCCCCATTTAGTAAACTGCTGCATCAGCTTGAACTAGTCCAACAGCCCCTTTAGCTTCATTTTTAATTTCTTCATTTTTAACTCTTTTGGCCTGAAAATTGGTTTACTGATAGTCTACTGGTTAGTTTACATGCCTATATTTTTATTTTATTTTTAGAATTTTTTTTTACTGCTTATTTAGTAGCCCGAAGTAGCCCCACTAGGCCTGTTTTAGTCCTTGTAGCCATAGGTTAAGATAGGCTTTTTAGGTGCTTATTAGGCTTCCAATCTGCTTATTCATGATCCTTTAGCTTATACTAGGTTCCTCCTTAGTACGCCTTTTGATTTCCTCCCCCTAGTGTAGCTTATTGCATGTTTTAGATTAATTTTTAGAACTTAAAATAGCCCTTTGTTACTTCTGTCCTAAACTGCTTCTTTTTCCCCTTTTAAACTGCTTAAATCTTTAGTTTGGTAAAAAGTTGAAGTTTGAAAAGATGTTGAGCTTTATGTGTTTTATAAGTTTCAATAAGAAAAATTGAAAAAAAAAATGTTTCAAAAAAAAGGGAGGTTCACAGATTCGAACCTGTGACCTCCAGGTAGGCTGCACCGGACCATATACAACTCCCCAACCATCTGCTCTATTAACCTTTTCTTGTTGGAAAATACCTAGTTTAATTAATATATGGCATTCTGTTTTGCTTATTAAATTTTCAGCTTTTAGTCTTGCTTATTATTGCTTATTTAGAACAGCTTATCCCTAACTTTCAGCTTATCCCAGCTCATTCATAGTATAATACAATTTCTCAAAAATTTTCATATTTTTCCAAATAGTTTAGATATTTTTAAATTTATTTCTTTTATATAGTTTTTAATTCTTAAAAAATTATTTAAAAAGCAAAAAATATTTTTTATTTTTTCCAAACTTTTCTTTTATTATTAGGAGCGTAGAAAAATCATTTTTACCCCCGTAGGATTAGCGTAGCATAAAATTTACTTTTTATTTAGCGTACTTACGTTTTTTTTAAAATTATTTTTACGTTTTTAATTTAGATTGCGTTTTAAGATTTCCCTAGCTCCTGTTTATCGTTCCGTAGTATTTAAAGTAGTTTTTAGGTGTCATTTGTTATTACTTGTTTAGATTTATGTTTAAGTTCCGTTTATTTTCTTTTTCGTACATTATTCGTTAATTTCCCGTAGTTTAAATTCACAAAACAAAATCGGTCAATCAAGCACTTTAATCACAAGCCCTAATCGATATCCTCAATTCACGTCTCTTCGGGAAACGACCCAGGAAATCACTTACCCGGTACTCTTCAAAATATCGTATTCGTAGGTTTTACGCGTTAACCTTTTTAACGAAAGGTTGATACGTGATTCGTACGACTAACCCGATATTTTTGATCATCTCTACTCCCCATTGGTAGGTTTTGTATCAATCAATGAGAGATCATGCTTGATCCATAATAAAATCTAATATATGAACTTTATTCAACAAAGAACTTACGGTTTCTATTGTCTGACCCATTCCTCATTTTTCATATAATGGGACTTCACTTCAGCCCTGATTGAAATAAACACGGTATTCTATATCATTCTATAATCATTATGTGGCTTCTGGTGACACGAAGTATCTTTTAAATATATGTCCTTCGCATTTGCGTTTCAAGACTTGAAATTAAAACACACAATCAATATTTATGCAGCAAAAGTACCTAAATACAGGTCTTTTAAGTATATGTACTTCTCACACCTTTACACACACACACACACACAAAAAAAAAAACAAAATGTGTAACACCCCAACCCGACAAGGGTCAAAATGTCACATTATGGTGCCAAATCAGAACATACAAACGCAAGCAGAAGACTTATAAACATAAAGTTACAAAGGTATTATAAGGAAACAAATGAAATACTAACTCTATACAGTATGTAATACAAATCCAAGCTAAATCCAATCCAAGTCAAATCAAGATGCAAATGGGCTTCTAATCCTCAAGGTAATCCACTAAGAGCTCCTATGCACTCTTCACTCAACCCAGCTTCTAACCTAAAACCTGCCGCAGGAAAAGAAATGCGGCTGAGCTTAAAAAGCCCAGTGAACAGATATATAACAAAACTGATAATCGAAACGTATGTAAGTATAGAAAAAAAATCATAAACTCCTGCTGAAATGAATATCATCTGTCAAATGCATAAGAGATCAACGATAAACTGAACAAATATCATGAGTCAAATGAATGAAGCATCATAAAGATATCAAGTGGAAGAATAATCAGAATCATAGAGCACTGATGCGTGGGAATCGCACCTTGCTTTACCTCTCGAGGGATCTCGAGAAGCTTACAACCCCCACCAGGCAGTGTACCTGATCGTTGTAGTATAGTATAGTGACAAGTACCGGGGGATTGATCGTTCAGCTTAGGAATAGTGTCGCTAGGATTAGAAAACCTAATTAATAGTTCTAGAGGTGAAAGATGATTATTTTTGTATTTTTTATATTTTAATGAAAGCAAGTAAAATCTCGGGTTTTAGAAGAGTGGGCGGAATTAGTTGCTATTCAACTAACCCAAAGCTATTATATAATCAAAATAAACTAATGAAAATGAAATTAAACTAAATTAAACTAAGGTTGTGAGCAGTGGTTGGAGAAATTGTGTTTACTTAGACTTCATTACTCCCTAGATATCTTTTACATGTTAATTACTTGTTACACTTGTATGGATGACGGATTGTATTCCTTAATACCATTCATGGGGTGGCATACATAACTCCCCAACTCTATGAGCTCTTATCTCCTCCTACACCATGACCCAGCACAACTATAGGGATTGTAAACAGTGGCCCATGCATTAAATACAACCAATAAAGACCTAGTACGCCTCGGTTCATGTTTCTTAAGACGTTCAAGCATGTTACCATTTGGAGATCTGCTAGTTTTCTTAAGCCTAACATATAATATCATTCATCCAAAACAAGAATAGACAAGTAATCAACACATAATCAATATCTATGTTTCATTAGATCTAAGCAAACACAAAAGAGATCTAGCCTAGCATAATAGAATTGAGACAAGAACAAGATATAAACAACCAACACATAGACATATTGATTGAATTGAAAGTATACTTATCTCAATTACAATGCAAGGTCTCAAGGGTTTGGAACCCTTGAAAAACCTGTAAAAGAGGCACCAAAATCGTCTTTAGGGTTTCACCAAAACTTCTCCCTTTTTAATGAAAAAACTAGAAAACTATATATAGGAAAAACAGGCTGACGGCGTCAAGAGTAACTTGTGACGCCGTCACCTCGCCGCCATATACTTTCTCGGACGGCCTTGATCCACTTATGACGGCCTATGTGACGCCGTCACCACCCACGGTATTTAATTCTTGCCACTTTGACGCCGTCATGAAGCCTTCTGACGCCGTCACCACCTACGGTGTTTAATTCCTCATGTCTGACGCCGTCAAGATGGTGGTCTTGACGCCGTCACCTTGTATCTTCAGCATGGAAATTTGGTACTTTGCCGTTTTCTTCACTTTTATGCTCCAAAAACGTCCAAAATGGCTTCTTTTCCAGAATTCACTCTCCAAACACCTAAAATCACAAAAGGAACGATTTAGGACAATATTTGATCAAATAAAGTCGGATTCGGGCTTAAATGACCCCCTAAAAACGGATCATTTTTCGCCTCATCATATACCCTTACACTTGAGATTTGCTTGTCCTCAAGCAAATGAGCTTTTATTCTACTCAAAAGACAAGTTAGGGGTCATTTAACACTAATATAAAAGTAATTACAACAAATAATCGTTCCACTAAAGACCAATAGACAAACACGGAGGTCATACACAAGCACCTTACAAATAGTGTTTAGATACTCACATCTCTCGGGTGTAAAAAAGTAATATAACATTATGGAAATGGAAGATATCTCTCACTACCTGTCATAGCAAAATAGATTACCATAGGCTTGGGAAAGGATCAAACCTCCACCACATGGCGTAAGCACCTAGGATAAACTATCAAAGAGGTCTTTTAAAGGGTTATAACGTTAGGTGTAGGGATATGAATTACACGGTTTTGTTGGATAAAGGAAGTTTTACTGGTGGCGAGTTAACAATCTTGGTTAATTACATGTACAAGATGGCGTTGCTAAGCCAAGACTAGACTCGACTTAAGCTAATAAATGAAAAATAACAAAAACATAAAATGAACATAGAATGAAAACGGGATGGTAGTCCGTATGTTTTTTCTTTCTTTTCCTTTTTTTCATTTTTTTTTTTTTTTTTTTATATACACTCTTGCCCTACCATCCAAAATAATACATCATAGGGGTATGAGCAATCCCCTTACACTTGAATCTTTACATACTTGACACTAAACTAATCTAATGACTCGAATTAAGAAAATCAAAACACTTGGAGCACTTTTAAGATTAACGTACATATGGGGGTAATAATATTATGTTCTTCCCCATTACTCCATAAAATAAGTACTTACCCATGAGTCTCAATCGTCCCAAAACAATATGTACAAGGATATGACTCGACTTAGCAACCATGTAATCAATTAGATAGTTAACTTAGGGTTTAACAAATAACAATAATGCACTAAAAATGAGCGCATACACGGAAGGCTAAGGCGATTTTGGTGTACATTTAAGTGGGGTGTAACAAATTCTTCCTTTAAGTAAATGCTTAAAGTTAGAAACGAAAAGATAGGCTCGGAGGGGTGTACTAGGGGTATCGTGTACTAAAAATGAGTACAACGCAAAGGGTGTGGGAAAAATTAGTTGACTTAACTAGCCAAGTAATATGACTTAAATGGTCAAGTAATTATAATACGGGTTTAACACAAGGGTGATCCTAATGCCTCTTATCATGTAGTAAATCCTACTACACGAATGTAGTCTCACTAGCGGTCTCGGGATGCATCACTAACGCAAGTTCTAGAATCTAAATGCTACCGGTACACTCATAAGCACTAATAATAAATGCTTTTCCTATCAAAACTAAAGGCGAACCTCACATTTTTGGGTGGAAAATTTTTCTGAATATACGGTTATGTGCTAGTCATAAAACCTCCTATCCATGAGACGCTTGCTATGGCTAAAGTTTCACTCCTAAATGTTGTAAAAAAATTTAAATTTGGCGCTAAAATTACACTAACAAGTATTTCTCATAGTTTTATTACTCATCTACTATCAAACAAAACAAACTCAAGCGAAAGTGCATATGTAAGGTATCATCTTTTTACCCTCCCCTTACACTTAAGATGAACATTGTCCCCAATGTTCAAGTAAAGAATGTAAAAGTTAAGAAGTAAAGAGAATGAAATCAAATACTCCCCTGATTCGCTCGGTATGGATTATAGGTTGGCCAGGTTAAATCTTCCTCCAAGAAAATGAACAATCAAAGCTTCCCTTCCAGAATATAAATCATCTTCTTGTCATAAATAACCTGTAAATCCTGACAATAGTAGACAAGGCAACCTCGCGTAAAATCGGCGGCATCCTATATAAGTTACTAAATCCTAGAAAACAAAGTAAGATATAATGCTTGTGGAATGAAGTTTGCAGATTTCCTGGAGATTATAAAACTTAATAATTCACAAAAACCATAAGACTCCGTTAGAAAAACAAAACCGGTAAAATTTCCAGATTTTTGACTCCTGACGCCGTCAAGAGCAATACCCTGACGCCGTCAGAATGGACCTGCAGAAATTCTTATGTTAAGTTTCCAGAAAATTTCTGAAAAAACTTTGTCCTACTTCCTGGAAAATCCTGCAAAACTTCATTATGACTCAATACAAGCATTTGACTCTAACAAATACGAATATACATGTTCATTAAATATTGTGGAGAATCATGATTGGTTTGTTTCTTAAAAACATATTTGGGGTTTCCCCTTACACTTATCTTTTGCAAAAATACCTTTAGGTTGAAGTTAAGACTAGGCCAAACAACATAATAAAGTATTTCCACATTTTAGTAGAGAAACATGATCAACCAACAATAAAAATAAAACATGCATACGGAAGCAAATAACAATCAAACAAATAAAATCACACAAAACATGGGTTGCCTCCCAAGAAGCGCTTTTCTTTATTTACGAGTCTTGTAGCTAGACTCAAAATCGTGGGTTACTACGTGACTTCACCATTGGTTCCACTCTCTAGGTCGTCTTCTAAACCAGTTTTGTATTCCGGACCTAGTTGCAAGCATTCTTTGTAGAAACCAAGCATCCTATTTCTAACATACTCTACTCCTCTACGTCTATCCTCCTCATTCCTATAATAAGCCGCTTGCTTATGTTCCTTTTCGAAATTAGAGAGAAGGCGGTATTGTTCGATCTTGTAGGGCATTTGATAAGCGACCTCATCATTATCTTTCTTGAACCTAACTATCCCTAAAGTCGGATCATAACTCATCCTAGTGGCTTCAACAAATGGCTTCCCGAATATAATTTGGCTAAGGCAAGCATCTATCACGGGACGAGTGTCTTCCACTATCATAAAATCAATCTCATAGGTGAGATTCCCTATAATCACATGTACTCCCTTAACCCTTCCTGCAAAATTACTTATCCAATTTTTACCGGGCATCATTCTAAAATTGAGTTGCTTCTTCATCACCCAATTGTAATAGGTCCTAGTCATGATGTTCACGGGGGATCTAAGGTCGATGTAAGCTTTCCATATATGCATGTGCCCTATATTACATGGGATGTTAATGTTGGAGGGATCTCCCATTTTGATCAGGGGGTCGCCAAAGATATATGTTTTCTCGGGACTATCGAATAAATCCTTATGGTATTCCCGTTCCTCCTCGGTTGGCAACTTATCAAAGTATTTCTCCATAGGTTCTATCTCCTCCAATTTCTCATCCTTTTTAACCTCAACTTCCCTACTCTCATCCTTACTATTGGCTTCTACCTTAGCTTCATCCTTGTCACTCTCCTCTATCTCTCTATCTATCGGCTTAATGGTGACAACATTGACAAAGTGGACATGTTTGGATGATGAGGGGTCCTTAATTTGAATTCCACTCTTGGTGTCCCTAGTGTCCTTCCTAGGTGTGGCTAATGTTTGGTTGTTGAGGGCTTTCAACAAGTTGTCGATCTTGTTGGTCATCTCCGTTTGTTGTTGGTTGAATTCGTTTTCGAACCTAGCTATGCGGGCTTCTTGTGATGCCATAAATTTCGACATCAATCCTTCAAGATTGTTGGTACTACCATAGTTGTTAAAAGGATTGTTGTTGAAGGTACGGTTGGATGGTGGACCGTTTGATTGGTAACGATTAGGCGGATTGGAAGAATTGGGTTGATTTTGTTTCCACCTAAGGTTTGGGTGATTTTTCCATGAGGGGTTGTATGAATCACCGTATGTGTTTGGCTCGGGCTTGAAAGTGTACCACTTATCTCCCGCTTCGTCGGTACGCGTGGATGCGTAGTCCGCAAAAGCTGTTCCGGGGAGTTCCATACAATCACAAGTGTCATGGGGACCACTACATAATTCGCATGAAGAAGTGATTTTGTTCACTTGGATTGAATGCTTCGGAGCTTCGTAAGATTTCATGTGAAACTTGACTTGGTCCTCAAGTTCCATGATCCTACGGTCGGGAGTGCTAGAATTGTTCGAAGGCAAAGATATTGCCTTGACCGTTTTGTTCAAATCACGGGGATCATTCCAACTTTCATTGTCATAGAGAGCAAGATCTTCTATGAGTTCCCATGATTGTTCCGCACTAAGATCACGTAGCTTACCACCGGCCGATTGGTCAATGGTTTGCCTCGTGGAGATGTCGATATGGTCATAGAAAATTTGGACTTGGAGCCAAAGATCTATGCCATGATGAGGGACTTTTTGGAGTAAGTCCTTGAAACGAGTCCATGCTTCATAAAGAGATTCATTTTGACGTTGTTGGAACATCAAGATGTCATTCCTAAGCTTAGTAGTTTTCCCCGGTGGGAAAAATTGAGCAAGGAAACGAGTGGTGAGATCATCCCATGTGGTGATGGATCCCGCGGGTAAACGCTCAAGCCATTGACTAGCTTGATCCCGTAGAGAGAATTGGAATAGGCGTAAACGGGTAGTCTCTCTAGTTTCAACACCTAGGTCTATGGAATCTACGATTTTGAGAAAGTCCTTAAGATGTTGGTTTGGATCTTCGGAACGAAGTCCATGGAATGCACATCCGCTTTGCACCAACCGGATGGTGTCGGATCGCAAGGGGGTTACATTGTCTCCGGTGAGCTCAATGGTGTTTCGGTAGCCTTGGTGGCTAGGTCGGGAATACTCTCCTAAGGTTCGGGGCCTAAGGGGTTCTAATGGTGGGTTTTGTTGTGGTGGGATGATGGGTTCAAAGATGTTACCACCTTCCATGGTGTCGGATGGTAAAGAGTTACGAACAAAGGCACGAAGAAATAAGATAGACTAAAGAAGACCTAAAAATAAAAATAAAAATCTTACTAGAAAGGAATCTAGCAAGTAGACCTAATAAAAAGAAATCCTAACCTAGACAATAACTATTCCCCGGGCTGCGGCGCCAAAAACTTGATGTGTGGGAATCGCACCTTGCTTTACCTCTCGAGGGATCTCGAGAAGCTTACAACCCCCACCAGGCAGTGTACCTGATCGTTGTAGTATAGTATAGTGACAAGTACCGGGGGATTGATCGTTCAGCTTAGGAATAGTGTCGCTAGGATTAGAAAACCTAATTAATAGTTCTAGAGGTGAAAGATGATTATTTTTGTATTTTTTATATTTTAATGAAAGCAAGTAAAATCTCGGGTTTTAGAAGAGTGGGCGGAATTAGTTGCTATTCAACTAACCCAAAGCTATTATATAATCAAAATAAACTAATGAAAATGAAATTAAACTAAATTAAACTAAGGTTGTGTGGTTGGAGAAATTGTGTTTACTTAGACTTCATTACTCCCTAGATATCTTTTACATGTTAATTACTTGTTACACTTGTATGGATGACGGATTGTATTCCTTAATACCATTCGTGGGGTGGCATACATAACTCCCCAACTCTATGAGCTCTTATCTCCTCCTACACCATGACCCAGCACAACTATAGGGATTGTAAACAGTGGCCCATGCATTAAATACAACCAATAAAGACCTAGTACGCCTCGGTTCATGTTTCTTAAGACGTTCAAGCATGTTACCATTTGGAGATCTGCCAGTTTTCTTAAGCCTAACATATAATATCATTCATCCAAAACAAGAATAGACAAGTAATCAACACATAATCAATATCTAGGTTTCATTAGATCTAAGCAAACACAAAAGAGATCTTGCCTAGCATAATAGAATTGAGACAAGAACAAGATATAAACAACCAACACATAGACATATTGATTGAATTGAAAGTATACTTATCTCAATTACAATGCAAGGTCTCAAGGGTTTGGAACCCTTGAAAAACCTGTAAAAGAGGCACCAAAATCGTCTTTAGGGTTTCACCAAAACTTCTCCCTTTTTAATGAAAAAACTAGAAAACTATATATAGGAAAAACAGGCTGACGGCGTCAAGAGTAACTTGTGACGTCGTCACCTCGCCGCCATATACTTCCTCGGACGGCCTTGATCCACTTATGACGGCCTATGTGACGCCGTCACCACCCACGGTATTTAATTCTTGCCACTTTGACGCCGTCATGAAGCCTTCTGACGCCGTCACCACCTACGGTGTTTAATTCCTCATGTCTGACGCCGTCAAAATGGTGGTCTTGACGCCGTCACCTTGTATCTTCAGCATGGAAATTTGGTACTTTGCCGTTTTCTTCACTTTTATGCTCCAAAAACGTCCAAAATGGCTTCTTTTCCAGAATTCACTCTCCAAACACCTAAAATCACAAAAGGAACGATTTAGGGCAATATTTGATCAAATAAAGTCGGATTCGGGCTTAAATGACCCCCTAAAAACGGATCATTTTTCGCCTCATCAAGCACGTATCAACAAAGGCTTGTCCACCAGAGACACTCGAATGGACAAAAGAAATAAAGGAAAGCCACGAGCCGACCTACCCGAGACACTCGAATAGATCTCAAATCACATAATCACATATCCGTCAATTCATAGGGTGTACATAAAGGGGAGACCTCTCAGTACCAGAAGTGAAAGGGGTACAAGGCACGTACAGCCAGTCACTAAGTCAAATCATATCATATCACATCAAACATATACCTAGGATGCATCCATACGCTCCCTGAAACAGAATACATATACAAGTACAAGACTATGCATATATATAACAGAATGGCCATAAGTGATCACATATATCATATCATAACAGAAGGGAACGCTGGGGACTAATCACACCGCCCCAGATAGTGTCATGCCACCGGTGCCTCGATGACACGCCCATGGTACCTCCATGAGTACAATAAAAACTCGGGCATAAGAATCATACATATCAGGACAGAGCTATCCATCAACAAAGCAATCATAGCATCTCAATAATATCAACAGAATCTCATGTTAACGAGATAGTAATCAGATAATCATAACAGAATGGATAGCAAACAGAATCATATGAAATGATAATATCAAATGGATCAACGAATCATATCAGAGGGATCATAGCAAAGGCTCATATCAAATGAATCATATCATAGCAAACGAATCAAAGTCAAAGAATCGAAAGTCATGAGATCGGAACCCTTACTGAAAAAGGGTAGAATATATGTACCTTAAACCGCCAACGAAACCACATCATAACATAAGAATATGAAGTCACTCCTTCTTTAGCGAATCTACATGAATAATGATTGTCTAATTATTACTAACTTGTTTTAAATCATAAAACTCATTGTAATCGGCTTTCCATTTTTAATAACTTTTCAAAAATAGCAGGTTTCCATATTTAGTAACTTTTCATAATTAGTAACTTTTCATAATTAGTATCTTTCGCTAATTAGTAAGCTTCCATACATAGTGACTTTCTACTTTAAAGTTATAATTGACAATTAAATAATATTTAATGATTAAAATGACCAATATAATAGTTTATGGTCGAATATGCCAATTTAGTAAAGTTTAGGGTTATAAATGTAAATTATCAAAATTTAATAATTAAAAATGTCAAATAATGAACTTTATGTTTTACATCGTAAATAAATATTGAATTGACAATTTTAGACACCGCCCTTTTTTTTATAGTTATTTAAACGTGTTCTCGACACCTTATTTAAACGTTTTTTGTTAAGCGTTCTGATGGATTGCTATGTTTTGGAGATCGGAATTGGGTACCTTTATATGGAGGAATTCGGGAGTTAATTATGCATGAGTCGCATAAGTCAAGGTACTCTATTCATCCGGGATCTGACAAAATGTATCAAGATCTTAAGAAGTTATATTGGTGGCCAAATATGAAGGCAGATATAGCATCGTACGTTAGTAAGTGCTTGACATGTTCTAAGGTTAAAGCTGAACATCAGAGACTGTCAGGATTACTAACGCAACCAGAACTTCCAGTTTGGAAATGGGAGAGGATTACAATGGGCTTCATTACCAAATTACCGAGGACAGCTAGCGGTTGTGACGCTGTCTGGGTAATTGTGGATCATCTGACAAAGTCTGCTCATTTCCTAGCAATTAGTGAAGATGATAGTGTGGATAAACTTGCGAGGTTGTATGTGAAGGAAATTATTTCACGTCATGAAGTCCCGATATCTATTATTTCGGATCGCGATAGCCGTTTTACGTCAGCTTTGTAGCGATCACTTCAAACGGCTTTGGGGACGAGACTTGATATGAGTACTGCATATCATCCCCAAACTGATGGTCAAAGTGAGAGGACCATTCAGACGTTAGAGGATATGCTTCGTGCATGCATCATAGACTTTGGTAAAGGCTGGGAGAAGTGTTTACCCCTTGCGGAATTCTCCTATAATAATAGCTACAACACAAGTCTTAAAGCTGCACCATTCGAAGCTTTGTATGGCAGAAAGTGTCGTTCGCCTATTGGTTGGGCAGAAGTTGGAGATAGCGAACTCACAGGCCCTGAACTTATCTTGGAAACTACAGAGAAAGTGGCTCAGATTCATGATCGGTTGCAAGCAGCCAGAGATAGGCAGAAAAGTTACGCCGATCAGAGACGTAAACCCCTATAGTTCCAGGTTGGAGACAAAGTGATGCTGAAAGTCTCGCCTTGGAAGGGTGTGATACGTTTCGGAAAACGTGGTAAACTCAACCCATGCTACATTGGACCATTTCTCATCTTAGAAAGAATTGGGCCCGTGGCTTATAGGTTGGAATTACCACATGAACTGAGTAAAGTTCACAACGTGTTTCACGTTAGTAATTTGAAGAAATGTCTTTCTGATGAGATGCCTATTATTCCAATGAAGGATATTCGTGTCGATGAGAAATTGAATTTCGTGGAAGAACCAATTGAGATTTTAGATCGTGAAGTTAAACGACTAAAGCGAAGTCGCATTCCACTCGTCAAGGTTCGTTGGAATTCCCGACACGGACCAGAATTTATGTGGGAACGTGAGGACGTGTTCCGGAAGAGATATCCGAAGCTTTTCACTTCGTAGATGAATTTTTCCGAGTGAAACCCGGGACGGGTTTCTTCTGAGACTGGGAGGATGTGACAACCGGCAATTTAGGGAGTTATTTTGAAAACCCGCATTACGTTAAAGTTCGTTATAATTTTTATTTGGAATTTTTATTCACAACGAACTTGTAAGACTTATTTCTACGGATAATTATGTTTTTGTGACGTTATGGAATTCGTGAATTATCTTAATAATTCATTTTGATATTATGCTCGGTGATGTATTCTTAAATTCTCACTGGTACTACGTTGACTCTGGCACTAGGTTTACCTAACAGGAAATTTTATGATTCGTTTTACGAGTCCGATTATATTTAATTATTTAAGGGATGCTTTTGGGAGATATTGAAAGTTGAAATGAGTTCGGGTTTCGGGCCGTACGTTTTACGCTTACCCATTATTTACCCACTCATATTATTAGTAATATCATTATTATTACTATTATTATTATTTTTCTTTTAAAAAGAAAATAAATTTTTTTTTGGTGTAAGTAAACTACAAAAATCGTCTTTGTGGGGATACCAGACACAAAACACACAACATCACCTTCACTCCTACTCATCTCTCTCTCATTTCTCCTTCTTAATAAACCCTAGCCGCCGGTCATCATTTCTGGCCACCACCACCACTACGCCGGCCACACCACCGAACAAACACCACCACTTTATTCCTTATTCTTTTCTCTTCCTTTTGGTATATCATACGCACCATATAACTTACTTTAACACCTCGAAATCTTATTAAATCCGACCCAACTTTGTTGTTTTTACTAGATCTATTCGTTTGGAGGTTCTAGGAGGTGAGTATGATCGATTTTGGTTCTTGGGTGCCACGATTTGGTATTAAATCCGTGGCTACACGGATGTTTTTCATGGGAATCGAATTTATTTGTTAGAAAATGATGTTTTTGATATAAGAAAGATGGTTTGGTGTCTTCCTTGATGGTTCGATTGAACTGTGAGTCATAGACTCACGGCTTGGTGTTAGATCTGAGCCTTGGTGCTCGATTACTTGTTCTTTGAGTCTTGATGTTATGACTCTTGTATTCTTGCTCTCGTTGGAATATTGGTTCGACTCATTGGAGTCGCGGCTCGAAGCCGTATGGTTGTTGTTATTGCCGAGACCCTTATGGGTCGAATGGGTATTTTTGGAGTGCTCCTTGGAGCCATTTCTTGTGACCCTTGATGCTTGGTTCGAGCTATGTTTGGCTCGCGGTGTTTACCACGACTCAATCGAGTCGTGTGGACTCGGGTTTGGCTTGGTAAACCAACCCGAGCGTGACCTTGGTTATTTTGGATCTTAATTGTTGACTTGGTTTGGATAATTGTTATTAATTGGTTGTTTATTTGTTCCTTGGCCGAATACATGTGGGTCGAGACCATGTTTGGGTCTCGACATTGGATATTGAATTTTGGTATTGAGAAGTGTTGACGAATTGTGATATTGGGGACCGATTGTGAGACGGTCACTTAGATTGACGGAGATAGGTTAGTCGGGTGCCGTAGTCGGACCCTATTGTTGTAGCACGTGGATTGGGATTGTGTTGGACGGAGATGTATTGTTTTATGACATTTGCTTATTACTTTGGACTTGGACAATGAGCCGAGAGTCATGACTCGGGCATGTGACCATTTCGTATGACTCGATAACTATTTACAAATAAAACATAAATAATAAAACTCGTAATA
Source organism: Artemisia argyi (assembly GCA_030686995.1). Classification (NCBI taxonomy): domain Eukaryota; kingdom Viridiplantae; phylum Streptophyta; class Magnoliopsida; order Asterales; family Asteraceae; genus Artemisia; species Artemisia argyi. Next base: position 20,469,242 of record CM060680.1, on the reverse strand, counting down.
ATAGTTATTGATAATATAAATGTTTATATGAATATATAGACGTGAATAACGGATATATAACTATATAAGCGCGTATATTAATAATAATAATAATAATCACGAGTCATATTATAAATAATACGACAAGATATATATTAGGCTACGAAAGTGGCGTAATATTATTGAACGTATTATTATTATAAAAATGTGTTATAAAAAGAGAAACTCTCGACAATTACTAAATATTAAATAAAAATGTCATTTTATATATATAACAAGTAAACTTATCGAGTTATGCGGAGTCGTTGTCACTCGAGTTCAGGTAAGTTTTATTTGTGACTTTCGTGTTGTCACGGATATATGACGATTAATATAAACGTTTTCTATAACTAAATAACCACTTAACCGTAGGGTTGAACCGGGTTATTTGGCTATATGAAATGAATATATTAATGGGCATCGTATCCTACGACGCCCATAGGTTGTGGTATATGTAAAGTGTAATAAATTGCGAATATATATATCGGGAAATCTGGCCAATTTGACGATGTATATGAGGAATTTATTAAACTACGATATATACCATATAGTATTTATGTGATATGTGCTTTAGGATTGGGTGTAATCTTGGAATGGTATGTTACGTAAATAAATACAAGGATTATCAAATCGATGGATTTAATAAACTTCGGCGATTTATTTAAATAATATATTGGGCTAATATTAGATCTATAGTTTCTTTTATTATTCTTTGTGTGACCTTTTTTGGTTTGTTTTGTGTCGACCCACCACCCGTATGGATACCAAACGTAAATACACCAAACTAATACGAAATGGAATTTCGGAGAATAAAACGGATTTTTGTCCGGGTTTGGGAATATTTTGAATTTGAGGAAATGATTTCTGAACGAGTTAATATTGTTAGGTCGTGCCGAGTCCGTAGTTGCTGTTTCGTGAGTTACTATACATCTTATTTCTACCGACTTCTTCTTGCTATTTTCTGGACTTGAGGTGAGTCATAGCCCCACTTTTTAATCTTGAACTATGTTTTCAATACTTGGGGTGAGAAACGTGCAAATTATTTTATGTGGACTATTATCGCTTTTATATTCTTTCTAAACTTGCTATGCGTATGGACTAGGATGTTTTGTCAGCTTTAGTCACATATTTTATGTGTACTATTCAAGGTTGACTTATTTGTTATTGTCAGCTTTAGTCACACGGTTCGTGTGTACTATTCAAGGTTGGCTTATTTAGATACTGTAGCGTGCACCTATAGGTTATTGATACTTCGGAGGTTATCCGAGTATTTATGATATTGCGGGGGGTTACCCGAATATCTATGTTAGAACGGAGGGTATCCGTGTGTTAGAATTGGAGCGGAGGGTATCCGCAGGCTTTTAGTGAATCCTTAGTCTAACTAGCAAGCGTTTTGCGTATATGTCCACTATATTGTTAGATGAATTTAAACCTATGATCTCACCAGCGAAAGCAGACTTTTAGCACGTTTTCTTAGGTAATTAAGTGATGATATGGATGCTCGGAATGGAAGGCTTGGCTAAGGCTCGTGGTTTATGGATCTATTTTTCTAAACTCTGATAATTACTTATGGACCTACTGTTATGTTATTTTTGGGCCTGACTCTGAATGATGTCGGGATAAATGTAAACTTTAAAACCCCGTTTTGGTTGTGTTTCTATTATGTTTACTTTATCTCGTTCTATATTGTCTTGTGTTGGATACCAATCCCCGTAGCACCCCGAAAGCTTGTTGAGTCTTCCGCTGTATCAAATTTTGGGGGTGTTACATCGAGCCTCTATACCCACGTTAATAAACATGCACACATCATGTTAAATCTTTAGGTTTTCTCATGACTCGATCCTGACGCTCCAAAATCATAACGAACCGAATTCAATGAATGCGAAACCATGCGTATTAGATGACAGATGACAGATGATAGATGATAGTTTGGATCCTACAAGGAGATACACTAAACACACATATTCTTACGAAGCAAAAATGGAGGCAGTGCTAATCGATAAATCTTCATCAACTTCTACCGAATTCTGAACGAAGAAAGGAACTTGCCAAAGTCAGAGAAGCACAAATCGAATCATCAAAAGAATCACGAGTCTCATAAAGAGATGGGTAATATACTCGTATCGACGATCAACTAAGCACATTTCAAAGTATCGAAATGTATCAAAAGTATCACGAGTCTCATAAAGAGATGGGTAATATACGCGTGCACACATTTTAGGCAAGTGACAAATGATTTTTTTTTTTTTTTTTTAATACAGTATATTAGTATAGTAATTTAACTTATCATAAGGTTTTAGGTTCAACGTAACGCGAAATGTTCAAGTGTTAATAATTTTAGAACTTAGGTTAAAATTAAATATGCGTTTCTTAAATTACGGTGTTATAAAATGCCTCTCCGATTTAAAAGATACTTCACTTAGAGGGTTGTTTCGGCCACTTTTTAGAACTGTTCTTGCTGTATTTATATCTTCAGGTCATTCCCGATACATGTGATCTTTGTTTGCGTCACCCAATTGTGTGTATAAAGGTGTGAGAAGTACATATATTTAAAAGATTCTTCGCTTAGAGGGTTGTTTCAGTCACTTTTTAGAACTGTTCTTGTTGTATTTATATCTTCAGGTGATTCCCAATACACGTGATCTTTGTTTGCGTCACCGATGTTCGTATTTACCAACATAATTTAGTGTCAAAACTATGAAAACTAAACAAAAGATTAGGCACTAAAAAGATAAAATAGGCCACCCAAATGTCATGTATTGGTCCCGTCTATCTACAACAAAATATGCTGCAATTAGTCAATGTGACGTGTACTGTAATGGACATGCCAACATGGTCAACAACCTTGATTAAATATGTAAAATTAAAAAATTAATAACCTTCAGAAGGTATATTTTTTATTTTATCCCTGCACTCGAAGATTCACATTGAGGCTAAAAAATTAAAAAAGACTTGTAAACACAACTCCTAAAAATACTGAAAGGGTTACAACAAAACCTCGACATTATTCAAATGCAAAATCACTTCGCCTAACTATAATATTTTGCCGTCCATAATATTACCTCATAAATCTTTGACCTTATTCAATTTCTAGTATTACAGTAATTCTTAGACAACACATACATATTATAGAGGAAAAACAGCTAAAAAACTACAATTTAAGTGGTTCTTTTCTACTTCACAAGACTGTTTAATGGAATGTTTGTCTAAGTTTATTTTCAGTAACAACATACCTGCATACGAATCAGTGCCTTCTGTCTCTCAAGAATCTGAATTGGCACCACCCCCGGGTTCATCATGTCTGTTAGTCATACTTGAAATCATAATTCGTGATGCATTCATGGCATAATAATCTTATTTGGTAGAAATAGCATCTTCTGCTTCCACAAATCCATAAACCTCAAGCAATCACTCCTGTTGTATTAGAAAGAGTCAAGTTTGCATGCAAATGGTGATAGATTTATACACATAAACATCAATCCAAAAGAGTTATGTAAAGATGCTACTTACATTAGCCATGATACACCAAAGCATTCAACAAATGATAACAAATTTGCACCAAAAAAATTGTTTCCACAAACAAATGCGGTATGGAATAAATTATTTAAAGTGAAATAATAAATTAGCTATACAAATATACTTTGCAGCTTGTTGCAGTGAGCATGTAATCTCAACCTATATATAGAACAAGTGTGATTGCCATTTTTAGAGATAAAAATTCACCCAAAATTCTAAAAGAATGACACCTGGAAACCTCACTACTAATAGAAAGTTTTTTTTAAAAAAAAATGAAAAGATTTTCGGATGAAAAATTCAACCGAATGGTTGAAGGAACTAAAAAATAGGCCATTTCCTCTCATACCTTAAACACACAATTAATTCATTCCATGATTATCTTGATCATTTTTTGGGATTGATATTTTGATTTTCAAATCGTTACACAATCGATTTCAACTCCAATCTAATAATCATTTGAAATTCCATTCTTCTGAAAAAGTTCCAGAATCGATTTCAATGGCACAAAAGTGATGGATGTAACTGATTTAAATTTTAGGTCTACGATACTATCGGATTTGGATTAATTTTTATATTTATTATTAGTTTGGAATTCTTCTTAAGATTATCATGGTTGATTGTTTTTTTGTTTTTTTGTTTTTTTCCAGGTACATGAATCTGATAATGAATTAGTTAACGAAAAGAAGATGGTGATCACAAAACTAATGAAATTAGATTATCAATTTTCATCAATCCAAGGTAAAAACTCGAATTTTGGCACTACTGAATAATTTTTGAAAACATAATAATTATGCACACCACATGTTTGATGAAATGTTTAGAAACCCAAATTGCTTATTAGTTGCAATGTTATGTTATTTATTTAGAGTAATTATCAAATGTATATTGGTTATATGTGTAAAATATTATCAAGCATATACCTTGTGAGATTAATGCAAGTAATCTGAATGTGAGAAATGTGACAAGTAAGAAAAGTGTGATTTCGGCTGAAAACAAAAGCAGTTTGCTTAGGATGTATAGTTATGGATAATTAGTGATTTGTTGTTCGCATTATTTATCCTCTACATGAATGAATGAATGCACTTTTAGGATCTTTATCAGGTTCTCTTGATATGAAGTCTACGCCGCAAAACAAGAATGCGATAAGCACGCATGGTCATATTTGCTTCTTAACTACTTAAATTTTCATGGTGCTAGAAAAGGATATTTCTAGACTATTTTATGGAAATAGTTAGGAAAGATGTTTGCTTGAAGTAACTGAGTCGTATTTCACTGTGATTTAACATCAGGTTTGGAAATGTATTCGCCCCTAAAGTATTTACAAAATTCGCACAGAAGATGGTAAAGAAGGATATCGGAAAAGCTGTTAGATTGATTCATTTATGGATGATGAAGTAAATGTTGAATCAGAAGAGACCAATGTGGAATCAGGTATTCATTATTACACTCTATTTTCTTTAGTTTATATTATTATCTATAATTAACTTTTTATAGTATAAAGCTTTGATGTTTGAGGTCTATGTCACATGTTAGTGTTAAGGTTATCTTGATCCTAAATATCGGTATGTACCATGACTAATTTACAGTAAAACTAATGTTCACCAGAAAAAACAAATGCAGTAGTGAAAGGCATTTGTAATGCATTTTTGAAGCTTGATGTGTTGGTAGTGAAGAAAAGTTATTGAAGTACGATGCTCGAGTGCAGCCCAGTGCTCGAGGAAGGTGTGGACTTTGAAGCAACAAATTAAACCTCTAATCCGTGTGAGGATCTGATGGTTGTAAACAAGTTGGTTCTAGGTGAAAAGGACACCTATGAGGTGAAAGATGAATCATAACCAGAATCAGATGTCATCTCGAGCCCATGTGAAGATGAGAAAAATATAACACAAGGTTTTTCTTTGCTTTATCTATTAAGAAAACTGCCTAATTGATTTTAAGGTTAGTCAATATTTATATTTTATATTTGAAACGAGGTTGATTTTTTTGTAAATTACTGTATGATTTGGCTAAACCTGTATTAGCTTGTCCATTTATTGTTTTAATTATGAAAATATAATAATAACTATGTTACATACTATAGGTATGGAGTTAGAAAAGAGAGACGCGCATAACTTAAACAAGCAGAGATGAAGGAAACTCACCGATGACATGACTTGAGACACTAGAATATAGAGATTGATGCTGAGATTACTGAAAAAGTGAGACATATAGCTGCGGAGAGGAAATAAGTTTCAAAATGTTTAAAAGGCGTGGCGAGAGGACTTAACAGAGAATGATCAGCTATGGTAAAAGTAATGCAGTACTTGAGTTTAAATATGCAATATATAATCAAACGAATCATACTTGACATGTTATTTAAAGAATACATGCCAAAATTTGTTTTCTATTGTTGCATTTAGTGAAACATTCATTTGTGTTGTTTATGTAAAATCAAAAAGAGGATAAGGATAAAAAGAAGGAACAAAAACACAAAACATGTTTTCTTTGAAGCTAATATTCTCTGATGTCCATTCAATATTCAAACTAAAAAGTTTCATAATCATGTTTTTGCATAATGTAGCAAAGAAACAAGGATGGAGTTGTCAAAAGAGAAGCCACGAATCAGCAATGCCCAAGTTACTGCTCTCATTTTGGTGAAGTGGAAGGTACACTCCCACCTTTCTGTCAAACTCATTTAACTGTAATAGACTGTCCAATAATAAACCAAAGTTAGTTTAAAACTTTGCAATAATCTGTCATTTCAAGAAATTACAAATTTAAGATGTATGCATGACTTCAGATATTTAATTCTTAGTATGTCAAAGATTTATTGCATGTTAGTTCTTTTATATAGGTTTCCAACCAAACGCTAGGTTTAAGATAATAATAATCGATATTCCTTTCGTCCATTACATTTTGGTAACTTTTTACCTTTATATATAATTTACAATTATTTGGGTAATTATTGAGTTACTGTTGTTTTTGCGAGTTTCACTTGAATTATTGAACGGGATTATTTGAAAGTGTCATGGATATATATTTATGATTGTAAATTGGGATACGTAATAGAGAAATGGAGAAACATGTGCAGGAGTAAAAAAGAAGCAATTCAAAATACTTAGAATAAGATCATGCAAATGACCCAAATGTTATCTCTACAAATGAAACCATACCGCTCATTTTGCGTTTTAGAAATGGCATGAATGGACAGTTGCAACTTTTTTGAATGGTCAGAAAGTGGTACATATAAGCCAATGACATTTCTCTACAACCTGGAGTGAGTGATTTTTTGTTATGACGACAAGCCTTCTATTTTCCATTCATAACTTCATACCATACAATATATATTATCTATTATTTACTTAATTGTTATTATATGCAATTTTCATAGAGGCATAAAGCACAACTCAATGAGATCAAATATTCAAGAATGGAGAACCTGATACGCATCATATGGACGCGCATTGGGATTTGGGACACAAAGAAACTGAATAATATGATATGTTGGGTCTTTATCTAAAAATTGCAGGTCGTTAAACATGAACCTCTTTTGTATATGTTATATGCAATTGGACATATATATTAACCTATTAAACATACATAAACTACAGGATCTTCATGAGGTGCTGTTATAGAAAGTAAAGATGGTCTTAGTTATCCCGTCGATTTGTATGTTGAAGTACCAATCAACATCGGGGTTGGTCTCAAAGTCCTTTATTGACCAGTGTTACAACCATAGGTATTGACCATCAATACAATCTTAATCTAACTGATTGCATTATTATTTTAATAATTGTTATCTTGATAAATAATGCAGGAAAGGCTCTTTATGCTAGAGTTACAACCCATGGATTTGTGCCGGATGAGAGGGGTTTAAAAATCAATTAATGTGTGGGTTATGTGGTTGATCCACGGACTATAATTGAAGGAGGTAAGAATTAATCATTTTTGATGCTATTACATTGATATACTAATCCTTACAATGACTATTTATGATTGGACAACTTATGTGACTTAGGAATTTTATGCATTAAAGGTTTAACCTATTGGGTTATCATAAGGTTAGGTGTTCATCTTTACTAATTTCTATCGTAGTTTTACGCAAATTGCTTGCATCCTTTTTCCTTCTTGATTTCATATATAAATTTTAAGCAAACTGTGAGGATGTAGTAAGTCATTTGAGAACTTTGGATAGGGAGAAACTAATGGGGATGTAGTGGTTGTAGCTTTGTGCTTTTATGACACTTACTTGTGTGCACTATGTCATTGATCCTCTACTAATTTGGAAAAATAGTACTATGGAACTTCAAACATAAAATAAACCATTTAAATTAATATAATGCTTGGAGGACAAGTTATTTCACAAGAGCATTAATTTGTGTTGTCACTTTTTTTTAACAGGTCAGGAGTGAAATTGTGAAAAGTGAAAAGGACTTGCAACTGATGGGGTTGTATTGTAGAAGGATGATAACCTTTTACAGGTTCAAAATAAGTCATATTGGGTTTACATACAATTGTATTGGTGAAAAATAAAATCCGCCAAGTTAGATATGATTCCAAAAGCACAAACAAGCAAGCCTTTTAATCTTAAATAAAATGGCGAAGTAGGACAACGGAAGGCTGATTTGCTACAAAGGCAGTCTTTTCGCTAGGTCAGTTATATTAGATGTTTCGAGAGTAAAATCAAGCGAGGTCTTAAAGTATTTTGTTGTGATAGAGATGGCAACTATACCGATGAAATGCCTAATGTTGTCTACAAAGAAGTTTGCATCGTATCTAAACATATTACTTTTTTATTTTATCTGTATTTAGACGCTTTTTTATTTAGTCGTATTTAGTATACATATCTTTGGCCTTTTTTTTAATTGAATGCGTATTCGTATGGTATTTTGATGTTTTATTTTATTAATATACTATTAATTGATAAAAATAGATAGAGCTAGCCGGCCCATCGGGCGGGTCTTGAAGCTAGTAAGATAATATTTAGACAATGATATTCAAGCAACTTAAACCAAAGCACCAACCTTATAAAGTTTCTTCCTTCTCCCTTTAGATTCAATAGGAAAGCGTTGCACCATGGAGAATAACCTGAATACATATCAAATACAACAATTCATGAGGTTAAGAAAACATAAATATTTAGTTTTACCATGGAATAAAGCTGACAGCAAGATTAATACATTCTAATATGAGGTCATTACCTTTGTTAGGATCAGGGGAACATAATCATAGGCAAAGGACAGTAGCAGCAGCAAAACCTAGCAACACAAACAAGAAACATGTAAAAGATCAGAGGTTGGAGCAACAAAAAAGGCTAATATTTGTATTATGAAGAAGTATCAAAGGTTACAAGTTCTGTATCTGCTATATGGTTATATAAGTGAATAACCGACATACAAAAAACACCGACATATAAATTCTAGATACTACCAAAATGACTAAAATACCCTTAGTACTAATATTACCAAATTGCCCTTAAGAGTTTAAGTCAAACCAACTAACAATCTCCACCTTGACTTCAACTCCTAAGTGATGCCAAAGTTTCAAACTCCAAATTCCAAACACTAGAAGTGCTAGCCAAATTCATAACAAACGATCGAATCCGAAAACGATCCAAACACAAATGCCGATGTCTTCAAAACGAACTATCAAATGTTAACCGACAAATCAAACTCGGTTAACCAAACAAAGCAAATCGGCTCGAACGATCTTCAACAAACACAATCAAATTCGGGCAACCAATTTCAAAAAAGCCCGACAAACGAAGATCCGAATTTCCAAAATGACAAATTCCAAACGATCAAACAAACTTCAAACGACTTGAACCAAGTCTTCAAAACCCTAAAAAACGATTTTCAAATTTCGAATACCAAAAACGCCAACCATTTAGAGCACATCATATTCTGAACTCGAGTAGTCTTTTGCAACAGCCGCTACCTGACCTTTTTCCTTAAGTTTAGGACAATTGTACTTCCAATGGCCTTCCTCTTTACAATAATTACAAATATCTCGTGGATTGGGACCTCGAGAACTTGATGTTGCTCCACCTTTATCTTTACCTTTCTCAAATCGATAACGACCCCTATCACGACTTGTGATTGATAAGCCGACGGGTTGAGATTCCAAAGTTTCCGATGCTTGGTGACGTAGCTCTCGGGAATGCAAAGCAGACCGAACATCTTCCAAAGTGATTGTGTCTTTACCGACAACAAACGAACTAACAAAACTTTCAAACGAAGGAGGCAATGATACTAGAAGAATAAGAGCCGCATCTTCATCATCAATCTTGACATCCACATTTTTCAAATCCATCAAGATTGAATTCAATGCATCAAGATGATCTTTTAATGTTGAGCCCTCTTTCATTCGGAGTGAGAACAAACGTTGCTTCAATAACAACTTATTCGTCAACGACTTCGTCATATAAAGCTTTTCTAACTTCTTCCATACACCACTAGCCGTTTCTTCGTCCGCAACCTCGCAAAGAACCTCATCCGATAAAGATAGCAAAATAGTGGAATGGGCCTTTTCATCTTGTGAGGCATACTTTGCATCCGTCATATCAGCCGGTTTGGGACTGGCTAGAGGTGCCCAAATGCCTTGTTGTTTCAATAAGGCTCGAATTTTAATTCGCCACAAACTAAAGTTACTTTTGCCATTAAACTTCTCAATACTAACTAACGACGATGGTGTTTGAGAAGATATAACTATCCAAATGGGTTTTGCTACTAACTAACAAACAATTGCCCTATTAGTTGCTATGAAACAAAGACCAAAATATAAAACCCAACAACTAATCGATTCAAAGAACAAAGAAATTGGATCAATTCAAACACAAATTATGACTATCCCTAATCCCAGTCAACAAACACCTTCAATCTAACAAACAAGAAGCAACAATCGATTGAAGAATAACAAAACAACAAACCTGATACTTCCGACCAAACGAATCAGCAGCCACCAAACACAAACCAAAACTCCAACGAGTTCAAGAAACTAATTCTTGAAATAAACCAAAAGCTGAAGTCGATTCCCAAACCATGAATTGATATTTGATCATGTAACCCAAACCAAATCCACAACTTCAAACAATTGAAACTTGCTTTTTGCTTCAAATCGATCACCTGGCTCTCGATACCAATTTGTTAGGATCAGGGGAACATAATCATAGGCAAAGGACAGTAGCAGCAGCAAAACCCAGCAACACAAACAAGAAACATGTAAAAGATCAGAGGTTGGAGCAACAAAAAAGGCTAATATTTGTATTATGAAGAAGTATCAAAGGTTACAAGTTTTGTATCTGCTATATGGTTATATAAGTGAATAACCGACATACAAAAAACACCGACATATAAATTCTAGATACTACCAAAATGACTAAAATACCCTTAGTACTAATATTACCAAATTGCCCTTAAGAGTTTAAGCCAAACCAACTAACAACCTTCCTCCATAAAGCAAGGAAAAAGTTGCCATGAATGATACAAATGCAGAACACAGTACCATGTGAATATCATGAAACGTGCAAGGGTTTGAACCATTACCAAACCGAAACATCTCAAATTCATCCAACCTAACCCTTTAGCCCAAGCAAGAAGTTTCCCAAAAATTACAGGCCCTAACTCCAGTACTCCATGGATAGAGGCTGCATATTCACAAAGAAATTACTGCAAGTAAGTTCTATATTGAAATAATCCAGAACAGAGTGATTTAATCTGTTTCAGCAGCTTCCACAATATCTTATTGGGTCATCTTCTTTTCCTCGTATCCTTTTTATGAGTATATAAGTCGATAGCGTGGCACATGATTTCACAAATGAATGCCAGACATAAATATTCCAACCGATCTCATAAACCTCATTCATTGTTCCAACTGTTCTCATAAACCTCAGCCATTGATCCAACGCTACTTTTAATCTCAGCCATAAAAACAACAAAATGCTTCATATATCACTACTAAAAAGCAACAAATCCGCCAAAAATTACAAACATGATACTAAATAGTACTTATCCTAAGAGTTCATGCAAAACAGTGATTCATTACACAAATAAAAGATGACCATAAATTAAATATAATAAGTAATATTTCATTGAGCTATTTTATCAAACACTTTATACTTGTCAAATAAACATAAACTTTATTGAAGAAAATGCGTCAAATTCATCAAGGACTTTCATCAAACATTTGGTTTGCAAATGCGCCAAACACTTTATAAAACCAGGGTTGATTTAAAAAAAATTCAATAATCAAAATCTATAAATGTAAATAAAACTGATCCTTATTCATTATACACCTAAATTTATCGCCTAACCTAATTCGATTGAATCAGCTAAAAAATTAAAAATAAAAAATACCTTAGGATAAATTTATTAAGAAGATACCTTCGATCAACGTTAGATATAACTGGATCATCTCTTTTTGTGTACTTTTTTGAATCCCACATTGGAATTTCAACCAAAACAAAATAACAACCAAGAAAACCGATTTTTGTAATCGAATTTATTGAAACCAAGATGCTAAAATAATTTTGTGAATGATTTTTTTCATGCTCCGGATTTTGTTGAAAGAATTGAAATCATACCAGGCTTTTAAAAGTTTTACAAATCTTAAATCAAAATTAATTGACTTACCATATTTCTAGGGATTTTTGTTTAACTGAATTGATTTCAAATTTTTTGCATTCTTTCTATTATTGGGGAGGTTTCCAGGTGTCATTTTTTTAAAGTTTTGAGGTGATTTATTGCCTCTAAAAATAGCAATCATACTTGTGTTTATATATATATATATATATATATATATATATATATATATATATATATATATATATATATATATATATATATATATAATCCTTGGAAGCATTGACTGTATCTATTGGGAATGGAAAAATTGTCCGAGATCGTGGCACGAGCAATATGGAAGGGGTGGAAAAAAAACCAAACTATTATGCTTGAAGTTGTTGCTTCGTACGATCTTTGGATTTGGCATGCATTTTTTGGGGTAGCGGGTGCGACTAATGATCTTAACGTTTTAGATAATTCTCCTTTATTCAACAACATTATTGATGACATAGCCTCTGAGGTTCCTTTTCAAGTATACAGAAATACATATGAGAAAGGGTATTATCTAGTTGACGGTACATAGCCTCTGAGGTTCCATTTCAAGTATACAGAAATACATATGAGAAAGGGTATTATCAAGTTGACGATATTTTCCTACAATGGGCCACCTTCGTCAAATCATTTACGGTGGCACTATTCGAAAAACATGGTGCATTTAAAAGGCGACAAGAAAGTGGCCGAAAGGATGTCAAACGGGCATTTGGTGTCCTACAAGGACGTTGGGGTTTATACAACAACCGACTGCTTGAGAAGCTAGCAAAATACGAAGAGTCATGTATACTTGCATAATATTGCATAACATGATTTTGAAAGATCAAAAGTTTGCTATAAATGACTTCAACAAGTTGTATGTTAATGCGCAATAACACATACAACGACCTTGGATCGAGAGGTGCGAAACATATCGCGGAAAATCAAAGAAATACGAGATAAAGACGTACACAAACAACTTCACCAAGATCTTGTGGAGCATGTTTGGCAACAAATTCAATAACAAAAAAAAATAGTTTATCGATAATTTGATGTATTTTTAAATTCTCAAATTTTTTTCGATGTTTTTTTGTATTATTTATTTGGTTTATGTATTATAACTAGGATGTAAGCCGCGCGTTGCTGCGGGCCTCTGAGATGAAGGACCAAGTTCGTATTTTTTTTTTAAATTGTTAAAGATAACGGTCGTTAGTTACCTAATGTTAAGTTATTGACCAAGGACTGACTTTGTAATGGATGTATAACATGAACGACCAATTATGTAAATTATTAGAGGACTAATTTTGCAACGAACCTCTGAGATGAAGGACCAATTTTGTACGGATTTTAAAAAAAATGTTAAAAATAACAGCCGTTAGATAACAGTTGTTAAGTAACTAACGGCCGTTAGTTAGTAACTAACGACCGTTAGTTACTGTAGTGCTACAGTGTTGTTGTTTTTTTGGCATGGCTACCAAGAGCCCGCTGATTGTTATATATATATATATATATATATATATATATATATATATATATATATATATATATATACTAGACTTCAAAGCCCGCCCGATGGGCGGGCATGACTTGTAATTGTAATTTTGATGGTTTCAGGTAACGTAAAATTATTTTTAAGGACGACGATTTAATTATATTTTTTTAGGCTATTAGTGTATGTTGAGAAATTTTAAGAGAAAGTTAATTATTAATTTTAAGGACGCCGATTTCATTTTATTTTGTTAGGTTATTAGTTTATGGTTGGGAAATTTTTAGAGAAAGCTAATTATAATTTTGATGGTGTCAGTTAACGAAAAAATATTTTTAAGCACGTCGATTTCATTTATTTTTGTTATGATATTAGTTTACGTTTGTAAATTTTTAAGAGAAAGTTATTTCAAGAACATGCAAGTGGTGTTGACCGTTATTAATTATTAAACAATTTGACAAAAAGCAATTAACAATTGTAAATTTGTTTATGCTTTTTACTTTTTAGTTTAAAATAAGTGGTCTATTTATATACTTCTTAAGATATTATTGTCCATCTGTCCCAGAATATGAGTATAGTTTGATATTTTGTATGCAACTTTGTTCTTAAATATTTTTGCGATGTATTGTATAACAGTTGTTTCAATATATATAGATGGATTCAATTTTAAATGTATTTTCATCTATGTAATTTTGATCAAGTATTATATAATACAAATAATAATATTTAAGGTAAAAGTTGGGCTTACTTGTACTCAACTAACAAAGTATTTTCATAACTTGCCATCTCATCAAATGAAAAAGATATAAACGTACCAATTTCTATATTGAATGCATTAACACTAAAACTAAATGAATGTTAAGATTTATAGAACAATTAAAACATACAAAGTTAATTAATGTAAATTTACTTCAAAGTTTAATCTCAATGAGACACTGCGCACGTCTGATAGGTACTCTATTACATGCAATTTACTCTAAATAAATCTCCGTAAGCAAGGTTATAAATAGTGTTGTGAAAACACATAGGGATGCTTGTGTGCCCAATTTAACCCGTCTGCTATTTTTCCTTCACAATAATACAACTACACCTCTCGATGTCCACCAGAAAAAACCTACACAACAAAGATGATCATAGACAACAAAATCTTACATTCAAAATGTTACTAAGAGGGCATTTTGGTCTCCTTATTTAAGTGCATATCAGCTTAAGATATGTGGGCGTGTGTGTCTCAGTAAAACTTTAAACTCCAGCAACTTTGTTTTTGAACTAACACCCGTCCGGGAAACATTTTTTTTTTGGTCATATCAAGGACTGAGAACAGGGTGGTGCATAGCTAAATATAAGTAAAATTGATTCGATGGAAGAATGACACAACTACAATAAACCGGAATTTTCTCTACTGTTACCTCACTCCATTGTTATCCATTATCACTTTGTTCCAAGTAGTTGGTAGTTACAGCTCAAGTTGCAGTCACAAATTCATGTAGTGATCTGCATTATAAAGTTAATAACGAATGTAATGAATGAACAACCACTTCAGACATATTTATTTGTTTAACAATTTTGTCTCTTGTTTCTGTCATTCAAATAATATCTCTCCAACTTGATTTTAACTTTTCATTTCTAAATTACAACATGTTCTAATCATTTTAAAGAATTGTGTTAAAAATACTTTCAAGTCAAGTTTCTTACTTGGATACATGAAGAATGAGCATGACTGTGCGAGATCCTTGGTCATCTTCCCGGATTCAACAGTGCCAATTAGATGTGCCAATTTGTGCCAAAAAAAAATGGCTAATTTTGTCTACTTTGTAAAAGACTTGGGCACATTTAGCCTCATTATTTTTTTTAAATGGGCATATTTAGCCTATTGAAAAGTTAAATGGGCACTAACGGGTATATATTTTTTTCTTAATTAGAGAACATTATAATCGTTTTTAAATAAAAACTTATATATATATATATATATATATATATATATATATATATATATATATATATATATATATATATATATATATATATATATATATATATATATATATATATAATATATTTAATTTTTTAAATATAAAGAAGTATTACGTTTAAGGAATTTATTTCGTCATTTTTGGTCTTCTATAAAGCGATTTGTATAACATATGCCCGTTTGGCCCCGTGCCCGTTTAGCCCATTCCCATTCTAGCCCGTGCCTGTGCTCGCCTGGCCCGCCTGTTTTGCAGCCTCTAGTGCCAATAGATGCTGCTTCTTCTAAGTCATACAAATGTATTGTGAGTGTTTCTAAATATTCTTAAGCTAAAAGGTTGATGTTGCTCTTTAACAGTTGACGCATGATATGAGTTAACGATTTAAATCTTTTAAATGGTTGTACCATTACAAAGATCAAAAAGCCATTTCAATTGCTGGGTTGTTTCTGTGAGTTGCATGAATGGTTATGGATATATATCAGTTATATGGCGTTAAATAAACATAGCACTAACATATTTGTAAATAACGTCCCAAAACTATAAAATAATCCCAGTTTTGAACCATCAACCCAATGTGACATCAACCATTTTTCGGGTAAAACGGCCATTTTGAGCAATTTTGAACAGAGACATATCAAAAAATGCAAGTGATAACTAACATAGCAATAACATATTGGTAACTTACAACAGATTTACGAATTTATCTCTTAGGTGGCATTAAGGTAGCTTTGAGGGCATTTGCAGTGATTTATCTCTAGTAATGGTAAACATTTGCATAAGAATTACCTGTTTTGACCCACTGCCAAACAATATTTTAAATAGCTGAATTGTTATTACAATAAAAAAAGAGGCATACCTACTGGTGCCCATCTTTATGATATTACTGTTAACGTGTTGATTATAAAACATGTTAACCAAATGCTAAACGACGTCTACACGTCTTTCGTATCAGCCCATCTTGACCAGTGTTAGAAATGACCCATTTGAATCCGAACCCCTTTAATATGTTACGAACAATGCCAACCCGCCAATGTTTCCACCTCTAGGTTCAATGTGTCTCATACCATCCAAAAGAGCCAAAGTGCAAATAATCTTTATAATAAATAGATGAATTTGCTCACCCTCTTAGACAATTTATGAACTTCAGCAGCCCGGCTTCTTTAGAAACATGTACCTCCATGAGACACACTTGCTGTTTTAGTACCCAGCGACTCTTCATCAACATACAATTAAAACATTACTTGCACTCAGTACATTAAAAAATAACACTACATTAAAGAAACAAATGAGTATATACATACTTGGCTTTGGCACTCAAACTCCTCTATATATTGTTTGGCACTCGAATGATATCTTCCTTTGCATATTGTTGTGATCGAGACCTGATGTGTTTTTTTTATTAGTTGCAGAATCACTTAAGGGAGTGTTTGGCACTCAAACTCCTCTGTATATTGTTTGGCACTCGAATGATATCTTCCTTTGCATATTGTTGTGATCGAGACCTGATGTGGTTTTTTTTATCAGTTGTAGAATCACTTAAGGGAGTGTTTGGGATTGCTTATTTTTCCCACTATTTTTAAGCATTTTGTATTATCCAAACTTGTTATTTTGAGACTAAAAACACACATTCTAATAAGCAGGCATGGGGATGGTTTAGGTTTTTATTTATGGGTTAAATGAACAATTAAAAAAATACAGCTTTTACGAAATCTGTAATTTAGATGCATAATTCCACCTATATCATTAGGATGCGCTTTACCTTGGAGTAGCCAAAATCTCAAATTTTGAGCCGAGGAGCAGGGCTAATTAGTACCAGTTCAGTTGTATTAAACTTATCCCTTAAATTCTATAGCGGTGATAAATTTTTGGATCTTGGCTTGTGCTTTTTCTTTCTTATCTGAGCCATTAATGGTTGTAGGATATGTCGTGCTGTTGTTGCTGCCATTAAAAACAAAAGTCATGATTAGAGGTGGTGATTTTGACACACTTGTTTTTAAGTAGGCTGATTTGAGTTGGATCTTATCTCTAACGGGTCATATGGGTAGCACGGGTCAACAATATAATTTAACATAAACCACAGGGATCGTTCGTGTGATTTGATCTTTAGGAAAGTTAGAATATTAATGATCTCATATAACCATTTGAACCTGTAAAAGTTCCATTGTAAGAAAAGCTATTGACCCGTTCAAGATAGAAATGAAACCCTAGAAAAGTTCCATTGTAAGAAAAGCTATTGACTCATTAAAGATAGAAATGAAACTTAAATCCGCCTATTCTTGACTAAACAGTTCAAAATTGCCATTCAAATTAGAAATGCCTCAAAATGTTTACTAAGGTTTGTGTGTAAAGAGATTTGCATCAACCCACTCACCAAGAGTATTTGAAATAGCTACAGTTACCAAGCTCGCAATATGGTCTGCACAAAGTGGTTTGACCAATTTTGTATAGTGAGGTTGGTTACATTCCATGGCCAATACACAAAGTTTAGTAACATGCTTCTCAATCACCTTTGCACCATCATGAAGACCACGCATGTAACAATAGGTTTCCGCATTCATTTCCCTCCGTGAGCATTCTATACACAAGTTGCAAAGTAGTCATGATGTCCATGGGCTCACCAAAAGCAGGAGCTGGAGCGGAACAACTACCTCTACAGGAACAATACCCTCTTGACTGCAAGAGGAAAAACATCGATTAGAGGATAAAACACTTTAAGTCAGATAAGAAATAAGCCATGACTATAATTTAACAGAGATCACACTCATAAGGGACTTACATTGCCATGATTTACTTTTAATAAGATTTTCAAGTGAAATTGTCAAAAGAAGCGAGTAAAACATGTAAGGAAAAGATTAATACCTCACAAAATGAATCATGCAAAAGAAAACTGATACAATCAAGCTGCGATGCAATTTGATAACTTTGTAAGCATTGTGAATGGTTCGGGTGAGAGTCAGTTTGATCAAGACTTGAGCACATATTTTACCTAACTTTGTGCAGAAACTCTTCGCCACAAATCTAATTGAGCATTTTCATTGCTTTTGTGAATATACTAATGGGTAATAATGGACATGTTGGATAATGAAAACAGTTCTATACAAATATTTTGAAAGCTTACTTCCATTAACTCCGACTTCATTCACCTATATAGCATCTTCATTGTCCTCATCATTACAAATTTTAAAAGCTTCTTCCCTACCTGAGTATATTTCATGACATGAGCATAGTATTTCTCATAAACTATGATTGATCAGCAACAAATACAAATAATTAACATGATATGAATAAGCAAAGAAGAATGGCCAAACTTGTACTTCTTGCATGAATCTTCAAGTCAGCAGGGACAATAAGCGATCTATGTGTCATTAATATGCCAGCAACACATTCCCTAAAAGTTTCTTGATAGTGAACCTGAGATAAAAAGAACAAAATATATAGCCGAACTGATAGTATATTTCTACATGGAAAAAAACAAAGCAAACAAAAAGTTGATTTTACGATTTCTATATGCCTGCAAAACAATCTCATTTGCTTTCAACATGATGGACTTCTGCTCTTCACCCATTGTAGACATATTAGTCGTTGCAAGCTTCATAACTGAATATTGCATACACATATTGTACCATCATATGGTGTAAG
This sequence comes from Artemisia argyi, assembly GCA_030686995.1. NCBI lineage: Eukaryota > Viridiplantae > Streptophyta > Magnoliopsida > Asterales > Asteraceae > Artemisia > Artemisia argyi. The sequence goes on along the minus strand of CM060680.1, from coordinate 20,450,043 downwards.
GCACAGCTAAAGGAATATAAAAAAAATGTTTGAGTCGTTGCAAGCTTCACACCGTATCGTACGTTCGGAAGGGATTTTTGCTAAATCCTTGTCCAACGCAACCTTTCGTTCCTCACCGTCCATAGACACCAACACTTTTATCTATCTTCTAGCACTTTTTCATAATCGTTAAGAGTCATTTCCTGCAATGTGGACATGAAAAAAGCTCAACAATCACTATTTATGAAACAATATTGACATCCACGGTTCGCATGATCACAATCATGAAAGACAAATAATCTCATGCACCACCTTTTCATTTTTCTCATTAGCCACTTCACCAGTGTTCTCTTTGATTGTATATGTTGCCTCTTCTTGTTTCTCCAAGTCTATAAGTATCAGCAACAACCTCTTCCCACTCTCTATAAAACTTAATAAATTATTCACCATTATAAAGTATATGATTTTAGTTCAAATGCGAAAGAAAGTAAACACTTAAATTTTGAGGACTGAATTAAACCTAAATAACAACACCTTTGCCTATTGCATTCTTTCTTTACACACTCCTACGATGGTTGACTTATGAATATCATTTGACATATTTTTCGATAGCGAAAGAAGGCCGGTAAAAAATGTCTGGAAAAGTGTTTAAGGAATAAATTAAGTAATGGTTGATGAATTACAAACATCGTGAAATATTTATATAGTGAATAAAGAACAAAAAGAAATGAATGGTAATGCGATAAGAGGAAATAAAACATAATAAATTATCTGCCATTACAAAGTATATGCGACCAAATGCGAAATAAAGCTTCTTTAGAACATTATTATTTAAAATTTGTTCTAAGCAAAATATTAGAAGACAATTGTTGAGCGACACTTTAAAAAATTTATCAAGAACAAAAGATAATAGATTCACCTATGTATCTTTGATGACACGTAAGCTTTTGCTTAAACCACCCCCGTCTCCTCAGCCACTTTGCTTTGCTCTTCTTTGGTTTATAGGGACGCTGCCTGCAAAATAACGCATTACATGAAAGAAAGAAAAATATTGAAATTCCCATTTTTGAGATCAAACACATAATAGATGTAAGACCAAGTTAAATTTTAAAGTTACCTTGTCTCTTTGAATCCTCGACACGTGTAGATGTATTGAGTTTCCAAAGCTAATACCTCCCCATGACTCTTTCTTTGTTTTGCTGTCGGGTACATCCACATCCGAAACAGCCACCTTTTCCCTCTCGAGTCTTGGGCTAAGTTTGAAAGAATGAGCAAACTTTCACAACCCACCTTAGCATACTAATATGATCTAAATAAATAGTCTATAGCGAGATCCAGATTTTTTATCTATAAAACTTTAGATTTACATCTTTTCGAACCTAAGGCTCCACTTCTTTAATATATCATGAGGGTGTTTGGAACAGCTTTCTCATAAGGCTACTTTAATTGGCCTATGTATTTTTTGACTTCAACTTATAGATTATGTCCATCGGTCAAATTTTGATAAGACTGTACGGTCAAAATAAACTGGCCATATCAGGTTCGAAAACTTAAATAAACCAAAGTGACATTATTATATTAGCATCATTTGACTTTACCTTACGTGCCGGGTGCCTTCCGGCTTACTCTCATTAACACTAAGTGCTATATCATCACTGCTAATAAATCCATTAATGACATTGAGACATACTTTCAATTGTAGACCTTCTTTGGAGCTGTTAATAACTTGAAGTAACTTGTTCATGAAGTAGCATAGTCATTCCTGGGTTGAAATCTTTCATTTGCCCCTGAACCAACAAATAAATAGGCATTAAGGAGCAATCATGGAACGTTTCGATCTACTTATTTAGCCAATTTTGGATGCATCTTACGCAGAAAACAACAAAGTAAGTTATAAATTGATAAAATTTCCTTGTAAACGGCCGCCAAAACGCAATCACTGAAGTAGCAATAGGGTGTATCTTGCCCACTAAGAATGCCATACCTGGAATTACAAAGTCGCCTAAAACAAGCATAGAATATGGATGTACAACAACTCTTGTTGGGAAAAGAAGCTAGAGATGGATTAAAAACATTGTGTGATATAACAATCTCAAAATATGGTACGTGAACCGCCCATTTTAAAGACAAATTCATACACTACCTTAATAGGAGCATCAAAAGATTTGGCGAAGCTAAATAGTTAAATAGTAAATGTGCAAGTAATGCATCCGAGAAATTTCAAGCCGACAAAAACGTAAAAACATAAAGTAATAAAAGTTTATATTTTGCTATCTAGGCTCTGTAGGTTATCCGTTATCCTATATAACCGTTTCCAGGTGCTTTTTTATTCTTTATTTATGTTTTTTTTTTTTTTTTTTTTTTTTTTGAGGTCTTAAAAACAATGTATGTAACAAAGAGCAAAATAAATTGTTTAGCTATCGCACCATCTTTATTACTTGTACGATTTGCATTCTCATACGCTTTTTCTTCTACAAGTTTATATATCGATCTGCGATGTGCCATAATCTCAAATGCAGGGATCATGTTTGGTTGTGATTATGTCTATTGCTTTGGGCGAGGAGGTGGGTGTTTCAAAACTGGAGAGTGATCTTTTCCCTTTGATAACATATAAGCTAAAAGGCATAAGCACTTTTACATAAGCTAAAAGGCATCTTTACTAATGATATTAATAGGGGGTTATCACATTATTTATTCAATAATAATGTCAAGGTCTGTTTGCGGTCAACTGGTTTATCACCTATTAATATGCATGTATGGATGGCTGGACACGTAAAAGGATATCGATACTCTTATCATTTATAAATGACTTTCTTTACTTCTACAAATGTATGAAGGTTAAATGTATTTTAATGTAGAAAGCAACAAATCTTACATATGTTTATGAAGCAAATTACACTTCTTGTATGTTGGGTCCAAGTAGAAGAAATTTATAGATGTAGGAGATTAATGCAGTTCCCTTGTTTTCCTATAATAGAATAAAAATACAAAAAAGTTAGCACATAAGTTAGAGCATTGGTTGTAATCTATAAAAATGAAATTAGTTGAATTCACATATCCAAAATCATCATTTGCATCTGCGTACTCGTTTAAGCGATAGAATACAGGTTCATGTAATCATGTTTTACCAATTCCAAATAGCATACGCACCAAAATACTTGAAAATTTTAAGTAAGGTTGAGTAATTGTTTTACTAAAAGCCTAAAAATAAGAAACACGTAAATAGCATTGTTAAACTTCCAGATTTAGTGATAAAATAAGAAACACATAAATATAGTTGTACAGTTGTTGAGTTCCAGCTTCTATTCTCCATATGAGACTTGAAATCAATTATATATGAATACAAAACCATAATAATCAAATCATCAGTGTCTCCATTCATGTGACTGAGTCCCAAAAAATCTATAAATCGATCCATAACATGGTAGAATAGTAGTGCTACTCCATTTTCAACAACGGCTGCTACTTTAGTAATGTGGAAGCTACAATTTCAAATCCAATAGCCCCGATGATAAGCAATTTTCCAGTATCAAATAGTACCTAATAATATGGAATCTACAATTTCAAATTCAATAAGACCCGATGATGAAAAATTTTCCAGTCTCAGATAGTACCTAATCTAATAATAGTAACTAATCTAATAATGAGTGGTTTTTTTATATGCAATCCTAAAAAGAACCTAATCTAATAATAAGCAACACGTAAATTAGTGACTGCCACTCGTTATACTTTAATTATTTTATTATGGGTCAAAATGGGGTTTATTTTCTCACTAACTACGTCAGAAGCCTCACCAGATGCAAGTGTATGCCAGGTTTATGCGCCTGATTTTTGCGGATGCTCGATTGTGTGTGCAGTATCTGCTCGTGGGTCGAGAACTCATGCAATGACAAAAACATTAGCACTTTATTGATTATAAACAAATTTTATCAACAAATGTTAAAACACAATAGCATCATGAAAGAAGACTGACATATAATATAATTTCGGGAACTTCGATGTCGTGCCCCCATGTTATCAAGGTGGCTGGATCATCATTATTGATTGCCATAGCCGAGGTTGGATCGCTTCTTGCTATCCATGGATAAGATCTATTCGGAGAAGATGAACTTCTAGCCAATGACGTTGTTGACCTGCAAAAATATTCCATTGGCTTAACTTATTGTTACAACTTTTCTATATCATCTCATGATTTTTTAGTTTTCTGAACCGAACACACCTCAATTATATAGTAAGATGATATATACATCTGATATAATAAATTATACACCAAACCTACCTGATATAATAGCTTTCGTACGACAATCTACCAGATATAATACACTTTGCATGTTATACATCTGATATAGTACAGTAAACACCAACATACCTGATTTAATGGTACTCTGTACTCGTACATAAAAATACCTGACATAATACATTATACATTTGAGAAACACATTTCGTTGCTATTTTAACCTAAACCAAACACTCATTGTTCACATTTTAACATCATCCAAACACACCTTATGTTGTAGTAGCCTAATTCGAACACACCCTATTGTAGCCTGATTAAGACTTACTTTATTACTGCAATGGCTGATCCAAACACTTTTGTGACCTGATCCACACACATCTTATTCTTGACTCTATAGTAGGATGATCTTAACACATTTCAGTCATACAAAAAACATAATATACGTGTTAAATGTGCCTAATACACCTCACTTTAGAATCTTTTATTGCAACTTACTGTTATAAAAACCAAAATGGGCCAGTTTGTGATATATATTTACCCTTTCAACACATCTAATGTCTGTCATTCATGCGACCATACTCAGTGATGTAAATACTAAGTAAAACATCTCACCTCTTTTTGATGCATTTGGATGGAAGATGCTTAGTGAACAAATAGATCAAATCCAATAACTTCATTTTTCATTATATCAAATGGCTAAAACAAACAATCATCACCTGTAATTTTGGTGGTGTTCAACTTTTCTGTAACTTTCCTTGCTTTAGTTTTTTTCCTTCACATCCCGCTTTATGCGATCAGTTTGACTTTCAACAAACTTATTCCTAAAAAACTCCACTTGTTCATTTGTATGCACATCAGAAACAGTAACTAAAAGTCATGTAACTTATCGATGTTAATCAAATATAACCTATTATATTATATAAGCGTTCATCTACATGATTTTGTATTCAGTTAGATTAAAGAAGGATTAATAAGTAATTAACCTCACAGACTAAATGCAAATTGAGAAAAGCAACTATACCTACTCTTCCGGGTGAGCAATGTGTGATTTCAGCGATTCAACTTCAGCATTAACCTGATGAAGAAGTTATCTAACGTTGTAGAGAATCATGCGACTGTTTCATTTTCACACTTTCGGATACCAACTGCAGAAAAAGGAGGCTGTAGATAAGTAACATATGGAGTATTATATATGATTATGAAAACCTTACAAAAGGAATGTATAGACCTTATCCCCATTAAGCGGTACCATAGTTTCCACCAATCAAAGTTTGCCTACAATACGTTTTGTGTCATAAACAGGTGACATTCCCAGCTGATCCAAGTTCCTGCATTAATTTTAAATTTTTGGATTTAGATCATTTAAGAAGTTGGTAGTGTTTTGTGATTCTGCCGTCTTAGGTATCGGTATTTCTCCTCAAGAGTTTTACCAAACATTCTCATCATTTTTATGAGGTGGTTGTGACTACATATCTTTTAGCAAACATGTTTATGTTGATCATAATATGCCTATGGAAATCTATTAGCACCACTTTATCCAATAAATAAATGATCAATTTATAAAAAGGTGCATAATCAAAATAACTTGTAAGGCTGCCCAATTAGCATATACATGATCACTGGTGTGTTGCAGTTTTTCAATAATTAGAGTCATAAATAAACTCCTAAAACACAATACCAAAACTATTGCATGTGATTGATAGTTGTCTGTTAAATGTAGGTGAATAAATAATCAAATTTACTCGTTGAAATTAGTTGAATGAGTTCTAATAACATTCGTTTTATGTATTGTTCAATTGAGGAAAATAAAAGAATTCATCAACAACATCTTTGAATTACCTTCACTCATCTTAACCGAGAAGAACTACAAATTTCCACACAAAAAACACACATTAGTACAATTTAAGGAAAAGATTATAGAACTTACAATCGATGTTTGAATGAAGGTACCCTCCTCCAAAACAATTCGAGAAAGAAACTACTGCCTGTGATTGATAGTTGTCTGTTAAATGTAGGTGAATGAATAATCAAATTTACTCAAGGAGATAAAGTCGTTCATTATATAACAACAATATAACAACTTACTAAACGCGTAGAAGTACAACCACCTATTGTGTAGCAATCTGTAAACAAAAAATGCAATAAAAACATTATAAACTGAATATAGTTATATAATCTTATTAGATCAAGAATCAATTTGTACCACAGCCTGTCGCTTAACCATGACTTGACTGCCAGAAATAAAAGAGGTAATTAAACAAATCACAACCAAGGGCTGATATCTACTATTCTACTTATCTTGAAGTACTCAGTCCAATTAAAGATGAAGAACACACTTATAATAAGATTCAGTTAATTATCGTAAAGAAAATAGAATCGTACCATGTTGAAATTCACAGCAAGTGAGATACACAATCCTCAAACCTGGTAATCAATCATTATAAAACATTAGTAACAATTTCAACCCTAAATCTGGAACACTCCCTAAACCAGCAAAATCATATCTTTATATTTAAACAATAATAAAAATCAAAACTTTAAATCATAAACACATGAATTAACAAAAGATTTATACCCAAATTAATCCCTAGCAGCAAATGTTATGATGACAACGTCCTCATAACTGATCGATCAACTTCAAGTTAAACATAGCATGCATGCATGGTAGCAAATTAAACGTAGCCATCATCAAGTTTATAAGAAAACAAACCTGGTAATCAATCATTGGTGAATTGAATTAGGGAATAGAGACACTGATTAATGGATCGTTTATATGTGTTTTAGGGTTACAGTTTTTGATATACATAAGAGATAATTAAAAGCCGCCTCTAATTTTACAAAGATTTTATTTAAGGAATGATTCACAATAGGAATAAAATATATCCTGTATAAATTGAGTTTATAAATTATAGCATAAAGTAAATAACCAAAAAAATTAGATGGTTCAGTGGTAAACACAAGACATATTATCAACATGGTCATGAGTTCGAACCCTACCGTAACTTTTTTAAAAATCAAATTTAAAGGTCAAAATGTAAATAGTGATGACATGGAGGCAACTACTGATGACATGGCTGCTAATGAATTACTGGGCAATGAGGTGGCATTGAGGTGGCATTAATGACGTCATACGCCTCCTGTTATATATAATGTAGATATATATATATATATATATATATATATATATATATATATATATATATATATATATATATATATATATATATATATATATATATATATATATATATATATAATTTGTGTTTTATTTTGAATTAATGAAATTTATGTATTGTTTGAAAAATGGAAAAAAAAATGGTGGGTCTCAAAATTAGTGGGTGTTAACATGTTATTTTATGTTATGATAGAAGGGTGTTTTTGGGTGTTAATGTTAAAAGTTAGGATGCTGATATGGCGCTGGTATAACCTTAAAAAATGGTGTACCTAATGCTCTTAGATACATTTTCAACTCATTATTATGCACCTTTTTTTTATTTTATTATATAGTCTAATTTAAGTACACACGGATAAAAACGTGTAGTATACCATACTTAGTGCTCTAACATTATTATTAAGGACTATAATTAAGAAATTTATTTTATCACACAATCATTTTAATTATTGAACAAATGCAAGCCACTAAACTGATGACTCCACATCAACGTCAAATCATCAAACCAAACCCACAACTAAACCAAATAATCTTCAAAGCTAACCGAGCACGCGTTTGAGTAGATGGGTGTTAATAGTTAAAGGGAAAAAGAAAAACAAAAGGACAAAGAAAAAGAAAAAGAAAAAGAAAAAGAAAGAAAAGGTGTTGTAGCAAAGAAAAAACATTGAAAAAAGAATAATAATAAAAAATAAAAAAATCCGGTTAATATTATGTGTCGAGTCAATCTGATTGTAAATGTAAAATTATACGCAATGGACTAATCAATTAACCACCTCATAATAATAATAATAATAATAATAATAATAATAATAATAATAATAATAATAATAATAATAATAATAATAATAATAATAATAATAATTTCACACGATCTAATTCCTTTCTTCTTTCCTTAATTTAAGATCTTGAATTTGATCTGATTGATCGAATTTAAAAAAAAAAAAAAAAAAAAAAAAAAAAGGATGGAGAAATTCAAGGAGTATTTCAGGAGAGCAGATTTGGATAAAGACGGAAGAATTAGAGGAGCTGAAACCGTTGCCTTTTTCAGGCTTCTAATTTACCCAAACCCACTCTCGCTCAGGTCACTTACATACAAAGTTCAGCATTGTTTTGGTGAAAACGCCACATAATAACGCAACGTACCTTTCTCTCTTAAAACCAGCTTTTTACGATTAAAAAGTTATTTCACTTAAACAAATGCTTTTATAAGTTTTAGTCTCTTACGGCTGACAATCTTTTGCTAATCCAATGGGACCATATACCTTAAGTAAGTCTATTATGGCTGACTACCATTTTCGTATTGTCGTTGCATCGTGATGCACAAGTATTTGTCATTTTAATATGAAATAGTGTGCGATAAACTTATTCTCTAAAATTATCGTCATACATAAAGTCATTATCACAAAAAACATGTAATCGAAAAATATTGCTCGCAAATGTTCTTTATCACAGGGTACCGCCGTCGCATCGCGCGAGTACCCTGCTAGTGTTTATATAGGAGGTTAGGAGCAAGGTTGTCAGGATCGGGATCCTACCTAGGATCGTTTTCGGCTTCACAAGATCGGGATCGTAGGATCGGATCGGGATCGTAAGATCCTATGAAAATGCATATATTATTATATAAGAGTTGTAGTTTTATACTTTTATAGAATATTTTATATGATAAATGAATTTAAATGAATGATAAAAGAAAAAACAATAAAAAACTTGAACTTCTAGTAGGATCGGATCGTTCACGATCCTACGATCCTGTGTGCGATCCTACGATCCTGCAACGATCTTGCTCCCCTCGAGATAAAAACATGGTCTTGTAGTAGGATCGGATCGTTTACGATCCTACGATCCTGCGTGCGATCCTACGATCCTATACCGATCCTGACAGAATTAAGATCCTACTACGATCTTGCTCGATTTTTATATGTAGGATCGTAGGATCGTACGATCCTACGATCAGGATCGCGATCCTGACAACCTTGGTTAGGAGTATTGGTAAAATATCAGTCATAATATATTTTGTATTATAAAAGTGTTGCTCTAAAAGGACCCAAAATGTATGGTGCTCTAACATTATTATAAGAGTAAACTGCAAAAATCATCCTTGTGATTTATAGTTTTTAGCATATATCATCCCTATCTAATATTATTGGCTCTAATTTTCTTTAGTGTTTAAACCATCGTCACTAATCATCCCTAACAGTGATGATTTTTGCAAAAAAGAATATTTGGTAAACTGCAAAAATCATCCCTGTTAGGGATGATTAGTGGCGATGGTTTGACTACTTAAGGATGATTAGTGCCAATTGTATGAGATATAGATAATATGTGCCAAAATGTATAAACCACATGGATGATTTTTGCAGTTTACTTTATTATAAAGGACTGTAATTAAGGAATTTATTTTATGACGCAATCAATTTTAATTTTGACACAAAGTAAACCAATGAAAAGTGAGGGAGGTGTTAATAGTTAAAAGAAGAAAAAGAAAAAGAAAAAGAAATAAAAGGAATAAAAATCCGGATGGATCTGATTGTAAATGTAAAAATTTGGGCAATTGACTGAATAAACAACCTCATAATTTGACACGCCATCTGATTTCTCCCTTCCTTCCTTGCTTGCTTGGTTTAAAAGATCCTGAAATTGATCTGATTGATTGAATTTAAAAAGAAGATGGAGAAATTTGATGAGTATTTTAGAAGAGCAGATTTGGATAAAGATGGAAGAATTAGCGGAGCTCAGGTCAAACCCACTCTCGCTCAGGTCACTTACTAGTAACGTTTCGATTGTTGACTGGTTTAGGATTTCATAATTTATTTCATTTTTTAGTAATTTGAAATCATAAATTTCGTTAGTTCGTTTAATTGCTTCGGATCCATTTAGTATGCTGTTATAACTTTATTTAATACCCAGTAGAAAAGTTTGCCTGAATTACCACTTCAGGGGACTTTGCTTGTGTGCAGGGCCGGCTTTTAGGACTAAATCATGCTAGTATCAAAATACGGTTCAGGGGTTTTTTTCCTACGCGTTTTCTGTAGGCTGTGGTGGACAATAAAAAAAATTGAGTTTTTTTTTTTTTTTTTTTTTTTTTTTTTATAGTAACCGGTGTGAGTTGTCAATTTTCCTTTTCAAGTGTTCAGTATTATACTATGGTTAAATGCTTTCACAAGACACCTGTGTTATTTGGGCGATTTCAATACTTGGACCGTGTGGTTTTACTTATAATCTTCGAGCAGTGCCTTTTTAAGTGTAAAGAGTTGTACTCCTGCTAATTCTGGGATGATGGTTTTGGGTTCGTGTTCAAGCCTGAATAGGATAATGCATTTGAATGACACAGTTGCTACTATCCCTGTTTGAACCATGAGCTCTTTTAGAAGCCTATAAACGGGCTATTAATAATGTCCCATCATTTGTTTAACTCACTTGAATGTTACTTGGGGGGTCAACTTGTTGCTTTGTCTGTAAGGGTTACACACATTTGACTCTTATAGTTTGAATAGGAGTCAAATTATAAAAGATGGCGACATGACAGTGAAAGTCAATATTAATCTTGGTCTTTTATACATACAAAAGGCTTAGTGGTTGATTGCCAATGGACCGGCAAATGTAAATGTAATATTGCTCTTGGCACGTGCTGGATGAGGCTAGTAATAGTTTTGATATAACTGTTGAACTTGATTCCTGTATGAAAACGAGGAGGCATGATGGGGAGACAATGCCTTGATAATGATTACTGGTCCAATGTTTTTCCAATTTTTTAAGTGTAAAGGTCTTCCAACTTACAATTTGGTCCAAACCGTCTGATAGTTCCTTAGAGTAATCCTTCGATAACAAGTGATAATGGTACCAACCTAAAGAGTTTTGCACTGCTTAGTGCTCTCTAGTCTCTACCCATGAACAGTTGATCCAGGTGCGATCTGACTTTCGAGGTTAAGCTAGACATGAAATCTATATCTAGGCGAGCGTTTACCAGCATATCTAAATGTTGGTATTTACATTCGATTGTGGATACTTATTTATTTATTTTTGGGTCATGTAAGAAGGATTAACAGGCTTGGCCGCTCTCCTATAATGTTATGAATAAGAAATGTATTAAATATGATTACTAGTTCGATGAAATGATTTTGGGTGGTTGTAAGATGTGAATATGCTTGTGCCACTTTTGAACTGTTTGACTCATTCGACTTGGAGATAATGCAACCATAGTCGACCTTCGTTAGATTGATGAGTCAAAACTGTTGCATCTAGACTGTATACAAAATTACTGTGTTAGATAGATGTGAATAGTCTCATTCTATTTGTATGTCTTTGATCTATGATTGAATCCTATCTATGTTTACAAATTACAATCCTAAGAAGATTATAGGACTATACTTTGACAAAAATGAACAGTTTAACCATGCATTTGGGTCATGTTTCTTATGAACAGATATGGCAGCACGCTGATCAGAACCGCACTGGTTTCCTTGGCCGTCAGGAATTCTATAACGCCCTTAAGCTTGTAACTGTTGCACAAAGTAAAAGAGAACTAACACCAGATATAGTAAAGGCGGCATTATATGAACCTGCTTCATCCAAAATCCCAGCTCCGCAGATTAATCTTGCAGCTCTGCCTCCAGCTCAACCAAATCCAATGGCACCACGTCCTCCCACACAACAGCCTGGGATTGTCAATTCAATGGCCCCACGTCCTCCTACGCAACAGCCCGGGGTTGTCAATTCAATGCAAACTCAAACTTTCGGCATAAGATCACAGGGGCCTCCTAATTCAATGGCTCCTCCTTCAGTTGCTCCACCTTCTGGACAGTATTTTGCACCTCAAGGAAATCAGTCTATGAGGCCACCACCTCAGAGCGGTCCTCTTCCATCACAGGGTGTTGGTGGTCCTAGTTTTCTGGCAGGTGGTGGTCTGGCCGGTCCTGGTCTATCAAACTTGAATGTCTCAGGTGATTGGCTTGGGGGCAGAGGTGTTGGGGCTACTGTGCCAAAACCCCAAGAGCCACTATCATCCTCATCTTTCACAGCTTCTAGACCATCTGTTGGAGGAAATGCAATTACTTCTGCCGCTATGTTTGGAGGTGACTTGTTTTCTGCTTCCCAATCTATATCTAAACCGTCATCATCCTCAATTACAACACAGACTGCAAGCATTCCACCCGTTTCTTCTGCAATTGCTCCTGTAACTTCTGAGCCCCAAACTCCAGCCAAGATAGACCCACTTGGTGCATTGAATGCTTTTACAAGGCAACCCACAGGTGCACCAGTACAGTCAGCGGGGCCATCTCTACCAAAACCAAATCAACATGCCCCGACTCATAATGCTCCAGTACAGTCAGGAGGGCCATCATTACCTCAGTGGCCAAAAATGACGCGGGCTGGTGTTAACTATAGGTAAAGGGGACTTTGCTTTTGTCATTTTACAACCAAAAAAAAAAAATGCTACACGGTTGAGGGTTTTTTTCTATCCGTTTGTAGGATGGAGTATGTGTGTTAAAAAAGAAAGTGAGTTTTTATAGCAAACCGTGTGAGTTGTAACTACTTTTGGGCTATCAAATACAAAATAAAACTTGAGTTACTATTTATAAGTCCTCAATTTTCTACTATGGCCAACTTCCCACTTTGGTTGACTACTTGAAGTGTCATTTGGGTCGTTTTTGACCTTGTGGTTTTACTTGTCATACTCAAGTGCTTGCTTGTCTTTGTGTAAAGACTTGGACTTGTACTTCTATCCCGTTTGAATCTGTGAATTTTCAACCATCAGCTCTTTTAGAAGCCTATTAATAATGTCTGATCATAAGTTTAACTCACTTGAATGTTACTTGGGGAGCCAACTTGTTGCTTTGGCTGTAAGGGTTACACGCATTTGCCTCTTATAGTTCTGTGTATTGAGTTATTTGAATTTTTTGGATGTTTCACTTCTGCCCATGATCAGGTTAATACTTACAGTAACACCAAAAAAAGTGAGTTTCATCATTTTCACGTTGGTCAAGGTTTCCAATTTTGCATATTGCAAAATGAAATGAAATGAAATGATGAATACTCACTGTGTCCCATGAAATGAAAATTTCGACTACAGACTCTATGCAGTTACATGTTGTTCTAGAAATGTTTGTCGATGATGTCTTATATAATGACTTTTTTAAAACATACCCAATTGTATCAATGAATTGCAACAATCACTATCAACTAGTTACCTTTATCCCAAACCATTTTTATAACAATTTGTGAAATGTTGCAATGTTCATTAAATAACATCAAGTGGAAACTGTGCAATTCTGCTAAGAAATTATAAATGAGCCTGTTTTATAGAAGATGGCTATATGACAGTGAAAGTCAAGATTAATCTTGGTCTTTTATACACTACAAAAGGCATAGTGGTTGATTGCTAATGGGCCGGCAAATGTAAATATAATATTGCTCTTGGTATGTTTTGGATGAGGCTAGTAATAGTTTTGATATAATTGTTGAACTTGATTCCTGTATGAAAACGAGGAGGCATGATGGGGAGACAATGCCTCGATAATAATTACTGGTTCAGTGTTTCCAACTTTCTAAGTGAAAGCAATATAAAGGTCTTCAAACTTACAGTTTGGTCCAAACAGGCTGATAGTTCCTTAGAGTAATCCTTTGATAACAAGTGATAATGATACCAACTTAAAGAGTTTTGCAATTGTTACTGCTCTCTAACCATGAACAGTTGAGCCAGGTGCGATCTCACTTTTGAGATTGAGCTAGAGATTTAAACTATTTTTAGGCAAGCGTATTGCTGGATATGTAAATGTCTTGCACAACATTTCTGTTTATTTACGTCTAATTGTGGATTTTTTATTTATTTTGATTTCATATTTCCGTGAGCATGCATCTTAACATGTTTAGGTACCAAGGGCTGAGTAATGTATCAAAACAGGCTTGGCTGCTTGGGTCCAAGGAGTAATTTTGAACTCGTTTTTCATAAAATGAATAACAATATAGGATTACTAAATTACTATTAAAATAATAATTTATTTAGTGTTGATTACTTTATTGTTGATTGACTAAGATTTGCAGCTTTTGCTTCTCTTTATTGTTTCTGCAGTATTAGATGTTAAGGTCGTAATCTCGTAGATAGACAGATCTTAGGGATATGGTCTTTCATTCTTCTTGTATGTCTTTGATCTCTGATTGAATCCTGTATATGTTTGCAATCCTAAGAATATTATAGGATTATACTTTGACAAAAATGCACAGTTTAACCGTGCATCTGGGTCATGTTTTTTACTTTTTTATGATAATATATAATTTGATTGCAGATATGGCAGCACGCTGATCAGAATCGCACTTTCTTCCTTGGCCGCCAGGAATTCTATAACGCCCTTAAGCTTGTAACTGTTGCACAAAGTAAAAGAGAACTAACACCAGATATAGTAAAGGCGGCATTATATGGACCTGACTCATCTAAAATCCCTGCTCCACATATTAATCTTGCAGCTCTGCCTCCAGCTCAACCAAATCCAATGGCATCACGTCCTCCCACACAACAGCCTAGGAATATCAATTCAATGGCCCCACGTCCTCCTACACAACAGCCCGGGGTTGTTAATCCAATGCAAACTCAAAATTTCGGCATAATATCACAGGGCCCTCCTAATTCAATGGCTCCTCCTTCAGTTGCTCCACCTTCTGCACAGTATTTTGCACCTCAAGTAAATCAGTCAATGAGGCTGCCACCTCAGAGCGGCCCTCTTCCATCACAGAGTGTTGGTGGTCCTAGTTTTCGGTAGGTGGTGTTCTGGCCGGTGCTGGTCTATCAAACTCTAATGTCTCGGCTGAGTGGCTTGGGGGCAGAGGTGTTGGGGCTACTGTACCGAAACCCCAAGAGCCACTATCATCCTCATCTTTCACAGCTTCTAGACCATCTGTTGGAGGAAATGCAATTACTTCTGCCACTGTGTTTGGAGGTGACTTGTTTTCTGCTTCCCAATCTATATCCAAACCGTCATCATCCTCAATGCCAACACAAACTGCAAGCATTCCACCCGTTTCTTCTGCAATTGCTCCTGTAACTTCTGTGCCCTAGACTCCAGCCAAGATAGACCCACTTGGTGCATTGAATGGTTTTACAAGGCAACCCGCTGTTGCTCCAGTACAGTCAGCGGGGCCATCTCTACCAAGACCAAATCAACAACCTGTTACATCCAGTAGTCTTAGCTTCTTCAAATTTCCGAATGTGGAAGGTATGGTTGTAATGCCAGAATTAGCAAAGCTCAGCACTTCCAGATTCGAAAGATTTCCTATACAAGCTAAATCAAACGTCAATGAGCATTTATGGAGACAAAGAGTTCGAAGGTTGGTGGAGCACTCAAATGATGTTGGAACAAATGCATACTCCATTCTCTCAAATGCTATAACTTTAAGCTTTTTCACTGTTGCATAAAAGTCTTGAGGCCTTAGCGACACATCTCCGTGCATAAGTTTCAAAAGTGAAAGGTTTGGAAACTGAAATTCACTAGGAAACTCAGACATGCCCTTGCATGTTAACGAAAGTTGCTTGCAAGATTGGCTCATACTATTAGCTTCACTTGAATTTGAGAAATCATCTTCATGGTGAATGATCCAGCGTCCATCCTCACCACCTATAGAAACACCTTTAGATGGCCCCGACTCAAAATGCTCCACTACAGTCAGGTGGGCCATCGTTACCTCAATGGCCAAAAATGGCGCGGGCTGGTATTAACAAGTATATGAAAGTGTTTATGGAAGTTGACTCTGACAGATGGGAAAATCACTGGTGATCAGCTCGCAGCTTATTTTTAAGTTGGAGGCTACCAATAGGTAAATGCTCGTAGCTTAATTTAATAGATCATTAATGCCTTATTCAGCTCTTTCTTGTAAAATTATTTACTCTAGTGAAATGTCTTTCCATAATAGATTTCCTATAAACACGCCAAGCCGCAATGTTCTTATTCTTCTTTTACAGAAATTCTGAAACAGGTGTGGGACTTGTCTGATCAAGATAATGACAGCATGCTTTCCGTGAGGGAGTTCTGTGTCGCTCTCTATCTGATGGAGTGATACAGAGAAGGCCAGAATCTTCCACCAACACTTCCTAGTAATGTCCTGCTTGATGAATCTCTGCTGTCTCTCACGGGCCCACCCAATCCTTCTTATAGACCTGCTGGTTGGGGAGCTAATCCTGGTATACCTCTATACATCATGTAGACATATATTTATAGTTGCAAAATGGGGAGTCGGGTGGCTTGAGACGTGCCAAAACAGGCTGGGTTGAAACATGTTAATTTTAGTAAGGGTCCCTCAGATAGTTGAGAAAATAAAAATTGATGAAGACAACCTGTTCTGAATGTTATCAAACCTTTTGTCTTCAGGTTCTGCACCCTAGCAGGCATCCCATGCAATATAATCAGCCGAAAGGACCGATGCCCTCCATGGAAAGCTCTCATGCACATCAGCTCAGTAATGGTGATCAAAATACTTCTTGTTCAGTTGCTCTAGAGACAACCCAAGCAGAAAAAGTGATAAAGTTTTATTTGTTTCTGATAGATTTGGTTTCCATTGGTGTTAATAGGTTGAAGATAAGAAGGAAATTCTGGATTCTAGAGAAAAGATGACCTTCTACAGGAATAAAATGCAAGATCTCGTGAGTAGCCATTCTTCTCAATAAATGGATCACCGACTGCCCATAAATTTACTGCATTAATGAGATGTGTTCTCACCTCCTTTCTTCACCAGGTTTTATACAAAAGCAGATGTGATAACCGCCTTAATGAGATTACCGAACAAGCGATAGCTGATAAACGTTAGGTATATTGGCGATTTGAAATCATGTCTTCTTTCTTTCTATTTTTTGATTTTGGTTTTTTCGTGGTCCTTGATATTTGTCATTATCTAATTCCAGGCTGAGATGCTTGCTAAGAAATATGAAGAGAAGTACAAACAGGTGGCAGAAGTGGCCTCTAAGTTAACTATTGAGGAGGCATCTTTTCGTGATATTCAGGTAGAATCACCTTTTTTATTCTCACACAAAATAAATTATTTTTTCACCTAGAAAAACGATAAAAAAAAAAAAAAAAAAAAAAAAAAAAAAAAAAAAAACACTAATACGACTTGGGTGGGTGTTGTCCCTTTTCTTCTTACGTCAAAAAATGGGACCAGACTCACTATCACATTACAATTATTCTCATTACTTAAAAGACGCAGTGAAACGGAAAATGCTGGGAATTATAGGTGGCACAGGGATGGGCTGGGTAAATTTATTAAGATTTATTACAATGTCTATTAATTTTGTTTGAACAAGTCAATTTAGTATGTTGTAAACACTTGTCGACTTTTAAACCATTATTACTTTCTACATAATTGCTAAATGGCCTAAGAAATAGCATTGCGTTATTACTTTCTACTCGACTGTCAGCTTAGTGCACTTTAGATCTATTTTATGTTAATTGAATTAAATTTTCTGTTGACTTTTAGGAGAGGAAGACGGAGTTGAATCAGGCACTTGTGAAAATGGATCAGGGTGGCAGCGCTGATGGTATCCTTCAAGTAAGTTTACTTACTTCCATATGATCCTAACGGATTTTAGTAAGTTTTAAGGACGGCTTGACTGACCCATAATTTTTTTTCACCTTTTGTTTTTAATCAAATAAATATAAAATAATAAATCATTAAACATATATTCGGCTGACCCAGGTTCGTGCTGATCGTATCCAATCCGATCTCGAGGAACTACTGAGGGCTTTAACTGAACGTTGCAAAAAACATGGAATTGATGTCAAGTCAACTGCGGTTATTGAGCTTCCGAAGGGTATCATCTTTCATCTCATGCTATTAGGAATACTCCATTAGCAGTAATGTCACTGTATCTGTATAATATTATAATAAAATGATTGATATTGCGTTATGGTTCACCTATTTTGTTTGTTAAGGTTGGCAACCTGGAGTTCCAGAGATATCTGCCGTGTGGGATGAGGATTGGGATAAATTCGAAGATGAAGGTTTTGACACTCTTTCTTTTATACTCGTAGTAACTATATATCAGAGAAGGAGCAATGTCAGCTCATTTTGTTAAAAGATATCATCGTTGGTGGGTCAATCCGACCCGTGTTCCACACAAAATATCCGTTTTGACCCGTGTTCTCACGTTGTTCTCTTCAACCACATTTGCACTTTGCACTAAACTAGTTTGTAATGACAGGGTTCTCATTTGATGCTACGGTGCCTGCAAATATCAAATCTACATCTCAGGCAGAAAACTCGTCTACTATGGATGATGTTTCCGAGGATTCATATTCGAATGCTGACAGGAAGCCAGAGAAGCCTTTCGAGACTGAATCAGCATACGCACATAGCGAAGATGAGTCTCCTAAAAGCCCAGCTGGTAGTCCCACAACACAAAAGATATTTGAAAGTCCAACCAAGGAGGAGTCATTTAACCAGTACCAATTGGATTCTGTTTATGGTCTGATCTTTCATTGTCTAAATACAACAAAACGTGTACCAATACCTTGTTTGCTGGAAAGATCTAAACATGCACTAGTCTATTGCTCTTGTTTATTGAGTTCAATCTTCTTCTATTAGGGGTTTTGATGACCAAGGATGGGGTACTTTCGACAACAATGATGATGCAGATTCGGTGTGGGGATTCAATAGTGACACAGCTAAGGTGAGTTCATATCTTTTTTTTCAATTATATAATTGCATTCAATGGATAGCGTATAAGGTTATAGAAGGGTATTACAACGTAAGGTAGAAAAATGCTACATATGTGCTACTAAATGTTAAGATAAATAAATGCTTTAGAGTGAAAATTAATACCGAAACTGAACCAATCCATATCTGAAAAATAATGCTACTTACTGCTCTAGAGTGGACCTGGAAACTGAACCAATCCATATCTGGTTTGTATCAATTGTGAACTGTTTTGGTATGCTTGTCATAATTAGAAAAACATAAACCTAGAACAAAGCTGTTTGAAGATAAAAAAACAATTGGAAACATCTCTCTGTTATGAATGCAAAAAACTTCATTTTTACAGGATGCTGAACATGAGAAGCATGGAGAGAGTTATTTCTTTGACTCCAGTAGCTTCACTGCAAGTCCAAGGAAAAGTGATTCCCCGCAAGGCAGTAATAGTTTCTTCCAGAAAAAGAGTCCATTTGGGTTGATGATTTCCTGGCTCACCAGCTTCTCGAGCAGGCACCCACCACGGTACAGTGGGGGAGGAGCAGAGAATTCTTTCTTTGATAATTTCTCGAGATACGATTCTTTCAGTGCCACTGACCGAGGTTCTCCCAAACAAGAAACCTTCTCGAGATTTGATTCCATGAGCAGCTCCACACATGATAATAACTTTCTCAAGATTCGACTCAATGAGCAGCACGGGACAAGACCGTAGTTTCGCAAGGTTTGATTCAATGAGTAGCAATGCGGGTTTTGACCATGGTCATACATACTCATTTGATGACTCAGATCCATTTGGGTCAAGCGGACCGTTTAAGGTGTCGTCAGAAAGTCAAACGGGGAAAAATGAAACTGATAAATGGGCATTTTAGTTTGGAGTTTGGCGGTATTATTATACGGTGAAGAGGGTTTTTGTATTCATGAAGTATGGGTATGGGGATTACCATGTATTTTCTTTGGTATAATCTTGACTAGAAATTCTAATATTGGATTGCGATTACTATATATATATATGGTTTTGATTGTTAGATGCTTATTGTAAAAATAATGTATGCTAATTGCTAAAGTTTAAACATTAGGCGATAGTCAAATTTGATTCTCATTGTGTGGTACTTCTAAATATGGATTGGCTTGTCTTAGAAAATTATCATGAGAAAGTGTTTTGCGCGTCGTTGCACTTGTTATGAACAGGGAGGATGGTGTTTGATGCCACTGACAGTAATATAGATTAATGCCTTTTCTGATGAAAGTAGCAATGCAGTTCTCTGGTTTTGGAGTGCAATTGGTATCGTCGAAGTTACATTTGGTAAATTAGTCCTCCAACAAATGCCACTCGTAAAGTTTTTGTCACGGGAAACGTATATTCGATAAAGATTGTTCGCCAAAATTTTTTGATAACACCCTAACGGTCGACGCAACGTTGGTACATTTCGATTTGTAATCATGAGATATTCATCAAGCAATAGGTATTGCATGACTTGCAAACGTATTTATATCATAGCTGAACATGCACTAACAGGGTTTTGAAGTGGGATTTAAAGTTGAGTTAGGGTCAACCCACCTATATTACTTAAATTCTGATTTGAGAGTAGAATTATTCAAATATTAGAAGATCAATTGAACATAGTAGTTATATATAGGAACTGCTAACCGTTTTACAAATTATTCGAGTACCACTAACATTAAATTAACAAGACATATCTTAAAAAAAAAAAAAAAAAAAAAAAAAAAAAAAAAAAAAAAAAAATGATTGTCTTATCTCAGAGGGGAAGAAATAGATTTTTCAAAAGGCAAACTGCAACAAGGTTATTATCTTACTCTACACATCGCAACTTCAAAAGACCACAATCTATTCTTAATCCATAAGAAATCCAAAAAAATCTACAAACAAGCCGAAGAGTAATAGTTTGCCGGCATAATAATAAATGATTTCTACTCATATACATTTCATCAAACACCTACACAAAAACTATTAATCTAAATAAAAGACATGGATTAATAAAAAGTTATTATATGTATGGACATGTGGTCCTGAAGGCTACCCCCAGTAACGGGTTTCGATCGATTGAGGAGATCGATTCACACTCGATCGCCTTACTGTGCACACTCAATCCCCCCCCCCCCCTTTTTTTTCATGGTCGTGTACACGATTGACTTTTGTGTGTGTGTGTGTGGAAAATGCATTTTTGTGGGTTATGTTTTTTGTAGTGTATGTCACCCTTATTGGGCACTCAATCGTCTAAAGGTCGCCGGAGATAAAAAAACTGACGTGACAGAGAAAATGGGAAAGATCGACCCTTCTTATTGGGGGCAGCTTAACATTGGGCCAAGGTTATGAGAAGTGACATTAAAATAAATTGATTTTTGCTTGTAATTGGTAACCAAAAAATCAATGACTCTTATTGATTGCAGGTGGATAGGTTATGCTAGAAAAAGTAAATGAATTATACTCATATGCATTTCATCAAACATCTTGAGGGTGTCTACTACAAAGAAGGTAAATCATTTTCATTATTTTTAATTTATTAACAAAAAACTAAATTTAACATTCACGATTAATAAATCAATCTTCTAATTGATGTTAAAATCAAAACTATTGACATATAAACCCTTTTGTTACTGGACTACCAAGACCAGAAGCTCCGTCTAAAAAGTCCATCTTCCAACATAATGGCCCCACCATGTTGTGATACAGTTGGAAGGTCTTGGAACATACTAGTGACGTCTTGTTGCTCTAAATCTTCATCACAAATTAGTCTTACTCCACACTCCTTCACCTCAACAACATCTTCTTCATTATTCTCTTCTAAGAAACTAAATGTAACAAAATTCTTTGCTTCCTTCCATACCTCCCATTCCCTCAATCCCCATCTATCCCTCTTCATATAATGCAACCATATCATATATGAATCTTGGATTCCTCCTATCACCTCTTTCTCAAAATAATCCCTAATTACAGTTGGAATGTAACCGAATGAAATCAGAGGAGCTCCATCAAAGTTGTTTACAGAGTATCCTTCAACTTCTTTGAAAGGCTTTTTGCACTTGAAAACAACACAAGTTCCATATCCCCTAAACTTATCATAACACCAATCTGATGGTAATTCAACCTTTACATCATTTCCCCTACTTCTGTTTGTAAACCACTCTGGAATATTGCTATTCCCATGATATACTATTTCTAACTCAGTATAGCCGGTGTCTTGCAAGAAGAATTCACATCCGTTGGTCTGGAAACCCACATACCCAAGGAAAGCAGAAAGCTGCTGGTGAATAGAGCCTTGGGAAGTTATAGATGAGTCAAGACACTGAGTCTTCGATATAGACCCCTCACTATCAATGGTAACATTCTTAAACAGCTTTGGACAATTGATGAAATTATTGTACCTATTCCTGAATGGGTCTTTAGATGATCCCGAAACTTCTCTTAAGGAGGTGCAATCAGATGCATTAAAATAATATAGGCTATGTGGAAGTTCGGAAAACACTTCCAGCTTCTTGCAACCATTAAGATAAAGCCATTGAAGACTAGAAAGTTGACTGAAACTTCTAGGCAAACTAGTAAAATTGTTCCCTTCTAATTCTAGTTTCTTTAGACATGATAAGCCTCCAATGCTCTCAGGCACTTGTTCTAAATTGCAGTAGCTTAAATTCAGATCCTTTAACATATTTAAACCTGCCAATGAACATGAAACTAATCTTTGGGGATGTTGTTGTTTACTTAGTAAACCAAAAGAAGCAGTGATTGAAGTCCACCATCTAGGTTGAATCCTGCCTTGGCCACCGAATGACAATGATTCAAGGTTTACTAGAGATGATACAAAAGAAGGAAGTTCTGTAATGGCAGTTTTGTCAACATGAAGCTCCGTTAAGCTTTTGCTCCGACCCAATGCTTCAGGGAGTTGGTTGACTTTTAGGCACCCCGTTAGATTCAAAACTTGAAGAGCAGCCATTTCCACTCTACTTGGAAAATTCTGAAGCCGTTTGCAGTCTCTCATATTTAACACAACAAGCCTCTTGAGCATTCCAATTGAGGGATGAATGCTAACCAAATTCACACAACCTTCAAGACTTAGCTCTTCGAGATTTGTAATCTCCGAGAAGTCAGGGGTGGTTGTTAGGTTACAACAGTGCCTTAGCTTCATTATTTTCAACCTTCTTAAACACTGATATCAACAGAAAAAAGATTAGTTCTTATATCTCTAGGTGTCAAACACAAACACATGTATGAACAATTAAATACCTTTGGTGTTGTCCAAAGTTGTTTTATGTTGCTGTAAGAGAGGTCGATGACAACAATGTTTTCTGGATAGAAATTTGAAGGTAAGTACTTGAAAGGGCATCCATGCCAACAAAACAAGCTTAGCTCATTGGACAAAAAATACAAACTTCCTGAGTACTTCACATTGTAGCCCTTCAATTCTCGTTTCTGATCAAATCCTTCCTCAGCATAAATTTTCAGGATCCGCAAATTTTTCATAAGTGCAAAAGAATTAGTGTTTATGTGAAACTCTTGACTAGATTTCCTTAACAAAAGGACTAGAACTTCAATTGCTTCAGTCATTTCCACCTGGAAAAGCAAGAACATGTAACATAAATTATAAAGGGTAACATATGCAATTGTGTATACTTTAATATTAATATTAATATGAAGGTAAAGAAGAATATGCCACTTCTTACTTTCTTTTCACTCGATGCAGATGATATACGCAATCTTCTCTGTTTGCCAAGCATGGTGAACTCTTCCCGTGTAATTTCCCTTGCCATGCTTTGAATCAATTCATGCATTTGAAGACAATCTTCATAAACTGTTATTAGAAACTTATCAGCTAGAACTTCAATAACAGCATTTGTAGAACAATGACTGCCGTCTAGTACACTTGCTGCAAAATCTTTATTTTCCCCAATGAAGGCAAATGCAATGTCAAGAAACATTCTTTTCTGATCAGATGCCAAGCTATCAAAACTTGGTCGCAGTTTTTGTACTATCTCTGAATTAGAATATGTTTGGAGTCTTTCAAATTCGCTTTTCCAAAAATCTACAGATTTTTCATACAATGATCGACCAATAACTTTGAGAGCCAAAGGGTGACCATGCAAATATTTCACAATCTTGGAAGCAAATTCTTCAAGATCTTCTGCAGGATGCTTTCCACCAAATGCATTCAAACTAAAGAGCTCAAGAGCTTCATAATCATCTAAAGACTCCATTTCATAAATTTCATCCACTTTATGAGACCTTAGCAACTGTTTGTCTTTACAAGTGAAAATGATAAGACTTCCGGGGGAAAACCAATTAGGTGAACCCGCTAGAGCTTCTAACTGCTCCAAATCATTCACATCGTCCAAAACTAGTAGGATCGGCTTAGATGCCATCCTCTGTTTTATCACCTTCGTTCCTTCACTAACACTTGATATCCTCAGATTTTCTGTTTTCAGGATCTTTTCAAACATTTGCATTTGAACTTGAGTCAGGCCTTGTCGTTTTGTGACTCCTTGGACATCATCACAAAAACAACTTCCGTCGAAGTAGGTATACATCGAGTTATAAATAGCCTTGGCAAGAGTAGTTTTTCCTATTCCGCTAAAGCCACATATTCCAATCATGTGTACCTTATCTGACCCAACAAAACGCAGCAAGTTCAATTCACGTACACGTGTATCTACACCAACAAGGTTCTCAGCAACATCCAAGGGTCCGTCAGATATAACTTTGAGGATTTCATTGGATATGTTGTCAATAAACTTGAACTCGTACCTGTTTACCAAAAAGAACGACAAATAAATGGAGCGAACTTTCTAACAAATTTATAAAAAGACAAAATTTATTGCACCTCAGTAAATTTAAATGAAACGAAATATGTTTGCAATAACACAAATTTACCCGTTTGTCATTTCCTGGAGATCAAATCCCGATAGATCAGCTGCTACAGATAATGCTTCCTTCCATTTATCCACCTCTGCTCTATTTAAAACATCATGTTTGGCAAATGCTTCTGCATAACTCCTTTTTCGTTTCCTCACCACGTCAGGCTTGACATCATAAAAGATAATCCGAACCTCATGTTTTGGATTTTCAATCTGCTTGCACTCAAGTATCTTGACAAGTTCCCTTAAACACCATGAGGAAGAAGCGTAATTCTTGGAGAAGATAACAATCAAAAACCTCGATTCTTCAATGGCTTTGTAAAGTTGAGGAGATATCTCTTCTCCTTTAGGCAACTCTCTATCATCTCTAAAAGCATGAATCCCTTTTTGCTTGAAATCGTTGAACATATGATCCATGAAGTTTTTGCGGATATCTTCACCTCTAAAACTTACGAAGACATCATATTTCCACCGACGAGGAATGGACGTAGTAGCCATTTTCAGTGATGAGATCGAGCTGCGTTCACAAGTAAAGATCACCAAGAATCCATGACTAAGATAATAAAAATAACATCACATGACATGTTGATAGGTCAAATTACATTCAAAAAGTAAGAGTTTTAGACCCACAGGTTATATACAATCGCATATACTAAATATGTGACCCGGGTTCCGTTGTCTTAAAATGGTAGCAACACAAAAATAAGTTATTGAACCACACTAACATCTAAAGTCTAGACAAATTTTAAAATGTTCCCTCTGATTAAACGCACCCAAAATGTGCGCAGTGACTGTATAATTCAATCTTTAGATATTTTTATAATCATCATGGTATGTAAAAAATGGGACAAAGATATATTTAAATCCTATGCCTTAACATTGACAAGTATTATAAATTGTTTGTTTATATAAACTTGCTCATTTAATTTGGCTCACTAGCTAGATCTAATAAACACGTACTTTAAATAAATAACAACCACACAAGATATTAAATAATTATTTACAGTTTGTATACAGACATAAAACAATGTTAAAAGTCAAGTGACTTTTGTATAAAGTATTTGGTTAAGTTATCAAATTAGACCTAATAAGTTTTGGGTTAAGTGATTTAGCCCATTGGATCCATAAATTATATTGTAATGTAATAAAGTGAGATAATAATTAGACTATAAGAAGACGACTTACCGATTACCAGTTGGAAAAAAAGTGAAGTTTTGGTGAATGAATGAATGCAATCAAAATGGAATGCTCAAGTGAAGTTACAAAAAGAGTAAAGGCAACTTTTGATTGACCCCAAGTCAATTTAGAAGTTACAAAGAAATGAAGATGAAGTTAAAATGGAAGATGACAAAAGAGTAAAGGCAACCGGGGTAGGGTTGACTCCAAAGTCAAGTTATTTTCATTTCTGATCCCTCGGTTTCAGATAATATGCAATCTATTAGATTAAACTACAATGTCAAATTTCAACTATATTTTGTGAAAAATAGCACGTGATAACATTATGGCATCCTAGAAAACACATATGGAGTATCAAATTGAATAATTCAAGACTTTCCTAAATAGATATCTTCACCAAAAATAATACGTAGTACTTCTTTTTCAAGGACCATACTTTTTTAAGCGACAAGAAGTATTTATTTTTTAATTTATCATTATTAAAATTTTAACGCAAATCCCACCAATGTGTGAATGTCGGTTTGGTTTAATTGTACTAATCCAATTCCTACTAGTAAAGACGTTGAAACTTGAAATAAAGCAAAACCTTTTGTTATAGAGGAGTTATTTCGGATCCACTTATTTCCTTACATTTTGAAGGACTCATTTTAACCATTTAAAACATTTGATTAAAAAAAAAAAAAAAAAAAAAAAAAAAAAAAAAAAAACAACGATCAAACATTAAAAAACATTAACTTTCACCGCTTTCACCAATATCTTTTTTAATTAAA
Source organism: Artemisia argyi (assembly GCA_030686995.1). Classification (NCBI taxonomy): domain Eukaryota; kingdom Viridiplantae; phylum Streptophyta; class Magnoliopsida; order Asterales; family Asteraceae; genus Artemisia; species Artemisia argyi. The sequence goes on along the minus strand of CM060680.1, from coordinate 20,423,174 downwards.
ACTCACTTTCACCCATCTTTTTTAAAAATTACATATCTCAAAAACCGTAAACCGTTAAACTACAAAAATTACACCATCAGTGGTGAGCATTTAATTATTTTTGTTCTTTAAAAAAAAATATATATATTGAAAGACAATTGATTATACTTATACAAATAACAAACTAGCAAGACTATATTAGAACAAATAGTTTTACTTCCTAGGGGTACATTTGTTATGCTGCGAGAAATGACAATGGGTATGAGTTTGATAGTAGTGGTGGGTCCCTCAACTATGAAAGATCCATTCCCCCTCAAGAGTTGTATATGGAGTATGGAATATATTAGACTTTCATAGTCATAGTTGTGGGCCCAGGCATTCTAAACAAACACAAACTATCACTTTCATAGTAATAGTTTGATTCCCTTAGGAGGAAACCAAACGCACATTTAAAAAACTAGCAAATTTGGGAAATGAATAAATTGGGTTATCAAAATATCAAATCAGAATTTTGGGCTTTTAATTTTAATTCCTAGGGGTACAACATAACTTTAGCCAAATGACGACAACAATAATTCGGGCCACACAAATCTAAAACTACAAAGATTCAGCGATCAAATATGACAATCCAGGGATCAAAAGACCAAAACCAAACAAACATGCTCATAACCACTAAAGGGAAATCACTCGGTATTTTGCTTCGTTATAAAAAATAACCCTTTTACCCAACAACTACTGAACAAATAGTTTTACTACATAATAAGTTGTTTATTTACGGGGTTATTAGATCAAAAAATAACTTTTCTTATTTTGAAATGAAGTATAGTTAGCATACAGACAGAGAAGAATGAGTTAAACAATAAGAAAAGCAATTTGAAATAGAAGAATGACTTACAATTTAAGGATGGATATATGGATTTCTTCTTTGGGAGATTTGGTACGTGAATGAATATAATGCAATAAAAATGAAAGACAAAATGAAGTTAAAAAGAGTAAAGTTAAGTGGGTTGACTCCCAGTCAACGTAAATACACTTCTAGTCCCTCGGTTTCTGATAAGTTGGCAAAGTTGTATGTTTAACTAGTACTTTCCTCGTATATTTATACAGGTACTTCTGTTTTCATTTTTCTCATATATTTTTTATAGCTTTAAATTAATCATAACCCACAAACAAACTGGTCAAAATGTAGAAAAGAAATGCCTTAGTGAGCCCTTTTTTATGATGCACATGATATTACGCCTCAGTGAAAAAATATGAGTATAGAAATGTGTATTATCAAGAAGGAAACTTATATAAGCCCAAAAATAAGCTTAAGCAAACTTCTAAATTATTAATTGGTTGATGGTATCGTATTAACATATGTTACGCTCATGAAAATTCTTACATATGTTGTTCTTTTAGTTAGGTCTTTACTAAACAAGTTGCACAAAATGGCGCCCCAAAAATTACTTTTGTTTAGGTGTAAACCAAGTAGGGCGAACACAAATTAAGATGTCATTGTAATGATGTTTCACGTGAATTTGTGTGGTAATGCAAAACCAAACATGATGTTAGTGTGCAAGTACGTGCTGGGTGCAGTCACCTTCAAAGTTTCATTTACTATATGCCGACTTCAATCCCATTTGTCCTTTAATGTTTTATTTGCATGTTTTTATATTTATCGACTGTCTTAAGGTCTTGCATGCATCAGTTACTATGATTATCCTAAGTGTTGATAGTCTGAAAATTGTTTCAGGTCTTTTGAGGTTACTTTTATGTGGTTAGTGTAATTGTCTCTCTTTCAACTCTTAGTTTTAGTTCTAGCATGATGGATGGGGTTCTTAGCAAGAGCAATAGTAGAAGCATTGTCACACATTGCTAAGGATGGTGTAGGAACAGTCACATGTAAGTCCAAGAGTAGACATTTAAGCCATGAGATTTTACAAGTACTATCTGCCAAGGATCTGTACTCAGACTCTGTAGAACTTCTAGATACCACTGTTTTCACAATCCTCATTTTTGGTACTGAAATTCTCGATTAAGATCACCTTTGTGTTACTCTTCACACCCATCTCCCTTCCTTTTAACACCAACTTTGCTCCTCGGGTTTTACAGTTTCTTTTGCAGTCACACTTTTCAAATAAGCTTCATTCCAAAAAAAAAAAAAAAAAAAAAAAAAAAAAAAAAAAAAAAAAAAAAAATTGATGCTGGTGTTAGTAAAACATAATGAAGAGAAGCATACCAGTTTAGATGTGGAAAAATGGTGGGTCATATAAGTTGGGTAAGGGATGAAAACAGGTTAATTTTGAGTGGGTCAATTTTGGTACGGGTCAAATCAGGCCAGTTTTGGTACGGGTCAATCCAGTATTCTTCTTCTCAGTACGAATCCACTTTCTGCACACGCCTAGTTAAGTATGGACGACAAGTGTTGGCTACCCTAATGGCTACCCTAATGCAGGATCATCCGATCTGCACGAGCATATTTGGGGTCGAGGCCCAACAACAAGCAGTCATTGTCACTTATTCGCTTTAGCACACTCAGAACCTGGAGAAAAAAGTTAATACTTATTAGTCACTACAAAGAAAGTAAGTATGCTACATAAAAATGTGAGGAGCCAGTTAATAAATTTTGTTAAGTGCAAGACACGCACATAACCGGAGCTTAGATGGTACCAAAGAGAATGCACAGATTCAATAGATAAAAGTTGAAGTTAAGAAGCTGTTCTGATCAGCACGTGCAACATTAGTATTTCTTTAAACTAACACCAATTAATAAGTCCAGAGGATCACTTTCAATTTAAAAATGTTTATTGATATCAAGTATTAAGGTGATCACAATGATCATGCATAAAAATACAGGCGGTTGATAAACTCTGCATTCTCTAAACCAAGGCGGGACCGGGCAAGCAGGCGAAGAAGTGTTGCGCAAGTAGATTGACCACTTAGTATCACATTAGTTTTCTGCCGATGCGGTTTAGCAGCCTCATTGTACTTCTTATCCATCACCTATTTCGCAGCCTCTAAACCTTCGACTACTTTCGTCTTAGTTGCTTTCTATCCTTTTGAGCTATATTAGTAATCCAGTAGATAAACTACTCATTAAATGAAAGAGGAATCTATATACGTTTGGAAAGTAATGAGGGGCATCTGTGCACATAGTATATGGTTGGTCAAGTTCAAAGTAAATACCTGTGACCATCAACCTATTCCTTTTCTAACATTTTTCGCCTGTTTGATCTGTTGATCATTCATCTGGTAATTTTCTCCCCCTAAAATCTGCAGTTCAAAATTGAGTACCAACCCATCTTCTACTTGTGATTGTTCATATAAATTCATTCCATTCTAGCCCTTGTCGTTGGCTTCCTGTCATGTTCAAACTGAGATGTAAAAATGTGCCGCATAAGAGATGGAAACGATGAAGTATCATGAATTATCTGAAGTTTATCACATATCAGTCGCCATATATTTAAAATGCGTCAGGAAATAGGTGAGAAGACTTTTTTTTATGTTGTTCATTATAGCAACGCCTATAACAAAAACCGATGGCCACACCTGCAATAAGAAAAATAGTTAACCGGGTCTTCATGAGTCATTCAAACAAACAAACGGTAACCTTGATTAAATTCACAACGGAAATTAAAAGCCATGAAAGAATGAAACTAACCTGCAAGAGATGTGCAAACAACCATCAACATTTTCGACATAAAAATTGCAGTTTCGGCACTTGTTGCATTTCTTATTCTTAATTAGCAAGATCCATCAGCATGACATCACTTTGATCTATTCCACCCTTGTTCAATTTTTGAAAGTCACTGTAACCTATCCCTTAACCATGCCACTTTGCACTTTGCATAGAACAGTCGATAACAATGCGGGCATCCTGATCATGTTGTTACAGCTTCCCCTCCATCGTTAACTAACATGCATGGCTGAACCGACTTTAAAGGGACAATAAAATTTCTGATATACCTAAAAATGTGGCCCATGTGTCATTTGCTACTGGTTTAGACTCCATTTGCAAATTTTCGGGATATTACTTGGAGGCTAATTTAACACATTTGACCCATGTGTCATTTGCTGTCAATTTCTTGCAAAAGAAGTCCGTTTGTGGCTTATATGTTTTCATCATGAGTAAAAGTTTTTTATGGGAATTTTCCTAATTACTAACAGGGTGTTTGGCATTGTGATTTATACACTCAAGCATGTAGTAACATTTTTTTACTTTGAATTCAGCATACACTCAAATTTCATAATCACATATTTACATCAACTGACCGGATATTGCCGGGTCTATCCGGGGCTTGGCTGGATAATGCCGGGTCTATCTGGGGCTTGGCCGGTTAATGCCGGGTCTATCCGGGTCTTGCCGGAATAGCTGGTTTTAGCCGGGTCTTGGCCCGACAATGCCAGGTCTAACCGAGTCTCGGCATGATATTGCCGGATTTTGGCCGGATATAACCGGGTAATAAAAGTTGAACTGAAGCTACAGGTTTGAGTAAGGGTGAGCATTTACTTGTATTTTAGATAGTATGCTAGTAATAAGGCTTTATTACGTAAAAAAGTTCATTTTGCTTTTTAAATGAGCAGATGTAGAGAGAAATAACATAGTGTAATAACTTTTTTTTTTTTTTTTTTTTTTTTTTTAAAGTAAATTGGTCAAAATCTATGTAATTAGTTGCTTAGACTTCAAATAATCTTTGCCTATATTGTTCAAATCAGTGAGAATCAGGTTCGAATTTCATATGAAAATCCCATGACTTTGTGTTTACAATCCGTCATTTTTCTTTTGTGTTGAGATGTTATGATAAATTAAATATGCATGTATATTGAAAAGAAAACCTCTAGTTTTTAGTTAAAAAATGCCTTAAAAAAATAAATAAATAAAATAATAAAAAAAAAAATGTTCACTTTTTGTTGACCGCCTAGGCGTATGTTTGACCACGTCTTTTCCGCCTAGTTTGGCCTTTGCCTAAAACCGAGGCGGTGTATGCCCGCTTAATGCCTAGGCGGCCGCCTAGCCCGTTTTTTATAACACTGACTTAAGAAAACTAAAGCCATTCATATGAAGGTACCAGTCTGCTTCCAAAAAAAGGTTTGAAAACAACCTTTTAATGTGTTAGACAGCGAATGGTTTGTTTGAAAAGCAATTTATGACTTAAGACTAAAACCATTAATGTGAATGTGCCGGTCTACTTCCAACCAACAACTAGGACATATATGTATGGTTACTGGCGGAGCTAGAAAATTTTTTATGGGAGGGTTGAAACAAATTTTTTTTTTCGGAAAAACATTAGATGGGAAGGCCAAGATGATTTATTATTATTATTATTATTATTATTATTATTATTATTATTTTAAAACACATGAAATCACAAATAGATACACTAACTAGTTTAGGCTTAGGGGGTCAGGACCCTTCCCGGTCCTCATGTAGCTCTGCACTTGTTTATGGACCTTTCCTTTTGGTTTGGTCTATCAGAATATTGGAATCTTTTGCTCCAACTTTTGATCTTTGTACTTGTGTTTTTTTATAAGATTTGCAAATGAGAAATAAGTTTTGCAAAATTCTCGGTCTATTAGATATTCTCATAAAGAGAGAGAGTTAGGATCAAATAAGAAAAAAAAATTAACATAAGAATCTTTTATATAATAAAATAAAACCCCTAGTGGGGACTTTTCCATTTCAAAAAAATCAAATCATACCTTATTTAGTAATAATTTTATTTAAAAAAAAAGATTATTTTCATATTAAGTAACATTTTATATTTATCCATAACACAATTAGAAGATAAATACAAAAAATATAGATAAGATATAATTAACAATAGAATTAAAATTTTTAAATAATTATCTTTAATAGTAAAAAACTATAATTAAACATCATAAATCAAACAAAACAAAGATTAAATTATTTGTTTTTTAATAAATAAAAATATATAATTTAAAATTAAAAAAAAAAAAAAAAAAAAAAACTCGCGCGTGCGCGGGTATTATAACTAGTCTTTTATATAGTAAAACAAAACCCTAATTGTTAATTTTTCATTTCAAAAAAATGATTCATACATTATTTAGTAATAATTTTATTTTAAAAAAAAATTATTTTCTTATTATGTAACATTTTATATTTATCCATAACACAAATAGAAGATAAATACAAAAAATATAGATAACATGTAATTAATAATAGGATTAAAATTTTTAAATAATTATCTTTAATAATAAAAAAAACTATAATTAAACATCATAAATCAAACAAAACAAAACAAAGATTAAATTATTTGTTTTTTAATAAATAAAAATATATGATTTAAAAAAAAATTAAAAAACCCGCGCGTGCGCGGAAATTATAACTAGTAATAAGAAAAGACTACAACCACATATCTTACGGTATGTTAGTAACCGGCTACTTCATTCTTCAACCCATGCGGGATAAAATGCTAGGATTATAAGGTTAGAAACGGTGCCCATATAATATTAAAGGTTTTTATTTACATGGAAAGCAAGAGATAATGCAAGAATTGGTGAAAGAAAGATAAGTCACTTACTCACTTGGAATTCCAAATTAAAGTTCAGAAGCAGCTAGGCAACCCTTTATTTATAACATAAGTCATATGTTTTTATTGCTATAATAACAATTCGTTTTCCTTTCTAATCTGTGTGAAATCAAAAATTAACATGGTCTCCATCGAAACATGTTTTAGAGTACTAAAATAAAAGAAAAAGTTGAGAGTTTATAAGAATTTTCGGTTACTGCAACACACTCTCAGAGTTACATATCCGAAGACATATTACTAGTCTCAACACATTCAACACACATAAACTTATGGTATATAAATAACCAACGATTTTTATCTTCAGCCTATGTGGGATAGAGTGTTAGGATAAAATGTTACAAAATGTCTTCACAAAAAATGGTAAGAAAGAGATAATGCAAGAGTTCTTGACAATTGATGATTACGTTTACTTATTTGAACTCGTTTATATAGAAATCTATATGCTAATGTATAAGTTATCTTGTTATATTGAGATACTTGTTTAGGTTTTTAATCATGTTCTGCCGAGTACACATCACCATGCAATTTTTGAGTGCTCTCAAAGTCTAATTTGTGAACGTACATATATAGGTTTACCTGTAAGTAGGCAACATTGAGATAGTTCTTCACCTTGTAACATTCATGGGAACATCACCGGCATTGGCAGTAAAACCCTTGTACCTCCTTTCGGGAGGATTATGGTAACCCGACAAACCCGAATCACCAGACCCGAAATAATCCGACCCGACAACAATCCGAACCCGACAACCTGATTCTTAATCGGGTCGGGTTGCAGGTCACTTTTTAAAAATTCAAAACCCGACTCAACCCAACCCGATAACACCTTTAATATTCACTGCCCTCACTGAAAAAAACAAAGTTAAGTTTGCTCGTGGTTCAAACCACGAGCTAACCACTTACCGTATACTCTCAAATCATACATGGCTCGCTAGTTCCTTGATTACAACTAGTAAACTAAAACAAGTAAAATCATTGCGTAAATGAGACGATTCTAATAATGTGAGTCATGTTAACATGTACGTGTGCAAGTGCATTATAAACGTGTGTTTGAGATTTCAGTATAAGCAGCTAGGCAATTCTTTATAAACCTGAAAAATTCTCGTTTTTGTTTTCACCGAAGGATCCAGCTTAGTAACTGATTACGTTTGATTCTTCCCTTGTTGTACAGTAACATACCAAGACCGGGTGTGGGGGTCGGTCGCCACCACCGACATGTCGGCCACCGTTACACCGCCCGACTTGAGACGCGTCGCAGGATGGAAAAAGACATGAATCAGTCGCATATGCGGCAGAGCTGAAATGAAAGTAACGAATGTTTGTGTGTGTGGGTATTTATTAATTGATTTTTTTAGGTATGTTTTTTTGTGGTATCTCCGGTCTCCTTACTATATTAAGTTGGTAATAAAATTTTCTTGAAAAAAAATGACGGGATAATGGTGTTGATACTCTATTAGTGGTCACTAAACTTAGGCCAACATTATTTCATACACCACCAATATATGACATGTTGATGGTTTATTAGTGGTCACTAAACTTAGGCTAACATTATTTCATACACCACCAATATATATGACATGTTGATTACCATAACCCGAGTTACAAAACCGTAACCCACTTTTACATATAGGGTCAAAAAATAAGTAGATAGGGGAAGCCTCGATATGAGTGCCTTTTATAAGCAAGGTTGCAAAAATCGTGAATTGGTGGTGAGGCAGTCGACCACCTTGTAGCTTGTAATCGGTATTGGCAGGATTAATCGGTGATTAATCGGATTAGCATTTCTGGCAAATTTTGGGTATTTCCTGCAAGTTTTAGGTATTTTCGGCGAGTTTTAGGTATTTCTGGCAATTTTTTTTGTAAAAAACAACATGTAATAGATTTAAACAGTTGCTATACGTGATTAAAATAAGTTTACGATCAGTTTTGGGAACTTTCGGCAAGATTTGTATGTTTCCGGCAAGTTTGACCACCATTGACCGCCATTGATTGCCGTTGACCACAATTGACCTATTTGTTAGACCCAGTCACACAAATTTTTTTGCAACACTGTTTATAAGGGTCACGGTTAAATCAAGGATAAGTTCATTACGTCGGTCCAATTAGGTTTATACGAGGGTTCACAAAGCATTTTGAGCCTTTTCCCGCCGGACCAAATAACTTTATTTTCAAACTCTGACTTTTTAGCATTCAAGGGAATGGTTTCATAGCGAGTTTTTACATTTTTATTGTTTCTTTGTTAGCTTTCATAGTTCATTTTCCTTTTAAACTTGTGTGAAATTAAAGATTAACATCGTCTCCATCAAAACATGATTTACAGTACCCAAATAAAAGAAAACAAAAAAATTAAGAGTTCATATGAAGAAGAAAAAAAATTAAGAGTTCATATGAGTTTCCGAATATTTCACAACCTTGTCAGATTTTTTTCTAACCTGAAAGGAAGTGAAATCTACAAAAACATAATACTATTCTCAACATGTTTGACCCACATACATTATGGTATATTACTAACCACCAACTTCTATCTTCAAGCTATGTGGGATAGAATGTTAGGATAAAATGTTCGAAAAGACCTAAAAAAAAAAGAAAGATATTGTGTTAGAAGCAACTAGCTTATGTGTTCGGAGCACAAATGATGAAGGGGACAGTTTCGATAAAGTAAAATTATATGTTGTTATTGCTCTAAAATTGAATGATTGCAAATGTGTAAGCGTTGTTATAAGAACCTATGATTTTTCATAAAGGGAAAAAGGGTAAGCATTCTTTTTCTAGAAAGACAACATGTCATAATAGAAAGTAATCAATTTACGTTTGGCATATGTAAACGTCCAGACAAATTGTGGTAAAATTTTAAATAACCATTTGTATTAAATGGAGCTCTAATCTTTTCCATAGATGCAAAATAGAGAGTGACGTTTTCATTTATGAAAAGTTTCGTAAACAGATATCATGTATGAGATTACATAAATTGTTAATTTACATCACTCTTTTTTGTGAAATGCTGAAAATATATTAACGCCATCAACATATATTAATTACATCACTTTCATTGGCTATTTGTAAAAATAATCCATATTCATTATAACCATTTAGATCATTAATCATATTTATATCTAACCCTTTATGTGCACAGTAAGTGATGTTTTCCAATTTCAAAAACATATTTTAAGAATAAAATGTTTAATTCATTTCATTTTCTATTTATAATGATCAAAACAAACTTGAGTAATATGATTGTTAGTCTGTTACTCACACTCTTTCTCAGCTTTTAGTCATTCTCTTAACTCACTTCTAAATTTTTTTTACATCTTAAGCTATGTGAAACTAAAGATTAGAATGTTTTCCACCAAAACATGTTTTTTTTTTTTTTTTTTTTTTTTTTTTTTTTTTTTTTTTTAATGTTGAAAAAAAGTTTAAACTTCATACAAGTTCTCAAGTAGATTACATCTTTGAATTTTACAAGTTCTCTTTACAAATTTGGTGAACTTTTAAAGGTTCCAAGAAATAACATACATGAGAACACTGTACTATTCTAGACCCATATATAACCCAAATAGACTAGTGTATATAACTAAGCAACAAGTTCTTTCTTCAATGAGTGTGGGACAAAATGTTAATATTAAAAAGTTATCAACAGTTGGTGAAAGAACTATTTGTAACATGGAACTCCAAAATTCAAGTTTAGAACATCTTTTATATTTTTGCAGATAACGACGTATAACTCTGGGCTTGTATATAAAGAACATGCATCACTTCAGCCTAAATCTGCTAGGCCTTTGTCTTCTTTTTATGCTAAAGCTTGATCCCAATAGTTGGACTCTCAGACCATGTACTTTGTGTGCCTACTTTGTGATTGTGGCTTAAGTTGAGTGAACCACAATCACAATATCATCTTAAGGCAAAGTTTTCTCTTATTTTCGATTGCTACCATAGTTTATATCCGTTCATTACTTGTTTTCTAGTCATTATCTAGTGTAACTCATCTTCAAAGTAGCTCAACAAATACATCAAATTTGCTCTCAGTTGATTCCAGATAAGATAAGGTGATTTCTAAGTTCTAATATACCTGTTCTTGCAGAGATTCTCATAATAATTATACTCCAAACTCGTGCGTGGTTTTCTCAATGATTTGGAAACATTTTGTATCGACCTATGGGTTTAGGCATCATTGGATATCCAAAGTTGATAAGTATCAAAACATAATATTAATCGAACTATATTGTACGAGGATTTATTAGCTCACTTTATAAGTTTGAACACGATTAAAATTTTTATTGTTAGAAATTTAAATATAATGTTGCTCGTATTCTATATTAAAGTCTAGAAGTGTGAAAAAAGTATGACATTATTTACGTAAATTTCTTTTCTTTTCTAATGATTTCGGCTTAATTAATACTCCAGTCCTATTATATGGTTTAATTTTGTCGTATGAACACAATCGAACAATATCTTACAAAAAGAAAAAGAAAAATAGAGAAAATCTAACTATCTTATAAAGCATTTTGGCTTACTAAATATAGAAATACTTAAAATTAAGCATTACAATCATCAAAGCTACATGTACAACTAATTTAAACACACTAATGACATTAAACTTAAAATGGTAATTTAAACACACTAATGACATTAAATATCTTAAAATTAAGTAATTCAACTAACAAAGCAATATGTACAAGTAAATTAAACACAATTTTGAACATTAAATATCTCATAAACTTAATTTCCTGACGTTAAACACATTAAATATCAAAAGTCTTAAAATTAAGACATACAACATATAAAGCACTTGGTACAAATAAATTCACTTAAAATTATGAGTACAACATTAAACACTAAATTAATATTATTTTTAAAGCACCCTTATAATAAAAAATACATGTTATAATACACATTGTACAAACAAATAAAACACACAAAGCTTTATAAAATTTACATACTACTAAGTTGATGGTATATATGATTTTGAAAACAGACCGGACTAACGGGTTTAACCGGACCGCACCAACAGGCTCAACCAGACCGGACCAACAAGTTCAACCGGAACCCGAAGTCGCCATTGGTTCGGCTAGCCAGTAAAATCCATTCAAAAATGAAACGAATGATGACCCGTCGGAATCGGTAAAAATGGGTGAATAGGGTCGGATTAGGATCATGTTTCTCTACGGTTAATGAGTTCGCCATTGTTATTTTGTTGGCGTATAAACTTTAATCACAGGGTACCCGCCGCTGCAACGTGCGGGTACTTTGCTAGTACTACATAAGGGTTAAAAAGATTAATAGTTCATATTAACATTCGGTTGCAAGGTTCATTCATGTTGTATGTTATTAGTTTCCAAACTTTTTAAGCATGAGGTCAATCATACAACCAAAAACATAATACTCTCTCCGTCCCATATTAAATGTCCTCATTTGACTTTTAGAATTTATTTTTTTCAACTTTGACCATAAATATTTTTGTTTGTATTATATAATACTTGATGAAAATTATATCTAACGAAAATACACTTCAAACTCAATTCATTCATACATTTTGCATCAAGTATTATATAATACACATAAAAATATTTAAAGTCAAAGTTTATAAAAAAAGACTTTAAAAAGTTGAAGTGGACATTTAATATGGGACGGAGGGAGTATTAATCTAATCACAAGTGACTCATTCACACTATGGTATATTTCACACTATGGTATATTAGTAACCAAAAACTTCATTCTTCAAACTATGTAGGATACAAGGTTAGGATCAAGGGTTGGTGGAGTTCTCTATATTATGTCATATGCAAAAGAAAGTTACATACATGGAAAGAAATAAATAATGCAAAAGTTAGACATGAAACATGAGGTTAACAATTTGGATAACATGAAATTACATGTTGTTATAGCTCTAATAATGTAAGGGGTTAAGTCTATAGATAAACAAGGAACTTATTCAAAATGTCTTTTCCAAGGGTATCTTTACACGGTTGTTTTGAATCAAAGCAAACACGGTTACGATATCGTCAAATGATCCAAATGGTTGTTTGGATCACAACATCGAGACCCTGTTTTGCCAAGTTATGGATATCTATTGAATCACTCCATGACAACAGGTTGTTGAGAACCTTAGGGTAGTCTCCTAACTTCCACCTGTTTGAGATCATCTTCCATAAGCCGCAAGCAACCTACAATCCACAAAGAGGTGTTGTGAAGTTTCAACGCAACCATCACAAATAGGAAATCTGGTAGAATTCAGGTCGATACCCCGGGCATCAAGATTATAGCAGGTGGGAAGCCGATCCATAGTAGTTCGCCAAGTATGTATGTTCACTTTGATGGGAAGAGTAGCATTCCATCTGATGGTGTCGGCTTAGGATAACAGAGTGTTTCCTTCAATGTGTCTACGCATAGAGTGTACACTGAATATATTGGAGTTGTCAAGTGTGAAGGTCCAAGAGTCAGGCACATCAGATGGGATGAAATTGTTAAGAAGACCCACCAAGTCTATGAGTTGCTCCATTTCAATGCCATCTCTAATGGGCTGATGCCAGCACCAATTATAATGGGTTGAGCCATTAACTAACTGACACCGATCTTTTATTGAGCATATTTTGGAAGTCTCTAACATGAACAACCTACTAAAGAAAAATTTGAGGGAGGAGGTACCAAGCCACGTATCATTCGAGAACTCAAAAGTGTTGGTCCAAAGAATTGTGCAAAACATGATTAGTTTTAACATAAGACCAAATGACAACTAATAATACACATTGTACTTTTCAACGTTTATATTCTATATGCATTTAACAAAGAATATATACCCAAGTGCTTGCGGAACAACACTTGGGATTGAATGACAATGTATACTCTCTAATTTTTAGAGAGGAGGATCCTATCTACTATTTTATACTATGCTTTACATTTTGTGTGTAAGATCTCTACCTATCTTTATTACAAATTACATATATATAAGGGTTAAAAGGTGAAGTATCCAAAGGAAGCTTTTAATAAAATACTACATAATGTACTAAAGTGCAACCTAGAATGTAACACCCCAAACCCGACAAGGGTCTAAAGTGTAACATTATGGTGTCATTTCAGAACATAAAGCGCAAGCGGAAGACTTAGCTCAATAGATTACAAATCTTGAGACTACAAGGACTAATAAAATAAATACAATCAAAACAAACGTCTGAAATAATCAAACAAAAATCTAAATTAAAATCCATGAAGAATAAGGTAGGGTTGGTCCACAAAAAGTCCTACTCTCATCACTCAATCTCAGCCTCCAACTTGATACCTGCCGCAGGGAAAAGAAAATGCGGCTGAGCTAACGCTCAGTGAACAGATATAAACATATGAAAGATAACTGAACATAAACGAATAAACAAACAATCCAATGAGAACCTGCTGAGATACAATGTTATTAATAATATGAAGGATCATATGAACATGGAGATCAAAGAATAGTCCAGAAATGGTAAAAGGGATAGTAACGGAAGTTTTGCTCAAGTACCAAAACATTCAATCAATCATTTCATTTCACATTTCATTATACCGTCAATTCATAAGTTGTACAAGGAGGGGAGACCTCTCAAGTACCAAATGGAGTAGCTAGCTCCCAGAAGTGAAATGGGGTGCATGGCACACACAACCAATCACTAATCATTTCAGAACAGAACATTATGCCTAGGATGCATCCATACGCTCCCCTGCAAAACAGATTAGCACATACCCTAACTCAAGGCTAGCATACATACTCAGATAATGGCCACAGATACAGATAAGGGAAACGCCGTGGATCAATCACACCTCCACAGAAAGTGTCACGTCATTGGTGGCTCAATGACATGGCCATGTTACCTCCATGGCTAAGGATAGTACCTTGAGCAATGGGTCAAATCAAATGGATCGAAACAAAGTGTCATAACAAAAGGGTCATATCAGATGAATCATAACAAAAGGATCATATCAAATGGATCATAACAAAAGGATCATATCAATGGTTCAAATCGAAGGGTCATAACGAATAGATCATATCAATGGTTCAAATCAAAGGGTCATAACAAATGGATCATAAACAAAAGTTCAAATCATAGTAAATGAATCGAGGTCAATAAATACTTATCATGAGAAACGAACAATTAAACAAACAAACCAACCGTTAACGATGTAAAGAGAAGTGGTGTCCAGAATTTCTGTACCGATACGAAATGCAAATAAAATAATGTCTAAAAGTAAGACTGAATATCCGTACCTTAATGCAATTGAACGGAAACAAATGAATTAATGGACGTTACGTTTCTTCAACAAATCTACACGGATTAGGGTTCATAACATATTTAGTAAGTTTCTACATTTAATCAACTTAGGGTTTTAAAACATTTAATGATCAAATAGGGTTACAAATATGTATTAAATGTCATTAGGTTTAGGGTTTCCATAAAAGTCTAATTAATGACAAAATAAATGTCACCACTTAGGGTTAGGTTAAATAATTTCTATTTAGGTTTTCTAAACATATTTTTATTAATGTCCAAATAAATATTACTAGGGTTTCTAATTTTAATTTCATTTAATGACAAATACACATTACAACTTATGTTTAAAAGTGTAAACATTACAAAATTTAAGGCTCAAAATGAAATTTCTATAATTACCCATTAAGTTTTTATTATTCAATATTTCATGTGACAATTTTTTTGTGATTACATGATTAGTCCATTTGCATACATGCATGCAGTTTTCCATTCTTCCGTATTGCAACTGAGTTTCGAAAAATAATACTAATATCAACTTCTTTACATTTCAATTATTTAAAACTAGTACTCGTTAATATAATATCATGCATATAAATTCATTATACCATTCAGTTTCACATGCAATCTAAGATTCATCTTTCATGGTGATCTTAATATTTTATAATAAGAGTTTTTTTTCTTTCTTTCTTATATATTACACAAGAATTACATGCATATCATAGCGTATATGATTTGTAGTTGGAAGTATACCTCCGGACACAACGACAGATCGGAACCGAAACCGAACACGAACACTAACACCAGAATATAACGAGACGCAATCGAACCCGAAACCAAACTCGAACTTAGAACAAATGGACCCAACCTTGAATACTCACGTAAATGTATAGAAACCGGTACGAGCACCGAAATTCAATGAGTTAATATGGAGTTCGAACCCCGACACGTAACAGCCACACGCACAACTCTTGAATCAACATCTCCAATGAACCAAAACCATGACAGCAGCCTTCGACTCTCTATATCTTTGAAAGAAAAGCGATTTGAAACAGATTTGGGTTTTAGAGAAAAAGTAGCAGCAAGAATCGTTTACAAAATGTTTATTTGAGCTGTTTGTGTTCACGTTCGAATGAAGGAGAGACAGAACTCGATTTATAAAGGTATTTTAGGAGCGTACCTCATTAAGCTGCCGTTTAGGATTTTAAGTGGGTTTTAAAGTCCCATTAACTGAAATCTTAAATGGGTTGGTCAATGGGTTCTTTAATGATCATAACTAAGGGTTTTTAGATGGATCGGTTACAAAACAAATTAAATGGGCCAAAAATTGATGGTCTTTAAATAGATTTTAAATATGAATTAAATAATTTAATAGGTATATCAATGTGTAAATTTTTTTTTAATATGTTACATAACTAGTTAATAATTTCAAAAAGGTATCGCAAGTTATTTATTTATTTTTTTTTTATTTTTTTTTTCAAATTTACACCAAAATTTAGAATCCGAATTTTAGGGTTTTACATAGAATATGCTTCTATTATTTGCTTTTTTACTTTTGTACTTTTGTCTTCTTTTGACTTTTTGTGCATACTTGTAGCTTGTTTTTTCAAGAAAGTTCCGGCGCATATTTTGTAATTGTTTCTTCATTGATAATCTTCAGGGAGTCAGTGAGTTATTGTCATCACTCACTGACTCCATTACCTTCTTCTTTAGCTCAGGTATCATTCACTGAGTCCCGCCTCACTGAATGGAAAGTCTTTCTTCTTTAGACTTGTCCTGAACATTCTGAAGGTAACTCACTGAGTGACTATTTACTTAGTGACTTGTTAGATGTTTAAGGTTATACGATACTCACTAAAATATGTATCACTAAGTAACACACTATTTTATTCAATGAGTTAGGCTATTTTATATCCAAATCCTTGTCAAGGACAATTGAGTTAATTTTTGACCCAACAGAAAGTGGAGCCATCACCAACTTTCCTTCTAAAAACATTCTCTAAGTTAATGTTAAATAGAGACAACGATTTCTTAAGACCAATAATTGTTGCCCAATGGCTTCAAGAAAGGCGAGTGGTAGGTTGTGAAACAGCCCCTAACCCTCCTTGGTTTCCATAAATAGAGGTAATTATTTGTTTCCAAAGTGAGTTTGAATCCGTGTGGAAATGCCACGACTATTTCATAAGCATGGTGAGGTTAGTGTCTTGAAGGGACCCAATGCCAAGACCCCCACATTTGCGAGGTGAACACACCTTTTTCCAAGCAACCCACGACATTTTGTTGGTGTCAATCGAGCCTCCCAAAAAGAATTTGCGTCTAAGCTTTTCAAGGTAATTGATCAGAAACATCGGGGCTTTGAAAAGAGAAAAGAAGTAAGTACCAAGGGCCCCTAGAACCGACTTTAGAAGTGTGAGTCTACCGCCGTAAGAGAGGGTCCTAGCCTTCCAAGAGGTTGGTCGTTTGTGAAACTTCTCAATGATGGGCTTACTATGACACCCCCTATTCATATTAGCACCAATAGGTAACCCTAGGTCGACACAAGGGAAGGAACATGGTTGGCAAAATAATATAGAAGCAAAGTGATTGACTTCCAGATTGGTAACCCCCGCCAAAGAATTTGCTACTCTTTGAAATGTTAACTTTTAATCCAGAAGCCATGTGAAAGCATCTCAATATCCGGCAAAGATTTTTAACATTGTCAAGGGACCACTTACCAAGGATAAGCGCATCGTCCGCGAATTGGAGGTGTGATATGTAAATGCTATTTCTACCCACTTTGATTCCTTCAAACCGACCTTTAGCTTTAGCTTCTTAGAGAGTCACATGAAGAGCTTCCATAACAATGATGAAAAGAAAATGGGGAAAGTGGGTCACCTTGACGCAAACCTTTTTGAAAGCTAAAATCTTTAGAAGGCGAGCCATTGATGAGGACCGACCCAAATACCGTATTGAGACACCCACGAATCCACCCCCTCTATTTGAGACTAAAACCCATTGGTTCCATGGTGTGGTCAAGAAACTTCCAATTAAGAGAGTCGAAGGCCTTTTCAAAGTCCACTTTAAGCACGAAAAGGCGTTCCTTCTTTTTAGAAGCCCATGAAATAATTTCGTTGACCATGAGTGGACCATCAACATTGTATAATCAACTTATGCAATCGTAAAAAGAAAACAAGTCATGAGTAAATAATAAGTCTTAAAACATTGTACTTTTAGTGTTTCTTTTATACTAAATAAATTAGAATAACTTAAGTGAAACAAAACTTAAACTTTGTTACATTGAAAGTATGATAGATTATTTGGCCAAAGTGAAATATATTTTTTTTAAATAATTGTTGTTTGTTTTAAAGTGTTTATACGAAAGAGGTAATTATACAAATGTCTCAGCCGTCCAAAGTCTATAACTTTGTCCAAAGTCTATACCTTTTCTAGACCAATAAAAATTGACTTCTCAAAATGCCTCAGGAAACTTAGGCGACTTTTTCTATAGTTTTAAATCTTGACAAGTGTCCCTTTTTTGTACTTTGGGCGACTTTTCTTGTAAGTGACGTGTAAGACATTTTACGTACTTTTTCAGACATGTTTTAGAAGACATATCTTTGGACTTTGGGCAACTTATTTTTTCTTGTCTTTTTCTGAAAATTATTTTTTTGAGTTAATTACATTTTTGGTCCTTGTGATTTTTCTAGTATTTCATTTTTGGTCCCAAGATCTAAATCTATATCTTCTTTTTCTATCATTATACCTCATTCTCCATCACCAACAGCATCCCTGTATAGCTCATATTTTCAGTTTCAAGATTCAAGATCATACAAAACCCTCATAACCATAATCAACTTCATTGCCATAACCCATTCAAATATTAAAAACAAGGGAATATATTAGCTACAATTTCTTGTAGCCAACTCCCTACAATTATATGTTATAATTTGTGGGTCATTGAATTTTCTGGTGGTCCCTGAATCATTTTTGTGAGTTCTGAATTATTTTTTGTGTAATTTTGATAAGGATTGTAGCCATCTTGGCTACAATAATTGTAGCCAAGATATCTCCTAAAAACAAACCGCCATTCTCTTTTGTATCAGCACCATTTCAACGAGATCATGTCTACTTCTTTATTTCTAACCTACTTCTCTCATAAAGCCTACATATCTGAATGGAAATCACGCTTAAATAATCAGAAAAAATAGAGCTAATAAACATGGTTTACCCCACAAGGTGAATTTATTTTCCAAAGTTATAATAACGAATCTGACGGCATATCCAACATTGGTGGTTATGTAGGTTAAATTAATTAAAAAAATAATTTGGTAGCAAATGCCAAATAGCAACTTGCATTGCAAGACTTGTATTTAGAAGGAAATTAACAATAAAAATACAAACACAATTAATCACGATTAGAGATCTTTTCTCCAACAAACTTATGAAAATTAACAATTAAAAAAAAAAAAAAAAAAAAAAAAAAAAAAAAAAAAAAAAACTATAAACTTTGTGAAAATCCTTATTGCACAACAACAACACTAGGCCCCCAGGACCCAAAGTTTCTGGTGGCACAAACTATAAATATGCGTTTCCAGTTCCTAACCTAATCACATCTCAACATAAAATCCTCGATCGATCTTAGTCATCCCAAAAAACCTCCAAACGATTCATATGGATTCCGAGCTTTGTTACGATACCATCCTCGAAATTCTTTCTCGATGTTGATGCATAATCTGGCGTGGACTTATTCAACGACTCTCCTTGGGCCTGGCCAGGAATGGGCCAGGCCCGGGTAGCGTTCTAGCGATGTGGACGTATGGTCCGGACTGGGCCAGGAATGGGCCAGGCCCGGGTAGCCAGCGGCCCACTTTACGCACTTTGTGGATGTATGGTCCGGACTGGGCCAGGAATGGGCCAGGCCCGGGTAGCCAGCGGCCCACTCTACGCGTTAACCCTAATCCATGCCCTATAAATACATGGATGAGATCTCTTTATTCGATACGATATGACAGGTTATCCTAAACCTAATTCTCACATATGCTCCGCACATCACATACTAACTTGACCGTCGGAGGTGGATCCCGGGGCTACGGCCTCGGGTCCACTCCTAACGGGTTCTCTTTGTTGTACAGGTCTACTTAGGGCTTATGAAGACGACTAACGACCCAAGGAGAGTCGTTGAATAAGTCCGCGCCAGATTATGCATCAACAAGTTGGCGCCATCCGTGGGACCCGGCTACGACAAGTGTCGTGCTCTCACATCGCTAGAACGCGACCATCGTCGCATCGATATAACTATGCGGTAACTTTATTTTTGTACGCAATACACGAATAAAAAATATAACAACTACAAGTTGAATGCCGAAGAATAACATGTATTTATCGCATGCATAAGGATTATATTTTATTATTCCATGAATGCTAGAATCGTACAGTACATACGTTTGATATATCGACAATATACTAAAAAGTCATTCGACTTTATGCTATTCACTGTCAACCGACTTTATGATGTTCACAGTAATTGCCTTTATGTGTTGACTTTTTCAAACGATAAAAGTGCTAACAGGATATTCATTATATTTTACTTTCATGTATCTTTTATTACGTATCTTCTAAATACGAAAAACAATATCCAATATTTAAAAAAGATATGCACAAAAATATCTTTTAAATCGATCAGATTTGATATCTTTTAAAGATTCAAAAGATTTTACATAAATCTTTTTACCTTGATAAAACACGATTTTATCTATCGCTACGAGCGCATTAAATCCGCACGATCGGACTTATTTTATCTTTTAGCCGCGAAACAGCACAGTGGCGATAAATCTACCGCGTTAGGCCATGCGTTCGGAAATCTTCGCAGATTGGCGCCATGCGCGCACTGTCATGTACAGGCACCACGATGCTAGTCAATCGCCATGAGCGCACTGCACTGTTACATACAGGCACTGGACGAAAGCCGTGGTCAACTGCGATCATCCAAAAACGTTAGAGTCTATGCGGTCACGATAAATCTATCTGCGTCTGTGCGTGCAACAAAAATTATTAGTCGTGGTCATGGTACATCCATCCGCGCCATTCTTAAAAAAAAAAAAAAAAAAAAAAAAAAAAAAAAAAAAAATCAATCAATCGCCATGCGCGCATTCCTTTTATTTATTAGCTACGCGCTACCTTCTTTTACGTAGTACGTAAAACCTCACGTTAGGTGTAATTCACGCTACTACTTCTTTTATATATTTATTATATGCTATGTGCTATATTTTTGCTACGCGCTTATCTTTTACTTTATTAAGTTTTATATGTCGCGATTCGCGGCATATACTTTTAATGTTTGCATTAAGTGTTTTTTCAGGATAAATTAAGTTTAATGCTCCTACACGAGTAGCACCATCAAACTTGGGGGGCTACCAGGGTATATAATACCACTGCGCGCGACAGCGTTACGCAGGTATATTTGGAAGCAGATCGTACGTAAGAGGTACTGCAGGCCCGGTACAAAGACGGATTTAAACAATTCGCACCATCTTGCCGCAGGGGAGACGTTCTCTGTCGGTTGTAAAGACGCGCAAACAGCACGCACCTCTGCGCACTGCGCATACGTTTGTTGCACACTGCGCACATTCTTGTCGCGGACAACGCGCACTTCTGCCACAGAAGTACGTCTTCTGTCGCACCATGTTGCATCGCTACTGGTACAAAAGGTACGCCCTTACCCAGGATACAGCATGAGGAATCCACCTTCACCACGGACACCTTCACCATTGTGAGACAATCACAATCGCAATCCCGGTGCGCATTATCGCATGGGGACTGCGCAGTATGATCCGTCCCTCACGTATACATGAACCCAGTGCGTACCGTCGCATTTGGTTGATTGTGCCTATGCGGCCATAAACAGAACTTAAGTTTAGCATAACATAGCCATGCGCTATGTCATACTAAACTCGGGGGCTTGTAGACGTATGGTCCGGACTGGGCCAGGAATGGGCCAGGCCCGGGTAGCCAGCGGCCCACTTTACGCACTTTGTGGATGTATGGTCCGGACTGGGCCAGGAATGGGCCAGGCCCGGGTAGCCAGCGGCCCACTCTACGCGTTAACCCTAATCCATGCCCTATAAATACATGGATGAGATCTCTTTATTCGATACGATATGACAGGTTATCCTAAACCTAATTCTCACATATGCTCCGCACATCACATACTAACTTGACCGTCGGAGGTGGATCCCGGGGCTACGGCCTCGGGTCCACTCCTAACGGGTTCTCTTTGTTGTACAGGTCTACTTAGGGCTTATGAAGACGACTAACGGCCCAAGGAGAGTCGTTGAATAAGCCCTAAGTAGACCTGTACAACAAAGAGAACCCGTTAGGAGTGGACCCGAGGCCGTAGCCCCGGGATCCACCTCTGACGGTCAAGTTAGTATGTGATGTGCGGAGCATATGTGAGAATTAGGTTTAGGATAACCTGTCATATCGTATCGAATAAAGAGATCTCATCCATGTATTTATAGGGCATGGATTAGGGTTAACGCGTAGAGTGGGCCGCTGGCTACCCGGGCCTGGCCCATTCCTGGCCCAGTCCGGACCATACATCCACAAAGTGCGTAAAGTGGGCCGCTGGCTACCCGGGCCTGGCCCATTCCTGGCCCAGTCCGGACCATACGTCCACACTCGAACTTCTTTAAAAACCCTCGATACCGTTCGTTGCACTAGCAACAAATTCGATACTCTCATACATGACTCTGAATTTCTCGACACGTACACGAAAAGAAATAATATGGTATCTGGTTTTCTCGTAAACGACATTAGGAGATGTACATACTATAGCGAGTTTGTACCTTCTCCTTTATCAAACAATATTGATCTTGGTTTTTTACCGTTTAATGCTCAAATCGTAGCATCTTCAGAGCAAGGAATCATTGTGTTCGAAAGTCCTGATCCGAAAAAGCATAGGAATGTTTTCTACAATGTTTGCAAACCTACGACTAAGCAGGTTTCACGTTTCCCAAATCCGAAAACAAGGTGTCTAACGGAAAAGGTTGCAATCATTGTCATGGGTTCAAAGACGACATCGCGGTACAAGATTGTCCGGTTATCTACTCCTAATTTCACGTAAAGTTTCTCTCTATTTGTATTTGGCCTAAACATATATTTGCATGCATAACTAATGGCTGTCTTTTTTTAGATATTGTTAACATATATATAGTACTAAGAATAAGTTCATCAAGTAAAGTTTAGTGGGAAGATTTTGTGATTTAAGCTGATAAGTTTAGTGTTAGTTAACTTGTTACTTTTATTTGCTTGCAGCTAAAACATAATAATGCATGGTTCTACAGATTTTTGAAGTGTATACTGTATAGTAACATGAAAAAATTGATATTTACTCGTTTTAAATCATAATCATTATTTTTTTCTTACTGCAGTGGTTTTCAACCAAACGAAAAACTCTACACATTAAATTGTGAAATCTTTGATTCTGAAAGAGGGTCATGGGGACGGCTAAAGGATTTAAAGTTGCCTTACGGTGTTTTCTTGGCTAACTCGCAAGCAATCACAGCAAGAGGTTACATAAACATGTTGCTGACCAACGGTGATGTCTTGATGTTTGATGCTTATAAAGAAAAGTAGACGCGTGTTTCATCTCCAGTTCCAGGCCTCGATGAATATCAATTTTCAACACCAATGCAACTAGTTAAGTATGCAGGTAAGTTGGGAATTACGTGGAAGCCAGTGAATGCTAGTTGGGAGATTTGGTCACTTACCCACGATCGATCGTTTAAGAAACAACATGTTTTCAGCAAGAAAGAAGATAGTGAAAGAGAGTCACTGGAGGCGTTATATAATTCAAATACAAGCATTATGGTGGATCACGATACTATCATATTTCATAGGTTTAGAAGAGGCAATGATATCAGTAAGGTCATATTGAGTGAGCATCCTTATCAAATCTTCAACTTCAGATCAGATTTTGAGCCGGTTGATTTTTGATGCGTGCACAAAATGATGGACTTATATATATATCAGGAGTTCTAATGGTTTTCGCGGTGAACACAGACCATGCAAAGAAGGAGCTCATATTCCATGATGATCGTATTTATAATGCCTTATATCCTCCAATGTGTAATTTTGTTACCTGGCTCTTTACTATCGTGTTTTTATACAAGTTTTGGTTTAATTTTTTTTTAAGAGTTACTTGCTTTTTTAGTCGAGCTTGAATTATTATGAATATACGTACACGGTACACCGAAAGGAATACACCTACGAAAGAATTTGTTAAGACAAAAATGTAAAACATATTGTGGCGCGCAGGGGCAAGGTAGACAAGACAAAAGGCACCATGTTCTTCCTCTGTTTATAATTGTTAACTTGTTTACGTGCACTTAAAATCATGTCACATAAGGAGTCATGT
The DNA here is from genome assembly GCA_030686995.1 of Artemisia argyi. Taxonomy (NCBI): domain Eukaryota; kingdom Viridiplantae; phylum Streptophyta; class Magnoliopsida; order Asterales; family Asteraceae; genus Artemisia; species Artemisia argyi. The sequence goes on along the minus strand of CM060680.1, from coordinate 20,399,040 downwards.
TGGCACATCTAAGCACAGTCTAAGTTGTCACCTCAACACATATAACTTGGTAGTTTTTTTCCAGGTAAAACAAGTTTCCATATATTATATTAGCACGCAATTTAAGGTTCACATATCAGATGAGTAAACTTTTTGTTTACATATATCATAAAAGTACATTTAAAAAAATACGTGTCTACCGTATGGGTTAAACCCTACAAAAGAATTTGTTAAGACAAAATTGTAAACATATAATGTCAGGAGGCAAGGCGGACAGGACCAAAAAGTCATGCTTAGATCCAACCAATGGCGGACCCAGAAAATTAGGATGTGGGGGCATTTTTTTTTTTACAATAACAATAAAATGTCAAAGAAAAAACTAGGATTGTAATGATAACTCGAGTAATTTTACTTAGAGATTAAGAATTTATAAGGCTTTAGAGAGTTCAATGTTGGATTTTAGTATGTGGTTGGAGGGCAATTTGAGATTTTTGTAGGGGGCATGTTCGAAAAAAGGTCAAAAAATAAAAAAAAACATAAAAATCTCAAAATTTTCGGCTAGCCATGGGGGGCACCGGCCCCCCACACTTTCTACATAGGTCCGCCCCCGGATCCAACCATTATATGTTAAGTCATTAACTAATCAATGGGTACTTATGTTTGAAAAGGATGAAAGTGTCTTATGTTTTACTAGTCGGATACTCGCGAATAGCGGAGGCGGTAAATATAGTTATATTATAAATATACTAAATGAATTGCTAGCCCAACTCTCCTCGCAATTTCCTACCCGCTTATTGAATTTGTTTTTACAACACTCCGAATGTATATGTTAGTTGTATGTGTTTGCTTGGTTTTCCCATAGCTTTCCCGTGACATCATTATTCCCGTATATAAAAATATAGTAACAAATTTGAATGAAAATAAAATAAACTCATTAAAAATGTAAAAACTTATAAATATATATCAAAATGGATGTTAAATTAAAGAGCACAATATTTTAAAAAATATGATGAAATTAGATCATAAAAAAATAAATAGGTAAGAAGATATTTCAATTTAAAAATAAATATGATTTTTTAGTTGAGAAGAGACATATGTCACTATATAATTGGAGCTCATTATATTAATTTTTGGTGGAGCTCACAACTTAAATGATTTATATAGTAGTTAGGTAACAATTTATCATTTACTCAAATCTAAAATCATATAAAATCATGCTTAATTTTAAGGCCTTCGAAAAAATATAAGGTCTAAAAGGCTGGGCACCTTACACATGCTTAGATCCAACCATGCTAACAAAATATAAATTTAAATATGTCAATATCCAATTAATTAAAATATTTTCATCTACAAATTACAACATTAAATATCACATAGAACTGCAGCCACTAATGTGATACTCCTTGTATACCTTCTTTTCTAATGTAGATAAGTCTAAGAATGTTTGAATAACTCATGTTACTTGGTTTATTTATTGGTATGTGAGTAGCCTCATTGATTTATATGTTGTGAGTTCAAGTCTTATTGAAGATTTTGCGAGTTATTATATGCGAGATACGCGATACAATAGTATAAAAATTGTCATTCTAACAAACCATAAAAAAAGAAAAAAAAAAAAAAAAGAAATCAATGTTTGCATAAACTTGGTGAAATCATTCTTTATTTTTGTCATCAAAATATAAGATAATTGGGCTTTCGTTACTTTTCGGACCATGAGGTTATTTTTAATGTGTTGGATCGAAACTTTTTAACGATTACAATTACTTCCTACATTACATTTAAAATGTAAATTTTTGTTAAAATATTTTCAAAAAAGTTAATAATTAATTTTTTTCTCTAAAGCGACGTGTGTTAATTTTTCTAGCTTCAAAATAGTAGGCGACAGCGTCACAAGTAGAACGTGACGCAGTCAGGTCTTCCATTATGACAGGTTTTTCGTGTCTTTGTCGTTTTTTTCACTTTTTCGTCCAAATACGTCCAAAAAGCTCCAATTTCCAGAATTATCGTCCCAAGTACCTAAAATACAAAAAGAAACGATTTTGAGGCAATATTTGATCATATAATCACGATTTTAAGCTTAAATTACCCTTTAAAAATGTATCAAATAAATCCTTATCAAATATCCCTACACTTGTGATTTGCTTATCCTCAAGCAAATGGGCTTTTATTCTAATTAATCTACAAGTTAGGGGTCATTTAACATTAATATAAAAGTAATTACAACATACAATTGTTCCACGTTAGTCGAAATAAACACGGAAATTATATACTAGCACCTCACAATAAGTGTTTAGATTCTCACATCTCTCGGGTGTAATAAATTATACTCCATTCGTCCCAATTTATTTGTCCACTTTTAACTTTTAAAGTCTTTCTTTTACAACTTTGACTTCAAATATATTTTTTTGTGTTATATAACACTTGATGCAAAATATATGAATAGATTAGGTTTTAAATGTATTTAATTTTGGTATAATTTTCATCAAGTAATATATAACACAAAACAAAAAAAATAAAGTTAAAGTTGAGAAAGAAAGATTACAAAAGTCAAAAGTGGACAAATAAATTGGGACGGAGGGAGTACAACACATATGGAAAAGTTGAAACTGAAACACTCATTACCTGACATATATAGCATATAGATTACTATAGACTTGGGAACGGAACAAACCCTCCTTCTTGTTTTCTACATTTGGCATCAGAGCTTTGTTACCAAGTTTCTTAGAATATACTGTACTTTAAAAACTTGAAACAATCCGTCAATGTTTTGAAAACTACAAAGAAGGAAAACCTTTTTAAAAACTGACATCAAATCTATTTTTACAAAAATGATAAAACTTTTGTTTTGGATAATGATAGTTTATATAATATATATTATATTTTCCAAAATCACTATTATTGTTATAGCAAACTCTTTTCAAGAAATCTTCAAGTTAGGAATCTTTGAAAACTTCATCCTATTAAAGGAAAAATGAAGTTTGCACACAAAGAAGAACCTAATGAACTGTCAGCCTACTATTCCAAAAAGCTTACAGGTATTTTAAAAAACTCATGAAGTATTTCGCATGATCGATCAACAGTTTCAAAAACCATCTAAGAAAATATAGCAAAGGTATGTTTTCTCATCAATAGTTGGTGTTTTAAAATGCATTAGTTGCTTATAGTTTAAATGCTGGTTTATATGTTTCTTCTATATAATCTCTTTTCTAAACCTCTTTAGTTAGTCGTAACTTTGGTGTGACTCTACATAAATTATGTGTTACACTAAATCACAACTTTCAAAGTTCTCTCTTCATAAATACCCACACTCTTTCAGATGGTCAAGAATAGTATTCCATCTCATCAACCCTTATTCTCTTAATCAAATTTCATTTACATGCTCATCTTAAAGTATTATTCGTATCTCAAAAAACACTCCAAATGAAAAGGGTGAAGTCGACGCAAAGTTAGTTTGCTACGTCTTGATCATCATCACACTCATGGTACTCTCTTATCCCAGTCTCAAACTTTCTCGTGGCGAACTGTGTTTTCTCATGTATTTTCACTTGTTATTTATTTATCCATTTCTTTGAATTGCCTTGTGCATTGAATAAATTGGAATATAAGTATTTTCTCGTCTAAGTTCTCCTTCATAATATTAGCAATCCCTAAACTTTTGTTTCATCTTATATATCATTTACTTAGGAACAATAATTATAATCTACCTTATAACAATTAAACTAAAAGGATTAGTGTCAAACAATACATCGAAAACCAAACGTTCAAAATCCTCCTGTGTCTGCTGTCTTCCCTGATTCATTCAATTTAACGAGCCGGATCCCTTTTCAAAAGGATCCGACAGACCCGGCCCCACAGACACCAACGTATGAATTTCAAAACTCACAGACAACACCATTTTCCTTCTCTTCATTCCAAACGACCAAAAACACACACACTCTCATTCGAGGTTTTAGCTACCATCTACCTCAGTCTTCTAATCATCTCCGTAAGTAATTATACTTCTTTACCTCTCGAGATTAAATTCTAGAGATTAGTTCTTTATCATAAATTGATTCAAATGGGTTTACAATTTCATTAGCAACAATGCCAAAATGTCCCCATCTTGAAAGGCAGTTTGCTCGATCGAATGTTAGCATTTTGCAATGACTCACAAATTCACAAGCTCTCCTAAAACTAATGAATTTTCGACCCACTGAACTAATAAACTATTTTGAAGCTTTTGTAGTTTTGTATGCTCGGTTTATAGTGATATACCCCAACTTGTTAGACAAGGTCTTAACTGGCTTATCATTTCTTTGATACTCCTCAAATGTAAATTAGACAACACCGAACATGTAACACAGTTCCATATCTTCGACCAAAAGTACCCAACAAGCAGTGATACTCCTCAACTTGTTCAACGGGTTTGTTATTCTCTTTGTTACTATTAAAATCCACCCTCAGTTATTTTCTTGCAAACACAACCCACACCCTTCGGATAAAATCTGAACTCCATTAAACCATTTTTAGCATCGTTTGCTTCACGACTTAAGCATTCGTATTTAATGAAACTAATTAAAAGGGGAGTCTTTTCACTTAACGACAACACAAACATGTAGCACAGTTCCGTATCCTCGACCAACAGTACCCAACAGTTTATCTGAAATTTTCCGAGGAAGATTACCTACAAAAGTTGGAACGATCCGGTGGAAATTGTTTTCTTGCTGAATGTTCTTTTGCAGTTGTTCTTTTGGTATTAGTCTTCAAAACATTTGCGAAGGAAAACTTCTTTCAAAACCAAGCAGTGCATGCATCAACACAATTTCAACCTTACATCCCACATCGATTAGAGAAATGAAAGGAGCTTTGGTTATATAGGACCCTGTATATGCATGTACATGTTTGGAATTGTATAATGTTTCGGGTATAGTAATGTTATGGTTTCATAAATTAAAATCTGAAATCAGAAACTTAGTAACTCTAAATTTGTATAAATGCTAAACTTTTTAACTTATTTACTTAACAATTACTCTACTTCAAATTAAAATATGACTGATTACACGTGTTTCAATACTAAACTTTTTGCATGGCTAAAGATAAATACGTGAGATTAAAATGAGTTTTGTGATGTTTTGTTTAATTACACGTGTTAAAATTATAGTTGTGTTGATGTCAAATTTTCAAGAGATTAAAATAGTTTTTGATTGACTTATATAACTAAAGATAGAGATAAATAAAAGTAAGCTAATATGCGTTTTCAAAAACATACCTAACTCCCAAAATTTTTTTCGTGGAGGAAGTTACATAAGATGCATAAGACGCATGCATAAGCCTATTTAGAATGCTCATTGTGTAAATTATGATTGTAAATATTTAGGTTCGCACGTAGCTAGGAAAATTTTAGGACAAAAATACTTATAAGATGAGCACTTATGTCAAAATCTAAAGATAAACAAGTAGGCAATATTTCATGGATATTCTGCTTTGATAACTTAAGTTGTATATTGTTATACGTGTGTTTAAGATCTCAATATAAGCAGCCAAACAACTCTTTATAAACTTGTAGAAATTATATACGAGTTTTATTCATATGGAATTGGTTGAAATTTTTTATAAGCATACAACAAGTTAGGGGTGTTCATGGTTCGGGTAATAAACCGAAAACCGAACCGAACTAAACCGGAAAAAAAACCGAACCAAACTTATAACCGAACCGAATCGAACTTAATATTGGGTTTTCGGTTTGTATAAGGTTTTAGCTATCTGAACCGTAAACCGAAATTATATATATATATATATATATATATATATATATATATATATATATATATATATATATATATATATATATATATAACACCATTAAAATTTTATCTGATATAAAAAACATTTTTTATGTTTGAAATAGTTTTATTCCCCAAAAATCTACTCGTATATAATTAAATTTTAAAAAATATAAATAGTTTAATTTAAGTACAAATTTCGGTTTTCGGTTTAAGATCTATAACCGAACCGAACTTCGGTTTGGTTCTCGGTTCGGTTCGATCACATATATTTTCGGTTCGGTTATGACCTAAAAAAAATTTTAACCGAAAAAATCAAACTGAATAAACCGATTAACCCGAGAATCAAACAGATGAACACCCCTGCAACAAGTGAACAAATAAGAGATGATAGGGCCCGTACATAAGTAAAGGTCAATTGTTCTTGAATTTAGCCCAGACTATTGGGCCTGTACCCATTAGCTATGTTCTCATGTTTGTTTTCGCCAAAGACTCCAGCCCAATAATTGGTTTCTCTATTTCTATTTTATAGTTTACTAGAATGGCAGCGGTCCGTCGCGTTGTGGGCGGGCCTATTTTTCGGCAGAGGCCATCTTGCATAAAAATTAAGTTGAATATCTAGGCTGTGTATTGTCACGGAATCACAAAGCAAATGGCAAACATACATTTATCTATGTTCTTGATTGTTTAGCTACATATGAGTCCAAAGTACAAATAATTTTCGCGAACAGTTTGTTCTTCTATTTATCAAACGTGAAACGATAAACCATTTGCAGCAATAAATAACATTTGCGAAGGGATGCACATGAGATTTGTGTTTACTGGAATGTACATTGTCACACCTTTTAGCTGCAATTTCAGGACCAAAACCCCCTCCTTGCAGCCCCCATTTCAGCAGGTAAACACCCCCATTTCAGCAACATTTAAGCAACTAAACTGGCTCATTTCAGGTCCCATTTCAGAAACGAATCCCACTGGCTGCAGCCCTCATTGCAGCTACCAAACATACACATTTCAGCGGCCATAGCCACCCCTTTTAGCCGCAATTTCAGTGGCAAAACCCCTTCCTTTCATCCTTCTTCAAGCCCCCATTTCAGCCCCTACAGGTTGCATATCATTTGCAGCAACAACAGCTTACTGTGGAACAGTTTGCATACCATTTGCAGCAACAATGGCCTGTAATTTGCAAACATAATAATCTGACCTGGGATAATGAATAAACATTTGAAAAAAAAAAGGTTCCCAAACAGAAGTAGATTAGTACATAGCATTTTTTTTCTTACCTGTTTGTCGGCGACTGTTTGTCTATGAATATTCTGAGTCATTTACGTCAATGTTGGTAGCACACCAATTCCATGGTACAGACAAAGGCCGAGAGAGACGATGATCAGACAGATATGCAAATGCAAATGCAAACAGAAAGGCGATGATCAGTTTGAAAAAAAATCTAACCATAATGGTTCAAAAAGTTCATTACACATAGCCAAAAGATTTTATGTAACCAATTTGACATCAAGACTATAATTTACAACTTTTTGTAGCCAAAGAAGTAGGTGGAGAAGAATCAGATAATCCATTTGATAAAAACTCATGCAAAATGACACTTGAAGATACTGTTATTAACAATGGAGCAAGACGAATTTTGGGTTACTAACAATGGAGCAACATGAATATAGGCTTGACACTTTAAGATACTGTTATTAACAATGGAGCAAGACGAATTCTGGCTTTCTTCAATCCTTCACAACACATGTTAGCATGTCCGCATACCTGGCTGTGCAGAGTCAAGTTTAGCATAATGCAATAAGAATCTGTGCTACTTCTAGTTCAAAAAATATTTTGGTTTCTTCCTCTCGTTTAGCAATCACCGTCAACATTCCTGAAACATATTAGTTATCTTTATCAGGTTTTCAAGAGAAGCAAGGGCAGAAATACAGATGGCAGAAGCAACTGAAAGCATAATTTGCACACGTTTACTAAGACTCCTAGTACCGAAACGTTAAACGATTATTTCACTATACAACATAATTTTCAAGATGTACCTACCAAGTATACAGTTAGATGAAAGAACTAAATATTTCACTATACGACATCGTTATTTCTACGACTCCTATTAATAAAGACGTTCCATCTAACGTCAAGTTACTAATACTAAAAGCCACTGATGCTTACATGCAAATGAAATGTTTATGACAAAAACGAAACTGATTAAGCAAGAAAGGTAAGAGTAATCATCTAAAACTTATAGTAACCACTGGCAAACACATATATAAACTTACTGTATTAAAAAAATGCATGTGCAAATGCTGTGTGTGTAATGCAGTCTGTAATTTCAATATGAGCTCTTTATTGACAAAACCACCAATCAGTGACTCTATATTCTACCATTCCTAAACTGAATTTTGAAAACCAAAGTATCAAGAATTACTAAATTTTCTAACATTCCTAAATCCTGAGTCTTGTTTATCTTAATATTTCACCAACTTGTATTCAAAGAGACCCGAAGTGTACTAAATGCATAAAACCACATATATCGTGTTATTTATTTACTTATAATATCATAGTGACAAAAGATACATGCGGCTCTGACCTGTCCCATATGACCTGTAACCAGACCTACTCGGTTTTATTCCTCTACAGATGATGAGCATTTACCTGCATAAAAATATTTGTCATAATTTGCGAATATGGATACTGAATATAGGTTTGACCGAGCAAAAAGGAATCATATATCACCCGCCCAATTTCAAATTGCTAAAGCAAAATCAGTTTTAAGTCCATTATGATGTGAACATCTTGTTTCTTTCATAAATAATGTTTTGTGATTTCCGACCAAAATAATATGTACTATTTCGACACTAAACCTTGCCCATTGCAGCATGAAACTGAACCCACCTGAGGGCATTTTTCCAAAAAAGCAACTCATACGTATTTCCTCTTATGTATGGACCTGGTACATAGATTCTTTATACAGAAACTACTGATGGAAAAAAGGTAAGGTGCGGAATATGTAACAGACCAAATCAGGGTTGAGGTAAGATGGGTAAATAATGAACAGGTGCCGGGTTGGGTCATTCGGTGAGCATTTAATGCCATTTGGTAATTTTTAAAATACCCATTTTTTTGTAGCTTAACCCCTTTAACCATTTAGACCAGCATATATATAGGTAGATAGGTCAAATTAACCCCTTTAACCATTTAGACCAGCATATATAAAGTTATCTTACATTCAATTTGATTATGTTGCATCAGGATGGAAGATGGTTAGCGAATGAATGAATCCATCAAACTGAATAACTTCATCTTTCACTACTCAATCCCCATTCATTAACCCGTTTCGACTCAACCCCTACCCTTGAATACCTGGCCTTGAAAATGACCCTTTCTGACCCATGACCTGACTTTCCTTGCGTCCACCTACATTCAAAAAAAGCCAGTGTTAGTCTGACAACTAATAACAAAAACCTGAAATACAGAAATTTTAGGACTATCAAGATACTTTTTCCAAACCCTCTACAATTAAACTAATCATAATCTGGATCATAGCAAAACAAAGTTTCTGAATCTAAACTCATTATAACTTGCTAATCTGCCATGTGCTTTACCTAAAAGGAGAGGGAGATGCTACTAACTTCTGCGAGTTGCTGTTGGTATGGCTAATAGGTCTATGCCTGCTGTTGAGGATTGGGTTCGCCTATCAACTATATCTGCAATCATTGTAACAAAAAATATTTTATAAGGAAGGAACCAAGGTACACCATAAAGTGCAGAGTGATTGTGCATTAGTATTGTAACATACCCATTACCTTTTGGTTGAACACCCTTTTGCGCAGAACATATGTACGGCGGCCACCGGCTGTTGTCTGCATGTTACAATGACCATGCTATTACAGATGTGAGGCTACTAAAGTGACGTAAGTTGTCAATTGCTAAAGATATCATACCTGAATCGGAAGTTGTATGTGTCTACGTGTTGCTGCAAGGGGTATGAGCAGAATTCGGAACGGCAATGACTGCCATCACAATGCAAATGTTAAAGGCATGGACAGACGACTGGTAAGACTGTATACTAATATGGAAAGATGAAATATCTAACCTTCTAGGAGCAGTCGTTGCTGTGCTATTGCTTGTTCTTCTGTATGTCCGCGACTGCAATTAGTGACATTCAAATCTCTCACGCTTACCGTACAAACATAACTGTTAGTCCCAGGCTGCATGTGACTCCAGGTTACCTAAATTCAAATTACGTAATAAGTGAAAAAAAATAAGATTAAACAAATTACGGCACACAAAGTAACAGTCTCGCACAAATGACTCAAGTTCACAACAAAACCCAAAATCATAAATATTCGATGTGGCTGACCTACCGGATGTTATTTGTGACCTTATAATAGCAAAGAGGACCGACCCTTCTTTCCATGCAAAGTTGCAGCTACCGAAACCAAATAAGCAATCAAGCATATATAAGATCGCGTTTTTAAGGTTAAGGAACAAAGCAACATAAATACTTAATAAAATATAGAGATTTTCTATATATACCTGAAAAAGCAGGAGATTGCTTCTTCAGTTTTCTTATGTGAGAGGAGGTGATGCAATTCACCGTTCGTAGCCAAGGGTTATAATTTGCTCCGTCATGGTTGCAAACCCAATAATTTGCCCCGCCATGATGCAGACGATCACAACCTCAGTTGAACCTGTTGAGAGCCTCAAAGTTGTCACGAAACTTGCCCAACGATCAGGCACCGGCTACAACCACAGCTGTGGTAAAGCCACCTTGCCAAGATACTGGCATAGGTAAATTAAACCAAGAACAGTACAAATGCAACCACGATAAGAAAGGCAAAAATATCCTATAGACGGTGTCACATACCACGATAAGAAAGGCAAAAATATTCAGATATTCAGATAATAAGAAGTCGCAATGGCAATCGCCGCTACCTTATTTAGCCAGTGACATAGCAAAGATCCAACTTCGGCTGCTGCTTCATAGATCAGCATTGCTTCTCCTATAACTTGTTTATAAATTAAACGTATTATAGTAGTAGTGAAGTCAAAAAATATGATGATATACCAGTAACTTCACTTCTCTTTGCTCAACAACATGTTGAATTCAAATGCATTTCAGTCATAGTCCTTGCAGCATCTTTTAGCTCGATCTTCCTGTCATGTGTCCATAATTTCGAAGTATCAATGGTCAGGAGATATGATATAAATAAAATTAACATATATACAAACATTATAAGTATATAGCATTTACCAAAAAATACAGCATCTAAAATGAAGAAACAGGACACAACATCCATGGCTGCAAGCATAATAAGAAGTCGCAATGGCAATAGCCGCTACCTTATTTTGCCAGTGACATAGCAAATATCCAACTTCGGCTGCTGCTTCTTCACGGGATCTTCATTCTCCAAACATTAACGGTTTCTCTTTCGATTTCAGGAAGCAACTTCTTCACGGGATCTTCATTCTCCATCTTGCAAACAAAACTTTAAAAATGACACCCTAAATAAATAAATTATAAATACGTCTTTCATTTAAGCATTTCATCAAACATTTGGTGCGCAACCAATTTCCTTCATAAAAACAACACCAAACTACCTGATTAATCCTTCAATCACCCCAATCTTTTTACCCACATATATATCAAATCTCAATGTTATTTTAAAAAATAAATTTCTTAAAAAAAGCATATGAGTTTGGATCAAGACAAATAGTATCAGTCATCACAAAATACCCAACAACAACAAATTCGATATGAGAATCCGAATAACCACTTTCTTCATAACAACACAGATCCACCGGTCTCCAGGAAAACAAAAAAACAATCAAGCCATAATCTTAACCAAATTAGTAGATGACAAACGAAATGGGTTTTTGTGTGAAAGATAAAAGTAATACACTAAAAATCAATACCATTAATCAATACAACAATGATTTACAATTAATCACAGAAAAACCAAGATCAATATAAACTAAATCTTACATATCTTTATGCAAACCATTGTACTCCATCTTCTTCATCATCTCTGCTATGCAAATGATGGCGCTATTCTTATCTAAGCAAATGTGTGTGTGCTGATGGTACGTTTGCTGCTATCCTTATCTAACCCTTTTTTTTTTGACCGGATAGCACAGCAGGGGAGATGGATCAGTGGAGATGGATCAAAAATAGCCCAAGAGATTGCAGTGGGCTTTTGGCGGGAAACGCTACAGTGTAGCTACAAGATGAAACGGCAGCGTTTTCATCCTGTTTCAAACTTGTTTTTGGTGATCATTTCCAATTCAAGGATGACAAAGAAACAAACCAGAAACTACGTTTATAAACAAATGTGTGCAGTAACGAACCGTCCATAACTAGTTTAATCGTCTTTACACGTAGCTAGAAGAATGTTGATACTGCAAAATCCAATACCATTCATTTGAAAAGTCCATCCTACTTGTAACTTAAACGTAATGGAACTCAATCATAATCGCAACAAATTCAGAACTTTTAAGAAATATCCATAAGTACATTACATCTTTTACTCGATTAAAAGCTTTCTTACACCTAGCTCACACATCCAACATATTCTAACCAGAAACTATATTTATAAACAAATGCGTGCAGTAACAAACCGGCCATAACTTGTTTTGTCGTCTTTACAAGTAGGTAGAAGAATATTAATTGATACTGCAAAATCCAATACCATTCATTTGAAAAGTCCGTCCTACTTGTAACTTAAACGTAGTGGAACTCAATCATAATCGAAACAGATTTACAACTTTAAAAAAATATCCATATATAAGTACATTACATCTTTTACTTAACAAATACGACAACTTAATAAATCTAACTGACAAAGTTGCAACAAAATCGACATCAACTTTAAAAAAATATCCATAAGTACAAACCATTTACTCCATAATTCACAACTAACATATAGGCGGGTTTTGGCCGGGTGTAACCGGGTCTTCACCATCAACCCAAAACACTGAGTTAACAATAACACACGAGAAGCTTCTTATTTGGAAATTAATTATTTAACTTGTTCTTCTTATCTCTCTCTCTTTATTTTTCACACCCTGTGCACAAAGGGTGACGCCCTCTATTTTGGTAAGGATTTCTTAAATCTCTCCATTTCCTTCTACATGAAAATAAAAATTCTCAGTCTCTCCAGCTTCCTGCCTATAAACTGCCTCAATCTCTTTTATTCTCTGTTCCGAAGCCTTGATAATAAACCTTCTTATGGTGGCTTGCGAGTGTTGGCCCTTTCCTTCAAAACCGTTAATAGTCCATGATTTAATACTTTTCTTGTAATTCTTAGCGTCACTTGGTCTCGCGGCATTCGGAGAGACAAGGCTTGGCACAAATAGATGAGCATTAATATGTTTCCAGGCCCTAGACATGCATTTATAGTCATCATCACAAAAGAAACTCATCCTATTCTTCTTTGATGAAGTGCACTCAAGAATTTTCATATGGTGTACAACCTCGTACTTCATCTCGTAATTATCTGGCAGTAGTTCCCAAAATCGTTCACCTTTGCAGCTTCTTATTACCCATATATTATTACACGGGAGATCATTGCCTCTGTCAGAAAAAAATAGGCATAGCTGGTCTTCCACAATGCCAACGTAATAATGATAATTGAGTGTACACCATTCAAATTTTGAATCATCAGGTTCGGGGAATACTGTAAATTCCTCCCGGGATAAATCAAAGGAAAGGATAAATCCCTTTTCGGTCCCGACATTATAATCAACTGCAAGCCAATGAAGTGCGCCATTGAATAGGATACCAGGCCTGTTCCTAAAAAGCCGATACTTGACTTCTCCGATAGGTTTCCAAGTATTTGATTTCAATGAAAAGACTTGAATAAGTGTCTCGTTGGTCCTGTCATTCCAGATCCCCATAACAACCTTGTAATCATCTGTAGATGAATCATAGCCAAAACTCAAACACGTGTCCCACAGGTTCGTGTTCTTTTGCAAAACTGAGGGCAGCTTTCTAAGCTCTCTAGTAAAAGGATTGTTTACCAAAATTAGAGCATCTAAGGGTAAAGGAGAGAAGCATACAAGGCCATTGGAAGAACCAACAACCGACCATGAATTGAATTGAAACGCGATCTCATTAGGAACTTTCCAATATGTTGGCATAGCTATCCTTACATGTCCAAGCTCGTTGCTGCTGCTATTGCAAGTTTTCTTTAGATGGGCTTTAGCAAAACAAGAAGTTGATATCAAAGAATACCATGACTTACAAACGCTTTTGCATCGGAGAAGATCTTTAGGATCCGATCTTAAGAGTATATCTTCAACCAGATCTTCAAGCAAAACCATCGCTGCCGATCTAACCGATATCGACAGTAGTTTCTAGTTTAGGGTTATACCTTATCGGAACCGAGCTTTAGGTAAGATCTTTTGATATCTTACATGAACCTAAACCATTATTGGGCTTGGGCCTAATTATCCACTAATAATTTTGTACCTCATTATTGTTCTTCTCAATCTTACCAGAATTTTTGTGCATTTTTACCAAAAAAATAAGATATACGTTTTGTAAGATATACAGCTCACCTAAATATAGGCAATGAATTAAGGAGCACATAAAGTGATACTTTCTGTTTTCTGAGAAGGTTTAAGAAAAATTCATGCATGAGGTTAGGGATATACATTTTGTAATCAACTTACGTTTGCTATTTGTAACGACGAAACACATTGTGGTAAAACTGTAAGTAACAATTTTTATTTTAATTGATCTCTAACATTTTCCATAGAATCCAAATAGGAAGTGATGTTTTCATTCATGACAAGTTTTACAAACAGGAATCACGTATGAGATTACAAAAATGCTTAATAATATACTTTACTTCCATTTGCTATGTAGTATGGACCTATGGGTTTTGAAATCCTTGAATATTCAAAGTAGATAAGTATCGAACATGATACTTTGAAATAGTAGTTGTTAATTGTCACTATCGTTATGAACTTTTCAGCATTGGAATAAATATGTTCATTTCATATATGGTTATGATAAGTGTATGAGTTATCTAATAAAATTTATGTTGCTTGTTGACTGTCGAGTGCGTGTATCCATTTTGTAGGTTGCATTTTAATCAAAAGAATTCAAATACATTTCTACATTTTTATTGTTTCTTTATTAGCTTTTACATTATGTTTTAGAGTACGAGAAAAAAAAAAAAAGTCAAGAGTTCATATAAATTTTCGGATACTAAAGAGCTGGCCAAATATTTTCAACCACTGAAATATCCGAATACATAATACTAGTTTCAACACGTTGAACAAGCATACGCTTATGGTATATAAGTAACCAACAAGTTCTATCTTCAACCTATGTGGGATGGAGTGTTGGGAAAAAGGTTTAAAAAAAATATTTTCATTAAAAAATTAGTAAGAAAGAATTCAAGAGTTCTTAACATTTGGTGAAAGAAAGATTTGTTACACGGAACATCAAATTGAATTCAAGTTAGGAAGCTGTTAGATGATGGACATTATTTTAGTAGTCGTATGTTAGGGTCGAACTCGAGATCACGGGATTGCACACAATACGTATGAAAAGAAAAAGAAATAATTATTTATAAATGTTATACTTAATTATTAATAAACACAAAACTAGTAATGGAAATTAGTATTTAATGAAAAATGACTAATGACCTATTGACGAATATTAGGAAAGTAATACTAATGAATATTTGGAAACAAGGGAAGGTTCCGGAATCCCTTTGGGATTACCTAACCGATCGGCCAAGGGGGTTCTCCACCTCCTTTGTGCCTTGAGCTCCAAGTTTCAATTAGTATATATACAAACCCAAGATGTATTGTTTTCTCATAACTTGTACACACACATCTTGGTGTTTTCTCTCCTTCTCTTTGTCTTAAATCAATCCATCCAAAATAATCCCTTAGGGATTCGATTTTCATAAGATCAAATAAGTTTTGTGTTTAATTTACTTGCATAAACTTTTTCTTGAATTAGTACGTGTGTACAAGAATGTGATTCAAACATACTATTGTTTGATTCTTGGATTGAATTACAAAAGAGGTAAGGGGTAATTCTTATAATCCACATAAACCCTAATTAGGGTTCTTGATTTGAAGATTGCAATTGATTCTTGTTCGGGCTAGAATCACAAAGGTATGTTTACTATTTATATTTGATTAATTAATTACATGTTATATGATCTTGTTATAATTGCTTCCGCTATACTCACTTGATGTGTTTGGTTTATTTTATATGATTGTCATGATATTATAATTCCAACAGTGGCATCTAGAGCCGTTATAATGTGCAATTAATTATCGAAACGCATAATAATTGGATCTTGATTCGTTTAGTTACATGTTTTTAGGGTTTGTTAGATTCCTAACCCTAATTTTATTTTTGGGTCGATTTGACCCTTAAGGGTTTTAGGGTTCATGCACTACAAGAAAAAAGCCCTTTAGTGACTTTCTTAGCGACGTATTTTATGATTGCGACTTTTACAGAAATAGAGACTTTTACAGAAATAGCGTCGCGTTAAGCGACTTAGATGGCAACATCTCTTTGAAACCGACAAGAAATACTGAAGTCGCAAATTTATAGCGACTTATTTTATGAAGTCGTTATACTAGTCGCTCTTTTTAGCGACACATGTCACGAGTCGCAAAAAATTTGCGACTCGTTTACAGCGACACATCACCTAAAACTCGTAATCATAAAATACGTCGCTAAGAAAGTCACTAAAGGGCCTTTTTCTTGTAGTGATGGTTTTTGATTTTTTAATATGATTAGAAACCCTAGGATGTCATGTAATTTGTTATGCGTTTTAGTAAACGATCTTGGTGCAATATGTTAATTGTTAAGCTAAATCCATGAAAAAGTGCATATTTGCATTGATTTTATATTGTGTGATAACTTAAATGGTTTAAATTGTATATATGAATTAATGGTTAAGTTATATCGAAACATGTAAATTTATTAATAGATGTCGAATTGGGGAAGACTCCAATATTAAGTAATCAATTATGTGCTATGTGGTATTTATTTTGTTTTGGCTTACGCAATCGATTTATCTATGTATGTGGCTCTTTTTCCTAGAAGATAAAAGCATTAATTAAATGAATACATTATACACCTAGATTTTATTATTAATAGGACTATTGAATAAGATTTGCATGTGGCTACATGTTTTATACATATTGAATTGTTATGATTATGTATATGTTTATTTAGTTGTTTTATTTTTTATTTTATATTACTTGTTTTTGTTTATTATTATGTTAGACATGTTTATAAACGAAAAGGGTAATTTTTTGAATAGAAAAATAATACGGACTAAATAAATGGCGAAATTGTTTTGGTTTTAAGAGTAAATTTCAAATGATTGGTTGATTGATGTTTTTGTACATAGTGTGCGAAAGGCGGACCGAAGGTTGCCATCCAATGTACTTGTAGAGAGGGGTTTTTAAAGCTCATGCACCTACCGGTTCTCTACAACTGCTTGGTTGCCGACTCTAGACTTACCTATATCACTATATTACGTACATTGTCATCTTAAGGGTGAATTCACCACAATTCCACAATGATTATCCGAAACATAAGCCTTAGGGCTTATGCAAAAGTACGATATAGTGGACGATAATTGTTGGTAATTCTTTAATTGGTGAACCCGATACCTCAATCAAAACTTTGTTATTTTACTCTTAGCAAATTGGTAATAAAAATATTTTGTAAAACCAATGTTATGAAGTTGTATGCATGCTTCTTCATACATTATTTTGATTACACGTCAAAATTTAATACCCTTATAAAATTAAGTCAAATGCCATCTAATTAAGAACACTTGAAGTTGTAATTTACGTCATGTGAGAACTTGGCGAGATTGCAATAGAGAGGTAAATTTCATAAATTCATTGCTAGCAGATCAACTGATGTGATGGATTTGTGAGTTTGCAGTTTTTAAGTTAGACGACTTAAATTGAGTAGGAAGTGAGATCTTGGACTCAAGGCATTAGATGGGGATGAAACATGCTTACTTTGCAAAAGTTTTGTGAAAGTAAATCCCATAATAATCTAGGAATTACAATATGATATTGGCAATTATTGTTCGACAATTACCTTGTTGAATACTATCATTACTAGCAGATCAACTGATATAATGGTACTATGTCAACTAGGATCATATCTTTAAGAAAATACTATGGTTTATATGAATATTTACCAATGGGTATTTTATTTTCTTAAAGATCTAATTATCGAAAATACTGAAATTGAATTTTGTAATTCGTTTTAATGTATTAATGCAACGTTCAAACCGTAAACGCACTTTGGGCTTTGGTAAATTGATCTTGTTCTGTTTTCAAACAAATGTTTGATTAAGAATAATTTACTTAAAAGACAAATGGAGTCTTCTTTCTATGAAAGAAGAGTGAGACACAATCCTATTCTTTTTAATGAATGAGAAAGGATAATCGGAATATTAGATATGTCTAAATTCTAATATAACTCATAGCAAATATTTTAATAGTTAAGAAAATTGCGAATATTTTTCATAGGGATTTTATCATCCTCATTTGGTGATCAAATTCTTAGTAACAAATATGATATTTGGTTAACAGAAAATTATGTATGACATTTTATGAGTTATTTTAATTAGAAGCTAGACTAATTACCGCAAAATGTTTAAAGACAAACTAGTTGTTTTGGCTATTTTAAAGGTGCTACATACATTGTAGGATGGTAGACCTGTTAAGGAAGAAATTGCATGCCCAATTTTCAAGTTAATAGCATTTGATGGATAGTCCATCATTTACGTAGTAGAATACACTCTTTAGTGCATAAGTAATTGTTACGCATGGACATTTAACGGTGTAGGAAAGTTAAAGACACAATATTTGTTTTCACTAGATATGAAACATTTACAATGTTGTCAAATTCAGTGGGAGTATTGTGTACTTATCACTGAATAAGGAATTATTGTAATGATTGTTAATTCAATGGGAGTTACAAGCTTTGGCATCTTGGTAGCTAAAGCTAATTACTTTCCAAGTGTAGACACTCATACTTTTAAGGATAGTCTTGTACGTTTCCTTACTAGACATTGTTGTTTTACATATACTTGACACAATCATATTGAACACATAAACAAATGCATGGCATGTTGTTTATCAACTATATGAGGTTGTTCCATGCACAAGTGGGAGAAATGTTATCTTTAATGTGTGCAAGAAACAACTCATAAAGATGTGATTTAATGAATTCTCTTGACTACAAGGTAAGAGAATAATATTCTAATATTAATTCTAGAAACACTTGGTGTTACAATTTATGTTATGTGAGAGCTTAGCTAGATTGCAACAACAAGTTGAATTTCATATTTCATTACTAGCAGATCAACTGATGTAATTGAACTATGGGAATTTGCAGTTTCTAAATTAGAATAATGTTCTAATATGAATTATACTAGGCTAATTCAAGAAACACTTGGTGTTACAATTTATGTTATGTGAGAGCTTTACTAGATTGCAACAACAAGGTGAATTTCATATTTTCATTACTAGCAGATCAACTGATGTAATTGAACTATGAGAATTTGCAGTTTCTAAATTAGATACCTATTAGAACATGTGTCAATATGATATCAAGACTACTTTAATTTATAGATTTATGAATTCATGGAATGACATAAATTAATTAGGTAATCTAATGCTACTTCAATCTGAATATTTATGTATTCTTGGAATGACATAAATAAATGATGAAATAATTTTATTTACATTATGGTGAAGTAATAAATTAACTTGAAATTACTATTGAAACCAAAAGATGGTGTTCATAATTACTTTAGTTAAACATGTTTATGTTTTATTGTAAAGATATAAACATGAAGTCTTTTAATTGTTACAAGACTTATAATAAAGTAAGACGTTATCTTGTTATGTTTTTTAATTAAGACATATACATGTAGTCATTAAATTGTTAAATGACTTATAACATATAGTGGGATTATAACAGTTTATGTTTTCTTGTAAAGACATGGACATGAAGTGACTTTGTAAAAAGTACTTGTATTATAAAGCATGTAATTGGCTTGAATATTATTATACCATTAAAATGAATTAGTTGGTAAATAGACAAGTCAAAAGGAATATGGTTATCTTTAATATTGTTAGATTGTCTTACAATATTAATACTAATGAAATATCAAAGGTTTATGGTATGTTCAGGTAGGAAAATCAAACTCTTGTTATATTGTTTGATTAAAGATAACTATGACTTCTTTTCTTCCAAAAGTTATCAAGGTTAGAATGTTGAGTATGACTTGGACATATTTAATAAAACTCCAACATAGAAGATTAATAAGACATTATCATATGATGGAATGTGATGAATGTGATGAATCACATTAAGTCTTAAATTGAAGTTCTAAATTTGTTTAACTGCTTATGAAGAGGTTATTAACAAAGTTAAGTCAGGAACTATCAATAAGTATTTGTAATATCCCAAAAGAGAACATTGTATTGTTTCTTTATTTGCTAAGTATTTAAAGATAGTCTTTAAATTACTAAGAGCAAGTGGGAGTTTTGATCTTTAAAATATAAAATTATAAGATACATGATCTTCTAAAATACACTAGTAAATATCATAATTAAGTTTTTTGTTAAATCTCAACATGATAATTAAGGTTGACATTTAAATGTTAAATCTCAAGATGATGGAATTATCATTTATAGAATAGCAATATATCTCAAATATTTGATTAATATGCTGAGGACTATGATTTATAAGATTATTGTAAACCTGATAATAATTATGATACATTACCAAATATGAAATTGGGTAAAGTATACATTATGTGAATGATTAAGATGTTGTCCATAAAGATAATCAATTTTAGAAACTTGGTTTATCTTAATAGTTAGACTAGAAAATGAAGATGAGTTTCTTCAAAGATTAGGTAACTCTTATGGTTTAAATCTTTGTATAGAAATCACATGGACAATATTGTGCACGTATTTAATGCATGTCTTATGATAAGATTATTAATCACACTTAAGCAATTAACTGTGATTGAATATTCTTTTCTAAACACATTAAATATATAATGATTATGATTGTCATATTTATGAAATTAATAATAGAATATCAAAACTCTTTCTTGAGTGATTACTTGAGCGAGGACGATAAGTAATCAAAAGTAAATCTTTGGAAGTGTACAAAGTGCAATAATCCATGGATGGATAAATGCATGCATCAAGAAGATTACTCTTATGTTTAATTATTAAATTCATGTTTTGATTTATAATTGAAATAAGATAATTTCTAAGTATTCCTAAAAGCTAGTGGGAGTATTATGTTTAATTTCTTAAATCATATATGTTGTAGAACATATGAAAAGTAATATTTCATATAAGTAAATGTTAAGTCTTAGAATGGAATGAAATTTTACTTGTAAGATTTAGGAAATAAGACATATAACCATGGAATGAATGTTTATTGTTGAAACATGTGTGGTAAATGAATCTAATATAACATGATATATTATTTAGAAAGTCTAAATGGATATGAATGACAAGAATAATATCTAAGTATGACTCAAAGATCTTTCATGAACATCATGTTTTGTTTTATCATGCTTGATTACAAGATGATTTGGCAATATTAATATCTAATTAAAAAGTTATTAGATAACTAGTGTAATATTCTAAATGAATATGTTTGATTATAGAATCACATCCTAAATCTGGAACAACTTCCAAATTCTATAGATGAACAATTTTCAATTATTGTGACAATTGTCATAGCCAACAAACTTGAAAGTTTGAAGGGCATCAAACATTACATAATAGATATTAAGGTTTACGGGAAGTTTTAATAACATATTGTTGTTGCATACAATGATGTTATTGAAATTGAGATGACACTCAATACTAGTTATGGTAAGGATTTCGTTCTTTGCTATATGTGTAACACCCCCAATTCATGATGCAGCGGAATTCAACTTGGGTGTTACTCGACGGCACAACAGTCATAATAATAGAAAACGATCTCTAAACGAATCGTATTAAAAAGAGTTGTCATTCATATTTATTCAAATATAACAGAGTTTACATAGTAAGGTCCCAAAATGTTCCATTGTTTCAAAACACATCAATATAAAGTCTATGATGTTTTTATCGAATGACATAATAGTTTATAGCCTTCTTCCTTCGGTACGTGCCCTTCCGCTCCATTCTTGATTATCATGGACCTAAAATACATGCTTAAGAGGTCAACACAAAGGTTGAGTGAAATTCATAGAGTTTGTTTAACAGTTGAACACAATATGTTGGTAGTAATGAGTTAATTAGACTCATACTCATGTTAGAAAACAAAACAGTTATTATTATATACTAAGCTCATGCAACCAATACGTTAACGGGTACCAATATCAATCGGTGGTTTTGTTGCCCCGGTAAGTACTTTGCCGTCATACTTAATGTTCAAATATAGTGCATTCGTTTGAACTAATCTGCTCAAACAAATGGGATTCGTCAATCCCAATAGGCCTATTCACAATACTCGCGCTCACTAATTTTAGTGATTAAATGGTTCATGATAGGGGCCTAGGATTGGCAAGGTAGGTACTTAGTAATAATAAAACAATCAGGCAGCATACAGTTTCAAAGCATTGTGTTCGGTTTAAAAGTAGCATGTATTCCCCCCAAGGATTTGTAAAACATTGAAGTAATGTAAAGCGGGGCTATGAACTCACCTTAAGTAGGATAGCAAGTAATGAAGGTGATGATTGGATCGTGTAGGTTTCTACGAGCAACCTAGAATAGAATGTTGCGACTTAGGATCGGAGTAAAGAATATGAATGAGTGCCTATATAAATATCTTGCATTTAGTCCATGATGTGGTATGGTGTATATTGTAAGTCCTTGAAAGAAAAGATTCATGAACATGTATGTTTTGGTATATCGTTTACTACCGTTCGGGCCGACATAATTCAGAAGTCATGTTAGTAAGCGTTCGAGGAGCCAGGACACTTTAACTCGTAAATCCACAACTCATCTCGACGGCTTACATAATGAACTCATCACATGAGGCTCCCTACTATTGTAGTAGTTGATAAAATATATAGATATAAGTTTTGATTCGAAAAGTTACATGTCCGATATTTGGATAAACTTAGGAAAGTTTATTTGTACATGAAGATTGTTATTAGGGGTAGTTTTATAAGTCTTGAATGACCATTTTCTCTTGGTAAAATCTCATGGTTTCCTTTTAAGTGAAGTAGATCCAAATTGCTTGTTCAAGTTATCGCCTAACTCATTGTTTCATGTTTACGCCTATGTAAGTTGGTATGGTCATTTCGCCATGGCCTAGCCATGACCTTTGGTCCTTGTTCCATGGTCATGAGACACTTCCTTGGCTCTAGCCATGGTGGTGGTCTTTGTTTATAGGTCATAAGACCTTTTGTTCCTTTTAAAGTATAATCATAACTTAGTGACTTATTATATGTAAATAGCTGTTAAGAAACTGAGGAATATTTCACTCAGAAGGCGTTTTCAAGGCTCGAGCCTCTTTTTTCCTGCATGAAAACGTGATTCCGGACAACTTTCGTGTTTTAACTTTTTCATGAATCGGACCAGAAAGGCCTCTTTTTGCGTGTTTTAGGTTCTGTCACAGAAACATTTAGGCAGTTTTGCCGGAAATCTTTGGTAACTTCAAATCGCCATAACTTTTGACTCGTTTACTCTTTTTAGGTGGTTCAAATTGCTATGGTTTCCTTGTTAAGTCCTCTAATGTAATATGTAATAATCCAATAACATAATTTTTCTATTTTGATCAGGTTATACCAAGAAATTCACTAGTTTGTTTGTTTTAGTAACTTAACTTAACAATCAAGTACAACAACATGTTTTAGTCATTTTTATACACCATGGACATTCATACAAGATATAATATAGCAAGAATAACATGTAAATGATATGAACATGAGAAATTAACAAAAAGCATGTTAGGTTTAGGCTTACAACTTTTGGCTTTCTAATTAAAGAAAGGAGTAACTAGTAAGGAAATGGACTTTGATAGACTTGCTTCAACCCTTTTCACTTCATGCAACCTTTCTACCCTTGGTATTCTTGAAAGATGGATGATGATGGTTGAGGTGAATTGAGTGGATTTAAACTCAAGAGAAATCACCAAGTATTCTAGGGTTTGGAAGTGTTTTGGTGAATGATAAGCTAACTAGGGTTTCTATCTTGAACTAGCTCTTGAACCTTGCAATAACTTTGAAGAAATAAAGCTATGGAGAGAGTGAATTGGGGTGTGGTATGGACGGCCAAAGGAACAAGGGGGAGGGGTATTTATACTCTCATGAGGAGGTTAGTTTACTAGGATATTTTTGCCAAAAGAACACATGTAACCATCCAAGACAACAAGACACAAGATCAAGCCACCTAAGGGTGTGACTCCCCCCCCCCTATGGCGGTTCACAAGGGGATAAGGGGGTGAGTTGGCTTGGCTTGATAATATCCTAAGTATTAGGATGAGTTTTGACTCCGGGAAATGACAATCGTAAATGATTAGGCCTCAAAACGTAAAACCGGGTGTCGTAAAATTATGAAACTTTAAAGTATTGTTAGACATGTCCATATGACCCATAATAAAATATAAAATGAGTGGTAGGTTCCATTTGGGTGGTAAACCCTGCTAAAAACTGGAAACACGGGTCTAAAACTGTCACACCCCCAAAATCGGGTCCAGCGGAAGCATACGTGTAGCTGGGGTGTAACTCAATTGGTATTACAACACAAGTTCAAAAATGGTTTCCACATCAATCATTTAGAATAAAATAGTTAAGTCAAAAATATTGTATTTACATTTTAAAAGTAGTGCGGAAGTAGGCCCTTAAAATAGTTTAAAACGGTCCCCATATAAATAATTAGAGTCTTCTATGACCATGCCATGCCCTGCCAAAACCTCCTGTAGCGTGCCATAGGTTAAAACCTGAAAATACATGCTAAAGTGTCAACACGAGGTTGGTGAGTTCATAGAGTTTGTTTAACAAATAAAGTTTATAGAAAAATGTTCGCACAGCAAAGGCATCGTAAATCCACTCAGTTGCAAGTCCCGCCATAAGAGACTTGTAACCTGTGTGTTTACAACCCACTGCTAAAATAGTTTAAGTCTAGTAGTCAAACACCCGTGGTCAATAATAAGTCAAGGCCGCTCCGAACAAGGGAGACTTTATAATGTTGCTCCGAACATGGGAGACTTGAAGTCACTCCACCACCTAGGCAAAGATTTATTAGTCACTTTACCGACTTGGCAAAGATTTATTAGTCACTCCACCATGGCGAGATTTATTAAAGATGCTCTGAACATGAGAGACTTTATAACGTTGCTCCGAACAAGGGAGACTTTAAGTCTTATAACGTACAGTACAATAAGTCCAAAAGTTCAAGTCAAAAGGTTCAATAGTTCAAACAAGTTAATGTCAAGACAAGTCAAAAAGTTCATAATAAAGTTCAAGTCAAAACCATGTTTAAAGAGTCAAGTAATAGTTCAAGTAAAAACGAGCATGTATTCTCCCCCAAAAGTTGACAAAACAATTTAAAAGAGTAGGGGCTATGACTCACCTGGTACGATAGTTACGAAGACAAAAGTGGTTACACAGATATGAGGTTCGATCTCTAACCACGACCTATAATGAACGAATGATACGATCTACTTAAATTATGAGGGGATGCGATGAATGTACATGCACATGAAGCCTATACCACTCGTAGTTTGAAAATAAGTGTTGGCGTTGATTTATAGTGTTTCCATAACTTAAGAGAATATGTGCTATTAGAAGTTGTCAAATATATATATAGTTCGCCTAGTTTCAAAAGTGTATATCTTGGTCGTTTTAAGCTCGTTTTCTACGTTCTTTACATTCCCGGAATCGTGGGACAACATACTAATATATTTTCAATAGCTCGGCTCCTCTAGGTTACGTTTAACGCCTCTATTTGTCCGTCTAAAAATGCCAAACAGCATGCAGTTTTCAGAAAATATAGTTTTCGTCGTTAAACCCGTTTTTGGCGTATCTCCTTCGTTATTAACTCGTTTTCATCCCCGTTTTCGGCCATAGTTCCGTCTCGGAAAGTATTTTCTAAATATTTGGTCAAAAGTTACCCCAAACCCACTGAGTTGGCCACGTTTTCATTTTAAGGACAGTAGGTTTATATATATTTTCAAAAATCATTTTCCTAGTTTCAAACTTGTTTCAACTTCAACCAAAACACTTTCAATCACCACAAATCTAGTCTAATCTTACCATACACCTTCTTAGGGTGTCATGGGTTCCTAAACATCATAAATCAAGTGGATCTAACAAGGATCTAACAATAATCCATTTCTAGGAATCAAAAGTTATATATATATATATAAATGAGTGGTATATACTAACATATGCATGTAAACCTTGTATGAAATCATATGAACATAATAAGAACATGAAGAAATTATGAACAAAAGTTTGACAACTTACATAGAAAGATTAGTGAGCTTATGGAGATGAAAACTTATAAAACCTTGGGTTTTTATCACAAAACCCAAACAAGAACAACTAAAGGAACAAGATTAGAGCTTGATCTTGGAAAAATGATGGATCTTGCTTGTGTTTCTCTTCTTGGCCGATCACCACACCAAAGGAAAGAAAGAAAGAAAATTGCTAGTTGTATTATTTGGTGAAATGAGAAAAATGAGATGAAAAGTGAAGTTTTAGATTATATGTATTATAAGAGTAGACAAGATCCATAAAAAGGGGAAGGCATTAGGGGGGGCTGAATTTGGTGAAAAAAAAGAGAAGAAAACATGTGACTTTAGTAAGATAGTTGGTATAATGTGTAGATATTATTAGTTTTAGGTGATACCGGGTACCGAGTTAACTAAAAATAAACCGTAACGAGTTGAAGTAAAATATGATGAAGTTAATTGGGACATAATAAAGTTATAAAAATTGTGAAAATATGTTGGGTATAAATATTGGGTGTTCGGGTGATTATTGTTTAGTTTCTACGAAAACCGTCGTAATTATATTAAACGTACGACATTAATTAAATAAATTCCCAAATTACCGGGCAAATTAATAATATAATTTTTATATTATTATTATGAGTATAAAATGTGTTAGGACCATAGTTGGGAGTGTCGGATCAATTATTCAAAATATTAGTTCATAAGATAACGTTTCTTAGGTTAAAAATCGTACGTTTACAAAAATGACGCAACCCACGTATAAATGACAAATTTTCTCCGGAGGTGAATAGTGTTTTATGAATAGTAAAATTTTAAAACGCTTCTCAGAATATTAAACTGACCTCAAAAATGATGAATAGTAAAATGATGAATAGTGATCGATGAATAGTAACCGATGAATAGTAAATGTTGAAAGTTCGGGAAAAGACCAGAATTTACGAGTTGTGACAAAAACGCGTAATACGTAAAATGTACGAATATTGCGTAAAATTGAGAAAAGTAAAATGTTACTTTTCTAATATGATATAAATGATTTAAAATGACTTATAATGTCTAGACTGGGCTCAGTCTAGTGTCGGTTGGTATTAAATGTCTTTTAGACATCAAACCGTAAGCCTAAAAATCACGAAATGACTTATAACATCAAGGGATGATTTTTGGTCAATGGAGGAGGGAAAAATATGTTGACTTATTCTAATAAGTTGAAAACTCAACTCGTCTTAGAAACGCGGTGCAGGTAAAGGCTAGGGTTACGGCTGAGTAAAAACGCGTAAAACTGAAAATTTCAGTTTTTCACGGCCGAGGTTTATTCTGGTCATATTTTTCTCAGTCATGATTTATTCTCAAATAAATCATAAGTGTGTTAAACATTTTTCTGATGTGGGGTCACCTGACGGGATCAAATTTCGTTGTGCGTGGAATTTCTGAATGACGTTTTACCCTAAAACGGGTAATTCTGTGTAATCCCTTAATAACTTTCACGAAAATGATCTGACGAATGTCAAACATTTAATTTGTCATGGAAATGATTTATCACTCGAGAATATGAAATAAAAATCAACTTTCGGGAAAATTTCAGAAAGAAATGAATAGTAAAAATGAATAGTAAATTTTCCGGGAAAAGTAATTAACCTGAATTTGCGAATTGTTACAGTCTCCACCCCATATGAGAGCTCCGTCCCGGAGATCAAATTGCGTTGGGAGTAGAAGCTTCGTTGGTAAAAAGATGTGGGTATTTCTTTCGTATCTGGTCCTCTCGTTCCCATGTGTATTCAGGACCACGTCGTGAGTTCCAACGAACTTTGACAATTGGAATACGGCTTTGCTTGAGTTGTTTGACCTCTCGGTCCATGATTTCTACGGGTTCCTCAATAAATTGAAGATCGTCATTGAGTTGAATTTCATCGAGTGGAATCACGAGTGATTCATCTGATAAGCATTTCTTTAGGTTAGATACATGGAAAGTGGGGTGTACACTACTGAGTTCTGATGGAAGCTCAAGTCTGTACGCCACATGGCCAACCCTGGCTAGGATTTTGAATGGTCCGATGTATCTTGGGTTTAGTTTTCCTCGTTTACCGAATCGTATCAAGCCTTTCCAGGGCGATACCTTTAGCATAACCCTATCTCCGACTTGGAATTCTAGGGGTCTGCGTCGTGTGTCGGCATAACTTTTCTGTCGATCTCTTGCGGCTTGTAACCGATTTTTGATTTGTACAATCTTATCCGTTGTTTCACGGATGAGTTCTGGTCCAGTGAGTTGAACTTCTCCCACTTCAGCCCAACAAGCAGGTGAACGACACTTTCGACCATAAAGTGCTTCAAATGGAGCTGCTTGAATACTTGTATGATAGCTGTTGTTGTAGGAAAATTCGACTAATGGTAGATGAGTATCCCATCCTTTTCCAAAGTCTATTATACAAGCTCGAAGCATGTCTTCAAGTGTTTGAATAGTTCGTTCACTCTGACCATCGGTCTGAGGGTGGTACGCTGTACTCATGTCTAAATTTGTTCCAAAGGCGTCTTGGAGTGACTGCCAGAAATTGGAAGTAAATCTACCATCTCTGTCGGATATGATGGATATTGGTGCACCATGTCTTGAGACTATTTCTTTGACGTATAGTCGGGTTAGTTGTTCCATTTTGTAAGTCTCTTTGATTGGTATAAAGTGTGCGGATTTTGTGAGACGATCAACTATGACCCAGATGGAGTCATAACCGCTTGATGTCTTTGGGAGCTTGGTAATGAAGTCCATAGTAATTCTTTCCCATTTCCAAGTAGGAATTTCTGGTTGTTGCAATGGACCGGATGGTTTTTGGTGTTCGGCTTTTACTTTGGAGCAGGTAAGACATTTGCTAACGTATGTTGCAATGTCGGCTTTCATGTTCGGCCACCAATAGAGTAACTTAAGACCGTGATACATTTTATCAGATCCTGGATGTATGGAGTATTTAGACTTGTGTGATTCATGCATAATCAAGTCTCGTAGGCCACCAAAAAGTGGTAACCAACTTCGACCTTGGAAGCATAGAGTTCCATCTGAACGGGTTTCGAATTTCTTTTGTATCATGCCATCCAACCTTTCCTTTTGGATGTCTTCTTGTTTCACCGCCTCAGCTTGAGCGTGAAGGATTTGGGTAGGAAAGTTGGAATTTATGGTTAAAACTAAGGCTCGGACTCGTAGTGGTTTAACCCGTTCCTTTCGGCTCAGGGCGTCGGCTACTACGTTTGCCTTTCCTGGGTGATAACGAATGTCGCAGTCATAATCACTTAGTAATTCCAACCAACGACGTTGTCTCATGTTTAGTTCTTTTTGGTCCAAAATGTGTTGTAGACTTTTATGATCGGTGTACACAGTACATCTAGTACCGTATAGATAGTGTCTCCAGATTTTTAGTGCAAAGACCACAGCTCCTAACTCTAAGTCATGAGTGGTGTAATTTTCCTCATGAACCTTGAGTTGTCTTGATGCATAAGCCATGACCTTATCGCGTTGCATCAACACGGCACCTAACCCTTGGTGCGATGCATCACAATAGACTACAAAATCTTCTATCCCATCTGGCAATGCTAGGATAGGAGCACTACAAAGTTTCTGTTTGAGGGTTTGGAAAGCTTTTTCTTCGTTTTCATCCCACACGTATTTCTTGTCTTTCTGAGTTAGCTTAGTCAAAGACTTTGCTATTGAGGAAAATCCTTCAATAAACCTTCGGTAATACCCGGCTAAACCCAGAAATTGCCGAATTTCTGTAGGTGTGGTAGGTGTTGGCCAGTTTTTGATAGCTTCAATTTTAGCGGGATCGACATGTAAACCGGTCTTGTCAATCACATGCCCAAGGAATTGTACGGATTGAATCCAAAATTCGCATTTGGAAAACTTTGCATACAATTTCTCTTCCTTGAGTAGTCCTAAAATTGTTCTCAGGTGTTCTTTGTGTTCCTCTTCGTTTTTGGAATAAATGAGAATGTCGTCTATGAATACGATCACGAATTTGTCCAAATATGGCTTACACACACGATTCATGAGATCCATGAATACTGCCGGTGCATTAGTTAACCCAAATGGCATCACTTGGAATTCATGGTGACCATATCGTGTCCTAAAGGCTGTTTTTGGAATGTCTTCATCACGAACTCTAACTTGGTGGTAACCTGATCGTAGGTCAATTTTTGAGTAATAGGTTGAGCCTTGCAATTGATCGAATAAATCATCAATTCTTGGTAGTGGTTATCGGTTCTTTATGGTTAATTTGTTTAGTTCACGATAGTCAATACACATGCGTAATGACCCGTCTTTCTTTTTCACGAATAAAACTGGAGCTCCCCAAGGTGAGGAACTGGGTCGAATAAATCCCTTGTCCGAAAGTTCTTGTAATTGATTTGATAGCTCTTGCATCTCTGAAGGTGCTAGCCGGTATGGTGCGCGGGCAACTGGCGCCGCTCCTGGTATTAAATCAATTCTGAACTCTATTTGACGATTTGGTGGTAGTCCAGGTAAATCATCCGGAAAGACTTCAGGAAACTCACGGGCAATAGGAACATCTTCGAGGCGTTTTTCATCGGATTTCTTTTCTGTTACGTGGGCTAAGAAAGCATAACATCCTTTCTCAATGTACTTCATGGTTTTGATACATGAGATGATGTTTATTCGAGTTCCACTTTGATCACCACGAATGATCAAAGTTTCATTGTCACATGGAATGTGTACAACTCTTTCACCACAAATAATGTTAGCTTGATGTTTAGACAACCAATCCATGCCAATAACAACATCAAAACTTCCGAGTTCGATTGGCATAAGATTGATGTTAAAGGGGTGGTCTAAGAGATTAAGGGTACAGTTTGGAATTACGGTATTGGTATTTACTAAGTCACCGGTAGCAAGTTCAATACTATAACTAGTGGTTAAAGTAATTGATGGAATATCAAGTAAAGGCGCAATTCTAGTAGATATAAAGCTCATATCAGCACCAGAATCGAATAATACTTTAACAGGAATGTTATTGAGTAAGAACGTACCGGTAACCACGTTCGGGTCCTGGTGTGGTTCTTCATTTCCCATGACATAGGCCCTACCACGAGCACCTCCGCCTTGGGGTCCTTGGTTTCGAGGACAATTGTTTTTGAAGTGTCCCCTTTCACCACACCCGAAACATGTAACTATGGGCTGTGTGTTAGCCCCAGTAGCTA
The DNA here is from genome assembly GCA_030686995.1 of Artemisia argyi. NCBI lineage: Eukaryota > Viridiplantae > Streptophyta > Magnoliopsida > Asterales > Asteraceae > Artemisia > Artemisia argyi. Next base: position 20,367,609 of record CM060680.1, on the reverse strand, counting down.
TACCCTTGCCCCTACAATCCTTGGCAAGATGTCCGGGCTTCTGACACTTGTTGCATTTGGCCGGGCAAGGACCTTCATGATGGTAATTACACTTGGTACATTGTGGTAGATTACCAACGTACTTACCACCAGCTGGTGCAGCAACATAAGCCGTCGCGGCTTCTTGTCTCTTGTTCTGTTGATTGTGGTGGTTGTTGTTTCGGGTTTGGTTGTTGTTGTTGTTGTTGTTGTTGTTGTTGTTGTTGTTGTTGTTGTTGTTGTTACTCCCACAGTTACCATCCCATGGTCGCTTGTTGTTGTTGTTCTTGTTGTTGTTGTTACGGTAGTTGGAGTTGTTGGGATTATTGGTATTGCTGTTGTTGGCATTTTTGGTGTTGTTGGGGTTGTTTTGCCTTCGGGTTTCCGTCATACGTACCACTTGATCCATGAGACTGCGGGACATCCGCATAGCTTCATCAAGTTCTTTGGGATTTGCCGAAGTCACGTTCCCCTGTATGCTAGATGGAAGTCCCCAGATATACCTTTCCAACAATTTTTCCTTTGTGGAAACCATTGTTGGACAAAGTATCCTCAACTCCTGGAATCGACGGTTGTAGGTTATGATATCATTACCCCTAACCGTATGATCCCAGAATTCAACTTCCAACTTTTGCATTTCGCTACGAGGGCAGTATTCCTTGATCATCATTTGTTTCAAATTAGCCCAAGTAATTTTGTAGGCATTCTCAATGCCCATGGGTTGAGCAATTGAGTTCCACCAGGACAACGCCTCATTCAACAAAGTACTCGTGGCATACTGAACTTTGTCACCCTCAGTACACTTACTAACCAAGAATACTGACTCCGCCTTTTCGAACCAACGGGTCAAACCTACAGCCCCTTCAGTACCCTTGAATTTGATGGGTTCACATTTCAGGTAGGAAATGAACGAACAACCCTTTGGTACTGTAGTAACATTGGTCACCGGAGGGGTAGGTCCTCCAAGGTTAAGACTGGCAATTCTGGCAGCCTCTGCGGCTATAGCAGCTTCCGCAGCAGTGGCGGCTTCTGCTGCTGCTGCAGCATCAGCAGCTGCTGCAGCATCAGCGGCTGCTGCAGCATCAGCAGCACCAGTAGCTGGGTCGGCTTCGGCAGCTGCTGCAGCTACGGCTGCTCGTTCCGTGACAAGTGCTGTATTGACACTGTCCTTTACCAGTTTACGGATGGCAGCTTGCGTCATCGTTGGTGGTGTGTTTTTCTTGGGCGCCATGATTCTATTGTTCAAAAGATATGTTGTAATTAGAGAGTTGTGAGATGAGCACAATTTTTTATAAGAATGATGGGGTAATAAGGTTGAAACTTAAAAACATAACACATGATAGTATATAAAACAAGAGTTTTATTCATATAACGTTGATTACAAAATCGAACTTATTACAAGTTCATTCAAAACTTACTAACTGATACTTTCAGTTAGTAATTACAACGTTGTACTTAAAGATAACTAGTATTATAACACTAGTCTAACGTCGGTTGGGAGGTTGTCGTAGTCCGGACGGATTATTAATTCCGCGTGTTGCTAACACATCTACACTTTCATTCGGACGGTATTCTTTGACATCCTTTTGGTATAGCCTTTGTTGTATGGAACTCATTTGAGTTTGCATTCCACACAAATCATTCTTAAGTTGATACCTATCAAAGTTTGCAACATCTAACCGGATTTCGGCGGTATTTAGGCGGTTAAGTAGTTTGTGAATTTGTACCGCATCCTGTTCTTGGGCTCTCTCAACCAAAGTGAGTCTATCCTTGACGTTATCCATGCCGGTTAGAGGATTTAAGACTATTTCCCCAAGATGAGTCAAGTCCCTCTTGACATAGCTCATGTCAAGCTTAAACCAATATAGGTCATCTCGGGCATTCATGGCGTCCATTATGGCAGAATTTACCTTGGATATACAGTCGTGCATTTGACTTGCCATACTTTGAACTTTGAGTTGGGTCAGGTGGAGGGCTTGTTTCAAAGAGTAGATTTCGTATTGAGCTGAGTTCACGAACATATGTGTAGATGTAGATGTTCCGCCGGTTTGGTAAGTAGATTTCGGAACTTGAGCTGGAGTGGTACGGTTAGATTCGGATGAAATTGGTGAAACCGGAGGTGGAGATGTCAATGGTGATAGATGTGGCACTATTATTTGTTCCTCCACTTCCTCAATGTCATCGATGCCTTCGATGTCAACATCCATTTCATGATCCTCTTCGTAATCATCGATGTTTATGTCCATATCCATTTCAGGATCTTCGTCCGAATCTACATCTAGATCCTCATAAGGTTCTTCCTCGTCGTCGTAATCAATTGGTTCAAAATAAGGATCATCGGGTCCGGGAAGAATTGGTAAATACTCAGGCATAGCAGGAAGATGATCGGGAGATGGAGGTGCGGACATGATGTCTACAATTAGTATTTCGATGTCAAAATAAATCAAATGTTTATGGAAAATACTCAAACTAAGGAAATGTGCATATGACAATATACAAATATGTTCATGTAGCATAACATGTGTAATAAGTCCATAATCTTCTGGAGGATGGAAGGCACGAAGAGCGGAAGGCTATAAAAATGTTTTTGCTTGTTATTGTAGTTATAGTTTAGGTCTCACTTAGACCCGTTTCTCTATAACCATGGCTCTGGTACCAATCTGTAACACCCCCAATTCATGATGCAGCGGAATTCAACTTGGGAGTTACTCGACGGCACAACAGTCATAATAATAGAAAACGATCTCTAAACGAATCGTATTAAAAAGAGTTGTCATTCATATTTATTCAAATATAACAGAGTTTACATAGTAAGATCCCAAAATGTTCCATTGTTTCAAAACACATCAATATAAAGTCTATGATGTTTTTATCGAATGACATAATAGTTTATAGCCTTCTTCCTTCGGTACGTGCCCTTCCGCTCCATTCTTGATTATCATGGACCTGAAATACATGCTTAAGAGGTCAACACAAAGGTTGAGTGAAATTCATAGAGTTTGTTTAACAGTTGAACACAATATGTTGGTAGTAATGAGTTAATTAGACTCATACTCATGTTAGAAAACAAAACAGTTATTATTATATACTAAGCTCATGCAACCAATAAGTTAACGGGTACCAATATCAATCGGCGGTTTTGTTGCCCCGGTAAGTACTTTGCCGTCATACTTAATGTTCAAATATAGTGCATTCGTTTGAACTAATCTGCTCAAACAAATGGGATTCGTCAATCCCAATAGGCCTATTCACAATACTCGCGCTCACTAATTCTAGTGATTAAATGGTTCATGATAGGGGCCTAGGATTGGCAAGGTAGGTATTTAGTAATAATAAAACAATCAGGCAGCATACAGTTTCAAAGCATTGTGTTCGGTTTAAAAGTAGCATGTATTCCCCCCAAGGATTTGTAAAACATTGAAGTAATGTAAAGCGGGGCTATGAACTCACCTTAAGTAGGATAGCAAGTAATGAAGGTGATGATTGGATCGTGTAGGTTTCTACGAGCAACCTAGAATAGAATGTTGTGACTTAGGATCGGAGTAAAGAATATGAATGAGTGCCTATATAAATATCTTGCAATCTTGCATTTAGTCCATGATGTGGTATGGTGTATATTGTAAGTCCTTGAAAGAAAAGATTCATGAACATGTAAGTTTTGGTATATCGTTTACTACCGTTCGGGCCGACATAATTCAGAAGTCATGTTAGTAAGCGTTCGAGGAGCCAGGACACTTTAACTCGTAAATCCACAACTCATCTCGACGGCTTACATAATGAACTCCTCACATGAGGCTCCCTACTATTGTAGTAGTTAATAAAATATATAGATATAAGTTTTGATTCGAAAAGTTACATGTCCGATATTTGGATAAACTTAGGAAAGTTTATTTGTACATGAAGATTGTTATTAGGGGTAGTTTTATAAGTCTTGAATGACCATTTTCTCTTGGTAAAATCTCATGGTTTCCTTTTAAGTGAAGTAGATCCAAATTGCTTGTTCAAGTTATCGCCTAACTCATTGTTTCATGTTTACGCCTATGTAAGTTGGTATGGTCATTTCGCCATGGCCTAGCCATGGCCTAGCCATGACCTTTGGTCCTTGTTCCATGGTCATGAGACACTTCCTTGGCTCTAGCCATGGTGGTGGTCTTTGTTTATAGGTCATAAGACCTTTTGTTCCTTTTAAAGTATAACCATAACTTAGTGACGTATTATATGTAAATAGCTGTTAAGAAACTGAGGAATATTTCACTCAGAAGGCGTTTTCAAGGCTCGAGCGTTTTTGTTTCTGAATGAAAACGTGATTCCGGACAACTTTCGTGTTTTAACTTTTTCATGAATCGGACCAGAAAGGCCTCTTTTTGCGTGTTTTAGGTTCTATCACAGAAACATTTAGGCAGTTTTGCCGGAAATCTTTGGTAACTTCAAATCGCCATAACTTTTGACTCGTTTACTCTTTTTAGGTGGTTCAAATTGCTATGGTTTCCTTGTTAAGTCCTCTAATGTAATATGTAATAATCCAATAACATAATGTTTCCATTTTGATCAGGTTATACCAAGAAATTCACTAGTTTGTTTGTTTTAGTAACTTAACTTAACAATCAAGTACAACAACATGTTTTAGTCATTTTTATACACCATGGACATTCATACAAGATATAATATAGCAAGAATAACATGTAAATGATATGAACATGAGAAATTAACAAGAAGCATGTTAGGTTTAGGCTTACAACTTTTGGCTTTCTAATTAAAGAAAGGAGTAACTAGTAAGGAAATGGACTTTGATAGACTTGCTTCAACCCTTTTCACTTCATGCAACCTTTCTACCCTTGGTATTCTTGAAAGATGGATGATGATGGTTGATGTGAATTGAGTGGATTTAAACTCAAGAGAAATCACCAAGTATTCTAGGGTTTGGAAGTGTTTTGGTGAATAATAAGCTAACTAGGGTTTCTATCTTGAACTAGCTCTTGAACCTTGCAATAACTTTGAAGAAATAAAGCTATGGAGAGAGTGAATTGGGGTGTGGTATGGACGGCCAAAGGAACAAGGGGGGAGGGGTATTTATACTCTCATGAGGAGGTTAGTTTACTAGGATATTTTTGCCAAAAGAACACATGTAACCATCCAAGACAACAAGACACAAGATCAAGCCACCCAAGGGTGTGACTCCCCCCCCCTATGGCGGTTCACAAGGGGATAAGGGGGTGAGTTGGCTTGGCTTGATAATATCCTAAGTATTAGGATGAGTTTTGACTCCGGGAAATGACAATCGTAAATGATTAGGCCTCAAAACGTAAAACCGGGTGTCGTAAAATTATGAAACTTTAAAGTATTGTTAGACATGTCCATATGACCCATAATAAAATATAAAATGAGTGGTAGGTTCCATTTGGGTGGTAAACCCTGCTAAAAACTGGAAACACGGGTCTAAAACGCGTAATACGTAAAATGTACGAATATTGCGTAAAATTGAGAAAAGTAAAATGTTACTTTTCTAATATGATATAAATGATTTAAAATGACTTATAATGTCTAGACTGGGCTCAGTCTAGTGTCGGTTGGTATTAAATGTCTTTTAGACATCAAACCGTAAGCCTAAAAATCACGAAATGACTTATAACATCAAGGGATGATTTTTGGTCAATGGAGGAGGGAAAAATATGTTGACTTATTCTAATAAGTTGAAAACTCAAATCGTCTTAGAAACGCGGTGCAGGTAAAGGCTAGGGTTACGGCTAAGTAAAAACGCGTAAAACTGAAAATTTCAGTTTTTCACGGCCGAGGTTTATTCTGGTCATATTTTTCTCAGTCATGATTTATTCTCAAATAAATCATAAGTGTGTTAAACATTTTTCTGATGTGGGGTCACCTGACGGGATCAAATTTCGTTGTGCGTGGAATTTCTGAATGACGTTTTACCCTAAAACGGGTAATTCTGTGTATCCCTTAATAACTTTCACCAAAATGATCTGACGAATGTCAAACATTTAATTTGTCATGGAAATGATTTATCACTCGAGAATATGAAATAAAAATCAACTTTCGGGAAAATTTCAGAAAGAAATGAATAGTAAAAATGAATAGTAAATTTTCCGGGAAAAGTAATTAACCTGAATTTGCGAATTGTTACAATATGTACTAGTTGTGCTTACTAAAAGCATAAGTTGCATTATACATTAAGAGAATAAGAATACTTTAAACTTTAAAATGTTTGGAAGTTTAATTATCATAAATTGGTGGTTAAGGATGTCTCACATTTTTATGAAATATGGCATTATCAAAATAGTTAACTATGCACATATAAGAATTTCAATAGTTGAATTCTTGAAATAAGTATTCTTAAAATTCCGATAGATCAAAGTTGGATGATTTATGTCTTGTCAACAAGTATGAATGTCATTGCTTGAGACATAATTCATCAACAAGAGTTATCATCCATTGATCTATTTAGTATTTGGATAAGGGATGTTAAACAATTATTATGATAAATTGAAATACATGGTATGTTTAATTTATAATATATTGTATCCTATATTTGTATGTTTAATCCATGAATAAATGTTATTCTAAATTTTCCGTTGTTAGTTAATAATATGGGAATATTATTAAATCAAGACAAATCTGAAGGTTGGTATAATATACTTAAAGTATATTGATGCGTAGACATATCATTTCAGATGATATTCAATGATACCGAATATAGGACTTATCCCAACTACATGATGTTACTTGATGGATTTTGTTATTAAGTAAATCATGAGAAGTTATCCTCAGACTTGAGATGCAAGATAAGTGTCATGAATGTAGTACATTTTTGTGGAACAACTTAACGCTATACGTAACTGGTAGTCATAAGGGTTATTTTCGAAAGTGTTACAAAGTTTGTGGGTTTTGCTTGTAGTTAAGATAGAATTTGTTCCTTCAAATTTAGTTTTGGAGTTTAATACTGCTGGGCCCCTCGTAGGGTTGTCAAGATGTTTGCATGGCCATGCCAAAGATCTTCCCTGAATATGTTCAGATGATTTGGTAATCTTGATAAATCACTAACAACGAGAAACAGAATGGTTAATTAAGGAATGACTTTAATCCATATCCTTATTAACATGGTATTAGAAACAAAAGGATAATAATAATGGGAAATCATTAAAAGGTTTTTCCAGGAGCCTTACTCGAGATCGTACTAGAGGCATCGGCGTGTTGCAAGACGCTAACTGATGTGATTACACTATTAAAATATATCCAAGTGGGAGCTGTTAGATTATGGACATTATTTTAGTAGTCGTATGTTAGGATCGAACTCGAGATCACGGGATTGCACACAATACGTATGAAGAGAAAAAGAAATAATTATTTATAAATGTTATACTTAATTATTAATAAACACAAAACTAGTAATGGAATTAGTATTTAATGAAAAATGACTAATGACCTATTGACGAAGATTAGGAAAGTAATACTAATGAATATTTGGAAACAAGGGAAGGTTCCGGAATCCCTTTGGGATTACCTAACCGATCGGCCAAGGGGGTTCTCCACCTCCTTTGTGCCTTGAGCTCCAAGTTTTAATTAGTATATATACAAACCCAAGATGTATTGTTTTCTCATAACTTGTACACACACATTTTGGTGTTTTCTCTCCTTCTCTTTGTCTTAAATCGATCCATCCAAAACAATCCCTTAGGGATTTGATTTTCATAAGATCAAATAAGTTTTGTGTTTAATTTACTTGCATAAACTTTTTCTTGAATTAGTACGTGTGTACAAGAACGTGATTCAAACACACTATTGTTTGATTCTTGGATTGAATTACAAAAGAGGTAAGGGGTAATTCTTATAATCCACATAAACCCTAATTAGGGTTCTTGATTTGAAGATTGCAATTGATTCTTGTTCGGGCTAGAATCACAAAGGTATGTTTACTATTTATATTTGATTAATTAATTACATGTTATATGATCTTGTTATAATTGCTTCCGCTATGCTCACTTGATGTGTTTGGTTTATTTTATATGATTGTCATGATATTATAATTCCAAGCAACTAATTTTATGTACATGAAAAGAAAGAAAGAATGCTAGAGTTAGAGCATGAATCTGTGATTTTACATAAGTGTTTATTTATATGAAATCTATATAAGTTTTGGGTCATAACTTATTCTTGCAATCATGATTCTGGGTTCTTACAAAAGAGGCCTACATTGCAAAACTCGCAACTAGAGAAACAAATAAAAACTCGCAATCTATCTTTTCATTTTACATACTTTCAAGCGGTACAAAACAATATTCACTAGTAATAGCGCACATGACGTTTGGTTCACAGTTGGTCTAAAACTGCAATGTATGTAGCAAAAATAAACTCAATAGTATAGAGTGAATAACTAGTATATATGATCTCGATGAGTAAGAACATGAGATGTTGACTACTTAAACTTCTTCAGGTTCTTGAATTACCTTCATAGAGAAGATGGCATTGCTTGCACATGGAAATGCAGTAGTTATTGTTGCATTGAGCAGTCAAAACCCAGGTGCGATAACAATCGCAAATACTATTTTTGGCTCAAATTCACCAATTCCGAGTGATATTGTAGCAAAGGCTTTCCAAGTGGATAGCAGCGCGGTGGCTCAACTACAAAAATGAATAGTAAGATATCATTTTGTTTTATTAATTTTGCAGATTTCTTTGGATTTTCAATAGTTCAGTGCAATATGGGTATATGTTGTCTTTTTTAGGTCATATTTACTTTTCATATTCGATTTTAAGATGCATTCCATTACTACTCAAATCTGTATATAGCTTAAATTTAGTTCTTATTATAGGAACTGATAATAAATTACAACATCATAAAACTTTTTTAGGGACTAATAGCAGTTCTTGGAGTTGAAGAATAGTCTGTTTGATCTTAGAAGTCAAAGTAAACCATTTCTTTCTAGTACAGGATTAATCCCATCTTTTTTTATCATTAGAGGACTTTAGATATTTTGTACTACTAGAATATTTATTGTTAAGTTAATAATATTTTTTTAAGTATTAACTGTTTATATTTTGATCAAGTAAAGTGTCACCAAACAAAGTTTCATGCTTGCATGATTATGCATAGGTGGTTGTATCGTTTGGAACACAAAGAGCTCTGTGTGGAATTCGCTAAGCGAGAAGATTTGGATCTGGTTTCAGAGGAGGAATCAAATGATAAAGAGGTCACTGAATATGACAATGACTCGGGAGATGAGGCACCTTGTGCAGGTTCAGGAGACAAGCCAATGGATGTGGATACAATCAACTAGTAGCCCATACTATCATGGTAGCTGATCCTATGTTTTATAGAGTATGATTTCATTGTTGTGTACACAAGGCCCATCGTGAATTTCTTCATCAGAAAATAAATATAACGAAAAAGACGGGAAGAGAATAGCGTGTTCTCGGTTTACAAACTGATCCAAAACTTAATGCAAAAATGAAATTTAGACTAAAAGCCAAAACTGATCCGATTTGTTCATCAGAAACTATATATACAAAGAAAAAGACGAGAAGAGAATAGCCTGTTCTTGGTTTACAAACTGATCAGATGATGCACCAGGTAAAAAGTCATTATAGCAAATTAGCAACATTAGCCCGGAACATGACTTTAACATTTTTGTTTACATTGTGATATCATGCTTTACCTGCTTCACTATTGTTAGAGATCTAAGAACTTTTATGACTATAGAAGTGAATTTACACTAGAATTATAAAACTTACTTTGATAATAATAATAATAATAATAATAATAATAATAATAATAATAATAATAATAATAATAATAATAATAATAATAATAATAATAATAATAATAATAAATAAATAAATAAATATTAGGCTGGTGTGATAGAGGGTGGTTAGTTTAATGGGAAAATGATAAAAAAAAAAAAAATGCATCGAACTTGACACTTTTTACCATTGTGTGTAGTCAACTATATTTTTTTTTCATTGTAACACAAAACTTTTGATTTTTTGTCATTCTATGTACTATTTCCACTCTGTCACTGCCAGCGTCTTTTTTTTTGCCCCATAAGATGCCAACGTGTCGAGGTATTTTTTTATTCATTTTTATTATAGGGAAAATGATAAAAAAATGCATCGAATTTGACACTTTTTACCATTGTGTGTAGCCAACTATTTTTTTTGTCATACGTTTTCGTCCGTTTTCTTACGTTGTCGTCCGTTTGCTCACGTTTTCATCCGTTTTCTTACGTTTTCATCCGTTTTTATACGTTTTTGTCTGTTTTTAACGTTGTCGTCCGTTTTCTCACGTTTTTGTCTATTTTCTTACGTTTTTGTCCGTTTTCTCACATTTTCGTCCGTTTTCTCATGTGTAAAAACGGACGAAAACGTATATAAATGGATGAAAACGTAAAAAAAACCGGATGAAAACGTAATAAAACGGACGAAAACGTAAGAAAATGGACGAAAACGTGTAAAAATAAATGAAAGCGTAAAAAAGGACGAAGACGTGTAAAAACGGACAAAAACGTATAAAAACGGATGAAAACGTAAGAAAACAGAGGAAAATCGTGTAAAAACAAACGAAAACGTGTAAAAACGGACGAAAAAACGGATGAAAACGTAAGAAAACGGACGAAAATGTGAGAAAACGGACGACAACTTTAAAAAAAGGACGAAAATTTAAGAAAACGGACGAAAACGTATAAAAACGGACGAAAACGTTGTCGTTCGTTTTCTTACGTTGTAAAAACGTTGTCGTCCGTTTTCTTACGTTTTCGTTCCTTTTTATACGTTTTCATCCGTTTTCTTACTTTTTCATTCGTTTTTATACGTTTTCGTCCGTTTTTACACGTTTTGGTATGCTTTTACATGATTAATGACGTAAGAAAACGGGCGAAAACGGACAAAAACGTGAGAAAATAGACAAAAACGTAAGAAAACGGACGAAAACGTGAGAAAACGGACGAAAACGTGAGAAAATGTGAGAAAACGGACGACGACGTGAGAAAACGGACGAAAACGTATAAAAACGGATGATAACGTAGGAAAACAGAAGACATCGTAAGAAAATGGACGAAAACGTGAGTAAACGGACGACAACGTAAGAAAATGTACGAAAACGTGAGTAAACGGACGACAACGTAAGAAAACGTATGAAAACGTAAAAAATAGTTGGATACACACAATGGTAAAAAGTGTCAAGTTCGATGCATTTTTTTTTTATCATTTTCCCTATAATTAAATAGAATAAAAAAAATTAACCTCGACACGCTGGCATCTTACGGGGCAAAAAAAACACGCTGGCAGTGACAGCGTGGAAATAGTACATACAATGACAAAAAAATAAAAGTTTTGTGTTACAATGAAAAAAAAATAGTTGGCAGCATACAATGGTAAAGAGTGCCAAGTACAATGTATTTTTTTTATCATTTTCGCTAGTTTAATTGTAATGGGATGAAATCAAACACAAACTTCATGATAAGTTCAGTATCAAGGACTTGGGCTCCCTACACTATTACTTGGGCATTAAGTTCTTAAGGAAGAAAAGAGGATTAACTATGACTCAAAGAAAATATGCAATTGAGCTAATCACCTATGCTGGTCTACTTGATGGAAAGCCCTCGGCAACACCTCTAGATGCAAATGTCAAACTTTCAACGGATATTGGTGATCTTCTTCGTGATCCTTCATACTAGTACTATAGAACATTGGTTGGCAAGCTGCTTTATCTTACAATCACTAGACCTTATCTTGCCTTTGCTGCTCAAGCCTTAGGTCAGTTTCTTCAACAACCAAGAACATCACAAGTGGATTATTTAACAAGGGTGCTCAGATATGTCAAGTTGTCAACAACTCAGGGCCTATTCCAAAGGATATCCTCACTATGAACATTCAGTTATTAAAATATGTTCATGTCATAAAAGGTTTTGATATGTGTATGACTTATCAGATAATTAAGATTATGTTGGTTATTGACTGTTGGTCTCCAACGAAACATGTTTTAGAGTACCAAAATATGAGAAAAACTATGTTTTAGAGTACCAAAATATGAGAAAAAGTTAAGAGTTTATAATATTTTCGAATATTCCAACAACCTCTCAGATTTCTCAACCTAAGACATAACTGGAACTTTCGAAGACACATAGTAATCTCAACACATTCAAAATACATAAACTTAAGGTATATAACTAACTAAAAACTTCTATCTTGAGTCTATGTGGGATAGAACTTCAAGATAAATGGTTGGAAAATATATAAGCTTAAAGAAATACGTTTTGTAATCAACTTACGTTTTCTATCTGTAGCGACGCAAAACATAGTGGTAACATTACAAAGTAACCATTTTAGTTGAAATCGAGTTCAAACGTTTCCATAGAGGCAAAATAGAATGTGATTTTTCATTTATGAAAAGTCTCACAAACAGTGATCATATATGAGACTGCTTAAATGGTAAGTTTACTTCACTTCCATTTGCTAATTTTCCCATATACGTCCACACAAACTCATGTTTTCCAATTTAAAAGATGTTTTAATTTAATTTCATTTGTTATTTATACTTATCAGAACAAATTTGGACAAATTCAAACAAGTTCTACCTTAAAACCTATGTGGGATATAATAACATGATAGAAAGTTAGGAAAGGTGTCCATAGTAAAATGGTACTCATAATAGTAGAAAATAAATGAATGAAAACATCAATATAAACCATGCTTAAATCTTTTGAAAGCCAACCTGCTTATTCAGTTAAATCGCGATTTGAGGACCATTCCATACCCGGGCCCGCTTTGTGACAAGATTCATCGTAAAATCAAGTTTTCGTAGAATAAATAAGATTAAAATTGGTCAAACAGGTAAAAATGTGGAATATTTCTTGTTTTCCTTTACTACTTGATGGTTTTCACAAGCCTCGTTTTGGTAGGTAAATTCTCGATTAAGATCACCTTTGCGTTACTCTTCACACCCACAATATGGAACTGCTCCTCAGGTTTTAAGCCAGTTTCTTTTGCAGTCTCGCTTTTCAAATCAGCTTCATTGATAAAAATAAGATTTTTGATGCTGGTGTTAGTAAAACATAATGAAGAGAAGCATACTAGTGTAGATGAGGAAAAATGGTCAGCCATATAAGTTGGCGAGGGATGAAAACGGGTTCGTTTTGAACGGATCATTTTTGGTACGGGTCAAATCAAGCAACTTTTGGTATGGGTCAATCCACTATTCTTCTTCTCAGTATGAATCCACTTTCTACACACGCCTAGTTGATTATGGACGCAAAGTGTGGGCTACCCTAATGGACTTTGACCAAACCAATCCACAAAAGGTGAAACATACCCGAACTAGAGTAATACGGTAATTCTGGTTTTTTTTTTTTTTTTTTTTTTTTTTTTTTTTTTTTTTTTTTTTGAAATTTACTCAAATGCAGTTAGGGTCATATGAGCTTATTTTCCCGACCCGACAGTCACGTTCTGCAATATAAGCAGGTACACTATATACTAGCCCAAAATTGATACTTTATGTGTGTAGAAAGGACACTTACATATACGTACTCTCTCAGAAGGCATTACTGATATGAAGGATAGTGTGTCGTAGAAATCGCTATGAAGAATTACCGTCTACAAGCACAACAAATGAATGAACATAAATATAAACCATGCTTGAATCTTTAGAAATCCTACCTCAGTTTAATTGCAATATCAGGACCATTCCATACTCGGGCCCGCTTTGTTACAAGACTGGCATACTGAAATCGGGTTTTCGTAGAATAAGCAAGACATTCTCAAGATGTATAAAATGGTCAAACGGGTAGAAGATCTGGAATATTTATTGTTTTACAGTAACGTATATAGATTTTGGAATGTACAATAACTGCCCAATTACATCTGCTACTTCAAGCTTCCACATTTGGGAGTTTTGGTCGTCACTCTCCTGTATGGTATTATACAAGAAACATTGTAAATGAAAAGGTTATTATTTCATTGGTTTAGATTAGACTCATATTGTGTTCATGATGTATTCATATATCAGTAAAATTCATAAGATGAACAAAAATAAATAGATAGGAGTGACTAAATGTACAAACAGTTGATTAAAGTCGAGTTTTCTACTCATCAGGTGTTAGAACGATTGAGTTTAATAAAATGAAGTTTATTAAACCGAACTCTATGAAAGTCCCGTGACACCGCGAGACCACCAGACCCTTGATTCCACCGCTGCGTGAAAATACACATGGCACTAGATGAAAAGAAAGATAGTTCATTGATAAAAATATATTGAGTTAGAAACATTCACGGTTATCCTTTTTTAGCATTCTAGTTAACCTGTGTGAAATTAAAGAGAAAAGTAGTTTCCATCAAAACATGTTTTAGTGTTTGGTTCATAATGATTTCAGCACAATTTGTCTCTCAAGACGTCAAAACTCACGAATGCGTTTCCACTCAGTAGGGATCTCTTTGTTCATATGAGTGTAATGAAAACTTTGATATTCATATTTAACAGTGTCATTATTAGTATTATTAGCGGACACTCTAGAAAAGTCAAAGATCATTTGAAGATACGGTGAGTAATTGTAAACAACATAAAACTAAATATTTGAATCACTGAGATCCCATAAAAGAACACTAACTTCTACTATATCATTCTTTGGTTTTCAACTCTAGTTTCTAAATAGACGTTCTTAGCATGAACGACAACAACATTATAATGTTACTCAAAAGATGTAGATCGATGGGCACCACACCACCGAGGTACCGACCTGACCCTTCTCCAAGGACTAAGCCCCATGCAATGATATCCTGTCCCAACAACCTAATAAAAGTATCCGTGGTGTGGATTATGGACCTTTAGTCTTTAGATATAGACATCATTGAATATTCAAACTCGATAAGCATCTAAACATGATAATTTAAATAGAAGTTGTTGATCGTCGCTATCGTTCTTGTGTATGCGTAAGATCACATTAGAACGAAAATATGTATGGCACTATATATCTAGATGCAAGTAAAATACTCCAACTCGTTATGAACATTCAAATGTTATTAAAATAAGCTCATTTTATGTTGGTTGTTGACTAACATACATTTTTACATTTCTATTGTTTCTTTGGTTTTTAAAAATGTGTTTTCTTTTATAACATGGTGAAACTAAAGATTAAACATGTTTTAAAGTACCAAACTTAAAAAAAAAAAAGAAAAAGAAAAAAGAAAAAAAGAGTAGCTAAGAGTTCATATACGTTTTCTAACGCTTCAAGATGTGCCACATGTTTTCAACGAAGCACATTATGATGCGCTGGAAAACATTACACTATTCTCAACACATTTAGCACACATAAACTTATGGTATATTAGTAACCAACAATTTCTATCTCCACCCAACATGGGAGAGAGTGTTAGGATAAAATGTTAGCAAATATATTCTTAAAAAATGGTAAGTAAGAGATAATTCATAAGTTCTTAACAGTTGGTGAAAGAAAGATTTGCTACATGCAACATCAAACTGAAGTTTAGAAGCAACTACTTTATGTGTTTATAACACAAAATATAAAGGCAACAACTTGTATAAAAGAACCTATGGTGATTTTTACTCAGCAAAAGTATTAGCATTTACTTATCTAAATTCGTTGAAATCTATATGGTTTTGTATAAGTTACGTGTTCGATCAGGTCATGAATACAATTCCTTCTTGTATTGTGACTTGTTTATGTTTGTTTAAAAACTTGTTCGGCTGAGTACCGATCACTAAGCACACTACAACAATCAAGAGGACGGGCGAGGAGGATTTTGGCGGGGACGCCCATGTCCCCGCCGAAAGTTGCTAAACAACAAAAACGTTGCTGAGCTGGCACACAAACTGGCTAAATTTTGAATGCTGAATGTCTATATTTTGAATGTACATATATAGGTTTGCATGTAACTAGGTAACATTTAGGACAAACTTACAAGATGAGCATTATGTTAAAATCTCATTTCTCTTGCGTAAGCTTGAAATGGTTCTTCGCCTTATATTCCTTCGAATATTCGGTTTTAATAAACATGAGCATTAGGTTAAAATCGTATTACAACTAGTAAACTAAAACAAGTAAAATCATTGTAAATGAAACTATTCTAATAATGTGAGCCATGTTAACATGTGCGTGTGCAAGTGCATTATAAACGTGAAAAATTCTCGTTTTTGTTTTCACCAAAGGCTCCAGCTTAGTGATTGGATTACATTTGACTCTTCCCTTGTTGTATAGTAACATACTAAGACCGGGTGTGGAAGGTCGGTCGCCAGTCAGTCAGTCAGTAGCCACCATCGACGCATCGGCCACCGTTACACCACCCGACTTGAGATGCATCGCAGGAGGGAAAAAGACATGAATTGATCGCATATGTGACTGAAATGAAAAGGGCCGAATGTTTGTGTGTGTAGGTATTTATTAATTGATTTTTTTGGTATGTTTTTTGTATCTTCTTATTATATTAAGTTGGTCATAAACTTTTCTTGAAGAAGAAGAAGAAAAAAAAAAAAAAAAAAAAAAACTTAAGCTACCATTATATTTCATACGCCACCAATATATATGACATGTTGATTATCAAAGCCCAGTTACAAACCGTAACCCACTTTTACATATAGGGTCAAAAAATAAGTAGACAAGTCACAAAGGGGGTTTTAGCCTCGGTCCGAGTGCCTTTTATAAGGGTTACGGTTCTTTTAATTGGTCACGATAAATCAAGGATAGGTTCATTACATCGGTCCAATCATGGTTTATACGATGGTTCACAATGCATTTTGAGCCTTTTCCCATGGACCAAATAACTTTGGAGGGTAATGGTTCGGCTCTATTTTGCACGTTAGCTTTCATAGTTCCTTTTTACATTTTCATTGTTTCTTTATTACCTTTCATAGTTCGTTTTCCATTCAAACCAGTTTGAAATTAAAGATTAACATAGTCTCCACCAAATCATGTTTTACAGTACCAAAATGAAAGTAAAAAGTTAAGAGTTCATATGAGTTTCCGGAAATTTCGATATCCTCAGATTTTTTTCTAACCTGAAAGATAGTGAAATTTACGAAAATATAATACTATTCTCAACATGTTTGACCCACATACATTATGGTATATTAGTAACCATCAACTTCTATCTTCAAGCTATGTGGGATAGAATGTTAGGATAAAATGTTAGAAAAGACCTAATAAAAATAATAAGATATAGTTATTAATTGTTGGTAAAAGAAAGATATTTTACTTGGAATTCCTAATTGAAGTTAGAAGCAACTGGTTTATGTGTTTGAAGTACAAATCATGAAGGGGGCAGTTTCAGTAACGTAAAATTATATGTTGTTATTGCTCTAAAAATGAAAGATTATTATGTATAAGCGTTGTTATAAGAACTTGTGATATTTTATAAGAGAAAAAGGCTAAGTGTTTACTTATCATGATACAAAGTGATCAACTTGACAACCTATGTTTGCTATATGTAACATTTTAAGTGACCATTTGTATTGAATCGAGCTCTAATCGTTTCCATAGATGCAAAATAGAGTGTGCGTTTTCATTTATGAAAAGTTTCATAAACAGATATGAGACATCATGTATGAGATTACATAAATTGTTGATTTACATCATTTTCATTGGCTATTTGTAACAACAATCCATATTCAGTATAAACATTTACATAGATTAATCTATATTCATATATAACCATTTATGTGCACAGAAAGTGATCCTTTTCAATTTCAAAAATGTTTTTTTTTTTTTTTTTTTTTTTTTTTTTTTTTTTTTTTTTTTTTTTTTTTTTGCTATTTATAATGATGAGAATAAAAGTGAGTAATATGATTGTTACTCACTCTTTCTCAGCTTTTTGTCATTCTTAATTCACTTCAAAAATATTTTTATTTCTTAAGCTATGTGAAACTAAACATAAAATGTTTTCCACCGAAAACATGTTTTATAAGTAAAAAAATATAGTAGAAAAAAAGTTTGAAGTTCATACAAGTTTTCAGGTTAACAAGCTTAATTTTTTACAAATTTGTTGAACTTGTAAAGATTTGAAGTTGTCAACATGAGAACACTGTACTATTCCACCCACATATAACCTACATGAACTAGCGTATATAACTAATCAACAAGTTCTTTCTTCAACCAGTGTGGGATAAAAGGTTAGAAAAAGTCTCCATGTTATATAAAACGTTTTTATGTACATGGAAAGAAAGTGATATATATCATGCAAGAGTTATTAACAATTGGTGAAAGAAGTAATTGTTACATGGAACTCCAAATTCAAGTTTAGAAGCAACCGTTTTTGTGTTTTTAAAATCGAAAGATTGCATTGAACTAAAACAACCTGTGATTTTTTCTAAGAACAAGAGGTTAGCTTTTACTTATCTGAAATCATTCAGGAAGAACTTTTATAAATCGCTGAATAAATTAATGTTATTCAAGTAGAGATCGATATACACAACTAAATGAATTATGTATTGAGTTGTTCAGTGAAAGTATATCTATTTATGATACTTGTTTTGTTTGTTTGGCCCTAGGTTAAAATCTCAAGTATGTTTAAAAGAGTACATATAAGAGATTTTTTCATAAAGAGTTGATTGAAAATTTTTCATAAGAAATTTTATAGGTCATGAAGGCTAAAGTATTTTTGCATTATGATAGATTTTTAACAAACTCATTATCCCGATCACTAAACATTTTTGAATCCTCAATGTGTATATTATGAATGTACATATTTCGGTTCGCAAGTAGCTAAGCGAAGTTTTTGACAAACATGCTTATCAGATGCACACTTATTTGGCTGAACGATGTACATTATAAGTTGTTTGGGTAAAGTTTTATTTATTTATTTATTTATTTTTATGATACAGTACTTGTTTGGTTTGTTTTGGCCGTAGGTTAAAATCACAAATATGTTAAAAATGGTACTTATGTTAACATCTCTTATTAAGTAGCTTAACTTGCCTGGATGACAACCGCAATGTCATTATAAGACTAGTTTACTCTAAATTTAAATTGCTTACATGCTTTAACAACCTTAACTACTCTTCTTCAAATCACAAAGTGTACCTCCTCTTAAGATTATCTTGAAAGATACGTGAATCTGTTTGAAAGTTGTGGTCCAAGACTTTTAACAGTGCGTAACTCAGTTGGTTTCAGACAAGAAATAAAACTAGAACAATCCTTGGTCTATTAGATTTTCACATAATAAATGTATTTAAATTCGCCCGTGGTTGTAGAAAATATTTTGGAATATAGAGCATCGTTTAGTATAAACCTGTGTAAAATTAAAGATTCGGATGGTTCAACCATATAACATGTTTTTGAGTAAAGAAACAAAAAAAAAAAAAACGAACAAAAAGTCATGAATTTTTTTAACTCAACCGGATGACCTGAAAAGGTTATACTATGCTAGACACATGTGCCTCACTTAGACTACATTATATTACTAGTAACAAACAGTTTCTTTCTTCAACCAATGTGGAGGCGTTTTGGGTCATGAAAGTTGGAGTTTATCTATGTTCCATACTTGTTTCAGCCCTAGATTCTTTAGGAAAGTTATTATGCCGTTTAGTAAAAATATTTTGAATGCTCAAATATACAATTGCATAGGGCTGAGCATCAGGCCGAATCCCGACCCGTCCCGACTCATCCCGAAACCGAGTTTGGGGAAAAACCCAAACCGAATACCAAACCGAATTGCTCGGCTTAGTCGGGTTCAGTTTCGGTTTAGTTGGGTTCGGTCGGTTTTGCTCGATATTGGTTTGTTTTTTCGGTTTTTGTCCCGACCCGACCTGTCCCGACCCATCCCGAAAACCGAATGTACGAAAAATCAAAACCAAATACCGACCCGAGTATGTTCGGTTGGGGATTTGGGACGCTTGGTTTCGGTCAGTTTTTGAGATTGTCAGGATTCGGTCGGTTTTGTTCACTCTTATATCAAGATCTAAAAATAAGCAGCTTGGCAATCCTTTAAGCTTATTATAGTCTGAGTGTACTTTATAAATCGTTTCCATATGTGTATGAATTATTGAATGAGAAACATTTTGGTTCTTGTGTTAGAGACTTAGAGGATGTGTTATTTTCACGCATCGTTATTAATCGATCTGGTCAAACATCTTACCGTAATATTTTTTGTATTTTAATATAAATTAGGATATACCATTGTCAACAAACATATTATTGCTTTTGTATCAATAACTTTATCGCAGATAAACAATTGACCTGTCAAATAAATTAGGAGGAATAGGTTATAAGTTCAATCTCAACTCCTTACTAAAAGGTCACTTTAAAGTGTGTTAAGTCTTTGGGGAAGGGTCTGTCAATGCCCTAAATGGGTGTACGACGTCGTTAGGATTTCCCGCAAATTTAAATTAAAGAAAACATATCCTCGCTTTTGCATTTGCCATATAACATTCTCAACGGCAACATGATTGATAATTTTTATTTTCTAGGAAGTCTAAATGCTTAATTTAATTCACTTCCATTTGCTATTCGTTGCAATAAAAATACACCAAAACTATATTTCAAGTAACAATTTTACATACATTAATCATTTTCGATAAAAAGAATAAAAAAAGATAACCAAAAAAAAAAAGTTAAGAATTTATATTAATTTTCAACTCTCTGATTCAACACATGCTATATATTATTAGCTTGCAAACTTGACAAGCATGAGGTTGATCATACAGCCGAAAACATAATACTAGTCTTTTAACAAGTGACTCATGCACACTATGATATATTAGTTACCAACAACTTCCTTCTGCAACCTATGTGGTATAAAATGTTTGGATAGAAGGTTGGCATAGTTCTCGATATTAAAGCAAGAGTTAGAGCATGAAACATCAAGGTAACAATTTTGATAACATGAAATTATATGTTGTTTTCGCTCTACTAATGAAAATTTGCAAATGTTTATGCATTATATTAAAAGAACATGTGATTTTCTATAAGCGTTTACATATGTTCATGTCGCTCATGTAGAAATCTATATATTGCTGAAGGAATTACATTATCAATTATGATACTTGCTTTGACATTAACTTATTGATAAACTCATGATTTGGGTTCTCAAAGAACAAACCTACATTACAAACCTTACTGCCGGAGAAAACAAACAAGAAATCGTAATCTATATTTTCATTTGATATACTTATAGAACTAATAACTAGTATTTGTAATCTTGGGGACTAAAGTACATGGGATGTTGACTATTTGGGTTCTTGAATAACCTTCGTAGACAAGATGGCACGGCTTGAATCAGCATTCTTTGCCTTAGGTTGAATTAACAAAGTCTAGCCACCTTTAACAAAGATTAAAAAAACAAACACCATTTACTTAGACAAAAAGTAACTAAAATTTAAAACTATTTAGCCTTTAGTATTGCGAAAACATATAAGATACACTACACTTTAACGAATGACCAACTTTGCATTCAAATTTCAGACTATAGCAATGGAGCTAGCAAAATACAAATGGTTAAGGGGTGTTTGGACATGCGTTTTGAAAGGATTTTTCAACTTTCTTAAATAAATAAATTCGCAGTCGCTAACTAGGAACTTATCTAAATGTGATTGTCCTTAAACGAGTTGATAATGACTCACTCTATCCGAACATCAAGTATTTATAATCATGACGTTAAGCCAAAATAATTAATTTTATAACAAGTACCGGCATGCATGAAAAGGTACTTGTTCTGCAAACTAATTGCTCTGCCGCTATTATGAAAAGATACCAGCGTTTTCCATTACTATTTCTCCGTATTCATGATCCTCATTTTTGGTAGGTAAATTCTCGATTAAGATCACTGTTGCGTTACTCTTCACACCCATATATGGAATTGTTCAAGATCATCCACCTCCTTTCCTCTTAGCACCAACTTTTGCTCCTCGGATTTTAAACCAGTTTCTTTTGCAGTCACGCTTTTCTATTCGGCTTCATTGAAAAAAAAAGATTTTTGATACTAATGTTAGTAAAACAATATGACAAGAAGCATACTAGTGTAGATGTGGAAAAATGGTGGGTCATATAAGTTGGGTAAGGGATGAAAACGGGTTCGTTTTGAATGGGATAGTTTTAAACGGGTCGAATTAGGCGAGTTTTGGTACAGGTCAATCCAATATTCTCCTTCTCGGTAACAATCAATTTTCTGCACATGCCTAGTTAAGTATGGGCGGCAACTGTTAGCTACCCTTGACCCAACCCGACCTAACATTGGGGAAAGAGACCAAAACTAGAAGTTCACATGGATAAGTAATACGGAGTATGATACTTTTATCTTCATAAGCATTTGCTCAATTACAGCTTGAGTCTTATAAGCTTATTTTCCTGACCGGGTCCCAACACAGGGAAACAGACCCAAGTAATCCGCAATATAATTATGTAAACTTTACCAATACCAAACTATAAATACGTACTCTCAGAGGGCATCACTGATGTGAAAGATGGTGGACCGTAGATTAGATACTTGCACTACTGGTGTCTAGGGTCTTTAATCCATATTTCTGGCCTCCTGGATAAGAATAGAGTGAAATGAACTTTAGTACTTTCTAGGTTGATCTTGCTCGAAAGAATTACTGTCTACATGCGTAACATTCATGGTTATTCTTTTTGCATTCTAATTAACATGCGTAAAATAAAATATAAAAGTAGTTTCCACCAAAACATACAACCCAATCAAGTCAAAAGGCACAATAAACACGTTGGAGATAGCCATACAACATCATCATAATCTAGAACCTCGGAGTAATAACAAGTTACACGTTGGAGCAGTATTTTCATTTTTCTTAATCTTTTAACCCATGGGACATACCCATGGAATCCAACTTCTCGACTCTTATTTATACTACAAACAACTTGAATATTTAGGTTCTTTAAAATGAATTGAATTTCATTGAAGCAAGTAGTTTCCTCCATTTTTGTCTTGCAGATAAAGAAAGTCGATAATACGTATACTGGATTATATTCATAATATCCATTAATTCTGCCACACTTTTGTGACCATCATGTACAAATTCCAAAATCTAACGACAAGCAGAGATGATGGTCAGGTTATTTGAAGTCGATCGACTAAAGGCTTTCTTACACCAACCAGCTCACACATCCAACATATATGCGTTCATGTTATTGATGATCATTATCTAAATATCTTAAACACGTGAAATAAACAATTTCAAACTTAATATTGATGATCATTTCCCATTCCGGAATCAGAAACTTAAAGCAGCTATTTTGGCACTTGATATTTATAAACAAATGCAGTAACGAACCGGCCATAACTAGTTTCGTTGATACTGCATAATCCAATACCATTCATTTGATAAGTACGTCCTACCCACATATCAAAGACACAAAAACCCTCTGTAACCAAAATACTCGGGTCTTGTCCGGATCTAACCGGATATTGGTGGGTCTAACCGGATTTTGGCCAGATATAGCCGGGTTTCGCCGGGTTTATCCGGTTCTTGGCCGGACATAGCCGGGTGTAACCGGGTCTTGGCCCGAACAGCTGGTTTTAGCCGGGTCTTGGCCAGATATATCCAGGTCTTGGCCGGGTCTAACCGGTTTTGGCGGGTTTTGTGTTACGGCATGGGTAGCGGAAGGCGGAAAAATTATGTTGTGTTATGTCCAAGGTAGTGGAAGGCGGAAGAGGAAAAAGGTGTTGGTTGCGGTAGCGGAAGACAAGAGAACTATGGGAGTGGAAGATAGGACTAAGATATGGGATCCCGGAATCAAGAGAAATTTTTCAAGACCACACCTTGAGGACAAGGTGATTTCGAAGGAGTGGGGAATGATACGCCCCGAGCTTTATGTCATGTTACATTTATTTAGGATATGTGTTTGTGTCGTATTAGGAAACTGTCATTGTTTAGATATATCTTTATGTTTAGCTTGTTTTACAAGCTAGGGTTATTCGGTTATATATACCGAATCATTATTATGAATAATTCAATCAAGTTTTCAGTCAATAATATTCTAGTTCTCCAATCTTCTTCTTAAGGAGCTCGCGCCCGCTTGAAGTGGTGCCCTATCCCGATACAACCTTAACGGGTCGTATCAATTGGTGCTTTCATTGAGAGCTCTCGTTGGGAGGGTTTTTTATTAGGGTTCCAATAATTAAAAAAAAAAAAAAAAAAAAAAAAAAAAAAAAGAAAGATACTGTTCATCGATCGGCACTGTTCATCGATCGGTTCTGTTCATCGATCGCTACTGTTCATCGACGCCACTGTTCATCGACGCTACTGTTCATCACTTGATATTTTTCTTAAAAAATTACTGTTCATCGCGGGTACTATTCATTAGAATTTTTTTTTTTGAGTTATTAATCGCTTGAGTATTAATCATGGCATCAGGCGGCAGCGATCAGGACGCGGAATACGCACTCTCTAAGCTCTTACAAATAGGTACGGTGGCCGAATATGAGCGTGAGTTTGTAGTACTTGCAAATCGAGCAACAAGGATCTCTGAATCTTTACTTACATCGTTTTATATTTCCGGACTTAAACTGACATTACAAATAGAACTGTTGAGAGCACGGCCTACAACTTTAGGAGAAGCCTTTTCCTTAGCCCATATAGTCGATGCTCGTTTTGAGGCAATTGAAAAGAAAGAGAAAAAACATATAATTGATGAATATATTGGTATTGATGTGGTTAATAACGCAATAGATGATGTTTTTGATATTGGTGAGAGTAATGAAGTTCATAGCAAGTTTGAAGAATATTCGGAAAATAAGAAAAGTATAGAAGAGATTGTTGTGGATGGTCGTGAATTTGATGGATGTTTGGGCGAAATAAATTTTAATTTAAGTGATGAATTAGCGGATTCTCAATCTGTATATCCTTCGTATCACCTTGAGGGCAAGGTGATTTTTGAAGGAGTGAGGAGTGTTACGGCATGGGTAGCGGAAGGCGGAAAAATTATGTTGTGTTATGTCCAAGGTATTGAAAGGTGGAAGAGGAAAAAGGTGTTGGTTGCGGTAGCGGAAGACAAGAGAACTATGGGAGTGGAAGATAGGACTAAGATATGGGATCCCGGAATCAAGAGAAATTTTTCAAGACAACACCTTGAGGACAAGGTGATTTCGAAGGAGTGGGGAATGATACGTGTAACAATTCGCAATTTCAGGTTAATTACTATTCCCGAAAAATTTCACTATTCACTTTTACTATTCATTTTCCCCGAAATTTCCCCGAAAGTTGATTTTTATTTCAAATTCTCGAGTGATAAATCATTTCCATGGCAAATTAAATGTTTGACATTCATCAGATCATTTTCGTGAAAGTTATTAAGGAATTACACGTTTTAGGGTAAAACGTCATTCAAAAATTCTACGCACAACGAAACTCAACCGCGTTAAGTGACCCCGCATCAGAAAAATATTTGATACACTCATGATTTATTTGAGAATTAATCATGACTGAGAAAAACATGACCAAAATAAGCCTCGGCCGTGAAAAACTGGAATTTTCAGTTTTTAAGCGTTTTTACTCAGCCGTAACCTTAGCCTATACCTGCACCGCATTTCTAAGACGATTTAAGTTTTCAACTTATTAGAAAAAGTCAACATATTTTTCCCTCCTCCTTTGACCAAAAATCATTCCTTGATTTTATAAGTCATTCCTTGATTTTTAGGCTTACGGTTTGATGTCTAAAAGATATTTAATACCAACCGACCCTAGACTGAGCCCAGTCTAGACATTATAAGTCATTTTAAATCATTTTTATCCTATTAGAAAAGTAACATTTTACTTTTCTCAATTTTACGCAATATAGACTAGTCACCTATATTTAACCTAGGGACAGTGGAATATAGTCTGACTAAATATATTCGACTTAACATTTTCAAATACTGAGAATAGTTGTACTAGGGTTATGTTTAGATTGATTTCCAACATGAACACGATAAACCACCAGAATACATTAAAACAATCTAGAGACACGATAGTGCCTTATCACTCAGCAAGATCTTAACACCTTATTTGTATGATCTAAATTCATTCTTGAAAATTTTCATTTATGAGATAATCCGAACTACTATCTTGGGATAGTTATCAATTCTTCTCTTCATCCCGTAGAAGTACTATCCTGTTTAGGTCCTAAGGATACCATCCCGTCATAAACCTTTAAAATTTCTTAAAATTTTAAAGCAAACTTGACATCTCTACCAATATTAACATTAAGCATACACTAAGCACTTTTGTTCATCAACATATCACAACATTATCTTCACAACCGTGGCAAACACAAGCTCATTAACAGATCTTGATGCACTTTTAAAGCTCAAATCATCCTTAGTTACATCACAAGTACCCTCATCAGCTTTACAAGATTGAATATTCATCTTGTACTTTTGGAACACCAGTATCATCTCGTAATACACTACCTTGTAACTCACCGGCTAATTGTGAATGTTGTGTTGGGAATTCTTAAGTAGGATGATTTGTAATTATTTGAATGGATTGGGATGCCTTTTTATTTAAATAAAGAAATTGTAAATCACCGAACCATAAGTTTATATTTCCCTATTTACATTGTTTGGGATGCCTCTCTATGTAAATAAAGAATTATGAACAAGTGGGCTTATTTGTATCCGAAATAACATAAGTATGAAATCAATAAACACTAGATACAACAACCGATTACCTACTATGCTATGATTGCAACTACTATCTCAATTCCTATTAATATTCGACTGCTATATCAATTTCCTTTAATATGTGACTATTATATGAATCTCTATTAATCACTCTTACCCTACCTTTCCTACATAAAAGTAAGTCTCATCCTACACCATACACTGAAATGACAAATCAAATTACATCACCGGTAATCCCAGACTTTAGTCCTCATAAGTAACCACACCTCTTCATCGAAACCACTCCAACATATAACACACACAGAACTTCGGGACGAAGTTCCCCGTAAGGGGTAGAGACTGTAACAATTCGCAATTTCAGGTTAATTACTATTCCCGGAAAATTTCACTATTCACTTTTACTATTCATTTTCCCCGAAATTTCCCCGAAAGTTGATTTTTATTTCATATTCTCGAGTGATAAATCATTTCCATGGCAAATTAAATGTTTGACATGCGTCAGATCATTTTCGTGAAAGTTATTAAGGAATTACACATTTTAGGGTAAAACGTCATTCAAAAATTCTACGCACAACGAAACTCAACCGCGTTAAGTGACCCCGCATCAGAAAAATGTTTGATACACTCATGATTTATTTGAGAATTAATCATGACTGAGAAAAACATGACCAAAATAAGCCTCGACCGTGAAAAACTGGAATTTTCAGTTTTTAAGCGTTTTTACTCAGCCGTAACCTTAGCCTATACCTGCACCGCATTTCTAAGACGATTTAATTTTTCAACTTATTAGAAAAAGTCAACATATTTTTCCCTCCTCCTTTGACCAAAAATCATTCCTTGATTTTATAAGTCATTCCTTGATTTTTAGCCTTACGGTTTGATGTCTAAAAGATATTTAATACCAACCGACACTAGACTGAGCCCAGTCTAGACATTATAAGTCATTTTAAATCATTTTTATCCTATTAGAAAAGTAACATTTTACTTTTCTCAATTTTACGCAATATTCGTACATTTTACGTATTACGCGTTTTAGACCCGTGTTTCCAGTTTTAGCAGGGTTTTACCACCCCAATGGAACCTACCACTCATTTTATATTTTATTATGGAGTATTTTGACAAGTTTAACCATTCTTCCAAGTTTCGTATTTTTACGATACCCGGTTTTACGTTTCGTGGCTTAACCATTTACGGTTAGCATTTTACGGAGCCAAAACTAACTCAATAACTTGGATAATATCATCTAAAAGCCAACTCTTGCTCCCCAAGCCTCATTAACGACTTAGAGGGGGGATTCAGCCCTTAGGTGGCTTGATCTCATGCTAGGAGGCCTTAGATTGCATGCATGTGTACAACTTGGTCTCCAAGTGTTGGAAAATATCCTAAATACTTGCACCTCCTTAAGGCAACTTCCTAGCACCTCCTCAAACTCATATATAAGCCCTCCCCATCCCTCCTAGTCGTTCACAACACAAACACCCTCTCATTTGCTAGTTTACTTCAAGTTTTGTGCAAGAAATCAAGTGCAATATCCACACATAAACCCTAGTTAGGTTTTGATTCATCAAACTACTTCCAAACCTTATAAACTTTGGTGATTCTCTTGAGTTTGAATCCACTCAAGTCACCTCAACTTTCATCATCTCTCTTTCAAGAATACAAGTGTAGAAAGATTGCATGAAGTGAAGTAGGTTGAAGCTAAAGTCTATCAAAGTCCTTACCTTACATGTTAACTTCCTTTCTTTGTTGAAAGCCAAAAGTTGTAAGCAAAACCTTAACATACTTCTTGTTAAATATCATATTCATGTTATTTACATATCATTCATGCTATATTTTGTCTTGTGATCATGTCCATGATGTATAAAAATGGGTAAAACAAGTTATTACAAATGATTGTTAACTTATGTTATTTAAACAAGTAAACTAGTGACTTTTATGGAGAACCATGACCAAAATAGTACAACTATGATATTGGAAACTTACTTACTGTTATAAAGGACTTCAAAAGGAAAACATAGCAATTTGAACCACTTAAAACGAGTACACGAGTCAAAAGTTATGGCCATAAGAAGTTAGCGAAACCAAAACGGCAAAACTGCCTATACCCTACTGTTTTGCATTCTGACTTTTTGAAAGTGGCACTTCTGTTCCGATTCATCAAAAAGTTAAAACACGAAAGTTGTCCGGAACGCCGTTTTCGTTCAGGAACAAAGAAGCTCGAGCCCTGAAAACGCTTTCCGAGTGATATTTTCTTCAAATTCTGAACAGCCCATTTTTAGACCAAAGTCATTAGATAAAGGTTATGGTTTATAAAGACCAAGAGGTCTTATGACCTAGATTCAAGACCACAACCATGGCTAGAGCCAAGGTTAAGTCTCAAGAGCATGGAACAATGACCAAAGGTCATGGCAAGGCCATGACTAAATGACCATATAAACTTACTTAGGCGAAAACATGAGCTAAAGACCATATACACTTACCAAGGCAAATACATGAACTAGAGAGTTAGAGATAACTTGAACATACAATTTGGATCTACTTCATCTAAAATAACCATGAGATATTACAAGTAATTGTCATACAAGACTTAAGAAACTTACCCTAATAACAATCTTCATGTAAAGATAAACTTTCCTAAGTTTATTCAAATATCGGACATGTAACTTTTCGGATCAAAACTTATATATATATATATATATATATATATATATATATATATATATATATATATATATATATATATATATATATATATATATATATATATATATATACTTTATCAACTACTACAATAGTAGGGAGCCTCATGTGAGGAGTTCATTATGTAAGCCGTCGAGGTGAGTTGTGGATTTACGAATTAAAGTGTCCTGGCTCCTCGAACGTTTACTATATGACTTCTGAATTATGTCGGCCCGAACGGTAGTAAACGATATATAAACTATACATGTTTCATGAACCATTTCTTTTGATATACTTACACTATACAAAGTACCACATCATGGACTAAGTGCAATACATATATTGGCATGTTTATGTTTCCTTAGACATTATTCCAAACCTAAGTTACAACAATTATTCTAGGTTGCTCGTAGAAGTTCTTACGGCATATCCATCATTCTCATTATACATCATCCAACTCAAGGTGAGTTCATAGCCCCACTTTCCATTACTTAATTGTTTTACAAACCCTTGGGGGAATACATGTTATTTTTAACCGAGCACAATGTTTTGAAATTGTATGCTTGCCTGATTGTTTTATTATCACTAAGTACCATCCTTGCCAAACCGAGATCCCTTATTATGAACCATTTAATCACCAGAAATAGTGAGCGCGAATATTGTGAATAGGCCTGTTGGGATTGACGAATCCCATTTGTATTGACTAAGTTCAAACAAATGCATTAATATTTGAGACATTAGGTATGACGGCAAAGTACCTACCGGGATAACTCCGCCGATTGATATTGGTACCCGTTAACGTTTTGGTGTCATAAGCTTAGTATTTGATAATAACTGTTCCGGGCGTATAACAACGTGGCCCATCTTTATTTTCCAAACATTGGTGTGAGTCTATAGCTCACACTACCAACATATTGTGTTCAAACATTAAACAAACTCTGTGAATATCACTCAACCTTTGTGTTGACCTCTCAAGCATGTATTTCAGGTTCATGACGATCAAGGATGGCACGGAAGGGCACGGATACTCAAGAGGGCTATAAATTTTATTATCATTCAAAAACTCATTTAATGTAAATTGTAAACATGGAACCATTTGGGACCTCATTTTGTAATCTCTGATATTTATACAATTTGAATGATAAATCTTTTAAAACGACTCAATTGGAGTTCGTTTTCTATTATTGTGACTATTGTGCCGTCGCGTAATACCCAGTTTGAATTCCGCTGCATCCTTGAATTGGCCCCGTCCTTAACTTTCCTTTTATTAAGCGCGCGCACCCCCCCCCCCCCCCCCCCACACAAAAAAAATAAATAAATAAATGCCCCAACCCTAAAGCGAAATAATGTACAAACCTTATATCTCTATCTTTATTAGTGTGCACAACGATTGGTAAAAAAATTAAAAAAAAAATAAAAATAAAATAAAATAAATAAAAATTAGCCCCCCGTCCTTAACTTTCCTGGGTCCGCCACTGCATACGAGTTTTATAAAAAAAATATAATCAAAGAAATTTAACAAAAAAGTCAAAAAGAATAAGAATTCGTATTAACTTTCACGTGTGTGAGTTTCCCAATGCTTGCAAACTTTTTAGTTTTTAATCACAAGGAAAATCATACGTGTGAAAACATAATACTAGTATCATCACAACTAACTCACGTACACTATCATATATATGTAACCAACAACTTCATCGTTCAACCTATGTGGGATAGAATGTGTCGATAGAAAGTTGACATAGTTCTTTATATTATATATTCCGCAGAAGAATTTTATGTACATGAAAAGAAATAAATAAAGCAAGAGTTAGAGCATGAAACATGAAAGTAACAATTTCGATAACTTAAAATTATATATGTTGTTATTACTCTAATAGTGAAAGGATGCAATATGCTTTCTATTTAAAGAATCTGTGATTTATTCTAAGCGTTTACTTACATGAAATCGTTTATGCATAAATCTATATATTACGTTTTTGGGTCATAATCGTCAGACTATTTATGTACTATGATACTTGTTTTGGCCGTGGGTTGTTTAGAAACGTATTGTACGGTTCACTAAGTATTTTTTTTGAACGCTCAATTTGTGAATTATGAATACTTCTTCAGGTATGCGAGTATCTAGACAAAGTTAAGGGCAAAGGTGTGCTTATATGATGAGATAATAAGTCAAAATCTAAAAATAAGCAGCTATAGGCACTCCTTTATATACAAATTAAAATTTATTTAGGTAGAGATCGGTATACGGCTTAATAAATTAAGTGTTCAGCTATTTGCGTAAAGTATTTCTATATTATGATACTTGTTTTGGCACTAGGTTAAAACCTCAATCTTTAAAAAGAGTAATTATGTTAAAATGTTAAGTTTACTTATCTTTTTTCTTGATGTTCTTGCACTCATGATTTGGGGTTCTCACAAACAGGGGCGGTACCAGAAAAACTTTCAAGTGGGGGCAAAAGTTAAAAGTGGGTGAGAGTCGGGTTATGTCAGTAATTCGACATTTGTTGCTATAATGAAATCGATTTTAATTTTAATGAAAGTGAAATTTTTGGTATTTGTTTGTATTATTGAACCAAAACTACGAATTGATAATGATATTCACAATAGTTAGCACATACTTGCTTTTTTTAATCGATATTAACACCAATAGTTGACGCAAAAATAAAAAATGTTGGATAACAAAAATTCACAAAACTATATAGTAGCACAAAAAAACGAATATTATATCTCCACGAAAGTGCAAACATCCTAAACCACTTGACTATGATGCAACTATTTGATAAATTTTCACACTTATACTCGAGTATACTTTGTGTGAGCAGCTGCTCACACTGCCCCCATGTGGTACCGCCACTGCTCACAAAACATAATTAAGATATATATACACAATTTATTTCATGTTTTCATACTGTTATTTCGTAGTTGGCTCCCAACATATGTTCTCCTTACAATGTAGATCATAATGGTCCCATCAAAACATGTTTTACAGTACATAAACTAAAAAAAAGTTAAGAGTTCATAAGAGTATTCAGATATAAGATATTCAACATGTTAGTGGGTTTTTTTATAACCGATAGAAAGTGGAATATTGAAAACATAATAGTATAATACCATTCTCAACAGATTGGGCATGCATATAGTAGGGTACATTAGCAAGTTAGCAACCAACAACTTTTAGCTTCAACCTATGTGGGATAGAATGTCAGGAAAAAAAGTTAGAAAAGGTGTAAAAAGAATATTAAGAAAGAATTATTAACATTTGCTTAAAGAAAGATATGCTACTTGGAACACCAAATTGAAATTTAGAAGTAATCGGCGTATGTGTTTGGAGCACAAATCATGATAGGAAGAATTTCGATAACGACATAACGTGAAATTATAAGTTTTTATTGCTCTAAATATAAAACATTGCATGTGCATAAGCGTTGTTATAAGAACTTGTGATTTCTTATAAGAGTAAAAGGGTAAATGATTACTTATCATGATAGAAAGTGATTACCTTACGTTTACTGTGGTAAAATTAAGTTATATTTTTTTTATTATTCAACCGAGCTCTAACCATTTCTACAAAAATGCAGAATAGAAAGTGACGTTTTCATTCATGAGAAGTTTCACAAACAGAAATAATTGAGATTACATAAATGGTTAATTTACTTCTATTCCATGTGCTATGTGTAACGATCGATAACATTATAATTATATAACAAGTAACAAATTTACAAACATTAATCCATATACATTATAACCATTTATCTGCACTGATGCTTTCCAATTTCAAAAATGTTTTAAGAAATAAGTTGTTTAATTCATTTCATTTGCTACGTATAATGGTCAAAACAAAATTGAGTAATATGATTGTTACTCGCACTCTTTTTGAGCTTTTAGTCATTCTACACAGAGTAACAGGGTTAACTCATTCAATAAGGTGGGAGAGATTGTTGATTCCGACTGTGATGAAGAGGAGGTTTTGAACAATTTTGATGAGTCAGTGAACCTATTTGGTGGTGATCACGATCGTGAAGATGATTATGATAACTATGTGAAGCGGGTCTACGATCTTCAAGAGAATTTAGATGCTTTTTATGACATGTATGGTATCAAGCTTCAAAGCCTTGGTAGGAAGTAATTTTGTTTTCGTAGGAGTCTAATGTTATCTTTTGAGTAGTGGTTTAGTTTATTGTTTAGAAAATAAGAAGTATCTTGTTATGTAAGCTTTTCGCCTATTTAACGGGCTGAGACATGGATTCATCCATATCCATTGTACTTAAACGTTTTTTAGAGTAATATATTTAAGCTTTTCGCCTATGTAACGGGCTAAAATATGAGATTCACCCATTTCCTTTGTACTTAAACGTTTTTTATAATAATATATTTACCGGATCTTTTGACATTTTAACAAAAAAATAATAATAATAATAAAAAAAATAATAAAAAAAATAACTTTCAGTCATTATTAAAATTACTTCAAAAATATTTTTACCCTTCTTAAGCTATGTGAAAGTAAAGATTAAAATTCTTTTCACCACAACATGTCTTTAAAAAAAAAAAAAAAAAAAAAAAAAAAAAAAAAAAAAAAAAAAAGTTTGAAGTTTATATAAGTTTTCCAGTTTGTTTGACTTCTTGAATCGTAATTTACGACAATTCAAGAAAGCAATAAACATGAAAACATTATACTATTCCAAGAACATATAAGCCACATAAACTAGTGTATATAACTTACCAAAAAGTTCTTTCTTCAATTAATGTGGGATAAAATGTTAAGATAAAAAGTTAGAAAACGTTCTCCATGTTATATAAAAGATTTTTATTCACATCTTAGCTTCAGAGAAAAGATATTTTTGTGTTACCATTTTTTGAAGGCTCAGTGTGTACGTAATGATTGTACATGTATATAGGTTCACAAGTAGCTAGGCAAAGTTTAGACAAAAATGCTTATAAGATGAGCACTTGTGTCAAAAGCTAAAGAGCTAGGGAAACCTTTTTGGATACACACAGCTTTAGTAACTTATGTTATTTGTTGTTATTGCTTTAAAAATGAGAAAATTTAAGTGTATACGTGTGTTTAAGATCTCAATATAAGTAGCTTGACAATTCTTTACAAACTTGCAGAGTTTATATACGATACGAGTTTTATTCATATGGAGTTGGTTGAATTGTTTTATAAGCATACAACAAGTGAACATATAAGAGATAATAGGTCCGAATATAAATAAACTTCAATTGTACCCAATAGTTTTTTTTTTTTTTTTTTTTTTGGTTATTATTATTATTATTATTATTATTATTATTATTGTTATTATTATTCATCAACTGCACTCGGCTCTTCACTTGTTTTATATGCTTCTCTTAGAATTTCATATAAATAACATGATATAAACTCATCCACAACGTACATGACTCACATGAAAAATCAAAACATTTGTTACATGTTCTTAGGGCATGTAGTAGCTTAGATTGTGTGAACGACAACCACAATATCATCATATATATGACAAGTTTTTCTCCTATTATAAGTAGCTTTCCTACTTCCTAGTTTACATCTGTTCATTTCTTCTTTTCTAGTCATCAAGTGTGGAGCATCTTAAGATTAGCTCGCAAGATATACAATATTTGTATGAGGTTGTGGCCGGGAATAATCCTTCGTCGTCAGTGTGTAGCCCAGTTGGTTCCGGATGAAAAAGGAAACTAATAATATAGTAATATACTTGGTCTTGCGGAGATTCTCGTAATAATTGTACTATAAACTCGCACGCTTATCTCAAGATTTTTTGGGATATATATACCGTTTAGTATGAATCTATGGGTTTAAAATCCTTAATTATTCTAACTCGAAGTATTATAATAATTGAAATAGTAGTTGTTGATTGTCACTATCGTTGGTTGTATTTGTGTAAGACCACATTATAACTAAAATATATTCTGAAGGATATCTTGTTATGATCGAACTTTCAACTATGATAAAAGTTAAAAGTAAAAAAGTTAAGAGTTTATATGAGTTTCCGGATATTTCAACATGTGTCAGATTTTTTCCACCTGACCATGATGATGAGCCGAAAACGTAATACTAGTCTCAACACATTTAACACACATACACTTAAGCTATATAACTAACCAACAACTTATATTTCCGGTCTATGTGGGATAGAGTGTTAAGATAAAAGGTTACAAAATATCTTCATAAAAAGTGGTAAGAAAGAGATAATGCAAAATTTCTTAATAGTTAGTGAAAGAAAGATTTGTTGCATGGAACATCAAATTGTTGTTTAGAAGCAACTAGTTTATGTGTTTATAAGACGAAACATTAAGGCAACAGCCTAGATAAAAGAAACTATGATGATTTTTTCTAAGCTAAGCGTTTATTTATCTGAATTTGTTTATATAGAAATTTATATAATACGCGTTCAGATCATGAATACAATTCCTTGTTATATTGCATGTGATACTTGTTTGGTTTGTTTAAAAAACTTCTTCTGCCGAGTGCAGATCATTAAGCATTTTTTGAATGCTAATAAATGTGTAAATTTTGAATGTAGATATATAGGTTTGCATGTAAATAGGTAACATTCAGGACAAAGTTACAAGATGAGCATTATGTTAAAATCGCACTTCTCTTGCGTAAGCTTGAAATACGTGGTTCAAACCACGAGCTGATGAAAGCCACCACAAGCTAACCACTTACCGTATACTCTCAAATCATACATGGCTCGCTAGTTCCTTGATTACAACTAGTAAACTAAAACAAGTAAAATCATTGCGTAAATAAAACTATTCTAATAATGTGAGTCATGTTATCATGTACGTGTGCAAGTGCATTATAAACGTGTGGTTAAGATTTCAGAGTATAATAAGCAGCAAGGCAATTCTTTATAAACATGAAAATTTCTCGTTTTTGTTTCACCAAAGACTCCAGCTTAGTAACTGATTACATTTGATTCTTCCCTTGTTGTATAGGAACATACTAAGACTAAGACCGGGTGTAGAGGGTCGGTTGCCAGTCTGTCGCCACCACCGACGCGTCTGCCACCGTTACCCCACCCGACTTGAGACACGTCGCAGGAGGGAAATATCTCAAAATTCTAAAAGAAAACTTATGTTAACATCTTATATTAATAAGTGGTATTGATAACGTTAGTCATGTTTCTATTGACCGCTAAAATATGTGTTCCTTTGTAACTTGTGTTAAGTTAAAAATTAAAATGGTCTCCACTAAAACATGTTTTAAGAAATAAGTTGCTTAAATCATTTCATTTGCTACGTATAATGGTCAAAACAAAATTGAGTAAATGATTTGTTACTCGCACTCTTTTTGAGCTTTTAGGTATATTCTTAAATGACTTCAAAAACATTTTTACCCTTCTTAAGCTATGTGAAAGTAAAGATTAAATTTTTTCTCACCACAACTTGTTTAAAAAAAATAGAAAAAAAAGTTTGAAGTTTATATAAGTTTTCATATTTAGTCATTTTTGAACTGTAATTTACAACAATTCAAGAAAGCAATAAACATGAAAACATTATACTATTCCAAGAACATATATAATCCGCATAAACTAGTGTATATAACTTACCAAAAAGTTATTTCTTCAATCAATGTGGGATAAAATGTTAAGATAAAAAGTTAGAAAACATTCTTCATGTTATATAAAAGATTTTTATTCACATCTTAGCTTCAGAGAAAAGATATTTGATGAGATGACCAAAAATCGTATGATGATTGCATACAAGATGAAACAGGGCATAGAGCTGTTTAAATGATAAATTAGAATTTATCACACGTCGTCTTAAAAAATGGAATGTCAAAAATAAGAAAAGTGATGGGACTCGCGCCTAAGCATGAAATCATCAGCAAATTGATTGAAACTGAGCTATAAATTAATGGATTCAATAGTAGCAACGGAAGATCATAGAAAAACATCATCGGATATTTGAACGAATCCAGGACAATTGAGATCAAAGCATCCTGTGTTTTGCATACCATCAACCTATGTAACACGTCCATACAAAAGCTTATTAGCGGTTAAATATATAGCCTTGAAAGATGCTTCATATATATTGTGTTAGAACTTACTGTCCAGTATGCGAATAAATGAGTTTTATCATCATTATAAGCACGTGGATTTACCTGATAACATCAAATATTTTAGTCTATAAAACACTATGACATCAACTAATAAAAGGTGATAAATGTAATGAAGTACTAATACTTACCGCCCATCCTGCTTCTATTGTATCAAATGATTGTAAAGGACCATTCCTAATCATAACTTGAGAGCTACTATAGTCATCATTTGACTCAACAAAAGGCTTGAACACTTTAATGTTGGCTTTAGCTCCTGAGTAACTGAATCCTTCCGTTATCGCCACTGAAAACTATAGGTACATGTTAGAAAAAAAAATGAATGCATAATAATAAAACATGTGTATGAGGTTGATCAAGAAGATTGAGGTGGTAGCATACTGAGTGATTCGCGTTTGTAATCTCATTCCTGCGACGCATTGTATTAGTTGGATAGTTCTTTGATGATCTACGAATTGGGATTGTTCCATTTGGGCAACGTCCATACTTGTGCCATGTTTGGGATGGTACCTTGGAGGAACTAACTGAGTTTTGCAATGTCTTCATTTTTTTACTCGCTGAATGCAGATGCGACTTCATCTGATAAAATCAACAACATATGATAACATTCTATCAACTAACCAAAGCAGAGACGGACCTAGGATTTCGGAAGCGTGTTGCAATTTTTTTACAGATGGATCTTGAACAAAACTTTTTATTTTTATTTTTATTTTTATTTTTATCCTAAGTACTAACTAAAAGTTTTTTTTATTTTATTTTTTTTCCCTTGGCTATTTATATCATGTTTTAACATTATTCTTGTTTAATAGCACGAAATGACTCTTGAGAAAAATCTTTTTCAAGATATGTTTATTTAAACTTTTAAAAATAATTACATGCGTCGTTGCTATATCTACAATCTCAAAACCCATGTGGTCGTGCTTTCATTTTTATATTTATATTCATGTTAATAATAATTTGTATGTATTTAATTTTTAAAACCGTGTATGCACGAGTTAAACTTATTAAGAGGAATAACGCGAGTTAAACTTATAAAGAGAAATAACAAGAGTGAAAAAAATCATAACCGCACATTTGAGATGCATATGCAAAAACAGATAGATCTCTCATTTAATTTCATCCCCTCATTGAAATATGTGGCTAAAGTTTCTCCTCTTTTTTATCATTTCAAATTTTCTTTCATTAGCTAATCAAAATATTAGATTTAAAAATTAAACTCTTCAACTCATTGATAAAAGAATTATTTTTGTCTTTTTTTTTTCTTTTCTTATATAAAAAGATTCGTATTCACCCTTTTTTCCTTTTTTTCTTTTTTTTAAATCTATATTTATTATCTCTTAAAAGAAAGGTATATGGTTCACCATATGTTTTTTAGTAAAAGGTCAACCCTTATTTGTATAATAATATTAAAGGCCATTTCTAATATTAGACGGTTTCACTTTGAAAAATCCTACAAAAACAAAATTTTTGTTTTTTTCAATTTGTTTTTGTGCGAATGTTGTACCGTGTACTGCAGTACCTTTCTAAGAAGAATTCTCTTTGATAGGTGATGTTTTTTGTGCGACTCAATTACCTTGTTGCCAAGTGTTTTATTATTATATTTTTTTTATGAAAAGTGGGATCATGGTTTACATTTTTTTTGCTAGACCGACAATTGTACTTTTGCTCATACTGACAGCTGAATATTTTTTTTGACCATTTTGTCTTTTAGAAAAAAAAAAAAAAAAAAAAAAAAAAATCTCAAAAAAGTAAAATATAAAAAAGTTTTGAAAATTTATTTTTATTTTTTCAATAATTTGATCTTTTTCAAAAAATACAAAACAATAGCATAAAATGCCAAGTCAGTTGCACAAAAAACATCCACTTACTAAATGGGACACTTGACAAAAAAGTTAATGAAGTCGTACGATCTAGCAGTCGCACAAAAAAAATATAATTAAAAATCGCATAGGATTTATTGAACAAATTGAAAGTGCGACTGACATGTTTTTACACTTGATTCTAATATTATTAATGAATAAAGTAATAAACGTTTTCAAGTTAAAAATGCAATTTAAGAGCCTAAAAGTTAAAAGGCACTTTAGCCATTAAGGTGGTGGGTGAGTCATGTATATGCTCAAGTCATGCTTTATATATGAGATAACTTTGAGGTATATATACCTGAATCGTGTGGTTTTTGAGAGCTGGATGGTTAAAAGCCGGTTGTTTGTAGATGTCGACACAATCAATTATATCTCCACCTTTAACCTATATAAACACTTTTAGTTAGTCGCGTACATATTTACAAAGACACGAACCCATATAAGCTAGAAGTGAGAAATTTGCTAGCAAACATTACTTTTTAAACAAGTGCATGTTAGCATGTATAACAAATTCTTTACATATCACATATGCCTAAAATGTAATATCAAGATCATGAAATTTCAATCCTACAATAAAATACAAACTAATAAAAGAGTATGAGTACATGAACAACTATTGATATTTTGGATCTGATAAAAATACAAACTAAGACTCAAGAACACGAACCCGAATAGTTTTTATTGCATGTTTTATCGGAATGCCTGATTTTTGTGATGTGACAATGGATGTGCATGCTATGAGCAATAGAAAAAGGTTTCTCAACTTGAATGCCATGATATGGATAATGTAAATTTTTTTAAAAATGAACATGAAACATGGTGACATTTATATGCAAGTTAACAGTGGGAATTGAAAGATCATATCATATTACAAACATATGGATGATCAGATTATGTAATGCATGTTATGTACTTTGCTGTATTAATACTAGCTTTTCTACCACCTACTTAAATTTTATAAATGTTACTTTGAATTCTTGGTGACTAGCCTTGACTTCGAACAGACATGTGAGAAGATGACGTAGAGTTAAATAAAGGGATAAATAGTAGAATTGCCCAGTTACTCTACGGCTAGGCATATTTAGCATTTTTTCGGAAAATTCTCATATTAGCATGGGCAACTTTTAATATTGGGCAACTTCCTTCAAATGGAGACACGTGTCACGTATTGAATTTTGGGCAACTATTTTTAGTTGTGCAACCGTATATTGGGCAACTGGTTTTTTTGGTCATTTTACATATTGTATTCACTACTATTTGAGTAATTGGCATAGGTATGGGAATGCGGAGCTGAAGGTCAAACTTTGAAACAGCTTTTGGAATTTCTTGGACACGAAAACAGAGACAATTTTCTTGCTAAGTCGCCAAGTTCCAAACTTAAAAAAAAAAAAAAAAAAAAAAAAAAAAAAAAAACTGGTCTTGAATGCAGTTTAACAAATGGTGTTTGTATTTATGTAATGTGGACTATCTAAATTACATTAATGTTACAACATACAAAAATATATTTGAAAAGAGAAATCTGTCTCATACTAAGATCTTGCACTTCATCAGTGTACACAAAATCAACTTGGTCGCCATTATATTTCCCATTTTTAAGCCTACGATTAATGTCATTAACAAAATCTCCCAAATCGAATTCCCCGCGTTCGCTTGTCATCTTTTCATAGGCCTGAAAGAGACTGTAAACAATCTCTCTTTTCGGTTTGGTTAAAGTTGAAGTACGACTTTCAGCTGCGTGGATGAGTTGTCCTTGCTGCGTGGATGAGTTGGCGGCTGCAAATGCACCTGATCCTCCTGATGAGGTTCTCCATAATGGTGTATGAGGTGGACTTTTCGAGGTCGTTGTGACGGTCTTTCGCCTAAAATAATTAAAAATAAGAGAAACGCCTTAGTAACAATAAAGAGTCTGTTAATCCTCATATGTTTAAACAGACTAACTTAAAAACTCAGTCGATTTAGGTTGTATTTGGGATAAATGGTAATTTTTCACAAAACAGACAAGCAAGAAGCTGACCAGCTGAGAGTAAAGCAGGTTATCAAACGCTTAGAACATCTTAAATTAGTCATGACATGTCCTTAGAGTTCATATCATATTATCATATGAAGTTAAAGCCAGAAATTAGTCCTTGAGTTCAAACATTATTTAAACCAAGCATTCCTCACTGTTCACACAAAACCTAGCACACGGCATTTGCAAGCAAGATGACAGAATTTTTATAAAATTGGCCGACTTTAACAAAAATGTCAATGAAGCACAAATTAATATTGATGACACAAGCCAAATGAAACTACACATGCTTTTTAAGACCTCGCTAAAAAGATATGTTAAGACAACGTGTTATTTATGCAGCTGCATGCCCAGATGTACAACAAAAATCATCAAATCAAAACTATAATCAAGGAAACATAACAGTTTCATGTATTAAGTACATCTTTTAAACGATTCCCGCTCCCAAAGAATGGACAATCACAAAAGGATTTTTTTTAAGCAAACACCGTAATCCTTCCGCCACACTAAAGCTGTTTATCTCAGCACCATACCTAGCATCCC
Source organism: Artemisia argyi (assembly GCA_030686995.1). Lineage (NCBI taxonomy): Eukaryota > Viridiplantae > Streptophyta > Magnoliopsida > Asterales > Asteraceae > Artemisia > Artemisia argyi. The sequence goes on along the minus strand of CM060680.1, from coordinate 20,325,860 downwards.
CACTTTCCCTCCGATCCACCAGCCTACTGTCCAGCTAGGCGGCTACAAAAACAGCTTGCACAGCCCGATAAAAAGAATAAAGAACATTTGTAGTTCCGGAAATCCCCAAAATAACCTACACAACTTCAAAAATTCTAACCAGTGCACTAAATTTCAGGGGGATATGTGAGATTACACATTGTCTGAAAAATCAAACAGCCTATAAGACAACTTATACTTAAGGCAATGTATTCTTCCGCTTATAAATTGAACTGTCTTTTTAATTGACCAGTGCACTAAATTTCAGGGGGCGTATGAGATACATATTGTCTGAAAAATCAAACAGCCTATAAGACAACTCATACTTAAGGCAATGTGTTCTTCCACTTATAAATTGAACTGCTTCAGCTGCACGATTATTCGCCCATAAGACAGCTTATACTTTAGGGACAACAACTCTTCCCATAACCTTGAGTATTCACCAATAAGACAACTTATACTACGTAGTATATTTTAGGGGGTGTATGTGTTCATTAATTGATTCTGAGTGTTATTAAAATCTTAGAGAGTATTTGCTTTCAAGACAGCTTATACTGTAAAAGGAACAGGGTTGGTAGGTAATTCATCTTTGTTTGGATACCCATGCAGACATTTAAAGAACATCTCTTAGAACTAAAACTAGTTTAGACATAAGTAAAGTACCACAGATTTGCGAGATCCCTTAATGCAATTTCATTTCTTAACACCGGTTCTTCTGTCTTTGCAGCAACAAAAAGAGGACGCTCGTGCATTCTACCACTTCTCTTTTTAATCACACCTTGTTCAATCAAAAAGTGCTTTCCTACCTCTGTATTAGCCTGCTCTAGCCTCGAAAGGATTCCACCAACTACCGCAAAAGCGCGCAGTTGACCAAGTCAAAGCTTAAAGGCGGGGGTTCGAATCTGGACTCCAACTTGGTCAGCCAGTGTTGCCTAGGTAATTTACCGGGATATGCCTTCCTTGTTGGGTGGGGGGCTCGGTACCAAAAAGGTACACGGACTTGAGATGGTTCCGCCAAATACCATTTTTTTTTACATACAAACATACATAATACATGTACACTTTATATATGGTTATGATAAAATATGTCCATTCTATGATAAGTGTATGAATTATCTAAGAGGTTTATGTTGGTTTTAGAGTACACAATTAAAAGAAAAAAGTTGAGAGTTTATATGCGTTCTTGGATATTCCCAAACCTATCACGGTTTTTCAAGAGTATTCGAAGACATGCTATTTGTCTCAACACATTTAGCACACATACACTTATCGCATATAACTAATCAACAACTTCCATCTTGAGCCCATTTGGGATAAAGTGTTAGGATAAAAGGTTAGGGTAAGAAGGCCGGAGATAATTTAATAGTTTGGTGAAAGAAAGATTTGTAGCACCTGGATAATATAAACCATGCCTGACTCTTTGGAAAACAATCCTGCTTATTGCGCTTTGAGGACCATTCCATACCAGGGCCCGCTTCGTTACATGTGTGTCATCCTGAAATCGAGTTTTCGAAGAATAAGTAAGAGATTCTCAAGATGTAGAAAAGGGTCAAACGGGTAAAAGATGTAAAATATTATTGTTATACTTATACTGTATAACAATAACATATATGTAGTTTTTGGTATGTATACTACCTACTCAATTACATCTTCCACATTTTGTAGTTTTGGTCGTTGTTCTCCAATATAGTTTTAAACATGAGTCGTTGTAAGTGAAAAGGTTATTATTTGGCTGGTTTAGATTATTCCGTTCATGTGTTCATGATGTATTTCGATATCAATCAAATTCATAAGATGAACAAAAATAAATATATAAATATATATATATATATATATATATATATATATATATATATATATATATATATATATATATATATATATGAGTGACTAATAAAGTACAGTTGATCGTCGAACGTTTGAGCATTTCGTTAATAACCTTTCAGCCAAATTTGTCTAAAAAAGGTCAAGACTCATGAATGCGTTTCCACTTAATAGGGCTCCTGGTTCCTATGAGCGTAATGAAAACCTTGATATTCATATTTAACAGTGTATAGATTGGTAGTATATCTTATGAGTAAGTGTTGTTATTAGTTTTATTATCGGACAGTTGTTATTAATTTTATTATCGGACACTCCAGAAAAGTCAAAGATCATTCGAAGATACGGTACGTAAAATACATAAACTGTGATTTCTTATAACTGAAAAAGGGTGTTTACTTGAAGTGATCAACGTACGTCTGCTATATGTAACGACGAAACGTATTGTGGTAATATTTGAAGTAAAAGATTAAAATGGTCTCCACAAGAACATGTATGCTAAAAATAGAAAAGTAAACATAAAAAAGAGTTAAGAGCTAATCATGCATTTTTAGATAGGAAAGCACCTATATTTAAATTAAAAAAAATAATAATAAATAAATAAAAATGGAAGAGGTTACGAATATGAGAACATAATATTATTCTAGACATGCATAACCCGCATATACTAGAGTATATTAGTAACCAACATTTACCAGGGAAATCCTTTACCAAAAATAAAAAATAAAAAATATTAGTAACCAACAACATGTTTTTTCAACCTACGTGGGATACAAATAAAAAATATTTGCTTTTGGAATTGAGCCCCACATTTTTTCACACTCACTATGGTGAACGGCTCACCATTCAAATGCAATTTGGTTGTGACCTTTGACTTCCGTTTTGGTGGCCACTTGTGACTTGGCACTAAGAGCATGCCCATCCATAACTCACGTTAAAACTTAACGCATCGCCATGTCAGCGCCACATCAGCTTTTACACTTTAACTTTAACTCAGAAAAAAATACCCACAACAATAACTCAGCCTTAACTCAGCTTTAACTCAAATATTTTCAAATTCTACCCTCAACTAAAACTATTATTTCATTTAATAACTAATAAAAACAACTTATATTAATACTTAAAATTTAAACATACATTAACCTTAAACGCAAGTTACATTAAACATGAAACATAAAGTACGATAATTAAACATAAAACACAATTCATGACAATTTGCAGCCTACACGTGACCCCTGGGTTCGTGTTGAAGATGCAATGAATGTTTTCAAAGAACGCAATGATGGAAAAGCATTCAAATATTTTCACGTTTGGTCGATTTTGAAGTTCAACCACACTTGGTGCAGGTTTATGGGTTAATGGCTTTTGTATTCCATGAAGATGTGATGTATCGTTTGTGTTTTCTGTTTCGTTTGTGCTGTATCTTGTGTTTGTTTAACTTTTAATTTGAATAAAACGCTTAACGGCTACTTTTCCAACGGCTATTTGTTTAACGGCTACTTTTCCCCTATAAAAACTAGTTTAACAGAACTATATTTTCTCACACAAATATCAATACTATTAACACACACAAAAAATGACAAACAACCTAGCTGAGGTGCAAAAATCTATTCTTTCCCGTTTACGCAGCGAACAAGAGAAGGAACTCAAGTTGGTTTACAGTTTTCTTGGTGAGATAACTCGTTGTATAATGCAGATGCATAGTCGTGCTCCTGAGGTCGAAAGGTTACGTGATATGCCTCAAGACCATCCAATCATCAGCGTCGAGTTAGAAACTCTATTAAGAAATGATGAAACAGATTTGCAACTTCAGGTCGTCTTGAAAATGGTTAGGGAACAAGTATTGCAAGTGTGGGAGGAGAAGTCAAATCTAATCGACAATTACAAAGCTATATAAATCGTATCTGTTGTATTTGTTTCTCGTTTCGTTTGTAATTGTATTTCCGTATCGTGTGTGTTTGAATAAATCAGTATCGTTTAAGAATTACAAGGGCCAAAATTGTCAAAACACAAACATAAATACAAGGACCAGAAGTGTAATTTTTTTTAATCAAATGTGGCTTAACGCCACGTTAGTGGCTTAACTTGCCACGTTAACGTGGCCTTAACATGCCCTCCCACATCAATAACGCACGTTAACGTGCGTTAAAACACCCTTAACGCAGGCCCAAATGTTACGCATGCGCATGCTCTAATGGTGAGTGGCGCACCCAACACTCCAAATAGTCTTATTAGCTTTCTCAATTTGTTTTCCTTTATAACCTGTGTGAAATTAAACTGCACCAAAACATGTTTTAAAGTACCAAATTAAAGAAAAATAATAATAAGAGTTAATATGAGTTTCCAGAACATTAAATATCAAATTAAAGAAAAAAATTAAGAGTTAATATGAGTTCTCGTAACATCCAATATCACGTTGAATGTTTTCAACGTGAGAGTGAAAAATCTGTAAACATAATACTAGTCTCAACACATTTAGCACACATACACTTATGGTATATAAGTAAACAACAAATTATATCTTTAGCCAATGTGGGATAAAGTGTTTAGTTAAAGAAATGCGTCTCAACAGAATTTATATTGGAAAAGAACGCGTCATTGGTGGTTGGTATAATAACGAAGGATGGGTTGGTGGTGGTAAGCTCGCGTTGATGGGTTACCTGTTACACATAGTCGAAGTATATAAGTCACAATGTGAAAACCATTAGCAAGGTCGTATTATAAATTAGTAGAAAGTGTCTTTCAAGGACATCCTTGGTTTAATCATGCATGCGTCCCTTGGTTTTGTTATTTAAACGTTACTAGATTGGCAGTAATCCGCCGCGTTGCGGGCGGGCCTTTTTTTTTTGCCGAGATAGTTTTCTATAAATAAGGACGTTGTAATACGAACCCGAAAGTAGAATATTTAGGCGGGGCGATTTTGTAGAAAGAAAGTAGAATATTTTGGCTTCGTCACATGAATCGATATATTTGTATTGTATCTTGCAACCTTTGCTATACATGTATAACTTTTGTATCTTGAAAGCCCGTTACAGCTAGTATAAAGACAATGCTTAAGTGAGATGTACCAAGTAGCTAGTAAAAATCTTTTCTTTCTGGCTAAGGAATGGCCAAACCTTCTTCTTTCATTGGTGAAACACCCTGAAATAGAACATATGCAGTTTTCAGAAATCATAACTGAGTAAGACAGTGACTAATAGTCTAATATTCAAACAATTTATATATCTATGTGTCAACTCAAGCATGGTAGATTTAGATACTATGAAGTTAGTAGATCAATGTAAGCAAAAGCAAAAAGAAACAGGAAATATTTGTGAAATGTTCATGCTAGTGGGGACTACTAAAGAGATTAGAGGCCAATGTTTAACAACTGAGCTATGCCAAAATGATTGTACATAGCCTGAGCAACCTTATTACTTAAATGCGAAACACTAAGAACCCTTAGTAACAATGAGATTATTATTAAGGAGATTTGCAGCAAAGATATATGCATCGTCTTTTGTATCATTTTCAACTTGTAAAGGAAATTGTATGAGGTCAAAAGAAAACGCTCCTACAAAGTCAAGTTACCATACTCAGTCAAGGGACCCAGCAAGTTTAGTCTACGTACGTAATGCCATATGTAATGGCTTCTTAACAGTGGGATCGATCCTACTTTCTATCATTCTTTTTTTGTTGCTGCTATTCATCTCTTAACTCATCCAAAATCAACTACATATAGTAGAATATTATAAATTCACTATCATGAAGCCAAGTTACATAACTGTTATTTTTTGTAATTCTAGTAACATCAATGATCAAATATAATAGAAACATGAAAGTGAAATGATCAAAAACATGTCTCTTAAGTTTAAGATAAGCCGTGGCGTTAAAACTCCTGGTATAGTAGCCAGTTGCTTCTTTATATGTTCCTCTTCTTGAAAAAGTCAGTTTCCTGTAATGGTACTACTACAAACATTCCTTTTACTGATAAAATGACATTTATCAATTGGTATAGTTTCATGCCTTTTTTTTTCGTAAATGACGACAGAATGATATAGATGCAAAAAATTGAAAGGAACCCAAATATCCAGGCCGGAAAATAGACCATACTTCGGATAAGTGCTGAAAAGTGTACAATAGCAACGTAGAGCATCGTCACGATTCTTGTTGTTCCAAAAGTCGTTATTGCACTCTTTTCATCACTTATCGGAACGACTTAATAATACTGAAACGGTAAAAAATTACCTCATTGCTTGATACTGAATCACCAAAATGAAAGAAAGTATTGCCCATCACTCCATCAAAATGACGCGTGAGAACTTGCTCCAACCATGATTTTGACAATTCTAAAGTGCGTTATGTGGAGCTTCACCAATCTCTCATAGAACCTCAAGATTATGAAGATCAATTCTTCTTCTCTAATTCAATGAAAATTATTTAGCTGCTCTTCAAACCATTTTCCCATCTCCAAACGGCTTGACATCAGTTATAGATATCTTATTATTCTTGTACATCATAGGCGTCATTCCACAGCATGTAAGAACCTCCCCTGCCACCCCACACAAACACTGCAGCAACAACAATATGCCAACCAAACACGGAACCACGTAAGTCAGGCATCATTATAGCTTTATTGATCATGATATAGCAAATGTGATTTACAATATGGTCAATCAAGTATCAGACATTGTAAGCATTTTCAGTACATTAAGATATTGCTTACTTGAAGTTATCAGCAAAACAGTGTTTCAAATATCCTATTAAAACTGCTTAAGTTATTGTCGCTATATAAGCAACTCTACACAACATTTCATTTGCATAAACCTGGATACGTGATATTGAATACACTCTAAAAATAGATTACTTATTTGTTGTGGTGTATGGTTATCACACATATTAGAAAAATATCAACTTTAAAATGTTACATAAGCAAGGCTACTATAACCACTGACAACTCAAGACTGTATACGTACACATATCATCTAGGTAGTGAGACATCCGTGTGTCTACCCAATTCAGGCCCATTTCATCACCCTAACACACTCATTTTATATAACACCCCGTAAAATTTTCCTATGATGAACACATTATTATAACATAAAGATAACCATTTTTAACCATGACAATTTTTTTTTTTATATATATATGTATATACTTTTGATTTATTTCAGTTTTTGCATTCCACTTCGATCAATTATCTTGTAAATATAAAACACAACACACAAGTATTATTGATTCTTCTAGATGTCTATTATACTAGTAAACAAGAGCCATAAAGTTTTGATACTAATAATAAAGATTTAACATTAAACTCGACACGTATAGGAAGGCATTTGGGCATTTTGAATTATTTTCAAACACTTAGATTAAATTTGAGTTTACAAAACTATTTTCAGAATTAATAAGTAACGTTTCATTTGACCTTATTATTCGAAATCTAGAAACATGACCTAGTAATAATATTGCTCGACCAGGTACTAGTCCAAAACCAAACCGAACCCTTTCTTGTTTCCTTCTCTTAGTCGACTAGGCAAAAGCAAGAGAGCCACCTCCCTCACTCTTCACTGCCCCAAATGTACCTAGAAATAGCCATGTACAAGCTCTTACAACAACCTCCACAGCCCTCCAATCGCTTGTAAACATCAATGTATGATCAGGAATGTTCGAACACATGTCGTACACATTCTTTTGCCCATGATTGATGTTTAGTCTTGATTGGTCCTTGAAGAATGTCACATGTATACAGCTCGCTCACTCATCCTCCCTCACTCATTTACTGTCCCAGAAACGACCCAAACAATTCATGAAAGATCACTTGGTGTAAACATGTCATAAGTTTCCTATGAACCTCCCTTGCTCCCCAATGACTACAAACCAACAATAGGCATCTTAGAAACTTTCAGAAATAATCTCACACATTTCATGCTTATATTCACACTCAAGAAAATCTCGATTGGGCATGGTGGGTGGTGATATATATATTCGTTCCTATCTCTTGCTATCATCTTCTCAAAACCAACTATATAAATACCTGTTACCTCAGTTGGTAACACAACACAAAATAGATCTCTCTCTTACTTACCTACTGTTGCATCACAAACCCAAACAACTCATTTTTTTTTTTTTTTACTGGCGTGAGAAGAAGGCTCCATGCATGTTGACATTTAAAAACTCACTACAACTCACATAAAATCATAAACTTCTGTCGAGCCAAGGTACAGGTGAAAGCAACGTTTTGGGAGCTAGTATAACTGATCTTGATTTCCTAGTTAAACACTTAACCAAGCCTTACACCATCGCTCTTTCACATCCCTCACTACCCTTGAACCAAACTTAAAAACAAACTGTTACTCTTGTTGTTCCTATCGTGAAAAGAAGAATAAGAAACCATGCATGTTGAGCCTAGGATCTTTGAAGCGTAACACCAACACAAACTACTTCATCTCTTTTTGCTCCTGTCGTACAAGAAGAAAGGAGGAGAACAAGGAAGTGCACAAGACCTTGGGATTTTTTTTTCTCTTGGGTTTACCTCGACACTCATGCATGTAGTACCCACTGTAAGCGTCAACATCTCCCAATCACATTTACCACTTTGTTTCTTTTCATTTCCATGTGCATACACTGCTAGCATAACACACTTTCACTTTCAACCTTCATAAAATCAAGTGGCATCATACGAAAGCTTGTGTGGTAAAATCTTAATATATACTTTACTAATAAGCTACTATAAACTAACTGATAATCATTTCATGTTACCCACTGTCAACGTATGCTTGTATATATACATACATGCATGTAAAGTGTGGCTAGTTGGTAATTAAACTTGGGTGGTGGATAACTAGTTGAACAACATTTATAAATCTCCAACCTTCTCATGCCACAAGCTCACGTCAAACCTATTTGAAAATCTTGAACATGATAGTAACAACTGACTATAGAAACTAGACGAAAAGATAACAAGGGTCAGTTGAAGATGAACCATAAACGTTTTATGAACCCAAACCACAACTCAGTATGCGTACAACGATAATAAGCAGTTAAGACCTTTCTTAAATATATTAACTTGCGAAATATAACACCAAAGAACCTGTGGCATATTTGGTTGTGTCGTTTGGTTTTAAGTGAGAGGTCCCGACTTCAATTCTTGGCAGTGGCGAAATTGCCACATTTTGTTTTTTAATTTGCAACTTTTCTTTGACTTAATAGTTTAGCCCCACAACTTTGGAACAATTGATAAATTTCTTAGAAACTTTTATAAGCTTATAACTTACATAAAAATTTTACATTCAAAACCTTCAACTTTAACTCACTTGACCATTTTTTTTTAAGCTAATGAATCTACGTTATTTTATCACCTTCCGTGTAAATAAATATGTTTAACACTTATTTTATTTGGCAACCACATTGATGTAAATAATGAACTATATCTATTAGTCCTAATATATTATCACGAATTTAATAAATATATACTTTATATATTTTCACACCTCGAAACTTAACAAGAATAATAAATATAAAAATGACGACATCATACTGACATATATAGAAACCTACATTTTGAGGAGATAATGAAATAATAAATTATGAATAACTATATATTTCTGAATATACATATATATAATTTATAACGTAAATTATATGACTTGACGATATTATCGGTTAACATGAATAGACATTAAGAAATGGTTATTCCTACAATAAAACTCATTAATTCACTTAACTAGGAGTAACGTACAATTACTATAATTTATCATTCACCAACTTTCAATACATTTTATAAATTCATGATGAGAAATATAAAATAATAGACGATACTTATGCATAAAGACAAGTTATATTGTATATAACTTGTTCTTGAAATATTAAGCGTTTTGCCATGCAATCCACCTCTGCCACAAATCATTTTTGTCATCGAACACTATTCTCAATAAATTAAACTTATCCCAAACTCCTAAAATTATTCAGGTTATCTCGTGAAGTCATTTCACTTCTGACGTTACTTATTCTCTGTCTACTATTCCATTCAGGTGAGTCATAGCCCCACCTTTTCTCATTTAATTGTTTGTAAACTCTTTGGGGGAGATACATGCTTAATTACTGTTTTATACTTTTATAAGTACTCGTTAACTATATATATGTTACTGTGATTTCATAGCCCACTCTTTAACTATTTTCCCGTGGGGAGATACATGCTTAAAACTCGATCACAAGTCTTTTATACCGGGTATTGAAATACCGTCAGGCCAATGTTATTTGCTTAAGTTACTATTGCCAAAAGTCCCTCGATCATGAACCTTAATCACTTGAAGGGTGAACGTAAATAAATGTGGATAGTACTATTAGTGATTGACAATCCTCGTTTGGTTGTTAGAGAAAACACCAGGCGCACTTTATTGTTCTTATTATAGGTTATTGGCAAATACCTATCTTGAGGGCCTACTACTTACCGTCATAACTTGAGATTATGATTGGCTGTTAATCGTTGAGTATCATGAGCTTAAGGCAATAACAGGAACATTGATTTAAACTTATTGATTGTATGTGATTACAATACATTCTTAACTTGTGATTTGAAACTCGTATAAATGGATTTATAAACCAATTACTATTTTTGATGTTGACCCGGTGAAGGGCAAACCAACGGATTGATTTGTATTGAATTGATAAGGAAATCACTCTTTTTCTAATTAACGATTTAAACTATAAACTCTATGAACTCACCAACCTTTGCGTTGACACTTTTTAGCATGTGTTTATCTCAGGTAACTATACAAGAAGGAACTTGAAGGCACGGAGTAGGCTTGTAACCCGGCATGGGCTTAAATAAACATTTTGACATATTTAAATAAACTTGTTGTTTAAATTTTGAAACATCTTGATGTCTCGAATATTTGGTATTTTGAATGAATTAAACTTTAAAGCGTCACTTTTGTGTCGTTTTCTATGATTGTGACAAAGATCCTCGAAGTAACACCCAAAAAGTCTTCCGTTGACATTTTAAGTCTTCCGCTGACGTGACGATTTTGGGGGTGTTACATTTTAGCCGCCAAACACACCCATTCATGACCCATTTCAGCACTCAAACGAACACATTTTAGCCTTGACTTCAGCCCCTAATCCCACACCAATTTCAGACCCCAAACTGACCCATTTCAGGCCCATTGCAATCGATTTAACCAAAAACTAAGACTGGTAAATATCGTGCATTCACAGTTTGTCGATTATAGCTAACCAAATTATTAATATGTTTTGTTTCCTATTGCATAAAGTCGATTTTTTAATTGCAGCATAGAGGTTAGTACTTTAAAAAGCAAGACTGAATTCTAGGTTAAACAAACCTGAGAATTTTGTTTAGCTTAAGGCAAACTGTGCCATCAGTACTTCTGATACTTACAACGATATGTAGTTTAATCTAGAGTACCTTTTGGTATACTTCCTCTTGCCAATCAACAGCATTTTCACTTCGTGTCTGATCAGCAGAATCCAATAATGCTACAAAGAAAAATTATGATGCATCATTTTTTTGTCGTTGTATTTGGGTTTTGAAGCTATCTCATACCGCAACATGAATTTACAAAAAAATCTTATGTTGTTGATCATTGCACGGTATTCTTCTTTAAGTAGAAAAGTAATAACGCTACTACCACTAAAGTTGGTTACTTCAATTGCTTTTTTGCTAAAACTTTCATCTCCAGGTGTAAGGCGAGGGCACTTCCAGATTGGTATCACCCACATCACGAATACTGTGCGCGCTAAAATCTAACACCCGTGGGCCTCAATAATTAGTACCTGCAAAAAAAAGTAGTCATACAAAGGGTCTGTTAAGTAGCGGTACATGATGTAAGACATGTAAGATATTGTACAGTAAAAGGAGTAACCGTAAATGAGAAAGCTGAAGCAGCAACACAGGTTGACAAAGAAGGTTGCCTAGCCAAGACACCAATGTCCGTAAATCATGCTCCTAAAATAGACACAAACGATCAGCCATGGCACATGCACACAATGCTGCCCATGACAATACCAAAACCCGCCCGCGGTTGCGGCTAGTATTTAGTCCTAACCTCCCTGCCACAATACCAGTGCCCTTAAATAACCACAGAAAATCATCCATGACACATGGACACAAACGAATATAACTTACAACAACCTTTCGAATGAAAGTTAGTAGTACTCCTCATTCCCAACTACCAACATATCGTAGGTCCACACTCTGGCCACATAAACAACACTTCATTACCAAAAGGAAAAGTTAATTTTATTTAAAAAAAAATTGCATTTTTACCGAGCACTAAAGAGTCTCATATCTAACGCAAGGACAACCTCGGTTACATTTTGCGGTCAAAATCTTAAAGTTAAACTAAAAGATGGTAAAAACAAACTAATACTAATAATTTATTACCTTTTAGCCAAACATATATCTTTTGGCTTGCTTGTTTCTTGTTTTTTAGTCCCATAACATTTTGTCAAACACATTGTGAGCTTCATTCAACCCACCACCAAACAACTTAATTTTGTTAATACCTACATAATTATGAACATAACCCATCAACTTAAACATCCACAAATTACAGTCACCAAAAAATGGTCTAAAGAAAAACAAAAAGTGATCCTGAATAAACCATAAGCAAAGTGAAATAAGCTTATGGTTTCCCAGTTACATAGACTAATATTGGTTTAATTTCTGATTTAACCTTAGCATGAGCCATCAAAACATGAATTATACTCTATAAGAATCAGTCATGTATCATGAATAAACCATAAGCAAAGTGAAATAAGCTCATAAAGTGATCCTGATTCAAAGAATAATTACTCCAAATTGAACAAAAACTAACAAAACAACAAAATTACCAAAAGCAATAAGCCAAATAAAATAAGCTAAGCTGATAACCTGAGAAAATAAGCTGATTTGAACACCCCCTAACACAACAACAAAGCTACCCTAAGCCGTAAGCAAAATCAAATAAGCTCATAAATTTATATATAAACCCGAAATTAGCAAAACCCCTAATTATAACAAAACCCTAATTTCCGATTAGATTTTATATAAATAATTTTATACCTTTCTTTCTTGGTCTAAATCCTCCATACCCCTTCACATGTACACCATCGTCACACACCCACACCTCATTTAACGTCACCGTCACAAACCCACACCTGCCTGAACACCGACATCAAGTTTTTTTCATTTTTTTTATCACAATGGAAAGCTCAAGAAGGTCCTGAAATATCTATAGCACCGAAAACGGACCGGAGAAGGAAAACGTGGGCCAAGATAAACGGGCCTTGGTAGCCCATGCATTTTGGCGGGAAACCCAGACGCAATACGGCGTCGTGTGAACGGGATTTAATATAAACTTATAATGTTACATTCAACTAGGGGTGAGCAAAACCGCCCGCCGCCCATTTTCCAGCCCGATCCCGACCAAACCGCCGGCCCGATTCCGATCCCGACTATCAAACGGTTCGGGAGTCGGTTTGCAATTCCGGTGAAATTGGGAGTCGGGTCGGGACGGGACGTGACGGGACGGGTCGGGACGGGATGAAAACCGACAAAACAACAAAGAAAACCGACGCCCGATTCCGATACCGACCGATCCCGACTGTCCCGATACCGATCCGATTGGTTTCGGGTCGGGATTCGGTTTGCAATTCCGGCGAAATCGGGAGTCGGGCTTGTCGGGTCGGAGTCGGTTTAGGCCCGATGCACACCCCTACATTCAACCTTCATTGGTTTGTTATTTTAAACGTTTTTTTTTTTTTTTTTTTTCTGCTTTTATAAGCTTCTTCTATTACCTTAAAATGTGGAACCAGAGTCATAGATTTGTCTAAGATGTTAAAAAGAATGTTATATTCCACCAAAATTTAGTTTCCTAGTTTTCCTATCAAAGATTTTTTTTAGCTTGGTTAATTTTGAAATCATGATATGATGCATCAATGCGTCCTTTCTAAAATGTGTGAAATTAATGATTAAAATAGTCCAACAAAACATGTTTCAAAGTACCAAAATTAAGAGTTCATATGAGTTTTCCGATATTACAGAGTCTGTCAGATTTTTCAACCGGACAAATTATGAAATATCTGAAAAACATGATATTACACTCAACGTATTTAACCCACATACACTATGGTATATTAGTAACCAACAACTTCTATCTTCGGCCTATGTGGGATATAGTGTTAGGATACAAATTTAGAAAACGTCTACGTAAAAAATGGTGATAGATAATTCAAGAGTTCTTAACATTTGGTGAAAGAAAGAATACAATAGTTAGAGTATGAAACATGAAGTTAACAGTTTGGAAAAGGTACATGTTCTGCAAACTACTATTGTTTACCATTAGTTCGACGCACCTTAACTTCTTCATTGTTTTCACGATCCTTGTTTTGGTAGGAAAAATTCTTGATTAAGATCACCTTTGTGTTACTCTTCACACCAACTGCTCATGATCATCCATATCCTTCCATCTTAACACCAACTTTTGCTCCTCGGGTTTTAAACCAGTTTCTTTTGCTGTCACGCTTTTTCAAATCGGTTTCATTGATTAAAAAAATAATAATAAATTAAAAAAAAAAAAAAAAAAAAAAAAAAGATTTTTGATGCTAGTGTTAGTAAAGAATTATGAAAAGAAGCATACTAGTGTCGATGTGGAAAAATGGTGGGTCATATAAGTTGGGTAAGGGATGAAAGGGGTTCATATTTAATGGGTACAGGTCAAATCAAGCCACTTTTGGTGCGGGTCAATCCAATATTCTTCTTCTCGGTACCAATCGGCTGTATGCACACGCCTAGTTAAGTATGGACGGCAAGTGTTGGCTACCCTGAACGACTTTGACTGAACCAACCCAACAAAGGTGAAACATACCCGAACTAGAATTTCACATGGATAAGTAATAAGGTTTTCTCTCTCTCTCTCTCTTTTTTTTTTTTTTTTTTTTTTTTTTTGCTCAAATGCAGCCAGGTTTTATGAGCTTACTTTCTCGACCTGATAGCTAGGTTCAACAATATAACTAGGTAAACCATATACCAGATCAAACTAGATACTTTTGGAGTGTGGGAAGGACGTTTACATATACGTACTCTCACAAAGGGCATTACTGATAGGAAAGATGGTGGACCTTAGATATTGCTATGAAGGAATTACTGTCTACATGCACAATAAATGATCAAAACATCAATATAAACCATGCTTGAATGTTTGGAAAGCCGACTTGTTGATTCAGTTTAATGGCAATTTGAGGACAATTCCATACTCATTGTTGACTGTCACTATCGTTGTTGTATTTGTGTAAGATGACATTAGAACGAAAATATGTATGGCTAGCTAGATGAAAAAGCGAAGGATATCTTCATTAACTTTCAACTAAATTAAAAGAAAAACCAAAACATGTTTTAGAGTACCAAATTAAAAGGAAAAAGTTGAGAGTTTATATGAGTTTACGAAGTTACCTTCACCTGTATGATTTTTTCAACCTCACAGATCAGGTAATATTCGAAAACATAGTACTTGTCTCAACACATTTAACACACATACATTTATGGTATATAAGTGACCAACAACTTCTATCTTCTGCCAATGTGGGATAGTGTTAGGATAAAAGGTTAGAAAATATCTTCATTAAGAAAGTGGTAAGAAAGAGATGATGCAAAAGTTCTTAATATTTGGTGAAAGAAAGATTTGTTACAACCGAAGAAAACCAATAAGAAATCACAATCTATGTTTTCAATTTATACACTTTTAACCAATACAAAATGATATTCACTGGTAGCAACGCACAGGACGTTCGGTTTACGGTTGATCAAAAACTGCAATGTATGCAGCAAAAGTAACTCAAGTTATAGAATTAATAACTAGTATTTATAATCTCGAGGAGTAAAATACTTGGGATGTTGATTATTTGGATTCTTGAATAACCTTCATAAACAAAATGGCATGGCTTGAATCAGCATTCTTTGTCCTTTGGTTGAATTAACGTACAATAGTCTAGCCACCTTTAACAAAGATTTAAAAAACCGAACAGCATTTAGTTAGACAAAAAGTAGCTAGAATTTAAAACCATTTAGTCTTTAGTATTGTGAAAACATATAAGATACACTACACTTTAACGAATGACCAACTTTGCATTCCAATTGCAAACTATAGCAATGGTGCTAGCAAATACAAATGGTTAGGGGGTGTTTGGACATGCGTTTTGAAAGGAACTTTTCAACTTTCTTATATAAATAGACCCGCAGCCGCTAACTGGGAACATATCTAAAACTGATTGTTTAATCCTTAAACGAGTTGATAATGACTCACTTTATCTTAACATCAAATATTTATAATCATGACGTTAAGCTAAAATAATCAATTTTATAACAAGTACCAGCAAGAAAAGTTACCTGTTCTGCAAATTAATTGTTCTGCCGCTAATAGTTCAGCGTTTTCCTTTACTTTTTCTCCGTTTTCACGATCCTCATTTTGGTAGGTAAATTCTCGATTAATTAAGATCAACTTTGCGTTACTCTTCACACCCACCGTACGGAAGTGTTCAAGATCATCCATCTCCTTTCCTCTTAACACCAACTTTTGCTCTTCGGGTTTTAAGCCAGCTTCTTTTGCAGTCACACTTTTCTAATTGGTTTAACGCTGGTCTTTGTAAAACATAATGAAGAGAATCATACTAGTGTAGATGTGAAAAAATGGTGGGTCATACAAGCGGGTAAGGGATGAAAACGGGTAAGTTTTGAATGGGTCAGTTTTGGTATGGGTCAATAAGATATTCTTCTCGGTACGGATCCACTTTCAGCGTTTTACACCTTTTCCTCCTAGCATATATGTGGAAGTACACTCCATGCACGTTTACATCCAGTTTCCTTTTAGTACGTGGGTTAGTGACTTAGTGGGTAGTTAGTATTGCTGCTAGTATATAAATATGTTGGTTTCATAGTCGTATGTTTGTTTCAATTCATTTAGTTGTTACTTTTCATACTAGTAGTGTAGTAAAGATATTGACTATCAGGAGCCTTAGTCATATTAGAAACTGATGCAAGAGTTCGATCCGTCATCACAACCTTTTACTATCTAAAACAAGTGAAGTCATTGTGTAAATGAAACTATTCTGATAATGTGAGTCATGTTAACATGTACGTACGTGTGCAAGTATATTATGTCTCACAATCTGAGTCGTCATGCTATCTTTCTATTCTAAAATTCGAATATTGTGTACAAGCACACAAAATATAGTTTCTTCAATTTAGTTCAGAAATCCGTTTCAGTCGACATATATAAATGGATTGTTTTGCGCCATTATAAATGTGTCTCCGTTAAGTTCCCATTTTGTAAGTAGATGTTAGACCATGAAATTGTCTACCAACTACACGTTCTTAGGACATATACTGGCTGAAATTGCGTGAATGGCAATATCATCCATCATAATTAATTGCTTTCCTAGTATAAAACCGTTCACTTCTTCTTTTCTAGTCATCAAGTGAGCTCCTTTCAAGATTAGCTCGAAAGATATGCCAAATTTGCTAAAATTGTGGTAAAAAAAGATGGTAGAAAAAAAGTTCGATGTCTATACAAGTTTTCACGTAAAACAAATTCTGAAATCTCTACAAGTTTTTTTTACATATTTGTTGAACTTGGAAAGATTCCAAGAAATAGTGTATACAGTAAAGATTTTTACCTACATGCAAGAGTTATCAACAGTTGGTGAAAGAACTATTTGTTACATGCAACTCAAAATTCAAGTTAACAAGCAACTATTTTTTGTTTTTTTGGGGCACGAAAGTATATGTTGTTCTTTCTTTAAAATCGAAAGATTGCAAATGATTAAGCATTGAACCGAAACAATCTGTGATTTTCTCAAAGAAAAATGGGTTACTGGGTTAGCTTTTACTTATCTGAAATCATTTTTGAAGAAATTTTTATACATCGCTGAATAAATTATTGTTATTCAAGTAGAGATCGATATACACGACTGAATGAGTTACATGTTAAGCTGTCCAGGAAAATTTCCATATTCTGATACTTGTTTTGTTTGTTTGGCCTAACGTTAAGTATGTTAAAAAGAGTACTTTTGTTAACATCTCTTCTTAAGCAGCTAGACAACCCTTTATAAAACTTGCAGATAATATATAAGAGATTTTTTCATAAAAGATTGACCGGAAATAAACGGGAAATTTGAGCCTGAAAATAGAAAACACGCATTTATTCAGCCCAAATTGTTGGGCCTATGTCTAGTAGCCATCTTCATATACTTTTACTTTTTTTTTTCCCAATAGCTTTAAGCCCAATAGTTGGACCCTTATGGCCCAAATTGCGTGGATGAATTTAAACAAGAATGGCGGCAGCCGGCCGCGTTGCGGCCTAGCGGGGTTTTTTCATAGTTTATGGTTGACAAAAAGTTAGTTAATCCAACAATTCCATAATCACATATTCACAGTCCGCTTTCCACATCCCGAAAAAAACCAAATATTAAGGATTTATTTGATTGTTATAGCTAAATCTGAAAACTTGCATCAACTTAAACAATTGACTCTCATATTTTGGACCAAAAATTATGCACAAAGTAGACTCGAACCCTTAAAGTCGCTAACAGACAGAATTTAACTACATTCATAGATGCAAAAACAGCAATTATCACCATTCATCACACAACAACATAACTAACCATAAAAAAATGGTGAAAACAGTTACACAATTAAACATTCAGAGTGCAAAATTCAATAAAGATTAATTATGCAAAATAACAAAGAAAACTGAATATTTGAAAAAACAAAACGGTCTCAATTGCATTTATACTTACAAAGTAATCAAATCGAAAGATCTTGAACACTTTTTTCGTACTTCATTACAGCAGCAAATCGAATGAATGGGACAGGCTGTTTCTATAACAGGTAGACCTTTAGTCGCATAAGAACACAAAGCGGCAAACACTGAATCTCTGAAGAAATTTATTAGGTGTTTACTATATTGTGGCAATGATTGGACCCTCTTTTGCAAGTCTCAAGTAGATAGTTGACACCACCTCAATGTTCGAGTATATAGTTGTAGAGCATTTTTTTTTTCAGGACAGAATACATGTATCATTTACTTACAACAATCAATTATTTAAAATGATAATGAACATTTACTATTTCAAACTAAAAGGTGCAAGTATGAGTATGTATACCTTTGTTGTCATCCAAGCAAAACATAGTTAATATAAAGACTGCAATGAACATCAACTGATCACATATTTCGTGTCCTTCACATCTGCAAATAATTGATAAACATATGAGCAATGTCAATCCTAATTATTAATTACTTTTAGATAATGCAGGAATGTAGTTTTTATTTGTTGTTATTTCCTGTTTTTTATTTAAAATGTCTGAATGCAATAATAAGTATCTGAATTGCAGCCAAAGTCTTTGGTAAAATCAACTATGTGGGCTGCACAATGTCTGACTCCAATAATAAGCAAACAAAATTTTAAGGACTTATGTATGGAACAAACGCATAGGTAACAAAATTCTCAACTATGATGACGAATACTACAATCATAGGTGCTCACCCAAAAAAGGTGAGACATACTTGCAGGGATGCGAACCGAAAGCATAAGCAAGCTTCATTTGACGAATGCAATGTACTGGTGGCCCAGTATGAAAACGATATCAAATGACACCGCTTGTCAGCGACGAATAAAATTATAATCTGGTCTACAAACAATGAATAAGAAATAGGGATCATCAAAAGGTTGCAATACAATCTTGATATCACTTCAGATTTGCAGCATATAATATAAACGAAAAGTATATTACATTGAATTAAAATTTCATGCAATTCATTCTTCTGCTTTTTTGGAAATCGAAAGATTGTTGAAATTGACAGTCAAATTCAGCCCATGTAACAATTATTAAAAAATTAACGGGTCACAGACCTTTATAGTATAATAACAAATGGCATTAACCTGCTAACCTTCCGGGAACCTGGACAACAACAAAAGAATAATAAAAAAAAATTGGGTTCAAAATGCTTCTCATGTGTAGATGAATAAACAAATACTGATGATAAAGTGTATAGCACATGAAAATACCTGTAAAAAATTAATCAGAATGGTGCCCATGCGACAGTGAGTAAGATCATGCACATAGTTTCACCTGTAAGGCCAAAGGAAGCACACATTTCATATTGTAAATAATAATCACATTATATCTCTAACATCATACACTCGTGCAAGCTTACTTACCATTGATACATGCGCCAACTGATAGGACAATGGTTGTTGATCTATCCTGATACAGCTGCCCTGTAGAGGCACTATACCTTGAAACAGTGTGTATACAAATGGCTCGGCATAAGTAAGCCAAAAAAAGTCATATTAAATTGGTAAATAAAATCTGAACGTGTGAACTACTTATAAAGAGGTTGTATTTTGGCTGTGTTACATCTCAAGCGGGTCGATCCAACACAGACCAGTTGGTACCGTAATAATAAAGTGTACGGGTGACAGAAAGAAAAACACAGCAGAAGGTAAGATGGAGCACCTGATCTTTCAATATGAACGCATCAGGATTTCTACGACGTCCTGGAGTGCAAGGATTACCTACTGCAGTTGTACTTTTTTCCTTGACATAAGAATAATCACTGAATGGTTTTACTATAATTATGACTTAACAGATAGGAAAAGAGACATTCCATCAATATGAAAAACAATAGTTGGAAAGCCGGCAAAATCATGTTACACATGGACTTTAGTGTGTGCATATTTTATGGTGTTTGCAACTGATAAAATATACTTCATCAGATAAGTTTATCTCACACAGGGCAGACACAAATTATTTATAACACATGTGGTGTTATAGTGTTCTAAGAATGATTCCCTATTTTAACTCTCCTACTATTGTATATTCAGTTAGAAGGTTGCGAAAACCAATTTGTTATTAGATATACCTGTGCAATACACTGCGGGAATGACAAAATCATAAAGCTGGCACATCTTCCATCTCAATAACCAAACCAAATGCCTGTAAACGAATATAAATATTACGTCAATAATGGAACATAAATGGAAAGCTTTGGTGATTCATGATCCACAATTACCTCGATAATGTGATTCCCGTCTTCATATCCAGAGACCTATTCTGATGCGTAATCCATACTCGTGAACTGAGACACCATGTCACCGACACTCTGCACAACGAAAAGCTTATCATGCTACTCATTAATAAATAGGTAACTCATTTAACGAAAAGATATAAAACTCGCAGCAATAAATATCTATCTAGTCATACCAATAAAGAAATTGTTAAATTTAGGCCGTACAAAGAATTGGCATACATTCTTACTCTTATGAAACCGCATTGTCTTACTCTTGGTCTGTGAAGCCTCCATTTATCTCAACTTTTCAATACCCATATTTGTCAAACACATCTGTAACATATATCTAGAAACATATATTTAAACATTAAAGTAACATCTATGATTTTACCAAAAAAAAAAGTAACATCTATGACACAAATAAATCACAAAAACGCAAATTACATAAACCTGCATAACAACTTACCTTGTGTTGATGATGCTCGCCAAATGATTCCTTTGAAATAAACAAAAATGACAAAAACCACAATTATCATATGATCCAAAACAAACTATTAAATAAAAAGGAACCAAACCATTATAAAAGGTAAGAAAGTTATACCTCCGAAAGAGTTCTTATAACCATTCTCGACCTCGACACCAATGTAGCCCTTCTTTAGCCCCAAAACCTGTTTACTTTCATAACCGGCTGCTACCATTTTTCAAACCCTATACTAAAAAAAGGGTAAAAACTATAAAAGTCACTTATTTGTGTCTACGACTTCGACAATAAATAAGTACTCCAACAATAGTAGGTGATGGTATGGCGACTATGGATTAGGGCCAATTCTCGAGTAACGTATCCGCGTTAAGAACATCACATCTAACATCCCTCAGCATGGATATGTTGCTTGAGAATTGGCAGAATCCTGGTTGACTCCTTCAGATGGTGGCCAACTTACACAATGTGCATGAGCACTAAAAACATAAATTAAGGTACCCTTCTGTTGCATTGTTTTCTGCAATAAAAGAACGTGTCTGATTAGTATATAATCTTGACTCTTCAGCATCCGTAAACATGGCATGAAAAGACGGGCAGTTATGATTTTAACTTTCCCTTGAGATAATTGATATCGCATTTGTTTCTTCGGTAAGAGGATTGTACTGACAGATCCTGTATCATAAAACGATGACAAAGTTACAACTGAACAAATTAAATGACAATCAAAGTTACATTCGTTAGTGGTAACTCATGTAAAGGTAATGGCACCATCTACTTACAATGGAGTATGGACAGCCTAATAATGTTCAGATGTAAATGTAACGGCAATCCTAACACGGAAGTCACTTACACGTATACATCAATATAAGCCTAAACCGAACACCAGCAGTCACAAACCTAAAACGTTAGCTACAATTCTCAGCCACCAATACATGACCGTCTACAAAATCCTGATTCAACTTACCTAAACCAAACACAGCAGAATCTAATCGTAAGTTCCTAATTCGTTCAATCCATTCATTGTCCCTGATGAATGGTACTATTTATCTGGGTAGCTATAAATTACATAATCGAAACACTCACTAACATCATTTTTTTTTTCATTTTACAGTAAAAAAACAATCTAATTTTTTTTACAACATATACTTAATATACCAAATTTACAGCATATAAAAAACAAAGAATCCAAAAACCGCTGGAAAACTAACATAAAAAGTTACCTGTATATAAAAAAAAATGGTAACTAATAATCTATCGCAGCAACTCAGAAACTGAAACACCTTTATCTTTCCCTCATTTGACCCATTACCCCAATTCATTTTTAATGATCAAATAATTAAACCCTAACTGATTAAAAACTTTAAAAATTATAAGATGAGACTTACTATTGATGGTAGTAGTGAAGACGACGGCGCAAGGTTGTCCTGGAAACCCTCATTCTTAATTCAATTGTTGTTATCTCTTCACGGCCACCCATCTTTTTTTGTTTGGCATAGTGGCAGCCTGTTCACTAATCCCTTCTCACGACGCACCTTGAAATCGATTTGTTAGCATGGATCTGATAGATTCTCATCATACCTCGAAAAGAAAACCATGTGTACTGGAAGTGTGTTCTCGAAGACTCCATATGCATACTTGATCACGTGATTGCGTTATATATCTGATCGGGCCATGACTGGGTAGTTTCGTGGGCCAAGAAACGTCAACAAATGAGCTCCAGCAGCCGGGCTTGTTTTTTGGCGGGAAAACTGGGGAGCAAAACTACGTCGTTTCGAATCTCCCTTAATATATATTGATAATTGTTTACATACTTTAACATCGTTAACTACTCTTCTTCAAGTCCTCAGAGTGTAGCTCATCTTAATATTAGCTCGAAAGATATGTGAAATCTATTAGAAGTTTTGGTCCAAAACTTGTAATGGTGCGTAGCTCAGTTGGTTTTTAATGAAAATTAAGACTCGTAAAATCCTTGGTCCTTTAGGAGTTCACATAATGAATGTTAGTTAAATTCACCTATGGTTGCAGAAAATATTTGGCAATATAGAGCATCGTTTAGAGTAAAGAAAAAAAAGATGTTTCCACTATAACATGTTTTAGAGTAAAAAAAAAAAGTCAAAAATTAGTATATCTCACAAATTTTCTTTAACTGGCAAGATCCCATATTGGATGAAAACATTATACTATACGAGAACTATGTGACTCACTTAGCCTACATTATATTAGTAACAAACAATTTCTTTCTTTAACCAATGTGGGATTATATATTTGGGTCATGAAAGTTGGAGTTTATCTATGTTTTCATACTTGGTTCAGCCATAGGTTGTTTAGAAAACTTATTATGCCGATCAATATGCATGTTTTGAATGCTCAAATGTACAAATTTAGGTTTGCTAGTAGCTAGGCAAAGTTTATGACAAACATGCTTAAGTCAAGATCTAAAAATAAGCATCTTGGCAATCCTTTATAAAAGTGGTAAAGGCCATTTTTTTTTTTTTTTTTTTTTTTTAAATCTCAAATGGTAACTTTGTTTTTTTTTGAAAATGGGATTGTTTTGTGTAGTATGAATCGGTTGTAGAGGCAACTGATTGTGCCAATTTTGATCCCTCGACCGATTGTTGCCCAAACTTCCACATTGGTGCCCAACCGATTTTTCACGTTCCATTGTACATAGCCTAACTAATCAACAAGTTCTTTCTTCAAAGTGTGGGATAAAAGGTTAGAAAAAGTATCCATGTTTTATAAAACTTTTTAATGTTACATGGAAAGAAAGTGATATATATATATATATATATATATATATATATATATATATATATATATATATATATATATATATATATATATATATATATATATATATATATATATATATATATATATATCATGCAAGAGTTATTAACAATTGGTGAAAGAACTAATTGTTACATGGAACTCCAAATTTCTTTCATGTAATCAATTACCTTGCACGACAACCTACAATTCATTTCTTTACACGATTTGTATCTGTACAATAGTCTATATTGCTTAAAATTTGAAAATTTGTAGGTAAGTTGTTATTTCGTATAAACTTTGTTCATCTAAAAAAAAATGCAGGTCAAGATAGCTTCTAAAATCGGGCATTGATTACCATTTGATTGGGCCAAAATAATATGGGCTCATACATTTTAGGCTGATACTTGGGATTTGGCCCATTTATATGGGCTCACCAGATTGTAATCTCATGAAACAACATATATGTTTGAAACGAAAGTCTCTTAAACTTCACTTAAATCAACTCACCCGATCGAAACTAAGGAAGATGTTTCAACAATTAAAAAAGAATATTCGATATCTTTCATATGTTAAGTTAGATCATGATGAATACACAAAAACTGTTTTTCCCCAACAACCAGTAATTCTCTTAAAAGTTTCATTGGACACACGTTTCAATTAGATGCATTATAATTTACACAAACATTATGCTATTAACAATTAAATACACCCTTTGTGTATCACACGGGTTTGCCCTAGTTATATATTATTGTATATTTGGGTCTTACCATCATACTAACAACCAGACAGTTTACACATATATTACGCTGTGAACAATTAGATAAAGCTTGTGTGCATCGCTCTTTACACATATATTACGCTGTGAACAATTAGATAAAGCTTGTGTGCATCGCTCGGGTTCGTCATGCCTCATATTAAAAAGGTTAAGAGCTCATATAAGTTTTCAAATGATCATTTTCTAACAAGTTAAATTTTCTTAACTTAGCAGACTATGATCCTCTGAAAACATCATATTATTCTAGACACATAACACTCACATACATTATGGTATATTAGTCACAAATAATTTCTTTCTCCACCCTATGTGGGATAAAATGAAATAATAGAAGGTTAGAAAAGGTCTCCATGAATAACAACTGGTAAATTAATAAGTACATGGAAAGAATTAGATATGCTACTTAGAACACTAAATTGAAGTATACGAGAAACTAATTTATATGTTTACGAAACATGAAGGTAACATCACAGATGTTATGTTTAAATATTTACTTTGCAAATGTTTAAGCTTTTTGTCCTTTGTGCTTATTTCTTTTCTAGGGTAAATGGGCTTCAACCCCGGTAAATATATTACTCAAAAAACTGTTATGAACATGAATGTGCTTATTTTTATCAAGAGTAAAATGTACTGTTTCTTTATAAAACGTTTCGGTATGTGTTTGAATTATGGATGAAACACATTTTGGTTGTGGAATTAGACTATGGGTTTATTTCGCACCTTCTTATTGTTCTTCTCAATCTTTACCAGAATTTTTTTTGCATTTAACCAAAAAAATAGGATAAAAGCAACGTCAACATTTTTTTGCTTTCACATTGCTATATAGCATCCCCAATTCGACCAAATCTATACTATCTATAATGTAAAAATAGTCAAAAGTGAAATGTTGAGTTTTCAACAATAGTCAAATGAGAGAGAAATTGAAATATAATTAATACTCTTATTAAAACACCCCAACACTTAAAAGTACAATTATTTATCCACATTGTACAACCAAATTAAAGCATATCTACCAAATTAAATACAACCAATCAAACAAAAATTGGGTTGACCCGAGACGCTTCAAACCCGGCGGGTTGACCCAGTTTAATTTGACCCGTTTTCGACTCAACCTAGCAAGTTGACCCGGTTTAACTCGACCCATTTTTCGACCGGAACGGTTCAACCGGTTGAACCAACCGGGTCAAACCGGGTTTCAAAACATTATCCATTACTTAAAAAAGTACAATGATTTATTCACATTGTAGAACCAATTAAAAAACATATCTACCAAATTAAATACAACCAATTAAAACACAAACCGGGTTGACCCGGGACACTTCAAACCCAGCGGGTTGACCCAGTTTAATTTGACTCGTTTTCGACCCCACCTAGCAAGTTGACCCGGTTTAAATTGACTCATTTTTCGACCGGAATGGTTCAACCGATTGAACCACCCGGGTCGAACCGGGTTTCAAAACATTATCCATTACTTAAAAGTACAATGATTTATTCACATTGTACAACCAATTAAAACATATCTACCAAATTAAATACAACCAATTAAAACACAAACCGGGTTGACCCGGGACGCTTCAAACCCGACGGGTTGACCCAGTTTAATGTGACCCGTTTTTGACAAAACCTAGCAAGTTGACCCGGTTTAAATCGACCCATTTTTCGACCGGAATGGTTCAACCGGTTGAACCACCCTGATCGAACCGGGTTTCAAAACATCATGTTTAATTCCCAAATCTTCAAACTTTTATTATTTTTCGTTTATAACCTATAAACTTTTTTTTATCAATAAACTATTTGTCGCTATAAAATTCCGTTGTTATGCACGGGTACTCGTCTAGTATAGATAATGCGTTAACCAACACATAAAGTGATGGTTTCTGTTTTTTAGATGATTTAGGAACAACTTACGTTTGCTATTTGTAACAAGTAACAATGTTACATACGTTAATCCCTAACGAATTCCATATATGTGTACATAAAGTGATATGATGTTATTCAGAAAAGTTTTAAGAAATAAGTTGTTTAATTCAATTTCATTTGCTAAGTATATAATAATCAAAACAAAATTAACCAATCTATTTTTTATTTTATTTTTCACATTCTTTCTCATTTTTTAGTCTTTGTTAATTAACTTATAAAATACCTTTTCCTTTTAAACTACGTGAATTTAAAGATTAAAGTGTTATCCATCAAAACATGTTTTATTGTGAAAAATGTACGAAAGAACAAAAAAGAAAAGTTAAGAGCTCATATTAGTTTTCCGAGATATATGACATTCACGTAAATTTGTTTAACCTTGCAAAGGTATGAAAACGAAAGATATTATCGGAAGGGGAAATGATTTGCACACTCAACTTTTTTATTAGGACACTCTAACATGCATTAAACCATTGTATTGTACATATTGTGCTTTAACTGATTGTACATAGGAGTGTGCAAATCAAAACCTCATGTGTGCAAATCATCTCTCTATCAGAAAACATAATATATTCTTGACACATTTAACCATACAATATGGTATATTAGTAACCAACAATTTTCATCTTCTAGCTATGTGGAATAGAATTTTAGAATATATTGTTAGAAAAGGTCTCATAAATTATTTAAAAAACTTATATTCACGAGAAAAGAAAGACAATGCCAGAGTTATTAAAAGTTGGTGAAAGAAAGATATGAAACATGAAGGTGACAACATGGAACTATATATTGTTGTTGCTTTAAAAAAAAGGATTGCAAATGTTTAAGAATTTGTATTAAAAGAACCTGTGTAATTTTCTAAGTGTTTGCTAATTTGAAATAGTTTATGTAGAAATTTATGTATCGCTTAATGCATTATGTTTTTGGGTCATGACGTTAAAGTATTTCTCTATTATGATACTTGTTTAATTGTTTTGGCCGTTTGCTTTGAAAACTTGTCACCCCAATCACTAAGCATTTTTTAAGTGTATACGTGTGTTTAAGTTCTCAAAATAAGCAGCTAGACAATTCTTTATAAACTTGCAGAAATTATATTCGATAAGAGTTTTATTCATATGGAGTTAGTTGAAATTTTTTATAAGCATACAACAAGTGAACATATAAGAGAGAACAGGGTCTGAAGTTGAACATTAATAAAGTTCAATTGTTCATCAATTTAGCCCGGCATGTACCCAATACTATTGGGCCTCTCTATCTTTTGATACTCATCAACTATAGTTGACTCTTCACTTGTATTGTAACATACTAAGTTACTAACATTACTTCATACATCCACAACATGACTCACATGAAAAATCAAAACATTTGTTACATGTTCTTGGGGCATGTAGTAGCTTAGATTGTGTGAACGACAACCACAATATCATCATATATATGACAAGTTTTTCTCCTATTATCAGTAGCTTCCCTACTTCCTAGTTTACATCTGTTCATTTCTTCTTTTCTAGTCATCAAGTGTGGAGCATCTTAAGATTAGCTCGCAAGATATACAATATTTGTATGAGGTCGTGGCCGGGAATAATCCTTCGTCGTCAGTGTGTAGCCCAGTTGGTTCCGGATGAAAAAGGAAACTAATAATATAGTAATATACTTGGTCTTGCGGAGATTCTCGTAATAATTGTACTCTAAACTCTCGCGTTTATCTCAAAGATTTTGGGACATATACACCGTTTAGTATGGATCTATGGGTTTAAAAATCCTTAATTATTCTAACTCGAAGTATCATGTTACTATTGTTGTTGTATTTGTCTAAGACCACATTATAATCAACTTATGTATATTTTGAAGGATATCTCGTTATGATCGAACTTTCAACTATGATAAAAGTTAAAAGAAAAAAGTAAAGAGTTTATATGAGTTTCCGGATATTTCAACGTGTGTCATGTTTTTTCCACCTGATCACATGAATATACCGAAAACATAATACTATTCACAACACATTTAACACCCATACACTTATGCTATATAACTAACCAACAACTTGTGTCTTTAGCCTATGTGGGATAGAGTGTTAGTATAAAAGGTTACAAAATATCTTCATAAAAAGTGGTAAGAAAGATATAATGCAAAAGTTCTTAACAGTTAGTGAAAGAAATATTTGTTACATGGAACATTAAATTGTTGCTTAGAATTGAAGCAGATCATTAATCATTTTAAGAATGCTGAATGTGTAAATTTGAATGTACATATACAGGCCGGTTTGCATTTTTAAAATCTCATTTCTCTTGCGTAAGCTTGAAATGGTTCTTCGCCTTATATCCCTTCGAATAATTGGTTTTATTAAACATGAAAAATTAAAACTGATTACTTGAGATACTTGAAAATATATTAAGAGCAACTGAGTGGTCATTACGAACATCGTCCATCACTACTGTCAAATACTGTTCAAAAATTTACAAAAGCTCGTTTTGTAAACATCAATGACAAAAAAAATAATAATAATAAAAATAAAAGTAAAAAAAATAAATAACGTTATGTTTGCCCGTGGTTCAAACCACGAGCTAACCACTTACCCGAACCCGAACCCGAATAACCCGGCTTAACTAACACTTTTACAATATAAAAATACTCGGGTTGGCGCGACCCAGTTGACCCGACCCGAGTTGATCTGAACCTGAATTGACCTGAACCCGAGTTCTAAACAAGGTCGGATTTGGGTCTATTTTTTTAAAGTCTTGACCCGGATTGACCCGAACCCAACCGGGTCGACCCGAATAACACCCCTAACCGTAACCCACTTTTACATATATGGTCAAAAAAATAAGAAGACAGGTCACAAGGGGGTTTAAGCCTCGGTCTGCATGCCTTTTATAAGGGTCACGGTTCGTTTTATTGGTCACGGTTTAATCAAGGGTAGGTTCAATACATCGGGCAATCATGGTTTACATGAGGGTTCACAAAGCATTTTGAGCATTAGCCCACTGGACCAAATGACTTTATTTCCAAACTTTCACTTTTAAGCATTCAAGGGTAATGGTTCGGCTTCTATTTTACACGTTAGCTTTCATAGTTCCTTTTCACATTTTTATTGTTTCTTTGTTAGCTTTCTTTTTCCTTTCAAACTTGTGTGAAATTGAATATTAACATCGTCTCCACCAAAACATGATTTACAATATCCAAATAAAAGAAAAAAAATTTAAGAGTTCATATGGGTTTCCAAAGTTTCCAAATCCTGCAGGTTTTTTCTAACCTGAAAGATGGTGAAATCTCCGAAAACATAATACCATTCTCAACATATTTGACCTACGTACACTATGGTATATTAGTAACCAACAACTTCTATCTTCAAGCTATGTAGGATACAATCTTATGATAAAATGTTAGAAGAGACAGACCTATAAAAAGTCGTAAAAAAAAATATGTTACTTGGAACTCCAAATTTAAGTTAAAAGCAGCTAGTTTATGTGTTTGGAGCACAAATCATGAAGACAACAGTTAACATAAAGTAATGGAGTATGTTGTTATTGCTCTAAAACAGAAAAAGGGTAACGTTTATAAGGAATAACAATAATAGTGGCTGAAACTGTGAAGTTTATATATAGAATGTATATTTGTGATTGCATTCAATCTGTCACCTTAGAATAGACCAGTAGATTGCTCCTTTAATTTAGCTCTTTCCTTGTTGTAAATGTTATATATTAAGCCTTGTATATTCTGTAATGAATCAATCAATAACAACAATTATTCAAACCTTAACAACGTTTACTTATCATAATAGAAAATGATCAACTTCACGTTTACTTATCATAGTAAAAAAGTTTTATCAATACCCTAACCCGCATCTAAACCCGCCAACCCGCCTCCTCCCCCGGCTCAACATGTTCGGGTTTCGGTTTTCTCCGTTGGTTTCGGGTGCTTTTGCCATCCAATGAGTATTAAAACATAGAGAAGAAAGCTAAAAGGGGCCAACTATTGGGCTTAAGCCTTTTTGAAAACAAAGATGAGAAGCTAGCTATTGGGGTATAAGCTAGCTTCCAGATAGTTAGAATGGAAAGACAATATTTATTTTTAATAAGTAATCAAATCATTTATTAGTATTAAAATGCATCTTTTATTATAAAGTTTAATATTACTCAAGAAGATTGTCTTGGTTTAATAAAAATGTTGACTTCCTATTCGTGTCTCACACTATTGTCAACTAAATTGCTAAATTTGAATATAAGTATAGCAAATTTCATTTGTTTATCTTTTTGAACAAATAGAAGTTTTCATTTGAATATATATAAAAACTTTTAATAGTATCAAGTTTATAAATGGAAGATATTGAATGAAAAGTTGCCTAGCATACTCAAAATACGAGAATTGTAATGCCTTTTGAAACAAGGCAAATATCTTTGGTTGCAAACGTGGTGATTCGAGATGTTATCGTTGATAGAACTATGCAAAGGTTAACTACCTATTCGGCTACTCGTGCCACGTATATTCGTAGACAACAGTTGTTTATTTTCATCTTTTGGTCTAAAAAAATTAATCGAGAATCTTACTAACTTACAAACCTATTATCATCTTACTAACTACTTTAGCCAGGAAGAAGATAATAGTATTGAAAGCATAATACTACTCCGAACACGAGTTTCTCTCATAAGATATGGTATATTAGTAACAAACCATTTCTTTCTTCAAACCAATGTGGGATAAAATGTTAGCTAAAGAAAGAGACAATGCAAGAGTTATAAAAGGTGTTGAAAGAAACATATCTTGGAACTCCAGATTGATTTTCAGAAGCAAACTAGTTTATGTGTTTGGAGCGTGAATCATATACATTTTAGACTCTAACGTGAAAGTATATGTTGTTATTGCTCTAAAAATGAAAGATTGCAAATGTTTAAGCATTGATCTAAAACAACATGTGAGTTTTACCAAGAACAGGAATTAGCTTTTACTTATTTAAAATCATTCGTAAAGCGTATATATACATTGCTCAAGGTTATGTAGCAAACTCATCATGCCGATCACTGAATGCTCAATGGTTAGTTTATTGGATTGTTAAATTCCAAATCAATGCATACTACGAAGAAACTTCTCCGGAAAGGCACACACACCAAACATCAATATATAGCGATCAATGCCAAAAAAGACTTCTGTGGATTATGCAATAAAGCCTACGACATCACATTTTAAACGTGCACAAAGCTGTCTCACTTCCATAGTTTGTTTTGAGTGTAATATCCCAACTATAGGTGCCGTTTTTGCGTGTGTAGTTTCGACAGACGTTTAGCTTAAGGGGGGCGTCTTCGGGGAGGAGGTCACGATAGACCGGTGGCCATTGTGATGTGAGGTCAACATCTGAGGCATGCACTTTTACAATTTCCAAATGCTCATTAACTTGAGAATCACCAACATTAAGTAAGATAATGGAACCATAATTAAAAACTACCATATAGCTGATGTCACTCTCACTTATAGCACCCAAACCCTGAGAAGAAGCATATATTGCACATAGCTAATTAACATACAAGAACATATATATATATATATATATATATATATATATATATATATATATATATATATATATATATATATATATATATATATATATATATATATATATAGGATCCGGTTCTATTGAGAAGGTTTTTATTTTGAGAAGATTGAGAAATCTTCGTTTGAACAAACTGATTCATGTTTTTGATTTGATTCAAAAGTAAACATCATTTTATGGTGAATCGAATCTATAAATCACAAGTTTGATTCACAAATCATTGTTAAAATCGAGTTATGATGATGATTCATTAAATTTGTACAGATGATTCAGTATTCTACATATATCGCAAAATCGAGAGATTTTTAACATTGATTCAAAAATTTTTTTACACATTTTGTATTTTAATCACATTAAAATGAGTTCTATGCTTGAAAAACATGAATCAAAGTTAAAAATCTATCGTTTTTAAAAACCTTCTCAATCTTCTCAAAATAAAAACCTTCTCAATCGATCCAGATTCTATATATATATATATATATATATATATATATATATATATATATATATATATATATATATATATATATATCACTGAAACCAACTTTTCTTGAATGACCAAAAGAGACTTACAATCGTCCGAGGCTTGGTGTTGCCAAATCTCAATACAATGTTCGGGGGTTCAACTACGTAAGGGTAACTTACGCAATTGCATCTGTACTTTTTGCCTAGTCTTTTCACATCCACGCTGACACCAAAGAACCACACAGTGAATTTCAAACTGATCAAATTCGAAACACTAAAACACACCAATAAAAAACATTTCTGATTAGAACTTGTATAATAATAACTATATATATAATACCTTGTGCCCATAAAAAATGCTCTAACAGAAATAGAAGCCTTAACAAATTCAGTATAGTCAATCATCTCCGTAACTTCCGCCACAACATCCATCTCCTTCCACTCTACCACTGACGACGACGTCGAAAAACATTTTCCTTGTAAAGAGTTCAACCTTGGCGCTTGTAACTTACGCACTGCACTAGCAATCGGAAATGAAGATCGTGTGAACATGGTATTGACAGTGTGATTGTTGAAGACGCGGTGCCACATTTTGATGTAGTCCAAGGAGTATTTGCAATCGATGTAATGGGTGTTATGTGTTGTTAGGTTATTTTTGGGTTTTATATTCATTTTGAAAACTTTGTTAAACACAATCTTTTAGAATATGCTACCTTTTGCATGCAAACTACGTTATATTCCACCAAAATTTAGTTTCCTAATTTTCCTGTCAAAGGTTTCTTTTCAACAAAGTTGTCTTATAATCCTATATCTTGTTTGTTTTTAACTTCTTAAATAGTACGTCAATAATGCTGTTTCTCATCACACAATATTGCATGTTCATTTTCATACTCTTCGGCTATGCTTGGGCACATACGACTATAAAACTTACTCGTAACAACTAAGGGTGAGCATGGTGCGGTTTTTGGTAAAAATCAAACCGCATCCGCAATTGCGGTTTCTAAAGAATGAGAACACACAACAACGTGGTTTTGCAGTTTGCGCTTTTTTTAAGCTTTTCTTTTTCAAATTATTAATTTTTGTTTACATAAAATAAACATATCATAAAGTTATAAGATGGGTTGAAACATATATACAAAATATTGTGTATTAGTATGAAATTATATACGATTGTAAAATTCAGATGAGATGAAGAGTTTTAAAGACTTCCATGATAAATTGAAAGAAAAATAAAATTATGACCGAAAAACTCAAACATAAATTAACTAATAAAATGTTGTTTGAAATAACTAATTATAAGAGTATAAATTAAACACAAGCATTTTATCATAGAAAAATTATAAAATTGAGCGGGTTTACTTAATAAAAAAATGCTTGTGATTTCTTTAAGAGAAAATGGTAATGATTACTTATTGTAATAGAAAGTGATCAAGTTACGTTTATTGCGGTAAAATTAAGTTACATGTTTTATTTAATCGAGCTCTAACTATTTTCACAATGCAGAAT
This sequence comes from Artemisia argyi, assembly GCA_030686995.1. Classification (NCBI taxonomy): domain Eukaryota; kingdom Viridiplantae; phylum Streptophyta; class Magnoliopsida; order Asterales; family Asteraceae; genus Artemisia; species Artemisia argyi. Next base: position 20,291,517 of record CM060680.1, on the reverse strand, counting down.
AGAAAGTGATGTTTTGATAAATCATTGATATTTTAACGATTGGAAACATTATAACTATATATCAGGTAACAAGTTTACATACATTATAACCATTTGCACATAGATTGATGTTTTCCAATTTTCAAAAGTGTTTTAATAAAAAAGTTATTTAATTCATTTCATTTGCTATTTGCCTATTTATAATGATCAAAACAAAATTGAGTAATAAGTTATTTAATTCATTTCGTAACTTTTTGTCACTCTTAACTGACTTCAAATATAATTTTACTTTTTAAGCTATGTGAAACCAAAGATCAAAATGTTTTCCACCAAAACATGTTTTACATTTAAAAAAATATATGTAGAAAAAAAGTTTGAAGTTCATACAAGATTTCACTTTGAGAACCATCAAGAATGGTACAAATTATATTATTATATTTGTAACAATTCAAGAAAGAAATCAATATGAAATATTATACTATTCCAGACACATATAGCCTACATATGCTAGGGTATATAACTAACCAACAACTTCATTCTTCAATCAATGTGGGATAGAAGATAAAAGAGTAAAAAAAAGTCTCCATGTTATATAAAAGATTTTTATGTGCTTGGAAAGAAAGAGATATATAATGCAAGAGTTATCAAAAGTTGGTGAAAGACTATTTGTTACATGGAACAGCAAATTGAAGTTTAGAAATGAACTAATTTTGTGTTTTCGGAGTATGAATTATAAAGGGAACATCTTGGATAACATGAAAGTATATTTTGTTAGTGCTCTAAAATCGAAAGATTGCACATTTTTAAACATTGAACTTGGGGCTAGATTTTACTCATCCAAATCATTCGTGAAGAAAATTCATACAATTTTGAATAAATTACGTTTTTTTTTGGTCATGGAGGTTAAAATTATTTTTTGCATTATGATACTGGTTATGGCCATGGGTCGTTTAGCAAACTCATTATGCCGATCACTAAACATTTTTGAATGCTCAATGTGTGTATATTATGAATGTGCAAATTTAGGTTCACAAGTAGCTAAGCAAAGTTTTCGACAAGTATGCTTATGAGATGAGTACTTATGTCAATCGAAAAGTAAGCAGCTAGGCACTACGGTATATACAATTTTGATAAATTATGTCATACATATGTTGGTATTGCTCTAAAAAGATGAGTTGTTATTCAAGTAGAAATGGATATTCGGCAAAATGAATTACGTTTTCAGTTGTTTGGGTAAAGTGATTTCTATATCTAATTATGTTAAAAAGAGTACTTATGTTTAACATCTTATAAAGAAGCTAGACAATCCTTTATATAGTTGCAGATAATATATAGAGTTTTATTTGAAGGGAGTTAGTTGAAAATATTTGTAAGCACATAACGACATAAGATATAATTAAGCTTGAATATAAAAACTATGCATCACATCAGCCCAAATTAATTGGGCCTTTGTCTAGTAGCTATCTTCCTTTTTTCTAAAGCTTGAGCCCAATAGTTCGACGATGTACTTATTGTAGTTATTTCTTCTTCCATGAATCAATTCTACTTCCTATGATATAGTGGCTTAAATTGCCTGAACGATAACCACATTATAATCATATGACAAAGTTTTCTCATTTTCAATTGCTACCTTAGTTCAGAATCTGTTCATTACTTCATATCTAGTCATCTAGTGCAACTCATATTAAATGTAGCTCGACAAATATGTCAAAATTGCTGAAAATTGTGGTCAACGTGTAGCTCAGTCGATTCCGGACAAGAAAGGAGACTTTTAATATACTTGGTCTTGGGGAAATTCTCATAATAATTATACTCTATCAGGTTCATGATGTATTTAGATAACAAATTCGTAAAGTTGAACAAAAATAAATACATATCATCCAACGTGTGAGCGTATGGTTCATAGCATTTCAGCAAAATTTGTCTCTCAAGACATCAAGACTCACGAATACGTTTCCACTCAACACGGATTGCCTTGTTCATACGAGCGTTATGAAAATTTTGATATTCATATTTAACAGTGAGTATTAGTTAAAGCATCCGTAGTGTCAATTACGGACCTTTAAATTTAGACATCCTTAAATATTCAACGTCAATAAGCATACATGATGATTGAAATAGTAGTTGTTTGATCATCACTATCGTTTTTGTGTATGTGTAAGATCACATTAGAACGAAAATATGTAGGGCACTATCTGGATGATAATAAATACTGTAACTCGTTATGAACATACACTTTAGAAAATTCAAATATTATTTCTAGATACAATGAGTTATTGTAAACTACATAAAACTAAACATTTGAATTAGTGAGATCCACTTCTATATCATTTTTTGGTCTTCAACTCTACTTTCTAATTTGACATTCTTAGGACGGACATTGATTTAAATTACATGAACCACAACTACATTAAAATGTTACTCAAGAGGTGTAGATTGGTGAGAACTGTTACTCATGAGGTGTAGATTGGTGAGAACACTCTAACCAGGCACCACACCACTCAGGTACGTGTATTTATTATGAGTTTTCTAATATTCAATCATGCACACTATGATGCATTAGAAAGCATGATACTATTCTCAACACATTTAATACACATACACTTACGATTTATAAGTGACTAGCAATTTTCATCTTGAGCCTATGTGGGATAGAGCTTCAAGATAAAATTTTGAAAATATATGAACTTAAAAAAATATGTTTTGTGATCAACTTACATGTCTTATTTGTAGTGACGCAAAATAGGAAGTGATTTTTAATTATGAAAAGTCGCACAAACAAAAATTATGTATGAGACTTGCTCAATTGGTTAGTTTACTTCACTTCCATATGCTTAAACTACCTTCCCCTGTGTATTCTTTTTTCTTTCTTTTCATCCTCACCAAGAAAACCACCCACCAATTTTAATTTTCACATGTATATACAAGTAAACAATGATGGGTTCTCAGTCTTCGGATCAAACATTCGTAGGACAAGCAAGATTAGACAAATAGAACCATGGAAAATCTCAAATTTTATGCTTCGAATGATAGATCTGCCCCTGAATTGTTGATGCCCTGGGCGGTCGCCCGGCTCGCCCACTACAAGATCACTTGATATGTCCTCATATACGTAAACCACCACCATACAAACAAAATCCGGCTAAGGCCGCTATATCCGGCAAGACCCTGTTTGACCCGGATATTCCGACCAAGACTCGGCTATACCCGGTTATATCCAGCCAAGACCCTGCAAAAAACCGGCCAAGATCAGGTTATACCCGGCCAAGACCCGAAGAGATCCGGCTAGAAACAAATATTTATTTATTTTCAATTGTTTTTCTTGTATAAACCCGTTCACTAATCACTTCTTTCTTTTCTAGTCATCAAGCGATCTCCTTTCAAGATTAGCTCGAGAGACATGCCAAATTTAAAGAAAGTTGTGGTCAAATTTTTTAAAATCCTTGGTCAATGTAGCTCAATAGGTTAAAAAAATAATCTAGAAAGAAGCTAGACTTCGAAAACCGAAGTCTTGTAGAAATTCTCAGTAGTTGCGTATAAGATTCGGAAATATAGAGCATCCATACTATGGATTATGAACCTTTAGATTTAGACATCCTCGAATATTCAAAGTCGATAAGTATCTAAACATGATAATTGAAAAAGTAGTTGTTGATCGTGACTATCGCTGTTGTATTTGTGTAAGATGACATTAGAATGAAAACATGTACATCACTAGATGAAAATAAGATATTCCAATGGATATGCTCGTTATGAATTATCTACTAAGATTTATGTTGGTTGTTGACTCTTGAGTTAGATCATACGTGTATATATTTTGCATATTGCATTTAATTATGATACATTTTTTACATATTTATACAGTCTCACACCAAAAAAAATTTTGAAGTACTAAAAAAATATAAAAAATAAATAAAAATAAAAACTATTTTAGAGTACCAAATTAAAAGAGAAAAGTTGAGAGTTTATATGAGTTCCCGAATTTTTCCCCACTTGTCATGATTTTTTCAACATGTCAAATAGTGAAATATCCAAAAACATAATACTATTATCAACACGTATAATACACATACACTTATGGTATATAAGTAACCAACAATTTCTATCTTTAGTCTATGTGGGATAGAGTGTTAGGATAAAAGGTTAGAAAATATCTTTTTAAAAAAATGGTACGAAAAATATAATTCAAGAGTTATTAACATTTGGTGAAACAAAGATTTGTTACATGGAACATCAAAGTGAAGTTTAGAAGCAACTAATTTTATGTACATGAAAAGAAAGAATAAAAAATGCAAGAGTCAGAACATGAAACATGAAGGTAACAATTTGGATAACATGAAATTATATGTTGTCATAAGTTATAACTCTAATATTGAAAGATTAAAATTTTATATACTTTCAAGAAATACAAAATGATATTCACTGGTAACAGCACACATGACGTTTGGTTTACAGTTGGTCTAAAACTAGAATGTATGCAGCAAAAATAAACTCTATTTATAGGATGAATAACTAGTATTTGTAATCACGATGAGTAAACAAACACGAGATGTTGACTACTTAAAATTCTTACGGTTCTTGAGAAAACGCAATGCTTGGATCCGCATTCCTTTTTACCATTTTTTTCGTTTACTGGGCTCGATGGGCTCTTTGGGATTATAGAGCATCTTTTAGTATGGACCTATGTAAAGTTAAAGATTCAGATGGTTCCGCCGTAACATGCTTTAAGAGTAAAGAAACAAAAATAAAAAATGAACAAAAAATCAAGAGTTATATGAATTTTCAGGTAACGAGTATCTTGCAAATTTTTTTAACTTGCAAGAGACTGATTATCAGAAAACATTATACTATGCTAGACACATGTGACTCACGTAGACTACATTATATTAATACAAGCAATTTATTTCTTCAACCAATGTGGGATTACATTTTTGGTCATGAAAGTTGGAGTTTGTCTATGTTTTCATACTTGTTACAGCCCTAGATTGTACAGAAAACTTATTATGCCTTGTCAGTAAGCATGTTTTGAATGCTCAAACAAACCTAGGGTTGCAACATTGCAAGTATCTAGGCAAAGTTTATGACAAACATGCTTATGTCAAGATCTAAAGATAAGCAGCTTGGCAATTCTTTAAGCTTAATATAGTCATAAAGTGTAAAATGTCGTTTCGATATGTGTATGAATTATTGAATGAGACACATTTTGGTTCTTGTGTTAGACGATGTGTTTAATTTGCACGTCACTATTAATTGTTCTTAACAAACATCTTACCGTAACATTTTTGTATTTTAATAAAGATTAGGATATACCCACTGTCAACAAACATATTCTTGCTTTTGTATCACTACTCCATCGCAAATGTACAGTTGACCGTTCAAGAAAGGGCTTAAGAGAAATAGGACATTGGTCCAATCTCAGCTTCTGACTAAAAGGTCGTTGGGACATGTGATCAATTCCTACAACTAGGTCTTTGGGGAATGGTCATTCGGCACCCAAAAGGGGTGCACGAGGTGAGGATTTCCCCCGCTGATTAAAATATTTTGAAGATATGTCCTTGCTTTTGCATTGCCATATAACATTCCCAACGACAACCTGATTGATAATTTCTATTTTCTATGAAGTCTTAAGAAGAAACTCATGTATGATCTTAAAGAACTACGTTTTGTAATCAACTTATGTTTGCTATTAGTAACGACGAAACACGTTGTGGTAAAACGATAAGAAACAATTATTTTTTACTTAACTTAGCTCTAACCATTTATCACAAATGCAAAATTTATAGCTCTCAGAAACTGTGTAGTATGTGATTACGTAAATGGTCAATTTACTTCAATTCCATTTGCTATTCGCTGCAATAAAAATACACCAAAACTATATCAAGTAACAATTTTACATACATTAGTCAATCTCCGATAAAATAAAATAAAAATAATAAAGCAAGAAAACAAAAAATATAAAAAAATTAAGAATTCATATTAATTCTCAGGAAGATGAATTCTCCCATGTTATGTATGATTAACCTGCAAACTTTTTAAGCATGAGAAGTATCACTTCTTGAGAACATAATACAAGTCTAATCTATACTACTTATAATGGATGAAGGACTCTCTCTCCAAAAAATTCCGATGTACACAAAATGATGCATGGTTTACAACACTTTAAAGCAAGCAATTTTCATAATTACAACAACCAAAACATTGTGTACAACAAAAACTAGCATAAATCGAAATTCAGACCACTTTCCTTAGAATTATACATTAATAGCATTAAAAACACCCCCACACACAATATTACAATTAATTAAACACAATGAACAACCCTCATTCTACATTAATAACAATAAAAACACCCCTACACCCAATATTACAATCATTTAAACACAATGTACAACCCCCATTCTACATTAATAGCATTAAAAACATCCCTACACCCAATATTACAATCATTTAAACACAATGTACAACCCTCATTCTACATTAATAGCATTAAAAACACCCCTAAATCCAGTATTACAATTATTTAGACACAATGTACAACCCTCCATCTTAACCTAGACATGAACCTGTGACCAAGACTCGACTCAATAAAACAACCTCGGCACCTCGCACTAGCACTCGAACTCCGATGACCACAATAACCGCGGCTCTTGATACCACTTGTTGGAAAATACCTCGACAACAAACCCGAAGTTCGATCGCGGAAAACTAGATCGCGAGTTATATCAAGCACAAGTAGCAAACACGAGAGACTACAAAAAACCGACAAGAATATGCACACGAATACCCTCAACGAACCCTTTATTAAATAACCTAATAAAGCTTTTACAATTGAGGAAAAAGAATGAATAACTAGCATCCCCCCTCATCTCTATTTATAGAGATGAGGGGGTAGAAACCTTAGCTTGCAAGCCAAGTAACTAGTTTCCTAATCTAAGTACAATCCTAAACTTTATTTAAACTAAATACAATTAATCCTCTTATTATTGTCTAAGTCACATTTAACCCTTCTAAGTATTGCTACTAACATATAACAGTGGATTATGGACCTTCAGAATTAGACATCCTCGAATATTCAAAGCCGGTAAGTATATAAACGTGATAATTGAAATAGTAGTTGTTGATTATCACTATTGTTGTTGTAGTTGTGTAAGATCACATTTGAACGAATATACATATGGCACTAGCTAGATGAAAATAATATATTCCGAAGGATATCCTCGTTTTGAAATTTCAACTTTTATTAAAATATGTTCATTTCATATAAGTGTATGAATATAAATGAGATTATATGTTGGTTTGTTGACTCATGAGCTAGATCGTGCATGTATATATTTTGCATGTTGCATATTAATAAGATACATCTTTACGTATCTATACAGTCTCCACCAAAAATGTGTTAAAGTACCAAATTAAAAGAAAGACCAAAACATGTTTTAGAGTCCCAAATTAAAAGAAAAAATAAAATAGATAGATAGAGTTTTCGAAACTTTCAAAATTTACCAGATTTTTTCAAGCTGGAAAATGGTGAAATTCACGAACACATAATATTATTCACAATACAATTAACCTGCATACACTTATGGTATATAAGTAACCAAGAACTTGTATCTTCGGCCAATGTGGGTTACACAATATATCTTTATATGGTGAAAGAAAGATATGTTACATGGAACATCAAATGAAGTTTAGAAGCAACTAATTTTATTTACCGGGTCGTTGACCTTTTACCCAAAAAAGAAAGAAAGAATAAATAATGCAAGAGTCAGAACATGAAACATGAAGGTAACAATTTGGATAACATGAAATTATATGTTGTTATAAGTTATAACTCTAATATTGAAAGATTACAATTTTATACTTTCAAGAAATACAATATGATATTCACTGGTAATAGCACACATGACGTTTGGTTTACAGTTGGTCTAAAACTAGAATGTATGCAGCAAAAATAAACTCTATTTATAGGATGAATAACTAGTATTTGTAATCACGATGAGCAAACAAACACGAGATGGTGACTACTTAAATTCCTTACGGTTCTTGACAAAATGGCAATGCTAGGATCCGCATTCTTTTTTAACATTTTTTTTTCGTTTACTGGGCTCGGTGGGCTCTTCGGGCTTATAGAGTATATATATTTAATATTGTGCGGGTACTATTTTATTCCTAGGAACCGACAGCGTTTCAAATGCTGTATAGAATATTTATACAATATTTGGGAATATAGAGCATCTTTTAGTATGGACCTATGTAATATTGTGCCATAACATGTTTTAGAGTAAAGAAACAAAAATAAAAAATGAACAAAAACTCAAAGAGTTATATGAATTTTCAGTTAACGAGCTTCTTGCAAATTTTTTTAACTTGCAAGAGACTGATTATCAGAAAACATTATACTACGCTAGACACATGTGACTCACTTAGACTACATTATATTAATACAAACAATTAATTTCTTCAACCAATGTGGGATTACATTTTTGGTACATAAAGTTGGAGTTTATCTATGTTTTCATACTTATTACAACCCTAGATTGTATAGAAAACTTATTACGCCTTGTCAGTAAGCATGTTTTGAATGCTCAAATGTACAAACCTATGGTTGCAACTTGCAAGTAGCTAGGCAAAGTTTATGACAAACATGCTTATGTCGATATCTTAAAATAAGTAGCTATGCAATCCTTTAAGCTTATTATAGTCATAAAGTGTAAAATGTCGTTTCGATATGTGTATGAATTATTGAATGAGACACATTTTGGTTCTTGTGTTAGACGATGTGTATAATTCGCACGTCACTATTAATTGTTCTTAACAAACATCTTACCGGAACATTTTTGTATTTTAATAAAGATTAGGATATACCCACTGTCAACAAACATATTCTTGCTTTTGTATCACTACTCCATGGCAGATGTACAGTTGACCGTTCAAGAAAGGGCTTAAGAGAAATAGGTCATTGGGCCAATCTCAAATAAGCTTCTGACTAAAAGGTTGCTCGGACATGTGATCAATGCCTACATCTAGGTCTTTAGGGAATGGTCATTCGGCACCCAAAAGGGGCGCAAGAGGGTGAGGATATCCCCCGCTGATTAAAATATTTTGAAGATATGTCCTTGCTTTTGCATTGCCATATAACATTCCCAACGACAACCTGATTGATAATTTCTATTTTCTATGAAGTCTTAAGAAGAAACTCATTATGATCTTAAAGAACTACATTTTGTAATCAACTTATGTTTGCTATTAGTAACAACGAAAGACGTTGTGGTAAAACGATAAGTAACAATTATTTTTTACTTAACTCAGCTCTAACCATTTATCACAAATGCAAAATTTATGATAAGTTTCACAAACAGAAACTGTGTAGTATGTGATTACGTAAATGGTCAATTTACTTCAATTCCATTTGCTATTCGCTGCAATAAAAATACACCAAAACTATATCAAGTAATCAAGTAACAATTTTACATACATTAGTCAATCTCCGATAAAATAAAAAAAGAATAAAGCAGGATAACAAAAAATATAAAAAATTTAGGAATTCATATTAATTCTCAGGAAGACAAATTCTCCCATGCAAACTTTTTAAGCACGAGAAGTTTCTCTTTCTGGGAACATAATACTAGTCTAATAACAAGTAACTCATGTACACTATGGTATATGCGTACCCAACAACTTCATTCTTCAACCTATGCGGGAAAGAATGTTTGAATAAAAGGTTAGCATAGTTCTCTATGTCAGAAGAATTTAATGTACATGAAAAGAAATAAATAAAGCAAGAGTTTGGATAATATTAAATTATATGTTGTTATCGCTCTACTAATGAAAAATTGCAAATTTTTATGCATTATATTAAAAGAACATGTGATTTTCTATAAGTGTTTACCTATGTTCATTCGCTTATTTAGAAATCTATATATTGCTGAAGGAGTATTATACTTGCTTTGGCCCTAACTTATTGATAAACTCATGATTTGGGGTTCTCACAGAAAATACCTACATAACAAAACTTACAACCGGAGAAAACAAACAAGAAATCGTAATATATGTTTTCATTTGATATACTTTTAAGCACTATAAAATGACATCAACTGGTAATAGCGCACATTACAAAAAGGAACATCAAATTGAAGTTTATTAGCAACTAATTTATGTGTTTATAACATGAAACATAAAAGCAACAGCTTGGATACAAGAACCTATGATGATTTTTATTAAGATAAAAGGATTAGGATTTACTTATCTGAATTCGTTTAAATATATAAATCTATATGTTGTTGTATTAGTTACGTGTTCTGGTCATGAATGCAATTTCTTGTTATATCGTGATACTTGTTTTGGTTTGTTTTAAAAAACTTTGCCGAAGGATATTCAGCACAAAGTTACAAGATGTATGTTAAAATCTCATTTCTCTTGCTTAAGCTTGAAATGGTTCTTCGCCTTAAATTCCTTCGAATAATTGGTTTTAATAAACATGAAAAATTAAACTGATTAATTGAGATACTTGAAAATATATTAAGAGCAACTCAATGGCTATTTATAATGATTAGAACAAATTTGGACAATTTAATTGTTTCTCATACTCTTTCTTAATTGACTTCTTAAAAATACTTTTTCCTCTTATATTATATGATACTAAAAATTATAATGTTTTTCACTAAAACATGTTTTACAGTTTAAGGAAAAAAAAAAAAAAAAAAAAAAAAAAAAAGCTAGGAGTTCATATAAGTTTTCAAGTAGTACACAATTTTATGTTTAAATTTGTAACATTTTAAACACAGAAAGTAAACTACTTGAAAACATTATACTTTTCTAAATGTGTGAAACCACGTATACTACAATATATAAGGAATCAACAAGTTCTTTCTACAACCTATGTGGGATATAATGATAAGATAGAAAGTTTGTTACCTGGGTTTCCGACTCGACATTGCGAGCCGACTAATCCAGTGGTGACTACCCTTTTGGGTAATCCAGAGTCGGCGTAGGTGAACCTCCGTGGCCACAAGGAGAGTTGAAGAAATATATGTCACTTGAAATTCCGTATTGAAGTTTAGAAGCAACTAGTTTATGTGTTTGAGCAAGAACAAGAATGGGAAAAACTTGTATGACATGAAATTATACGCTAGCTGTTATTGCTCTTAATAAACAAATCGCAAATGTTTAAGCATTGTATTAAAAGAACATGTGATTTTTTCCAAGAAAAAAAGGATTAGTGTTTACTTATCTAAAATCATTTATCTAAAAATCTACAAATCGCTAATTGAACTACGTTTTCGATCATGAATTTAAAGTATTTACGTATTATGTAACTTCGTTTGGCTTAAGGTGCCCAATTTATATTACCATATGGGTTCTTTATGTTGATAATTGCACTTTTAACTCACATGTATGGCATATGGGTATAGAAATCCTTGAATACTCAAAGTCGATAAGCCTAAACATGAGAATTGTAATCGTGGTTGTTGATCATGACAATTGTTGTTGTGTTGGTGTAAGATCACATTATGACGAAAGTATATATGACCTAGATACAAATATATAAGATATTTTTATGAACTTTCATATATAGATGGATTTGATATTAGTATTAATTATCCAACGACACATATATATTGCTTGTTGAGGTAGATTATACTTATCTTAGATTTAATTAAGTTTGAACTTAGCGTAAATTTATTTGTCAATTATATTCAAGTTTAAAAGCATGAAAAAATGGTTTGATCGTATTTGCATATTTTTTTATTCTTTTTCTCCGGTTTCTATTTAATTAGTGGTAAATCACATTACTCAATTTAGCAACAAACTTCTTTCCTTTTACGCCATGTGAACTTAATGACTAGACCAATTTCAATAAATACATGTTCCATAGTGAATACAACGAAAGTTAATAAAAAAATTAATCGAGAATCGTACTAACTTTCTAACCTATTACCATCTTACTAACTACATTAGCCAGTAAGAAGATAACAATATTGAAAGCATAATACTTCTCCGAACACAAGTTTCTCTCATACGATATGGTATATTAGTAACAAACCATTTTTTTCTTCAAACCAATATGGGATAAAATGTTAGCTAAAGAAAGAGACAATGCAAAAGTTATAAAAAGTGTTGAAAGAAACATATCTTGGAACTCCAGACTGATTTTTAGAAGCAAACTAATTTATGTGTTTTGAGCAGGAATCATATAAATTTTGGACGATAACGTGAAAGTATATGTTGTTATTGCTCTAAAAATGAAAGATTGCGAATGTTTAACCATTGAACTAAAACAACCTGTGATATTTTCTAAGAACAAGAGGTTAGCTTTTACTTATCTAAATTCATTTGCAAGAAATTTTATACATCGCTGAGGGTTAAAGTATTTTTGCACTGTGATACCAGTTTTGGCCATGGGTTCTGTAGCAAATTCATTATGCCGTTCACTATACAATTTTGAATGCTCAATGTGTATATTATGAATTTACAAACTTAAGTTTGCAAGTAGCTAAGCAAAGTTTTCGACATACATGCTTATCAAGTGAGCACTTATGCCAAAATCTAAAACTAAGCAACTACGCAATCCTATATCATTTATGGATTTGGTAATGTAAGTCATATGTTATTATTACTCTGATATGAATTGTTATTCAAGTAGAGATCGATTACACGGCTGAATGAATTACGTGTTGAGCTGTCCAGGACTCCGGGAAAAGTATTTCTATATTACGTAGTATGAAACTTGTTTTGTTGTTTTGAGCCGAGGTTAAAATCTCATGTATGTTAAAAAGAGTAATTATGTAACATCTCTTCTTAAGCAGCTAGAAAATCCTTTATATGCTTGCAGATAATATATAAGAGATTTTTTCATAGGAGTTGACAGAAATATTTATGAGCATATAACAAGAGTACAAGACATAAAAGCTAATTGGGCCTGAATATATAAACACTTGCATCATATCTACCCAAAATTATTGGGCTATGCGTAGCACCCATGTTCATCTTCTTATCAAAAGGCTTTAAGCCCAATAATTGGACCCTAATAGTAGCTGGAATAGCGTGGATGAACCACACTGTCATTACAAGACAAGTTTTTTTTTTTTTTTTTTTTTTTTTTTTTTTTTTTTTTGAAATTTCAATTGCTTACCAAATCTGACATCGTTACTACTCTTCTTCAAGTCATCAAAGTGTAGTTCCTTTTAGGATTAGCTCGATAAAAAAGATATGTGAAATCTGTTTTAATGGTGCGTAGCTCAGTTGGTTTCAGACGAGATGTTGAACTTGCATCAACAAACCAAAAGCAAGTATGCGGAATACCGAACTAGTAAAGTAAATCGACACATACGTGCACACCCGAAACCCGAATAAAGAAGAACACACGTATGACCCAAACGTTTCGTTTATTGATCAAAGGAAAAGAATGAACGGTACAATGACCCCTCCCCCCTCACCTCTTTATTGTAGAGATGAGGGGGGAGAAAACCCAACTCTAAACGATCGAGTAGAAGTTGGCTGCTATAAAGGAGGAAAAAAAACTCACCAATCGCTTGGACTAAACAAGACGTCAATGCCATATAAATATCATGTGAATAGACCTTAAGCATCTCCTAATTTGACTAAAGTTACACTATGACCCCCTAGACTTAGTAATACTTGCTAATATGCATACTATATTACAACAATTTCCACCTTAGTATCATATTAGCCATCTCTGATACGCAGCAGCTTCAACCAGTGCTGGAACCTCGGATAGGGGTGTGCCTTCATCCACGCACTAGTAGCAATAACCGCTACTAACATTAGCTTAGATCTTGACTCTATTGAGAGTCCCTTTAGCCAAATAGCCTCCTTTGCAGCCTCCGTAAGTGTCATATACGTCGCTTCAGTTGTTGACAAAGCCTCCATGTGCAGCATCATAGCTTCTGAGCTTCCTGCACATCCTTGTATCATAAACCCGTACCTTGTGATTGATCTACCCATGACAGTGATCGATTTACCATAGCGTAGTCAATATCCACAAAAAACTGTACGTCTGTCTGTAATCCACGATCGAACCTATCCAACATACCCACATCTACAGATGCTATGTCAGGTCTCGTGCAGACCATCTGATACTCCCGGCTTCCAACCGCATATGTATATGACCACTTACCATTCTTTTCCACATCACATTCCCCTGATAGACTACCCTCCAACGACAGTATGGAGTGTCCCTCCAACAAAGTTTGTACCAACGTTTCATTGTGAACCCTGGACTGTGACCCCCTCAAAGTATTACCACTTTGATCCCTGATGATGTCCATACCAAGTATATTTCCTTTTACTTTTTCTAGCAAACCCTTGGTAACCCAGATCTCAGCCTTGCATCCGCAAGAAAAAACCATACCATCGATATAGAGATATAGATGTATGAACATACCTGGTGTATACTCCCAGTAATATTTGTGGCTGTCGTCATTGCTTTTACTGCAACCGTTGCTGAGCACACACACATTTGACCGAGTATCAATTTCTTCTTTCAATCCAGTCTTCCACCTGTAAATTACCTCACAAGCAAATGTATTATTGAAAGTCAATGACTCGTGTGCGTATATCTTCTCCACTGTAGCAACTGCAAAAGCAGCCTCATTACTGTCTTCTCTATACTGTCTTCTCTATACCTGTCTGGTTCATGTGCTATGTATTGATCCCTATCACGTGCTAAATGATAGTCTATCAAATCCTGAGTTTGTACTTCCTGTGAACCAGCTACCTGACCGACATTCCCCTGAGGTTCCACCTCAAATGTATGATCCCCAAGCGATTCCACCTCAAACTCAACTCCCTGCAACACATGCACTGAACTTGTACCTACACCAGAACCAATGAAAGTTTTCTTGTATTCCCCACTCTCATTGAAACCCATATTCCTGTAAAGCACTCCCTTTGAAGTAATGTCATCTAACCTCCAAAGCTGATAACACATCATACCTTCACGGTATCCCAGGAATATGCACTTGACCTTAACCGGTTCAAGCATCCCTTGCTTATTACTAGCAAGCCAACCGTAAATCCCTAACATATCTATAGGAGTCTTGAATCCAATCACTGATGATGGTGACCTATTCACTAGATATGTAGACCCGATTGTATCCTCTGCCCAAAAAACCTTGGACAGACCAGACTGAATCAGAAAACAACGTACCTTAGCTCAGAGTGTCACATTTGTCTTCTTAACCAACCCATTTTGATGTTGTATCCCTGCAACACCCAAATGTTTGGCGACCCCACTTTTTGTACATTGCTGTGTATACCTCTGATTACAAGAATCAAGAGCATTGCCTGTCTTGATCTTTCTCCCAGTCCGAGATTCACCTAACTGCTTCCTACCCTTCAGTGTCTTCCTGGTCACTGCCTGACCATCCAGGGTATATACACAATTAGCCTTCCTTGTTCCAGATAAAACCACCAGTGAACCCTTTATAACCTTGATCCTTCCCGACTGCATTTTCACAGTAAAACCCTCTTTTTCAAGAGTACCCGACGATGTCAAGTTTCGCCTTAATTCCGGAACATACCTGACGTTATCCAAAACAAAACTTGACCCATCCCTCATTTGTACTTGAACCTTACCCGTCCCTCGTACACGGCATTCCCTGCCATCACCCAGCAGTACATTACCACCGTCATACTCCTTAAAATCTAACAAGTAATCTCTCCTGTATGTCATATGGTATGAGCCCCTGAATCCATGATCCAGTCTAATAACTTTTCAACACTCATCGCCATCATAACATCAGCATTGTCATACCCATCAGCTCTAGAGTCGGATACTTGATCTTTATTCCTAGCAAAACCTTGAGATTTCTTGTTATTATACTTGGGACAATCCCTCTTCAAATGCTCCTCTGACCAACATATATAACACTTGAGTCTGCTGCTTCTTCCCTGTGACTTTGACCACGCACTACCTTTACCCTACTTCATATCACTTTGATCAGATTTCCCCCTCACAAACAACCCTTCACCACCATCAACCTTCGCTTCCGTCATCTTCTGAAGTTCCCTAGAATGAAGTGTCGCGACCACATCTTCTTGCTTCAAATTATTCCGACCATATAGCAAAGTATCCACGAAATTTCTGTTAGACGATGGTAAAGATGTGAGTAATAATAATGCATGATCCCTATCCGATATAGCAGTATATATAGCCGCTAAGTCACCTACCATCTTATGAAACTCATCAATATGTTCAGACTGACTCATACCCGGATGCATGTGAAAAGTATATAACTTCTTTTTCAAGTACATATGATTAGATAAAGACATTGTCATGTATAAAGTCTCTAACTTTTTCCAAATTCCCGCTGCAGTCGTCTCCTTGGTGATCTCCCGTAGGACCCGATCACCCAAACACAAGATCAATGTGCTGTAAGCCTTTTTCTGAATGACGTTATCATATGCCGTTATTGTAGCTGCAGGTAACTCTTCCAATGCTGCAGTTAATCCTTGTTGTTCCAACAACGCTTTCATCCTTACCTGCCATAGCGCGAAGTCATTCTTCCCATTGAATTTTTCGATGTCAAACTTGGTCCCTGACATCTTTATCCAAACCCTTTGGTTATTCTGATAACCTTGTGATATAAACCTCACAACACCGAACTAAACAAAGTACCCCGTGTGTAAAAACCTTGCTTTATCGATATAAATCTAAGAATAACAACCCACTTAGAATCAATCAAAACAAGAAAACAAAAATATATCCCTTATTTAGTCTATGACTTTTCACGTGTAGTCATATGAGCAAAAGAATCTCTACATGCATACAAGCAAAGAACCTTCTCATGCATGTAAGATAATACCCTTTTTCTCGTTTTATTGTTTTGAAACAACTCGCCAAAAAACCAACGACTTTCTTCTTGTTTGAAACTCGACAACCTTGAAGCTCGAAAATACCTTGTCGATATACACGAACCCTTGCAAACCGATTCTTGTAAACCAAAAAATCTTGCAAAATGTCAACAACCTTGAATATTCAAAAACCCCGAAACCTCAAGGTCGAACCCTTGTTGCCGAACGATCGATCAACAAGAAAACTCTTTACGAGATCGACCTTGCTTCCACGTTTACGAACCAAAGCTCTAGATACCAATTGTTGAACTTGCAATCAACAAACCAGAAGCAAGTATGCGGAATACCGAACTAGTAAAGTAAATCGACACACCCGTGCACACCCGAAACCCGACTAAAGAAGAACACACGTATGACCCAAACGTTTCGTTTATTGATCAAAGGAAAAGAATGAACGGTACAATGACCCCTCCCCCCTCACCTCTTTATTGTAGAGATGAGGGGGGGGAGAAAACCCAACTCTAAACGATCGAGTAGAAGTTGGCTGCTACAAAGGAGAAAAAAAAACTCACCAATCGCTTGGACTAAACAAGATGTCAATGCCATATAAATATCATGTGAACCGACCTTAAGCATCTCCTAATTTGACTAAAGTTACACTACGACCCCCTAGACTTAGTAATACTTGCTAATATGCATACTATATTACAACACGAGAAATAAAACTTGTAAAATCCTTAGTCTTTTAGAAATTCACATAAAAATGTATTAAAATTCGCATGTGATTGTAGAAAATATTTGGGAATATAGAGCATCGTTCAGTATGGACCTATGTAAAACTAAAGATCATAGGGTTCCACCATAACATGTTTTAGATTAAAGAAACAAAAATAAAAAATGAACAAAAAAGTCAAGAGTTAATATGAACTTTAATAAAATGCAGTATCTCACAAATTTTCTTTAACTGACAAGATCCCGTATTGGATGAAAACATTATACTATACTATACACATGTGACTGACTTAGACTGCATTATATTAGTAACAAACAATTTTTTTCTTCAACCAATGTGCGATTACATTTTTGGGTCATGAAAGTTGGAGTTTATCTTTTATTTTTCATAATTGGTTGAGCCCTAGATTGTTTAGAAAACTTATTACGCCGTTTAGTAAGCATGTTTTGAATGCTCAAATATATAAATTTAGGTTTGCTAGTAGCTAGGCAAAGTTTATGACAAACATGTTTATGTAAAAAATCTAAAATAAGCAGCTTGGCATTACTTTAAGCTTATTATAGTCATAAAGTGTAAAATGTTTTACTTTATAAACTGTTTCGATATGTGTATGAATTATGGAATGAGACACATTTTGGTTCTTGTGTTAGACTGTGGGTTTATTTTGCACGTCACTATTGTTTTTAACAAACATTTTACCATAATATTTTTGTAATTTAATAAAAATTATATTAAGTGGCTTTTATAACTTGTCATATGTTTCTATTGGCCTCTAAAATATGTGTTCGTTTCTAACTTTTGTGAAGTTATAGATTATAATGGTCTCCACCAAAACATGTTCTAGAGTACCAAAATAAAAAGAAAAAGTTAAGAGTTCATATGAGTTTTCTGATACTACACCTTCCGCATGGTTTTTTTTTAACCACATGGATGTTGTAATATTCGAAAACATAATACTATTCTCAATACATTTTATCTAAATACATTTACGGTATATAAGTAACCAACAACTTCTATCTTTAGCCTATGTGGGATAGAGATTCAAGATTAACGGTCGAAAAATGTATTAGCTCAGAGATATACGTTTTGTTATCAAATTACGTTTGTTATTTGTAGCGACGAAAATCATTGTGGTAACAATATAAGTAACAGGTTTTAATAATCTGAGCTTTAAACGTTTCCATAGATGCAAAATAGAAAGTGATCTTGAATTATGAAAAGTCTCACAAACAAAAAAAATCATGTATGAGATTGCTCAATTGGTTCGCTTACTTCACTTTCATTTGCTTAAGCTACTTTCTGACTAGATGTTATTAAAATAAAGAAAGGTATGCAGCATAGAACACTAAATTGAAGTTTAGATGCAACTAGTTTATGTGTTTGGAGAACAGATCATGAAAGGGGAAGTTACATGAAATCATATATTGTTATTGCTCTAAAAGTGAAAGACCGCAAATGTTTAAGCTTTGTTAAAAGACCCTATGGTTTCATACAAGAGAAAAGAGGTAAGCGATTACTTTTTGTAACAGAAAGTTATCAACTTACATCTATTGCGGTAAAATTAAGTTACATTTTTTATTTAATCGAGCTCTAACCAATCTTTTATTTATATAATAAAATAAAACCCCTATCGGGAATTTTTCATCTCAAAAAATGGATTCATACCTTATTTAGTAATAATTTTATTTTAAAAAAAAGATTATTTTCTCATTAGGTAACATTTTATATTTATCCATAACACAAGTAGTAGATAAATACAAAAAATATAGATAAGATGCAATTAATAATATGATTAAAATTTTCAAATAATTATCTTTAATAATAAAAAACTAAATTCATACCTTATTTAGTAATAATTTTATTTAAAAAAAATATTATTTTCTCATTAGGTAACATTTTATATTTATCCATAACACAAGTAGTAGATAAATACAAAAAATATAGATAAGATGCAATTAATAATAGGATTAAAATTTTCAAATAATTATCTTTAATAATAAAAAACTATAATTAAACATCATAAATCAAATAAAACAAAGATTAAATTATTTATTTTTTAATAAATAAAAATATGTGATTCAAAAAGATTTTAAAAACCTGCGCTTGCGCGGGCATTATTACTATTTTCATAATTAAAAAGATCTAGTGACTACATCATCGAAAATGGACACCTTTGGGGGAGCCTTGTTCTCAAAAAGAAGTTTATTACGATATGTCCACAAGAACCACCACATCGCATAAAATGTGCCAATCAGCATTATTGGTGTAGGTATAGATGTAAAAAGTCATTTAGTTGGGTAGAATGGTTTAAAAACCCTAGTCTTATTTTCGTGTAATCCTAGCTCCTTGCTAGTGTTGTTTGTGTTGAATAAATTCGCCGTTCTAAAAAAAAAAAAAAAAAAAAAAAAAAAAAAAAAAAAAAAAAAAATCACAATGCACAATAGAAAAGCAATGTTTCATTCATGATGGATTACATGAATGGTTAGTTTACTTCACTTCTATCTTCAACGTGTAACGATCGAAAACATTTTAACTATATATCAAATAACCAATTTACATATATCTAACTACTACTTATCTTATAGACTTAGGATCAAATGAGAAGAAAACTTAAAATGAGAAGGATGAGAAATAACTATAACCACACATTTGAGATGCATCGACTTAAATTAAATACATCCCTAATCTTTTAGATGCACCATAATATATTTTCTAAACAAAAAATTAGATGCATATACATTTCAACAAGTTAGACAAATTCTATACATTTTTTGTATTCTGCGGGTCAAATTTATTGTTAGTACTACTTTGCATCGTTTTCACTACAAATCACTTTTCGGAATTGATTGGGATACATCTAAATGAATAGAAATGCATCTAAATCAAGTCGATGCATCCCGAATGTGTGGTTATAGTTATTTTTCTCATCCTTCTCATTTTAAATTTTTTTCACTGGATCCTTACCCCTATCTTATAAAGCAAAAATCACGTTTGTGGCATTAACTGACTAAGACAATGAAATCTTAAAATTCAGCAATACAACTAATAAAGCAAAATGTACAATTAAATTAAACACTAAGACATTACAAACATTTATATATATTGTACAATTTTTAATCCACTAAGACATTACAAACTTGAAAATTAAAAAATACAAACAAATAAAAATATCGTACAACTTTTTAATACCCTAAGACATTAAATTATCAGATAATTAATACACCTATTAAAACAACTTATTACTTAAAATTACAATAATGTATTCACATTGTACAATTAATTAAAATCATATCTGCCAAATTAAGTATAACCAATTAAAACACTCTCTTACTAAATAGTACAATAATATTGTCACAATGTACGATCTAAACAATCTATGGCATAATCCAAAGTATAAACTAATTAACATATTAATTAATATTATATTTAAAACACATCTAAACTGAAATGTACATGTTATTAAACACATTGTACATATTAATAAAACACACAAAGTTTCATACAAGCTGATGGTATATATAATTTTGAAAACCGGACCGGACCAACAGGTTCAACCGAGAACCGGAGTCGCCATCAGTTCGGCTAGTCAATAAAAGCCATCTGAAAACGAACCGGAGAGGACTCGTTAGAACCGATACAAACGGGTGAACATGCCTCATCAACATTTATTTTTCGGTTAATCGTCACAGGGTACCCGCCGCAATGCGGGGTACCCTGCTAGTTATTATTAATATATATACATTACAACCATTCTCATATATGTGCACATAAAGTGATGTTTTCCAATTTCAAAAATGTTTTATTAAATAAGTTGTTTAATTCATTTTATTTGTTATCTACAATGATCAAAACAAAATTAAGTAAAATGATTGTTACACACACTCTTTCTCAGCTTTTAGTCATTCTTAAGTCTTAACTGACTTCAAAAATATTTTTACTTCTTAAGCTATGCGAAACTAAAGATTTAAATGTTTTCCACCAAAACATGTTTTATAGTTAAAAAAATAATAATAATAAAAAAATAAAAAAATAAAATAAAAATTAAAGTTCATATAAGTTTGCAGGTTAATGACATTCCCGATTCCTACATAACTTTTTAAGAATATCATCAACATGAAAGCAAAGCATTATACTATTCTAGGGACATGTAACACACATAGACTACAGTATATTACTAACCAATAAGTTTTTTCTCCAGCCAATGTGGGATAAAGGTTAGGAAAAGTTTCCATGTTATATAAAAGACTTTTATGTAGATGAAAAGGAAGAGATATATATATAATGTAAGAGTTATCAACACTTGTTGAAAGAACCATTTGTTACATGGAACTCCAAATTGAAGTTTAGAAACGAAATAATTTTGTGTTTTCGGAGCACGAATTATGAAGGGAACATCTTAGATAACATGAAAGTATATTGTTATTGCCATAAAAACGAAAGATTGCAAATATTTAAGAATTGAACTAAGAAAACCTGTGTTTGTTCATTTGTTTGGGTAGAGGAGTTCTATTTGTAGTCATCAAGTGTGGGTCCTCTTGAGTTAATAGCTCGCAAGATACAATATTTGTAGGAGGTTGTAGCTAGGCCTTCTAAAATCCTAGCAATTGCCTAAATTTGTTGTCCAAGACTTAAATTCTTTTGGTGAAGCTTAGCTCAGTTATTTCCCAAAAAATAAAAATAAAAATAAATAAATAAAAAATTCTTCGTCCTATGCGGATAGAGTTTCAAGAATAAAGGTTGAAAAATGTATGAGCTTAAAGAAATACTTTTGTAATCAACTTAGTTTTCCTATTTTTAGCAACGCAAAACATTGTGGTAACATTACAAGTAACCATTTTAATTTAAACCGAGCTCTAACGTTTCCATGTAGGCAAAATAGAAAGTGATTTTTTTTTTTTTTTTTTTCATTTATGAAAAGTCTCACAAACAATATTCATTTACTTCACTTCCATTAGCTAATTTTCCCGTATACGTGCACATATAATACTCATAATAGTAGAAAATTACTTTCTGCATGCATAACAAATGAACGAAACACCAATATAACTAGTGCTTGAATATTTGGAAAGCCAACCTGCTTATTCAGTCTAATTGCGATTTGAGGACCATTCCATACTCGGGCCTGCTTTGTTACAAGACTGGCATCCTGAAATCGAGTATTCGAGAATAAGTACGACATTCTCAAGATGTAGAAAAATGGTCAAACGGGTAAAAGATGTGGTAGAGTATTATAGTTATACAGTAACGTATATAGTTTTTGGAATATATAGTACCCAATTACATCTTCTACTTCAAACTTCCACATTTCGGAGTTTTGGTCATTGCTCTCCCGTATATATAGTTTTATACATGAATCGATGTAAGTGAAAAGGTTATTATTTCACTAGTTTAGAGTATACTCTTAACGTGTGAGCGTATGGTTCATAGCATTTCAGCAAAATTTGTATGTCATGACGTCGAGACTCACGAATGCATTTCCACTCAATAGGGATCTCCTTGTTCATATGAGTGTAATGAAAACCTTGATATGCATATTTTAACAGTGTATAGATTGGTAGGAGTAGTATATTTTATGAGTAAGTGTTGTTATTAGTTTTATTAGCAGACACTTTAGAAAAGTCAAAGAACATTTGAAGATACGGTGAGTAAAAATGTAAAATACATAAACCGAAGATTGCAAATGTTTAAGCGTTGTTATAAGCACCTGTGATTTCTTATAAGTGAAAAAAGGTAAGTGTTTTTACTTATCATATGGAGTGATCAGCTTATGTTTGCTATATGTACAGTAATGACGAAACATGTTGTGGTAATATTTGAAGTAAAAGATTAGAAAGGTCCCCACAAGGACATGTTGGTAAATAAATAAAAGAAGCTAGGTTATATACTTGCACATAATACATACGAGTTTTATTCATATGAAGTTGGTTGAAAATATTTATAAGCATATATAACAACGACATAAGATATAACCAGGCCTTTGTCTAGTAGCTATTTTTTATTTGTTCGCCAAAGCTTGAGCCTTGGTCTTTTAGATATTTGCATAGATTGCATAAAGCGTGAGCCTTGGTCTTTTAAAATTCTAGCCAAATTGCATAAATTCGTTGTCCAAGACTTTTATCCTTTTCGTGACGAATAGCTCAGTTCGGTTGCAAATTAATGAGAAATGAGATTTGCAAAATCCTTTTTCTTTTAGATATTCTTATAATAAATGTACTTTACTCGCACATGGTTGTGAAAAAGATTTGGGAATTTAGAGAATCGTTTAGTATGGAGTATGGACTTATAGATTTGGAAATCCTTGAATGTTCAAAGTCGATAAGCATAAACATGATGGTTGACATAGTAGTTGTTCACCGTTACTATCGTTGTTGTGTATGTGTAAGACCCTATTAGAATGAAAATATATATGGCACCGGATGAATATAAGATATTCTAAAAGATATCCTCACTATGAACATTCAACTATTAAAATTTGTTCATGTTATAAAAGGTTTTGATATGT
Organism: Artemisia argyi; assembly: GCA_030686995.1. Taxonomy (NCBI): domain Eukaryota; kingdom Viridiplantae; phylum Streptophyta; class Magnoliopsida; order Asterales; family Asteraceae; genus Artemisia; species Artemisia argyi. The sequence continues at coordinate 20,267,491 of CM060680.1, read as the reverse complement.
CTATGAGTTATCTAATAAGATTTATCTTGGCTGTTGACTATTGAGTTAGATCGAACGTGTATTTATTTTGCACGTTGCGTTTTAACCAAAAAAAATTAAGATTGAATTTTACATTTTTACTTTTTCTTTATTAGCTTTCACAATTTGTTTTCTTTTCTAGCCCGTGTGAAATTAAAGATTAAACACATTTTAGAGTGCCAAATTAAGTTAAAAAAAAAAAAAAAAATCATATAAGTTTCCAGACATTTGATTTCTGCCAGATTATCTATACTAGCTTATTATGTATTTAGGACATCTATATTTAGGTGTCTTAAAATTTGAAGACCAAAAACATTTCTTTATTACGAAATTGAAATTAACAAGCCAACCTTCAAATATAAATTAAATGTCTTTAATTGTGCCAATTTTAATATTCATAAAACCCATTTACTTGAGTTGTAACAGCTCATTTAATCCATCATCATCATGTAGTAAATGTGTTGATGGATTAGTGTTGGACTATTCGAAAATCTGGACCATTAATGGGCTTATCCACATGGGCTGGTAGTTTTATCCCTAAAAGTTATGGTAAATGTGTTGATAGATTAGTAGTTTAGTCATTTTATTTGAAGATTTATTTGTAATGTTTTAAATGTATTTGAATTATTATGTAATTGTTGAAAAAAGGTTAAAAAAAAATGTTGATCGGCTTACTATGCTTAAAAGATGACATGAAAAACATTCGTCCGCCATAAAAATAGTCATCGGTCCCGCAGCCGTATTGCGCGGGTACTCTTCTAGTACATCCTAATAGAGAGTGAAATATCCAAAGACATAATACTAGTCTTAAAACATTTAACACACATTCACTTATGGTATATAACTAACTAATAACTTCTATCATTAGCCTATGTGGGATAGAGTTTCAAAATAAAAAGTTGAAAAATAATGTATGCTATGTGTAACGATCAATAACATTATAATTATATATCAAGTAACAAATTTACAAACATTAATCCATATACATTATAACCATTTATCTGCACTAATGCTTTCCAATTTCAAAAATGTTATAAGAAATAAGTTGCTTAATTCATTTCATTTGCTACGTAAAATGGCCAAAACAAAATTGAGTAATATGATTGTTACTCGCACTCTTTTTGAGCTTTTAATCATTCTTAAATGACTTCAAAAACATTATTACCCTTCTTAAGCTATGTGAAAGTAAAGATTAAAATTCTTTTCACCAAAACATGTTATATTTAAAAAAAAAGAAAATAAAAAAAAAATAGAAAAAAAGTTTGAAGTTTATATAAGTTTTCATGTATGTTTGCGTTCCTAATCGTAATTTACGACATTTCAAGAAAGCAATAAACATGAAAACATTATAATACTCCATGAACATTAAAGCCACATAAACTAGTGTATATAATTTACCAAAAAGTTCTTTCTTCAATCAATGTGGGATAACATGTTAAGATAAAAACTTAGAAAACATTCTCCATGTTATATAAAAGATTTTTATTCACCTCTTAGCTTCAGAGAAAGATATTGATGTGGTGATAAAAAAAAATCGTATGATGATTCATGATTGCATGCAAGATGTAACAGGTCATAGAGCTCTTTTACATGATAAATTAAAATTTATCGACAAAATTACACGGATGGTCCCTGTGGTTTACACAGATTGCAGGTTTAGTCCCTAAGTCAAAATAATTACACCAGACATCCCTAATTTTGAAACCTGTCACCCTTTTAGTCCCTAATTTGGATGGCCGTTAGTTTATTCGTTAAGTTATTTGCACCGTTAGTCCTTCGTTAATATTGTTTGCACCGTTAGTCCTCATTTTCTAAAAAAGTCCCCAAGATTTGCACCGTTAGTCCCTCCATTAATATTTTGCACCGTTATCAATCTTTTTACGTTTTTGTCCGTTTTTTAACGTTTTCGTCCATTTATTACGTTTTTGTCAATCTTTTTACGTTTACGTCCATTTTTTTACGTTCTCGTCCGTTTTTTTAACGTTTTCGTTCATTTTTTTAAAGTTTTTGTCAATCTTTTTACGTTTTCGTCTATTTTTTACTTTCTCGTCTGTTTTTTTAACATTTTCATCATTTTTTTTACATTTTGTCCGCTTTTTTACGTATTAGTCTGTTTTCTTATATTTTATCCGTTTTATTACGTTTTCGTCCGTTTTTTTACGTTTTTATCTGTTTTCTTATAATTTTATCGGTTTTCACCTTTTTTACATTTTCGCTCATTTTTTTGTGATTATGAAAGTACACTAAAAGAAAATTTGACATTTGAGAAAAATGTATCTGTGTCAATTTTAAATCACGATTTTGACCCCTTTCTGGTCTGAATATTTAAAAAAAATTCGAATAAATATTTTTTTTTCTAAATTTTATTTTCTAATGTTTTATTCAAAAAAATTTTGAAAAAAAAATCAAAAAATAATTATCGAAAAAAAATCTTAAAAAATTCGAAAAATAATTTTTTTTTGGAATTTTTTAGAAAAAAATTTAAAAAATAAATCCTATTTTTTTTTTAAATTTCGAATAAAAAATTTTTTCGAATAATTTTTTTTTTCAAAATTTTATTTCTAATTTTTTTTTGAAAAAAATTTTGAAAAAAAAAATCAAAAAATAATTATCGAAAAAAATCTTAAAATATCGAAAAATATTTTTTTTGGAATTTTTTTGAAAAAAATTAAAACAAAAATCGAATAAAATATTTTTAGAAAATTAAAAAAAATTAGAAATATTTTTTATTTTTCGAATATTTTAAGATTTGAATTTTTCTAAAAAATATTTTTTTAAAATATTTTTTTTAAAATATTTTTTAAATTTTTATTTGAAAAAAATTTTATTCAATTTTTTTTTTTATTTTAGATTTTTTTTTTAATTTTAACGAAGGACTAACGGTGCAAATTAGCGAAGGTCTAACGGTGCAAAAAATATTAACGAAGGACTAACGGTGCAAATTACTTAATGGATAATCTAACGGCCCATCCAAATTAGGGACTAAAAGGGTGACAGGTTTCAAAATTAGGGACGCCTGGTGTAATTATTTTGACTTAGGGACTAAACTTGCAATCCGTGTAAACCACAGGGATCATCCGTGTAATTTTGTCAAATTTATCAAATGTCATCTTAAAAAATGGAATGTCAAAATAAGAAAAGTGATGGGACTCGTAAGCATGAAATCATCAACAAATTTATTGAAATTGAGCTATAAATGGATTCAATAGTAGCAACGGAAGATGATAGAGAAAAATGAATCCACCTATAACAAGAACTCATAAAATGGTAAACTTTATTTAAAAGACTTAGGGGGTGTTTGGTACGAGTGAATCACAAAGAATGGAATTGGAGAAAAGAATGGAATTTCATTGAAAGGGAATAGCCCTAGAGAATGCGATTATAATTCAGTGTTTGGTACCCCACAAAGATGTAAGTAGGTTTATTTGCTGAATCAATAATAATGATGGTTTACAATATAAATAGAGATACGACATACTAAACCACTATACGGGCTTGGCCCAATACAAGGAATGCTATACATAATACGAGTCCACTAACAGCCCCCCCCCCCCCCCCCCCGGCAGTTGGAGCGGGAGAACGGAGAACGCTCAAACTGGTTCGAAACTCATCAAATAATGCAGACGGAAGTCCCTTAGTGAAAATATCGGCATACTGATAACGTGAGGGAACATGCAAAACACGAACTTGTCCAGTAGCAACCTGATCCCGAACAAAATGGATGTCAATCTCGATATGCTTCGTGCGTTGATGTTTCACGGGATTAGAAGACAAATACACAGCACTGACATTATCACAGTAAACAATAGTAGCCGAATGTAAAGGAGAATGAAGCTCTCGAAGAAGATTCCACAACCATGAAGTCTCTGCCACCGCATTGGCAACACCACGATACTCAACCTCTGCACTAGAACGAGACAGAGTGTACTGCCTCTTAGATGACCAAGAGAGTAAATTGTTGCCAAGGAAAACACAATAACCTGAAGTAGAACGACGAGTAGCTGGACAGCCTGCCCAATCAGCATCTGAATAAGAAACCAGAGAAGATGTCGAGGAAGAATATAACTAAAGACCATAATCCAAAGTGCCGCAAACATAACGTAAGATCCTCTTAAGAGCAGCAAGATTAGGCTCTCGAGGATCATGCATATAGAGACAAACCTGCTGAACCGCATAAGACAAATCAGGTCTAGTGAAGGTGAGATACTGTAAAGCCCCAGCAAGGCTCCTATAAAGACTTGGATCATCAACCGGAGTGCCATCAGCCCCCAACTTGGACTCTGTATCAACGGGAGTCCTGCACGAATGACAATTTCGCATACCCACACACTCAAGAACCTCCGCTGCATACTTTTTCTGGCAAAGAAACATCCCCTTGGTGGTGCGGGTGACAGAGATGCCTAGAAAATAGTTCAGCGGACCAAGATCAGTCTTAGAAATCTCCTGATGTAAACAAGCTATAATCCTCTGTAATAATGTTGTAGAGGAAGCTGTCAACAAAATATCATCCACATATAGTAATAAATAAGCAACATCGGAACCATGTTTATAAATAAACAAGGATGAGTCACATCTGCTATGAGAAAAACCAATACGAGTAGCATAACTCGCAAACCGCTGAAACCAGGCACGGGGTGCCTGTTTAAGGCCATATAACGATCGCTGAAGAAGACAAACATGATCAGGATGCCGAGGATCCCGAAAACAAGGAAGCTGATGCATATAGACAGTCTCAGATAAATTACCATGGAGAAAAGCATTCTTGACATCGAGTTGATGAACAGGCCAATGCCGAGAAACAGCGAGACTAAGAACCGTCCTAATAGTGGCGGGTTTAACGACCGGGCTAAATGTCTCATCGTAATCAACACCTAGTTGTTGACTGTTCCTATTAGCGACAAGATGAGCCTTGTACATGCTTAAAGATCCATCTGCAAAATACTTGTGCTTAACAACCACATGGAACGAACAATGTTCGCGTTAGGTGGTCGTGGCACAAGAACCCAAGTATTGTTTTTAATTAAAGCGTTATATTCGTCGAGCATAGCACGTTGCCAATTAGGATTTTTGATTTCAAGATTGTATGACTTTGGAACCGGAGAAATGGTAGACACATGACAATTATAGCGAGGATTCTTTTTATTAGTACCAACATGAAAACGTGTGACCATGGGATGATTTGAGGTTGGGTTTGGATGAGGATTAGGCACGGCTGGATTGGGCATAGGAGGATGAGGTGGGTTAGGCTGGACAGGTGGTGTTGGGATGGTAGTAACCGGTGTGATGTTTGGGTTTGTGATAGAAGGGAAGGGAGTTGTAGCGGTAGGCTGGACAAATAGTGTTGGGCTGGTATGAACTGGTGTGGTGGTTGGGCTGGTGGTATATGGAATAGGAGTTGGGCCGGTGGTATTTGGGTTAGACGTTGGTTGTTGGAGAATATGACGAGCGATAAGGTTTGGAGCGGTGTCGAGAAAGGTGTAGGAAGGGGCATCATTAGGTGTGACAGACCCGAATGGAAAAATGGTCTCGTCAAAGGTGACATGACGGGAAATGATGATTTTGTTGGTGGAAAGGTTAAGGCAATGAAATCCGCGGTGGTTTGATGGGTAGCCAAGGAAAATACATGGAGTGGAGCGTGGGCCAAGTTTATTATTGTTGTCAATGTGGGCATAACACAAACAACAAAAGACGCGCAAAGACGTGTAGTTGGGTTTTGTGTTATATATGCGAAAGTGAGGTGTGTCGTTATTTATGGCGGTGGATGGTAAAATATTTAAAAGGTAGGTGGCCTTGTGAAGGGCCTCAACCCAAAAATGAGGTGGAAGATGGGCTTGAAAAAGTAAGGTGCGGATAAGGTTGTTTATTGTCCGAATCATACGTTCGGATTTACCGTTTTGTTGAGAGGTACGGGGGCATGAGAAACGTGTATGGATGCCGTGTTTGGTAAATAATATGTGAAAGCTGGTGTTATCAAACTCACCACCATGGTCGCATTGAAAAGCTTTAATTTCCTTATTAAATTGAGTTTTTACAAGAGAACGAAATTCAACAAACTTAACAAAAGTGTCAGATTTGTTACGCAAAGGATATACCCACAAGTAATGAGAATAATGGTCCAAGAAAATAACATAGTATTTAATACCACTTTTACCTTTCAAAAAAAAAAAAATAAATAAATAAAAAAAAAATAAAATAAAATAATAATACCACTTTGACTCGGAAGTGGGGAAGTCCACAAATCCGAATGCACAATATCAAAAGCAAAATTAACTACAGTATCTGAAACAAAAAATGGAAGCCTCACATGCTTGCCAAGTTGACAAGCATGACAAAGGTGAGGAGACTTCACTTTATTACACATAATAGAATTATTAGAAAGTAAAGAACGTAGCACTTCATTTCTCGGATGTCCAAGTCGTTGGTGCCACGTATGACGACTAGCAAGAAAAGCTTATGGGTATGATGTTGGCGAGGTGACAGGATACAGGTCCCCGGTGCTATCACAGCGGAGGAGAATTTGTCGAGTCAAATAGTCTTTCACAGAAAAACAAAACTCGTCAAATTCAATGGAAATTTTGTTGTCACGGGTAAATTGACGAACGGAAATTAAATTTTTGACAATATGAGGAGTAATTAAAAAATTATGAAGGTGAAGAGGACGGTGAAGATTAGGCAACAAGCTATGGCCGGTGTTAGTGACGGGTATAGATTTACCATCACCAACAAAGACAGACGGATAAATACTTTTATTATAAATAGTACTAAGATTATTTGCATTTGAATTTAAATGAGAGGACGCAGTTGTGTCCATATTCCAACTTGCATCACCCGAATCTTGAGGAGGTAAGACGGGATTGGATCTCAACTGTGCATATACCTGCTGCTGGGCTTGTTGCGCTTGAAACATTTGATGTACGTGGCCATATTGAGCTATTAGTTTTTGTTGAGCATTTGCAAGTTGTAAAAGTTGGGTTTGTCCCATTCCACTTAGGTCCATTACCATGATAATAAAATAATTCTTTGATGTTGAAAGTGACGTGAGCTTGTTTTGATGATAGTGACTACAATTGAGAAATAAATTAATGCAAGCAAGCTTTTAAAGCGATCTATGAAAACAAAATAGATGAATAACGGTGAGTGGAAAGTGATGTCACATAAAATAAAATGGGTTTGCAAAGAATCTTGAAATCAGTTCACTTGATTTTACGATTAGAGAATAAAAGAAAAAAAATAACATAAAACAATGGATGAAAGATTGGAGAGTGACGTTTGCTTATCTGTTACAAACGTAGATATATGAACTGTTGATGGAGATGAGTAAACGGAAACAAAAGGAGGAAAAAAAAAAAAATATTAGGGTTTAATTTGGAGAGTAATGACTAATGAGGATCGAAGGCTTTGATACCATGTAAGTAGGTTTATTTGCTGAATCAATAATAATGATGGTTTACAATATAAATAGAGATACGACGTACTAAACTACTATACGGGCTTGGCCCAATACAAGGAATGCTATACATAATACAAGTCCACTAACAAATGAATCCACCTGAGACATATTATATTCTTGATTCTCATGTTTGCTAACAGCAAAAAATGAGCTAACATTGAAACTCAAAATGTAGTTAGCAAACTTAGTATAATTTTAAACATCGAAAGCCACATAAATTTGGTTTTCGATGTCGTGAAAGTACATTTAACTATTAATATCATGTCCTTGAGTCACATAAGATGTTGTAAATTAAGTAGCAAACCCAAACCCAAAATAACGTAGCAGCGAAAGTGGGCGAAAGAGACAAGAATACAATTGAAACTGGAGTAGAAAATGACAAGAATACAATTGAAACCCAATTTTGAACTTAAGATTGTTATTGTTTTTTAATCGAGCTGCTGGGATTTGAGGTCAAATACTAGATTACAAGTTCATACTTTATAAATAAATAAATTTAGTTCCAATACAGATTGTTGTTTTGTCACAGGCATATGATCAAACACTTTGTATGCACATGATTTTAAGACCGCAAAACGAAATTTTAAAGCAACCATTAACATGAAGGATATCAAATATTACATAAAGAATTTGATTTTATGGACCAAATATGATCCGAAGTAAATTAAACAATCTTGGCCGAAGATGACATAGAAAAATAAAATTGCTCAAAGAAGCATAGAGAATACGTGGTAAAGCTTTTGAGTATTTTGTCCTAAAATTTTAGTAGCATGTGCCATACGCATGATTAACCCCATTTATTTTTAGTAGTTCCTTCATTTTAACTGATAATCACTTCGAGAATGGCTTACGTTTTTTTTGTTGATTCTCATCTTTCTCCTTATTTTTTAAAGAATGAAAAAGCTGGAAAGAGAATCCAAAATTCATTCTCCGTTTCTATTCTCAACTCACACAAACAATGGAATGCCTCCTCATTCCCTTTCTCCCTATCCCATTCACTCCTACCAAACATCCCCAAATCATATATGGTTTTACAAAAATATCAATATAAGCAATAAAACATCAGTAAAATCACATAAACATCAATATAAGCAAATGTTTCAAGAGCTCCGTAGTACCAGATGTCTCATAATATTGTATGGAACTGAAAAATCATACAATTGTTGTGTTTAGCAGCAAATGTGAATAGTTTCTGATCAAAAAATCTTAAGCTAAACTAATAAATTTCATTTAGGCATTTTATCAAACCCTTTAGCTGCATATAAGAAAAATAAGATTACAAAATCGAAACAAAGGGATAAACCTAATCAGATATTCTAAACTCATATAAGATTCAAAGAGACTATGATTGATGAACACAAGATAACTACTTTGACAAAAATCAATGGCAATTTAATACAAGCAATCACAATAACAATATAAGTAGAAATTACCTCAAGTTCTAAACTGAACTAATCACAAATCTATCATAATATCATATAAATTTGACGAATCTAGGGTTTCATCACTTATATGTAATTTCCGACGATGACGATGGTGATGGTGACGAGTCACGGTGGGGCCGGTGTAGTAACGGTGGCCGATGATAGTAATGGTGGCCGGTGATAGTGACGGTGTGGATGATGGTGATGGTGCAGGTTGTTGAGAGAGAGAGAGAGAGAGAGAGAGAGAGAGAGAGAGAGAGAGAGAGAGAGAGAGAGAGAGAGAGGAGAAAAGATCTTTGAATGATGCAAGTTAGAGGAATAAAAGAGGTCGAGGAATGACCACACTGCCCCTACATTAGTATAAAAAGAAAAAAAAAACAAAAAAGGATTAATATGAACCATGGATGGTGAAATAGATGGATGGAGGAGATGAAGTGTTGGGTTCTTTGGTAAAAGTTGGTTTTATACGAAACTTTTGACTAAGCGTTAATTTAGTGTAAATTTTATTTGTCGATTATAAAATTATGCTCATTTATATTCAACTTTAAAAGTATGAAAAAATGGTTTGACCTTATTTGGAGGGTTTATATATATATATATATATATATATATATATATATATATATATATATATATATATATATATATATATATATATATATATATATATATATTATTTTTTAGTGGTAAATCACATAACTCAATTTCGCAACAAACTTATTGATTCTCAAATTCTTATTCTTTATCAATTGGATTTCAAAGTACTCTTTCCTTTTTCGCCTTGTGAACTTAGTGACTCCAATTTTGCTAAAACATGTTTTATAGTGAGTACAATGGAAGATGATCGGAAAAAAAAAATGAGAATCATATTAACTTTCCCTCCCGTAAACCACCTTAACAACTATTTTAGCTAGTAAGAAAGATTACTGGAAAGAAAACATAATACTATTCAGAACACAAATGGTTCATGTATGCTATGGTATATTAGTGACAAAGAATTTCTTTATTCAACCAATGTGGGATAGATTGATAGAAGGTTAAAAAGAAAGAGATAATGCAAGAGTTACTAGGAGTTGGTGAATAAAGATATGTTGCCTCGAACTTTAAATTGAAGTTTACGTGTTTCGAACACGAGACATAAAGGTAACAACTTTGATAACATGCAAGTATATGTTATAGTTGCTCTAAAAATGAAAGGTTGGTCAATGTTTCAGTGTTGCATCGGAAGACTTGCGATTTAAAAAAAATTAAAAATAAAATAGAAAATAAAGATTAATGTTTACTTATCTAAAATCATTCAAAATCATTCGTAAAGATTAACTTTATATCGTTGATTGAATTATGTTTTGGGGTCGTGAACGTTAAATATTTAAGTATGGCTGTATCGTGCTACTTGTTTTGGACTAGGGTTGTTTTGAAAACTTATTATGCCGATCACTAAGCATTTTTAACATCATTGTTATATCCTCTTAAAACATCTTACTACTCATCATCCAACTAATACAATCATAATACACGTGTCATGCATTAATTTTATCTGTTAATTTTGTTCATTGATTTTTACATTTGTCAAAATCATGCTAGTAGAAAGATTTGCAGACACAAATAATAAGAAGAAACATCATTTCCCTTTATTATTAATGCTCAATGCGTGAATTATGAATGTACATATATTTAGGAGATTTCGTACGAGTTTTCAAATATTTCTGGACCTGTCGGATTTTTTAAACCCGAACGATCAAGAAATAATTGAAAGCATAATACTATTCACAACACATTTAACACACATACACTAATGGTATATAACTAACCAACAGATTCTATCTTTGGCCAATGTGGGATAGAGTGTTCGGATAAAATGTTACAAAATATCTTCATAAAAAATGGTAAGAAAGAGATAACTCAAGAGTTATTAACATTTGGTGAAAGAAAGAGTTGTTACATGGAAGAAGTAACTAATTTAATGTACATGAAAAGAAAGAAAGAAAGAATGCAAGAGTTAGAGCATGAAATTATATGTTGTTATGACTTTGAAAGATCACAATTTTTTATGAATTGTATTAAAAGAACCTGTAATTTTTCCTAAGCGTTTACTTTTTTGAAATCTATATAAGTTTTGGGTCATAACTTATTCTTGCACTTGATTCGGGTTTCTCACAAAACAAACCTACATAGCAAAACTTACCTCCAAAGAAAACAAATAAAAAAATCGTAATCTATGTTATCATTTAAGATACTTTCAAGCAATACAAAATAAGAAATCGTAATCTATGTTTATTTGTTAGCTTTCATAGTTCGTTTTTCTTTCTAACCTGTGTGAAATTAAAGATTAACATGGTCTCCGCCAAAACATGTTTTACAGTACCAAAATAAAAGAACAAGTAAAGAGTTCATATGAGTTTCCGTATATTTCACAACCATGTCAGATTTTTTTCTAACCTGAAGAGAAGTGAAATTTACGAAAACATAATACTATTCTCAACATGTTTGACCCACATACATTATGGTATATTAGTAACCACCAACTTTTATCTTCAATCTATGCGGGATAGAATTTTAAGATAAAATGTTCGAAAAGACCTAAAAAAATAGTAAGATATAGTTATTAGTTGGTAAAAGAAAGATATTCTACTTGGAACACCAAATTAAAGTTAGAAGCAACTAATTTATGTGTTTGGAGCTCAAACCATGAAGGGGACAGTTTCGATAACGTAATATTATATGTTGTTATTGCTCTAAAATTGGATGATTGCAAATGTGTAAGCGTTGTTATAAGAACCTGTGATTCTTCATAAGAGAAAAGGAGTAAGCATTGTTTTTCTAGAAAGACAACATGTCATAATAGAAAGTGATCAATTTACGTTTGGTATATGTAAACGTCAATTATAATAGAATTTTTAGATATCATGTATGAGATTACATAAATTGTTAATTTACGTCACTCTTTTTTGTGAAATGGTGAAAATATATTAACGCCATCAATATATATTAATTACATCGCTTTCGTTGGCTATTTGTAAAAATAATCCATATTCATTATAACCATTTAGATCATTAATCCATATTTATATCTAACCCTTTATGTGTACACAAAGCGATGTTTTTCAATTTTAAAAATATGCTTTAAGAAATAAAATGTTTAATTCATTTCATTTGCAATGTATAATGATCAAAACAAACTTGAGTAATATGACTATTACTCACACTTTTTCTCAGCTTTTAGTCATTCTCCTAACTGACTTCCAAAATATTTTGACATCTTAAGCTATGTGAAACTAAAGATTAGAATGTTTTCCACCAGAACATGTTAAAAAAAAAAAAAAAAAAAAAAAAAAAAAAAAAAAAAAAAGTTTGAAGTTCATATTAGTTTTTCATGAAGGTGACATCGGTAACTTGTACCAATTGGATTTGTAACAAGTCAAGAATATCAAGAAGAAAACATTATACTATTCTACACAAATGTAACCCAAATGGACTAGGGTGGATAACTAATTAACTAACAAATTGAGTTTGAAAAAGGTTTGAAGTTTATACAAGTATTTAGGTAAAATCTCACACTACAATCTTTACAAGTCTCTTTATTAAAGTACCTAAGAACATTGTAATCTTCCAAGCACATATAACCTAGATAGACTAGTGCATATACCTAACCAACAAGTTCTTTCTTCAACCAATGTGGGATTAAAGGGTAGAAAAGTCTCCATGTTACATAAAATATTTTTATGAACGTGGAAAGAAAGAGATATACAATGCAAGAGTTATCAATAGTTGGTGAAAGAACTATTTGTTACATGGAACTCCAAATTCAAGTTTAGAAGCAACTAATTTTGTGTTTTCGGAGCACGAATTATTAAGGGAACATCTTGGATAACGTGATAGTATAAGTTGTTAGTGCTCTAAAAACGAAAGATTACAAATGTTTAAGCATTGAACTAAAACAACATATGAGTTTTTCTTAGGAAAATGGGTTAGCTTTTACTTATCTAATCATTCACAAAGAAATTTTATACATGGTTGAATGTAGTACGTTTTTTGGTCACGAAGGTTAAAGTATTTTTGCATTATGATACATCTTATAGCCATGGGTTGTTAAGCAAACCTATTATGGCGATCGGTACACATTTTTGAAAGCTCAACATGCATATTATGAATTTACAAATTTAGGTTTGCAAGTAGCTAAGCAAAGTTTTCGAAAAACATGCTTATAAGATGAGCAGTTATATCTAAATCTAAAAACAAGTAGCCAAGAAATCCTTTATCATATACAAATTTGATAAAGTAAGTCATATGTTTTTATTACTCTGATAAACACGGCTTAGTGAATTACATATTGAGCTGTCCGGGGAAAGCACTTCTAAAGTATGTAAAAAGTGTTTGACTGGAAATATTTTTAAGCATATATAACAAGAGTACAAGACAGAAAAGATAATTGGGCCTGCAATAAAAAGCATGCATCATTTCAACCCAAATTATTGGGCCTATATTTAGCAGTCATTTTCATCTTCTTTTTTAAGGTTTCAAGGCCAATAGTTGGACCCTTATATGACAAGTTTTCTCTAAGTTTCGAATTCTTACCTACTGTAACATAGTTAACTAGTTTTCTTCAAGTCATCAAAGTGTAGCTCCTCTTAAGATTAGCACGATATATATACGAAATATGTTGGAATTTGTGGTCCAATTCTTTTAATGGTGTGTACTGTGTAGCATAATTGGTTTGAGATGAGAAATAAAGCAAAAAAATCCTTGATCTTTTAGGAATTCACATAATAAATGTTACTCCCTCTGTCCCAATTTATTTGTCCACTTTTGATTTTCAAAGTCTTTCTTTGTCAACTTTGACTTTAAATTTATATGTTTGTGTTATTTGATATTTGATGCAAAATATATGAATAGATTGAGTTTTAAGTGTATTTTTAATTTGTATAATTTTCATCAAGTATTATATAACACAAATAAGAATATTTACGGTCAAAGTTGACAAAAAAAGACTCAAAAAGTCAAAACTGGACAAATAAATTGGGACGGAGGTAGTATTTAAATTCGTCCGTGGTTGTAGAAAATATTTGGAAAAAGGCATCGTTTAGTTTGAACCTATGTATAATTAAATATTTAAATTGGTTTCCACCAAGACATGTTATACTGATAGAAAAAAAAAAAACTGTAAAATGGATGAAAAAAAAATCTAGAGATCATAATATTTTATTTTATTTTTTATTTTTTTTCAGATTTCAAGAATTCGTTGCAAGTTTACAGTTTTTGTAACTTGCAAGAAAGTGATCACCTGAAAACTTGATTTTATTCTAGACACATATAACCCACATCCAATACGATATATTAATAATAACCCAAAATTTCTTCCTTCAACCGATGTGCGATAAAAGGTTAAAAAAGAGCACTAACTTCTATATCATTCTTTGGTCTTCAACTCTACTTTCTAATTCGATGTTCTTATGAAAAATAATGATTTAAATTGCATGAACGACAACTACATTATAATGTTACTCAAAAGATGTAGATCGATGGGAACACCGTGACCTTAGGCATCACACCACTGAGGTGCCAACCTGACCTTTCCCTAAGGACCAAGCCCCAGGCAATGATCTCATGTCCGAGTAACCTAATTAAAGCATATGTAGTGTGGATTGTTGGCCTTTAGATTTAGACATCCTTGAATATTCAAAGTGAATAAGCATCTAAACATGATGATTGGAATAGTAGTTGTTGATCGTCACTATCGTTCTTGTATGTGTAACATCACATTAGAATTAGAATATGTATGGCACTATCTAGATGAAAATAAGATACTCCAGCTCGTTATGAACATTCAACTGTGATTAAAATATGCTCATTTTATGTTGGTTGTTGACCAACATACATTTTTACATTTCTATTGTTTCTTTGGTTTCAAAAATGCGTTTTCTTTTCTAACCTGGTGAAATTAATGATTAAACATGTTCTAAAGTACCAAACTAGAATTAAAAAAAAAGGTAAGAGTTCATATGCGTTTTATAATACTTCAAGATGTGCTAGATTTTTTCAATCATGCACACTATGATGCACTCGAAAACACTACACTATTCTCAACACATTTAGTACACATAAACTTATAGTATATAACTAACCAACAATTTCTATCTTCACCCAATGTGGGATAGAGTATTAGGATAAAATGTTAGCAAATATCTTTATTAAAAAATGGTAAGAAAGAGATAATTCATAAGTTCTTAACAGTTGGTGAAGAAGAAATATTTGTTACATGGAACATCAAACTCAAGTTTAGAAGCAACTACTTTATGTTTTTATAACACAAAACATAAAGGCAACAACTTGTATAAAAGAACCTATGGTGATTTTTACTAAGCAAAAAGTATTACTACGTAGCATTTACTTATCATAATTCGTTTATATAGAAATCTATATGTTGTTGTATAAGTTACGTGTTCGACCAGGTCATGAATACAATTCCTTGCAGTATTGTAGTATTGTGACTTGTTTATGTTTGTTTAAAAACTTGTTTGGCCGAGTACAGATCACTAAGCACACTACAACAATTAGGAGGACGGGCTAGGAGGCTTTTGGAGGGGACGCCCATGTCCCAGCCGAAAGTCGCTAAATGACAAAAACGTTGGCACACAAATTAAACTGGCTAAATTTTGAATGCTGAATGTCTAAATTTTGAATGTACATATATAGGTTTAATTTGCATGTAACTAGGTAACATTCAGGACAAAGTTAGAAGATGAGCATTATGTTAAAATCTCATTTTTCTTGCGTAAGCTGGAAATGGTTCTTCACCTTATATTCCTTCGAATAATTGGTTTTAATAAACATGAGCATTATGTTAAAATCTCATTACGACTGGTAAACTAAAACAAGTAAAATCATTGCGTAAATGAAACTATTCTAATAATGTGAGTCATGTTAACATGTACGTGTGCAAGTGCATTACAAACGTGTGGTTAAGATTTCAGCAGCTAGGCAATTCTTTATAAACGTGAAAAATTCTCGTTTTTGTTATCACCAAAATGCTTTCAGGAGAGCAATAAAGACAGTAGAAGTAAAGACAGTATGCGACACTAATAAGGTGCGGATTAATCTGGTTCGGGTTAATCATGTACGGGCTAACCCGAATAATCCTAATTATAACGTAGAAATAAAGACAGTGAGTAATTGTATTAAGCGTTCGGGTTAATTGGATTAGCGAGGATAATGTTTCTTAACCCGTGTGATTCAGTAAAGCCGGGTTAGTTGGATTCGGGTATTTTTGACACACTCAGTTAAAAGTGATATGTCACTACCTTATTCCTTTATAAATATTTCTCGTTGTGTAATGTCTAAACAATGAATGTTTGTCATCTACTTGTCTATAATCCTCAAATAATTAATAGAACAGTTTTTATCAGACTCCACTATCTAACAATCTAAAATGTCACAAGTACGGAAAAAATATGACGAATGTGAAAATAACAAAGATTACCGTTAAAACGTTAAGGAGTCCAATTTTGAAAATAAAGTACCCAAGAATGGTTTGTGAACCCTCGTATACACTTGAACTATCATACAATCCATGATTGGACCAACTATAATGAGCTGGCCCTTGATTTGGCCCATCAATGTCTACATTATTTCTTCTTGACCCCTTAGATAAAAGTGGGTTATAATCATCAAGTTGTCCAACATCTTAAAATCACCACCTACCTACGTGTACAAAACTACAAACCCTTTTACTATTTTGGGTAAATTTTGGGATAATCCAAATTATCTATTTTAACTAATAAAATAAGGTTGTGTACAAACGCCCTAAAACAGGAGCATTAAAAAATAAAATTAATTACACCTAAAAAATTCCATAATTAAAGCAATTGTACAAGCACCCCAATGCATTCTTTTTTCTAAAAGTCAAATATGTCTCTTCTTTGAGTTATTTATGTAAGGTCTTTAATATTTCTTCAATTCCTTCTTCTAAATAAAACCATACACGCTCCATCAGTGTCTTATTTTTGTAAGGTTTTCAATCCCATTAAATTAAAACGCTCCTCTTCTTCAATTTAAAATGAATCTTCAGTTTCATATCACCAATTCAAAATCACAATTTCAAATCTTCCTCTATAAGTTTCAATCAATCTTCAGTTTCATATCAACAATTCAAAATCACCAATTCAAAATCTGTATGAGATCCATATAAAAGCATATCTCTTCGATTCAAAAAAACACACACAGTAGCTTCGCCATACGCTACTGATAACTAAAACACCAATCAAAGAATTGGTAAGTATCAATTTAATTTCAATATTTAGGGTTTTGAATTATGTGTTGCAAATCATTTGTTATGGGTAGCTATTGTTAGAGGACAAAGCTGCCCACATAATTTGTTATAGGTAGCTATTGTTAGAGGACAAAGCTGCCATTTTCATTTGTTATTGGTAGCTATTGTTAGAGGACAAAGCTGCCCACATAATTTGTTATTCTTTAAGTTTTAGGGATGATTAAATAGTTATTAATGTTTTTTTTTTTTTTGGTATAGAGTTGATCAAATAAGTTTTTGTTCTTGAATTGATTTTGTTTGTGTCATTTTTTTTATTGCATGTAATTGGTGTTATTTGGAATTCCGGTTTTAATTAGGGCAATTATTGCATCTAAGTTTGTTTTTTGTTACAGGTGAATCTACTAATATGGTGCAGTTCCGTGTTTCATTCAAGATCAAGATTTTGATATGATTATATCTCGAGTCCATATCAGTGTGCATAATTTCTATGTTTTTTTCAATTAAATATTCTGCCGATTGATTTTGATATGTGTGATTTGGTTATAATATTTTTTAGTTTTTTGGGTTCCGATTTAAATTCCACAATACATTTATTCTGATATGTTATTTTTTCAATAATAGATATAATTGTGCTTCGATTCAGTCTATAAAGATATTTATATGATTTGGATGTTTTTTTCATTTTGTGTTTCCTTTTCAGGTTGTTGCGATGATGATTTTGGCAGGTTATACACTACAAGTAACTTTTTATAAATTGACTTAATTTATATTGATTTGGGTCTTCACATCTTAATTGTAATTTATAGGTGTATGGATATGGGTTTTAGTATGCTAATAGTATATTTTATTTGGTTTTTATGAGCTTTTTTAGTTGTAGAGTTAATTGGATGGATTTAGTGATTACTGATTTGGGTTTGTCTTAAATCAGATTGATCTTAATATTGGAGTGAGCTTAGAGGCCCAAGGAGGTTGTTTGAGCGTCACAGTGGAAGTTGCAGCGGGTTAGTATTCTGGTATATCATTAAGTATTTTCTGACGAGTAATCTAATATTCTCATCTCTTTACTTTGGTATAGATAATTAGGTACTTTATTTACTGACATGTAATTTATCCTGGGAGGGAGTTCAATCATATATTCCACACGAGGGTGATATGGATGGTGAAACAAGAGGTAAATATCATCAGGCTTCTCCTGATTCACTTATCTGTACAAAGGTGCAAATTTTATTTAATGATTGTTTTATAGTAAAGAATCAGGACTCACAAGTATTAACATATGCTTATTAGTTCTTTGATTTTGAAATTTTATGAATGCAAATTTGGTGAAAAAATTGTTATCAGTCCTAATGATAAATGATTACTTGATGTACATCCAATGTTTATAAAATGTTTGATTGGTAAACGGGTAAAAAAAATGGTCATGCGTCAGAGGTGGGTAAGAAAGACACCTCTCTTGGGCATTGAGCTGATGCTATACACCCCCATCCATTTCAGCGACATGTAATTCTGTAATCTATATAGCTATTTGTGACTAAAGTAAGTTGTGTTCATTTCGTAATAATATGCCACCTAAAATCATATAATCAGTATACACGGTAATCTATATAGCTTTGGCATGTTCAAGCACCATTTTATGACAGCATGTCCAAACACCCTTTTACGATATCAAAGTTATATGACATGTTTTTGGTTGAATGTAAACAACAAACAAAGCAATCCAAACACCATCAGGTTTATGGCTAATAAGCTATTTGATTATTGTTATGTTTTCAGTTTTACCATGGTCTCATTGAGACTTCAGGGAAACCTTCTCCTTTTACCATTTATATATGTAATTCGCGAAACATATGATAAAGTGCTACTATTAAGATTTTTTTGATGTTCATTTACACTACATATAGTTAAGCCATGGCTAACTATACCATGTCTTTTGGTATGAAGACAGTTTAATTGAATCACGTTCCTAACATCTGTCTTCCATTTTTGTTTTTTGTTTTAGGCCATTGCAAAAAGCTTATAACATATTGCTTGACGTGTTTGCAATATCTAGAATGGTGGAGCAGGCAATAATTGTTTTAAAGAGCATCCAGAGGGATAGGTGAAATTCTTAACAAAAACACTCATAGGTTCACTATTTGGTTATAGAAAAATATAGCATTTTAGTTGACGAAAGCCTGAGCTTTCATGTGTATGCATATTTCAAACAATAGTTTTTGTTTTTCTTCTTCAGGATGATGAAGGCAGACGGTTCGTTCAACATAGCTGCTGATACGGCAATGATGATAAGTGAATTTCTTAAGTGGATCATTGATATGCTTAAATATCCGATCGCATGGAGGTTAGAAATCACAGGTCATTCCCTCACCATTTCTTTTGAACAGCTCAAGTATCATTTTTTTAGTGTTTAAGTGTCATTCCCTCACCATTTATTTTGCCGGATATGGTTTTTAATCTAGTCAGGAAAATGGTTGCTGAAATGGATGGGGGTGGATGCATATGTAGTCAAAAAAAAAGTTTCACCATACAAGATTTGTCCATTGGGAGCTCAGATCGATCATCAGGTTGCTACATGATTCTATTTACCATTTTTTCACATGTTTCTCGAGTGTTGTGAGTATAGGTGGGAAGTATGAGACGTTTACTTTTTTATGGGTTGATCTGGGTAGTGTTTTATCTCAGACTGGTCAAATACAAAAGAGAATTCCTAATGGGAAGTTTAAACGGTTTGCAAGTTGTCCATAATATATTTTTCGATGCACACAGCCTCCTAAGTCATGTTAGACAAAGATCATTTGACACATCAACATGTTCATTTTATTATTATTTATCCTTTACAATATCCACATTAGCAGTGGACCTAACCTCTTACTATCCGTTGTCTTTATAGGCACATATGTATGTTGCCATTAGGAAACGGGTCAAATTGGTTGAACGGGTTAATAGATGCTCAAAAGTTATTTTTACTACATACAAACTCTTACATTGTTATTTGCATTAGATTGATCTCATATATATTCAGAATGGACAAACAAGAGGATACGATGCGGACCCTCAGGCTGAACCTGACTCATTAGTTCCAGTTAGTCGGTTCCAATGATCATGTCTTGCTTCAGGTCCTTCACCTTCACCATAGCAAAATAGCAACAAAACTCATTACCGAGCCTAAAAGGTTGCACGCCTGTCTTCTGGGGTCCTCTGTATTCATTAATTTATCTGTATATAGATGAACTTGGAGTGGCTGGGAGGAAAGAGAGGTACTATGAAGAGAAGTTTTCTGCAAAGTCTCTATAAGATCTTGAGTCGATACGGAGAGATATTGTAAGTTGCAAGTTTGATTCCCAGCTAGTCAGAATCATTTATCGGTTATTCCACCTGCAAGTCTTCCTACGAACGGTCACATGTGTCAATTTACTAACCAACCATCAGGTTACGTGTTTGGTGAATAGTGTGGAAAACTAGAAGGGGGGGGGGGTTGAATAGTTTTACGTCCTTTTAAAATTTATAAGCACAAGTTTGTTTTAAAAACTTCGATTCTTGTTTATGTGAATTCAATACTTGCACTATATGAACAATTGTATAATAACTAACTAACTAAACTAGTTAGTAAAGGTAAATAAATAAGTAATGAGAAGAGTTAGAAAGATCAAACCACAACACAAGGATTTATAGTGGTTCGGCTACAAGGACACCTTCCTTGTTCCTACTCCACTCCCCGAGTCACCTACTCGAGAGTTTTCTTCACTATGTCAACAAACTCCCTTATGGCGGAGAAAACCGTACACACCAATATACACACCAATTTACACACCAATCTACACACCAATCTACACACCAATCTACACACCAATCTTCACACCAATCTTCACACCAATCTTCACACCAATCTTCACACCAATCTTCTTCACACCTAGCTTATACACACCAATCTTCTACACACCTTCTTCTACACACCAATCTTCACAACTATCCTACTTCACTACTAATCAACTTCTACTATCTACACAACTTCTATATCTTCTAAACAAATAATAACAAGCACAACACAATATTCACAAATGAATATATATATACACTATACACAACAACTCTTCAACACTTTTTGAACTTGGTTGTAGAGAGTTCTTCTTTTGCACTTAGAATGAGAATGGATGATGAGGGATTGAATCACTTGAAACAAGGATTAATATACAAATGATCAAAGGGTTTTTGATGAGTTTTAGATGATTGTAGATCTGAAAATTTCGTGCAAAAGGTGAGGAAAAATTCCAGAATTAAGGTGGTATTTATAGGGGAAGAAATCTGACAGTTTCTGACAGGGGAGCCTGGCCGGTCCCCTTAAAGCATGGCCGGCCCCCTTAAAATTAAGGGGACCGCCCCTTATAATTAAGGGGGCCGCCCAACTGTAACGGCCAGAAAACCTGTCTTTTAGTGGGGAAAGTTTATTTGGTGAAAAACTAACTGATTTTGGTTAAATATTTGAAATCATATATTTAGTATGATTAAAACATTTTTCCTTATTACCAAAAGTGTTTTTCAAAAATATATAATAAGATTATATAATTAAATAAACTTTGTATTAGTTAATTAAATACCCCTTTGATCATGAGATGTATTAAGCACTTATTTATCCATAACTTAAGTGATTAAGTTGGATATAGTGATATAAACTAGCTTAATACTTGTTTACGTAGTAATCAAACGATTGACGAGTTTACATTTTGTGATCGTCAAAATATAGAGATATCGAAAAATATAAATAACGTTTTCATACATTATTTATGTCAACAATCTCCCCCTTTTTGATGATTACAAAATTTAAACTCATTAGTTGAAAATTAGTCTATATACAAGTATTAGAGTGAGTTTATATCACTTCTCCCCCTTTTTGTTAGCATCAAAAAGGTTTTCCCAAGTTGATGGAAGCTCCCCCTTGAAGTATACTCCCCCTCATTTTGAGGCCAAAAGGAATTGGGACATGGATATCTTGCAAAAATATTTAGTGGCAAGCAACATATATATATGGATATAGCATGCAAGAGTAAAAACATAACCATAATATTAATGATATAAAAGAAAGTTACAACAAACATAACAAAAGCCTTAAAGGCTTACAATCATCATAGAAATAATAAACCAAGTCTCAAATATGAGAGTCCTCTCTAGAGCTTGCCATCCAAAAGGGTTTAACACAATTTTATTTGTGGAATCACCATACATGTTTAATTGGGAGGAATGGATGGTGAACATGGAGATGGTGATGGTGGAGGTGTGTTTGTTGTTGATGGTTGATGCAACATGTTTTCAATATGAGAAAACATGTATTGGATCTCATCTCTTAATCCGAACACAATTGTTCGGTTGTGAATGCAACAAAGGCAAGTGTCTCCATGAGCTTCAAGTAAGCTCCATGGGACGGGGTTATAGGTTGGTGGGTTAATAGGAGATGATGAGAAATGTGCATCAAGAGGTGTTAATGGTGATAATGAGAGAGTGAGTGCAAGAGATGAGTTCTCATTGGTAGGTTGTGATGGTTGATCAATTGTTGAAGGGGATAAGTGGGTGTTGATGTAGTCATTTATGGATGAAGTGGATGGTATGGAGGAAGTGGAGTTTCCATTTGTTGAAGGTGTTTTTGAGGGTGCATTTGGTGCACTAGGGGATGAACATTGAGGTGGTGGAGATGGAGTGGTGTTGTCTTCATTTGTAAGATCAATGAAGAGTTGTTTGGGTGGTATAATGACAAGTTTTTGTTTCTTGGCATTATTTGAATGGGTGGTTCTTGGTGATGACATGATGATGGTTTATGAGTGATGAGGATGATGAATTATGAATTAAACATGCATGGGGATTATATAGTGGGAAAACATGTTTAGAAGTGGAATTATTTTGAAATAGTAATGTTATATTCCAAAATTAGTTTGGTTTTTAAGAGTAATGGTAGCTGGGACTAGCAAAAGGGATCACATGATGCAAAAGAAAACAGTGTAAAAACTGTTTCAGATGGCCGGTCCCCTTAAATGGTGGCCGGTCCCCTTAATTTTAAGGGGGCCGCCCATCTGACGACCCAGAAACCAAAAATTTTCAAAAATTTTCTGGAAAGATGTTATGTTCTGGTTTGAATGTGCAGCAAGCTCAATTTGGACATTTCACATTTGTCTTGGTTTATTAGAAAGCATACATGTCATATAGTTATATAACCATTAACTAATCATGCAAACATATATATAGATCAAGAGCAACATGCATAAAAATATCAAGTTATCATCCTAAACACATATTCAAATGACAAGTATTTCCGAATAAACTTCGGACAAATAACACACAAGACATAAAAATAAAACATTGTTAAACAAACATAATCCGATCATATCATTTCTTTTTCTTCCCGAAGATCCCCTTCAAAGTCTTCCCAATAGATTTGAAGCCACCTCTAACTTCTTCGTGCAAGCTCTTTTGTCTTCTAAGCATCTCGGTAGTTCGTTCATGAAGCACTTCTTCAGTTTGATCACTTGGAGATGGAGTAGAATAGTTGGGATAGTCAAGATCCTCTAAATTTTCAACGAACTCAGAAAACGAAGGGGTACTAGCATCATCGATGTTTTCCTCCTCATCGTCATCATCTTGCCTTGAGGATGATCCATGAAAGCTATGACGACGAGGTTTACCCTTGTCACTTCGAGTTCGTCGAGCTTGTTTTAGAGCGAGAGTACGTAGAGTGGGGTAGATGGACTCATAAATACTATTGTCAAGATCGGGGTAGTACTCGATAACATGACGATAGATACGAGTAAGGAACATTCCATATGGAAGGTTGGCTTTGGGAGTTTTTCTAGCACACTCAATCCGTTTGATAAAGAAGTAGGCCAAATTGTACGGCTTTTCGACAGCTATACAATACAACATGTGAGCAAGGCTAGCCGGGAGATGGTCCCGGTGACCTCCAGTACCAAACGCATTCTCACGAATGAGTTCTTCCCAACGCTTCATGTGTGGGCTTAATTCTTTGAGGAGAAGTTGGTATGGAGAAATTTGAACGTTTTTGGATTTTATTTTTCGACTTGTGGTGGCACGATCTATACCAAGGACTTGACGAATTTCGTCGGGATGAGGAATTTCGTCGAGATATGGACCGAAGGTTGGTCGATAGCGATTAAGAGATTCGAGGTCCCACTCGTTTGAGAAAACGGCTTGACCTCTAAATGGAATTTGGAGGATATGACCAAATTGTTCGAGAGTAAGGGTGATAAATTCATTTTGAATCATGAAAGAGATGGTGATGAAACCAAGATCATTGGTTTGGACGGTGACTTGGCTATAGAAATCCATAATGAAGCGAGGAATAATAGGTTCATTTATTTCATAAAGACAATTGAAGTTGATGCTTGAAAACAAGCGATTTATGTACTCGGATTGAGCAAAAGCAAGATCTACTACACGTCCCTCATGAATATTTCTATCTTCAATTTGACGATAGATAAGTCCAATGGAAGGAGATGTGGTAGGGAGTTGAGAAACTTTGGGAATGTAGTTTTTAGTGTGAGAAAGATCTTCGGTAGTTGCTTTGGGCATTTTCACCTAAACACATCAACAATTCAAAAAGACCAAAATAAATATAAAGAAAGATAAAAGTACATGTTAATTGTTAAGGCTTATGTTGGAACGTAAACATACTTCGTCACTAATCCTAAGAAGTAGATTACCATGTTCCTTAATGTTGTTTTTAACTCGTTCTAGATATATTTTATGAAGTTTAATGAGTAGTTGTGGACAAATCCAAACGCCCCTTTAAACATCTTAATATATCATGAAATTTGCTAGATTTCACATTAAATTGTAAAACTAGCTATTTCTTGCGAGTTTCTTATGCATGTAATTTGTTTTTGAAAAAGATGGTTTGTATTTTTAACTAAAAATGTCATTTTTAGTAATAAACCAAACGTTTCCTTAACTATTGACTTATAACTCAAGTGCGTCAATATACATATGAATCATATATCTTGACGAGTTCGATAAACAATTTTAAGGTTTATAATTATAATAAAGTTTTATAAAAATTATAATGACTATGTTTTGATATTATTTGGACATAATCCAAACACCCCTATATTGTGAACCAATATAATTTTTTTTTTTTTTTTAGTCGAAAAATGTAATTTCAAGTTTTACAAGTTACAAAAGTATAATGTGATTAGTTTTAACTCGTTTTCAAATCATTATTCAACAATGAGTTTACTAAAATTTTTGAAAAGGAGTGTATGAAATTTTTCAAAAATTTTCGACATGATAGTTTATAATAACTAGTTTCTAGTGTTGATTAATCATCCTAATCCTAGGGGAAGCATTTGGTTATGGATTTTTAAGGCTTAATTCGAAAGAAATTATGAAATTTGACGAATTTTATAAAACATGCATAATCATGAGTATGATCAAATGAGATGGAATTAGATGAAATGTGTTATGAAAAACTTACAATAAGTAATGGTGATTGTGTTAGATGAATTTACCCTTTGCGAATTAACCCGAATTATGTGATTTGGAAGTGATTTGAGAGGTTTTTGTGTTTTGGTTTTCGTCACAGCAGAAGCAAGGGAAGGGGAGTATGAAAAAGTGGAGTGTTTGGGAAAAGGAATAAGGAGAAAAACGGGTTGGATCAATCAAATGGCCGGCCCCCTTAAACATTAAGGTGGCCGCCCTTCATTTGGCTGCCGGTCCCCTTAAATATTAAGGGGGCCGCCCTCCAAAATTCGATTTTTGTGATTTTTGTTTCTGGAAAGAGCAAACAACAAAAAATATTTATTCATATGTATGTATTAGATTTATATTTAATCAAAAATACGTTGGAGGGTATTCGCACGAAAGGAATTACTTGACACTTTTAATCGACAATTTGCCAATTAAATTTTTTTGATCATTTCGGATGAAATTTATCAAGTTGTCAAGTACACGAGAACGTTGTGGAAAGTTCATAAGTATATATATATATATATATATATATATATATATATATATATATATATATATATATATATATATATATATATATATATATATATATATATATATATATATATATATATATTTTATTAGTATGGGCTTATAAGACGAGAACATAGGAGGGAGACGTATGCAACGGAAGCTGGGAGTTTGTTTCATCCATAGATTTTTCGACTCATCTCACTTCATCAGCATGAGTGTTGATTGAACATTAAAGTTCAATAAGGCAAATGGGGAAAAGAAATGTTCGTAAACGAACAATCTCTAGTTCTAGAAAATCAACAAATGAATTTTCTAGGTTATAAGATCCTAAATATAGCTAAGTATATAAATATGTATATATATATATATGTATATATGTATATTTTAGAGAAAAAAAAATTGAGATTAATAAGTCAAGTAAAATCACATAAATATAACACACTAAACTAAGCATGCATTTCTAGACAAGGAACTTAAAAGGAAATGTGTACCTTTTGTCTTTAATGCGTTAATCTTCAAGGTCTTCAAGAAGTAAATCGGACAAGAGGTGACAATGAAAAGTTCCATGTTTGGATGGCGAATATTATTTACGTTGGTGCCCATTGTTTCATTTGTCCAAAGTTATTTGGTCCGAACATGTTTTGTATTTGACTTGGATGCATATAAGGTGGAAACATTCCCCACGGATTGAAGTTCCACATTTGTTGATTATAGTTAAAGTTTCGTCTATTATGGTTTGTTCTTGGTTGAGGTGTTTTAGGTCTAGGATATGAATTATTTGGTTTCCTAGGTGGTGGAGTTTTAGATCTTGTTTTAGATTTAGATAATCCAACTTCGGTTTTTAAAGATGGTTTATAGAATGGTTTTATTTCTTCATTACTAGCGATAGGTATTATTTTATTTTTTATGAGTAAATGTTTGGGATTAAGTATTGAAGGTTTTGGTTCATTTTCAAATTTAACGTTTTTAGCTCCACTTGTTGAAGATTCAGTTGAGTTAAATCCTAGTCCGGTTTTATCTCCTGATATTCTTTGAATACTTATAATTTTACTAAGTGAGTTACTACTATTTTCAAATTTATCAAGTTTGCAAATTTCATCCTTAAGTATGTTGTTTTCACTTTTAAGCTCTTGACATGTTTTACATTCTTCAACAATTTCTTTTCCTTTTTCAAGTTGACGTATTTTAATTTTTAGTTCAAGCACTTCATTTTCTAGTTGGTTGTTTATGTATTTTAGTGATTTATTTTTAGCCATAACTAGTTGTCCTATTTTACATAATCTATTGTATTCACTATCTAAATCTTTTTCATCTAATGATAGATTTTCATCACTAAAGTATTCAGATTCAGAACGTACCTCACTTGATGATTTGGCCATGAGACACTTTTCATCCTTTGTTGTTTCATTCTCATCTTCATCACTATCACTCCAAGCACCTCTAACGAATGCTCTTTGATTTTGATCTCTTGTCATCATTGGACATTTTCCAATGAGGTGATTCGGATCACCACACTTGAAACACTTTCTCTCATTCTTGCTATACTTGTCATCATTATTCTTTTGAGATGTTCTTCTTTCATCGTGTGGTTGTCTAACGAATCTTCCTCGCCTTTTGAAGAATTTCTTGAAGTCTCTTACGGCCATGGCATATTCTTCGTCATCGCTTTCGGAAGATGAGCTATCTTCGTTGTTGAATTCCTTTCTAGCTTTCAAGGCGATTGACTTGCTTTGCTCACGTTTTCCTTTAACCATTTCAGAGTCCTTCTTTATAATTGCTTCGTAGACTTTCAGGTTTCCAATTAATTCATCAAGTTGTAGTGTTGACAAATTCTTTGATTCTTCAATAGCCGTCACTTTAGCTCGCCATTTTGGGTGAAGAGCTCTAAGAAATTTCCTAACAAAATTCTTATTAGAGAAATTCTCATCAAGTGCTTTTAAACTTGTGATGATAGTGTTAAATCTAGCAAAAGCATTATCAATTGATTCCTCTTCCGGAATCGTGAATTGTTCATATTGTTGAACAAGTAAATCTATTTTGTTATCTTTGACTTGATTATTACCTTGGTGAGTTATTAATAAAGAGTTCCAAATTTCTTTTGCGGTTTCACACATAAAGATCCTTTCGTACTCTTTACGTGGTAGCGCATTATAAATTACCATTTTAGCTTCATTATTTTTAGCAAGTTTTCTTTTTAAATCATCATTTTGTTTTTCAAAAGGTACGATTTCATCTTTCTTAGTTTCGGGGTTATTTTGAATAGGTAAAAAATCACCATTGGTAATGATATGCCAAAGATCTAGATCTTTTGATTTCACATAAGTTTCGAATCGATTTTTCCAATATAAAAATCCATCACTTTCAAATAGTGGTGGTCTTTGCATAGATTGCCCTTCTAAATATTTTTCAGATTCCATAGATCGTTACAAGTTTTAAAATACACTATATTTTAAAAATCTTGCTAGACGTGGCTCTGGTACCAATTGTGGAAAACTAGAAGGGGGGTTGAATAGTTTTACGTCCTTTTAAAATTTATAAGCACAAGTTTGTTTTAAAAACTTCGATTCTTGTTTATGTGAATTCAATACTTGCACTATATGAACAATTGTATAATAACTAACTAACTAAACTAGTTAGTAAAGGTAAATAAATAAGTAATGAGAAGAGTTAGAAAGATCAAACCACAACACAAGGATTTATAGTGGTTCGGCTACAAGGACACCTTCCTTGTTCCTACTCCACTCCCCGAGTCACCTACTCGAGAGTTTTCTTCACTATGTCAACAAACTCCCTTATGGCGGAGAAAACCGTACACACCAATATACACACCAATTTACACACCAATCTACACACCAATCTACACACCAATCTACACACCAATCTTCACACCAATCTTCACACCAATCTTCTTCACACCTAGCTTTATACACACCAATCTTCTACACACCTTCTTCTACACACCAATCTTCACAACTATCCTACTTCACTACTAATCAACTTCTACTAACTACACAACTTCTATATTTTCTAAACAAATAATAACAAGCACAACACAATATTCACAAATGAATATATATATACACTATACACAACAACTCTTCAACACTTCTTGAACTTGGTTGTAGAGAGTTCTTCTTTTGCACTTAGAATGAGAATGGATGATGAGGGATTGAATCACTTGAAACAAGGATTAATATACAAATGATCAAAGGGTTTTTGATGAGTTTTAGATAATTGTAGATCTGAAAATTTCGTGCAAAAGGTGAGGAAAAATTCCAGAATTAAGGTGGTATTTATAGGGGAAGAAATCTGACAGTTTCTGACAGGGGAGCCTGGCCGGTCCCCTTAAAGCATGGCCGGCCCCTTAAAATTAAGGGGACCGCCCCTTATAATTAAGGGGGCCGCCCAACTGTAACGGCCAGAAAACCTGTCTTTTAGTGTGGAAAGTTTATTTGGTGAAAAACTAACTGATTTTGGTTAAATATTTGAAATCATATATTTAGTATGATTAAAACATTTTTCCTTATTACCAAAAGTGTTTTTCAAAAATATATAATAAGATTATATAATTAAATAAACTTTGTATTAGTTAATTAAATACCCCTTTGATCATGAGATGTATTAAGCACTTATTTATCCATACCTTAAGTGATTAAGTTGGATATAGTGATATAAACTAGCTTAATACTTGTTTACGTAGTAATCAAACGATTGACGAGTTTACATTTTGTGATCGTCAAAATATAGAGATATCGAAAAATATAAATAACGTTTTCATACATTATTTATGTCAACAATCTCCCCCTTTTTGATGATTACAAAATTTAAACTCATTAGTCGAAAATTAGTCTATATACAAGTATTAGAGTGAGTTTATATCACTTCTCCCCTTTTTGTTAGCATCAAAAAGGTTTTCCCAAGTTGATGGAAGCTCCCCCTTGAAGTATACTCCCCCTCATTTTGAGGCCAAAAGGAATTGGGATATGGATATCTTGCAAAAATATTTAGTGGCAAGCAACATATATATATGGATATAGCATGCAAGAGTAAAAACATAACCATAATATTAATGATATAAAAGAAAGTTACAACAAACATAACAAAAGACTTAAAGGCTTACAATCATCATAGAAATAATAAACCAAGTCTCAAACATGAGAGTCCTCTCTAGAGCTTGCCATCCAAAAGGGTTTAACACAATTTTATTTGTGAATCACCATACATGTTTAATTGGGAGGAATGGATGGTGAACATGGAGATGGTGATGGT
Organism: Artemisia argyi; assembly: GCA_030686995.1. Lineage (NCBI taxonomy): Eukaryota > Viridiplantae > Streptophyta > Magnoliopsida > Asterales > Asteraceae > Artemisia > Artemisia argyi. The sequence goes on along the minus strand of CM060680.1, from coordinate 20,237,088 downwards.
GGAGGTGTGTTTGTTGTTGATGGTTGATGCAACATGTTTTCAATATGAGAAAACATGTATTGGATCTCATCTCTTAATCCGAACACAATTGTTCGGTTGTGAATGCAACAAAGGCAAGTGTCTCCATGAGCTTCAAGTAAGCTCCATGGGACGGGGTTATAGGTTGGTGGGTTGAAAGGAGATGATGAGAAATGTGCATCAAGAGGTGTTAATGGTGATAATGAGAGAGTGAGTGCAAGAGATGAGTTCTCATTGGTAGGTTGTGATGGTTGATCAATTGTTGAAGGGGATAAGTGGGTGTTGATGTAGTCATTTATGGATGAAGTGGATGGTATGGAGGAAGTGGAGTTTCCATTTGTTAAAGGTGTTTTTGAGGGTGCATTTGGTGCACTAGGGGATGAACATTGAGGTGGTGGAGATGGAGTGGTGTTGTCTTCATTTGTAAGATCAATGAAGAGTTGTTTGGGTGGTATAATGACAAGTTTTTGTTTCTTGGCATTATTTGAATGGGTGGTTCTTGGTGATGACATGATGATGGTTTATGAGTGATGAGGATGATGAATTATGAATTAAACATGCATGGGGATTATATAGTGGGAAAACATGTTTAGAAGTGTAATTATTTTGAAATAGTAATGTTATATTCCAAAATTAGTTTGGTTTTTAAGAGTAATGGTAGCTGGGACTAGCAAAAGGGATCACATGATGTAAAAGAAAACAGTGTAAAAACTGTTTCAGATGGCCGGTCCCCTTAAATGGTGGCCGGTCCCCTTAATTTTAAGGGGGCCGCCCATCTGACGACCCAGAAACCAAAAATTTTCAAAAATTTTCTGGAAAGATGTTATGTTCTGGTTTGAATGTGCAGCAAGCTCAATTTGGACATTTCACATTTGTCTTGGTTTATTAGAAAGCATACATGTCATATAGTTATATAACCATTAACTAATCATGCAAACATATATATAGATCAAGAGCAACATGCATAAAAATATCAAGTTATCATCCTAAACACATATTCAAATGACAAGTATTTCCGAATAAACTTCGGACAAATAACACACAAGACATAAAAATAAAACATTGTTAAACAAACATAATCCGATCATATCATTTCTTTTTCTTCCCGAAGATCCCCTTCAAAGTCTTCCCAATAGATTTGAAGCCACCTCTAACTTCTTCGTGCAAGCTCTTTTGTCTTCTAAGCATCTCGGTAGTTCGTTCATGAAGCACTTCTTCAGTTTGATCACTTGGAGATGGAGTAGAATAGTTGGGATAGTCAAGATCCTCTAAATTTTCAACGAACTCAGAAAACGAAGGGGTACTAGCATCATCGATGTTTTCCTCCTCATCGTCATCATCTTGCCTTGAGGATGATCCATGAAAGCTATGACGACGAGGTTTACCCTTGTCACTTCGAGTTCGTCGAGCTTGTTTTAGAGCGAGAGTACGTAGAGTGGGGTAGATGGACTCATAAATACTATTGTCAAGATCGGGGTAGTACTCGATAACATGACGATAGATACGAGTAAGGAACATTCCATATGGAAGGTTGGCTTTGGTAGTTTTTCTAGCACACTCAATCCGTTTGATAAAGAAGTAGGCCAAATTGTACGGCTTTTCGACAGCTATACAATACAACATGTGAGCAAGGCTAGCCGGGAGATGGTCCCGGTGACCTCCAGTACCAAACGCATTCTCACGAATGAGTTCTTCCCAACGCTTCATGTGTGGGCTTAATTCTTTGAGGAGAAGTTGATATGGAGAAATTTGAACGTTTTTGGATTTTATTTTTCGACTTGTGGTGGCACGATCTATACCAAGGACTTGACGAATTTCGTCGGGATGAGGAATTTCGTCGAGATATGGACCGAAGGTTGGTCGATAGCGATTAAGAGATTCGAGGTCCCACTCGTTTGAGAAAACGGCTTGACCTCTAAATGGAATTTGGAGGATATGACAAAATTGTTCGAGAGTAAGGGTGATAAATTCATTTTGAATCATGAAAGAGATGGTGATGAAACCAAGATCATTGGTTTGGACGGTGACTTGGCTATAGAAATCCATAATGAAGCGAGGAATAATAGGTTCATTTATTTCATAAAGACAATTGAAGTTGATGCTTGAAAACAAGCGATTTATGTACTCGGATTGAGCAAAAGCAAGATCTACTACACGTCCCTCATGAATATTTCTATCTTCAATTTGACGATAGATAAGTCCAATGGAAGGAGATGTGGTAGGGAGTTGAGAAACTTTGGGAATGTAGTTTTTAGTGTGAGAAAGATCTTCGGTAGTTGCTTTGGGCATTTTCACCTAAACACATCAACAATTCAAAAAGACCAAAATAAATATAAAGAAAGATAAAAGTACATGTTAATTGTTAAGGCTTATGTTGGAACGTAAACATACTTCGTCACTAATCCTAAGAAGTAGATTACCATGTTCCTTAATGTTGTTTTTAACTCGTTCTAGATATATTTTATGAAGTTTAATGAGTAGTTGTGGACAAATCCAAACGCCCCTTTAAACATCTTAATATATCATGAAATTTGCTAGATTTCACATTAAATTGTAAAACTAGCTATTTCTTGCGAGTTTCTTATGCATGTAATTTGTTTTTGAAAAAGATGGTTTGTATTTTTAACTAAAAATGTCATTTTTAGTCATAAACCAAACGTTTCCTTAACTATTGACTTATAACTCAAGTGCGTCAATATACATATGAATCATATATCTTGACGAGTTCGATAAACAATTTTAAGGTTTATAATTATAATAAAGTTTTATAAAAATTATAATGACTATGTTTTGATATTATTTGGACATAATCCAAACACCCCTATATTGTGAACCAATATAATTTTTTTTTTTTTTTTAGTCGAAAAATGTAATTTCAAGTTTTACAAGTTACAAAAGTATAATGTGATTAGTTTTAACTCGTTTTCAAATCATTATTCAACAATGAGTTTACTAAAAATTTTGAAAAGGAGTGTATGAAATTTTTCAAAAATTTTCGACATGATAGTTTATAATAACTAGTTTCTAGTGTTGATTAATCATCCTAATCCTAGGGGAAGCATTTGGTTATGGATTTTTAAGGCTTAATTCGAAAGAAATTATGAAATTTGACGAATTTTATAAAACATGCATAATCATGAGTATGATCAAATGAGATGGAATTAGATGAAATGTGTTATGAAAAACTTACAATAAGTAATGGTGATTGTGTTAGATGAATTTGCCCTTTGCGAATTAACCCGAATTATGTGATTTGGAAGTGATTTGAGAGGTTTTTGTGTTTTGGTTTTCGTCACAGCAGAAGCAAGGGAAGGGGAGTATGAAAAAGTGGAGTGTTTGGGAAAAGGAATAAGGAGAAAAACGGGTTGGATCAATCAGATGGCCGACCCCCTTAAACATTAAGGGGGCCGCCCTTCATTTGGCTGCCGGTCCCCTTAAATATTAAGGGGGCCGCCCTCCAAAATTCGATTTTTGTGATTTTGGTTTCTGGAAAGAGCAAACAACAAAAAATATTTATTCATATGTATGTATTAGATTTATATTTAATCAAAAATACGTTGGAGGGTATTCGCACGAAAGGAATTACTTGACACTTTTAATCGACAATTTGCCAATTAAATTTTCTTGATCATTTCGGATGAAATTTATCAAGTTGTCAAGTACACGAGAACGTTGTGGAAAGTTCATAAGTATATATATATATATATATATATATATATATATATATATATATATATATATATATATATATATATATATATATATACTAGATTTCGAAGCCCGCCCGATGGGCGGGCATGACTTGTAATTTTACGTTTAATTTAATCATGTATGTATATTAGTGATCTTTTATAGTTATTTTTAATGTATTCACCCGACTTGTGGACATGACTTGTTTTTTTTAATTAATGTTGTAAGGATATTAGTGATATTTTAGTGTTAATTTTTATGTATTTGTTGTCAGAACACACCACAACTGTTTTTAATTATAAATTAAAACTTACCGTATCCAGTGGCGGAGCTATGTGGGGGGTAAGGTGGGCCATGGCCCACCCACAAGCTCTAAAATTTGTACAGAGGTATTATGTAAAAAATGTCAATATTGTAAAGTGTAACTAATATTGTTTTTCTAACCCACCTTATCTACTGATAAAGTCCATGTATGAATAGTAATTGTTGTACTATTGATCCATCGCCACTTATTTTTTTTTATAAATACTTTAGAAAACTTGATTGGCTAAATAAATAAATAATCCTTAACAGTTTATATTCACTTTTAGATGATTTTAATGATGCGGATAAGCGACGTGTGCAACTAAAGAACTAAATTAACAAATTTGGTGCTAACATTTTACATCGTTATACATTATGATGTTTTTTAACACTTGATAACGTCTTTAATTTTGTTTTTGCCCATCCAAAAACAAATTCCTTGCTACGCCCCTGACCGTATCCGAAGATTATCGTTGGCATATTTTACTATAGCGAAAGAAGAGCGGTAAAAAATGGTTGGAAAGTGTTCATGTTGAAAGAAATGGTTGTACATAAAAACTTTTAGATCTAATTTCCTTCACTTGTAGGATGTCGACAGCGGCTATTTATATATGTCTATTTATTTTTGCTTCAGTAGTGTGATGACATTAAAATTCATCTACATCAATAATCAAATCTTATGAACCTACTAAGATATGTACATACAAATCGTATATAATTTCAAAAAGGAAAGGTATAGTTGACATCTTCGACAAACTTGTTCCAGTTGCTAAGAAAGATTTATAAACTACAATAAAACAAAGCACACTGATTAACATGTAATGTTTTTCAAAAAACTGGAATGTACTTGTGAACATTTTATCAATTCTCTCAACATAAATATAAGTGATAGCTTAACGGAACCACTTATAATAATAATATGTGTTTACTACCTGATAAACCAAAAAGGATATTACTATATCATAGACATACCTGCAATCTAAAGATGTGTGTCAAGTTTTCTTCAATATGCATTGTGATGACTGCTGTTCTGCAACGGGACAGATTATGCGACCTCGTCATATGCATCTCACTAATTATACGACCTCGTCATATAGATCTCATTAGGAAACATATATTAAACTATTGCTACAGTTCGTTCCTATGTCCAGCCCATCAGAAGTTTTCATGTTCTCCCGGTATCTTGGTCTGGTATTGTAACAATCCATGGTATGTTACTTACCTATTAAAGGCTTTTTTGCAGACACAACATAGTGAAAAGGACTCTGTTGCACTTTCTGTGATCATGCACATGTATCGACCGCCATTCCTTGATATCATAAAGTATTTCATAACAAAGTAATGGATGCAAGATAAATGTGACAGACAATTAACGAAAACAAAGACAAAACAAATAGGTAGAAAACTATTCAGAAATAATTAAAATAAGTTTAACGATCGGTTGTATCCCGAATGCATCAGTCCAACAACATAAAAACTAATGACTCTGATTACATTGAGTAGCCAAACGAATTCATTTGTTATTGACATCTGAGAAAACGGAATCATAATTTTGCTGATAAAGTATCACATGCCTTGTGAATCCAGAACATGCACTCGTTGCACTGATAGAAAGTCTTTATCATCAGAGTTGCAAGCAATACAAAGGAAAGCAGCAGGTCTTAGTTGCAAGGTTAAAGTGTGTTTTGAGTGTCCTTTATGTTCAAACTTTGACATTTGCAGCGTCTTAAATTGCAGCAGCAGTAATAGCACGTTTTATACACAAGTCAAATCGACATGTATAACAACTCTAATAGATTGATATTTTGTTTCTTCTCTGCCTTTTTGACCAACCCATCCATAAGTTTTTTGAGATAATGCAAGGCATATCTATCAATATTTATATCATCTCCAACATACAAAGCATTGTTTCAGAGGTCTTCATCTTCTAATGAAGCAATGGGTCTGCTATAAATCCATTTAAATACATTATTAATTAGTAGAAGGATTGACCCTAGGTATTTGCATATTAGAGCAAATACAAGCTGAATAATAATAAGTAGGTTTATAAAGAGCCTCTCACAGTATGAACAACTGTTTCTGTACTACGACCAACTGCATCAGTTAACTCTTTTTTCATATGGAGACTTTTTGGGTTGCTTAATAACAACTGCTGCTTCTTCCATAGCTACTGGCTGGAGGTGGCTGAGGTGGGAACCATGAAGATTGTTGTACAGGTCGTTCATTACTCCCACCAGGATACCTTACTTTGTTCTCATCAAGTTCTAGTTTAGTCACTCGGGCATTTCTTTTGTGGTCTCCAAGTTGCTGAACCTTCTCCACTGGACTGATAAATGGACGTTGGACCAGAACCATTTCCTTGACTATAAGAATTATACCCCTCATTCCATGTATAATTATTCCAGTACAACACCTTTGTATTCTAGCGGCCACATCAGGATAGTGTATAGGTAGGACTGTTATCATGTTTATCATGTTTATGGTCTCCTTTTATAAGAAAAAAATTAATACAAAGGCTACTTTAAACATACCATAATGGATGTTTTGTCAAGATTCGTTTCCATACTGATTTGCTTACTCTAAGCATAAGTATGAATCGCAACACAATACTTTCACATTCTACAACCAGTCTCGGTATAGATTGAGAAAAGGGACATCAGCAATATAACACCATAAAATGACAAATAGACTTATATGAATCAAATATATATATTTCTAAACACTGTTAATATAAGATTTATAGTACTATAAATTACTAATGGTAGTCTTTTGGGTCTAAATCGATCTTCAACGCGCTATATTCTCATATTTCTGTATCTTTACCTGGATGGTGTTTCTGATGGTTGACTATTCAATGCTGAATTTGAAGGATTAGATGATGCTAGAGTAATGTTGTCTTGAGCTCCTGGACTGCCCCACTTTGGATCTGCATCAGCTGGCTCAATGACATGAATAGAACCACCATTCATTCCAAGAGCAAATTGGTTTGGATCAGATGGATGTGCTGCAATGACTGTAGGATATGTTGTGCTGTTGCTGCTGCCATTAAAAACAAAAGTCATAATTAGAGGTGGTGATTTTGACACACTTGTTTTTAAATGGGCTGATTTGAGTTGGATCTTATCTATAACAGGTCATATGAGCTGATATCTGTAACTTGCCACTCAAATGGGAGAATTAAAAGAAGTGCAACTATGTTTTATATTCATCTCTCAACTCAATCCACAAGAGATAAAATACAAAAGTCGTCTCTAAATAAGTCACTATAACTGGTTATATATCACTGTTCCAAAACCCATATAATGCAAGTTACTTCCGATAATGTTAGTTAAAAGACCAACCATTCTATAATTTCAATTTCAATTCCAATTTTAAAAAGTAGCGGCATGTAATGTAAAGTAAATAAAAGATGAAAATGAATGACCCATCGAACCTTCATTAGTATGATACTGGACTTTCTTAAATTCCATGCCAGCAGCGCCTAAGTCTTTGTAAATAGGCTGTGTATCAACAACCGTTTCCATTTGCATATGCTTGGTAGTCATACGTACGTCAAGCATAGTGTCACCAGAGACTGTGTCCCATTGTCTTTTATCACTTTGTGTGTAAAATTACAGTCAGAAGTGTTACAACTTCCAGGCATGAAGAAGTTCGTCACGATCTGAATTCCCTTTTAGTGATTTTTAGTGTTGAACCCGTGAAAACACATAAACCATAACCCAAATCCAATGCAAGCCGCTGATATCTGTAGCTTGCCACTGAAATCGGAGAATTAAAAGAAGTGTAACTATGTATTATATTCGTCTCTCAACTCAATCCACCAGAGATAAAATACAAAAGTCGTCTCCAACATAAGTCATCTTAATTGGTATATATAGCTGTTCCAAACACCCATATAAGTACTCAACTAACAGTAAATCAGTTATGTACAACAAGATATTACGAAAGTTTAAACGTATAAATTAATAACATAAGTTAAATTGAGGCACTAAAAAGTTGCTGGACAAAAGAAAGTTCTGTTGGTTAAAACGTACCTCTGTGGTTGTTTATGTTAGAGTTGCACAATCAAATAGCACGTATTGCGGAAGCTAGGATCAAGTATAACATATAAATATTAACCAAAATATAAATAGTAAACGTACCCGATGCACTTCAATAAACCTTGATTCTTGGACAATATAGATCAATGATAAACCCCTTACCGTTTTGTTTATCGATCTCTTGATAATTACTAAAGTAAGTAATTACCTCGTTATTGTACACACAAACTCCAACGAATAAAGGTTGTTGCAAGTAAACAAATCACTAATGGTTTTGTACTTAGAAAATCGACCAAGATCCCTTAGGAGGGGGGTGGTACGATCGGTCAAGCAAAAAGAAAAACAAAACAAAGTTTTAGGGTTAGAGTGTGTGCACAAAAGATGTGTAGGTTTAACCCTTGGCCTTGTATATATACTAGTAGATATCTTGGTGACCAAGCAAACATGGAATGGGCTTGACCCATCCATGTTCGACCGGCCATAGACTCCACAAGGGAGTTCTAGAACTTCCTTGTCACCCAAGTTACACTCTTGTCCTTGTTTTTCTTATTTAACGATAGTTAGTCCATACGGTTAACAACTAACGACCGTTTAGTCCATTAAGTGACATAAATATATATATTTCATACATTTAATAAATATATAAATTTATTTACATTATTCTTGTTTGTAAAGTGTGCAATCCCGAGGTCTCGTGTTCGATCCTAGACATTTACCTATTAATGTTTATACGTAACATTTAACAGCTCCCACTCGTATATTCATTAATAGTAAAATGACATTGGTTAGCGTCTTGCAACACTCCAATGCCCCTAGTTCAAACCGAGCTAGGTTTCCTGGAAAAACCTTTAATGATTCATCATTATAATTATCCTTTCATTACTAATACCGCATTAATAAAGATGTGAGTTCCTTTATTAAAATTCTGTTTCTCGTTTCTTTATGATTGAACAAAATTACCAAAACATCTGAACGTATTCCAGATAGACTTTGGGCATGGCCATGCAAACATTTTGTCAACCCTACGAGGGGCCCAGCAGTATTAAACTTCTGAACAAATCAGAAGGAATGAATTCTCTCTTGACTACAAGAATAACCCATGAACTTTGCAACACTTCTGAAAACAATCCTTATAACTCCCTGTTACGGTGAGCGGTAGATTGCTTCACAAAAATGCACTACATCCATGACACTTATCTGGTATCTCAAGTCTAAGGATAACTTTAAATATGATTCTCACATTACATATTAAATCATATTGTTGGGATAAGTCCAATATTCAATTCATCGAATATTATGTGAAATTGGTATGACTACGCATCAATATACTTTCAAGTATATCCTAAACCAATACTCAAATTTGTCTTAGTTTAATGATATTCCCATATCATTAATCGACAATGGACATTTAGAATAATAAATTATTCAAGGATCTTAAACATGCAAATATAGGATATATTATTAAGACAATGATAAATAAACATAAAACTTATTTTATTTCATTAAAATAATAATTGTACATTACATCCTTTATCCAAATACTAATCACAAATGGGCATGAAACTTTCAGCTAATCTAAGTCCTACACCTGCAGCATGCTTGTGAAGCTTAGTGCCAGGTAGAGGCTTTGTTAATTGATCCGCCAAGTTATCATCTGTGTGAACTTTGAGCATTTCGATTTCGCCTATTTCGACTTGTTCTCGAACATAGTGATGCTTAATCGGGAAATGTCTGGTGCCTCTCATGATTCCAGGCTCATTGGCAAATGTGATTGCAGCAGAATTGTCACAATACATTTTAATAGGTCTTTGAATCGAAGGCATGACTCCAAGCCCCGAGACAAACTTCCTAATCCAAACAGCTTCCATTGCAGCTTCTGAAGCAGCTATATACTCACTCTCTGTAGCAGACATCGCTAGTACACTCTGCTTTCTGCTCCTCCAATCCACTGCTCCTCCATTAATGATAAAGACATAACCCGTCTGAGACTTCGTATCATCCTTATCACCTTTCCAAGAAGCATCGCAGTAACCTGTAACATCAAGTTCTGCCGATGGATTTCCCCCATAAACCAAAAACATATCCTTAGTTGCCCTAAGGTACTTAAGAATATTCTTAACAGCAGTCCAGTGAGCTACACCTGGATTTTGCTGATAACGACTGGTTAAATTCTGAGCAAATGCCACATCAGGCCTTGTACTTTTCACCGCATACATTATAGATCCCACAGCCGAAGCATAAGGGACTCTTTTCATGCGTTGCACCTCTTCAGGTGTTGAAGCACAAACCTTGTTGCTCAAGCCATGTTGCTCTTGCATCGGCAAATATCCTTTCTTGGAATTTTGCATATTGAATCTCTTCAATATTTTATCAATGTAAGCACTTTGGCTTAATCCAATTAATCGCTGAGATCTATCTCTATATATCTTGATTCCCAGAATAAATGCAGCTTCCCCTAAATCTTTCATAGAAAAACAACTTCCAAGATACTCCTTAACCTTTTGTAGACTTGGAATGTCGTTCCCCATGATCAATATGTCATCGACATATAATATAAGGAAAATTACATTACTCCCACTAACTTTGTGATATACACATGGCTCATCAAGATTTTTAGTGAATCCATACTTTTTAATCTCACCATCAAATCTTTTATTCCATTGTCGTGATGCTTGCTTTAATCCATAAATGGATCTTTTAAGCTTGCATACACGATTTGGGAATTCTGGATTTACATACCCCTCAGGCTGCGCCATATAGATGTCCTCATCTAGGCGACCATTTAAGAAGGCGGTTTTAACATCCATTTGCCAAATCTCATAGTCATAGTAAGCGGCTATAGCTATAAGAATCCTAATTGCCCTTATGTCAGCTACAGGAGAAAAGGTCTCCTCATAGTCAACACCAAAAGTTTGTGTATAGCCTTTAGCTACACAACGGGCCTTATAGGTGTGTACAACGCCATCCATGTCAGTCTTTTCCTTGTAGAGCCATTTACTCCCAACTAGTTTGGCACCCGGAGGTAGGTCTACTTCTTCCCAGACATCATTGTCTTCCATGGATTGCATTTCCTCATCCATAGCTTCTTTCCATTTGGCCTTTTCAGGACCATTCATGGCAGCTTTATAACTTGTAGGCTCATCAAGATCACCCAGTATATACTCATCACTCTCTACATTAAGACATAGACGAGTAGGAGCTTTTACTGGTCTTGTTGACCTACGAATGGGAATCACTTCAACTTCAGGTGGAGGACCTAAGCTTTCAGGTTCTACCGGAAGTTCGTTAGTGTTTTCAGAAGGTTCTACATCTTCATGACCGTCTTCCAGATCATATACTCTCCCACTGAATTCTTGAGATATGAGCTCTCTTTCAAGAAAGTCTCCATACCTTGCAACAAATACTTTGTTTTCAGGTGGGTAATAAAAGTAGTATCCCATAGTTTCCTTAGGGTATCCTACGAAGATGCACTTCACAGATCTTTGTTGGAGTTTGTCTGCTGAGTCACGTTTAACATACGCCTCACAACCCCAGACCTTTAGATAAGACAGGTTAGGAGCTTTTCCAGTCCATACCTCATATGGTGTCTTATCAACCTTCTTTGTCGGAACCATATTTAGAATGCGAACCGCAGATTCTAAGGCATAATCCCAAAACGAGAAAGGAAGAGTTGTTAGATTAAACATAGATCGTATCATGTCTTGCAATGTACGATTCCTTCTCTCAGATACACCATTTTGTTGTGGAGTATATGGAGAAGTAAGGTGCTGGACAATTCCCTCCTTTGCTAGATAATCTATGAACTCCTGACTCAGGTATTCACCACCTCTATCGGATCGAAGAGCTTTAATCTTCTTTCCAAGTTGCAACTCTACTTCTGCTTTAAACACTTTGAATGTTTCAAACACCTCATGTTTATGTTTAAGTAAATAAACATAACCATAACGGCTGTAATCATCCGTAAATGTTAAGAAGTAGCTAGCACCCCTCCTTGACACATGTCTAAGTGGTCCACACACATCTGTGTGAATAAGACCAAGTAGATCATTAGCCCTTTCAATCCTATTTTTAAAGGGTTTCTTAGTCATCTTCCCAGCAATGCAAGATTCGCATTTATCAAATGATTCATCATTGATCTTATTTAAAAGCCCATCATGTTGCAGCTTTTTCATGCGATCTTTGCCAATGTGAGCAAGTCGACAATGCCAAAGATAAGATGAATCCAGACCTTTCTTGATTCTCTTATTGTTGATGCTATACATCGAATTATTTGTAACAAAAGCATTATCATTATCATTCATATCAATTTCAAATACACCATTCACAGCAATAGCATTAAAATAAAAAACATTATTTAAAGAAACCGAAATTCCATTGCTTGAAATAGTATGATGAAAACCTTGGTTCAACAAACATGAAAATGAAATTACACCTCTAACAATTGACGGTGCATAATGACAATTATTTAAAGATAGTACTAGGCCCGAAGGCAACACTAAATTAAATACTCCTATAGCTTCAACTCCTGCATGCGCTCCGTTACCAACGTGCAAGAATTGTTGTCCATAGGCCAGCTTTCTCTCAACTCTAAACCCCTGCATGGTATTGCAGATATGAATGCCACATCCAGTATCATATACCCATGAATTCAATTTAGGAGTAAGAGTGAATAATTCAATCATAAAGAACGCACCTGATGAGCTGGGATTACCAGCATCATTCCCCTGCTTCTTGAGTCGCAAGTCATGAATGTAGAGAGGGCAATTGCGCTTCCAATGGCCCTTTTCATGACAATGGTGACAAGCCTGATCCTTCTTGTTTGGCGGATTCACCTTGTTCTGCTTAGGCTGATGTTGTTTCATCTTGGGTTCAGGTTGATAGGCCATGACCTGCTTGCCTTTGTTAACCTTCCCTTTGCCTTTGTTCACATGCGATTTCTTCTGGATTCTTCCCCCATGAATTGCCAACACTTGCGGGGTAGGATTCTTGACCTTGGCTGGTAGACTTTTCTCATAATCAACAAGCAATGCGAGTAATTCTGAGACTGTCTTCCCCGAGCAATGCATGTTGAAGTTCTGCACAAAACCAGCAAAATCCTTGTTAAGGGATCTGTTGATCAAGTGCACTTGCACATTCTCAGGGTAACCAAAACCAATTCTGTGAAGTTGATCAAAGGAGTCCTTCATCTCATCCACATAATCGGCTACTGGTTTACCATCACCATGCTTGCAGTTGTGTAGCTTGTCAAGTTCATCATACAATTCAACTGCAGGTGATTTCTCATAAGACTGCTGAAGCATCTCAAGCATATCTTTAGGAAACGAGTACTCATACTTCTTTTGTAATTGAGCACTCATGCTAGTGAGCATTAGACAAGCAACCTCATTATACTTAGCATGTACCACCTTCCAAGCCGCCTTTGCTTCTGGTGTAGCAGTAGCAGGAGGCTCAGGTGGGCATTCTTCGGTCAAGAAGTCTAGTTTATCCGACGCCCTCAAGACAATTCTGAGCGAACGGTACCAGTCATTGAAATTCTTTCCAGTGAGTTTCTCTCTCTCAAGATGACTCTTGAAAGCATTAATCACAGTTTGGTTATCGGGTTGAGCCATATCTACAGATAAAGTTCAAATATTAGTATTTTCGATAATCAATATCTTCAAGAAAATAAAATACCCAAGGCTATATTCATATAACCAACTAATTTTCTTGAAAATCTAGGATCTAACTTTACATAGTTTTACCACACCAGTTGATCTGCTAGTGGTAAAAGTACAAAAGATAGTAATCTGTCGAACAATAATTGGCAAACAAGATTTCCAATTCCTAGATCATTGTGGGATTTACTCATATTGATTCATCAATTTGCCTTTGTAAGCATGTTTCATCCCATCTCATGCCTTAAGTTCTAGGTCTCACGCACAACTTAATTAAGTCGTCTACCTTAGAAACTGTAAAATTACAATTATGGTCTCACGCGTTAAAAGAATTTTACCTTGTTATAGTAATTTAGCCTAGGTCTCACGTTTACTAAATTAAAATTCCAAGTGTTTCTTATAGGTAGATGGCACGTAACTTAAATTATAAGGGTATTAATTTTTGATATGTCAATCAAAATTATGTACAAAGATGCATGCACTCATCTTTATAGCATAAGTTTTCATAAAAACTTTTTATGTCCGATTCCTGAAATTAATACACAAAGTTTTACTTGAGGTTTATGCCAAAACCCTAAGATGACTTTCTACAACATATAATTTTAAAAGTAATTCGTTTAAGATATATTCAAGATTGTGATAACCAAGGCAGACTCTAAGGCTCTTTTCTAAGCCTTCAAATCACGGTTATGAATATCATCTTAAAAGACTTAGTTTTAAAAGTATATTTGCACAAAACATCATTCAAGCAAAAGTTTATGGATTCAATCTCAAAACAGTAATAAAGTTTGAATAATGCTAGTCTCGACTGGGAGCTGATTACCGTGCGAATCGGACCACGATTGTCATAAGACCATTGCAAGATTCTTACTTTATCACTTTAGGGTTTCACAATTATTAGTCCGTTTTAATTTTCTTTATGAAAACACCCTTTTATTGCTTACATCAAGTCCAACTAAAAAACAATAAAACAAGTAGCAAAGAAAATCAAACAAACAATAATAATATAAGTGAAACAATTAGCCACATGCAAACCGTATTAGAAAAGATCCTAATAAAATCAATTCTAGGTATAATAACGCATGTAATCAACTAAGGCCTTCACCTCTTAATGGAGGTGAGCCACATACATTGACGAATCAATTGCGTAGGCCAAAGCTAAAACACACCACATAGCATATAAAATTGATTTTAATATGTATTGGAGTCTTCCCCAATTTAAGATCTATCTAAATATGTGACAACAAAACAAGATCCATGACAAACATGCATGTAAGTCACGGATTAAAACCTAACAATTAGCAATTAGGTCACAAGATACGTTCAATTAACCGGTTAATGACCTAGGGTTTCTAGTGATTACACATAATCAAGAAAACCACAAAACCCTAATTAGGGTTTCATGGGAAAATCGACCCCCCCCCAAAATTAGGGTTAGGGTTTCGAAATTTTTAGAAAAATAAAGGAAAAAACCCTAGATCAAAAAAACATGTATCTAAAACAATTAAAGATCCAGTTTTTATTGCGTTTTAGTAATCAATTACATGTTATACATGGCTCGTGATGCCACTATTAGAGTTGCACAATCAAATAGCACGTATTGCGGAAGCTAGGATCAAGTATAACATATAAATATTAACCAAAACATAAATAGTAAACGTACCCGATGCACTTCAATAAACCTTGATTCTTGGACAATATAGATCAATGATAAACCCCTTACCGTTTTGTTTATCGATCTCTTGATAATTACTAAAGTAAGTAATTACCTCGTTCTTGTACACACAAACTCCAACGAATAAAGGTTGTTGCAAGTAAACAAATCACTAATGGTTTTGTACTTAGAAAATCGACCAAGATCCCTTAGGAGGGGGGTGGTACGATCGGCCAAGCAAAAAGAAAAACAAAACAAAGTTTTAGGGTTAGAGTGTGTGCACAAAAGATGTGTAGGTTTAACCCTTGGCCTTGTATATATACTAGTAGATATCTTGGTGACCAAGCAAACATGGAATGGGCTTGACCCATCCATGTTCGACCGGCCATAGACTCCACAAGGGAGTTCTAGAACTTCCTTGTCACCCAAGTTACACTCTAGTCCTTGTTTTTCTTATTTAACGATAGTTAGTCCATACGGTTAACAACTAACGACCGTTTAGTCCATTAAGTGACATAAATATATATATTTCATACATTTAATAAATATATAAATTTATTTACATTATTCTTGTTTGTAAAGTGTGCAATCCCGAGGTCTCGTGTTCGATCCTAGACATTTACCTATTAATGTTTATACGTAACATTTAACAGTTTATATTAGGTAGGCAAAGAGAGTAGAAAATGAGTCCAAGTGAGTAATTTTTCGCAATCTGTCCAGTTGCGTTGACCCAGCACACTTCTTCTCCAACTTTCAAACACTTTTAATGAATATTTAGCATATCATATATAACTACAAAAATACGTTACTTTAGACCCATATAACATAAGACGTTAATAAAATGATCTAGAAGGTTTCAGGCCTTAAAAACAGACTTTAGACCCATTTAACCAATTCGACTTGTTTCATTTTAAGACTTTTTCAGTTGACCCATAAGAGATAGAGCATTACCCTAATTGACCCGTTCATAATTAAATGGATAAAAATTGCCACATACTCAAGAGTCTCAGTTTGTATGCTAAGCCTAGTAGAAATACAAATTTCAGAAAGCATAGAGAGATTAATGTTTTGCTCCTACTTAGCACACATGCAACCTAAAGAAAATGAGCCAAGTTGGCAGCCCGAATATGCAAGAGCCTATCGAACAATATATTAAACAGTATTAGGTTCAAGATTTTGGGCAAGAATCATACAGAGTAATTTAAGCCTCCGGTGAACGTAAAGAAGTGTTGTTCTCGTTGATGTACTTTCTGATAAGCATTTGGCATCACATAAATAGATATTGGGAACATAAGGAAGTATCAAATCATTTTCAAGTGAAACTTGGCCATGCTAATTCGACTCATTAATTTTTATCTTTTTCCAAAGGTCTTCAGCAAATGGTTCACAGCCATCGACAAAGATGTTGCATAAGTTCAATAAGCTCCATTGTAAGAAACTTGTTAACAGAAAACCTAAAGTACGGATAAAAGACATACTTTTTGGGCTTATGTTCGATAAGCTTAGTTTTTAGTGTGAAATTTTTTGGCTTATATATAAGTTTTAAAATGTAAGCTGAAACAAACACCCCTAAAGTACAAAAACTTACCTGCAAAATTAAAAGGAACTGGAAAGCATCTGTAAAAACTACCTGCCAATCTACTGTGTCGTAGAAGCCATAGCAACAATAATGAAATTCCCACTGCTCCAAAAGTGCAACGCATCCACTGTCGGGTTATATTCCTTGGTTACTGGTGTTTGCCAACCTAACAAACAATAGTACAATTTAAAAAAGAGCAGTATATACAATTTGTTTGAGCAAGGGGTTAAACACCTTATTTGCTAAGATTGAAAATTATCTATAAATAATAATTACAATTAGAATAACTATATTCTTACAATAAGATTTAAATGGCTAAATAAAATCATTAATAGGCCGGGGGACTTTCAGCTTAGGCATTTGAAATAACCAATCACATTTCTAAGTAAATTTATCAAAAGTGCCTTATAAGAAAAATAAGATCATAGCAAATAGGTGGCAACGGATACTTAGGAATTACCTTATGGGATGAGCAGAAGACAATAGCAATGGAGGTGAACCATGCCAATATATGTCATGATAAATGTAAACATTGACAACAACATCACCTGACCATGATTTTGTTAGAATGAAAAAAATAAAGCGCTTCACCATCAAAAACATGCAACTAACTAACCTGGACCATCAGTATTTCCACCAATTGCAGACATAGCATGACTAAAAAGGGTTGCCACTGACAGCAAAAAAGGTAATAAATCGAAAACGTAAGTATACAATCATGTATAGGCTAACAACTACTGCCTACGTCGATCACACTGATAGGCTAAACTATCTAAACCTTGTGCTGTTGAATTTATGTATTCATGTTTACTTTGGCATGACCCAAGAACCAAGTTCAGCAATCAAGTGCTAATATAATAACCTCTATAATAACCCAATAGCATATTACAATAATGAATTAAGTAATGTAAATATCTTAAATTCATGTTCCAAATATAAGAAAATAGAAGACTTACATATCCGTTATTTGATTTCTCATCTTTTATATTGTAAAACTTTTTGTTGTGAACTTGAGACGACTCTCTTGCCTGTAAGCAACGGGTGTGTATGATTATTATCCACGGAAGAACTGCAACATACCATACTTCCTAGTATATTTACACCTATGGAGTTAAGAAAATATGAAGCATGAAGCTGTTATGAATACCCGGCTACACCACATACATAACAAATATAAACTATAGAAATAAATAATAAACATTATCACCCGTTATTTGATCTCTACATCTATAGCTGGTATCAGCAGCGGCCGGAGTCCTTTTAGAGGTGTTCCTTATACTTGGTTCAGGTTCAATAACATTGGGTGACGGCACCAATACATCATCACCATCGCTGCATGATTTGTTAGTCGAGGATGTGGCAATGCTTGCAACAAAGCAACTATGACTGTTACGCCTTTGGTAGATCGAGCTAGACCGGGCTGCAACATATATAAAGCATTCGTTATAAACAAATAAACATACATATATAATTTTTGTTCAAAAATCAGAATAAAAAAGAATATTAATGCGTACACATATTGTCGCCAGAAGAAAGAGTAGCACTGTCGTAGCCAAGGATTGTTTTAAGGATTTTTGATTCCCAGGCTTACATCTAAGTAAAGCAGAGCCTTATTAGATTCGATGCTCGGAATTATATAGAGTCTTTACATATCCTTAAATGAAGTGAATGAGAAGTAGCCTGCGTAATAAGAATCACCGACCTTGATCTTCATCAATATTGATTCCCAGGCTTACATCCAAGTAATGCAAAGCCTTGGCAGATTCGATGCTCGAAATCTTTCCTATGGGCTATAGTTAAGCTAACCATTGATATAAACATTGATATAAAATTCGTTTGCTCAATCACAACTTAAATATCTCTGGAATATATTATATAAATAAATAATCGTCAAAATGTTGTATAAGAAATTCGTTCAAAATATATTGTAGGGGCTTACATGTACTACTTAGAGTGGAATTAAAAAGAAAAGCTGAAAGAATTTTAAATATGAAAAAGACAGGAATTTATAAATTCACTTGCCGTGGGGCGCTGAACGTTTCCAATTTCTTATTTCTATACGAACTCTCGGCATCATCATCTGTTGGTTCATTTATTCGCCCACAATCCCCTGAAGTTAAGCAGAGCTAAATCATGTCTGCAAGCATCAAACATCATTATAAACTCGCGCGAATAATTTGCTTCCATCTGTTAGGCATTGAAAGTTATACATAGTTACAGAAATAGCCCTACGCCCTCAAGATATTTTTGATAAAAATATGACATTTATGAGTCGATTTGAAAAAAAAAAACATACCGAGCCACTTACAGAGGGGAACTGGTTGATAACAAAAAAAAAGTAAGTTAACAAAAAAAAAGATATAAACATACTATTTAAGTAAGATTTCACGCTCGTTAGCTAATCTTTTGATTAATTCGGCATCAAATGTCTTGCAAAACCGAGCATCGGCTACTGTTGCAGATATGTTATGTGCTTGAACCAAGCTAGTTTACTTGATTGCCTAGACCTGCTTTAAAGTTATAATACATCAACACAGTAACACTATTAGTTCATGCTTGAACTATCCAGAGATGATAAATAGTATGTATGTTGCATGTCATAGTGAAAATCTAAAATTGTCATACACATGATAGAATAAATGTGGCCGTTTAAACATACATGTTTCCAAATCCAAGTCATTCCATGTTCCACCCAAAAACACAAAAGCTACAAAATAACGATAGATATTCAATAGAGTATCATTCCAGAAATCATATATACCTCCATTCCATTTATTTATTTGAATAAACTGAAACACATAAACCCTTTGCTTCTCCTAGACGCCATTAACAAAACAAAATTCGCAATGAAATCTTAAAAATTAATGAAATTGAATTGAAGTACCTCCATAGCAATGGCATAATCTTTTCTGCAAAAGAGTAGTAGGTAATCAAACAAAAACGTATACCTACACATACAAAACAGACACCAAACATATTAGCACATAAAATTGATATTAGGGTTTTGAGAAAAAATATATTATGAATGAACTGTGTTTTTTTTAACGTGGGTTTATATGTTTGATTAGGGTTAAAACTCTATACGTATTAGATATCATGGGATAAGTTTTAAATTAAATTTGTCTAATAAAGAAATTAATTTATGCTGATTACTTGTTATCCTTTATAGATTTGGAGTTACATAATATCACAAAAAAAATGTGGTGGTTCAGTGGTTGAGATGTTTGTTAGTGTTAGTAGAGATCCCATGTTCGAACCTTGTTAGTTGTTAGTTACATTTTTTTAATGTACAATTAATCTGAAATTTTCAGAAAAAAAATGCCTATGCGATGACATGGACATAGTGCTGATGATGCGGCGTGATGACATGGCTGATAATGAATTACTGGGCATTGACTGGGCAATGAGGTGGCATATTCTTCAAATGCCTCCTGTTATATATAATGTAGAGATATATATATATATATATATATATATATATATATATATATATATATATATATATATATATATATATATATATATATATATATATATATATTTATTAGTATGGGCTTATAAGACGAGAACATAGGAGGGAGACGTATGCAACGGAAGCTGGGAGTTTGTTTCATCCATAGATTTTTCGACTCATCTCACTTCATCAGCATGAGTGTTGATTGAACATTAAAGTTCAATAAGGCAAATGGGGAAAAGAAATGTTCGTAAACGAACAATCTCTAGTTCTAGAAAATCAACAAATGAATTTTCTAGGTTATAAGATCCTAAATATAGCTAAGTATATAAATATGTATATATATATATATGTATATATGTATATTTTAGAGAAAAAAAATTGAGATTAATAAGTCAAGTAAAATCACATAAATATAACACACTAAACTAAGCATGCATTTCTAGACAAGGAACTTAAAAGGAAATGTGTACCTTTTGTCTTTAATGCGTTAATCTTCAAGGTCTTCAAGAAGTAAATCGGACAAGAGGTGACAATGAAAAGTTCCATGTTTGGATGGCGAATATTATTTACGTTGGTGCCCATTGTTTCATTTGTCCAAAGTTATTTGGTCCGAACATGTTTTGTATTTGACTTGGATGCATATAAGGTGGAAACATTCCCCACGGATTGAAGTTCCACATTTGTTGATTATAGTTAAAGTTTCGTCTATTTTGGTTTGTTCTTGGTTGAGGTGTTTTAGGTCTAGGATATGAATTATTTGGTTTCCTAGGTGGTGGAGTTTTAGATCTTGTTTTAGATTTAGATAATCCAACTTCGGTTTTTAAAGATGGTTTATAGAATGGTTTTATTTCTTCATTACTAGCGATAGGTATTATTTTATTTTTTATGAGTAAATGTTTGGGATTAAGTATTGAAGGTTTTGGTTCATTTTCAAATTTAACGTTTTTAGCTCCACTTGTTGAAGATTCAGTTGAGTTAAATCCTAGTCCGGTTTTATCTCCTGATATTCTTTGAATACTTATAATTTTACTAAGTGAGTTACTACTATTTTCAAATTTATCAAGTTTGCAAATTTCATCCTTAAGTATGTTGTTTTCACTTTTAAGCTCTTGACATGTTTTACATTCTTCAACAATTTCTTTTCCTTTTTCAAGTTGACGTATTTTAATTTTTAGTTCAAGCACTTCATTTTCTAGTTGGTTGTTTATGTATTTTAGTGATTTATTTTTAGCCATAACTAGTTGTCCTATTTTACATAATCTATTGTATTCACTATCTAAATCTTTTTCATCTAATGATAGATTTTCATCACTAAAGTATTCAGATTCGGAACGTACCTCACTTGATGATTTGGCCATGAGACACTTTTCATCCTTTGTTGTTTCATTCTCATCTTCATCACTATCACTCCAAGCACCTCCAACGAATGCTCTTTGATTTTGATCTCTTGTCATCATTGGACATTTTCCAATGAGGTGATTCGGATCACCACACTTGAAACACTTTCTCTCATTCTTGCTATACTTGTCATCATTATTCTTTTGAGATGTTCTTCTTTCATCGTGTGGTTGTCTAACGAATCTTCCTCGCCTTTTGAAGAATTTCTTGAAGTCTCTTACGGCCATGGCATATTCTTCGTCATCGCTTTCGGAAGATGAGCTATCTTCGTTGTTGAATTCCTTTCTAGCTTTCAAGGTGATTGACTTGCTTTCCTCACGTTTTCCTTTAACCATTTCAGAGTCCTTCTTTATAATTGCTTCGTAGACTTTCAGGTTTCCAATTAATTCATCAAGTTGTAGTGTTGACAAATTCTTTGATTCTTCAATAGCCGTCACTTTAGCTCGCCATTTTGGGTGAAGAGCTCTAAGAAATTTCCTAACAAAATTCTTACTAGAGAAATTCTCATCAAGTGCTTTTAAACTTGTGATGATAGTGTTAAATCTATCAAAAGCATTATCAATTGATTCCTCTTCCGGAATCGTGAATTGTTCATATTGTTGAACAAGTAAATCTATTTTGTTATCTTTGACTTGATTATTACCTTGGTGAGTTATTAATAAAGAGTTCCAAATTTCTTTTGCGGTTTCACACATAAAGATCCTTTCGTACTCTTTACGTGGTAGCGCATTATAAATTACCATTTTAGCTTCATTATTTTTAGCAAGTTTTCTTTTTAAATCATCATTTTGTTTTTCAAAAGGTACGATTTCATCTTTCTTAGTTTCGGGGTTATTTTGAATAGGTAAAAAATCACCATTGGTAATGATATGCCAAAGATCTAGATCTTTTGATTTCACATAAGTTTCGAATCGATTTTTCCAATATAAAAATCCATCACTTTCAAATAGTGGTGGTCTTTGCATAGATTGCCCTTCTAAATATTTTTCAGATTCCATAGATCGTTACAAGTTTTAAAATACACTATATTTTAAAAATCTTGCTAGACGTGGCTCTGGTACCAATTGTGGAAAACTAGAAGGTGGGGTTGAATAGTTTTACGTCCTTTTAAAATTTATAAGCACAAGTTTGTTTTAAAAACTTCGATTCTTGTTTATGTGAATTCAATACTTGCACTATATGAACAATTGTATAATAACTAACTAACTAAACTAGTTAGTAAAGGTAAATAAATAAGTAATGAGAAGAGTTAGAAAGATCAAACCACAACACAAGGATTTATAGTGGTTCGGCTACAAGGACACCTTCCTTGTTCCTACTCCACTCCCCGAGTCACCTACTCGAGAGTTTTCTTCACTATGTCAACAAACTCCCTTATGGCGGAGAAAACCGTACACACCAATATACACACCAATTTACACACCAATCTACACACCAATCTACACACCAATCTTCACACCAATCTTCACACCAATCTTCTTCACACCTAGCTTATACACACCAATCTTCTACACACCTTCTTCTACACACCAATCTTCACAACTATCCTACTTCACTACTAATCAACTTCTACTATCTACACAACTTCTATATCTTCTAAACAAATAATAACAAGCACAACACAATATTCACAAATGAATATATATATACACTATACACAACAACTCTTCAACACTTCTTGAACTTGGTTGTAGAGAGTTCTTCTTTTGCACTTAGAATGAGAATGGATGATGAGGGATTGAATCACTTGAAACAAGGATTAATATACAAATGATCAAAGGGTTTTTGATGAGTTTTAGATGATTGTAGATCTGAAAATTTCGTGCAAAAGGTGAGGAAAAATTCCAGAATTAAGGTGGTATTTATAGGGGAAGAAATCTGACAGTTTCTGACAGGGGAGCCTGGCCGGTCCCCTTAAAGCATGGCCGGCCCCCTTAAAATTAAGGGGACCGCCCCTTATAATTAAGGGGGCCGCCCAACTGTAACGGCCAGAAAACCTGTCTTTTAGTGGGGAAAGTTTATTTGGTGAAAAACTAACTGATTTTGGTTAAATATTTGAAATCATATATTTAGTATGATTAAAACATTTTTCCTTATTACCAAAAGTGTTTTTCAAAAATATATAATAAGATTATATAATTAAATAAACTTTGTATTAGTTAATTAAATACCCCTTTGATCATGAGATGTATTAAGCACTTATTTATCCATACCTTAAGTGATTAAGTTGGATATAGTGATATAAACTAGCTTAATACTTGTTTACGTAGTAATCAAACGATTGACGAGTTTACATTTTGTGATCGTCAAAATATAGAGATATCGAAAAATATAAATAACGTTTTCATACATTATTTATGTCAACAAATAGTATATAATCTCTTTTACAAATACAAGGGAATGGTTGTACTGAACATACGCATACTGTTCCCCGAAAGAAAGAACATTGTGATTCTTAAATGCAAGTTTTACTGTAAAATACTTTTCAAATAGTATCTTTTAAATTCTTTTGCAAAGAACTATTGTTTATTTTTATTCAGTATTTATGCTCTTTTCTCATTATTTTTATGCTCTTTTCTCATTATGTAATTTCGCAAGTATCAACTATTGTTACAAGAAAAAGGAATGCATCTTGATGAAATGAAACAGGTTACACGTTATTGTCAGTATATGACCCTTACATGCGTTGGTTTCAAGTGCATGCTAGATATTTGCAGAAATTGGTTGGCTTCCGGGTCTTATGTGTTTTTATTAATTCTATGTATTTTACTATTGATGCTCATAAAATTATATCATGATTCGAATAATCGTGATAACATATAGATGCACGTGTTTCTCAGTAAAAATAGTTTATGTAACACACAATGAGTCACCTTTCCATGAGACCACATTATGTGCAGGGTTTTATGTGACCTTAAAGTATTCATGAGAGCACCTTTCCATGCATTTGTGTTGTGTTCTTTATAGTTGGATTCCTTAAAATTAAACGGTAAAATGTAGTAGTCCAGGCACATAACCACAATGTGTCTTTTAGCAAGAGTATTTGATCGGCTTTTTCAATATCTTTAGTCTCTTTTCGGACTTGCTCTCTATAGACGAATTTGTTCACATACTTAACATTTTAATACATTATTTCTTTAAAAATTCACGTGATTCCACGAGTCTATAAAGTAAGAAAGAACAACGAACAATTGGTGTATATTATATGGCAATAATTGAAAAGGAGACGGAGATGTCGAAGATGCAAACGATGCAGAGGTTTCAGATGTCATTTACCATGACAATAAACACGAGCCAAGGGCAATCGATTTTAAAGGATGCAAACGATGCAGAGGTTTCAGATGTCATTTGCAAGTCATTGTTTTCTTATTATGATTATTATTATTATTATTAGTGAAATCAAACTTAAAACAAACCGTTTTTTGAAATTAAACAAATATGAACATATTCGGAATATGCTTTATAGTCAAAAATACATCATTCTTAGAATTTACATAGACTCTTATCAACACTTTTTTTTTCCTGCTCATGGACTGAATATGGATTTTTGAATTGTTTGACGTTAACTGCATACATTTCCTATTCAACTCATCTACTTGGTGGACAACATTATTATTGTATGTTTATTTGCTTACTATTTGTTCCAAACACCGTTGATTATCGTATATACTCGTTTATCTAATGCTCAGATTTGAACGAAACATCATAATGGACATTTATTAATCTAAATCGTCATTTATCGTCATCCAATCTTCCAAAATTATTTCATTATTATTAATGGAACAAGTTTACGTTATTGTTTTTCTTATTATCTCATTTTCTGTATTTTTTTAAAAAAATAACCCGGTGTCAACGGGTCTTTAAGCTAGTACACTATATAATAGAGTGTCGATCATGACGTAAATTTTGCGTCACCAGGACCTTTTCAACTGCATGAGCCCAGCCCGCCAATATTAGCCCATCCTTTTACAGATTAACACATGCTCACGTCTAGAACATGATGGCAAAAAGTCCTTTTAGATTTTAATTTACTAAAATGGGACACGTGTAATAAGTCCAAATGACTAAATCATTGAGAAATGCTAGAATTTTTTAATTCAGTGCTATTGTAGCATGGTTTTATATTGATTTGGCATCTTGCTCAGTAGAACAAGTTCACAGCCGAGAAGTTCGATCAACGACGTAAAACAACGCCCCGCCGCAATGCGGCGGACCGACGCCCACCTCGTTTGAAATAAAGATGCATGATTCCTAGCTTCACGCGTTAATTTTACCTTTTCCTCCTCCTAACATATATGATCCAGTTTGATTACAAAGAACACACAATGATGGAGACACCACCCCCTCCACCACCACTACCTCCCCACCGTTGCGGTACGATTTGCGCACCGGTTTCAACAATATGCGCTTTTCTTGCTTGCATTCTGGCCTTACTTAGGCTGTACTTGGACGTGCGTTTTTACTAGTTTCTGAATAGTCTTAGCAACTGTTGCATGCATGCATGCATGTTTTCCTTATTTAAAGGCAAGTCATAAGGTAGTACTATTGCTAGTATAAATATGTACCTTTGCATGCATCAGTTTGTTCAAGAAGAAAAGTTATCAAGTCTTAGGTGTTGTTTAGTTGTAGAAAAATTTTTCACTTTTTCAGTTTCTAAATTCATTGGGAGCGGAATGATTTTTTTTTATAGAAGAGTTGAGAATTTTGAAAACCAGTTTAGTTGGAGTTATATTTTTCTTTTTTAAAAATGATAAGAAGATTACATCAAATTGCGATGGTGGCGGCAACGGTGGGCGGTGGCGGCGACGGTCGGTGGTGGAAGATGACACGAGAGACTAGGAGTAGAATGTGTATGTGTTTTTTTTGGAGTTAAGAAAAAAGTGAGAAAGAAAACGTGAGAATATTAGAATGGGCTTGTTCAATTTCTAAGTTAAAATGTAGGAAATGAGAATTTCATTTTTTTGAAATTTGTTGAAAAGAGTACGTGCGACTAAACGCGTTTTCAGTTTTCTCATTTTCTTATTTTTTAAAAAATAAAGAATTTCTCTCCAACTAAAAGCACCCTTACGCTCAGTTCTTGAGTTGGAAAGGAAGAGGAAAGGAAAGGAAATTGATAGGTTTTTGTGTTCTTGAGTTTTTTTTAAGGGAAGAAAGAGAAATGGAAAGGAAATAGGGAGGAAGTTTAATTAAGTAAATCTTCCTCCCACTTTTGGAGGAAAGGAAAAGGAAAAAGAAACTTATGTTGTGTAAAGACTAATATACCCTTTTTAAAATATTTTACATTAACAACTAAAGGGCATATATGTAATTTCACCAATTCATTTTTTTTCCTCCCACTAAAGAACATGATTATCATTACTTTTCTTTTTCTTCCTCTATCTCAAAAATATAACAACTAACACTTAGTTTCCTTTTCCTTTTCCTATTTTTTTTCCATTTTCCTCCACTTAAAATTCGAGAACTGAGCGTTAGTTTCTCTCTAGTTTTTTTAGAGTCTTGCACACTTATCTAATCTTGTTTCTTAATCTGGCTTTCATAGCCGTATGTTTGATTCCTTCATGCGTTAATTTTACCTTTGCCTCCTAGCATATAAGATCCGACGACCAAAATAAATAAAGATTCATTATTGCTGAAAGAACACACAATGATGGAGATGTTCCGACGACCACCACCACCACCACAGTCACCACCACCACCACAACCACCACAACCTCCCCACCA
The DNA here is from genome assembly GCA_030686995.1 of Artemisia argyi. Classification (NCBI taxonomy): domain Eukaryota; kingdom Viridiplantae; phylum Streptophyta; class Magnoliopsida; order Asterales; family Asteraceae; genus Artemisia; species Artemisia argyi. Next base: position 20,209,574 of record CM060680.1, on the reverse strand, counting down.
TTGCGGTATGATACGCGCAGCGGTTTCAGCAATATTCTTTATTCTTTCTTGCATTCTGGCCTTACTTAGGCTGTTGCTTTTACTAGTACAAGTGGAAAATCAAATTTCCTTTAGATATTCGAGTTTAGTTTCTGAATAGTCTTAGTAACTCTTGCATACGTGCATGTTCTCCTTGTTTAGTCACTCAGACTACATTATATTAGTGACGAACAATTTCTTTCTTCAACCAATGTGGGATAAATTGTTACCAAAGAAGGTTAAAAAGGAAGAGATGATGCAAGAGTTATTAAGAGTTAGTGAAGAAAGATATGTTGCCTCGAACTTCAAATTGAAGTTTACGTGTTTAGAACACGGAACATATGTTTAACAACTTGAATAACATGTGAGTATACGTTATAATTGCTCTAAAAATGAAAGATTGCCAATGTTTCAGCGGTGTAGCGTAAGACTTGCGACTTATTTAACAGAAAATAAGGTTAACGTTTAACCTTTTTTTTTTTTTTTTTTTTTTTTTTTGGAGTCTATAAAATTTTTTGTTAGTTTTGGGTGACATAGTTTCTCCTTTAATTGTTTGAATTGTCTTAGTTGTAATTTCGTATTATCAGTATTGTGAGGGTCAAGGTTGTTGTTTAAGGTCGTTTTCATAGTTTCAGGATCGTAAGGGTCAATATTGTTGTTTAGAGTTGTTGTAAGTCCACCTAAGCCCCTAGTATCTTGCTAGTTTTTATTTATGTGCAATATAATTGCCTTTAAAAAAGTGGTTGCTTAATTTCATCATACCAGCAACTAGGTAAGCAAACAAAACCGAAAAAACCAGAACCAAATTGGAAATCAAAGAAACCGATCGAAACTAAAAACCAATGGTTAGGTTTTTAATTTTTTAAAACCAAAAAATACTGTTCGGTTTCGGTTTTTTGGTCAAGGATGTTAAAGTATTTATGTATTTCAATACTTGTTTTGTTTGTTTACGCCATAGGTTAAAATCTTACTTATGTTGAAAAGAGTACTTTAACAATGGCATAAGATATAACTGGGCCTAAATATTCACTTTAGCCCAAATCTGTACTTTAACAATGACATAAGATATAACTGGGCCTAAATATTCACTTTAGCCTAAATCTGCTTGGCCTTACTCCAGTTTTTTTTGTTTTTTTTTTTTTTTTTTTTTTTTTTTTTTTTTTTTTTTTTTGCCAAAGTGTTTGCCTTGGTCTTTTAAAATCTTAGCCAAATTTCGTAAATTTGATGTCCGAGCGGGTAACTCACTTGGTTCCAAGTGAGAAATAAGATTTGAAAAATCCTTGTTCTTTTAGATATTCGCATGATAAATGTACTTTAAACTTGCACGTGACTGTGAAAAAGATTTGAGAATATAGAGCATTATTTAGTATGGAGTATAAACCTATGGGTTTAGAAATCCTTGAATATTCAAAGTCGATAAAGTATCTAAACATGTTGATTGACATATTGTTGTTGTGTATATATAAGACCACGTTAGAATGAAAAATATATATGGCACTGAAGATATTCAAAAGGATATCCTTACTATGAACATTTAACTATTAAAATATGTTAATGTCATAAAAGGTTTTGATATGTGTATGAATTATCTAATAAGATTAATGTTGATTGTCGAATGTTGAGTTAGATTGAATGGGTATTTATTTTGCACGTTGTGTTTAAAAAAATGATACACTTTTACATTTCAGTTGTTTCTTTATCAGCTTTCACAATTAGTTTTCCTTTATATGAAATAAAAGATTACAATGGTCTCCATATACAATACTATATTCACCAAAACATATTTTAAAATACTAAATTATAATTAAAAAGTAAAGAGTTTATATGAGTTTTGGAGAAATTATGAACCTCATAGATTTTTTCAACCTAAAAGATTCCGAAATTCCCGAAAACATAATACCAATCTCAACACATTTAACACAGGTACGCTTATAGTATATAAGTAACCAACAACTTCTATCTTCAGCCTATGTGGGATAGAGTGTTAGGATAAAAGGTTAGAAAATATCTTCATAAAAAAATGGTAAGAAAGAGATGATTCAAAAGTTCTTAACATTTGGTGAAAGAAAGATTTGTTACTTGGAACATCAAAAATTGATAATAATGAGCCTGGGTCAAAATTCTGCAAACTAATTGTTTAGCATTAGTTCGACGTTCCTTAACTTTCCAATTGTTTTATTTTGGTAGGTCAATTCTCAGTTAATATCACCTTTGCTTTATCCTTCACACCCACCATATGCAAGTGTTCAAGATTATATATCTCCTTTCCTCTTAACACCAACTTTTCCTCAGGGTTTTAAACTAGTTTCTTTTGCAGTCACGCTTTTCAAATCGGCTTCGATGATTAAAAAATAAATGTTTTGATACTAATGTTGGTAAAACATTATGAAAAGAGGCATACTAGTGTAGATGTGGCAACATGGTGGGTCATACACGTTGAGGAACGTCCTTTTTGACATATTTAGGCGTTCCGGGATTTCTGTCAAGAAAGAAGCGCCTGTGAACTTTTTGATTGACCTAATGGATGGAAGATCCACAATCAGACCGACAGACGTTTTGGTTTTTGGGTGGGTTGGAGGGAAACATGCGTGTGTGGATCTAACCGAGGTTTCTCCTCTTGTGAGGTTGAGTTGCCGGGGTTTTATAGTAGGACAGGCTGCTTTGAAAGCCACCTCGTACAAAGTGGCAAAACACGAGAAAGCGTGCATTGAAAATTAGCATGTTTTTATTCTTTTTGCGTTTGATACTTTTGGTTTTCTTGCACCTGAGGCAGTGGAGCTACTCAACAGAGTTCAGCGTGCTATTCATAGTAATGTTGTAACACCTAGATCCAAAAATGTCATTTTTAAGTGGATTAGTTTTGCAATTCAAAAAGGGCTAGCGGCGCAGCTTGTTGCTCGCTTGCCTTCCACCACTACGTAAATTCAATTCAGTATTATATATATAAAAGTTATTTTCATGTTTTACACGCTGAGTAAGGATGAAAACGGGTTCATTTTGAATGGGTCAGTTTTATGTGTTAATGTGTGTAGAATTACCTCCTAGCAAGTTGCTAGTTTATTTCAATAAAACTCTTTTTTTCTATACAAGTAAGTGTAAACTTGTAGAAGTGCCCAGATAATAGATCTTGAAAGTTTGCATCAAGCTCAGGAGGTTTGAGATCGTGGAGAGTTTATATAATTGGTTCAAAGACTCTAATATGGAACCAAGTGTGGTCATGTATTTTACCTTCCCTGAGATCACCTTTTTCTGCATTATTTAGATAGGGTGTTAATCATTCATGCTCTCTAATTTGAGGATCTGTGTAGTTTCATTTTTATATTTAACTTGCCAAGATCTTTATAAATATGATTTTCTTAAACCTTTCATTACTATTTGGCATTCCTTGGTAATATGGGGGACCATAGAATCTTGAACACATGTATCGAGTCGTCTGAAGTATGTACATCAGCGTACATTTGTTACTGAAGTGATATTAATTGGTTAAACAGTATCATATCGGTGATCATAATATGGAAACCCAAAGTAGAGTTTAGGCTGGTCAAAACAGGTGTGTATCGAGGCTCAAATTTAAGTTGGTTTCTTGTCAGGTCAAGACAGGTGTATATCACTAATTACTTGTATTGTGAAATTTAGTTTCTTGTGTTCTGGCTTCTTTTAATGTATTTAGTAAACAAGCAAATTAAATAGCTAAAAATGTATTACTCGCCAACCAGTGCTCGAACCTCAGATAGGGGTGTGCCTTCATCCACGCACTAGTAGCAATAACCGCTACTAACATTAGCTTAGATCCTGACTCTATCGAGAGTCCCTTTAGCCAAATAGCCTCCTTTGCAGCCTCCGTAAGTGTCATATACGTCGCTTCAGTTGTTGACAAAGCCTCCATGTGCAGCATCATAGCTTCTGAGCTTCCTGCACATCCTTGTATCATAAACCCGTACCTTGTGATTGATCTACCCATGACAGTGATCGATTTACCATAGCGTAGTCAATATCCACAAAAACATGTACGTCTGTCTGTAATCCACGATCGAACCTATCCAACATACCCACATCTACAGATGCTATGTCAGGTCTCGTGCAGACCATCTGATACTCCCGGCTTCCAACCGCATATGTATATGACCACTTACCATTCTTTTCCACATCACATTCCCCTGATAGACTACCCTCCAATGACAGTATGGAGTGTCCCTCCAACAAAGTTTGTACCAACGTTTCATTGTGAACCCTGGACTGTGACCCCCTCAAAGTATTACCACTTTGATCCCTGATGATGTCCATACCAAGTATATTTCCTTTTACTTTATCTAGCAAACCCTTGGTAACCCAGATCTCAGCCTTGCATCCGCAAGAAAAAACCATACCATCGATATAGAGATATAGATGTATGAACATACCTGGTGTATACTCCCAGTAATAGTTGTGGCTGTCGTCATTGCTTTTACTGCAACCGTTGCTGAGCACACACACATTTGACCGAGTATCAATTTCTTCTTTCAATCCAGTCTTCCACCTGTAAATTACCTCACAAGCAAATGTATTATTGAAAGTCAATGACTCGTGTGCGTATATCTTCTCCACTGTAGCAACTGCAAAAGCAGCCTCATTACTGTCTTCTCTATACTGTCTTCTCTATACCTGTCTGGTTCATGTGCTATGTATTGATCCCTATCACGTGCTAAATGATAGTCTATCAAATCCTGAGTTTGTACTTCCTGTGAACCAGCTACCTGACCGACATTCCCCTGAGGTTCCACCTCAAATGTATGATCCCCAAGCGATTCCACCTCAAACTCAACTCCCTGCAACACATGCACTGAACTTGTACCTACACCAGAACCAATGAAAGTTTTCTTGTATTCCCCACTCTCATTGAAACCCATATTCCTGTAAAGCACTCCCTTTGAAGTAATGTCATCTAACCTCCAAAGCTGATAACACATCATACCTTCACGGTATCCCAGGAATATGCACTTGACCTTAACCGGTTCAAGCATCCCTTGCTTATTACTAGCAAGCCAACCGTAAATCCCTAACATATCTATAGGAGTCTTGAATCCAATCGCTGATGATGGTGACCTATTCACTAGATATGTAGACCCGGTTGTATCCTCTGCCCAAAAAACCTTGGACAGACCAGACTGAATCAGAAAACAACGTACCTTAGCTAAGAGTGTCACATTTGTCTTCTTAACCAACCCATTTTGATGCTGTATCCCTGCAACACCCAAATGTTTAGCGACCCCACTTTTTGTACATTGCTGTGTATACCTCTGATTACAAGAATCAAGAGCATTGCCTGTCTTGATCTTTCTCCCAGTCCGAGATTCACCTAACTGCTTCCTACCCTTCAGTGTCTTCCTGGTCACTGCCTGACCATCCAGGGTATATACACAATTAGCCTTCCTTGTTCCAGATAAAACCACCAGTGAACCCTTTATAACCTTGATCCTTCCCGACTGCATTTTCACAGTAAAACCCTCTTTTTCAAGAGTACTCGACGATGTCAAGTTTCGCCTTAATTCCGGAACATACCTGACGTTATCCAAAACAAAACTTGACCCATCCCTCATTTGTACTTGAACCTTACCCGTCCCTCGTACACGGCATTCCCTGCCATCACCCAGCAGTACATTACCACCGTCATACTCCTTAAAATCTAACAAGTAATCTCTCCTGTATGTCATATGGTATGAGCCCCTGAATCCATGATCCAGTCTAATAACTTTTCAACACTCATCGCCATCATAACATCAGCATTGTCATACCCATCAGCTCTAGAGTCGGATACTTGATCTTTATTCCTAGCAAAACCTTGAGATTTCTTGTTATTATACTTGGGACAATCCCTCTTCAAATGCTCCTCTGACCAACATATATAACACTTGAGTCTGCTGCTTCTTCCCTGTGACTTTGACCACGCACTACCTTTACCCTACTTCATATCACTTTGATCAGATTTCCCCCTCACAAACAACCCTTCACCACCATCAACCTTTGCTTCCGTCATCTTCTGAAGTTCCCTAGAATGAAGTGTCGCGACCACATCTTCTTGCTTCAAATTATTCCGACCATATAGCAAAGTATCCACGAAATTTCTGTTAGACGATGGTAAAGATGTGAGTAATAATAATGCATGATCCCTATCCGATATAGCAGTATATATAGCCGCTAAGTCACCTACCATCTTATGAAACTCATCAATATGTTCAGACTGACTCATACCCGGATGCATGTGAAAAGTATATAACTTCTTTTTCAAGTACATATGATTAGATAAAGACATTGTCATGTATAAAGTCTCTAACTTTTTCCAAATTCCCGCTGCAGTCGTCTCCTTGGTGATCTCCCGTAGGACCCGATCACCCAAACACAAGATCAATGTGCTGTAAGCCTTTTTCTGTATGACGTTATCATATGCCGTTATTGTAGCTGCAGGTAACTCTTCCAATGCTGCAGTTAATCCTTGCTGTTCCAACAACGCTTTCATCCTTACCTGCCATAGCGCGAAGTCATTCTTCCCATTGAATTTTTCGATGTCAAACTTGGTCCCTGTCATCTTTATCCAAACCCTTTGGTTATTCTGATAACCTTGTGATATAAACCTCACAACACCGAACTAAACAAAGTACCCCGTGTGTAAAAACCTTGCTTTATCGATATAAATCTAAGAATAACAACCCACTTAGAATCAATCAAAACAAGAAAACAAAAATATATCCCTTATTTAGTCTATGACTTTTCACGTGTAGTCATATGAGCAAAAGAATCTCTACATGCATACAAGCAAAGAACCTTCTCATGCATGTAAGATAATACCCTTTTTCTCGTTTTATTGTTTTGAAACAACTCGCCAAAAAACCAACGACTTTCTTCTTGTTTGAAACTCGACAACCTTGAAGCTCGAAAATACCTTGTCGATATACACGAACCCTTGCAAACCGATTCTTGAAAACCAAAAAATCTTGCAAAATGTCAACAACCTTGAATATTCAAAAACCCCAAAACCTCAAGGTCGAACCCTTGTTGCCGAACGATCGATCAACAAGAAAACTCTTTACGAGATCGACCTTGCTTCCACGTTTACGAACCAAAGCTCTAGATACCAATTGTTGAACTTGCAATCAACAAACCAGAAGCAAGTATGCGGAATACCGAACTAGTAAAGTAAATCGACACACCCGTGCACACCCGAAACCCGACTAAAGAAGAACACACGTATGACCCAAACGTTTCGTTTATTGATCAAAGGAAAAGAATGAACGGTACAATGACCCCTCCCCCCTCACCTCTTTATTGTAGAGATGAGGGGGGAGAAAACCCAACTCTAAACGATCGAGTAGAAGTTGGCTGCTACAAAGGAGAAAAAAAAAAACTCACTAATCGCTTGGACTAAACAAGATGTCAATGCCATATAAATATCATGTGAACCGACCTTAAGCATCTCCTAATTTGACTAAAGTTACACTACGACCCCCTAGACTTAGTAATACTTTCTAATATGCATACTATATTACAACACGAGAAATAAAACTTGTAAAATCCTTAGTCTTTTAGAAATTCACATAAAAATGTATTAAAATTCGCATGTGATTGTAGAAAATATTTGGTAATATAGAGCATCGTTCAGTATGGACCTATGTAAAACTAAAGATCATAGGGTTCCACCATAACATGTTTTAGATTAAAGAAACAAAAATAAAAAATGAACAAAAAAGTCAAGAGTTAATATGAACTTTAATAAAATGCAGTATCTCACAAATTTTCTTTAACTGACAAGATCCCGTATTGGATGAAAACATTATACTATACTATACACATGTGACTGACTTAGACTGCATTATATTAGTAACAAACAATTTTTTTCTTCAACCAATGTGCGATTACATTTTTGGGTCATGAAAGTTGGAGTTTATCTTTTATTTTTCATACTTGGTTGAGCCCTAGATTGTTTAGAAAACTTATTACGCCGTTTAGTAAGCATGTTTTGAATGCTCAAATATATAAATTTAGGTTTGCTAGTAGCTAGGCAAAGTTTATGACAAACATGTTTATGTAAAAAATCTAAACTAAGCAGCTTGGCATTACTTTAAGCTTATTATAGTCATAAAGTGTAAAATGTTTTACTTTATAAACTGTTTCGATATGTGTATGAATTATGGAATGAGACACATTTTGGTTCTTGTGTTAGACTGTGGGTTTATTTTGCACGTCACTATTGTTTTTAACAAACATTTTACCATAATATTTTTGTATTTTAATAAAAATTATATTAAGTGGCTTTTATAACTTGTCATATGTTTCTATTGGCCTCTAAAATATGTGTTCGTTTCTAACTTTTGTGAAGTTATAGATTATAATGGTCTCCACCAAAACATGTTCTAGAGTACCAAAATAAAAAGAAAAAGTTAAGAGTTCATATGAGTTTTCTGATACTACACCTTCCGCATGGTTTTTTTTTTAACCACATGGATGTTGTAATATTCGAAAACATAATACTATTCTCAATACATTTTATCTAAATACATTTACGGTATATAAGTAACCAACAACTTCTATCTATAGCCTATGTGGGATAGAGTTTCAAGATAAACGGTCGAAAAATGTATTAGCTCAAAGATATACGTTTTGTTATCAAATTACGTTTGTTATTTGTAGCGACGAAAATCATTGTGGTAACAATATAAGTAACAGGTTTTAATAATCTGAGCTTTAAACGTTTCCATAGATGCAAAATAGAAAGTGATCTTGAATTATGAAAAGTCTCACAAACAAAAAAAATCATGTATGAGATTGCTCAATTGGTTCGCTTACTTCACTTTCATTTGCTTAAGCTACTTTCTGACTAGATGTTATTAAAATAAAGAAAGGTATGCAGCCTAGAACACTAAATTGAAGTTTAGATGCAACTAGTTTATGTGTTTGGAGAACAGATCATGAAAGGGGAAGTTACATGAAATCATATATTGTTATTGCTCTAAAAGTGAAAGACCGCAAATGTTTAAGCTTTGTTAAAAGACCCTATGGTTTCATACAAGAGAAAAGAGGTAAGCGATTACTTTTTGTAACAGAAAGTTATCAACTTACATCTATTGCGGTAAAATTAAGTTACATTTTTTATTTAATCGAGCTCTAACCAATCTTTTATTTATATAATAAAATAAAACCCCTATCGGGAATTTTTCATCTCAAAAAATGGATTCATACCTTATTTAGTAATAATTTTATTTTAAAAAAAAAGATTATTTTCACATTAGGTAACATTTTATATTTATCCATAACACAAGTAGTAGATAAATACAAAAAATATAGATAAGATGCAATTAATAATAGGATTAAAAATTTTAAATAATTATATTTAATAATAAAAAACTAAATTCATACCTTATTTAGTAATAATTTTATTTAAAAAAAAATATTATTTTCTCATTAGGTAACATTTTATATTTATCCATAACACAAGTAGTAGATAAATACAAAAAATATAGATAAGATGCAATTAATAATAGGATTAAAATTTTCAAATAATTATCTTTAATAATAAAAAACTATAATTAAACATCATAAATCAAATAAAACAAAGATTAAATTATTTATTTTTTAATAAATAAAAATATGTGATTCAAAAAGATTTTAAAAACCTGCGCTTGCGCGGGCATTATTACTATTTTCATAATTAAAAAGATCTAGTGACTACATCATCGAAAATGGACGCCTTTGGGGGAGCCTTGTTCTCAAAAAGAAGTTTATTACGATATGTCCACAAGAACCACCACATCGCATAAAATGTGCCAATCAGCATTATTGGTGTAGGTATAGATGTAAAAAGTCATTTAGTTGGATAGAATGGTTTAAAAACCCTAGTCTTATTTCCGTGTAATCCTAGCTCCTTGCTAGTGTTGTTTGTGTTGAATAAATTCGCCGTTCTAAAAAAAAATAAAAAATCACAATGCACAATAGAAAAGCAATGTTTCATTCATGATGGATTACATGAATGGTTAGTTTACTTCACTTCTATCTTCAACGTGTAACGATCGAAAACATTTTAACTATATATCAAATAACCAATTTACATATATCTAAGTACTACGTATCTTATAGACTTAGGATCAAATGAGAAGAAAACTTAAAATGAGAAGGATGAGAAATAACTATAACCACACATTTGAGATGCATCGACTTAAATTAGATACATCCCTAATCTTTTAGATGCACCATAATATATTTTCTAAACAAAAAATTAGATGCATATACATTTCAACAAGTTAGACAAATTCTATACATTTTTTGTTTTCTGCGGGTCAAATTTATTGTTAGTACTACTTTGCATCGTTTTCACTACAAATCACTTTTCGGAATTGATTGGGATACATCTAAATGAATAGAAATGCATCTAAATCAAGTCGATACATCCCGAATGTGTGGTTATAGTTATTTTTCTCATCCTTCTCATTTTAAATTTTTTTCACTGGATCCTTACCCCTATCTTATAAAGCAAAAATCACGTTTGTGGCATTAACTGACTAAGACAATGAAATCTTAAAATTCAGCAATACAACTAATAAAGCAAAATGTACAATTAAATTAAACACTAAGACATTACAAACATTTATATATATTGTACAATTTTTAATCCACTAAGACATTACAAACTTGAAAATTAAAAAATACAAACAAATAAAAATATCGTACAACTTTTTAATACCCTAAGGCATTAAATTATCAGATAATTAATACACCTATTAAAACAACTTATTACTTAAAATTACAATAATGTATTCACATTGTACAATTAATTAAAATCATATCTGCCAAATTAAATATAACCAATTAAAACACTCTCTTACTAAATAGTACAATAATATTGTCACAATGTACGATCTAAACAATCTATGGCATAATCCAAAGTATAAACTAATTAACATATTAATTAATATTATATTTAAAACACATCTAAAATGAAATGTACATGTTATTAAACACATTGTACATATTAATAAAACACACAAAGTTTCATACAAGCTGATGGTATATATAGTTTTGAAAACCGGACCGGACCAACAGGTTCAACCGAGAACCGGACCGGACCAACAGGTTCAACCAAGAACCGGAGAGGACTCGTTAGAACCGATACAAACGGGTGAACATGCCTCATCAACATTTATTTTTCGGTTAATCGTCACAGGGTACCCGCCGCAATGCGGGGTACCCTGCTAGTTATTATTAATATATATACATTACAACCATTCTCATATATGTGCACATAAAGTGATGTTTTCCAATTTCAAAAATGTTTTATTAAATAAGTTGTTTAATTCATTTTATTTGTTATCTACAATGATCAAAACAAAATTAAGTAAAATGATTGTTACACACACTCTTTCTCAGCTTTTAGTCATTCTTAAGTCTTAACTGACTTCAAAAATATTTTTACTTCTTAAGCTATGCGAAACTAAAGATTTAAATGTTTTCCACCAAAACATGTTTTATAGTTAAAAAAATAATAATAATAAAAAAATAAAAAAATAAAATAAAAATTAAAGTTCATATAAGTTTGCAGGTTAATGACATTCCCGATTCCTACATAACTTTTTAAGAATATCATCAACATGAAAGCAAAGCATTATACTATTCTAGGGACATGTAACACACATAGACTACAGTATATTACTAACCAATAAGTTTTTTCTCCAGCCAATGTGGGATAAAGGTTAGGAAAAGTTTCCATGTTATATAAAAGACTTTTATGTAGATGAAAAGGAAGAGATATATATAATGTAAGAGTTATCAACACTTGTTGAAAGAACCATTTGTTACATGGAACTCCAAATTGAAGTTTAGAAACGAAATAATTTTGTGTTTTCGGAGCACGAATTATGAAGGGAACATCTTAGATAACATGAAAGTATATTGTTATTGCCATAAAAACGAAAGATTGCAAATATTTAAGAATTGAACTAAGAAAACCTGTGTTTGTTCATTTGTTTGGGTAGAGGAGTTCTATTTGTAGTCATCAAGTGTGGGTCCTCTTGAGTTAATAGCTCGCAAGATACAATATTTGTAGGAGGTTGTAGCTAGGCCTTCTAAAATCCTAGCAATTGCCTAAATTTGTTGTCCAAGACTTAAATTCTTTTGGTGAAGCTTAGCTCAGTTATTTCCCAAAAAATAAAAATAAAAATAAATAAATAAAAAATTCTTCGTCCTATGCGGATAGAGTTTCAAGAATAAAGGTTGAAAAATGTATGAGCTTAAAGAAATACTTTTGTAATCAACTTAGTTTTCCTATTTTTAGCAACGCAAAACATTGTGGTAACATTACAAGTAACCATTTTAATTTAAACCGAGCTCTAACGTTTCCATGTAGGCAAAATAGAAAGTGATTTTTTTTTTTTTTTCATTTATGAAAAGTCTCACAAACAATATTCATTTACTTCACTTCCATTAGCTAATTTTCCCGTATACGTGCACATATAATACTCATAATAGTAGAAAATTACTTTCTGCATGCATAACAAATGAACGAAACACCAATATAACTAGTGCTTGAATATTTGGAAAGCCAACCTGCTTATTCAGTCTAATTGCGATTTGAGGACCATTCCATACTCGGGCCTGCTTCGTTACAAGACTGGCATCCTGAAATCGAGTATTCGAGAATAACTGCGACATTCTCAAGATGTAGAAAAATGGTCAAACGGGTAAAAGATGTGGTAGAATATTATAGTTATACAGTAATGTATATAGTTTTTGGAATATATAGTACATGCCCAGTTACATCTTCTACTTCAAACTTCCACATTTCGGAGTTTTGGTCATTGCTCTCCCGTATATATAGTTTTATACATGAATCGATGTAAGTGAAAAGGTTATTATTTCACTTGTTTAGAGTATACTCTTACTGTGTTCATGATGTATCTAGCTATCAGTCAAATTCATAAGATGAACAAAATAAATAGATATGAGTGAGTAAATGCACAAGCAGTTGATGAAGTAATAATAAAGTACTTTGGCTTGATTGATATCGTCCAACGTTTGAGCGTATGGTTCATAGCATTTCAGCAAAATTTGTTTGTCATGACGTCGAGACTCACGAATGCATTTCCACTCAATAGGGATCTCCTTGTTCATATGAGTGTAATGAAAATTTTGATATTCAAATTTAACAGTGTATAGATTGGTATATCTTATAAGTAATAAGTGTTGTTATTAGTTTTATTATCACTCTAGAAAAGTCAAAGATCATTTGAAGATACGATGAGTAAAATACATCAACCAAAGATTGAAATGTTTAAGCACTGTTAAAGGCACCTGTGATTTCTTATAAGTGAAAAAAGGTAAGCGTTCACTTATCATAATATGGCGTGATCAGCTTACGTTTGCCAGATGTAATGACGAAACATATTGTGGTAATATTTGAAGTAAAAGATTAGAATGGTCTCCACTAGAACATGTATGCTAAAAATATAAAAGTAAATATAAACAAAAGTTAAGAGCTAATATGCATTTTTAGATACCACCTACCTTCTAAATTTTTTTAATTTGGGAGAATTAGCATATACCTGAGAACATAATATTATTCTAGACATGCATAACCGGCATACACTAGAGTACATTAGTAACCAACAATATATTTCTTGAACCTATGTGGGATAACAATGTTAGACTAGAAAGTTAGAAGATATTTCCATAAAAATTTGGTAAATTGTTAGTAATATAAAAGACTTTTATGTACATAGAAAGAAATAGACATGTCACTTGAACACCACATTGAAGTTTGAAAGCAGCTAGGTTATGTGTTTGGAGCACGAATTATGAGGTGAGATCTTGGATTAAAGATAGCTATCTATTTTTTTTTTTCTTCTTCTTCTTCTTCTTTCCTACTACCAAATTAAAGCTTGAGCCCAATAGTTGGACCCTCTGACCATGAAACTTTGTGTACCTATTTCGTCTTCGAGACTCTACTTTCTAACTACATGTTCTTAGGACACACAATGGCTTAATTTGTGTACCTATTTCGTCTTCGAGACTCTACTTTGTAACTACATGTTCTTAGGATACACAATGGCTTAAATAGCGTGAACAACAACCACAATATCATCATAAGTCAAAATTTTCTCTGATTTTCGATTGGTTTCCTAGTTTAAATCTGTTCATTACTTCTTTTCTAGTCATCAAGTGTGGCTCCTCTTATGATTATAGCTCGCAAGACACATATTTGTAGGAGGTTGTGGCTAGGCCTTTCAAAATCCTAGCCAAATTGCATAAATTTGTTCAAGACTTTAACTCTTTTCGTGACGCGTAGCTTAGTAGGTACCAAATGAGAAATATGGTTTGCAAAATCCATAGTCTTTTAGACATTCTCATAATAACTGTAGTTTAAACTCGCACGTGGTTATGAAAAAGATTTGACAATATAGAGACTCGTTTAATATATGTAGTATGGACGTATGGGTTTTGAAATCCTTGAATATTCAAAGTAGATAAGTATCTAAACATGATGATTGAAATGTTAGTTTTTGATTGTCACTATCGTTGTTGTATTTGTGTAAGATCAAATTAGAACGAAAATATATACGACACTCTACCAACTCGTTATGAACTTTCAACTGTGATTATATATGCTCATTTCATATATTGTTACGATATGTGTATGAATGATCTACCAACGGGGGGCCTCTGGTCTAGCGGTATGGAGGTTTTACTCTCTTAGGCAAGGTCTCAAATTCGAGTCTTGTCTAGGGCAATAGGGGTTTCCTCCCGCGTGCCTAAAGGGAAGGGTGTCATTGCCTTTTGGACTGGATCCAACCTGGTTGTTTGGGCTCGCTGCGCCTTCTGAGCTAGGGGCCATGTAGCCACAATTGCCGTTCAAAAAAAAAGTGTATGAGTTATCTAATGAGATTTATGTTGGTTGTTGACTATTGAGTTAGATCGTAGGTTTATTTACTTTCCACGTTGCATTTTAATCAAAAGACTTGAGATACAGTTTTACAATTATGTTGTTTCTTTATTAGCTTTCTAAATTTGTTTTCTCTTCTAACATGGGTTAAATTAAAGATTAAACATGCTTTAGAGTTCCAAATTTATTTAAAAAAAAAAAAAAAAAAAAAAAAAAAAAAAAAAAAGCTAAGAATTCATATTAGTTTTCAGATGGCAGCAACTCTTCAGATTTTTTTTAACCTGAAAGATGTGCAAATATCCGAAAACATAATACTAGTTTCAACATGTTTATCACACATACGCTTATGGTATATAAGTAACTAACAACTTCTATCTTCGGCCTATGTGGGATAGAGTGTTATGATAAAATGTTACAAAATATCTTTATTAAAAAAATGGTAAGAAAGAGAGAATTCAAGAGTTCTTAACATTTGGTGATGTAAAGATTTGTTGCACGGAACATCAAAATGAATTCAAGTTTAGATGCAACTAATTATATGTACATGAAAAGAAATAAAGATTTTTGAAATCTATATGAGTTTTGGGTCATAACTTATTCTTGTAATCATAATTTGGGGTTCTTACAAAAGAGACCTACATAGCAAAACATACAACTAGAGAAACCAAATAAAAAATCGAAATCTGTCTTTTCATTTTACATACTCTCAAGCGGTACAAAATGATATTCACTAGTAATAGTGCACATGACGTTTGGTTCACAGTTGGTCTAAAACTGCAATGTATGCAGCAAAAATAAACTCAATGGTATAGAGTGAATAACTAGTATATATGATCTCGATGAGTAAGAACATGAGATGTTGACTACTTAAACTTCTTCAGGTTCTTGAATTACCTTCATAGAGAAGATGGCATTGCTTGGACATGGAAATGCAGTAGTTATTGCTGCATTGAGCAGTCAAAACCCAGGTGCGATAACAATCGCAAATACTGTTTTGGCTCAAATCCACCAATTCCGAGTGATATTGTAGGCTTGTAGCAAAGTATTTCCAATTGGATAGCAGTGCGGTGGCTCAGCTACAAAAATGAATAGTAACATATCATTTTGTTTCATTAATTTTGCAGATTTCTTTGGATTTTCAATAGTTTTTTTTTTGAAACAGGTCAAAGCAGGCCAGTTTTGGTACGGGTCAATCCAGTACTCTTCTTCTCAGTACCAATCCACTTTCTGCACACACCTAGTCAAGTATAGACGACAATTGTTGGCTACCCTGATGGACTTTGACCGAAGCAACCCAAACTAGAATTTCACATGGATAAGTAATACGGGTCAATCCAATACTCTTCACACCTACCATATGGAAGTGTTCAAGATCATCCATCTCCTTTCCTATTAACTTTTGCTCCACGGGTTTTAAACCAGTTTCTTCTACAGTTACGCTTTTCAAATCGGCTTCATTGATAAAAAAAAGATTTTTGAAGCTAGTGTTAGTAAAACATAATGAAGATAAGCATACTAAGGTAGATGTGTAAAAATGGTGGGTCATACAAGTTAGGTAAGGGATGAAAACATGTTCATTTTGTATGGGTCAGTTTTGGTATGGGTCAAAGCAGGCCAGTTTTGGTATGGGTCAATCCAATATTCTTCTTCTCGGTACCAATCCAGTTTCTGCACACGCCTATTTAAAGTATGGACGGAAACCTAATGGACCTTGACCCAACCAACCCAACACACGTGAAACAGACCCGAACTAGAATTTCACATGGATAAGTAATACGCTATTTTTCTTTTTTAAGCAGTTGCTCAGTTACAGTTAGGGTCTTATCAGCTTATTTTCCTGACCCAACCCAAGTAATTTGCAATATAATTATATAAACTATAAGTTTTTGGCTGTGGAAAGGAAGTTTACAAATACCTCCGAGAAGGCATCACTGATTTGAAAGATGGTGGACCGTAGATACTTGCACTACTGGCATCTAGGATCTTTAATCCATATTTCTACCGTCCTGGATAAGAATAGAGTGAAATGAACTTCAGTAATTTCTAGGTTGATCTTGCTCGAAAGAATTACTGTCTACATGCCTAACATTCATGGTTATCCTTTTTACATTCTAATTAACCTGTGTAAAATCAAATATAAAAGTAGTTCCACCAAAAACATGTTTTACGATAAAAAAAGATGGGAAATTGATAAAAAAAAATGCATCGAACTTGACACTTTTTACCATTGTATGATGCCAACTATTTTTTTTTTCATTGTATCACAAAACTTTTGATTTTTTCTCATTGTATGTATCCACGTCAGCAAAACGTCATGATAAAAAAGGGAAAATGATAAAAAAAAATGCATCGAACTTGACACTTTTTACCATTGTATGTGACGCTTTGCTGACGTGGATACATACAATGAGAAAAAATCAAAAGTTTTGTGTTACAATGAAAAAAAAAATAGTTGGCACCATACAATGGTAAAAAGTGTCAAGTTCGATGCATTTTTTTTATCATTTTCCCAAAAAAGATTTCAAAAATTGTTAAGAGTTCATATGAGTTTTCTGGACTTCACCATGTTACTAGTTAGGTTTTCTTAACTGAGTAGATGATGATCACCCTGAAGACATCATATTATTCTAGACACATAACACCTACATACTTTTGAGTATGTTATTCACAAACAATTTCTTTCTCCAACCTATGTGGGATAAAATATTTGTTCCACATTGTTGCTTTCCATAGCATGTTGGGTTGTTTTAGAAGTAATGCTCCAAGTATTCCTTCATTCACTTATCATGTTACGATCTTGTGATCCACAAACTTACAACCCAAGCAAGTCAAAAGGCACAATGAACACGTTGGAGATAGCCGTACAATATCATCATATTTCATAATCTAGAACCCCGGAGTAATAACAACTTACACGTTGGAGCAGTATTTTCATTTGTCTTAATCTTTTAGCCCATGGGGCTACGCTCCCAAGTGCGTCGGCATACCCGTGGATTCCAACTTCTCGACTCTTATTTATACTACAAACAACTTGAATATTTAGGTTCTTTAAAATAAACTGAATTTCATTGAAGCAAGTCATTTCCTCCATTTTTGTCTTGCAGATAGAAAGTTGATAATACGTATACCGGATTATATTCCTTATATCCATTAATTCTGCCACACTTTTGTGACCATGATGTACAAATTCCAAAATCTAATGACACGCAGAGATGATGGTCAGGTTATTTGAAGTCGATTAAAAGATTTCTTACACCTACCTCACGGCTCACACATCCAACATACTCGATCATGTTTATAGTGATTAAGAGGCTTTAATGTCATTAATCATTATCAAAATATCTTAAACACGTGAAATAAACAATTTCAAACTTGTTATTAGTGATCATTTCCCATTCCAGAATCAGAAACTTGCTTGGCCGGAATAGCCGAGTCTTTGCCGGAATATCCGGCTCTTGGCCGGAATAGCCGGATCTTTGCCGGGTCTTTACCATAATAGCGGGTCTTTGCCGGATATAACCGAGTCTTGGCCAGTTATAGCTAGGTCTAACTGGTTATGGCGAGGTTTGGTTCGTATTGTGGTGGTCTAACCGCCATATGGAAGTGTTCAAGATCATCCATCTCCTTTCTTCTTAACACCAACTTTTGCTCCTTGTGTTTTAAACCAGTTTATTTTGCTGTCACGTTTTTCAAATCAGCTTCATTGAAAAGAAGCATCCTAGTGTAGATGTGGAAAAATGGGGGGTCATATAAGTTAGGTAAGGGATGGTACGAGTCAAAGCAGGCCAGTTTTGGTACGGGTCAATCCAGTATTTTTCTTCTCGGTACCAATCCACTTTTTGCACACGCCTAGTTAAATATGGACTTTGACTGAACCGGACCTAACATAGGGGAAAGATCAGACCCGAACTAGAAGTTCACATGGACAAGCAATATGATAGACGAAGAAATTCAGAGGTATTCCATTCTATACTGCAACCTCATATATCATGAATATCTTATAGAAACCGATTCGAGATGGTTATTCTCCTTCTAAACTATAACTAAACTAAGAACTAACTCTTGAACTAATTCATTCTTTTTTTCTTCTCTTCCTTCACAGAATGCAAATTACATAATTTATAATGCAAAAACAATAACTGACTAATGCATGATCTCCTAGACTTTAGGAACAAAACTAACAAATAAACATGGGACTAATGCATGAAGTGGTGGTCCACTCCTCTTCCTAAATGCATGTAGACTGGACTCTTTCGTTTGGACTTGGTCTTTAACTTCAAGCACGTATCAATATCACATAAAACAAAACATTAATCAAGATGTACCCAAACGACCACAAATATAAATAGATGTGATTTAGCAATGAAAACGACTGTCAATGTGTCTCTCATCATACTCCAAACCAAATATTCCAATATCGAGCAATTATCTATAACACCAATAGCACCCTGCTAAAATATAAAAACTTTGTTTCAAAAGATATACTTGTAATAGAGTAAAATACAAGATAATAAATGCATTGACATTGAATTGTATTTTTAACAGTTGTCTTTCTATGACTATACAAGTGTGTTAGCCTCGCTCTTTTATAAAGATAACGTCACACAAGTGAATTGGACTAGATTAGAAACTACAAGGACTACTTATGTAGAATAGGCAAACATGTAGGGTAATGAGCCTATAAATACCCCTCATGACTCTCCATGAGGGGTGTTGGAAAGTGTGTAAGCTTCACTATATTTCTTATTTAATAAAACACATAGTTTCTCAACCTTTCTCTCTCTACTTTCTCTCTCTAGAATAATGGCGTATTTTGATCAACCTCGTCCTCCAGAAGGTGATTCTTGGGTTCTACAATTGGTATCAGAGCTAACCGGGGGCGAATCGTGGTGTTTTTGGGTGTAAAATCGTGTTTTTGGGTGAAAAAAATGAGTCTGGTTACTGTTCATCGATTTTTTATCGAGTTTGGTGAAAAAATTTCGAGTTAGGAAATTTTTTATCGAGTTTGGATGTATTATCGAGTTAGGACTGGATTTCTTTCGAGTTAGGGTGATTTTTCGAGTTTGGGTATCGAGTTATGTGCATGTTTATCGAGTTTGATGCATGATTATCGAGTTTGAGATTTTGTTATCGAGTTTGGAACTCAATTTTGCCGAGTTAGGCTGTTTCACCTAATCGTTTATCGAGTTAGGTTTATTGGTTATCGAGTTAGGGGGAAACTCTGCCCAAATTTTTCAGACTTATCGAGTTAGAAACCAAAGTAAGCTTATCGAGTTTGGAGTTATCGAGTTAGAAACCAAAGTAAGCTTATCGAGTTTGGAGTTATCGAGTTTGGGGTTATCGTGTTTGGGGCTTATCGAGTTTGGAGCTTATCGAGTTAGGACATTATCGAGTTAGCAGAGGTTACCGAGTTAGGTGCTTTATCGAGTTAGGGGTTATCGAGTTTTTTGGCGGGAAAATTTGAGTAACATTTATTTTTGAGAGGAGATTAAACGTTCAATTTTTACGCGAGATTTTAATTTTGGTACAAGGTTGAAAATTTTGGCCCGAAATTCAAATTTTTAGGCCAAAATTCAAATTTTTTCGGTGAAATTTTGCGTAAAAATTTTCAAAACTCAAATTTTTCTGGTAACCTTAGAATTGCATTTCATAGTGATTTCCAAATTATGGGCGAGACACTTTTCCAATTTTATTTTTGGAGGGATAATACGAAATCACTACGAATCACCCGAAATAGAATTTCAAGCTTCACCAAAAACACACCACGTTTTGCTTAAACGATCCTGATCAAGAATCACAATCAAATGACAACGGCTAGTATCGGATTTTGTGATTATGGGGATAATTCTTTATCACTTTTCTGGGTTTAAAGTTCATTTCAAGGACATGTGGACTTATTTATCTCAAAGTCTAGGGGTGGATGGATGCATGACTTTCAAAGATACTTGTTTGTGCATTCATTAATATTGATAGTGACAAAGACTTGGATTATCTAGTTTTCATAGGTCAAGGGGTGGATGGACGAAGACCTAGATAACTATCACTTAAAGGAGTTACGTTGTAGTGCTCAGTGTCACACGAAGTTGTGGATAATCAAGAGGTGATGTACGTCTTATACTTGATGGTTGGTTGGTTGAAGAGTATAGAGTACTTAGAGATTCGATGGTGTACGAACTCTCTACACCGTTCTTTGTCACACCATAGTACAAGATTAAGTCACATATCTACGGGATGTTTACTTTATCGTCAGATTCGTTATATTGGGTTGTTTCTCTAGTCAGAGGTTATTTACTAGCTGGTTGGAATTTGAAGAGGTCGCAAACAGGTTGAAGAGAAGAAAGGAGATTGTAGATAAAGAGAGTCATATCTTAGAGACATATACTCACAGAATGTGCTCCAAAAAGCTGTTATGGCTTCTAAATTGCATTAGAAGTGTAAAGTACAGGTAATTGTATGGCATGTACACAAGAATATGATGATTCCGATGACTCGCAACCATCAGGAGGGAGAAGAACATACCATAAGAAGTAGTTTCGTCTTCAGTACGTTGGTTGATCGAGGGAACTGTGCTTAATATCTGAGAAGTACCATGAGGTACTAAGGATTTGTACATCAGAGCTTATTACCAACCTTCTATGCAATGTTATGTGAGTTATGTTGTTATGCTGCTACCCGAACGACAACCATGGTACAAACACTTTTCAATCTACCTTATCCGCTGCGAGATGAAAGGAGTGTTGTCGGTTCAGGAGGGAGCAGAAAAAGAATAAAGGCTCACTAGTTAGGAGGGAGTAATAACTTAACTAGACCATTACAGTTGAAGTTCAGAGCTACTTAGATCTTTGCTGTCAGTGTCAAAGATCATACGCCGAGATCGTCGGAAGAGAGAACTTCAAGTCTGCCTCAGTATCTAGTCTACAGAGACTCTGCGCTTCAACAACATCAACATAGTTTACTATTGTTGTAATTTTACATTTTTTTAATGTATTTATAGGTCTCATTGTAACCATTCACGTGTGACGATATCTTGGAGGGAGATTGTTAGCCTCGCTCTTTTATAAAGATAACGTCACACAAGTGAATTGGACTAGATTAGAAACTAGAAGGACTACTTATGTAGAATAGGCAAACATGTAGGGTAATGAGCCTATAAATACCCCTCATGACTCTCCATGAGGGGTGTTGGAAAGTGTGTAAGCTTCACTATATTTCTTATTTATAAAACACATAGTTTCTCAACCTTTCTCTCTCTACTTTCTCTCTCTAGAATAATGGCGTATTTTGATCAACCTCGTCCTCCAGAAGGTGATTCTTGGGTTCTACAAAGTGATGTTCACTACTATAAAAAAACAAGAATGCAAAATTCATAGCGTGCGAAAAAGATCTATTTGATATAACACAAGTAATGGAATTCCAAAATGGATAAGAATTTAGTGCCTCAAACTAATACGCCAAAAAACGTTGGTTGACCAAACCCCTTAGGTCGAGACATCAAAACGCCTATACACGGATACACCCTTTTCTTCCGAGTAGTCATCGCCATCATATCTGGTGTCCATTAGCTTAGATGCTGCAGGATACCGTTGTGCATACGTGCTACTAACACCAGCAATCATCACAAGCAAACAAAACAACCCAAATGGACGAGCATGTTTAAATTGAGTTCTTCTGTCAACTCAATTTCAGAATATCAAAGTAAAAACCTATGATTCGGTTTCAGGGAAACTAACATTAAGCAAATCCTGAGAATTGTGTGCCTTGGATATAATACCAAAGGAAGGGTAATTTCTACATGCATGCAAATGCATTTGTCCTAAGTTTGCCACTGCAATACTACATTATAAGTTTTCTACTTGTAACTTAAACGTAATCGAAACAGAATTAGAACTTCAAAAAGATATCCATAATTAAGTACATTACATCTTTTACTCCATAATACACATCTAGCAGGGTCTTGGCCGGATATGACCGGGTCTTGACTTGATATGACTGGGTCTTGACCGGATATAACGGGTCTTGACCGGATGTAACCGGGTCTTGGACGGAATAGCTGGTTGTAGCCGGGTCTTGGCCGGATATAGCCGGGCCTAACCGGGTTTCGTTCGTATTGTGGTGGTTTACAAGTTAGTTATCTAACGAGACATATGTTGCTTGGTGATTTACAGGTTTGAGGACTTGATGCATTTGGGAAGAGGGAAAGCTGGAGACCCACGTTAGACAATTTTTTATGTTTTAGTTAAAAAAAGTTACATTTATATGTAAAAATAAAAAGTTACATTTAATCTCACTTACTTTATTGTTTTATCATATAAGTGTTTGGAGTTTTAAAGTATAAATTTGCTTATTCAAAGAGATTTGTGGTTTAGATATAGAATTTATTTTGTTTTAATCTAATGATTATTTATGTCGATTTATTTTACAGCTCATTTGCTAAAGTTAGCGTTAATCAGGTTTCATTTTATGAACACCGGCACCACTTAGTATTAATCGACTTAAAACTAGAGTGTTTTTACTTTTAATCCGATCTGACCCAACTTATTTTGAGATACACCAAAAATTGTATTTTTCATCTTGTTATCTATCCCTTTCCATCGCTCACTGTCCCTATGGTTACATTTTGTAGCCCTGCCACTATTAAATTCAAAATTATTTTTACTTCTTAAGTATGCAAAATACATGAAATTGCGTTGTTGGGCCTATGTTTAGTAGCCGTCTTTTCAGCCATGTTATTGGGCATATGTTTAGTAGCCATTTTTTCAGCCATATTATTGGGCCTATGTTTAGTAGCCATCTTTTGAGCCATGTTATTAGGCCTATGTCTATTAGCCATCTTCATCTCATATTCTCCTATTCTTTTTTCTCAAAGGCTTTAAGCCCAATAGTTGGACCTTATAGTTGCACAAATTGCGAGATTGACACTAGGGGTGTTCATCGGTTCGGTTTTCCGTTAATCGGTTTATTCGGTTAAAAAAAAATTTAGGTCATAACCGAAAATCGAACCGAACCGAAAATATTTGTGACTGAACCGAACCGAACCGAAGTTCAGTTCGGTTATGGGTCAAAACCGAAAACCAAATTTTGTACTTGAATTACACCATGTATATTTTTTTAAAGTTAATTATATAGATTTTTGGGAAAAATAAGTATTTCAAGGATAAAAAAGTGTTTTATATTAGGACAATTTTAATATCTTTATATATATATATATATATATATATATATATATATATATATATATATATATATATATATATATATATAAATATACTACATTCGTCCCAAAATTATTGTCTCCCGACAAAAAACACACATAGTTTACGAAAAACATAATTAATACAGCTTTCTCTCTTTTACTTTTTTGTCAAATGACAGATTTGCCCTCAACCAATTAATTAACACTTCTTTAAAGTTTGTAATATTAATTTCAACTTAGGGTAATATATTAAACTTGACCAAACTCTCCTATTTATTTTTAGTATTGGACAATTAATTTGGGACGTACCAAAAAGGAAAGATGGACAATTAAATTGGGACGGAGGGAGTATATATTTATATAAATTCGGTTTTCGGTTCGGTTCGGTTCTCGGTTCAGATAGCCAAAACCATATTCAAACCGCGAATTTTTAGTTCGGTTTTGACAAATTCGGTTCGATTACAAGTTCGGTTCAGTTCGATTTGGTTTTCGGTTTGTTCGGTTTATTACCCGAACCATGAACACCCCTAGTTGACACAACCACAATGTCATTATAATTTATATTTTATAAGACAAGTGTTCTCTAAATTTAGATTGCTTACCCACTTTAACATCATTAACTACTCTTCTTCAAATTATTAAAGTCGAGTTCCTCTTAAGATTGACTTGAAAGATATACGACAGTGATCCAAGAGTTTTAAATTTTTGATAGCACGTAGCTCAGTTGGTTTCAGACGAGATATAAAACTCGTAAAATCTTTAGTCTTTTAGGAATTCACCTAATAAATTTTACTTAAACTCGCGCGTGATTGTAGAAAATATTTGGGATTATGTTAATCATTTTGTATGGACCTATGTATAATTAAAGATTGATGGCTTCCACCCAAACATGTTATACAGTTAAAAAAAAAAAAAAAAAAAAAAAAAAAAAAAAAAAAAAAAAAAAAAACGGGAGATGGTGGATAAAAAGTTTCAACAAATCTTTTTTTTTTTCTTTCCATCTCCAGTTTTTTTGTTTTTTTTTTGTTTTTTGTTTTTTCTTTTTTTCCTTTTTTTTTAAAAGATTATGGAAAATGGATAAAAAGTTTCAACAAATCTTTTTTTTTCTTTCCATCTCCAGTTTTTTCTTTTTTTTTCCTTTTTCTTTTTAAAAGATTATTACTATAATGCGTTTATTTATATATTTATTAATTGCAAGACAGTGATAGCCTAAAAACATAATATTACTCTAGATACATATAACCCACTTACAATATGATATATAAGCAACCCAGCCACAATTTCTTTCTTCAACCAATATGGGATAGAATGTTAGGATAGAAGGTTACAAAAGGTAATCATATTATATAATCGATAACTATGAAATTATATGTTGTTATTGCTATGAATATGAAAGATTGGAAACGTTTAAGAGTTGTATTAAAACTTATAAGTATCTGTGATTTTTTTAGGAAAAAGGAGTTACCGTTTACCATGTGGGACACAATGTTAGGATAAGAGACTAGAAAAGGTTTCCATAAAAAATAATGGTAAACTGTTATGGAAAATATTCCTGTGACAAGGAAAGAAAGAAAATGCAAGAGTTATCATGAGCTTGTGAAAGAAAGATATGTCACTTGGAACTCCAAATTGAAGTTTAGAAACAACTAGTTTATGTGTTTGGAGCATGAATCACAGTGGGAAGCCGGGAACTAATAGCTTGGATAATTAACGTGACATCACATGTTGTTATTGCTCTAAAAATGAAAATTTACTACTAGAGATTGGTTTTTTTCTAAGAAATATGGGTTAGTGTTTACTTATCTAAAATCGTTTGTGTAGAAATCTATATATGAACATATCGTTGAGTGAACTATGTTTTTGGATCATAAACGTTAGAGTATTTTAGTATTATGGTACTTGTTTTGGCCGTAGGTTGTTTAAAAATGAGAGAAAAATTAAGAATTTATAATTAACTTTCAGACATATCGTTAATTCGTTACTTCTTTATCTTGCAAGAAAATAATATGTCTGAAAACATAATACTATTCTTAGACGCATAACCCACATATCTTATGGTAGGATTATAAGGTTAGAAAAGGCATCTATATAATATTAAGTAACAAATTTACATACATTATAACCATTCTCATATATGTGCACAGAAAGTCATGTTTCAAAATCCAAAAATATTTTCAGAAATAAGTTGTTTAATAACAAAATTGAGTATTACTCGTACTCTTTCTCAGCTTTTAGTCATTTTTAACTGACTTCAAAATTGTTTACTTTTTAAGCTATGTGAAACTAAAGATTAAAATATTTTGGGTAAAGTACATAGAATAACAACGTACTTTATCAATTTTACTGAGATGAAACACTAACTTTTTTATTACCATTTAAGCCAACCAAACTTATTTTCTATGTCTTAATATCAACAAAAGTATATATCTGCTTTTCCACGTAATATATGTTTTTTTCAAATCTTTTATAATTCCACTTGTATGCCTACATGGCATATTAGAATAACCCAAATAAAAAAAACCCGAACCAAACCCGATTATATTCCCCCTTTTAAAACCCGTTTGCTCATTTACCCCCAAATCAAAAACACGAAATCATAAACCCTAATTTCTAATCCAAGATGTCAATTAATTGCGATTGCAGGCTTCCTCTAAAGTGTCACACCTCTTGGACCCCTTCAAACCCTGCAAGACGTTTCGTTTGTTGCCCTAACAGATTTGTAAGTTGATCTAATGTTGATTGTGTAAATCTTTTATGCTAACATCACTTAATTTTAATTGCAGAAAACAGGGGTAAAGAAGTGTTTGGCATGGGATTGGTGTGATCCTGAACTAGACAATCAATGGTACAAACATCACTTGTATGAGATGTACAAGACCTTGACTCCTAATGGAAGGGTTCAAGTGCAAGAAGAAGTAACAAGCCAAGAGAGACTTGCTGTTTTGGCTGTTGAAATGGAGCAACTTAAGGTTGAAATGAAGAAAACTCAAAAAAGTAGCTTAATTTTGAAGTCATTTGTTATCTTGTTTGTGTTGGGTTGGTTTCTGTTTTAGTGTAATAGGGTTAGGTTTGTAGTAGCAGGTTTGTGTTGATGTTACTGATGCAACCAACAAATTTTCATGTAAAAGGGTTAGGTTTGTAGTAGCAGGTTTGGTTGTAATAGCATGTTGGTTGTAGCAGGTTTAAGCATGTTGGATATTTGCAGGTTTGGTTGTAATGTACTAGACACTTGTAATGTGTGTCCCTTTATAATGAAAAGGATTTTGTACTCAAATTGCATAAAGATGTTGCTGATGCAAGTGATAATATAATATACTGCAAATAGGAAATGTATAATATACTGCAATTAGATTAAAATACTGCATAATTGGTTCATTAAAGGTGGTCAAAAGCCACTTAAAGGTGCTTTACAAAAGATACCACAAAGCATGTGCCCACATGCTTTTTTGTCCACCAATACTGTCCAAAAGTAAACCAACAAATATGCAGAAATCCATCCTAAATATTCATTACAGACCATTAGAACATAGTTATAATCCTAACATACTTAAACTAGTCAGAATCAGAAACTGCAAATGCTTTGTCAGGGATAGAACCATATCCTTGTTGGTCAAACTGATATGCTTTGCTCATCTGCAAGTTCTTGATTCTTTCAGATCTGCCACGGTTCTTGTGATAAATCCTTACACCATCCACATATGCCTTCTCCATCCACTTGTTCATGTTCTTTCTCTTTTTTGGTGTTTCAGTTGGTGATGAAGTGGCTGTATCAACTGCTTTGCCTTTGTCACTAACAATTTTTGATGTTGGTGATGCAGAATCTTGAGTTGGTGGTTGTTCTTGTGTACCAAGTATGACAGACTCTTGAGTTGGATGATAAGGGTTGTTCTGACCAAGTAGCTGTTGTGGAATGATTCTGTTCTAAGGTTCTTCTTCAAGCATGTCTTCTATTCCGTTCTCAGCAAATAACCTCCTTTTTTCTAAATATTTTTCTTCTCTTATTTTATCAGCTAACTCTTGCTCCTTCCTTTCCTCATCTTCCATAAATTCTCTGAATATTTCTTCATCTTGTTCCATTTGTAGAGCCTGATTTAGCAGTACATGGTTAGCTACACCATAGTTATAAATGTGTTAAACATTAATACAATTGAATGTTAAATTTACATGTGCTTTTGTTAGACCACCATTCTGTTGCTCCTTCATAGCCTCATCTTCCATAAATTCTGTAAAAACTTCCTCATCATGTTCCATTTGCTGTCTCTGTTGTAATGGTATATCATCATATGAACTGACATTCCACATGTTAATTGCAGCTACACCTCTACCACCTCTGCCACCCCTACCACCTCTGCCACCCCTACCACCTCTGCTACCCCTACCACCACTACCACCCCTACCAGCTTTGCTTGCACATTGACCATGTCCAGTTTCCCTATTTCTTCCTGGTTGCTTTTTCTCAGTTTGAGGTTTAGGTTGTGTTGGATTTTTACACCCTGCCTTGTTATGCCCCTTTTGCCAACAATTTGAACAAGTCATAGTCCTACCAACCCTACTAACTTGAACACCATTATTCTCATCTTGTGCTTTCCTTCTAGCCTTTTGAGGTCTACCAGGCATCTTTCTAACTAGTGGGGGTAAAGGTGGTTTGTCATTGGTCTTTTTCCAGGTTTTTGATCCCCATACTGGGTTAATTGAAAACTGATAAGCACTAAACCATTTATCTTGACTATACCAATGACTCACACCTTCATCACTTTCTTTGCCCATATGCATATAGCCTGCTACAGCATGCACACATGGGACACCACATAATTCCCAATGCTTACAAGAGCATACCTTATGTAGTAGATTCACAGCATAACTCTCATCTCCTTTCCTGACTTCAAGAACTTGGAAACCACTAGGATATACATCCCAATACCTAAGAAGATAAAAAAAACAATAATTAAAACAGGATGTTTACCTTTTGAAAGTCTTAACTATATAATCTTTGTTATATACCTTTGTGTATCTTCCAGGATACTTAGCCTCTTCCTTACACTTGGTGTGATGGTGTCTTCCAAAGAGAATGCTTTCTTGTTCATGGCAACCAACCTTTGCATTATGTAGAGCCTGATGTCTTCCATGAGTTAGGGTTTCTTTCAATAAGCCAATCATAAGCTGCCTGATCAATCTGGTTAATTTGCTCCATGTAAAACTCAAATTGTTGTTCTAACGTACTTGATGCAGCAGTCCAGAACAGCCTTTGATATTGAACACCAGAAAATTTCTTCTTGAAATTTGCATATAAATGCCTTGTGCATTTTCTATGCTCTGCATTTGGTAACCAATCTCTCACTGCATCTAACAAACCCTGGTTTATATGAAACATATTCTTAGTACAATGTAGTTAATACAGTATAGACATAGAAAAATTTATGCAAAATGAGGTTACCTTATGGGAGTCTGAAATGAGTGTAATGCCCTGACCATCATTCAAACAAAGATCATTAATTAACAGAGATATGAACCAACCCCAGTTCTCTGCATTTTCTACCCTAACAACAGCCCATGCAATGGGATACATTTGATTGTTTGCATCCCTTCCCATGGCTGTGAGTAATTCACCCCTACATGTATGTTTCAAGAAACATCCATCAAGTCCAATTACCTTCCTGCAACCTGCTAGCCATCCATCTTTTACCCCTTTGAAGCAAATGTACATCCTTTTAAACAACACATTGCCATTAGAAGATGTGTCCACATCTAATCTACATGTGGACCCAGGGTTGGTTTGTAAAACAGCATTTCTATACTCATATAGTTTACTGTAATGCTCTATTAGACCCCCTTCATGCTCATATAATGCCCTCTGTTTTGCCCTTTTACACTGACCTAAACAGACATCTATCTTAAATTTAACTCTAATGTCATCTTTCATTTTTCTGTATGGTATATCAGGATCAGCTATGATTTATTTTGAATACTGGCCTGCAATCCACTTATAGTTGAGAAGAGCACCCAAGTTGTAGTTCCTAGAGCATTTATGATTAGGTATGAGGGACTTTTTTTGGAAAGAATGCTCATTGGACATCCATGTAGCATACAATCTAAAAGGACAGCAATTACCACTCTTTAAAGCTGAAATCTTCTTCTTCTTAACTGGTTTCTTTTTGACCTTTTGCCTCTTCCTTTTACTTGTACCCTCCCCACAATCATTTCTAACAACAATATCACCCTTATTCACTAGAGATTTTTTCTCATTTCCCATCAACCTATTTTTGTCACCTTTTGTAGCTACACATCTGCCTTCATCAACATTCCTACCACAGTATGCCAACACAGACCTCCAGTCATTCTTCATATACCATAACTGATAACCATTTGCTACACCATAGTTGGCCAAGGCAAATTTGAGTTGTTGAGAGTCCTCATACCTCATACCTAACATGGGTTTCATCTGATTCCAAGGTGTATCAGGGTTAAAAGTTGGATAAACTACGCCTTTCTTAACCTTATAAGCAGGGTCTATTGTGTTATGCTCAGGATCTTCTTCTGGTTCATGTACACTTACAGGGGCTTGTCTATGAACATAAGTCCTAAATAAACCCTGATCACTAGTAAGCTTATTTAAGAAAGGGTCTTTTGAACTAAAATCCTTAATGACCACATCATCAGCCTCATTCTGAAAGTCCACATAATCTACTTCTTCACAGTCATCACTAGAATAGCTATCATCACTATCCTCTACATTTTGTTCCTTATCTTCCATATCAAGCAATTCTAAGACATCATAATCAGTATGTTCTAAATAAAGATCCATCTTATTCCCATTCAGATAACCAGCTTTCAACATTTCAGAAACATCATTATCAGTCTTAAGCTCTTTTATACCTGACTTCAATGGGGTACCCGTTTTACAATAATACAACCTATAGAAATACTTATTTGGAATTAACCTCTTCAATATTACCACTAGGTTTTCATATGACATACCTTCGAAGGAAACATCATTTATTTCTTTGAGATCACCTTGTGAATATCTCAGAGGTCCACCAGTAAACAAACCATTATATCTAACATAAATGGTGAAAACCCCCTTCCTTGCTTTCTTCTTTTTTGGTTCACCTTAAATTTAGGGTTACGGCATAAATTAGGGCTTTACAAAATAACAGTTACAAATACAAATTGATTATTGTATTATGCATACCTTCAGTCATCACGCTAGTTGTTCAACTCAATTTCATGTAATTGGGGTTGTATCGTGTTGAGACAGAAATTAGGGTTTACTTCAAAAAATGGGTATAGTGTGAAAGTGACGGGGTAAGAATATATGTATGACAAATTAGGGTTGACTTTATTAGCGGGAAATATACGTGTTATTTTTTTTTTGATGACTAGGATAATAAAATTTTTATATAATACAGGTGTATATTAAATGAGTTACACGTGGAAAATCAGATATATTTTTGTTGATATTAAGACATAGAATGTAAGTTTGGTTGGCTTAAATGGTAATAAAAAAGTTAGTGTTTCATCTCGGTAAAATTGACAAAGTATGTTGTTATTCTATGTACACCAAAACTTGTTTTATCTTAAAAACATATAGTAGAAAAAAAGTTTGAAGTTCATACAAGTTTTCATGTAAATAACATCTTGGAACTTTTACAAGTTATCTTTAGAAATTTATTTAACTTGCAAAGACTCCAAGAAGTATCATTCATGAGAACAGTGAACTATTCCAAACACATTATAACCCAAATAGACTAGTGTATATAACTAACTTAAAAGTTATTTCTTCAATCAATGATGGACAAAATGTTAAGACTAAAAAGTTAGAAAAGTCTTCATGTCATATAAAATTTTTTTATGTACATGAAAAGTAAGAGATAAATAATGCAAGAATTATCAATAGTTGGTGAAAGAACTATTTGTTACGTGGAACTCCAAGTCCAAGTTTAGAAGCGAACTAATTTTGTGTTTTTGGAGCACGAATCATGAAGGGAACATCTTGGATAACATGAAAGTGTGTGTTGCTAGT
The DNA here is from genome assembly GCA_030686995.1 of Artemisia argyi. Lineage (NCBI taxonomy): Eukaryota > Viridiplantae > Streptophyta > Magnoliopsida > Asterales > Asteraceae > Artemisia > Artemisia argyi. Next base: position 20,177,444 of record CM060680.1, on the reverse strand, counting down.
CAGCGTCGTCCCGTGGATTTTGAGGGCCCTATGCTATTTATGCGAAAGAAGCCCCTTAATCACAAACTATAGTGCTTATTTACTAAATGATGTTTTGAGTTAAGGTTTAATATAATGACCAAATCAATTATATAGTATTATTGTATCATTGAATCAAGTTTCAAATTCTACCATTAGTTATAGTTAATTAAAGCATCAGATAGCATAAGCACAGGATTCAAACAAGAGTTTAAAATTGGCTAAGTCCATGTCCTTATAAATTATAGTTCAAAAGTTATTACTAATAAGAAAATCAAATCAAATAAATGGGACTAAAGAAAAAATAGAGATAGGAACCTGTTTGTGAGAATGATGATGACTAATGTTCGACTGTCGAATGCATAAATTTAAAAGAGTTAGTAACTAAAATTCAGCCCTTATAGTTTAAGGTCACTTGTATAGCTTAATACGTCATAACGTCAATTAGTTGTTAAGACTTAAGAGTCATTTTAAAACGGATAATCGATTTATCATTGCAAGAATTTAAAGAAACACTAGCAACAATCCTCAATAGTTATAGTTAACAACATTCACCGCGAATGTATTGTTTTGGATGACGATTGTTGATGGAAATCATGGTAATACCTTCTGGTGACCATGGTTCACAAAATCATTGCTGGCCAGTGACAATGGGCGGTTAACTTGGTTCCACAGCCTTCTTTGAGGATTAAAAGACCGCTAAGAGGACAACCACCCAAAAAAATATTGCCCCCTAATTTGTCCCATGAATATTTAATACGTGAAAAGAACTATTGCCCCTTAGTTGGTGAAAGAACTATTTGTTACATAAAGGAGATTAGGTCGTAGAATACCAATGTGGTTTTCTAAATGTGCCAATTTAATAAGTGAACTTTAAAACAGTTGTAGAAATGTAACGAACTTTCCTAAATGTTCAATTTGGTATGTGATGATGATGTGTCACGTTATAAATCATGACACGTGTCACATTTTTATGTATGACACATCATCATTACGTACCAAATTGAAACACTTATAAAAGTTCATTACATTTCTATAACTTTTTTAAAGTTCACATACCAAATAGCTTATATTTGAAAAAGTACATTGACCTAATCCCTACATGGAATTCCAGATTGAAGTTTAGAAACGAACTAATTTTCGTATTTTTGGAACATTATACTATTCTAGACAAATATAACCACTTAGACTACATTATATTAGTACAAAACCATTTCTTTCTTCAACCAATGTGGGATTACATTTTTGGGTCATGAACGTTGGAGTTTAACCATGTTTTCATACTTGTTTCAGCCCTAGATTGTTAAGAAAACTTATTACGTTGTTTAGTAAGTATGTTTTGAATGCTCAAATATACAAATTTAGGTTTGCAAGTAGCTGGCAAAGTTTATGACAAACATGCTTATGTCAAAATCTAAAAATAAGCAGTTTGGTAATCCTTTAAGCTTATTATAGTCATAAAATGTAAAATGTTTTACTATATAAGTCGTTTCAATATGTGTATGAATTATTGAATGAGACACATTTTGGTTCTTGTGTTAGAGACTAACCAAAAAGAAAAATAAAAAAGTTAAGAATTTATATTAGTTTTGAACTATATGATTCAACTCATGCTATGCATTATTAGCTTGCAAACTTCACAAGCATGAGGTTGATCACACAGCTGAAAACATAATACTAATCTTTTAACAAGTGACTCACGCACACTATGGTATATTAGTTACCAACAACTTCATTCTGCAACCTATGTGGGATAGAATGTTTGGATAGAAGGTTGGGATAGTTCTCTATATTAAAGCAAGAGTTAGAGCATGAAACATCAGGGATCAGGATGATAATTTTGATAACATGAAATTATATGTTTTTTTGGCTCTACTACTGAAAATTTGCAAATGTTTATGCATTATATTAAAAGAACCTGTGATATTCTATAAGCGTTTACTTATGTTCATGTCGCTTATGTAGAAATCTATATATTGCTGAAGGAATTACGTTATGCATTATGATACTTGCTTTGACATTAACTTATTGATAAACTCATGTTTTGGGTTCTCACAGCACAAACCCACATAACAAAACTTACTGCCGGAGAAAACAAACAAGAAATCGTAATCTATGTTTTCATTTGATATACTTATAAGCAATACAAATGATATTAACTGGTAATAGCGCACATGTGGTCTAAAACTGCTATGTATGCAGCAAAACATAACTCAAATTATAGAACTAATAACCAGTATTTGTAATCTTGGGGACTAAAGTACATGGGATGTTGACTATTCGGGTTCTTGAATAACCTTCATAGACAAGATGGCAAGGCTTGAATCAACATTCTTTGTCTTTGGTTGAATTAACCGAGTCTAGCCACCTTTAACAAAGATTAAAAAAGCGAATAGCATTTAGTTAGACAAAAAGTAACTAAAATTTAAAACCATTTAGCCTTTAGTATTGCGAAAACATATAAGATACACTACACTTTAACGAATGACCAACTTTGCATTCAAATTGCAGACTATAGCAATAGAGCTAGCAAAATACAAGTGGTTAGGGGTGTTTGGATATGCATTTTGAAAGGATCTTTTCAACTTTCTTATACAAATAGATTCACGGCCACCAACTGGGAACTTATCTAAAATTGATTGTTTAATGATTGTTCAATCCTTTTAGTTCAAAAAAAAAAAAAAAAAAAAAAATGATTGTTCAATCCTTAAACGAGTTGATAATGACTCACTTTATCCGAACATCAAATATTTATAATCATGACGTTAGGCCAAAATAATCAATTTTATAACAAGAATCTAGCAAGAAAATGTACCTGCTCTGCAAACTAATTATTCTCCTCAGTGATTTCCTTTAGTTCAGCGTTTTCCTTTACTTTTTCTTCGTTTTTATGATCCTCGTTTTGGTAGGTAAATTCTCGATTAAGAAAACATTTGTGTTACTCTTCACACCCTCCATATGGAAGTGCTCAAGATCATCCATCTCCTTTCCTCTTAACACCAACTTTTGCTCCTCGGGTTTTAAACAACTTTCTTTTGCAGTCACACTTTTCAAATCGGTCAATTGATTAAAAAAAAAAAAAAAAAAAAAAAAAGATTTTTGACGCTGGTGTTAGTAAAACATATTGAAGAGAATCATACTTTTGTAGATGTGAAAAAATGGTGGCCATACAAGCTGGGTAAGGGATGAAAACAGGTTCGTTTTGAATGGGTCAGTTTTGTACGGGTCAAATCAGGCGAGTTTTGGTACGGGTCAATCCAGTATTCCTATTCTCGATATCGATCCACATTCTGCACACACCTAATTAAAATAGATTATCAACTGGTTTACGTGTTACACTTATCAACTTGGCTTCAATGAGAAAAATAGATTTTTGATACTATTGTCAGTAAAACATTATCAAATAGGCATACTAGTGTAGATGTGAAAAAATGGTGGGTCATGCAAGTTGGGTAAGGGATGAAAACGGGTTCGTTTTGAATGGGTTAGTTTTGAAACAGTAGGCCAGTTTTGGTACGGGTCAATCCAGTACTCTTCTTCTCGGTACCAATCCTCTTTCTGCCCATGCCTAGTCAAGTATAGACGGCAATTGTTGGCTACCTTGATGGGCTTTGACCGAAGCAACCCAAACTAGAATTTCACATGGATAAGTAATACGAGTCAATCCAACACTCTTATTCTCGGTACCAATCACGCTAGGGTCTTAACAGCTTATTTTACCGACCCAACCCCAACACAGGGAACAGACCCAAGTAATCTCCAATATAATTATGTAAACTATACCAACACCAAATTATAACTTTTTGATGTGTGAAAAGGAAGTTTCCAGATACCGAAAAGGCATCACTGATGTGAAATGGCAGCTGGGATAGTTTTTCATCCCTAGAGAGAATGATATTTAGTACTTTTTATGTCGATCTTTCTATGAAGAATTATTGTCCACATGCATAACAAATGAACAAAACATCAATATAACCCATGAACAGTTGAGCCAGGTGCGATCCACTTTCGAGATTAAGCCAGGCATGAAATCTATATTTAGGCAAGCGTTTAGCTGCATATCTAAATGTTATTCACATTCTAGTAGTAGTAATTTACATGCCATTGTGGATAATTTTATTTATTTATTTTTGCGTCATGTAAGAAGGGTTAACAGGCTTCGCCGCTCTCCTATAATATTATGAATAACAAATGTATTAAATATGATTACTAGTTTGATGAAATGATTTTGGGAGGTTGTAGATGTGAATATGCTTGAGCCACTTTTGACCTGTTTGACCCATTCGACTTGGAGATAATGCAACCCTAGTCGACTAGGAAGCACGGACACGCCTAAAACCTCGGAGTGGCAGTGTCGGACACGGACACGTCTCGGACACGGCTCGGACACGTGTCCGACACGCATGTGCCGTGTCCCATGTGCTGTTTGGCCGGACACGGATTTGGACACGGCCGGACACGGATTTGGTGTCTATTGCAGAGAGAAATGAAGAATTATTCATCAGGAAGAAGATTAAATAAGTAATAAATGAAGAGAGAGAAGACACTATTATTATCATATTCATAAGATAAAAAAGAGTGTTCCCCTTTTGTACTGGTTGTACTTCGGTTTTCTTTTTTCTTATTTTTTTTCTTCATATACCCATAAATATGTAAAGATGAAGTATTATTTGTAGTCATGTCATACTTTAATATTTAAAGACATGGTTTCACAAATTTCTATTCATTAAGAGCATTGGGTACAGTGGTGCCGTGGATGTGGTGCCGTGGGCAAAAAGTACTGCCACGTCATCAAAAAAGCTCCATGGCACCAGAAACGCGACGGCACCACATTCATGGGGTATCCGTTGGCACCAGAATTTCTGGTGCCGTCGGCCAATTTTTTTTTTTTTTTTTTTTTTTTTTTTTTTCTTTTACTTAAATTAAAATATATAAACTATAAATAAATTAAACTTCATTAATAATAAAAACAAACATTACAAATAAAAAAAAACACACATTGCAATAAAAAAAATACAAACTAATTAAGATACTTAAACATAAACTACGATTAAACTAAACTACGATTCAATAAAATGAATCATCCGACATGTAGCCCTCCTGACTCGAATAGGAGGCACTTGAATCGTCCTCACTGGATGGCACAGGTGGAAGTCCATTTGCCCATTGCCATTCTGCTCGACGGTTTCGACGATCCTGTTTGGCTTTTGCTCGCTACTCACGAGCTCTTGTTTCCCTTTCTTCCTCTACTTCAACACGTAACAATTCTTGCATATTTTGTTCTTCAAATTCTTCATCAGTCAACCCTCTCCAAATGGGTTAGTTTTCCACCGGTTGATCGGGTTGTTGTTGGACAACATGTGGATTAGGCACCGATTCATTATCCGGTGTGAATACCGGAAAGATGTCTTCCGGTGGAGTGTTCACGGGTGCAGTTGCATTCAGATTCATGTTGGAGCTTGGGAATTGCTGGGAAAAATCACGGTGAGTGGGAAATTGTTGGGAGAAGTCACGGTAAGTTGGAAATTGTTGAGAGAAATCTTTGCGAGACATTGTTTAAGAGAAATGTTTGAAAATTATGCGTGAATTGAGTGAGAATTAACTGTGAACTGAAATGGTGTTAAATAAGCTCAAAAATCTCGCCCATTGATTTCAAATTTTGAATTTTAAACGTTTAAACATAATCCCGCCCATTGATTTCAAATTTTGAATTTTAAACGTTTATTAAAGAAAATCCCGCCCATTCATTTCAAATTTTGAATTTTAAACGTTTAAAAGAATCCCGCTTCTGCATCTGAATTTGAATTTTAAAAATTTTAAAAATCCCTTATAAATAGCACACCATCTAATACTTTTCTTCACACATCTCTTCACCACTATCTAATACTTTTCTTCACACACCTCTGCACCACTATCTAATACTTTTCTTCACAATGAATAATCGTTGGTTAATGGAAGAAGAAGTCTTGCTAGCTATCGTAAGGCTAGAAGTTCAAGATTCTACAGACCTTTTGAATGAACGTTCTTTTTGGAATGTCGTTACACGAAAGTTTAACGAGCAGACTAATGGTGTTCAACGTAATAAAAAATAGTATTACGGCTCAATGGAATAGAATGAACATTGAATGTCGTAGATATAATGCTATTTACAAAGAGTTACAGCGTACCAGTCAAGACACCAATCGTCTCACCAATGCAAACCGAATTTATTATGAACGCTATGTGAGAGAACTACATTACCCACAAGTGTGGTTCACTCTGAGAAACACAAGGGCATGGGACAGATACGATGAGTAATGATCTTTTATGTTAAGTATTCCGCTTCGTTTCTTTCTGTTTTTCGTATCGTGATTAATTGTTTCGTGTATCGTTTGTAACCATGTTAACTTTGTATGGTGTTTATGTAATGTTTACGTTTTTATTAATGAAATTAATATTTTATTAAGTTTTTAGTTTATTTATTTATTTACTTATTTTGAAATCTTATAAAAGAACTATGTTAACTTTACAGGTTATTTAACCATGCTCTCATTTTTACAAAAGGATCACAAATTCAAGCCAAAAACAAAAAAAAAATAGGCGACGGCGCTGAGTCGTGGCTGCGGCGCGAGCACCGACGGCGCCACCACCGGTACGGTGCGCCGTCGGTTTTGTTTGGCTGGTGGTGATGGCGCCAGCCACCAGCTCCCCGTACCCCATGCTCTAAAAGATGTATCTGCCTATCATTTATATTTAAAAGAATATGATAAATTGTCTTATCTTTTTTTATGAATGAAAAGATTTATATTGTTTTTATACTAAAATTTCAATTACATGGATTGGAAAAAAAAAAAAAAAAAAAAAAAAAAAAAAAAAAAAAAAGCAAGCTATTATGCTTGAATTTGTTGCTTCGTACGATCTTTGGATTTGGCATGCATTTTCTGGGGTAGCGGGTGCGAATAACAATCTTAACGTTTTAGATTATTCTCATTTATTCAACGACATTATTGATGACATAGCCCCTGAAGTTCCATTTCAAGTAAACATAAATACATATGAGAAAGGGTATTATCTAGCTGACGGTATTTACCTACAATGGGCCGCCTTTGTCAAATCATTTACGGTGGCATTATCCGAAAAACATGGCGCATTTAAAAGGCGACAAGAAAGTGGCTGAAAGGATGTCAAACGGGAATTTGGTGTCCTACAAGGACGTTGGGGTATTATACAACAACCGGCTGCTTGAGAAGTTAGCAAAATACGAAGAGTCATGTATACTTGCATAATATTGCATAATATGATTTTAAAAGATTAAAAGTTTGCTATAAATGACTTCAACGAGTTGTATGTTAATGCGCACTCACACATACAACGACGTTGGATCGAGAGGTGCGAAAAACACCGCGAAAAATCAAAGAAATACGAGATAAAGATGTATACAAACAATTTCACCAAAATCTTGTGGAGCATGTTTGGCAACAAATTCAACAACAACAAAATTAGTTTATCGATAATTTGATGTATTTTTAAATTTTCATATTTTTTTCGATTTTTTTTGTATTATTTATTTGGTTTATGTATTATGATTTGTGTTTAATTTCGAATTAATAAAATTTATGTATTGTTTGAAAAATGAAAAAAAATAAAAAAATAAAAAATGGCAGGTCTCAAAAATAGTGGGTGTTAATGTGTTATTGCATGTTATGATAGAAGGGTGTTTTTCGGTGTTAATGTTAAAAGTGGAGATGCTGATATGACACTAAAGAATGGGTGTTAACAAGTTATTGCACCTGATGCTCTTAGAGCACTGGGTATCATGTGATCTGATAACACGTTATTGGTATGTCATATCAGCGCCACATCATCTACTCCCAATAACACCAATCACTCAAACACCCCTCCCTCATAACACACCAATAACACGTTATTGGGTCCCACTTTATTTTCTTTTTAAACAAACATAATTCATTAATGCGAGTGTATTTAAAAAAAAATGTATACTTATTAATGTGAGAGTGTTTACTTTAACTGAATTGCTTTAATTTATCAATCTATGCTAGGTCTAAAATAAAAATAAATAAAAAAATTGCATAGTTGATGACAGCTACCACCTAACCGTTCCATGTCTCCTATCCAAGGTTATAAATAGCGTGAGGCGTGGCGTGGCGGCAAGGTCAAGCCTCAAGCTTTAGCGTGTGGCGTGGCGGCATGGCGTTTTTAAGGCGTGAATTAAGGTGGCAAAAAGTATTTATAGATTTATATTATATTTTATTAGTATATCATATTTCATATACATCGAGTTTACAAAAAGTATTATACATAACCAATAAAGTCAAGAAACTCTCTTTACATTTGCAATCTTCTTCAAATATTAGTAAACCCCTAAACGCCAAATACCAGTAAACCTCAAATACGATGCCCAAATTCCAATTACTAGTAAATCCCTTAAACGTCTCAAATACCAGTACACCTTATCGCGCCTTATCGCACCTCATCTCATGCCAAGCCTTAAGACAACGCCTTGGTCTATTGCGTGGCGTGGAGGTGACGCCTCGCGCCTTTGCGAGGCCTTTGCGGCGCCAAGGCACGCCTTTTAGAACATTGCTCCTATCTAAACAAAAGTAGTACAGTAGTATTCTTTAATCCTTATCACTTTCTTCTATTTTCTCTATTCTCTCTTGAAAATACTACTTGCTCATCATGAATGTCACCGGAACTTCATTGGCGTGAAAAAAAAGTCCAAACGGAAGGAAAAAAAAAAACGAATAGCGTAAGCCAGTCCATCAACTCAAAACCCTTTGGCTCACGGATGGCATGATGCTCGGTACCACATTTGGCGCGTTATTGGTTTGCAAAGGGACGAATGGCGTGTAAACAAAGACGATACCGAGTGCTCTTATATACATTTTCAAATCATTATTATGTACCTTTTTTTTTTTTTTTTTTTTTTTTTTTTTAATACACACGGATAAAAACGTGTAATAAATTTACCATACTTAGCCACTTAGGATGTGTTTGTTTCATTAACATGTTTTAGTTCTGAATCTGTCTACCACATCTTACCAGTAAGAGGTGGCTAGAAAGTTTAAATCTGAACGAAATAATGTTGTTTGTTTTTGTATAATTATTCGAATGATTTTAAGTGCTCGTTTATACAATTTATTTAAGTAACTTATGTAAATATGAAACAAGTTTTTTTTTTATCATAAATATAATATAGTTAATAAACAATCAAATATAGTATATTAACACGAATCTTCAATCTGTTACCGAGTAAGAGGTAGTAACACAAGTCTCTCACCACTTACTGAGTAAGATGTTATATGTCTAACTAGGTCTGAATCAAAAGAAAAAAACAAACAAGTAAAACGTCTACCCACCTCTTACCAGTAAGAGTAGGAGGGTCAGTAAGATTAAAAAAAAACGCTTAGTGCTCTAATATTATTATTAATGACTATAATTAAGAAATTTATTTTATCACACAATCATTTAAAATTTTGAACAAATGCAAATCACCAACGTCAAATTATCATACACTTTGACGGTTAAACCAAACCCACAACTAAACCAAACTGACTAAGAGTTTTTTTTTTTTTTTTGAATGGTGACTTTCATTTTTTTGGATAAGAGTCGCACCTACCCAATGATAGGCCCTCATCCACCACATACCCAGACTATGTTGTCTTAACCGGGTCCACGCTAGCGCAGTGAGGATTATTAACGGCGTCCGCCCGAAAACCGTACCACCTCCACACGATTATAATTCACTGGAGAAACGGCCGGATGAAAACCGTCCGCCCAAATGACCGAGAGTACATCGGTGTTAGTAGTTAAAAGAAGAAAAAGAAAAAGAAATAAAAATAAAAGGTGTTCATAAAACAAAAAAAGTAAAACTAATAAAAAAAAAATCCGGTTTCACACGGGATCTTATTTCTTCCTTTCTTCTTTCCTTGTTTGGTTTGAGATCTTGAATTTAAAAAAGAAGAAGATGGAGAAATTGGATTCGTATTTCATAAGAGCGGATTTGGATAAGGACGGAACCCAAACCCAATCTCGCTCAGGTTACTATTTCTTACTTACTTCCTCACTCTTTTCATTTTCAATCACAACTCATCTGTTAGGATACATACTAGTAATTAAATTTATTTGAAATCATAGATTGTTAGTAGTAGTTAGTTCAATACTCCTTTTATGTTCATTGTTACTTTTTTCCGCTAGAATTTATTATTATGATTCATTTAGTATGCTATTCACCCCACCCTCAATATTGTTAGGTAAAATTGTCTCTGTAAGTTGTAAGATGCACTACTTTTCGGCAATCAAATACGGAGTCAAACTTGAGTTACCCTTTATAAGTCCTTAGTTTTCTACTTTTCGGCAACTTCCCACTTTGGTTTTGCTTGTGATATTTGAGTCCTTGCTTGTCTAAGGTAAAGAGTTGGACTTGTACTTCTGTCTCATTTGAAACCGTGAATTTCCAACCACGAGCTCTTTTAGAAGCCTATTAATAATGTCTCATCAAGAGTTTAACTCACTTGAATGTTACTTGGGTAAGGGTTACTTTCACGTGTTTGACTCTTATAGTTTGAATTTTACTTGGGCCAACTGTGTCCCATGAAATGAAAATTTCGGCTACAGATGTATGCAGTTACATGTTTTTTCAAGAAATGTTTGTCGATGATATCTTATATAATGACAGTTGATCCAGGTGCGATCTGACTTTCGAGGTTAAGCTAGCATGAAATCTATATCTAGGCGAGCGTTTACCAGCATATCTAAATGTTTTTACATTCGATTGTGGATACTTATTTATTTATTTTTGCCTCATGTAAGAAGGATTAACAGGCTTGGCCGCTCTCCTATAATGTTATGAATAAGAAATGTATTGAATATGATTACTAGTTCGATGAAATGATTTTGGTTGGTTGTAAGATGTGAATATGCTTGAGCCACTTTTGAGTTTTGACCTGTTTGACCCATTCGACTTGGAGATAATGCAACCATAGTCGACCTACGTTAGATTGATGAGTCAAAACTGTTGCATCTAGACTGTATACAAAATAACGCTGCTTACTATGTATACAAAATTACTGTGTTAGATAGATGTGAATAGTCTCATTCTATTTGTATGTCTTTGATCTATGATTGAATCCTGTCTATGTTTACAAATTACAATCCTAAGAAGATTATAGGACTATACTTTGACAAAAATGAACAGTTTAACCATGCATTTAGGTCATGTTTCTTATGATAATATATTACTGTATTTGATTACAGATATGGCAGCACGCTGATCAGAACCGCACTGGTTTCCTTGGCCGTCAGGAATTCTATAACGCCCTTAAGCTTGTAACTGTTGCACAAAGTAAAAGAGAACTAACACCAGATATAGTAAAGGCGGCATTATATGGACCTGCTTCATCCAAAATCCCAGCTCCACAGATTAATCTTGCAGCTCTGCCTCCAGCTCAACCAAATCCAATGGCACCACGTCCTCCCACACAACAGCCTGGGATTGTCAATTCAATGGCCCCACGTCTTCCTACGCAACAGCCCGGGGTTGTCAATTCAATGCAAACTCAAACTTTCGGCATAAGATCACAGGGGCCTCCTAATTCAATGTCTCCTCCTTCAGTTGCTCCACCTTCTGGACAGTATTTTGCACCTCAAGGAAATCAGTCAATGAGGACACCACCTCAGAGCGGTCCTCTTCCATCACAGGGTGTTGGTGGTCCTAGTTTTCCGGCAGGTGGTGGTCTGGCCGGTCCTGGTCTATCAAACTCTAATGTCTCGGGTGATTGGCTTGGGGGCAGAGGTGTTGGGGCTACTGTACCGAAACCCCAAGAGCAACTATCATCCTCATCTTTCACAGCTCCTAGACCATCTGTTGGAGGAAATGCAATTACTTCTGCTGCTATGTTTGGAGGTGACTTATTTTCTGCTTCCCAGTCTACGTCCAAACCGTCATCATCCTCAATGCCAACACAAACTACAAGCATTCCACCCGTTTCTTCTGCAATTGCTCCTGTAACTTCTGAGCCCCAGACTCCAGCCAAGATAGACCCACTTGGTGCATTGAATGCTTTTACAAGGCAACCCACAGGTGCTCCAGTACAGTCAGCGGGGCCATCTCTACCACGACCAAATCCACAGGCCCCGACTCAAAATGCTCCACTACAGTTAGGTGGGCCACCGTTACCTCAATGGCCAAAAATGACGCGGGCTGGTATTAACAAGTATATGAAAGTGTTCATGGAAGTCGACTCTGACAGAGATGGGAAAATCACAAGAGGTAAATACTCGTAGCTTAATTTAATAGATCATCAATGCCTTATTCAACTCTTACTTGTAAAATGATTTACTCTCTAGTGATGTTCTTATTGTTCTTCTGAAACAGGTGTGGGACTTGTCTGAAACAGGTGTGGGACTTGTCTGATCAAGATAATGACAGCATGCTTTCCGTGAGGGAGTGCTGTGTTGCTCTCTATCTGATGGAGCGATACAGAGAAGGCCAGAATCTTCCACCAACACTTCCTAGTAATGTCCTGCTTGATGAAACTCTGCTGTCTCTCATGCGCCCACCCAATCCTTCTTATAGACCTGCTGGTTGGGGAGCTAATCCTGGTATACCTCTATAAATCATGTAGACACATATTTATAGTTGCAAAATGGGGAGTCGGGTGGCTTGTGACGTGCAAAACGGGCTGGGTTGAAGCAAAGCTTCTGAATGTTATCGAACCTTTTGTCTTCAGGTTCTGCACCCCAGCAGGCATCCGCCCAACAAATGTTGAATATGAGGCCTCCCATGCCTGGTGCCCAATCAATACAATATAATCAGCCGAAAGGACTGATGCCCTCCATGGAAAACTCTCATGCACATCAGCTCAGTACTGGTGATCAAAATACTTCTCGTTCAGTTGCTCTAGAGACAACCCAAGCAGAAAAAGTGGTAAAGTTTTATTTGTTTCTGATAGATTTGGAATTCAAGTACGCATATACTGTCGATTGGTTTCCATTGGTGTTAAAAGGTTGAAGATAAGATAGAAATTCTGGATTCTAGAGAAAAGATGGCCTTCTACAGGAATAAAATGCAAGATTTCGTGAGTAGCCATTCTTCTCAATATATGGATCAACGCCTGTCCATAAATTTACTGCATTATACACTTAATGAGATTACAGAATGAGCGATAGCTGATAAATGTGAGGTATATTGGCGATTTGAAATCATGTCTTCTTTCTTTCTATCTTTTGATTTTGGTTTTTTTGCGGTCCTTGATATTTGTCATTATCTAATTCCAGGCTGAGATGCTTGCTAAGAAATATGAAGAGAAGTACAAACAGGTGGCAGAACTGGCCTCTAAGTTAACTATTGAGGAGGCATCTTTTCGTGATATTCAGGTAGAATCACCTTTTTTATTCTCACATAAAGTAACTATTGAAGATGAAGATTTTGACACTTTCTTTTATACTCGTAGTAACTATATATAAGAGAAGGAGCAATGTCAGCTCATTTTGTTAAAAGATAACATCTGCACTTTGCACTAATCTAGTTTGTAATGACAGGTTTCTCATTTGATGCTAAGGTGCCTGCAAATACCAAATCTACATCTCAGGCAGAAAACTCCTCTACGATGGATGATGTTTCCGAGGATTCATATTCAAATGCTGACAGGAAGTCAGAGAAGCCTTTTGAGACTGAATCAGCATATGCACATAGCGAAGATGAGTCGGCTAAAAGCCCAGCTGGTAGTCCCACAACACAAAAGATATTTGAAAGTCCAACCAAGGAGGATTCATTTAACCATTTCGGAAAGAGCTTTGATGCTGACACAGAAAGGTACCAATTGGATTCAGTTTATGGTTTGATCTTTCATTGTCTAAATACAACAAAACGTGTACCTATAACTTGTTTGCTGGAAAGATCTAAACATGCACTAGTCTATTGCTCTTGTTTATTGAGTTCGATCTTCTTCTATTAGGTGTTTTGATGACCAATGATGGGGTACTTTCGACAACAATGATGATGTAGATTCGGTGTGGGGATTCAAATATTCAATATGACACAGCTAAGGTGAGTTCATATCTTTTTTTTCTTCTTCAATTATATAATTGCAAACTGTTTTGGTATGCTTTCATAATTAGAAAACCATAAACCTAGAACAAAGCTGTTTGAAGATAGAAAACAATTGGAAACGTATATCTGTTATGAATGCAAAAGACTTCATTTTTACAGGATGCCGAACATGAGAAGCATGGAGAGAGTTATTTCTTTGACTCCAGTAGCTTCCCTGCAAGTCCAAGGAAAAGTGATTCCCCGCAAGGCAGTAATAGTTTCTTCCAGAAAAAGAGTCCATTTGGGTTTGATGATTCGGTTCCTGGCTCACCAGCTTCTCGAGCTGGCACCTCACCACGGTACAGTGGGGGAGGAGCAGAGAATTCTTTCTTTAATAATTTCTTGAGATACGATTCTTTCAGTGCCACTGACCGAGGTTCTCCCAAACAAGAAACCTTCTCGAGATTTGATTCCATGAGCAGCTCCACACAGGATAATAACTTCTCAAGATTCGACTCAATGAGCAGCACGGCATAAGACCGTAGTTTCGCAAGGTTTGATTCAATGAGTAGCAATGCGGGTTTTGACCATGGTCATACATACTCATTTGATGACTCAGATCCATTTGGGTCAAGCGGACCGTTTAAGGTGTCGTCAGAAAGTCAAACGGGGAAAAATGAAACTGATAAATGGGTATGTTAGTTTGGAGTTTGGTGGTGTTATTATACTGTGAAGAGGGTTTTTGTATTCATGAAGGATGGGTATGGGGATTAATTACCATGTATTATGTTTTCTTCTACGTGCTTGATAGTTTGTGTTTGTATCACTTGCTTGTCTTTGATTCCATTGCATGGGAACTTTATGATATTTCTTTGGTGTAACTCTGACTAGAAATTCTAATTTTGGATTTCGATTACTATAAATATCTGGTTTTGATTATTAGATGTTTATTGTAAAAATAATATGCGCTAAAGTTTAAACATTTTATTGGTAATTAACTAGTCATATGCCAAGAGGAGGTAGGCTGGAATTAGGGGTAGTCAAATTTGATATTGTGTGTTGTACTAACTATGGATTGGCTTGTCTTAGAAAATTATCATGAGAAAGCGTTTTGCGCGTTGTTGGACTTGTTATACGAACAGGGGTGATACTGTTGATGTCATTGCATCAATGTACTGTATACACAAAACACGTGCCTCCACTCCGGTTTTCACCTTTCCTCCTGGTGATCCTGTTTTTTTTTTTTTTTTTTTTTTTTTTTTTTTTTTTTTTTTTTTTGTGCAAACACACTACATCAATGCCTTTTTTTTTTTTTTTTTTTTTATGAAAGTAGCATTGCGGTTCTCCTTGATTTTGGACTTTGGAGTGCAGTTGGTATCATCCAAGTTACATTTGCTAAATTAGAGCTCCCAAAAATTCTTGCATGGGCAACGTATAATCAATAAGGATTGTTCGCCAAAATTTATGATTACATGATAACGTCGACGCAGAGATACTCATCAAGCAATAGGTATTGCATGACTTGAAAACGTATTTATATCACAGCTGAACACATTCACTTACAGAGATTAGAAGTGGGATTTGAAGATTATTTAGGGTCAACCCACCTATATTACTTAAATTGTGATTTGAGAGTAGAATTCTTCTAACTTGAGCTTCCATTACTCACTGCTTCTTAATCAATCGGAAAACCTGTAACTTTTATACTCTTTGTTCATTTAATCGCTCTTTCATCTAGAATTTAAGAAAGATTCTTTCGGTTTTAGTATATCATTGCACATTTATAATTGGTATCCTGGAAGGGAGATAAAGTGTGATATTTGAATGAATTGTAGCTAGGTAACTTGTAGGGAAATCAATCTTCAGAAGTATACCTTCTGTAAAGTACTCAAATGCCATTTCGTATGGGATGTTTGGTTATCTCTTATATTGAATATGTAAATGCAAAATCATGTTGCAGTGTTTAGGTTGTTTGCAGCAATTATCTGGGTTGATAAATTTACCTTTTATGCATTTCATCGAACACCTAGTGGGTGGGTGTCTACTACAAATAAAGTAAATAATTTTTATTATTTTTAACTTAAATAAATTTATTAACAAAAACTACTCGTAAAATTTGACATTCACGATTAATAAATCAAACTTATAGTTGCTGTTAAAATCAAAACTATTGACATATAAATACAAATAAAAATTACAAAGTTACAAACCCATTTATTGGACTACCAAGACCACAAGCTCACTTTTTTTTCCCCTACCAAGTTGATGGCCCCACCATGTTGTGATAGAGCTGGGAGGTCTTGGAACATACTACTCAAATTTGTGACGTCTTCTTGCTGTAAATCTTCATCAGAAATTAGTCTTACACCACACTCCATCACCTCAACATCTTCATTATTCTCTTGGAAGAAACAAAATGTTACAAAATTATTTACTTCCTTCCATCCCCGTGTATCTTTCGTATAATGCAACCATATCATATATGAATCTTGGATTCCTCCTATCACCTCTTTCTCAAAATAACCCTTAATTAAATATGGAATGTAATAATTTGAATTCAGAGAAGCTCCATCAAAGTTGTTTACAGAGTATCCTTTAACTTCTTTGAAAGGCTTTTTGCACTTGAAAACAACACAAGTTTTTTTTGGTGCAATGGTGAATGTATATATATTAATCTCCATCAAATGTACAAAACATAAGAATAGAAACAAGCATTGGACATTACCCAAGCTTGATACAGAACTAGAAATAATACCACAAACTATATTCAATATCTGACATCAGACACTACAATCACTAACTCAGACAACACTTTCTAATTCACATCTTTAACAGAACAGAGCAAATCACTTCAGGCTTCAACATAACAGTTTGCAAACAGCCAATTCCATCATCAATTCACCATTATAGCACCTACCATCTAGCTACATTTCCCCATCTCCAATCTACTTAACCACTCATCCTGCCACCACAGTAGAGAAGTAGATATAGAGTGAGGCTTCACTAGGAACCCATAACCCCTCCAATCAAGGGCTCTTCCAAATGTGCTACATTTCCATCTTTACAAATGGCTTCACACATTTAGAAACACTCTCCTTGAGGGAGGACCAACCATTACCTCCTGTGATGGTGTATTGAATGGACCAAGAAGGTTCATCTTTCACACCTCTCTATTCCATTCATCATACACCATCCTCCAAGACCATTTACCCTTCACAAAGGGGACCCTACTTTATGGTACATTCATACCAGTTAAGCCTCCTACTTAGCCATACTTAATTGTCCAATTTCCTCCCAAGGCCAAATTGGAACAATAAAGAGGTTACCATAGGTACAGCTAGACCAGTTAGAACTCCAAGATACTAGGAATCTCACCTTTGTAATGGTCTGAAACAGGGACAATTGAAATATGTTGCCATACTCCACTGATATTCATAGATCCAAACACTCCTTAAGGATCAGAATCAAAAGCATTATACCTCAAACTTATTCAGCATGCACTAATACACCTCAAACTGTCAAATCAGGTAATAGAGTTTCATCATCATTCATAAAATTCATAGTAATCTTCCACTTGTTGCAGACTTGAGTCACTTGTGAAGATTTCTTAACATGCAGGCTTGAAAGTTTCAGTCTTAAATGGTTCACAATGATCTTAATCATTTCATCATCCTCTCTTTTATCATTTCCAAACACTCTTCTATTCCTTTCATTCCAAATGAAGTATACACAAGCAGCTAAACCAATCCTCCTCAATATACTATTGATAGATTTATTACACTTTAGCCTCATCATATACCGAACGATATCCTCCCATCTGTTAGGCAGAAACTCTTGACCACCTCTTGTTTTAAAATCATTCCATATCTTCAAAGAGTAGGGGCATTCAAAGAATAAATGATTGATAGAATCAGGACAACTTTCACATAGAGTGCACTTCATTGTTCTACCAGGATACCATTTAAGTAGTCTGTCTTGAGTACTTAATCTGCCATTCATGGCTAACCACATAATAAAGGAATGCTTGGGAGTACAATGTGAGAACCAAATTATATCACACCATTCTACTTTATCACTATTAGGTCTCCAATCCTTCCATGTCCCATTAGTAGAATACTTGATATGTCTTCCATCATTTGTACACCAGTAGTAAGTGTCATTAATGGTTTCATTAAAGCATGGCTTACTGATTGATTGAAAACAACACAAGTTCATAACACTCTGGCATACTTCTATTTGTAAACCACTCTGAAATAGAGCTATTCCCATGATATCCTATATCTAAATCAGAATAGCCAGTGTCTTGCCTGAAGAATTCACATAAACCCACATACCCAAGGAAACCAGAAAGCCGGTGAATAGAGCCTTGGGAAGTTATAGATGAGTCAAGACACTGAGTCTTCGATATAGACCCCTCGCTATCAATGGTAACATTCTTAAACAGCTTTGGACAATTGATGAAATTATTGTACCTTCTCTTGAATGGGTCTTTAGATGATCCCAACACTTCTCTTAAGGAGGTGCAATCAGATGCATAAACACCATCTAGGCTGGGTGGAAGTTCGGGCAACACTTCCAGCTTCTTGCAACCATTAAGATAAAGCCATTCAAGACTAGAAAGTTGACTCAAATTTCCAGGCAAGCTAGTAAAATTGTTCCCTTCCAAGTCTAGTTCCTTTAGACATGATAAGCCTCCAATGCTCTCAGGCACTTGTTCTAAATTGCAGTAGCTTAAATTCAGATCCTTTAACATATGTAAACCTTCCAATGATGACCATACTGATCTTTGGGGATGTGGTTGTTTACTTAGTAGTAAACCAAAAGGAGCCGTGAGGATTGAAGTCCACCATCTAGGTTGAATCCTCCCTTGGCCACCGAATGACAATGATTCAAGGTTTACTAGAGATGATACAAAAGAAGGAAGTTCTGTAATGGCAGTTCTGTCAATATGAAGGTCCGTTAAGCTTTTGATCCGACCCAATGCTTCAGGTAGTTGGTCGACTTTTAAGCACCCCGTTAGATTCAAAACTTGAAGAGCATCCATTTCCACTCTACTTGGAAAATTCTGAAGCCGTTCGCAGTCTCTCAGATTTAACACAACAAGCTTCTTGAGCATTCCAATTGAGGGATGAACGCTATCCAAATTCACACAACCTTCAAGACTTAGCTCTTCGAGATTCGTAATCTCTGAGAAGTCAGGGGTGGTTGTTAGGTTACAACAGTGCCTTAGCTTCATTATTTTCAACCTTCTTAAACACTGTATCAACAGAAAAAATATCAGTTCTTATATCTCTAGGTGTCAAACACAAACACATGTATGAAAAAGTAAATACCTTTGGTGTTGTCCAAAGTTGTTTTATGTTGCTGTGAGACAAGTCGATGGCAACAATGTTTTCTGGATAGAATTCTGGAGGCAAGTAGTTGAAAGGGCATCCATGCCAATAAAACAAGCTTAGCTTATTTGACAAGAAATTCAAAATTTTGAGGCTCCCTGAGTACTTCACATTGTAGCCCTTCAATTCCACTTTCTGATGAAATTCTTCCTTAGAATAAATTTTCAGGATCCGCAAATTTTTCATAAGTGCAAAAGAATTAGCGTTTATTTCAACCTTTTGACTAGATTGCCTTAATAAAATGACTAGAACTTCAACTGCTTCAGTCATTGCCACCTGAAAAAGCAAGAAAATGTAACTTAAATTATAAAGAGTAACATATGCAACTGTGTATACTTTTATATTAATATGAAGGTAAAGAAGAATATGCCACTTCTTACTTCCTTTTCACTCGATGCAGATGATATACACAATCTTCTCTGTTCTTCACGAACAATTTCCCTTGCCATTGCTTGAATTAAGTCATGCATTTGAAGTGACATGTCACTAGAGATCGTGATTAATGACTTATCAACTAGAACTTGCATGTTTGTAACTGCAAAAAAGTTACAGCCATCTAGTACGCTTGCTACAAAATCCCTGTTTTCTCCAACGAATAAACATGCAATATCAAGTAAGATGTTTTTCTGATGGAAGTCTAGCCCATCGTAACTTAAACGAAGCACTTGTTGTATCTTTTCATTAGGACATACTTTGAGCTTTTCCAGTTCACTATCCCACTGATCCACAGTTTTGCCGTATAAAAAACCACCCAAATGTTTGAGGGCCATAGGGTGACCTTGCACATAGTCCACAACTTTCTTAGAAACCTTTTCGAATTCTCTAGAATAATCTTTTTCTTTAAAGGCATAGGAACGGAAGAGCTCAAGAGATTGATCCGTATCTAGAAAGTCCATGTCATGGATTTCATCCACTCTATGTGATCTTAGCAACTGTTTATCTCTACAAGTGAATATAATAAGACTTCCAGGATAAAACCATTCACGTGAACCTGTTAGACGTGAACCTGTTAATGCTTCTAACTGCTCCACGTTATTCACATCATCCAAAACAAGAAGGATCCGCTTACATGCCATCCTTTGCTTTATTGCCATAGAACCGTCTCCAACACTTGATATCTTCAGCTCATCTGTTTTCAGAATCTTACCAATCATTTGCATCTGGACTTGAGTTAGGCTTTGTTTTTCTTCGACTTCTTTGACATCTTCACAAAAGCAACTTCCTTCAAAGTGGACATACATCAAGTTATAAATAGCTTTGGCAAGGGTCGTCTTTCCTATCCCGCTTATACCGCATAATCCAATCATGTTAACCTTATCTGACCCAACGAAGCGTGACAAGTTTAATTTGTTGAAATGGAAATCGATGCCAACAAGGTTCTCACCAACATGTAAGGTTCCGTCACATAATTTTTTGAGAATTTCTCTGGAGATGGAATCAATGAACTTGTACTCATACCTGTTAACCACAAAGAGACAATAAGTAAGAGAAACTACGTAGTGCTAAGCTTTAGTAGAGCTACAAGACTAATTACACAAAAACAAGAAATTTACCCATTTGTCATGTCCTGGAGATCCCATCCAGATAAGTTAGCCGCCATTGATAAAGCTTTCTCCCATTCATCTACCTCTGGTCTTTTTAATTTTTTATGTTTATCAAAAGCTTCAGCATAGCTCTCCGTTTGATTCCTCACTGCGTTAGGTTTAACATCATAAAAGATGATTTGAACCTCATGTTTAGGCTCTCCCATTTGCTTGCACTCAAGTATTTTGACAAGTTCCCTCAGACACCATGATGAAGAAGCATAATCTTTGGAGAAGATAACTATCAAAAATCTTGATTCTTCAATGGCTTTGTAAAGTTGAGGAGATATCTCTTCTCCTTTAGGCAATTCTCTATCATCTCTAAAAGCATGAATTCCTTTTTGCTTGAAATCATTGAACATATGATCCATGAAGTTTTTGCGGATATCTTCACCTCTGAAACTTACAAAAACATCATATTTCCACCGATGAGGAATGGACGTAGTAGCCATGATCAATAATGAGTTCGAGCTGTGTTGACAAGTAAAGATTTTCAGAAACAGTAAAAAACTAAAAATACAAATACAGATGAAACACTGAAATATAGTACCAAGAATCTGTGACTAAGTAGCATCAAACATGCGAGAGCTTTTGTGTTATACCACGTAACGTATAGACAGGACATACATGCTACCTAGTTGCTTATATGTGTTAGACAATTTTATATAAAAAAAAGCTTGAAAGATTGCATTTCAAAAACAAAATAATGTGTGATTTTGCAATTCAAGCTTGATAATACTATTTTCGATTGTTCATACTACAACGATAAAATATTGGACTTGAAATATCTTTTTTCTTCTTGAAATAACAAATGATAACTTCGACCGGATGACCCTAAAACTATCACGACCTTAAAAACTACAACGATCTGACCTTTAATGGTCTTAAAAATTACAAATATGACAGCCCAACAATCCAACTTACGTATAAGCACCCAAGGTCAATTACTCTGTAAAAAGTACCAAGACAAGTGAAAACCCGACCATGACCCAAACATTTGACATTAGTTTTCTTTGGCTATATATAATAGTTTTTGCGTTGTTTTAAGATTACCCAACCACTACTGAACAAATAATAACAACATTAATAAGTTGTTTAGTTACTACTATGAGATATGCAAATACAAAAATGAAGCAATAAAAAGTACTAATTAGAAATGACTTACAATAAATATAGCGATTGATGAATAGATGGAAGCCTTTGAAATGAAATGCGATCAAAATCAAAGTTCCAGTTGAGTTAGAAAGAGTAAAGGTAGGTGGTTGGTTGACTCAAAGTCAACTTTAATTTCACTTCTAGTCCCTTTACTTTAAGATATGAGGCAACTGAGCAATCATTTGTCAAATAAATTATTTCATACAGCAAGTAATATTAGTGATAATCCTTTTGCCACTAGGCTGTCTTTGAGCAATTTTGATCCAAATGTTGGTCTCCTGAATGTGGAGAAGCCATAAAGATAACATTTTTTGTGAACCATACAAGTTCTTGTTGCAGCAAAACTTATTCAATGTGTTTTATTAAGCAATCTCTTTACATAGTCCGTCCATGAGTTTATTTATTTGGGAAAACAGGAAAAGTATAGAAGTAAATTGTATTTGTTTGGTCATATATGTTCTGTAAATAACCAACAGTGTGACCACAAATGAAAATAGTTTACAAGAAGAATAGCACAGAAAGCATTTGATTATATATCATCAATCTGAATCTGTATCCAATAAAAACAAGTTACACTTGTATCTGAACTAAATGCAATTTGATGTAATCCTTCCAGCACAAGTTTTTTTTTTTCTAGTACAATGAAAACCACCAAGTTTTCAAAGATAATGACACTAAATCAAATTGATTGTAACTTCACTAACAATACCCAGTAGCTAGTACCCTTTACTTGCGGTCCTTCTCACTGTAGTTTTTCGCTCCACATTAGCATCTATTGATCTTTCAAAGCTCATAGCCAATGGGGGCTTCTTGTTCTCTTTGCTACTTCTCAACGAATACCTCTGTGTCGTCACTGGCTCTCTCCTCTCTAGCCTTTGTGCCGTCGCAACCTCTCTCCTCTCCACCAACGGTGTAGTCATCTTCCTCGCACTCTCATATTTCTTGACTTCCACAGTTCTCTTTGCTGACTCCATTCTAACCCCAAGATACTGTTTGCTAGGGGTCTGTTTCTCGACACCAGATTCGCCTCTCTTTCTTTTCAGCCTTTCATTTCTTCTAGCAGAATACTCTTCATAGAACCTACCCCTTTCGAGCATAGGATTCCCAGCGTCAGATTGAATAGTAGTAGCAGATCCCCACAAAAGTATCTTGAACCATCTTCATTAAATCTCTTAATTCACAAGATATTGTTTGGTATTCAGGGTGGAGCTCAGGGTTTTCTACTTCAGAAGATGGTTTGGGCAAACGAGGTTGTGTGTAAGAACCTGTTAGTCCAAGCAAAACAACAAACTTTAGTATAAACTAGATGAAAAGAAACTTAAGGTCAATACAAACCAATTATACGTCGATTCATAACCGGCTTTGCATCTTACAGAAAACATTGCTCTAAAAGAGTTTAATTCTTATATCAACCATTTATGAACTTTCCACTGAATAAATCGTCATATTTACATATAAATGATATCCACATTGTTGGAAAGTCTAAAATGAACAATTCTTTCATATTTCAGCATAAAATCAAGGAACTAGAATAACTTTCCATCAGTCGTGAACATGTAAAGATATTTCCATCATAACGAACACAAATTCTTACAAATTCATCTTTAAAAACAGAGCAAGAAACGTAACCTGAGGGTTTCCACATGTAACCAATTTAATTTTACATAACAAAAACGCCAAAGTTTCTAGTAACCACTCTACCGATTTCAACATACGCCTATAAAAACGTCAAAGTTACTAGTTCCTAACACGAACACCAAAGTTTACAGGGCTTCTTATCATACCCAATTTAACTTTACAAAATCGTAAACCCAAAAATCTCTACAAATTCAATATAAATCGACCAAAAAGAACAATTTTGCATAATTCTTGAAACCCTTTACAGATCTTTTTACACCAAAACAAATTTTCTTGTATTCAGCTAGACATTTTCACAAACGGACAAACCCTTGGCGGTTCTGTAAAACACCCAATTTCACTTGACAAAACCCAAAACCCACAAATACCCAATACCCAAATCAATGAATCTCAACACAAACCAATAAAAAGAAACAAAATAATACCAGATGGGGTTTGAAGGTTGCTTGTTACACCAGTTGATCATTTTCATTTATTTGAGTTTAGTTGGTCATATCACATCACGCCATCTTATAATGGTGCAGAAGTTAAAACACCATTACTAACTATCAAAGATAATCTATCGAACTACAATGCTCTAGAAAAATGCACTTAAAACCAAACAAAGGCAGATAATTAAGGTAAACTTGGATCCAAAGTACAACAGACATAAATAACGGGGTGGTCATCACTGCTGCGTGCAGCAGATAAGTTTCTGCAGCAAGGATTTTTTTTTTTTTTTTTTTTTTTTTTTTTTTTTTTTTTTTTTTTTTTTTTTTTTAATAATATACATGATACACCCTTTGCTATACACTACAACAGCAGATAAGTCCCTGCTGTTTTGCAGCAGGGATCATTAAGCCAATAATACTACGTAATTTATTACAAACAGAGGATATAAAAACCAATGTGAAGAACCACAGAAAAAAAAAATGAATGTGTTGTATTTAATAACAAGTCCAAAAAACGTCACATTCAATTACAGACAGTTACACAATAATCTTGAAGAATCTGATACAAGTTAACTAAAAATAGTTATACCTATTACAATGTTCGCTTGTTATCTGTTTTGGCTAGTTTTATAACTAAAAACAGCCCAAACCCGCCAGTGGAGCATAATAACCAAGTTTAGTAACTATATTTGGCACAACAATTTGTTAAATAACCAATTTAAAAAGACTCCGTTAAACATTAGCCCCAAAACATTTCTAATGTAATCTTTAACATATTACAAAATAAATCAATAATTATCAAATTAGACATCATAAAGATGGCTAATGACACAAAATACATGAAAAACATTTGGCTAATGCATTACTGAGTATAACAACAATGTAGTCATATTTTCCATCCTATTGTCATCAATACCAGTTTTGGCAAATTTTAAATAACCTAAAAATGACTAAATTGGCACAACAACTTATTTAATAACCACTGCATAGCTATTCATAACATTAGCCTCTAAACATTTCTTTCTCTACCCCATTACTAGCAAAAAAAAAGGGGAAGAAAGACTCAGCTGCCGGAAAAATGAATTTTCCGGTGTTCTGTGGTGGTGGACGGCGCATGTCTGCTCCGGTTGTTACCGGGTTTGTGTTGAATTGCTCCCTCTACTTTAGAATTGCTTTCTACTGGACTGGCAGCTTAAGTGCGTCTTTTTAGATCTATTTTATTCAAGTAAATAGAGTAAAGGCAACTGAGGTTGACTCCAAAGTCAATTTTACATGTCCAAATTGCACTTCTAGTCCCTTGGTTTTAGATAACATGTAATTTCTTCTATTAGCTTACATGTCATTTTTTTAGCTAACTATTAATTACTCGAAACTATCACATCACTAAGAAGTTCTCAACAACTTAAGAAGTTCTCGAAACTTGTTTTTCTCGAAATGTTCTAAAGTTCTCGAAATTCCATGTCACCTAGTTAGTGGAACATCAACTACCAAGTACAGCCACGTAGATTTCTAGAAAATATGAATTTTTTGAAAAAAATCGAAAATTTATCAATTTTTAGAGAAAAAATATGGAACAATAAACTTCGAAAAATCTTAAAAAAAACACTTCTTTTGTGATTGTTTTGGGGTTTTTCTTAGATTAATGACTAGGTAAACACAGTAAAAGTCACATATTGCCAAAACATTTTGATAAAATTCTCGAATCATGAGCTACTCCTTCCCATCCGGCAACAAGAAATGTAAACATCATGTTAAAGTCACATATTGCCAAAACATTTTGATAGCAATCTCCTTTTCCTCTCCCACGATATAAATGTTGCTTGCCTTTTGGGACAGAAGCATGTATCAAAGTTGCTTAAGGATATAGCAGTGAGATATTTACACCAGTCATATAAAACGCATCATTAACAGTTGCTTAAGGATCGGTACCCTGGTGTGCAAGTTGATATCTTGAGCTCGGCTAATACTAACTTACAGCCTTGCACACTTAAAACTAAGCACAACACAGAACCTTAACTGCATATCAGTTTATGGTCATTCAACAGAGTCTAAAGAACTCATATTTGTTCCAGCATATACCCATAAATTCAGCCTAATAAAAACAGTAATAAACTAACCTAATTCTAGTTGAGACTAATTCTTTTTTTTTTTCCAAGTAAACTACCCTATAAGTCACCCATGTCATAGTAAAAGAAAGACATAAAAAACTAGAATTTTTACTGTGTTATTACAACTCTATTCAAGGTACAATACCATGGATGCTACATCCGTGATGAGTACATATTTTTGAAGAACAGTCATGAATGATAATCAAGTATATAAGTTCCATAGATAGTTTAGACTTTAGACAATCTCAAAAATGAAAGCATGACACTATACTTTAACATGATATAGCAATCAAAAATACAATAAGCATATAAACACAGTTTTAGAAACTCGGAATAAGCAACCAATTCGAAGTCAACAGTGAAAGAGCATTACCTGATGCTTGGTGAGACGTTTGAGGATGGCTATGGTTTTCTTGTATGCTTCCCTAAGAGCCGACTTCTGGGTCTGTGAGATCAAAATCAACACCTAATCACCTTGCTGCAATCAAACAAGATCTATCACATTAACACATATTTGGTTTCTAAAGCCTTCATTCTTGTGTAAATTTCCAGGAATAAAAAATCTGGTCTTCATCATAATAATAAAACTATAATATTAAACAAAAGTTGTAATAAAAGACCTTTGTTGCGAGTTCCTTCGTGCCAGCTTGAACAACACTAGCAGCCGACTTTGCAGCAGATGCAGCAACAACTGATAACTTACCAAATCCCTGTATCAACACATATAGAAAATTAGTAACAAACCAAATATAGAACAAGAAAAGAACAGTAACGCAATTAACAGTGTATATTCAACGAGAATGTCACATGTGATGGTCTAGCAATATACTCAACAACTATAATTTACAAGCAATATAGGCAAACCATATATTCAACAACTATAATTAACAAGCAATATAGGCAAACCACATAACAAGTGAGCACACTTTTTTTTACATTACAGATAACTAGTGATTTTCATTTCCGGCCTCAAAATTCTTATCTTGGTACCCTATGTAGCCATCCCATTAATCAACTTTAGGACCAGCCCTCAGTCACACAACTCAGTGGGTTACAGAGGTACCACATATTATCCTTGGGGCTGCGTGAATGGACCGATCACTTATCAACGTTTTGCAATAACATATGCCTCTAAGATAAGACCAGCTGTAGTGGTGGCTACACCGCCAACGCCACCTTAACATTCACTCCCTTAACCACCAAAATACCCGTAGTGGTGACCACCAAGCCAACAACACAAACTCGTACATTCATACTCAAAATTAATTTGGTCAAACCCGTAGTGACCCATAACACCTCATGGTGTCCTCCATTACGCGCAACATTACTACTTATAATGCTATCAGCCTATCAAAAATCTCAAGTTTACAAAACTCCAAAAGACATAATAATCAGCAAAATATTCAATCCTCTTTACTAGACCAATAAGCACAACATCAAACAACATATACTTGTAACAATTTCTTAACAAATGACATTAAAAAGGTACAAAGATCTAATTTCTAACATACCCACAACTTTAATGATGAAATAGGTACTCAAATATAATGGGTTAAAGTTCAAAACCTCATTTTTTGACATACCCTTACCTTTTATGGCGGCTGAGATGGTGGTGGCGGCAGCTGGGATGATGGTGGTCGGCGGATGGGTTGGTGGTGGCCGGCGGATGGGGTGGGGGTGGTGTGGCGGCTGGGATGGGTTGGTGTGTGATAAAATGAGGTAGGGTTTTGAAATAAAGAGGTAAGAGAGGAAGTAGATGTGTGAATTTTGGAAGACGAAAGAAGCTCTCTGCAAAAAAATAAACATGTTCCTCTGCGCGCCCGCAGAGGAAAGAAGTGAAAAGAGGCAATAAGAGTTTATTTTGAAAAAACAAACGAGGCCTAAGTTATGGCCATGGATTGTGTAGCAAACTTATTATGCCGACCAGTACACATTTTTGAATACTCAATGCGTATATTATGAATGTACAAATTTGCGTGTAGCTAAGCAAAGTTTTCGACAAGCATGCTTATCAGATGAGTACTTATGTCAAAATCGAAAAGTAAGCAGGTAGGCAATCCTTCATTATGTTGTTATTGCTCTAAAAATATGATTCATTATTCAAGTAGAAATGGATATATACTCGGCTGTATGAATTATTGGGTAAAGTATGTTCTATATTATGATTTGTTATATCTTATTACGTTTAAAAGAATACTTTTGTTACAATCTCATTATAAGCACTTAGAAGCAGTTAGGCTGGCAATCCTAGTTACATAGAAGATATAATTGGGCCTGGATATAAATAACATGCATCACTTCAGCCCAATTCTACTGGGCCTATGTCTAGTAGCTATCTTCTTGTTTTTCTATAGCTTGAGCCCAATAGTTGGACTAAACCATGTGCTTAATTTGTGTACCTATTTTCTGTAGATTAAGACAAAGTTTTATCATTTTTTGGATTGTTACCATAGTTTATATATGTTCATTACTTCTTTTCTAGTCATATATCTGGTGTAGCTCAACAAATACATCAAATTTTCTCTCAGTTGATTCCAGATAAGAAAGGTGACTTCTAATATACTTGGTCTTGTAGGGATTCGCATAATAATTATACTCTAAACTCACGCGTGGTTTTTTCAAAGATTTGAAAATATTGAGCATCATTTTTTTTTGGGTTAACCATGGTTTTCGATCTTTTGGCCGACTAATCTATTGGGCTTGAACCAACCAACCTTTTGGCATCCTTGGATATTCAAATTTCATAACTATCAAAACATAATAGTAATTGAACTATATTGTACGTGGATATTAGCTCACTTTATAAGTTTGAACATAATTAAAAATTTTATTGTTAGAAATTAAAATATAATTTTACTCGTATTTTTATATTAAAGTCTAAAAGTTAAAAAGAGTATGACATTATTTGCGTAAATTTCTTTTCCTTTCTAATTTTGGCTCAATTAATACTTCAGTACGACTATATTGTTTAATTTGGTCACGTCAACACAATTGTGCAAATATCTCATAAGAAAAAAAATAAAAATAAAGAAATACTAAATAAAATAAAAAGATTAAGAATTCATATTAACTTTCAACTGTATGACCTCCCTAATGCTATGTAATATTCGCTTGCAAACTTCTCAAGCATGAGCTCAATCATACAGCTGAAAGCATAATACTAGTCTAATCACAAGCTATTGACATACACTATGGTATATTAGTAACCAACAACTTTATTCTTCAACCTATGTGGGATAAAATGTTAAGGTATAAAATTGGCATAGTTCTCTATATTATGTATTATTCTGCTAACGAATTGGGGTTCTCACAAACCACACATACATAGCAAAACATAGAACCAGAGAAAAAAGATAAGAAATCATAATCTATGTTTTCATTTGATGTATTTTCAAGCACTACAAAATGATATTCACTGGTAATAGCGCCCAAGACGTTTTGTTTACAGTTGGTCTAAAACTGCAATTTACGCAACAAACATAAACTCAAGTTATAGAATGAATAACTACTTAAATTTCTTCCGGTTCTTGAATTACCTTCATAGGATAGCGTTGCTTGGATCGGCATTCTATGTCCTTTGTTAAATTAAAAACATCCCTATCTGCAACTCGAGTTACTAGAGCCTCTAAACTAGCCACCTTTAAAAACAAAGAAAAAGAAGATAAGAAAATGGAGCATTAAGCCAATATTATTGCAAAAACATATAAAATACACTACACATTGCAAACCAATTTGAATGGTTAGGGGGTGGTTGGATATGCGTTTTGATATTAGTAGTGTTGGTAAAACATTATGTAAAGAAGCATACTAGTATAGATGTGGAAAAATGGTGGGTCACATAAAGAGAGTTAACATGATTCAAATGGTTGCAGGTGTTTGGAGAAGTGTTTTAAATGGATCTTTTTAGTTCGTTTTTCTATAAAGAGATTAGCACCACCTAACTCGAAACTTATCTAGGGATTGTTTAGTCATAAACGAGTTGCTAATGACTCACTTTTTCCAAACATCAAAAAATGATAATAATGACGTTAGGCCAAAATAACCACATAATTGTAACAAAAGTTCAGTAGCAAGAAAAAGGTACATGTTCTACAAAGTTTGACAATCATTAACTTCATTGTTTTCGCGATCCTCATTTTTGGTACGTAGATTCTCGATTAAGATCACCTTTTCTTTATCCTTCACACCCATCATATGGAAGTGTTCATGATCATACATCACCTTTGCTCCTCGGGTTTCAAACCAGTTTCTTTTACAGTCACACTTTTCAAATCGGCTTCATTGGAAAAAAAAAAAAAAAAAAAAAAAAAAAAAAAAAAAAAAGAAGAAGATTTTTGATACTAGTGTTAGTATAACATTATGAAAAGAAACATACTATTGTAGATGTGGAAAAATGGTGGGTCATATAAGTTGGGTAAGGGATGAAAACGGGTTCGTTTTGAATGGGCGTTTTTGGTACAGGTCAAAGCAGGCCTGTATTCTTCTTCTCGTTACTGATCCACTTTCTGTACCCTCCTAGTTAAGTATAATAACCAAGTTTAGTAACTATATTTGGCACAACTATTTGTTAAATAACCAATTTAAAAACACTCCGTTAAACATTAGCCCCAAAACATTTCTAATGTAATCTTTAACATATTACAAAATAAATCAATAATTATCAAATTAGACATCATAAAGATGGCTAATGACACAAAATACATGAAAAACATTTGGCTAATGCATTACTGAGTATAACAACAATGTAGTCATATTTTCCATCCTATTGTCATGACAATTTAGTCATCAATACCAGTTTTGGCAAATTTTAAATAACCTAAAAATGACTAAATTGGCGCAACAACTTATTTAATAACCACTGCATAGCTATTCATAACATTAGCCTCTAAACATTTCTCTACCCCATTACTAGCAAAAAAAAAAGGGGGAAGAAAGACTCAGCTGCCGGAAAAATGAATTTTCTGGTGTTCTGTGGTGGTAGACGGCAGCAGTGATCGGAAAAGTGTGGGAGACCTCCACGCGCCGGCGCGTGTCTGCTCCGGTGGTTGCCGGGTTTGTGTTGAATTGCTCCCTCTACTTTAGAATTGATTTTTTTATATTTCTTCATATGTAAATTTACAAAGAGTAAAGGCAACTGAGGTTGACTCCCAAAAGTCAATTTTACATGTCCAAATTTCACTTCTAGTCGCTTGGTTTTAGATAACATGTATTTTCTTGTATTAGTAGGTTACATGTCATTTTTTTTAGCTAAATCTGAATTACTCGAAACTATCACGTCATTAAGTTAGTGGAATCTCAACTACTTAAGAAGTTCTTGAAACTTGTTTTTCTCGAAGGGTTCTAAAGTTCTGGAAATGCCATGTCACCTAGTTAGTGGAACCTCAACTACCAAGTACAACCACGTAGATTTCTAGAAAATATGAATTTTTCGAAAAAAAATTGAAAATTTATCAATTTTTCGAGAAAAAATATGGAACAGTAAACTTCGAAAAAAATCCTTAAAAAAACACTAATTTTGTGATTTTTTTGGGGTTTTTCTTAAATGAATGATTAGGTAAACACTTGTATTATCTTAAAAATCAAACCTTTAACTATTCTACCCGTGAAATTAGAGATTCAACCTATGAAAGTTTTCAAAAATCTTACCCAGTTTTGAACTACCTTCGAAAAACTAAGCAAACACAAATCTAACCAGTAACTATCATATGGCTCTGATGCCAATTGTAATACCCATATTTGATCAACTTAAACCCTAAAGACTTGGTGGTGGTGTCGTGAGGTAGAGAGGAGAGAAAGAGAGAAAAGAAAGATAACTTTTATTATAATAAAACATAAACTACACTCTCAAGCACACATACAAGTGGGGGCACTTGTGTGTATATATCCTCCAAATGCCTCACATAGTAGGCTTAAGCTTGGGTTTGGTTCTCGTGGGCTAGGCTTAGGGACTTAGGACTATTTTGACTAACACATATATCCTATTAGTTAGCTTAGTCCCTCTAGCCCGATACTAGACTATTACTATTTATGTATGATATGTAAATTGGTTTAGAGATGGGATAGTAATGGTTTTGTTGTTAGGTTCCCCATGTTGAATGGTAAGGACCCGATGAGATTGATATAGATCAAGAAGCTCGGGTAACACTTAAACAAGAACCATACTTTACTATTGTGAGGCAGTATTTGCCCAAGTGTGTTGAAAAATTTATGAAGTTGTGTATGTTGCTATCATTTTATTGAGAGGTTTGTAGGGTTTAGATGTAAATCCTTATGGGGATGATCAACGACTGCTAGAGACCATAACTGGGTTTGAGACCCATGTTTGATACTTGACTGGTGTAGGATGCCTGCTTGGATTAGGTCTGTGACCAGAGAATCCATAGTCTGCGAGCATTTTAGAGAGAGAGATTGCATCTTTTCTTTCTCATATGTGGTGCATATTGGTTTAGGCCTAGGCACTGTTATGCTAATTCCCTAGGAATACCAGTCATGTCTGAAGGTTTTCAAGCGAATACATCCAGGCTGTTTGCCAGTAGTTGTACAAGTTGGTTCTGGACTTGTTAGAGCGTTGGGTGTGGCAACGCACGTACGCCTACATTGCAACGGCATTACCACACTGGAGGTGGCGCGTTGGCAACGTCGTTGCCCAAAATGTTAAGAAACTAACGTGCATTGGTTTGGAGAGAATTTGAAAAAATAACGGTTTGGCTATGCCAATGGCTAGAAATTTTGATTGTTTTTTAAATAAAAAAACATACCAATATATATATATATATATATATATATATATATATATATATATATATATATATATATATATATATATATATATATATATATCTAATGCTTGGAAGCATTGACTGTATGTATTGGGAACGGAAAAATTGTCCGAGATCGTGGCACGGGCAATATGGAAGGGGTGGAAAAAAACCAAACTATTATGGTTGAAGTTGTTGCTTCGTACGATCTTTGGATTTGGCATGCATTTTTAAGGTAGCGGGTGCGAAAAACGATCTTAACGTTTTAGATAATTCTCTTTTATTCAATGACATTATTGATGACATAGCCTCTGAGGTTCCGTTTCAAGTATACAGAAATACATATGAGAAAGGGTATTATCTAGTTGACGGTATTTTCCTACAATGGGCCACCTTCATCAAATCATTTACGGTGGCACTATCCGAAAAACATGGTGCATTTAAAAGGCGACAAGAAAGTGGCCGAAAGGATGTCAAACGGGCATTTGGTGTCCTACAAGGAGGTTGGGGTTTATACAACAACTGTTGCTAGAGAAGTTAGCAAAATACGAAGAGTCATGTATACTTGCATAATATTTGTAATACACCGTAAAATCCCAGGTCATTTATTAATGCTAATTATCGACACTATTCTTAACTAAGCCATTTTTGTGGGCTAATTTGAATTTTTATATGAGACA
Source organism: Artemisia argyi (assembly GCA_030686995.1). Taxonomy (NCBI): domain Eukaryota; kingdom Viridiplantae; phylum Streptophyta; class Magnoliopsida; order Asterales; family Asteraceae; genus Artemisia; species Artemisia argyi. Next base: position 20,143,648 of record CM060680.1, on the reverse strand, counting down.
CTGTTTGTTTTAACACCCGATTGTTTTGATCACCGTTTGTTTGACACCCGATTATGTTTTGTCACCTGATTTTCACCCGAAAGTCACTCTTGGATATCACCCAATGAGGTTAACACCGGTAACTCCCGCTTGCGACCCGACACCCTTTTTGGACACCGAGATATTATTAATATATATATATATATATATATATATATATATATATATATATATATATATATATATATATATATATATATATATATATAACGATATGTATATATTAATTATTACAATTTTACTATCACTATGTATATATACGTATGACGACACCGTTTATATATTTATGGTTTTCACGAACCGACACCGACACCGAAACTAAAGTCACAATTTTACTAATCACCGATACCCCGTCATACTTTGGGCCAAGCACAAACCACAAGCCCACACGGTTTCTTTCCTCTTATTTCACTTGGGCCGAAACACTCACAAGCCCACATGTTTTCTTTTTCTTTGATTCGTTTGGGCCGAGATTACCACAAGCCCACCTCCACTAATATTTTTATTACACTTGGGCTGTGCATTTTTCCCAAGCCCGTATGGCTTGTTATGTTTCTTTCTTTTGCGTAGTATGCCACACGAAGCAGAAACCAACTTCATTGCTATCTAAATATACACATGCTTGATTATATTGGTTCCCTCAAACACGACACAACCTTACAACCTTTCCATTGATCTTGTTCCATGCGACAAAGAGCCACCAATATAAGTCGTCAAACCGTTGGACAAAACCAATAACCACCTTCGACTAATTACCCCATGGATCGTATGCTTCTTTACCTCCAACATGCTAATACCACATGAGCCTAATCACTATTGTTTAATACCCTATTAACCTAATCTACACTTAAACTACTCCAAAGAAAACCATTGTTGCTCCCTAAACACTCTACTCGACATGACTAGATCACAAGACAAGGGACAAGCTTGTCTCCACTCAAATGACAACTAAGTAGCATGCTTCACAAGGACAAACACACAACTACTTTTACTACCCTATATAAGCCACATATAATGCAAGATCTCACACACTCAAAGTTTCACCAAGTTTGCAAATCTCAAACACTCTCTACTCTTTCTTGGTTACTGTCGAGGAGTCAAGGATCACGTAAGCAAGGATTTGGGTTAAGAGTATATATTTGGGTAACAAAGTATTGGATCAAGGGTCACCATACGAGGAGAGGGTATCACGTTTGCTTGATCTCGTTGCTCACACTACACGAACATCCTCACCACCATACTTGGTGTTGTAAGTTAATCACCACCCTTTTCATTTTCTATATTTGCTCGTATCATGCATACATACGACACACACCATTTTTACATTCGTTGCACTTATAGTTATATATGTCCACACCCCGACACCCTTAGAAAAGGGCTCACCATTTCTTATTTTTGCGTACAATATATATATTTTCTTCGACACACTAATTCTTTGGCTCACACTTAATCGAACCAATGAAACATGCAATCCTTACACGATTTTATACCACGAAAACGAAGCCAAAACCAAGTTCTAGTCGAGTACCAATTTTAGACAAATAAACTCACATGGGCCTTGAACCGGGCTAATAAGCCCAATACATTTTCGTATGAAATTTTCGAATTGGAATTAAGATTTTCGAAATGATAATTAAATTTATAAAAACTGATTTTTATAAATTTAGAAGGATAAAAGTGATAACTTTTATAAAAACAAAAGTTAACTTTTCAAAAACTAAGATTTTGGACTATTTTTGCAAAAGTCCCACGTTAAGGGACTAAAAGTGTTAAAATCATAAACTTTCGGACCACTTTGTAAAACTGCCGATTTTGAAAGAGGATGAGGGGTAGAAACTGTAATTTGGCCAAAGTTTAAGGAATAAAGTATAAAAGTTATGCCAAGGACCAAAATGTTATTATTTTTGACCAAAGGGTAAAAAGTGTAACTTTAATAAAGTTAAGGGTTAAATATGACAAGGTATTTTATAATTAATTATTTTGTATAATTTGATTTTATATAAATATGTATATATTTTGGTAACTTTAAAATATATATATAACCTTACTAAAAATATTTAATTATAAATATTTTTAAATAATATTATTTTCACAAATGAGTTAATATTTATCGAACACCGGTTCGTAACAACGTTACAAATAACTACGTGAAGTTATTTTGGAATATAATAAGACACCCGAACGGATATCACCGTACACGTGACATATCACATGTCAATTACGAAACGAATCTAAAACACCGATTACAATGTATTATTTAGGTCGCAAGTCGGAGGAATTTCATTGCTAGCCATAGCAGTACACCATTACTTTTGAGCACCGTTGTGATTTACACCCACCTGTCAGGTGAGTTCATGGTCCCACATTTTCAATTGTTTTTAAACCCCGTGGGGAGATACATGCTATAAATCGAACACAAGTATTTTCTGTATGCTGTTATCACCTGATATTGCCTAAGTTGACACCTGTGCTACAAGCCCCTCATATCACGAACCTTAATCACTTGCGAGTGAGCGCGAATATAGTTGATAGATCTATTGGAATGGCAGCCCACCTCTGTCAAGGTGATTACTTGGCAGGAGGTGTGCTATATTCGAGGTATTATGGAAATTTGGCACATTTCCTGTCACCGAGGGCCCCTTGTCATTTACATCCGCTGTGGTGTAGGTGATTGTTATTATCTTTATGATATGTCAAATCAATGTTAAGGCTTGCGTTTCGTGAGGCTTAGGAGCAATATTTCACCAGTTTAGTCAAGACCTGTCTATCTTGGCTTGTTTATTTCAAATGCTTGACTTGTGTTCACACTATTACTATTTAAACTACTATGGATTCACTCAACCTTTGTGTTGACTTTTTAAGCATGTTTATCTCAGGAAATAAGCAAGCATGGCGGCGCGGAGCTGGCAAAGGGCATAGGACCTCCCTTTTCATTTCAATAATTATATCATTATTTACTAACTCATCACTTCTTTTGTGAAACAATTAACATTTTGGAAAAATGTTTGTAACTCTGACTATTTGAGTTTTCATGGAATGATATTGACTATCTTTTGAATTGTTTTCTATGAGTATGACTGTGTACTAAACGGTAATGACCCCGATTAGACTTCCGCTGCTTATCAAATTTTCGGGGTGTTACAGATTGGCATCAGAGCCATGGTTATATAGAACCAAATGATTTTTCAAAACATTGGACTATAACCTCACTGGATTTTTAAACAAACTATTTATCACTAAAGTGCCCTCCGTACCAGCGCTTGCCAACGTTATGTTTTAAGGTTTGATTTTTAACACCCATTGCATTTAGCTCACTACGACACTATGATCAATGTGCATGTAGCATTATGTAGACTAAATGACTTATATTACTGCTGTTTTTGGGATATTACAGTACCATGTCGCCCCCGATTATTATTTTGTCCGACAGTGACGACGTCGTGCCGGCATCATCCACTCACCCTACTATTGACCTATCTGACTATGACACCCGAGACACCCATGATTCTGACCATGACACCCAACGTGTATCACCTGCCATACCATCTCCTGTTCCATCTGGAGACCCATCTGCTGATACTGAGCCCTTTGAGGAGGGTGAGGTTGCTTCTACACCCATTGATTCTTTTGCTATTCAGCCTCTTTTTCGTCCTGTCTGTGGACCTATGACACAGGGGCAGTACCTTTATGATCAGTACCTGACATCTCAGCAGTTTCTTGTGGCTGATGATCGCCCTACACCACCTGCTAGTCACCACACCGGTTCAGATGCTGATGACGAGTCTTCTGACTTTGATACTTCTGACACTGCTGCTTCTATTCCACCACCATCCCCGCCTGCACCGATTCGTCGGCGCAAGCGAGTGAGGATTCTTGAGCCTTATGAGCCTGAGCCTTTCGGAGAGTTGTTTCGATATCATGAGGGAGACTATACCCGCAAATGCACGGCTCAGAAACAAGCCTGTATTTTGCCTGCTTTTACTGATACACCACCTGTACCATCACCCATATCTGTACTACCACCTGTTTCTATGCCAGATCTGACACCTGTGGCATCACCAGCACCTCCACCATCACCTGTATCACCCCCACCTGAGCCATATCCTTACATGCTACCTACTTACACCGCACCCCACACCTCTGAGATTTTGCCACCCATGCCACCACATACAGTTTTCTACTCACAGACTACTACTGTTCCGATACCATCACCTACTACATCACCTGTACCATCACCTGCTCCTACCGAGACCCCCACCTCACCCGACATTCATAGATTGGTTGATGCTCGTCGATGGTCGTTTTTGTTAGACTACATACGTAGATGAAGATTGGTTGAGGGATCGCCTAGGGCTGCTGAGCTTGGAGATGGCTCTTCAGCGGTGTTACCGGTTACTGGGGAGCTGATACACCATACTATCCCTAATGACGAAATGACCATACCAACTTACTTAGGCGAAAACATGAAACAAGGAATTGGCAATAACTTGAACAAACAATTTGGATCTACTTCACTTAAAGGAACCATGAGATATTACCAAGAGAAAATGGTCATACAAGACTTATGAAACTACCCCTAATAACAATCTTCATGTACTAATAAACTTTCCTAAGTTTATTCAAATATCGGACATGTAACTTTTCGGATCAAAACTTATATCTATATATTCTATCAACTACTACAATAGTAGGGAGCCTCATGTGAGGAGTTCATTATGTAAGCCGTCGAGATGAGTTGTGGATTTACGAGTTAAAGTGTCCTGGCTCCTCGAACGCTTACTAACATGACTTCTGAAATATGTCAGCCCGAACGGTAGTAAACGATATACAAAACATACATGTTCATGAATCTTTTCTTTCAAGGACATACAATATACATCATACCACATCATGGACTAAATGCAAGATATATATATAGGCACTCCGTTATATTCTTTACACAAATCCTAAGTCGCAACATTCTATTATAGGTTGCTCGTAGAAACCTACACGATCCAACCATCACCTTCATTACTTGCTATCGTACTTAAGGTGAGTTCATAGCCCCACTTTCCATTACTTAATTGTTTTACAAATCCTTGGGGGGAATACATGCTATTTATAAATCGAATACAATGCTTTCTAATGTATGCTTCACGACGATGTTTTATTATTACTAAGTACCAACCTTGCTAAACCGAGATCCTTTATTATGAACCATTTAGTCACTAGCAATAGTGAGCGCGAATATTAATAATAGGCCTATTGGGATTGACGAATCCCATTTGTATTGACTAAGTTCAAACAAATGCATTAATATTTGAGATTTAGGTATGTTAGCAAAGTACCTACCAGGATAAATCTGCCGATCGATATTGGTACACGTTAACGTTTTGGTGTCATAAGCTTAGTGTATAATAACTGTTCCGGGCGTATAGTAACGTAGCCTACCTGTCTTGTTTTCCAAACATAGGTGTGAGCCTATAACTCACACTACCAACATATTGTGTTCAAACGATTTAACAAACTCTATGAATATCACTCAACCTTTGTGTTGACCTCTCAAGCATGTATTTCAGGTTCATGACGATCAAGGATGGCACGGAAGGACACGGATACTCAAGAGGGCTATAAATTTTATTATCATTCAAAACTCATTTAATGTGATTTGTAAACATGGAACCATTTGGGACCTCATTTTGTAAACTCTGATATTTATATAATTTGAATGATAAATCTTTCAAAACGACTCAATTGGAGTTCGTTTTCTATTATTGTGACTATTGTGCCGTCGAGTAACACCCAGTTCGAATTCCGCTGCAACCATGAATTGGGGGTGTTACAGTAGGAGGAGGTCGAGAACCTCGTGGTACATAGGACAGCTTTACAGATGGTATTTGAGATGATGGGGATAGAGATCGAGGAGGCACAGGCTACCATCACTGAGTTTGGTCATCGACTAGATGTTCAGAGGCATGAGATAGAGGATTTGAGAGCGATTGCGGCCATCACGCAAGAGATGCTGGAGCATCAGACACAGGAGTTAGCCGCATCTAGTTCTACCATCCACACTCTTTCAGCCACTATTGAGGAGATTCAGGCCCGTGAGAGATCCAGGGATTTGGAGATGTTATAGATGATCAGGATCATCAGAGAGCTGGAGAGGAGATCAGGAGGCGCACCTGGACCTTCATAGATCTATGACATGTCATTACTTACAGAGACATCTTAACTTGCCGCCTGTGGCATTAATAATGTTGTATCTTATTGTTTTGTAACAATGAATTCAAAATTATTAAAACTTTATGTTGGTTATGATTGTAATGTATTGATATTGATTTATGATGTTCTAGTTGTCTGATCTTTTATTATGCTCCCATATTGAGATTCATTATAATTTCCATATGTGTTGTTACATGTCGTGATGATTATTTATGAATGATATGTTTTATGTTGATGTATGTATTTATGGTGTGGTTGTGATATATACTTTGTGATGATCTCGACTATTATGAGTTTGGCTACATTATTTCTCTTGTTATTGAAGTTTGGGATTTGTACTTATGCACTTACGATTTTATAGAGTTATGGCCCCAAGGAAAACCGCTACTGCTACTTCATCACCCGCTATGACCCAGGCTGCTATCAGAAAGTTGGTTGCCGACAGTGTTGCTGCAGCTTTAGAAGAGCAGGCTGCTGCAATGACACGAACTAGTAGCAATAACCGAGCCACTGCTGAAAGCGAGTCTGCTGCGACTCGGAAGTGCACCTATGGTTGCCGACAGTGTTGCTGCAGCTTTTGAAGAGTAGGCTGCTGCAATGACACGAACTAGTAGCAATAACCGAGCCACTGCTGAAAGCGAGTCTGCTGCGACTCGGAAGTGCACCTATAAGGACTTCATAGCTTGTAAACCATCTCACTTCAAAGGGACTGAAGGAGTGACAGAGCTTGCTCGATGGTTTGAGTGAACTGAGACTGTGTTTGTTAGGAGCGGTTGTGCCGCTGAGAGCAGAGTCTCGTTTGCTACTAGAACATTGTTGGAAGACGCGTTGTCTTGGTGGAATGCAACTGCTCAGAAGATAGGTGTGGAAGAGGCCTATCAGATTACCTGGGCTGACTTTAAGGAGAAGATGTTGAACAAGTTCTGCCCTAGAGGCGAGATCAAGAAGTTAGAAGATGAGTTTCACACGTTGGTTGTGAAAGGAAATGATCTCAGGGCTTATGATAGGAGATTTCAGGAGCTTGCCACACTTTGCCCTTCAAAGGTTCTTGATTTGGAAAAGTTGTTGGAAAGGTACATTGAGGGATTACCCAGGAGCATTGAGGGAAACGTCACCTCGTCTAAGCCTCAATCTTTGGAAGAAACAATGACTATTGCCCAAAGACTGCTAGACCGGGAGATTAAGCGTAACTCTGCTCAGGGAAACAACGATCACAAAAGGAAGTTTGATGATCGGAAGACAAACAACAACAACAACCACAACAACAACAACAACAACAACAACAACGGCAACAACAACAACCGTAACCCCAACCGTAATTACCACCATGACAGAAACACCCATCACAACCAACAGAACTGACGACAGGAAGCTGTCAGAGCTTATGTTGCCGCACCAGTTAAGGATGCTAGGTATGCTGGACCTCTTCCATTCTGTGACAAGTGTAAGATGCATCACAATGGACCCTGCTATGCTAAGTGTGGGAAATGTTCAAGGACTGGACATAAGACACAAGATTGCAAGGCTACAGGAGCTAACTTGCAACCCGTGGCTGTAGTATGCCATGCTTGTGGAGAGAAAGGACACTACAGGCGTCAGTGCCCTAACAAGGATAACAATGCACGTGGGAGAGCATACGTGCTGGGAGATGGAAATGTCCAGCAAGATCCGAACGTAGTCACGGGTACGTTCTTTCTAAACAACCGCCTCGTTAAAGTTTTATTTGATTCCGGAGCCGATGAAAGTTTTGTATCTATTTCTCTTACACCCTACTTAATATTACACCGACCAAACTAGACACCACATATGAGATTGAACTAGCCGATGGAAAGCTAGTGAGCACTAACACTATACTCCGAGGTTGCACCCTACGACTACTAGACACCCCATTTGTCATTGACCTTATGCCTATTAGACTTGGTAGTTTCGACGTTGTTGTAGGAATGGATTGGTTATCTGAAAACCGCGCTAAGATCATTTGTGACGAAAAGGTCGTTCACATCCCCCTGAATAACGAAACCCTGATTGTTCGCGGAGAGCGAAGTAAGACACGTCTGAGCATCGTTTCTTGCGTCAAGGTTGTGAAGTACATCGAACGAGGATGTCAAGTCTTTTTGGCTCAAGTCACCGAGAAGAAGTCGGAAGAGAAGCGACTCGAGGATGTGCCAGTAGTCGGAAACTTTCCAGAAGTTTTTCCTGAGGACTTGCCAGGCCTTCCGCCGACTCGTCAAGTGGAATTTCAAATTGACTTGATGCCAGGAGCAGCACCCGTAGCACGAGCACCCTATAGGCTAGCACCGTCAGAAATGAAGGAGTTATATGGGCAATTGCAGGAATTGTCAGATAAAGGATTTATTCGCCCTAGTTCGTCACCGTAGGGAGCCCCGGTGTTGTTTGTAAAGAAGAAGGATGGAACCTACAGGATGTGTATCGATTATCGTGATTTGAACAAACTTACGGTGAAGAATCGATATCCGTTGCCAAGGATTGACGATTTGTTTGATCAACTGCAAGGATCGAGTGTCTACTCGAAGATTGATTTGAGATCGGGTTATCACCAACTGAGAGTTAGGGAAGAAGACATCCCTAAGACGGCTTTCAGGACGAGATACGGTCACTACGAATTCCAAGTAATGCCATTCGGTCTAACAAATGCACCCGCTGTATTTATGGACTTAATGAACCGAGTGTGCAAACCCTATTTGGATAAGTTTGTGATTGTATTCATCGATGATATCCTAATTTATTCACGTAGTAAGGAAGAGCACGAAGAACACTTAAAGGCTATACTAACACTGCTCAGAGAAGAGAAATTATACGCCAAATTTTCCAAGTGTGATTTTTGGATTGAGAAAGTACAATTTCTTGGGCATGTTATTGATAGTAAGGGTATTCATGTTGATCCCGCCAAGATCGAAGCTGTTAAAAATTGGGCGTCACCTACGAGTCCTACCGAGATACGCTAATTTTTAGGTCTTGCCGGATACTATAGAAGGTTTATTGAAGGTTTTTCAAGGATTTCTAAACCTTTGACTGAGTTAACACAGAAGAAGAAGAAGTTTGAATGGGGAGAAGAGCAAGAATCGGCATTTCAGTTCTTGAAGCAGAAGCTTTATGAAGTACCGATATTAGCACTACCCGAAGGAAGTGAGGACTTCGTGGTATATTGTGACGCATCAATCCAAGGTTTGGGCGCCGTATTGATGCAAAGACGTAAAGCAATCGCTTACGCTTCTAGACAACTTAAACCCCACGAGGAGAACTACACTACTCATGATCTAGAATTAGGAGCGGTAGTATTCGCTCTTAAGATTTGGAGACACTACCTATATGGAACCAAGTGTACGGTCTTCACCGATCACAAGAGTCTTCAGCACATTTTAGATCAAAAGGAGTTGAACATGAGACAACGTCGATAGCTAGAGTTACTAAGTGACTATGATTGTGAAATTCGTTATCACCCGGGGAAGGCAAACATTGTAGCAGATGCCTTGAGTCGAAAGGAACGACTTAGACCCCTCAGAGTTAGATCATTGGGTATGACAATTAGATCACCACTTCCGTCTCAAATTCTTGAAGTTCAAGCTGAGGTCCTTAAGGAAGAGAATAGACCGCACGAGAAGATTTACGGCATGCCAGAAAGCACGAATGGATTTGTCAAGAAACTAGATGGAAGGCTGTGTTTCAAGGACAGAAGTTAGATTCCATTGTATGGAGGAATACGAGACCTCATCATGCACGAGTCTCATAAGTCTAAATATTCCATTCATCCTGGTTCGGACAAGATGTATCACGATCTAAAGAAGTTGTATTGGTGGCCAAACATGAAAGCTGACATTGCAGAGTATGTCGGTAAGTGTTTGACCTGCTCAAGAGTAAAGGCTGAACATCAAAAACCATCCGATCTTTTGATTCAACCCGAGCTACCAATGTGGAAATGGGAAAGGATTACAATGGACTTCATCACGAAATTACCCAAGACATCGAGTGGCTTGGACACTATTTGGGTTATTGTCGATCGTCTCACGAAGTCAGCGCACTTCTTGCCAATCAAAGAGACTGATGATATGGATGCTCTTGCACGTTTGTACCTTAAGGAGATAGTTTCCCGGCATGGAGTGCCGATTTCTATTATCTCCGACCGAGACAGCCGTTTCACGTCTAACTTTTGGCGATCTTTACAGAAAGCCTTGGGAACTAAGTTAGATATGAGTACAACTTACCATCCACAGACTGATGGTCAAAGTGAAAGGACTATACAGACCCTAGAAGACATGCTTAGGGCATGTGTGATTGATTTTGGAAAAGGCTGGGATAAACACCTACCATTAGCGGAATTTTCATATAACAACAGTTATCACGCTAGCATTAAGGCTGCACCGTTTGAAGCACTTTATGGAAGAAAGTATAGATCACCAGTTTGTTGGGCTAAGATTGGAGATGTACAACTCTCAGGTCCCGAGTTGATTCTTGAAACCACTGAGAAAATAGTAAAGATTAGGCAACGATTACAAGCCGCCAGGGATCGGCAAAAGAGTTATGCCGATGTGCGAAGGAAACCAATAGAGTTTCAAGTTGGAGACAAGGTCATGCTTAAGGTATCACCTTGGAAAGGGATGATTAGGTTTGGAAAACGTGGAAAGCTAAACCCAAGATACGTTGGACCCTTCGAGATCATTGAAAGGATCGGTCCCGTGGCATACAAACTTGAATTACCTAAGGAACTCAGTAGAGTGCACAACACCTTCCACGTGTCAAATTTGAAAAAGTGTTTATCGGATGAAACCCTTGTGATTCCATTGAAGGAGATCAGAATCGATGATAAGTTGAACTTTATTGAGGAACCCGTTGAGATTATGGATAGGGAGGTCAAACGACTCAAGCATAGTCGCATTCCCATTGTTAAGGTCAGATGGAACTCTAAGAGAGGACCCGAGTACACCTGGGAGCGCGAGGATCAAATGCGTGCCAAATACCCACAACTATTTGATGATACAACCCCGAGCACCGATTCAACTTTGGATTCCGGGACGAATCCAATCTAACGGGTGGGAACTGTAATACACCGTAAAATCCCAGGTCATTTATTAAGGCTAATTATCGACACTATTCTTAACTAAGCCATTTTTGCGGGCTAATTTGAATTTTTATATGAGACACTGTTTGTTTTAACACCCGATTGTTTTGATCACCGTTTGTTTGACACCCGATTATGTTTTGTCACCTGATTTTCACCCGAAAGTCACTCTTGGATATCACCCAATGAGGTTAACACCGGTAACTCCCGCTTGCGACCCGACACCCTTTTTGGACACCGAGATATTATTAATATATATATATAACGATATGTATATATTAATTATTACAATTTTACTATCACTATGTATATATACGTATGACGACACCGTTTATATATTTATGGTTTTCACGAACCGACACCGACACCGAAACTAAAGTCACAATTTTACTAATCACCGATACCCCGTCATATTTTGGGCCGAGCACAAACCACAAGCCCACACGGTTTCTTTCCTCTTATTTAACTTGGGCCGAAACACTCACAAGCCCACATGTTTTCTTTTTCTTTGATTCGTTTGGGCCGAGATTACCACAAGCCCACCTCCACTAATATTTTTATTACACTTGGGCTGTGCATTTTTCCCAAGCCCGTATGGCTTGTTATGTTTCTTTCTTTTGCGTAGTATGCCGCACGAAGCAGAAACCAACTCCATTGCTATCTAAATATACACATGCTTGATTATATTGGTTCCCTCAAACACGACACAACCTTACAACCTTTCCATTGATCTTGTTCCATGCGACAAAGAGCTACCAATATAAGCCGTTAAACCGTTGGACAAAACCAATAACCACCTTCGACTAATTACCCCATGGATCGTATGCTTCTTTACATCCAACATGCTAATACCACATGAGCCTAATCACTATTGTTTAATACCCTATTAACCTAATCTACACTTAAACTACTCCAAAGAAAACCATTGTTGCTCCCTAAACACTCTACTCGACATGACTAGATCACAAGCCAAGGGACAAGCTTGTCTCCACTCAAATGACAACTAAGTAGCATGCTTCACAAGGACAAACACACAACTACTTTTACTACCCTATATAAGCCACATATAATGCAAGATCTCACACACTCAAAGTTTCACCAAGTTTGCAAATCTCAAACACTCTCTACTCTTTCTTGGTTACTGTCGAGGAGTCAAGGATCACGCAAGCAAGGATTTGGGTTAAGAGTATATATTTGGGTAACAAAGTATTGGATCATGGGTCACCATACGAGGAGAGGGTATCACGTTTGCTTGATCTCGTTGCTCACACTACACGAACATCCTCACCACCATACTTGGTGTTGTAAGTTAATCACCACCCTTTTCATTTTCTATATTTGCTCGTATCATGCATACATACGACACACACCATTTTTACATTCGTTGCACTTATAGTTATATATGTCCACACCCCGACACCCTTAGAAAAAGGGCTCACCATTTCTTATTTTTGCGTACAATATATATATTTTCTTCGACACACTAATTCTTTGGCTCACACTTAATCGAACCAACGAAACATGCAATCCTTACACGATTTTATACCACAAAAACGAAGCCAAAACCAAGTTCTAGTCGAGTACCAATTTTAGACAAATAAACTCACATGGGCCTTGAACCGGGCTAATAAGCCCAATACATTTTCGTATGAAATTTTCGAATTGGAATTAAGATTTTCGAAATGATAATTAAATTTATAAAAACTGATTTTTATAAATTTAGAAGGATAAAAGTGATAACTTTTATAAAAAAAAAAGTTAACTTTTCAAAAACTAAGATTTTGGACTATTTTTGCAAAAGTCCCACGTTAAGGGACTAAAAGTGTTAAAATCATAAACTTTCGGACCACTTTGTAAAACTGCCGATTTTGAAAGAGGACGAGGGGTAGAAACTGTAATTTGGCCAAAGTTTAAGGAATAAAGTATAAAAGTTATGCCAAGGACCAAAATGTTATTATTTTTGACCAAAGGGTAAAAAGTGTAACTTTAATAAAGTTAAGGGTTAAATATGACAAGGTATTTTATAATTAATTATTTTGTATAATTTGATTTTATATAAATATGTATATATTTTGGTAACTTTAAAATATATATATAACCTTACTAAAAATATTTAATTATAAATATTTTTAAACAATATTATTTTCACAAATGAGTTAATATTTATCGAACACCGGTTCGTAACAACGTTACAAATAACTACGTGAAGTTATTTTAGAATATAATAAGACACCCGAACGGATATCACCGTACACGTGACATATCACATGTCAATTACGAAACGAATCTAAAACACCGATTACAATGTATTATATAGGTCGCAAGTCGGAGGAATTTCATTGCTAGCCATAGCAGTACACCATTACTTCTGAGCACCGTTGTGATTCACACCCACCTGTCAGGTGAGTTCATGGTCCCACATTTTTAATTGTTTTTAAACCCCGTGGGGAGATACATGCTATAAATCGAACACAAGTATTTTCTGTATGCTGTTATCACCTGATATTGCCTAAGTTGACACCTGTGCTACAAGTCCCTCATATCACGAACCTTAATCACTTGCGAGTGAGCGCGAATATAGTTGATAGATCTATTGGAATGGCAGCCCACCTCTGTCAAGGTGATTACTTGACAGGAGGTGTGCTATATTCGAGGTATTATGGAAATTTGGCACATTTCGTGTCACCGAGGGCCCCTTGTCATTTACATCCGATGTGGTGTGGGTGATTGTTATTATCTTTATGATATGTCAAATCAATGTTAAGGCTTGCGTTTCGTGAGACTTAGGAGCAATATTTCACCAGTTTAGTCAAGACCTGTCTATCTTGGCTTGTTTATTTCAAATGCTTGACTTGTGTTCACACTATTACTATTTAAACTACTATGGATTCACTCAACCTTTGTGTTGACTTTTTAAGCATGTTTATCTCAGGAAATTAGCAAGCATGGCGGCACGGAGCTGGCAAAGGGCACAAGACCTCCCCTTTCATTTCAATAATTATATCATTCTTTACAAACTCATCACTTCTTTTGCGAAAAAATTAACATTTTGGAAAAATGTTTGTAACTCTGACTATTTGAGTTTTCATGGAATGATATTGACTATCTTTTGAATTATTTTCTATGAGTATGACTGTGTACTAAACTGTAATGACCCCGATTAAACTTCCGCTGCTTATCAAATTTCGGGGTGTTACAATATTACATAACATGATTTTGAAAGATCAAAAGTTTGCTATAAATGACTTCAACGAGTTGTATGTTAATGCGCAATCACACATACAACGACCTTGGATCGAGAGGTGCGAAACACATCGCGGAAAATCAAAGAAATACGAGATAAAGACGTACACAAACAACTTCACCAAGATCTTGTGGAGCATGTTTGGCAACAAATTCAATAACAACAAAATTAGTTTATCGATAATTTGATGTATTTTTTAATTCTCAAAAAAAATTTCGATGTTTTTTTCTTTTTTTTTTCTTTTTTTTTTTCTTTCTGTATTATTTATTTGGTTTATGTATTATAATTTGTGTTTTATTTTGAATTAATGAAATTTATGTATTGTTTGAAAAATGGAAAAAAAAATGGTGGGTCTCAAAAGTAGTGGGTGTTAACATGTTATTTTATGTTATGATAGAAGGGTGTTTTTGGGTGTTAATGTTAAAAGTGGGGATGCTGATGTGGCGCTGGTATGACCTTAAAAAATGGGTGTACCTGATGCTCTTAGATACATTTCCAACTCATTATTATGCACCCTTTTTTTTGTTTTATTATATAGTCTAATTTAAGTACACACGGATAAAAACGTGTAATATACCATACTTAGTGCTCTGACATTATTATTAAGGACTATAATTAAGAAATTTATTTTATCACACAATCATTTTAAATTTTGAACAAATGCAAGCCACTAAACTGATGACTCCACATCAACGTCAAATCATCAAACCAAACCCACAACTAAACCAAATAATCGTCAAAGCTAACCGAGCACGCATTTGAGTAGTTGGGTGTTAATAGTTAAAGGGAAAAAGAAAAAGAAAAAGAAAGAAAAGGTGTTGTAGCAAAGAAAAAACATTGAAAAAAGAATAATAATAAAAAATAAAAAAATCCGGTTAATAGTATGTGTTGGGTCGATCTGATTGTAAATGTAAAATTATAAGCAACAGACTAATCAATTAACAACCTCATAATAATAATAATAATAATAATAATAATAATAATAATAATAATAATAATAATAATAATAATAATAATAATAATAATAATAATAATAATAATAATTTCACACGATCTAATTCCTTTCTTCTTTCCTTAATTTAAGATCTTGAATTTGATCTGATTGGTTGAATTTAAAAAAAGAAAAAAAAAAAAAAAAAAAAAAGAAAAAAACAAGATGGAGAAATTCAAGGAGTATTTCAGGAGAGCGGATTTGGATAAAGACGGAAGAATTAGCGGAGCTCAAGCCGTTGCCTTTTTTCAGGCTTCTAATTTACCCAAACCCACTCTCGCTCACGTCACTTACATACAAAGTTCAGCATTGTTTTGGTGAAAACGCCACATAATAACGCAACGTACTTTTCTCTCTTAAAACCAGCTTTTTACGATTAAAAAATTATTCCACTTAAACAAATGCTTTTATAAGTTTTAGTCTCTTACGGCTGACAATCTTTTGCTAATCCAATGGGACCATATACCTTAAGTAAGTCTATTATGGCTGACAACCATTTTCGTATCATCGTTGCATCGTGATGCACAAGTACTTGTCATTTTAATATGAAATAGTGTGCGACAAACTTATTCCCTAAAATTATCGTCAGACGTAAAGTCATTATCACGAAAAACATGTAATCGAAAAATATTGCTCGCAAAAGTTCTTTATTACAGGGTACCGCCGTCGCATCGCGCGAGTACCTTGCTAGTATTTATATTGGAGGTTAGGAGTATTGGTAAAATATCAGTCATACTATATTTTGTATTATAAAAGTGTTGCTCTAAAAGGACCCAAAATGTATGGTGCTCTAACATTATTATAAGAGTAAACTGCAAAAATCATCCTTGTGATTTATAGTTTTTAGCATATATCATCCCTATCTCATATTATTGGCTCTAATCATTCTTAGTGTTTAAACCATCGCCACTAATCATCCCTAATAGTGATGATTTTTGCAAAAAAAGAATGTTTAGTAAACTGCAAAAATCATCCCTGCGATGGTTTGACTACTTAAGGATGATTAGTGCCAATTGTATGAGATATAGATGATATGTGCCAAAACGTATAAACCACATGGATGATTTTTGCAGTTTACTCTTATTATAAAGGACTGTAATTAAGGAATTTATTTTATCACACACATTTTTAATTTTGACACAAAGTAAACCAATGAAAACTGACCGAGGTGTTAATAGTTAAAAGAAGAAAAAGAAAAAGAAATGTAGCAAAGAATATAAATAAAAGGAATAAAAATCCGGTTGGTTTGTTTTGTATGTGGTTGGATGGATCTGATTGTAAATGTAAAAATTTGAGCAATTGACTGAATAAATACCTCATAATTTCTCCCTTCCTTCCTTGCTTGGTTCAATTTGATCTGATTAATTGATAAAGACGGAAATGGAGAAATTCGAGGAGTATTTCAGGAGAGTAAAGACGGAAGAATTACCGGAGCTGAAGCCGTTGCTTTTTTTCAATTTGCCCAAACCCACCCTCGCTCAGGTTACTTACTTACTTACTCACTCTTTTCATTTTGTTAATTAATTCGATTGTTGACTGCTTTAGGATTTCATTTCTTTATTTCATTTTCAATCATAACTTAATTTTCAATCTTAGCGTGTAATTTTTGACCTTAAAGTGTACACTTTACATACAAAATAATCAATATGCTTAGTGGTCCAGTGAATGGCCTTAAAAAAAATAAAATAATAAATTACAAAAATTGTTGTGGCGGTTTGTTCTGATCGTGCCCCCGATCCCTTCAATTGTGTGACATTTTTTGAAACTGGTATGATGGCTCGCGCCGTAGGCACATATGTGTGCTATAACGCACATATTTAAGACTCATATCTAACATAAATCAGTAATTTGGGATGGAAGTAATATCAAAGTAATGAACTTTCTAAATCACATTTCTTAATAACAATATGAGCGTAGTTGTAAAAGTTCTAACATAAATTTGTTTGAAGAATCGAAATGAAACTTAAGATTTGAAGACTCATCTAACATAAAGCAACATAGTATGGTCAATAGAAGGAGAGAAAGAAAAAAAGAAAGAAAAAAAGAAAAAAAAAGAAAAAAAAAAGGATTATTATTTTATTATTATTATTATTTTTTTTTTAAGAAGCAACCATAGTTATATGCAATGTACAGAATATTAAATCAAAGAATGTATTGAAGGTAAATATTTTAGCGTGCGTTTGTTTTGTTAATAGCTTTGGATTGATATTA
The DNA here is from genome assembly GCA_030686995.1 of Artemisia argyi. Lineage (NCBI taxonomy): Eukaryota > Viridiplantae > Streptophyta > Magnoliopsida > Asterales > Asteraceae > Artemisia > Artemisia argyi. Next base: position 20,125,885 of record CM060680.1, on the reverse strand, counting down.
GGATTTGATTTAGGTTTGAAAGAAAAGTATGAGGTAGAAAATCTCTTAGGTGTCATTTGGTATGCTTAGATTCTCAATGACCAAGATTTGGCAATTGATGCGAGAAGAAACTATAGAATACATGAAATCTAAATCACTAAGACTATAGGATTTAAAAAGGATGGAATAACAATAACTATGATATCCTCAAAAGTCAAAAAATACTTCTCGTTCAGTTGCTCCGAGAGCAACTGAAGCAGAAAAAGTGGTAAATTTCTTTTTTTTTTGTTCCTGATAAATTTGGAATTTAATTATGCATATATTGTCAATTTAAGCCTTGAACATCTGAATTATTATGAAGTATGAACATAAGATGCTTTATCTGCATTATAACAGGTGCCCTATTTTGCATATCAATCAGTCAATTTCATGTAAACAGATTGACATGATTGTATCGTATTAAATCACAGATACACGAAATCTGTATTTATACAGTGACTGTGAATGAAAGTAATTGAAGATCAAGGATTTGTTATTGAAAGATGTATTGTACAGATAGGAGTTTGATTACAATTGATTAGCTACTTGTAAATGAATATAACGAATGTATTTATACAGTGACTGTGAATGAAAGTAATTGGTGGGAAATACAGTTGTGAGTTTGTTGTTGACTTTGCTCTTTGAATTTATTTGACTTTTCCAATTGTACCCATAACAATGCTTCCCTTCTTCAAATATTAAGTTGTTGCATTGCTGGTGTCACTGCTTCTTGAACCGCCGTTGCCACCGTGCTATGCAGCGCTATTGCCACACTTTTAATGATGAGTTTAGTAGCATCATTCATACGAGTAGCCACCATTGTTAGGTACACAGATTATCAAAACTGAATAGAATTAGTCGTACAAGATCAAACATAGGTCAAAATTAATGTAAGATTAGACGTTTGCGAGATTGGGAAACGGATGAACACAACCTAATTAATGAAGTATTTGTGATTGGGATATTGGAATTTTCTGTTGTACGACTGTAACAGAACAAGATCAGTTGTAACAAAATTTGGAGTTGTTCTTGGTGGCCAAGACAATGCTCTGAAACCAATTGTAATGTTCTTCTTGAATTTATTCAAATTGATAGAAGAACTAAAACTAGACTAAAGATTCAAGAACAAACAATAGAATCTCAAGTGGATTGTTACAGAATTACAAGATGAAAGAAATGAGATACAAATCAAAGCTAAGTATGATAAAAAAACTAACTCTTATTTAAACACCACAAGGCTTCAAAGTTAGTTAAGGAATTTAATTGGAGTATGTCATGTGCACCTCACGTGGCAACATTTTCAGCTTATAACAACATAAAAAAAAAATACAAAATTCTTATAATTCTAAACTTATGTCAATAATTCATACAAAATATAAGAAAAAGTTCTTTATAAACCCCAGATTATTTTTAGCCCAAATGAACCGATTACAACCCTCAATTTTTTTTTTATCAAAACAAAAAACACACTTTTTCTTTCTTTTTTTTTCTTTTTTTAAATAATTAAATATCTCACAAACCATCAATTGTTACGCGAAAAGAATCATACCATCACAACGAGAATTAAATTATTTTTCTATATAGGGGAACTTCTAAATACTTTCGACAAACTTTTTTTTTAGGTAAGTGTTGAAATGTATGTCTGAAAAAATTACATATGATTTGTTATTTTAAAATCATATGTGATTTTATGAAATCACATGCGATTTTTTCAGATGTGAATTTTAACACTAAAACAAAACTAAAGAAAAAAAAGTTTTTCGAAAGTATATTGACGTGGCCGTCTACTGAAAGATAAAAAAAAAAAAAAAAAAAAAAAAAAAAAAAAAAAAAAAATCTGAGTCGCCATGGTAGAAAGGACGAGAAGTGTAACAAAGTGTGAAAACAATGACAAAACTTGTAATTAATTACTAGAAAGGTGCCCGCGATGCGGGGGCGGATTGTTGGGGTGAAGAGGAGGGAGGTGGGGTGGCGGAAAGTGGTTGTTGGGGTGGTTGTTGAGGTGGTTATAAATTGTTGGGGTTGGTTGTTGAAGTAGTTATAAATTGTTGGGGGTGATTGTTAGGGGTGGTTGTTTTCATAATTAGTAAGTAAAAGTCTGAATTTTTAAGTCTTTCTAATTATAGAATAGTCCCAAATACATTATATAGTAGTATAGATATAGATGGGAGTGACTAGAAATGCAAATTTTGGAAACCAATGGGAGTAGTTAGAAAAAGAAAAAGAAAAAGAAAAAGAAAAAAAAATAAAAATCCGGTTTGGATTGGATTGGATGGATCTAATAGTGAGCAACGGACTGAATAATCAACAACCTCATAGTAATGATTTCACACGGGATCTAATTTCTTCCTTCCTTGCTTGCTTGCTTAGATTAAGATCTGATTGATTGAATTTGAAAGAAAAGATGGACAGGAGTATTTCAATTGCTTTGATTTGGATAAAGACGGAAAAATAAAAATCAGGTACCTTATGGTTGAGTATTTATTTATATTTATATAAAATATAATTTTGGATCACACTGAATTTTCATCTGTTGTTAGGATACTACTACTAGTAATTAGTTGGATTGAGCTCCTTTTATGTTCCAAAACTCCTCTTGTCAAATCACGCTTACTTTTATCCGGTACAATTGTTTATGATCCATTTACTTACACCCACCCTGACTTTTGTTAACTAAAATTATTAGTCAATATACCCATAGCTCCAAAATTACTCATTTTGTCTAGGCTGGAATCTGTGGTGGACGATTAAAAAAAGTTGTAAGTTGTAACTACTTTTGAGCATCAAATACTGAGTAAAACTTTAGTTACCCTTTAAAGTCCTCAGTTTTCTACTATGGCCAACTTTGGTCGACACTTGTGTCATTTGGGCCGTTTCTGACTGTGTGGTTTTACTTGTCATATTCCAGTGTCTAATTTTAAAGAGTTGGACTTCTACTTCTATCCCGAATTTTCAACCATGACCTCTTTATTTTAGAAGCCTATTAATAATGTCTGATATTGAGTTTAACTCAATTGAATGTTACTTGGGGGGCCAACTTGTTGCTTTGGCTGTAAGGGTTACACGCATTTGCCTCTTATAGTTCCGTGTATTGAGTTATTTGAATTTTTTGGATGTTTCACTTCTGCCCATGGTCAGCTTAATACTTACAGTAACACCAGAAAAAGTGAGTTTCATCATTTTCACGTTGGTCAAGGTTTCCAATTTTAAATGAAATGAAATGGTGAATACTCACTGTGTCCCATGAAATGAAAATTTTGACTACAGACTCTGTATGCAGTTACATGTTGTTCTAGAAATGTTTGTAGATGATATCTTATATCAATGAATTGCAACAATCACAATCAACTAGTTACCTTTATCCCAAACCATTTTTATAACAATTTGTGAAATGTTGCAATGTTCGTTAAATAACATCAAGTGGAAACTGTGCAATTCTGCTAAGAAGTTATAAATGAGCCTGTTTTATAGAAGATGGCGATATGACAGTGAAAGTCAAGATTAATCTTGGTCTTTTATACATACAAAAGGCGTATTGGTTGATTGCTAATGGACCGGCAAATGTAAATGTAATATTGCTCTTGGCACATGCTGGATGAGGCTAGTAATAGTTTTGATATAACTGTTGAACTTGATTCCTGTATGAAAATGAGGAGGCATGATGGGGAGACAATGCCTTGATAATGATTACTGGTCCAATGTTTTTCCAAGTTTTTAGGTGTAAAGGTCTTCAAACTTACAATTTAGTCCAAACCGTCTGATAGTTCCTTAGAGTAATCCTTCGATGACAAGTGATAATGATGCCAACCTAAAGAGTAATCAAATTTTTACATTATACCAGATGATGAAGGTTGCCCAGCTGCAGCGGATTTCAAAATCGATGCATGTTTTGGGTCCAAAAGCTGGCCAACATTCTCACCATATCTTTGCTGAATAACAAAGAAATAGAAAGAAAAAGATCAGATATTTAAGATATCTTTGCTGAATAACAAATAAATAGATGGAAAAGATCAGATAGTTTTAATGCCAAACTATTAAAACTTTATAGGCAACCCAAGCATGTAACTCATTAACAAATATTTGGCTTAGCAAGAACAAGCTTGTTCACATGCCAAGCTTTCAGTTGGACTTGGTTCTTGCTTTTACCATTGCTTAAAGGTACAATTACAGTATAAAATAAATATTAATAAAAAAATACACTACCCATATTAACACATCTACACATGGATGCACTAAACAAACACATTGATGCACTGAACATACACATGCTGATGCACTGAAATATTCAGGTGTATCATCACTATCACTATAACACTCACTAAAAACCGAATCTCCACCATTACACCGAGTAAACAACATGAATTCATTTCCCCAACCACAAGAATCATATCAGCCATTGACTTTATATATCTTGATGAGTTGGTGTTTTCTAAGGTTGAGTTAACTGATACTACTGCTAGTGACTGGTTTTAGTCATCACCATGATATTTTCTGGTAGAAATTGCTACATTGACCCGCTGACCTATAAATGGGTTAATTTGTGTTATGTACTTACAGTTAGTCCAATGAGTTTAGCTAAAGATCACAACCAACTAGACACGTTTTCCTTTTATTTCATCGGTTATTTAACTTTTATTTCATCTGGTGTAAAGGAATAAAAATCCGGATGGATCTGATTGTAAATGTAAAAGTTTGAGCAATTGACTGAATAAACAACCTCATAATTTCTCCCTTCCTTCCTTGCTTGGTTCAATTTGATCTTATTAATTGATAAAGACGGAAGAATTAGCGGCGCTGAAGCCGTTGCTTTTTTTTCAATTTACCCAAACCCACTCTCGCTCAGGTCACTTACTTGCCACTCTTTTCATTTTGTTAATTAATTCGATCGTTGACTGCTTTAGGATTTCATTTCTTTTTTTCATTTTTTTTTATCATAACTGAATTTCATTTGTTTGGATACTACTAATTTGAAATCATAGATTGTTAGTTCGATACGCCACTTGTGCTTCGTTGTTACTTTTATCCGCTAAACAATTGCTTATGATCACACTAATATCCCTGAATTTTGTTAGGCTACTAGTATAGATGAAATTAATTATCAATATACAAGTTTACCCATAGGTTAAGGGGACTTTGCTTTAGAACAAAAACATGCTAGTATCAAATACCGTTGAGGGTTTTTTTACGCGTTTGTAGGATGGAATATGTGGTGTTAAAAAAAAAATTGAGTTTTTATAACAAACCGTGTGAGTTGTAACTACCTTTGGGCGATCAAATACGGAGTAAAACTTGAGTTACTCTTTATAATATCTCAGTTTTCTACTATGGGCAACTTCCCACTTTGGTCAACTACTTTAAGTCTCATTTGGGTCATTTTTCATACTTAGACCGTGTGGTTTTACTTGTGATAATTGAGTGCTTGCTTGTCTAAGTGTAAAAAGTTGGACTTCTACTTCTATCTCATTTGAAACTGTGAATTTTGAAAAGTAGTTACAAGTTTACAACTGATCCCTCAGGTTACTAATTTACCCAAACCCACTCTCGCTCAGGTTACTTACTCACTCTTTTCATTTTCTTCAATACTTTATTTATTTAGTATATCATTTTTTATCACAACTGATCTGTTAGGATACATACTAGTAATTAAATTTATTTGAAATCATAGATTGTTAGTAGTAGTTAGTTCAATACTCCTTTTATGTTCATTGTTACTTTTATCCGCTAGAATTTATTATTATGATTCATTTAGTATGCTATTCACCCCACCCTCAATATTGTTAGGTAAAATTAATAATCAATATACCCGTGGCTCCAAAATTGTCTGTGTAAAGGGATCTTTGCTTGTGGCGCCTGGTGGACGACACAAAAAAGTGAGTTTCTATACTAAGCGGTCTGAGTTGTAAGTTGCAACTACTTTTCGGCGGTCAAATACGAAGTCAAACTTGAGTCACCCTTTATAAGTCCTCAATTCGAGTACTTTAGTTGACACTTTTGTCATTTGGGTCGTTTTTGACCGGGTGGTTTTACTCATGATATTCCAGTGGTTGCTTTTCTAAGTGTAAAGCATTGGACTTCTACTTCTATCCTGAATTTTCAACCATGATCTCTTTTAGAAGCCTATTAATAGTGTCTGATCATGAGTTTAGCTCACTTGAATGTTACTTGGGGGGCCAACTTGTTACTTTGGCTGTAAGGGTTACTTACACGCGTTTGGCTCTTATAGTTTGAATTTTAATTGGGCCAACTGTGTCCCATGAAATGAAGATTTCGACTACAGACTCTACGCAATTACATGTTTTTCTAGAAATGTTTGCCGATGATATCTTACATGATGACAACATCGGTGACCTTTTTAAAACATACCCAATTTCACCAATGAATTGCAGCAATCACAATCAACTAGTTACCTTTATCCCAAACCATTTTTATAAGAATTTGTGAAATGAGCCTGTTTTATAGAAGATGGCGATATGACAGTGAAAATCAAAATTAATCTTGGTCTTTTATACATACAAAAGACGTAGTGGTTGATTGTTAATGGACCGGCAAATGTAAATGTAATATTGCTCTTCACACGTGCTGGATGATGTTAGTAATATCTAGGCGAGCGTTTACCAGCATATCTAAATGTTACTGGTTCAGTGTTTCCAACTTTCTAAGTGAAAGCAATATAAAGGTCTTCAAACTTACAATTTTGTCCAAATCGTCTGATAGTTTCTTGTAGTAATCCTTCGATAACAAGTGATAATGGTACCAACCTAAAGAGTTTTGCACTGCTTAGTGCTCTCTAGTCTCTACCCATGAACAGTTGATCCAGGTGCGATCTGACTTTCGAGGTTAAGCTAGACATGAAATCTATATCTAGGCGAGCGTTTACCAGCATATCTAAATGTTTTTACATTCGATTGTGGATACTTATTTATTTATTTTTGGGTTATGTAAGAAGGATTAACAGGCTTGGCCGCTCTCCTATTATGTTATGAATAAGAAATGTATTAAATATGATTACTAGTTCGATGAAATGATTTTGGGTGGTTGTAAGATGTGAATATGCTTGAGCCACTTTTGAGTTTTGACCTGTTTGACCCATTCGACTTGGAGATAATGCAACCATAGTCGACCTACGTTAGATTGATGAGTCAAAACTGTTGCATCTAGACTGTATACAAAATAACGATGCTTACTATGTATACAAAATTACTGTGTTTATTTTACCGGGGTCTTGATCCCCTTTACCCCAAAAAAATACAAACTTACTGTGTTAGATAGATGTGAATAGTCTCATTCTATTTGTATATCTTTGATTGAATCCTATCTATGTTTACAAATTACAATCCTAAGAAGATTATAGGACTATACTTTGACAAAAATGAACAGTTTAACCATGCATTTGGGTCATGTTTCTTATGATAATATATTACTGTATTTGATTACAGATATGGCAGCACGCTGATCAGAACCGCACTGGTTTCCTTGGCCGTCAGGAATTCTATAACGCCCTTAAGCTTGTAACTGTTGCACAAAGTAAAAGAGAACTAACACCAGATATAGTAAAGGCGGCATTATATGGACCTGCTTCATCCAAAATCCCAGCTCCGCAGATTAATTTTGCAGCTCTGCCTCCAGCTCAACCAAATCCAATGGCACCACGTCCTCCCACACAACAGCCTGGGATTGTCAATTCAATGGCCCCACGTCCTCCTACGCAACAGCCCGGGGTTGTCAATTCAATGCAAACTCAAACTTTTGGCATAAGATCACAGGGGCCTCCTAATTCAATGGCTCCTCCTTCAGTTGCTCCACCTTCTGGACAGTATTTTGTACCTCAAGGAAATCAGTCAATGAGGCCACCACCTCAGAGCGGTCCTCTTCCATCACAGGGTGTTGGTGGTCCTAGTTTTCCGGCAGGTGGTGGTCTGGCCGGTCCTGGTCTATCAAACTCGAATGTCTCAGGTGATTGGCTTGGGGGCAGAGGTGTTGGGGCTACTGTGCCAAAACCCCAAGAGCCACTATCATCCTCATCTTTCACAGCTTCTAGACCATCTGTTGGAGGAAATGCAATTACTTCGCTATGTTTGGAGGTGACTTGTTTTCTGCTTCCCAATCTATATCTAAACTGTCATCATCCTCAATTACAACACAAACTGCAAGCATTCCACCCGTTTCTTCTGCAATTGCTCCTGTAACTTCTGAGCCCAGACTCCAGCCAAGATAGACCCACTTGGTGCATTGAATGCTTTTACAAGGCAACCCACAGGTGCTCCAGTACAGTCAGCAGGGCCATCTCTACCAAGACCAAATCAACAACCTGTTACATCCAGTAGTCTTAGCTTCTTCAAATTTCCGAATGTGGAAGGTATGGTTGTAATGCCAGAATTAGCAAAGCTCAGCACTTCCAGATTCGAAAGATTTCCTATACAAGCTAAATCAAACGTCAATGAGCATTTATGGAGACAAAGAGTTCGAAGGTTGGTGGAGCACTCAAATGATGTTGGAACAAATGCATACTCCATTCTCTCAAATGCTATAACTTTAAGCTTTTTCACTGTTGCATAAAAGTCTTGAGGCCTTAGCGACACATCTCCGTGCATAAGTTTCAAAAGTGAAAGGTTTGGAAACTGAAATTCACTAGGAAACTCAGACATGCCCTTGCATGTTAACGAAAGTTGCTTGCAAGATTGGCTCATACTATTAGCTTCACTTGAATTTGAGAAATCATCTTCATGGTGAATGATCCAGCGTCCATCCTCACCACCTATAGAAACACCTTTAGATGGCCCCGACTCAAAATGCTCCACTACAGTCAGGTGGGCCATCGTTACCTCAATGGCCAAAAATGGCGCGGGCTGGTATTAACAAGTATATGAAAGTGTTTATGGACGTTGACTCTGACAGATGGGAAAATCACTGGTGATCAGCTCGCAGCTTATTTTTAAGTTGGAGGCTACCAAGAGGTAAATACTCTTAGCTTAATTTAATAGAGCATTAATGCCTAATTCAACTCTTTCTTGTAAAATGATTTACGCTCTAGTGAAATGTCTTTCCCTAATAGATTTCCTATAAATACGACAAGCCGTAATGTTCTTGTTATGTTTCGACAGAAATTCTGAAACAGGTGTGGGACTTGTCTGATCAAGATAATGACAGCATGCTTTCCTTGAAGGAGTTCTGTGTCGCTCTCTACAGAGAAGGCCAGAATCTTCCACCAACACTTCCTAGTAATGTCCTGCTTGATGAATCTCTGCTGTCTCTCACGGGCCCACACAATCCTTCTTATAGACCTGCCGGTTGGGGAGCTAATCCTGGTATACCTCTATACATCATGTAGACATATATTTATAGTTGCAAAATGGGGAGTCGGGTGGCTTGAGACGTGCCAAAACAGGCTGGGTTGAAACATGTTAATTTTAGTAAGGGTCCCTCAGATAGTTGAGAAAATAAAAATTGATGAAGACAACCTGTTCTGAATGTTATCGAACCTTTTGTCTTCAGGTTCTGCACCCCAGCAGGCATCCCATGCAATATAATCAGCCGAAAGGACCGATGCCCTCCATGGAAAGCTCTCATGCACATCAGCTCAGTAATGGTGATCAAAATACTTCTTGTTCAGTTGCTCTAGAGACAACCCAAGCAGAATAAGTGATAAAGTTTTATTTGTTTCTGATAGATTTGGTTTCCATTGGTGTTAAAAGGTTGAAGATAAGAAGGAAATTCTGGATTCTAGAGAAAAGATGGCCTTCTACAGGAATAAAATTCAAGATCTCGTGAGTAGCCATTCTTCTCAATAAATGGATCACCGACTGCCCATAAATTTACTGCATTAATGAGATGTGTTCTCACCTCCTTTCTTCACCAGGTTTTATACAAAAGCAGATGTGATAACCGCCTTAATGAGATTACCGAACAAGCGATAGCTGATAAACGTTAGGTATATTGGCGATTTGAAATCATGTCTTCTTTCTTTCTATTTTTTGATTTTGGCTTTTTGGCGGTCCTTGATATTTGTCATTATCTAATTCCAGGCTGAGATGCTTGCTAAGAAATATGAAGAGAAGTACAAACAGGTGGCAGAAGTGGCCTCTAAGTTAACTATTGAGGAGGCATCTTTTCGTGATATGCAGGTAGAATCACCTTTTTTATTCTCACACAAAATAAATTATTTTTTCACCTAGAAAAACGATAAAAAAAAAAAAAAAAAAAAAAAAAAAAAAACTATATGACTTGGGTGGGTGTTGTCCCTTTTCTTCTTACGTCAAAAAATGGGACCAGACTCACGATCACATTACAATTATTCCCACTACTTAAAAGACGTAGTGAAACGGAAAATGCTGGGAATTATAGGTGGCACATGGATGGGCTGGGTAAATTTATTAAGATTTATTACAATGTCTATTAATTTTGTTTGAACAAGTCAATTTAGTATGTTGTAAACACTTGTCGACTTTTAAACCATTATTACTTTCTACATAATTGCTAAATGGCTAAATGGCCTAAGAAATAGCATTGCGTTATTACTTTCTACTGGACTGTCAGCTTAGTGCACTTTAGATCTATTTTATGTTAATTGAATTAAATTTTCTGTTGACTTTTAGGAGAGGAAGATGGAGTTGAATCAGGCACTTGTGAAAATGGATCAGGGTGGCAGCGCTGATGGTATCCTTCAAGTAAGTTCATTTACTTCCATCTGATCCCGGGTAACGGATTTTAGTAAGTTTTAAGGACAGCTTGACTGACCCATCATGTTTTTTCACCTTTTGTTTTTAATCATATAAATATAAAATAATAAATCATTAAACATATATTCGGCTGACCTAGGTTCTTGCTGATTGTATCCAATCTGATCTCGAGGAACTACTGAAGGCTTTAACTGAACGTTGCAAAAAACATGGAATTGATGTCAAGTCAACTGCGGTTATTGAGCTTCCGAAGGTTATCATCTTTCATCTCATGCTATCAGGAATACTCCATTAGCAATAATGTCACTGTATCTGCATAATATTATAATAAAATGATTGATATTGCGTTATGGTTCACCTATTTTGTTTGTCAAGGTTGGCAACCTGGAGTTCCGGAGATATCTGCAGTGTGGGATGAGGATTGGGATAAATTCGAAGACGAAGGTATGACGCTCTTTCTTTTATAGTAACTATTTATCAGAAAAGGAGCAATGTCAGCTCATTTCCGTTAAAAGATATTTGTGTTGTGGGTCAATTCAACCCGCGTTCCACACAAAATATCCGTTTTGACCCATACCTCTTTCATCTATTACCCAGCCAGATCATCTTGCTACCTCTACCTTATGCTTTCACGTTATTCTCTTTAACCACATCTCACACAAAATATCCGTTTTGACCCATACCTATGACAGGTTTCTCATTTGATGCTACTGTGCCTGCAAATACCAAATCAACATCTCAGGCAGAAAACTCGTCTACGATGGATGACGTTTCTGAGGATTCATGTTCAAATGCTGACAAGAATTCAGAGAAGCCTTTCGAGACTGAATCAGTATACGCACATAGCGAAGATGAGTCGGCTAAAAGCCCAACTGGTAGTCCCACGGTGCAAAAAATATTTGAAAGTCCAACCAAGGAGGATTCATTTAACCATTTAGGAAAGAGCTTTGATGCTGACACATAAAGGTACCAATTGGATTTAGTTTATGGTCTGATATCTAAATACAATAAAACGTGTACCTATACCTTGTTTGGTGGAAAGATCTCAACATGCAGTAGCCTATTACTCTTGTTTTCATTTTTTGTTTGTATAAAAAAATTGAGTTCGATCTTCTTCTATTAGGGGTTTTGATGACCAAGGATGGGGTACTTTTGACAACAATGATGATGTAGATTCGGTGTGGGGATTCAATAGTGACACAGCTAAGGTGAGTTCATATCTTTTTCTTCAATTATATCATCGCATTCAATGGATAGTGTATAATGTTATAGAAGTGACAGCAAGCATCAGGGGTAGTACAGCGTAAGCTGGAAAAATGCTACTAAATGAAAAGATAAAATAAACGCTTTAAAGTGAATTAATACAATACATTTCAAGGTACTACTCTAGAGTGGACCTTTAAACTGAACCAATCTAAAACTGGTTTTGTATCAGTTGTGAACCGTTTTGGTATGCATGTCATAATTTGAAAAATATAAACCTAGAACAAAGCTGTTTGGAATTTAAAAGAAAATAGAAAACCTATCTCTATTATGAATGATAGATATGCCCTTGCAAATAACTTCATTTTTACAGGATGCCGAACATGAGAAGCATGGAGAGAGTTATTTATTTGACTCCAGTAGCTTCACTGCAAGTCCAAGGAAAAGTGATTCCCCGCAAGGCAGTAATAGTTTCTTCCAGAAAAAGAGTCCATTTGGGTTTGATGATTCGGTTCCTGTCTCACCAGCTTCTCGAGCTGGCACCTCACCACGATACAGTGGGGGAGGAGCAGAGAATTCTTTCTTTGATAATTTCTCGAGATACGACTCTTTTAGTGCCACTGACCGAGGTTCTCCCAAACAAGAAACCTTCTCGAGATTTGATTCCATGAGCAGCTCCACACAGGATAATAACTTTTCAAGATTTGACTCAATGAGCAGCACGGCACAAGACCGTAGTTTCGCAAGGTTTGATTCAATGAGTAGCAATGCGGGTTTTGACCATGGTCATACATACTCATTTGATGACTCAGATCCCTTTGGGTCAAGTGGACCGTTTAAGGTGTCGTCAGAAAGTCAAACGGGGAAAAATGAAACTGATAAATGGGCATTTTAGTTTTGGAGTTTGTTGGTGTTATTATACTGTGAAGAGGGTTTTTGTATTCATGAAGGATGGGTATGGGGATTACCATGTATTTTTTTCTTTCTTTCTTTCTACCGGCTTGATATATAGTCTCTGTTTGTATCACTTTCTTGTCTTTGATTCTATTGCATGAACTTTACGATATTTCTTTGGTATGATTTTGACTAGAAATTCTAATATTGGATTGTGATTACTATAAATATCTGGTTTTGATTGTTAGATGCTCATTGTAAAAATAATGTACACTAAAGTTTAAACATTTTTATTGGTAGTAAACTAGTTACAGAAGCACTTATATATGCCAAGAGGTAGGCTAGAATTAGATGTAGTCAAATTTGATACTCATTGTGTGTTTTTCTAATTATGGATTGGCTTGTCTTAGAAAATTATCCTGAGAAAGCGTTGCACTTGTTAAGAACAGGGATGATAGTGTTGATGCCACTATATCTACGTACTTAATACACGAACCCGTGCACGCTCACATACACACACACCCCTCAAGTGCTTCCACTCTGTTTTCGCCTTTTTTGTGATCACGGTATGAAAATCAGACCGGACCGAAAACCGTTTTGGTCCTAAAGCATTATTCAAATTATTCAAATTTTGATTTGAGAGTAGAATTATTCAAATTATTAGAAGTAAGATCAATTGAACATAGAAGTTATATATAGGAACTGTTAAGCGTTTTACAAATTATTCAAGTACTACTAACATTAAAGCATCCGAAGAGGAAATGGCTGAGACCGGATGACAAATCAACATCTGTACTAAGACAATCATCAAATATCATATGGGAAGAAATAGATGTAACTTCATAAATCAATTAAAGAATCAAGTCTACAAATTCTCCATATTGTTAACTGAGATTCCGAGAAGATAGTATTATTTTCAAAAGACAAACTGCAGCAAGGTTATTATCTTACACTACACATCACAACTTCAAAACACCACAATATATTCTTAATCGATCGGAAATCCAAAAAATCGATGAACAAACCAAAGAGTAATAGTTTGCTGGTATAATAATAAATGATTTCTACTCATACACATTTCACCAAACACCTACACAAAAGCTATTAATCTAAATAAAAGACATCGATTAATAAAAAGTTATTAAATATCGGTTTCTCCAACCTTACTATCAGGAGTGACGTTAAAATAGATTGATTTTCGCTTGCAAGTGATCACCAAAAAATAGGTTGTGCATTTCATCAAACACCTGGTGGGTGTCTACTAGAGAAAAAGTAAATCATTTTTTCCTTATCAACAAAAAACTAAAACTTGATAGTTACGATTAATAAACAAAACTCGTAATTGGACTACGTACCAGTAGCTAACAAAAAAAAAAAAAAAAAAAAAAAAAAAAAAAAAAAAAAATTACAATCTTTTGATCCAAACGCCTTCGATATTGGACTACCACGTCCAGTAAGTTGATCCAAAAAGCGCAGACAACCTCATGGCCCCACCATGTTGTGATAGAGTTGGGAGGTCTAGTAACATACTCGAGTTTGTGACGTCTTCTTTTTGCAGTAAATCTTCATCAGAAATTAGTCTTACACCACACTCCTTCACCTCAACAAAATCTTCATTATTCTCTTCTAAGAAACTAAATGTAACAAAATTCTTTGCTTCCTTGCATCCCCATGTATATTTCGTATAATGCAACCATATCATATATGAATCTTGGATTCCTCCTATCACCTCTTTATCTAAATAATCCTTAATTAAACCTGGAATGAAACCGTATGTATTCAGAGAAGCTCCATCAAAGTTCTTTACAGAGTATCCTCTATATTTGAAAGGCTTTTTGCACTTGAAAACAACACAAGTTCCATATCCCCTAAACTTATCATAACTCCAATCTGATGGTAATTCAACCTTTACTTGATTTTCCGTACTTCTATTTGTAAACCACTCTGGAATAGAGCTATTCCCATGATATCCTATATCTAAATCAGAATAGTCAGCGTCTTGCCTGAAGAATTCACATCTGTTTGTCTGGAAACCCACATACCCAAGGAAAGCAGAAAGCTGCTGGTGACTAAAGCCTTGGGAAGTTATAGATGAGTCAAGACACTGAGTCTTCGATATAGACCCCTCGCTATCAATGGTAACATTCTTAAACAGCTTTGGACAATTGATGAAATCAATGTACCTTCTCTTGAATTGGTCTTTAGATGATCCCAACACTTCTCTTAAGGAGGTGCAATCAGATGCATCAACACCATCTAGGCTGGGTGGAAGTTCGGGCAACACTTCCAGCTTCTTGCAACCATCAAGTACAAGCCATTCAAGACTAGAAAGTTGACTCAAACTTCCAGGCAAGCTAGTAAAATTGTTCCCTTCCAAGTATAGACTATATAGACATGATAAGCCTCCAATGCTCTCAGGCACTTGTTCTAAATTGCAATAGCTTAAATTCAGTTCCTTTAACATATGTAAACCTTCCAATGATGACCAAACTGATCTTTGGGGATGTGGTTGTTTACTTAGTAGTAAACCAAAAGGAGCCGTGAGGATTGAAGTCCACCATCTAGGTTGAATCCTCCCTTGGCCACCGAATGACAATGATTCAAGGTTTACTAGAGATGATACAAAAGAAGGAAGTTCTGTAATGGCAGTTTTGTCAACATGAAGCTCCGTTAAGCTTTTGCTCCGACCCAATGCTTCAGGGAGTTGGTCGACTTTTAGGCACCCCGTTAGATTCAAAACTTGAAGAGCAGCCATTTCCACTCTACTTGGAAAATTCTGAAGCCGTTTGCAGTCTCTCATATTTAACACAACAAGCCTCTTGAGCATTCCAATTGAGGGATGAACGTTAACCAAATTCACACACCCTTCAAGACTTAGCTCTTCGAGATTTGTAATCTCTGAGAAGTCAGGGGTGGTTGTTAGGTTACAACAATACCTTAACTTCATTACTTTCAACCTTCTAAAGCACTGACATGGATAGAACAATAAAGAAGATAAGTTGTCAGATCATTAGATATCAAATAGGAAAACATGCGTGTACAAGGAAATACCTTAGGTGTTGTCCAAAAATTATTTATGTTGCTGTAAGACAGGTCAATGGCCACAATGTTTTCTGGATAGAAATCTAAAGGTAAGTACTTGAAAGGGTATCCATGCCAACAAAACAACCTTAGCTCATTGGACAAAAAATTCAAACTTCCTGTCAACTTCACTGCAAATGGCTGCCAAAGTTCTTTGAATTGCGGAAAATAAATTTTTAGGATCCGCAAGTTTTTCATATGCGTAAAAGCTTTTCCATCTAAGGGAATATTTTGGCTATTATTCTTTAGCAAAAGGACAAGAACTTCAACTTCTTCTGTTACCTAAATTCAAATAATAAATCATTAGACTGCAATTTCTTATACAGAAAAGATAAATACCGTGTTTTTATTCTTATTAGACCGTAATACCATGTTTTTATTCAATGCATCGTAAAACTCTGATGAAATCCACAATCTGCTCCGATTCCCAGGTATGATGAATTCTTCACGTATAATTTCCCTTGCCATGCTTTGAATTAATTCATGCATTTGAAGAGACATATTCCTTGCAGATACTGTTATCAGAGACTTATCAGCTAAAACTTCAATAATAGCAATTGCAGAACAATGACTGCTGTCTAGTACACTTGCAGCAAAATCTTTATTTTCCCCAATGAAGGCAAATGCAATGTCAAGAAACATCCTTTTCTGATCAGATGCCAAGCTATTAAAACTTGGTCGAAGTTTTTGTTGTATATCTGGATTAGGGTATGTTTGGAGTCTATCCAATTCACTTTTCCAAACATGCATAGATTTTCCATACAATGATCGACCAATAACTTTGAGAGCCAAAGGGTGACCCTGCAAATATTTCACAATTTGGGAAGCGAACTCTTCAAACTCTTCTGTAGGATGCCTTTTCCCAAATGCATTCAAGCTAAAGAGCTCAAGAGCTTTATCATCATCTAAGAACTCCATTTCATAAATTTCATCCACTTTATGAGACCTTAGCAATTGTTTGTCTTTACCAGTGAAAATGATAAGACTTCCGGGGGAAAACCAATTAGGTGAACCCGCTAGAGCTTCTAACTGCTCCAGTTCATTCACATCGTCCAAAACAAGTAGGATCGGCTTACATGTCATCCTCTGTTTTATCACCTTCGTTCCTGCACTAACACTGGATATCTTCAGATTTTCTGTTTTCAGGATCTTTACAAACATTTGCATTTGGACTTGAGTCAGGCCTTGTCGTTTTGTGACTCCTTGGACATCATCACAAAAGCAACTTCCCTCGAAGTAGGTATACATGGAGTTATAAATAGCCTTGGCAAGAGTAGTTTTTCCTATTCCGCTAAAGCCACATATTCCAATCATGTGCACCTTATCTGACCCGACAAAACGCAACAAGTTCAATTCACGTACAAGGGCATCTACACTAACAAGGTTTTCAGCAACATCCAAGGGTCCGTCAGATATAACTTTGAGGATTTCATTGGAGATGTTGTCAATGAACTTGAACTCGTACCTGTTTACCAACAAGAACGACAAATAAATGGAGCGAACTTTCTAACAAATTTATAAAAGTGACAAAATTTATTGCACCTCAGTAAATTTAAATGAAACGAAATATGTTTGCAATAACACAAATTTACCCGTTTGTCATTTCCTGGAGATCGAATCCCGATAGATCAGCTGCTACAGATAATGCTTCCTTCCATTTATCCACCTCTGCTCTATTTAAAACATCATGTTTGGCAAATGCTTCTGCATAACTCCTTTTTCGTTTCCTCACCACATCAGGCTTGACATCATAAAAGATAATCCGAACCTCATGTTTTGGATTTTCAATCTGCTTGCACTCAAGTATCTTGACAAGTTCCCTTAAACACCATGAGGAAGAAGCATAATTTTTGGAGAAGATAACTATCAGAAACCTTGATTCTTCAATGGCTTTGTAAAGTTGAGGGGGTATGTATTCTCCTCTAGGCAAATCGTTATCATCTCTAAAAGCATGAATCCCTTTTTGCTTGAAATCATTGAACATATGATCCATGAAGTTTTTGCGGATATCTTCACCTCTGAAACTTACAAAGACATCATATTTCCACCGATGAGGAATGGACGTAGTAGCCATTATCAATAATGAGATCGAGCTGCATGTGTTCACGAGAAAAGATCATCAGAAAGAGTAAAAATACAAATACAGATGAAACACTAATTAAATTAATACCAAGAATCCATGACCAAGTAGCTAGCATCAAACATGCAATTGCTTTTGTTTTATACCAGGTAACGTGTAGACAGGACATGCATGCTAGTTGCTTATATGTGTTAGACAAATTTATATAAAAAAAGGCTTGAAAGATTGCATTTCAAAAACAAAATGTTTGATTTTGCAATTCAAGCTTGATAATACTATTTTCAATTGTTCATACTACAATGATAATTAAAATATTGGACTTGAAATCTCTTTCTTCTTCTTTTTTCTCCCTTGAAATAACAAGTGATATTTTCGACCGGATGACCCTAAAACTATCACGACCTTAAAAAGTACAACGATCCGACCTTTAATGGTCATAAAAATTACAAATATAACAGCCCAACAATCCAACTTACGTATAACCACCCAAGGTCAATTACTCAGTAAAAAGTACCAAGACGGTTGAAAACCCGACCACGACCCAAATATTTGACATAAGTTTTCATTGGCCATATATAATAGTTTTTGCGTTGTTTTAAGATTACTCAACCACTACTGAACAAATAATAACAACATTAATAAGTTGTTTAGTTACTACTATGAGATATGCAAATACAAAAATGAAGCAATAAAAAGTACTAATTAGAAATGACTTACAATAAATATAGCGATTGATGAATAGATGGAAGTATTTGAAATGAAATGCGATCAAAATGAAAGTTCCAGTTGAGTTAGAAAGAGTAAAGGTGGTTGACTCAAAGTCAACTTTAATTTCACTTCTAGTCCCTTTACTTTAAGATAAGAGGCAACTGAGCAATCATTTGTCAAATAAATTATTTCATACAGCAAGTAGTATTTTTGCTCACAGTTTTTAGTGATTAGTGATAATCCTTTTGCCACTACTCACTAGGCTGTCTTTGAGCAATTAATTTTGATCCAAATGTTGGTCTCCTGAATGTGGAGAAGCCATAAAGATAACATTTTTTGTGAACCATACAAGTTCTTGTTGCAGCAAAACTTATTCAATGTGTTTTATTAAGCAATCTCTTTACATAGTCCGTCCATGAGTTTATTTATTTGGGAAAACAGGAAAAGTATAGAAGTAAATTGTATTTGTTTGGTCATATATGTTCTGTAAATAACCAACAGTGCGACCACAAATGAAAATGGTTTACAAGAAAGCATTTGATTATATATCATCAATCCGAATCTGTATCCAATAAAAACAAGTTACACTTGTATCTGAACTAAATGCAATTTGATGTAATCCTTCCAGCACAAGTTTTTTTTCTAGTACAATGAAAACCACCAAGTTTTCAAAGATAATGACACTAAATCAAATTGATTGTAACTTCACTAACAATACCCAGTAGCTAGTACCCTTTACTTGCGGTCCTTCTCACTGTAGTTTTTCGCTCCACATTAGCATCTATTGATCTTTCAAAGCTCATAGCCAATGGGGGCTTCTTGTTCTCTTTGCTACTTCTCAACGAATACCTCTGTGTCGTCACTGGCTCTCTCCTCTCTAGCCTTTGTGCCATCGCAACCTCTCTCCTCTCCACCAACGGTGTAGTCATCTTCCTCGCACTCTCATATTTCTTGACTTCCACAGTTCTCTTTGCTGACTCCATTCTAACCCCAAGATACTGTTTGCTCGGGGTCTGTTTCTCAACCCCGGATTCGCCTCTCTTTCTTTTCAGCCTTTCATTTCTTCTAGCAGAATACTCTTCAAAGAACCTACCCCTTTCGAACATAGGATTCCCAGCGTCAGATTGAGTAGTAGTAGCAGATCCCCTCAAAAGTATCTTGAACCATCTTCATTAAATCTCTTAATTCACGAGATATTGTTTGGTATTCAGGGCGGAGCTCAGGTTCTTCTACTTCAGAAGATGGTTTGGCAAACGAGATTGTGTGTAAGAACCTGTTAGTCCAAGCAAAACAACAAACTTTAGTACATTAACTAGAGGAAAAGAAACTTAAGGTCAATACAAACCAATTATAAGTTGATTCATAACCGGCTTTGCTTCTTACAGAAAACATTGCTCTAAAAGAGTTTATTTCTTATATCAACCATTTATGAACTTTCCACTGATTAAATCGTCATATTTACATGTATATGATATTCACATATACAGAGGTTCTTTTTTTTTTTTTTTTTTTTTTTTTTTTTTTTTTTTTTTTTTTTTTTTTTTTTTTTTTTAATTACAAATATATAATGATCAATAAAACATTTTTCAAGATAAAATCAATGAACTAGAATAACTTTCCATCAGTCGTGAACATGTAAAGATATTTCCATCATAACGAACACAAATTCTTACAAATTCATCTTTTAAAACAGAGCAAGAAACGTAACCTGAGGGTTTCCACATGTAACCAATTTAATTTTACATAACAAAAACGCCAAAGTTTCTAGTAACCACTCTACCGATTTCAACATACGCCTATAAAAACGTCAAAGTTACTAGTTCCTAACACGAACACCAAAGTTTACAGGGCTTCTTATCATACCCAATTTAACTTTACAAAATCGTAAACCAAAAATCTCTACAAATTCAATATAAATCGACCAAAAAGAACAATTTTGCATAATTCTTGAAACCCTTTACAGATCTTTTTACACCAAAACAAATTTTCTTGTATTCAGCCAGACATTTTCACAAACGGACAAACCCTTGGCGGTTCCGTAAAACACCCAATTTCACTTGACAAAACCCAAAACCCACAAATACCCAATACCCAAATCAATGAATCCAGATGGGGTTTGAAGGTTGCTTGTTACACCAGTTGATCATTTTCATTTATTTGAGTTTAGTTGGTCATATCACATCACGCCATCTTATAATGGTGCAGAAGTTAAAACACCATTACTAACTATCAAAGATAATCTATCGAACTACAATGCTCTAGAAAAATGCACTTAAAACCAAACAAAGGCAGATAATTAAGGTAAACTTGGATCCAAAGTACAACAGATATAAATAATGGGGTGGTCATCACTGCTGCGTGCAGCAGATAAGTTTCTGCAGCAAGGAATTTTTTTTTTTTCTTTTTTTTTTTTTTTTTTTTTTTTTTTTTTAATAATATACATGATACACCCTTTGCTATACACTACAACAGCAGATAAGTCCCTGCTGTTTTGCAGCAGGGATCATTAAGCCAATAATACTACGTAATTTATTACAAACAGAGGATATAAAAACCAATGTGAAGAACCACAGAAAAAAAAATGAATGTGTTGTATTTAATAACAAGTCCAAAAAACGTCACATTCAATTACAGACAGTTACACAATAATCTTGAAAAATCTGATCCAAGTTAAGATGCTAAAGAGTATCAGCACTAAAATGCTATTCATAAACATTAGCCCCATCACATTTCATACTTATTCTTTAACCCAAGACCTAAACCATCAATTCTTTGAAGTAACACATACTAGACAACAAACGAAGAATGTGCAACACTATATTGCTCTTCATAAACATCAACTTCAAAATATATCAAACACTTCTTTAACAAAATACTAATAAAATCATTATTATACAGCAGCAAAGATAGATAGCCACGCAAATATTATGCAAACACATAATACATCAAACACAATGACTAATGTCATATTATAACAATGTAGCGGTCTTCCATCTTATTTTCATGACAATTCAGACTTAATAGAACACAATAACCATACAAGTCTCAATTTACAACCACTACATTGCTATTCATAAACATTAGACCCAAAACATTTCTAATGCACTCTTAAGCATGCAAATCTTGTCGATTCCACCATTAACCATACAAGTCTCAGTTGAGAAAAGCAGCAATTAGAGCCTATTTGCAATGCACAACTAAACAAGAAAAACATGCAAGTTATCTAAGTATAGCACATATAAATCCTGCAATTATGTAATGCATCAAACATTTGGGCTAACATCATATAAATGAAAATGTAGCTATCAAGCATCTTATTGTCATAAGAGTTCAATCCTTCTAAACTATTACAATGTTCCACCATTGTCTCTTTCCAGGAATATAACAATACCATCAAAAATATCCTGGAAAAGGAAAACCACGCAACACAATAACCAGGTTTAATAACTGAAGTACCACAACAATCAATTTAATATACCAACGTATATTACAGTAGAAAATAATACAGCAACAAATATACCACAAAAAACACGTACATCTTATTGTCATGACAATTTAGTTATACCTATTACAATGTTGTCTTGTTATCTGTTTTGGCTAGTTTTATAACTAAAAATAGCCCAAACCCCCTAGTGGAGCATAATAACCAAGTTTAGTAACTATATTTGGCACAACAATTAGTTAAATAACCAATTTAAAAACACTACGTTAGCAATGACAAACATTAGCCCCAAAACATTTCTAATGTAATATTTAACATATGAGTGCAAAATAAATCAATAATTATCAAATAACACATATTAGACATCACAAAGATGGCTAATGATACATAAATCACACAAAATACATGAAAAACATTTGGCTAATGCATTACTTGTATAACAACAATGTAGTCATTTTCCATCTTATTGTCATCGTATCTGTTACCGTATTCCATCAATACCAGTTTTGGCAAATTTTAAATAACCTAAAAATGACCAAAATTGGTACTCAATTACTCATGATACATTTGGGTTCCTAGCTCCGGAGGCAAGAGAGTTTTTGACTAGGATACAACGGGTTGTGCAAAGTAATTTGTCGACCCTTAAGAAACAAAACTTCATTTTTAGTAGGATTGGGTGTGCTATCCAAAAGGGGGTTGCGGCGCAACTTGTTGCTCGCTTGCCTGCCATCTTATTGTAATTGTTATTTTCCACATTTTAATGAAACATTTGAAGTTATATCATTAAAAAAAAAAAAAAAAAAAAAAAAAAAAAAAAGTTTAATAACTAAATTGGCACAACAACTTATTTAATAACTACTGCATAGCTATTCATAACATTAGCCTCTAAACATTTCTCTACCCCATTACTAGCACAAAAAAAAACGGGGGAAGAAAGACTCAGCTGCCGGAAAAATGAATTTTCCGGTGTTCTGTGGTGGTAGACGGCGGCAGTGATCGGAAAAGTGTGGGAGACCTCCACGCGCCGGCGCGTGTCTGCTCCGGTTGTTACCGGGTTTGTGTTGAATTCCTCCCTCTACTTTAGAATTGCTTTCTACTGGACTGGACTGGCTGCTTAACTGAGGTTGACTCCAAAGTCAATTTTACATGTCCAAATTGCACTTCTAGTCCCTTGGTTTTTGATAACATGTAATTTCTTCTATTAGCTTACATGTCATATTTTTAGCTAACTCTAAATTACTCGAAACTGTCACGTCACTAAGTTAGTGGAATCTCAACTACTTAAGAAGTTCTCGAAACTTGTTTTTCTCGAAAGGTTCTAAAGTTCTCGAAATGCCACGTCACCTAGTTAGTGGAACCTCAACTATCAAGTACAGCCACGTAGATTTCTAGAAAATATGAATTTTCGGAATAAAATCGAAAATTTATCAATTTTCGAGAAAAAAATATGGAACAGTAAACTTCGAAAAATCCTTAAAAAATACTACTTTTGTGATTGTTTTGGGGTTTTTCTTAGATGAATGACTAGGTAAACACTTGTATTATCATAAAATCAAACCATTAACTATTCTACCCGTGAAATCAAATATTCAACCTATGAAAGTTTTCAAAACTCTTACCCAGTTTTGGAAATCCTTCGAAAAACTAACCAAACACAAATCTAACCAATAACTATCATATGGCTCTGATGCCAATTGTAATACCTATATTTGATCAACTTAAACCCTAAACTATGGTGATTTGGTGGTGGTGTCATGAGGTAGAGAGGAGAGAAAGAAAGAAAAGAAAGATAACTTTTATGATAAAACATACACCACACTCTCAAGCACACACACAAGTGGGCCACTTGTGTATATATCCTCCCAACGCCTCACATAATGGGCTTGAGCTTGGGTTTGTTTCTCGGGGGCTAGCCTTAGGAATGTATTTTGGACTTTTCTCAAAAGAAAAAAGAGAAAAGAAAAAGAAAAGGAGTAAATTACATGGATGGTCCCTCTAGTTTATCAAAAGTAACAAAATTCGTCCCTCAAAGTTTGAAGTTGCACCGGGAGTCCCTAAGTTGGTAAACAAATAACACCACCGGTCCTTTAGTTTAACTAGTGTTAAATAGTTCCATTATAATTTACACGTTAGCCTCGTTGGTTAAATACCGTTGCATCGTTTATCCTTAATAATAACGGCGGTTTATAATTTAAAGTTTCCATATGTTTTTATCTGTTTTTACACGTTTTCGTCCGTTTTTATACGTTTTTATCCGTTTTTATACGTTTTTAACCGTTTTTATATGTTCTCGTCCGTTTTCTTACGTTTTTACACGTTTTATCCGTTTTATCCGTTTTCGTCCATTTTTCTTACGGTTTTATCCGTTTTCGTCCTTTTTATATGTTTTCATCTGTTTTCATATGTTTTTATCCGTTTTTATACGTTTTTTTCCGTTTTTCTTAAGTTGACAAACGTTTTTATCCATTTTTATACGTTTTCATCCGTTTTTATACGTTTTCTTGCATTTTTATCCGTTTCTTCTGTTTTTATACTTTTCTGACCATTTTTATACGTTTTCATCCGTTTTTCTTATGTTTTTATACATTTTCATCCGTTTTATACGTTTTTATACATTTTCACCCATTTTCTTACATTTTCATACGTTTTATTCATTTTCGTCCGTTTTTATATGTTTTATCCATTTTTCGTCGGTTTTTATATATTTTCGTCCGTTTCCACACGTTTTTATACGTTTTCATCCATTTTTCTTAAGTTGTCATATATTTTTATCCGTTTTTATACTTTTTCGTATGTTTTCTTTTAAGTTGTCATACATTTTTATCCGTTTTTATACACTTTCGTCCTTTTTTCTCAAGTTTTTATCCATTTTCTTACGTTTTTATCCTTTTTATATGTTTTCGTCCATTTTTATACGTTTCCATACTTTTTTATATGTTTCCGTCTCTTTTATACATTTACGTCCGTTTTTATATGTTTTCATCCACTTTTCTTACATTTTTATCCGTTTTATACGTCTTCATCCATTTTTATACGCGTCTTCTCACGTTTTTTTTTTTTCTGTTTTTAGACATTTTCATCCCGGATAAACAGGTATGAAAACCTATACAAACGTAGAAAAATGTAAGAAAACGGGCAAAAACATATAAGAACGTATGGAAACATATAAAAATGGATAAAAACGTATGAAAATGGATGAAAACATATAAAAACGGACGAAAACGGATAAAATCGTAAGAAACCGGACGAAAATGTATAAAAATGGTCAAAAACGTATGAAAACGGACGAAAACGTGAGAAAAACGTATAAACACGGATAATAACGTTTGACAACTTAAGAAAAACGTACGAAAACATATAAAACGTCATAAAAACGGACGAAAACATATAAAAACGATCAAAAACGTATAAAATGGATAAAAATGTAAGAAAACGTACAAAAATGGATAAAAACGTATGACAACTTAAGAAAAACGGCCGAACACGTATAAAAACGTATGAAAACGGACGAAAACATATAAAAATGGATGAAAACGAATAAAAACGTAAGAAAAACGGACGAAAACAGACAAAACGTATAAAAATGTAAGAAAACGGACAAAAACGTATAAAAATATAAGAAAACGGACGAAAACGTATTAAAACGGATGAAAACGTATAAAAACGTAAGAAAAACGGACAAAATGTACTAAAACGGTAAAAAAACGTATAAAAATGGACAAAAACGGATAACATAAAAAAACATATAAAACGAATGAAAACGTGTAAAAACGGATAAAAACATATGGAAACTTTAAATTATAAACAGCCGTTATTATTAAGGATAAACGATGCAACGATATTTAACCAAAGGGGCTAACGTGTAAATTATAACGGAACTCACTTAACACCAGTTAAACTAAAGGACCGGTGGTGTTATTTGTTTACCAACTTAGGGACTAACAGTGCAACATCAAACTTAGAAGGACGAAGGTTGTTACTTTTGACAAGCCACAAGGACCATCCATGTAATTTGCTCAAAAGAAAAACAAAGAAAGGTGTTGTAGTAAGGAAAAAAACATTGAAAAAAAAATCCGGTTTGTAGTATGTGTTGGGTTGATCAGATTGTAAATGTAAAAACAAAATTGAGCAACGGACTGAATCAACCAACAACCTCATAATAACAATTTGACACACGATCTAATTTCTTCCTTCCTTTCTTTCCATAGTTTAATATCCTGAACTAGCCTCCGTTGGCCGGCTAGCTTAAAGTTTTATTATTAAACATAAAAATATAGTATAAACATGATGTAAAAATATAATATGCTAAAATGTATAATGTTGAAAGATAAATAACGTAACATAAATAACCTAGAATGTATTGTTTAAAAGATAAAAAGATAAAATAAAAAAATGTTAAAATTAAAGGCGATGAAGGACTTCTTTGTACACGACGTTAGTTGTGTGATTGCAATGGTTGTCATCTTTGTCGCAACATAAGATTTTAAATCCCTTCTTGCTCTTTACCCTTGATACAGCTACATGTGCATTTGAGTTCGTCCATATGCCCCTATATAATGTGCACCCTTGATATTGTCCGTGTGAAAAAACTGGTCACTCACCTTAGATAATGTACGCCCTTGTGAAAAAGAATAAAAGAACACGATGATAAACCAAATTTAAAACAAAAACAGCCTGCAACAAATACTTATTAGACGTGTTTATCAATATTGTACAAACACGTTCCCGGAGCGCCGATCTTAAGAGGCAGGCTTGCCACACTTTTAATGACGGTAAATGACCAAATAACTTTATAAAACCCCCTATATAGTTCATATGCCCAAGCTTATAAGCTTATCCAAACACCATGATGAGCTTGTTTTTGCTAATCAAGCTAATAAGCACTATAAATAAACTAAAACAAATGCCTGTTAGTCTTGAGCCTTGACTATCCAGGTAAAAACGTTTGTATTTTACAATATTGAAGTAGGTACGCACATAAGCATTTGTTAATAAATAAATATTTAATACATATTGAGGTTTACACTTTACTGCATTGGATCCTTAGTCAAGGATTTCTATACAATTTGACTGTTACTTACTAACTATATAAATGTGCAAAACTTACAGTTTATACAAAACATTTTGCCTGTTTATTTTAAGCAACTTTCGTAGTCGAATCCCAGTTCAAGAAAATTGTTATGCGATGTTGTGAAAGTTTCAAAGACAGAATGTCTTAAAGCTCTGCCTACAACCATTGATTTATTATTGTACACTAATATAATGCATCTCCAATTTTATCGTGCAATTGTGACATCCAAACCTCTACATTGCCTTGCTTGCAAAAGGAATGTCAAATCAGCGGCTGCACTTAATCCAGCGTCTTTCAGCTTCCTGTTATTTAGTAGTTCATAACCATTGGTCAACGTCTGCCATATAAAACTGTTAATCTCACAAAATATAGACAACGAAATGTTCAAAAAATGACCTAAAAGTCCAAGCTCCCCTTGAAGTTATCTTAATCGCAATCTCACTGGTCCAAAATCTTTGCAGGTTAGGTTGGTCCCTCTTTTGTTGTAAATAAAAAGTTTCACCAACCACAAGAACATACATGCTTGTCACATAAAAGAACAAACAACCTGATAAAACATCCATTGGAGGAGGGATAGGAACACCAGGTTCTTCCTATGCAGGTATCGGTACCTAAAAAAACCATATATCCGCTCAGTGCCACAATTTTAACAACTTATTTAGCTAAAAAAACCAAATATTGATACTCTTCTAAGTTCAAGTGTCTTCACAAATCACAACAAATACTAAGCTACTAAATATCGCACTTTAACGGCTATCTTATTATATTTTTCCCAATATAGCCACCAGGATAAAACATACCCGAATCGACCCATTTGTAATAAAATTTACTGCAAGAATTTGAAACATAGAAAATTAGGCTAATTTTATTTCCCATGCTTTTCTTCCCCCAACCAAACATGAACCAAGTGCCTAAAATGCGTTATTCTTAACCTGATTCATAAACATTGCCTGAAATAGGTAGATACGTGTTATATATTATTTGGCGGGTCAAACGGTTATACCATTGAACCGATACTCTATGAGCCGTCTGTCAAACCATTAGGTTCAACATTTATAGTATTCACTTTTGATCATAATTCAACATTTTTATGTACATGTTTAAGGGGTGTTTGGCTGCCAAACCATTAGGTTCAAACTTTGGCATTAATTTTTTAGTATGCTAAAACTCATAGTTTACTAATGAATATTAAAAGGTCGAAATTCCTCTTACGAAGAGAAGCACGAAACTGAAGCCGATTATCGATGTGGTTATTTTATCGTTTAAACTCCAAAAATTGGTAGTTCATCGAATATGCCTGCATAAAATATTTGACGGGGATAAATAAAATGGGATATAAAAATATATACACATCTAATATATTTGTAACAGGGATACATACCTTTGTTAAGGGGAGCGGTAATGCTCCTGTATCTGGTCTTTTTTGGTATAATGCCAGCTGAGTTTCATCATGGAATCCAACATTTGAAAGGAATGAAAGAATACTATAGTGTTTATGATCATATCCCGCCTAAAATCCATTACAAATGGATTATACTAAAAATTCACTAAGAACCCATATTTTTTCAGGTCTTAAAGAAAAGCGAAATAGTATCAATATAAATACCAAACAATTGCGATTATGTTAGCATAAGCCCAAATCCCAAACAACCTCTTATTTGCAAGGTTTTAAGCACACTATAAAAAGTAAACAAATACTACATTAACCTTTAGTTTAAAAACTTTAAATGCAACATATAATTAGCACGGGTACCTTTTAACAGCGGCAGTCCTGGTGCGAAGGTTGTACGCGACACCGAGTTGAGCTAATCAAACGTTCGTTACCCATTTTGCAGCATTCCAATTGCTGTTCGAGTGATGTTCCTCAAACCATCTTGCAAACCACTTAAATGCAACAGAAGAAATAGCGATAAAGTAAATACTATTAACTTAATATTTCTTTAACAATTCATTTCACTTAATCCCATTTTATGATATCGTTGAATTCCTATTAGAGTATGTGCAATATATCAGCTCAGTCAAACACATTAAGCATAAGCTAATTTATGATTTTATTATTTCATCGGGTAACCATGCTATTAGACTGAGTTTTGTACGTATCATTTCTTATACTAATACCAAAATTATCCAATACAATATAGCATACATGCCATGAAACAACAATTCTGATACAACCAACTTCACCCGAAAAAAGAAGTCGTGCAAAGACTACTTGTTCTACTATTTCAACCGCTGTTAGATTTCTCTTCAAACCCATCCAAACAAACAAATATCTATTTTTCAAAAAAAATGCTTACTTATTGTATAATTTATTACATTGGTATTTGGTAGTATGTAAAAAAAATAACATCCATTTATAAACATAAATTCAGTAAAATATGGAATTAAGCGGAACACGTAGTTTCTAAACATCCTAATAGTCGTTATTTTAAGATGATATTGGTAGTACTACCAGCATCATCAATTATAAGATAATTAAGCATTTTACTAAAAGAATAAATACTTCTTTTTCGGATGGGTTTGAAGTTTCTCAACTTTTAAAACAACATCCAAACAGTCCTATACATTGAGCAAGTACATAGATAGTCTAAAATATGTAGCTTATCGTCCTACTATGATCAATATCCGTAATGGTATATTTCACATGTAATGCCTTTAGTTTAGCAAATTTACTCAACATCATCTTAAGATATTTGTTTAAGCCTAAAAGATTTTTTTAGTTAGTAACTTATATTGAAGTACATGAGTATTAAAGCTGCAATATAAGTTTTTGAAAAAAAAAAAGTAAAACCTTACAATTCTTCACATGAATGTGCCCAGATACTCTTTGAATTCATCCTGTAAAGCAGTGCCAATTGCCATACCATTCTGCAGCAAATGATATGATTTTACAGCTTAATACCTTATAAAAATTAAAAACATAACATATCAAAAGTGAGCTTAATTACCTTGCAAATAGAGATCCTTCTCGAAGGTAAAACCACTTATTTTTATACTCATTAAACTCAGTGACCATTGTGATCACACAAGCCACTACAATTGAGCAGAAGTAATATCTTTAAGAGTGTACATAGTTTACCTTGCCATCCATATAGCAGAAGTAAGTTACTTTCAACCATTAAACAACGACGACTTATTAGTCTTTAATTCGTATAACAACAATTTGTAGTTCTTAGTTACATAAGTTTCTAATATCTTTAACAGTGTACATAGTTTACCTTGCCATCCATACTCTCTATACCAGCAGCAGTCCCTCAAGTGTACAATATCGTATGAAACCAACCTTTTTCACCAACCTGAAGCACAGTCTTTTACTACTCTAACTGCAGAAAATAACAGGAAAATAGTAGTCTGAATTCTAAACTTTAAAGAACAGACTCATGACTCACAATCATAATTTATAGAGAAGAAGCAAACCATGAACTACTTCACCAAACTTTGCAAAGGCGTCCCTAAGTCCGTCTTCAGTTATACGTTTGCTAGACCTGCATAACAACAGAAACTCACTCATATAATCAAACCAAGGTGAATTATAACAGTGTTGCCTTAAAATTCCCATATCTGTTTGATAAAAATATTATCTTAACATCAACATCGAGTCATGGATTGCTATAGACTAAGCTATAATCATGGAGGTTTGTTACATATTTTAAATTAGGAGCATTTTTTCAACTCCAGTTTCAAACTTTTTAGTGTTATACCCTTTTTTTTCTAGTGTTATACCCTTTTTTTTCTGAATTAGTCACTCTGAAAACCTTCTTGATAGTCTCTTGCTTGATGACTATTGTTAGTCCTGTTTCGTGCATCCAATTAGTGTCAAATTATATTATCTAAAGCACATAAGAATGAAAAGTAAATCTACATATCAAGTATATGAAGCCTCACATTTTGACATGGCAAAGTATCAACACTTGCAAAGTTGAATTTCATTCTTCCTACAACACATATTTAGTTATATAAGTATAAGCACCAAAATATTGCAATTCATCCGTGCATACTTTACTATATATCTCATGTTGCATCAATCTTTAACCAATATAGGTGATGCTTTATGCATTCATTGACATTTATATGAAGCCTGGTCTAAATATTTGATTGAAAAATATGTACATCCACACTATGCTTTCCAAACCATGTCCATATAATGCATTCATCTTGATCTGGCGGTCTCCTAAATAATAGCAGATAAGAATTGTATCTAAAGATTTAAAACTGCTTATCTAATAAAAGATTATACATATAAACATTTGAATAAACCAATTGAAACACCTTTTTTAAAAAAATCATATAATAAAAGTCAAATGCCAAAGTCAAACACCTTTTATAAATGACTAACATATATTACCTTTTGATGGCTCTTAGTCATAATCATGAAGCTTAAGATCGCCATTATTCATCCAAGAAACATGAACCCTTAAACTTGAATATCTTTTTCTCTTAGACAATTCATCAAACACCTGTGATTAAAAACACGATTACTCGTACTAAACTTAATTAATGTAAATATATAATTTAGTATCATGCTTGACATCAAAACATACAATATGGGTTCTCGATTTTTTATACCTCTGAAACTACAATTATGGGCAACAATTATACCTCTGAAACAACTTGGAGATAATTAATTTTATCATACCTGGCAAACAGTTCGAAGGATTTGGGCGAGAGATCTTGATTTCTTTTAATTTATAATGAAACAATCCTTGGGAGAGTAAGTCGATGAAAGCACCATTGATATAAGACCGAATATAAATGGTCAATCTCCCAAGAAGTAGATAAGAAAGTGATTTGATGAGGCCCTTAGAGCGGGCAAAACTCCAAGCAAATAATGGAGAAACTGAACTAGACTCTAATCAATTTTCTTCTTTTTTTATTCATGAGCCAACATTACATTTATATAGTAGAAAGACAAATGCATACTATCCTAATATTACGGAGAACATGGAAATAAAGGGAAAGTGGAAACTAATGCAACAGTGGTGGTTACCACTTTAATTCCTAAAATTATGCATGAACATGTCAACTAAATGGAGATGGTGCATGGATGATCTTGACTTGGTCTCTAGTGCACGTATCATTATTGCTTCTGGTTACATATGATATAAAGGTGTCGAACGGATTGAGAAACAAAAGAGGATGGAGATACCTTCCTGGGAGATTAGCGAGGCCAAGAGCGAGGCCAAAACCCACGAATCAAAACAACACAAACACACTCAAGAATACGACGATCAGACCAGGTTCACCTTCCTTTTTCCTTGATCTTTGAGAGCTAAACAAACGTGAAAAGGGCTGCTTAGGGTTTTGGCATGGAGGGTAGGAGAGAGAGCCGCATAATGTGAAGGAGATGATGAGGGGGAGCGTGTACTTCAAGTAGGGAAACCGTGTAATTATTCCTATAAGTCAAAGGGATTTTGTTAGCTATATTTGGTATGTTATTTATTTGTTCTTATCCCAGTTATGCAAATGTGTACGAGGATTTGGAAGGCAATGTGGTACGTATAATTTTTATTGGAGTGAAAGTCGTGTATGCTAGGCTTGGTCAAGAGGGAAATGCAACCTCTTAATTGTTAAGATATATATACAAAATCATATTTGGTCTTATCTCATTTTTTTTTTAACATTGAAAACAAATCTATTACCCTTCGAAATATGACATTACAATACAATAGCAGGTAGCCGGGCAACAAGTTGCGCCGCTACCCCCTTTTGAATAGCGAACCCTATTTTACTAAAAACAAAGTTTGAAACTTTAAGGGACGAAGAAATGCTATTAACGACTTTCTGAACCCGATTCAGAAGTCGCACAGCTTCTGAATCGGCAAATTAATTAGGGAAGTGTTTGTGTGTCGTGTGATTTGTAGGGATTAAAATGGGCCAAGAAAAGTGTGTAATAGATTCTACAAATGAGAGAAGGTCGTAATTTATGTATAGAGAATTAGGATATGTATCATATCTTTATTTAGTTATTATACTAACAACTTTTAATTATTATATAACGTATAGTCTCAAGTATATATATTTATCATAATATTAACTTGGGTTAACATCAAATTAGTAATAATAAAAAAAATATATATGAACCTGTATTTTAGGGTATTACAATAGTAGAGGAAAATTTAATTGCATACTCTTATTTTGGTGCATACCAATGGATAAATCTCTACCATCCATTTAGTTTGATATAATGGTGGGGATTAACCTAAGATTTAATAACACAACCTAAGTCCATGTTTTTCTCCCCCTCTTTCTTTCCCCTCTTTTTCTTTGTCATTTTCTTTCTTGTTTATTACTCCATCTGTCCCAATTTATTTGTCCAGTTTTGACTTTCTGAGTCTTTCTTTGTCAACTTTGACTGTAAATATTCTTATTTGTGTTATATAATACTTGATAAAATTATACAAATTAAAAATACACTTAAAACTCAATCTATTCATATATTTTGCATCAAATATTAAATAACACAAACAAATATAATTAAGTTCAAAGTTGACAAAGAAAAACTTTGAAAATTAAAAGTGGACAAATAAATTGGGACGAAGATAGTATTTTTTTCATTCTTTTTTACTATTCACATTTTGTTTTTTTGTTGCTGTTCTTTTTTCTTTTCTTTTTTATAGTTCATTTTTTGTTTTTGTTTTAGCTCATGTTTTTTTTATTTCTCTTTTTTTTTCTCTGTTTTTAATTCATTTTTTTTCTTTTTTCTGTTTTCATATGTTTTCATACGTTTTGGCCCGTTTTCTTACGTTTTTGCTCGTTTTCGTCCGTTTTCTTATGTTTTTGTCCGTTTTCATATGTTTTCGCTCGTTTACGTCCGTTTTCATCTGTTTTCGTCTGTTTTCTCACGTTTTCTTTGTTTTCATAAGTTTTTGTCCGTTTTCATATGTTTTCGTCCGTTTTCGTTTGTTTTAATACGTTTTCATCTATTTTCTTTTGTTTTCGACCATTTTTCATATGCTTTCATTCGTTTTCATACGTGTTTTTACGCTTTCATACGTTTTTGTCCGTCTTTTTATGTTTCGTCTGTTTTCTTTTGTTTTTGTCCATTTTTCATATGTTTTCATCTGTTTTTAGACGTGTTTTTATACTTTCATATATTTTCGTCCGTTTTCATACGTTTTTATCTGTTTTCTTAAGTTTTTTGCCCATTTTCATACGTTTTCATCTGATATCTTACATTTTCATTCGTTTTCATATGATTTCGTCCTTGTTCATCGTTTACTTTTGTTTTCGTCCATTTTTCATATGGTTTTATCTATTTTCATACGTGTTTTTACGCTTTCATACATTTTTGTCCGTTTTCATATGTATTTGTTCGTTTTCTTACGTTTTTGTCCATTTTCTAACGTTTCTAAATATTACAAGTGATATTCAGAATATCACTTGTGATTTTCTTATGTTTTCGTCCATTTTTAGACGTATTCATCCATTTTCTTACATTTTTTCCCCATTTTCACATGCTTTTGAATATCAGAATTGATATTCAGAATATCACTTGTGAGTTTTTGAATACCACTTGTGATTTTCTGAATATCACTTGTGATTTTCTGAATATCTATCACTCGTGATATTCTAAATATCACTTGTGATTTTCATGTTACAAAATATTAGTTGAAAATCACTTGTGATATTTAGAAAATCACCTGTGATATTCAAAATATCTCTTATGATATTTATAATATCAATTGTGGTACTCAGAATATCACTTGTGATACTCAGAAAATCAAAGAATATCGCATATGATATTCAGAAAATCACTTGTAATATTCAGAATATTACTTGTGATACTCAGAATATCACTTGTGATATTCTGAATATCATAAGTAATATTATGAATATCATAGAATATCACTTGTGATATTAAGAATATCAAAAGGAAAGAAAACATATGAAAACAAATGAAAACGTATGAAAACGAACGAAAGCATAAGAAAACGGATGAAAACGGACAAAAACGTATGAAACGTACTCATAATATCAATTATGGTACTCAGAATATCACTTGTGATATTCTGAATATCACAGAATATCACTTGTGATATTCAGAATATCACATGTGATATTCAGAAAATCACTTGTGATATTCAGAATATTACTTGTGATACTTAGAATATCACTTGTGATATTCTGAATATCATAAGTAAGATTCTAAATATCATGGAATATCACTTGTGATATTATGAATATCATTTCTGTTATACAAAATATCAATTGTGATATTCTG
This sequence comes from Artemisia argyi, assembly GCA_030686995.1. NCBI lineage: Eukaryota > Viridiplantae > Streptophyta > Magnoliopsida > Asterales > Asteraceae > Artemisia > Artemisia argyi. The sequence goes on along the minus strand of CM060680.1, from coordinate 20,090,491 downwards.
GATATCACTTGTGATATTAAGAAACGTATAAAAATGGCTAAAAACATTTAAAAACGGACGAAAACGTATGAAATCATAAAAACACGTATGAAATAGGACGAAAACGCATGAAAAATGGACGAAAACGAAAGAAAATTGATGAAAATGGACGAAAACATATGAAAGCGAATGAAAACGTAAGAAAACGGATGAAAACGTATGAAAACGAACGAAAGCATAAGAAAACGTATGAAACGTACTCAGAATATAATTTGTTGTACTCAAAATATCACTTGTGATATTCCGAATATCACAGAATATCACTTGTGATACTCAGAAAATCACAGAATATCACATGTGACGTTCAGAAAATCACTTATGATATTCATAATATTACTTGTGATACTCAGAATATCACTTGTGATATTCTGAATATCATAAGTAATATTCTGAATATCAGAGAATATCACTCGTGATATTAAGAATATCATTTATGATATTCAGAATATCAATTGTGATATTCTGGATACCACTTGTGATATTCAGAAACATATAAAAATGGCTAAAAACATTTAAAAACGGATGAAAAATGTATGAAATCATAAAAACGTATGAAAAAGGACGAAAACGTATGAATAATGGACGAAAACGAAAGAAAATGGATGAAAATGGACGAAAACATATGAAAACGAATGAAAACGGTTGAAAATGTATGAAAACGGACGAAAGCATAAGAAAACGGATGAAAACGGACAAAAACGTATGAAAGCGTAAAAACACGTCTGAAAACAGATGAAAACGTATGACAAAATGGACGATAATGAAATAAAACAGATGAAAACGGACGAAAACGTATGTAAACAGACGAAAGCATAAGAAAACGGACAAAAACGTATGAAAACATAAAAACACATCTGAAAACAGATGAAAACTTATGACAAAATGGACGAAAACGAAATAAAACAGATGAAAACGGACGAAAACGTAAGAAAACGGACGAAAACGTATGTAAACAGACGAAAGCATTAGAAAACGGATGAAAACGGACAAAAACGTATGAAAGCGTAAAAACACGTCTGAAAACGGATGAAAACAAATGAAAATGGACGAAAACCAAAGAAAATGGATGAAAACGTATTAAAACGAACGAAAACGTATGAAAAAATGAAAACGTAAGAAAACAGACAAAATCGGATGTAAACGAACGAAAACGTATTAAAATGGGCGAAAACGGAGAGAAATGTATGACAACAGAGGAAAACGGAATAAATAAATAAATAAAATAAAACGTGTACTAAAAAGTAAGTGAAAAAAAATAGAAATAGAGAAAAAAAAAAGGTGAGCTGAAAAGAAAAAAATGAATTGTAAAAAAACAAAAACAAAAAAAACATGAATAGTAAAAAGGACAAAAATAAATGAATAATAAAATAAAATGACAAAAAGACAAAGAAAATAGTGGAAAAAAACATGGACTTAGGTTTCCCTATTAAATCTTATGTTAATCCTCACCATTGGATAAAACTAGATGAATGGTGGGGATTTATCCGTTGATATGCGCCAAAATTAGAGTATGCAAAATAAAGTGACTCTACAATAGTAATAGCATAGGCCTTCCTTTTTTTTCCTTCATTAATTCATGATATTAAGTTTGCTAATGATGAAATTGAGGATTTTACGTGGATCCAAATTTCAAAACAAGTCCAGGCCCAAGTATACCCTTTGATTGACCCATCAAGCACAATGAACTCCTAGAGAACCAGTAAAGCTACGTGAACTGCCTGAATGACTCTTCTCCTCTTATAAACCTTTATTAGAACCCCCCTTATTATAAACCTTTATTTGAACCATTTATATTGAGCTTGAAAAGCTGATAGCCTGAACCGATATGAAGCAATGTAATTTGGGTGAATCATTTACCATGAGGAAAACACAACTTATATGCATTAGTCCAGGACTTTGATTTTCAAATTTTAACAATAATGATCATCTGACCCATTTCTAAAAGTTGGGTTATAGATGCATTAACATCGGTTTAAAACCATCAGGAACTTAAAACCTTATTTTTCGTTATCTAGTTACAGTTTTTTTTGTGTGGAAATTTCAAAACTACAAGGGTTATTTTGAGACATGCTACTAACCGGATGGTTTAATTTTGTAATATATAGTTTTGTGTGATATAGAAAGAAAGCTTCCAATTTATAAGGTTAGTGATTTGCACACTATTTTTTTTATTTGCACATTTCATCCTGCGCTATAAACAGTTGTACATTTGTTTGATGTTGCTTTGCTAGTTTGTATATTGGAGTGTGCGGATAAAAAAAGAGATTGTGCCAATTAACTCCCAATTTATAAAGGGAAATAGGATAATGTCAAAAGTGAGATGCAAACGAGAAATGATTTTCTTGAAATAACTGTATTTCTGAATATATTTGATAAAAGGGAGTTTCATGTTTCATTTTCTACATGTCAAATTAACAAAAGTTGGTTATTTGTTGCAATTAATTGGTTGTAGATTTGTTTTATGTTAAATTTAAATAATAAAAGATTTATTTGTGTCAAGTTTCTAATTAGTGATTTTTAATATATGAATTTGTTGTTGGTTAAATTATATATTTTAAATATATTTAAATAATCTTACATGGACTAAAGTGAAAAGAAAGATGAAGATGGTAATTTAATTTGTGATTTGCTAAACAATGTCTATTGGGCAATGCTTAAGGTAACAATTAATATGAATATAAAAGAAAACTTGGACTTTGTTAAATTAAACATGATATATATTTAAGCTAATTTTCATGTTCATTTATTATGCATGAAATACATAACTAATTTAAATATGAAATGAACAAATTATTTAATATGTATTAAACATAAGTATTGTTTAGCAAATCCCATTTAATTTTAACTTTAATCAGATACCAAATAGGGTTATGTTAACCGGACCCCCCTTAGTGGGGGATATTCCTTTTGTCCCGTCCGTGTCCCTATTTTATTTCAGTACAACACAGTTTTTTGTCAGTTTTTGTTTCGTATTTCTGATAGTTTTAAGCGTTTGACATATTAAACTTTATATTTTCTGTTCCGCACTTTCAGGTTTATAGTTTTTTTATATTTGCAAAATTATAAAAATAAAAAATAAAAAATTAGGGGGGATAAAAAAATAGGGAGGGTGGGGATAACTGCCCCTACCATATATACACTTATAATTTCTTTAATGAGTGCACTTTCAAATAGAAGTGAGAATGAACATGCAATTTACTCAATTAATAATTTATTTAAAAGTTTTCAATAATAACTTGAAGAAAGACTAATACGGTAAAATTATTGGGATAAACCTTTAAATTGAGGATCCATACTTTCTTCCTTGTGTTTAATAGATCGTGATTGATTGATAACTGAACTGAAATGGAGAAATTGGATTCGTATTTCAGAAGAGCGGATTTGGATAAGGACAGAAGAAGCTTTTTTTCAATTTACCCAAACCCACTCTCGCTCAGGTTACTGTACCTACTCTTTTCATTTTGTTTAGTATAATTTATTTAAATTTCATTTCCTGAATTTTCATTTACTGCTTATTCCAAATCATAGATTTGTTATAATTAGAATTGCTTATGGCCCACCCTGAATTTTGTTAACTAAAATTAATAATCAATATACTACCCATAGCTCGAAACTTGTCTGGGTAAAGGGATCTTTGCTTGCGGCGCCTTCCCGAGCATAAACATTTACTCATTTTCCCTAGGCTGTAATCTGTGGTGGATGATAAAAAAAAAAAGGTGAGTTGTAAGTTGTAACTACTTTTGAGCAATCAAATACCGAGTCAAACTTGAGTTACTCTTTATAAGTCCTCAGTTTTCTAATATGGGCAATTTCCCACTTTGGTCGACACTTGGGTCGTTTTTGACCGTGTGGTTTTACTTGTGATATTTTCAACCATGAGCTCTTTTACAAACCTACTAATAATGTCTGATATTGAGTTTAACTCACTTGAATGTTACTTGGGGGGCCAACTTGTTGCTTTGGCTGTAAGGGTTACTTGAATGTTACTTGGGGGGCCAACAGGTGCGATCTAACTTTTGAGGTTTAGCTAGACATGAAATATATATTTAGGCGAGCGTTTAGCTGCATATCTAAATGTTATTCACATTCTTCTTGGTATGTCTTTGATCTCTGATCGAATCCTAAGAAGATTGTAGGACTATACTTTGACAAAAGTGAACAGTATAACCATGCATCTGGGTCATGTTTCTTATGATGATATATTACTGTATTTGATTGCAGATATGGCAGCACGCTGATCAGAACCGCATTGGCTTCCTTGGCCGTCAGGAATTCTATAACGCTCTTAAGCTTGTAACTGTTGCACAAAGTGAAAGAGAACTAACACCAGATATAGTAAAGGCGGCATTATATGGACCTGCTTCATCTAAAATCCCTGCTCCACTGATTAATCTTGCAGCTCTGCCTCCGGCTCAACCAAATGCAATGGGACCACGTCCTCCTACACAGCAGCCTGGGATTGTCAATTCAATGGCCCCACTCCCTCCCACACAACAACCCGAGGTTGTTAATTCAATGCAAACTCAAAGTTTCGGCATAAGATCACAGGGGCCTCCTATTTCAATGGCTCCTCCTTCAGTTGCTCCACCTTCTACATGGTATTTTGCACCTCAAGGAAATCAGTCAATGAGGCAGCCACCACCTCAGAGCGGGCCTCTTCCATCACAGAGTGTTGGTGGTCCCTAGTTTTCCGGCAGGTGGTGTTCTGGCCGGTGCTGGTCTATCAAACTCTAATGTCTCGGGTGAGTGGCTTGGGGGCAGAGGTGAGTGGCCGGTGCTGGTCTATCATCCTCATCTTTCACAGCTCCTAGACCATCTGTTGGAGGAAATGCAATTACTTCTGCCGCTATGTTTGGAGGTGACTTGTTTTCTGCTTCCCAATCTATATCCAAACCGTCATCATCCTCAATGCCAATACAAACTGCAAGCATTCCACCCGTTTCTTCTGCAATTGCTCCTGTAACTTCTGAGCCCCAGACTCCAGCCAAGATAGACCCACTTGGTGCATTGAATGCTTTTACAAGGCAACCAACAGGTGCTCCAATACAGTCAGCGGGGCCTTCTCTACCAAGACCAAATCAACAGGCCCCAACTCAAAATGCTCCACTACAGTCAGGTGTGCCATCGTTACCTGAATGGCCAAAAATGACGCGGGCTGGTATTAACAAGTATATGAAAGTGTTCATGAAAGTCGACTCTGACAGAGATGGGAAAATCACTGGTGATCAGGCTCACAGCTTATTTTTAAGTTGGAGACTATCACAAGAGGTAAATACTCGTAGCTTAATTTAATAGATCATTAATGCCTTATTCAATTCTTTCTTGTAAAATGATTTACTCTCTAGTGAAATGACTTTCCATAATAGATTTCCTATAAACACGCCAAGCCGTAATGTTCTCATTGTTCTTCTACAGAAATTCTGAAACAGGTGTGGGACTTGTCTAATCAAGATAATGACAGCACGCTTTCCGTGAGGGAGTTCTGTGTCGCTCTCTATTTGATGGAGCGATACAGAGAAGGCCAGAATCTTCCACCAACACTTCCTAGTAATGTCCTGCTTGATGAAACTCTGCTGTCTCTCACGGGCCCACCCAATCCTTCTTATAGACCTGCTAGTTGGGGAACTAATCCTCGTATACCTCTATACATCATGTAGACGTATATTTATAGTTGCAAAATGGGGAGTCGGGTGGCTTGAGACGTGCCAAAACGGGGTGGGTTTAAACATGTTAATTTTAGTAAGGGTCCCTCAGATAGTTGAGAAAATAAAAATTGATGAAGACGACATGTTCTGAGTGTTATCGAACCTTTTTTCTTCAGGTTCTGCACCCCAGCAGGCATCCGCCCAACAAATGTTGCATGCTAATATGGGGCCTCCCATGCCTGGTGCCCAACCAATACAATATAATCAGCTGAAAGGACCGATGCCCTCCATGGATAACTCTCATCTCAGTAATGTTGATCAAAATACTTCTAGAGACAACCCAAGCAGAAAAAGTGGTAAAGTTTTATTTGTTTCTGATAGATTTGGAATTTAATTACGCATATATTGTCAATTTATCCATGTGACATTTTTTATCCTCTTTAGAATGGTCACTGTCGATTGGTTTCCATTGGTGTTAAAAGGTTGAAGATAAGAAGGAAATTCTGGATTCTAGAGAAACGATGACCTTCTACAGGAATAAAATGCAAGATCTCTTGAGTAGCCATTCTACTCAATATATGGATCAACGCCTGCCCATAAATTTACTGCATTATACACTATATATGGGAAGACATGTGTTCTCACCTCCTTTCTTCACCAGGTTTTATACAAAAGCAGATGTGATAATTGCCAACGAGCGATAGCTGATAAACATGAGGTATATTGGCGATTTGAAATCATGTCTTCTTTCTTTCTATCTTTTGATTTTGGTTTTTTCGCGGTCCTTGATATTTGTCATTATCTAATTCCAGGCAGAGATGCTTGCTAAGAAATATGAAGAGAAGTACAAACATGTGGCAGAAGTGGCCTCTAAGTTAACTATTGAGGAGGCATCTGTTCGAAGGATACTAACTAAAATTTCCTAACTCACAAGTTTGAGTTTCTACGTTAAAACTAAACTTAATATTTTGGACATACTATAGAGTATAGTGTTTGGTTTAATCTTTTGACTTCAAATTAGATTTAGGCCATAACATTATTTTTAAAAGAAAGTAGATTAGTTCTAAGCACATAATTTGACACTTACAAATTATTTTAAGAAATCATTTCTTTTATTTTTCAACGAAACCTTCAAGCTTGTATACATAGTAATATTTAACCACAAAATTTCTAAGTATACTTAACGAAACATTTTTCATATTATATTCCGCTTCAATGATAATTTGATACATGGATCGTGCTCCATTTTAAAAATCATTTGTTTTGAAAATAAGAGCTACGAAGCTCTGATACCAATTTTGAAAACGTAGAAGGGGGGGGGGGGTGAATACGTCTTCGTTTAAAAACTTTAAACTTGTTGTATCAAATATCAATTGTTCTAATATGAAAGATGTTATGTATAGTTATTGACTAGCATAACTTAAAACATGTTATCACCCAAGTACAATCAACAAGCCACAACACAAGCAATCACAAAATGCAAACATTAAAGTAAAGCAATAAGTAAAAGAAAGTGCAAACTGAATACGAGGATTTATAGTGGTTCGGTCATGGATCTCCTCTCCGCCCTACTTCACTCCCCGAGTACCCAACTCGAGAGTTACTTCACTATATCAATAAGCTCCCTTCTTGGCAGAGAAAACCTTACAATCGTCGCTTACACTTTTTCCAGTACAAAGCTAAATACCGGGTTCTTTTACAAGGGTACAACCACTCCCGCTAGTTCTTTTACAAGGGTATAACAACTCCCGATAGTTCTTATACAAGGGTACAACAACTCCCGCTATGTTTTGTGGCCCAACATAGAAACCTTGTGTTTTATGGCATAAACACATAAACCATCTAATCTTTAATAATGAGTACAATGATGATCCAAGACATAAATGTCTAATGGATATGAATGACTAATCTAAAAAACTTTCATTGATAGAAAGCCTTCAATGGATGAAGATCACAAGTTTTCTAAGCTTGTTGTGATAGATCTTCATGTATGTATGCTTGTGATGGATGATGATGGCTAGATCTCCAAGCTCATTTGGTGGATCAAGTTGTATGATATGCTTACAACAAAGATGAATGTTAAAAGCATTATGATCATGATGACGAGGGTGATTAATTGTGTTTTCTACATGGTTTCTATTGATCTAAGATGTATGCAAAGTATAGAGAGAATGTGTGTTTTTATAGTGATCAAGTTATAAGAAAACCATGAGCTACTATTTATATGAAAACAAGTAAAGAGGTTTTTCTAAAACCATGTTCCAAAACTAACAAATATATCTACCAAAATCTTACACAATCTTTACAATGTCAACTATGACATATCTTACACAATCTATGACATATCTTACAAAATATTTGTCAAGTTTAATCAATATCTTACACAATCTTTAGAAAGATATTTATTCTAGAATATGATGATCCATGTGATGATGTAATTATATGATTTCTATTTTGATAAAAATGTATATGAAAGTAAACTTGTAAAGTTACTAGAAAATGTATTAACTTGCTATATGATATTTAGTAAGTTACTAAAAATGTTTGATGTACTTATGTTGTTATAAGACACATTTTTATAGATTATAAACTTACTAATACTACCTAGACACCTAATGTGACACTTATTCTATTTGATACCTAAATTGCACTTTGACACCTAAAATACTTAAAGACTCAAAAAGTATTTTAATCATTCTAAATGGTTAGTATTTTAAAATACTTAATGATCTAGCCGTATTTTAAACATTCTAAATGGTTGGTCAAGGGCTTTGATCATAATGCCACATAACAAACATGTACGAACCTGTGTTCTAGCATACGAGGACTCGAGACGCTAAGAGGTGTTGAATGTATGTTGAGACAAAATAAGATTACAAGTAACTTGTACATTTTACGTTATGTATCAAGTTATATGTTTGTCATCAATCAAAACAAACGGCATTATTGATGACATAGCCTCTGAGGTTCCTTTTCAAGTATACAGAAATACATATGAGAAAGGGTATTATCTAGTTGACGGTACATAGTGTAACACCCCCAAAATACCGCAGCGGAAGACTGTGTCATAGGGGTGCTACTTCATAATACAAAGTACAAGTTATAGAAAACGAACTCTAAATGAGACATTTTGAAAAGTTACCATTCGATTAATGAATTCAAAGTTACAAACATGAGATTCCAAAGTATGGTACATAAATGTATACAAAATGTTTTGAATGGTAAATGATAAAAGCGTAAGTCTTCAGAATATGCAGCTTGACTCTAAGTTCCACGCACTAGCTATCGCCTTACTAACCTGAGATAAACATGCTAAAGTGTCAACACAATGGTTGGTGAGTTCATAGAGTTTGTCTTAAAACAGTTGAAAAAGCCTCAAAAGAATGTTCACATATCAAAGGCATTGTGAATCCACTCAGTTGCAAGTCCCGCCATAAGAGACTTGTAACTTGTGTGTTCACAACCCAGTGCTAACATATAGTATAATAAAGACATGTATAAGTTCATCAAAACAATTAAGCAATTAGTAGTGAGTCTCTACTTCATCTCCGAAGACCTCACTTGGGAGCCAATTCCCAAAGAAAACTGGGAGCCACTTCCTAAAGAAAACTGGGAGCCACTTCCCAAAGATAAAAGTTTACTGGGAGCCACTTCCCAAAGATAAAAGATTACTGGGAGCCACTTCCCAAAGATAAAAGACAGTCATGTATGTATGAAATCAAGTATAATACAATCAAGTATAAGACAATCAAGTATAAAACAATCAAGTATAAATGTTTTGAGTATTTGTGCAAGTAAGCAAGTAGTTGTGCATGTATCTCCCCCAAAGAGTTAAAACAAGTATGAAAAAGTAGGGGCTATGACTCACCTTAAGCTTATGTAATGAGAAATGAAAGTGGTAGTCGAATCGTGAAAGTCTCTAAGAGCATAATAGAACGTTGCGACTTAGGTTTGGAGTAACGTCTAAGAATACGAAGAATTGCCTATATATGTCTTGCATAATGTTCATGATGTAGTACTTAGTATATAGTGTAAGTCTTTAAATATAAATGATTTATGAAACATGTATAGGTTGTATATCTCTTACTACCGTTCGGGCCGACATAATTCAGAAGTCATGGAGTAAATGTTCGAGGAGCCAGGACACTTTAATTCGTAAATCCACAACTCATCTCGACGGCTTACTTAATGAACTCCTCACATGAGGCTCCCTACTATTGTAGTATTTGATAACATAAATATAAGTTTTGATCTTTAAAAGTTATATGGTATTTATCCGTGGCTTTGCCGTGACCTTGGTCATTGTTACCATGGTCTTGAGACTCAGCCTTGGCTTTAGCCATGGTTGTGGTATTGGATTTAGGTCATTAGACCTCTTGGTCTCATCTAATTATAACCATTATATAGTTACTTTGGTCTAAAAATGGGCTGTTAAGAATTTGAAGAAATTATCACTCGGAAAGCGTTTTCAAGGCTCGAGCTTCTTTGTTCATGAATGAAAACGTCGTTCCGGACAACTTTCGTGTTTTAACTTTTTGATGAATTGGACCAGAAGTGGGACTTTCAAAATTGGCAGAATGCAAAACAGTTTGCATAGGCAGTTTTGCCGTTTTGGTTTCGCTAGCTTCAAATGGTCATAACTTTTGACTCGTGTACTCGTTTTAGGTGATTCAAATTGCAATGTTTTCCTTTTTAAGTCATCTATAACAGTAAGTAAGTGTTTCATATCATAGTTATACTATTTTGGTCGTGGTTCTCCATAAAAGTCACTAGTTTACTTGTTTAAATAACATAGGTTAACATATGTATATCAATACTTGTTTTATCCATTTTTAAACATCATGAACACAATACAAAGACCATATATAGCATGATAGAAACATAATAAGCATGAAATGATAATTAAGCAAGGAGTATGTTAGGGTTTGCTTACAACTTGTGAAGAAACTAACTAGAACCAAGATCAAAACCAAGAACCACTACTTAATCTTCCAAAACCTTTCCAACCATAGCCATGCTTCCATATCAAAAACCCTATCTTATAATCCCTTGATAAACACTAATCTAACATAAAAACAACCTTTAGTAAAAATCTTCACTAAGAACACTTGGAAATTTGATGAGTTTTTGTGGTGAATTTTAGTGTTTTATGGATGGAATGGAACTAGTAATCAACAAGGAATACAAGAGTATAACTTATGATGGATTAAACTAGCAAGAACCATCATCAAAATGGTGTATAAGGGCTGTTTTGGTCGTGGGTTTTGAAGGAGAAAGGAAGAGAATGAGCTTGTATTTATAGTGAAGATGAGGAGGTTACAATTTTAGGATATTTAGGAAGCTTAATGGCCAAGTTTAACACATGTAATGAATCCAAGACTTCAAGTATAAGATCAAGACACATGCTAGGTGACTCCCCCCTCCTAAGTCGGCCATAATGAGATAAGGGTGACTAGATGAGTAGTCATGGTCTTATCTAAGTTATGGAGTGAGTTTTGGTCCCGGTAATCGCTAATGGTAAGTCGTTAAGTCATGAAACTTAAAATCGGGTATCCTAAAAATATGCAACTTATAAATATCTTAGAACTTATTAATATAACCTATCTTAGCATATTTAATGAGTGGCAAGTTCTATCAGGTTGCTTAAACGCTGCCAAAACTGGAAACGCGGGTCTAAAACGCGTAATTCGCGTAAAACGCTGAACTGGAAAACGTAAAATTCCAAAACTTTTGGAATTGTCCTATAATGAGAGAAAATCATATTTCTATTATTTATAATGTTTTATGAACATATCGGGATGCTGGAATGACGTTTAAACCAAAAAGTAAATCTCGGACACGGCTTCGTGATTTTTGCAGAAATGATCCGACGCATGTGAAATTCTCGGATTATCATTAAAATAGTTTAACTTATGAGAATATGAAATAAAAATTTTGGATGTGAATAGTAAAAGTGAAGAGTAAAAAGTGAATAGTAAAATTTTCGGGAATAAAAGTTAACCTGAAAATGTGAATTGTTACAGTCTCTACCCCTTAAGGAGAACTTCGTCCCGAAGTTCAGTTGATGTTAACTACTTACGGTGTGTCTAAGAGAATTCGGGATTTCAGGATCTCTAAAATAGTGGTGTTTACTCTGATTTGTCTAAGGTTCTGGTTAAGGAGTCGTATCGGCTACAATTAAGCCCACTTATTTATAACACATTACTTACATAAAGAAGCATCCAAATTTATGTAAGTAAGGTCTCATAAACTTATGGTTCGGTGATTTACAATTTCTTTATTTAAATGAAGAGGCGTCCCAATCCATTTAAATAAGGAGATTCTAAATCATCCTACTTAAGAATTTCCGACACAAAATCCGCCTTCTAAGGCCGATAGTAAGATAATCAAGTCATCAAATCCCTAAAGCTAAGCAATAATATTATTTAACTCAAATCTTGTGTCTCATCAAACAAGAACTGTCACAAGATCAAGTTAAATAATTAGTTATTACTGAGCTCCATGTTTTTAATGACCCGACTAATCTCTAGGGCTCCTTATAATACTAAAGTCACATCATCTAACAGCGTAGAACTAAACCAACAACTACCAAAAAGCGTATGTGCATGTAGTGTGTGTAAGGCAAATAAAGAGGAGAGTCTTAACGTATATAACAGTTATAGTCTAGGCACTAAATGCAACCTAGTTCTCTATAACCAAGGCTCTGGTACCAATCTGTAACACCCCCAAAATACCTAATTAATAGCTAGAGGCATGGGGGCTCAGTTAGTCTCTCGGCTCCCCACTAATTTCTTGTAAAATCCTATTTGTTTTCAATAAAGTGATGTTTATAATTAAAAAAATAAATAATAATAATAATAATAATAATAATAATAATAATAATAATAATAATAATAATAATAATAATAATAATAATAATAATAATAATAATAATAATAATAATAATAATTTCACACGATCTAATTCCTTTCTTCTTTCCTTAATTTAAGATCTTGAATTTGATCTGATTGATCGAATTTAAAAAAAAAAAGGATGGAGAAATTCAAGGAATATTTCAGGAGAGCAGATTTGGATAAAGACGAAAGAATTAGCGGAGCTGAAGCCGTTGCCTTTTTCAGGCTTCTAATTTACCCAAACCCACTCTCGCTCCGGTCGCTTACATACAAAGTTCAGCATTGTTTTGGTGAAAACGCCACATAATAACGCAACGTACCTTTCTCTCTTAAAACCAGCTTTTTACGATTAAAAAGTTATTTCACTTAAACAAATGCTTTTATAAGTTTTAGTCTCTTATGGCTGACAATCTTTTGCTAATCCAATGGGACCATATACCTTAAGTAAGTCTATTATGGCTGACTACCATTTTCGTATTGTCGTTGCATCGTGATGCACAAGTATTTGTCATTTTAAAATGAAATAGTGTGCGATAAACTTATTCTCTAAAATTATCGTCATACATAAAGTCATTATCACGAAAAACATGTAATAGAAAATTATTGCTCGCAAAAGTTCTTTATTACATGGTACCGCCGTCGCATCGCGCGAGTAACTTGCTAGTGTCTATATTGGAGGTTAGGAGCATTGGTAAAATATCAGTCATAATATATTTTGTATTATAAAAGTGTTGCTCTAAAAGGGCCCAAAATGTATGGTGCTCTAACATTATTATAAGAGTAAACTGCAAAAATCATCCTTGTGATTTATAGTTTTTAGCATATATCATCCCTATCTAATATTATTGGCTCTAATTTTCTTTAGTGTTTAAACCATCGCCACTAATCATCCCTAACAGTGATGATTTTTGCAAAAAAGAATATTTGGTAAACTGCAAAAATCATCCCTGTTAGGGATGATTAGTGGCGATGGTTTGACTACTTAAGGATGATTAGTGCCAATTGTATGAGATATAGATAATATGTGCCAAAATGTATAAACCACATGGATGATTTTTGCAGTTTACTTTATTATAAAGGACTGTAATTAAGGAATTTCTTTTATGACACAATCATTTTTAATTTTGACACAAAGTAAACCAATGAAAACTGACGGAGGTGTTAATAGTTAAAAGAAGAAAAAGAAAAAGAAATAAAAGGAATAAAAATCCGGATGGATCTGATTGTAAATGTAAAAATTTGAGCAATTGACTGAATAAACAACCTCATAATTTCTCCCTTCCTTGCTTGCTTGGTTCAATTTGATCTGATTAATTGATAAAGACGGAAATGGAGAAATTCGAGGAGTATTTCAGGAGAGTAAAGACGGAAGAATTACCGGAGCTGAAGCCGTTGCTTTTTTTCAATTTGCCCAAACCCACCCTCGCTCAGGTTACTTACTTACTTACTCACTCTTTTCATTTTGTTAATTAATTCGATTGTTGACTGCTTTAGGATTTCATTCCTTTATTCATTTTGAATCATAACTTAATTTTCAATCTTAGCGTGTAATTTTTGACCTTAAAGTGTACACTTTACATACAAAATAATCAATATGCTTAGTGGTCCGGTGAATGGCCTTAAAAACTAAAATAAAATAATAAATTACAAAAATTGTTGTGGCGGTTTGTTCTGATCGTGCCCCCGATCCCTTCAATTGTGTGACATTTTTTGAAACTGGTATGATGGCTCGCGCCGTAGGCACATATGTGTGCTATAACGCACATATTTAAGACTCATATCTAACATAAATCAATAATTTGGGATGGAAGTAATATCAAAGTAATGAACTTTCTAAATCACATTTCTTAATAACAATATGAGCGTAGTTGTAAAAGTTCTAACATAAATTTGTTTGAAGAATCGAAATGAAACTTAAGATTTGAAGACTCATCTAACATAAAGCAACATAGTATGGTCAATAGAAGGAGAGAAAGAAAAAAAGAAAGAAAAAAAGAAAAAAAAAGGATTATTATTTTTTTATTATTATTATTTTTTTTAAAAAAAGCAACCATAGTTATATGCAATGTACAGAATATTAAATCAAAGAATGTATTGAAGGTAAATATTTTAGCGTGCGTTTGTTTTGTTAATAGCTTTGGATTGATATTAGGATTTGATTTAGGTTTGAAAGAAAAGTATGAGGTAGAAAATCTCTTAGGTGTCATTTGGTATGCTTAGATTCTCAATGACCAAGATTTGGCAATTGATGCGAGAAGGAACTATAGAATACATGAAATCTAAATCACTAAGACTATAGGTTTTAAAAAGGATGGAATAACAATAACTATGATATCCTCAAAAGTCAAAAAATACTTCTCGTTCAGTTGCTCCGAGAGCAACTGAAGCAGAAAAAGTGGTAAATTTCTTTTTTTTTTTGTTCCTGATAAATTTGGAATTTAATTATGCATATACTGTGAATTTAAGCCTTGAACATCTGAATTATTATGAAGTATGAACATAAGATGCTTTATCTGCATTATAACAGGTGCCCTATTTTGCATATCAATCAGTCAATTTCATGTAAACAGATTGACATGATTGTATCGTATTAAATCACAGATACACGAAATCTGTATTTATACAGTGACTGTGAATGAAAGTAATTGAAGATCAAGGATTTGTTATTGAAAGATGTATTGTACAGATAGGAGTTTGATTGCAATTGATTAGCTACTTGTAAATGAATATAACGAATGTATTTATACAGTGACTGTGAATGAAAGTAATTGGTGGGAAATACAGTTGTGAGTTTGTTGTTGACTTTGCTCTTTGAATTTATTTGACTTTTCCAATTGTACCCATAACAATGCTTCCCTTCTTCAAATATTAAGTTGTTGCATTGCTGGTGTCACTGCTTCTTGAACCGCCGTTGCCACCGTGCTATGCAGCGCTGTTGCCACACTTTTAATGATGAGTTTAGTAGCATCATTCATACGAGTAGCCACCATTGTTAGGTACACAGATTATCAAAACTGAATAGAATTAGTCGTACAAGATCAAACATAGGTCAAAATTAATGTAAGATTAGACGTTTGCGAGATTGGGAAACGGATGAACACAACCTAATTAATGAAGTATTTGTGATTGGGATATTGGAATTTTCTGTTGTACGACTGTAACAGAACAAGATCAGTTGTAACAAAATTTGGAGTTGTTCTTGGTGGCCAAGACAATGCTTTGAAACCAATTGTAATGTTCTTCTTAAATTTATTCAAATTGATAGAAGAACTAAAACTAGACTAAAGATTCAAGAACAAATAATAGAATCTCAAGTGGATTGTTACAGAATTACAAGATGAAAGAAATGAGATACAAATCAAAGCTAAGTATGATCAAAAAACTAACTCTTATTTAAACACCACAAGGCTTCAAAGTTAGTTAAGGAATTTAATTGGAGTATGTCATGTGCACCTCACGTGGCAACATTTTCAGCTTATAACAACCTATGTAGTTAATATCGCGATATATCGGCGATATCTCGTCGATATATCGTGTATCGCCCCTAAAAAATATATCGGATCAAAATATCGCCCCAAAATATCGGATCCGATAATATCGGCGAGATTGGCCGATATTTGGACGATATTTTGGAATCGCGATATTTTGGTATCGGCGAGATATTGACTTTTTGACTTTTTCTGGGTTTTTATTGGCAACCAACTTCTTGTCTTCCATGAACATTGGCTGATTTTTGGTTCGAACAAGAACAAATGATGTTTAACTGTGACAAGAACAAAAAGAAAAAAGAGATGGAGATTTGAAATGGTGGAGAAGATGATGTTTAACTGTGATTTGAAACGATGGAGAAGATGATGTTTAAGAAAAAAAGAGAGTGGATTACATTTGTTTTGAAGTGAGAGAGAGTAAAGTACCTGTGTTTTTTATAAACCCTAGATCTGTTAAAACCATTGTATATATAGTCTCAGAAAATACAACTTCAGTCCTTATACTTTAGTCATCCTTGTACATTATCTTAAGGCAGCAACAAGAAGTAAACCAATCTTTAGTTTGTCCAGCTTTGGTACCTTGACTTTAATTCAACAAATATATATATATATATATATATATATATATATATATATATATATATATATATATATATATATATATATATATACTAGATAATATAAAAACCGATATCTCACCGATATCTCACCGCGATAACCGCTATTTCAAATATCGGACCTTGAACGATACGAGATTTTTGACCGAGATAACAACATAAAAAAAAAACATACAAAATTCTTATAATTCTAAACTTATGTCAATAATTCATACAAAATATAAGAAAAAGTTCTTTATAAACCCCAGATTATTTTTAGCCCAAATGAACCGATTACAACCCTCAATATTTTTTTTATCAAAACAAAAAACACACTTTTTCTTTCTTTCTTTTTTTTTTAAATAATTAAATATCTCACAAACCATCAATCGTTACGCGAAAAGAATCATACCATCACAACGAGAATTAAATTATTTTTCTATATAGGGGAACTTCTAAATACTTTCGACAAACTTTTATTTATTTATTTATTTTTTTATTTTTGGTAAGTGTTGAAATGTATGTCAGAAAAAATTACATGTGATTTGTTATATTAAAATCATATGTGATTTTATGAAATCACATGCGATTTTTTCAGATGCGAATTTTAACACTAAAACAAAACTAGAGGAAAAAAAGTTTTTCGAAAGTATATTGATGTGCTCATCTACTAAAAGATAAAAAATAAAAAATAAAAATAAAAAAATAAAAAAATCTCGCCGCCATGGTAGAAAAGGACGAGAAGTGTAACAAAGTGTGAAAACAATGACAAAACTTGTAATTAATTATTGGGAGTGACAGAAATGCAAATTTTGCAAACCACTATATTTTAATGGGAGTAGTTAGAAAAAGAAAAAGAAAAAGAAAAAGAAAAAGAAAAAAAAAAATCCGGTTTGGTTTGGATTGGATGGATCTAATAGTAATGATTTCACACGGGATCTAATTTCTTCCTTCCTTCCTTGCTTGCTTAGTTTATGATACGTTAAGTATTTTATGTTTTAGTATTTTATATTTATGTTATTTTATGTTTTAGTATTTTATATTTATGTTTCTAGTTTAAGGGAATTTCGGTTATTTTCTATTATGCAAGGGGTATGATTGTAACTTGCATATCTATTTATGTTGAACGTATCAATGAATAATGGCAGAGATTTGGTGAAATCATTCCTTCCTGTAGTTCCTTCTTCTCCTTAGGGTTTTAACCTTAAGGGTATCAGCTTCCAGTCGATCCCTACCAAAATCACCATGACTAACACCCGCAACAACGAAGTCGACAACACCCTCAAAGCCCACGATAAGGCGATCGCTGAAATCCAAACTGCCCTAGTCGCTTTATCGAAGCAACAGGAAGAAATCTTGAAGGCTGTCCGTGACAAAGGAGTTCACTCAGCAGGCGGTTCCTTCGGGTCCTTCTCTGGCTCCGATGGTGACTTCCGAACATCCAAACCATTCCGTATCGGTAAGATCGATTTCCCTAACTTTTCGGGGGACGATGTTGAAGGATGGGTCTATCGCTGCGAACATTTTTTTGCGATGGATGCCACCCCCGATGCCTCGAAAGTACGTTGCGCTGCGATTCACTTGGAAGGCGATGCCCTCCAATGGCACCGTGCCTATATGAAGACCCGTAATGCCACGGTTGCCGAGGTCCCATGGGCGGACTATGTTCGTTCGATCTCTGCTCGTTTTTCTGCTGCACTGTTTGAAGACCCATTGGAAGAGATGGCGTCGTTAACCCAGACAGGCTCGTTACAGGAACTGAATTCAGCCTTTGACTCCCTGCTGAATAAGGTTAACCTAAGCGAAACACAAGCCGTGAGCCTCTACCTTAAGGCTCTCAAACCGGACATCCGTGGACCGGTTAAAATGTTTAAACCGAGCACGTTGCATGAAGCGTATGGGTTAGCACGAATTCAAGCCATCAACAACACAAGCTTGATGAAGCGTCTCAACGAGGGGGAGGGTGGGCCGCAACCCGAAGATGTCAAAATAATGCCTCCGGCTAATGCTTCAAAACTTCCATTGCTCCCAACCCCAACAAACGAGTTACCAAGTAAACCGGGAATGCTTAGCTCGAAGCGTTTGACGAGCAAGGAACTAGAGTTGAAAAGGGCAAAAGGGGAATGTTTCTGGTGTACCGAAAGGTATGTTCCGGGCCACAAGTGTACGAACAAACAAATCTACATGCTTAAGGTGATCGATGATGAAGATCTGGCAACCAACGAGTCTATTGAAGGTGATGAAGACAAGGTCACTTGAATCCTTTTTTGAGGGCAAAAAAGTGGGTTAAGGAGGGAGTATTGATACGTTAAGTATTTTATGTTTTAGTATTTTATATTTATGTTATTTTATGTTTTAGTATTTTATATTTATGTTTCTAGTTTAAGGGAATTTCGGTTATTTTCTATTATGCAAGGGGTATGATTGTAACTTGCATATCTATTTATGTTGAACGTATCAATGAATAATGGCAGAGATTTGGTGAAATCATTCCTTCCTGTAGTTCCTTCTTCTCCTTAGGGTTTTAACCTTATCAGTTTAAGATCTGATTGATTGAATTTGAAAGAAAAGATGGACAGGAGTATTTCAATTGCTTTGATTTGGATAAAGACGGCGGCGCTGAAGCCGTTTCCTTTTTCCTTCCTTCCTTCCTTCCTTGCTCAGGTACCTTATGGTTGAGTATTTATTTATATTTATATAAAATATAATTTTGGATCACACTGAATTTTCATCTGTTGTTAGGATACTACTACTAGTAATTAGTTGGATTGAGCTCCTTTTATGTTCCAAAACTCCTCTTGTCAAATCACGCTTACTTTTATCCGGTACAATTGTTTATGATCCATTTACTTACACCCACCCTGACTTTTGTTAACTAAAATTATTACTCAATATACCCATAGCTCCAAAATTACTCATTTTGTCTAGGCTGGAATCTGTGGTGGACGATTAAAAAAAGTTGTAAGTTGTAACTACTTTTGAGCATCAAATACTGAGTAAAACTTTAGTTACCCTTTAAAGTCCTCAGTTTTCTACTATGGCCAACTTTTCCAACTTTGGTCGACACTTGTGTCATTTGGGCCGTTTCTGACTGTGTGGTTTTACTTGTCATATTCCAGTGTCTAATTTTAAAGACTTGGACTTCTACTTCTATCCCGAATTTTCAACCATGACCTCTTTGTTTTAGAAGCCTATTAATAATGTCTGATATTGAGTTTAACTCAATTGAATGTTACTTGGGGGGCCAACTTGTTGCTTTGGCTGTAAGGGTTACTTACACGCATTTGCCTCTTATAGTTCCGTGTATTGAGTTATTTCAATATTTTGGATGTTTTGATTCTGCCCATGGTCAGGTTAATACTTATAGTAACCCCAGAAAAAAAAAAGTGAGTTTCATCATTTTCACGTTGGTCAAGATTTCCAGTTTTGCATATTGCAAACTGAAATGAAATGATGAATACTCACTGTGTCCCATGAAATGAAAATTTTGACTACAGACTCTGTATGCAGTTACATGTTGTTCTAGAAATGTTTGTAGATGATATCTTATATCAATGAATTGCAACAATCACAATCAACTAGTTACCTTTATCCCAAACCATTTTTATAACAATTTGTGAAATGTTGCAATGTTCGTTAAATAACATCAAGTGGAAACTGTGCAATTCTGCTAAGAAGTTATAAATGAGCCTGTTTTATAGAAGATGGCGATATGACAGTGAAAGTCAAGATTAATCTTGGTCTTTTATACATACAAAAGGCGTATTGGTTGATTGCTAATGGACCGGAAAATGTAAATGTAATATTGCTCTTGGCACGTGCTGGATGAGGCTAGTAATAGTTTTGATATAACTGTTGAACTTGATTCCTGTATGAAAACGAGGAGGCATGATGGGGAGCCTGTACTGGTCCAATGTTTTTCCAAATTTTTAAGTGTAAAGGTCTTCCAACTTACAATTTGGTCCAAACCGTCTGATAGTTCCTTAGAGTAATCCTTCGATAACAAGTGATAATCTAAAGAGTATTGCACTGGTTAGTGCTCTCTAGTCTCTACCCATGAATAGTTGAGCCAGGTGCGATCTCACTTTCGAGGTTAAAAATCTATATTTAGGCTAGCGTTAGCTGCATATCTAAATGTTATTCACATTCTACTAATTTACATGCCATTGTGGATACTTATTTATTTATTTTTGCGTCATGTAAGAAGGGTTAACAGGCTTGGCCGCTCTCCTATAATATTATGAATAACAAATGTATTAAATATTATTACTAGTTTGATGAAATGATTTTGGGAGGTTGTAGATGTGAATATGCTTGAGCCACTTTTGACCTGTTTGACCCATTCGACTTGGAGATAAGGCAACCCTAGTCGACCTATGAGTCAAAACTGTTGCATCTAGACTGTATACAAAATAACGCCGCTTACTATGTATACAAAATTACTTTGTTAGACAGACGTGAATAGTCTCATTCTTCTTGGTATGTCTTTGATATCTGATCGAATCCTAAGAAGATTATAGGACTATACTTTGACAAAAATGAACAGTTTAACCATGCATCTGGGTCATGTTTCTTATGATGATATATTACTGTATTTAATTGCAGATATGGCAACAAGCTGATCAGAACCACCTCAGAGCGGGCCTCTTCCATCAGAGTGTTGGTGGTCCTAGTTTTCCGGCAGGTGGTGTTCTGGCCGGTGCTGGTCTATCAAACTCGAATGTCTCGGGTGAGTGGCTTGGGGGCAGAGGTGTTGGGGCTACTGTACCGAAACCCCAAGAGCCACTATCATCCTCATCTTTCACAGCTCCTAGACCATCTTTCACAGCATGCTTTCCGTGAGGGAGTTCTGTGTCGCTCTCTATCTGATGGAGCGATACAGAGAAGGCCAGAATCTTCCATCAACACTTCCTAGTAATGTCCTGCTTGATGAATCTCTGCTGTCTCTCACGGGCCCACCCAATCCTTCTTATAGACCTGCTGGTTGGGGAGCTAATCCTGGTATACCTCTATACATCATGTAGACTTATATTTATATTTATAGTTGCAAAATGGGGAGTCAGGTGGCTTGAGACTTGCCAAAACAGGCTGGGTTGAAACATGTTAATTTTAGTAAGGGTCCCTCAGATAGTTGAGAAAATAAAAATTGATGAAGACAACCTGTTCTGAATGTTATCAAACCTTTTGTCTTCAGGTTCTGCACCCCAGCAAGCATCCCATGCAATATAATCAGCCGAAAGGACCGATGCCCTCTATGGAAAGCTCTCATGCACATCAGCTCAGTAATGGTGATCAAAATACTTCTCGTTCAGTTGCTCTAGAGACAACCCAAGCAGAAAAAGTGGTAAAGTTTTATTTGTTTCTGATAGATTTGGAATTTAATTACGCATATACTGTCAATTTATCCATGCGACATTTTTATGATAGATTGGTTTCCATTGGTGTTAAAAGGTTGAAGATAAGAAGGAAATTCTGGATTCTAGAGAAAAGATGGCCTTCTACAGGAATAAAATGCAAGATCTCGTGAGTAGCCATTCTTCTCAATATATGGATCAATGCCTGCTTATAAATTTACTGCAGTATACACTATATATGGGAAGACACGTGTTCTCACCTCCTTTCTTCACCAGGTTTTATACAAAAGCAGATGTGATAACCGCCTTAATGAAATTACAGAAATAGCTGATAAACGTTAGGTATATTGGCGATTTGAAATCATGTCTTCTTTCTATCTTTTGATTTGGGTTTTTTCGCGGTCCTTGAGATTTGTCATTATCTAATTCCAGGCAGAGATGCTTGCTAAGAAATATTAAGAGAAGTACAAACAGGTGGCAGAAATGGCCTCTAAGTTAACTATTGAGGAGGCATCTTTTCGTGATATTCAGGTAGAATCACCTTTTTTATTCTCTCACACAAAATAAATTATTTTTTCACCTAGAAAAAAAAAAAAAAAAAACCAAAAAAACAAAAAAACAAAACAAAACAAACTATACGACTTGGGTGGGTGTTGTCCCTTTTCTTCTTACGTCAAAAAATGGGACCAGACTCACTATCACATTACAATTATTCTCATTACTTAAAAGACGCAGTGAAACGGAAAATGCTGGGAATTATAGGTGGCACATGGATGGGCTGGGTAAATTTATTAAGATTTATTACAATGTCTATTAATTTTGTTTGAACAAGTCAATTTAGTATGTTGTAAACACTTGTCGACTTTTAAACCATTTGGCCAGTTTCCACATAATTGCGTTGAATTGCTCCCTCTACTTTAAAATTGCTAAATGGCCTAAGAAATAGCATTGCGTTATTACTTTCTACTGGACTGTCAGCTTAGTGCACTTTAGATCTATTTTATGTTAATTGAATTAAATTTTCTGTTGACTTTTAGGAGAGGAAGATGGAGTTGAATCAGGCACTTGTGAAAATGGATCAGGGAGGCAGCGCTGATGGTATCCTTCAAGTAAGTTCATTTACTTCCATATGATCCCGGGTAACGGATTTTAGTAAGTTTTAAGGACAGCTTGACTGACCCCCATCACTTTTTTCACCTTTTGTTTTTAATCATATAAATATAAAATAATAAATCATTAAACATATATTCGGCTGACCCAGGTTCGTGCTGATTGTATCCAATCTGATCTCGAGGAACTACTGAAGGCTTTAACTGAACGTTGCAAAAAACTTGGAATTGATGTCAAGTCAACTGCGGTTATTGAGCTTCCCATCTTTCATCTCATGCTATCAGGAATACTTCATTAGCAATAATGTCACTGTATATGTATAACATTATAATAAAATGTTTGTCAAGGTTGGCAACCTGGAGTTCCAGAGATATCTGCCGTGTGGGATGAGGATTGGGATAAATTCGAAGATGAAGGTTTGACACTCTTTCTTTTATACTCGTAGTAACTATATATCAGAGAAGGAGCAATGTCAGCTCATTAGATATCAGCGTTGGTGGGTCAATCCCACCCGTGTTCCACACAAAATATCCGTTTTGACCCGTGTTCTCACGTTATTCTCTTCAACCACATTTTCCCTTTGCACTAAACTAGTTTGCAATGACAGGTTTCTCATTTGATGCTACGGTGCCTGCAAATACCAAATCCACATCTCAGGCAGAAAACTCCTCTACTATGGATGATGTTTCCGAGGATTCATATTCAAATGCTGACAGGAAGTCAGAGAAGCCTTTCGAGACTGAATCAGCATACGCACATAGCGAAGATGAGTCGGCTAAAAGCCCAGCTGGTAGTCCCACAACACAAAAGATATTTGAAAGTCCAACCAAGGAGGATTCATTTAACCATTTCGGAAAGAGCTTTGATGCTGACACAGAAAGGTACCAATTGGATTCTGTTTATGGTCTGATCTTTCATTGTTTAAGTACAACAAAACGTGTACCTATACCTTGTTTGCTGGAAAGATCTAAATATGCACTAGTCTATTGCTCTTGTTTATCGAGTTCAATCTTCTTCTATTAGGGGTTTTGATGACCAAGGATGGGGTACTTTCGACAACAGTGATGATGTAGATTCGGTGTGGGGATTCTGTAGCTAGTGACACAGCTAAGGTGAGTTCATATATATATATATATATATATATATATATATATATATATATATATATATATATATATATATATATATATATATATATATATTTTTTTTTTTTCTTCTTAATTATATCATTGCATTCAATGGATAGTGTATAAGGTTATAGAAGGATATTACAACGTAAGGTGGAAAAATGCTACATATGTGCTACTAAATGAAAAGATAAATAAATGCTTTAGAGTGATAATTAATGCTGAAACTGAACCAATCAATATCTGAAAATTAATGCTACTTACTGCTCTAGAGTGGACCTGGAAACTGAACCAATCCATATCTGGTTTGTATCAATTGCGAACTGTTTTGGTATGCTTGTCATAATTAGAAAAACATGAACCTAGAACAAAACTGTTTGAAGATAAAAAAACAATTGGAAACGTATCTTTGTTATGAATGCAAAAAACTTCGTTTTTACAGGATGCCGAACATGAGAAGCATGGAGAGAGTTATTTCTTTGACTCCAGTAGCTTCACTGCAAGTCCAAGGAAAAGTGATTCCCCACAAGGCAGTAATAGTTTCTTCCAGAAAAAGTGTCCATTTGGGTTTGATGATTCGGTTCCTGGCTCACCAGCTTCTCGAGCAGGCACCCACCACGGTACAGTGGGGGAGGAGCAGAGAATTCTTTCTTTGATAATTTCTCGAGATACGACTCTTTTAGTGCCACTGACCGAGGTTCTCCCAAACAAGAAACCTTCTCGAGATTTGATTCCATGAGCAGCTCCACACAGGATAATAACTTTTCAAGATTCGACTCAATGAGCAGCACGGCACAAGACCGTAGTTTCGCAAGGTTTGATTCAATGAGTAGCAATGCGGGTTTTGACCACGGTCATACATACTCATTTGATGACTCAGATCCCTTTGGGTCGAGTGGACCGTTTAAGGTGTCGTCAGAAAGTCAAACGGGGAAAAATGAAACTGATAAATGGGCATTTTAGTTTGGAGTTTGGCGGTATTATTATACAGTGAAGAGGGTTTTTGTATTCATGAAGGATGGGTATGGGGATTACCATGTATTTTCTTTTCTTCTACCGGCTTGATAGTTTGTGTTTGTATCACTTACTTGTCTTTGATTCCATTGCATGGGAACTTTACGATATTTCTTTGGTATAACCTTGACTAGAAATTCTAATATTGGATTGCGATTACTATAAATATAAGGTTTTGATTGTTAGATGTTTATTGTAAAAATAATATGCGCTAAAGTTTAAACATTTTATTGGTAATTAACTAGTCATATGCCAAGAGGAGGTAGGCTGGAATTAGGGGTAGTCAAATTTGATATTGTGTGTTGTACTAACTATGGATTGGCTTGTCTTAGAAAATTATCATGAGAAAGCGTTTTGCGCGTTGTTGGACTTGTTATACGAACAGGGGTGATACTGTTGATGCCATTGCATCAATGTACTGTATACACAAAACACGTGCCTCCACTCCGGTTTTCACCTTTCCTCCTGGTGATCCTGTTTTTTTTTTTTTTTTTTTTTTTTTTTTTTTTTTTTTTATTTTTTTTTGTGCAAACACACTACATCAATGCCTTTTTTTTGATGAAAGTAGCATTGCGGTTCTCCTTGATTTTGGACTTTGGAGTGCAGTTGGTATCATCCAAGTTACATTTGCTAAATTAGAGCTCCCAAAAATTCTTGCATGGGCAACGTATAATCAATAAGGATTGTTCGCCAAAATTTATGATTACATGATAACGTCGACGCAGAGATACTCATCAAGCAATATGTATTGCATGACTTGAAAACGTATTTATATCACAGCTGAACACATTCACTTACAGAGATTAGAAGTGGGATTTGAAGATTATTTAGGGTCAACCCACCTATATTACTTAAATTGTGATTTGAGAGTAGAATTCTTCTAACTTGAGCTTCCATTACTCACTGCTTCTTAATCAATCGGAAAACCTGTAACTTTTTTACTCTTTGTTCATTTAATCACTCTTTCATCTAGAATTTAAGAAAGATTCTTTCGGTTTTAGCATATCATTGCACATTTATAATTGGTATCCTGGAAGGGAGATAAAGTGTGATATTTGAATGAATTGTAGCTAGGTAACTTGTAGGGAAATCAATCTTCAGAAGTATACCTTCTGTTCAGTACTCAAATTCCATTTCATATGGGATGTTTGGTTATCTCTTATATTGAATATGTAAATGCAAAATCATGTTGCAGTGTTTAGGTTGTTTGCAGCAATTATCTGGGTTGATAAATTTACCTTTTATGCATTTCATCGAACACCTAGTCGGTGGGTGTCTACTACAAATAAAGTAAATAATTTTTATTATTTTTAACTAAATTTATTAACAAAAAACTACTCGTAAAATTTGACATTCACGATTAATAAATCAAACTTATAGTTGCTGTTAAAATCAAAACTATTGACATATAAATACAAATAAAAATTACAAAGTTACAAACCCATTTGTTATTGGACTACCAAGACCAGAAGCTCACTCTTATACGCCCTCCCAAGGTGATGGCCCCACCATGTTGTGATAGAGTTGGGAGGTCTTGTAACATACTCATGTTTGTGAAGTCTTCTTGCAGTAAATCTTCATTAGAAATTAGTCTTACACCACACTCCTTCACCTCAACAACATCTTCTTCATTTTTCTCTTCTAAGAAACTAAATTTAACATAATTCTTTGCTTCCTTCCATCCCTCCCATCCCCTGAATTCCCATCCCCATGTATCCCTCTTCGTATAATGCAACCATATCATATATGAATCTTGGATTCCTCCTATCACCTCTTTCTCAAAATAATCCCTAATTGAACCTGGAATGTAATAATTTGTAATCAGAGAAGCTCCATCAAAGTTGTTTACAGAGTATCCTTTAAATTCTTTGAAAGGCTTTTTGCACTTGAAAACAACACAAGTTCCAAATCCCCTAAACTTATCATAACTCCAATCTGATGGTAATTCTACCTTTACATCATTTCCCCTACTTCTATTTGTAAACCACTCTGGCATGCTATTCCCATGATATCCTATATCTAAATGATCATAGCCAGTGTCTTGCAAGAAGAATTCACATCTGTTAGTCTGGACACCCAAATTCCCAAGGAAAGCAGAAAGCCGGTGAATAGAGCCTTGGGAAGTTATAGATGAATCAAGACACTGAGTCTTCGATATAGACCCCTCGCTATCAATGGTAACATTCTTAAACAGCTTTGGACAATTGCTGAAATTATTGTACCTTCTCTTGAATTGGTCTTTAGATGATCCCAACACTTCTCTTAAGGAGGTGCAATCAGATGCATAAAGATGATCTAGTCTATGTGGAAGTTCGGGCAACACTTCCAGCTTCTTGCAACCATTAAGATAAAGCCATTGAAGACTAGAAAGTTGACTCAAACTTCCGGGCAAGCTAGTAAAATTGTTCCCTTCCAAGTCTAGTTCCTTTAGACATGATAAGCCTCCAATGCTCTCAGGCACTTGTTCTAAATTGCAGTAGCTTAAATTCAGTTTCTTTAACATATGTAAACCTTCCAATGATGACCAAACTGATCTTTGGGGATGTGGTTGTTTACTTAGTAGTAAACCAAAAGGAGCCGTGAGGATTGAAGTCCACCATCTAGGTTGAATCCTCCCTTGGCCACCGAATGACAATGATTCAAGGTTTACTAGAGATGATACAAAAGAAGGAAGTTCTGTGATGGCAGTTTTGTCAACATGAAGCTCCGTTAAGCTTTTGCTCCGACCAAATGCTTCAGGGAGTTGGTCGACTTTTAAGCACCCCGAGAGATTCAGGACTTGAAGAGAATCCATTTCCACTCTGTTTGGAAAAATCCTAAGCTGTTTGCAATCTCTCAAATTCAACACAACAAGCTTCTTGAGCATTCCAATTGAGGGATGAACGCTAACCAAATTCACACAACCTTCAAGACTTAGCTCTTCGAGATTTGTAATCTCTGAGAAGTCAGGGGTGGTTGTTAGGTTACAACAGTACCTTAGCTTCATTATTTTCAACCTTCTTAAACACTGATATCAATAGAACAAAAAAGAAGATAAGTTTTCGGATCATTTGATATCAAATAGGAAAACATGTGTGTACAAGGAAATACCTTAGGTGTGGTCCAAAAATGTTTTATGCTGCTATAAGACAGGTCAATGGCGACAATGTTTTATGGATAGAAATTTGAAGGTAAGTACTTGAAAGGGCATCCATGCCAATAAAACAAGCTTCGCTCATTGGACAAAAAATCCAAACTTCCTGAGAAGATCACATTGTGGCCCTTCAATTCAAGTTTCTGCTCATATACTCTTTCCTCTTGATAGATTTTCAGGATCCGCAACTTTTTCATATGTGCAAAATCATTAGCATCTATGTGAACCTTTTGACTAAATTTCTCTAATGAAAGGACAAGAACTTCAACTGCTTCAGTTATTGGCACCTGGAAAAGCAAGAACAGGTAGCTTCATTAGGATATTTTGCTAATACTTTAATGTATTAGTGTAGAGAAAAAAGAATCGTATACCACTACTTACCTTCTTTTCAATCAATACATTGTAAACTTCAGATGAATTCCACAATCTCCTCTGTTTCCCACTCATAATAGATTCTTCATGAATGATTTCTCTTGCCATTGCTTGAATCAAGTCATGCATTTGAAGTGACATATCGCTAGAGATCATGATTAATGACTTATCAACTAGAACTCTCATGTTTGTATCTGCAAAAAAGTTACACCCATCTAGTATGCTTGCTACAAAATCACTCTTTTCTCCAACGAATAAACATGCGATATCAAGTAAGATATTTTGCTGCTGGAGGTTTAGCCCATCATAACTTAAGCGGAGAACTCGATGTATTTCTTCATTAGGATGTTTTTTAAGCCTTTCCAGTTCACTAACCCACTGACCCACAGTTTTACTGTACAAAAAACAACCCAAAACTATGAGAGCCAGAGGGTGACCTTGCACATAGTTCACAGCTTTCTCAGCAAGTTCTTGGAAGCCTGCAGAAGGATGTTTTTCCACAAAGGCATGGAAACTGAAGAGCTTAAGAGATTCATCCTCATCTAGGAAGTCCATGTCATGGATTTCATCCACTCTATGAGATCTTATCAACTGTTTATCTTTACCTGTGAAAATAATCAAACTTCCCGGGCAAAACCAACTAGCTGAACCTGCTAGTGCCTTTAACTGATCCCGATGATCCACATCATCCAAAACAAGCAGGATCGGCCTTGATGACATCATCTTCTTTATTACAATAATTCCTTCACCAACACTTGGTATCTTCAAATCTTCTATTTTCATGATCTTTCTAATCATATGCAGTTGGACTTGAATCAGGCCTTGTCGTTTTGTGACTTCTTTGACATCTTCACAAAAACAACTTCCTTCAAAGTGGACATACATGAAGTTATAAATAGCTTTGGCAAGCGTCGACTTTCCTATCCCGCTTATACCGCATAATCCAATCATGTTAACCTTATCTGACCCAATGAAGCGTGACAAGTCTAATTTGTCGAAATGGAAATCTATGCCAACAAGGTTCTCACCAACATGTAAGGGTCCGTCACATAATGTTTTGAGGATTTCTCTGGAAATGGAATCGATGAACTTGGACTCAAACCCATTTGTCATGTCCTGGAGATCCCATCCAGATAAGTTAGCCGCCATGGATAAAGCTTCCCTCCATTTATCCACCTCTGTTCTATTTGAAACATCATGTTTGGCAAATGCTTCAGCATAGCTCCCGGTTTGTTTCCTCACAAGGTCAGGTTTAACATCATAAAAGATTATTTGAACCTTGTGTTTAGGCTTTCCCATTTGCTTGCACTCAAGTATTTTGACAAGTTCTCTCAGACACCATGACGAGGAAGCATAATTTTTGGAGAAGATAACTATCAAAAACCTCGATTCTTCAATGGCTTTGTAGAGATGAGGAGATATCTCTTCTCCTTTAGGCAATTTGGTATCATCTCTAAAAGCATGAATTCCTTTTTGCTTGAAATCATTGAACATATGATCCATGAAGTTTTTGCGGATATCTTCACCTCTGAAACTTACAAAAACATCATATTTCCACCGATCATGAATGGACGTGGCAGCCATTATCAATTATGAGATCGAGCTGCATGTGTTCACAAGAAAAGATCATCAGAAAGAGTAAAAATACAAATACATATGAAACACTAATTAAATTAATACCAAGTAGCAACAAACATGTGAGTGCTTTTGTGTTATAGCACGTAACATGTAGACAGGATATACATGCTAGTTGAAATATTGAACTTGATAACTTTTGCAATTCAATCTTGATATATAATACTATTTTCTATTGTTCATACTAATGTAAAATCTGTGGTCTACAAAAACTTGTTGAAATATTGGACTTGATAACTTCGACGGGATGATCCTAAAACTATCATGACCCAAAAAACTACAACGATCCGACCTCTAATGGTCTTAAAAATTACAAATATGACAGCCCAACAATCCAACTTACGTATAAGCACCCAAGGTCAATTACTCAGTAAAAAGTACCCAAGCATGACCCAAAGTCCCAAACATTTGACATAAGTTTTCTTTGGCTATATATGATAGTTTTTGCGTTGTTTTAAGATTACCCAACCACTACTGAACAAATAATAACAACATTAATAAGTTGTTTAGTTACTACTATGAGATATGCAAATACAAAAATGAAGCAATAAAAAGTACTAATTAGAAATGACTTACAATAAATATAGCGATTGATGAATAGATGGAAGTCTTTGAAATGAAATGCGATCAAAATGAAAGTTCCAGTTGAGGAGTTTGAAAGAGTAAAGGTAAGTGGTTGGTTGACTTTCAAGTCAACTTCAATTTCAAATAGTCATATACCCAGTGGACCCCATCACTATTTTCATATTTTTGACGTTTTATCGAAAACTAAATATACTGTGTGATTGCGTAATTACCCGAACACAGTGAACAATTTAACATTTGGCCCACTGGATCAGAGAGTAAATCACTTGTAATGCTTTGGCATAAAGTTTTGGGTTAATGTTATCAATTGGATGAAATTAGTTTTTGAGAGTCAAGTTGAGGTGAATGAACGACTGCAATAAAAATGGAAAATTAAATGAAGATACAAAGAGTAAAGGCAAAAGTCAATTTTACAACGTCCAAATTGCACTTCTAGTCCATTGTTTTTAGATAACATGTAATTTCTTGTATTAGGTTACATATCATTTTTTTAAAATAATGCAACGATGTCAAAGAAAATATACTGTTTTTTTCGTTAGCTTAAAACTTCATTCAAAAAATTTCACATCAAACTCTCCTGAATGCTTATTGGTGAAAACTATCAACAACTTGACACTTTTTTTTTCTTCGTTAGCTAATTACACCGTGTACAAAAAACAAAATGACATCACTAGTCTCTTAAATGCTTATTGATGAAAAGTAGCATTGATCGAGTTGATGCTAAAAGGTAAATTAACAAAGTGAATCAAAGGATTCAAGTGAATGGGATGATAATTCGACCTTTACTTGATTTCCATACTTTTTCTATTCTAAACAGCTTGATTACAAAGTTCCCAATCCTTATATGTGGTAAAGTATTAATCCCAATTCTACTTTTTATTGAAATTATTAATACCCAAACATAGAAAGAGCCATGAGTTACGTAATATATGATAAAGTATCCACAACTATAATCAAGTGTATAATTGTAAAATTATTCAATTAGTTTTAACCTTCCTTTTATCGAATTTTGATTTAAACCATAACTGAAAGAATGATTTTACAATCATGATCTTAGTGTACACGAT
Organism: Artemisia argyi; assembly: GCA_030686995.1. Lineage (NCBI taxonomy): Eukaryota > Viridiplantae > Streptophyta > Magnoliopsida > Asterales > Asteraceae > Artemisia > Artemisia argyi. Next base: position 20,058,433 of record CM060680.1, on the reverse strand, counting down.
AATCTATTCTTTCTAAATGATAAATTTATCATTTCTTAGATGAAACAATGATTAAAGAAAAACAATAAAATAAGCAAAGAGTAGAAGATGACTTACTGATTTTCCGATGGATTAAGAAGCAGAGGATAAGAATGCAATCGATAATGGAAGCTCAAGTAAGATTTCTACTCTCAAACGACAATTTAAATAATGCAAAGTCCAGCTCTTATAAATTACGTCGTGGATGTTTCAATTTATAGAATGATCGCTTTAAAAAAAAAATTAACAGCTTTATTTAGCTTTAATGTTGCAATGGGCTACATGTGTACGCTTTTTTTCTTTGTTGACAAAGTTAAACACGTCTTTACGAGTCTTGCAAAAACAATTAAATAATTTATGATAGCCAATAATATTCTTAATTTATTTTTAATCAGGACCTACATAATGATGTCTTTTTTAGGTAATCATATTAGTACGCGTTGAGAATCAAGTCTATTTTCTAGTAAACTTCCTCTAATTACTTTAATGAATAAAGAAATCAATCTCAGCTTGAAATTTTTGACCTCAAAAGTGAACATTTCACACATAAAACAATCAATATGGTAGGTGGTTAGGTGGATGAGTGTAAAAAGTAAAGAAGCAATTACATATACATACCAAAACTTGAATATTTTCATAAGAAATTTAAAAGTCAATAAGTCATGCATTGAAAACTTGTATTCTAAAAAAAAGAATATTCAAATTTCATTTGGTATAAAATTATTTCTGCAGCTAATTGACATAAAAAGTGCAATCCTTATATATTCGAAAATGTAGACACCGTCCCTATATTGTTAGCTCTGTATTGCTGTTGGAAACATTTAGTTCCCATATAAATTCTACTTGAAATGATATAACAAACTAGTTAACTGAGCAAATAGTAGTAAGCGTATTTGCCCATATAATATCCAAAGTTTCTGGTCATGAGCATTTTCTGAAACAAATTGGTGTATTAACCGAGTTAGTTAGCTTTCAAACACAAGAACAAAAGACCTGATGTTGATTGTCCTAATTATATAAGCTTATTAAAGACCTAGAAAACTGGCTTGCAAGGCTGATGTAAGAAACTTACTAATGATTCACCTATCTTAATATAAGGTATGTAACTTACAAATTTATTCGCTGATATGGCACTAGCTATTGAAATATATCCTTATATGTTGGCATTTCTTTTGTATGATGTGAAGGAGAGGTAAAGTGACTCAGAAGTTAACAACCATGGTGAGGGTAATGAGTTTGGTGAAGGGCATGGTGAGAACCTATTGGTGTTAGATGCGTTTCTCTCTTAATATAAGGTATGTAACTTACAAATTCATTTCTTTTGAAAAGCATAGAAGTAAACTGTATTTGTTTGGTCATATATGTTCTGTAAATAACCAACAGTGCGACCACAAACGAAAATGGTTTACAATAAGAATAGCACAGAAAGCATTAATCCAAATCTGTATCCAATAAAAAACAAAGTTACACTTGTATCTGACTCGATGCAATTTGATGTAAATATAGATATGATTGCATGTAATCACTTCCAGCAGAAGTTTTTTTCTAGTACAATGAAAACCAAGTTTTCAAAGATAATGACACGAAAGCCCTTAGCAAGCAAAATCAATCAAAATTGATTGCAACTTCACTAACAATACACAAGATTCACTCTAATAAAGCCAAACCATTGCTACTAATGATGAAAACCGGTAGCTAGTACCCTTTCCTTGCAGTCCTTCTCACTGTAGTTTTTCGCTCCACAGTAGCATCCATGGATCTCTCAAAGCTCATAGCCAATGGCGGTTTCTTGTTCTCTTTGCTACTACTTCTCAACGAATACCTCTGTGTCGTCACAGGCTCTTTCCTCTCTAGCCTTTGTGCCGTCGCAACCTCTCTCCTCTCCACCAACGGTGTAGTCATCTTCCTCGCACTCTCATATTTCTTGACTTCCACAGTTCTCTTTGCTGACTCCATTCTAACCCCAAGATACTGCTTGCTCGGGGTCTGTTTCTCAACCCTGGATTCGCCTCTCTTTCTTTTCAGCCTTTCGTTTCTTATTGCAGAATACTCTTCATAGAACCTACCCCTTTCGAACAAAGGATTCCCAGCATCAGATTGACTAGTAGTAGTAGCAGATCCCCTCAAAGTATCTTGAACCATCTTCGTTAAATCTCTTAATTCACGAGATATTGTTTGGTATTCAAGGCGGAGCTCAGGTACTTCTACTTCAGAAGATGGTTTGGGCAAACGAGATGTTGTGTAAGAATCTGCTAGTCCAAGCAAAACAACAAACTTTAGTATAAAGTAGAGGAAAAGAAACTTAAGGTCAATACAAACCAATTATAAGTCGATTCATAACTGGCTTTGCATCTTACAGAAAACATTGCTCTAAAAGAGTTTATTTCGGATATCAACCATTTATGAACTTTTCCACTGAATAAATCGTCATATTTACATATATACAATATTCACATTGTTGGAAAGTCTAAAATGAACAATTCTTTCATAATTCAGATGTAAGAACCTATAAATAGAGTTCTTTTAATCACAAATATATAATGACCAATCAAATATTTTTCAAGACTAAATCAATGAACTAGAATAACTTTCCATCAGTCGTGAACATATAAAGATATTTCCATCATAACGAACACAAATTCTTACAAATTCATCTTTTAAGTTAGAGCAAGAAAACTAAACCTAAGGGTTTCCCACGTAACCAATTTAATTTTACATAACAAAAAATGCCAAAGTTTCTAGTAATCACTCTACCGATATCAACATACGCCTATAAAAATGTCAAAGTTACTAGTTCCTAACACGAACACCAAAGTTTACAGGGCTTCTTGTCATACCCAATTTAACTTTACAAAATCGTAAACCCAAAAATCTCTACAAATCTATAAACAAATTCAATATAAATCGACCAAAAAGAACAATTTTGCATAATTCTTGAAACCCTTTACAGATCTTTTTACACCAAAACAAATTTTCTTGTATTCAGCTAGACATTTTCACAAACGGACAAACCCTTGGCGGTTCCGTAAAACACCCAATTTCACTTGACAAAACCCAAAACCCACAAATACCCAATACCCAAATCAATGAATCTCAACACAAACCAATAAAAAGAAACAAAATAATACCAGATGGGGTTTGAAGGTTGCTTGTTACACCAGTTGATCATTTTCATTTATTTGAGTTTAGTTGGTCATATCACATCACGCCATCTTATAATGGTGCAGAAGTTAAAACACCATTACTAACTATCAAAGATAATCTATCGAACTACAATGCTCTAGAAAAATGCACTTAAAACCAAACAAAGGCAGATAATTAAGGTAAACTTGGATCCAAAGTACAACAGACATAAATAACGGGGTGGTCATCACTGCTGCGTGCAGCAGATAAGTTTCTGCAGCAAGGAATTTTTTTTTTTTTTTTTTTTTTTTTTTTTTTTTTTTTAATATACATGATACACCCTTTGCTATACACTACAACAGCAGATAAGTCCCTGCTGTTTTGCAGCAGGGATCATTAAGCCAATAATACTACGTAATTTATTACAAACAGAGGATATAAAAACCAATGTGAAGAACCACAGAAAAAAAAATGAATGTGTTGTATTTAATAACAAGTCCAAAAAACGTCACATTCAATTACAGACAGTTACACAATAATCTTGAAGAATCTGATACAAGTTAAGATGCTAAAGAGTATCAGCGCTAAAATGCTATTCAAAAACATTAGCCCCGTCACATTTCATACTTATTCTTTAACCCAAGACAACAAACTAAGAATGTGTAACACTATATTGCTCTTCAAACACTTCTTTAACAAAATACTAATAAAATCGTTATTATACAGCAGCAAAGATAGATAGCCACACAAACAATAACCACGCAACACAATAACCAGGTTTAATAACTGAACTACCACAACAATCAATTTAATATACCAACGTATATTACAGTAGGAAATAATACAGCAACAAATATACCACAAAAAACACGTACATCTTATTGTCATGACAATTTAGTTATACCTATTACAATGTTGTCTTGTTATCTGTTTTGGCTAGTTTTATAACTAAAAACAGCCCAAACCCGCTAGTGGAGCATAATAACCAAGTTTAGTAACTATATTTGGCACAACAATTTGTTAAATAACCAATTTAAAAACACTCCGTTAAACATTAGCCCCAAAACATTTCTAATGTAATCTTTAACATATTACAAAATAAATCAATAATTATCAAATTAGACATCATAAAGATGGCTAATGACACAAAATACATGAAAAACATTTGGCTAATGCATTACTCAGTATAACAACAATGTAGTCATATTTTCCATCCTATTGTCATCAATACCAGTTTTGGCAAAATTTTAAATAACCTAAAAATGACCAAAATTTTAAATAACCTAAAAATGACCAAAATGACTAAATTGGCACAACAACTTATTTAATAACCACTGCATAGCTATTCATAACATTAGCCTCTAAACATTTCTCTACCCCATTACTAGCAAAAAAAAGGGGGGAAGAAAGACTCAGCTGCCGGAAAAATGAATTTTCCGGTGTTCTGTGGTGGTAGACGGCGGCAGTGATCGGAAAAGTGTGGGAGACCTCCACGCGCCGGCGCGTGTCTGCTCCGGTTGTTACCGGGTTTGTGTTGAATTGCTCCCTCTACTTTAGAATTACTGGCTGCTTAAGTGCGTCTTTTTAGATCTATTTTATATTTCTTCATATGTAAATTTACAAAGAGTAAAGGCAACTGGGGTTGACTCCAAAGTCAATTTTACATGTCCAAATTGCACTTCTAGCCCCTTGATTTTAGATAACATGTTGTAATTTCTTGTATTAGGTTACATGTCATATTTTTTAGCTAACTATGAAACTGTCATGTCACTAAATTAGTGGAATCTCAACTACTTAAGAAGTTCTCGAAACTTGTTTTTCTCGAAAGGTTCTAAAGTTCTCGAAATGCCACGTCACCTAGTTAGTGGAACCTCAACTATCAAGTACAGCCACGTAGATTTCTAGAAAATATGAATTTTCGGAATAAAATCGAAAATTTATCAATTTTTCGAGAAAAAAATATGGAACAATAAACTTCGAAAAATCCTTAAAAAAAAATACTACTTTTGTGATTGTTTTGGGGTTTTTCTTAGATGAATCACTAGGTAAACACTTGTATTATCATAAAATCAAACCATTAACTATTCTACCCGTGAAATCAAATATTCAACCTATGAAAGTTTTCAAAACTCTTACCCAGTTTTGGAAATCCTTCGAAAAACTAACCAAACACAAATCTAACCAATAACTATCATATGGCTCTGATGCCAATTGTAATACCTATATTTGATCAACTTAAACCTTAAACTATGGTGATTTGGTGGTGGTGTCATGAGGTAGAGAGGAGAGAAAGAAAGAAAAGAAAGATAACTTTTATGATAAAACATACACCACACTCTCAAGCACACACAAAAGTGGGCCACTTGTGTGTATATCCTCCCAACGCCTCACATAGTGGGCTTGAGCTTGGGTTTGTTTCTCGGGGGCTAGCCTTAGGAATGTATTTTGGACTTTTCTCAAAAGAAAAAAGAGAAAAGAAAAAGAAAAGAGTAAATTACATGGATGGTCCCTCTAGTTTATCAAAAGTAACAACATTCGTCCCTCAAAGTTTGAAGTTGCACCGGGAGTCCCTAAGTTGGTAAACAAATAACACCACCGGTCCTTTAGTTTAACTAGTGTTAAGTAGTTCCATTATAATTTACACGTTAGCCTCTTTGGTTAAATATCGTTGCATCGTTTATCCTTAATAATAACGGCGGTTTATAATTTAAAGTTTCCATATGTTTTTATCTGTTTTTACACGTTTTCGTCCGTTTTTGTACGTTTTCTTATGCTTTTATCCGTTTTTATACGTTTTTAACCGTTTTTATATGTTCTCGTCCGTTTTCTTACGTTTTTACACGTTTTATCCGTTTTCGTCCATTTTTCTTACGGTTTTATCCGTTTTCGTCCTTTTTATATGTTTTCATATGTTTTTATCCGTTTTTATACATTTTTGTCCGTTTTTCTTAAGTTGACAAACGTTTTTATCCATTTTTATACGTTTTCATCCGTTTTTATACGTTTTCTTGCATTTTTATCCGTTTTCTTCCATTTTTATACTTTTCTGACCATTTTTATACGTTTTCGTCCGTTTTTCTTATGTTTTTATACATTTTCATCCGTTTTATACGTTTTTATACGTTTTCACCCATTTTCTTACATTTTCATACGTTTTATCCATTTTCGTCCGTTTTTATATGTTTTGTCCGTTTTTCGTCGGTTTTTATATATTTTCGTCCGTTTCCACACGTTTTTATATGTTTTCGTCCATTTTTCTTAAGTTGTCATATATTTTTATCCGTTTTTATACTTTTTCGTACGTTTTCTTTTAAGTTGTCATACATTTTTATCCGTTTTCATCCGTTTTTATACACTTTCGTCCTTTTTTCTTAAGTTTTTATCCATTTTCTTACGTTTTTATCCTTTTTATATGTTTTCGTCCGTTTTTATACGTTTCCATACTTTTTTATATGTTTCCGTCTCATTTATACATTTCCGTCCATTTTTATATGTTTTCATCCACTTTTCTTACATTTTTATCCGTTTTATACGTCTTCATCCATTTTTATACGCGTCTTCTTATGTTTTTTTTCCGTTTTTAGACATTTTAAACAGGTATGAAAACGTATAAAAACATAGAAAAATGTAAGAAAACGGGCTAAAACATATAAGAACGTATGTAAACATATAAAAATGGATAAAAACGTATGAAAATGGATGAAAACATATAAAAACGGACGAAAACGGATAAAATCGTAAGAAAACCGGACGAAAATGTATAAAAATGGTCAAAAACGTATGAAAACGGACGAAAACATGAGAAAAACGTATAAAAATGGATAATAACGTTTGACAACTTAAGAAAAACGTACGAAAACATATAAAACTTCATAAAAACGGACAAAAACATATAAAAATGATCAAAAACGTATAAAACGGATAAAAATGTAAGAAAACGTACAAAAATGGATAAAAACGTATGCCAACTTAAGAAAAACGGCCAAACACGTATAAAAACATATAAAAACGTATGAAAACGGACGAAAACATATAAAAATGGATGAAAACGAATAAAAACGTAAGAAAAACGGACGAAAACAGACAAAACGTATAAAAATGTAAGAAAACGGACAAAAGCGTATAAAAATATAAGAAAACGAACGAAAACGTATTAAAATTGATGAAAACGTAAGAAAAACGGACAAAAATGTTCTAAAACGGTAAAAAAAAACGTATAAAAATGGACGAAAACGGATAACATAAGAAAACGTATAAAACGAACGAAAACGTGTAAAAACAGATAAAAACATATGGAAACTTTAAATTATAAACAGCCATTATTATTAAGGATAAACGATGCAACGATATTTAACCAAAGGGGCTAACGTGTAAATTATAACGGAACTCACTTAACACCAGTTAAACTAAAGGACCGGTGGTGTTATTTGTTTACCAACTTAGGGACTAACATTGCAACATCAAACTTAGAGGGACGAAGGTTGTTACTTTTGACAAGCCACAAGGACCATCCATGTAATTTACTCAAAAGAAAAACAAAGAAAAGGTGTTGTAGTAAGGAAAAAAAAAACATTGAAAAAAAAATCCTGTGTTGGGTTGATCAGATTGTAAATGTAAAAACAAAATTGAGCAACGGACTGAATCAACCAACAACCTCATAATAACAATTTGACACACGATCTAATTTCTTCCTTCCTTTCTTTCCATAGTTTAATATCCTGAACTAGCCTAAGGCCCGGCCATTGGTCGGCTAGCTTAAAGTTTTATTATTAAACATAAAAATATAGTATAAACATGATGTAAAAATTTAATATGCTAAAATGTATAATGCTGAAAGATAAATAACGTAACATAAATAACCTAGAATGTATTGTTTAAAAGATAAAAAGATAAAATAAAAAAATGTTAAAATTAAAGGCGATGAAGGACTTCTTTGTACACGACGTTAGTTGTGTGATTGCAATGGTTGTCATCTTTTTCGCAACATAAGATTTTAAATCCCTTCTTGCTCTTTACCCTTGATAGGCTACATGTGCATTTGAGTTCGTCCATATGCCCCTATATAATGTGCACCCTTGATATTGTCCGTGTGAAAAAACTGGTCACTCACCTTAGATAATGTACGCCCTTGTGAAAAAGAATAAAAGAACACGATGATAAACCAAATTTGAAACAAAAACAGCCTGCAACAAATACTTTTTAGACGTGTTTATCAATATTGTACAAACACGTTCTCGGAGCGCCGATCTTAAGAGGCAGGCTTGCCACACTTTTAATGACGGTAAATGACCAAATAACTTTATAAAACCCCCTATATAGTTCATATGCCCAAGCTTATAAGCTTATCCAAACACCATGATGAGCTTGTTTTTGCTAATCAAGCTAATAAGCACTATAAATAAACTAAAACAAATGCCTGTTAGTCTTGAGCCTTGACTATCCAGGTAAAAACGTTTGTATTTTACAATATTGAAGTAGGTACGCACATAAGCATTTGTTAATAAATAAATATTTAATACAAATTGAGGTTTACACTTTACTGCATTGGATCCTTAGTCAAGGATTTCTATACAATTTGACTGTTACTTACTAACTACATAAATGTGCAAAACTTACAGTTTATACAAACCTTTTTGCCTGTTTATTTTAAGCAACTTTCGTAGTCGAATCCCAGTTCAAGAAAATTGTTATGCGATGTTGTGAAAGTTTCAAAGATAGAATGTCTTAAAGCTCTGCCTACAACCATTGATTTATTATTGTACACTAATATAATGCATCTCCAATTTTATCGTGCAATTGTGACATGCAAACCTCTACATTGCCTTGCTTGCAAAAGGAATGTCACATCAGCGGATGCACTTAATCCAGCGTCTTTCAGCTTCCTGTTATTTAGTAGTTTCATAACCATTGGTCAACGTCTGCCATATAAAACTGTTAATCTCACAAAATATAGACAACGAAATGTTCAAAAAATGACCTAAAAGTCCAAGCTCCCCTTGAAGTTATCTTAATCGCAATCTCACTGGTCCAAAATCTTTGCAGGTTAGGTTGGTCCCTCTTTTGTTGTAAATAAAAAGTTTCACCAACCACAAGAACATACATGCTTGTCACATAAAAGAACAAACACCCTGATAAAACATCCATTGGAGGAGGGATAGGAACACCAGGTTCTTCCTATGCAGGTATCGGTACCTAAAAAAACCTTATATCCGCTCAGTGCCACCATTTTAACAACTTATTTAGCTAAAAAAAACCAAATATTGATACTCTTCTAAGTTCAAGTGTCTTCACAAATCACAACAAATACTAAGCTACTAAATATCGCACTTTAACGGCTATCTTATTATATTTTTCCCAATATAGCCACCAGGATAAAACATACCCGAATCGACCCATTTGTAATAAAATTTACTGCAAGAATTTGAAACATAGAAAATTAGGCTAATTTTATTTCCCATGCTTTTCTTCCCCCAACCAAACATGACCCAAGTGCCTAAAATGTGTTATTGTTAACCTGATTCATAAACATTGCCTGAAATAGGTAGATACGTGTTATATATTATTTGGCGGGTCAAACGGTTATACCATTGAACCGATACTCTATGAGCAGTCTGTCAAACCATTAGGTTCAACATTTACAGCATTCACTTTTGATCATAATTCAACATTTTTATGTACATGTTTAAGGGGTGTTTGGCTGCCAAACCATTAGGTTCAAACTTTGGCATTAATTTTTTAGTATGCTAAAACTCATAGTTTACTAATGAATATTAAAAGGTCAAAATTCCTCTTACGAAGAGAAGCACGAAACTGAAGCCGATTATCGATGTGGTTATTTTATCGTTTAAACTCCAAAAATTGGTAGTTCATCGAATATGCCTGCATAAAATATTTGACGGGGATAAATAAAATGGGATATAAAAATATATACACATCTAATATATATGTAACAGGGATACATACCTTTGTTAAGGGGACCGGTAATGCTCCTGTATCTGGTCTTTTTTGGTATAATGCCAGCTGAGTTTCATCATGGAATCCAACATTTGAAAGGAAAGAAAGAATACTATAGTGTTTATGATCATATCCCGCCTAAAATCCATTACAAATGGATTATACTAAAAATTCACTAAGAACCCATATTTTTTCAGGTCTTAAAGAAAAGCGAAATAGTATCAATATAAATACCAAACAATTGCGATTATGTTAGCATAAGCCCAAATCCCAAACAACCTCTTATTTGCAAGGTTTTAAGCACCCTATAAAAAGTAAACAAATACTACATTAACCTTTAGTTTAAAAACTTTAAATGCAACATATAATTAGCACGGGTACCTTTTAACAACGGCAGTCTTGGTGCGAAGGTTGTACGCGACACCGAGTTGAGCTAATCAAACGTTCGTTACCCATTTTGCAACATTCCAATTGCTGTTCGAGTGATGTTCCTCAAACCATCTTGCAAACCATTTAAATGCAACAGAAGAAATAGCGATAAAGTAAATACTATTAACTTAATATTTCTTTAACAATTCATTTCACTTAATCCCATTTTATGATATCGTTGAATTCCTATTAGAGTATGTGCAATATAGCAGCTCAGTCAAACACATTAAGCATAAGCTAATTTATGATTTTATTATTTCATCGGGTAACCATGCTATTAGATTGAGTTTTGTACGTACCATTTCTTATACTAATACCAAAATTATCCAATACAATATAGCATACATGGCATGAAACAACAATTCTGATACAACCAACTTCACCCGAAAAAAGAAGTCGTGCAAAGACTACTTGTTCTACTATTTCAACCGCTGTTAGATTTCTCTTCAAACCCATCCAAACAAACAAATATCTATTTTTCAAAAAAATGCTTACTTATTGTATAATTGATTACATTGGTATTTGGTAGTATGTAAAAAAAATAACATCCATTTATAAACATAAATTCAGTAAAATATGGAATTAAGCGGAACACGTAGTTTCTAAACATCCTAATAGTCGTTATTTTAAGATGATATTGGTAGTACTACCAACATCATCAATTATAAGATAATTAAGCATTTTACTAAAAGAATAAATACTTCTTTTTTCGGATGGGTTTGAAGTTTCTCAACTTTTAGAACAACATCCAAACAGTCCTATACATTGAGCAAGTACATAGATAGTCTAAAATATGTAGCTTATCGTCCTACTATGATCAGTATCCGTAATGGTATATTTCACATGTAATGCCTTTAGTTTAGCAAATTTACTCAACATCATCTTAAGATCTTTGTTTAAGCCTAAAAGATTTTTTTAGTTAGTAACTTATATTGAAGTACATGAGTATTAAAGCTGGAATATAAGTTTTTGAAAAAAAAAAAGTAAAACCTTACAATTCTTCACATGAATGTGCCCAGATACTCTTTGAATTCATCCTGTAAAGCAGTGCCAATTGCCATACCATTCTGCAGCAAATGATATGATTTTACAGCTTAATACCCAATAAAAATTAAAAACATAACATATCAAAAGTGAGCTTAATTACCTTGCAAATAGAGATCCTTCTCGAAGGTAAAACCACTTATTTTTATACTCATTAAACTCAGCGACCATTGTCATCACGCAAGCCACTACAATTGAGCAGAAGTAATATCTTTAAGAGTATACATAGTTTACCTTGCCATCCATATAGCAGAAGTAAGTTACTTTCAACCATTAAACAACGACGACTTATTAGTCTTTAATTTGTATAACAACAATTTGTAGTTCTTAGTTACATAAGTTTCTAATATCTTTAACAGTGTACATAGTTTACCTTGCCATCCATACTCTCTATACCAGCAGCAGTCCCTTCAAGTGTACAATATCGTATGAAACCAACCTTTTTCACCAACCTGATGCACAGTCTTTTACTACTCTAACTGCAGAAAATAACAGGAAAATAGTAGTCTGAATTCTAAACTTTAAAGAACAGACTCATGACTCACAATCATAATTTATAGAGAAGAAGCAAACCATGAACTACTTCACCAAACTTTGCAAAGGCGTCCCTAAGTCCGTCTTCAGTTGTACGTTTGTTAGACCTGCACAACAACAGAAACTCACTCATATAATCAAACCAAGGTGAATTATAACAGTGTTGCCTTAAAATTCCCATATCTGTTTGATAAAAATATTATCTTAACATCAACATCGAGTCATGGATTGCTATAGACTAAGCTATAATCATGGAGGTTTGTTACATATTTTAAATTAGGAGCATTTTTTTCAACTCCAGTTTCAAACTTTCTAGTGTTATACCCTTTTTTTTTCTAGTGTTATACCCTTTTTTTCTGAATTAGTCACTCTGAAAACCTTCTTAATAGTCTCTTGCTTGATGACTATTGTTAGTCCTGTTTCGTGCATCCAATTAGTGTCAAATTATATTATCTAAAGCACATAAGATTGAAAAGTAAATCTACATATCAAGTATATGAAGCCTCACATTTTGACATGGCAAAGTATCAACACTTGCAAAGTTGAATTTCATTCTTCCTACAACACATATTTAGTTATATAAGTATAAGCTCCAAAATATTACAATTCATCCGTGCATACTTTACTATATGTCTCATGTTGCATCAATCTTTAACCAATATAGGTGATGCTTTATGCATTCATTGACATTTATATGAAGCCTGGTCTGAATATTTGATTGAAAAATATGTACATCCACACTATGCTTTCCAAACCATGTCCATATAATGCATTCATCTTGATCTGGCGGTCTCCTAAATAATAGCAGATAAGAATTGTATCTAAAGATTTAAAATTGCTTATCTAATAAAAGATTAGACATGTATAAACATTTGAATAAACCAATTGAAACACCTTTTAAAAAAAATCATATAATAAAAGTCAAATGCCAAAGTCAAACACCTTTTATAAATGACTAACATATATTACCTTTTGATGGCTCTTAGTCATAATCATGAAGCTTAAGATCGCCATTATTCATCCAAGAAACATGAACCCTTAAACTTGAATATCTTTTTCTCTTAGACAATTCATCAAACACCTGTGATTAAAAACACGATTACTCGTACTAAACTTAATTAATGTAAATATATAATTTAGTATCATGCTTGATATCAAAACATACAATATGGGTTCTCGATTTTTTATACCTCTGAAACTACAATTATGGGCAACAATTATACCTCTGAAACAACTTGGAGATAATTAATTTTATCATACCTGGCAAACGGTTCGAAGGATTTGGGCGAGAGATCTTGATTTCTTTTAATTTATAATGAAACAATCCTTGGGAGAGTAAGTCGATGAAAGCACCATTGATATAAGACCGAATATAAATGGTCAATCTCCCAAGAAGTAGATAAGAAAGTGATTTGATGAGGCCCTTAGAGCGGGCAAAACTCCAAGCAAATAAGGGAGAAACTGAACTAGACTCTAATCAAATTTTCTTCTTTTTTTATTCATGAGCCAACATTACATTTATATAGTAGAAAGACAAATGCATACTATCCTAATATTACGGAGAACATGGAAATAAAGGGAAAGTGGAAACTAATGCAACAGTGGTGGTTACCACTTTAATTCCTAAAATCAGGGACGGAACTTGAACACTGGTGGTGGGGGGCCAACTTGAAAAGTATTTATTTTAGGGGGGCCGATATAGACTATGCTTAAAATTTTGTATTAAAAATAGCTAAAACCATATATAAAAGAGGTATAAAATATACATAGGGTCAAAAAATTTGGGGGGGCCACAGCCCCCTCGGTCCCTTCTAAGTTCCGTCCATGCCTGAAATTATGCATGAACATGTCAACTAAATGGAGATGGTGCATGGATGATCTTGACTTGGTCTCTAGTGCACGTATCATTATTGCTTCTGGTTACATATGATATAAAGGTGTCGAACGGATTGAGAAACAAAAGAGGATGGAGATACCTTCCTGGGAGATTAGCGAGGCCAAGAGCAAGGCCAAAACCCACGAATCAAAACAACACAAACACACTCAAGAATACGACGATCAGACCAGGTTCACCTTCCTTTTTCCTTGATCTTTGAGTGCTAAACAAACGTGAAAAGGGCTGCTTAGGGTTTTGGCATGGAGGGTAGGAGAGAGAGCCGCATAATGTGAAGGAGATGATGAGGGGGAGCGTGTACTTCAAGTAGGGAAACCGTGTAATTATTCCTATAAGTCAAAGGGATTTTGTTAGCTATATTTGGTATGTTATTTATTTGTTCTTATCCCAGTTATGCAAATGTGTACGAGGATTTGGAAGGCAATGTGGTACGTATAATTTTTATTGGAGTGAAAGTCGTGTATGCTAGGCTTGGTCAAGAGGGAAATGCAACCTCTTAATTGTTAAGATATATATACAAAATCATATTTGGTCTTATATATCTCAATTTTCTTTTTCTTTTTTTTTTTTTTTTTTTTTTTTTTTTTTTTTTTTTTTTAACATTGAAAACAAATCTATTACCCTTCGAAATATGACATTACAATACAATGGCAGGTAGCCGGGAAACAAGTTGCGCCGCTACCCCCCTTTTGAATAGCGAACCCTATTCTACTATAAACAAAGTTTGAAACCTTAAGGGACAAAGAAATGCTATTAACGACTTTCTGAACCCGATTCAGAAGTCGCACAGGTTCTGAATCGGCAAATTAATTAGGGAAGTGTTTGTGTATCGTGTGATTTGTAGGGATTAAAATGGGCCAAGAAAAGTGTGTAATAGATTCTACAAATGAGAGAAGGTCGTAATTTATGTATAGAGAATTAGGATATGTAGCATATCTTTATTTAGTTATTATACTAACAACTTTTAATTATTATATAATGTATAGTCTCAAGTATATATATTTATCATAATATTAACTTGGGTTAACATCAAATTAGTAATAATAAAAAAAAAATATATGAACCTGTATTTTAGGGTATTACAATAGTAGAGGAAAATTCAATTGCATACTCTTATTTTGGTGCATACCAATGGATAAATCTCCACCATCCATTTAGTTTGATCTAGTCGAATTGAAAGCTAAGCAGTGGATTAACCTAAGATTTAATAACACAACCTAACTCCATGTTTTTCTCCCCCTCTTTCTTTCCCCTCTTTTTCTTTGTCATTTTCTTTCTTGTTTATTACGTAGTATTTTTTTTCATTCTTTTTTACTATTCACGTTTTGTTTTTTTGTTGTTGTTCTTTTTTCTTTCTTTTTTACAGTTCATTTTTTTTTGTTTTAGCTCATGTTTTTTTTATTTCTCTTTTTTTTCTCTGTTTTTAATTCATTTTTTTTTCTTTTTTCTGTTTTCATATGTTTTCATACGTTTTGGCCCGTTTTCTTAAGTTTTTGCTCGTTTTCATCCGTTTTCTTATGTTTTTGTCCGTTTTCATATGTTTTCGCCCGTTTACGTCCGTTTTCATCTGTTTTCTTACGTTTTCGTTTGTTTTCTCACGTTTTCTTTGTTTTCATAAGTTTTTGTCCATTTTCATATGTTTTCGTCCGTTTTCGTTTGTTTTAATACGTTTTCATCTATTTTCTTTTGTTTTCGACCATTTTTCATACGCTTTCGTTCGTTTTCATACGTGTTTTTACGCTTTCATACGTTTTTGTCCGTCTTTTTATGTTTCGTCTGTTTCTTTCGTTTTCGTCTGTTTTCTTTTGTTTTTGTCCATTTTTCATATGTTTTCATCTGTTTTTAGACATGTTTTTATGCTTTCATATATTTTCGTCCGTTTTCATACGTTTTTATCTGTTTTCTTAAGTTTTTTGCCCATTTTCATACGTTTTCATCTGATTTCTTACATTTTCATTCGTTTTCATATGATTTCGTCCTTGTTCATCGTTTACTTTTGTTTTCGTCCATTTTTCATATGGTTTTATCTATTTTCATACGTGTTTTTACGCTTTCATACATTTTTGTCCGTTTTCATATGTATTTGTTCGTTTTCATACGTTTTCGTCCATTTTTTTACGTTTCTAAATATTACAAGTGATATTCAGAATATCACTTGTGATTTTCTTATGTTTTCGTCCATTTTTAGATGTATTCATCCATTTTCTTACGTTTTTTTTTCCCATTTTCACATGCTTTTGAATATCATAATTGATATTCAGAATATCACTTGTGATTTTTTGAATACCACTTGTGATTTTCTGAATATCACTTGTGATTTTCTGAATATCTATCACTCGTGATATTCTAAATATCACTTGTGATTTTCATGTTACAAAACATTAGTTGAAAATTACTTGTGATATTTAGAAAATCACCTGTGATATTCAGAATATCTCTTATGATATTTATATTATCATTTGTGGTACTCATAATATCACTTGTGATACTCAGAAAATCAAAGAATATCGCATGTGATATTCAGAAAATCACTTGTGATATTCAGAATATTACTTGTGATACTCAGAATATCACTTGTGATATTCTGAATATCATAAGTAATATTATGAATATCATAGAATATGTAACACCCCCAATTCATGGACGCAGCGGAATTCGAACTGGGTGTTACTGGACAGCACAATAGTCACAATAATAGAAAACGAACTCCAATTGAGTTGTTTTAAAAGATTTATCATTCAAATTATATAAATATCAGAGGTTACAAAATGAGGTCCCAATTGGTTCCATGTTTACAAATCACATTAAATGAGTTTTTGAATGATAATAAAATTTATAGCCCTCTTGAGTATCCGTGTCCTTCCGTGCCATCCTTGATCGTCATGAACCTGAAATACATGCTTGAGAGGTCAACACAAAGGTTGAGTGGAATTCGTAGAGTTTAGTTAAATCGTTTGAACACAATAATCGTAGTGTGAGCTATAGACTCACACTCATAGTTAGAAAACAAAATCGTTATTTATTTCACTAAGCTCATGGAACCAAAACATTAACATCGAACCAACAAAATTGGCATTATAGAAGCCCTATCAAGGTACTTTTGCCGTTATACCGCTAAATCTCAAATATAGTGCATTTGTGTGAACTCATCGTTGCTCAACACAAATGGGATTCGTCAATCCCAATAGATCTATTCACAATATTCGCGCTCACTAAAGGTAGTGATTAATGGTTCATGATATAGGGACTTCGAACATGGCAATCGTTACTTAGTGATAATAAAACATCGTCGGGAAGCATACATTAGAAAGCATCGTGTTCGAGTAGAAAAATAATAGCATGTATTCCCCCCATGGGTTTGTAAAATAGTTAAACAATAGAAAGTGGGGCTACGAACTCACCTTAAGTTATGTAGTGAGTAGTGAATGTGATGGTCGAATCGCGATGGTTTCTACGAGCAACCTATAATAGAATGTTGCGACTTAGGATCGGAGTAGAGAATATGAAGTAGTGCCTATATATATATCTTGCATTTAGTCCATGATGAGTTATGATGTATATTTGTAAGTCTTTGAAAGAAAGATTTATGAACATGTATGTTTTGGTATATCGTTTACTACCGTTCGGGCTAACATATTTCAGAAGTCATGTTAGTAAGCGTTCGAGGAGCTAGGACACTTTAATTCGTAAATCCACAACTCATCTCGACGGCTTACGTAATGAACTCCTCACATGAAGCTCCCTACTATTGTAGTAGTTGATAAAGTATATAGATATAAGTTTTGATCCGAAAAAGTTACATGTCCGATATTTGTATAAACTTAGGAAAGTTTATAGTACATGAAGATTGTTATTAGGGGTAGTTTTATAAGTTTTGTATGACCATATGTCTTGGTAAAATCTCATGGTTTCCTTTTATGTGAAGTAGATCCAAATTGCTTGTTCCATATATCGCCAATTTCATTGTTTCATGTTTACGCCTTTGTAAGTTGGTTTGGTCATTTCGTCATGGCCTAGCCATGACCTTTGGTCCTTGTTCCATGGTCATGAGACACTACCTTGGTTCTAGCCATGGTGGGGGTCTTGGTTATAGGTCATAATACCTTTTATTCCTTTGAAAGTATGACAATAACTTAGTAACTTAAAATATGTAAATAGCTGTTAAGAAAACTGAGAAATATCTCACTCAGAAGGCGTTTTCAAGGCTTGAGCCTCTTTGTTCCTGAATGAAAACATGATTCCGGACAACTTTCGTGTTTTAACTTTTTCATGAATCGGACCAGAAAGGCCTCTTTTTGCGTGTTTTAGGTTCTGTCACAGAAGTCACAGAAACATTTAGGCAGATTTGCCGGAAATCTTTGGTAACTTCAAATCGCCATAACTTTTGACTCGTTTACTCTTTTTAGGTGGTTCAAATTGCTATGGTTTTCTTGTTAAGTCCTCTACTGTAATATGTAATAATCCAATATAAAATTTTTACCATTTTGATCAGGTTATACCAAGATTTTCACTAGTTTGGTTGTTTTAGTAATTTGTTTCAATCATTCATTACAACAACATCTTTTACTCATCATGATACATCATGGACATAATTACAACATATAATATAGCAAAGATAACATGTAAATGATATGAACATGAGAAATAAACAAGAAGCATGGTAGGTTTAGGCTTACAACTTTAGGCTTTCTAATTAAAGAAAGGAGTAACTAGTAAGGAAATGGACTTTGATAGACAAGCTTCAACCCTTTTCACTTCAAGCAACCTTTCTACTCTTAGTATTCTTGAAAGATGGATGATAAAGGTTGAGGTGTATTGAGTAGATTTAAACTCAAGAGAAAACACCAAGTATGTTAGGGTTTGGAAGATTTTTGGTAAGAAATAAGCTATCTAGGGTTTCTATACTTGAACTTCACTTGAACCTTGCAACAAATTAGAAAGAAATAAGCTAAGGAGAGAGTGTTGTGGTGGGTTGTGATGGCCGGCCAAGGAAGGGGGGGAAAGGGGTATATATAGGTCCATGAGGAGGTTACATTTCATTAGGATATTTTGCCAAAAAACACATGTAACACATCTAGACCAACAAGACATGAGATCAAGCCACACAAGGGCATGACTCCCCCCCCTTTGGCGGTTCACCATGGATAAGGGGTGACTTGGATTGGTCTTGATATTATCCTAAGATATTAGATGCATTTTGACTCCGGGAAATGCCAACCGTAAATGATTAGGCCTCAAAACGTAAAACCGGGTGTCGAAAAATTATGAAACTTTAAAGTATTGTTAGAAATGTTCATATAGTCCATAATAAAATATAAAATGAGTGGTAGGATCTATCGGGTGCCAAAACCCTGCTAAAAACTGGAAACACGGGTCTAAAACGCGTAATTCGCGTAAAACGCTGAACTGAAAAACGTAAAATTCCAAAACTTTTGGAATTGTCATAAAATGATAGAAAATCATATTTCTATTGTTTATGACGTTTTACGGATATATCGGGATGCTGGAAGGGCGTTTAAACCTAGAAGTAAATCTCGGACACGGCTTTGTGATTTTTGCAGAAATGATCCGACGAGCGTCAAATTCTCGGATTATCGTTAAAATAGTTTAACTTACTAGAATATGAAATAAAAATTTCTAAGATGAATAGTGAAAAGTGAATAGTAAAAAGTGAATAGTAAAATTTTCAGGAATAAAAGTTAACCTGAAATTGCGAATTGTTACAGTCTCTACCCCTTACGGGGAACTTCGTCCCGAAGTTCTGTGTGTGTCATATGTTGGAGTGGTGTTGATGAAGAGGTGTGGTTACTTTAGAGTGATGTAGTTTGATTTGTCGTTTCAGTGTATGGCGTAGAATGAGTTTACTTATGAGAAGTTTGTTCCTAAGAAAACATACAGGTGACTGCTCCCAGCATAACATGATCCCTCCTGAATTAGACATAGGTGATCAGGCTATGTATAATTTAGGACCGATAATGTGATGTTCGGTTTAGTCACGTAGTATTCAATCTTGTAAGGCTGATGAGTTTGCTTGTGGTGTAACTAAGGATGATTTGAGCTTTAAAAGTGCATCAAGATCAGAAAGTGAGCTTGTGGAATTAAGGGTTGTGAAGATGATGATGGTGATAAGGTTAAGAAGGTTTGTGTTCTTCATTTTGGTATGTTGAGATTTAGTGGTTTGTGATGAAAGTTGGAAATGAAGGCATGATATTGATTTATAGGGTGGTATCATCGAAGTGATTTTTCTAGGAAGGTGGTAGAATATCTTGGAGTAAAATGATATGAAACAATAAAGTGATAACAAATTAGCTTGAAGTAAAATTTGTTGAATGGTTTATAAGATAACTGAGTAAGTCACAAAGAATGGTAATAGTCTGCTAAACAATCAAATTGGTTTGGAAATAGAAAGTACAATAGATGAGAATTATCACAAAGAGTCGTTTATTGAACATTAAATATTCATAAGTCATAAAAACTCCCATTACTAGGGATAACATACACATAGTACAACAGAGTGCATAAATAAATATGACTGCTAAGTTCTAAACTTCATTGTTCTGCAGTGTTGTTGAGATTCTGATAAGCTCCTTCTCTTCTTATCATGTATGCTCACCCTTGGTTGTCTTCAACTTGTTGACCTTGGTTTTGGGGACATTGGTTCTTGTAATGTCCACTTTCTCCACACCCGAAGCATATAACTATCGGTTGTGTGTTGCTACCGGTAGCTACATCCTTGACTCTACAATCTCTGGCAAGGTGTCCAGTGTTCTGACAGTTGCGACACTTAGCCGGGCAAGGACCTGAGTGGTGGAAGTTACACTTATTGCATAGTGGAGCATTCCCGGTATATCCTGAGCCTCTAGTTGGTGCAGCCACATAAGCCTTTGTGGTCTCTTGTCTTTTGTTTTGCGGGTTGTTGTTTTGAGTTTGGTTGTTGTTGTTATTGTTGTTACTTCCATGGTTACCATCCCATGGTCGCTTGTTGTTGTTGTTCCTATTGTTGTTACTGTAGTTGGAATTGTTGAGGTTATTGGTATTGTTGGTGTTGTTGGTGTTGTTGTTGGTTTGCTTTCGGGTTTCTGTCATTCTTACCACTTGGTCCATGAGGCTGCGGGACATCCGCATAGCTTCATCTAGTTCCGTTGGATTTGCCGAAGTTACATGCCCTTGTATGCTGGATGGAAGTCCCCAGATATATCTTTCCAACAATTTTTCCTTTGGAGAAACCATTGTTGGACAAAGTATCCTTAATTCTTGAAATCGACGATTGTAGGTTATGATATCATTTCCCTTAACCGTATGATCCCAGAATTCAACCTCCAACTTCTGTATTTCACTACGAGGACAGTATTCCTTGATCATCATTTGTTTCAAATTAGCCCAAGTAATTTTGTAGGCATTCTCAATGCCCATGGGTTGAGCAATTGAGTTCCACCAGGACAACGCCTCATTCAATAGAGTACTCGTGGCATACTGAACTTTATCGTCCTCGGTACATTTACTAACCAAGAACACCGACTCCGCCTTTTCGAACCAACGGGTCAAACCTACAACCCCTTCAGTACCCTTGAATTTGAGGGGTTCACATTTCAGGTAGGAAATGAATGAGCAACCCATTGGTACTGTAGTAACATTGGTCACAGGAGGGGTAGTTCCTCCAAGGTTAAGACTGGCAATTCTGGCAGCCTCTGCAGCTATAGCAGCTTCCGCAGCAGTGGCGGCTTCTGCGGCTGCTGCAGCATCAGCAGCTGCTGCAGCATCAGCAGCACCAGCAGCTGTGGTGGCTTCGGCAGCTGCTGCAGCTGCTGCAGCCACGGCTGCTCGTTCCGTGATAAGTGCTGCATTGATACTGTCCTTTACCAGTTTTCGGATGGCGGCTTGCGTCATTGTTGGTGGTGTTTGTTTCTTTGGCGCCATGATTCTATTGTTCAAAAAGATACGTCGTAAGTAGAGAGTTTGTGAAATAAGCTTGATTTTTGATAGGAAATGATAGAATAATAATGTTGAAGATTTAAAGGCATAACACATGATAGTATAAAAACAAGAGTTTTATTCGTACAACGTTGGTTGATTTACAAAATCGAAACTTATTACAAGCTTCTTCAAAATTTACTAACTGATACTTTCAGTTTAGTAGTACAAAAGTTAACTCGTATCATCATACTAGTCTATTGTGGATTAGAAGGTCCGAGCAGCTCTGATTGATCGGCAACTTCTTGGTTTAGTGTGTCATAGAGGTACGAGTCGATGAAATTTGAGAAGCTGTAGTTTTCATGTTGACTTTCTTGTTCGATCGATGGTGGTCGAGGTACAATCCATAGTGAGTGATCCAATTCATCACATGTAGGGATATCGAAGAGAGGTGATAGTGGTGGTGGTAATGGCTCTAGTACATAATCGTATTCATTATCTTCTTCTTCGTTGATTGAATCTTCGAAAGGTTCTTCTTCGTCATCAGAAACGAAGGCATTTACGAAGTCGAATCCGAACTCGGGTGGGGGTGGTAAGACTTGGAAGCTATTAGGTAGAGTGGGCACATAATCGGGAGAAGTGGATATGCACATGATTTCTATAAGAAGAATTACAATGTTAATATAATTCTATCGTTTATGGGGAGTGCTCGAAATATGTCAAGCATATATATAGCGATATGCTAATATGTTTATGTAGCCTAACTTGCATAATAAGTCCATAATCGTCTGGAGGATGGAAGGCACGAAGAGCGGAAAGGCTATAAAAATGGTTTTGCTTGTAATTGTAGTTATAGTTTAGGTCTCAATTAGACCCGTTTCTCTATAACCATGGCTCTGATACCAATCTGTAACACCCCCAATTCATGGACGCAGCGGAATTCGAACTGGGTGTTACTGGACAGCACAATAGTCACAATAATAGAAAACGAACTCCAATTGAGTTGTTTTAAAAGATTTATCATTCAAATTATATAAATATCAGAGGTTACAAAATGAGGTCCCAATTGGTTCCATGTTTACAAATCACATTAAATGAGTTTTTGAATGATAATAAAATTTATAGCCCTCTTGAGTATCCGTGTCCTTCCGTGCCATCCTTGATCGTCATGAACCTGAAATACATGCTTGAGAGGTCAACACAAAGGTTGAGTGGAATTCGTAGAGTTTAGTTAAATCGTTTGAACACAATAATCGTAGTGTGAGCTATAGACTCACACTCATAGTTAGAAAACAAAATCGTTATTTATTTCACTAAGCTCATGGAACCAAAACATTAACATCGAACCAACAAAATTGGCATTATAGAAGCCCTATCAAGGTACTTTTGCCGTTATACCGCTAAATCTCAAATATAGTGCATTTGTGTGAACTCATCGTTGCTCAACACAAATGGGATTCGTCAATCCCAATAGATCTATTCACAATATTCGCGCTCACTAAAGGTAGTGATTAATGGTTCATGATATAGGGACTTCGAACATGGCAATCGTTACTTAGTGATAATAAAACATCGTCGGGAAGCATACATTAGAAAGCATCGTGTTCGAGTAGAAAAATAATAGCATGTATTCCCCCCATGGGTTTGTAAAATAGTTAAACAATAGAAAGTGGGGCTACGAACTCACCTTAAGTTATGTAGTGAGTAGTGAATGTGATGGTCGAATCGCGATGGTTTCTACGAGCAACCTATAATAGAATGTTGCGACTTAGGATCGGAGTAGAGAATATGAAGTAGTGCCTATATATATATCTTGCATTTAGTCCATGATGAGTTATGATGTATATTTGTAAGTCTTTGAAAGAAAGATTTATGAACATGTATGTTTTGGTATATCGTTTACTACCGTTCGGGCTAACATATTTCAGAAGTCATGTTAGTAAGCGTTCGAGGAGCTAGGACACTTTAATTCGTAAATCCACAACTCATCTCGACGGCTTACGTAATGAACTCCTCACATGAAGCTCCCTACTATTGTAGTAGTTGATAAAGTATATAGATATAAGTTTTGATCCGAAAAAGTTACATGTCCGATATTTGTATAAACTTAGGAAAGTTTATAGTACATGAAGATTGTTATTAGGGGTAGTTTTATAAGTTTTGTATGACCATATGTCTTGGTAAAATCTCATGGTTTCCTTTTATGTGAAGTAGATCCAAATTGCTTGTTCCATATATCGCCAATTTCATTGTTTCATGTTTACGCCTTTGTAAGTTGGTTTGGTCATTTCGTCATGGCCTAGCCATGACCTTTGGTCCTTGTTCCATGGTCATGAGACACTACCTTGGTTCTAGCCATGGTGGGGGTCTTGGTTATAGGTCATAATACCTTTTATTCCTTTGAAAGTATGACAATAACTTAGTAACTTAAAATATGTAAATAGCTGTTAAGAAAACTGAGAAATATCTCACTCAGAAGGCGTTTTCAAGGCTTGAGCCTCTTTGTTCCTGAATGAAAACATGATTCCGGACAACTTTCGTGTTTTAACTTTTTCATGAATCGGACCAGAAAGGCCTCTTTTTGCGTGTTTTAGGTTCTGTCACAGAAGTCACAGAAACATTTAGGCAGATTTGCCGGAAATCTTTGGTAACTTCAAATCGCCATAACTTTTGACTCGTTTACTCTTTTTAGGTGGTTCAAATTGCTATGGTTTTCTTGTTAAGTCCTCTACTGTAATATGTAATAATCCAATATAAAATTTTTACCATTTTGATCAGGTTATACCAAGATTTTCACTAGTTTGGTTGTTTTAGTAATTTGTTTCAATCATTCATTACAACAACATCTTTTACTCATCATGATACATCATGGACATAATTACAACATATAATATAGCAAAGATAACATGTAAATGATATGAACATGAGAAATAAACAAGAAGCATGGTAGGTTTAGGCTTACAACTTTAGGCTTTCTAATTAAAGAAAGGAGTAACTAGTAAGGAAATGGACTTTGATAGACAAGCTTCAACCCTTTTCACTTCAAGCAACCTTTCTACTCTTAGTATTCTTGAAAGATGGATGATAAAGGTTGAGGTGTATTGAGTAGATTTAAACTCAAGAGAAAACACCAAGTATGTTAGGGTTTGGAAGATTTTTGGTAAGAAATAAGCTATCTAGGGTTTCTATACTTGAACTTCACTTGAACCTTGCAACAAATTAGAAAGAAATAAGCTAAGGAGAGAGTGTTGTGGTGGGTTGTGATGGCCGGCCAAGGAAGGGGGGGAAAGGGGTATATATAGGTCCATGAGGAGGTTACATTTCATTAGGATATTTTGCCAAAAAACACATGTAACACATCTAGACCAACAAGACATGAGATCAAGCCACACAAGGGCATGACTCCCCCCCCTTTGGCGGTTCACCATGGATAAGGGGTGACTTGGATTGGTCTTGATATTATCCTAAGATATTAGATGCATTTTGACTCCGGGAAATGCCAACCGTAAATGATTAGGCCTCAAAACGTAAAACCGGGTGTCGAAAAATTATGAAACTTTAAAGTATTGTTAGAAATGTTCATATAGTCCATAATAAAATATAAAATTAGTGGTAGGATCTATCGGGTGCCAAAACCCTGCTAAAAACTGGAAACACGGGTCTAAAACGCGTAATTCGCGTAAAACGCTGAACTGAAAAACGTAAAATTCCAAAACTTTTGGAATTGTCATAAAATGATAGAAAATCATATTTCTATTGTTTATGACGTTTTACGGATATATCGGGATGCTGGAAGGGCGTTTAAACCTAGAAGTAAATCTCGGACACGGCTTTGTGATTTTTGCAGAAATGATCCGACGAGCGTCAAATTCTCGGATTATCGTTAAAATAGTTTAACTTACTAGAATATGAAATAAAAATTTCTGAGATGAATAGTGAAAAGTGAATAGTAAAAAGTGAATAGTAAAATTTTCAGGAATAAAAGTTAACCTGAAATTGCGAATTGTTACAGAATATCACTTGTGATATTAAGAATATCAAAACGAAAGAAATCATATGAAAACAAATGAAAACGAACGAAAGCATAAGAAAACGGATGAAAACGGACAAAAACGTATGAAACGTACTCATAATATCAATTATGGTACTCAGAATATCACTTGTGATATTCTGAATATCACAGAATATCACTTGTGATACTCAGAAAATCACAGAATATCACATGTGATATTCAGTAAATCACTTGTGATATTCAGAATATTACTTGTGATACTTAGAATATCACTTGTGATATTCTGAATATCATAAGTAATATTCTAAATATCATGGAATATCACTTGTGATATTATGAATATCATTTATGTTATACAAAATATCAATTGTGATATTCTGGGTATCACTTGTGATATTCAGAAACGTTTAAAAACGGACGAAAACGTATGAAATCATAAAAACACGTATGAAATAGGACGAAAACGTATGAAAAATGGACGAAAACGAAAGAAAACGGATGAAAATGGACGAAAACATATGAAAGCGAATGAAAACGTAAGAAAACGGATGAAAACGTATGAAAACGAACGAAAGCATAAGAAAACGGATGAAAACGGACAAAAACATATGAAACGTACTCAGAATATCATTTGTTGTACTCAAAATATCACTTGTGATATTCCGAATATCACAGAATATCACTTGTGATACTTAGAAAATCACAGAATATCACATGTTGTAAAACCTCGCGAAAATTTGTATAATTAACTTCGGTTAATTAAATAAATAATCTCTGTTATTATTGTAATCACCATTTTACGGGGAAATTTAAAATTTTCTTTGTATATTAAAATGGCTACGATTACGATATTGTCAAATTCGTCAAACGACAAAACAAGTTCACGACACAATTAACAAAATATTAATTTCACTAATCCTAATTAAATAACTAATTATAAAACCAAACGAACTCTTAATACTTGGCCCAACCACTCATTCACTATTCATCGGCCCAAAGCCACAAGCCCATTTTTTTTGTTTTAATTCTTATTTGATCGATCAAACATTCTCCAAAACACCTCGTTCATTTCCAAATTCCACACACGACCTACGTATATTATTGCACATCCTCATTAAACTCCTAGCCAACTATTAGTGTGTCGAATCTCACGTTCATACGTTGAGATTTGATACGTTTTTACGAGGCAAAGTGTTTAGCCATAAATCGATTCAAACGATTTGTAACTTATTCAATTCTTAACCGTTTTAATCCCCGTTTGTTTCTAAATGATCCTAATAATATTCCTGAGATGATTTTATGTTCAAATGTCAAATATGATCAATTATATTCAAGGTTTACACGATTTAGCAAATCGTGTATGTATATATATGATTGTCGACATGTATAAATGAGTCACCAAGACAATCCCCTAAAAACATGCACTCATATCCCATTTTATATCTATAAAATTTGTCCTAGGAAGCCAAGTTTCACTGACATGCATTGTCCTTGTGTTTCTTTGGATGAATACAAACCATTCGATTCATTCTATTTGATACATATATACGAACCATGCATGCACTTGGTTTCCTCCATTCTCAAACACTTTTGCATAAACGTTCCTTCCTAAAAACTACTCCTACAACTCAGAAGTCGAGTGATATATTAGTTTGGAAGCAAGGAAAGGAAATCGGGTTTGAATAATAAGTATAACGATTGGGTTATACTTGGAAATGTGATATTCTTGTGTTCTATTCTATCACTCTCGACTCTTGATCACCTCTAAGGTGTTTGTAAGTCTTTTCTATATGTTTCCATTCCATTTCACACGTTAAATTATGGTCATGCATCATATCTATTTTTGTTCGATCGTATATAGTTTTATATATATATTTTACGTACGTACATATTTTTAGTACACGAAACGTGACTAGCCTCTATCTTGGAACGCCTAGGAGTCACATAGCACACAAATTTCACTTTAGTTTTAATGATACATGCATTTAACGAGCCTAAATTGAACCATGTTTCACACGTATAAATTACCAAAAACACTTAGTAAATATTTCATAGTTTTCAAAATATATAAACGATTCAAACACCCTACAAACGCATCGTATAACTTTTAATTTCACGTAACAAGCACCCAATATTTTTCTACGTACTAATAGACCACCTAGAAAACTATTAGTTTCATATACACGACTTATAAAAATAATCACATTTTGACATGTCAATCGAGCCAAAGTGAATCAACACAAACCAGTTTTTCAAACCAAATAAATATTAAAAACCTTATAGTTGTCGAGTGGGCTTATTTAAGGCCCAATAAGATTTTACAATAAAACAGCCCACTGGGCCCATAAAATATATTTTTAGAATCACAAAAGAAGCCCAAGTTCAAGCCCAAAATAATTTTCATACCTTCGCCTCTAAATTTTAAAATGGGCTTTTATTTAGTTCGAATTAAGGCCCATAAGCTAAAAAAATAGGCTTTTCATAAAATAAGCAGTTGAAATAAGCTTGAAATTAATAAAAGAAGCTATGGAAATTTTTATAAAATTTTTATAATAATTTTTGCAAATTTGGACTAAAAATGTAACGCGCCGACACCTATAGGGACTAAAAGTGAAAACTGTGAAAAGAAAGGACTAAAAATGTAGAAACAGAAAGTTAGGATAAAAATTGATAATATAGGATTGTTACAAGCTTAGATGGTAATATTGGACATGTAGTGGACTATAATTGTAAAATATATATAAAAAGGACTAACGGTGTGACGCTAACGCTGTTAGTGTAATAAGTGTAAAAACTGGAAAAAGGACAAGGACTACACATAATTTATTTGACATTCTCATTTTATTTTCTATTTTACGGCAACCATCATGTCATATGCATTTTATTACGTTTTATATATATATTATTTATTTTTACGTTAATAATATATATAACGATATCTAAAAAGTTAATATTATTACTTACGATTAAAAAGGTAAAACTACGATGGATCTTTTAAATAAAGTATTTTATCATATCATGCATGGCATAATAATTTCACTGCACATCATCTATTCGTCATAACGAATAATAATTATTCGTTATTCGTTCGTATTTACCAAATAGTATTTGGTTATATTCTCTGATAAATTTATTTATCATGTTCCGTATCAAAGACGTTTCCATAATCGTTTCCATAAATCTCATCCTACTTTACTTTTCATCATTTCCAAATCAATCCAGGTGAGTCATAGCCCCATTTCCAATAATTGTTTTTAATTCATTAGGGGAGATACATGCTTACATATACTTTGATAACTTGATAAGTATATGAAATAAAATACATGATTTAAATCATTTTCCTAATTGATATTAAAATAATATAATTTGTGATTTAAAATGTGATATATACAATACTTAATTGAAATACTGATACTCATATAATAATGCTTTCAATTTGATTATTGTGGTATGTGATATATATATTTTACTGATGAATTATTTGACTGAAATATTGATACTCTGATGATAATGTTTCCAATTCGATTATTGTGATATGTGATATATATATGTTACTGGCGAAATACTTAAACTGAATTTCTGATACTCAAACGATAATATTTTCAAACTAAATTTCTGATACTCAAACGATAATATTTTCAAACTGAATTTCTGATACTCAAATGATGCTGTTTTCAAATTGATTACTGTGATACGATACTTGATTACATGATGTTATGCTAAATGAGCCCATTAGTCCTTGATATTGCCTAAGTTAGCTTATCGCCATATAGTCCCTCAATCATGAGCCATTAATCACTGTAATGTGAGCGCAAATATAGTGAACAGATTCGAAACCTGTGTCGGATTGACCTCCGATCCCACTAATACTTGACGGAATGCCATTATGCATATGGTTAGTCGTATTAGTCGTGATACACTATATATGAGACAAAATAGGAATTGGCAAATCACCTATTGTTAGAGGGCAAAATCTGTCATTGATTTGATAGAACACCCCCTTTGTTAACTTCTTGCGTGTCATGAGGCTTGGTGCAATATCTATAAAGGAAAGATATATGTATTCAACATATATTTAGATACAGCTGTATAGGTTGACCATACGTGAATTGTATATCTGATTGATTTAGTATCATGAGTTTCCAGCTCATGTTAAGATTATTGATTCTTTATTTGAATGTGATTGAATACTTATATGATTTATTTGTGAATATACTCGATACTTGTTTCATTACTGTTTGTATTTTATCAATACCAAATATTCCGGAAATCAAATAATATAAAGGGTTTTTCCTAAAACTCTATGAACTCACCAACCTTTGTGTTGACACTTTTAAGTATGTGTATCTCAGGTAATTTAACGGAGCAGGACAAGACACGGAGTGGGCATTTATTACTCTGAAAAATTAAAATGGTGTAAAAATCAAATTTGTCATTTTTACAAGTCTTTATATCTTTTCATAAGATTTTAAATCAAATGGTTCATCTTTTATCAAAATTATTATTTAAATGACAAAGAACTTTCAAAACGTTTCTTTTAAACCGTTTTATGTGGTTAAAACTTCGATCCTCACCGTAACACCCAAATTACTTTTCCGCTGCGACAAATTTAAAAATGGGGGTGTTACACATGTGACGTTCAGAAAATCACTTATGATATTCATAATATTACTTGTGATACTCAGAATATCACTTGTGATATTCTGAATATCATAAGTAATATTCTGAATATCAGAGAATATCACTCGCGATATTAAGAATATCATTTATGATATTCAGAATATCAATTGTGATATTCTGGATATCACAGGATACCACTTGTGATATTCAGAAACATATAAAAACGGCTAAAAACATTTAAAAACGGATGAAAAATGTATGAAATCATAAAAACGTATGAAAAAGGACGAAAACGTATGAAAAATGGACGAAAACGAAAGAAAACGGATGAAAATGGACGAAAACATATGAAAACGAATGAAAACGTAAGAAAACGGTTGAAAATGTATGAAAACGAACGAAAGCATAAGAAAACGGATGAAAACGGACAAAAGTGTATGAAAGCGTAAAAACACGTCTGAAAACAGATGAAAACGTATGACAAAATGGACGAAAACGAAATAAAACAGATGAAAACGGACGAAAACGTAAGAAAACGGACGAAAACGTATGTAAACAGACGAAAGCATAAGAAAACGGATGAAAACGGACAAAAACGTATGAAAGCGTAAAAACACGTCTGAAAACAGACGAAAACGTATGACAAAATGGACGAAAACGAAATAAAACAGATGAAAACGTAAGAAAACGTAAGAAAACGGACGAAAACGTATGTAAACAAACGAAAGCATTAGAAAACGGATGAAAACGGACAAAAACGTATGAAAGCGTAAAAACACGTCTGAAAACGGACGAAAACAAATGAAAATGGACGAAAATCAAAGAAAATTGATGAAAACGTATGAAAAAATGAAAACGTAAGAAAACAGACAAAATCGGATGTAAACGAACGAAAACGTATTAAAGTCGGCGAAAACGGAGAGAAATGTATGAGACCAGAGGAAAACGGAAAAAATAAATAAATAAATAAATAAAATAAAATAAAACGTGAACTAAAAAGTAAGTGAAAAAAAAATAGAAATAGAGAAAAAAAGGAAAAAAAAAAGGTGAGCTGAAAAGAAAAAAATGAATTGTAAAAAAACAAAAACAAAAAAAACATGAATAGTAAAAAGGACTAAAAAATAAATGAATAATAAAATAAAAGGACAAAAAGACAAAGAAAATAGTGGAAAAAAACATGGACTTAGGTTTCTCTATTAAATCTTAGGTTAATCCTCACCATTGGATAAAACTAGATAAATGGTGGGGATTTATCCATTGGTATGCGCCAAAATTAAAGTATGCAAAATAAAGTGACTCTACAATAATAATAGCATAGGCCTTCCTTTTTTTCCTTCATTAATTCATGATATTAAGTTTGTTAATGATGAAATTGAGGATTTTACGTGGATCCAAATTTCAAAACAAGTCCAGGCCCAAGTATACCCTTTGATTGACCCATCAAGCACAATGAACTCCTAGAGAACCAGTAAAGCTACGTGAACTGCCTGAATGACTCTTCTCCTCTTATAAACCTTTATTAGAACCCCTCTTATTATAAACCTTTATTTGAACCATTTATATCGAGCTTGAAAAGCTGACAGCATGAACCGATATGAAGCAATGTAATTTGGGTGAATCATTTACCATGAGGAAAACACAACTTATATGCATTAGTCCAGGACTTTGATTTTCAGATTTTAACAATAATGATCATCTGACCCATTTCTAAAAGTTGGGTTATAGATGCATTAACATCGGTTTAAAACCATCAGGAACTTAAAACCTTATTTTTCGTTATCTAGTTACAGTTTTTTTGTGTGGAAATTTCAAAACTACAAGGGTTATTTTGAGACATGCTACTAACCGGATGGTTTAATTTTGTAATATATAGTTTTGTGTGATATAGAAAGAAAGCTTCCAATTTAAAATGTTAGTGATTTGCACACTATTTTTTTTTATTTGCACATTTCATCCTGCGTTATAAACAGTTGTACATTTGTTTGATGCTGCTTTGCCAGTTTGTATATTGGAGTGTGCGGATAAAAAAAGAGATTGTGCCAATTAACTCCCAATTTATAAAGGGAAATAGGATAATGTCAAAAGTGAGATGCAAACGAGAAATGATTTTCTTGAAATAACTTTATTTCTGAATATATTTGATAAAAGGGAGTTTCATGTTTCATTTTCTACATGTCAAATTAACAAAAGTTGGTTATTTGTTGCAATTAATTGGCTGTAGATTTGTTTTATGTTAAATTTAAATAATAAAAGATTTATTTGTGTCAAGTTTCTAATTAGTGATTTTTGATATATGAATTTGTTGTTGGTTAAATTATATATTTTAAATATATTTAAATAATCTTACATGGACTAAAGTGAAAAGAAAGATGAAGATGGTAATTTAATTTGTGATTTGCTAAACAATGTCTATTGGGCAATGCTTAAGGTAACAATTAATATGAATATAAAAGAAAACTTGGACTTTGTTAAATTAAACATGATATATATTTAAGCTAATTTTCATGTTCATTTATTATGTATGAAATACATAACTAATTTAAATATGAAATGAACAAATTATTTAATATGTATTAAACATAAGTATTGTTTAGCAAATCCCATTTAATTTTAACTTTAATCAGATACCAAATAGGGTTATGTTAACCGGACCCCCCCTAGTGGGGGATATTTCTGACAGTTTTAAGCGTTTGACATATTAAACTTTATATTTTCTGTTCCGCACTTTCAGGTTTATAGTTTTTTTTATATTAGCAAAATTATAAAAATAAAAAATAAAAAATTAGGGGGGATAAAAAAATAGGGAGGGCGGGGATAACTGCCCCTACCATATATACACTTATAATTTCTTTAATGAGTGCACTTTGAAATAGAAGGGAGAATGAACATGCAATTTACTCAATTAATAATTTATTTAAAAGTTTTCAATAATAACTTGAAGAAAGACTAATACGGTAAAATTATTGGGATAAACCTTTATCAATCGTAGAAAAGAAAAGGAACAGAAAGAAAAGAAAAATATTAAATTGAGGATCCATACTTTCTTCCTTGTGTTTCATAGATCGTGATTGATTGATAACTGAACTGACATGGAGAAATTGGATTCGTATTTCAGAACCTTTTTTTCAATTTGCCCAAACCCACTCTCGCTCAGGTTACTGTACCTACTCTTTTCATTTTGTTTAGTATAATTTATTTATTTAAATTTCATTTCCTGAATTTTCATTTACTGCTTATTCCAAATCATAGATTTGTTATAATTAGAATTGCTTATGGCCCACCCTGGATTTTGTTACCTAAAATTAATAATCAATATACTACCCATAGCTCGAAACTTGTCTGGGTAAAGGGATCTTTGCTTGTGGCGCCTTCCCGAGCATAAACATTTACTCATTTTCCCTAGGCTGGAATCTGTGGTGGATGATAAAAAAAAAAGGTGAGTTGTAAGTTGTAACTACTTTTGAGCAATCAAATACGGAGTCAAACTTAAGTTACTCTTTATAAGTCATCAGTTTTCTACTATGGGCAATTTCCCACTTTGGTCGACACTTGGGTCGTTTTTGACTGTGTGGTTTTACTTGTGATATTTTCAACCATGAGCTCTTTTACAAACCTACTAATAATGTCTGATATTGAGTTTAACTCACTTGAATGTTACTTGTGGGGCCAACTTGTTGCTTCGGCTGTAAGGGTTACTTACACGCGTTTGAATAGGAGAGATGCTTCTTCTATGTTCTAGCAAACATCATAGTTCCGTATATTCAGTTATTTGAACTTTTTTGAATCTTTTGACTTCTGCCCATGGTCATGTTAAATACTTATAGTAACCCGAGAAAAAGTGAGTTTCATCATTTTCATGTTGGTCAAGCTTTCAAGTTTTGCATATTGCAAACTGAAATGAAATGATGAATACTCACTGTGTCCCGTGAAATGAAAGTTTCGAGACAGACTCTATATGCAGTTAGATGTTGTTCTAGAAATGTTTGTCGATGACATCTTATATAATGACTTTTTTTAAAACATACCCAATTGTACCAATGAATTGCAACAATCACAATCAACTAGTTACCTTTATCCCAAACCATTTTTATAAGATTTTGTGAAATGTTGCAATGTTCGTTAAATAACTTGAAGTGAAAACTACGGTATTCTGCTAAGAAATTATAAATGAGCCT
The DNA here is from genome assembly GCA_030686995.1 of Artemisia argyi. NCBI lineage: Eukaryota > Viridiplantae > Streptophyta > Magnoliopsida > Asterales > Asteraceae > Artemisia > Artemisia argyi. The sequence goes on along the minus strand of CM060680.1, from coordinate 20,023,719 downwards.
GTTTTATAGAAGATGGCTATATGACAGTGAAAGTCAAGATTAATCTTGGTCTTTTATACATACAAAAGGCGTAGTGGTTGATTTCTAATGGACCGGCAAATGTAAATGTAATATTGCTCTTGGCACGTGCTGGATGAGGCTAGTAATAGTTTTGATATAACTGTTGAACTTGATTCCTGTATGAAAACGAGGAGGCATGATGGGGAGACAATGCCTTGATAATGATTACTGGTCCAATGTTTTTCTAATTTTTTAAGTGTAAAGGTCTTCAAACTTACAATTTAGTCCAAACCGTCTGATAGTTCCTTAGAGTAATCCTTCGATAACAAGTGATAATGATGCCAACCTAAAGAGTACTGCACTGGTTAGTGCTCTCTAGTCTCTACCCATGAACAGTTGAGCCAGGTGCGATCTCACTTTCGAGGTTTAGCTAGACATGAAATATATATTTAGGCGAGCGTTTAGCTGCATATCTAAATGTTATTCACATTCTAGTAATTTACATGCCATTGTGGATAATTTTTTATTTATTTTTGCGTCATGTAAGAAGGGTTAACAGGCTTGGCCACTCTCCTATAATATTATGAATAACAAATGTATGTATTAAATATGATTACTAGTTCGATGAAATGACTTGGAGATAATGCAACCCTAGTCGACCTATGTTAGATGAGTCAAAACTGTTGCATCTAGGTTCTAGGCTGTATACAAAATAACGCCGCTTACTATGTATACAAAATTACTTTGTTAGATAGGCATGAATAGTCTCTCATTCTTCTTGGTATGTCTTTGATCTCTGATCGAATCCTAAGAAGATTATAGGACTATACTTTGACAAAAATGAACAGTTTAACCATGCATCTGGGTCATGTTTCTTATGATGATATATTACTGTATTTAATTGCAGATATGGCAACAAGCTGATCAGAACCACCTCAGAGCGGGCCTCTTCCATCAGAGTGTTGGTGGTCCTAGTTTTCCGGCAGGTGGTGTTCTGGCCGGTGCTGGTCTATCAAACTCGAATGTCTCGGGTGAGTGGCTTGGGGGCAGAGGTGTTGGGGCTACTGTACCGAAACCCCAAGAGCCACTATCATCCTCATCTTTCACAGCTCCTAGACCATCTGTTGGAGGAAATGCAATTACTTCTGCCGCTATGTTTGGAGGTGACTTGTTTTCTGCTTCCCAATCTATATCCAAACCGTCATCATCCTCAATGCCAACACAAACTGCAAGCATTCCACCCGTTTCTTCTGCAATTGCTCCTATAACTTCTGAGCCCCAGATTCCAGCCAAGATAGACCCACTTGGTGCATTGAATGCTTTTACAAGGCAACCCACAGGTGCTCCAGTACAGTCAGCGGGGCCATCTCTACCAAGACCAAATCAACAACCTGTTACATCCAGTAGTCTTAGCTTCTTCAAATTTCCGAATGTGGAAGGTATGGTTGTAATGCCAGAATTAGCAAAGCTCAGCACTTCCAGTTTCGAAAGATTTCCTATACAAGCTAAATCAAACGTCAATGAGCATTTATGGAGACAAAGAGTTCGAAGGTTGGTGGAGCACTCAAATGATGTTGGAACAAATGCATACTCCATTCTCTCAAATGCTATAACTTTAAGCTTTTTCACTGTTGCATAAAAGTCTTGAGGCCTTAGCGACACATCTCCGTGCATAAGTTTCAAAAGTGAAAGGTTTGGAAACTGAAATTCACTAGGAAACTCAGACATGCCCTTGCATGTTAACGAAAGTTGCTTGCAAGATTGGCTCATACTATTAGCTTCACTTGAATTTGAGAAATAATCTTCATGGTGAATGATCCAGCGTCCATCCTCACCACCTATAGAAACACCTTTAGATGGCCCCGACTCAAAATGCTCCACTACAGTCAGGTGGGCCATCGTTACCTCAATGGCCAAAAATGGTGCGGGCTGGTATTAACAAGTATATGAAAGTGTTTATGGAAGTTGACTCTGACAGATGGGAAAATCACTGGTGATCAGCTCGCAGCTTATTTTTAAGTTGGAGACTACCAAGAGGTAAATACTCTTAGCTTAATTTAATAGAGCATTAATGCCTAATTCAACTCTTTCTTGTAAAATGATTTACGCTCTAGTGAAATGTCTTTCCCTAATAGATTTCCTATAAACACGACAAGCCGTAATGTTCTTGTTATGTTTCGACAGAAATTCTGAAACAGTGCGGGACTTGTCTGATCAAGATAATGACAGCATGCTTTCCTTGAGGGAGTTCTGTATTGCTCTCTTATCTGATGGAGCGGTACAGAGAAGGCCAGAATCTTCCACCAACACTTCCTAGTAATGTCTTGCTTGATGAAACTCTGCTGTCTCTCATGGGCCCACCCAATCCTTCTTATAGACCTGCTGGTTGGGGAGTTAATCCTGGTATACCTCTATACATCATGTAGACATATATTTATAGTTGCAAAATGGGGGGTCGGGTGGCTTGAAACGTGTCAAAACGGGTCGGGCTGAAACATGTTAAATGTTAATCTTAGTAAGGGTCGTTGAGTTGTTGGGCTGACACACAAGCATTTTCATAGATATGCTGGCTGGTGATATGCTCCTGGTGTTTCAAGATTCTATTTAGATATTAATATAGGGTTACCGTGTAAATTGGTAAACAAAGATTTGGTAAACGCTACAGAAATAAATTTTGAAGTTGCTATAATTTGATAAAAAAAAACCCTTTAAAACTTCTAATTTGTGATAAAAACCTTTAAACCTTTAAATCTTTGATAAAAACCTTCAAACTTCCAATTTTTTTCATAAAACACTTTAACTTCTGAAACAAAGTTGCACCGAGGTTCTTCAAGCTTTTGAGACTTTTTATGGTGGAAACAAAGTTGGCTACTGATTATGCAATCAACACTTCCTGATATTACATAACCAACTTTCAGTGATTCATCTCTTAAGCAGGGATCAAGTTATAAAACGAAATTATTTGTAAACGATGTAAACACATGAAAATGTAAATTCAAATACTATTATTACTGATACTGCCGCTTTCCAAAATGGGTAGCTCATTCGTTTTATTAATACACTTACTCGAGAAAGGAGCAGAAAAATCCCTCAGATTGCTGAGAAAATAAAAATTGATGAAGACAACCTGTTCTAAATGTTATTGAACCTTTTTGTTTTCAGGTTCTGCACCCCAGCAGCCAGGGATGCCTGGCGCCCAACAAATGTTGCATGCTAATGTGAGGCCTCCCATGCCTGGTGCCCAACCAATACAATATAATCAGCCGAAAGGACCGATGCCTTCCATGGATAACTCTAATGCACATCAGCTCAGTAATGGTGATCAAAATACTTCTCGTTCAGTTGCTCTAGAGATAACCGAAGCAGAAAAAGTGGTAAATTTTATTTGTTCCTGATTGATTTGGAATTCTAATTACTTATATATTGTCAATTTAAGCCTTTGAACTTTTGAGTTACTGAAGTATGAATACAAGATGCGTTATCTGCATTATAATAGGTGTCTCTTATTTTGGATAAATTAATTAAGTTCATGTAAATAAATTGACATGATTGTATCGTGTTAAATCACTGATACACAGAATCTGGGAATTTATAATACCTAATGAATGCCTAACAGCTGTGATTTGCAGCCACATATATTTCTAACAGTTCATTTTATGGGGGAGGAGACGAGGGGTGGGAGTGGGATCAGGAAGTTGATGGACTAATGCAGTCACAGCTCTTTCCGATTTTCTTCCCTCAGTTCTATTGATAAGCTTTGACAAATCGTCATGGTGTTTTCATGGATTCTTTTCTTAGTTATTAGGGTATTTGTGCTGTGATTGAATTTGATTTAGTTGAACCATTCCCTTAAAGATTTTATCCATGCGACCTTTTTTATCTTCTTTAGAATGCTCACTGTCGTTGGTTTCCATTGGTGTTAAAAGGTTGAAGATAAGAAGGAAATTTTGGATTCTAGAGAAAAGATGGCCTTCTACAGGAATAAAATGCAAGATCTCGTGAGTGTCCATTCTTCTCAATATATGGATCAATGCCTGCCCATAAATTTACCGTGTTATACACTATATATGGAAGACATGTTCTCACCTGCTTTCTTCACCAGGTTTTATACAAAAGCAGATGTGATAATCACCTTAATGAGATTACAGAACGAGCAATAGCTGATAAACGTGAGGTATATTGGCGATTTGAAATCATGTCTTCTTTCTTTCTATCTTTTGATTTTGGTTTTTTCGCGGTTCTTGAGATTTATCATTATCTAATTCCAGGCAGAGATGCTTGCTAAGAAATATGAAGAGAAGTACAAATAGGTGGCAGAACTGGCCTCTAAGTTAACTATTGAGGAGGCATCTTTCCGTGATATTCAGGTAAAATCCCCCTTTTTATTCTCTCACACAAAATAAAATATATTTGCATCTAGAAAAACGATAAAAAAACTCTACGACTTGACAATATTATGGTTTCAGTTGCTTTGTCTTCGTCTATTGTGCTGATAAATCTGACCATTCTTAGCGATTGCTAATGCTCCTTCCACAGTTCACCAACATTTTTATTCACCATGCTGTGGGTGTTGTCCCGGTTCGTCTTATGTCAAAAAAAATGGGACCAGACTCACGAGCCCATTGCTACAAGTCTATAATTCTCTTGCCATAAAAAGTAATGAACGGAAAATGCTGGGAATTATGGGTGGCACATGGATGGGCTGGGTAATGGGTTTGGATTGTGTTGGGGTTGACGTGTTGACAAATTTGTTCTTTTTATTTTATTAAAGATAAATTTTTTGAAGTTTGTTACAAGGCCTATTAATTTTGTTTAAACAAGCCAATTTAGTATGTTGTGATTGGTTTGAACATATTTTGGAGTTGAAGCACATTAATCGTAATATGTAACACATTTAGGAGAGGAAGATGGAGTTGAATCAGGCACTTGTGAAAATGGATCAGGGTGGCAGCGCTGATGGTATCCTTCAAGTAAGTTCAGTTACTTCCATATGATCCCGGGTAACGGATTTTAGTAAGTTCTTAGGACGGCTTGACTGACCCGTAATTTTTTTTCACCTTTTGTTTTTAATCAAATAAATATAAAATAATAAATCATTAAACATATATTTGGCTGACCCAGGTTCGTGCTGATCGTATCCAATCCGATCTCGAGGAACTACTGAAGGCTTTAACTGAACGTTGCAAAAAACATGGAATTGATGTCAAGTCAACTGCAGTTATTGAGCTTCCAAAGGGTATCATCTTTCATCTCATGCTATCAGGAATACTCTACTAGCAATAATGTCACTGTATCTGTATAATATTATAATAAAATGATTGATCTTGCGTTATGGTTCACCTATTTTGTTTGTCAAGGTTGGCAACCTGGAGTTCCAGAGATATCTGCAGTGTGGGATGAGGATTGGGATAAATTCGAAGACGAAGGTATGACGCTCTTTCTTTTATAGTAACTATTTATCAGAAAAGGAGCAATGTCAGCTCATTTCCGTTAAAAGATATTCATGTTGTGGATCAATTCAACCCGCGTTCCACACAAAATATCCGTTTTGACCCATACCTCTTTCATCTATTACCCAGCCAGACCATCTTGCTACCTCTACCTTATGCTTTCACGTTATTCTCTTTAACCACATCTCACACAAAATATCCGTTTTGACCCATACCTATGACAGGTTTCTCATTTGATGCTACTGTGCCTGCAAATACCAAATCAACATCTCAGGCAGAAAACTTGTCTACGATGGATGACGTTTCTGAGGATTCATATTCAAATGCTGACAAGAAGTCAGAGAAGCCTTTCGAGACTGAATCAGTATACGCACATAGCGAAGATGAGTCGGCTAAAAGCCCAGCTGGTAGTCCCACGGCGCAAAAAATATTTGAAAGTCCAACCAAGGAGGATTCATTTAACCATTTTGGAAAGAGCTTTGATGCTGACACAGAAAGGTACCAATTGGATTTAGTTTATGGTCTGATGTCTAAATACAACAAAATGTGTACCTATACCTTGTTTGGTGGAAAGATCTAAACATGCAGTAGCCTATTACTCTTGTTTTCATTTTTTGTTTGCATAAAAAAATTGAGTTCGATCTTCTTCTATTAGGGGTTTTGATGACCAAGGATGGGGTACTTTTGACAACAATGATGATGTAGATTCGGTGTGGGGATTCAATAGTGACACAGCTAAGGTGAGTTCATATCTTTTTCTTCAATTATATCATCGCATTCAATGGATAGTGTATAATGTTATAGAAGTGACAGCAAGCATCAGGGGTATTACAGCGTAAGCTGGAAAAATGCTACTAAATGAAAAGATAAAATAAACGCTTTAAAGTGTATTAATACAATACATTTCAACGTACTATTCTAGAGTGGACCTTTAAACTGAACCAATCTAAAACTGGTTTTGTATCAGTTGCAAACCGTTTTGGTATGCATGTCATAATTTGAAAAATATGAACCTAGAACGAAGCTGTTTGGAATTTAAAAGAAAATAGAAAACCTATCTCTATTATGAATGATAGATATGCCCTTGCAAATAACTTCATTTATACAGGATGCCGAACATGAGAAGCATGGAGAGAGTTATTTCTTTGACTCCAATAACTTTACTGCAAGTCCAAGGAAAAGTGATTCCCCACAAGGCAGTAATAGTTTCTTCCAGAAAAAGAGTCCATTTGGGTTTGATGATTCGGTGCCTGGCTCACCAGCTTCTCGAGCTGGCACCTCACCACGATACAGTGGGGGAGGAGCAGAGAATTCTTTTTTTGATAATTTCTCGAGATACGACTCTTTTAGTGCCACTGACCGAGGTTCTCCCAAACAAGAAACCTTCTCGAGATTTGTTTCCATGAGCAGCTCCACACAGGATAATAACTTCTCAAGATTCGACTCAATGAGCAGCACGGCACAAGACCGTAGTTTCGCAAGGTTTGATTCAATGAGTAGCAATGCGGGTTTTGACCATGGTCATACATACTCATTTGATGACTCAGATCCATTTGGGTCAACCGGACCGTTTAAGGTGTCGTCAGAAAGTCAAACGGGGAAAAATGAAACTGATAAATGGGCATTTTAGTTTGGAGTTTGGTGGTGTTATTATACTGTGAAGAGGGTTTTTGTATTCATGAAGGATGGGTGTGGGGATTAATTACCATGTATTTTGTTTTCTTCTACGTGCTTGATAGTTTGTGTTTGTATCACTTGCTTGTCTTTGATTCCATTGCATGGGAACTGTATGATATTTCTTTGGTGTAATTCTGACTAGAAATTCTAATTTTGGATTTCGATTACTATAAATATCTGGTTTTGATTGGATTTCGATTACTATAAATATCTGGTTTTGATTGTTAGATGTTTATTGTTAGAGCTCCCAAAAATTTTTGCATGGGCAACGTATAATCAATAAGGATTGTTCGCCAAAATTTATGATTACATGATAACGTCGACGCAGAGATACTCATCAAGCAATAGGTATTGCATGACTTGAAAACGTATTTATATCACAGCTGAACACATTCACTTACAGAGATTAGAAGTGGGATTTGAAGATTATTTAGGGTCAACCCACCTATATTACTTAAATTGTGATTTGAGAGTAGAATTCTTCTAACTTGAGCTTCCATTACTCACTGCTTCTTAATCAATCGGAAAACCTGTAACTTTTTTACTCTTTGTTCATTTAATCACTCTTTCATCTAGAATTTAAGAAAGATTCTTTCGGTTTTAGTATATCATTGCGCATTTATAATTGGTATCCTAGAAAGGAGATAGAGTAATCTTTGAATGAATTGTAGCTAGGTAACTTGTAGGGAAATCAATCTTCAGAAGTATACCTTCTGTAAAGTACTCAAATGCCATTTCGTATGGGATGTTTGGTTATCTCTTATATTGAATATGTAAATGCAAAATCATGTTGCAGTGTTTAGGTTGTTTGCAGCAATTTGGGAGATGAATTATTTGGGTTGATAAATTTGGGTTGATAAATAAACAACCTCTTTCTCCAAATAATAAACAAGGTTGTATGATGAATTATTTGGGTTGATAAATTTACCTTTTCTGGAGATTTGAAGAATAGGTTCTGCTGGAAAAACTAAATGAATTCTACTCATGCATTTTATCAAATACCTGGTGGGTGGGTGTCTAGTACAGAAAAAGTAAATCATTTTCACTATTTTTAACTTAAAACTTATTAACAAAAAACCAATATTTAGCATTCACGATTACTAAACCAAACATGTAATTGCTGTTAAAATCGACATTAAAATTACAAAGGCTCTTGTTATTAGACTACCATGACCAGTTAATAAATCTAAAAGGCCCTCCCAAGCTGATGGCCCCACCATGTTGTGATAGAGATGAGAGGTCTAGAAACTTACTCAAATTTGTGACGTCTTCTTGCTCTAAATCTTCATCACAAATTAGTCTTACTCCACACTCCTTCACCTCAACAACATCTTCTTCATTATTCTCTTCTAAGAAACTAAATGTTACAAAATTCTTTGCTTCCTTCCATCCCTCCCATCCCCCCAATCCCCATGTATCCCTCTTCGTATAATGCAACCATATCATATATGAATCTTGGATTCCTCCTATCACCTCTTTCTCTAAATATTCCTTAATTGCATCTGGAATGTATCGATGCAGAGAATCTCCATCAAAGTTCTTTACATAGTAGTCTCCTTTTAATTCTTTGAAAGGCTTTTTGCACTTGAAAACAACACAAGTTCCATATCCCCTAAACTTATCAAAACACCAATCTGATGGTAATTCTACCTTTACCTGATTTCCCCTACTTGTATTTGTAAACCACTCTGGAATATTGCTATTCCCATGATATCCTATATCTAAAAGATCATAGTCAGTGTTTTGCATGAAGAATTCACATATGTTAGTCTGGACACCCAAATACCCAAGGAAAGCAGAAAGCTGCTGGTGAATAGAGCCTTGGGAAGTTATAGATGAGTCAAGACACTGAGTCTTCGATATAGACCCCTCACTATCAATGGTAACATTCTTTAACAGCTTTGGACAATTTCTGAATGCATATCTCCTATACCTCTTGAATGGGTCTTTAGATGATACGGCAAATTCCACATAGCCTATTTAACATTCTTTAACAGCAAATTCAAAACCCTAACGTTAATTCAAAGTTAAATAGACATGTGGAATGCTTATGATTGAATTAACGTTAGGGTTTTGAATTTGCTGTTAAAGAATGTTAAATAGGCTATGTGGAATGCTTGCTACAAAGTTACAGCAAAGAGAACACATATTCCATTCAAGATACACAATAAAGGGGAAGGTGTGTAGCCTTATTATTGATAGTGGAAGTTGTACATCTATGACTCTTATCAACAAACTCAACATCCCTACTTCATTTCACCCGAATCCATACAACCTTCAATGGGGAAATGACATGAAGGTAACCAAACAGGCCTTACTTTCATTTTCTACTAGTAAGTCTTATCAAGATCAAGTTCTTTGTGATATTATACCTATGGATGCATGCCATATTTTACTTGGTAGACCTTGGCAGTATGATAGACATGTGGCGCATGATGGTCACCAAAACACATACTCTTTTATCATGGCCAAGAAAAAGATCATTCTCGATCCATTACCCCAGAAAACTGAGCAGAGGATACTTGAGAATATGCAATGACCAAACTGACTTTAAGGACTTCCCAAGACCATCAAAGACCGAATACACCAGGTTCGAATTTGTATCCAAGACTCCTATTAAACTATACAGGTTCCTACGTTTCACAAGTCAAATCATAAACTGAAGATGTAAACATAAACTAATATAGGTTATCAGCATCCATTTTTTCAGGTGTAAGCACTACATAAATATAACCACAAGGGTCTGAATCATTTATTAGTGTAAACTAAATAACTAAAAGTGATAACATGATACAACTAACCTATAAGTAGATATAAGATGGGTCTAAATTTTATGTAGAAGACAGCAAAACAAAGACACAACCAATAGCAAACGTCAAGAAGTAGAAACACAAATAAATGGATCAATAACACACATGCGTAACAGAACCAAACACCAAAAAAAAAGCGCTCCATTAGTAAACGATACAAACATTAACAAGACCAAAAAAAACAACAAAAAAGGGTGATCCTAAACTGAAAGTGTAGCATCTCTATGCCTTAACATCATCATGGTATGTAAAAAATGGGACAAAGATATATTTAAATCCTATGCCTTAACATTGACAAGTATTATAAATTGTTTGTTTATATAATAAACCTGCTCATTTGGCTCACTAGCTATTAAATAATAACCACACAAGATATTAAATAACGATTTACAGTTTGTATACAGACATAAAACAATGTTAAAAAGTCAAGTGACTTTTGTACTAAAGTATTGGGTTAAATTATCAAATTAGACCTAATAAGTTTTGGGTTAAGTGATTTAGCCCATTGGATCCATAAATTATATTGTAATGTAATAAAGTGAGATAATAATTAGACTATAAGAAGACGACTTACCGATGGAAAAAAGTGAAGTTTTGGTGAATGAATGAATGCAATCAAAATGGAATGCTCAAGTGAAGTTACAAAAAGAGTAAAGGCAACTTGATTGACCCCAAGTCAATTTAGAAGTTACAAAGAAATGAAGATGAAGTTAAAATGGAAGATGAAATGAAGTTACAAAAAAGTAAAGGCAACTGGGGTAGGGTTGACTCCAAAGTCAAGTTATTTTCATTTCTGGTCCCTCGGTCTCAGATAATATGTAATCTATTAGATTAAACTACAATGTCAAATTTCAACTATATTTTGTAAAAAATAGCATGTGATAACATTATGGCATCCTAGAAAACACATATGGAGTATCAAATTGAATAATTCAAGACTTTCCTAAATAGATATCTTCATCAAAAATAATACGTAGTACTTCTTTTTCAAGGACCATACTTTTTTAAGCGACAAAAAGTATTTATTTTTTTATTTATCAGTATTAAAATTTTAACGCAAATCCCACCAATATGTGAATGTCGGTTTGGTTTAATTGTACTAATCCAATTCCTACTAGTAAAGACGTTGAAATAAAGCAAAACCTTTTGTTATAGCGGAGTTATTTCGGATCCACTTATTTCCTTACATTTTGAAGGACTCATTTTAACCATTTAAAACATTTGATAAAAAAAACCCGATCAAACATTAAAAAACATTAACTTTCACCCCTTTCACCAATATTTTTTTTAATTAAAACTCACTTTCACCCATTTTTTTAAAAAATTACATATCTCAAAAACCGTAAACTGTTTAACTACAAAAATTACACCATCAGTGGTGAGCATTTAATTATTTTTGTTCTTTTAAAAAAAATATATATATACTGAAAGCACAAAGTTTTGTTATCACAAAAAGATGCTCTTTACTTCCTTAAACTATCACGCCAAGACCATGGCGGCCCTCCACCTCGCGAGCAGAGTCCACCTATTTGTGTTGGTTGGGTGGTTGAGACCACCGAACGATTTTTTTTTTTTTTTTTTTTTTTTTTTTTTTTTTTTTTTTTTTTTTTTTGTGAGTGTGTGAGGTATGTTTGTATAAAGTGAAATATTTTTTTGTGATTGGTTAATTAGTAACCATTACGCCTATAAAGGTGGTGTGTTAAAAAGATAATTTAGCGCTATGGGTGCTAGTGACCATTACACAAGCCTTAGAACGCATAAGAGACACCTTAATCTCTTTGATATAAAGAAGCCTATGATACGGAGTATTAAATTTAAAAAACTAGCAAATTTGGGAAATGAATAAATTGGGTTATCTAATCAGATTTTTTTTTTTTTTTTTTTTTTTTTTAAATTCCTAGGCTAGGGGTACAACATAACTTTAGCCAAATGACGACAACAATAATTCGGGCCACACAAATCTAAAACTACAACGATTCAGCGATCAAAAGACCAAAACCATGGGCGGTTTTGGGACGGCGCACCATCAGCAACCGAGCCGGGCCCAACCCACTAAGAGGCACTAAAATTTTTTATACCTATTATATTTACTAGGCTTAACCCACTAAGCGGTACTAAAAATAAACGCTATTAATCATTTAATCCAAAAAGAAACAATTGTGAAAGGACAAAAGGGTGAAGGGCTAAAGAAGTAATACTTTTGTTGCAAGAATGATTTTTATTCGTATTTTTGGCTTTTCGTACTTGATTATGGTGTATGGATATTATAATATAGAGGCATTTTTTTTTCCGTGCCGGGCCTAATTTTTTTTTTACGTTCTCAGCACCGCCCCTGATCCAAAACCAAACAAACATGCTCATAACCACTAAAGGGAAATCACTCGGTATTTTGCGTCGTTATAAAAAATAACCCTTTTACAGTTTTACCCAACAACTAGTGAACAAATAGTGTTACTACATAATAAGTTGTTTATTTACGGGTCATTAGATCAAAAAATAACTTTTCTTATTTTGAAATGAAGTATAGTTAGCATACAGACAGAGAACAATGAGTTAAGATGAGCAAACAATAAGAAAAGCAATTTGAAATAGAAGAATGACTTACAATTTAAGGATGGATATATGGATTTCTTCTTTGGGAGATTTGGTACGTGGATGAAAATAATGCAATAAAAATGAAAGATGATATGAACTTAAAAAGAGTAAAGTTAAGTGGGTTGACTCCCAGTCAACGTAGATACACTTCCAGTCCCTCGGTTTCTGATAAGTTGGCAAAGTTGTATGTAACTAGTATTTTCCAGGTGTTGTCGAGGATATTTCTGTTTTCATTTTTCTCATATATTTTTTATAGCTTTAAATTATTTATAACCCACAAACACACTGGTCAAAATGTAGGAAACATAAAGTGCTTGATATTACGCCTCAGTGAAAAAATATGAGTATAGAAATGTGTATTATCAAGAAGGAAACTTATATAAGCCCAAAAATAAGCTTAAGCAAACTTCTAAATTATTAATTGGTTGATGGTATCGTATTAACATATGTTACACTCATGAAAATTCTTACATATGTTGTTCTTTTAGTTAGGCCTTTACTAAAGAAGTTGCACAAAATGGCGCTCCAAAAATTACTTTTGTTTAGTTGTAAACCAAATAGGGCGAACACAAAATTAAGATGTCATTGTAATGATGTTTCACGTGAATTTGTGTGGTAATGCAAAACCAAACATGATGTTAGTGTGCAAGTACGTGCTGGGTGCAGTCACCTTCAAAGTTTCATTTACTATATGCCGACTTCAATCCCATTTGTCCTTTAATGTTTTATTTGCATGTTTTTATATTTATCGACTGTCTTAAGGTCTTGCATGCATCAGTTACTATGATTATCCTAAGTGTTGATAGTCTGAAAATTGTTTCAGGTCTTTTGAGGTTACTTTTATGTGGTTAGTGTAATTGTCTCTCTTTGAACTCTTAGTTTTAGTTCTAGCATGATGGATGGGGTTCTTAGCAAGAGCAATAGTAGAAGCATTGTCACACATTGCTAAGGATGGTGTAGGAACAGTCACATGTAAGTCCAAGAGTAGACATTTAAGCCATGAGATTTTACAAGTACTATCTGCCAAGGATCTGTACTCAGACTCTGTAGAACTTCTAGATACCACTGTTCTCACAATCCTCATTTTTGGTACAGAAATTCTCGATTAAGATCACCTTTGTGTTACTCTTCACACCCATCTCCCTTCCTTTTAACACCAACTTTGCTCCTCGGGTTTTACAGTTTCTTTTGCAGTCACACTTTTCAAATAAGCTTCATTCCAAAAAAAAAAAAAAAAAATTGATGCTGGTGTTAGTAAAACATAATGAAGAGAAGCATACCAGTGTAGATGTGGAAAAATGGTGGGTCATATAAGTTGGGTAAGGGATGAAAACAGGTTAATTTTGAGTGGGTCAATTTTGGTACGGGTCAAATCAGGCCAGTTTTGGTACGGGTCAATCCAGTATTCTTCTTCTCAGTACGAATCCACTTTCTGCACACGCCTAGTTAAGTATGGACGACAAGTGTTGGCTACCCTAATGGCTACCCTAATGCAGGATCATCCGATCTGCACGAGCATATTTGGGGTCGAGGCCCAACAACAAGCAGTCATTGTCACTTATTCGCTTTAGCACACTCAGAACCTGGAGAAAAAAGTTAATACTTATTAGTCACTACAAAGAAAGTAAGTATGCTACATAAAAATGTGAGGAGCCAGTTAATAAATTTTGTTAAGTGCAAGACACGCACATAACCGGAGCTTAGATGGTACCAAAGAGAATGCACAGATTCAATAGATAAAAGTTGAAGTTAAGAAGCTGTTCTGATCAGCACGTGCAACATTAGTATTTCTTTAAACTAACACCAATTAATAAGTCCAGAGGATCACTTTCAATTTAAAAATGTTTATTGATATCAAGTATTAAGGTGATCACGATAATCATGCCTAAAAATACAGGAGGTTGATAAACTCTGCATTCTCTAAACCAAGCCGGGACTGGGCAAGCAGGCGAAGAAGTGTTGCACAAGTAGATTGACCACTTAGTATCACATTAGTTTTCTGCCTATGCGGTTTAGCAGCCTCATTGTACTTCTTATCCATCACCTTTTTCGCAGCCTCTAAACCTTCGACTACTTTCTTCTTAGTTGCTTAGTATCCTTTCGAGCTATATTAGTAATCCAGTAGGTAAAATACTCATGTAATGAAAGGGGAATCTGTATACGTTTGGAAAGTAATGAGGGGCATCTGTGCACATAGTATATGGTTCGTCAAGTTCAAAGTAAATACCTGTGACCGTCAACCCATTCCTTTTCTAACGTTTTTCTCATGGGTTGATCTGTTGATCATTCATCTAGTAATTTCTGATATCCATAAAAAAGTGGCCCTGATGAAGCCTCTATTAGATACGCTACTTGTTTAGACTCCATTTGCAAATTTTCGGGATATTACTGATTCTAGGGATATATGTACGTAAACTACCAGAAAGTTGCTTATACATGAGTCATAATTTAAGACGTATTAATATAGCAACCATGATTAATTGAGAGAAAATAACATATTTGACCCATGTGTCATTTGCTGTCAATTTCTTGCAAAAAGAAGTCCGTTTGTGGCTTAGATGTTTTCCTCAGACCTCACAGATTAGGTAAAATCAGTGTTCCGGCTGTTTCATTTTGCAGTAAAAGTTTATTACATATCAATCGCCATATATTTAAAATGTGAAAATGTGCAGCATAAGAGATAGAAACGATGAAGTATCATTCATCTGGTAATTTTAGCGAAAAAATTATGAAGGTTTCATACTAAATTTTTTGATGGCGGATCTGTGGTGGTGATGGGTGTTGATTGGTGTGTATGGTGACCGGAAAAAAAAAGATTTTTTTAGCGTTCGCACATTAGCCGGAATTCGCACAACCGTCGTTTGCACATTTGCTTGGTCGGGGAGTGTACTAGTGGTCGGGGATGTGGGCCAACAAATGATTGGTATTGTACTTTTTGTCTGGGCACGTATCAATAAATGGATTTGATTAGGGTTTGTTTCTTTGTTTAAGTTTGTTTTTAAGTTGGGATTTGTTTGTGTCAGGTAAGAAATGAATAGACAAAGGGACCACTTCGTACAACGGGTTGGAAAAGGATAGACACAAGGGTCCACAAGAGTAAAATACCAAATTACCCTTCTATTTGTGTCAACTAACGAGGAAGGACTAACCAGCGTTAGTGCCAAGCACCAAAACGAACCAATAGTTTGCCCACAGTGAGGCCGCCTGCACTTATGAAAGACCAGGGATGGTATATGCAATTTTTGCAAACCGCAAGGACAATTTCTGCATTTTACTCTTTAAAGTATTCATGTATCATGAAACTTCATTTGGCCTAAGGTACCCAATTTATATTACCATGGTTTCTTTATCATATAATCCTCATCAGCTACGTTCTTTTAGTTCATATATCCTTTTCAATCAACACACATTTAGATTATTTTGCAACATTTCAAACTAGAGGTGACAATTTATGCCCAAAATAAAAAAATAAATAAATAAAATTGGCTAATTTTGACCATTTTGTTAAAGACTTAGGCACATTTAGCCCTCTTATTTTTTTTTAAATGGGCATATTTAGCCGGTTGAAAAATTAAATTTTTAATTGGAGAACATTATAATCGTTTTTAAAGAAAACTTACATATATAATATATTTAATTTTTAAAATATAAATAAAATATTACGTTTAATGATTTTATTTCGTTATTTTTTATCTTCTATAAAGGATTTGCATAACATGTGCCCGTTTGTCCCGTGCCCATTTAATGTTATTTTAGACTTAATCAACAATGTAAAAAACTTATGACATTATTTGTGTAATTTGTTTTTCCTTCCTAATTTTGTTAATTATTTGTCAATCAAGTTAGTTTTATGACATTAACAAAACTGAGCGATCTTTGATAGAAAAATAAATAAAGAATAATAACGAAAAAAAACAAAAAACCAAGAGTTCATATTAATTATCCGGGCATCACTTGTGCAATGCTATGGTTAGCTTTCTAACCTTTTAAGCATTACGAAAATGATTTCCCTGAAAATGTAGTACTAATCTAGTTACAAGGAATTCACGTGCACTATGATATATAAGTAACCAACAACTTCTTTCTTCAACTTATGTGGGATAAAATGTTTGGATAAAGAATTTTGTGTTTGAATAGAGTTTTATATTGGAAAAGAACGTATCGTCGGTGGTTGATGTAATAACGAAGGACGTGTTGTTCTTGGTAAGCACACATATATGGGGTACCTATACACATACTTTGAGTATATAAGTCACAATATAAAAACCATTAGCAAGCTCATACACACTTCTACATCTTAATTAGTACACATCTACAAAAACATTACCGTCATAAAAACAAATGAAGTACACTAAAATCGGTTCAAAATAATTTTTTTTATCAAATTAACCACATCAGCTATTCAACTTATGCATAAACACCCGCCGCAGCGCACGGGTGACAATTCTCGTTCTTGTTCTTTTTCAATTGACTTAAAAAAAATACTTTCCTCTTAAGCCATGCAAGATCAGAGACTAAACCGGTTTCGCTAAAACATCTTTTATAGCGAGTATGAAACATAACAAACAAAAAATTGAGAATTCGTATTAACTTTCAAATCTGTCATCACCTAACTAACTATTTTAGCTTTGCCAGGTTGCAACAAATATGAAAACATACTACTCTTCTAAATACAATCAGCTCACGTATGCTATGGTATATTACTAACAAACAATTTCTTTATTCAACCAATGTGGGATGCAATGTTAGGATAGAAGGTTAGACTATATAAAAGATTTTTATGTACTACTTGAAAAGAAAGAGATCATGCAAGAGTCATTAAGAGTCGATAAAAAACGGATGTAACTTGGAAGTTGGAACTCCAGATTGGCTCTTCATGGTTTGATCCTCATCAACTGCGTTCCATTCTTCATTTTACAAGTTTCTCTTATTCACAAGGAGTGAGTGAGATGGTAAATGGGCAATTGATTATCATCAACTAAGGGGCAAAGTTTGAAAAGTGACATGTTTAAACCTTGCTTGGTACAAATTAACTAACATGAAATGATCATGTCAACCTCCTAAAAGAGAGAGTTTTACCTTATTTAAGTCTTTGTGGCAACTGGCTTGAAAACCACATAAATTAGTAAGCAAAAATATCAAAAAATAATTGTTAACCAAAAAGAAAAGGTGAATGAAACATCTTATCGAGCCGCCTTTGGGTGATACATATATTGTTTCTTATTTTCTATTTGTTTACATGCTTTTTATTTGACAAATTAATAAAAAACGGTTTAAACCACCAACTCAACCAAACATGTGGAACTAATCATAGATTTGTCTAACATGTTAATATCTAGAAATCTAGAATCAGTTGAATGGAACCATACATGTTCTTAGGACATATTGTGGCTTAAATTGTGTGAACGGCAACCAAACATCTTGTAATTAATATCGTTATAGGACAAGATACCTCTAATATTCAATTGCTTACGTACTTTAAATTCGTTAACTACACTTCTTCAAGTCATCAAAGTGTAGCTCCTCTTGCTGTTAGCTTAGAAGATATGCCAACTTTGCAGAAAGTTGTGGTTAATACTTTTAAAATCCTTTGTTAGCATGTAGCTAGTTAATTGGTTCCAATTAAGAAATGAGACTTCCGGAATTCTCATAATGATTGTACTTCAAACTCACGCGTGGTTTTCTCATAGATTTGGGAATATAGAGCATATCTTAGTAACTACTGTTGCATGCATGGATGTTCTCCTAGCTTGTTTAAAGGCAAGTCATAAGGAAGTACACTCCATGCACGTTTACATACAGTTTAATTCCTTTTAGTAGGTTAGTGACTTAGTCGGTAGTGTTAGTATTGCTAGTATAAATATGTACCTTTGCATGCATCAGTTTGTTCAAGAAGAAAGAAGAAGAAAAGTGATTAAGTCTTAGTTTCTCTCTAATCTTGTTTCTTAATGTTGCTTTCATAGTCGTATGTTTGATTCATTTAGTTGTTACTTTTCATACTAGTAGTGTAGTAAAGATATTAACACCAACTTTTGCTCCTCGGGTTTTAAACCAGTTTCTTTTACAGTCACGCTTTTCAAATCGACTTCATTGAAAAAAAAAAAATATTTATTGATACTACTATACTAGTGTTAGTAGATGTGAAAAAAAGGTGGGTCGTATAAGCCGCGTAAGCGATGAAAAAGGGTTTGTTTTGAATGGTATAGTTTTGGTACGTACGGGTCAAATCAGGCCTGATTTGGTACAGGTCAATCCAGTATTCTTTTTCTCGGTGCCAATCCACTTTCTGCACACACCTAGTTAAGTATGGACGGCAACTGTTAGCGACCCTAATGGACTTTGAGCGAACCAACCCAACAGGCCAACACACGTGAAAACGACCCGAACTAGAATTTCACATTCGATAAGTGATAAGTTTTTTTTTTTTTTTTTTTTTTTTTTAAGAGTTTGCTCAATGCAGCTAGGGCATTCCATACTCGGGCCGTTTCGTTACAATATTGGCATCCTGAAATCGAGTTTTTTATAGAATAAGTAAGACGTTTTCAAGATCAATGTCGAAAATGGTCAAACGGGTAAAAGATGTAGAATATTATTGTTATACAGTAACACATATGTAGTTTCTGAATACTATACTACCCGCATAATGACATCTTCTACTTCAAACTTCAACATTTCGGAATTTGGTCGTCACTCTCCTGTATAGTTTTATACAGGAATCATTGTAAGTGAAAAGGTTATTATTTCATTGGTTCAGATTATACTCTTACTATGTTCATGATATCAGTCAAATTCATAAGATCAAGAAAAATAGATAGATACGAGTGACTAAATGCACAAACAATTGATGAAGTAATAATAAAGTACTTTGGCTTGATTGATATCGTCCAATGATTGAGTTAAAAAAAAAAAAAAAATAAAAAAATAAAAATAAAAAAAAATTATTAAACAGAACTCTTTGAAAGCCCTGTGACATTGTCAGACCACCAGACCTCTAATTACGCGTTACATGAAAAATAGTGTTTTTTTTTTTTGGAAAGGTGAATTTCAACTTAGAACCGACCCCCTTCGCGGACAGCGAAGGTCCCATCGCCACCCCGCCAGACTATGTTGTCTTAACAGGGTCCACGCTGATCTCAGGTGGTAACGGGTTTCCCCCGGAAACCGTACTGCCTCCACACAAGTTTACCTTGCTGGAGAAACATCCGGATGAAAACCGGGCCATGCTCAAGATTCGAACCCCCGCAACGAGTGGCTAAAGGGTTCAAATCCATCATTGCAATATATCTCCGGAACAATATGGTCTACGAGTGGACCACAAGTGAGGACTTCCCGGGTGGTCACCCACCCGGTGTACTCCCACTTGTGGCTCGCTTAACAAGTTAAGCCCCACCCACTAGACCACAAGTCCTTTGATACATGAAAAATAGTGTTAAGTTCTTAGATGGATTTAATATGTCTATGATATTCTAATGAGATATATATCTTTTATATAATACAACAAAACCTCTATTGAGAATTTTTCATTTAAAAAAAAAATGCATTTATACCTTATTTAGTAATAATTTTATTTAAAAAAAAAAGGTTATTTTCTTATTAGTTAATATTTTATATTTATCCATAACACAAGTAGAAGATAAATACAAAAAAATATAAATAAGATGCAATTAATAATAGGATTAAAATTTTTAAATAATTATCTTTAATAATAAAAAAAACTATAACTGAACATCATAAATCAAATAAAACAAATATTAAATTATTTGTTTTTTAATAAATAAAAATATATGTTCAAATTTTTTTTTAAAAACCCGCGCGTGCGCGGGCATTATAACTAGTTAGTACTAGAAACATTCACGGTTATCTTTTTGTATTCTAATCAACTTGTGTGAAATTAAAGAAAAAAATAATCGTTTCCACCAAAACATGTTTTACGATAACAAAAAGATTTAAAAAATTGTTAAGAGTTTATATGAGTTTTCAGGTTTCCAACTGTCATAGAGTTAAGTTTCTTAACTCGATGGAAGATGAACACCTGAAAACATCATACTATTCTAGACACATAACACTCGCATACTTTTTGGTATATTAGTAACAAGCAATTTCTTTCTCCAACCTATGTGGGATAAAACGAAATAATAGAATGTTAGAAAAGGTCTCCGTAAACAAAAAAATGGCAAATTATTTCAGCATAAAAAAGATTTTAAGAACATGGAAAGAATAGATAATGTAGGAGTTGGTGAAAGAATTATGTGCTTACGAAACATGAAGGTAACAACATAAAAATTTTAAATTGTTATTGATTTAAAAATTGAATATGTAAGATTGCAGATGTTAAGTTTAAGCATTGTCCTTTGTGCTTATAGTCATAGAGAGTAAAATGTTTACTTTACAAATTGTTTCCGATATATGTACAAATTATGAATGAGACATATGTTAAGTTTAAATATGATAACCGAAATAGTAGTTGTTGTATTGGTGTAAGATCGCATTAGGACGAAAATGTATATGACACTAGCTAGATGAAAATAAGACATTCTCCTCGTTTTGATATGAGTATGAATTATCCAACAAGACATATACTGCTTGTTGACTTAGATTGTACTGGATTTATTAGCTTAGATTTAAATTTGAATTTAGTGTAAAATTTCATTTGTCAATTATAAACTTATATGCTCATTTATATTCAAGTTTAAAAGTATAGAAAAATCGAAAATGATTTGACCTTATTCGCATTTTTTTTCCTTTAGTTTTGATTTTGTTAGTGGTAAATCGCATTACTCAATTTCGCAACAAACTTATTGATTCTTAAATTCTTATTCTTTATCAATGCTTTCAAAATATTCTTTCCTTTTACGCCATGTGAACTTAATGACTAAACCAAATTCGCGAAAACATGTTTTATTGTGAGTACAACGAAAGATAATGGAAAAAAGAAAATTAAGAATCGTATTAACTTTCATTCTTGTCACTCTCTTTCCCAACTAATTTAGCCGGTAAGAGGATAACAAGATTGAAAACACAATACTATTCACAACACAAGCTTCTCAAGTATGCTATGGTATATTAGTAACAAACACTTTCTTTCTTCAACCAATGTGGGATAAAATGTTAGGATTGAAGGTTGAAAATGGTCTCCATCTTATATAAAAGATTTTATTGGAAAGAAGGAGACAATGCAAGAGTTATTTAAACTTGTTGAAAGTAAAATATATTGAAACTCCATATTGAATTTTAGAAGCAAACGTATACACTTTGGATGATAATGTGAAATTATATGTTGTGATTGCTCTAAAAATGAAAGATTGCGAATGTTTAAACATTCAACTAATACAACCTGTGATTTTGAACAAGGGGTTAGGTTTTACTTATATAAACCATTCGTGAAGAAATCTTATACATCGCTGAATGAATTACGCTTTTTGGTCATGTAGGTTAAAGTATTTTTTGCATTATGGTAACTGTTATAGCCATGGGTGGTTAAACAAACTAATTTTGGCAAAATTGAATGCTCATTGTGTATATTATGAATTTACAAATTTAGGTATGCATGTAGCCAAGCAAAGTTTTAGTCAAACATATACGGATTTGATAACGTAAGCCATATGTTTTTATTACTTTGATATGAATTGTTATTCAAGTAGAGATCGATATACACGGCTTAGTGAATTACGTATTGAGCTGTCCGGCAGTATTTCTAAAGTATGTTAAAAAGTGTTTGACTGGAAATATTTTTAACCATATCTAGATCCACTCACAATTTACAGAAAAAAAACCCCACTCGCTGACGTGTCAGTGAGCTGATTGGTTTGTTTTTTGTGGGCCAAAAAAACCAAGCAATCAGCTCGCTGACACGTCAGCGAGTGGGTTTTCTTTGTAAATTGTGAGTGGGTGTAGCACACCTCATCTAACAAGAGTACAAGACAAAAAAGATAATTGGGCCTGCATTAAAAAATCATGCATCATTTCAACCCAAATTATTGGGCCTATATTTAGCAGTCATTTTCATCTTCTTTTTTAAGGTTTCAAGCCCAATAGTTGGACCCTTATATGACAAGTTTTCTCTAAGTTTCGAATGCTTACCTACTGTAACATAGTTAACTAGTTTTCTTCAAGTCATCAAAGTGTAGCTCCTCTTAAGATTAGCACGATATATATACGAAATACAGTAAAACCTTTATAAATTAATACTTGATAAATTAATAACCTTGATAAAATTAATAATTTGTCCAGTCCCAACTTGAGACCAGTGCAAATTTGGACCATAATCGATAAAATAATAAAATAATAAATTTTTTAAAACCCCAATGTAAATATGTTGGTCCCAACAAAATTATAAATTAATAATTACTAAATTTTTTCATAATACACATATGATAATTTATTTTTAATCTCTAATTAGCAATGTTGCAAAAATCGTGAATCGGTCCCGAGGCGGTCGGGGGCCGAGTTGCGATTTTTGGCTGATTAATCGGCCGATTTTCTTGACTCGGCCGATTAATCGGCCGATTACCTTGTAATTTCCTACAAGTTCCAGGGCCGAGGCCGATTAATCGCCGATTAATCGGCCGCCTCAGCCGATTTTTGCAACACTGCTAATTAGTATACATTGTAATTTATTTTTCATATATAGCTAGTATACACTGTAATTTGTACATATTGGAACTTGTTTTCTAATTTATTTTTCATCTATAACTAGTATATGTTGTAATTTATTTTTTATCTCTAGGTAGTATACATTGAAACTTGTTTTTTTAATTTATTTATCATCTCTAACTAGTATACATTGTAACTAGTACATATAGAACTTGAAAATTTAAAAGTAATACGTAAAACCTCTTTAAATTAATAAATTATTAATTTATCGATATAATAATATCTCACTAAATTAATAAAATATCCCGGTCCCGACACTATTAATTTATAGAGGTTTTACTGTATGCTGGAATTTGTGGTCCAATTCTTTTAATGGTGTGTACTGTGTAGCATAATTGGTTTGAGATGAGAAATGAAGCAAAAAAAATCCTTGATCTTTTAGGAATTCACATAATAAATGTTATTTAAATTCGTCCGTGGTTGTAGAAAATATTTGGAAAAAGGCATCGTTTAGTTTGAACCTATGTATAATTAAATATTTAAATTGGTTTCCACCAAGACATGTTATACTGATAGAAAAAACAAAACTGTAAAATGGATGAAAAAAAATCTAGAGATCATAATATTTTATTTTATTTTTTATTTTTTTTCAGATTTCAAGAATTCGTTGCAAGTTTACAGTTTTTGTAACTTGCAAGAAAGTGATCACTTGAAAACTTGATTTTATTCTAGACACATATAACCCACATCCAATACGATATATTAATAATAACCCAAAATTTCTTCCTTCAACCGATGTGCGATAAAAGGTTAAAAAAGAGCACTAACTTCTATATCATTCTTTGGTCTTCAACTCTACTTTCTAATTCGATGTTCTTATGAAAAATAATGATTTAAATTGCATGAACGATAGCTACATTATAATGTTACTCAAAAGATGTAGATCGATGGGAACACCGTGACCCTAGGCATCACACCACTGAGGTGCCAACCTGGCCCTTCCCTAAAGACCAAGCCCCAGGCAATGATCTCATGTCCGAGTAACCTAATTAAAGCATATGTAGTGTGGATTGTTGGCCTTTAGATTTAGACATCCTTGAATATTCAAAGTCAATAAGCATCTAAACATGATGATTGGAATAGCAGTTGTTGATCGTCACGATCGTTCTTGTATGTGTAAGATCACATTAGAATTAGAATATGTATGGCACTATCTAGATGAAAATAAGATACTCCAGCTCGTTATGAACATTCAACTGTGATTAAAATATGCTCATTTTATGTTGGTTGTTGACCAACATACATTTTTACATTTCTATTGTTTCTTTGGTTTCAAAAATGCGTTTTCTTTTCTAACCTGGTGAAATTAATGATTAAACATGTTCTAAAGTACCAAATTAGAATTAAAAAAAAAAAAAAAAAAAAAAAAAAAAAGAAAAAAAAAAAAAAGTAAGAGTTCATATGCGTTTTCTAATACTTCAAGATGTGCTAGATTTTTTCAATCATGCACACTATGATGCACTCGAAAACACTACACTATTCTCAACACATTTAGTACACATAAACTTATGGTATATAACTAACCAACAATTTCTATCTTCACCCAAAGTGGGATAGAGTATTAGGATAAAATGTTAGCAAATATCTTTATTAAAAAATGGTAAGAAAGAGATAATTCATAAGTTCTTAACAGTTGGTGAAGAAGAAATATTTGTTACATGGAACATCAAACTCAAGTTTAGAGGCAACTACTTTATGTTTTTATAACACAAAACATAAAGGCAACAACTTGTATAAAAGAACCTATGGTGATTTTTACTAAGCAAAAAGTATTACTACGTAGCATTTACTTATCATAATTCGTTTATATAGAAATCTATATGTTGTTGTATAAGTTACGTGTTCGACCAGGTCATGAATACAATTCCTTGTTGTATTGTGACTTGTTTATGTTTGTTTAAAAACTTGTTCGGCCAAGTACAGATCACTAAGCACACTACAACAATTAGGAGGACGGGCTAGGAGGCTTTTGGAGGGGACGGCCATGTCCCAGCCGAAAGTCGCTAAACGACAAAAACGTTGGCACACAAATTAAACTGGCTAAATTTTGAATGCTGAATGTCTAAATTTTGAATGTACATATATAGGTTTAATTTGCATGTAACTAGGTAACATTCAGGACAAAGTTAGAAGATGAGCATTATGTTAAAATCTCATTTTTCTTGCGTAAGCTGCAAAATGGTTCTTCGCCTTATATTCCTTCGAATAATTGGTTTTAATAAACATGAGCATTATGTTAAAATCTCATTACGACTGGTAAACTAAAACAAGTAAAATCATTGCGTAAATGAAACTATTCTAATAACGTGAGTCATGTTAACATGTACGTGTGCAAGTGCATTACAAACGTGTGGTTAAGATTTCAGGATAAGTAGCTAGGCAATTCTTTATAAACGTGAAAAATTCTCGTTTTTGTTTTCACCAAAATGCTTTCAGGAGAGCAATAAAGACAGTAGAAGTAAAGACAGTATGCGACACTAATAAGGTGCGGATTAATCTGGTTCGGGTTAATCATGTACGGGCTAACCCGAATAATCCTAATTATAACGTAGAAATAAAGACAGTGAGTAATTGTATTAAGCGTTCGGGTTAATTGGATTAGCGAGGATAATGTTTCTTAACCCGTGTGATTCGGTAAAGCCGGGTTAGTTGGATTCGGGTATTTTTGACACACTCAGTTAAAAGTGATATGTCACTACCTTATTCCTTTATAAATATTTCTCGTTGTGTAATGTCTAAACAATGAATGTTTGTCATCTACTTGTCTATAATCCTCAAATAATTAATAGAACAGTTTTTATCAGACTCGACTATCTAACAATCTAAAATGTCACAAGTACGGAAAAAATATGACGAATGTGAAAATAACAAAGATTACCGTTAAAACGTTAAGGAGTCCAATTTTGAAAATAAAGTACCCAAGAATGGTTTGTGAACCCTCGTATACACTTGAACTATCATACAATCCATGATTGGACCAACTATAATGAGCTGGCCCTTGATTTGGCCCATCAATGTCTACATTATTTCTTCTTGACCCCTTATATAAAAGTGGGTTATAATCATCAACTTGTCCAACATCTTAAAATCATCACCTACCTACGTGTACAAAACTACAAACCCTTTTACTATTTTGGGTAAATTTTGGGAGAATCCAAATTTGAAATAAAGATGCATGATTCCTAGCTAGCTTCACGCGTTAATTTTACCTTTTCCTCCTCCTAACATGTATGATCCAGTATGATTACAAAGAACACAAAATGATGGAGACACCACCCCCTCCACCACCACTACCTCCCCACCGTTGCGGTACGATTTGCGCAGCGGTTTCAACAATATGCGCTTTTCTTGCTTGCATTCTGGCCTTACTTAGGCTGTACTTGGACGTGCGTTTTTACGAGTTTCTGAATAGTCTTAGCAACTGCATGTTTTCCTTGTTTAAAGGCAAGTCATAAGGTAGTACACTCCATGCACGTTTACATTCAATTTCCATTTAGTAGGTTAGTGACTTAGCGGGTAGATAGCACTATTGCTAGTATAAATATGTACCTTTGCATGCATCAGTTTGTTCAAGAAGAAAAGTTATCAAGTCTTAGGTGATGTTTAGTTGTAGAAAAATTTTCCACTTTTTCAGTTTCTAAATTCATTGGGAACGGAATGATTTTTCTTCTTTTTCTTCTCTATAGAAGAGTTGAGAATTTTGAAAACCCGTTTAGTTGGAGTTATATTTTTCTTTTTTAAAAATGATAAGAAGATTACCTCAAATTGCGATGGTGGCGGCAATGGTGGGCGGTGGCGGCGACGGTCGGTGGTGGAAGATGACACGAAAGACTAGGGGTAGAATGGTGTATGTGTTTTTTTTGGAGTTGAGAAAAGAGTGAGAAAGAAAAGAGTGAAAATATTAGAATGGACTTTTCAATTTCTAAGTTAAAATGTAGGAAATGAGAATTTCAATTTTTTGAAATTTGTTGAAAAGAGTACGTGGGACTAAACGCGTTTTCAGTTTTCTCATTTTCTTATTTTTTTTTAAAATGAATAATTTCTCTCCAACTAAACGCACCCTTACGCTCAGTTCTTGAGTTGGAAAGGAAGAGGAAAGGAAAGGAAATTGATAGGTTTTTGTGTTCTTGAGTTTTTTTTAAGGGAAGTGGAAAGGAAATAGGGAGGAAGTTTAATTAAGTAAATCTTCCTGCCACTTTTGGAGGAAAGGGAAAGGAAAAAGAAACTTATGTTGTGTAAAGACTAATATACCCTTTTTAAAATATTTTACATTAACAATTAAAGGGCATATATGTAATTTCATCAATTTATTTTCCTTTTCCTCCCACTAAAGAACATGATTATCATTACTTTCCTTTTCCTTACTCTATCTCAAAAACATAACAACTAACACTTAGTTTCCTTTTCCCTTTCTTTTCCCTTTTCTATTTTTTTTTTCCATTTCCCTTTACTTAAAACTCGAGAACTGAGCGTTAGTTTCTCTCTAGTTTTTTTTAGAGTCTTGCCCACTTATCTAATCTTGTTTCTTAATCCGGCTTTCATAGCCGTATTTTTGATTCCTTCACGCGTTAATTTTACCTTTGCCTCCTAGCATATATGATCCGACGACCAAAATAAATAAAGATTCATTATTGCTAAAAGAACACACAATGATGGAGATGTTCCGACGACCACGGACCACCACCACCGCCACAGTCACCACCACCGCCACAACCACCACAACCTCCCCACCATTGCGGTATGATACGCGCAGCGGTTTCAGCAATATTCTTTATTCTTTCTTGCATTCTGGCCTTACTTAGGCTGTTGCGTTTTTACTAGTACAAGTGGAAAATCAAATTTCCTTTAGATTCGAGTGTAGTTTCTGAATAGTCTTAGTAACTCTTGCATGCATGCATGTTCTCCTTGTTTAGTCACTCAGACTACATTATATTAGTGACGAACAATTTCTATCTTCAACCAATGTGGGATAGATTGTTACCATAGAAGGTGAAAAAGGAAGAGATGATGCAAGAGTTATTAAGAGTTAGTTATAATTTCTTTCTTCAACCAATATGGTTATCAACTTGAATAACATGTGAGTGTACGTTATAATTGCTCTAAAAATTAAAGATTGCCAATGTTTTAGCATTGTATCGTAAGACTTGCGACTTATTTAACAAGAAAATAAGGTTAACGTCTTCTTTTTTTTTTTTTTTTTTTTTTTTTTTTTTTTTTTTTTTTTTTTTTTTTTTGGAGTCTATAAAATTTTGTGTTAGTCTTGGGTGACATAGTTTCTCCTTTAATTGTTTGAGTTGTCATAGTTGTAATTTCGTAGTATCGTGAGGGTCAAGATTGTTGTTTAAGGTCGTTTTCAAAGTTTCAGGATCGTAAGGGTCAATATTTGTAAGTCCACCTAAGCCCCTAGAATCTTGCTAGTTTTTATTTATGTGCAATATAATTGCCTTTAAAAAATGGTTGCTTAATTTCATCACATCAGCAACACTGAGCGATCTCCGATACAAAACAAGAAAAAAGAACGATAACCAAGAAAGTAAAAAAGATTAAGAATTTATATTAACTCTCAGCTTTACAAGTTCATTCATGCTATGTATTATTAGCATGCAAACTTTTCTAAGCATGAACCCAACCGTAGAGCTGAAAACATAATACTAGTCTAATCACAAGTGACTCACGTACACTGCGGTATATTATTAACCAACAACTTCATTCTTACAACTATGTGGGATAGAATGTTAGGATAAAAGGTTGGCATAGTTCTCTAAATTGCATATTATGTATAAGAAATTTATGTACATGAAAAGAAAAAAAATAATGCTAGAGTTAAACCATGAAACATGAAGGTAACAGTTGGGATAACAGGAAATTATATGTTGTTATAGCTCCTATAATGAAAAAACCTATGATATTCTCTAAGGGTTTACTTATTTGAAATCGCTTATGTAGAAATTTCTATGTCGTCGAACGAATTATATTTTTGGGTCATACACGTTAAAATAATTATGTATTATGATGCTTGCTTCTTCCAACCTATGTGGGACATAATGCTAGGATAGAAGACTAGAAAAATATTTAAAAATAATAGAGTTAATTGCATTTTTGGTCCTTGTGGTTTGGCCAAATTGCAGATTTGGTCCCCAACTTTTTGAAAGTGCACCAGACGTCCTCATTTTCAAGTTTTCGTTTCATTTTTGGTCCCTGGGCCCACACGTCGTTAACGCTGCTCCGTTACTCACCCCATGTGCGTTGCACACGAGGGTTTTTTTGTCATTTCACCCCACTTTTCTTTCTTTTTTATATAAATCCACCCCACTTTCATCATCATCATCACTCACACCTGCAAATCCTCTCTCTCTCTCCCACCAAGAAGATGATGGAGATGAGAGCAAACCACAACTCTTATCCCCACTGTTTGTCCTCACTATTCATCATCATCAACACCAACACTCTCTCTTCCTCACCTAAAAACCCTAGCCGCCCCTATACATCTACCTGCAACCCTCCATCGCCACCCTTGTCACCTCACCGCCACCACCAATCCACTCCACACACCCTTCTCTTCACGATCTACAACAACACGCGCCCTCAAACTCCTCACCAACTCTCATTACAACCACAATGAAGTTCATGTATTTTTTTTAAGTGTTGGATTGATAAAATGAAAGAGGGCATTCTTACAGTAACAAAAAATATTTTTGATATTACGATGAAGAAATGGGTTTTTAGAAACAAAAGTGTGTTTTGATTTTAAATAAGGAAGCAGGAGATTGTGTAGATTATGATTTGGGGGGAGTTTCATTTTAAGTTATTTGTGGTTTATTATGGTATTGAATTGGGGTGTTTTGATTTAATGGTGTTTTTGGAAATACAATAATGGTGGGTGTGGTAATGAAGATGAAGTTAAAGGAAGAGGATGAAGATGGTTTAAGATGCTAGTGAGTGGTGAAGGTTGAGGAAGAAGTAAAGAAAAAATGACAATTAGTGGTTTGTGTCCTTTAGTGAGTGAAAAGACAAAAAAACCCTCATGTGCAACGCACATGGGGTGACTAACGGAGCAGCACTGACGGCATGTGGGCTCAGGGACCAAAAATGCAACAAAAACTTGAAAATGGGGAGGTCTAGTGCATTTTCAAAAAGTTGGGGACCAAATCTGCAATTTAGCCAAACCACATGGACCAAAAATGCAATTTACTCAAAATAATAATAATAATAAACAATGGTAAATATGTTTGGAGCATGAATCACGATGACTAACAACTTGAAAAAGGTGAAATCACATGTTGTATTAGTTTTTTATTTATTTATTTATTATTATTATTTTTTTCTTCTTCTTCTTCTTTTAAGAAATAGGGGTTAGTATTAGGGTTATTACTCAAAGATGATACTAAAGTTTTTTTAAAAATTTGATTTAAGTTAATGAAGTTTATTATTACTATTTTTATTTATTTTTTTTAACCAGGTTACTCATGTTTGCGTGAGAGGTTGTCTACGTTACTCAACATATTACAACTTATGATAGCATGTAAAAAGTTAATAAATGGTCCTTGTGGGTTGTCGGGTTTAACAGATTTAGTCATTTGATTTTTTTTTCTCGAATACTCTCCTGTGGGCGACCCGTAACGGGGTTTCCTTACGTTTTTATATGTTTTTATCCGTTTTCATTCATTTTTATACGTGTTTGCTCGTTTTTCTTACGTTTTCATTCGTTTTTATACGTGTTTACCCGTAATGGGTTTTTGTAAATAGATCGAGTGGTTTAACAATCCTCAAATCGCACTTTATATTCCTATTTAATTACATTCCCTCCTCCTAGCTTTCTTGCTGGATTGTTTTTAATAAAAAATTTGTGTTCGAAAAAGAAAAAGAAATTATTTACATTGAAATGTATAACTTTTATATTTTGTTTTGTTTTAAAACAATGACAATGAAACTACCCAAAATGTTTTTAAAAAAGTAAACACAACGTGATATTAGTGCACATTGTAGTGATCATTTTTCCAATACCTTGTGCGTTTTAAAAATAAATTCAAGAAGGAAAAACCATTTTATACACGGTGATTAGTTATTAAAAATTCAAACATAAAATGGTTAGTGGTTATAAAAGTAACTTAAATCAGTTGGTTGTTTATGGTTAAAATATAAATTTAAGATTTTTAAATCACGAGTCTTTAACTTTACAAAGACTATGGTTAAGATTTTGTGTAAAACTAATACATACACACCAACAATGTGTGAGTATATACACTATACGTATCAACAAAAATATTGCCGCATACGAAAAACAAATATTTTCCGCGAAGTACTAAGTTTGAAAACATTATCCGTGAAGTACTAATATCGGGTTCTATACATTATCCGCGAAGTACTAAGTTTTAAAACATTAATGATTTGCTAAGGACTAAATTCGTTATACCCGCCATGCCACAGGGATCAAAAATATAAATTAAAGATAGTGGAAAACCGTTACACCCGGTAGCCCACCCTGGGAGTAACCTAACTAACCGAACCCGTTTACATGAGTAACTTAATTAATGAACCCGTTTACATGAGTAACCTGGTTAAAAAAAAAAAAAAAAAAAAAAAAAAAAAAAAAAAAAAAACTGTAGTAACTTGAATCAAATTTTTGAGAAACTTTAGTAACACCTCTGAGTAATAACCCTTAGTATTGTATTATGATCCATGTTTTGGACTTATGTTGTAGCTGGCAACTTCTTTCTTCAACCCATGCGGGATTATCAGGTTAGAAAAACCTGTAGTAACTTATATCAAATTTTTGAGAAACTTTAGTAACATCTTTGAGTAGTAACCCTTAGTATTGTATTAAAGGTTTTTATTTACATGGAAAGAAAGAGATAATGCAAGAACTGGTGAAAGAAAGATAAGTCACTTGGAACTCCAAATTAAAGTTCAGAAGCAACGTAACTAAGCAAAGTTTTCGGCGACAAACAACACTTAAGTAAAATCTAAAAGTAAGCAGCTAGGCAATCCTTTATTTATACTGATTTGATGTAACATAAGTCTTATGTTTTTATTGCTATAATAACAACTGTTATTCAAGTTTAAAACAGAGATTCGGGGTAAATGAATTACATGCTCATAAAATCTAAAAGTATGCAGCTATGTAATCCTTTATTGTATAATGCTTTATAACATAAGTCATATGTTTTATTGCTATAATAAAACCTGTTATTCAAGTTTAAAATCGAGATTTGGCTAAATGAATTACGTGCTCATATGTTTGTGTAAACTGTAAAGTATGTCTATATTATGATACTTGTTTTGACCTTAAGTTAAAATCTCAATATTTTAAAAGAGTCCTTATGTTGACATCTTATATTAAGTGGCTGGTTTTGATAACGTAGTCGTATGTTTCTATGCCAAAAGTTATTTATAGATCCAACTTTTACCATGAAACCCATTAAGCAATTTTAGGCACTCATTTTTTTTTTATCAAAATAAAAAATAAACTTCCACCTTTTTTTAAAACTTAAATATTTCGCAAACCGTAAATCGTCAAGTTACAAAAAAATATCATCACGACGAGAATTAAATTATTTTTCTATATATATGCATTGTTATATACTTTCGATGAACTATTTTTCGATGAATTTTTTTTTCGCCAGAAAAATCATATATGATTCGTAAGAATCATATATGATTCGATTTTAATAAATCATATATGATTCTTACGAATCATATATGATTCGTAAGGATCAAATCATATATGATTTTTACGAATCATATATGATTTTTACGAATCATATATGATTCTTTCTGGGCGGAAATTAAAAAAAAAATAGTCGAAAGTATATAACAATGCATATCTATATAAAGATCATTTAATTCTAGTCGCGATGGTATTTTTTTTTTTTTTTTTGTAACTTGAAGATTTACCGTTTGCAAGATATGTTGTTTTGAAAATAAATAAATAAATAAATAAATGGGTGGCTATGATTGGTTGATAGGTTCTATGACATGTATGGGTTGTTCATGGATCTCAACTCATGTTTCTATTGGCCTCTAATATGTGCTCCTTTCTAACTTTTGTGACATTAAAAATTAAAATGGTCTCCACCAAAACATGTTTACCAAAATCAAAATAAAAATAAAAGAAAGAAAAGTTAAGAGTTCATATGGGTTTTCGGGTATCATTCACCGTTGTGATTTTTTTTAACCTCAAGGATGGGATAAGATCCGAAGACATACTACTAGTCTCAATACATTTAACACACATACACTTACGGTATATAAGTAACCAACAATTTCTATCTTTAGCCTATGTGGGATAGAATATTACCAAAAAAACTTAGAAAAGGTTTAAATAATAGTAAGAAAGAGTTATTAACAGTTGCTAAACGAAAGATACGCGCTACCTCGAACACAAAAATGAAGTTTAGAAGTAACTAGTTTATGTGTTTGGATCACTAATCATGAAGTAGACAAAAAGTTTGAGGGGCGTACAAGTTTTCATGTAAATCAAATTTTTACAAGTTATCTTTACAAATTTGTTGAACTTGCAAAGACTCCAAGAAATAGCATACATGAGAACACTGTACTATTCTAGAAGCATATAACCCAAATAGACTAGTGTATATAACTAATTAACAAGTTCTTTCTTCGGTCAATGTGGGACAAAATGTTAAGATTAAAAAGTTAGAAAAGTCTTCATATCATATAAAAGATTTTCATGTACATGGAAAGTAAGAGATACATAATGCAAGAGTTATCAACAGTTGGTGAAAGAACTATTTGTTACATGGAACTCCAAATCCAAGTTTAGAAGCGAACTAATTTTGTGTTTTTGGAGCACGAAAGTGTATGCATGTTGCTAGTGCTCTAAAAATGAAAGATTGCAAATGTTTAAGCATTCAACTAAAACGACCAGTAATTCTTTCTAACAACAAAGGGTTAGGTTTTACTTATATACAACCATCCGTGAAGAAATTTTATATATTGCTGAATAAATTACGTTTTTTGGTCTTGGAGTTTAAAAGTATTTTTGCATTATGCTACCTGGTATGGCCATATGGGTCGTTTAGCAAACTCATTATCCCGATCACTACACATTTTTGAATGCTATATGTGTATATTATGGAATTTACAAATTTAGGTTCGCAAGTAGCTAAGCAAAGTTTTCAACAAATATGCTTATCAGATGAGTATTTATGTCAAAGTCGAAAGTAAGAAGCTAGGCAATCCTTTATTATATATAGTTTTGATAACTTAAGTTATACAATATGTTGTTGTTTCTCTAAAAAGATGAATTGTTATTCAAGTAGAAATGGATATTCGGCCGAATGTATCTTCTTTATATGATGCTTGTTTGGTTTATTTTGGCATTAGGTTAAAATCTTATTACGTTAAAAAGAGTACGTATGTTACAATCTCATTATAAGCAGTTAGGCTGGCAATCCTTTATATAGTTGCATAGAAGTTATAACCGAGCCTGAATATAAAGAACATGCATCACTTCAGCCCAAATCTACTAGGCCTTTGTCTAAAAGCAATTTTCTTCTTTTTTTCCTAAAGCTTGAGCTCATTAGTTGGGCCCTCAGACCTTGTATTTTGTGTACCTATTTCGTCTTCAATTCTATTTTCTTGAACATACTATCATCTTAAGACAAAGTTTTCTCATTTTTTCGATTGTTACTATAGTTTATATATGTTCATTACTTCTTTTCTAGTCATATACCTAGTGTAGCACAACAAATACATCAAATTTGCTCTCAGCTGATTCCGGATAAGAAAAGTGACTTCTAATATACTTGGTCTTGTAGGGATTCACATAATAATTATACTCTAAAATCGCGTGTAGTATTCTAAAAGATTTGAAAATATTGAGCATCATTTTTTTGGGTTAATCATGGTTTTCGATCTTTTGGCCGACTAATCTATGGGGTTTGAACCCACCGACCTTTAGACATCCTTGGATACTCAAAGTTGATAACAATCAAAACATAATAATTGAACTATATTGTACGTGGATATTAGCTCACTTTAAAAGTTTGGACATGATTTAAAAATTTTATTGTTAGAAATTAAAATATAATTTTACTCGTATTTTTATATGAAAGTCTAAAAGTTAAAAAGAGTATGACATTATATGGTCACGTCAAAACTATTGTGCAATATCTGATAAGAAAAAAATAATAATGAAATACTACTAAATAAGGTTTAAAAGATTAAGAGTTCATATTAACTCTCGCCCATAATGAATTCCTCATGCTATGTATTATTCGCTTGCAAACTTCTCAAGCATAAGGTCAATCATACAGCTGAAAGCATAATACTAGTCTAATCACAAACTACTGACATACACGTACTATGGTATATTAGTAACCAACAACTTCATTCTTCATTCTATGTGGGAAAAATATTAAGGTATAAAATTGGCATAGTTCTCAATATTATGCATTATGCTAACGAATTTTATGTACATGGAATAAAAGAAACGCAAGAGTTAGAAATCGCACTCATGATTTGGGGTTCTCACAAACCAGACATACATAGCAAAACATAGAACCAGAGAAAAAAGATAAGAAATCGTAATCTATGTTTTCATTTGATGTACTTTCAAGCGATACAAAATGATATTCACTGGTAATAGCGCCCAAAACGTTTGGTTTACTGTTGGTCTAAAACTGCAATTTACGCGGCAAACGTAAACTCGAGTTATAGAATGAATAACTACTTAAATTTCTTTCGGTTCTTGAATTACCGTCATTGGATAGCGTTGCTTGGATAGGCATTCTTTGTCCCTGGTTAAATTAAAAACATCCCTATCTGCAACTCGAGTTACTAGAGCCTCTAAGCTAGCCACCTTAAAAAACAAAGAAAAAGAAGAGAAGAAAATGGAACATCATTTAAAGTTAGAGAAAAAGGGATAAAATTCTTAAACCATTAAGCCAAAATTATTGCAAAAACATATAAGATGCTACACATTGCAAACCAATTCAAACTGTTAGGGGGGTGGTTGGATATGCGTTTTGATACTAGTGTTGGTATAACATTATAAAAAGAAGCATACTAGTCTTATCAGCTTACTTTCCCGACCCGACCACAACACATGTAAACAGGCCCATGTAATCTGCAATATAATTATGCAAACATACCAACACAAACTATAAATTTTTGGCATGTGGAAAGGATGTTTTCAAATACGTACTCTCAGAGGGCATCACTAATCTGAAAGATGGTGGACCGTAGATATATACTTGCACTAATGGCGTCTAGGATCTTTAAACCATATTTTTACCGTCTTGGATAAGAATAGACAGAAAGGAACTTCAGTA
This sequence comes from Artemisia argyi, assembly GCA_030686995.1. Classification (NCBI taxonomy): domain Eukaryota; kingdom Viridiplantae; phylum Streptophyta; class Magnoliopsida; order Asterales; family Asteraceae; genus Artemisia; species Artemisia argyi. The sequence goes on along the minus strand of CM060680.1, from coordinate 19,987,242 downwards.
ATTTCTCTATAGATCTTGCTCAAAAGAATCACTGTCTACATGCATAACATTCAAAGAAAAAGTAATTTCCACCAAAACATGTTTTACGGTAAAAACGATTTCAAAAATTGTTAAGAGTTCATATGAGTTTTCAGGTGTTCACAAACGCTGCGAGTTTCTTAACTCGCGAGATCATGAAGACCTGAAAACATCATATTATTCTAGACACATAACACTCGCATACATTATGGTATAATAGTCTTAAACAATTTCTTTCTCCAACCTATGTGGGATAAAATGAAAATAGAAGGTCACAATAGTCTCCATAAACAAAAAATGGCATATTATTACAGCAAAAAAAAGTTCATGAAAGTAGCACACATGAAATTTATATGTTGTCTGAAAATGAACGGTTGTAAATGTTTAAGCTTTGTCATTTGTGCTTATAGTAATAGAGAGTAAAATGTTTACTTTATAAATTGTTTCGATATGTGTTTGAATTATGGATGAGACACATTTTGGTTGTGGAGTTAGACTAGGGGTTTATTTTGCACCTCATTATTGTTCCTATCAATTCTTACCAGAATTTTTGTGCATTTTAACCAAAAATAAAAAATAATATAAGCAATGTCAACGTACTTTTGCTTTTGAATTGCTACTCTATACGTTCCCAGTTCACCTAAACATAGGCAATGCATTAAGTAGCACATAAAGTGATACTTTCTGTTTTATGAGAAGGTTTAACAAAAACTCGTGTATGAGGTTAGGGATATACGTTTTGTAATCAACTTACGTTTGCTATTTGTAACGACGAAACACATTGTGGTAAAACTGTAAGTAACAATTTTTATTTTAACTGATCTCTAACATTTCCCATAGAATCCAAATAGGAAGTGATGTTTTCATTCATGACAAGTTTTACATACAGAAATCAAATCACGTATGCTATTACATAAATGCTTAGTATACTTTACTTCCATTTGCTATGTGTAATGATGGAAAACATTATAAATTTATATCAAGTAACAACTTTTACATATATAAATCCCAAACTATTCTCATACTTTACTTCCGTTTGGTTCATAGATGGGTTTGGGATTAGGATTTTGATTTAGATTTGTTTTTGGTTTAAGATTTGAATTTGAATTTGATAAAATTAAATGAAGAAAGAGAAAACACATTAAAAAATATTAAAAAAAGTGTTTTATGATTTTATTAAAATAAAAAAATAATAATAATATAAGAAAGAGATAGAGAGAAAAAAAAATTGGGTCCACCAAAAATAAAAAACTCATCTATGGTGTGGTGATTGTAAAGGTGTGGGACCATTGGACATCAATTCCAATTTTCAATCCCTAAAAATAAAACAAACAAAGGATTTGAACTCTAAAGTCAAATCCAAATTCAAAAGGTGCCAACCAAACGAGGCCCTTAGTCATTATTAATTGACATTTAATATATCTTTTCCTCTTAAGCTATTTGAGGTGAAAGATTAGAATCGTCTCTACATGAACATGTTTTATGGTAAAAAAAAATTAAAGTAACCAAAAAAAGAGTTAAGAGCTAATATGCATTTTGAGATATGTACCTTTCTTTCAATTTTTTTTAAACTTGAAAGACATGGTATACATCTAAGAACATAATATTATTCTAAACATGCATAACCCGCATAAACTAGAGTATATTAGTAATCAACAATATATTACTTCAACCTATGTGGGATACAATGATTGACAAGAAATTAGAAGATATTTCCATAAAAATATGGTAAGTTGTTTCATAGAAAGAAATAGACATGTCACTTGAACATTAGATTGAAGTTTGAAAGCAGCTAGGTTATGTGTTTGGAGCACCAATTATGAGGGAACATATTGGATTAACGATAGCTATCTTTTTTTTTTCTACCAAATTAAAGCTTGAGCCCAATAGTTGGACCCTCTGACCATGAAACTTTGTATACCTATTTCGTCTTCGACTCTTTGTTTTCTAACTACATGTTCTTATGACATACATCGGCTTAAGTAGCGTGAACAACAACCACAATATCATCATAAGACAATATTTTGATTTATTTTCGACTGCTTTCCTAGTTTAAATCTGTTCATTACTTCTTTCCGGTCATCAGATGTGGCTCATCTTATGATTATAGCTCGCAAGATACACAATATTTGTAGGAGGTTGTGGCTAGGCCTTTTAAAATCCTAGCCAAATTGCATAAATTTGTTGTTTAAGACTTTTAACTCTTTTCCTTACGCGTAGCTCAGTAGGTTCCAAATGAGAAATATGGTTTGCAAAATCCCTAGTCTTTTAGACATTCTCATAATAACTGAACTTTAAACTCGCACGTGGTTGTGAAAAAGATTTGGGAATATAGATAATCGTTTAATATGTAGTATGGACATATGGGTTTTGAAATCCTTGAATATTCAAAGTAGATAAGTATCTAAACATGATTGAAATAGTAGTTTTTGATTGTCACTATCGTTGTTGTATTTGTGTAAGATCAAATTAGAACGAAAATATATACGGCACTATCTAGATGAAAACAAGATACACCAACTCGTCATGAACTTTCAACTGTGATTAAATATGCTCATTTCATATATGGTTATGATAAGTGTATGAATTATTTAATGAGATTTATGTTGGTTGTTGACTATTGAGTTAGATCGTACGTTTATTTACTTTGCACGTTGCATTTCAATCAAAAAGACTTGAGATACAATTTTACAATTATGTTGTTTCTTTATTAGCTTTCTAAATTTGTTTTCTCTAAAAACATGGGTGAAATTAAAGATTAAACATGTTTTAGAGTTCCAAATTGAAAGAAAAAGAAGCTAAGAGTTCATATGAGTTTACAGATGTTGCAACTCTTGCGGATTATTTTTAACCCGAAAGATGTGCAAATATCCGAAAACATAATACTAGTCTCAACACATTTAACACACATACGCTTATGGTATATAAGTAACCAACAACTTCTATCTTCAGCCTATGTGGGATAGAGTGTTAGGATAAAATGTTACAAAATATCTTCATAAAAAAAATGGTGGATAGAGTGTTAGGATAAAATGTTACAAAATATCTTCATAAAAAAAATGGTAAGAAATAGAGAACTCAAGAGTTCTTAACATTTGGTGAAAGAAAGATTTGTTGCACGGAACATCATAAATTAATTCAAGTTTACATGAAAAGAAAGAAAGAATGCTACAGTTAGAGCATGAACCTGTTATTTTACATAAGCCTTTATTTATCTGAACTCTATACTCTATATAAGTTTTGAGTCATAACTTATTCTTGCAATCATAATTCGGGGTTCTTACAAAAGAGAACTACATAGCAAAACTTACAACTAGAGAAAAGAAATAAAAAATGGCAATTGGTCTTTTCATTTTACATACTTTCAAGCGGTACAAAATGATATTCACTAGTAATAGCGCACATGACGTTTGGTTCACAGTTGGTCTAAAACTGCAAATCTGAAATGTATGCAGCAAAAGTAAACTCAACGTTATAGAGTGAATAACTAGTATATATGAGCTCGATGAGTAAGAACATGAGATGTTGACTACTTAAATTTCTTCAGGTTCTTGAATTACCTTCATAGAGAAGATGGCATTGCTTGGATCTGCGTTCTCTATCCTTGGTTAAATTAACAGAATCTAGCCATCTTTAAAAACTAAGATAAAAAAACCAAACAACATTTAGAGTTTGAGAAAACGTAACTAGAATTTTAAACTTTTAAGCCATTATTATTGAGAAAACATATAAGATACACTACACTTTAACAAATGACCGACTTTGCATTCACATTGCAGATTATGCAATAGAGCCAACATGATTCAGATCGATAGTGTTCATGATCATCCATATCCTTTCCTCTTAACACAAACTTTTGCTTCTCGCGTTTTAAATCAGATTCTTTTGCAGTCACGTGATGATAATAGATTTTTTTGATACTAATGTTGGTAAAACATTATGAAAAGCAGCATATATACTAGTGTAGATGCTGAATTAAATGCTGAATTTGACAAAGTATTTCCTATTCTTTTTCATTAGTTTTAATCTATTTCTTTTAACTAATAAATGAGTAGATTTGACTCCTTTTATTGTAATTATATGAATCAATCATATTAAACCACCAGATGGTGCAATGGAGTTCCTAAAGTAAAATTTGTGGTAAAAAGCATTATAGAAACACAAATTCTAGATAGGTAATTATAATATTAATACTAGTAATAATCTAAGTACAAATACTCATAAAATATGAAATTGTACTTTTATGATTGATTCACCGGAGAGGGAATAGGAATCGAAGGTCCTTTGTCACCTCGGTTTCATGATCTCTTTCCCTCACCGGAGAGGGAATAGGAATCGAAGGTCCATCATAATGACATCTCGACATTTTTGACAAGGCCATAAGTTTTTCAACTTCGCTTTTAAAGGCCCTTTGTTTAAAGAAATCGTTATCGAGAGATGCCATTAGAATTAATTATGGGATAAGTGGAAGAAAGTAGAATCAAAGGGTTTTGGGGATGAGAAATGAAGAATCAAATAGGTAGAGGGTATAAAGGTGAATATTTTTGTGTTTTGTTTTATAAAAATATGGATAAAATATGGTAAATATACAATGGATGTATATCCAGATTCACTAATACGCAAAATCGTTAGAATAAGCGCACAACCTCCCCGGCAGCGGCGCCAAATTTTGATTCGCCTCAAACAGTCAGATAATTATTGGTCAACCACTTGTGAATGGTCAATAGTAAAGTCAAACAGCTGAGGCAAATGCTTCCGTGAAATACAGTGTTTTCCCGGGTGGTAATGTCCCAACGAGGTTGTGATGGTATTAAAAACGAATATGTGATTAGTGAATGTGAACAGGAAAGGGTATAAAAGTGTGTGTGTGTGTTTAACTAGGGTTTTATAACTTAAAATGACTTAAATAAACTATCTTACTGATTACGTGAAATCTAGGTATTTAAAAACGTTTAAAACGTACACCAAATCAAAATCAGACGCGACTGCGTACTGAGAAAAAGGTGAGTTTTAAGAAAAATAAACTACAGGGGTTAAAAATGAAAATTCTATAAACTTAAACTTAAAATAAAATTAAACTAAAAATAAAACTATTTTTTAGATTATTATATTATTTATTATTAATTATTTAATTAATAACTATTTAACTATTTAATTAAAACTAATTTATATCAAACTAAAAAAATGATAGATACTACAAATTAAACTAAAAACTTATAAAAATAATTTCTAAAACTTAAAATGAACTTGAAGAAAGTATAAAAAATAAAAATAAATGTTTTTGTCTTTTTATGAATTTTCTATTAATTAAAAACTATTTATATTAATTATACTAATTAAACTATTTTAAATTACAAATAATATTAAACTAACTTAGAAAATTATAAAAAAAATTATAAAACTATTTTATAACTTATAAAAGCTATAAAAAATATAAAAACTAGGTGTTGCTATATAAAAATTAATTATGCTATTTAAAACTTATTTATTGATTAATTACTAAATAAACTAATATTAATTATAATAAATACTAAATTACAAAATAAAAATCTGAGAAAATTATTAAAAATACTTTAATATATAAGGAAATTAATAAAAATATAAAAATACAGATTACTTAATAAAAATATAAAAATGAAAATTAAAATTAAATTATATTAAATAGAAACTATCACTTATTTTTATGTTGTCTTTTCTGGATTTTTATTTTACAAAACTATATTATATATAAAAATAAGCAACGTTTGTAAAAACAATAATTTTATAACTTTATAATAAGCACTGTGGAAGCTTAATGCTACCACAGTTGACTTTTGTTGACTGAAAAGGTAAATAAGCTCAAATGAGCTTATGTGAGACCCACTTTGGATAATTCTGGTTCTAATAAGTTGCTTGGACTTGTCAAAGCTCAAATTGGTCAAATAAGCTCAGTAGATAAGCTGATAAGCCAGATTAAGCTAATCCAAAACTTATTTTGAACTCAGAATGGGGACAAGGTTCAAAGGTGAAACTAAGTGGGGTCCACTGAGATTCAGGTCAAACAAAAGGTCAATCCTTGCTCCCTGGTAGGAGGGGGGTTGGGAGAAACTATTTAGAGGGTGTGGGGCCCACTGAGTTGGTCACAAAACCACCACAAAGTGGGTGGTGTGGCTATGGTCTGCTGCAGCAGGGCAAGACCTTGCCCTGCAGTTGTGTTTGGAGTTGAGTGGGGCCCACAAAAAAAATCCTAAAAATATAAGCTAGATGGGAATCAAAAGATGAGCTGGTAGAGTGTAATTAGAAACAAGTTTCAAAGCCTAGGTCCTAATCCTAAATTCTAAACAAATCCTTGAAGATTTGTAAAAATCTGAGAAGTGTAAAATTGACTTTTGATGAAAAATTGCTAGTTTGACTTTTATGAACTTCTACCACTTCTAACTGATTACTTAAGTAATAATAAGCTATGTTAGACCTAAAATAAGCTAAAGCTTAAAGATATGAGCTAATGTGAGGGTTTGTGGATCACAAATCCTTGACAGTTAAGTGTCAAGGAGTTAGGAGATGGATTTTGACTTTTTAGTGTTTAACTACTTAACTACTGAGTTGAATTATGATATCTAGAATCTAGGTAAACTATTTGAACCAGAAGTTACAACCAATTCACCCTTGAACACAATGAACACAGATTATCCAAGCACACCTTTAAATTTAGGTATTGATGATTTTCAAAGCAAATGATGGTTTTAATCCATGAAACTGATTTTAAATACTATAATATGACTAACTAAGATCAAATGAACACAAATCAACCATGCCACAAGTAAAATACACAGGTTTGTCAAACTTGTGATTTACACAGTGAGATTTTGGATTTAAGTAAAAACGATTTCCAATGAACAAGCAACTAGTTTTAAAATATATTATCAATAACAATTATCCAATAAACACTTAAGAACACTTAATCAAACAGTACAAGCATTATCAAACTAAAAAGCATAAAATTGAAATATCACTTACAAATGGTATGTGACTGAGAAACAAAGAACCATTGAACCAATCTCATAACCTAGTATCCCCCATAGGATTCTAAACCATAAAATTCCAAAATACTCCCTGCTCCTTGCTTCCACCTGCTTGTGACTAGATTTTTTATTTTTCAACTATTTAATTCTATTTTTTTAAGTATTTTTCTTTTATGAACTGAGCAAACAACTGAGGTGTATAAAAGCTTAATTAAGCTTTGTCAAGGCTTAAGTTAACTTAATATAACCAGAATAACAACTAGAAATAACACAAAGATTATTTGAGATTTTTGAAATATAAAGAAATTGCATAGCAACTGAAACTTGAAATTTATTTTAATTAAGGATTGCAATACATGAATTTAACTGAGAACAAGTTGTTTTAATTGAAATTACAACTAAATTAGTGAATTACAATACCTACGATTAAGCTACACTAAGACTAAACTAATACATCTTCTCTTCTGCCTCTCTTCCCTTTTGTAGCTATTTTCTGAGCTTGTGGGACCCACTGGGGTGTTTCCCACCATTCCCCAGCCGTTGATATGGTCAATCTCATACAGGCTGTTTAAATTAGTTTCTTGGCGCCAAAGTCTCCACAGGGAAACGTGGAGGGTTTTACGGCATTAAATGGGTTTGGGAGGTAGTGGAGAGTTGGGGGAATTGCGTGGAGAGGTGGGTGATGAGGTGGAAGGCCAGGTGTAGGGTGGTATTGGTTGCAGAGGTGGAGGGTGGTATTGGGGAAGAAGGCGGTAAAGGGGTGGTTTGACTGGGATGTTTGACCCCCGTTTTTATTAAAAGGGGTGGACTGGGTTTGCTTGGTAGGCTGGGAAACAGCTGGGCCCAAGAATATCTAAAAAGGGTGGGCTAGGCTAGGTGATTGGGTTTAGTTTGGTTTTAATAATAAGGTCCGTTTGGTTTTTAATTAAAATACCACAAGGACCAAATGTGTAATTTATTCAAAGTTGAGGGCTGAATTGGTATTTTCCCAAAGTTTATCATAAGGGCCTATCTTGCCAAGTGTGAATAGTAAAAGGGTAATAAATGATATTTCACTAATTTAAAATACCCAGGGACTAAATTTGTCATTTTGGAAACTTGAGGGACTAAATGTGTAATTTATTCAAACCTTTCACCCAGGGACTAATAGTGACAATTATGAATTCCCTAGGACCCTTAATGATAATTTTCCCATTTTGAACACCCGGGGACTAAAACTGTCAAGTTTGAAACTTTGAGGGACCTGTTTTGCCAAACTGTGAAACTTCAGGGACCAATCATGTAAATTCACCAAACTTCATACCAAGGACCATTCCTGCAAAAGATTATTAGTACAAGGACTAAAATTGAATTTCTCAAAGTTTTTACATCCCAGGGACCATTTCTGTCAATTTCCAAAGTATAGGGACTAAACTTGTAATTTTATGAAACTTTGCACCAAAGGACTAAATATGTAACTTTATGATTAAAAAGGACCTTTGGTGATTTTTTCATGTTTTTAGAATAACCAGGGACTAGTTTTGCCAATTTATGAAACTTGAGGGACTGAAACTGCCAATTATGCAAACTTTGTACGTTTTTCATCTGTTTTTGTATATTTTGTATTTGAAACATATAAAACACACCTTTAAGATATTTTAAGTATTTTGATACATATTTGAGTGTTTTTGTATGTTTTGGCAGTTCAGATTGGTATAAAATGATGAGTATTTAGATACTCATCAATGATGATACTTTTTATTTTTTATTATTTTTTTATTTTTAGAAACTCACAGGTAAATAGTAACGAGCGGCTGGGTCACGTAAGGCCTTTATTATTGGTTTTTTTTTGAACGGCTGATCTTTATCATTGGTTTACATGTATATTTTTTGTAATTTGTCTTTAATTAATAGCATTAAACAAAAAATAATCCAAAGATTAGATATATTATTAAATTTAGTGTGGATCAATTGGTATCTAATGCGCGGAAGAATTTTGACATTGCAATGAATAATGTTCAACTTGGGATTGATGCTAATAAGGTTACTCATTCTGATTTGCACAACTCGAGTGGTATTGGGCAGACTTCTATTACGAAAGGTGTCGGAGCTAATGTTACATATGCTCCTCCTTTGAGTTTTAGGGTTGCTATGCAAACTCACCAATTTGGGGCTAATATGACCACGAATTTGAATATTACATCTCGTCCTAATGGTTTGCAACAGCCGTTACCTACTAATACGTGTGGTCCTGGTAATGGTATTCAACATCCGTCACCTACTTTTACAAGTGCTACTGGAGGGAAGTCGGTCTCAAATGATCATCAGAAACATGTGTCTAATTTTCGAAGATTGGAATGTAGCAAAAAGGCTGATGTGGATCTACCTGTACCAATGAAAGTAGTAGAAGATGTGAATCTCAAATTTGAAAACACGCTTTACGGGTATTTTCTTGGCCAACGCCTAGCTTTTCCTGTTGTTGATTATTATGTTCGCAATGCATGGTCTAAGTATGGTCTACAAAAGGTTATGATGAATGCGAAGGGGTTCTTTTTCTTTAAGTTTAATTCGAAGAAAGGTGTTGATGATATCCTTGATAATGGTCCATGGTTGATTCGCAATGTACCAATTATTCTTAAACCATGGACATTGAACACCAATTTGCTTAAAGAGGATTTGACTAACATCCCGGTGTGGGTTAAATTCCATGATGTTCCTCTTGCTATGTTCTCGGATGACGGGCTTAGTCTTCTTGCTACATTGATTGGTACGCCCAAAAGGTTAGATGCTTTTACTAGTCAAATGTGCAGGGAATCCTGGGGTCGTAGTAGTCAGATGAGATACCTTTACTTGATGGTACGGGTTCGACAATTGAGATGATTCGTGTTGAATATGAGTGGAAACCGCCTCGATGTGATAAGTGTAAGGTTTTTTGTCATAATTTGGTGGATTGTCCTAAAGTTGTTGTGCCTCATGTCCAACCTACTAAGAATGTTAATGATGGTTTCAAGACTGTCAACACTAAGAAGAAGGGAATGCAAGTTGGTTCAACAAATCCGGGTCAAGGAGGATTTACTAAACCTGTTGTGGGTAAGCAGTTTCATTACCAACCCAAAAAGACTCCTCCTGAACCTAAGAAATTTGTTGTCACTAAGAAGAATGCTTCTGATGTGGCTATTATAAGTGGAACGAAGATCACTACATCCAATCAGTTTGATGCACTTAATATGGATGATACGGATGGTTTTGGTATTCCTACTAATGACACCAACAAGGATGTGGATGCTGGCCTTACAATGGAAGTTAATGAGGATGAGTCGATTAAGACTGATACTACACCACACGAACCGCTTGTGAGTGATTCAATGGGAACAAAGGAAGTTGCTTCTACTCATATAGTTGAGAAAATTGGTAAGCTTGAAAAGCTACTTATTGATGGGAAAGCTACTCTTGTGGATGATGATGGTCATCCTATTCCGTCTACCTCTTCCACTAAGAGGGCTAACCTATTTTCAAAGGTGGGTGAGGTTGTGGTTTCTGATAGTGAGGATGATGAGGTTCTTAACACATTCGACGAATCATCAAATCTCTTTGGTGGTGGTCATGAGCGTGAAGATGAGTTTGATGACTATGATGATTATTCGAAGCAAATTTATGATCCTTCAGGGAATTTGGATGCTCTTAATGCCATCTATGGCTTTAATCTCCAAGGTCGTAGGAAGTAGTTTATATTTTTGTCAGAGTCTTTTGTTATCATGTGGTTAATGGTTTTGTTTTTTTGTTTAGAAAATAAGAAGTATCTTGTTATATAAGCTTTTCGCCTATGTAACAGGCTGAGATATGGGATTCACCCATATCTGTTGTACTTAAATGCTTTTTGGAGTAATATATTTACCGGGTCGTTGACTTTTTACCAAAAAAAAAACTTTTAAACATGACATGCAATGGTAATTATTTTTTAAGAAAACAATGAAGTTACAATAGTGTATAAAAAGTTTTAATATCAAGTTTATAAATGGAAAATATTGAATGAAAAATGCTTTGCATACTCAAAATACGATTTTAAATAGCAATTGCACAATACATGCACTACGTCCACATAAAATTGATTGAATTTTACTTTTGTGCCCTTCCTCATTTATTTATGGTTAGCTTTCAAACCACGTTCTACTATTTATGTATCTCTTTCACTTGACACTATTAGGCAGGGTGCAATAACGACCTCGACCGACTCGGTCCTAGGTTAACAACAAAACCGATTATCACAATCACAATCATCTCCACAAAATGGCGAGGTTAACAACTAAACCGATTTTACATCGTGCTTTCACTTTCATGATCTTATACCCCCTTCGCAAGTGGCCTATTCAAGTTTTGGTGGGCCCAAAAAGTGTGAAACAACACGCGAACGGCATGTAAACGATGGAGTGGGTATTATTTGTGTGTAAATGTGAAATATGAAATGCTGATGTGGCGCTGATTTAATTGACACAAAGGCATGAGAAATGGCATGTTACCATACCCTTTACTTAAAAGGATATTCTCCTTACGAATAATTTATTGAGACATAAGGGTTTTTTTTTTTTTTTTTTTTTTTTTTTATTTTTTAAATTCATTTTTACATAAGTATCATTTCTTTATTAGCTTCTTCGAGAAAAAAAAAAAAAAAAAAAAAAAAAAAAAAAAAAAAAAAAAAAACGTGTCATTAAATTAGTAGTAGATTTATTTTGCACGTCATTTTCATTATTGTTGTTAAAAATTTTTGGGCCAAATTTAATCAAATAGGATATATATCATTTCTTTATTGATTGTAAAGGTATGTGTTCCTTTTTAACCATGAAACTAAAGATTAAAGTGGTCTCTACCGGCATATGTTTTACAGTAGAGAAATAAAGTAAAAAAGTCAAGTGTTTATACAAGTTTCCCGCTATTCGTTGTTTTAGCTGATAGAAAGTGGAATAGCTGAAAACGTAATACTATTCTTAACACATTTAACTCACATACACTAGGTGTATATTAGTAACCACCAACTTCTATCTCATGTCTATGTGGGATAGAATATTATGAAAAGTCTCACAAATCTCATTTATGAGATTGCTTAAATAGTTAGTTTACTTCACTTCTATTTGCTATTTTTTCATTTCATTTGCTATTTATAATGATCAGAACAAATTTGAACAATTTAATTGTTTCTCCACACTTTCCTATGAAATTAAAATATCTTTTTCCTTTTATGCTAGATACTAAAGATTAAAATAATTTTCACCAAGACATGCTTTACAGTAAACAGGTTCTACCTTCAAACCTATGTGGGATATAATGACATATTATAGATAAACGTACAAGTTTTTGTGTATTTTGACTACGCCATGGGAAGATCGATCAATGTCATGGGTAGATCTACAATAGGGTATGGGTTGATGATACAAGGATGTGCAGGAAGCTCTAAAGCTAATTTACAACACATGGAGGCTTTGTCCACAACTAAAGCAGGATATGTGATGTTTATTGAGGCTTGGAGGAAGGAAAGATGGCTAAACGGACTCATGACAGAGTCAATATATGAGCTAAGGTTAGTAGTGGGTATTGCTATTGGCTCTTTAGTAAAAGGCGGTTCCCGGTCCGAGGTTCGAGCACAAGTTGAAGTTGTTGCGTATCGGTATTAAGTCTATTGACTAATAGCTAAGGTGTAAATTGTTCGTATTAGTATGCATGTTAGTCAAAGTTTAGAGGTTTTAGTGTAAGATTAGCTCTAGTTATAGTCATGTTAGGAAGTTGACGTCTCCAAGCATGCTTAACCGACTTCTTTGGTATTTTCCTTTGTTTTATGTTTGCTTGTGTTCTATTCCAATAGGTTTTCTCCCCCTCATATCTTATAAATAGAGGTGAGGGGAGTCTCAATTGTACTATTTTCTTTTCCCTCGTTCTCAATATTCAATTGTTTGGGAGCAAGATTACATGTCCTGTGTGAGTCTTTAATTTTCTAGTCGAGATCACATTTGTGCGTGTATGCGTTGAGTTCGTCACAAGGTCGTATATTCCGCAATCTAGATTCCATGTTTGTTTAGTTCTTCAACAGTTTCGATAACGTGGTAATTTGTTTTTGCTCTAAAAATGAAAGATTGCAAATGTCTAAGCGTTATTAAAAGAACTTGTGGTTTCTTATAAGAGAAAAAGGGTAAGCGATTACTTATCATTAGGTTGGCCCACTCGTGACCAGGTCATGCCCCTGTCATATCAGATTTCTCTCTCCAATGACCAGACACGACCAAGTTCCTCAGTTGATGACCGAGATTTTTATTTATTTTATCTTTTTAGTTTTTTTGATTCAAACATTTTAAACAACAAATTTAAAATTCATTAAAAATAAAAACATTACAGTACTAAATTAAAAACTTAAGCATTACAATGCTTGTTAAAAATTAAAACTAGTAATCTAAGTTGTAGTGTGCCTTGATTGCTGCCTTAAGCTGCAAAAGTTCTTTTAATTGTCGTGGGGGCAAACTCTGGTCGATTGCTGAATTGTAGAAAATCAAATCTTGCTCCCGTTTTAATTGGGCCATGATTTCCACTTGCTGTCATTGGAGTTCAATTTTCTCTCTTTTCATCGCTAGCTCTTGTTCCTTCAACTTAAAGTATGACTCTTCCACCTCATTCTTTTTTATCTGGTTTTTGAAAAAGTTCTTGGCTAACGAATTTGTCCATGATGATGGAGGATCCCGAGAGGAGGAGGATGATTTCTTCCTGGCTGCGTCACGACCTTGTGTTCGTGATTCTCTAGTCTCTTTCTCATCATCAGAATCATCCAGGTCTTGGAAATTAAAAGGACCTTTTTTTTTTACCCCGAGGTAGTTATAGAACCTTCTGTTTCCTTCCGACTTTTCTTTCCGAAAGCAGGCATCTCGAATTTCTTCCAAGCATCATGGTTCCTCAAATTTTTTTTAACAATCATCCAATGTAAAATCATGACCGTAAAGCACACGATATTCTATAAGAGATTTTTCTTTATATTCTGCATCATTCTCACCACTTCCATGATTATCCTTGATATTATCCATAATAGCACAAAAATTCCTACGAATCCTATTCTTCCATTTGCTCGTGATCGAAAGTCGTACGTTATTTGTGAACCAGTTTCATTTTCAAAGTACCCTATCACCTCCTCCCAAAAGCAATTCCTGTTGATAGCGTTTTCTCTCTCGAAATTTTATGAAATATAAACCCAAGCTCTACAAAGCGCGATCTCTTCCGCCTTTGTTCATGGTTCTTTCTTTTTAGCTGGTTCGGGATTTTTGCCTTTGTCCTTCGCCTTTGTAGCACGTCTCGAAGGCTTATTTAATTTGATGGGTGACGTCTCTTCGACATTGTCATCGTCTTCAACAGGCATGGAACCGTAGTACGAATCATTACCCGAACCTTACCCAATCAAAGTAGCTTGACTCGGATAGTTTTGGGCTGAGTATTGTTAAATCGGATAGTTTGCCGTATAATCCTCCAAATCCATTTCAATATTAGCACTACGAAGCGGGGAATAATCTTGATACGGTTGGGAATACTTCGAGAAATCCGTGTTAGGACGATACGACGACCCAATTGGTTCTTGGTGATAATCCATATTAGGACGATATGGATTGACATATGGATGATAAACGCAAAACGGGTTTTGATTTTGATTCGGTTGTGGTAGTCGTGATTGATATTTAAAAGCAGGTGCACGAAAGCGAATACCCCGATTTTGTGTTGGTGTTACGCCGGTTAATTCCAAGGTTTTTCCGGCGAGAAATTCAAATTGGGGGCATTTTGGGGGAGTTTGGATCGTCGGTTTTCTGATGTGGGAGTTGGTTGAATTTGTGACCCATATTGTGAATTCAAGTGGCCATGACCGACATTTTTCCCCCAACATTGGCCATGACCTATATTAATATTGTTCGACCTATTCATCTGACCCATTTTTTCAAGTCCATTGTGGCCAGCCTAATAGAAATTGAACACTTACGTTTATTTTGGTAAAATTAAGTTACATTTTTTTATTAAACCGAGCTCTAACCATTTCTACAAAAATGCAGAATAGAAAGTGACGTTTTCATTCATGAGAAGTTTCACAAACAGAAATAATTGAGATTACATAAATGGTTAATTTACTACTATTCCATGTGCTATGTGTAACGATCGATAACATTATAATTATATAACAAGCAAACAAATTTACAAACATTAATCCATATACATTATAACCATTTATCTGCACTGATGCTTTCCAATTTCAAAATGTTTTAAGAAATAAGTTGTTTAATTCATTTCATTTGCTACGTATAATGGTCAAAACAAAATTGAGTAATATGATTGCTACTGATCACACTCTTTTTGAGCTTTCAGTCATTCTTAAATGACTTCAAAAACATTTTTACCCTTCTTAATCTATGTGAAAGTAAAGATTAAAATTCTGATTGCTACTGTTGTTTTTCCTTATCATGGCTAACCTTGACGCATTTCGGATATCCTGCCCGTTACAAGGACATGAGGGGTGCAGTGGCGGGAATGAGAAGGGGTTCGCTAGGAAATATTTTATTGATCACCTAGGCACCCGCCATTTTAAAACTGATGTATTGAAGGCTTCTCACAAAATGCGTATTGCGAGTGACTTCTCGTTGTTCTCTGCTCTTGACCAGGCACTTCATCAAGCAGGTATTTGGCTTTGTGGGGAATGTTTTTGCACCCACACCTTCAGTAAGAATTGCAAACATGCCGTGGGTGATGTGGTTCCGGCACCTCGTTTTGACGATGTAGCGATCTACGGTATTCCTCTACCCATGAGGCCGGACCTGAATATGGTCGAGGAGAGGGCCGCGGGTGATCTCACTATTGATAGGGGTTTTGTGGGAGATGCTTCTGGGGTGCCCCCTCTCGTTGGTGTGTCCGCTTATGACATCAACCTCCTTGATCGGGTTTTCTCAAAGAAAATACGTACGGTTAAATGTATTCCCCCCGGGGCGCGACTTGGATTTGCTAAGATTTTTCGGGGTGCGTTGGATATGGTTCTATTGAGACCGGGGGACTTATCTGCATGGGTGCAACTCCTTATTCTACCATCCTGTGTGCTCTCCGCCTTTGTGCCAACAAACAGATCTCAACGACGCTCCGGCGAGAGAGAACGATGCCAGCTCGACTGTATTTCCCACGCCATCCTCAGATGGAGGGATCCCGTAGACAGGCTTGGTCTGGTGATGGATCGGTTAGTCGAAGTGCCTTCATCTTTCAAAGGGGGGACGAAACGTAAGGATCAAAACGGGGTCAACCTCGGTCAGTGCAAGCGTAAACTTGGGGACGGGCATTTTACTGCTGCTATTAAGGTGCTCACGTCTTCTGGAATCGCCCCATCCACACCTGACACTCTATTGGAGCTTGAGGCCAAACACCCCAATGCCCCCCAGCCGACCCTGCCCTCTTTGTCACTTGATGAGGACGCCCTTTCTGTCGATAAGGACTTGGTACTCAACAGGATCCGCAGCTTCCCCAAGGGGACGTCGTGTGGTCGTGATGGGCTACGGGCACAACATCAGATGGATATTCTGGGAGGGGCGGCGTCTGTTATTGCTGATGACCTGCTTGGTTCCATTACGGGAGTTGTTAATCTGTTCCTTAATGGAAAGTGCCCTGGTCAACTGGGGGAATATATCGCTAGTGCTCCCTTGACTCCATTAGTCAAGCCCGGTGGTGGGATACGTCCTATTGCTGTTGGCGATTCCATGAACTCTTACTTGCAGGATTTTCAATTTGGGGTTGGAGTCCCTGGGGGATGCGAGGCTGTCCTTCACTCTGTAAATAGGCTCATTGAGTCTAAGGGGTGTGAAGTTGGACTTTCCATGCTTTTAGTGGACTTCAAGAATGCTTTTAATCTTGTTGACAGGAGTGTCTTGCTTCAGGAAGCGAGGGGGGCATGCCCTTCTATTGCACCGTGGGTTGAGTTCTGTTATGCGCGCCCTGCCAGGCTCTATTATGAGGACTCCATCCTTTGGTCATGCCAGGGTGTCCAATAAGGTGATCCGTTGGGCCCTTTGTTGTTTGCCTTAGCTCTGCACCCATTGATTCATGCTATCAATCAGTCATGTGAACTTACCCTTCAGGCGTGGTACCTAGATGATGGTACTATTGTTGGTGATACGCTCATGGTTGCCAAAGCGCTTGATATCATTAGGACAGAGGGCCCCGCTCGTGGTTTGTTTTTAAATGTTGACAAGACGGAACTCTTCTGGCCTGTCGAAGACCCTAGAAGCAGAGTGGAGGGCGTATTTCCTATAAATATTGCACGCCCGCTAAATGGTGTCAAACTCCTTGGTGGGTCGGTTAGTTTGGACGAAGGGTTCTGTCGAGATTTGGCTTCCAAAAGGGTCTCCAAAACCATACATTTAATTGAGGCAATTAACAAACTCAATGATCCGCAATGTGAGCTTCTTCTTTTGCGTAATTGTGCAGGAGTTTCGAAACTATCGTATGCTTTGAGAACATGTTCCCCCTTGCACTTATCAGAGGCCCAAGCTCAGTTCGATCAGACGTTACGTGCCTCTTTGGAGAAGATTGTTACGGCCTCAGGGCCTGGGTTTGGTGATTGGCAGTGGAGGCTTGCCACCCTTCCAATAAAGCTCGGTGGGCTTGGCATCCTTTCAGCGGGGGATATCGTCAAATACGCCTTCCTCGCTTCTCGGATGCAAACGAACGACTTACAGGATAAGATACTCACCAAAACGGGTATTGTCACACACGGCCCTTCATTCCAGCATGCTTTGGACATATTTAACGCTACTTGTAACACCGACTTCCTCAATGTCATCGGGGGCGCTTCTGCCCCCCAAATGATGAAAACCTTGGCAAAGTGTTATTTCGGTGTCATTGAGAAAGGCCTTGTATCCAAGTACTCATTAAGTCCAAGGCAGGTGGCTATACTTAGTAATATTCGCGCCCCGCATGCGCAGGACTTCCTCTTCGCCATCCCCATTGACGGTCTCGGACAAAGGATGAATCCTCGCCAATTTCGTTCGGTGTTATGCTACAGGCTTGCGGTTCCTATGTTCTCCGAAGGCAGCTTATGCCCGAGTTGCAATGTACACCGTATGGACCAGTGGGGGGATCACGCGGTTCACTGCGCTAGTGAAGTGGGTGTTAAGTTCAGGCATAATCTGGTGCGTGATGTCCTGGTTGATATATGTTCCAAAGCCGGGATTATGGTGCGGAAAGAGGCTCCATTGGGATTTCTGTCGGAGGAAGGGAGAGAATTACGTCCTGCAGATGTGCTATTGTTTAACTGGTTCCAAGGTAAGGACGTATGTCTGGATGTGACTGGGGTCTCCCCGTTTGCTGGGTCTGGGGCAACGACATGGGCTCCGGGGGCTGCGCTATGTAATGCTGTGGAAAAGAAAAGGAAGAAGTATGCGTCCAAGTGTGAAGACAATGGATACAAGTTCGTCCCTTTCGCTTTTTCCACGTTTAGGGAACTCGATGTGGAAGCTTTGAATACACTCTCGCGTGTCGGGGGGATTGCCAGCAGCCACTCTAACAATGTTAAGAGCGGTGCTTTTATTTTTCATCGAGTTAGTTTGTGTATTCAAAAAGGGGTGGGAGCACAGATCGTGTCTAGACTCCCCTCCAATTTCATGTAATTTCTGTGGTTTCAATGAAAAGTGACGGATAATAATAAAAAAAATAATAATAATAATAATAATAATAATAATAATAATAATAATAATAATAATAATAATAATAATAATAATAATAATAATAATAATAATAATAATAATAATAAGTAGAAAAAATGTTTGAAGTTTATACAAGTTTTCATGTTTGATTACGTTCCTGTATCGTAATTTACGAGAATTCAAGAAAGCAATGAACATGAAAACATTATACTACCACAGGTACATATAAGCCACATAAACTAGTGTATATAACTTACCAAAAAGTTCTTTCTTTAATGAATGTGGGATAAAATGTTAAGATAAAAAGTTAGAAAATATGTCATATGATGATTGCATGCAAGATGAAACATGTCATAGAGCTCTTTTACATGATAAATTAAAAATTTTCAAATGTCTTCTTAAAAACTGGAATGTCAAAAATAAGAAAAGTGATGGGACTCGGCTCGTAAGCATGAAATCATCAGCAAATTGATTGAAATTGAGCTATAAATTAATGGATTCAATAGTAGCAACGGAAGATGATAGAGAAGAACAAATTCACCTATTACAAGAACTCAATGACTTTGATTTTTGGAATCCTATTACAAGAACTCATAAAACGGTAAACTTTATTTAAAATACTTATATTCACGAGGAAAGAGAGAAAATATCAGAGTTATTAAAAGTTGGTGAAAGAAAAATATGTTACTTGGAACTCCAAATTGAAATTCGGAATCAAACTAGTTTATGTGTTTAGAGCATGAAACATGAAGGTAACAACATGGAACTATATATTGTTATTGCTTTAAAAATGAAAGATTGCAAATGTTTAAGCATTTGTATTAAAAGAACCTTTGAAATTTTCCAAGTGTTTGCTTATTTGAAATCGTTTATGTAGAGACATTTATACATCGCTGAATGCATTGCGTTATTGGGTCATGAACGTTAAATATTTATGTATTACCATTTTTTGAAGGCTCTGTGTGTACATAATGATTGTACATGTATAGGTTCACAAGTAACTAGGCAAAGTTTAGACAAAACTAGTTTGGTACCCGTGCGTTGCTGCGAGAATGTTGTGTTTAATCTAAACTCGAAATGAAACGGTCATTTTTTTTGAAGGACTATCTATGCAAAAGATCGATAACCGCGAGTACTATTTTTATAAATAATTTCTGGAAATAGTATAGTTTTTTACATAAAAGTCCCTAGAGTTATCGGAATTTTGCAAAGTTAGTCCTTAGGGACTAACTGTGTAATTTATCGCTAATGCATGGACTGTTTTTTAAATTTGGTACAGAAGTCTGTACTGTAGATAACACTATGTCCCTGAAATTATTGGGTCGTTGCAAATTTAATCCATAACTGTTAGGTAACGACCGTTAAGGACTAACTTTGCAATTGATCTATAACGTCAGGGGCTAAAAGTGTCAAAAAAGAATGTTACTGTAGAAACAACTGTAGCAGCTACAGTGTTTGCTACAATAACCTCTTATCCTTTAGTGTGTATATATATATATATATATATATATATATATATATATATGTATTACCATTTTTTGAAGGCTCTGTGTGTACATAATGATTGTACATGTATAGGTTCACAAGTAACTAGGCAAAGTTTAGACAAAATTGCTTGTAAGATGAGCTCTTATGTCAAAACCTAAAGAGCTAGGGAAACATTTATGGATACACACAACTTTAATAACTTATGTTATATGTTGTTATTGCTTTAAAAATGAGAAAATATACAAAATTTTAAGTGTATACGTGTGTTTTAAGTTTTTAACTTGCAGAAATTATATACAGTAGAAACTCTATAATATAATACACTTGGTACCGCCAAAATTTATTAATTAAAAGAGTTATTAATTAATCGATAAATTAATAATTATTAATTTATATATTAATTAATATTTTATTAATTTATAGTAGAATACTTAGTTTACAAACACCTTTCAAGCTTCCACTTAATTATTGTATACAATGCATGTATATCAAATGAACGGCCCAATTTGAAAAAAACCTTCAATCTCCCACCTTATTATGCTTCTTGTGTTCAATGTATCACTTTATGGACATTAAAAATATTTTCTATATAAAAAACAAAGGACAATTGAGTCATTTTTCAAGAAACCTTCATAAATCATTCATGTAATATGCTATATATAAGGAATTATTAATTTATATTTTATATGGGGTCTAAAGAAATTATCAAAAATGTACTACCTCCGTCCCATAATTATTGTTCACTTTAACTTTTTTGAGTCTTTCTTATTCAACTTTGACCATAAATATTTTTATTTTTGTAATATAATACTTGATGAAAATTATATGAATAGATTGGGTTTTAAATGTATTTTCATTGATATAATTTTCATCAAGTATTAGATAACATAAATAAAAATATTAATGGTCAAAGTTGAAAAAGAAATACTCAAAAAAGTCAAAATGGACAATTATTATGGGACGGAGGGAGTATTATCTTATAATTTTAGCGAATTATTAATTTAGCACTCTATCCCCGAGTAGGGACTGGCAAAAAATATTATCTTAGAGAGTTTATTAAATAATCGAGTATTAATTTATCGAATTTGTACTGTACGAGTTTTATTCATATAAGAGATAATAAGGCCTGAACATAAATAAAGTTCAATGTTTCACAATTTAGCCCAGACTATTGGGCCTATACCGGACAGCTATCTCCTCATCTTTGTTTTTGCCAAAGATAGAGGTGCAAAAAAATCGGTTTTTTTCGGTTTTTGGTTTTTTAATAACCAGTTATAAAAAAACCGGTTTTTCAAATAACCAGTTTCGGTTCGGTTTCGGTTTTTCGGAATCGGTTTTCTTCGATTATAAATGTTCGGAATCGGTTTTTTTCGGTTACCAATTTTCGGAATCGGTTTTTTTCGGTTTTTTACCGGTTCGTTTTTTTCGGTTAAAAATATTCGGATTCAGATTTTTTATCGGTTATCGTGAGAAGTATTGCTAGTTGACAAGAATGGCCCCCTTCATTTTATTTATAATTCCCACCCTCAATCCTAACATTTTCATTTTAACCCTTCCCATTTAAATATATAAACCATTTATTTTATTAAAAATTCATTTCACCCACTAATAAACACACACCACTCTCTCTCTAAAATTCTCTTCTCCCCCTTCTCTCTATAATCCGGCCGACCGCCGGCCGCCGCCGTCTTCTCCGGCGAGATTCCGGCCACTTTTATTTTATTATACCAAAAGATAGATCGGGACGTGCTCGTTCCGGAAGTACAAGCCGATTTAATCAAAACCACCACGAACCCCTCTAAACACCACTAGCCGCCTCCCCTTGCACCACCATCAACAACACTACGATTCACCACCTCCCTCCTCCTCTTTTTCTTTTTCTTTTCTTGTTCGGTAAAACATCCAAACGCACCCTATTTGTTATAAAATTTTTACATTTTTATTTATTTTATTTATATATACCGAAAATATATATTTTATAAGGGTGTATATATATAAAAAAAATAATAAATAAATAAAACCGGTTAAAACCGGTTTATTTAAAAACCGGGTAAAACCGGGTATAGAACCGGTAAAAAACCGATTGGGACTAAAAACCTATAACCGGTCCAACCGGTTCGGTTTAAAAAAACCGGATCGGTTTTTTTATAACCGGTTTTGTAAAAAACCGGGTCCGGTTTAACCATCGGTTATAAAAAAACCCGGTTACAATGTTGCACCTCTAGCCAAAGACAATAATTTGACAATTTAGCTTGGTTTAAATTTCTCTAACTTTTTAATACTCACTTGGACTACATTTTTATTGGTAACGAACAATTTCTTTCTTCAACCTATGTGGGATAGAATTAGAGGTGACAATTTGTTCCCGAAATGAAAAAAATTGGATAATTTTGGCTACTTTGTAAAAGACTTGGGCACATTTAGTCCCCTCCTTTTTTTGAAATGGGCATATTGATACGACCCGGTTAGGGTTGTATCGGGATAGAGAACCACTTCAAGGGGGTGATAGCTCCTTAAGAATAAGAATGGAGAACTAGAATATTATTGATTGAAAACTTATACGATTACATTGATTGTCATTGATTAAATAGACTTGACGAAACTCTAAATACCCTAAACCCACAAACCGGCTTGGGCCCAAACACTTATTCATGATAAACATTAAAACAAATCCTATGCTTATCATTCCTCACTCCTTCAAAACCACCTTGCCCTCAAGGTGTTGTCTCGAAAAGCACTCTTAATTCCGGATCCCATATTTTGAGTTGTAAATTTGCCACATGCAGATGATACTCAAAGCGCTAAATATGTCTAAACCAATGTTGGCACCGCTGTCTCGCAACCAGTTCAAGTATTCTTTGATAGTATATAACTTCATTTCATTGATTGAAAATCAACCAAACTGGATTCACAGTTGGATACTTTGATTCAAAAACGCATATTTTAGTCACAAATGCATATTTTAACACCACATAAGGTGGCTTACGCTTCTGCCCAACATCATCTATCTTATTTACCCGGCCACGAGGCTCAAACTTGTCTCCTTCATTTTCTGTTGTTGCTACGAGAGGAATTTGTTGACGTTGGCTATTACCTTCTTCCATACTCTTTTTTGCTATAATTGGTTTGATTGGTACCTGGTGATCAATTACCTTCTGATCCACTGGTTCCCTTGAGTTGACGTCCAAACAAGCCTCTTTTGTACGGGCTAAGGATAAGGCTTCTCCAAAAGTTGTAGGATTCGACCTCAACAATTCCTGAAGTTGTAGATTCGT
The DNA here is from genome assembly GCA_030686995.1 of Artemisia argyi. Lineage (NCBI taxonomy): Eukaryota > Viridiplantae > Streptophyta > Magnoliopsida > Asterales > Asteraceae > Artemisia > Artemisia argyi. The sequence goes on along the minus strand of CM060680.1, from coordinate 19,963,791 downwards.
GAAGTGTGCTTCCGTTGCACGGGCTAATGAAAAAGATGCACCTAAAGTTGTGGGATTTGACCTCAAGAGTGTACATTGTAGTGCCGGTTTAAGGCCAGAGATATAAAATGATTTAAGTAAGTTTTCAGAGATCCCCGTTAATCGATTTACAAGTACCTCAAACTTACTCTGATATTCAACCACCGTACCCATTTGCAAGAGCTTAGATAGTGCGTCCTGATCATTGTTGCCCGATGCTATGAACAGTAACTCGAAGAACAGAAATTTTTTTCCCGATGAACAGTACCAATGAACATTACGATGAACAAGTGAACAGTACTTTTTTTTTTTAATTGGAACCCTAATTTGGTAGCCCTCTTAACGAGGACTCTCAATGAAAGCACCAATTGATACGACCCGGTTAGGGTTGTATCGGGATAGGGTACCACTTCAAGCGAGCGCTAGCTCCTTAAGAAAAAGATTGGAGAACTAGAATATTATTGATTGTAAACTTATACGATAACATTGATTGTCATTGATTAAATAGACTTGACGAAACCCTAAATACCCTAAACCCACAAACCGGCTTTGGCCCAAACACTTATTCATGATAAACATAAACACAATTCCTATGCGTATCACATATTTAGCCCATTGAAAAGTTAAATGGGCACTAACGGGCACATATTTTCTCTTAATTGAAGAACATTATAATCGTTTTTAAAGAAAAACTTATGTATGTAATATATTTAATTTTTTAAATATAAATGAAGTATTATGTTTAAGGAATTTATTTCGTCATTTTTGGTCTTCTATAAAGCGATTTGTATAACATGTGCCCGTTTGGCCTGTGCCCGTTTAGCCCGTGCCCATTGTAGCCCGTGCCCGTGTCCGCCCGACCCGCCCGTTTTGCCACCTCTAGATAGAATGTTATGGTAGAAGGTTAAAAAGGAAGAGATGATGCAAGAGTTATTCAGAGTTAGTGAAGAAAGATATGTTGCCTCGAACTTCAAATTGAAGTTTCATGTTAGAACACGAAACATATGGTTAACAACTTGAATAACATGTAAGTGTACGTTATAATTGCTCTAAAAATGAAAGATTGCCAATGTTTCAGCGGTGTATCGTAAGACTTGTGACTTATTTAACAAGAAAATAAGGTTAACGTCTACTTATTATTATTATTATTATTTTGTGTGTGTGGAGTCTATAAAAAAATTTGTTAGTTTTGGGTGACATAGTTTCTCCTTTAATTGTTTGAGTTGTCATAGTTATAATTTTGTATTATCAATATCGTGAGGGTCAAAATTGTTGTTTAAGGTCGTTTTCATAGTTTCAGGATTTTAAGGGTCAATATTGTTGTTTAGAGTTGTTGTAAGTCACCTAAGCCCCTAACATCTTGCTAGTTTTTATTTATGTGCAATATAATTGCCTTAAAAAAATGGTTGCTTAATTTCGTCACATCAGCAACACTGAGCGATCTCCGATAAAAAAAACAAAGAACGATAACCAAGAAAAGTAAAAAGATTAGAATTTATATTAACTCTCGGCTTTACGGATTAATTCGTGCTATGTATTATTAGTTTGCAAATTTTTCTAAGCATGAACTCAAACGTAAAGCTGAAAACATAATACTAGTCTAATCACAAGTGACTCACGTCCACTATGGTATATTATTAACCAACAACTTGATTCTTACAACTATGTGGGATAGAATTTTAGGATAAAAGGTTGGCATAGTTCTCTAAATTGCATATTATGTATAAGAAATTTATGTACATGAAAAGAAAAAAGATAATGCAAGAGTTAGAGCATGAAACATGAAGATAACAGTTTGGATAACATGAAATACATGTTGTTATAGCTCCAATAATGAAAAAACTTATGATATTCTCTAAGCGTTTAGTTATTTGAAATCGCTTATGTAGAAATTTTTATGACGTCGAACGAATTACATTTTTGGGCCATACACGTTAAAATAATTATGTATTATGATGCTTGCTTCTTCTAACCTATGTGGGACACAATGTTAGGATAGAAGAGTAGAAAAAGGTTTCCAAAAAAATGGTAAATGTGTTTGGAGCATGAATCACGATGGGAACTAACAACTTGAAAAACGTGAAATCACATTTTGTATTAGGATTTTTTTTTTCTTCCTAAGAAATAGGGGTTAGTGTTTACTTATCTAAAACCTGTCTATGTAGATATCTATATATTAACATATCGTTTAGTGAACTACGTTTTTCGATCACAAACGTTAAAAGTATTTTAGTATTATGATACTTGTTTTAGCCCTAGGGTGTTTAAAACTGAGAGAAAAATTAAGAACTCATAATTATCTTTCAGACATATCGTTATTTTCACAAACTTCTTTAGCTTGCAAGAAAATAATGTCTGAAAAATAATACTATTCTTAGACGCATAACCCACATATCTTACGGTATATTAGTAACCGGCAACTTCTTCTTCAACCCATGCGAGATAAAATGCTAGGATTATAAGGTTAGAAAAGGCATAACCCACATATCTTAGTGTATATCAAAGGTTTTTGTTTACATGGAAAGAAAGAGATAATGCAAGAACTGGTGAAAGAAAGATAAGTCACTTAGAACTCCAAATTAAAGTTCAGAAGCAACGTAACTAAGCAAAGTTTTATTGGATACAGCTTACAGCTACTTTTGCCAAACATAGCCTACGGCTATGTTTAGCAAAAGTAGCAGTGAGCAGCTCACTGCTCACTGCTCACAGCTTTTTAAAGAAGCATTAGAAATTAAAAAGCTCATTGCTCACCCGCTCATCGCCCCAAAAAGCTCCAAAAAGCTCTGCGCCAAACATAGCCTAATTTCGCTAAAACATGTTTCATAGTGAGTATAAAAGGTTAAAAATGGTCTCCACTTGATACAAAAGATTTTTATGGAAAGAAAGATATCTTGGAACTTTAGATTGAATTTTAGAAGCAACCTAGTTTAAGCGTTTGGAGAACTAATCATATACGCTTTGGACGATAACGTGAAGTTATATGTTGCTATTGCTCTAAAAATGAAAGATTGCATATGTTTAAGCATTGAACCAAAACAACTTGTTATTTTTCTAAAAACAAGCGGTTAGCTTTTAATTATCAAAGGTCATTTGCGATGAAATTTTTTACATAGTGTTAAAGTAATTTTGCATTATGATAGCCATGGGTTGCGTAACAAACTCGATCATTATGCTGATCACTACACAAGTTTGCATACATGGATATAATCTCCTCGTGAAATTACATGTCAACACGAAGCAAAATGAAGAAGACAATATTTGTGATTTACTTATTATATTGAAAAAGTCCATATCAATCTTGTTCGTAAGACATATAGTGGCTTCAATTGCGTGAACCGACAAACACAATATTATCATAAGACAAACATGTTCAAAATAAAGTGTGTCTCGTCTAAATTTTAGCTAGAGAGGTATGACAAATTTGCTTAAAATTGTGATCTAAGATTTATATAACTTTTGGTGACGCGTAAGTGAGTTGGTTACAGATGATAAATAATACTTGTAAAATCCTCGGTCTTTAAGATACTTTCATAATACATAAGTGTATGAATTATCTAAGAGGTTTATGTTGGTTTTAGAGTACTTAATTAAAAGAAAAAAGTATCTAAACCTGATAATTGAAATAGTAATTTTGATCATGAGTATCGTTGTTGTATTTGTGTAAGATCACATTCAATAATAAGTGTATGAATTATCCAAAGGATATCCTCGTTGTGAATTTTTAACCATGATAAAAAAACATGTGCATTTCATATATGGTTATGATAAAAATATGTCCATTCTATAATAAGTGTATGAATTATCTAAGAGGTTTATGTTGGTTTTAGAGTACCCAATTAAAAGGAAAAAAGTTGAGAGTTTATATGAGTCCTCGAATTTTCCCAAACCCGTCAGGTTTTTCAACCCGGCGAATGCGAGAGTATACGAAGACATACACTATTTGTCTCAACACATTTAACAAACATAAACTTATGGAATATAACTAATCAACAACTTTTATCTTGAGCCTATGTGGGATAGAGTGTTAGAATGAAAGGTTAGAAAATATCTTCCTTAAAAATGTAAGAAGGAAATAATTTAAACAGTAGTTCTTAACATTTGGTGAAAGAAAGATTTATAGCATCCTGGATAATATAAACCATGCATGAATCTTTGGAAAACAAACCTGTTTATTGAGCTTTGAGGACCTATACATTATTCCATACTAGGGCTCGCTTCGTTACAAGAGTGTCATCGTACGTGAAACCGAGTTTTTGAAGAAAAAGAAAGACATTCTCAAGATGTATAAAAGGGTCCACAAAAAGGTAGTTTTTCTTTTTTTGGTATGTATACTACCTACCCGATTACATCTTCCATATTTTGTAGTTTTGGTCGTCACTCTGCAGTATAGTTTTAAACATGAATCGTTGTAATGAAAAGGTTGTTATTTCGCTGGTTTAGATTATACCGTTAATGTGTTCATGATGTATTTCGATATCAGTCAAATTCATAAGATGAACAAAAACCCAAAATAAATATATAGGAGTGACTAAATGCTCAAACAGTTGATCAAGGAATAATAAAGTACTTTGGCATGATTGATCAGCGTTTCGTTCATAACCTTTCAACCAAATTTGTCACAAAAAGGTCCGGACTCATGAATGCGTTTCCACTTAATGGGGATCTTGGTTCATATGAGCATAACGAAAACCTTGATATTCGTATTTAACAGTGTCTAAACTGGTATATCTTATAATTAAGTGTTGTTATTAGTTTTATTATCAGACACTTTAGAAAAAATCAAAGATCATTTGAAAGATTTCAAGATACAGTGTACCTCAAACAATGTACCATTACAAGAACTTTTAACCTCCATAGACTAGTGTATATAACTAGGCAACAAGTTCTTTCTTCAACCAATGTAGGATTAAAGGTTAGGAAAAGTCTTCATAGTATATCAAGATTTTTATGTACATGCAAGAGTTATCAACGGTTGGGCCTATGTCTAGCAGCCATCTTCATCTACTTTTTTTTTTTTTTTTTTTTTTTTCTTCCAAAGGCTTTAAGCCCAATAGTTGGACCCTTATGGCCTAAATTGCGTAGATGACAAGCACAACGTCTTTACAAGACTAGTTTTTCTTTTTCTTTTTTTCTTTTTCCCACCTAAATTTAAATTGTTTACCTACTTCAACATCGTTAACTACTCTTCTTCAAGTCCTCAGAGTGTAGCTTATTTTAATATTAGCTTGAAAGATCTATATGTGAAATCTGTTAAAAGTTGTTGTCTAAGACTTTTAATGGCGTGTAGCTCAGTTGGTTTTAAACGAGAAACAAGACTCATAAGATCCTTAGTCTTTTAGAAATCCACATAATAAATGCTATTTAAATTCACCCGTGGCGGTAGAAGATATTTGGGAATATAGAGCGTCGTCTAGTATGGACCTATGTAAAATTCAAGATTAAAATGGTTTAACCATAACATGTTTTAGAGTAAAGAAACCAAAATGAAAAAATGGACAAAAAGTCAAGAGTTAATATGAATTTTCAGAAGTACACATTATATACTATACAATCTAGACGCATATGCCTCACTTGGACTACATTATATTAGTAACAAGCCATTTCTTTCTTCAACCAATGTGGGATTAGGATTAGAAAACTTATTATGCCAATAAAAAATCCTCAAATATAGAACTTTAGGCTTGCAAAGTAGCTAGACTAAGTTTATGACATACATGCATATGTCAAAATCTAAAAATAGGATTTTACATTTCTATTGCTTCTTTATCAATTAGTTTTCAGAGTCCATTCTAACCTATGTGAAATTAAAAATTATTACTTTTCATAGTCCATTCTAATGTGAAATTAAAAATTAAAATGGTCTCCACCAAAACATGTTTTAAAGTACCAAACTAAATAAATAAATAAATAAAGAATTCGTAAAAGTTTCTGGATATTTCAAACCCTGCCAGATTTTTTCAACCTGACAATGCTGAAATATCCAAAGACATAATACCATTCTCAACACATTCAACACACATACACTTATGGTATATAACTAACCAACAACTTCTATCTTGAGCCGATGTGGGATACAGTGTTAGGATAAAAGCTTACAAAAGATCTTCATAAAAAAATTGAAGAAAGTGATAATGCAAAAGTTCTTAATAGTTAGTGAAAGAAAGATTTGTTACATGCAACATCAAATGTTGTTTAGAAGCCACTAGCTTATGTGTTTATAACACGAAACATTAAGGCAACAACTTGGATAGAAGAACCTATGATGATTTTTACTAAGAAAAAAGTATTAGCATCTACTTATCCGAATTCGTTTATATAGAAATCTATATGTTGTTGTATAACTTACGTGTTCAGGTCATGAATACAATTCCTTGTCATATTGTGATAGTTGTTTTGGTTTGTTTAAAAATTTGCATGTAACTAGGCAAGATTCATATCTCTTGTGTATGCTTTACATAGTTCTTTGCCTTGTAACAGTCCTTCAAATATTTGGTTTTAATATACATGAAAAAATAAAATTAGATCAATTGAGTTACTCGAAACTATATTAAGAGCAATTGAGTGGTCATTACGACCCTCGTCCATCACTACTATCAGTTTAGCACCAAATCCGTTTATCCTCGCATCACTCTCATCTACTTTTCTTCACCGTGATCACTGCTAAAACAATGTTAAGTTTTCTCGTGGTTCAAACCACGAGCTGATGAAGGCCACCACGAGCTAACCACTTACCATATCAATCTCAAAGCATACACATGGCTAGCTAGTTCCGTAATCGCAACCTTTTTAGTAAGTTAAAATGTATGTGTGTAAGTATATTATCTGTTAACATTTATGCATTTCCACTTATTGGCTTCTACGAAACGAAAAAAAGCATGTGTTTAATCAAATAAGATAATACACATTTTAATTCATTTTTACATATATATCATTTCTTTATTTGCTTTTAAAAGTGTGTATTCCTTTTTAACACTAAAGATTAAAGTGGTCTCTACCAACATATGTTTCACAGTAGAGAAATAAAGTAAAAAAGTGAAGTGTTTATACAAGTTTCCCGCTAGTCCGAGAACTCCCAGTTTTTTTAGGTGAAAGAAATTGGAATAGCTGAAAACCCAATACTATTCTTGACACATTTGACCCACGTACATTATGGGTATATTAGTAACCATCAACTTCTATCTTAAGTCTATATGGGATAGAATGTTATAAAAAGTCTCACAAACAGAAATCTCATGTATGAGATTGCTTAAATAGTTAGTTTACTTCACTTCCATTTGCTAAGTTTTCATTTCATTTGCTATTTACAATGATCATAATAAATTTGAACAATTTAATTGTTTCTCCACTCTTTCTTAAAAAATTAAAATATCTTTTTACTCTTATGCTATCATATACTAAATATTAAAATATTTTTCACCACAACATTTTTTACAGTAAACAGGTTCTACCTTCAAATCTATGTGGGATATAATGACATGATAGAAAGTTAGAAAAGGTGTCCATAGAAAAATGGTATTCACGCTAGAATGAAAATATGTATGACTGGATGAATATAAGATATTTCAAAGGATGTCTCACTTTGAACATTCAACTATTAAAATATTTTCATGCCATAAAAGGTTTTGTTAAGTGTATAAATTATCTAATAAGGTTTATGTTGGTTAGTGACTATTGAGTTATATCAAACGTGAAACAAATCTACATTTTTGTTGTTTATTTTCATTGGCTTTCAAAATTCGGTTTCCTTTCTAATCTGTTCGAAATCAAAATTAACATGGTCTCCACTGAAAGATATTTTAAAGTACTAAAATAAAATAAAAAGTTGAGAGTTTATAAGAAATTTCAGTTATTTAAACACCCTCTCAAAATTTCTCAAACTAAGAAAGTCTTTAAATTCCTGAAGACATATTACTAGTCTCAACACATTCATAACAGATGAACTTATGGTATATAAGTAATAAACAACTTATATCTTCGGTCTATGTGGGATAGAGTTTCAAAATAAAAGGTTAAAAATGTATGAGCTTAAAGAAATACGTTTGTAATCAACTTACTTTTCATATTTGTAGCGACACAAAACATTGTGATAACATTACAAGTAACCATTTTAGTTTAAACGAGCTCTAACGTCTCCGTTGATCGAGGCAAATAAAAAGTGAATTTTTATTTATGAAAAGCCTCAAAAGAGTAATCATGTATGACATTGCTTAAATGATTAGTTTACTTCTTAAAAATACTTTTTCCTCTTATACTATATGATATTAAAGATTAAAATGTCTTCACCAAAACATGTTTAACATTAAAAAAATAATATATTTAGAAGAAAAAAAAGTTAAGAGTTCATATAAGTTTTCAAATATATCACTACACTGTTTAAATTTGCAACAATTTAAACACCCTAAGTGATCTACTTGAAAAGATTATACTTTTCTAGACACATAAAACTTAGATATACTACGATATATAACTAACCAGAAAGTTCTTTCTACAAACTATGTGGTATATAACGATAGGATAAAAAGTTAGAGAAGACGTCCATAGAAAAATGGTAAAAGATAGTAGAATATATTTTTATGTACATGGAAAGAAAAAAGTTAATACAGGAGTGGGCGAAAGAAACATGTCACATGGAAATCCATATTGAAGTTTAGTAGCAACTAGTTTATGTGTTTGGAGCATATATTACCATTATTTCTTTATCTTATAATCATCATCAACTACGTTCATTTAGCTCATATATCCCTTTCAAGTAACCTACATTTAGATTATTTTGCGACATTTTGAACACGTCCGGTTTATGAAATCCCAATAAGTTATTAGACGTTAGACCATCAAACTTTGTCTATCTATTTTCTTCAACTCCACTTTCTAACTAGTTCAGTGATAATGAAAGAGTTAGAAAAAGTCTTCACAAAAAAAGAAATGGATTATTACAGTTCAAAAACGATTTATATGTGCATGGAAAGAAATTGATAATGCAAGAGTTCATGAAAGAGAGATATGTTACGTGGAACTAAAAATTCAAGTTTATAAGCAACTTTTTATGGATTTGGACCACGAAATTACATAAAGGTAACAACATGAAATTATATGTTGTTGAAAATGAAAGATTGCAAGTGTTTAAGCTTTGTCCTTTGTGCTTATAGTCATAAAGAGTAAAATGTGTTACTTTATAAATTGTTTCGATATGTGTACGAGTTAACGGATGAGACACATTTTGGTTGTGGAGTTTGACTATGGGTTTATTTTATTAAGTATATAGAATATACACTCGTGAAACACCATTTTCATCGTTCAAAAGATAGATTGTAGTTACAAACTTGAGTTTTTATAATGTGTGACATTTTGAAAGTTGTATATTTCTATATAAACTCTCGTCTCGCTTGATATGTCCTCATACACTTAAACCACCACCGTACGAACAAAACCCGACTAAGGCGGCTATATCCGGCCAAGACCCGGCTAGACCTGGAGAGATCTAGCTAGAGCGTATGTGTGAATTACTTAGTAAATGGTTTTTGTGTGATCATGCAACGGTGATCTTGACGGCATTATATCATGCATGACTTGGATTCATGTGAAAAAGCAACGTATGACTTAAGACTAAAGCCATTCATGTGATGTGAATGTGCCAGTTTGCTTCCGACCAAAAACTAGGACATATATGGTCCTTTCCTTTTGTTTTGGTCTATCACAATATTGGAATCTTTTGCTCCAATTTTTTGAGTCTTTGTACTTGTGTGTTTTTATAAGATTTGCAAATGAGAAATAAGATTTGCAAAGGCTACCCCAATAAGGAGCAAAACTGATTGGGTTGTGTAGGTTGCTCAAGGTCATCCTTGTTGTGGCCAACTGGGTCGCTGAGGGTCGAGGGGTATGAGGGGTGAGAACTCAACCGATTAGCACACTAGATTGAGTGGTGTGTTGTGTGTGTTTTTATTTAAGTGAAATATATATATATATATATATATATATATATATATATATATATATATATATATATATATATTTTTTAGATTATGTCATTTTATTGTGCCTAAAAGGGCTTCTGTTGGTCACAATAGAGAGAAAAGCTAATGTGGCAGCAAAAATGATGGTCGCTGAGGGTTGTTATTGGGGTAGCCTTAGATATGGGTTGTGTTATTGGTACAACACAGTTTTTTTATGAGTTTCTGTTCGGTACTTTTTGTCAGTTTAATACTTTTTACTTGTTAAATTTTTTATTATTTCGGCACTTTCTATTTCACAGTTTTATAATATAAACAAAATTATAAAACTACAAAAATAAAATAAAACATAAGAGGTATCATTTGTAGTTTTGAGGGGTCTTTACAACCTATCCCTTTAGATATTCTCATAAAGAATGTACTTTTAATTCATGCATGGTTGTGAAAAGATTGGGAACATAGAGAATCGTTTATTATGAAGTATCGACCTATGGGTTTAGAAATCTTTGAATATTCAAAATCCTTAGGTATCTAAACATGATGATTGAGATAGTAGTTGTTGATTGTCACTATCTTTGTTTTCTATGTAAGGCCATGTTAGAATGAAAATATTCATGACACTAGATGAATTTTCTTTTGTGAATCCTTTGCGGTTGTATCACTCCTTTATAAGATATTCCAAAGGATATCCCCACTATGAACATTCAACTATTAAGATATGTTCATGTCATAAAAGGTTTTAATATGTGTATGAATTATCTAATAAGAATTATGTTGGTTGTGGACTGTCGAATTAGATTGTGGGTGTATTTATTTTGAAGGTTGCATTCTGATTAAAAAAAAATCCCTCTCTCTCTCTCTCTCTCTCTCTCTCTCTCTCTCTCTCTCTCTCTCTCTCTCTCTCTCGTGTGAAATTAAAGATTAACATGGTCTCACCAAAACATGTTTTAGAGTATCAAATTAAAAGAAACATGTTTTAGAGTATCAAATTAAAAGAAAAAAAAGTTAAGAATTCATATGAGTTTTCGAATGTTTCATGATCAGTACGATTTTTCCAATCATGCAATCATGAAGTCATTGAAAACATAACACCATTCTCAACACATTTAATACACATACACTTATGGTATATAATTAACCAACAACTTCTATCTTCACCCTATGTGGGATAGAGTGTTAGGATAAAATGTTACAAAATATCTTCACTAAAAAAAATGGCAAAAAAGAAATAATTCAAGAGTTCTTAACATTTAGTGAAAGAAAGAAAGAAATGATGCAAGAGTGTGGATAACATGAAATTATATGTTGTTATAACTCTAATAATGAAATATTACAATTTTTTATGAATTGTATTAAAAGAACACGTAGTTTACTTTTCTGAAATTTATATAAGTTTTCGGTCATAACTTATTCATGTACTCATGATTCGGGGTTCGCATAAAACACACCTACATAGCAAAACTTACAACTAGAGAACAAATAAAAAATCATTATCTCTATTTTTGCACAAGACGTTTGGTTTGCAGTTGGTCTAAAACTACAATGTATGCAACAAAAATAAACTCTATTTATGGAATGAATTGCTAGTGTTTGTGATCTCGATGAGTAAAGAACAAGAGATGTCGACTACTTTGGAAGAAAGTGATCGATCGCCTTGAAAACAGAATATTATTCTAAGCGCATATAACCCACTTACAATATGATATATAAGCAACCCACAATTTCTTTTTGCAACCAATATGGGACAGAATGTTAGGATTGATGGTTACAAAAGGTAATCATATTATACAGTATAATTGATATGTTGTTATTGCTATAAATATGGAAGACTGCAAACGTTTAAGTGTTGTATGGAGCATGAATCACAGCGCGAACTATTTTTTGGGATCATATACGTTAAAGTATTATAGTATTATGATACATGCTTTGGCCCTAGGTTGTTTAAAAATGGGAGAAAAATTAAGAATTCATAATTAACTTTTAGACATATCAAGAAAATTATGTCTGAAAACATAATACCATTCTTAGCAGTGACGAAGCTAGAATTTCAGTTAAGGGTGGGCCAAAAAACAATTTAGTGTTTAGCCTACAAATTAATAGGGCTAACATAATAGCTTATTCTTAGGACGTAGTCATTAAACAAGTAAAACACAAATATTAAATTACTACTCAAGATAAACAAAAAAGCATAACTAACTAATTTTAATGGAAGAACACTACATAATACAACATATTTTACGATTCAAATCTATATAACAAAACTAGATGAATTGTAATTGCACTAAACTAATTGGAAAATGCTTCAAAATGCATGAAATCTTAATGCTAAAGATGGGCCAAATGAACTTAGAGGGGCAATGTAGTACAAGTCTAATGAATATATGGGTTTCCATTCAAAATTTTGGGGTTGGCCATGGCCTACCCAAGTCATGATGTAGCTCCGTCACTGATTCTTAGACGCATAACCCACATATCTTACGGTATATTAGTAACCGGCAACTTCTTTCTTCAACTCATGCGGGATAAAATGCTAGGATTATAAGGTTAGAAAAGGTGCCCATATGATATTAAAGCTTTCGAAAGCAAGAGATAATGTAAGAACTTGTGAAAGAAAGATGAGTCATTTGAAACTCCAAATTAAAGTTCAGAAGCAACTAAGCAAAGTTTTCGGCGACAAACAACACTTACGTTAAAATCTAAAAGCATGCAGCTATGCAATCCTTTATTGTATATGGCTTTAATAACATAAGTCATATGTTACTAGCAGGGTACCCGCGCGTTGCAGCGGCGGCTACTATGAAATTAAATTTTTCGGTGAACTATGTATTTTAGTTTATTATATTTTTTTGATAATAAATTTACGGATATCAAGAATTTCGTTTAGCCCGAGCTCGTTCGGGCTCGAGCCCGTTTGGCCCGCACCCGTTCGGGCTCAAGCCCATTTGGCCCGTTACCTGTTCGGGCTTGAATAATGTGCTTTATTATTTGTATTAGTGACATTTAATGCTGGAATTGTGTTTAATTTGATTGTACAATATGCTTGATAATTTGTATTTCTTATGTAAGGGGTGTTTTAATAACTGTATTTATTGTATTTATTAACCAATTAATTAATTGATTACATTAAATAACATTAATGTTTTTTTAATGTGTGCATTAAATTGGTGTACACTATACTTCTTGTCTTGTAAGTTTGAAAATTATGTGCATTAAAGTGATGTACACTATGCTTCTTTTCTTGTAAGTCTTAAAAATTACAAGCATGTATGCATCTTTCCTATTAAAGAAATGTTTTTGGTCTTAAACATTTTAAGACTTCTAAATATACATGTCTTAAATACATTATAAGGTAGTATAGATTATTGGTCTAATATGGAATGTTATTCAAGCTTAAAATTGAGATTCGACGAAAATGAATTACGTGCTCATGTTTTGGGTAAAATATGTCTATATTATGATACTTTGTTTTGGCCCTAGCTGGTTAATATCTCAAAATTCTAAAAGAGTACTTACGTTAACATCTTATATTAAGTGGCTTTGATAACGTTAGCCTTATGTTTCTATTGGCCTCTAAAATATGTGTTCCTTTCTAACTTGTGTGAAGTTACAAATTAAAATGGTCTCCACCAAAAACATGTTTTAGAGTACCAAAATAAAAGAAAAAAGTTAAGAGTTAATATGAGTTTTCGCGTTTAAGAGGATTCATGAGATATGTTTTCAACCTCATGGATACTCAAATACTCGAATACATAATAGTAATCTTAAGACATATAACCCACATACACTTATGATATATTAACAACCAACAACTTCTATCTTGAGCCTATGTGGGACAGAGTGTCATGATAAAAGTTTGGAAAATGTATGAGCTTAAAAAAATATGTTTTGTAATCAACTTACATTTGTTATTTGTAGCAAAGAAAGTTATTGTGGTAACATTATGGCTATGTTTGGCAAAAGTAGCTGTGAGGTGAGCTGCTCACCGCTCACAGTTTTTTAAAAAAGCATTTGAAAAATGAGCTTTCTTAAAAAATAGCAAAGCTCACCGCTCTTTTGCCAAACGAACACTTAAAATAAAAAAGCTCATTGCTCACCGCCCCAAAAGGCTCTGCGCCAAACATAGTCTAATTTCGTTAAAACATGTTTTATAGTGAGTATAACGAAAGACAACAAAAAATAATTTAGAATTCGTATTAACTTTCAAAATTGTCATCACCTCCGCAAGCTAGAGGATGACAATTGTGAAAACATAATACTATTCGCAACATAAGTTTATTACGTATGCTATGGTTTTTTAGTAACAAGCAATTTGTTTCTTTGACTGATGTGGGATAAAATGTTATTATAAAAGGTTAAAAATGGTCTCCACTTGATATAAAAGATTTTCATGGAAAGAAAGATATCTTGGAAATTTAGATTGAATTTTAGAAGCAACCTAGTTTAAGTGTTTGGGGAACTAATCATATACGCTTTGGATGATAATGTGATGTTATATGTTGCTATTGCTCTAAAAATGAAAGATTGCATATGTTTAAGCATTGAACCAAAACAACTTGTGATTTTTTCTAAGAACAAGCGATTAGCTTTTACTTAGAGTAAATTGCTTAAATCATCCCTAAAGTTTAGCCAAATTGCATGTTTCATCCCAAATGTTACGAAAGTGCAAAGATCGTCCCTGTGAGGAAACCTTTGGTGCAAGTATCGTCCTCACAGGGACGATACTTGCACCAAAAGTTTCCCCAAAAAGGATGATACTTGCACCAAAGGTTTCCCCACGGGGACGATTTTTTCACTTTCATAACATTTAGGACGAAACATGCAATTTGGCCAAACTTTAGGGATGATTTATGCAATTTACTCTTTTACTTATCAAAGATCATTTGCGAAGAAAATTTTTACATAATGTTAAAGTAATTTTGCATTATGATAGCCATGGGTTGCGTAGCAAACTTGATCATTAATGCTGATCACTACACTATTTTGCATACATGGATATAATCTCTTCATAAAATTACATGTTTACACGAAGCAAAATGAAGAAGACAATATTTGTGATTTACTTATTAGATTGAAAAAGTGCATATCAATCTTGGTAATGAATAATAGCGTTTGACTATCAAAGTTTTGATCATTAATAATACCTATCCTCGTTGTGAATTTTTAACTATGATAAAAATACATGCTCATTTTATATATGGTTATGATAAAATATGTCCATACTACGATAAATGTATGAATTATCTAACAGGTTTATGTTGGTTTTATAGTACCCAATTAAAAGAAAAAAAGTTGAGAGTTTATATGGTTTTCGGTTATCCCCATGTCCTTATGGGTTATTCAACCCATAGGATGTGAGAATACACGAAGACATACTATTTGTCTCAACACGTTTAACAAACATACACTTATGGAATATAACTAATCAACAACTTCTATCTTGAGCCTATGTGGGATAGAGTGTTAGAATGAAAGGTTAGAAAATATATTCCTTAAAAATGTAAGAAGGAAATAATCCAATAGTTCTTAACATTTGGTGAAAGAAAGATTTCTAGCATCCTGGATAATATAAACCATGCATGAATCTTTGGAAAACAAACCTGTTTATTGAGCTTTGAGGACATTTCCATTATTCCATACTAGGGCTCGCTTCGTTACAAGAGTGTCATTGTACGTGAAATCAAGTTTTCGAAGAATAAGAAAGACATTATCAAGATGTATAAAATGGTCAAATGGGCCGGTAAAAGATGTAAAATATTGTTGTTATACATATACAGTAACATATATGTAGTTTTTCTTTTTTGGTATGTATTACCAAATTACATTGTCCACATTTTGTAGTTTTGAGCGTCGCTCTCCAGTATAGTTTTAAATATGAATCGTTGTAAGTGAAAAGGTTATTATTTCGTTGGTTTAGATTATATCGTTAATGTGTTCATGATGTATTTTGATATCCGTCAAATTCATAAGATGAACAAAAACCCAAAATAAATATAGGAGTGACTAAATGCTCAAACAATTGATCAAGGAATAATAAAGTACTTTGGCCTGATTGATATCGTTGAACGTTTGAGCATTTCGTTCATAACCTTTCAACCAAATTTGTCTCAAAAAGGTCAAGACTCATGAATGCGTTTCCACTTAATAGGGCTCCTGGTTTACATGAGCATAATGAAAACCTTCATATTCATATTTAACAGTGTCTAAACTGGTATATCTTATAAGTAAGTGTTGTTATTAGTTTTATTATCGGACACTCTAAAAAAAATCAAAGATAATTTGAAGATACGGTGAGTAAAATAAATCAACCAAAGATTGAAAAGTTTAAGCATTGTTATAAGAACCTGTGAGTTCTTATAAGCGAAAAAGGGTGAGAATATACTTATAAAAATAGAAAGTGATCAACTTACGTTTGCTACATGTAACGACGCAACATATTGTGGTAATATTTATCTTGAACAAAATAGAGAAATGACTTCTAAAACGTGGATTCCTCTTAAATCTATTTGAAAAAATAAAAAATAAAAATAAAAATAAAATATGGGGTTAATTACTTGAAAATGTATCACACTTGTCAGTATTGAAATTTTTTTTTCTTCGATTATTATATGTATTTTGTGACTATTCAGCCATGTAAAATAACAATTTTACCCTTTGAAATTTGAAAAAAAGTAAGTGTAAATTGTCACAAAATACACACAATAATCGAAATTTGAAAATTCGGTATACACAATAAGGAGAAAAAAAAGTTCAGTACACACAATAACAAAACGTGGAAAATATGATACATTTTCAAGCAATTAACCCAAAATTATAATATTGATTATTGAATAAAAAAAAGTTAAGAGCTTATTATGCATTTTCAGCCAGAAACCCATCTCTTGACATTTTTTTGTCATGAAACAGGTTACCAATCTGAAAACGTAATATTATTTTAGACATGCATAACTTGCACGCACTAGAGTATATTAGTAACCAACAACACATTTCTTCAACCTATGTGGGATAGAATGTTAGACTAGAAAGTTAGAAAATATTTCAAAAAAAAAAAGTAAACAGTTATATGAAAGACTTTTATGCGTACATAGAAAGAAAGGAATATGTCACTTGGAACACAAGATGAAGTTTAAAAGCAACTAGGTTATGTGTTTAGAGCACAATTATGAGTGAATATCTTCGATTAACTCGATTAGATCGCGTACATCTGAGT
The DNA here is from genome assembly GCA_030686995.1 of Artemisia argyi. NCBI lineage: Eukaryota > Viridiplantae > Streptophyta > Magnoliopsida > Asterales > Asteraceae > Artemisia > Artemisia argyi. Next base: position 19,946,619 of record CM060680.1, on the reverse strand, counting down.
CAAAAAGCTCGTATTACCCAGATAACATGAACAAAGATAACCTCGTCCGCGCGTTATACATATATTAAAATCGACCTGACCCTTCAAGCCCCACACAAGATAAAACACACATGTTACCAATGTGGATGATCAACCTCATGCTTGAGAAGTTTGCAAGCTAACAATACATAGCATGAGGAAACCCATGCATCAGAGAGATAATATGAAATTATGAACTCTTAATCCTTTTAACCATTATATATATTTTTTTTCTTATAAGATATTGCTCAATTGTGTTGACATGACAAAATTAAACAATCTAATAGGATTGGAGTATTAATTAAGCCAAAATTAGAAAAAGAAAAGAAATTTACGCAAATATTGTCATACCTTTTTTTTTTTACACTTTTAGACTTTAATATAAAACTAAATGTATACTCGAGCAATGCTAATTAATTATGCTATCGTATAGCTCAATAAGGACTAATGATGCAAATATTTTAACTCAATAGCCAATGAGAACTAACGATGCAAATATTTTAACTTAATGAGGACTAACGATGAAAATATTTTAACTCTTGAGCTACAAGGACCTTTTATGTAATTGTTTCAAGGACGAATGATGTAATTGTTTTGAGCCACAGGGACGATTCATGTAAATTTATCTAATTAACTTCATGACACGTCAGATTCATGTATACAATAGGAAAATTAAGAAAGTTCGTGTATACAATAGAAAAAAAAAAGTTTATAACATACAATAATAAAAGGTGGCAAGTTGAATGTATTTTTGAACATTTTTTTTATTTTTTACACTTTTAGACTTTAATATAAAACTAAATGTATACTCGAGCAAAGCTAATTAATTATGCTGTCGTAGTGTCGTATAGCTCTAAAAATGAAAGATTGCATACGTTCAAATGTTGTATTAAAAGATTCTGTGATTTCTACCAAGAAGAAAAAGGTTAGCGTTTAATATAAAACTAAATGTATACTCGCGCAAAGCTAACTATGCATCTCTCACTGAACTACGTTTTTGGGTCATGAACGTTAAAGGCAATAGCTGTATTCATAATTTTCCATTAGGCTTTAGCCCGTAACAAAGAATGAAAAAGTATAGCATGATGTTATAGCGGGTATGCACACATAGCAGATGCATTGTATAATTTCTATAAGCTCCGGTTATGGCTTAATATCATACTAGTTGTGGTTGAAGATGTACATATTTATGGCAATCATGTTAAACCCTTTTCAAAAATTGATTATAATTATTGCACCGGAAGATGTTTCAAAATTGTATTATAATTTTTGATAGACGCACACACTGTCAAACATGGATGAAAGAGATTTATTTGCGATTTGCGGTGCGGTTTCTGCTCACCCCTAGTTACAACCGACAAATAATTTGAGAATCTTTGTGTATTAATATGCTTATAATATTAGTTTATACTCCTTTTGTCTCAAAATAAATGTCTAATTTCAAATTACACAAAATTTAAGAACATCAACTATAATATTCACCAATTAAATATAAAATTGATTGGGATAATGATTTCTAAATGTATCAAACTTGACACGTTTTACCAATTAGTGTATGAAACTTTTAATTTTGCTATCTTGTGTAATAAACTTATTAATCTTTTAAAATTTGTGTACTCGTCCCACATGGCAATGAGATTAGCTGACTTGGCAATGAGATTAGCTGACGTGGCAAGCTGACTTGGCAAGCTAATCTCATTGCCATGTGGGACGAGTACACAAATTTGCAAAGATTAGTAAGTTTATTACACAAGATAGCAAAATTAAAAGTTCCATACACTAATTGGTAAAACGTGTCAAGTTGGATACATTTAGAAATCATTATCCCAAATTGATTTGCACACTTTGTCTTTTGATTGTGACACTCCAAGTACTGCATTATACAGTTGTACCATACTTACTATCGTGCTTTAATAACTTATGTAACAATTCGCATTTTTCAGGATAATTACCATTCCCGGAAAATTTCACTATTCACTTTTACTATTCATTTTTCCCGAAACTTTCCCGAAAGTTGATTTTTATTTGATATTCTCGAGTGATAAATCATTTCCATGGCAAATTAAATGTTTGACATTCGTCAGATCATTTTCGTGAAAATTATTAAGGAATTACACGGAATTACACGTTTTAGGGTAAAACGTCATTCAGAAATTCTACGTACAACGAAACTCGACCGCGTTAAGTGACCCCGTATCAGAAAAATGTTTGACACACTCATGATTTATTTGAGAATTAATCGTGACTGAGAAAAACATGACCAAAGACTTCCCGGCAGGTCACCCAAGCCTGTACTAATCTCACATGAGCACGCTTAACTGTTTGGGCGATTAACCGTTAGACCACAAAACGCGTTTCTAAGACTATTTAAGTTTTCAACTTATTAGAAAAAGTCAACATATTTTTCCCTCCTCCATTGACCAAAAATCATCCCTTGATGTTATAAGTCATTCCTTGATTTTTAGGCTTACGGTTTGATGTCTAAAAGACATTTAATACCAACCGACACTAGACTGAGCCCAGTCTAGACATTATAAGTCATTTTAAATCATTTTTATCACATTAGAAAAGTAACATTTTACTTTTCTCAAATTTTACGCAATATTCGTACATTTTACGTATTACGCGTTTTAGACCCGTATTTCCAGTTTTTAGCAGGGTTTTACCACCCGATGGAACCTACCACTCATTTTATATTTTATTATGGAATATTTTGACAAGTTTAATCATTCCTCCAAGTTTCGTATTTTTACGATACCCGGTTTTACGTTTTGTGACGTAACAACTTACGGTTTGCATTTTACGGAGTCAAAACATACTAGATATCTTGGATAATATCATCACAAGTCCAACCCTTTCTCCCCAAGTCTCCAAACCGCCATTAGGGGGGGGTTTCACACTAGGTGGCTTGATCTCAAGCTTGATGGCCTTAGATTTCATCCATGTGTTCACCTTGGCCTCCAAGGTTGGACTAGTCAACATTTCTAACCTCCTTCAAGCCATATAAATACCCCCCTTCCCCTCCTTGGCCGTCCACCATAACCACACACCAAACCCATCTCATTTGTTCATTCTCTTCCAAGTTTCATGCAAGATTCAAGTGCTAGTTCAAGGTAGAAACCCTTGATAGGTTATCATTCATCAAACACTTCCATAACCTTATATACTTGGTGATTTCTCTTGAGTTTAAATCCACTCAAGTCACCTAAACCTTCATCATCCATCTTTCAAGAATACCAAGGGTAGAAAGATTGCATGAAGTTAAAAAGGGTTGAAGCAAGTCTATCAAAGTCCTATCCTTACATGTTAACTTCCTTTCATCTTTGAAAGCCAAAAGTTGTGAGCCAAACCCTAACTTGATTCTTATTAAATAATCATGTTCATGTTATTTACATATTATTTGTGCTATATATTGTCTTGTTATCATGTCCATGATGTATAAAAATGACCAAAACAAGTTATTGTTATTGATTGTTAAAACAAGTTACTAAAACAAGCAAACTAGTAACTTTCTTGGTAAGACCTGATCAAAATGGTAAAAATATGATATTGGATCATTACATATTACAGTAGAGGACTTAACAAGGAAACCATAGCAATTTGAACCACCTAAAACGAGTATACGAGTCAAAAGTTACGCCCATTTGAAGTTACCAAAGATTTCCGGCAAAACTGCCTAAACCTTACTGAATCGCATTCTGACTTTTTGAAAGTCATACTTCTGGTCCGATTCATCAAAAAGTTAAAACACGAAAGTTGTCCGGAACGACGTTTTCGTTCAGGAACAAAGAAGCTCGAGCCCTGAAAACGCTTTCCGAGTGATAAATTTCTTCAAATTCTAAACAGCCCATTTTTAGACAAAGTCATTACATATAGGTTATGGTTTATGAAGACCAAAAGGGTCTTATGACCTATAATCAAGACCACCACCATGGATAGAGCCAAGGTTGTGTCTCATGACCTTGAAACAAGGACTAAGGGTCATGGCTAGGCCATGACGAAATGACCATAACAACTTACATAGGCGTAAACATGAAACAATGAATTAGGCGATAACATGAACAAGCAATTTGGATCTACTTCACTTAAAAAGGAAACCATGAGATATTACCAAGAGAAAATGGTCATTCAAGACTTATGAAACTATCCCTAATAACAATCTTCATGTACAAATAAACTTTCCTAAGTTTATTCAAATATCGGACATGTAACCTTTCGGATCAAAACTTATATCTATATATTTCATCAACTACTACAATAGTAGGGAGCCTCATGTGAGGAGTTCATTATGTAAGCCGTCGAGATGAGTTGTGGATTTACGAGTTAAAGTGTCCTGGCTCCTCGAACCCTTACTAACATGACTTCTGAATTATGTCGGCCCGAACGGTAGTAAACGATATACAAAACATACATGTTTCATGAATCTTTTCTTTCAAAGACTTACATTATACATCATACCACATCATGGACTAAATGCAAGATATATATATAGGCACTACTTCATGTTCTTTACTCCGAACCTAAGTCGCAACATTCGATTATAGGTTGCTCGTAGAAACCTTCACGATTCAACTGTTACATTCATTACTTGCTATCTTACTTAAGGTGAGTTCATAGCCCCACTTTCCATTACTTAATTGTTTTACAAACCCTTGGGGGGAATACATGCTATTTTAACCGAGCACAATGTTTTTAAATTGTATGCTTGCCTGATTGTTTTATTATCACTAAGTACCAACCTTGCTAAACCGATATCCCTTATTATGAACCATTTAATCAGTAGCAATAGTGAGCGCAAATATTGTGAATAGGCCTATTGGGATTGAAGAATCCCATTTGTATTGACTAAGTTCAAACAAATGCATTAATATTTGAGATTTAGGTATGTTAGCAAAGTACCTACCGGGATAAATCTGCCGATCGATATTGGTACACGTTAACGTTATGGTGTCATAAGCTTAGTGTATAATAACTGTTCCGGGCGTATAATAATGTAGCCTACCTGTTTTGTTTTCCAAACATTGGTGTGAGCCTATAACTCACACTACCAACATATTGTGTTCAAACGATTAAACAAACTCTATGAATATCACTCAACCTTTGTGTTGACCTCTCAAGCATGTATTTCAGGTTCATGACGATCAAGGATGGCACGGAAGCGCACGGATACTCAAGAGGGCTATAAATTTTATTATCATTCAAAAACTCACTTAATGTGATTTGTAAACATGGAACCAATTGGGACCTCATTTTGTAACCTCTGATATTTATATAATTTGAATGATATATCTTTTAAAACGACTTAATTAGAGTTCGTTTTCTATTATTGTGACTATTGTGCCGTCAAGTAACACCCAGTTCGAATTCCGCTGCAACCATGAATTGGGGGTGTTACAGATTGGTATCAGAGCCATGGTTATAGAGAAACGGGTCTAAGTGAGACCTAAACTATAACTGCACATACAAACAAAAACATTTTTATAGCCTTCCGCTCTCCGTGTCTTCCATCCTCCAGACGATTATGGATTTAGTAAGCATGTTATGATACGCAAACATGTTAGTATATTCATATATACCCATTTTGAGCATTTCCCCGTAAGCATTAGCATATTGATATATAAACTCGGTTTATTTTCAATCATTTATCTAAACAATGGACTAAACATATCTGCGTATGCCTATTCTAGGGCATTTCGACACAATCACATTCTCCCAATCATGTTCCTACTCCAACATTATATGTCCAAGACATTGTAACTGATTACAATGGCCTTTTCTATTTCCCGGACATTGTATATTACAATGGTCTCATTCACTTTTCAAGACATTGTATATTACAATGGTCTCATTCACTTTTCAAGACATTGTATATTACAATGGTCTCATTCACTTTTCAAGACATTGTATATTACAATGGTCTCATTCATTTTCCAAGACATTGTGAGATATAATGGTCTCATTCATTTTCCAAGACATTGTGAGATACAATGGTCTCATTCATTTTCCAAGACATTGTATTATACAATGGTCTTAACCATTTCTCAAATGTTTTGAGTCACACAGTAGTTTAACCTACTTCCCAGACATTGTGAATTGCACAATGGTCTAACCTACTCCCGAGACATTGTGTTTTGCGCAATGGTCTCTAGAATTATTCCATCACATCATCAATATCATTTCATATGATATCAAAAACCCGTCACAACCTATCGATTTCTAAACAAGAAATATGAGATTTCTAAAGGACAAACTAATCCATCATTGACAAAAGCTGAAGTTCAGCCCTACATTCAGCAAAGTTTTCTTCTGAAACCTTCATTATTAAAAGTTCGTGATCCTGGCCAAGTATGTTCTATTTTAGAACTACTTAAAACTTCCTTTCCATACGTACCTACCCTTACTATCTTCTATGCAATGGAATGTGAGAACATACGTTACAAGTCTTGTATGGACGGGACTTGCAACTTAAGGGTTGACATCGCCTTTGTTTAGTGAACAGTTTCCCAGAACCAACGGACATATCACAAGTATACCTAATTTAGGTATTTGAAAATTTTATCGAACCTTGGCTAAATATAGACTAGTCACCTATATTTAACCTAGGGACAGTGGAATATAGTCTGACTAACTATATTCGACTTAAAATTTTCAAATACTGAGAATAGTTGTACTAGGGTTATGTTTAGATTGATTTCCTACATGAACACGATAAACCACCAGAATACATTAAAACAATCTAGAGACACGATAGTGCCTTATCACTCAGCAAGATCTTAACACCTTATTTGTATGATCTAAATTCATTCTTGAAATTTTTCATTTATGAGATAATCCGAACTACTATCTTGGGATAGTTATCAATTATTCTCTTCATCCTGTAGAAGTACTATCCTGTTTAGGTCCTAAGGATACCATTCCATCATAAACTTTTAAAATCTCTTAAGATTTTAAAGCAAACTCAACATCTATACCTAAGAGTATTAACATTAAGCATACATTACACACTTTTGTTCATCAACATATCACAACATTACCTTCACAACCGTGGCAAACACAAGCTCATTAACAGATCTTGATGCACTTTTAAAGCTCAAATCATCCTTAGTTACACCACAAGTACCCTAATCAGCTTTACAAGATTGAATAGTCATCTTGTACTTTTGGAACACCAGTATCATCTCGTAATACCCTACCTTGTAACTCACCGGCTAAGTATGAATGTTGGGTTGGGAATTCTTAAGTAGTATGATTTATAATTATTTGAATGAATTGGGATGCCTTTTCATTTAAATAAAGAAATTGTAAATCACCGAACCATAAGTTTATATTCCCCTATTTACATTGTTTGGGATGCCTCTCTATGTAAATAAAGAATTATAAACAAGTGGGCTTATTTGTATCCGAAATAACATAAGTATGAAGTCAATAAACACTAGGTACAACAACCGATTACCTACTAGGCTATGATTGCAATTACTATCTCAATTCCTATTAATATTCGACTGCTATATCAATTTCCTTTGATATTCGACTATTACCATACCTTTCCTACATAAAAGTAAGCCTGATCCTACACCATACACTGAAATGACAAATCAAATTACATCACCGGTAATCCCAGACTTTAGTCCTCATAAGTAACCACACCTTTTCATCGACACCACTCCAACATATGTAACACCCCCAATTCATGGTTGCAGCGGAATTCGAACTGGGTGTTACTTGACGGCACAATAGTCACAATAATAGAAAACGAACTCTAATTGAGTCGTTGTAAAAGATGTATCATTCAAATTATATAAATATCAGAGGTTACAAAATGAGGTCCCAATTGGTTCCATGTTTACAAATCACATTAAGTGAGTTTTTGAATGATAAGTAAATTTATAGCCCTCTTGAGTATCCGTGTCCTTCCGTGCCATCCTTGATCGTCATGAACCTGAAATACATGCTTGAGAGGTCAACACAAAGGTTGAGTGATATTCATAGAGTTTGTTAAATCGTTTGAACACAACGTGTTGGTAGTTAAATCGTTGAACACAATAATTGTAGTGTTTGTAGTTAAATCGTTTGAACACAATATGTTGGTAGTGTGAGCTATAGACTCACACCAATATTTGGAAAACAATGATGGGCTACGTTGTTATATGCCCGGAAAGGTTATTATACACTAAGCTTATGACACCATAACGTTAACGTGTACCAATATCGATCGGCAGATTTATCCCGGTAGGTACTTTGCTAACGTACCTAAATCTCAAATATTAATGCATTTGTTTGAACTTAGTCAATACAAATGGGATTCGTCAATCCCAATAGGCCTATTCACAATATTTGCGCTCACTATTGCTAGTGATTAAATGGTTCATAATAAGGGATCTCGGTTTAGCAAGGTTGTTACTTAGTGATAATAAAACATAGTCGAATAGCATACAGTAGAAAGCATTGTGTTCGAGTAGAAAATAATAGCATGTATTTCCCCCAAGGGTTTGTAAAACATTGAAGTAATGTAAAGTGGGGCTATGAACTCACCTTAAGTTAAGATAGCAAGTAATGAATGTAACGGTTGAATCGTGTAGGTTTCTACGAGCAACCTATAATAGAATGTCGCGACTTAGGATCGGAGTACAGACTATGAAGTAGTGCCTATATATATATCTTGCATTATAGTCCATGATGTGGTATGATGCATATTGTAAGTCTTTGAAAGAAAGATTCATGAAACATGTATGTTTTGTATATCGTTTACTACCGTTCGGGCCGACATAATTCAGAAGTCATGTTAGTAAGCGTTCGAGGAGCCAGGACACTTTAATTCGTAAATCCACAACTCAACTCGACGGCTTACATAATGAACTCCTCACATGAGGCTCCCTACTATTGTAGTAGTTGATGAAATATATAGATATAAGTTTTGATCCGAAAGGTTACATGTCCGATATTTGAATAAACTTAGGAAAGTTTATTTGTACATGAAGATTGTTATTAGGGATAGTTTCATAAGTCTCGAATGACCATTTTCTCTTGGTAAAATCTCATGGTTCCTTTTAAGTGAAGTAGATCCAAATTGCTTGTTCATGTTATCGCCTAATTCATTGTTTCATGTTTACGCCTATGTAAGTTGTTATGGTCATTTCGTCATGGCCTAGCCATGACCTTTGGTCCTTGTTCCAAGGTCATGAGACTCAACCTTGGCTCTAGCCATGGTGGTGGTCTTGTTTATAGATCATAATAACTCTTGTTCCTTTTAAAGTATAACCATAACTTAGTGACTTATTATATGTAAATAGCTGTTAAGAAACTGTGAAATATCTTACTCAGAAAGTGTTTTCAAGGCTCGAGCCTCTTTGTTCCTGAACGAAAACGTCGTTCCGGACAACTTTCGTGTTTTAACTTTTTGATGAATCGGAGCAGAAGTGGGACTTTCAAAAAGTCAGAATGCGATTCAGGAGGTTTAGGCAGTTTTGCCGGAAATCTTTGGTAACTTCAAATGGGCGTAACTTTTGACTCGTATACTCGTTTTAGGTGGTTCAAATTGCTATGGTTTCCTTGTTAAGTCCTCTACTGTATTATGTAATAATTCAACATCATATTTTTACCATTTTGATCAGGTTATACCAAGAAATTCACTGGTTTGTTTGTTATAGTAACTTGTGTTATCAATCATGTATCATAACTTGTTTTGCTCACTTTTATACATCATGGACATAACTACAAGACATAATATAGCACAAATAATATGTAAATAACATGAACATGATTATTTAACAAGAATCAAGTTAGGGTTTGGCTCACAACTTTTGGCTTTCAAAGATGAAAGGAAGTTAACATGTAAGGATAGGACTTTGATAGACTTGCTTCAACCCTTTTTCACTTCATGCAATCTTTCTACCCTTGGTATTCTTGAAAGATGGATGATGAAGGTTTAGGTGAATTGAGTGGATTTAAACTCAAGAGAAATCACCAAGTATATTAGGGATTGGAAGAGTTTTGGTGAATGATAACCTAACTAGAGTTTCTACCTTGAAGAATCACTTGAATCTTGCATGAAACTTGGAGAGAATTAGCAAAGGAATGGTGTGTTTGTGTGTGTGATATCCACGGCAAAGAAAGGGAGGGGAGGGTATTTATATGCCAAAGAGGAGGTTAGGAAACAACTAGGAAAGTACCAACACTTGGTGACCAAGTTTAACTTGGAGCCAAAGTTGTACACATGTGATCATCCAAGGAATCAAGGGTCAAGATCAAGCCTCAAGTGTGAAACCCCCCCCCCCCCTAGTGGCGGTTCACATGGCCTTGGAGAGCAAGGGTGGACTTTTCTTGGTTTTATCCAAGATACTTGGTTAGTTTTGACTCCGGGAAATGCCAATCGTAAATGATTAAGCCTCAAAACGTAAAACCGGGTGTCGTAAAATTATGGAATTTGAAAGTATTGTTAAACATGTCCATATAGTCCATAATAAAATATAAAATGAGTGGTAGGATCTATCGGGTGCCAAAACCCTGCTAAAAACTGGAAACACGGGTCTAAAACGCGTAATACGCAAAATGTACGAATATTGCGTAAAATTGAGAAAAGTAAAATGTTACTTTTCTAATATGATATAAATGATTTAAAATGACTTATAATGTCTAGACTGGGCTCAGTCTAGTGTCGGTTGGTATTAAATGTCTTTTAGACATCAAACTGTAAGCCTAAAAATCACGAAATGACTTATATCATCAAGGGATGATTTTTGGTCAATGGAGGAGGGAAAAATATGTTGACTTTTTCTAATAAGTTGAAAACTTAAATCGTCTTAGAAATGCGGTGCAGGTATAGGCTAAGGTTACGGCTGAGTAAAAACGCTTAAAACTGAAAATTCCAGTTTTTCACGGCCGAGGTTTATTCTGGTCATATTTTTCTCAGTCATGATTTATTCTCAAATAAATCATGAGTGTGTCAAACATTTTTCTGATGTGGGGTCACCTGACGGAGTCAAATTTCGTTGTGCGTAGAATTTCTGAATGACGTTTTACCCTAAAACGGGTAAATCCTTAATAACTTTCACGGAAATGATCTGACGAATGTCAAACATTTATTTTGTCATGGAAATGATTTATCACTTGAGAATATGAAATAAAAATCAACTTTCGGGAGAATTTCGGGAAAAATGAATAGTAAAAGTGAATAGTGAAATTTTCCGGGAAAGGTAATTAACCTGAAATTGCGAATTGTTACAACATATGACACACAAAGAACTTCGGGACGAAGTTCCCCGTAAGGGGTAGAGACTGTAACAATTCGCATTTTTCAGGATAATTACCATTCCCGGAAAATTTCACTATTCACTTTTACTATTCATTTTTCCCGAAACTTTCCCGAAAGTTGATTTTTATTTGATATTCTCGAGTGATAAATCATTTCCATGGAAAATTAAATGTTTGACATTCGTCAGATCATTTTCATGAAAATTATTAAGGAATTACACGGAATTACACGTTTTAGGGTAAAACGTCATTCAGAAATTATACGTACAACGAAACTCGACCGCGTTAAGTGACCCCGTATCAGAAAAATGTTTGACACACTCATGATTTATTTGAGAATTAATCGTGACTGAGAAAAACATGACCAAAGACTTCCCGGCAGGTCACCCAAGCCTGTACTAATCTCACATGAGCACGCTTAACTGTTTGGGCGATTAACCGTTAGACCACAAAACGCGTTTCTAAGACTATTTAAGTTTTCAACTTATTAGAAAAAGTCAACATATTTTTCCCTCCTCCATTGACCAAAAATCATCCCTTGATGTTATAAGTCATTCCTTGATTTTTAGGCTTACGGTTTGATGTCTAAAAGACATTTAATACCAATCGACACTAGACTGAGCCCAGTCTAGACATTATAAGTCATTTTAAATCATTTTTATCACATTAGAAAAGTAACATTTTACTTTTCTCAAATTTTACGCAATATTCGTACATTTTACGTATTACGCGTTTTAGACCCGTATTTCCAGTTTTTAGCAGGGTTTTACCACCCGATGGAACCTACCACTCATTTTATATTTTATTATGGAATATTTTGACAAGTTTAATCATTCCTCCAAGTTTCGTATTTTTACGATACCCGGTTTTACGTTTTGTGACGTAACAACTTACGGTTTGCATTTTACGGAGTCAAAACATACTAGATATCTTGGATAATATCATCACAAGTCCAACCCTTTCTCCCCAAGTCTCCAAACCGCCATTAGGGGGGGGTTTCACACTAGGTGGCTTGATCTCAAGCTTGATGGCCTTAGATTTCATCCATGTGTTCACCTTGGCCTCCAAGGTTGGACTAGTCAACATTTCTAACCTCCTTCAAGCCATATAAATACCCCCCTTCCCCTCCTTGGCCGTCCACCATAACCACACACCAAACCCATCTCATTTTTTCATTCTCTTCCAAGTTTCATGCAAGATTCAAGTGCTAGTTCAAGGTAGAAACCCTTGATAGGTTATCATTCATCAAACACTTCCATAACCTTATATACTTGGTGATTTCTCTTGAGTTTAAATCCACTCAAGTCACCTAAACCTTCATCATCCATCTTTCAAGAATACCAAGGGTAGAAAGATTGCATGAAGTTAAAAAGGGTTGAAGCAAGTCTATCAAAGTCCTATCCTTACATGTTAACTTCCTTTCATCTTTGAAAGCCAAAAGTTGTGAGCCAAACCCTAACTTGATTCTTGTTAAATAATCATGTTCATGTTATTTACATATTATTTGTGCTATATATTGTCTTGTTATCATGTCCATGATGTATAAAAATGACCAAAACAAGTTATTGTTATTGATTGTTAAAACAAGTTACTAAAACAAGCAAACTAGTAACTTTCTTGGTAAGACCTGATCAAAATGGTAAAAATATGATATTGGATCATTACATATTACAGTAGAGGACTTAACAAGGAAACCATAGCAATTTGAACCACCTAAAATGAGTATACGAGTCAAAAGTTACGCCCATTTGAAGTTACCAAAGATTTCCGGCAAAACTGCCTAAACCTTACTGAATCGCATTCTGACTTTTTGAAAGTCATACTTCTGGTCCGATTCATCAAAAAGTTAAAACACGAAAGTTGTCCGGAACGACGTTTTCGTTCAGGAATGAAGAAGCTCGAGCCCTGAAAACGCTTTCCGAGTGATAAATTTCTTCAAATTCTAAACAGCCCATTTTTAGACAAAGTCATTACATATAGGTTATGGTTTATGAAGACCAAAAGGGTCTTATGACCTATAATCAAGACCACCACCATGGATAGAGCCAAGGTTGTGTCTCATGACCTTGAAACAAGGACTAAGGGTCATGGCTAGGCCATGACGAAATGACCATAACAACTTACATAGGCGTAAACATGAAACAATGAATTAGGCGATAACATGAACAAGCAATTTGGATCTACTTCACTTAAAAAGGAAACCATGAGATATTACCAAGAGAAAATGGTCATTCAAGACTTATGAAACTATCCCTAATAACAATCTTCATGTACAAATAAACTTTCCTAAGTTTATTCAAATATCGGACATGTAACCTTTCGGATCAAAACTTATATCTATATATTTCATCAACTACTACAATAGTAGGGAGCCTCATGTGAGGAGTTCATTATGTAAGCCGTCGAGATGAGTTGTGGATTTACGAGTTAAAGTGTCCTGGCTCCTCGAACCCTTACTAACATGACTTCTGAATTATGTCGGCCCGAACGGTAGTAAACGATATACAAAACATACATGTTTCATGAATCTTTTCTTTCAAAGACTTACATTATACATCATACCACATCATGGACTAAATGCAAGATATATATATAGGCACTACTTCATGTTCTTTACTCCGAACCTAAGTCGCAACATTCGATTATAGGTTGCTCGTAGAAACCTTCACGATTCAACCGTTACATTCATTACTTGCTATCTTACTTAAGGTGAGTTCATAGCCCCACTTTCCATTACTTAATTGTTTTACAAACCCTTGGGGGGAATACATGCTATTTTAACCGAGCACAATGTTTTTAAATTGTATGCTTGCCTGATTGTTTTATTATCACTAAGTACCAACCTTGCTAAACCGAGATCCCTTATTATGAACCATTTAATCACTAGCAATAGTGAGCGCAAATATTGTGAATAGGCCTATTGGGATTGACGAATCCCATTTGTATTGACTAAGTTCAAACAAATGCATTAATATTTGAGATTTAGGTATGTTAGCAAAGTACCTACCGGGATAAATCTGCCGATCGATATTGGTACACGTTAACGTTATGGTGTCATAAGCTTAGTGTATAATAACTGTTCCGGGCATATAATAATGTAGCCTACCTGTTTTGTTTTCCAAACATTGGTGTGAGCCTATAACTCACACTACCAACATATTGTGTTCAAACGATTAAACAAACTCTATGAATATCACTCAACCTTTGTGTTGACCTCTCAAGCATGTATTTCAGGTTCATGACGATCAAGGATGGCACGGAAGCGCACGGATACTCAAGAGGGCTATAAATTTTATTATCATTCAAAAACTCACTTAATGTGATTTGTAAACATGGAACCAATTGGGACCTCATTTTGTAACCTCTGATATTTATATAATTTGAATGATATATCTTTTAAAACGACTTAATTAGAGTTCGTTTTCTATTATTGTGACTATTGTGCCGTCAAGTAACACCCAGTTCGAATTCCGCTGCAACCATGAATTGGGGGTGTTACAACTTATACGGTGAGCATGCAAATAAAATAGAAGAGTGCAAATCACCTCCCAAATTAGATTAAAAGAAAAAGATCTTGAACGTCATTTTCATTATTGTCACTAAACATCTTAATGTAATCCTTTTTGCATTTTAATCAAGACTTACGATGATACACAATTACTTCATTTTTGTATTTGTATTATTTCCGTTGTTGATAAAAAAAAAATATATATATTTTCCTCTCTAACCCTTGTGAAATTCAAGATTATAATAGATTCCACCAAAACACATGATTTACAATAAACAAGAATTAAAAAGTGTTAAGAGTTCATATCAGTTTCCAATTTGTCAGGGCAACGTTTCAAACTTGATGTGCCACGACTAACTAAAAACATAATATTATTCTAGACATGTAACACTACCATACAGTATGGTATATTAGTCACAAACAATTTCTCTCTCGAACCTATGTGGGATAAAATGAAAGAATAAAAGGAAGTTTATAAACATCTAGTTTATGTGCTTGGAGTACCAAACTTGACTGTAACAAACATGAAATTATACGTTGTTAAGTATTCTTCGCGGTACCAATCCACTTTCTGCACACACCTAGTTAAGTTTGGACGGTAACTATTGGCAACCCTAATGGCCTTTTACCCAACCCAAACTAGAATTTCACATGAATAAGTAATAGGATAATTTTACTTTTTTTATGAAGTTGCTCAATTGTAGCTAGGGTCTTATGAGCTTATTTTTTCGACCCAACCCAACACAGGAAACAGACCCAAGTAGCCAGGTTCTGCAATATAATTCGGTGTACTATACTGATGTGAAAGATAGTGGACGTAGATACGTTCACTACGAATAGAGGTAAAAGAAATTACTGTCAACATGCATAACAAATGATCGAAGAAAGATTAATATAACCCTTTCTTGAATCTTTTGAAAGCCCAATTGATGATTCTGGTTAAATACGATTTCAAGAGCATTTCATACTCGGGCTCGCTTCATTACAATATTGGCATCCTGAAATCGAGTTTTCTTAGAATATTTAAGACATTCTCAAGATATAGAAAATGGTCAAACGGGTAAAAGATGTAGAATCTTATTGTTTAGAATGTATACCTGCCCAATGACATCTTCTACTTCAAACCTTCACATTTCTGAGTCTTCGTCGTCGCTCTCATGTACAAATTGTTTAGAAGTGAGTCTGGTGTCTCTTTTACTCTTACTTTACGTGTGAACGACAACCACTATATCATCATCAGACAAACTTTCCTATTATTTTTTTGAATGTGACCCCCAAACTGCTCTTAAGATTAGCTTCAATGATATGCCAAAAAGAATAAAGGAAGATAACAAAGAAAAGTAAAAAAAGATCAAGAACACATATTAATTATCAACTATAAGACTCTTATTCATGCTATTTATGGTTAGCTTTCAAAGCTTTTAAGCATGAAGCAAATCATATAGCTGAAAGCATAATACTAATCTAGTCACAAGACACTCACATACACTATAGTATATTAGTAACCAACAACTTCTTTTTTCAACCTATGTGGGATATAAATGTTTGGATAAAAGAATTTGTGCTTGAATATAGAATTTTATATTGGATAGAAGACTTATTAAGAGTCGCTGACGGAATTTGGAACTCCAAATCCGATCACTAAGGTGGCGTTTAGTTGGAAAATATTTTCTTTCATTTCCTATTTCTTGTTTTGTAGTAAAAGGGAGGGGAGTTTGATTTCCACAAAACAATAAAAAATTTAGAAAATGCGTTTAGTCTGAGAAACATTTGTTTGTGTTTTCCATTTTCCAAAACTAGAAAACATGTTTAAGTAGTGTTGTTTTATATCTCAATTCACTATTCACCTTAGTAATATTATAAAAACATCATCAACACACAAAAACAAATATTACAAACTAACCAACTAAATTATAAAATAACTCAAAAAAATATAATACGAGAAAATAAAGAAATTAAAAAATTGAAATATGATATCAAATAACGTTTTCATCCGATATTTTACGTTTTTGTCCGTTTTTGTTTGTTTTTTTACGTTTTGTCTGTTTTTTTACGTTTTCGTCTGTTTTTTACGTTTTCGTCAGATTTTTTTACGTTTTCATCCGTTTTTTTACATTTTCGTCAGTTTTTTTACATTTTCGTCCAATTTTTTGGGTTTTCGTTTGTTTTTTACGTTTTTGTCCATTTTTTAACTTTTTCCTCATGTTTTTTAAGTTTTCGTCTGATTTTTTACGTTTTCGTCCGTTTTTCTACGTTTTCGATAGGTTTTTTACGTTTTCGTCTGTTTTTCTACGTTTTCATCTGATTTTTTATGTTTTCGTCCGTTTCTTTACGTTTTCATCAGTTTTTTTACGTTTTCATCCAATTTTTTTATGTTTTCGTCCGTTTCTTTACGTTTTCGTCAGTCTTTTTACGTTTTCGTCCTATTTTTTACGTTTTCGTCCTTTTTTATGTTTTCAATAGATCCTTTACGTTTTCATCTAATTTTTTATGTTTTCTTCCGTTTTTATACGTTTTCGTCCATTTTCTTACTTTTTTGTCCGTTTTTTTAATTTTTTGTTTGATTTTGGATGTTTCCATCAGTTTTTTTATAACGTAAAAA
Source organism: Artemisia argyi (assembly GCA_030686995.1). Taxonomy (NCBI): domain Eukaryota; kingdom Viridiplantae; phylum Streptophyta; class Magnoliopsida; order Asterales; family Asteraceae; genus Artemisia; species Artemisia argyi. The sequence goes on along the minus strand of CM060680.1, from coordinate 19,929,241 downwards.
CTCTGGCAAGAAAGTAAAAAATCTGATGAAAACGTAAAAAAATGAAAAAAATCTGACGAAAACTAAAAAAAACGGACGAAAACGTAAAAAATGGGACAAAAACATAAAAAATCTGACGAAAACGTAAAAAAAACGGATGAAAACGTAAAAAATCAGACGAAAACTTAAAAAATCTGACGAAAACGTAAAAAAAACGGATGAAAACGAAAAATATCGGACGAAAACTTAAAAAACCTGACAAAAACGTAAAAACACGGACGAAAACGTAAAAAAACTGACGAAAACGTAAAAAAGCTGACAGAAACGTAAAAAAACGGATGAAAACGTAAAAAATCAGACGAAAACGTAAAGAATCGGACGAAAACGTAAAAAAACGGATAGAAACGTAAAAAATCTGACGAAAACATAAAAAAAATGGACGAAAACGTAAAGAATCGGACGAAAACTTAAAAAATCTGACAAAAACGTAAAAAGCGGATGAAAACGAAAAATATCGGACGAAAACTTAAAAAACCTGACGAAAACGCAAAAACACAGACGAAAACGTAAAAAAACAAATGAAAACGTAAAAAATCAGACAAAAACGTAAAGAATCAGACGAAAACGTAAAAAATCTGACGAAAACATAAAAAATCTGACGAAAACGTAAAAAAACGGATGAAAACGTAAAAAATCTGACGAAAACGTAAAAAAACAGACGAAAACGTAAAAAATCTGACGAAAACGTAAAAAAACGGACGAAAACGTAAAAAAACTGACAAAAACGTAAGAAAACGGACGAAGACGTAAAAATGGACGAAAACGTAAAAAACGGATGAAAACGTAAAAAACCTGACGAAAACGTAAAAAAACGGACGAAGACGTAAAAAACGGACGAAAACGTAAAAAATCAGACGAAAACGTAAAAAATGGACGAAAACGTAAAAAATCAATCGAAAACGTAAAACAACTGACGAAAACGGATTTGGGGTATTTTAATGGAAATAGGGGAAAACAAAAAAAAAAGTGTTTTTTAGTTTTGTGTATTAAAGTTGGAAATAGGAATTTTGTGTTTTATAGATAATTTTATTTGGAAACACTAATATGAACGCGATGTCTGTTTTCCTTGTTTTCCACAAAATATTTTGTGGAAAACAAGGGTGTTTTCTCTCAACTAAACGCACTCTAAGCATTTTTGGATGCTATATTTGTGAGAACTAATGTCAAAATCTAAAAATAAGCAGCTAGGCGCTTTTTTATCATATACAAACTAAAAATCATTCAAGTAGAGAGTGGTATGCATACAGCTTAATGAATTAATTACGTGTTAAGGTGTTATTAATTCAATGTTTATTTGGCAAATATGGGTTTCTTGCAATGTTTATTCTTTTTTAATCTTATTTTTAGAAGCAATTTAATTATAATATATTACTATTTGGCAAGCTGGTTACAACTTTGTGTGATTAATCTGATCTATATATACCATGTGAGAATTATTGAAGATGCTAACCTTATAAGAGAAAAGAACACCATCATCAAAAGAGATAAGCTGGACTCCTACCAATTCAAGTAACCATGTGACAAAATTGCCTATTTTAACAGAGACAAATGTTAAATGTATATCCAGGATAATTTGCTTTATCTATCAATAGAATAAAGTTTAAATTTCACTCATACAAATACCCCCACTTCACTTGCATTCAATCTTACTACCCATTTCACCCTTGTGTTTCTTGATTTTGCAGTGAAGAGATCAAGCCATCCTATGAGAACTGCTTTGGGACTTTTAAGTCTTTTCTTGGTGATTCATGCACACATGTTCTAGAACGCAAACTTCGGTCTAGAATCAGGCGTAAAGTGAGTTGTTATGGCCAAGGTTCATGCCTCGCATGGTTGTAAGTTCCAAAACATTCTTTATCGCATGGTTGTACTGAGCGATCTTACGTCTAGGTAATTGCACTTCTTGTGCGGTTATGTATATTGCTTCCCTACTCAAAAAACATTTTCCCCCTTTTCAACTTTCTATAATAACTTAATAAGTACAAAAATAAACAAAATATATCTTTACAAACCCATTTTCCCGCCATTTCCAACTGTTTTAACCACCACATTCAACCACCATAAACCATCATCACAATGAAACCATCAACCAATTTCACATGATGTTGCATACAACTACACAAATGTATATATGTGCCGTAGAAAACATTGCACATGATGTTTTTGAAATGGAATAACTTTCTACCAAACCAATATAACCGTCACTAGTTTGTGGTGATTATAACGCCATGTTATTTTTACCTTTGTTACCATGTAGAAAATAAAGCGTAAACATAAACTCATACTATACCCCGTTTCAATCTTTCATAATAGCTTTAAAAGTAGAAATCACATCGTTTAGAAATTAAAGCCATGATTGAATTGATTATCTTTAGTTAACTTGATAAAAACTATATTGATCTTCCAATTTCTAATACTCCGTAATGTTAGTTTATGAACATTAATTAATAGTTGTGTGTTAGGATCGAACTCGAGATCGTGGGATTGCACACTTTACGTATGAAGAGTAAAAGAATAATTATATATAAATGTTATATATAATTATTAATAAACACAAAACGAGTAACGACCGTTAGTATTTAACGGAGAATGGCTAACGACCGTTAGACGAAGATTAGGAAAGTAATACTTGTGTTTAATTGGAAACAAGAGAAGGTTCCGGAATCCCTAGGGGAAGCCTAGAACCGATCGGCCATAAAGAGGTTTTCCACCTCCTCTTTGCCTTGTGCTCCAAGTAAACTATTCAACATGTCATCTCGATATCTCATAGAAAGTCACAAGAAAAAAGACCATAGGTGAACCTCTCCCATCGATTTGACTTGATAACATCACCAAAGAAGCATAGCATATCGTGAAACAAAAGGTTTTAACTTTCATGTGTTAGATTTATCAATCGTTAAGTTTTGATTTGTTAAAAAGTATATGGCACTAAACTTGAATTCTATAAGCCAACTATGTTTGTGATTTAAGTACAAGCTCATATTTATGTTCAGACCATCTCCATTGCGATAAAGTCCATACTGCTGACCCATCATATTTTTATAAACTACTACTCGTATAAACTTACTATTCCAATGCTATGAACTTCATATATATCAAGTCTATAAAGCAACAATCTTCAAATGTAAGATGTTTTGTATTACAACTACTTGAAATTATTATTAAAAACCTTTAAAGAAAGCTAATTAGTTAATAAAAGTAAAAAGAAAAAATTATTCTGCACAAAGTAAAAAAAAACTTGTTTATATTAGATTAGGTTAATTCCCATGCTCAATTATTATTAATTATCAAGTATAAATACATCTCAAGTCTTGCACAATAAGATAACTAACATGGGCTAAGCTCAATAGAAAACAACAATGCATGGGCTAACAATCATTCGGCTAATACTCCCCCGCAGTTTGAACGAGAGGTTTTCGAACGTTTAAACTGGAGCGAAACTCGAGAAATAAAGCACTTGGAAGGCCTTTGATAAAGATATCAGCATACTGAAACCTCGAAAGAACATGAAGGACACGAACTTGTCCAGATGCCACAAAATTATTCTGCACAAAGTAAAAAAAACTTGTTTATATTAGATTAGTTTAATATTACTATATTTGTAAAACGTAAGAAGGTTCTTTCTAATATATATACATAGACTTAACCCGTATAATAAAGTAAGTTACTATCAACCGTATCTATAGAATACAAATCAAAAGTTTTACTCATTCGTCTTCCGGGACACTTGTTTTGAACACCCCGATACGTTTTTCGGACAACAGGACTAATTCGACCACTTCTTTTGTGACCAATTTTACTTTTGTGGTAAAGCCCGGGAAACCCGTGTCAGGCGGGGCGTGGCGTTTTTCTTGAGCCCGGAAAACGACACGCTCGGGTCGCCTGACGGGTTTTGGGCTTGGTCAACGCTTCGGAGTTGACCAAGAACAAGTTTATTGCGGTGGAATATGATACCCGAATTGACCCGCATTTTAATGACCCGAATGATAATCATGTCGGGTTGGATATTGATAGTTTGGACTCGATCGCGACCGTTGACTTGTCAACGGTCACGATCGATTTGAAAAAAGGGGGGGGGAGTTTAGTTCTTGGGTGGAGTATTATCATGATTTGAGGTGTTTAAAAGTGTATTTGAGTCGGGACCCGGTTCGACCCGAGAACCCGGTTTTGAACATGAGTGTCGATTTCTCAAGTTATTTTCAAGAGTTTATGTATATGGGGTTTTCGGGGTCGAGTCAAGGGAGTACCGAGGCGCATTTGGTTGAAAGGTGGGGGTTTCGGTCTTTTTGGGCTTAAAAGGTTTAATCCGCGTGATCCACATAATGTTAGTGATCACACGGTTCAGGTTCGTGTTCGTGATAGAAACTCGAGTTATAGAAAGTATAGTAAAAAGATCGGGTTTGGGTTTGAAATAGGTGGTCCAGTTTTTGTTTTCGCGGGATTAGTACTTTTTGGGTACGTTTCGGTTAAAAGATGGTGAGAGATAAAAAACGACAAAGTCATAAAAAACGAGTTTAAAAGAAAACCGAGGCAGTATAGGTATCGAGAGCTAAAAATCGCAACGAATGACTTCCATCCGAGTCGAGTTATAGGTCATGGCTCGTTTGGGACAGTTTACAAAGCGTTTTTAGTATCATCAGGCACGACAGCAGCTGTGAAACGGTCTAAACAGTCTAGTGAAGCGAAAAACGAGTTTTTGTAAGAGTTGTCGGTTATCGCAGGTTTGAGACATAAGAACCTTGTTCAGTTGCTAGGCTGGTGTGTCGAAAAAGGGGAATTGTTACTTGTTCACGAGTTAATGCCTTATGGAAGAATTGATAAAGTGTTGTATCAAGATCCTGATCATTGGGGCTTTTTGAAGTGGTCACATCGATATAAAATAGCAGTAGGTTTAGCTTCAGTTTTGGCTTATTTGCATCAAGAATGTGATAAGTTGGTGATTCATTGCGATATAAAGACGAGTAATGTGATGTTAGATGCAAATTTTAATGCTCGGTTAGGTGATTTTGGGCTAGCTAGGTTGATTGATCATGATAAGAGTCAGAGTCTTATCTCGACTTTAAGTCTTTAACAGCTGGAACAGCGGGCTATTTAGCACCCGAGTATCTACATTGTGGAAAGGCTAATGATAAAACCGATGTTTATAGCTATGGGGTAGTGGTGCTTGAAATTTGTTGTGGTCGAAAACCTATAGAGAAAGAGCCCGAAAGTCAGAATATGGTGAACTTGGTTGATTGGGTATGGGGTTTATACTCGAGTGGCAAGGTTTTGGACTCGATTGATGTTCGACTAAACGGGGTGTTTGATGAGGTGGAAGGTGAGAGGCTTTTGATGGTCGGGTTAAGTTGTGTGAACCCGCTAAGTGAAATGAGGCCATCGATGAGACGAGTTTTGCAAATACTGAATAACGAGGCGGAGGTAATGAATGTGCCTATGGTGAAACCCAAAGTGAGTTTTTCGGCTAGTATGCCTATGAGTGTTAAGGATCTTGTGTCGTGTTCAGATGATGAAACTGAAAGTATGATCGATAGTTGTAAGACCTGGTCGGATGATTACAAAGTTTGATGTTTTGTTATATTGAATATTGATTTGTTTGTAAAGTTTTGTATATATATTTTGATCATGTTCAGTTTGAAATGTTTGAGTAGTTCTTTGTTGGGTAAAAATGGTCTTTTACCATGTGATGAAAGTAAAATCTACTGGATGTCGCGGTTTTAGCATCTGAATGATGCCTGTTAGCTTATATTGCTCTTTTATATTATGATTTTGATGTATGTATACTCTTCTTGTATTCGTTGTTCCTCGGGAAGTAGTTAAGATGGTTGAAATCAGTTGGTGACAATTTCGCCTGTCATGTAATTAATCAAGTCATTAAATTTTTTTGTGAAGAAATAACTCTTGTAATCTAAAACTAGGCTCAATTTATGAAAAAGATCTGTGAAGACACCGCATTAAAAAACTAGTCAAAATGAGCAGATAGAGTAACATTACAAAATGAGTATGGGTCAAAATGGGTACCAAAAATCAGAAGCAGTTAGTTTGAGTACCTGGATTAAAAGCCAGTAAAGCGCGATACAAGCGTGAAGCCAACATGTAGCAGTTAGTTTGAGTACCTGGATTAACAGCCAGTAAAGCGCGATACAAGCGTGAAGCCAACATGTAGCAGTTAGTTTCAATATAGAGTGCTTCAAGATCATTCTAGATGATTAAAGGGTGCTGTAATCATTGTCTTTGAATAAGTGAAGGTGAAAAAAAAAAAAAAAAAAAAAAAAAATTGGTAAACAATGTCTACAACTGTGTTTACTTCAAGTTTTATAAGATTATCACTCAAATACGTACATGGAAAACTGTATGTACTTCATTTGGGTTTTTCAGGGTTTAAGTACCTGTATGATCACCACTGAAAAGCAATAAAATAGAACTTTGTAAACTTTGGTATTGATAGTAGTGGCAAGACTAGCGGGTTGGGCAACGGGTCATAAATGTTAGTACGGGTGAGAAGGACGAGCCTACAAACACTTATTTCTTTTTTTCTTTATTTATACTAACGAATTGGTGCGATAAATTTTGTTATAAACTACTCCGTATATTTTTAGGAAATAACTTATCAGTCTAGCAGTCGAAAAAGGTATTATGCAATTAAATGCCTTTTGGATGACATTGTAACCCGTTTGACCCGCTTGACCTATATGCTATATTTCGTTATAGTTGAATTTATGGCTTAACCCATTAGATACAAAACATTATCCAGTTCGACCCATAAATACCAAAATGGGTCAAAATTGACACCCATGGTCAGCTCCTTTTGGATTCAAAGGAATTAAAGAACACGGAAGCTGGCGAACAATTTGTAGTTAAAAACGTAGCCGACATTTTCGTTGAAGTGATATCCAGTGTCATCCGTGTTCAAAATATATAAAGTACGTTATGAAAACGGGACTTACTAGAAATGTTCAATGTAAGAACTAGAGGTGTGAAAATGGGTAGGTAATACGTCAAAACGGGTTTCGGTTTAAATAGTTGTAAGACGTCGTCTGATAGCATGTTTGAGATTTATATCGAATGGTCAACTGATTAACAAGTTTATGTTTCGTTAGATTGACATATTTGATATGTTTGTAACGTTTTGTTATGTATTTTGAAGCTGTCTGTAAGTGCTCGACTTGTGGCCACAAATTGTACTCATAACAATGTTTTTCGAATATTCAAAAGAGCATATGTATACATTCATAACAAACAACTCAGAACAATTATGAGAAAAGTTAAGAATGTTTAGAATCCGACATCGGTAAAGGAGAATAAATGTTACCTCCTAATATATCTAAGTGTGTATTAGATGTAGAAATTTTATATAAAATCGTATCTTTTTATATACTATTCCAATTCCAATTATATACATAAATGTTTTGGTAACTAATATTAGAAAGTGGAAGATCAATATAGTTTTTATCAAGTTAACTAAAGATAATCAATTCAATCAACATGTATGGTTTTAATTTCTAAGAAATGGCCACAAATTGAGTGGAGTATCATTTTATGATTATGCTTTGTTTTCTACATGGTCACATAGGTGAGAATAGCATGGCGTTATAATCATCACAAACGAATGAAGGTTGTATTGGTTTGGCATATAGTTTTTTCGTCTCGAAAGTATCATATGCAAGCTCATAAAAAAAATCAGTCTTGCTTGTAGACTCGTACGATATTAAAATCTCGATCTCATAAAGCTAAACAAGCATCGAGCGCGCAGCTCTAAAATAACTCGATATGAATATCACTACTTGTCAAGAATGGTCAAACAATTGCTTGATATGCATGTAACAAACCCTTAAAGATATATACTTATATGTACGTAATACTGTAATTAACTTCTTTAATCTTATATGTGATCAAAATTTATCTTATACATTACCAGATCAATGTTTTCTTTCTTGCATATAAAACGATTTTATAATCAACATACCCCAATTGCCAGTCAACTTAATCTTATAAGTGTATGAAATCGACTATCGAGTTTTGTAGATGATCACGAGTAGACAAAAAGTTTTTTTGACATATATTTTATTTGGGCTTAGTGGGCTCTTTATCTTTAAGCCCATTATCTTGCAAATGAAATTTTATTATACCCAGATATTTCAGAGCTAGCTTCACGCCTTCACGGAAGTGTAACTTACCATATTTTATAATTTGAGTTAATTTTATGAATGGTCCCTGTGGTCTGTCGGTTTAACGGATATAGTTCTTTTATTTTTTTTAACGGATCCAGTCTCTGTGATTGCGACCCATAACGGCTTTGGTCCCTTGACCAATTTTTCTGTCAGTTTGACCGTGAAGTACTTGTTTAGTGGGTTGATATGACAAATATACCCTCATCTTCTTCTTCAATCATCACCTCCTCCATTAATTCTGTCAAAACCCACTCATACACAAAGATCTAAACCATCTATTTAGAAAACACCATTACTTTTTCAATCTTCTTCTTTAAATTATCTCAAGAATATATTAATCACACAACTAACAAGATATCATCAATGCAGCAACTAGGGGTGTCATATGGGTCGACCCGACCCGACCCGAACCAGACCCGAACCCGATAAGGCCTTATAGGGTCGGGTTGATTCGGGTCCAATATACCTTATCGGGTTATCGGGTCAACCCGATAAACCCGATAGCCTTATAGGGTCGGGTTGCGGGTCTTAATTATTTCGTTATCGGGTTATCGGGTTGACCCGATAACCCGATAAGCTATAATAACCCATTAAAAGTTTTATAATTTTTGAACTAAACCCGATAACCCGAACCCGATAACCCGAACCCGATAAACCCGATAACCCGATAGACCCGAACCCGATAACCCGATTCCTTATCGGATCGGGTTGCGGGTTAATTTTTATTTTTCGAAAACCCGATAGACCCGACCCGATAGAGGCTTATCGGGTCGGGTTGACCCGAATGACACCCCTAGCAGCAACAATGTCATTCAAGGTACTAAATTCTAATTAAAGCCTAAATACACATGGAGCTTTAGTCCAACGGGTGGAGCACTTGTGCACGAGTCAATAGACCCGGGTTCAAGTCCCACTCTTGTCCTAAAGTTCTCAATGGTACCATCCCCCACCGCAAATGCTCAGATTGACTGGTCAACGAGGGGCCTATTGGAGAAAATGGTCAGGGTTCAAAGCTCACCTCCTGATAAGTACAGTCACTGGGACAGTGCTCATTGCCTGAGGCCGGGTCTTTGGGGCCGGTTGACATTCTTATGATTCATGGGACAGGATGATTCCACCACTCTTCACCTTTTGGAGAATTAAAGCCTAAATACACACAAACATTAAAAAAAACTGAACTTGAGATAGGCTTGTATTCCATTAACCTTTTCACCATGGATAAAAGAGCAGGTCTTGTATTTCATTTTTTTCATACTTCCATAGCCTTTTTTTTTTTTTTTTTTTTTTTTTTTTTAGCAACTGTAAAACAAAACAAACAAAAAAAAATCCATATCAATCTTTAAAGAAAAATCCATGATCTAATAACAAAAAAACAACACAAAACCATTAAAACAAAACAAAACAAAACAAAAAAACATAAAGAAAAATAAATCATAAAGAAACCAATTGGCCTACTTGTACTCCCGTATTGAAAGTATATAGAAGTGCATATTTATAGATAGATAATTTAATTCTCGTCGGAATGGTACGATTTTTTTTCGCGTAACGATTAACGGTTTACGAGATATTTAATTTTTTTTTTAATATGAAAGTTTATTTTAATTGTTTTGATTAAAAAATAAATGTTCAGAATTAGTTTAATCGGATATATAATAAATATGATATCTATATTGAACTTTTGCCATCTTATATAAGCCTTGACCGGAGAAATGAGAAAGCTAAGAATTGAGGGTTTCCCACTAAGTCGTTTATTTATGATTCTACTTTGACACTAAATGCTAAAGCGGACTTGGTCGACACGGCGGTGAAGGTTGATCTGCTCACTGTCATTGTCCCTAAAGGTTAAGATTATCATGTTGTTGTTTATGCTATTTAGTTATGTTGTCTAAATGATGTGATTATACATCACTAATCCAACTAACTCATACCCACGCAACACCTCTTTCTTCTTCCAAACACTCCCTTCCGAAAACCTCACTTTTAGTGGAGACTCGTTTTCACGCCAAGGCATCGCGACGCTAACCGCGGAGTCCGACACGCCGAGTTCGTCTTCCAGGACACTTGTTTTAAACACCCCGATACGTTTTTCGGACAGTAGGGCTAATTCGACCACTTCTTGTGTCACCAAATTTACTTTTGTGGTAAAGCCCGGGAAACCTATGTTGTGGGGGGGGGGGGGGTGGAGTTTTTCTTAAGCCCGGAAAACAACACGGTTGGGTTGCCAACGGGTTTTTGGGCTTGGTCAACGCTTAGGAGTTGACCAAGAACAAGTTTATTGCTGTGGAATACGGTCATTGTTAAGTTAATTACAGTCACTTGTTTTCTTGTCGTTTGGGTCAAATTCAGCTTCATTTTTTTTTTTTAATTACTCTAAATTCTTATGACTATTTTTTGATTGTTTGACAGATTTTGATCAACCACACTATCGTAGTCCTACATTCTTAAGCCCATTGAAGAACTCATTAATGCATACAATTCATATGCAGATCATGTGCCTTTTTGTTTAGCTTTAGACATTCAGTTGTGTGTAGCCTGTAGAAATGAACAATAATTTGTTGTTGAATGATTCTCAGCCTGTAATTATGTTTATCTCGAGTTGGTTATCAGTTATGAGTTATGATTTTAACACATTAGTCTATGCATATCAGACTCCCAATCTTTGTTAAAGAAAACGTATGGAATCGTTCTTTGAAAAATTTATATATATACTATATATAGTTGAAATAGTATATAAAAAAGTTAGGATTATATATAAAGCTTTGGCCGAACAAGCTTTCATGTTTCTATACTAGAACATGTAGACTTGCAAACCCAAAGCCCATTACTCACCCTAAGATGAACATGTAATACACGCTTAGGTATATTAGGCGGTAACACTTATTCTCCTTTATCAATGTGGGATTCAAGACATGCTTAACTTTTCTCATAATTGTTCGGAGTTGTATGTTATGGATGTATACAAGCTCTTTTGAATATTGGAAAAACTTTGTTATGAGTACAATTGTGGCTACAGGTCGAGTACTTATAGACACTTTCAAAATATATAACAAAATGTTACAAACAAATCAAATATAACCTTCATTAGTTTGTGGTGATTATAACGCCATGCTATTCCAGACCCTAAAAAGAACCTTGCAATTGCCAGGCCAGACCCTAAAAAGAACCTTACAACTTTGGTCAAAGCATTTGGAGAGTGTTGTCCATTAAGTAGCTCTCATTTTTTATATTTTGGTTGCTTGGCAGGTCAAGGCATAACAGCTTTAAGTGTGGATTATAGACCTAAACATTATGAAATCAGTATTTGTAATCAATACCGCATAGAACACATTCCTAAACATGTTTTGATCAGCGATTCAGCTTGTCGAGGCACAAATTCTATCCAATACAAAATTCTATTCAAATACAAATTCTTTTATCCAAACAATTATATCCCACATAGGTTGAAAAAGGAAGTGTTTATCAAAACATGTTTAGGAATGTGTTCTATGTGGTATTGATTACAAATACTGATTCAAAAAATTCAAATTCTTTTGAGAATTTTCTCCTTGTGACATAAATATTCATGTGTAGTCACTTAAGATAATATTCATATATAATCCAAACCGATTACGTAAACCCGACAATAAAAAAAGCCCAACCCGAAAATCTAAATCAAAAAAATCAATAAATGTTGTATACCACAAAATGCTAGATCCGCCATTGTATGTAATGAACTGAATATTATTCTGCTATGTAAAAGTTGTAAGAAAAATGATTCTTGTGCCTACTAATCAAGCCTACAAATGAACCTAATGATTTGATTGGTTGATTTCAAAAAATGATTGGTGAAAATTTGGAGAGAGAAAACACATAATACAATTGTACAAGTGATTTATGCATTAGGCTTATTTTTAGGCTTGTGTTGTAGGTCTAAATAGCACTACTCTACTTGAACTATCATACAACCCATGATTGGACCAACTATAATGAGCTGGCCCTTGTTTTGACCCTCTATTACAATCAAAAGAATTCTGACCTTTATTATGTGAACTTGGACCGTGGCTTAACGCCGCACACAGTAAGGAGGGTCAATTCATTCCATTTTCTTTGTCACGTCAGCTTTCTCTTCAGTGACTTTCAAGTAATTGGATGCCACAGTAAGAGAGACATTCATCATTTTTTCATTTAAAAAAAAAAAAAAAAAAAAAAAAAAAAAAAAAAAAAAAGACACATTTTTAACAACAAACTTAAATTTCATTGATAATTCAAAACTTACATAATAATTCAAATAAAATTTAAAAATTACAACAAAATTCAAATAACTTTCAAACATTACGATAATTTAAAAATTACAACCAAATAGTGAAATGAGTGTTTTATTTATAGTGTGAAAGTATAAGTTTAAAAGTTACGGTGATTTTTTTTTAGTCCAACATTCAAATCCTAAACGGTCAAAAGATAATAATAATAATAATAATAATAATAATAATAATAATAATAATAAGTACCAAACGATTATCGATCGTTTGGGTGACCTTCATTCTCCAAAAACATGCAATTGATCGATCACTCAATTGGTTCCACAGCAAGGACAATCGACGCCGATCGATTGATGGATCGAGCGACTTCACCTCATTGTGGGTAGTCTAAGGGTCTGTTTCTTTTTAACTTAATCTTCTATATGGGAAGGGAAGTGGGTCCTAAAAAAATTAAATAATATTTTTTGTTTAGATGGGGCCTACCCAATTCCTTACTTCATCTGTAACCACAAGGCTTCAATATATGCTCCCCTCCCCATTTAGACGTTGCAAGAGGCATGGACCCACATATAGGACCCACATATGTATAAGCATTTGTTTGTGGAAAAAAAAGAAAGAAACAAAGCCTAAACCCCTTTGTAAACTGTCTACATTATTTCTTTTTCCTTTATACAAAAGTGGGTTATAATCATCACCTACCTAATGGTACAAAACTACGTACAAACCCTTTTAGTGTTTGGGTTTATTAACATTTTGCGTAAATTTTGGGAGAATCCAAAGTTGAAATAAAGATGCATGATCATTGAAACAGTGATGCAAATGACTTAATTAGCGACTTAAATAGAGACTTTTACAAAAATAGCGTCGCGTTAAGAGACTTAGATGGCAACATCTCTTTGAAACAGTGATGCAAATGGCGACAAGAAATACTGAAGTCGCAAATATATAGCGACTTATTTTATGAAGTCGTTATACTAGTCGCTCTTTTTAGCGACACATGTCACGAGTCGCAAAAAATTTGCGACTCGTTTACAGCGACCCATCACCTAAAAGTCGCAATCATAAAATACGTCGCTAAGAAAGTCGTTAAATAGCTTTTTTCTTGTAGTGGTTCAAGAAGAAAGAAGAAGAACAGTGATTAATTAAGTCTTAGTTTTTTTAGAGTCTTGCCCACTTATCTAATATTGTTTCTTAATCTTGCTTTCATAGTCGTATGTTTGATTCATTTTATTTAGTTGTTACATTTCATTGTAGTAGTGTAGTAAAGATATTTACTATCAGAATCGCTCCTCTTAAGATAAGCTCGAAACATATGTCAAACTTGCATAAAGTTGTGGTCAAAACTTTTATATGTCATTGTACTTTTAACTAGGCATATGGATGGTATATAAATCCTTGAATATAAACTTGAAGTCGATAAGCCTAAACATGAGAATTGTAATAGTGGTTGTTGATCCTCACTATTGTTGTTGCTTATTGAGTTAGATTGTACTGGATTTATTAGCTTAGATTTAAGCTTGAATTTAGTGTAATTTTCATTTGTCAATCATAATATTATGCTTTTTACATTCAAGTTTAAAAGTTTGAAAAAATGGTTTGCCCGTATAATATATTGCTTGTTGACTTAGATTGTACTTGATTTATTAGCTTAGGTTTAAATTTGAATTTAGTATAAATTGTTTTTGTCAATTATAATATTATGCTCATTTATATTCATGTTTTAAAGTGTGATAAAATGGTTTAACCGCATCTGCGTATTTTTTTGTATTTTCCTTCAGTTCTGATTTAATTAGTCATAAATTACATGCCCCGCCTCAACGAGATTGGGTATGTTGTTGTTGTAGTGGTAAATCACATTACTCAATTTCCCAACAAACTTATTGATTCTCAAATTCTTATTCTTTATCAATTGGCTTTCAAAGTATTCTTTCCTTTAAGGCCATGTGAACTCAATGACTAAACCAATTTCGCTAAAACATGTTTTATAGTCAGTACAACGAAAGATAATGAAAAAAAATAATTGAGAATCATATTTAACTTTCAATCCTATAACATCCATGCTAACTATTTTAACTAGCAAGAACATAACAGGATTGAAAATATAATACTATTCACAACACAAGTTTCTATGGTACGCTATGGTATATTAGTAACAAACAATTTCTTTCTTCAACCAATGTGGGATAAAATGTTAGGATCGAAGGTTCAAAATGGTCTCCATCTTATATAAAAGATTTTTATGAAAAGAAAGAGACAATGCAAGAGTTATTAAAAGTTTTTGAAAGAAACATATCTTGGAACTCAAGATTGAATTTTAGAAGCAAACTAGTTTATGTGTTTGGAGCACGAATCATATACTCTTTGGACGATAACGTGAAATTATGTGTTGTTATTGCTCTAAGAAAAAAGGGTTAGGTTTTACTAATCTAAAATCATTTGTGAAGAAATCTTATACATTGCTAGCTGAAGGTTAAAGTATTTTTGCATTATGATACTTGTTATGGCCATGGGTTGTGTACTTGTGTAGCAAACAAATTATGTCGATCAATACAGATTCTTGAATGCTCAATGTCTATATTATGAATTTACAAATTTAGGTTTGCAAGTAGCTAAGCATAGTTATAGAAAAACATGCTTATAGAATGAGCACTTACACCAAAATCGAAAAGTAAGCAGCTAGGGTATCCTTTATCATATATGGATTTGATAACGTAAGTCATATGTTTTTATTATTCAAGTAGAGATTGATGTACACGACTGTATGAATTGTGTGTTGAGTTTTCCAGGGAAAGTATTTCTACATTATGACTAACTTGTTTTGTTTGTTTCTCCCTTGGTTAAAATCTCAAGTATGTTAAAAAGAGTATTTATGTTAACATCTCTTCTTAAGCAGCTAGAAAATCCTAGTTGTATATTTCCAGATAATATATAATAGATTTTTTCATAGGGATTGAATGGAAATATTTATAAGAATATCACAAGAGTACATGACATAAAAGACAATTGGACCTGAATTTTTTTTAAATATAAAAAATAAATAAAAAAAAATGCATCATTTGAACCCAAATTCTTGGGCCTATTTCATTATAAGACTAGTTTAATCTAAATTTAAATTGCTTACCTATTGTAACATCGATCGTTAACCACTCTTATTCAATTCATCAAGGTGTAGTTCCTCTAGCTTGAAAGATACGGGAAATCAGTTTGGAAATTGCGATCCAATACTTTTAATGGTGCGTAGCTCAGATGGTATCAGAGGAGAAATAACTCGTAAAATTCTTAATCTTTTAGGAATTCACATAATAAATGTTATTTAAATTCGCCTGTGGCTGTAGAAAATATTTGGGAATATTTAGTGTCATTTTGTGTTGACTTATGTAAATTAAACATATTTTAGAGTAAAGAAACAAAAATGAAAAATATTCACATCTCACAATTTTTTTTTAACATGAAAGAGAGTGCAATGGCTGATCACATTATACTATGCCAAACACATGTGTTTCACTTGGACTACATTATATTAGGAACAAACAATTTCTTTCTTCAATCAATGTGGGATTACGATTTTGGGTCATGAAAGTTGGAGTATTTCTATGTTTTCATACTTGTTTCAGCCCTAGATTGCTTAGAACTTATTATGCGAATTGGTAAGCACGAATGGACCCAAGATTTTAAAGAGGGTATTGCACAAAAAAATCGTTAGGCTAACTAAAGTTACATTGTAAGAAATGAAAGTAGCAAATAAAAATTTGGGGGTTGCACAACCATAAAAACGATAGTTTTTTTATTTTATTATTTATTCTTTATTTCATTTTTTCACTACATGATCTAAAATCGGGTGTAGCCCGTACCACCCGGCACCCATGTAGGTCCATCCCTGTCGGTAAGCATGTTTTGAATGCTCAAATGTACAAATTTAGATTTGCAAGTTGCTAGGCAAAGTTTATGACAAACATGCTTATGTCGAGATCTATTAATAAGCAGCTTGTCAATCCTTTAAGCTTATTACAGTCATAAATTGTAAAATGTTTTACTTTATAAATGGTTTCGATATGTATATGAATTATTGAATGAGACACATTTTGGTTCTTGTGTTAGACGATGTGTTTATTTTGCACGTCAATATTAATTGCTTTTGTCAAACATCTTACCATAATATTTTGTATTCTAATAAAAATTAGGATATACCGCTATTGACAAACTTATTTTTGCTTTTGTATCATCATTCCATCGCAAATACACATTTGACCGGTCAAAAAAGGCTTAAGAAAAATAGGTCATTGGCTCAAATTCAACTTCTGACTAAAAGGTCGATTAGACATGTGTTCAATGCCTGAAGCTAGGTCTTTAGGGCACGGTCAGTCGGTACCCAAAGGGGTTGCACGAAGTCAAGATTTACCCGCTAATTCAGATCTTTTTTAAGACATATTGTTGCTTTTGCATTGCCATATAACATTCCCAATGGCAACCTAATTGATAATTTCTATTTTCTATGAAGTCTTAAGGACAAACACATGTTTGAGCTTAAAGAAATACGTTTTGTAATCAACTTATGTTTGCTATTAGTAACGACAAAACATAATGTGGTAAGATGGTAAGTAACTATTATTTTTTTACTTTACCGAGCTCTAACCATTTTTCATAAATGCAAAATTTATAAAAAGTTTCACAAACAGAAACTATTTAGTATATATATATACGATTAAGTAAATAGTAAATTTACTTCACTTCCATTTTCTATTCGTTGCAATAAAAATTCACCAAAAACTATATAACAACTAACAATTTTACATACATGAATCAATCTCCGATATAAAAAATAAAATAAAATAAAGAAGACAAAAAATATTAAAAAAATAAGAATTCATATTAATTCTCGGGAATGTGATCTCTGTCCTGCCATGTATGATTAGCTTGCAAACTTTTTAGCATGAAAAAGATCACTTACCTGAACATAATATTAGTCTAATAACAAGTGACTCATGTACACTATGGTATATATGTAACCAACAACTTCATTCTTCAACCTATGTGGGATAGAATGTTTGGATAGAAAGTTGCCATAACTCTCTATATATTATACATTCTGAAAGATATAACTGATAATAGCGCACAAGACGTTTGGTTTACAGTTGTTCTAAAACTGTATTGTATGCAGCAAAGTTAATCTCTATTTATAAAATGAATAACTAGTATTTGTAATCTTGATGAGTAAAGAACATGGGATGTTGACTATTTGGGTTCTTGAATAACCTTCATATAGACAAGATGGCGCGGCTTGAATCGGCATTCTTTGTCCTTCGTTGAATTAACAAATTCTAGCCACCTCTAAAAAAAAATAAAAAAACAAAAATTGAACTACATTTAGTATTAGAGAAAAAGTAACTAAAGTTTAAAACCATCTAGACATTAGCATTGTTAAAGCATATAAGATACACTACATTTTAACGAATGACCAACTTTCATTCAAATTGCAGACTATAGCAATGGAGCCAAGAGGATTCATATGGTTATGGAGTGTTTGGACATGCATTTTGAATGGATCTTTACAAATTCCTTCTATAAAGAGGATCACGGCACCTAACTCGAAACTTATCTAAAGATTGTTTAATCCTTAAATGAGTTGATATTGAGTCACTTTATCTTAACATCAAAACTTTTTAATCATGATGTTAGGCAAAAATTATCACATGATTAATTTTATAGCAAGTTGGGTAAGGAATGAAAACGGGAATAGGTCAGTTTTGGTACGGGCCAAAGCAGGCCAGTTTTGGTATGGGTCAATCCAATATTCATCTTCTAGGTGCCAATCCACTTTCTGCACACGCCTACTTAAGTATGGACGGCAAGTGCTAGCAACCCTAATGGACTTTGACCAAACCGAAGCAACACAGGTGAAACAGACCCGAACTAGTATGTCACATAAATAAGTAATACGGTAATTTTGTGTTTTTTAAGAATTTGCTCAATGCAGCTAGGGTCTTACGAGCTTATTTTCCCAACCCGCCAGCCAGGTTCTGCAATATAACTATGTAAAGTATATACTAGGCCAAAATAAATACTTTTTGTGTGTGGATAGGACGTTTACATACACGTACTCTCTCAGCGGGCATTGATAAGAAAGATGGTGGACCGTCGATTTTTGTATATAGAATTACTGTCCACATGCATAACAAATGAACGAAACATTGCCCACCTGCCGTTTCTATTTAAATGCGATTTGAGGAGCATTTCGTACACGGGCCTGCTTTGTTACAATATTGGCATCGTGAAATCGAGTTTTTTTTAAGAATAAGTAAGACATTCTCAAGAAGTAGAAAATGGTCAAACGGGTAAAGATGTAGAATATTATTGTTGAACAGTAACATATATTGTTTTCGGAAAGCATACTTCTTGCCCAATTACATCTTCCACATTTATGAGTTTTGGTCGTTGCTCTCCTGTATATCTATACTACTATATAATGTATTTGGGACTATTCTATAATTAGAAAGGCTTAAAAATTCAGACTTTTACTTACTAATTATGGAAACAATCACCCCTAACAATCACCCCCAACAATTTATAACCACTTCAACAAACACCCCCAACAATTTATATCCACCTTAACAACCACTTTCCACCACCCCCACCTCCCTCCTCTTCACCCCAACAATCTGCCCCGCATCGCGCGGGCACCTTTCTAGTATAGTTTAATACAAGAATCGTTGGAAGTGAAAAAGGTTATTATTTCATTGGCTTAGACTTTAGATTATACTCTTACTTCGTTCATGATGTATTTAGATATCAGTCAAAGTCATACGAGTACTATGTACCTTAGATTATACGCACCAACAGTTGATGAATCTAAAAGTAAGCAGGTAGACAATCCTTTATTAATTGTATTTTGTATACTGCTTTGATAACATAAGTCATATGTTTTTATTGCTCTAATATGAACTGTTATTCAAGTTTAAATTTGAGATTGGGCTAAATGAATTACGTGCTCATGTGTTTGGGTAAAGTATGTCTATATTATGATATTTGTTTTGGCCCTAAAATATGTGCTCCTTTGTAACTTGTGTGGCGTTAAAAATTAAAATAGTCTCCACCAAAACATGTTTAACAATACCAAAATAAAAGAAAAAAGTTAAGAGTTCATATGAGTTTACGGACATCACACAGCCTCTCTGATTTTTTCAACCAGAAAGGTTGAACAAAGCCGAAGACATAATACTAGTCTTAACACATTTAACACACATACACTTACGATATATTAGTAACCAACAACTTCTATCTTAAGCCCATGTGGGATAGAGTGCTAGGATAAAATGTTGGAAAATGTATGAGGTTAAATATATATGTTTTGTAATCGACTTACGTTTGTTATTTGTAGCGACGAAAAAACATTATGGTAACATTATAAGTAACCAGATTTAATAAACCGAGCTCTAAACGTTTCCACAAATGCAACATAGAAAGTGAGTTTTAATTATGAAAAGTCTTGCAAACAAAAATCATGTATGAGATTGCTCAATTTATTAGTTTACTTCACTTCCATTTGCTTAAACTATTTTCCAATTATATGTCCTTAGGACATAGAATGGCGTAAATTGCGTGAACAACAACCACAATATCATCACAAGACAAATTTGTGAACACACTTTGTTATTTATAAACATAGAGTAAGGATCAAATGAGAAGAATTCTTAAAATAAGAAGTATGAGAAATAACTATAACTACACATAAAAGATGTATCAATTTGAATTAAATGCATCTCTAATCTTGAGATGCATCATAATATTATTTTCTAGCTAAAAATTAGATGCATATACATATATTAGATGCATTTGATCAAGTTAGACGAATCCTATGTATTTTCCGTCCTCTGCGGGTCAAATTTGTTGTCAGGAAATCAAGACAAAGGATTTGATGTTATTGGATTTTTGATTATAGGATTTGATGTTATTGGATTTTTTTTCTTTTGATCGAACCTGTGATGGATATCTTTTTTTTCTTTTTTTTTTTTTTTTTTTTTTTTTTTTTTTTTTTTGTTCTTGAATCTAATAGATAATGAATTGTTCTTGATGTTTTTTTGTCGTTGTTACTGGATTTGTTGTTCTTGATGTTACTGGATTTGTTGTTGTTCTTGTTCACAGGATTTGGCTTGGAATAATGTTTAATTGTTAACAGGTTCTTAACAGGTTAACCTGTTTATTTTCGTGTCGTGTTCGTGTTTGAGAAAAATGACACGATAAGCTAACTGGTCGTGTTCGTGTTTGACCTTAACAGGCTCGTGTCTTAACAGGTTCGTGTGACCTGTTATGCCGGCTCTAGTACTACTTTGCATCGTTTTCACTTCAAAATCACTTTCGAAACTAATTGTGATGTATCTAAATGAACAGAGATGCATATAATTCAAGTCTATGCATCTCAAACATATCCGCCACATTTATATAATAGGGTTCTTAGCTGTGGTGGTTGAGAGTGACCGGAATGTGGTGGGGGTTTAATTGTATCAATATAGTAGCTGGTAGATGGTTGAAAACTGGAGGGTTGAAACGAGGGTTCAAAAGTTGTAGATAAGAGTTCGGATGAGGGTTTGCAATTTATAAGAGGGGTTCGCAGAGGCAACAAAGGTCCAAGCTAAATAAATGGTGCTTGAAGGTTCAAAAGTTTGATACTTGGAAGTTTGAAGTGCACGTTAAATCCCTTCAACATATATTTTGTCTCAAAAAAAAAAAAAAAAAAAAAAAAAAAAAAAAAAAACGATTTGCCAGGTTCCATGTACGTTCTTTATAGACACAAAGGCCCGGGTCTTGGTTCCTTTACATGTTACGTGCCCCCAATTATAACCATGGATCGAACTGCAAGATTCTTTGGTGTAAATTGGTGTCCATTCTATATCAAACTGATCGTGGGAGGCATTATTTTTTAATGCCTTTGTGTATTTCAAATGACGGGAAACTATTTTTGTGAAATGGGTTGAAATTGGTTGCTATGATTGTATAAATAGCTCATACTCATAGATTCAAAAGTTTGATAGATATCGTGAAACATGTATCGTTGTTCAGAGCTTAGTTTCACATTTTCTTCCTTTAGTCGGAAAAAAAAAAAAAAAAAAAAAAAAAAAAAAAAAAAAAAAAAAAACATATAACTTATAGTGATTTATCATCATATATATGTTATTATGTCTTTTTTACTACAAAATTAGCAAGCTTACAACAAATAAGCAAACCCAATACCAGCCTCTTTTGTGTTTGCTTATGATAATAAAATAAGTCAACTAAGATGTTTAAGATAAAATTCAAAACATACATTAGCAAATTGTGTAAAATCAATTGGGGTTTAGTCATCCCACATCGAGCTACGAAGAAAAGTAGCTACAAAATGTTGAGTTTAAATAGGGCAGGGAAGGATGCCATTAAATCTAGGTGATCGAATTGATATTTTCAAATGTCCTATCTTGATGAGTTTAAAGCATGTAAGTACCTCTATGTGAGCTTCTACTAAGCTTAGTAATGTCAAATCTTATATGCTTTAAGCATTTGTCTTGATCGCTCTTTTTTGAATTTCAATCAGCTTACTAATATTAGAAAATGTTTTTGTAAGCTGTTGTTTTTATGACATAGCCAAAAGCATAAGGATTTAGTCAACTAAAGTATGATAAACACCTAAAGCTGAAGCATAGTCGAATCAGCATATCGTGTGTTAAGGTGATGCATATTGTGTGACCATGTCAAGACCACCATGCATGTGAAATGAGCACTTACAGCAAATTTGGAACATACGTGAGTTGACGTCCATCAAGAATGTAATTTTTTTTTCAACTAAGCCGAGTACAATCTCTGTTCAAGCTCAGGATCCAGCTAAGCTAAGGGCGGAATTACAAAACGCACTTGATGAACATATTTAGGCTTAATGATGCTTGGAACTTGCACAATGAAACAACACATGAACAAGAGTTTGCTATGAAGTCAATCGTGAACAAGCTTCTTGTAACTTTCGCATAAAGTTTAGAGCTTTCGCATAAAGTTTAGAGCTTCAATGGCTTTATAGAGGGTATGATCTAGCACAAATGTATTGTCTTTTGTATATTAGTAACTTATGTTTATTTTTCATGTGTAGTTTTTTGTATATTTCAAACTTGTAAGATTTCATCTTTAGTTTTGTAACTGATGACTACTTATATTAGTAACTTATGTTTTAAAATGTTTTCTAAGATATTAGAAGAAAAAAAAAAAAAAAAAAAAAAAAAAAAACATAGTAAAATATGGCAAGTATAAATACATATAAGCTAGTGTTTACTAAATGACCCAGCTATCAAGGCAATATGGCTCGGTCGATCTAAAGAAGCTGAATTGAGTATCGAGTCTCGGTTGAATCAGCTCAATGTGGTCTATAATTAAAAAAAAAAAAAAAAAAAAAAAAAAAAAAAAAAAAAAAAAAAAAAAAAAAAAAGCGAGTTGCTAATCCTCTTATTCGTTTGAGGGTGCTTGGGATTGATTGTTTTTCTAGCTTATACACTTTATTTAATAAGCACTGTGTACGTTTTCATGTTTGGATCACATACGCTGCTTTTTTTGATGATTTTCAAGCTAAACGAACAATATTCAGTAACGACATTAGCTTTGCTAAGATGTTTAGATATCCATAACTCATGAATATGAACTATTGGCTTAAAAAGTAACTAATGTTTTTGAAATGTCCCCGTTCACTTAATGAAAATTAAAAACAAAACCAAACATCTCAAAAAATAAAACTAATGCAATTATAGAAGCATAACATATGAGAATTGGTCTCAATATAAAATGTGTAATATGTTGGGTAAATTTAAAACATATACATTTAACAAATTGTGTATATTCAGTTGGGGTTTAGTCATCCAACATCGAGCAATGAAGAAAATAACAACAAAGGTGTTGAGTTTAAATATGAAGGGAAGGATACCATCAAATGTAGGCTATTTGATGTTTTCAAATGCCATTTCTTAAGGATGTTTCTAGCATGTAATGTAAATTCTTATGCTAGAAACGGCCCTTAGAAGTGCTTTTTTCGAATCTCAATCAGCTTTACTAATATTATAAATAAAAATGCTGTTATTTTAGCCCTTTTGGATTGTCTCAGGGACACACCGTGTGTCAATCTAGCTGCTTGTCTCATGAGACACGAAGGATTGCAAATGTAAAAGCATTGAACTAAAACAAGCAGTTAGCTTTTACTTATCTGAAGTCATCCGCGAAAAAATTTTATACATCGTTGAATAAATTACGTTTTTGGTCATGAAGGTTAAAAGTATTTTTGCATTATGATACACTAGTTATAATACCTGTGCACGCACAGGGTTTTTAAAATTTTAATTTGATTATGTATTATTATCGATTAAAAAATAAACCACATAACATGTTTTAAATAATTTTACTTAGTGGACTAAAGATAAAAAAATCATATGTATATATGTTCTAATCTACCTATTATTTTAGGATAATACTTTTGGATTAAAAATTATATTTTATTATTCAAGCAAAATCACATGATAATACTTGACTTGCATGAGATGTTAGTAATATATGCTTTTAGTTTTGCAAACCTGTGCTATCAATTTACGATGTGTTTTTGTAATTGTGGTATTTCTTTTACTTATATTTTCGTTATGTAGTTTTTCTTTTTTTGATTTAGGAGGTGATTCTTATCAAATAAGGATTGTGATGTATGATTTTTTTTTTTTTTTTTTTATAATTTAATGAAAAAACACCTTCTATATAATGACTATCTAACCGATGTGTTTTTGTTTGTTTTTTTTAATAATTAACTTTGTATAACGTTTTTAACTGACAGAGATGTTGAGTTTGAGGTTAATATTGTTATTTAACTTTAACTATTGATATCATGTTGTACAAAATGTGCGAATTTAGTGGCACATAATGAGCGTTGATGAAGTTAAAACATGCTCCGTAAAGTTTTTAAAATGTTTTTATGGATATCCATATAACATTTTAAATAACAATTTCATGAGTCGTTGTTATAAGTAGAAACGCGTATATTTATTTTCATATCAAAGTAACTCATGCTTACCAATTGATATTTATATTTCCGTTACTAATAATTTAGCCGTATTTCAAATCCGTGTACGCATAAATTAAACTTTTATATAGTAACATGAGTCCTTATTTAAAAAAATATTCTAATAGATGAAAGTTTAAAACTAACGTTAGTTTAAAAAATATTTAACGTATATTAAAACTAATTCGCATATTTACTAAATTTACTTTAATTGATGAAACTTAAAAAAAAATAAAAATAAAAAAAAATGAAAAAAAAAAAAAAAAAAAAACTAATACTATTGCTCATGTAATTTTAAACAAAGTTGACATTATAAATTATAGGATATAAAGTGTAAGGGGTTAATTGTTTATTATCTAAAGTTATTAAAAAACATAGAGACTTATAATTTTACACTTAACTCTAATATATTTAAAATTCAACCACTAAGGTTTTATTAATTACCTCCTCTTTTCTTAAGTTTTTATTTTCATAAATTTGATACCTATATTTTTATGTGCTTTTTTATCAATCAAATTTTCCATCAAATTTATTAAAGTTTGACCAAAATCAATTTAATTTTGACTTTTTATTGGCTAATCATATTGCTTGATTTTGCTTATGTGTCAAAATCGAGCTCTCCTATTGGTCCAATTTTTTTTCAGTGATAAGGGTTTTGCAAAAACACTCTGAAATGATGTAATTCTTGTATGAGAAAAGTTCAATACGAAATAACAATTATCTAAAGAACAAATAAAAAGATCTCAACCATTCATCCTTTTTCCAATCTAATGGTTTAGATTAAAATGAACAAATATACTGAAGGGCATTTTAGTCATTCATTACTTTCTACCTAACCCCTTAAAAACACACACTACACACACATTCACACTCGTCTCTCTCATCTCTCAGATCCCCAAACACGTCGCCGTCGATGGACAAGATCATCGGATATTGTTTTCGAGATAAGCTAGAGCTTTTCCGGCGAAACATCCCGGCGCCGTCGATGGAGAGGACGCAGATTTTGCCGCGTTGATTCTTGACCAAGCGAACGTCAGCGTTTCCAGGAGAGACGTGATGTTTGACCGAGCGACGTCGTCGTCGTTTTCAGGTCGTTGTCATTGTGGTCGTCATCGTTTTCAGTTTCTAGAATGTGGAGTTGGTTGTATTTGTTGGAAGCGTGAAGGGGAAAGAAGCCATTGAAGGAAAAAAAGCCTTTGGTGTTTTTTAGCACAACAAACAAAAAAGAAAAGGATAAAAAGGAAGAGTACACTGCAATCACGTGGTGGGGTGACTAACATTGAAGGAAAAAAGCCTTTGGTGTTCTTTCTTTAATATTTTATTATTTTACCTTATTTTGTTAGGAACTAAATGAAAGAGAAAAACAAAAATAGAGTCTTTTGTATAAAGAGGAGGTTCCTTGTGAGAGTCACGTGGGTTGTTGGTATTGCTTCTGTCAGTTAATCTATTGCAATAAAATAGGCTATGTAACTTTTGTAGTTATGTTTTCATTATCTATGCACTTGTGTAGTTTTGTTTAAAAAAATGAAAAGAAAAAAAAGGTGGGACCACAAATATATAAAATCTCTTTCATTTTTAATTAAAAATTTACTCATATAAAGAGTTAAAATATTTTTATAATGTACTTCGTACTAATTTTGAGCTGTGTTAGGACTTAGGAATGGTTAATTGTTTTGTCGTTCATCTATTGTAAAATTTTAAAGAGTCCTTTTTAGTAGTATTAAAAAAAATGTAACATAAACTATTTATTAATGCTTTTAATGAATCATTTGTGATTCATACAGAATCTCATGGGATTCACAATGAATTCTTTTTTATTTCATACAAAATCCCATTGGATTCACAATGAATCCCATGGGATGCACCTTCGCATGAGATTCATACTGAATCCCATGTGATTTCACATATAATTCTTTGTGATTTATCGACAAGATAAATTATACAGAATCTCATATGATTTCATACAGAATCTCATGTGATTTTGTACTTACAGTTTATATAAAGTAAAATGAAAATCTCATGGGATTTATATAGAATCCCATGGGATTTATACAGAATCCCGTGGGATTTTTTACGAATCCCGTGGGATTTTCCTAGACGGAAATTTTGAAAAAAAAAAATCGTCTTGTTACGAATCCCGTGGGATTTTTTTAAGAATCCCGTGGGATTTTTTTAAGAATCCTGAGGGATTTTTCTTGGACAGAAATTTTGAAAAAAAAAATTCTTCCTTTTAAGAATCCCATGGGAATTTTTTACGAATCCCGTAAGATTTTTTTATGAATCCCGTGGGATTTTTTTACGAATCCCGTGCAATTTTCCAGGACAGAAATTTTGAAAAAAAAGTTCGTCTTTCTACGAATCCCGTGGGATTTTTTAAGAATCCCGTGGGATTTTTTAAGAATCCCATGGGATTTTTCTGGATAGAAATTTTGAAAAAAAATCTTCTTTTACGAATCCCGTGGGATTTTTTTTACGAATCCCATGAGATTTTCCTTGACGGAAATTTTAGAAAAAAAATTTTGTCTTTTTACGAATCCCATGGGATTTTTTTACGAATCCCGTGGGATTTTTCTGGATGGAAATTTTGGAAAAAAAAATCATCTTTTTACGAATCCCATGGGATTTCTTTACGAATCCCGTGGGATTTTTCTGGACGGAAATTTTGAAAAAAAAAATCGTCTTTTTACGAATCTTGTGGGATTTTCCTGTACGAAAATTTTGAAAAAAAAAAGTTCATCGAAAGTATATAACAATGCCTATCTATAGAAAGGATTTAATTCTCATCGTGATGGTGTATTTTCTGGACAGAAATTTTGAAAAAAAATCGTCTTTTTATGAATCCCATGGGATTTTTACGAATCCCGTGGGATTTTTCTGAACTGAAATTTTGAAAAAAAAAAAAATCGTCTTTTTACAAATCCCATGGGATTTTTACGAATCCCATGGAATTTTTACGAATCCTGTGGGATTTTCTGGACAGAAATTTTGAAAAAAAAAAAAAACCATCTTTTTACAAATCCCATGGGATTTTTCTGGACGAAAATTTTGAAAAAAAAAATCATCTTTTTATGAATCCTGTGGGATTTCTTTACGAATCCAGTGAGATTTTTCTGGACGGAAATTTTGCAAAAAAAAAAAATAAATAAATAAATAAATAAATAAAAAACGTCATTTTACGAATCCTACGGGATTTTTACGAAACCCATGGGATTTTTACGAATTCAATGGGATTTTTACGAATCCCGTGAGTTTTTTCTGGACGGAAATTTTGAAAAAAAAATCGTCTTTTTACAAATCCCATGGGATTTTTACGAATCCCGTGGGATTTTTCTGGACGGAAATTTTGAAAAAAAAAATCGTCTTTTTACGAATCTCATGGGATTTTTTACGAATCCCGTGGGATTTTTCTGGATGGAAATTTGGAAAAAAAATTCGTCTTTTTACGAATCCCATGTGATTTTTACGAATCCCGTGGGATTTTTCTAGACGGAAATTTTGAAAAAAAATCGTCTTTTTACGAATCCCATGGGATTTTTTACGAATCCCATGGGATTTTTCTGGACGAAATTTTGAAAAAAAAAGTTCGTCGAAAGTATATAACAATGCATATCTATAGAAAGATAATTTTTTTCTCGTCGCGATGGTATATTTTTCGTAGCTTGAAGATTTACCGTTTGCAAGATATGTTATTTTAAAAAAAAAGGTGAAAAGTGGGTTTTTATATTAAATGAGCTAAAATGCCAATTTTGCCCTCCCTTTGTTATTTTTTGATTTGATCTTAGCCATTAGATGTAAGGAGGATGGATGGTTGAGATTGACTTATTTGTTTTTTAAGTGATACTTGTTTTGCATAGATCTCACCTCATTCTTGTATTATATAAAAGATGTTATGGCCATGGGTTGTTTAGCAAACTCATTATGCCAATCATTACGCATTTATATTTTGGTTCGCAAGTAGCCGGGGCAGTACCAGAAACGTATTATACCGTTCACTATGCATTTTCTGAACGCTCAATTTGTGAATTATGAATGCTTCTTCAGGTATGCGAGTAGCTAGACAAAGTTAAGGACAAAGGTGCTTATATGATGAGATAATATGTCAAAATCTAAAAATAAGCAGCTATAGGCACTCCTTTTTCTGCAAATTAAAAATCATTTAGGTAGAGATCGGTATACGGCTTAATAAATTACGTGTTCAGCTATTTGCGTAAAGTATTTATATATTATGATACTTGTTTTGGAACTAGGTTAAAACCTCAATCTTTAAAAAGAGTAATTATGTTAAAATGTTAAGTTTACTTATCTTTTTTCTTGATGTTCTTGCACTCATGATTTGGGGTTCTCATAAACAGGGGCGGTACCAGAAAAACTTTCATGAGGGGGCAAAAGTTAAAAGTGGTTGACAGTCGGGTTATGTCAGTAACTCGACCTTTGTTGCTATAATGAAATCGATTTTACTTTAAATAAAAATGAAATTTTTGGTATTTGTTTGTATGATAGAACCAAAACTACGAATTGATGATGATATTCACAATAATTAGCACATACTTGCTTTTTTTAATCGATATTAACACCGGTAGTTGACGCAAAAATAAAAATTGTTGGATAAAAAATTTCACAAAACTATATAGTAGCACAAAAAAATGAATATTATATCTCCATGAAAGTGCAAACGTCCTTAACCACTTTACTATGATGCAACTATCTGATAAATTTTCGCAGTTATACTCGAGTAAACTTTGCGTGGGCAGCTGCCTACACTGCCCCATGTGGTACCGCCACTGCTCACAAAACATAAGTAAGATATATATACACAATTTATTTCATGTTTTCATACTGTTATTTCGTAGTTGGCTTCCAACACATGTTCTCCTTACAGTGTAGATCATAATGGTCCCATCAAAACATGTTTTACAATACATGCATAAACTAAAAAAAAGTTAAGAGTTCATAAGAGTATTCAGATATTCAACATGTTAGTGGGTGTTTTTATAACCGATAGAAATTAAAGTTGAATATTGAAAACATAATAGTATAATACCATTCTCAACACATCGGGCATGCATATAGTAGGGTACATTAGCAAGTTAGCAACCAACACTACTACAAAAAAGGCCATAGAGCCCGGTTGAAAATGGTCATAGTGCCCGGTTTTGCGTAGGGGCTCAAAAGGGGGGGGGGGGGGGGGGGGGGGGGGGGGACTCTATTAGGGAATCAAATAAAGCCCGGTTTTGAAAACGGGCTCTATTACCGCTTATAGAGCCCTGTTTTCAATCAACAAACATGGTTCTATGTGAATTAAAAAATTAAAAAAAAAAATACAAAAGATCTTTACGCTGCAACTCTAGCCATTAAATCAAATTTATCTTGCATAATGAAACATTATTCAAACCAAGATGATTCATTGAGAATACAACTTACTTTGTGTTAATACTAATAATACATTGAGATTAATCTTGTGACTACTCTTACAATGAAATGAAAGTGAAAAATACAACATTGATGTTACTATGAATTGCTGTTGCTGTGAAAAATACACCATTGATGTTACCATGAATTGATGTTGCTGTGAAAAATACACCATTGTGGTACTCTTAATACGCCTTTGAATAACCTGACCCCCAAAACAGATGGGGTATGATGAAGTTGACGTCCCAAAACCGTCTTTAGAGTTGAGAATCACGCCAGATGACGAATACATAATATGTCTTGACTTTGCCCGTCCTGGTAAATGCTCCGAACCACAATAGTACCTGCAAGACACCACATCACCACCAACAGAAACTAAATCAAGCATTTCAAATAGCCAATCAACCATTTATTTCAGGTAATTCTATGCTTTAAACCCATGAGAGTCATGAGTAGTCACATAAAAAAAAAGTAGTATAATTCAAATGGGTTATGTAGTTTTGTACCAACACATTATAATAGGTAGAAAGTGAGAAACCATACTTCTGTTTTTGTGTAGCAAAAAGCTAATCGACAAGCTCCTTCTCCAACTCATCGTGCGATAGCTCACTAGGTTTCTTACTCGACGCACTTGGTGTACGGCAAGTCCTTTCCCACAACTTACTTTAAAGTGACGCAACAAGTGAAATTGGTCACCAAAAAAAGATAGGATAATAAACCATAAGTTGATGCAAAGTGAGAAAATTGGTGTCAACCTAAATATACACAAAAAAATGCTTAATCTGAATCTATGTTTGCCTGGTATAATTTATTTTTGTGATTAGCAACTATATTGAATACATTAAAACTGATACTACCTTTGCGTCTTTAGATACCCAATAACCCATTAATTTGCAGACCCATCAAAGATTGAGGAAAGGTCTTCAAGCATAAGTACATAACTGCATGTACCATGAACGAGCAAAGAAGAATGGCCACCCTCATCCAGATACTAGGCAACTCATTTAGTTGTGCTAGTGTTTTTTAAAGTCACTCGATTTAGGTATGCTTACAATACACTCAATAGATTAAAATTTGGGTCATCTTGCTCTTTAGCTTCCGTTCTAGCCGACTCATTGTATATAGAGGCTGCATATATTACTAGTATGGATTATAACAAGAGAAATATCTAACAATTTTGTTACTTAAGGGAAAGTAATAATAGGTAATGGATGATCAGACAATTGCCTTACAATGAAATTTATCCAAGCATTAGATAACCAACAATTGAACTAATTAACACACTTTTTAGGCAAACATACATAAGTTTATATCCTGCACATATACCATGAATGAGCAAAGAAAAATAGTCAGTCTCGTTATACTAGGCAACTCTTTAGTCATGCCGGTGCTAAGTTGAAACAAAAAATAACTCTGTAGCCGTATTGGGGCTGCATATAGGGTACCTTGCATATAAGTTGGCTGCACTTTGTACTTTGACAATGGTAAGTGGTAACTCTCAGAATTACTAGCCATTCATTTTCCTTTGCGGACTACCACAACTGTAACTCAACTGTTTTCTTTTATGATTCGATGTCTTGTTCATAACAATTGTGTTTGGACTAGAACATCATTTTCATGAAAACTGCAGTTTTGCTATTATCAAATATGACCCTTTAATGTAACATAAAAACATTAGTTGAGGACACCCTCATCATGTTCATTATACCCCAACTAATTATAGTGGCTTTCTAATATCACCTTATATAAAGAAAACGAAACCCATTTCTCATTGTTCAACTTATTGATAAATATTAGTATCACAAACTATTACTCGTAATAACATATGGTAGTAAGCTCCTACAAAGCCCAGATATGAAACATAACTAGATTAACTTGTAACTAAAAAGTAAAATTAAACCCTATGTTCCAGATCCCTAATTGTAAACTACCTAAAATTTCAATTTAAAATTGTAACTATAAATAAATAAAGAATGCAAACCTAGAGAAAAAAAAAAAAAGCAAATTTAACACAATAGAAATGATTCTATAGGCAATCGAGTTTAAAACCACCATTAATGGTGGTACCGTAGGAATTAAAAATTCAGACAAACAACCCCTTAATTTAAACCATCAATACCTCGAATTTATGATTAAAAGAATGTTAGAGCAAGAGTGTATACCTGATTGTTTTGAAAATTTTGAAACACAAGCAGGGAAAAACTAAAAAGTGATTTGGGTGTATGTGTATGTGGGTTAGGTGAAAAGATTGGGTGTATGTGTATGTGGGTTAGGTGAAAAGAAGAAAAGAAAGCAAAGTGAAAAGTTTAGGAGGGAGATAAGTTTTGTATTCAACTTATGAAAAATCATGACTCTATCTTGTGCTTGTAATAGAGCCCTCTTTTTTAATTTTCTAACCGGGTTCTATGCTCTTGAATTTGGCGGAAACCTTTATAGAGCCCGGTTTTTCTTTAAACATGGCTCTATTAGGGGGGCTCTATTCCAAATTTTGTAGTAGTGCAACAACTTCTATCTTCAACCTATGTGGGATAGAATGTCAGGAAAAAAAGTTAGAAATGGTGTAAAAAGAATATTAAGAAAGAGTTATTAACATTTGCTGAAAGAAAGATATGCTACTTGGAACACTAAATTGAAATTTAGAAGTAATCGGTGTATGTGTTTGGAGCACAAATCATGATAGGAAGAATTTCGATAACGACATAACGTGAAATTATAAGTTTTTATTGCTCTAAATATGAAAGATTGCATGTGCATAAGCGTTGTTATAAGAACTTGTGATTTCTTATAAGAGTAAAAGGGTAAATGATTACTTATCATGATAGAAAGTGATTACCTTACGTTTACTGTGGTAAAATTAAGTTATATTTTTTTTATTATTCAACCGAGCTCTAACCATTTCTACAAAAATGCAGAATAGAAAGTGACGTTTTCATTCATGAGAAGTTTCACCAACAGAAATAATTGAGATTACATAAATGGTTAATTTACTTCTATTCTATGTGCTATGTGTAACGATCGATAACATTATAATTATATAACAAGTAACAAATTTACAAACATTAATCCATATACATTATAACCATTTATCGCACTGATGCTTTCCAATTTCAAAAATGTTTTAAGAAATAAGTTGTTTAATTCATTTCATTTGCTACGTATAATGGTCAAAACAAAATTGAGTAATATGATTGCTACTGATCACACTCTTTTTGAGCTTTCAGTCATTCTTAAATGACTTCAAAAACATTTTTACCCTTCTTAATCTATGTGAAAGTAAAGATTAAAATTCTTTTCACCACAACATGTTTTATTTAAATAATAATAAGAATAATAATAATATTGTATGAGGTCAAATGTGTGGATATCGGATATGGGTTCCTCCCCTTCTCTTTCTCCTCTTTTGGAGAACTTGAGAATGATGCAGTAACTCTTCTAAAACGTATTCGACGTTTCTCTACGACTCAAGACATTGGAGCGCGGGCGGCCGTTCATATTTTTAATAGGATTGGTTTTGCTATTGCTAGAGGTGTTGGGGCCCAGTTGGTTTCTCGGCTCCCCACCAATTTCTTGTAAAATCCTATTTATTGTTAATAAAATTGATGGTTGATAAAAAAAATAATAATAATAATAATAATAATAATAATAATAATAATAATAATAATAATAATAATAATAATAATAATAATAATAATAATAATAATAACAAGTAGAAAAAATGTTTGAAGTTTATATAAGTTTTCATGTTTGATTACGTTCCTTGTATCGTAATTTACGAGAATTCAAGAAAGCAATGAACATGAAAACATTATACTACCACAGGAACATATAAGCCACATAAACTAGTGTATATAACTTACCAAAAAGTTCTTTCTTCAATGAATGTGGGATAAAATGTTAAGATAAAAAGTTAGAAAAGATAGTCATATGATGATTGCATGCAAGATGAAACATGTCATAGAGCTCTTTTAGATGATAAATTAAAATTTATCAAATGTCTTCTTAAAAACTGGAATGTCAAAAATAAGAAAAGTGATGGGACTCAGCTCATAAGCATGAAATCATCAGCAAATTGATTGAAATTGAGCTATAAATGGATTCAATAGTAGCAATGGAAGATTATAGAGAAGAACAAATTCACCTCTTACAAGAACTCAATGACTTTGATTTTTGGAATCCTATTACAAGAACTCATAAAACGGTAAAACTTTATTTAAAATACTTATATTCACGAGGAAAGAGAGAAAATATCAGAGTTATTAAAAGTTGGTGAAAGAAAAATATGTTACTTGGAACTCCAAATTGAAATTCGGAATCAAACTAGTTTATGTGTTTAGAGCATGAAACATGAAGGTAACAACATGGAACTATATATTGTTATTGCTTTAAAAATGAAAGATTGCAAATGTTTAAGCATTTGTATTAAAAGAACCTGTGAAATTTTCCAAGTGTTTGCTTATTTGAAATCGTTTATGTAGAGACATTTATACATCGCTGAATGCATTGCGTTATTGGGTCATGAACGTTAAATATTTATGTATTACCATTTTTTGAAGGCTCTGTGAGTACATAATGATTGTACATGTATAGGTTCACAAGTAGCTAGGCAAAGTTTAGACAAAATTGCTTGTAAGATGAGCACTTATGTCAAAACCTAAAGAGCTAGGGAAACCTTTATGGATACACACAACTTTAATAACTTATATGTTATATGTTGTTATTGCTTTAAAAATGAGAAAATATACAAAATTTTAAGTGTACACGTGTGTTTTAAGTTTTTAACTTGCAGAAATTATATACGAGTTTTATTCATATAAGAGATAATAAAGCCTGAACATAAATAAAGTTCAATTGTTCATCAATTTAACCCAGACTATTGGGCCTATACCGGACAGCTATCTCCTCATCTTTGTTTTTGCCAAAGACAATAATTTGACCCTTTAGCTTGGTTTCTCTAACTTTTTAATACTCACTTGGACTACATTTTTATTGGTAACGAACAATTTCTTTCTTCAACCTATGTGGGATAGAATTAGAGGTGACAATTTATTCCCGAAATGAAAAAAATAAGATAATTTTGGCTACTTTGTAAAAGACTTGGGCACATTTAGTCCCCTCCTTTTTTTGAAATGGGCATATTGATACGACCCGGTTAGGGTTGTATCGGGATATGGCACCACTTCAAAGGGGTGCTAGCTCCTTAAGAATAAGATTGGAGAACTAGAATATTATTGATTGAAAACTTATACGATTACATTGATTGTCATTTATTAAATAGACTTGACGTAATTTCATATTACCAGTACCGTGAGAGTCAAGATTGCTGTTTAAAGTCGTTTTTGTAGTTTTAGGATCGTAAGGGACAATATTGTTGTTTAGAGTCGTTGTAAGTCCTCCTAGGCCCCTAGCATCTTGTTAGTTTTTATTTATGTGCAATAAAATTTCATTATGTATGTATAATATAATTGCCTTTAAAAAAAAGGTTGCTTAATTTCATCACATCAGTAACACCGAGTGATCACCGACGATAAGAAAGAAGGACAAAGAATGATAACCAAGAAAAGTAAAAATGACTAGAATTTATACTAACTCTCGGTTTACGAGTTAATTCGTGCTA
The DNA here is from genome assembly GCA_030686995.1 of Artemisia argyi. Taxonomy (NCBI): domain Eukaryota; kingdom Viridiplantae; phylum Streptophyta; class Magnoliopsida; order Asterales; family Asteraceae; genus Artemisia; species Artemisia argyi. Next base: position 19,893,730 of record CM060680.1, on the reverse strand, counting down.
TGTATTATTAGTTTGCAAACTTTTCTAAGCATGAACCCAAACGTAGAGCTGAAAACATAATACTTTTTCTAACCACATGTGACTCGCATACACTATGATATATTAGTAACCAACAACTTCATTCTTCCAACTATGTGGGATAAAATATTCAGATAAAAGGTTGTCATAGTTCTCTAAATTATATATTCTGTGAAGGTCAATGTTTCGATCTTCTTTCTCTGCAAAAAAGCAAAAGGTTCTCTGGAAGTAGCCTATCTAACTTCGAGTAAGGATAAGGCTGTTTACAACTAACCTCTTTCATTACCTCATGGAAGATGGGATTGGATAATGTTGATAGACCCTAACCCCACACCTAGCTTGGGCCATGTTATCATCTAACCGGTGTGGGGTTACGGTCATATTTATCATCTAATATTTTAATGGTGCATCGCTCAATTGTTTCGGATGACGAGAAAAAAAATAAAATAAAAAATAGAAAATAAAAAAGCTCTTAAAATCCTTGGTCTTTTAAGAATTCCCATAATAAATTTATTTAAAAATTTGCCCGTGGTTGTAGAAAGTATTTGAGAATATAGAGCATCATTTAGCATGGACCTATATATGTAACTAAACATGTTTTAAAGTAAAGAAATAAAAATGAAAAATGGACAAAAAGTCAATAGTTAGTATGAGTTCTCACACGTTGAGTCGGTTGAAAACATTATACTATTCTAAACACATATAACTCACTTAGACTACAATATATTTGTAACAAACCATTTCTTTCTTCAAACAATGTGGGATTACGATTAGAAAACTTATTATGCCTATCAATAACCATGTTTTGAATGCTCATATACACAAATTTTAGTTTGCAAGCAGCTAGGCTAAGTTTATGACAAAGATGCTTATGTCAAAATCTAAATTTAGGCAGCTAGGCAATCCTTGATGCTTGAGTTAGACTGCTTAATCAAAACTGTTGGCAACTCAAAGACCAAAACAAACAAACAAAGTCGAACAAACTAAGCGGAAGCTTTATTCAAATGACCGAACCAAATACAAAACCAAATTTCAAAGACAAATTCAAATTAAAGGTACCAAATTCGAATTCAAAAGGTACAAATAATTCTAATGCAATTGATCTCTATTTATAAGCAAAACTAACCGTTATAGATTAGTTTCCAAATTCCAAATAAACTTGCTGAACAAGTCGCAAAAATTACCAAAACAATGACGATATATATACTGTCAACATATTTTTGTGTTTGCATTGCTATATAACATTCCCAATTCACCCAAATATATATAGACAATGCATTAAGCAAAACATAAAGTGTTAATTTCTGTTTTTTTGAGAAGGTATAAGATAAAGAAATACGTTTTGTATTCAACTTATGCTTGCTATTAGAAACGGCGAAACACATTGTGGTAAAATTATAAGTAACAATTATTTGTTACTTGACCAAGCTCTAACCATTATAAAGGTAGAAAATAGAAAGTGATGTTTTCGTTTAAGAAAAGCTTCACAAACAGAAACCATGTAGCATGAGATGATTACTGTCATTTGCTATCAAAAGACAAAGTTTATTGAAACTAATTACGTAAGCATGAGTAGGACCACAATATAAACATTGTATGAGCGTGTGATGCATGTGATATGATTATATTCAACTAGATGAGTACCCGTGCATAGCAACGGGATTTTATAGCGGCATTTAATTATAATTATATTTTGGTTAAGTGGTTTGTGTAACGTTTTGTGTAACCAAAATATCACTATAACTATCTACCGCTATAAAATTCCGTTTATATGTACGGCTACTCATCTAAAATTTAAAAGTTTATTTTTATATACGTGTGTATTCATTCTTAAGTTGACAAAACAATTTAACATTTTTACAAGCTTTTGAAACCCGGGTCGACCCCGGACGGGTTAAGCAGTTCGACCGGTTCCGGCCGAAAAAATTGGTCAAAACAACCCGGGTTTCTAAAACCGGGTTAACCGGTGTGACCCGCTGGGTTTTGAGTGACCCGGGTCAACACGGTTCTCGAAACCCGGCCGGGTTTCATTTTTTCAAAAAAAAAATTAATAAAAACCCGGGTTGACCCGGCGGTCGAACCAGTTGACCGGTCAAAAAAAATAATAATAATATATTGAAAACCGGGTTGACCCGGTGGTCCAACCGGTTGACCCGGTGCCCGTTGACTCGACCGGGTCGATTTCGAACCCGGTTTTCAAAACATTGCATTTTTATGTTTTCATTTATTAATTATTCATTTAACTTTTCATGTTTTTAAGTTGAAAAAAAAAAATGAATGTGTAATGTAAGTTTTCATATTTTCATTTAAATTTTGATTAAGTTTTAAATGAGAGGTATTAAGGAGTGTTAAATGCATTAACTAAGGGTAATTTAGGCAAAACATTAATTTAAGTTTTTCACTTTTCACTTCTTGACTTTTTGACCATTTACTCTTTATAAATAGTATAGATATGTGACACAAATTATAGCATTAAAAACCCTCCCATTAGTCCATTTATCATAAAAAAAAATGAAAAAAAAAATAAAATAAAAAATCTTTTGGTATTAAAAGGCTAAAAGCTTAACATATTGAAAAAGGAGGTGATTTACACACTAGACTTAGGATCAAATGAGAAGAACTCTTAAAACAAGAAGGATGAGAAATAATTATAACCACATATTAGAGATGTATCGACTTGAATTAGATGCATCCCTAATCTTTTAGATGCAACATAATATATTTTCTAGCTAAAAATTATATGCATATACATACATTAGATGGATTTTAGCAAGTTAGGAAAATCCTAGGGTATTTTTCAACCTCTGCGGGTCAAATTTGTTGAAAGTACTACTTTACATCGTTTCACTTCAAAATTACTTTCGAAACTAATTAGGATGCATCTAAATTAATAGAGATGCATCTAATTCAAGTCGATGCATGTCAATAATGTTGTTATAGTTATTTCTCATCCTTCTCATTATAAGTTTTATTCTCACTGAATCGTTACCAAAAGCACATTATTCAAATTGATTGACACACTCTAAATTAAAGTATGTTGACAATTATAACCTCAAATTAGTTTAGACATTTCACTCTGTGAGGGTATAAATGTCAGCACACTCTATATTCGAGTGTGTCAAATAAGTGTGCAAATCACCTTCATATTAAAAACCTATCAACCGTGGACATTCACATATATTTTTAGCAGTAATGTTTACCGTATTTATATTTACCATCAATCATTTAATATGTTTTTGAAATTGGCTATTACATAATTAATTCAAAAGATTTTTTTACCTCTTAATTTAATCACCAATTCCACAGTTCCTATTTTCAATTTAAATGACCTTGATTGTGTGTTACCTAGAAAGAAGGGTAAATTGCAAAAATGGTCCTTCACATTTCACAAAATTGCAAAAATGGGACCGAGACAAAAAGTAGCGCAAAAAAGCCACCAACGTTCCACATTTTCGCAAAATCGACACTGAGAGTTATTTTCCGTTAATTTCATCGTTAAGTGCCACGTATTTGAGGGTAGTATCGTCATTTCACTGTTCATACTTATTAAATTTGCCGCCATAATCACCTCTGTGCTTGGTATCAATGTGATTAGACCTCAATGGCTAAATTTGCAAAGTTATTTTCAAACATCTACCCCCATAAACCCCCTTACAACCCATATCTTCTCCACCACGACTCGCATTGACCGTAGCAGAATCACAACAAGAATGCAATCAACTCAAATGTCAGAAAACACAACCATGATAACCACCACCATAACGACAACGACCACCACCAGCACCAACACACACCAACAAACTTCAACGTTTGTGACCATAACAACTGTGACACATCCCCCACAACAACTCCAATGTCCACGTTGTCATTCAGAAGACACAAAGTTTTGGTACTACAACAACTACAACACATCGCAGCCGCGTCACTTTTGCCATAGCTGCCGTAGACACTGGACCCATGGCGGCGTGCTCCGGGACATCCCTGTTGGAGGTGGAAGCCGGAAAAACAGAAAAAGGAAAAACCCCATGAACCCCACCATCACCTCGGCATATCTTACCACGTTTGATCAGCCGGAGTACCAGGACTACCAGAGTGTGATGCCGCCTCCCCAGAGCCTACTGCTGCCTACCCAGGGCCTGCCGCCGCCTGTGGATGATGCCGGTGATGAGAATGGGTTTGTGTCGTCGTTGTTGGAGGATGTTTCTTTTGATGAAGGTGTGTGGCCATTTTTTGGCAATTAGTGTAGTTTGTTTGTTGGTTTGTTAGTTTTAGTTGTGTATGTACCCCGATCTTTTGATGGTAAATGGTATGCTTGTGAATGGTAAATGAATGGTAATTCAGTAGTTATATTTACACCCAGACTTCCCCATTTTAACAATCATGTTTGACTTTTGCACATGATTGTACATGCACCAAAAGACCCAGAATTGCCCAAAATGGATCTAATTGACTATCCGTGTAACCATTGACTATTTGTGTAACCACATTCAAGGTAATGTGCAGGCACAAAAATACCCAAAATTACCCAAATTGGCAATCAAGTTTGACTTTTGCAAATAACATTATGGTTGACTTTTGCAAAAATGCCCAATGGTTGACAAGCAAACCATAATAAATCAACACAACAAACACATAACATGACATTAACATTCATTCAAATTGATAACAGAAACATAACAAAACATAATATATCATTAAAATTCATTAAAGTTCAAACATAACATTGATAAAAAGGAGGGAAACATTAAAGGAACATTCAAAACATAGATGACCATGAAAGAAACTCTAAAGTCCCTTGACAAATGCGTGCTTGTTGAAGAGCTTGAGCTTCGCTTCTGCCATCTTCTTCTTCAACTCCAAAAGCTCGATAACATCTGACTTTTGAAGCTTCTTCAAGAACTCCAAGCATTTTAACATCTGCACCGAGGGACGCACAAGTTCCATTTCAGCCATCATCTTGTTCCTTTGAACGACAATATGATGAGGCGAAAAATGATCCGTTTTTAGGGGGTCATTTAAGCCCGAATCCGACTTTATTTGATCAAATATTGCCCTAAATCGTTCCTTTTGTGATTTTAGGTGTTTGGAGAGTGAATTCTGGAAAAGAGGCTATTTTGGACGTTTTTGGAGCATAAAAGTGAAGAAAACGGCAAAGTACCAAAAATCCATGCTGAAGATACAAGGTGACGGCGTCAAGACTTCCTTCTTGACGGCGTCAGACATGAAGAATTAAATACCGTAGCTGGTGACGGCGTCAGATGGATAGGTGACGACGTCAAAGTAGCCAAGAATAAAATACCGTAGGTGGTGACGGCGTCACATAGGCCGTCACAAGTGGATCTAGGGCGTCCGAGGAAGTATATGGCGGCGAGGTGACGGCGTCAGACTTTACTCTTGACGCCGTCAGAACGTTTTTCCTATATATAGTTTTCTAGTTTTTTCATTAAAAAGAGGAGAAGTTTTTGTGAAACCCTAAAGACGATTTTGGTGCCTCTTTTACAGGTTTTTCAAGGGTTCCAAACCCTTGAGACCTTGCATTGTAATTGAGATAAGTATACTCTTAATTCAATCAATATGTCTATGTGTTGGTTGTTTATCCTTTGTTCTTATCTTAATTCTACTATGCTAGGCTAGATTTCCTTTGTGTTTGCTTAGATCTAATGAAACCTAGATGTTGATTATGTGTTGATTACTTGTCTATTCTTGTTTTGGATGAATGATATTATATGTTAGGCTTAAGAAAACTGGCAGATCTCCAAATGGTAACATGCTTGAACGTCTTAAGAAACATGAACCGAGGCGTACTAGGTCTTTATTGGTTGTATTTAATGCATGAGCCACTGTTTACAATCCCTATAGTTGTGCTGGGTCATGGTGTAGGAGGAGATAAGAGCTCATAGAGTTGGGGAGTTATGTATGCCACCCCACAAATGGTATTAAGGAATACAATCCGTCATCCATACAAGTGTAACAAGTAATTGACATGTAAAAGATATCTAGGGAGTAATGAAGTCTAAGTAAACACAATTTCTCCAAATACTGCTCACAACTTTAGTTTAAATTAGTTTAATTTCATTTTCATTAGTTTAATTTAGTTATATAATAGTTTTTGGGTTAGTTGAATAGCAACTAATTCCGCCCACTCTTCCAAAACCCGAGATTTTACTTGCTTTCATTAAAATATAAAAATACAAAAATAATCATCTTTCATCTCTAGAACTTTTAATTAGGCTTTCTAATCCTAGCGACACTATTCCTAAGCTGAACGATCAATCCCCCGGTACTTGTCACTATACTATACTACAACGATCAGGTACACTGCCTGGTGGGGGTTGTAAGCCTCGCGAGATCCCTCGAGAGGTAAAGCAAGGTGCGATTCCCACGCATCAAGTTTTTGGCGCCGCAGCCCGGGGAATAGTTATTGTCTAGGTTAGGATTTCTTTTTATTAGGTCTACTTGCTAGATTCCTTTCTAGTAAGATTTTTTTTTTAGGTCTTCTTTAGTCTATCTTATTTCTTTGTGCCTTTGTTAGTAAATTAAACTCATTGACTATTCCGTTGACCATTATGGAAAACGCGAATCCACCCCTTTCCCCTAGTGAAGTGGCTGTGTTACGTGAACAAATTGAGAGTGAGATTAGGGAGCTTAGAGAGCTTAATAGGTTGATCAAGATTGAACTCGAACATACATTTAGCGACCTAGCAACCATCTTGTATTCAAATAAGGACCTAGGGCCTAATGACTTTGTGAGTATTATTAAGAGACCAGAAGAGGAGGAAATGGATCCGAGGCTTAACGACTACTTTAACCTATACCCCACTAAGGAGGAGATTGCATACTATAATAACCTTATTGATAACCCGCGATCTCCCTTCACCATGATTGAACCTAAGATCAAGAGAGGCGATCCTAAGAATGCTAAGATACCATGTATGATTGGATATAAGCAAATTAGTAATGCTTACATTGACTTTAAATCTCCAATCAACATTATGTCCACAACGGTTTATAATGATATAGTGAACACAAGACTTGAACCTAGAAGGGATCCCAAATACCCCGGTGGAGTTTGTAACTTTGTCGGGAGAGTTAAAGGTTTACGTGTCTTTGTTGGTAATTTCACTTTTGTCACCGACTTTATGATTTTGGAGGATCTTGTTAATGTTATTGATTGTCGGTTATCCAATGTTGTGTTTGGCAACCCATTTGTTGAGGAGTCTAAGTTAGAATATGATGAGGTAGAAGGTACGGTCCGATTCGCAAGTAACACCGATAGTATCACCTATAGGATGCCCAATAGGATGAAAGAATTTCGCTTTGTATCTCGTCTTGATCAGGACAGCATTGGTGCTTTTGAGGATATTAGTGAGGAGGATAAGAAAAAGGGCATGGATTATGTATGGGAAAAAAGAAGTCTTTACTACAAGGATTGCTTGGCCCTTGGACCAAGGTATAAAGTTGATGAAGTGTTTGCCCGAGTAATGATGGGGGCGATAGAGAAAAAGGTGATTGGTTTCTACAAGGAATATCTACAATCGGAGAGTGGAACCAATGATGAGATCACGTAGTGACCCACGACTTTGAGTCTAGCTACAAGACTCGTAAATAAAGAAAAGCGCTTCTTGGGAGGCAACCCATGTTTTGTGGGATTTTATTTGTTTGATTGTTATTTGCTTCCGTATGCATGTTTTATTTTTATTGTTGGTTGATCATGTTTCTCTATTAAAATGTGGAAATACTTTATTATGTTGTTTGGCCTAGTCTTAACTTCAACCTAAAGGTATTTTTGCAAAAGATAAGTGTAAGGGGAAACCCCAAATATGTTTTTAAGAAACAAACCGATCATGATTCTCCACAATATTTAATGAACATGTATATTCGTATTTGTTAGAGTCAAATGCTTGTATTGAGTCATAATGAAGTTTTGCAGGATTTTCCAGGAAGTAGGACAAAGTTTTTCCAGAAATTTTCCGGAAACTTAACATAAAAATTTCTGCAGGTCCATTCTGACGGCGTCAGGCTATTGCTCTTGACGGCGTCAGGAGTTAAAAATCTGGAAATTTTACCGGTTTTGTTTTTCTAACGGAGTCTTATGGTTTTTGTGAATTATTAAATTTTATAATCTCCAGGAAATCTGCAAACTTCATTCCACAAGCATTATATCTTACTTTGTTTTCTAGGATTTAGTAACTTATATAGGATGCCGCCGATTTTACGCGAGGTTGCCTTGTCTACTTTTGTCAGGATTTACAGGTTATTTAAGACAAGAAGATGATTTATATTCTGGAAGGGAAGCTTTGATTGTTCATTTTCTTGGAGGAAGATTTAACCTGGCCAACCTAAAATCCATACCGAGCGAATCAGGGGAGTATTTGATTTCATTCTCTTTACTTCTTAACTTTTACATTCTTTACTTGAACATTGGGGACAATGTTCATCCTAAGTGTAAGGGGAGGGTAAAAAGATGATACCTTACATATGCACTTTCGCTTGAGTTTGTTTTGTTTGATAGTAGATGTGTAATAAAACTATGAGAAATACTTGTTAGTGTAATTTTAGCGCCAAATTTAAAATTTTTTACAACATTTAGGAGTGAAACTTTAGCCATAGCAAGCGTCTCATGGATAGGAGGTTGTATGACTAGCACATAACCGTATATTCAGAAAAATTTTCCACCCAAAGATGTGAGGTTCGCCTTTAGTTTTGATAGGAAAAGCATTTATTATTGGTGCTTATGAGTGTACCGGTAGCATTTAGATTCTAGAACTTGCGTTAGTGATGCATCCCGAGACCGCTAGTGAGACTACATTCGTGTGGTAGGATTTACTACATGATAAGAGGCATTAGGATCACCCTTGTGTTAAACCCCTATTCTAATTACTTGACCATTTAAGTCATATTACTTGGCTAGTTAAGTCAACTAATTTTTCCCACACCCTTAGCGTTGTACTCATTTTTAGTACACGAAACCCCTAGTACACCCCTCCGAGCCTATCTTTTCGTTTCTAACTTTAAGCATCTTACTTAAAGGAAGAATTTGTTACACCCCACTTAAATGTACACCCAAATCGCCTTAGCCTTCCGTGTATGCGCTCATTTTTAGTGCATTATTGTTATTTGTTAAACCCTAAGTTAACTTTCTAATTGATTACATAGTTGCTAAGTCGAGTCATATCCTTGTACATATTGTTTTGGGACGATTGGGACACATGGGTAAGTACTTATTTTATGGAGTAATGGGGAAGAACATCATATATTACCCCCATATGTGCGTTAATCTTAAAAGTGCTCCAAGTGTTTTGATTTTCTTAATTCGAGTCATTAGATTAGTTTAATGTAAAGTATGTAAAGATTCAAGTGTAAGGGGATTGCTCATACCCCTATGATGTATTATTTTGGATGGTAGGGTAAGAGTGTATGCAAAAAAAAAAAAAAAAAAAAAAAAAAAAATCGAAAAAAAAATATATATATATATATAGAAAAAGGAAAAAGAGAGAAAAAACATACGGACTACCATCCCGTTTTCATTCTATGTTTATTTTATAATTTTTGTTATTTTTCATTTATTAGCTTAAGTCGAGTCTAGTCTTGGCTTAGCAACGCCATCTTGTACATGTAATTAACTAAGATTGTTAACTCGCCACCAGTAAAACTTCCTTTATCCAACAAAACCGTGTAATTCATATCCTTACACCTAACGTTATAACCCTTTAAAAGACCTCTTTGATAGTTTATCCTAGGTGCTTACGCCATGTGGTGGAGGTTTGATCCTTTCCCAAGCCTATGGTAATCTATTTTGCTATGACAGGTAGTGAGAGATATCTTCCGTTTCCATATTGTAATTTACACTTTATTACACCCAAGAGATGTGAGTATCTAAACACTATTTGTGAGGTGCTAGTGTATGACCTCCGTGCTTGTCTATTGGTCTTTAGTGGAACGATTATTTGTTGTAATTACTTTTATATTAGTGTTAAATGACCCCTAACTTGTCTTTTGAGTAGAATAAAAGCTCATTTGCTTGAGGACAAGCAAATCTCAAGTGTAAGGGTATATGATGAGGCGAAAAATGATCCGTTTTTAGGGGGTCATTTAAGCCCGAATCCGACTTTATTTGATCAAATATTGCCCTAAATCGTTCCTTTTGTGATTTTAGGTGTTTGGAGAGTGAATTCTGGAAAAGAGGCTATTTTGGACGTTTTTGGAGCATAAAAGTGAAGAAAACGGCAAAGTACCAAAAATCCATGCTGAAGATACAAGGTGACGGCGTCAAGACTTCCTTCTTGACGGCGTCAGACATGAAGAATTAAATACCGTAGCTGGTGACGGCGTCAGATGGATAGGTGACGACGTCAAAGTAGCCAAGAATAAAATACCGTAGGTGGTGACGGCGTCACATAGGCCGTCACAAGTGGATCTAGGGCGTCCGAGGAAGTATATGGCGGCGAGGTGACGGCGTCAGACTTTACTCTTGACGCCGTCAGAACGTTTTTCCTATATATAGTTTTCTAGTTTTTTCATTAAAAAGAGGAGAAGTTTTTGTGAAACCCTAAAGACGATTTTGGTGCCTCTTTTACAGGTTTTTCAAGGGTTCCAAACCCTTGAGACCTTGCATTGTAATTGAGATAAGTATACTCTTAATTCAATCAATATGTCTATGTGTTGGTTGTTTATCCTTTGTTCTTATCTTAATTCTACTATGCTAGGCTAGATTTCCTTTGTGTTTGCTTAGATCTAATGAAACCTAGATGTTGATTATGTGTTGATTACTTGTCTATTCTTGTTTTGGATGAATGATATTATACGTTAGGCTTAAGAAAACTGGTAGATCTCCAAATGGTAACATGCTTGAACGTCTTAAGAAACATGAACAGAGGCGTACTAGGTCTTTATTGGTTGTATTTAATGCATGAGCCACTGTTTACAATCCCTATAGTTGTGCTGGGTCATGGTGTAGGAGGAGATAAGAGCTCATAGAGTTGGGGAGTTATGTATGCCACCCCACGAATGGTATTAAGGAATACAATCCGTCATCCATACAAGTGTAACAAGTAATTGACATGTAAAAGATATCTAGGGAGTAATGAAGTCTAAGTAAACACAATTTCTCCAAATACTGCTCACAACTTTAGTTTAAATTAGTTTAATTTCATTTTCATTAGTTTAATTTAGTTATATAATAGTTTTTGGGTTAGTTGAATAGCAACTAATTCCGCCCACTCTTCCAAAACCCGAGATTTTACTTGCTTTCATTAAAATATAAAAATACAAAAATAATCATCTTTCATCTCTAGAACTTTTAATTAGGCTTTCTAATCCTAGCGACACTATTCCTAAGCTGAACGATCAATCCCCGGTACTTGTCACTATACTATACTACAACGATCAGGTACACTGCCTGGTGGGGGTTGTAAGCCTCGCGAGATCCCTCGAGAGGTAAAGCAAGGTGCGATTCCCACGCATCACAATATCAAGCAACTCTTGATATGCCACAAACAGATCTTTGGCATACTTGATATCACGCTCCGTCTCCCTAGCAAAAAAGATCGTCATCTGGTATGGTAACTCGGTTGAGTTAGCAGCCCTAGCAAGTTCCTCAAGAAGGACAAATTGAGACATTCTTTTGCAAATTTGATTCAAAAAAGTTTTACTGTGTTTGTTTACTGGATGAATGAGGAAGTTACTCGGGGTATAGGCTATAAATAGGCGTGGTAAGTACATGTGAAAATGTGTTTTAGGCGTGTTTTGGGTAATAAATGATAAACGTTTGGGTTACCAACATACACATCCCAAAATTGCCTAGTTTTTTTGGCTTCCATTAGATTTGATAACATGTTATGCAACCATTGAACCTAGTTAAGATTACATAACCGATACATAAACATTAATAGAGTAAACATTGTTATAAATGATCTACTAAAAGACCATAGCAGAATCACAACAACTTATTGACCTAAACATAAAAGCATAACCATTATTTAGCATCATCCTTGGGATTCTTGTCAGCATCGTCCTTGGGTTTATTGTCAGCATCAGCCTTGGGTTTTTTGTCAGCCATCAGTCTTTGCCTTTTGATTGATCTTCCTTGGTCTTCAAACTTGTCCTCTGTGATCACTCCATCTTGACCAACTCCATTTTTTCCATCTGGTATCACAGCCACATCAGAAACTCTTTGTTCACCATTTCCAATTACTACAGCACACTGATCATCTGGTATCACAACCACATCTCAAACTCTTTGTTCACCATCTCCAACTACTGCATCACACTGCTCATCTAGAATCACATCCTCATCACGAACTCTTTGTTCACCATCATCACCATCAACATCCACAAGTGGAAGCAAACTGAAACTAATTGGTTCAGCATAAAGAGCATACACCTCTGTTCCTTCTCCAGCAGCAACAACGTCATCAAGTTCATCCAATGCTTGATCTATTTCAGCAAACATGTCACTAATCTCTTGAGGCTCTTCAGGCTCTTGAGGCTCTTTAATCGCATGCAACTCTTCAGGTTCAGGTACATCAACTAAATGGTATGGATCACCATGCCATTCTTGTTCAACCTCTTCATCACTTGTGTCAGCATAATACGCATCATCAAAATCGAGATCATAAAAATCGAGCAAACCTGTACACTCCTCACTTGAATCCTCCACAGTCAAGTCTTGGTCAATCTCTCCCAATAACCTTCTGAATTGAAACTCATCACTCATCCTTTTTGTATGACCTGCAATCATTTTTTGGGCACAAAATGTTGGTGGGAAGTCACTGTCAGAATGAGTATCAAAAACAGGTCCAGCCTTCTCAGGTTGTCTTGTCTTATGCCACTCTTTATGCCACTCTAACAATAGTAATTTCCCACTGTTTCCAGTCGCACCATCAACACCCTTTCCAGCAGCCTCATTCATATCATCATCCACTATTTCTTCTATCACCACACCCTTGCCCTTAGTCATCATTTGATCCATCATCTCACACTCAACAATTGAAACACCGGTTTCAATATACAAATCCAATTGTGTAAATATAGGAACATACTCTAGAAGTGTCTTCACATCTTCATCAGACTTTAGTGGTAGCAAACCATCATCCAGTGACTCCCCAGGTATCCTAAAGTGAGTAAACATAAGGGTACTATCCGAGTAACCAAAATCCTCTAACATTTCGCCCAATAATTCCATGGAGAAAACGTCAGAGTGAATTCCGTCAAACCAATCTATATCTCCAAAGAGATATCTTCTTCCTGGTTTTGAGGTGAATTCACCATTGTGATGGATTTGCAAAGAAAACACCTTTTCATTCAAATCTGTGGAACACATAAAACATCAATTACTTCCGACAACAATAAAAAGTTTAAATGGAAAACATTAAAATGGAACAGAGTATTCTTACTATAAAGGATTCCTAAATCAGGTATCGGGGTACTGCGTGCACGATTTTGCCAAAGCTTAACCATTCTCAAGATCTTTACCTGTGAAATTAATGTTCTCCTTGGAAGAAATTGATACCCGTATATAAAGTATTGCTCTAAAGGACTAAATTTGTAAAACAAAACACTAGAAACTTAAGTTATTAGCGGGAAAGGGTTAAAATGACGATTCTACCCTCAAATACGTGGCACTTAACGATGAAATTAACGGAAAAGGGCTCTCAGTGGCGATTTTGCGAAAATGTGGAATGTTAGTGTCTTTTTTGCTCTACTTTTTGTCTCGGTCCCATTTTTGCAATTTCGTGGAACGTGAAGGACCATTTTTGCAATTTACCCTAGAAAGAACATTTGATATTAGCCCGAATAGAAAGTTGAATAAAGGCAATGACTTCTTCATGTAATTTGGCTGTTTAAATATACATTTTAATCAGTTGCCGTGTAAGAAAACAAGATATTATATTAGTATATTTCCTATGACCTGGAACACACGTTTCAGTTAGATGCATTATAATTTACACAAACATTAAGCTATTAACAATTAAATACACCCTTTGTGTATCACTCGGGTTTTGCCCTAGTTATATATTATTGTATATTTGGGTCTTACCATCATACTAACAACCAGACAGTTTACACATATATTACGCTGTGAACAATTAGATAAAGCTTGTGTGCATCGCTCGGGTTCGTCATGCCTCATATTAAAAAGGTTAAGAGCTCATATAAGTTTTCAAATGATCATTTTCTAACAAGTTAAATTTTCTTAACTCAGCAGACTATGATCCTCTGAAAACATCATATTATTCTAGACACATAACACTCACATACATTATGGTATATTAGTCACAAACAATTTCTTTCTCCACCCTATGTGGGATAAAATGAAATAATAGAAGGTTAGAAAAGGTCTCCATGAATAACAACTGGTAAATTAATAAGTACATGGAAAGAACTAGATATGCTACTTAGAACACTAAATTGAAGTATACAAGAAACTAATTTATATGTTTACGAAACATGAAGGTAACATCACAGATGTTAGTTTAAATATTTACTCTGCAAATGTTTAAGCTTTTTGTCCTTTGTGCTTATTTTTTATCTGGGGTAAATGGGCTTCAACCCCGGTAAATATATTACTCAAAAAACTGTTATGAACATGAATGTGCTTATTGTTATCAAGAGTAAAATGTGTTTCTTTATAAAACGTTTCGGTATGTGTTTGAATTATGGATGAAACACATTTTGGTTGTGGAATTAGACTATGGGTTTATTTCGCACCTTCTTATTGTTCTTCTCAATCTTTACCAGAATTTTTTTTGCATTTAACCAAAAAAAAAAAATAGGATAAAAGCAACGTCAACATTTTTTTGCTTTCACATTGCTATATAGCATCCCCAATTCGACCAAATATAGATAATGCATTAACCAACACATAAAGTGATGGTTTCTGCTTTTTAGATGGTTTAGGAACAACTTACGTTTGCTATTTGTAACAAGTAACAATGTTACATACATTAATCCCTAACGAATTCCATATATGTGTACATAAAGTGATATGATGTTATTCAGAAAAGTTGTAAGAAATAAGTTGTTTAATTCAATTTCATTTGCTAAGTATATAATAATCAAAACAAAATTAACCAATCTATTTTTTATTTTTTTTCACATTCTTTCTCATTTTTTAGTCTTTGTTAATTAACTTCTAAAATACCTTTTCCTTTTAAACTACGTGAATTTAAAGATTAAAGTGTTATCCTTCAAAACATGTTTTATTGTGAAAAATGTACGAAAGAACAAAAAAGAAAAGTTAAGAGCTCATATTAGTTTTCCGAGATATATGACATTCACGTAAATTTGTTTAACCTTGCAAAGGTATGAGAACGAAAGATATTATCGGAAAGGGAAATGATTTGCACACTCAACTTTTTTATTAGGACACTCTAACATGCATTAAACCATTGTATTGTGTACATATTGTGCTTTAACTGATTGTACATAGGAGTGTGCAAATCAAAACCTCATGTGTGCAAATTATCTCTCTATCAGAAAACATAATATATTCTTGACACATTTAACCATATAATATGGTATATTAGTAACCAACAATTTTCATCTTCTGGCTATGTGGAATAGAATTTTAGAATATATTGTTAGAAAAGGTCTCATAAATTATTTAAAAGACTTATATTCACGAGAAAAGAAAGACAATGTGTAAAAATGGTATCAAAACTACTAACACAAGGTGTAATCACCCAACCAACCACCCCTTGGTGAACTTTTATTATAACAATATACACAAGAAGACTTGTCCCCAACACGGATTCAAGCCAAGTACAATACAACTGAAAACTAGTAGTCCCTCTATTAGGTGCTACTTACAAAACTCACTCACTAAAACCAAACCCAGTAAACCAAACTATACCAAAGATATAAACCCACAATCAAGAAGATCTTGACGTATAACTAAACCAAACTACTACTAAACCCAAATGCTAAACAACAGTTGAGAGAATAAGACTGCGTGAGAGATCAGAGAAACAAATGAGCAAAGATAATGAAACCCTAGCTCCATCTCAATCTTTATATAGCCCAATGTTACACATAAGTCCCTGCACATACAAAACTAACAAAACTAACACCAAAGTTAAGTATTAGTAAAATAAGACTAAGAAACTTTTCATATTAAACCCTCAAGTTTAATAAGTTTGACATAAGATATTTTCCAATACCCTCCCTCAAACTTATTAAACAAACAAGTTTAACATGCCAAGCTTTTTAACCAAAACAGAGTGTTGTGCAGAACCAAGAGCCTTAGTGAAAATGTCAGCACTTTGACTTTTAGAGTCAACATGCACATTTTTTATAAGACCAGAAGCAACCTTTTCTCTAACCAAGTGAACATCAATATCAAAATGTTTAGTTTTCTCATGCATCACAGGATTAGCAGCAATTTGAATAGCAGATTTATTATCACACAACAACTCAACTGGAAGTAACTCAGTCACACCCAGGTCTTCTAAAACTTTTAACATCCACATAACCTCACAAGTAACAAAGGCCATACTTCTATATTCTGCTTCAGCAGAAGATTTAGAAAGTGTGGCTTGCTTCTTGCTTTTTCAAGAAACCAAGTTATCATTAACAAACACACAATATCCTGAAACAGATTTCCTTGTTATAGGACACTTAGCCCAATCTGAATCAGAATAAGGAACCGTTTTGAACCCATAGCTACATTTATCAAAACCAATTCCACTTCCAGGAGCAAGTTTCAAGTATTTAAGAACTCTTAAACCAAGATTTAGATGAGATTGTAAAGGAGCATGCATATGTTGACTCAAACAGTGAACATCATAAGATATATCAGGTCTGGTTAAAGTGAGATAAATAAGTTTTCCTACCAATTTTTGATAACTAGTAATATTTTTCAAAAACTTATCATCACTAGACTCTTTATGTTCTAAAACAATGTTTTCAGGCAAAGGAGTCAACACAGGTCTGCAAGCTAACAATCCAAACTCATTTAACAATTCAAGACAATATTTTCTTTGATTTAAACACAAACCAGTTTTAGTTCTTAGAACTTCAATTCCAAGAAAATATTTAAGCTCTCCCAAATCTTTAATTTTAAACTTGGTTTTTAAAAACTATTTAACATTTTCAATTTCAATATCACAATCACCAGTAATAACCAAATCATCAACATAAACAAGTAAGAAAACAACAGTCTTGTCATTCCTCTTAATAAACAAGGAATGATCATTCTTAGACTGTACAAAACCAGCTTCAAACAAAGCTTCAGACAACTTATGGTTCCATTGTCTAGGAGCTTGTTTAAGCCCATATAGAGACTTTTTCAATCTCAGAACCTTGTTATTTTCTTCTTTAAAATACCCTGGTGGAGGAAGCATATATACTTCCTCTTTTAGGTCACCATACAAAAAAGCATTATTCACATCCATTTGAAAAAGTTTCCAAGACTTTTGAACAGTTAAACTAATTAAACATCTAACTGTTCCCATTTTAACCACAGGACTAAATGTTTCCTCATAATCTATTCTTTCTTTTTGTCCATAACCTTTAGCTACCACTCTAGCTTTATACCTTTCAATTTCACCATTAGATTTTAACTTGATTTTCCAAACCCACTTGCTACCAATTGGTTTTCTACCAGCTGGTAACTCTGTTTCTTCCCAAGTATCATTTTCAAGTAAAGCATGAACTTCCTCATTCATAGCATTAATCCACCTAGGATTTTTGCTAGCCTTATTATAGCTACTTGGTTCAACAGATTTATTCAGATTAGATACAAAACAACAATTCTCAGCACTCAATAAAGTATGATTTGCATACTTGTTTAAACCATATCTAACCTTAGTATCAAGCACATAATCATTCAACTTAGCAGGCAAATTTGAAGTTCTTTTAGACCTTCTATGACTAACTTCCTCATTATTTTCAAAAATATTTTCAGAACCAACATTTCCCTCAGATCTTATATTATCACCTAAAGGAGTTGCAGGGTGTGTCTCATCATATCCAGATGACTGTGAGTCACTCTCAGAACCTGGAAAATGTATCTGTTCAACCATTCCAGGTGGATGAGTAATCACAGTCTCTTCTGGTTGATGATCCCTACCTTCTCTACCAACAGATGTATTTCCTTCTCTATTATTATCATCATTGGGAGGATCAGGAATAGAAGTTTTAGGTGTAGTTTCAGACTCAACTTTATCAAAAAAGTTTAAACTTGAAATCTCAGATTCACATTCAGAAACAACATTTTTACTTGCTTTATAAGGAAACACAGTCTCATAAAACTTAACATCTCTAGAATATAAAACATTTCTGTTTTCAAGACTCAAAAGTTTATATGCCTTTTTACCACTAGCATATCCAATTAAAACACATTTTTCAGACCTTGAAGAAAACTTATCAGATGTTTTTAAAATGGTAACAAAACACAAACACCCAAAACTTCTAAGATGGGACAGATTAGGTTCTCTTTTATAAACCATATAGAAAGGAGATTTGCCATTTAGAACAGAGGAAGGAAGTCTGTTAATCAAATATGTAGCAGTTAGAATACACTCAGGCCAAAACACAAGAGGAATCCCTCCCTTAAACATAAGACTTCTAGCAACATTTAATAGATGTCTATGTTTTCTTTCAGCTATACCATTCTGTTGCGGTGTGTATGCACAAGAAGTTTGATGAATAATACCCATAGTATTAACAAAATCAGTCATTTTATGATTTATAAACTCAGTTCCATTATCAGATCTGATCATTTTGATTTTCTTATCAAACTGTGTTAAAACCAGGTTATAAAAATTAACAAACATTCCAATCACCTCATTTTTAGTTTTAAGCATATACACCCATACAGACCTGCTATAGTCATCAACTATAGTAAGAAAATACTTAAAACCCTCCCTGCTAATCACTTTGTAAGGACCCCATACATCAAGATGTATAAGTTGTCTAAAAACAATAGACTTAGTTTCACTTAAAGGAAAAGGATCCCTGCTTTGTTTTGCCTTATGACAAACCTCACAAGGACCTTCATGATTCACATTAGTCAAGTTTAAGGAAGATTTTAAGAGTTTCAAAACCTGATTAGCAGGATGCCCAAGCCTATTATGCCAAACTTCCTTAGACACATAACATATAAAAAACTCACTCTTAATCATAACAGCAGAACTAACACATTCATTGTCAAACATGTAAAGACCACCAAACTCACTACCAGTCCCCAGAACTTTCTCCTTTTTCAAATCCTGAATGTAACATTTAGTTTCATCAAAACCAACACACAGCTTACTATCTTTAATCATTTTATGAACAGATAGAAGACTAACAGAATATTCAGGAACAACTAACACATCAAACAACACAACATTATTATTTAATCTCAAATTTCCCACATGAGTAATTTTGGCCAAAGTACGATTAGGGTGTCCAACAGTCATGTTTAAGTCAGATATATCAACAACCCCAAACATTTTATCAATATTATTAGTCATATGTTGGTTAGCACCAGAATCAATAATCCAACCCAAATGATAACTCACACCATTAACTTTTAAATTGGCACAAAAGAACCTATAGAAATTTTGATTAAAAAACACATTGCAATTAAAAAAGGAACAAGAAGCACTACCTGCCATATTGGCATGTGCAGAGGTACTGGTTTTGTCATTCAAAAGACTCGTCAACTTTAACACCTGTTCATTAGTGAAGGACAGAGTACTAGCATTTTTACCATCACTATTAACATCAACATTATTGCTCTTATTAAACCCATTAACTGGTTTCAAGTTAGGATTCTTTTTGAATCCAGGTGGATAACCTATTAACTCAAAACATCTGTCAATAGTGTGACCTTTTAAACCACAATGCTTACAAATCAAATTATCATAATTTCCTCTATTACCATTCACATTGTTACTAGGCCAATTGTTATTAAAATTTCTCTTATTATTCCCATTTGGTCTAGACACAAATGCAGAAACTTGAGGCTTCTCAGATTTCATAGAGGTACTAGGTATCCCTCTATGAGATTCTTCCCTAGAAATTATGACAAAAGCATCTTTTACTTCAGGAAGAACTTCCCTAGTTAGAAGACTGCTTCTTATAGGTTGATAAATGTCATCAAGACCCATAAGAAATTGCATAAGTTTCAACAATTTAGCATGATCAATTAATTCAACTCTAGCCTCACAAACACAATCAGGTAACTTGGTGAGAATATCAAATTCTCTCCATAAAGAATTCAATTTGTGATAATACTCAGAAACTGGTAAACCACCTTGTTTAAAGTTGTTAATCTTTTGAAGCAAATTAAACACAACAGAACCATCAATTCTATCATAAGTATCTTTCAAATCTTTCCAAACAACAGAAGCATTATCAGAAAACACATGACCAAGATACACATCTTGAGATAACGAAGTTAATATCCAATTTAACACAACAGCATTACACCTATCCCATTCAGCTTCTAGCAAAGGACTAGCAACATAAGCAGACCTAAGACAAGTACCATCAAGAAACCCCATTTTATTCTTAATTTCTATGGCCAATTTAATAGCACTAGCCCATATCCTATAATTCTCAACTCCAGTCAATTTCACAGTCATTATAAAACCACAATTAGAATCATTAGGATGAAGATGCAGAGGATTACTCTGATCCAAACTACTAATCATAATAGCCATGATGAACAAACAGAAACAGAACCAAACAAATAACCAACTAACAGATAACCAATAAGAAACAAAAAACCTCTAAACTAAACACACACCCAAGATCTAACCTAGGCCTAGCCAAGTGAACTAGAGCTGACCAGAGCAGGTATTCACACCATTCAATGATGGCAGATCAAGATGTTAGTCAACTCGTTTGCACCCACTTAACTAAAACCTAGTTAATCTTAAGAGAAGAAACCAGAAACTTACAGTGCTATACGGAAAATGCAGCGGAGAACCAATCAATCACTCTAGATTCACTTAGTCTAGAGTAATTGATCCAAGAATCAAACCAGAATCAATCAACCAACAAGATTTCAAAAAACCCCCAAATTCCAAATTAGGCCCAATCACTATGTAATTTTTGAAGGCTCCGTTTGTAAATAATGATTGTACATACTGTATATAGGTTTGCAAGTAGCTAGGCAAAGTTTAGACAAAAATGCTTATAAGATGAGCACTTATGTTGAAAGCTAAAGAGCTAGGGAAACCTTTATGGACACACAGCTTTAATAGCTTATGTTATATGTTGTTATTGCTCTAAAAATGAGAAAATATACAATAGTGTAAGAGTATACGAGTGCTTAAGATCTCAATATGGAGTTTTATTCATATGGAATCCTTTATAAACAGGACATAAGACATCATACGTCCTGAACATAAATAATGTTCATCACTTTAGCCCAAACTAATAGGCCTATACCTAATAGCTATTTTCTCAATTTTGTTTTTGCCAAAAGCTCCGGCCCAATAGTTGGTCCCTTTTAGCTTGGTTTCTCTATCTTTCGATAATCAAAAACTACGGTTATATTTGGCGCAGAGCTTTTTGAAGCTTTTTGGGTGATAAACGGTGAGCAATGAGTGTTTTGATTTTTAGTGTTCGTTTGGCGAAAGAGCGGCGAGCCTTGCTTTTTTTTTTAAGAAAGCTCATTTTTCCAAAGCTTCTTTAAAAAGCTGTGAGCGGTGAGCAGTGAGCTGCAGCTACTTGTTGTATAGTAACATACTAACATTATTTCATACACCACCAATATATATCATTTTATAATCTTCTCTTAGAATTTGATATATATGACTTGTTGTATAGTAACATACTAACATTATTTCATACACCACCAATATATATCATTTTATAATCTTCTCTTAGAATTTGATATACATGACTTGTTGATATAAACTCATCCACAACATGACTCACATGAAAAAATCAAAACATTTGTTACATGTTCTTGGGACATGTAGTAGCTTAAATTGTGTGAACGACGACCACAATGTCATCATAAGACAACTTTTTTCTACTATTATCAGTTGCTTTCCGACTTCCTAGTTTAAACATGTTCATTTCTTCTTTTCTAGTCATCAAGTGTGGCGTGTCTTAAAATTAACTCGCAAGATATACAATATTTGCATGAGGTTGTGACTGGGATTTTTATAATCATCCGTCGTCAGCGTGTAGCTCAGTTGGTTGCGGTAGGAAAGGGAAACTTCTAATATACTTAGTCTTGCGGAGATTCTCACAGACTTGGGGATATATATACAGTTTAGTATGGATCTATGGGTTCAAGAATCCTTGATAATTCTAACTCGAAGTATCATGATAATTGAAATAGTAGTTATTGATCGTCACTCAGGTTGTTGCATTTGTGTAAGACCACATTATAACAAAAATATATTCCGAAGGATATCCTCGTTATGATTGAACCTTCAACTATGCTAAAAATTAAGAGAAAAAAGTTAAGAGTTTATATGAGTTTTCGGATATTTCAACATCCGTCAGATTTTTTTCCACCCTAGGACGATGAAGTAACCAAAAACATTATACCACTCTCAACACATTTATCACACATACACTTATGCTATATAACTAACAAACAACTTCTATCGTCAGCCTATGTGGGATAGAGTGTTAGGATAAAACGTTACAAAATATCTTCATAAAGATAATGCAAGAGTTCTTAACAGTAAGTGAAAGAACTACATGTTACATGGAACTCCAAATTGAAGTTTAGAAGCAACTAATGTTGTGTTTTTGTAGCACGAATCATGAAGGGAACAACTTGGATAACATATAAATGTATATTGAACTAAAACAGCCTCTGATTCTAAGAACAGTGGGTTAGCTTGTAATTATCTATAATCGTTCGCGAACAAATTTTATACATCATTGAATGAATTATGTTTTCTGGTCATGAAGGTTAAAGTATTTTAGCGTTATGATACCTGTTACTGCCATGGTTGTTTAGCATACTCATTTTGCCGATCACTACATTTTTTTGAATGCTCAATGTGTATATTTTGAATGTACATATTTTTTGGTTTGCAAGTAGCTAAGCAAAGTTTTCGACAAGCATGCTATGAATACTTATGTCAAAATCGAAAAGTAAGCAGCATGTTATGTATTGTGATGCTTGTTTGGTTTATTTTGGCCCTAGGTTAAAATCTTATTATGTTAAAAAGAGTACTTATGTTACAATCTCATTATAAGCAGTTAGGCAATCCTTTATATAGTTGTAGATAATATGTAGGAGTTTTAATTAATTGTAGATTTGTAGGGAGTTAGTTGAAAATATTTTTAAGCATATAAAAATGACATAAGATACAATTGGGCCTAATTATAATAAACATTCATAACTTCAGCCTTTGTCTAGTAGCTAGTTTTGATTTCCTATAGTGACTAAACCAATTTTGCTAAAACATGTTTTATAGTTAGCACAACGAAAGACAATAAAAAAAATAATTGAGAATTGGTATTGAAAAATAATTGAGAATTCGTATTAACTTTCAAATCCGTCAATCACCTCACCTACTATTTTAGTAAGTAAAATGATAGAGGATCTTAAAACATAATACTATTCACAACACGAGTGTCTCAAGTATGCTATGGTATATTAGTAACAAACAATTTCTTTCTTCAACCAATGTGGGATAAAATGTTAGGATTCGATGTTGAAAATGGTCTCCATCTTATATAAAAGATTTTTATGAAAAGAAAAAGACAATGTAAGAGTTATTAAAAGTTGTTGAAACTTGAAAGAAACATATCTTGGAACTCGAGATTGAATTTTAGAAGCAAACTAGTTTATGTGTTTGGATCACGAATCATATACACTTTGGACGATAAGGTGAACTTATATGTTGTTATTGATCTAAAAATGAAAGATTGCAATTGTTTAAGCATTGAACTAAAACAACCTGTGAAAAATCTTATACATCGCTCAAGGTTAAAGTATTTTTGCATTATGATACCAGTCATGGCCATATGGGTTGCACAGCAAACTCATTATGTCGATTACAACACAATTTTGAATGCTCAATGTGTATGTTATGAATCTACAAAATCATGTTCACAAGAAGCTAAGCGAACCTCTCCACAAGCATGTTTATCAGATGAGTAGCCAAGCAATCCTTTACCATATATGGATTTGATAACATAAGTCATGTGTTTTTATTACTATGATATGGAGTGTTATTCAAGTAGAGATTGATGCACACGAGGTGAATGAATTACGTGTTGAGCTGCACGGGAAAAGTATTTCTATATTATGATTCTTGTTTTGGCCCAGGTTAGAATCTTATTATGTTAAAAATGTTGCTTATGTTAACATCTCTATCTTATAAAGCAGCTAGATAATCCTTTATATACTAGCAGATAATATATAAGAGATTTTTATAGGGAGTTGACTGGAAAAGTTTATAAGCAGAGTAAAAGACATAAAAGATAGGCCTGAATATAAAAATATGAATCAGTTAAATCCAAATTATTTGGCCTATGTCTAGTACTCTAGCAGCCATTTTCATCTCCTTTTTCCGTAAAAGCTTGAAGCCCAATAAATGGCAGCCACAATGCCATTATAAGAGGAGTTAAATTGCTCACCTACTCTATACTATCATTCTTTGTTCGTAGGAATAACAACGAAAATATCATCATAAGACAAATTTTTATCATATTTTCGATTGCTTCCATAATTTAAAACCGTTCATTACTTATTTATCTACTCAATAAGTATTAGAATGATTGAGTTTAATAAAAACTAAGTTTATTAAACAAAACTCTATGAAAGTTCCGTGAGACCACCATACACTGATTCCGCCATTGCATGAAAATACATATGGGACTAGATGAAAAGAAAAATATTTCAAAGGAACTCAGCTCATTATGATTTTTCAGCGGTGGTTAAAATATGTTAAGTTCCTAGATGGTTTTGATATGTGTTTGAATGATCTAATGAGATATATGTTGGTTGTTGACGTATTGTTGAGTCAGTACTAGAAATATTTACGCTTATCCTTTTCTCATTGTAATCAACCTGTGTGAAATTAAAGATACAAAGAGTTTCCACCAAAACATGTTTTACCAAAACATGCTCAACACTGGTAATTTATATTTTCTTAACTCGCCAGATGATGAGCACCCTGAAAACATCATATTATTCTAGACATATAACACTCGCATACTTTTTGGTATATTAGTCACAAACAATTTCTTTCTCCAACCTATGTGGGATAAAATGAAAGGATAGAATGTTTGAAAATGTCTCCATAAATAGGGATGGCAATAAAACCTGAACCCGACGGGGAAACCCGAAACCCGAACTAATTGGGGCGGGGCGGGGCATGCTAATCGGGTTACGGGGCGGGTTTGGGGATTAAACGGGGAGTTTAATTGGGTTTTGGGGGAGAGCGGGGAATCCTCGCCCCGCCCCACCCGATTAATATATACACATATACAAATATACCTATACTTATATATTATTTGTTAGTATTTACTTGATAAAAAATTTTACTCCAATATATATATATATATATATATATATATATATATATATATATATATATATATATATATATATATATATATATATATATATATATGGAATATATTAGCTACAATTTATTGTAGCTAACTCCCTACAATTTTGTGCTATAATATGTGGGTCCCTGAGTCCATCATTTATTATCTGTTACGATACCTTAAAAAATGGGTGTACCTGATGCTCTTAGATACATTTTCAACTCATTATTATGCACCCTTTTTTGTTTTATTATATAGCCTAATTTAAGTACACACGGATAAAAACGTGTATTATACCATACTTAGTGCTCTAACATTATTATTAAGGACTATAATTAAGAAATTTATTTTATCACACAATTATTTTAATTTTGGAACAAATGCAAGCCACTAAACTGATGACTCCACATCAACGTCAAATCATCAAACCAAACACACAACTAAACTAAATAATCTTCAAAGCTAACCGAGCACGCGTTTGAGTAGATGGGTGTTAATAGTTAAACGGAAAAAGAAAAACAAAGGGACAAGGACAAAGAAAAAGAAAAATAAAAAGAAAGAAAAGGTGTTGTAGCAAAGAAAAAACATTGAAAAAAGAATAATAATAAAAAATAAAAAAATCCGGTTAATAGTATGTGTCAGGTTGATATGATTGTAAATGTAAAATTATACGCAATGGACTAATCAATTAACAACCTCATAATAATAATAATAGTAATAATAATAATAATAATAATAATAATAATAATAATAATAATAATAATAATAATAATAATAATAATAATAATAAACCGAGGTCTTTTGGCCAAAGGAGGACCCTAGAAGCAGATATGCGGGTGTGTTCCCTCCCAACATTTCTCGCCCCTTACATGGTGTTAAATTATTGGGTGGGCCTGTTAGTGTTGATTTTGAGTTTGGTAGTAGGCTGGTTTTGAAAAGGGTGGCTAAAACCATTGATCTTATGGATGCTGTTGCTAAACTTAACGACCCTCAATGTGAGTTGTTGCTACTCCGTGCATGTGCAGGTGTTTCTAAGTTATATTTTTCTATGCGCACGTGTTCCCCCAGGGTCTTTGAGTGTGCTCAGGTTTCCTTTGATGCGGCACTTCGTTTTTCTTTGGAACGTATTGTCACTGCTTCTGGGCCTGGTTTTGGTGATTGGCAGTGGAGACTTGCCACCCTTCCCTTTGCTTTTGGGGGGCTTGGTGTTTATTCTGCAGGAGATGTTTTGAAATATGCTTTTCTTGCGTCTAGACTTCAATCTGCTAGCTTACAGACTAAGCTCCTCGATAGTTCTGGTATTGTAACTGTTGGTCCCTCCTTTGATGATGCTTTATGTACTTTTAATATGGATATGGATATTGACCTTTTGAGTAACCTAAGCGAGGTCGCTGCCCCTAAACTCATGAAGAAATTGGCAGATATATATTTCGATCGGGTTACCCAAACTGTTGAATCTACATTCCATCTTTCTACTCGACAGATTGCGTTATGGAGTTCTCTAAAGGAGGATCATACTTCAGATTGGCTCAGGGTGACTCCTATATCTGGATTGGGTCAAACTATGAATGCCCGGACATACCGTTGTATGTTGTGTTATCGGCTGGGTGTTCCCCTTTTCACTGTTCAGGTACCGTGTTCAGCTTGTTCTCGTGTTTCTGCTGGAGATATTTATGGGGATCATGCGGTTTCTTGTGCGGGTATTGTTGGCATTAAACATCGGCATAATATTGTGCGTGATGTTCTTGTTGATATATGCTCTCGGTCCGGAATTTCAGTTCGTAAGGAGGTGGATATTGGGCTTTATGGTGATAGAGATAGATCTTTGCGCCCAGCTGATATATTACTTTACTCATGGGATGTTGGGCTTGATGTTTGTGTTGATCTTACGGGGTCGTCACCGTTGACACAATCTGGTATGATTGATTTTATGCCAGGTCGTGCGGTTATTGAAGCTGCACAACGTAAACGTGTCAAGTATGAGGCCAAATGTGCGGATATCGGTTATGGGTTCCTTCCCTTCTTTTTCTCCTCTTTTGGAGAACTTGAGAAAGATGCAGTAACTCTTCTAAAGCGTATTCGACGTTTCTCTTCGACTCAAGACATAGGGGCACGGGCTGCCGTTCATATTTTTAATAGGATTGGTTTTGCTATTGCTAGAGGTGTGGGGGCCCAGTTGGTTTCTAGGCTCCCCACCAATTTCTTGTAAAATCCTATTTATTGTTAATAAAAGTGTTGGTTATAATAAAATAATAATAATAATAATAATAATAATAATAATAATAATAATAATAATAATAATAATAATAATTTCACACAATCTAATTCCTTTCTTCTTTCCTTAATTTAAGATCTTGAATTTAATCTGATTGATCGAATTAAAAAAAAAAAAAAAAAAAAAAAAAAAAAAAAAAAAAAAAACAGGATGGAGAAATTCAAGGAATATTTCAGGAGAGGCAGATTTGGATAAAGACGGAAGAATTAGCGGAGTTGAAGCCGTTGCCTTTTTCAGGCTTCTAATTTACCCAAACCCACTCTCGCTCCGGTCACTTACATACAAAGTTCAGCATTGTTTTGGTGAAAACGCCACATAATAACGCAACGTACCTTTCTCACTTAAAACCAGCTTTTTACGATTAAAAAGTTATTTCACTTAAACAAATGCTTTTATAAGTTTTAGTCTCTTACGGCCGACAATCTTTTGCTAATCCAATGGGACCATATACCTTAAGTAAGTCTATTATGGCTGACTACCATTTTCGTATCGTCGTTGCATCGTGATGCACAAGTATTTGTCATTTTAAAATGAAATAGTGTGCGATAAACTTATTCCCTAAAATTATCGTCATACGTAAAGTCATTATCACAAAAAACATGTAATAGAAAAATATTGCTCGCAAAAGTTCTTTATTACATGGTACCGCCGTCGCATCGCGCGAGTACCTTGCTAGTGTCTATATTGGAGGTTAGGAGCATTGGTAAAATATCAGTCATAATATATTTTGTATTATAAAAGTGTTGCTCTAAAAGGACCCAAAATGTATGGTGCTCTAACATTATTATAAGAGTAAAGTGCAAAAATCATCCTTGTGATTTATAGTTTTTAGCATATACCATCCCTATCTAATATTATTGGCTCTAATTTTCTTTAGTGTTTAAACCATCGCCACTAATCATCCTTAACAGTGATGATTTTTGCAAAAAAGAATAAAAATCATCCCTGTTAGGGATGATTAGTGGCGATGGTTTGACTACTTAAGGATGATTAGTGCCAATTGTATGAGATATAGATAATATATGCCAAAATGTATAAACCACATGGATGATTTTTGCAGTTTACTTTATTATAAAGGACTGTAGTTAAGGAATTTATTTTATGACACAATCATTTTTAATTTTGACACAAAGTAAACCAATGAAAAGTGACGGAGGTGTTAATAGTTAAAAGAAGAAAAAGAAAAAGAAATAAAAGGAATAAAAATCCGGATGGATCTGATTGTAAATGTAAAAATTTGAGCAATTGACTGAATAAACAACCTCATAATTTCTCCCTTCCATCCTTGCTTGGTTCAATTTGATCTTATTAATTGATAAAGACGGAAATGGAGAAATTCGAGGAGTATTTCAGAAGAGCGGATTTGGATTAAGACGGAAGAACCTTTTTTTTCAATTTACCCAAACCCACTCTCGCTCAGGTCACTTACTTGCCACTCTTTTCATTTTGTTAATTAATTCGATCGTTGACTGCTTTAGGATTTAGTTTCTTTATTTCATTTTTCATCATAACTGAATGTTGATCTGTTACGATACTAGTAATTCGAAATCATAGATTGTTATTAGTTCGATACGTCACTTGCGCTTAGTTGTTACTTTTATCCGGTTCAAACTAATTTCCCTGAATTTTGTTAGGCTAGTATAGAAACAATTAATGATCAATATACAAGTTTACCCATAGGTTAAGGGGACTTTGCTTGTGTCATTTTACAACAAAAAAAAAAAAAAAAAAAAAAAAAAAAACATGCTACTATCAAATACGGTTGAGGTTTTATTTTATGCGTTTGTAGGATGGATTATGTGGTGTTAAAAAAGAAAGTGAGTTTTTATAGCAAACCGTGTGAGTTGTAACTACTTTTGGGCGATCAAATACGGAATAAAACTTGAGTTACTCTTTATAAGTCCTCAGTTTTCTACTATGGGCAACTTCCCACTTTGGTCAACTACTTTACTTGACACTTGTGTCATACTTAGACCATGTGGTTTTACTTGTGATATTTGAGTGCTTGCTTGTCAAAGTGTAAAGAGTTGGACTTCTACTTCTGTCCTGTTTGAATCTGTGAATTTTCAACCATGAGGCCTTTTAGAAGCCTATTAACGGGCTATTAATAATGTCTAACCATGAGTTTAACTAACTTGAATGTTACTTGGGGGGGGCAACTTGTTGCTTTGGCTGTAAGGGTTACTTACACGTGTTTGCCTCTTATAGTTTGAATAGGAGAGATGCTTCTTCTATGTTCTAGCAAACTATCATAGTTCCGTGTATTGAGTTATTTGAACTTTTTTGGATGTTTTCACTTCTGCCCATGGTCAGGGTATTACTTATAGTAACCCCAGAAAAGTCAGTTTCATCATTTTCACGCTGGTCAAGATTTCCAATTTTGCATATTGCAAACTGAAACGAAATGATGAATACTCGCTGTGTCCCGTGAAATGAAAGTTTCGAGACAGACTCTATGCAGTTACATGTTGTTCTAGAAAGTTTGTTGATGATATCTTATATAATGACAACATCGGCGACTTTTTTAAAACATACCCAATTTCATCAGCAATCATAATCAACTAGTTACCTTTATCCCAAACCATTTTTATAAGAATTTGTGATATGTTGCAATGTTCGTAAAATAACATGAAGTGGAAACTACACAATTTTGCTAAGAAGTTATAAATGAGCCTGTTTTATAGAAGATGGCGACATGACTGTGAAAGTCAAAATTAAACTTGGTCTTTTATACAATACAAAAGGCATAGTGGTTGATTGCTAATGGGCCGGCAAATGTAAATATAATATTGCTCTTGGTATGTTTTGGATGAGGCTAGTAATAGTTTTGATATAATTGTTGAACTTGATTCCTGTATGAAAACGAGGAGGCATGATGGGGAGACAATGCCTCGATAATAATTACTGGTTCAGTGTTTCCAACTTTCTAAGTGAAAGCAATATAAAGGTCTTCAAACTTACAGTTTGGTCCAAACGGTCTGATAGTTCCTTAGAGTAATCCTTTGATAACAAGTGATAATGATACCAACTTAAAGAGTTTTGCAATTGTTACTGCTCTCTAACCATGAACAGTTGAGCCAGGTGCGATCTCACTTTTGAGATTGAGCTAGAGATTTAAACTATTTTTAGGCAAGCGTATTGCTGGATATGTAAATGTCTTGCACAACATTTCTGTTTATTTACGTCTAATTGTGGATTTTTTATTTATTTTGATTTCATATTTCCGTGAGCATGCATCTTAACATGTTTAGGTACCAAGGGCTGAGTAATGTATCAAAACAGGCTTGGCTGCTTGGGTCCAAGGAGTAATTTTGAACTCGTTTTTCATAAAATGAATAACAATATAGGATTACTAAATTACTATTAAAATAATAATTTATTTAGTGTTGATTACTTTATTGTTGATTGACTAAGATTTGCAGCTTTTGCTTCTCTTTATTGTTTCTGCAGTATTAGATGTTAAGGTCGTAATCTCGTAGATAGACAGATCTTAGGGATATGGTCTTTCATTCTTCTTGTATGTCTTTGATCTCTGATTGAATCCTGTATATGTTTGCAATCCTAAGAATATTATAGGATTATACTTTGACAAAAATGCACAGTTTAACCGTGCATCTGGGTCATGTTTTTTACTTTTTTATGATAATATATAATTTGATTGCAGATATGGCAGCACGCTGATCAGAATTGCACTGTCTTCCTTGGCCGCCAGGAATTCTATAACGCCCTTAAGCTTGTAACTGTTGCACAAAGTAAAAGAGAACTAACACCAGATATAGTAAAGGCGGCATTATATGTACCTGACTCATCTAAAATCCCTGCTCCACAGATTAATCTTGCAGCTCTGCCTCCAGCTCAACCAAATCCAATGGCACCACGTCCTCCCACACAACAGCCTAGGAATATCAATTCAATGGCCCCACGTCCTCCTACACAACAGCCCGGGGTTGTTAATCCAATGCAAACTCAAAATTTCGGCATAAGATCACAGGGCCCTCCTAATTCAATGGCTCCTCCTTCAGTTGCTCCACCTTCTGCACAGTATTTTGCACCTCAAGGAAATCAGTCAATGAGGCTGCCACCTCAGAGCGATCCTCTTCCATCACAGGGTGTTGGTGGTCCTAGTTTTCCGGCTGGTGGTGGTCTGCCGGTCCTGGTCTATCAAACTCGAATGTCTCAGGTGATTTGCTTGGGGGCAGAGGTGTTGGGGCTACTGTGCCAAGTCCCCAAGAGCCACTATCATCCTCATCTTTCACAGCTTCTAGACCATCTGTTGGAGGAAATGCAATTATTTCTGCCGCTATGTTTGGAGGTGACTTGTTTTCTGCTTCCCAATCTATATCTAAACCGTCATCATCCTCAATTACAACACAAACTGCAAGCATTCCACCCGTTTCTTCTGCAATTGCTCCTGTAACTTCTGAGCCCCAGACTCCAGCCAAGATAGATCCACTTGGTGCATTGAATGCTTTTACAAGGCAACCCACAGGTGGTCCAGTACAGTCAGCGGGGCCATCTCTACCAAGACCAAATCAACAGGCCCCGACTCAAAATGCTCCAGTACAGTCAGGTGGGCCATCGTTACCTTAGTGGCCAAAAATGACGCGGGCTGGTGTTAACAAGTATATGAAAGTGTTCATGGAATTCGACTCTGACAGAGATAGGAAAATCACTGGTGATCATGCTCATAGCTTATTTTTAAGTTGGAGACTACCAAGAGGTAAATGATTTACTCGATTTCCTATAAAAACAACAAGCCGTAATGTTGTTATTGTTCTTCGACAGAAATTCTGAAACAGGTGTGGGACTTGTCTGATCAAGATAATGACAGCATGCTTTCCCTGAGGGAGTTCTGTATCGCTCTCTATCTAATGGAGCGGTACAGAGAAGGCCAGAATCTTCCACCAACACTTCCTAAATGTCTTGCTTGATGAAGCTCTGCTGTCTCTCACGAGCCCACCCAATCCTTCTTATAGACCTGCTGCTGGTTGGGGAGCTAATCCAGGTATACCTCTGTACATCTGATATGAACCGGATCGATGAAGAGATAAAAAGAACAAAATAACAAGATAGATGGATTATGTTAATGGGATAACCCGACCCCCGATGGTTTATATTAATGAGATAAACCGACCCCCCAATATTGATAACTAAATCAATAATTCATATCATTCATCATAATAAGAATTACAATCCTAATACCCTATTTATAATAGACTTAACCTAATGCCCTAACTTTCTCACCAAGAAATCTAATAAAAGGAAACTAAATAAAATAATTAATTAATAATAATAATATAATAATGCTGGATCGTATCAACATCATGTAGACATATATTTAAGAGTTACAAAATGGGGAGCGGGTGGCTTGAGACGTGTCAAAAAGGGCTGGGTTGAAACATGTTAATTTTAGTAAGGGTCCCTCAATTGAGAAAATAAAAATTGATGAAGACAACCTCTTCTGAATGTTATCGAACCTTTTGTCTTCAGGTTCTGCACCCCAGCAGCCAGGGATACCTGGCGCCCAGCAAATGTTGCATGCTAATGTGAGGCCTCCCATGCCTGGTGCCCAACCAATGCAATATAATCAGCCGAAAGGACCGATGCCCTCCATGGATAACTCTCATGCACATCAGCTCAGTAATGGTGATCAAAATACTTCTCGTCCAGTTGCTCTAGAGACAACCGAAGCAGAAAAAGTGGTAAACTTTTATTTGTTTCTGATAGATTTGGAATTTAATTACGCATATACTATCAATTTATCCATGCGACCTTTTTTATCCTCTTTAGAATGCTCACTGTCATTGGTTTCCGTTGGTGTTAAAAGGTCGAAGATAAGAAGGAAATTCTGGATTATAGAGAAAAGATGGCCTTCTACAGGAACAAAATGCAAGATCTCGTGAGTAGCCATTCTTCTCAATATATGGATCAATGCCTGCTTATAAATTTACTGCGTTATACACTATATATGGATCAATGCCTGCTTATAAATTTAATCAAATAAATATGAAATAATAAATTATTAAACATATATTCAGCTGACCCAGGTTCGTGCTGATCGTATCCAATCCGATCTCGAGGAACTGCTGAAGTCTTTAACTGAACGTTGCAAAAAACATGGAATTGATGTCAAGTCTACTGCAGTTAATGTCACTGTATCTATATAAATATTATAATAAAATGATTGATATTGCGTTATGGTTCACCTATTTTGTTTGTCAAGGTTGGCAACCTCGAGTTCCAGATATATAGGCAGTGTGGGATGAGGATTGGGATAAATTCGAAGACGAAGGTATGACACTCTTTCTTTTATAGTAACTATTTATCAAAGAATGAGCAATGTCAGCTCATTTTTGTTAAAAGATATCAACGTTGGTGGGTCAATCCGACCCGTGTTCCACACAATGTATCCGTTTTGATAATCATGAGATATGTTCTCACGTTATTCTCTTCAACCACTTTTGCATTTTGCACTAAACTAATTTCTAATGATAGGTTTCTCATTTGATGCTACGGTGCCTGCAAATGCTAAATCCACATCTCAGGCAGAAAACTCGGCTCCGATGGATGATGTTTCTGAGTATTCATTTTCAAATGCTGACAGGAAGTCAGAGAAGCCTTTCGAGACTGAATCAGCATATGCACATAGCGAAGATGAGTCGGCTAAAAGCCCAGCTGGTAGTCCCACAACACAAAAGATATTTGAAAGTCCAACCAAGGAGGATTCATTTAACCATTTCGGAAAGAGCTTTGATGCTGACACAGAAAGGTACCAATTGGATTCAGTTTATGGTTTGATCTTTCATTGTCTAAATACAACAAAACGTGTACCTATAACTTGTTTGCTGGAAAGATCTAAACATGCACTAGTCTATTGCTCTTGTTTATTGAGTTCGATCTTCTTCTATTAGGTGTTTTGATGACCAATGATGGGGTACTTTCGACAACACTGATGATGTAGATTCGGTGTGGGGATTCAAATATTCAATATGACACAGCTAAGGTGAGTTCATATCTTTTTTTTTTCTTCTTCAATTATATAATTGTAAACTGTTTTGGTATGCTTTCATAATTAGAAAACCATAAACCTAGAACAAAGCTGTTTGAAGATAGAAAACAATTGGAAACGTATATCTGTTATGAATGCAAAAGACTTCATTTTTACAGGATGCCGAACATGAGAAGCATGGAGAGAGTTATTTCTTTGACTCCAGTAGCTTCCCTGCAAGTCCAAGGAAAAGTGATTCCCCGCAAGGCAGTAATAGTTTCTTCCAGAAAAAGAGTCCATTTGGGTTTGATGATTCGGTTCCTGGCTCACCAGCTTCTCGAGCTGGCACCTCACCACGGTACAGTGGGGGAGGAGCAGAGAATTCTTTCTTTAATAATTTCTTGAGATACGATTCTTTCAGTGCCACTGACCGAGGTTCTCCCAAACAAGAAACCTTCTCGAGATTTGATTCCATGAGCAGCTCCACACAGGATAATAACTTCTCAAGATTCGACTCAATGAGCAGCACGGCACAAGACCGTAGTTTCGCAAGGTTTGATTCAATGAGTAGCAATGCGGGTTTTGACCATGGTCATACATACTCATTTGATGACTCAGATCCATTTGGGTCAAGCGGACCGTTTAAGGTGTCGTCAGAAAGTCAAACGGGGAAAAATGAAACTGATAAATGGGTATTTTAGTTTGGAGTTTGGTGGTGTTATTATACTGTGAAGAGGGTTTTTGTATTCATGAAGGATGGGTATGGGGATTAATTACCATGTATTTTGTTTTCTTCTACGTGCTTGATAGTTTGTGTTTGTATCACTTGCTTGTCTTTGATTCCATTGCATGAGAACTTTATGATATTTCTTTGGTGTAACTCTGACTAGAAATTCTAATTTTGGATTTCGATTACTATAAATATCTGGTTTTGATTATTAGATGTTTATTGTAAAAATAATATGCGCTAAAGTTTAAACATTTTATTGGTAATTAACTAGTCATATGCCAAGAGGAGGTAGGCTGGAATTAGGGGTAGTCAAATTTGATATTGTGTGTTGTACTAACTATGGATTGGCTTGTCTTAGAAAATTATCATGAGAAAGCGTTTTGCGCGTTGTTGGACTTGTTATACGAACAGGGGTGATACTGTTGATGCCATTGCATCAATGTACTGTATACACAAAACACGTGCCTCCACTCCAGTTTTCACCTTTCCTCCTGGTGATCCGGTTTTTTTTTTTTTTTTTTTTTTTTTTTTTTATTTATTTATTTATTTATTTTTGTGCAAACACACTACATCAATGCCTTTTTTTTTATGAAAGTAGCATTGCGGTTCTCCTTGATTTTGGACTTTGGAGTGCAGTTGGTATCATCCAAGTTACATTTGCTAAATTAGAGCTCCCAAAAATTCTTGCATGGGCAACGTATAATCAATAAGGATTGTTCGCCAAAATTTATGATTACATGATAACGTCGACGCAGAGATACTCATCAAGCAATAGGTATTGCATGACTTGAAAACGTATTTATATCACAGCTGAACACATTCACTTACAGAGATTAGAAGTGGGATTTGAAGATTATTTAGGGTCAACCCACCTATATTACTTAAATTGTGATTTGAGAGTAGAATTCTTCTAACTTGAGCTTCCATTACTCACTGCTTCTTAATCAATCGGAAAACCTGTAACTTTTTTACTCTTTGTTCATTTAATCACTCTTTCATCTAGAATTTAAGAAAGATTCTTTCGGTTTTAGTATATCATTGCACATTTATAATTGGTATCCTGGAAGGGAGATAAAGTGTGATATTTGAATGAATTGTAGCTAGGTAACTTGTAGGGAAATCAATCTTCAGAAGTATACCTTCTGTTCAGTACTCAAATTCCATTTCATATGGGATGTTTGGTTATCTCTGATATTGAATATGTAAATGCAAAATCATGTTGCAGTGTTTAGGTTGTTTGCAGCAATTATCTGGGTTGATAAATTTACCTTTTATGCATTTCATCGAACACCTAGTCGGTGGGTGTCTACTACAAATAAAGTAAATAATTTTTATTATTTTTAACTTAAATTTATTAACAAAAAACAACTCGTAAAACTTGACATTCACGATTAATAAATCAAACTTATAGTTGCTGTTAAAATCAAAACTATTGACATATAAATACAAATAAAAATTACAAAGTTACAAACCCATTTGTTATTGGACTACCAAGACAAGAAGCTCGTTCTTATACGCCCTCCCAAGGTGATGGCCCCACCATGTTGTGATAGAGTTGGGAGGTCTTGTAACATACTCATGTATGTGAAGTCTTCTTGCAGTAAATCTTCATCAGAAATTAGTCTTACACCACACTCCTTCACCTCAACATCTTCTTCATTATTCTCGTCTAAGAAACTAAATGTTACAAAATTCTTTGCTTCCTCCCATCTCCATGAAGACTTCGTATAATGCAACCATATCATATATGAATCTTGGATTCCTATCACCTCTTTCACAAAATATTCCTTAATTTCATATGGAATGTAACCGTATGTATTCAGAGAAGCTCCATCAAAGTTCTCTACAGCGTATGCTTTCAATTTGCAAGGCTTTTTGCACTTGAAAACAACACAAATTCCATGTCCCCTAAACTTATCATAACACCAATCTGATGGTAATTCTACCTTTACCTGATTTCCCCTACTTCTATTTGTAAACCACTCTGGAATATTGCTATTCCCATGATATACTATATCTAAATTATAATAGGGCATGTTTTGCAAGAAAAATTCACATCTGTTAGTCTGGAAACCCAAATACCCAAGGAAAGCAGAAAGCTGCTGGTGAATAGAGCCTTGGGAAGTTATAGATGAGTCAAGACACTGAGTCTTCGATATAGACCCCTCGCTATCAATGCTAACATTCTTAAACAGCTTTGGACAATTGATGAAATAATTGTACCTTTCCCTGAATGGGTCTTTAGATGATCCCGACACTTCTCTTAAGGAGGTGCAAAAAGATACATAAATACCATCTAGGCTGGGTGGAAGTTCGGGCAACACTTCCAGCTTCTTGCAACCATTAACAAGAAGCCATCCAAGACTAGAAAGTTGACTCATACTTCCAGGCAAGCTAGTAAAATTGTTCCCTGACAAGTCTAGTTTCTCTAGACATGATAAGCCCCCAATGCTCTCAGGCACTTGTTCTAAATTGCAGTATCTTAAATTCAGTTTCTTTAACATACGTAAACCTTCCAATGATGACCAAACTGATCTTTGGGGATGTTGTTGTTTACTTAGTAGTAAACCAAAAGGAGCAGTGATTGAATTCCACCATCTAGGTTGAATACTCCCTTGGCCACCGAATGACAATGATTCAAGGTTTACTAGAGATGATACAAAAGAAGGAAGTTCTGTAATGGCAGTTTTGTCAACATGAAGCTCCGTTAAGCTTTTGCTCCGACCCAATGCTTCAGGGAGTTGGTTGACTTTTAGGCACCCCGTTAGATTCAAAACTTGAAGAGCAGCCATTTCCACTCTACTTGGAAAATTCTGAAGCCGTTCGCAGTCTCTTAGATTTAACACAACAAGCCTCTTGAGCATTCCAATTGAGGGATGAACGCTAACCAAATTCACACAACCTTCAAGATTTAGCTCTTCGAGATTTGTAATCTCCGAGAAGTCAGGGGTGGTTGTTAGGTTACAACAGTGCCTTAGCTTCATTATTTTCAACCTTCTTAAACACTGATATCAACAGAAAAAAGATTAGTTCTTATATCTCTAGGTGTCAAACACAAACACATGTATGAACAAGTAAATACCTTTGGTGTTGTCCAAAGTTGTTTTATGTTGCTGTAAGAGAGGTCGATGACAACAATGTTTTCTGGATAGAAATTTGAAGGTAAGTACTTGAAAGGGCATCCATGCCAACAAAACAAGCTTAGCTCATTGGACAAAAAATACAAACTTCCTGAGTACTTCACATTGTAGCCCTTCAATTCTCGTTTCTGATCAAATCCTTCCTCAGCATAAATTTTCAGGATCCGCAAATTTTTCATAAGTGCAAAAGAATTAGTGTTTATGTGAACCTCTTGACTAGATTTCCTTAACAAAAGGACTAGAACTTCAATTGCTTCAGTCATTTCCACCTGGAAAAGCAAGAACATTTAACATAAATTATAAAGGGTAACATATGCAATTGTGTATACTTTAATATTAATATTAATATGAAGGTAAAGAAGAATATGCCACTTCTTACTTTCTTTTCACTCGATGCAGATGATATACGCAATCTTCTCTGTTTGCCAAGCATGGTGAACTCTTCCCGTGTAATTTCCCTTGCCATGCTTTGAATCAATTCATGCATTTGAAGACAATCTTCATAAACTGTTATTAGAAACTTATCAGCTAGAACTTCAATAACAGCATTTGCAGAACAATGACTGCCGTCTAGTACACTTGCTGCAAAATCTTTATTTTCCCCAATGAAGGCAAATGCAATGTCAAGAAACATTCTTTTCTGATCAGATGCCAAGCTATCAAAACTTGGTTGCAGTTTTTGTACTATCTCTGAATTAGGATATGTTTGGAGTCTTTCAAATTCGCTTTTCCAAAAATCTACAGATTTTTCATACAATGATCGACCAATAACTTTGAGAGCCAAAGGGTGACCATGCAAATATTTCACAATCTTGGAAGCAAATTCTTCAAGATCTTCTGCAGGATGCTTTCCACCAAATGCATTCAAACTAAAGAGCTCAAGAGCTTCATAATCATCTAAAGACTCCATTTCATAAATTTCATCCACTTTATGAGACCTTAGCAACTGTTTGTCTTTACAAGTGAAAATGATAAGACTTCCGGGGGAAAACCAATTAGGTGAACCCGCTAGAGCTTCTAACTGCTCCAAATCATTCACATCGTCCAAAACTAGTAGGATCGGCTTAGATGCCATCCTCTGTTTTATCACCTTCGTTCCTTCACTAACACTTGATATCCTCAGATTTTCTGTTTTCAGGATCTTTTCAAACATTTGCATTTGAACTTGAGTCAGGCCTTGTCGTTTTGTGACTCCTTGGACATCATCACAAAAACAACTTCCGTCGAAGTAGGTATACATCGAGTTATAAATAGCCTTGGCAAGAGTAGTTTTTCCTATTCCGCTAAAGCCACATATTCCAATCATGTGTACCTTATCTGACCCAACAAAACGCAGCAAGTTCAATTCACGTACACGTGTATCTACACCAACAAGGTTCTCAGCAACATCCAAGGGTCCGTCAGATATAACTTTGAGGATTTCATTGGATATGTTGTCAATAAACTTGAACTCGTACCTGTTTACCAAAAAGAACGACAAATAAATAGAGCGAACTTTCTAACAAATTTATAAAAGAGACAATTTATTGCACCTCCGTAAATTTGAATGAAAGAAAATATCTTTGCAATAACACAAATTTACCCGTTTGTCATTTCCTGGAGATCGAATCCCGATAGATCAGCTGCTACAGATAATGCTTCCTTCCATTTATCCACCTCGGGTCTATTTAAAACATCATGTTGTGCAAACACTTCAGCATAGCTCCCTGTTTGTTTCCTCACCTCATTAGGTTTAACATCATAAAAGATTATCCGAACCTCATATTTAGGGTTTTCAGTCTGCTTGCACTCGATTATTTTGACAAGTTCCCTCAGACACCATGATGAAGAAGCATAATGTTTGGAGAAGATAACAATCAAAAACCTCGATTCTTCAATGGCTTTGTATAGTTGAGGGGAAATGTATTCTCCTCTAGGCAAATCGTTATCATCTTTAAAAGCATGAATCCCTTTTTGCTTGAAATCATTGAACATATGATCCATGAAGTTTTTGCGGATATCTTCACCTCTGAAACTTACAAAGACATCATATTTCCACTGATGAGGAATGGACGTAGTAGCCATTATTCAATAATGAGATCGAGCTGCATGTGTTCACGAGAAAAGATCATCAGAAAGAGTAAAAATACAAATACAGATGAAACACTAATTAAATTAATACCAAGAATCCATGACCAAGTAGCTAGCATCAAACATGCGAGTGCTTTTGTTTTATACCAGGTAACGTGTAGACAGGACATGCATGCTAGTTGCTTATATGTGTTAGACAAATTTATATAAAAAAAGGCTTGAAAGATTGCATTTCAAAAACAAAATGTTTGATTTTGCAATTCAAGTTTGATAATACTATTTTCAATTGTTCATACTACAATGATAAAATATTGGACTTGAAATCTCTTTCTTTTCTTTTCTTTTTTTTCCCCTTGAAATAACAAGTGATATTTTCGACCGGATGACCCTAAAACTATCACGACCTTAAAAAGTACAACGATCCGACCTTTAATGGTCATAAAAATTACAAACATGACAGCCCAACAATCCAACTTACGTATAAGCACCCAAGGTCAATTACTCAGTAAAAAGTACCAAGACGGTTGAAAACCCGACCACGACCCAAACATTTGACATAAGTTTTCTTTGGCTATGTATAACAGTTTTTGCTTTGTTTTAAGATTACCCAACCACTACTGAACAAATAATAACAACATTAATAAGTTGTTTAGTTACTACTATGAGATATGCAATACAAAAATGAAACACAATAAAAAGTACTGTAATTAGAAATGACTTACAATAAATATAGCGATTGATGAATAGATGGAAGTATTTGAAATGAAATGCGATCAAAATGAAAGTTCCAGTTGAGTTAGAAAGAGTAAAGGTAGGTGGTTGGTTGACTCAAAGTCAACTTTAATTTCACTTCTAGTCCCTTTACTTTAAGATAAGAGGCAACTGAGCAATCATTTGTCAAATAAATTATTTCATACAGCAAGTAATATTTTTGCTCACAGCTTTATGATAATCCTTTTGCCACTAGGCTGTCTTTGAGCAATTTTGATCCAAA
The DNA here is from genome assembly GCA_030686995.1 of Artemisia argyi. Classification (NCBI taxonomy): domain Eukaryota; kingdom Viridiplantae; phylum Streptophyta; class Magnoliopsida; order Asterales; family Asteraceae; genus Artemisia; species Artemisia argyi. The sequence goes on along the minus strand of CM060680.1, from coordinate 19,852,045 downwards.
TGTTGGTCTCTTGAATGTGGAGAAGCCATAAAGATAACATTTTTTGTGAACCATACAAGTTCTTGTTGCAGCAAAACTTATTCAATGTGTTTTATTAAGCAATCTCTTTACATAGTCCGTCCATGAGTTTATTTATTTGGGAAAACAGGAAAACTATAGAAGTAAATTGTATTATATGTTCTGTAAATAACCAACAGTGCGACCACAAATGAAAATGGTTTACAAGAAGAATAGCACAGAAAGCATTTGATTATATATCATCAATCCGAATCTGTATCCAATAAAAACAAGTTACACTTGTATCTGAACTAAATGCAACTTGATGTAATCCTTCCAGCACAAGTTTTTTTTCTAGTACAATGAAAACCACCAAGTTTTCAAAGATAATGACACTAAATCAAATTGATTGTAACTTCACTAACAATACCCAGTAGCTAGTACCCTTTACTTGCGGTCCTTCTCACTGTAGTTTTTCGCTCCACATTAGCATCTATTGATCTTTCAAAGCATAGCCAATGGGGGCTTCTTGTTCTCTTTGCTACTTCTCAACGAATACCTCTGTGTTGTCACTGGCTCTCTCCTCTCTAGCCTTTGTGCCGTCGCAACCTCTCTCCTCTCCACCAACGGTGTAGTCATCTTCCTCGCACTCTCATATTTCTTGACTTCCACAGTTCTCTTTGCTGACTCCATTCTAACCCCAAGATACTGTTTGCTAGGGGTCTGTTTCTCGACACCAGATTCGCCTCTCTTTCTTTTCAGCCTTTCATTTCTTCTAGCAGAATACTCTTCATAAAGTATCTTGAACCATCTTCATTAAATCTCTTAATTCACGAGATATTGTTTGGTATTCAGGGCGGAGCTCAGGTTCTTCTACTTCAGAAGATGGTTTGGGCAAACGAGATTGTGTGTAAGAACCTGTTAGTCCAAGCAAAACAACAAACTTTAGTATAAACTAGATGAAAAGAAACTTAAGGTCAATACAAACCAATTATACGTCGATTCATAACCGGCTTTGCATCTTACAGAAAACATTGCTCTAAAAGAGTTTATTCTTATATCAACCATTTATGAACTTTCCACTGAATAAATCGTCATATTTACATATAAATGATATCCACATTGTTGGAAAGTCTAAAATGAACAATTCTTTCATATTTCAGCATAAAATCAAGGAACTAGAATAACTTTCCATCAGTCGTGAACATGTAAAGATATTTCCATCATAAAGAACACAAATTCTTACAAATTCATCTTTAAAAACAGAGCAAGAAACGTAACCTGAGGGTTTCCACATGTAACCAATTTAATTTTACATAACAAAAACGCCAAAGTTTCTAGTAACCACTCTACCGATTTCAACATACGCCTATAAAAACGTCAAAGTTACTAGTTCCTAACACGAACACCAAAGTTTACAGGGCTTCTTATCATACCCAATTTAACTTTACAAAATCGTAAACCCAAAAATCTCTACAAATTCAATATAAATCGACCAAAAAGAACAATTTTGCATAATTCTTGAAACCCTTTACAGATCTTTTTACACCAAAACAAATTTTCTTGTATTCAGCTAGACATTTTCACAAACGGACAAACCCTTGGCGGTTCCGTAAAACACCCAATTTCACTTGACAAAACCCAAAACCCACAAATACCCAAAACCCAAATCAATGAATCTCAACACAAACCAATAAAAAGAAACAAAATAATACCAGATGGGGTTTGAAGGTTGCTTGTTACACCAGCTGATCATTTTCATTTATTTGAGTTTAGTTGGTCATATCACATCACGCCATCTTATAATGGTGCAGAAGTTAAAACACCATTACTAACTATCAAAGATAATCTATCGAACTACAATGCTCTAGAAAAATGCACTTAAAACCAAACAAAGGCAGATAATTAAGGTAAACTTGGATCCAAAGTACAACAGACATAAATAACGGGGTGGTCATCACTGCTGCGTGCAGCAGATAAGTTTCTGCAGCAAGGAATTTTTTTTTTTTTTTTTTTTTTTTTTTTTTTTTTTTTTTTTTTTTTTAATATACATGATACACCCTTTGCTATACACTACAACAGCAGATAAGTCCCTGCTGTTTTGCAGCAGGGATCATTAAGCCAATAATACTATGTAATTTATTACAAACAGAGGATATAAAAACCAATGTGAAGAACCACAGAAAAAAAAATGAATGTGTTGTATTTAATAACAAGTCCAAAAAACGTCACATTCAATTACAGACAGTTACACAATAATCTTGAAAAATCTGATACAAGTTAAGATGCTAAAGAGTATCAGCGCTAAAATGCTATTCAAAAACATTAGCCCCGTCACATTTCATACTTATTCTTTAACCCAAGACAACAAACGAAGAATGTGTAACACTATATTGCTCTTCAAACACTTCTTTAACAAAATACTAATAAAATCATTATTATACAGCAGCAAAGATAGATAGCCACGCAAATATTACGCAAACACATAATACATCAAACACAATGACTAATGTCATATTAAAACAATGTAGCGGTCTTCCATCTTATTTTCATGACAATTCAGACTTAATAGAACACGATAACCATACAAGTCTCAATTTATAACCACTACATTGGTATTCATAAACATTAGACCAACTCTTAAGCATGCAAATCTTGCCGATTCCACCATTAACCATACAAGTCTCAGTTGAGAAAAGCAGCAATCAGAGCGTATTTGCAATGCATAACTAAACAAGAAAAACATGCAAGTTATCTAGTATAGCACATATAAATCCTGCAATTATGTAATGCATCAAACATTTGGGCTAACATCATATAAATGAAAATGTAGCTATCAAGCATCTTATTGTCATAAGAGTTCAATCCTTTTAAACTATTACAATGTTCCACCATTGTCTCTTTCCAGGAATATAACAATACCATCAAAAATATCCTGGAAAAGGAAAACCACGCAACATAATAACCAGGTTTAATAACTGAACTACCACAACAATCAATTAAATATACCAACGTATATTACAGTAGAAAATAATACAGCAACAAATATACCACAAAAAACACGTACATCTTATTGTCGTGACAATTTAGTTATACCTATTACAATGTTCGCTTGTTATCTGTTTTGGCTAGTTTTATAATGTAAAACATTAGCCCCAAAACATTTCTAATGTAATACTTAACACATATTAGACATCATAAAGATGGCTAATGATACATAAATCACACAAACACAAAATACATGAAAAACATTTGGCTAATGCATTACTTGTATAACAACAATGTAGTCATATTTTCCATCTTATTGTCATCATACCTGTTACCATATTCCATCAATACCAGTTTTGGCAAATTTTAAATAACCTAAAAATGACCAAAATTGGTACTCATGGAACATAATAACAAAGTTTAATAGTAACTAAATTGGCACAACAACTTATTTAATAACCACTACATAGCTATTCATAACATTTGCCTCTAAACATTTCTTTCTCTACCCCATTACTAGCACAAAAAATAAATAAATAAATAAATAAAGACTCAGCTGCCGGAAAAATGAATTTTCCAGTGTTCTGTGGTGGTAGACGGCGGCAGTGATCGGAAAAGTGTGGGAGACCAATCTGCCGGGAGGTCGCCGGTGAGTGGCTGCTCCCTCTACTTCAGAATTGCTTTCTATTGGACTGGCATCTTTAGTGCACTTTTTTAGGTCTATTTTATATTTATTCAAGTAAATTTACAAAGAGTAAAGGCAACCGAGGTTGACTCCCAAAGTCAATTTTAGATGTCCAAATTATACTTCTAGTCCCTTTGGTTTTAGATAACATGTAATTTCTTCTATTAGGTTACATGCCATATTTTTAGCTAACTCTGAATTACACGAAACTATCACGTCACTAAGTCAGTGAATCTCAACTACTTAGGAAGTTCTCGAAACTGACACCTAGGATTACTCGAAACTTTTTTTTTTCTCGAAAGGTTCTAAAGTTCTCGAAATGTCATGTCACCTAGTTAGTAGAACCTCAACTACCAAGTACAGTCACGTAGATTTCTAGAAAATATGAATTTTTCGAGAAAAGTTGAAAATTTATCAATTTTTCCAGAAAAAATATGGAAAAGTAAATTTTAAAAAATCCTTAAAAAATGCTACTTTTGTGATTGTTTTGGGGTTTTTCTTAGATGAATGACTAGGTAAACACTTGTATTATCATAAAAATCAAACCTTTAACTATTCTACCCGTGTAATCAAAGATTCAACCTATGAAAGTTTTCGAAAATCTTAACCAGTTTTGGACTACCTTCAAAAAACTAAGCAAACACAAGTCTAACCAATAACTATCATATGGCTCTTATGCCAATTGTAATACCCATAATTAATCAACTTAAAACCTAAACTATGGTGACTCGGCCGCGTTTCACGTTTTGGATCGTTCGTACCCAAACGCGGTGCGATCGCGGCTCGGATCGCTCGGGATCGCGATCTGGATCGCTATATTTGGCATTCCCAAACAACTTCAATCAGCGTACCCAAGTCTATTGGGTCGACGTACCAAAATGGATCGTTACAGCATACCAAAGTGAAGCAGTACGGCGTACCAAAGTGAACCAGTACAGATTCGGTCAAAGCCGATTGTAATCATTCAGAACCGAAAGGAATAAGTCAAAACTGGACTAAATCTTGGACTGAATCGGTCAAAAATCATTGCGTTTTTTTTTTTTTTTTTTTTTTTTTTTTTTAATGAAGAAGTGTATAAAGAAATAAGGGTGGGAGAAAGTAGATAGAGGTATTTTAGGGTTTAGATGGATATCGCTTGGCCTCGACTCTTTTCTTATAAGTATACTTATAGAATAAATACTTTGTGAAAAAAATGTAGTTTTGTTTTAAATTTTACCAAAAAAAACTAATTATATATTTATAAATTTTATATATAAAACATATTACCTATTAAAATTAAAAGTAAACTTACAAGTATAATATGGTACATTGTACCAAATTGGGTACATCGTACCAAATTATATGGTACATCGAACCGAAGTGAACCGGAATGTACCGAAATGAGCCTACCCCCTTCGTACCGAATTTTAAGGACTTAGCGAACCGCGTACCCGTTTCTCGTTCCCATACAAGAACGAACCGCGTTCCATGTGACTATGGTCGTGAGATAAAGAGGAGAGAAAGAGATAAAAGAAAGATAACTTCTATTATAATAAAACATACACTACACTGTTAAGCGCGCACACAAGTGGGGGCACTTGTGTGAATATTCTCCCAACGCCTCACATAGTGGGTTTGAGCTTGGGTTTGGTTCTTGTGGGCTAGGCTTGGGGATGTATTTTGGACTTTTCTTCAAATGAAAAACAAAAGGAAAAAGAAAAAGAAAGAAAAGGTGTTGTAGCAAAGAAAAAACATTGAAAAAATAATAATAAAAAAATTAAAAATTAAAAATCCGGTTGGGTCGAGATCTGATTGTAAATGTAAAAATTTGAGCAATGAACTCAATCAACAACCTCATAAATAATACGTAGTAATAATTTCACACGGGATCTAATTCCTTTCTTCTTTCCTTCCGTTTAACCATGCATCTGTGATTAAATCAATTTTATAGTATATATAATAAGTATCGAGGAGATCCGCCAGAAATACGGATCACCCGAGTTGTATCCATGCGAAGGTGTGAATGGAATCAAAGAAATTCGATCCGTGAAAACCGTGTAGTGAAAAGTGGCAAATGTGAAATTTGTGATCAAGTAATTCAAATAATGACAAACAATCACGAATTATGCAAAATGTACAAGCTAGGTATGCACTATTGATTTAAATCTAAAAACGGAAAATCAATCGCGACATTTAAAACGTAACGTATGAATTAAAACGTAACTTTTTAACTAAAAATGATCCTACAAATATGAAACAATTTTCTAAAAATCTTAAACTAATAAAAAGAATTTTCAGAAAAAGAAAAATATTTTTTTGACTTTTTATTTATTTTCTTTGAATTTATTAATATTTTTGTATTTTTTAAATGAATTAAAAATAAAGGAAAATAGAAAAATAAAAGTGAAAAATATAAAATAATTTCTGAAAAATTCTAAAATATCATAAAAGAATTTCCTAAAATATTTTTGCATTTTTTTATGGCTTTTTCTGAATTTTTATTGATTTTTATTTATTAAAAAGTATATAAAAATGATTTAAATCAAAGAAAAATAGCAAAATAACTCAGAAAAATTAACATAAATTCTAAAATAATAAAATGAACTTGGAGAAAAAAATTTGAAATCAAAATAAGCTGAAAAAGTGCTTATTGGATAGAAAACAGCTTAATACAAGTGCTTATTAATAAGCACTTGTATCAGAACTGTGTAATACTTGAAACCACAGAAGTTATATGACCAATTAAGCAATATGAAACTCAATTATGAACAGTTGTAACTTAGAATCACAAGAGAGAAGCAATAAGCAGTTTGACAATGAGCTCAAGCATAAGCAGAATAAGAAACTTAATAAGCTAGAGACTAGGAACAATGAAAATCACTAAAGTAAACTTAAATGGAACTCATAATCACCAGGAATGCTCAGTAAACCAATGATCAACAAATATGCAGGCCTAATAAGTTTATGACAGCAAACAGGTTCTAAACCCTACACTTGCAGAACCAATAAGCTAATCCTAATAAGCTCTTAACTATGAAACTAAGGGGCAAAAGTTCACTAATACTACTGAGTGTTTGAAACAACAAATTGCCTATTCAGAATCAACCATATGCTACTCTAGAGTAACCAATGTTCAGCAGCTGTCAGTAGCATAAAACATGAAATAGTTGACTATTACAATGCTACTACTAATTGACTTTATCCAATTTCTATTAAGCAAATCCACTCTTATATGTTGTTATAAGCTAATATGAAACTAATTTAAGCTACTATAAACTATTTTGCAACAATCACTAAAGTTTCACTAACTGTTTTTAATTCTACACTAGCAGTTAACTAAATGGAAACCTACTTTTGACTTTTTATAAAACAACCTACTAATTTTATGCTCAATTACTCTATTATAACTCTAATATAGCCTAAATGTAACAGTAAAATAGCAATCAAACTACTACAATATACAACAAATCTCAGATCCAAACACCCCCTTAATTGATAGTCACAACTATGAAACTAAGATCCACACAGAAAATCACTAATCCAAATAGCTACACTACATAATAACTAGAGTAAATTACATGGTTGGTCCCTGTGGTTTATACAAAGTAACAACTTTCGTCCCTTCCTTTTAAAAGTTGCATGGTTAGTCCCTAAGTGCGTAAACAAATAACACCACAGGTCCCTTGGTTTAACTGATGTTAACTAGGTTAGTTAAAATTTACAACTTAGCCCCCTTTGGTTAAACAGCGCTGCATCGTTAATCCTTTGGTTAAATAGCGCTGCATCGTTAATCCTTTGGCTAAATAGCGCTGCATCGTTAATCCTTTTAACGTTTTCGCCCGTTTTTGTCCCATTTTTTTTACGTTTTTGCCCGTTTCTGTCCGTTTTTTTTTTGTTTTCGCCCGTTTTTGTCCGTTTTTTTTTACGTTTTCGCCTGTTTTTGTCCGTTTTTTTTTGTTTTCGCCCGTTTTTTTTACGTTTTCGCCCGTTTTTGTCTGTTTTTTTGTTTTCGCCCGTTTTTGTCCGGTTTTTTTTACGTTTTCGCCCGTTTTTGTCTATTTTTTTTTGTTTTCGCCCGTTTTTGTCCATTTTTTTTACGTTTTCGCCCGTTTTTGTCCGTTTTTTTTTGTTTTCGCCCGTTTTTGTCCTTTTTTTTTACGTTTTCGCCCGTTTTTGTCCATTTTTTTTTGTTTTCGCCCGTTTTTGTCAATTTTTTTTTGTTTTCGCCCGTTTTTGTCCGTTTTTTTTACGTTTTCGCCCGTTTTTGTCCGTTTTTTTTTGTTTTCGCCCGTTTTTGTCCATTTTTTTTACGTTTTCGCCCGTTTTTGTCTGTTTTTTTGTTTTCGCCCGTTTTTGTCCGGTTTTTTTACGTTTTCGCCGGTTTTTGTCTATTTTTTTTTGTTTTCGCCCGTTTTTGTCCATTTTTTTAACGTTTTCGCCCGTTTTTGTCCGTTTTTTTTTACGTTTTCGCCTGTTTTTTTGTTTTCGCCCGTTTTTGTCCGGTTTTTTTTACGTTTTCGCCGGTTTTTGTCTATTTTTTTTTGTTTTCGCCCGTTTTTGTCCATTTTTTTAACGTTTTCGCCCGTTTTTGTCGGTTTTTTTTTGTTTTCGCCCGTTTTTGTCCTTTTTTTTTTTTGTTTTCGCCCGTTTTTATCAATTTTTTTTTGTTTTCGCCCGTTTTTGTCCGTTTTTTTTTACGTTTTCGCCCGTTTTTGTACGTTTTCGCCCGTTTTTGTCCCTTTTTTTTTATTTCGCCCGTTTTTGTCCGTAAAAATAAGGACAAAACAGGAGAAAACGTTAAAAAAAAACGGACAAAAAAGGGCGAAAACGAAAAAAAGGGACAAAAACGGGCGAAATAAAAAAAGGGACAAAAACGGGCGAAAACGTACAAAAACGGGCGAAAACAAAAAAAAACGGACAAAAACGGGCGAAAACGTAAAAAAACGGGCGAAAACAAAAAAAAGAACAAAAACGGGCGAAAACATAAAAAAAAGGGACAAAAACGGGCGAAAACAAAAAAAACGGACAAAAACGGGCGAAAACGTAACAAAAACGGGCGAAAACAAAAAAAATGGACAAAAACGGGCGAAAACGTAAAAAAAAACGGACAAAAACGGGCGAAAACAAAAAAAACTGACAAAGACGGGCGAAAACGTAAAAAAAACGGACAAAAACGGGCGAAAACAAAAAAAAACGGGCGAAAACGAAAAAAAAAACGGACAAAAACGGGCGAAAAAAAAAAACGGACAAAAACAGGCGAAAACGAAAAAAAACGGACAAAAACGGGCGAAAACGTAAAAAAAAACGGAAAAAAAACGGGCGAAAACAAAAAAAAAACGGACAAAAACGGGCGAAAACGTAAAAAAAATGGACAAAAACGGGCGAAAACAAAAAAAAATAGACAAAAACGGGCGAAAACGTAAAAAAAACGGGCGAAAACAAAAAAAACAGAAAAAAACGGGTGAAAACGTAAAAAAAATGGACAAAAACGGGCGAAAACAAAAATAAAACGGACAAAAACGGGCGAAAACGTAAAAAAACGGACAAAAACGGGCGAAAACAAAAAAAAACGGACAAAAACGGGCGAAAACGTAAAAAAAATCGACAAAAACGGGCGAAAACAAAAAAAAAAGACAAAAACGGGCGAAAACGTAAAAAAAAGGGACAAAAACGGGCGAAAACAAAAAAAAAAACAGAAAAAAACGTGCGAAAACGTAAAAAAATGGACAAAATCGGGCGAAAACAAAAAAAAAACGGACAAAAACGGGCGAAAACGTAAAAAAAAACGGACAAAAACGGGCGAAAACAAAAAAAAACGGACAAAAACGGGCGAAAACGTAAAAAAAAATGGACAAAAACGGGCGAAAACGTTAAAAGGATTAACGATGCAGTGCTATTTAGCCAAAGGATTAACGATGCAGCGCTATTTAACCAAAGGATTAACGATGCAGCGCTATTTAACCAAGGGGGGCTAACTTGTAAATTTTAACTAACCTAGTTAACACCAGTTAAACCAAGGGACCTGTGGTGTTATTTGTTTACGCACTTAGGGACTAACCATGCAACTTTTAAAAGGAAGGGACGAAAGTTGTTACTTTGTATAAACCACAGGGACCAACCATGTAATTTACTCTAATAACTAAATTGGTACTCATGGAACATAATAACTAAATTGGCACAACAACTTATTTAATAACCACTACATAGCTATTCATAACATTTGCCTCAAAACATTTCTTTCTCTACCCCATTACTAGCACACAAAAAAATAAAGACTCAGCTGCCGGAAAAATGAATTTTCCGGTGTTCTGTGGTGGTAGACGGCGGCAGTGATCGGAAAAGTGTGGGAGACCTCCACGCGCCGGCGCGTGTCTGCTCCGGTTGTTACCGGGTTTGTGTTGAATTGCTCCCTCAATTCAACTTTAGAATTGCTTTCTACTGGACTGGCTGCTTAAGTGCGTCTTTTTAGATGTATTTTATATTTCTTCGTATGTAAATTTACAAAGAGTAAAGGCAAGTGGGGTTGACTCCAAAAGTCAATTGTACATGTCCAAATTGCACTTCTAGCCCCTTGATTTTAGATAACATGTTGTAATTTCTTGTATTAGGTTACATGTCATATTTTTTAGCTAACTCTGAAATGTCACTAAGTTAGTGGAATCTCAACTACTTAAGAAGTTCTCAAAACTTCTTTTTCTCGAAAGGTTCTAAAGTTCTCGAAATGCCACGTCACCTAGTTAGTGGAACCTCAACTACCAAGTACAGCTACGTAGATTTCTAGAAAATATGAATTTTCGAAAGAAAAAAAATCAAAAATTTATCAATTTTCCGAGAAAAAATATGGAAGAGTAAACTTCGAAAAATCCATAAAAAAACACTAATTTTGTGATTGTTTTGGAGTTTTTAGTAGATGAATAACTAGGTAAACACTTGTATTATCATAAAAATCAAACCTTTAACTATTCTACCCGTGAAATCAGAGATTCAACCTATGAAAGTTTTCGAAAATCTTACCCAATTTTGGGCTACCTTCGAAAAACTAAGCAAACACAAATCTAACCAATAACTATCTGTTATGACCAAGAAACACCTTCTGATGATTAGTTCTAGAGAGAGAACGGTGAAAAAAAGGTGTTTATTATATAGAATAAATGAATGAAGCTTACACTATATTTCCACACCACTCATGGAGAGTCATGAGGGGTATTTATAGGCTCAACATACTATTACTTTGCCCCGTTTACATAAGTAGTCCCTACGGGTGCAACTTACTACATATCTAGTCTAATTCACGTATGTGACGTTATCTTTATAAAAGAGTAAGGCTAACAATCTCCCTCCAAAATATCGTCACACGTGAATGGTTACAATTAGACCTGTAAACAAAGTAAATTACAATAATAATAAACTATGTTGACGTTTTTGAAGCATAGAGTCTCTGTAGTCTAGATATTGAGGCAGACTTGAAGTTCTCTCGTCCGATGATCTTGGCATTTGATATTTGGCACTAACGGCACTGATTTATGTAGCTCTGAACTTCAACTGTAATGGTCTAGTTAGGTTATTACTTCCTCCTAACTAGTGAGCCTTTTTCTTTTTATCTGCTCCCACCTGAACTGACAACCTTTCTTCTTTCATTAGATCTCTTAAGTCTTTAATCACACAACGAAACACGCATCGGATAAAGTAGACACTAGACTGTAACACAATGGTTGTCGTTCGGGGAACATCATAACAACATAACTCACATAGTATTGCATCCAAGTTGGTAAATAAACCCCGATGCCACACACTACTCCATTCACGATGTTAAGCAAAGTTCTCTCAGTCAATCCAATCATTGAAGACGAAACACTACTTCTTTCGGCATGTTCTTCTCCCTCCTGATGGTTGCGAGTTATCGGAATCATCATAGTGTCCTAAAAAAGTGTCTTTGCTAAGATTTATTTTAAGACATCTTAGGTGTAATGCTTTCAAAGTAGTTGTAAAATGTTTAGAATACTCAATGGTTACACCTAGAAACAAGAATGATGTATTTATAAAAACATGGATAGAAATTGTTCTGATCAGTAATAAAAGCAATGCGTTATGGAGTTAATAGTTGTTGATTTTACGAATACTTCATCATATCTTTCGGAAGGCCTATTAAAAAAATGGCACAGGGCCTCCAAATTTCACAGGATGGCCCTGAATACATGTCGAAAGGAAACAATGTAAATTGTCATGATCAATAAACATAAGTGAAGTCACTTTGCCAACTAAAGGTAGAAATTAGTTCACTATATATGGAACGTTTGCTCAAATGGGTACTACTTTATTGTTCATTGAATACAAGTTACATGGTACATATTTGTATCTTTTTGGTCAGCCTATTGACTCTATTCTGCAATGCCTAAAACTCATGTTCGATGTATATTTTATGCCCCATAACATGAAAACTATTTACAACATACTCAAATATAATGAACTTTAATATGGGCTGGTTAGCCGGATGGGATAATGGTTAAAAAAGGGTAACTTTCTATTGTCGGGCCAGCCCTGGTTAGTATATGCCAGTCAACCATTTCGTTACATTATATAACAAATTGTATGATTGTGTGAAAGTAACTTTTTACTTCAAGTAAAAAATGTTTGACCCATTCACCTATTTGGGTGATGTATTTTTACGGTTATTTTGATGATTATATCATACTTTCAAAGCATAACAAATATACTTGAAATAATGTTATTGACATTTATATATTATAAATAAGTAAGGTTGCAACCTCCAATTGTTTAGCATCTTTGCACTTACAAAAGCCACTTTTGAGTAATCACTTTGGTGGTGTTTGATACTGCGTATATAAACAGCGTATACTTAGAAGATCAAATGCTTATTCGTTGTATTAAAACTCAGTACATCGATAAGCAGTCTCAAACAATATAGTTATCATTTGTACTCTTGGTATGAACAGCAGACTCAAACAATATAGTTATCATTTGTACTCTTGGTATGAACCCGTTATAATTGACCTTGACATGATTTTGGATAATGCTACAACAAACAAACTAAAGCAAATAAGTATCATATTAAAAAAATTAAATTATTAACCAAAAAAAAAATTATTCAAAACATTAGCAAAATCCCCGTGCGTGCATGGACATTATAATTAGTGTATAAAAACGGATGAAAACGTATAACGGATAAAAACATAAGAAAAATGAACGAAAACGTATAAAAACGGACGAAAACGAATAAAAATGTATGAAAACGTAATTAAAAAAATTAAGGACTAAATTTGTGATACCCCACAAACCACATGGACCTTACTTTTAAGGGTATTTATGTCATTTCTATTAGTTTGACGGTCAAACTGACATAAATATTGGTCAAGGGACCAAACCCGATATGGTTCAGAACCACGGGGAGAGGATCCGGGAAAAAAAGAATAGGGACTATATTCGTTAAACCCGACAAACCGCATAGACCCTTTATGCAATTAACTCAAAAGAAAAAGAAAAAGATAAAGAAATAAAAAGTGTTGTAGCAAAGAAAAGAAATACTTGTAAAAAATAAAAATCCGGTTGGTTTGTATGTGTTGGTCGATCTGATTGTAAAAATTTGATCAACCAACAACCTCATAATAATTTCACACGCCATCTAATTCCTTTCTTCTTTCCTTAGTTTAAGATCTGATTGAAATTGATGTGATTGATTGAATTAAAAAAAAAATAATAATAAAAAATAAATAAATAAAAAAAAATAAAAAGATGGAGAAATTTGAGGAGTATTTCAGGAGAGCAGATTTGGATAAAGACGGAAGAATTAGCGGAGCTGAAGCCGTTGCGTTTTTTTCAATTTACCCAAACCCACTCTCGCTCAGGTCATTTACTCACTCACTCTTTTCATTTTGTTAATTACTAGTAATTTGATTGTTGACTGCTTTAGGTTTTCATTTATTTGTGTCTGACCAAGTCCGAGATAATTCGACACTTTGATTTGGATCCATTGTGAATGAAGAAGGTTTTTTTTTTTTTTTTTTTTTTTTTTTTTTTTTTTTTTTTTTTTGAGTAAGTATAAAGAGTTGAGAATTAGTAGTGGATGTGTGGAAAAAAAAATTATGTGTTTAGTTGGTATTTATAGTGGTAGGTAAATGATTTTGATTTTTTTAATAAAAAATGAAATATAGCAGTTGTTAATAAAGTACAGGACTGGAATTGATTTTTTTTAATCTAACGGTTATATTTATATCCATTGAGGGGGTAAAAGTTTTTTTTTTTTTTTTTTTTTTTTTTTTTTTTTTTTTTTTTTTTTTTTTAACACTTTCACGCCTTAACTTGGCGTTATTTCCTTCACTCTGCACGTTAACACCTAATTAACACAAGCTCATGCATTGGTTCATTCAGGTTTAACACGCGTTAACCCAACTTTAACGCCTTGTGTGCGTTACTGCTGTACGTGCTCTTAGTGATATGGTGGGATAACGGAAAAGACAGTTATACCCTCACGTGAAGGCCACTAATGAGAAAAATTAAAAGGGTGTTAGTAGAAAGGACGAAAAATGTAACAAAGTGTGAAAACAATGACAAAACTTGTAATTAATTATTGGGAGTGACTGGGAATGAAAATTTTGGAAACCACTGTTTTAATACAGTAGTTAGAAGAAGAAAAAGAAAAAGAAAAAGAAAAATAAATAAAATTAAAAATCCGGTGTGGATCGATCGGATAGTTGTAAATGTAAAACTGAGCAACGGACTGAATCAATCAACAACCTCATAATAATAATAATAATTTCTTCCTTTATTCTTTCCTTAGTTTAAGATCTTGATTGAAATTGATCTGATTGATTGAATTTAAAAAAAAAAGAAGATTTGGATAAAGACGGACGAATTAGCGGAGCTGAAGCCGTTGCCTTTTTTTCAATTTGCCCAAATCCACTCTCGCTCAGGTTACTTGCTCACTCTTTTTATTTTTTTAATTAATTCGATTGTTGACTACTTTAGGATTTAGTTTCTTTATTTCATTTTTCATCATAACTGAATGTTGATCTGTTACGATACTAGTAATTCGAAATCATAGATTGTTATTAGTTCGATACGTCACTTGCGCTTAGTTGTTACTTTTATCCGGTTCAAACTAATATCCCTGAATTTTGTTAGGCTAGTATAGAAACAATTAATGATCAATATACAAGTTTACCCATAGGTTAAGGGGACTTTGCTTGTGTCATTTTACAACAACATAAAACATGCTACTATCAAATACGGTTGAGGTTTTATTTTATGCGTTTGTAGGATGGAAGTCCTTGATGTGTTGGATTGGATCTTCCTCATCTGTTCCGCGAAACTTACATACACTTTTGACAAGCCAAACATCGTTTGCATGCAAGACCTCGTTGGTGTGTTCGTTTAGGTAGACAATGGCGTTTGAGAAGCCACGAGAGGTTGGGGAGGAGTAGTCTTTAAGACGCTTAGGAATGGGGGTTGCGGGAGTACTCGTCTCGTCGTTGGGTTGGGAGCTAGGGGTTGTGACATGATTTTCTGAATTTTCTTCAGAAAGAGGTGCATCAAAATCGATGGTAACGCTAGATGGTTCAGAAGTTGAGTGATATTGTCTCAATCTACGCATTTCTCTTTCGGGTTCCGCATAAGGCAAGACCAGGTTTCTAGTGGAACTACGACTCCTAGTGATCCTAAGGTTAAGGGATTCATCGCTTGCCATGATGGCAGGTGGTGAAGAGTTACGAACAAAGGCACAAAGAAATAAGATAGACTAAAGAGAACCTAAAAATAAAAATAAAATCTTACTAGAAAGGAATCTAGCAAGTAGACCTAATAAAAAGAAATTCTAACCTAGACAATAACTATTTCCCCGGCAGCGGCGCCAAAAACTTGATGCGTGGGAATCGCAATAGGCTTTACCTCTCGAGGGATCTCGAGAAGCTTACAACCCCCACCAGGCAGTGTACCTGATCGTTGTAGTATAATATAGTGACAAGTACCGGGGGATTGATCGTTCAGCTTAGGAATAGTGTCGCTAGGATTAGAAAGCCTAAATACTAGTTCTAAAGGTGAGGGATGATTATTTTTGTGTTTTTATATTTTTTAGAAAGCAATTAAAAATCTCGGGTTTGAAGGATTTGGGCGGAATTAGTTGCTAATCAACTAACCCAATACTAAAGATGCAATCAAAATAAAATACTAAAAATGAAAATAAACTAAATTATACTAAAGTTGTGAGCAGTAAGTGGAGAAAATGTGTTTACTTAGATTTCACTACTCCCTAGACATCTTTTACACGTTAATTACTTGTTATAAATGCATGGATGACGGATCGTATTCCTTAATACCATTCATGGGGTGGCACACTTAACTCCCCAATTCTATGAGCTCTTATCTCCTCGTACACCATGCCCAGCACAACTATAGGGATTGTAAACAGTGGCTCATGCATTAAATACAACCAATAAAGACCTAGTGCGCGTCGGTTCATGTTTCTTAAGACGTTCAAGCATGTTACCAATTGGAGATCTGCCAGTTTTCTAAGCCTAACATATAAATCATTCATCCAAAACAAGTATAAACAAGTAATCAACACATAATTAACATCTAGGTTTCATTAGATCTAAGCAAACACAAGATAGATCTAGCCTAGCATGATGGAATTAAGACAAGAACAAGATATAGACAACCAACACATAGACATATTGATTGAATTAAAAGAACACTTATCTTAATTACACATGTAAGGTATCAAGGGCTTGGAACCCTTGAAAAACCTGTAAAATTCACACCAAAATCGTACTTAGGGTTTCTCCAAAACTTCTCTTTTTAAATGTGAAAAATTAGAAAACTATATATAGGAAAAGAGGTCTGACGGCGTCAAGACAAAGCTTGTGACGCCGTCACCTCGCCGCCAAAACTATTCTCGGACTTCCTTGATCTACATTTGACGCCGTCAAGACTTAATCATTTCCAGGCCGTCATGACTTTTACTCTTGACGCCCTACCTTCATGACGCCGTCAAATCTCTTCTGGACCGTCATGGAATTTTGCTCTTGACGCCGTTAGGGAGTTACTCTTGACGCCGTCACCTACTGTTCCCAGCATGGAAAATTAAGACTTTGGCGTTTTCTTCACTTTTATGCTCCAAAAACGTCCGAATTGCTTCCTTTTCCAGATTTCACTCCAAAAGTACCTAAAATCACAAAAGGAACGATTTAGGGCAATATTTGATCAAATAAATTCGAATTCGGGCTTAAATGACCCCCTAAAAACGGATCATTTTTCGCCTCATCAGTCATTATCTAATTCCAGGCAGAGATGCTTTCTAAGAAATATGAAGAGAAATACAAACAGGTGGCAGAAGTGGCCTTTAAGTTAACTATTGAGGAGGCATCTGTTCGAAGGATACTAACTAAAATTTCCTAACTCACAAGTTTGAGTTTCTACGTTAAAACGAAACTTAATATTTTGGACATACTATAGTGTTTGGTTTAATCTTTTGACTTCAAATTAGATTTAGGCCATAACATTATTTTTAAAAGAAAGTAGATTAGTTCTAAGCACATAATTTGACACTTACAAATTATTTTAAGAAATCATTTCTTTTATTTTTCAACGAAACCTTCAAGCTTGTATACAAAGTAATATTTAACCACAAAATTTCTAAGTATACTTAACGAAACATTTTTCATATTATATTCCGCTTCAATGATAATTTGATACATGGATCGTGCTCCATTTTAAAAATCATTTGTTTTGAAAATAAGAGCTACGAAGCTCTGATACCAATTTTGAAAACGTAGAAGGGGGGGGGGGGTGAATACGTCTTCGTTTAAAAACTTTAAACTTGTTGTATCAAATATCAATTGTTCTAATATAGAAGATGTTATGTATAGTTATTGACTAGCATAACTTAAAACATGTTATCACCCAAGTACAATCAACAAGCCACAACACAAGCAATCACAAAATGCAAACATTAAAGTAAAGCAATAAGTAAAAGAAAGTGCAAACCGAATATGAGGATTTATAGTGATTCGGTCATGGATCTCTTCTCCGCCTTACTCCACTCTCCGAGTACCCAACTCGAGAGTTACTTCACTAGATCAATAAGCTCCCTTCTTGGCAGAGAAAACCTCACAATCGTCGCTTACACTTTTCCAGTACAAAGCTAAATACCGGGTTCTTTTACAAGGGTACAACCACTCCCGCTAGTTCTTTTACAAGGGTATAACAACTCCCGATAGTTCTTATACAAGAGTACAACAACTCCCGCTATGTTTTGTGGCCCAACATAGAAACCTTGTGTTTTATGGCACAAACACATAAACCATCTAATCTATAATAATGAGTACAATGATGATCCAAGACATAAATGTCTAATGGATATGAATGACTAATCTAAAAAACTTTCATTGATAGAAAGCCTTCAATGGATGAAGATCACAAGTTTTCTAAGCTTGTTGTGATAGATCTTCATGTATGTATGCTTGTGATGGATGATGATGGCTAGATCTCCAAGCTCATTTGGTGGATCAAGATGTATGATATGCTTACAACAAAGATGAATGTTAAAAGCATTATGATCATGATGACGAGGGTGATTAATTGTGTTTTCTACATGGTTTCTATTGATCTAAGATGTATGCAAAGTGTAGAGAGAATGTGTGTTTTTCTAGTGATCAAGTTATAAGAAAACCATGAGCTACTATTTATATGAAAACAAGTAAAGAGGTTTTTCTAAAACCATGTTCCAAAACTAACAAATATATCTACCAAAATCTTACACAATCTTTACAATGTCAACTATGACATATCTTACACAATCTATGACATATCTTACAAAATCTTTGTCAAGTCTAATCAATATCTTACACAATCTTTAGAAAGATATTCATTCTAGAATATGATGATCCATGTGATAATGTAATTATATGATTTCTATTTTGATAAAAATGTATATGAAAGTAAACTTGTAAAGTTACTAGAAAATGTATTAACTTGCTATATAATATTTAGTAAGTTACTAAAAATGTTTGATGTACTTATGTTGTTATAAGACACATTTTTATAGATTGTAAACTTACTAATACTACCTAGACACCTAATGTGGCACTTATTCTATTTGATACCTAAATTGCACTTTGACACCTAAAATACTTAAAGACTCAAAAAGTATTTTAATCATTCTAAATGGTTAGTATTTTAAAATACTTAATGATCTAGCCGTATTTTAAACATTCTAAATGGTTGGTCAAGGGCTTTGATCATAATACCACATAACAAACATGTACGAACCTGTGTTCTAGCATACGAGGACTCGAGACGCTAAGAGGTGTTGGATGTATGTTGAGACAAAATAAGATTATAAGTAACTTGTACATTTTACGTTATGTATCAAGTTATATGTTTGTCATCAATCAAAACAAACGACATTATTGATGACATAGCCTCTGAGGTTCCTTTTCAAGTATACAGAAATACATATGAGAAAGGGTATTATCTAGTTGACGGTACATAACCTCTGAGGTTCCGTTTCAAGTATACAGAAATACATATGAGAAAGGGTATTATCAAGCTGACGGTATTTTCCTACAATGGGCCACCTTCGTCAAATCATTTACGGTGGAACTATCCGAAAAACATGGTGCATTTAAAAGGCGACAAGAAAGTGGCCGAAAGGATGTCAAACGGGCATTTGGTGTCCTACAAGGACGTTGGGGTTTATACAACAACCGACTGCTTGAGAAGTTAGCAAAATACGAAGAGTCATGTGCACTTGCATAATATTGCATAACATGATTTTGAAAGATCAAAAGTTTGCTATAAATGACTTCAACAAGTTGTATGTTAATGCGCAATCACACATACAACGACCTTGGATCGAGAGGTGCGATACACATCGCGGAAAATCAAAGAAATACGAGATAAAGACGTACACAAACAACTTCACCAAGATCTTGTGGAGCATGTTTGGCAACAAATTCAATAACAAAAAAAAAATAAAATAAAAAAATAAAAAAAAATAGTTTATCGATAATTTGATGTATTTTTAAATTCTCAAATTTTTTTCGATGTTTTTTTGTATTATTTATTTGGTTTATGTATTATAATTTGTGTTTTATTTTGAATCAATGAAATTTATGTATTGTTTGAAAAATGAAAAAAAAATGGTGGGTCTCAAAATTAGTGGGTGTTAACATGTTATTTTATGTTATGATAGAAGGGTGTTTTTGGGTGTTAATGTTAAAAGTGAGGATGCTGATATGGCGCTGGTATGACCTTAAAAAATGGGTGTACCTGATGCTCTTAGATATATTTTCAACTCATTATTATGCACCCTTTTTTTGTTTTATTATATAGTCTAATTTAAGTACACACGGATAAAAACGTGTATTATACCATACTTAGTGCTCTAACATTATTATTAAGGACTATAATTAAGAAATTTATTTTATCACACAATTATTTTAATTTTGGAACAAATGCAAGCCACTAAACTGATGACTCCACATCAACGTCAAATCATCAAACCAAACACACAACTAAACCAAATAATCTTCAACGCTAACCGAGCACGGTTTGAGTAGATGGGTGTTAATAGTTAAACGGAAAAAGAAAAACAAAAGGACAAGGAAAAAGAAAAAGAAAAAGAAAGAAAAGGTGTTGTAGCAAAGAAAAAACATTGAAAAAAGAATAATAATAAAAAATAAAAAAATCCGGTTAATAGTATGTGTCGGGTCAATATGATTGTAAATGTAAAATTATACGCAATGGACTAATCAATTAACAACCAAATAATAATAATAATAATAATAATAATAATAATAATAATAATAATAATAATAATAATAATAATAATAATAATAATAATAATAATAATAATAATAATAATAATTTCACACGATCTAATTCCTTTCTTCTTTCCTTAATTTAAGATCTTGAATTTGATCTGATTGATCGAATTAAAAAAAAAAAAAAAAAAAAAAAAAAAAAAAAAAAAAAAAAACAGGATGGAGAAATTCAAGGAATATTTCAGGAGAGCAGATTTGGATAAAGACGGAAGAATTAGCGGAGCTGAAGCCGTTGCCTTTTTCAGGCTTCTAATTTACCCAAACCCACTCTCGCTCCGGTCACTTACATACAAAGTTCAGCATTGTTTTGGTGAAAACGCCACATAATAACGCAACGTACCTTTCTCTCTTAAAACCAGGTTTTTACGATTAAAAAGTTATTTCACTTAAACAAATGCTTTTATAAGTTTTAGTCTCTTACGGCTGTCAATCTTTTGCTAATCCAATGGGACCATATACCTTAAGTAAGTCTATTATGGCTGACTACCATTTTCGTATCGTCGTTGCATCGTGATGCACAAGTATTTGTCATTTTAATATGAAATAGTGTGCGATAAACTTATTCTCTAAAATTATCGTCATACATAAAGTCATTATCACGAAAAACATGTAATAGAAAAATATTGCTCGCAAAAGTTCTTTATTACATGGTACCGCCGTCGCACCGTGCGAGTACCTTGCTAGTGTCTATATTGGAGGTTAGGAGCATTGGTAAAATATCAGTCATAATATATTTTGTATTATAAAAGTGTTGCTCTAAAAGGACCCAAAATGTATGGTGCTCTAACATTATTATAAGAGTAAACTGCAAAAATCATCCTTGTGATTTATAGTTTTTAGCATATATCATCCCTATCTAATATTATTGGCTCTAATTTTCTTTAGTGTTTAAACCATCGCCACTAATCATCCCTAACAGTGATGATTTTTACAAAAAAGAATATTTGGTAAACTGCAAAAATCATCCCTGTTAGGGATGATTAGTGGCGATGGTTTGACTACTTAAGGATGATTAGTGCCAATTGTATGAGATATAGATAATATGTGCCAAAATGTATAAACCACATGGATGATTTTTGCAGTTTAGTTTATTATAAAGGACTGTAATTAAGGAATTTATTTTATGACACAATCATTTTTAATTTTGACACAAAGTAAACCAATGAAAACTGACGGAGGTGTTAATAGTTAAAAGAAGAAAAAGAAAAAGAAATAAAAGGAATAAATATCCGGTTGGTTTGTTTTGTGTGTGGTTGGATGGATCTGATTGTAAATGTAAAAATTTGAGCAATTGACTGAATAAACAACCTCATGATTTCTCCCTTCCTTCCTTGCTTGGTTCAATTTGATCTTATTAATTGATAAAGACGGAAATGGAGAAATTCGAGGAGTATTTCAGAAGAGCGGATTTGGATTAAGACAGAAGAATTAGCGGAGCTGAAGCTGTTGCCTTGCTTCTAATTTGCCCAAACCCACTCTCACTCATGTGGTATTATTTCTTACTTACTCACTCTTTTCATTTTGTTAATTAATTCGATTGTTGACCGTTTTAGGATTTAATTTATTTATTTATTTTTTTATCATAACTGAATGTTGATCTGTTACGATACTAGTAATTCGAAATCATAGATTGTTATTAGTTCGATACGTCACTTGCGCTTAGTTGTTACTTTTATCCGGTTCAAACTAATATCCCTGAATTTTGTTAGGCTAGTATAGAAACAATTAATGATCAATATACAAGTTTACCCATAGGTTAAGGGGACTTTGCTTGTGTCATTTTACAACAAAAAAAAACATGCTACTATCAAATACGGTTGAGGTTTTATTTTATGCATTTGTAGGATGGATTATGTGGTGTTAAAAAAGAAAGTAGTTGTAACTACTTTTGGGCGATCAAATACGGAATAAAACTTGAGTTACTCTTTATAAGTCCTCAGTTTTCTACTGTGGGCAACTTCCCACTTTGGTCAACTACTTTACTTGACACTTGTGTCATACTTAGACCATGTGGTTTTACTTGTGATATTTGAGTGCTTGTTTGTCAAAGTGTAAAGAGTTGGACTTCTACTTCTATCCTGTTTGAATCTGTGAATTTCCAAAACTAGTTACAACTGATCGCTCAGGTTAATAATTTACCCAAACCCACTCTCATTTGAATAGGAGAGATGCTTCTTCTATGTTTTAGCAAACATCATAGTTCCGTATATTCAGTTATTTGAACTTTTTTGGATCTTTTGACTTCTGTCCAGGGTCAGGTTAATACTTAATACTTACAGTAACACCAGAAAAAGTGAGTTTCATCATTTTCACGTTGGTCAAGGTTTCCAATTTTGCATATTGCAAAATGAAATGAAATGATGGATACTCACTGTGTCCCATGAAATGAAAATTTCGAGTACAGACTCTATGCAGTTACATGTTGTTCTAGAAATGTTTGTTGATGATATCTTATATAATGACAACATCGGCGACTTTTTTAAAGCATACCCAATTTCATCAGCAATCATAATCAACTAGTTACCTTTATCCCAAACCATTTTTATAAGAATTTGTGATATGTTGCAATGTTCGTAAAATAACATGAAGTGGAAACTACACAATTCTGCTAAGAAGTTATAAATGAGCATGTTTTATAGACGATGGCAATATGACAGTGAAAGTCAAAACTACACAATACAAAAGGCGTAGTGGTTGATTGCTAATGGGCCGGCAAATGTAATTATAATATTGCTTTTGGTAGTTTTGGATGAGGCCAGTAATAGTTTTGATATAATTGTTGAACTTGATTCCTGTATGAAAACGAGGAGGCATGACGGGGAGACAATGCCTCTATAATAATTGCTGGTTCAGTGTTTCCAACTTTCTAAGTGAAAGCAATATAAAGGTCTTCGAACTTACAGTTTGGTCCAAACCGTCTGATAGTTCCTTGTAGTAATCCTTCGATAACAAGTGATAATGGTACCAACCTAAAGAGTTTTGCACTGCTTAGTGCTCTCTAGTCTCTACCCATGAACAGTTGATCCAGGTGCGATCTGACTTTCGAGGTTAAGCTAGACATGAAATCTTTATCTAGGCGAGCTTTTACCTGCATACCTAAATATTATTTACATTTGATTTTGGATACTTATTTATTTATTTTTGTGTCATGTAAGAAGGGTTAACAGGCTTGGCAGCTCTCCTATAATATTATGAATAAGAAATGTATTAAATATGATTACTAGTTCGATGAAATGATTTGGGTGGTTGTAAGATGTGAATATGCTTGAGCCACTTTTGAGTTTTGACCTGTTTGACCCATTCGACTTGGAGATAATGCAACCATAGTCGACCTACGTTAGATTGATGAGTCAAAACTGTTGCATCTAGACTGTATACAAAATAACGTTGCTTACTATGTATACAAAATTACTGTGTTAGATAGATGTGAATAGTCTCATTCTATTTGTATGTCTTTGATCTATGATTGAATCCTATCTACGTTTACAAATTACAATCCTAAGAAGATTATAGGACTATACTTTGACAAAAATGAACAGTTTAACCATGCATTTGGGTCATGTTTCTTATGATAATATATTACTGTATTTGATTACAGATATGGCAGCACGCTGATCAGAACCGCACTGGTTTCCTTGGCCGTCAGGAATTCTATAACGCCCTTAAGCTTGTAACTGTTGCACAAAGTAAAAGAGAACTAACACCAGATATAGTAAAGGCGGCATTATATGGACCTGCTTCATCCAAAATCCCAGCTCCACAGATTAATCTTGCAGCTCTGCCTCCAGCTCAACCAAATCCAATGGCAACACGTCCTCCCACACAACAGCCTGGGATTGTCAATTCAATGGCCCCACGTCTTCCTACGCAACAGCCCGGGGTTGTCAATTCAATGCAAACTCAAACTTTCGGCATAAGATCACAGGGGCCTCCTAATTCAATGGCTCCTCCTTCAGTTGCTCCACCTTCTGGACAGTATTTTGCACCTCAAGGAAATCAGTCAATGAGGCCACCACCTCAGAGCGGTCCTCTTCCATCACAGGGTGTTGGTGGTCCTAGTTTTCTGGCAGGTGGTGGTCTGGTCGGTCCTGGTCTATCAAACTTGAATGTCTCAGGTGATTGGCTTGGGGGCAGAGGTGTTGGGGCTACTGTGCCAAAACCCCAAGAGCCACTATCATCCTCATCTTTCACAGCTTCTAGACCATCTGTTGGAGGAAATGCAATTACTTCTGCCACTGTGTTTGGAGGTGACTTGTTTTCTGCTTCCCAATCTATATCTAAACCGTCATCATCCTCAATTACAACACAAACTGCAAGCATTCCACCCGTTTCTTCTGCAATTGCTCCTGTAACTTCTGAGCCCCAGACTCCAGCCAAGATAGACCCACTTGGTGCATTGAATGCTTTTACAAGGCAACCCACAGGTGGTCCAGTACAGTCAGCGGGGCCATCCTTACCTCAGTGGCCAAAAATGACACGGGCTGGTGTTAACAAGTATATGAAAGTGTTCATGGAAGTCAACTTATTTTTAAGTTGGAGTCTACCAAGAGGTAAATACTCTTAGCTTAATTTAATAGAGCATTAATGCCTAATTCAACTCTTTCTTGTAAAATGATTCTCTCTAGTAAAATGTCTTTCCCTCATAGATTTCCTATAAACACGACAAGCCGTAATGTTCTTGTTATGTTTCGACAGAAATTCTGAAACAGGTGTGGGACTTGTCTGATCAAGATAATGACAGCATGCTTTCCTTTAGGGAGTTCTGTATTCCTCTCTATCTGATGGAGCGGTACAGAGAACGCCCGAATCTTCCACCAACACTTCCTAGTAATGTCTTGCTTGATGAAACTCTGCTGTCTCTCACGGGCCCACCCAATCCTTCTTATAGACCTGCTGGTTGGGGAGCTAAACCTGGTATACCTCTATACATCATGTAGACATATATTTATAGTTGCAAAATGGGGGGTCGGGTGGCTTGAAACGTGTCAAAACGGGTTGGGCTGAAACATGTTAAATGTTAATCTTAGTAAGGGTCATTGAGTTGTCGGGCTGACAGCCTGACACACAAGCATTTTCATATTTATGCTGGCTGGTAATATGCTCCTGATTGATAAATTCGAAGACGAAGGCATGGCACTCTTTCTTTTGTAGTAACTATTTATCAGAAAAGGAGCAATGTCAGCTCATTTCCATTAAAAGATATTCGTGTTGTGGGTCAATTCAACCCGCGTTCCACACAAAATATCTGTTTTGAACCATACCTCTTTCATCTATTACCCATCCAGACCATCTTGCTATCTCTACCTTATGCTTTCACGTTATTCTCTTTAACCACATCTCACACAAAATATCCGTTTTGACCCATACCTATGACAGGTTTCTCATTTGATGCTACGGTGCCTGCAAATACCAAATCAACATCTCAGGCAGAAAACTCATCTACGATGGATGACGTTTCTGAGGATTCATATTCAAATGCTGACAAGAAGTCAGAGAAGCCTTTCGAGACTGAATCAGTATACACACATAGCGAAGATGAGTCGGCTAAAAGCCCAGCTGGTAGTCCCACGGCGCAAAAAATATTTGAAAGTCCAACCAAGGAGGATTCATTTAACCATTTTGGAAAGAGCTTTGATGCTGACACAGAAAGGTACCAATTGGATTTAGTTTATGGTCTGATGTCTAAATACAACAAAATGTGTACCTATACCTTGTTTGGTGGAAAGATCTAAATATGCAGTAGCCTATTACTCTTGTTTTCATTTTTTGTTTGCATAAAAAAATTGAGTTCGATCTTCTTCTATTAGGGGTTTGATGACCAAGGATGGGGAACTTTTGACAACAATGATGATGTCGATTCGGTGTGGCGTGTGGGGATTCAATAGTCACACAGCTAAGGTGAGTTCATATCTTTTTATTCAATTATATCATCGCATTCAATGGATAGTGTATAATGTTATAGAAGTGACAGCAAGCATCAGGGGTATTACAGCGTAAGCTGGAAAAATGCTACTAAATGAAAAGATAAAATAAACGCTTTAAAGTGAATTAATACAATACATCTCAACGTACTATTCTAGAGTGGACCTTTTGTTGGTTTTATAGACAAAATAATAATAGTCGTGTGTTAGGATCGAACTTGAGATCACGGGATTGCACACAATACGTATGAAGAGGAAATGTAATAATTATTTATAAAATGTTATAATTAATTATTAATACAAAACAATTAAATAATAATTAGTATTATTGATTAATGACTAATTAATTATTAAACGAAGATTAGGAAACTAATTACTAGACAATACTTGGAAACAAAAGAAGGTTCCGGAATCCCTCTTGGGACACCAAAACCGATCGGCCCACAAGGAGGATCCACCTCCTTTGTGCCTTGAGCTCCAAGTAATAACTAGTATATAAGCAAACCCAAGGTGAAGAGTTTTCTCATAACTTGTACACACACAACTTGG
Source organism: Artemisia argyi (assembly GCA_030686995.1). NCBI lineage: Eukaryota > Viridiplantae > Streptophyta > Magnoliopsida > Asterales > Asteraceae > Artemisia > Artemisia argyi. The sequence goes on along the minus strand of CM060680.1, from coordinate 19,825,088 downwards.
TGTTTTTCTTTTCTTCTCTTCTTTGGTCGAACCAAAACCGAACACCCCTAAGGGTTTCGTTTTTCTTGTGTCCAAAATATTGTTTTGTGATTTACTTGCATAAACTTTTCCTTGAATTAGTACGTGTGTACAAGAACGTGAATCAAACACACTATTGTTTGATTCTTGGATTGAATTACAAAAAGGTAAGGGGTAATTCATAAAATCCTTATAAACCCTAATTAGGGTTCTTGGTTCCGGAAGATTGCATTGATTCTTGTTCGGGCTAGAATCACTACGGTATGTTTACTATTTAAATTGATGATTAATTAATTACATGTTATTCGATCTATTATAATTGCTTCCGCTCATGCTCACTTTGATGTTCTTGGTTTATTAATATGATAGTCATGATATAATAATTCAAACAGTGGTATCAGAGCCGTTATAATGTGTAATTAATTATCGCAACGCATAAAAATTGGATTTTGAATCATATAGTTACATGTTTTTTTTTAGGGTTTATGTTTTTTCCCTAACCCTAATTTTGGGTCGATTGACCTTTAGGGGTTTTTAGGGTTTTGCTTTTATTTTTTTTATAAAATTGACTAGAAACCCTAAGATGTCATGTAATTGTTTATGCGTTTTAGTAAACGATCTTGGTGCAATATGTTAATTGTTAAGCTAAATCCATGAAAAGTGCATGTTTGCATGGATTTTTTTTATTGTGTTATTTAAATGGTTTAAATTGCTTATATATATTAATGGTTAAGTTACATTAAAACATGTAAATTTTTATAGATGTCGAATTGGGGAAGACTCCAATATTAAGTAATCAATTATGTGCTATGTGGTATTTATTTAATTTTGGCTTACGCAATCGATTTATCGATGTATGTGGCTCTTTTTCTAAGAAAAAGAAAGCCCTAATTAAATCAATACGTTATACGCCTAGATTTGATTATTAATAGGACTCTTTAATAAGATTTGCATGTGGCTACATGTTTTATACATATTTAATTGTTATGATTATGTATATGTGTTTATTTAGTTGTTTTATTTTTTATTGCAAATTACTTGTTTTGTTTATTTATTGTGTTAGACATGTTTATTTAAACGAAAAGGGTAATTTTTTGAATAGAAAAATAATATGGACTAAATAATGGCGAAATTGTTTTGGTTTTTAAGAGTTAAAATTTCAAAGGATTGGATGATTGATGTTTTTGTACGTAATGGTTAAATAGCCTCGACCGAAGTTTACACACTACAAGATGGGTATAAGGATGGCATCGCATTAAATTGTGGCCTTAGATAGACAACATTCATGTCTTAACGCTCGTTTGTGTGTAAATTAGACTTACCGAACAACCATTACATGTACATTGTCATCTTAAGGGTGAATAATCTACAATTCCACAATGATTATCCGAAACACTAAGCTTTCGGGCTTATGCAAAAGTACGATATAGTGGGCGATAATTGATGGTTATTCTTTAATTGGTGAACCCGATACCTCAATCAAAACTTTGTTATTTTACTCTTAGCAAATTGGTAATAAAAATGTTTTGTAAAACCAATGTTATGAAGTTGTATGCATGCTTCTTCATACATTATTTTGATCACATCAAAATAGTTATACCCTTATAAAATTAAGTTGAATGCCATCTAATTAAGAACACTTGAAGTTGTAATTTACGTCATAGTGAGACTTGGCGAGATTGCAATGGAGAGGTAAATTTCATAAATTCATTGCTAGCAGATCAACTGATGTGATGGATTTGTGAATTTACAGTTTTTAAGTTAGACGACTTAAATTGAGTAGGAAGTGAGACTTGACTCAAGGCATTAAGATGGGGACTAAACATGCTTACAATACAAATGTTTTGTGATTGTAAATCCCATACATCTAGGAATTGGACAAATGTTATGCCAATTACTTGTACGACAAGTTACCTCATATTATACTTTCATTACTAGCAGATCAACTGAATGTGATGAAACTATGTTTATGGAGGATCCTAGTTTTCAAGATTATTCTATGGATTTATTTTCCTTGGGTATTTTAATTTTCTTGAAAAAATTGTATTATCGAAAATACTAATGTTTTGAACTTTCTTTATCTGTAGAAATGGCTCAAACTGATAACACCAACTTACGTTCTGTGTTCAAAACTTATTTTGAACGAGAAAAATTGACTGGCTCGGAAAATTTCAATGATTGGTACCGTTCACTAAGGATTGTCCTGCGAGTGACTGGTCAACTCGAAATCTTGAAAACGCCTTGTCCTGCTGAACCTGAAGGCACGGCAGCTACTGATGCTGCTAAAGCCAAATGGAATCTTGATTGCAAGGAACATATTGATGTAGCCGCAATGATGTTAGGGGGAATGTCCACAGCTCTTCAAAGACAGTTTGAGGAGTATTTTCCCAAGGACATGATTGATGAACTCAAGAAACTTTATGAGAAACCATCAAATGTAGAGATTTACGATTTGATGGAAGCTCTACATGGTTGTAAGTAAGGTCCTGGTGAACCTGTGAGTGCTCATGTGTTGAAAATGAAAAGTTACATGGATCAACTACAAACACTTGGGAAACCCTATGACAATGATATGGCTGTGAACTTAATCAATAGATCCCTTGATAAGGAATTTAATGGTTTTGTGAGGAACTTCAATATGCATTGCGTGGGGAAGACTGTAAGTGAATTGCACGCACTGCTCATTGATTATGAGAAAGGTACACCACAAAAGGCTCCTACGCCCCAAGTACTAGCAATACAAGGGGGTAGAATTAACAAGCCAAATGCGAACAAGAAGAAGGGTAAAGGAAAGAAGAAGGATGATAAGAATAAGCAGGTTATGGCTTATCAACCACCTCAACCTAAGAAGAACCCTCCTATCAAGAATAATCCAAAGAAGGATCAAGGATGCCATTACTGCAAGGTGATGGGCCATTGGAAGAGGAATTGTCCTCTTTATCTCGATAACTTGCGAAACAATAAGGTTAAGAAGACTGGGCACATGGGCGCCAGCACTTCAGGTAACTTATTTGTCATTGAATTATTTACTTTATCTCGTGAAATAAATTCCTGGGTATATGATACTGGATGTGGTATTAATATTTGTAATACACTGCAGGGGTTTAGAGAGGAAAGGAGACTAGCTTATGGGGAGCAATTTCTGCATGTGGGAAATGGAGCACAAGCAGCAGTTGAAGCCATAGGAATGTTTGATTTAGTTTTACCTTCGGGTTTAGTACTTTGTTTAAACAATTGTCATTATGCACCTTCTATAATTAGAGGTGTTGTTTCCTTTTCATGTTTGTTGGATCTTGGTTTTTCTCATACTATTGATGGCAATAAAATTTCTGTTTCTTTAAATGGTGTATTTTATTTTAATGTTGTTGCTGTGAATGGTGTGTTTGAAATTGATATGAATAATTGTGTGACTTCCAACAATAATAATAATTCGATGTACAGCATAAGTAAGAGAATGAAGTATGACTTGAATTCGTCTTACCTTTGGCACTGTAGACTTGCCCATATAGGCAAGACTCGCATGCAAAAGCTGCAACGTGAAGGGCTTTTGAATAATATCAATGATGAGTCATTTGATAAATGCGAATCTTGTATTTCTGGGAAGATGACGAAGAAACCTTTTCATAATAATATGGAGAGAGCTTCAGATCTACTTGGTTTAATACACACGGATGTATGTGGACCACTTAGACATGTGTCAAGGAGAGGTGCTGTCTACTTCTTAACTTTTACAGATGATTTCAGCCGTTATGGTTATGTTTATTTACTTAAACATAAACATGAAGTGTTTCAAACATTTAAAGTTTTCAAAGCAGAAGTAGAATTGCAATTGGGAAAGAAGATTAAAGCTCTTCGTTCTGATCGAGGTGGTGAATACCTTAGTCAAGATTTTAAAGATTTCTTAACTGAGAATGGAATTGTCCAGAATCTCACATCTCCATATACTCCACAACAAAATGGTGTATCTGAGAGAAGGAATCGTACATTGTTGGACATGGTTCGATCAATGTATAATCTTACTAACCTTCCTTTGTCTTTTTGGGATTATGCTCTTGAATCAGCTGTTCGTATTTTGAATATGGTTCCCACCAAGAAGGTTGATAAGACACCATATGAGATATGGACTGGAAAAGCTCCAAACTTGTCTTATTTAAAGGTCTGGGGTTGTGAGGCGTATGTTAAACGTGACTCACAAGATAAACTCCAACAAAGATCTGTTAAATGCATTTTTGTAGGATACCCTAAGGAAACTACGGGTTACTACTTTTACTACCCACCTGAGAACAAAGTGTTTGTTGCAAGTTATGGTGATTTTCTTGAAAGTGAATTTGTGGTTCAAGAAATCAGTGGGAGGGTATATGATCTAGAAGATGATCTAAATAATGCATTGCCTTCAGAAAACACTGGCACACTTCCTATAGAACCGGAAAGTCTGGGTCCTCCATCGGAAGTTGAAGTAATTCCCATTCGCAGATCTGCGAGATCTGTGAAAGCTCCTGACCGTCTATGTCTTAATGTAGAGGTCGATCAGCATACACTAGGGGATCTTAATGAACCTACTAGTTATAGAGCTGCCATTAATAGCCCTCAAAAAGCTAAATGGAAAGCTGCTATGGATGGGGAAATACAATCCATGCATGACAATGAAGTCTGGGAAGAAGTTGACTTACCTCCTGGTGCCAAGGTAGTTGGGAGTAAGTGGCTTTACAAAATCAAGACTGACATGGATGGATATGCACACATTTATAAGGCTCGTCTAGTTGCTAAAGGTTTTACTCAAACTTTTGGAATAGATTACGAGGATACGTTTTCTCCTGTAGCAGACATAAGAGCTATAAGAATACTCATAGCTATAGCAGCGTACTATGACTATGAGATTTGGCAAATGGATGTGAAAACCGCTTTCTTAAATGGTCATCTAGATGAAGACATCTATATGGCACAACCAGAAGGGTTTGAAAATCCAAAATTTCCAAATCGTGTTTGCAAGCTTAAGAGATCCATTTATGGATTAAAGCAAGCATCACGACAATGGAACAAGAGGTTTGATGCTGAAATTAAAAAGTTTGGATTCACTCAAAATCTTGATGAGCCATGTGTGTATCACAAAGCTAGTGGGAGTGATAATGTAACTTTCCTAATTCTATATGTTGATGACATATTGATCATGGGAAAAGACATTCCAAGTTTGCAAGCAGTAAAGGCATATCTTGGAAAGTGTTTTTCTATGAAAGATTTAGGAGAAGCTGCATACATTCTGGGAATCAAAATCTATAGAGATAGATCAAGGCGGTTAATTGGATTAAGTCAAAGTGCTTACATTGAAAAAATATTGAAAAGATTCAATATGCAAAATTCCAAGAAAGGATATTTGCCGATGGAAGTAAAACATGGCTTATGTAATGAGTTTTGTGCTTCAACACCTAATGAGGTGGCTCGCATGAGTAAAGTTCCTTATGCTTCGGCTGTAGGATCTATTATGTATGCGGTTAAGTGCACAAGGCCAGATGTGGCATTTGCTCAAAATATTACCAGTCAATTTCAACAGAATCCAGGTGAAAAACATTGGATTGCTGTTAAACATATTCTTAAGTATTTGAGGAATACAAAAGATATGTTTTTGGTATATGGTGGAAATCCATCTACAGAACTTTGTGTTACAGGTTTCTGTGATGCATCCTTTCAAAGTAATAAAGATGATTCGAAGTCTCAGACGGGTTATGTCTTTGTTATCAATGGAGGAGCTGTAGACTGGAGGAGCAAGAAGCAGAGTACAATTGCGATGTCTGCAACAGAAGCTGAATACATTGCTGCTTCGGAAGCTGCTATGGAGGCAGTTTGGATTAGGAAATTCGTTTATGGGCTTGGTGTTATGCCTTCAATTGAATTACCTATTAATATGTATTGTGACAATTCTGCTGCAATCATATTTGCCAATGAACCTGGAGTCATGAGAGGCACCAGACATTTTCTACGGAAGTATCACTTTGTTAGTGAAAAGATTGACGAAGGTGAAATAAATCTGTTGAAGGTTCACACAGATGATAACTTAGCTGATCCGTTCACTAAGGCTTTGGCGAAAGAGAAGCTTAATGAATTGGCCAATGGAATTGGACTTAAATTAGCTAGTAGTTTCATGCATAACTGTGATTAGTATTTGGATAAAGGATATTGTAAACAATTATTATTTTAATGAAATAAAGTATGTTGGTATGTTTATTTCTGTTATTAATTATTGTTGTCCTATTTTTGCATGTTTAAATCCATGAATAAGAGTTATTCTAAATTGTCCGTTGTCAGTTAATAATATGGGAATATTATTAAATTAAGACAAATCTGAAGTTGATATAATATACTTAAGTATATTGATGCGTAGTCATGTCATTTCAGATGATATTCGATGATACTGAATATAGGACTTATCCCAACTATATGATGTTACTTTATGGATCTTGTCATTAAGTAAATCATAAGAAGTTATCCTTAGACTTGAGATGCAAGATAACGGTCATGAATGTAGTACATTTTTGTGGAACAACTTAACGCTATACGTAACTGGTAGTCATAAGGGTTGTTTTCGGAAGTGTTACAAAGTTTGTGTGTTTTGTTTGTAGTCAATAAAGAATTTGTTCCTTCAAATTAATTTTTGAAGTTTAATACTGCTGGGCCCCTCGTAGGGTTGTCAAGGTGTTTGCGTGGCCACGCCCAAGGTCTTTTATGAAAGGTTCAAAAGATTTGGTAATCTTGTCAATTTTAAAGAACGAGAAACTGAATGGTTAATTAAGGAATGACCTAGATCCATATCCTTATTAACGTAGTATTAGAAACAAAGGGATAATAATAATGAGAAATCATTAAAAGGTTTTCCAGGAGCCTTACTCAAGTTGTACTAGAGGCATCGACGTGTTGCAAGACGCTAATCGATGTGATCACACTATTATGATATGTCTAAGTGGGAGCTGTTGGTTTTATAGACAAAATAATAATAGTCGTGTGTTAGGATCGAACTTGAGATCACGGGATTGCACACAATACGTATGAAGAGGAAATGTAATAATTATTTATAAAATGTTATAATTAATTATTAATACAAAACAATTAAATAATAATTAGTATTATTGATTAATGACTAATTAATTATTAAATGAAGATTAGGAAACTAATTACTAGACAATACTTGGAAACAAAAGAAGGTTCCGGAATCCCTCTTGGGACACCAAAACCGATCGGCCCACAAGGAGGATCCACCTCCTTTGTGCCTTGAGCTCCAAGTAATAACTAGTATATAAGCAAACCCAAGGTGAAGAGTTTTCTCATAACTTGTACACACACAACTTGGTGTTTTTCTTTTCTTCTCTTCTTTGGTCGAACCAAAACCGAACACCCCTAAGGGTTTCGTTTTTCTTGTGTCCAAAATATTGTTTTGTGATTTACTTGCATAAACTTTTCCTTGAATTAGTACGTGTGTACAAGAACGTGAATCAAACACACTATTGTTTGATTCTTGGATTGAATTACAAAAAGGTAAGGGGTAATTCATAAAATCCTTATAAACCCTAATTAGGGTTCATTGGTTCCGGAAGATTGCATTGATTCTTGTTCGGGCTAGAATCACTACGGTATGTTTACTATTTAAATTGATTATTAATTAATTACATGTTATTCGATCTATTATAATTGCTTCCGCTCATGCTCACTTTGATGTTCTTGGTTTATTAATATGATAGTCATGATATAATAATTCAAACACCTTTAAACTGAACCAATCTAAAACTGGTTTTGTATCAGTTGCGAACCGTTTTGGTATGCATGTCATAATTTGAAAAATATAAACCTAGAACGAAGCTGTTTGGAATTTAAAAGAAAATAGAAAACCTATCTCTATTATGAATGATAGATATGCCCTTGCAAATAACTTCATTTATACAGGATGCCGAACATGAGAAGCATGGAGAGAGTTATTTCTTTGACTCCAATAACTTCACTGCAAGTCCAAGGAAAAGTGATTCCCCACAAGGCAGTAATAGTTTCTTCCAGAAAAAGAGTCCATTTGGGTTTGATGATTCGGTTCCTGGCTCACCAGCTTCTCCAGCTGGCACCTCACCACGATACAGTGGGGGAGGAGCAGAGAATTCTTTCTTTGATAATTTCTCGAGATACGACTCTTTTAGTGCCACTGACCGAGGTTCTCCCAAACAAGAAACCTTCTCAAGATTTGATTCCACGAGCAGCTCCACACAGGATAATAACTTTTCAAGATTTGACTCAATGAGCAGCACGGCACAAGACCGTAGTTTCGCAAGGTTTGATTCAATGAGTAGCAATGCGGGTTTTGACCATGGTCATACATACTCATTAGATGACTCAGATCCCTTTGGGTCAAGTGGACCGTTTAAGGTGTCGTCAGAAAGTCAAACGGGGAAAAATGAAACTGATAAATGGGCATTTTAGTTTTGGAGTTTGTTGGTGTTATTATACTGTGAAGAGGGTTTTTGTATTCATGAAGGATGGGTATGGGGATTACCAGGTATTTTTTTCTTTCTACCGGCTTGATATATAGTCTCTGTTTGTATCACTTTCTTGTCTTTGATTCTATTGCATGAACTTTACGATATTTCTTTGGTATGATTTTGACTAGAAATTCTAATATTGGATTGTGATTACTATAAATATCTGGTTTTGATTGTTAGATGCTCATTGTAAAAATAATGTACACTAAAGTTTAAACATTTTAATTGGTAGTAAACTAGTTACAGAAGCACTTATATATGCCAAGAGGTAGGCTAGAATTAGATGTAGTCAAATTTGATACTCATTGTGTGTTTTTCTAATTATGGATTGGCTTGTCTTAGAAAATTATCCTGAGAAAGCGTTGCACTTGTTAAGAACAGGGATGATAGTGTTGATGCCACTATATCTACGTACTTAATACATGAACCCGTGCACGCTCACATACACACACACCCCTCAAGTGCTTCCACTCTGTTTTCGCCTTTTTTGTGATCACGGTATGAAAATCAGACCGGACCGAAAACCGTTTTGGTCCTAAAGCATTATTCAAATTATTCAAATTTTGATTTGAGAGTAGAATTATTCAAATTATTAGAAGTAAGATCAATTGAACATAGAAGTTATATATAGGAACTGTTAAGCGTTTTACAAATTATTCAAGTACTACTAACATTAAAGCATCCGAAGAGGAAATGGCTGAGACCGGATGACAAATCAACATCTGTACTAAGACAATCATCAAATATCATATGGGAAGAAATAGATGTAACTTCATAAATCAATTAAAGAATCAAGTCTACAAATTCTCCATATTGTTAACCGAGATTCCGAGAAGATAGTGTTATTTTCAAAAGACAAACTGCAGCAAGGTTATTATCTTACACTACACATCGCAACTTCAAAACACCACAATATATTCTTAATCGATCGGAAATCCAAAAAATCGATGAACAAACCAAAGAGTAATAGTTTGCTGGTATAATAATAAATGATTTCTACTCATACACATTTCACCAAACACCTACACAAAAGCTATTAATCTAAATAAAAGACATCGATTAATAAAAAGTTATTAAATATCGGTTTCTCCAACCTTACTATCAGGAGTGACGTTAAAATAGATTGATTTTCGCTTGCAAGTGATCACCAAAAAATAGGTTGTGCATTTCATCAAACACCTGGTGGGTGTCTAAAATCATTTTTTCCTTATCAATAAAAAACTAAAACTTGATAGTTACAATTAATAAATCAAACTTGTAATTGGACTACGTACCCGTAGCTAACGAATAAAAATTACAATCTATTAGGAAAAAATCAAACTTGTAGTTTTATATATAAACAATCGCCTTTGTTATTGGACTACCACGACCAGACAATTCCTCCAAAATCCCCAGAATAGTTCAAGGTCCCACCATGTTGTGATGGAGTTGGTAGGTCTTGGAACATACTAGTCAAGTTTGTGACGTCTTCTTCACAAATTAGTCTTACACCAAACTCCTTCACCTCAACAAAATCTTCATTATTCTCGTCTAAGAAACTAAATTTAACAAAATTCTTTGCTTCCTTCCATCTCTCCCATTCCCTCAATCCCCATTCCAATCTATCATCCCTCTTCGTATAATGCAACCATATCATATATGAATCTTGGATTCCTCCTATCACCTCTTTCTCAAAATAATACTTAATTAACCCTGAAATGAAACCTGGATTCAGAGAAGCTCCATCAAAGTTCTTTACAGAGTATCCTTTAAATCCTTTGAAAGGCTTTTTGCACTTGAAAACAACACAAGTTCCAAATCCCCTAAACTTATCATAACTCCAATCTGATGGTAATTCTACCTTTACCTGATTTCCCCTACTTCTATTTGTAAACCACTCTGGAATATTGCTATTCCCATGATATCCTATATCTAAATGATCATAGCCAGTGTTTTGCATGAAGAATTCACATATGTTTGTCTGGACACCCATATCATGACTAAAGCCTTGGGAAGTTATAGATGAGTCAACACACTGAGTCTTCGATGTAGACCCCTCGCTATCAATGCTAACATTCTTAAACAGCTTTGGACAATTTCTGAAATAATTGTACCTTTCCCTGAATGAGTCTTTAGATGATCCCGACACTTCTCTTAAGGAGGTGCAATCAGATGCATAAAGAAACTCTATATGATCTGGAAGTTCAGGCAACACTTCCAGCTTCTTGCAACCATTAAGATGAAGTTTATAAAGATGAGAAAGTTGACTCAAACTTCCAGGCAAGCTAGTAAAATTGTTCCCTCTTAGGTTTAGTTTCTTTAGACATGATAAGCCTCCAATGCTCTCAGGCACTTGTTCTAAATTGCAGTAGCTTAAATTCAGTTTCTTTAACATATGTAAACCTTCCAATGATGACCAAACTGATCTTTGGGGATGTGGTTGTTTACTTAGTAGTAAACCAAAAGGAGCCGTGAGGATTGAAGTCCACCATCTAGGTTGAATCGTCCCTTGGCCACCGAATGACAATGATTCAAGGTTTACTAGAGATGATACAAAAGAAGGAAGTTCTGTAATGGCAGTTTTGTCAACATGAAGCTCCGTTAAGCTTTTGCTCCGACCCAATGCTTCAGGGAGTTGGTCGACTTTTAGGCACCTCGTTAGATTCAAAACTTGAAGAGCAGCCATTTCCACTCTACTTGGAAAATTCTGAAGCCGTTTGCAGTCTCTCAGATTTAACACAACAAGCCTCTTGAGAATTCCAATGGAGGGATGAACGCTAACCAAATTCACACAACCTTCAAGACTTAGCTCTTCGAGATTTGTAATCTCCGAGAAGTCAGGGGTGGTTGTTAGGTTACGACAGCACCGTAGCTTCATTACTTTCAACCTTCTAAAACACTGACATCGATAGAACAAAAAAGAAGATAAGTTATCGGGATCATAAGATATCAAATAGGAAAACATGTGTGTACAAGGAAATACCTTTGGTGTTGTCCAAAAGTTTTTTATGTTGCTATAAGACAGGTCAATGGCAACAATGTTTTCTGGATAGAAATTTGAAGGTAAGTACTTGAAAGGGCATCCATGCCAATAAAACAAGCTTAGCTCATTGGACAAATGATACAAATTTCCTGAGAAGATCACATTGTGGCCCTTCAATTCAAGTTTCTGCTCAGATACTTTTTCCATTTGATATATTTTCAGGATCCACAACTTTTTCATATGTGCAAAATCATTAGCATCTATGTGAACCTTTTGACTAGATTTCTGTAAAAAAAGGACTAGAACTTCAACTGCTTCAGTTATTGGTACCTGGAAAAGCAAGAACATGTAGTTTCATTAGGATATTTTGCTAATACTTTAATGTATTAATGTAGAGAAAAAGAATCATATACCACTACTTACCTTTTTTTCACTCAATACATTGTAAACTTCAGATGAATTCCACAGTCTCCTCTGTTTTCCAATCATGATAGACTCTTCATGAATGATTTCCCTCGCCATTGCTTTAATCAAGTCATGCATGTGAAGTGACATGTCACTACGAATCGTAATTAATGACTTATCAACTAGAACTTGCATGTTTGTATCTGCCAACCAATAACAGAACACAGCAAAGACAGTGATTTCCCCGTACCAGTAGGTGACTCGAGTAACGCGTGGAAATGACCGTCTCGTTGAGCGCGATCGAGCGTGGCGATTACTCGGGTCATAAAAGAGAGCTGGGAACCGTACGGCTGGAACGGGAACTCGATCGGGATGCCGCCGATGTTTGTTACGGTTGGTTTTCGGGGTTTTGATGAAGAAGAAGACATTTCTGTTGTTGATTTCATTTTTTTTTCTTTCAATGAGAGATGGGTTTGGGTTTTAGGGGTTTTTTTTTATTTATTTTGTAAATGAATGTTTTGGCGGGAAGTTTGTTTTTGGAGGGATTTAATTGAAATTGAAATTGACCGGACCTCTTTAATTAATGGCGTACATTGGAAGGATTTTGAGGGATGTTTTTTATTCCTGTTAAAGGGTCTTGTTAGTTGCTAGTATTTATTAGGGGTGTTTGCGATTTTTGCTTCTACCCAAAATAGTACTTATAAAAAAGGGACGGATTGTGCATTTGGTCCTCAGATAACGGGATTCGTGTGACCTTTTTTTTTTTGTAATTTCACTTTTTGTCACTATTTCACCGTTGGTCCTGACTCATAATTCAAAATAGGAACCTTTTTTTTTTCTTTTTCTTTTTTGTGCAAATGTGAAAATTATATTACTCCAAACAATTGTTACAACTTAGAGAAGATGAAATACTACTGATGTAGGACATACCTCATATCAAAAAACAAAAGATAAGAAAAACTCACATCATCCGATATCTAACAACTCTATCGACTATATCAGATGAAACTAAACACTGTTACATATACAGAAAGCTTCAGTTCTTCTCAATATTCAACCAATCCAACCCATGATCTACATTCACCTTTATAGCACTAATACCATCTAACAATATTTCCCTTTGCCCTCCCACCAAGATTACTCAGCCAGCACCCACACTAATCAAAGTAAGCAAGGCAAAAGGCATCACTAGGTACCCTTCATACCCCATATCATCTAACCAATTAAGGCAGTTTTATCTTTTTCCACTTTCTCACTTTATATCAGATCACATAGCTTGCTAGACAATTTTGAATACTTATCTAACTTGTCTCAAATCATGTTAATATTTACCATTTTCCATGTAAACTTTATAATTTTGGGCTAAAAATTGCATTGATATTGCTAAACTTTCTATTATATGTAATAAAAGTTTAATTACAGGAAAATGATGGTGTTGTGTATCCTTGCCACATATTATTCCAACCACTATTAATATAATTTTTTTTTCAACACTAACTCATTTAGAATACTTTACACATATTATATAACAAAATTTATTAACAATACGGGTATTACAAAGTCGCAAATAAACTTATAAAACAAATTTACAAACCAACATAAAAAAAATCTACAAAATAAAAAACATAATCTTATTACATACTTACATACACTTTATGACAAAATTTATACAAACCTTGCATAAACTAGAACAAAATTCATACAAATTTAATAACAAACTTTACATGAACTTTTCACCAACAGCGACTCAATCCGGCGAGTAGTGGCGGCAGCAACTTTTTTCGACGAGACAACCTTCCCGTCTATGTAATGTTCTTCTCGAATTTATAAAAAATTGGGAGAATAACTAAAACTAGACTAAGGATTCAAGAACAAATAATAGAATCTCAAGTGGTAGTTTTATTAGTTGAATGATTGTTACATAATTACAAGATGAAAGAAATGAGATACAAATCAAAGTTAAGTATGATCGAACAACTAACTCTATATTTAAACTACCACGAGGCGCCAAAGTTAGTTAAGGAATTTAGTTGCAGTATGTTACGTGGACCTCACGTGCCAACATTTCCCACTCATAACATTGGTCCCCTATTTTAAAAGACCCTTAACCTTAAGAGTCATTATCAAAATGAGGGAACCTCTTTTGTAAATCGGTTAGAAGTTCTCGGGTTGCATCATTAATGTTGCCATTATTCCATTGTACTAGCCCATAAACCGCAATTCTATTGCCTTGTTTGGCATACTTCATATCCAAAAGCTTATAGAGGCTAGCAACTATGACACCTTCTGTATCACACACCGGAAACAATCCCATAGTCAAATCTTTGTAGTGACACTTCTTAAGTTGTGAGACATGAAAAATTGTATATACTTGAGCTATGATTAGCAATTCCAACTTATAGACTAATGTCCCAACCTTCTCCAATATCTTGAATGGACCATAAAATTTTGCAGACAGCTTATGATGTTTGGTAAGCCTTATAGTCAACTATAACACCATAAAATTCGGATTACATTTTTTATTTCTCATTTGGTATATCTGATTTGCTCAATAGTGTGTGTATATATATATATATATATATATATATATATATATATATATATATATATATATATATATATATAAATTGACCGTCAACTTTGACCAAGAAATAGTCAAAGAGGTTAAACTACGTATATTCCGGCAATATTCCCGGGTTCGTTTCCCAACGATGTGTGAAATTGAACGTTGAATACGATTTGTGATTGGATGATTTGAATAATCACAAGATATTTTGATTTTATAAATACAATTAGCAAACATAAACTAAAAAGAACTTAAATAAGCAAATAAGCTAAGCAAGTAAAGCACAAATAACCTAAAATGAAAATTAACCTAAAAACGCAACCTTACGAGAAATAAACGCACCTAAAAAGCAAAACTCTTAAATATAAGTCATACGGATGCAAATCTAATTTTCCTAAGTCCTAAATGATAAAAGAAATTTTTAGAAAAAAGATTTGTATTTCTTTTACTTTTATTTAATTTTTTTATGAATTAAAAACTAAATTTAACTAATTAAATGTTTAAAAATAATAAAAGTAAAGAGAAAAATCTAGAATTTTTTTGGAAATTACTTTAAGATATGAAGATTAAAATGTGACAACTGGTAATTTCGGGTTTCCTTTATTCTATTTTATGTAGTTCTATTTGCGAGACGTAAATATCCCTTGAGTCCTAGTACGTACCACTGCGAGAATCGGCACTATAATAATTAAAAACGCGAATATTTGGTTAATGAACGACTAAAAATAGACGTTATACGTATTTATAGTTAAAGTTTATGTAAAAACAATTCTAAAATTAAAGGAAATCGTGTCGGATGTTCGGAAAATAATTATAGCACGTTTTATTAGCCTCGTTAATGTTTCGTTAAAATTATCTAAAAAATTACAAGTTTAGTCCCTGATGGCGCGCTAAGGTTTGCATCTAGTCCATAACACACCCTGTATATACATAGTTATAATAGATCGCGTTACTTCTCCTTTCTCTCTTTCTCAACCGCGCCCCACACCCACACCTCTCTCATTATTTCCGGTCATTATTCCGGCGAAACCACCACCACCACCACGAGTATTATTACATCGCCACCATCATCACACGCATCACCTCATCCCCATTCTTTTGGCATAATTCACGCGCCATAAAACTCATACAAACACATCTTTTGATCGAGTTTCAGTCACGAATTCGACACCCACATTATCCTTTCGTGTTTTCTTGGTGCTTCGAAGACAAGGTAGGAATAGCTCGTCATTTTAGTGGTCGTTTGTACCATGGTTTGACCCGAAACCCACGGGTCTTGATTATTTAATATTATAACGAAAAGATAATATGTAAAATGAGCTTAAAATAAGTTTGGTATCATTTTTGCTTTTGTGTTCGTGTTTGTTTGGACGTAGGAGGTGGTGTCGTGAGTTCTAGACTCACGGGTCACGGCCTAGGATTGTGGTTCTTGTGGTTGCTCGGATTTGGAAGTGGGTTTAGGTTTAGGATTAGATTATTAGGTGGGTTTGTGTTTGTGGTTTACCGAGAGGGGATTCGGATGTGGATTTGGGATTCGAGTCGAGTAGGATTATGTTAGGGGGAGGGAGTGGTTCACTCACCCTCTCTCCCTTCACTCACTCCCAACCAATCCTCTTACGCCACATCATTCCCCACTTTTTTCATCACTCACTCATATTTTTAGTGGCACCACTTCACTCACTTCTTTTTTTTTTTTCTCTTTTTTCTTTTTTAAATTCCATTAAAATTATAAAAAAAAAAAAAAAAAAAAAAAAACTAAAATCTCATTAGAATTAAAAAAACATTACATAATATTATTAAAAAACATAAAATAACTAAAGTTCCATTAAAATTTAAAAACTTAAAACTTAAAAACTTAAAAACATTAAATCCTACAAACTACATGGCCACCCGTATTTGGCGCATATCTCGCTTTTCCGTGCTATGACGAATTTCTTAAAAGCTGGGTCCGAGATATTGTCGTGCGGGTCCATAACGAACTTCATGTCACGATTGTAGACCTCCCCATCAATAAACTTGAAATATTCTTCGTCTTTTTTCTTTTGAACCTCCAACTGCGCCTGCATTAAACTTTTCTTTTCGGCCGTGTAACTTGCAAGGGTATCACGCTTTGAGCTTCGGCTTGAATCTCCAGAATTCAAAATTTTTTTCCTTTCGATTCACGTGATGGAGTTGGGTTCTCGTTGAGGTTCGGTAAGTCACACTCGAAATCTTCCATGTTTATTGGCGTCTCATTTGTTGGCGTTTGAGCGCTACTGATGCGTGAGAATTGCACCAGGCTTTACCTCTCAAGTGATCTTGAGAAGCTTACAACCCCCACCAGACAGTGTACCTGATCGTTGTAGTATAGTATAGTGACAAGTACCGGGGGATTGATCGATCAGCTAGGAATAGTGTCGCTAGGATTAGAAAACCTAAATACTAGTTCTAAAGATGAGAGATGATTATTTTTGTATTTTTATATTTTTTAGAAAGCAAGTAAATTCTCGGGTTTTGAAGGATTTGGGCGGAATTAGTTGCTAGTCAACTAACCCAATACTACAATGCAATCAAAATAAAATACTAAAAATGAAATTAAACTAAATTATACTAAAGTTGTGAGCAATAAGTGGAGAAAATGTGTTTACTTAGATTTCACTACTCCCTAGACATCTTTTACACGTTAATTACTTGTTATAGTTGTATGGATGACGGATTGTATTCCTTAATACCATTCATGGGGTATCGCACATAACTCCCCAATTCTATGAGCTCTTATCTCCTCCTACACCATGCCCAGCACAACTATAGGGATTGTAAACAGTGGCTCATGCATTAAATACAACCAATAAAGACCTTAGTGCAATAGGTTCATGTTTCCTAAGACGTTCAAGCATGTTACCATTTGGAGATCTGCCAGTTTTCTTAAGCCTAACATATAAATTCACTCATCCAAAACAAACTATAAACAAGTAATCAACATATAATCAACATCTAGGTTTCATTAGATCCAAGCAAACACAAGATAGATCTAGCCTAGCATGATGGAATTAAGACAAGAACGAGATATAGACAACCAACACATAGACATATTGATTGAATTAAAAGAACACTTATCTTAATTACACATGAAAGGTATCAAGGGGTTGGAACCCTTGAAAAACCTGTAAAATTCGCACCAAAATCGTACTAGGGTTTTTCCAAAACTTCTCTCCTTAATGTGAAAAAATTAGAAAACTATATATAGGAAATAGGGTCTGACGGCGTCAAGACCAAATAGGTGACGGCCGCCAAAATAATTCTCGGACTGCCTTGATCTACTTCTGACGCCGTCATGTGTTATGCATTTCGAGGCCGTCATGCATTTTCCTCTTGACGCCCTTCCTTGTGACGCCGTCAAATCTGTTCTGGATCGTCATGGAAATTGCTCTTGACGCCGTCAGGATATTACTCTTGACGCCGTCACCTACTGTTCCCAGCAAGGAAAATTAAGACTTTGGCATTTTCTTCACTTTTATGCTCCAAAAACGTCCGAATTGCTTCCTTTTCCAGATTTCTCTCCCAAAGTACCTAAAATCACAAAAGGAACGATTTAGGGCAATATTTGATCAAATAAATTCGAATTCCGGCTTAAATGACCCCATAAAAGTGGTTCATTTTTCGCCTCATCATATACCCTTACACTTGAGATTTGCTTGTCCTCAAGCAAATGCGCTTTTATTCTACTCAAAATACAAGTTAGGGGTCATTTAACACTAATATAAAAGTAATTACAACAAATAATCATTCCACTAAAGACCAATAGACAAGCACGGAGGTCATACACTAGCACCTCACAAATAGTGTTTAGATAGTCACATCTCTCGGGTGTAATAAAGTATAGATTACAATATGGAAACGGAAGATATCTCTCACTACCTGTCATAGCAAAATAGATTACCATAGGCTTGGGAAAGGATCAAACCTCCACCACATGGCGTAAGCACCTAGGATAAACTATCAAAGAGGTCTTTTAAAGGGTTGTAACGTTAGGTGTAGGGATATGAAATACACGGTTTTGTTGGATAAAGGAAGTTTTACTGGTGGCGAGTTAACAATCTTAGTTAATTACATGTACAATATGGCGTTGCTAAACCAAGACTAGACTCGACTTAAGCTAATAAATGAAAAATAACAAAAACATAAAATGAACATAGAATGAAAAGGGATGGTAGTCCGTATGTTTTTCTCTCTTTTAAAATTAACGTACATATGGGGGTAATAATATTATGTTATTCCCCATTACTCCATAAAATAAGTACTTACCCATGAGTTTCAATCGTCCCAAAACAATATGTACAAGGATATGACTCGACTTAGCAACCATGTAATCAATTAGATAGTTAACTTAGGGTTTAACAAATAACAATAATGCACTAAAAATGAGCGCATACACGGAAGGCTAAGGCGATTTGGTTGTACATTTAAGTGGGGTGTAACAAATTCTTCCTTTAAGTAAAATGCTTAAAGTTAGAAATGAAAAGATAGGCTCGGAGGGGTGTACTAGGGGTTTCGTGTACTAAAAATGAGTACAACGCTAAGGGTGTGGGAAAAATTAGTTGAGTTAACTAGTCAAGTAGTATGACTTAAATGGTCAAGTAATTATGATACGGGTTTAACACAAGGGTGATCCTAATGCCTCTTATCATGTAGTAAATCCTACTACACGAATGTAGTCTCACTAGCGGTCTCGGGATGCATCACTAACGCAAGTTCTAGAATCTAAATGCTACCGGTACACTCATAAGCACTAATAGTAAATGCTTTTCCTATCAAATCTAAAGGCGAACCTCACATTTTTGGGTGGAAAATTTTTCTGAATATACGGTTATGTGCTAGTCATACAATCTCCTATCCATGAGACGCTTGCTATGGCTAAAGTTTCACTCCTAAATGTTGTAAAAAAATTTAAATTTGGCGCTAAAATTGTACTAACAAGTATTTCTCATAGTTTTATTACACATCTACCATTAAACAAAACAAACTCAAGCGAAAGTGCATATGTAAGGTATCATCTTTTTACCCTCCCCTTACACTTAAGATGAACATTGTCCCCAATGTTCAAGTAAAGAATGTAAAAGTGCAAAAGTAAAAAGAATGAAATCAAATACTCCCCTGATTCGCTCGGTATGGATAATAAGGTGGCCAGGTTAAATCTTCCTCCAAGAAAATGAACAATCAAAGCTTCCCTTCCAGAATATAAATCATCTTCTTGTCATACATAACCTGTGAATCCTGAGAAAATAGACAAAACAACCTCGCGTAAAATCGGCGGCATCCTATATAAGTTACTAAATCCTAGAAAACAAAATAAGATATAATGCTTGTGGAATGAAGTTTGCAGATTTCCTGGAGATTATAAAACTTGATAATTCACAAAAACCATAAGACTCCGTTAGAAAAACAAAACCGGTAAAATTTCCAGATTTTTACACTTGACGCCGTCAAGAGTTAACTCGTGACGCCGTCAGGATTGACCTGCAGAAATTCTTATGTTAAGTTTCCGGAAAATTTCTGGAAAAACTTGGTCCTACTTCCTGGAAAATCCTGCAAAACTTCATTATGACTCAAAACAAGCATTTGACTCTAACAAGTACGAATATACATGTTCATTTAATATTGTGGAGGATCATGATCGGTTTGTTTCTTAAAAATATATTTGGGGTTTCCCCTTACACTTATCTTTTGCAAAAATACTTTTAGGTGGAGTTAAGACTAGGCCAAAACAACAAAGTAAAGTATTTCCACTTTTTAATTGAGAAACATGATCTACAAACAATAAAAACTAAGCATGCATACGGAAGCAAATAACAAACAAACAAAAATAAAAATCACACAAAACATGGGTTGCCTCCCAAGAAGCGCTTTTCTTTATTTACGAGTCTTGTAGCTAGACTCAAGGTCATGGGTTACTACGTGATACGGGTGAGTTCCTCATTGAGGACATCCTTGGGGATCAAACTTAGGCTTCAACTTCCTATCGGTTTCCTTAGTATGGTATGACCTTTCAAACTTTTCTCCATCCGGATCATACAAAGTCATTCTCATATGCCATGATCCGTCACCTTCTTTAGGTGGCTTGTCCCACCTCCATTCACACTTGTCTCCCTCTCTTTTCCATTTATTTATCTCTATATTAATAGGCATTACGCTCAAGAACTCAATCATCTTCCTAAAGACTAAGGGGTCCTCAAAGGGATCTAGCTCCTCATCTCTAGCTATGAGTTGTTCTACCGAATGTGTCTTTTCAACGAAATCCTTTTCTAGATAAAATGGGCATTGAGGTCCTATAAAGTTCCTTTCTATCCAAGGTCCATATCTAGACGGTCTCCTATTCATCTCTACCCAATGCGGTGTCGGTTCATCATCACAATCATAACTATGCTTCTTTACATCGTACACTGACCAAGTATCGCCTTCACCTACCGCTATCTTAGACTCCTTACAATCTAACATGGCGCTAGCGGTTGCTAAAAATCCTCTCCCCACCAATAATGGGCAAGTAGTGTCACTAACCATGTCTAGGACGTGAAAATCCGCTAATATAGTTAACTTTCCTACGTGAACAACTACATCCTTAATCATTCCAACCGGGTGGGCAATACTCCCATCCGCTAGCCCTATCAATACCTCCGTTTCCTCTAGCTTTCCTAACTTAAGAGCGGTGAATAAGGATAAGGGAATCAAGTTGAGGCTTGACCCTAAATCGGCTAGTGTGTCGAAAACTTTGGATCTTCCTATCTTACAAGGCAAAACAAATATACCCGGATCATCAAGCTTTTTAGGCAACTTGTTTTGAACGAAGGCGGTCCCATTTTTACCTAGTTTAAACTTCTCATATTTTTCTAGGAGGGCACTATAGTAAGGAGCACGCGCTAAGACATCAATGACGGGGCGTTCAAGGTGAAGTTCTTTGAATTCATCGTCAAGGTCTTGCGCGGGAGGTGTTTCAACTATACTTTTGACCGGTTCTATCTTGGGTGTTTTATTTGATTGGTCCTTTTGAAGAATTTGGTTTTGTTTGAAACACGTGCTCGTTGATTTAACCGAGTAGTATTGTGGACACGAAGTGGGTGACGAAACTGAAGATATGGAATTAACGTTTAGTTTTGGATTCTTGACCGTGTCGCTTGGGAGTGCTCCCATTTCTCGGTCATTGAGAACTTTCAACAATGCGTCAATTCTAGTGGTCATCTCGCTTTGCTTTTGTTTGAAATCGGCTTCAAACTTAGATATGCGAGCTTCTTGAGATGCCATGAACTTAGACATCAACCCTTCAAGATTGTTGGTACTACCATAGTTGTTAGAAGGATTGTTGTTGAAAGTACGGTTGGATGGTGGACCGTTTGGTTGGTAACGATTAGGCGGATTGGAAGAATTGGGTTGATTTTGTTTCCACCTAAGGTTTGGGTGATTTTTCCAAGACGGGTTGTATGAATCACCGTAAGTGTTTGGCTCGGGCTTAAAAGTGTACCACTTATCTCCCGCTTCATCGGTACGCGAGGATGCGTAGTCCGCAAAAGCTGTTCTGGGGAGTTCCACACAATCACGAGTGTCATGGGGACCACTACATAATTCGCATGAAGAAGTGATTTTGTTCACTTGGCTTGAAGGCTTAGGAGCTTCGTAAGATTTCATGAGAAACTTGACTTGGTCCTCAAGTTCCATGATCCTACGGTCGGGAGTGCTAGAATTGTTCGAAAGCAAAGATATTGCCTTGACCGTTTTGTTCAAATCACGGGGATCATTCCAACTTTCGTTGTCATAGAGAGCAAGATCTTCTATGAGTTCCCATGATTGTTCCGCACTTAGATCACGTAGCTTACCACCGGCCGATTGGTCAATGGCTCGCCTCGTGGAGATATCGATATGGTCATAAAAAATTTGGACTTGGAGCCAAAGATCTATGCCATGATGAGGGACTTTTTGGAGTAAGTCATTGAAACGAGTCCATGCTTCATAAAGAGATTCATTTTGACGTTGTTGAAACATCAAGATGTCATTTCTAAGCTTAGTAGTTCTCCCCGGTGGGAAAAATTGAGCAAGGAAACGAGTGGTGAGATCATCCCATGTGGTGATGGATCCCGCGGGTAAACGCTCAAGCCATTGACTAGCTTGATCCCGTAGAGAGAATTGGAATAGGCGTAAATGGGTTGTCTCTCTAGTCTCAACACCTAGGTCTATGGAATCTACGATTTTGAGAAAGTCCTTAAGATGTTGGTTTGGATCTTCGGAACGAAGTCCATGGAATGCACATCCGCTTTGCACCAACCGGATGGTGTCGGATCGCAAGGGGGTCACATTGGCTCCGGTGAGCTCAATGGTGTTTCGGTAGCCTTGGTGGCTAGGTCGGGAATACTCTCCTAAGGTTCTGGGCCTAAGGGGTTCTAATGGTAGGTTTTGTTATGGTGGGATGACGGGTTCAAAGATGTTCCCGTTGTCCATGATGTCGGGTGGTTACGAACAAAGACACAAAGAAATGAGATAGACTAAAGAAAACCTAAAAATAAAAATAAAATCTTACTAGAAAGGAATCTAGCAAGTAGACCTAATAAAAAGAAATTCTAACCTAGACAATAACTATTCCCCAGGCTGCGGCGCTAAAAAATTGATGCGTGGGAATTGCACCAGGCTTTACCTCTCAAGGGATCTTGAGAAGCTTACAACCCCCACCAGGCAGTGTACCTGATCGTTGTAGTATAGTATAGTGACAAGTACCGGGGGATTGATCGTTCAGCTAGGAATAGTGTCGCTAGGATTAGAAAACCTAAATACTAGTTCTAAAGATGAGAGATGATTATTTTTGTATTTTTATATTTTTTAGAAAGCAAGTAAATTCTCGGGTTTTGAAGGATTTGGGCGGAATTAGTTGCTAGTCAACTAACCCAATACTACAATGCAATCAAAATAAAATACTAAAAATGAAATTAAACTAAATTATACTAAAGTTGTGAGCAATAAGTGGAGAAAATGTGTTTACTTAGATTTCACTACTCCCTAGACATCTTTTACACGTTAATTACTTGTTATAGTTGTATGGATGACGGATTGTATTCCTTAATACCATTCATGGGGTATCGCACATAACTCCCCAATTCTATGAGCTCTTATCTCCTCCTACACCATGCCCAGCACAACTATAGGGATTGTAAACAGTGGCTCATGCATTAAATACAACCAATAAAGACCTTAGTGCAATAGGTTCATGTTTCCTAAGACGTTCAAGCATGTTACCATTTGGAGATCTGCCAGTTTTCTTAAGCCTAACATATAAATTCACTCATCCAAAACAAACTATAAACAAGTAATCAACATATAATCAACATCTAGGTTTCATTAGATCCAAGCAAACACAAGATAGATCTAGCCTAGCATGATGGAATTAAGACAAGAACGAGATATAGACAACCAACACATAGACATATTGATTGAATTAAAAGAACACTTATCTTAATTACACATGAAAGGTATCAAGGGGTTAGAACCCTTGAAAAACCTGTAAAATTCTCACCAAAATCGTACTAGGGTTTTTCCAAAACTTCTCTCCTTAATGTGAAAAAATTAGAAAACTATATATAGGAAATAGGGTCTGACGGCGTCAAGACCAAATAGGTGATGGCCGCCAAAATAATTCTCGGACTGCCTTGATCTACTTCTGACGCCGTCATGTGTTATGCATTTCGAGGCCGTCATGCATTTTCCTCTTGACGCCCTTCCTTGTGACGCCGTCAAATCTGTTCTGGATCGTCATGGAAATTGCTCTTGACGCCGTCAGGATATTACTCTTGACGCCGTCACCTACTGTTCCCAGCAAGGAAAATTAAGACTTTGGCATTTTCTTCACTTTTATGCTCCAAAAACGTCCGAATTGCTTCCTTTTCCAGATTTCTCTCCCAAAGTACCTAAAATCACAAAAGGAACGATTTAGGGCAATATTTGATCAAATAAATTCGAATTCCGGCTTAAATGACCCCCTAAAAGTGGTTCATTTTTCGCCTCATCAGCTACTTGACTCCGACGACTTTCTTTTCTTGCTCGATCCCGTGGATTCTTGAGTCTGACTAACCATCGGTTGTTCTTGCCACTTTGGTTGATCTTTGAGAATGTGCCACGCTTTAGAATGCGCGAAAGTTTTCCTAAATTGTTTTTCAAAATCACGATTGGCTCTCTCAAGGACCTGAATATCGTTGCACCCACTATATCTCATGCGGTTCTACATATTTATAAAACAATATACAATATACAATATAAAACAATATCCAAATAAATATATATATATATATATATATATATATATATATATATATATATATATATATATATATATATATATATATATACTAGATGTCGAAGCCCGCCCGATGGGCGGGCATAACTTATAATTATAATTTTTACGGGGTCAGTTAACGGAAAATTATTTTTAAAGATGTTGAGTTTATTTATTTTTGTTATGGTATTAGTTTGTGTTTAAAATATTTTAAGAAAAGGTGAGCTTGACGTATTAAGCCATGCATTTGTAAAGTATTGAAGTAGTTTGAATTATTTCTGATTTTCTCATTCTTTGCTTGTTATAATTTAATGTATATCGAAAGCCGACCGGCGGGTAGATTCATCGATCCAATATATGGTTACTTCCATGTGCTTTAAATTTTATTTAGCTATGAACCTTTTTATGAGATAAGAATAAAAAGGCCTACCATTGATAGTGTTGCAGAAGCCCCAACATTTGCTTGTAATGGTTCAATATTGATCAAATGAATATTGAGAGTGGATCAGCAACTTGTATACGCTTTAGTTCATCCCAAGCTCCCAATCACAACATGATCGGAATGAGTGAGGCAAATTAGACCTGCAAATATTAATTATGATCACAAAGAAAAAATATTATTACAATAAAAGTATTAATTCTAAGCTATAAATAACTGATAGGTACTCTAGCTGCTTTTCATAGTCACCGACCGAAAGAAAGATAGCTTTGCCAAACTGGTGGTCATTTTTGTATTAGCATAAATTTGTATGACATTTTATTAAAATACTATATGTAATGTGGCTATTTTGACATCACACCCTTCATTCACAATCTGGGATTCTAAATTGCAATACGCACGCGTTTAGTTGCAATTGAAACATTTACATTGCTGCCTGATCGTTTCCGACTCAACATAGAGAGCTGACTACGAAATGTCAAATAACATTCCACTGCATATGGTCTTCCACCATAAAATTGAAATTTTGTCCTTTTGGCGTTTCCTAAATCGAGTGATTGAGGATTATGTAGGACAAGTTTTTCCGTTTGGTAAACCGATACCTTCTGTGTGGAGCCCAAGGAAGAACTTGACTACAAAGGTGGCCAGCAATGTATTGTTACCCCGGAGTGGCTTCCACCTGGGACATCTAAATTATTATTAATACACGGGTTCTTAAAAGAACTTAATAAAATTGTTGCTCATAAATTAACTTATGTGTTTTGTGTGTATCAACTATCAACCATCTCTACAAATAAGTAAATAACATCCCCACGTAATAATTTTAATGAAATACATACATGAAAAATTAATAACGTCAACAATGATATTATGTAGGTATTTAATGAGTGTATTGAACACAATGAAAAAAAGGTGGACTATCGAGAGGTTTAACTTTTCAATTTCGGTTTCGGTTTTTGTGATATTAATTTATGTAACATTTTAATTTATTTTTTGGGTAAAAGGTCAAAAGAATGTAACATTTTAATTTAGCTTGAGCAACATTTGACTCCACTTACACTCGCACTTTGAGCAACATTCAGTTCCCTTTGATTATAGTACAACATTCAACTCGAGTATAGATGCATCCTAATTTTGTGATCTTCTAATTTGTCAAGATTTTTAAGAAAAAATCTCACCAGAGGCCCTTGTTTAAACAATTATTACATAACACTCTTGGATTAATATAAGAGAATACCAAACTACGATTGTGAAGTTGTTTTTTTAAAAGAATATTCTCGCCCCTAAGGCCTTCAAGGTTTTTTTTGTTTTGTTTTTTTTTTTTTTTTTTTTTTTTGTGTTTTTTTAAGGATAATCTCACCCCTGAGGCCTTCATTTTTTTTAAAGGATAATCTCACCCTTGAGGCCTTCGTTTAAACAATTATTGCGTAATCCTTGATTATAATACACGGGTTGTATGGATTAAATTTACTTTATAAACCTTTGTCATATGGAAAGAAAATAAAAGTGATCATATCGTAATTTCTTATGAAATTAACTAAATCACAAAATACAACATAAAAGTATTAAAAAAAAAAGAAAAAGGTAGTCGTGATACATTTTTACTAAGCATCACTAAATTACTTACTATCAGAACAATCCAAAGATGTTGAGCATACTACATTATAATGCAAATGAATTTTGTTTCAAATACAATATAACAATAATATACATGTATGACTCAGTATCAATAGAACACGCCTTCCATTGATGAGTAACTGCTACAGGATATATAATCTCAATTTTCGATTGAATAAAAATGTTATTATGGGCATTTCACATATTAAAGACATCAAACGAATAGGAAACTGTTGATGAGTATGGTACAACATATAAGAAAAGTTGAAGATCCATATCTAGGATTTACAAACTGGATTGAACCAGATTAATCAAACACCTATTTCATATGTTTTAACCCATTCTGATTTTTACAAAATAGAATAACGTATCGCCCTTATAACGCATCTTATGTTTGTTTGATTTTCAAAAGGGAATGGTTCAAGCATTTCAGTTGCTTTTAGAAGTTCCTAAACTGGAATCTCAGGTTTTGATCACTCCAATGGGACTACAGTTGTATAGTTCCGTTGATCAGAGGTGTGTGGCTGAAAAAAATCATTCATTAATGCTTTGTTGGCTATACTCTATACGTTAAAAAACGTATCTTTGAGTGTCACATACCTGATCAGCATGAAGTTTGTTGAAAAATACTTTGAATATTCTAAAATTAGTCTTTTTAAGTAACTCATCTCCTAATCAAAGATAAGTCAAGGCTTCCATCTTCAGTTTTTGTGGTACCTCTTTGCTGACGCCAAGCAACACAATCATACTGTTCAAGTTCATTTTCACCTGTCATATAAACTTCCTCTCTTTTCACAACGCTAAACACCTAAAATTTTGGAAATAAAGCACCATAAGTCGACCAGATTATATGTTACATCTGTTTGCAAATGCAACTTTATCTATAATTCACCTACCATACTATTTGAGGAAGGTAATTTACATCTGGTTTCGGCATTTCCATGAAACTCGAACAACTATCCCTTTCAAAACCACGATCCTCAAGTAAAATCTAGTGCAGCCTATGCTTGGTGTGGGTCCCATCATTTGACACCACGGACTTGGCTTCACGAGCCTTGTTGCTTCCTTCAAGCACATTATAAAACATTTAGTTTATAATTGAAAGTTTCTCAGAGTCAGAAACAGCAGATCCTAATTGGTCATCGGTCACTTGGATTATAAATGTGGCTCATGTGTTGTGGGTCCATATATCAGCATTTAACACATTGCAATTTAAGTGTATGAAAACTGCACAAACTTTGGATAGTAATTTGGGTATGTCAGTTCCTAACAACTCGATCATTGTGATGTGACATTCTTTGAGGCTGGAAGGATGCATGAATATGGTTGGAAAATTTACCTGTAAGGGCAGGGTGGTATGCTGATCTCTTCCAATCAGCATACTCCATTGGGTTTTCCATCCAAGTTTCTTGTTCAGCTTCAATTTTGGTAGAACACCCTCTTGTACCGGCCCTTCTGCAGCTTCCTGCTCTTCACCTTTTAGACACCATACTTCTCTATTTTCTAATAGAGCATAATTGCTTATAATTAGCCTTATCAAGTTCTATCGTGTATTATGGTAGTATGTAACAAATCTTCTCAATGAAACGGAAAATACTATATATGACTTGCAAGGGCGATGTTATACACATGGAGCAAGATTTAGAACTTTAGTTTCTTTGTACGCATCAACTGTAATTGGTTTTCTCAGTTATGATAATCAATCATTTTGACACTCATATAAGAAGTGCACACATAACAAACTAAAGAGAATGAAATAGTAACAAAGAATTAACAACAATACCAAAAGTAGAAAAAGTATCCCAGAGCTAGAAGAGACGGAACGAAAAACAACAACCCAAAAATGGAACCCTCTTCTATTCCTTTATTGATACCTGCCACAACATACAACCTTCTGCGTATCAGTATTACATGAAGCATCAGATATAACAAAAAATGGAACCCTCTCCTATTCCTTTATTGATACCTGCCACAACATACAACCTTCCGCGTATCAGTATTACATGAAGCATCAGATACAAGTAACCGAATTAGGTGATAAAGAAACTATCATAGGTGTCTGATTTTTTAGTATCATCTATAATGCAAGGCTAAACGTTTATTATTAAATGGGTGAACTGATAAGCCAGTTTATGGTCGTTGTCAACTCCTCTTGCTTTAAGTTCTTGCATAATTAATTAAATGCATTCCTCCATCTGATCTTTATACGGATCACCAGCAAATTTCATAATAATGAAAACATATGTCTCAAATATAATCATATGGTTCCACTGATCATTAATAGGTCGCAAATAGTCTGAAAATGAAATTACCTCCTCAGGTGAACCAAAAGTCAGCAATTGACAATAAATCCAACCTACCCATCTACAGTTTTATCGTTTTATCCAATTGTATTTCAATATTACATTTTACAGACAAGTTTTTACCTGCAGTAGCTCTTCGATAACGTCTTCCAATGTTATAATGCCAACCATTTCCTTTTCTTCTAGATCTTTTGGGAATGACTTTCCATCAGTATCTAAAATACCTTAGTAAATTCATGAAGGTAACTCGTAGATGGGAATATGGTTTCAATTGATAGAAAATATGCAGTCTTTCCAATTGAAGATAGATGAGGATACAAAATCATCAAGCAGTACATAGACTGCGACGTCAAGCAACCAAGGCATGTTTTCTTTGATCTTCGCCCATTCTGTACTTCTTATAAAAATGCTGCATTCAAATGGGTGTCTCAACATCATATGTATATTGCAAGGAGTTTGTATGTCAGTAATTTACATTCGTATTATGCAATGCATAGGGGCGATTTCAATTTCATGGCAGTTAACCCCTATCAAAATGTGCATTCAATCAACCGGCTTGAAATTTGCAATGTTCTTCGACAGTGAGCTAAAATGTTCTTAATGCATAAAATTTGCCCTACAAAAAAAACATTAAGACAGTTAACACATGAAGCTGAGTTTACTAAACATTATGAAAGGTGTAAGCTACATACCTTAAAGCCGAATACATATATCTCTTTTTCCAGCTTTGCTTGGTCTTGTGTAGAAAGAATGTTCAAAGAGACAATAGATGATTTGCTCCATTACAAATGAAGATTCAATCAAAGCAGCTTTAAAATTCCTATGGTGAACTTTTTGTGTTTCCTTGATATCAATACCATGTTTCTCTTTATTGTAAGTCTTCTAGAGAGTGCAAACTTTAAATTGCACCTCCCCTTTGGACTCTAGAGCAGCCTTCATTTCCATAGCATCTTTTTCATTCATCGTCTGAGAAAAAGAACAGGAAAACAGTAATTATTACAACCCATTCAGTTGAAAATGGGTCAACTTGACTTGTATATTATTGGTAAAAACGCAAACATTGGCATAACAATTTATACTATCATCTTTGCACTGAATAGTTATACAATTTACGTGATCTGTCTCTGATGTTTGTTAACCTATATATTTTTTGCTACCGTTCATAATGGTCAGCTTAAAATTGGTTAGTAGTTAGCCATCTCAAATAAAATAAAATACTAACATTAAAATAAAATTGCAATACTAAATGGTTTTCTTGGTGATTATCTATATCAAAAAGGGTGACAGAAACTGAAATATAGTCATAAATAATCAATACAAAATGAAACATATGTTAACTCAAGTGTACCTTGTGCTTCACTTATAGCTTGCAGATGTCAGAGACAAATAAACTTGTCCAAACCAAATAGATCAGTCACTTACCGATTTGACATTTACAGCGGTTGGAAGCACCCATAATACATGCAGCTTGTAAATCATAGAACCTACATGGAGATGATATGGTGCTCTTTAGCTACCCTACTCGTGAGCTTATGAAGGTGTCAATTCCTATCTACTGTAATACTCACATAGAGAGCTAAATTGTTAAGACGGACAAAAAGGGCCATAGTTTACTTTTTAGGAACAAAATCCTATTAAATCATTTAATTAAAAATAATGACAAAACAAATAATATAACTGCCACAATCATATTAGATCCTTTTTATCCCGTTAAAAAATGTCACCTTGTTAGAGAAAGTGCTACTGAAAAACTGGACATGATCCATACAACCTCATATCAGCTACCATGAACAACACCCCATTACTTTAAGTAATTCCAAACACCCCTTTCACCATAGTTCATATGAACAAAAATCAATCCAATCATAATTCATTAGATCTATTTCATTCTCTAATCAATCCTCAAATGAACCCTCCCAAGTACTACTAATCATTTCTCTCCTACATATATCATATTACCACTGCTACTAACCATTGATCTAGGTATACTATAACCTCAATTTGTCATTCACAAGCCAATGGATCACAATTGCCACTTTTAAATGATACCATGGACTACTATCAAACTTAAATAAGAGATGGGACCAATACACATACATTAGAGACATTCTGTTGCATCAGCATAATGTATGTTCTAGATTGTGATTGGTTCCAGCCTGCACAGCCTTATGATAAACCCATCAAAGCTTAAATGTGTAAGTTCTATCTGCTCCAGCAAATGCCTATACCGTTGATTTTCGCCTGTAATTTGAAGCAGCAAAGACATGTTAGAGATAAGAATCTGGGTATTTTCTATTCCACACAAAAAGAAATGGACCTGAAATCAGCAGCCATGAACCCATTAATAGAAGGTCATTAAAAAAAACTCTTAAAAAAATATTAGCTTTAAGGGAAACGGGTCAAACGTGGAAAATGGGTACCCACAGTCTATACTTAATGCACACAAGTGATACAATCTCTCGTAGTGTTTTATTCAATAATTCAGACTATTATTATAGATTTATATTGTTATTTTCTTGCGATCATTATTGAGTAATCAACGGTTACTTTTCTGTGAGCATGGGAAAAAATGTATGCAGTCAATCTGACCTGAACTAAAAAGGACCCATCTCAACCCAAAAAGCGTTTTGCCAGTTACAAATATGGCCTACTTGCGTATAGTATAAATTAAGCGACATAAAACCATTTTGATCCTACCTTTAATTTATGCTTTGGATTGATACCTTTAATCAAACAGATTTTCCGGTCAAATTCTTCAATAGAGTTAGCCTTGCTTCCCCTCTTTGTACTTAATCAACTTCCATGTAAAACAAAGTAGCCACCAGGCTTAAGTATCAGGTCAACTTCAATAAGTAACAATCCATCTGAATCGTCCAAAAAATTGTTATCACTATACCTTTAATAGCGAAAAATGCTATAAACTGATGCTTTATGAATTACACAGTAGAGAATCATGTATTCGAAAAATATACATTTGAAGTTACTTCAGATACCAAAGTTTCAAGATAATGATAAAGTAAAAGATATTGTCTAGCACGGTACCTTTCAACAAATTTGTTTGATTTCAGATATCATGCAGCGTACGACTTTTTTTCTCATCAGCGGACATCAACGCTTTCTTTTGCGGTCGCTCTTTTGTTCCTTCCAGCCACGAACCTACCATGTCATGAATGAAAGTTATAGTATTTGATATTTAAGTGCCTTTCACTGCACTGGCTTATTATTCAGATTATAGTTGCATATATGCCGAAATGGACCCATGTCGTCTATTAAGTTTCGAGTGTACGTGTTAAAGAACACATTGAATTAGCAACCTTTTATTTCATATTGATGTCCAGAAATGCGAAAAAGGGTTGTGACACATATGTAACAAAGTAAACGATGCTGTATTTGCGTTACATTTTGTTATGACAGTTATTAGACTGCCATACGCCCATTAGTTGCGGCTGTATAGTTGAAGATCAAATGCCTCTGTAAATGTATAGCATCATCTTACCTGCATATGTAGAATAATGATTCCATAAAGTGCAGAATATAAATCTGTACTTCAAACACTTATCCACAAGATCGATTAGTGAGCTTGGGATAACCTCTATAAAATCCGGGCGTCTTGTAATTTGTTTACACCATTCTTCTAGTTTAGTGGATCTCAATGATTGTACTTGATAGAGTTCCTGTAACATAAACATGTTGCTTTAGTTGTTAGAGAGGCCTTAAGTTTAATCGAAAAGGTAAAGTAACATGCAGAATCAAGATTAAGTAAATTAATAAAGTAAACCTGTTATACATTCTCCAAAGCACATATTAATAATAGA
Organism: Artemisia argyi; assembly: GCA_030686995.1. Lineage (NCBI taxonomy): Eukaryota > Viridiplantae > Streptophyta > Magnoliopsida > Asterales > Asteraceae > Artemisia > Artemisia argyi. The sequence goes on along the minus strand of CM060680.1, from coordinate 19,792,168 downwards.
ACATGTTATTAAGTAATTCCCTAATTTCTAGATAATACGCTGTGATTAACATCCGCAAAGTATCAACATCTAGTTTTATATATATTTCTTAGTATTCTTACATTAGTGACATATTCTTACTACCTGTTATAAACTCTTTCAAATTACGAATACGATATATAATTTGAGAAATATTGAAGACTAATGAACTGATTAGTGATTATATACCAGCTTTCTTCTCTTGTTGGATACTCATCATGTGCTACTTGCTGTACAATGTAAAAGAACAGAGACATATAGATCAAACGTTGAAGTTAATATGGGTCTATAAGAATAAAACTCGGAAAACTTACCGAACCTTAACTTAACTAATTACAACTTAATCTGCAATGAGATTGTAGAACGTTCAATCATTCATGCTTGAATATAAACTACGAATAATATACCATACTGCAAAAACATTATAATTATTGAATTAGGGTTTGTGTGATATGGCTTTTTTCTGTATGCATCGTATTTTTTCTTCCGGATCATAAGCCCACACGTATTCTTGTATGTATATCTTTTATATAATTCCTTAAAATAAATATACAAACCAAAGCTAATCCTATTCTTTGTGTGTTTTTTTTTAAATCCAGTATTAATTATTTTAATATTGTCAACCAAGTATATTCATAATCTATTCCTTAAATATAGTTTAACAATATCAAGTTTTTAAGCATGACTTACTTAGTTTGTATTGTAAATAACAAAAAAATGGCTTGGTCTAGTGGTTGAAGCATTTGTATGTGGATTAAATGACTCAGGTTCGAATCTTGCAAAAGGACAATTTTTTTAAAAATTTAATCCGAATATTTTACATTAAATATACGAATTTAATTAAAAAAAATTAAAAAAATAAATACATGTTAAAAAATAGTTTACATGTGATGACATGGCAGATGACATGGCTGAAATTGAATTACTGGGCATTGACTGGACAATGACTGGGCATTTCCTTCAAATGCCTCCTGTTATATATATATATATATATATATATATATATATATATATATATATATATATATATATATATATATATATATATAGTGTATCTTTATTTTCAGAACCCTGTTAAGTGCGGGAACTGCGAGAACTCTAATTTTGCATTAGAAAACATACATGTTCATATAAAAATGTATGTTTTCTTACATACACCTTAATACACATACATGCATAACATCCATGTTCATATAAAAACATGTTAATTGCAACAGATCAATGCAAAATGGTTTTATTTTTAGAACCCTGTTAAGTGCGGGAACTGCGAGAACTCCAATTATGCATTAGAAAATATGCATGTCCATATAAAACATGTATGTTTTCTTACATACACCTTAATACGTAGGCATGTGTATTAAGGTGTATGTAAGAAAACATACATGTTTTATATGAACATGCATGTTTTCTAATGCAAAATTGGAGTTCTCGCAGTTCCCGCACTTAACAAGGTTCTGAAAATAAAGCTCCCCTATATATATATATATATATATATATATATATATATATATATATATATATATATATATATATATAAAGGTTGGTTCTTGAAAAAAGCTCACCTTAATAGAAAAGTGGGAAAAGTGTACAAATCACCCCTCCCTTTCCCTTTCTTCCCCCTCCTTTTTTCCCCTTCCAAGTCTAGGGGCCTTTTTGACAATTTCTTTATTTTTCAAGGGGTAAACATGGTTTCTTCTTATGTTTTTGTTTTTACGTAGTTCTTTCTTGTAATTTGTAACATTCAACTAGCTCATTTATCAAGTTAAAAAAAACCCAGCTCATCTATTCATAATATTTACAAGTATAAGCAATTACAAAAAGTTCTATACACCCAAAATATCTCTCCGTTGCTCTAATAATTGAAAGTACACAACATTAAGAACTTTGCCCATTATGAGAAGACTCTTCTCAACATCCAGAACAACTTTATTTTTACTACACATGTCTTCAACAAATTGACAAAATATAGACGTCAAAGGTACTATAATTTCTTGTGCAATTAGCTCCAACTGCGATGGAACCCGCTCCTTTGCTAATTTGGGATTCGAAAAGTACTGCCAAGAAAAAAAACACTTGATTACATTAAAGCTAGCCAAAGAAATAACTGCAAACTAGATTGTTAATAGCCACTATCAACGCTTTTTAGAGCACCTGAAATAGTCTGATTACTGACTGAATAACTATAAGGGCGTTGATGGTTTTCCATGCCGAAATAGTTCACTGTCTTGAATTACTGATCTCAGCTCAGGTACTAGTTCAGCATCAACAATAGAACAAAACTGCAACAGTATGTTTCAACAACGTACTAAAAGAGCTGCAAACTGAACACCCGTTATACTGTGAGGTTTATTTCTCATTTTGACTTTAGTTTTACCGTTATGAGATATTTAAAAGAGCAAAAATAGAAATTCAATTTAACTAATTATCTCTCACTGCCTTGAAGACTATGTAAGATGCAAGAGAACTAAACTGGAAAAAGAGAACTGTATTGAAAAACAAAACTCCCCAATTATGGTTTTACAACATAGTTTTTCAAAATTCTGTAACAGCACAAATAGGAAATCAGTAACCTACAAGAACAAGGTTGATTCCAGCTTGCATTAAAGCATGTCGATAAGTTTAAACAACAAAAAATGCTCCCGATATAATATTGCTTTATATTGTCAAAACTACTACAACCATAACACTATTTTGTCCTTGGTGATATGCTTCTCAAATATATTGAGAATAAGTTTCCGTTATTTCCCTATAAAGCTAAAACTTAAACAAAATTTTAAACATACAAGGTATATTGATGACTGGCCTAGGACCTAGTACCACATAGCACAATTTAATATCAAAGTGATACTAATACGGATGAGACGAAAGTAGGCTTTGAAGGGCTCACAAGCTCACATCATAAGCTATTACTGACTACTTACAAATACATATGGACAGACCTCCAAATAAGACCCCGTAGTAAACTCAGTGTCCTTGGGCCAAAATAAATAAGATTGGAGAGCTAGGTGTAACTTGTAACTAAATTTCCCAATTTAGCCTAAGCAGAGCAAGATTTCAAGCATATAGCAGCAAGAACTATTCAGATCCTAACCATACAGTTTTGTCTCCACTAGGAAACTTTTTCAAGGGAGCACCAACTAGATAAACAACACCACTATGCATAACTTGATACAAAGAAAATAAGGTGCACTACTATGCATAACGATGCACTAATTATACTCATTGATGCACTAATTATGCTAGTATAAGAAAAGTACCATGACTTAATGGCGATACCGCGTAATGTCAGTCATTCGCACATCACTAGCAGTTTCTTGTGCAATAATACCGGCCGTAGCCAAAAAAGAGTCAATCAAGGTTGATTTTCCTGTAAAAAGAGAAAGGTATCAATTAGAAGTAGCAATTGAAATAGATAAAGCTTGATGGTAATGTAAGAAGACAACTGTAATGTACACGTAAGTAATAAAGTATGGACAAAAAAACAGCAGGCAAAGTTGTTGTTTTAAGATGTGTCCAAAAAATTCAATCAAAAATTAGAGAAATAGCCGATTTAGATAATGAAAAGGATAATGGTTGTTATATATTGTAATACATTCAATTGGTCCAAGTAAAAGAATGTGTAGTTTTCACGCAAGAAGAAAGAGTACAACATTTCAGTTAAATCTTGAAGACACGAATAACTCTTGTTACCAGTATATATTGAGAGATGCCAGACCAACGATAATCCTAGAAAACTCATAAGTGGTCCATCAAAGCAATGATTCAACAACAGTAGACCACGTAATCTGAGACATACATTGATAGAAGTCTGAGACATACATTGAGAGATGCAAGGGAGTTACTGGAAATAGGTCCCAAAACTAGAACTAACCTGGACAAAGGTTTCAGATAGTTAAGAACTTCACTATAAGTAGTCATACTACAGGTCTAAGTGACAAACTCTACTAGAGCATTCTATACAAATCTCTATTACCGTCATAATGGACCTAGCGCTAAAACTATCGCCAAGAGTTATTTGGTCCACCTCCTATCCCAACCTCCTTATGGTAAAAGAACAAGAGAGAAAGAAAGGAAGTAGCTATTGTCAAATGTCAAAAGAAACACATACATACTTTCACTTGCGTTAATCCAAAAAAAAAAAAACAAAGATCCATAACCAGTAAAGTCATCCCCATCCTCACGACAGGAACACAATCATCCACATAGGCTATGCTAGTAATAGAACCTTACGTTTTCCTTTTTCACAAGAAAACTATATTAAGTTACTATGACATTGTCTCTTTTAGAAGCACACATGAAATAAGTACACTACTTTTACATCTATGCCAATCAACACTAGATATCAAAAATTCATCTGATACACCACAAAAATATAACACATAGATCAAGGAGTGTGTCAAGTAATTTTTTGGCCTGATTTTAACTATTTAAATAACCAGAACCCCACAGACTTCAAGGAGTGTGTCAATAATAGCTATAAAAACATTATGGCCCGCATTAAAAACTACCCCGTTTAGCCCGACAGTATAATAACAGCTATAAAAACATCACTCGTTACCCAACCGGCCCGTTTTGCCCAAGAAAATAAAGGCGGAAGCTGATAAAAGATAGTACCTCAACCCATAGCCATTTCATTGTAGATCAGATGGATATATGCTATGGTTGTCAACAAAGGGTTTACTTGGGTACCTAAAATGTTGGAAAGAAACAGAAGTTTTATATAACTGTGGAAAGATAGAGATGCTTAAAATCACATGGCATAGCGACTTTTGCAGTGAAAGAGTCAAATTCATTAAATGTCTAAAACTGCTAGCAATGATGGCTATCAATGGTTTACAAAGGTTGCTAATAGATAACACGTAGAGATATACAAGGTCATACAAATGGATGCACTAAAGGGCCTCAAACAGATGCACTAAAGGGTATCAAACAGATGCACTAGAGTACTTCAAACGGATGCACTAAAGTACCTCCTGATATTAATTACACTCTATAAGGTTCTTATAGTTCATCATTATAAATGAATGCCTCAAACATTTTCTACCATATGCTCAGAGTCAAACACTGAATTTATGTTGGCATAGAAGAAGTGTGAACATGTAAAGTTGTCTAAATTCAGAAGTGTGAATGTCTAACGTTGTCAACACAATGCAAATAAAAGCATCTTGTGACGTGGTTCATATTATTGATCACATCATAGGTAGAAATTATAAGGTTATCAGATGGTTGTACCTGTTTGCATTTGCAATTACAAATGTTGACGTGGTTCATATTATTGACCACTTTGCATCTGTGTTGTAATGAGAGTCAAAACTGCAAGAAGGAGCACCACAAACTGCATCAAATTTGAATTGAATCAGTGTACTTTCATGGTATAAAACCTCCTGATCATTTATTTTGTACACATATGTAGCAGCTCAATTATTTTGAACCGAACCAATTGAGACTTGTTACCCGACCTGCCCATTTTACCAAATCCTTTCTTTACAACCATTTGTGTTGCACCTTCATTCCCATTCAGATCATTACCTGAAAGTTGACCTTCTGGGAGCATAGTAAGTCCATCAACATGAGCCTCTCTACGCATATCAGGAGGAATAGTGTAACCCTTATGAAACATCCATCTAACAGGAAGTTGTTTATAATTTATACCTGAACTGGCGCTCAGTTTAACCATGCCCTGATCTTAGGTACCCTAACTCACCCGCATGAAAATCCAGAATAGGACTGGTCCACACAGACTTCCTACATTTGAAATAATCCCGATTATCACTAAACATACAAATAGATACCAAGTAGTTTCATCGATGCACTAAACATACAAAGCGATGCCCTACTATGGCCTGCGATGCACTAAACATACACACTGATGCCTTAATGTATTCATCGATGCACTAAACATACAAGCAGATGCCCAAGTATTTCTAACGATGCACTAAACATACAAATGATGATGCAGTACACTATTCATACTCATTGATGCCCTAATGTGTTCATTGATGCACTAATAGTCTAATAATACAAACAGATGCCCAAGTATTATCAGTGATGCACTAAATATACAAACAGATACACTAAATATACCTTAATACGTTAACGATGCACTAATCATACTCACTGATGCCTTAATCATACCCATCGATGCTCTAATATATTCAATGATGCACCTTTAACATGATGCAGCAACTACAAACACAACACAGATGCACTAATACAAACTGGTGCCTTAACGTCTATACATAAAAATTAAATAACATTCCATTCCAGAATAACACTAATTATTTTATAATACAGATTCATTAAATATCATTCCATTCCACAATAATACTAATTATTTTATAATTTTCACAATGATGCACTAAAATAACATAAAAATTAAAAACATACAAACAGATGCCCAAGTAGTTCCAACAATGCAATAAACATATAATCGGATGCCCTAACTTATAACATGATGCTCTTATCATACTAAGAGATGTCCGAATACATTTTTTTATGCACTAATCAAACAAACAAATGCCCTAATTTAACATTAGGCTCTTATCATACTAAGAGGTGTTGTAACAAATGCGCAAATTATACTAACGGATGCACTAACCCTTATTTTAGATGCAATAATTAAACAAACAGATGCCTTAACTTACAACATGATGATCTTATCATATTAACAGATGTCGTAACACATTTTTTGATGCACTAATCAAACAAACAGATGCCCTAACTTATAAGATGATGCTTTTACCATAGTAAGAGATGCACTTATTCAGACAAACTATTGTAACATATTATTAAGGCAGATGCACTAAATTGTAATTCAATACACACAAATGCTTTAATTATTGTATTAAAAAAAAAAAAAAAAAAAAAAAAAAAAAACTGTAATTAAACACTTACTGCTTTTTTCTGATGGTCGGAATTAGGTCACTTACTATTATTAAATTTCTGATTATCTGATGATCGGAGTGTGTGTTTCTGATTGGAGTGTGTGTTTTTTATTGGATTGAGTGTATTTATGATCGGAGTGTGTGTGTTTCTGATCGGAGTGTGTGTGTTTTATGATCGGAATATGTGTTTTTTGACCGGTGGTGGTGTGACGGTGACGGTGATGGTGGTGGTGGGTGGTGACAGTGAGTGTGTGTTTGAATAAGGACCGTGTGTTGTATCTGTATTACAAAGACGGCTCATTTTTTTTGGGTTTTTTCTTTTTTTACCCTAAACTTTCAAGTGTTTACATAATCGACCCTATAACTTTTTTTCTGACTTTTCTATCTAAATACACTTTTCTCTAGAACCCTACCCTATATATATATATATATATATATATATATATATATATATATATATATATATATATATATATATATATATATATATATATATATAATGTATTTAAAACTTAAAAAATCACAAATATAAAAATATACCGCTTGTGTGTAGTAACCGTTGAACGCAGCGATCAAAGTATGCATACGAGTCCATTTCGAGTTCAATTGATAATGAGTGCGTTCGGTTCTCGGGACAAGCGTTCTAAAATGCTTTGTCCACCGAAATTTTAATCCAAGACTTAGCTAACGCCTCCTCCTCATCGGGAGTCCAAGGCTTACTTGTTTTTTTTTCTTTTGAACCTGCGCTTCGACCTCTTCCTCCTCTTCGACCTCTTCGACTTGTTCTTCATCAATTGCTTGTGTCTCGGGTACCACGTCAACATTGTCGAAATATTCATCATCATCGGTATCATCACGAATGGGTAACGGTTCACTAACCCGTTCACGCCTTTTTTGTTGGGTATAGCGCGGCTCATACGGGTTGAAGTTAGTAGGAATTGGCGGTGGGGATTGTTGGGTATAGTTCGGCTCAAACGGGTCGAAGTTAGTAAGAATTTGCGGGAGGGGTTGTTGGGAGAAAAAAAATGGTGGAGATTGAGGATACATTTGGGGCTGGTAAGGTTGTGCTTGGAAGATGATTTGAAACCGGGTTGTGATTGAATTCGAGGACGAATTGCGCCTCTCGATCCACGACCACCTCTTCTAGGATCTCTATTTTTGTTGCCACGTTTGTAACACCCCCAAAATTTGGTACAGCGGAAGACTCAACAAGTTTTCGGGGTGCTACGGGGATTGGTATCCAAACACAAGACATAAAAGAACGAGATAAAGTAAACAAGATAAAATACAACCACGCGGGGTTTTAAAGTTTACATTATCCCAAAAACATCCAAAGTCAGGCCCAAAGAAAAATAAATGTAGGTCCACAATAGTTATCAGAGTTTTTAGAAATATAGATCCATAACCGGTGCCAAATGCCAAGCCTCCAATCCCAAGCATCCGCAGAGCATCACTTAATTACCTGAGAAAACGTGCTAAAAGTCAGCTTTCGCTGGTGAGATCATAGGTTTTGGTTCTTAATTCAATATAGTGGACATATACGCAAAACGCTTGCTAGCTAGACTAGGGCTCAATCATCCAACCAAAATAATCCAATCAAATCAAATCATCCCTATAGGTGCACGCTATAGCTCAAATCAATCCAATCAGTAGCTTACCTAGCTCAAGTCTAGGCCTCGCTCTATAATCAATCCAATAGCTTACCTAGATCTAGTCTAGGCCTCGCTCTATAACCAAATCAAATAGCTTACCTAGTTCGGGGACTAGGCCTCGCTCAACAACCAAATCAATAGCTTACCTAGATCAAGTCTAGGCCTCACTCTACCTAGTTCTATAAGCATAGCAAGTTTTGAAATCAAAAAGCGATAATAGTCCACATAAAACATTTGCACGTTTCTCACCCCAAGTATTGAAAACAAAGTTCAAGAGTAAAAGTGGGGCTATGACTCACCTCAAGTCCAGAAATCCTCAAAAGAAATGATAGAAGAAAGACGTAAGTAAATCTCAAGCAACTCACGTAACGGCGACTACTGACTCGGCACTACCTAACAATATCAAACTCGTTCAGAAAACATTTCCTCAAAATCAAATATTCCCGTTCCCGAACGTAATTCATTTTACTTTCCAAAATTTTCCATTTCTCGAGTTTACTTCATATTCATTTGAAATTCGACGTTTGGTATCCATACGGGTGGAGGGTCGACACAGCACACACCAAAAAGCCTCAACAAAGAACGATAATAAGACAACTACAGGTCTAACGTTAGCCCAATATATTATTTAAATAATTATCGAAGCTTATCAAATCCGTCGATTTGGTAACCTCCCATATTTATTTACGTAATATATCGTTCCACAATTATACCCAATCTAAAACACATTGCACATAAATTTCTATTTGGTATATGTCGTAGCCCAATGAATTCCCTATATATATTGTCGAATCGGCCAAAATTCCACGAGACATATAGTAATTCATTGCCCTAAAATATATACCACATCCTATGGGCGTCGTGGGATACGATGCCCATTAATATATCCATTTTATATCACCAGATAACTCGATCTAGAATAAGTCATTTGATATATAAAATGTTTATATTAATCGCCATATATCCGTGACAACACAGAGTCACAATATAAAGCCCACTTGGACTTTAAAGACCCAAAAATTCGTATAACTCGATAAGTTTCTAGTTTATCATTAAAAATCACCTTTTTAGTTGTTAGTTATTCGACGTAAAGTTCGTCATTATATATATATATATGGTTATTAGTTATAATAATATTCCGACATTTATTGCACCGTTTTCATAGTGTAATAACTATCGCTTTATTATTACACGTTTACTCGTGATCGTTTTATTATTAATATACGCATTTATATATATATATATATGTACGTTTAACACGTCTATATACGTATATAAACGATTATATTCTTAATAATATTATTACGAGTTTCATTTTTAATATCAACTTTAAAAGATTTATCGAGTCATAAAATTTGGTCCAAATGTCCGAGTCATGACCCTCGGCTCATAGTCCAAGTCCAAACAATATAATCAAGCCACAATAATAAATATAATAACTCCGACCAAATCAATCCCAATACCACGTGCTACAACATGAGGGTCCGACTACGGCACCCGACTAATCCTATCTCCGTCATCTAATGACCGTATCACAACGGTCCCCAATCCACTTTCGTCAACACATCTCCAAATATACTCACAATCAATAGATACCGCAACGCGTCCAAATAATAACCAAATGCCCATAATACAATCACAACAAACATAAATAATATCAAGTAACATATATTGTCCGAAAACCAAATATGCAACGGGTTGAGTTACCAAGTCAACCCGGGTCAATCATAAGCTCAAAACATGAAACGGGAGCCACACCCGAGACTCATGAGTCCCGGCTAGCTCCTTGAGCTCAACGAACCAAAACAGCCCCCTTGGGGTGTTCGGCCACAATACCAACGACCACAAGGTCCAAATAAAAAAAAACAACCCATTCGACCGGACCCAAGGGGGTCACGGTCTTGCTCCCATCGAGCCATTCCAAACCAAACGGACCCTTAGGGTCTCGACAACAATCAAACCACAATAACAAGATGAAGTGGGGAGGGTCCCCATAGCTCTCGGCTCGACACAACAGCCACAAAAACTAACTCCGAGACCTCGAGGGTCTCGGTTACGCTCAAATCCGAGCACCAATCCAACCAAGATAGCCATCAACAAGAAATCCTTCCACAAATTCGAACCCCAAAACAATCCACCCGGATACCAAACGCGTTTTAGATCTTGTTTTATCAAAAACCCACTAATATTTCGTGTGGTAACCCATAAACAAAACGAGTATCTTTAAATTCGTGATCCAAGGTCACGATTTCGCCAAGAAACACGAGTAGGAACTCGTCTCACCTTCGATTTCTCAAGAAAACAACTTGGTAACCTCCAAACAAGGAAAGAATGATGACTTTGGTGATTTAACGTGGTGGTTTGGGGGGGGGGGGTATTTGAGCGCGTGTGATTGTAGATCGAGAAGGAAACGAGATGGGGAATAGTTTGGTGGTGGTGGTGCAGTCGTGGATGAGGCGGTGGAGCGGCAGTGGCGGCGGCGGCTCAAGGGTGTTAGGGTTTTGAGATGGAGATGGTAAAGATGAAGAGAGAGAGATGGTTGTGTTTTTATGTTTTTGTGTGTGTGTGGCGTGGGGTGTTTGTTATAACCGGACCACAAGGGCGATTTTTTTAAAAAAAAAATTTGTTTTTATTATTATTAGTAATAATATGGAGAGTGTGTAGTGGGCTAAGTAGCCCCGAGTAACCACACGGGCCAAACCCGAAACCTTTAATAACCAATTCATTTTTTTTTTTTCAACCGAACCCGTTCCAAAAATAATAAAACATCCGAATTCCGTAAAAATATAAATAAATTGTTAGGTCAACCTATTGCCGAAGTCAAAGTAGTGCCAACAATAACGATCTCAAAATATAATAATTCATCACGTCCGAAACAAACCAAACCATAATTAAATAACTAATTCCCATAAACATCGTACGATTAAAATCAAGTACCAACGTTTGTAAAATATCTCGTTACAATAAATTTTCAGAAATTCCATGTTTATTATATAAATGTAATGCGGGTTTTATAAAACGGCTCCCTATTTTGCCAGTTGTCACATCCTCCCAGCCTCAGAAGGAACCCGTCCCGGGTTTCTCTCGAAATAACCCGTCTACGAAGTGAATAACTTCGGATATCTTTTCCGAAACTCGTCCTCACGTTCCCACGTAAATTACGGTCCGTGCCGCGAATTCCAACGAACTTTGATGAGCGGAATACGACTCCTCTTGAGTCGTTTGGTCTCTCTATCCATTATCTCAATCGGCTCTTCTACGAAATTCAAACTTTCGTCCACACGAATATCCTTGATAGGTATCACTGGTGTTTCCTCTGAAAGGCATTTCTTCAGATTACTAACATGAAATACATCATGAACTTTACTCAGTTCCAAAGGTAATTCCAAACGATACGCTACGGGCCCAATCCTTTCCAGGATAAGAAATGGTCCAATGTAGCGGGGATTCAATTTCCCACGTTTCCCAAAACGTATCACACCCTTCCAAGGCGAGACCTTCAACATAACTCTGTCTCCAACCTGGAATTCTAGGGGTTTACGCCTTTGATCAGCGTAGCTTTTCTGCCTATCTCTAGCTGCTTGCAGTCGATCTCGAATCTGCATTACTTTCTCTGTAGTTTCCAAGATAAGCTCAGGGCCTGTGAGTTGGCTATCTCCAACTTCTGCCCAACCAATAGGTGAACGGCATTTTCGACCATACAGAGCTTCGAATGGTGCAGCCTTAAGACTTGTGTGGTAGCTATTATTGTAGGAGAACTCCGCAAGGGGCAGATACTTCTCCCAGCCCTTACCAAAGTCTATGATGCATGCACGAAGCATATCCTCTAAAGTTTGGATAGTTCTCTCACTTTGGCCATCGGTTTGGGGATGATATGCAGTACTCATATCAAGTCTCGTTCCCAAAGCCGTTAGGAGTGATCGCCACAAGGCCGACGTAAAACGACTATCACGATCTGAAATAATAGATATCGGGACTCCATGATGAGAAACAATCTCCTTCACATACAACCTCGCAAGTTTTTCCACACTATCATCTTCACTAATTGCCAGGAAATGAGCAGACTTAGTCAAACGATCCACAATTACCCATATAGCGTCGCAACCGCTAGCTGTCTTTGGTAATTTGGTAATAAAGTCCATCGTAATCCGCTCCCACTTCCAAACTGGGAGTTCTGGCTGCGTCAACAATCCTGACGGCCTTTGATGCTCGGCTTTAACCTTAGAGCAAGTCAAGCACTTACTAACATATAGTGCTATATCTGCCTTCATATTTGGCCACCAATATAATTTCTTCAAATCCTGGTACATCTTGTCCGACCCAGGATGAATGGAGTACCTCGACTTATGCGATTCATGCATAATCAAATCTCGAATCCCTCCATACAATGGTACCCAAAGCCGATCTCCAAAACATAACACTCCATCTGAACGCTTAACAAATCCTTTCTCATTTTCTGCCATCCCAAATATATTCTCAGCAGGTTTATTTTTTGTTTTCAATGCTTCCGTTTGAGCTTCCAATATTTGAGACGGTAATGGCGATACTATAGTCATTCCTAATGACCTAACTCGTAATGGTGGTACTCTTTCCTTTCGACTAAGAGCATCAGCGACAACGTTTGCTTTACCCGGATGGTAGCGAATTTCACAATCGTAATCGCTTAGCAACTCAATCCAACGTCGCTGCCTCATGTTAAGCTCTTTTTGGTTCAGAATGTGTTGCAGACTTTTGTGATCAGTAAACACTACACACTTGGTTCCATACAAGTAATGTCTCCATATCCTTAAAGCAAAAACTACAGCACCTAGCTCCAAATCATGGGTAGTGTAGTTTTTCTCATGCTTTTTGAGCTGTCGGGAAGCATAAGCTATCACTTTCTCTCGTTGCATTAACACAGCTCCTAAACCTTTATGAGAAGCGTCACAATAGACGACGAAATCCTCGTTACCTTCGGGTAACGCCAAAATAGGAGCACTACACAACATCTCCTTAAGTAACTGAAAGGCTTCCTCTTCCTTATCTCCCCATTCATACTTAACACCCTTTTGAGTCAATTTGGTCAACGGTTTTGCTATCTTCGAAAATCCCTCAATGAATCTTCGATAGTAACCGGCTAATCCCAAAAATTGACGAACTTCTGTTGGTGTCGTAGGTGCATCCCAATCTTTGATCGCTTCAATCTTAGCAGGATCCACATGAACTCCTTGTCTATCAATTACGTGACCTAGAAATTGTACTGTTGGAATCCAAAATTCGCATTTCGAAAACTTGGCATACAGTTTTTCCTTCCTGAGCAATTCTAAGATAAGTCTCAGATGCTCCTCATGTTCTTTCTTACTCTTTGAATAAATCAGAATGTCATCGATAAACACAATCACGAACTTATCTAAGTACGGCTTACACACCCGATTCATGAGGTCCATGAATACCGCCGGTGCGTTAGTCAACCCAAACGGCATCACCTGAAACTCGTAATGCCCGTAACGGGTTCTGAAATCCGTTTTCGGAATATCTTCCTCGCGCACTCGAAGCTGATGATATCCCGATCTCAAATCGATCTTCGAATACACACTCGATCCCTGCAGTTGATCGAACAAATCGTCGATCCTCGGTAACGGGTATCTATTCTTCACCGTTAACTTGTTCAGCTCTCGATAATCAATACACATACGAAACGATCCATCCTTCTTCTTCACAAATAAGACTGGGGCTCCCCAAGGTGAAGAACTTGGTCTTATAAATCCCTTCTCGGCTAACTCCGCTAATTGCTTCGACAACTCTTCTAGTTCAGTCGGTGCAAGACGATAAGGCGCTCGTGCTACAGGTGCAGCACCAGGTATTAACTCAATCTGAAATTCCACTTGCCTAGTAGGCGGAATTCCCGGCAAATCATCGGGAAACACATCCGGAAAATCACGAACTATAGGTACATCCCCAATGCACCTTTCCTTCTTCTCCTTCTCTCCTTTCTCAGAAATTTGGGCTAAGAAAAGGTAGCTTCCTCTCTCTATTAGCTTCGGCAACTTAGTGCAAGATATAACTACTAATCTAGATGGGCCTCTCAAATCCTTTCTATCTCCTGGTATGTTCAGAATCTCCTTGCCGTAAGGCACACGCACGATCTTCTCATCGCAGATTATATGGGCACGATACTTCGACAACCAATCCATACCAATAATGACATCAAAACTTCCTAATGTGACGGGTAGAAGATCTATGTTGAAAGGACGGTTCAGAAAGTTTAACGTGCATCCACGAACGATAGTCTTAATCCTTTCTATGTTTCCATTGGCTAACTCTACATCATACCCAATTCCTAAGGCCATCGGGGGTTTCTCAAGTAAGGGTGCAAACTTAGTGGACACAAAACTCTTATCGGCACCAGTATCAAATAGTATGGAAGCATAACGATTATTGAGAAGGAACGTACCAGTAACAACGTTCGGATCTTCTCCTCTCTCGTTCCCGAGTGCATACACTCTCCCATGAGCAACTCCCGCTTCCACACGTTGGTCCCCATTATCTTGTCGTCCACGGTTTCCTCCAGCTCCACGGTTTCCATTGTTGTACCCATTACCACCCGATCCTTGATTTCCTCGGTTCCACGATTCCCTACACTCATTCCGATAGTGTCCTTTCTTTCCACATCTGTAGCAAGTAACATTTGCCTTGTTCATAGTTTCAGGAGTAGCTTGAACCATCGCAAGAGGTCGAGCTCTACAATCCTTAGCTATATGTCCCATCTTAGAGCAATTCTTGCACATTATAGTACATCGACCAGAATGATGCTTGTAACATCGGTTACATTTGGGTGCATCTCCATTGTAGTTCTTCTTGTCTCCATCTCCCATGGCATAAGCTCTAGTAGTTAGTTGTCGCTTGTTTCGACGATCATTACCCTTAGAGTGATCGTCCCTCTTTCTCTTTCCATTCTTATTTTTCTCAGCTTCTTCCAATGCCAAAGAATCCATCAATTGTTGAGCGATAGTAATAGCCTCATGAATGTTCGCAGGCTTAGCAGAAATCACATCGTTCCTTGTAGCTATCGGCAATCCATCGGTATACCTCTCGATCTTTTGGGTCTCAGTCCTAACCATATCGGGACAGAGTAAGGCCAACTCTCGATAACGGCGATTGTAAGTTGCCATATCGGTACCTTTCACCTTGTGGTTCCAGAACTCAATCTCCAATTTCTTAATCTCATTCCTTGGGCAGTAGGTCTGAATCAGCAAAGACTTAAATTGCTCCCAAGTCATAGCATAAGCCGCATCACTCCCAACCGAGTTACGGTAATTGTTCCACCAAGTTAAGGCTTCATCTTTGAAGGTAAAAGAAGCAAACTTTACCTTCGCATTCTCCGCACACCCACTGACATTGAACACAGACTCAGTCTTCTCAATCCACCTAACCAAGTAAACCACTCCTTCAGTTCCACCAAACTCAATCGGTCCACAAATCTTAAACTCCTTGTAGTGACATCCATTAGCACGAACAGGTGGAAAAGTTCCAGCAGAATTGTTGGAATGATTTGACTCAGCTAGTAGCTCAGCAACTCGTTGCTCCACAAGTTGATTGATCATTGCTTGGTCCACAGTAGGTGCATTAAGTGGAACATGATCGTTGTCTCCCTGAACATCCACATTTTGATTCCTGTTGTTGCGGTTAGTAGTGTCCAGGTTATCAGGAGTAGGGGTCTCAACATTTCGAGCTGGACGGCGTCCTCGACGACTAGGGGTAGTCGTTGCAGGTCCAGTTCTAGTAGCTCTAACAGGGTTTCTTCGGGGTGCCATTGATCTGAAACATCATACAAGTTCGTGAGTCTCCAATAGGACTTATCATATGCTCAACGAGAATTAAATCAACGAAGCCAAGTCATGGAAATAAAATCAACAATACACCATAAAACATCAATAAGGTGAATAGGAACTCAATTTCCATAATATCCATAAACCACATAATACCATATCATAATAACCATCGATCATACAAGAAAGATCCAACATCATCCCAACTACCAAAAACACAAAGATAATAATCGTTCCAACAAGACGAGTAATTAACGGAAAATACATCAAAAATAGGATAACTAGCTTTTCTAACCGAACACTCCTCGGTTTAGAAAGCAACAAGACAACATAAACCAATCAACTAGCCACGCTGCTGGCGAAGTCTACTCAACTCCTGCCTCAAGCCATCAAGATCCCTCCATAACGATCCTAGCTCAACGCTATGGGTGTCTCGGTCTCTCTTGAGGTCAGCCACCTCCTTCTCCAGCTCGGCATTCCTTTGCCATAGCTTGCGGTCGGCCTCACAAGCAGTAATAAACCCTCGCTGAATACTATCGATATGCTCATGCACCTCCATCAAAACTCTCCTCATCTCGGTAACCCTTCTCTCAGCCATAACCATATCAACCCTCAACTGCCCAATAAACTCAACAGTCTATCTGAGTCCACAACCTGCCAATCTCACCCAACTCTGCATGCTCAGCAGAAATCTCAGAAGATGCATCCGACCCAGCGGGATTACCAGGTGGCAACTCAAACAAAAACGGATGATCAGGTGAATCAGGCTCAATCGGGTGCACAGGTGAATCAGGCTCCTCAGCCTGAGCTGGTGGTACTAACACATCATCATCATCAGGCACCTCATCCTCCTGAGGGTCATCCTCCTCCTCAGGGTCATCATCATCACCCTGCTCAACCTCCTGAGGGTCATCCTCCTCCTCATGGTCATCAGCCTCATCCTCACCCTCGTACTCCTCCTCCTCCTCATCGGAAGAGTACATCATCAATCGTCGTCTCCTACTAGGTGAACCATGTGGTGAAGGGGTAGGTGATCTAGGACGACGACGCAATGATGTGGGCGGCGCCTCAGACAGAAGAGAGTGAGCATCAATCTGTAAAGGTAGTGAAGTAGGGCGTACCGACATGCGTGCCGTAGCTCGATGGGCAAAATGTGGAGCCACATGAGCCAAAGCCTGATGAAGAGTAAGCTGCCTCGATGTACCAGGGAGCCCTAGAGAAGATGAGGGTCCCTGCGTAGATGCAGCAGATGGTGCTGAAGTAGAACCTGTCAGTGTCATAGTAGCTGAATGCATGGCAACCTGGTAAGGATCATCAGGGGCCATGGTGAACCGTGCTGGCAATACCGGTGTAGTAAGAATATCCTCAACGACATCAGGCGTATGGGAGGCCATAGTCTGTGACAACGGCGTAGGGTAGGTGTAAGTGTTTCAAAACAACTAAACCGTGAACTCAAAATACCATATCCAAAATCATCATATAATTCCAAATCGTATAAGATCAAGAAAGATTTAAATACCGCATTACTAAAACCATTCTCAAAACAATTAAGCCATATAATTCCTCAGAACACATATATTTCCTCAAAAACGCATCATATCACTAAATCAATAAACCTCAAATCCTCAAATCATCTCAATAAATCTCAAATCTCTAATCATCTCAATTATCTCATTCCAAGTCATTATCTCATAATACCTCAATAATAACAATGATGCTTCGGCTTGGCGGGCTGGCGGGCAATGGTCGGGGATCGTTTTCTATAAAAATCGGTTATAGTTTAGGTGTCTATTTACCTAGTTCTCTATAACCTTGGCTCTGATACCAATCTGTAACACCCCCAAAATTTGGTACAGCGGAAGACTCAACAAGTTTTCGGGGTGCTACGGGGATTGGTATCCAAACACAAGACATAAAAGAACGAGATAAAGTAAACAAGATAAAATACAACCACGCGGGGTTTTAAAGTTTACATTATCCCAAAAACATCCAAAGTCAGGCCCAAAGAAAAATAAATGTAGGTCCACAATAGTTATCAGAGTTTTTAGAAATATAGATCCATAACCGGTGCCAAATGCCAAGCCTCCAATCCCAAGCATCCGCAGAGCATCACTTAATTACCTGAGAAAACGTGCTAAAAGTCAGCTTTCGCTGGTGAGATCATAGGTTTTGGTTCTTAATTCAATATAGTGGACATATACGCAAAACGCTTGCTAGCTAGACTAGGGCTCAATCATCCAACCAAAATAATCCAATCAAATCAAATCATCCCTATAGGTGCACGCTATAGCTCAAATCAATCCAATCAGTAGCTTACCTAGCTCAAGTCTAGGCCTCGCTCTATAATCAATCCAATAGCTTACCTAGATCTAGTCTAGGCCTCGCTCTATAACCAAATCAAATAGCTTACCTAGTTCGGGGACTAGGCCTCGCTCAACAACCAAATCAATAGCTTACCTAGATCAAGTCTAGGCCTCACTCTACCTAGTTCTATAAGCATAGCAAGTTTTGAAATCAAAAAGCGATAATAGTCCACATAAAACATTTGCACGTTTCTCACCCCAAGTATTGAAAACAAAGTTCAAGAGTAAAAGTGGGGCTATGACTCACCTCAAGTCCAGAAATCCTCAAAAGAAATGATAGAAGAAAGACGTAAGTAAATCTCAAGCAACTCACGTAACGGCGACTACTGACTCGGCACTACCTAACAATATCAAACTCGTTCAGAAAACATTTCCTCAAAATCAAATATTCCCGTTCCCGAACGTAATTCATTTTACTTTCCAAAATTTTCCATTTCTCGAGTTTACTTCATATTCATTTGAAATTCGACGTTTGGTATCCATACGGGTGGAGGGTCGACACAACACACACCAAAAAGCCTCAACAAAGAACGATAATAAGACAACTACAGGTCTAACGTTAGCCCAATATATTATTTAAATAATTATCGAAGCTTATCAAATCCGTCGATTTGGTAACCTCCCATATTTATTTACGTAATATATCGTTCCACAATTATACCCAATCTAAAACACATTGCACATAAATTTCTATTTGGTATATGTCGTAGCCCAATGAATTCCCTATATATATTGTCGAATCGGCCAAAATTCCACGAGACATATAGTAATTCATTGCCCTAAAATATATACCACATCCTATGGGCGTCGTGGGATACGATGCCCATTAATATATCCATTTTATATCACCAGATAACTCGATCTAGAATAAGTCATTTGATATATAAAATGTTTATATTAATCGCCATATATCCGTGACAACACAGAGTCACAATATAAAGCCCACTTGGACTTTAAAGACCCAAAAATTCGTATAACTCGATAAGTTTCTAGTTTATCATTAAAAATCACCTTTTTAGTTGTTAGTTATTCGACGTAAAGTTCGTCATTATATATATATATATATATATATATATGGTTATTAGTTATAATAATATTCCGACATTTATTGCACCGTTTTCATAGTGTAATAACTATCGCTTTATTATTACACGTTTACTCGTGATCGTTTTATTATTAATATACGCATTTATATATATATATGTACGTTTAACACGTCTATATACGTATATAAACGATTATATTCTTAATAATATTATTACGAGTTTCATTTTTAATATCAACTTTAAAAGATTTATCGAGTCATAAAATTTTGTCCAAATGTCCGAGTCATGACCCTCGGCTCATAGTCCAAGTCCAAACAACATAATCAAGCCACAATAATAAATATAATAACTCCGACCAAATCAATCCCAATACCACGTGCTACAACATGAGGGTCCGACTACGGCACCCGACTAATCCTATCTCCGTCATCTAATGACCGTATCACAACGGTCCCCAATCCACTTTCGTCAACACATCTCCAAATATACTCACAATCAATAGATACCGCAACGCGTCCAAATAATAACCAAATGCCCATAATACAATCACAACAAACATAAATAATATCAAGTATAATATATTGTCCGAAAACCAAATATGCAACGGGTTGAGTTACCAAGTCAACCCGGGTCAATCATAAGCTCAAAACATGAAACGGGAGCCACACCCGAGACTCATGAGTCCCGACTAGCTCCTTGAGCTCAACGAACCAAAACAGCCCCCTTGGGGTGTTCGGCCACAATACCAACGACCACAAGGTCCAAATAAAAAAAAACAACCCATTCGACCGGACCCAAGGGGGTCACGGTCTTGCTCCCATCGAGCCATTCCAAACCAAACGGACCCTTAGGGTCTCGACAACAATCAAACCACAACAACAAGATGAAGTGGGGAGGGTCCCCATAGCTCTCGGCTCGACACAACAGCCACAAAAACTAACTTCGAGACCTCGAGGGTCTCGGTTACGCTCAAATCCGAGCACCAATCCAACCAAGATAGCCATCAACAAGAAATCCTTCCACAAATTCGAACCCCAAAACAATCCACCCGGATACCAAACGCGTTTTAGATCTTGTTTTATCAAAAACCCACTAATATTTCGTGTGGTAACCCATAAACAAAACGAGTATCTTTAAATTCGTGACCCAAGGTCACGATTTCGCCAAGAAACACGAGTAGGAACTCGTCTCACCTTCGATTTCTCAAGAAAACAACTTGGTAACCTCCAAACAAGGAAAGAATGATGACTTTGGTGATTTAACGTGGTGGTTTGGGGGGGGGGGGGGGGTATTTGAGCGCGTGTGATTGTAGATCGAGAAGGAAACGAGATGGGGAATAGTTTGGTGGTGGTGGTGCAGTCGTGGATGAGGCGGTGGAGCGGCAGTGGCGGCGGCGGCTCAAGGGTGTTAGGGTTTTGAGATGGAGATGGTAAAGATGAAGAGAGAGAGATGGTTGTGTTTTTATGTTTTTGTGTGTGTGTGGCGTGGGGTGTTTGTTATAACCGGACCACAAGGGCGATTTAAAAAAAAAATTTTGTTTTTATTATTATTAGTAATAATATGGAGAGTGTGTAGTGGGCTAAGTAGCCCCGAGTAACCACACGGGCCAAACCCGAAACCTTTAATAACCAATTCATTTTTTTTTTCCAACCGAACCCGTTCCAAAAATAATAAAACATCCGAATTCCGTAAAAATATAAATAAATTGTTAGGTCAACCTATTGCCGAAGTCAAAGTAGTGCCAACAATAACGATCTCAAAATATAATAATTCATCACGTCCGAAACAAACCAAACCATAATTAAATAACTAATTCCCATAAACATCGTACGATTAAAATCAAGTACCAACGTTTGTAAAATATCTCGTTACAATAAATTTTCAGAAATTCCATGTTTATTATATAAATGTAATGCGGGTTTTATAAAACGGCTCCATATTTTGCCAGTTGTCACAACGTTTCATATTTTTTTTGCTCTCGGTATGTGTTTTTTGCTCTCGTACACTTTTTTTTTCTTTCGGTATATATATATATATATATATATATATATATATATATTTTTGTGCTTTCCACCCTCAACAAACACTCCTTTATATACAATTAAAAAAAATAGACGTTACTGATATGTGGGAATTGCGCCCTCACAACAGGTTTTATCTCTTAAGGGATCTTGAAAAGCTTACAACCCCCACCAGGCAGTGTACCTGCTTGTTGTAGTATAGTATAGTGACAAGTACCGGGAGATTGACCGTTCAACTCAGGAATAGTGTCGCTAGGATTAGAAAGCCTACTAAACTAGGTCTAGAGGTGAGGGATGATTCTTTTTGTATTTTTATATTTTATGGAAAGCAAGTAAAATCTCGGGTTTTGAAGGAGTGGGCAGAATTAGTTGCTAGCCAACTAACCCAAGTAACTAAGATGCAATCAAAATAAAATAAAATAAATGAAAATTAAACTAATGTACTAATGTGGTGGAAACAATAATGAGAAAAGTTGTGTTTACTTAGATTTCATTATTCCATAGATATCTTTTACCGGTTGATTAGCTTGTTACAATTGCATTGATGACGGGTTATATTCCTTAATACTAGTCGTAGG
The DNA here is from genome assembly GCA_030686995.1 of Artemisia argyi. Lineage (NCBI taxonomy): Eukaryota > Viridiplantae > Streptophyta > Magnoliopsida > Asterales > Asteraceae > Artemisia > Artemisia argyi. Next base: position 19,769,798 of record CM060680.1, on the reverse strand, counting down.
GCCGTGTATAATATTCCCTAACTCTATAAGATCCTACTTCACTCCTATGTCGAGCCGTTAAAAGCTCCTAACATGGGATCATTAGAATTCACTTATGCATTAAATACAATCAAAAATCATAGTACACCTCCGATCATGTTTCTTAAGACGTTCAAGCAAGTTACCAATGGAAGTCTGCCAGTTTTCTTAAGCCTAACATCGAATACAATCATCCGTAACAATTATAAACAAACAATCAACTAATAATCAACATCTAGGTTTCACTACATCTAAGCAAACACAATAAAAACCTAGCCTAACATGTTAAAAGAAAGAAAAGCGTAAGATAGAATCAAACAATACATAGACATATTGAATGATTATTGGAGAACTTATCTTTATTAAAACATGGAAGAAAGAAGGGTTTGAAACCCCTTCAATATGCAGGAAATTCGACCTAGGGTTTGTGCACAACTTGTTCCACACTTTACAATGAAAAATTGGAAAAATATATATAGACATGGTATCCTGACGGCGTCATGTATTAGCCTCTGACGCCGTCAACTCACCGCCAAAGTGAAATTCGTATTACCTAGATCTAGTCTTGACGCCTTCATGTGTAAATCTTCTCTGGGCCGTCACGTGTATTTGGACCTTAACGACCTTGGTGACGCCGTCAGGCCATTAACAAAGAAAATGTTCTGGGCCGTCACGTTATAAGTTCCACATCCACCTCTTTTGTCACTCTTGACGCTGTCATGTGTTAAAGCTTGACGTCGTCAGGTACTGTTCCCAACAAGGAATTTGAGACTTTGCCGTTTCTTCACTTTTATGCTCAAAAAACGTCCAAAACGCTTCCTTTTCCAGATTTCTCCTCAAAAGTACCTAAAATAACAAAATGAACGATTTAGGGCAATAATTGATCAAATAATCACGAATTCGGGCTTAAATGACCCCTTAAAGCGGTACACTTTTCGCCTCATCACAAGTAAAATCTCGAGTTTTGAAGGAGTGGGCGGAATTAGTTGCTAGCCAACTAACCCAATTAACTAAGATGCAATCAAAATAAAATAAAATAAATGAAAATTAAACTAATGTACTAATGTGGTGGAAACAATAATGAGAAAAGTTGTGTTTACTTATATTTCATTACTCCCTAGATATCTTTTACCGGTTGATTAGCTTGTTACAATTGCATGGATGACGGGTTATATTCCTTAATACTAGTCATAGGGCCGTGTACAATATTCCCTAACTCTATAAGATTCTACTTCATTCCTATGTCGAGCCGTTAAAAGCTCCTAACATGGGATCATTAGAATTCACTTATGCATTAAATACAACCAAAAATCGTAGTACACCTCCGATCATGTTTCTTAAGACGTTCAAGCAAGTTACCAATGGAAGTCTGCCAGTTTTCTTAAGCCTAACATCGAATACAATCATCCGTAACAATTATAAACAAACAATCAACCAATAATCAACATCTAGGTTTCACTACATCTAAGCAAACACAATAAAAACCTAGCATAACATGTTAAAAGAAAGAAAATCGTAAGATAGAATCAAACAATACATAGACATATTGAATGATTATTGGAGAACTTATCTTTATTAAAACATGGAAGAAAGAAGGGTTTGAAACCCCTTCAATATGCAGGAAATTCGACCTAGGGTTTGTGCACAACTTGTTCCACACTTGTTCCACACTTTACAATGAAAAATTGGAAAAATATATATAGACATAGCATCCTGACGGCGTCATGTATTAGCCTCTGACGCCGTCAACTCGCCGCCAAGTTGAAATTCGTATTGCCTAGATCCACTTCTGACGCCGTCATGTGTAAATCTTCTCTGGGCCGTCACGTGTATTTGGACCCTGACGGCCTTGGTGACGCTGTCAGGCCATTAACAAAGAAAATGTTCTTGGCCGTCACGTTATAAATTCCCCATCCACCTCTTTTGTCACTCTTGACGCCATCATGTGTAATGGCTTGACGTCGTCAGGTACTGTTCCTAGCAAGGAATTTGAGACTTTGCCGTTTTCTTCACTTTTATGCTCCAAAAACGTCCAAAATGCTTTCTTTTCCAGATTTCTCTCCAAAAATACCTAACATGACAAAAGGAACGATTTAGGGCAATAATTGATCAAATAATCACGAATTCGGGCTTAAATGACCCCTTAAAAGCGGTACACTTTTCGCCTCATCAGTTACCCTTTCCAACGGCTAGATTTGTTTCCAACGTTCCAATTTTGGTTTCCTCATCATGCGTGAGCTCTCACTCAAAACAAACACCCCGTGCGGTAAGGGAGGGCAGGCGGCGGTGTTCCCGTGCATGAGGCTTCCCGCACCGCACCTCCCCGTACCCACTCCTAGTGCTCTTAGGCATAGATTTGGATGTGTTGGTGTGTTGCCGAGAGTTCGAGTTGGATTCGGGATGTAGAGATTGTGCTTGTACTCGTTGTTGTTGTTGTTGTTCTCGTTATTGTTGTTGCTGCTGTTGTTTTGGCCGAACTTTTAAGGGTCTGTTTGGTTAGTTTGGCCATGGGGTAGAGCCGAGACCGTTAGGGTCTCAGCAAACAATTTTGGTGTTGATATTGTGATAACGATACTGATGCGTGGGAATTGCGCCAGGTTTTACCTCTCGAGGGATCTCGAGAAGCTTACAACCCCAACCAGGCAGTGTACCTGATCGTTGTAGTATAGTATAGTGACAAGTACCGGGGGATTGATCGTTCAACTCAGGAATAGTGTCGCTAGGATTAGAAAGCCTAAAAACTAGGTCTAGAGATGAGGGATGATTCTTTTAGTATTTTTTATATTTTTATAAAAACAATTAAAATCTCGGGTTTTGGAAGAGTGGGCGGAATTAGTTGCTAGTCAACTAACCCAATAACTAAAGATGCAATCAAAATAAAATAAAAAAATGAAAATAAAACTAATTAAACTAGTGGTGTGAACAATAAATGGGAAAATTGTGTTTACTTAGATTTCATTACTCCCTAAATAACATGGGATTACTATAATTCGCTTATGCATTAAATACAACCATAAAAACCTAGTACGCATTGGTTCATGTTTCTTAAGACGTTCAAGCAAGTTATACTATGGAAGTCTGCTAGTTTTCTTAAGCCTAACATCGAAATCAATCATCCGTAACAACTATAAACAAGCAATCAACCCATAATCAACATCTAGGTTTCACTACATCTAAGCAAACACACAAGAGATCTAGCCTAGCATGTTGATGAGGCGAAAAATGATCCGTTTTTAGGGGGTCATTTAGGCCGGAATTGGAATTTATTTGATCAAATATTGCCCTAAATCGTTCCTTTTGTGATTTTAGGTACTTTGGGAGTGAATTCTGGAAAAGGAAGCATTTTGGACGTTTTTGGAGCATAAAAGTGAAGAAAACGGCAAAGTCTTAATTTTCCTTGCTGGGCACAGTACCTGACGGCGTCAAGAGGAATTTGATGACGGCGTCAAGAGCAATTTTGGTGACGGCCCAGAGAAAACGTGACGGCGTCAGATCAAGGCCGTCAAGAGTAAAAGTGGTGATGGCCCAGAGCAGCAATACACATGACAACGTCAGATCTGGATCTAGGCAATCCGATTATATTTTTGGCGGCGGGTTGACGGCGTCAGAAGTTTCTTCTTGACACCGTCACCTTAGGAAATCTATATATAGTTTTTGTAATTTTCATTCAAAAAGGAGGACAATTAAGAGGAGAATTTTAGGGTCGAACTTAATAAACCCTAACACGACTTTTAGAGTATTTTCAAGGGTTTTCACCCCTTGAAACCCTTCATGTTCAATTGAGATAAGTATCTTTTCAATTCATTCAATATGTCTATGTGTTGTTTGAATATATCTTACGCTTGTCTTGATTTTAACATGCTAGGCTAGATCTCTTGTGTGTTTGCTTAGATGTAATGAAACCTAGATGTTGATTATAGGTTGATTGCTTGTTTATAGTTGTAATGGATGAATGATTTCAATGTTAGGCTTAAGAAAACTGGCAGATCTCCATTGTGTAACTTGCTTGAACGTCTTAAGAAGCATGAACCGATATGTACTAGGTTTTTATGGTTGTATTTAATGCATGAGCGAATTCTAGTGATCCCATGTTAGGAGCTTCTTGCAGGCTCGACATAGGAGTGAAGTAGGAGCTTATAGAGTTGGGGAAGTAAGTACGCCACCCCACGACTGGTATTAAGGAATATAACCCGTCATCCACGCAACTGTAACAAACAATTAACCTGTAAAAAATATCTAGGGAGTAGTGAAATCTAAGTAAACACAATTCTCCCATCTATTGTTCACACCACATTAGTAATTAGTTTAATTTTCATTTTGTTATTTTATTTTAATTGCATCTATAGTTATTGGGTTAGTTGACTAGCAACTAATTCCGCCCACTCTTCCAAAAACCCGAGATTTTACTTACTTTTATAAAACATAAAAATACAAAAATATCATCCCTCACCTCTAGACCTAGTTTTTAGGCTTTCTAATCCTAGCGACACTATTCCTGAGTTGAACGATCAATCCCCCGGTACTTGTCACTATATTATACTACAACGATCAGGTACACTGCCTGGTGAGGGTTGTAAGCTTCTCGAGATCCCTCGAGAGGTAAAGCCTGGTGCAATTCCCACGCATCAAGTTTTTGGCGCCGCAGCCCGGGGAATAGTTATTGTCTTGGTTAGGATTTCTTTTTATTAGGTCTACTTGCTAGATTCCTTTCTAGTAATATTTTACTTTTATTTTTAGGTTTTCTTTAGTATATCTTATTTCTTTGTTTCCTTTGTTCGTAAACTATCTCGATGGATAACTATAACATTGATCGTTTGATTCCTGTTATTCGTGTTTTTCGTCGCAGGATTTTCCAAATGCCCATCCCAATCCCTTTAGTGGAAAATGAAAACCCACCTAACCTCTCGCCTAACCACCACTTTGACAATATTTCTGAAATGGAGGAGTCTGACCATGATGATGACCATAGGGCTAGTCCTTTTTACTATTCAGACTCCGATGAGGATCTAGACGATGGTGATGTGATTAATGAGGATAGGATGGAAGATGAAGTGAACCCTCTTAGGTATGTTGACCCTAGAACAAGGATTGAGTGCGATAGCTCATTCAATATGCAATTTCCTTGTAAGATTGGATTTAGGATCTTTAATGCCTACCTTAACTCATCTCTCCCAATGAACATAATCTCGCGTAGTGAATATAATAAAATCACGGTAGATGAGCTAGAATACAAAGGAGATAATGTTATTGCTAGGACAATGTCATTGCATGTGTTTGTAGGAAGCTTTGTTTATCTTGTTGAGTTTATGGTTATGGAGAATCTAGGAGAATTTATCGATAGTAAGTTAACCCAAGTTGTGTTTGGGAAACCCTTCAAAAGGTTGACCAACCTTGATGAAAAACTTATGGAAGGGTTAATTACATTCTCGGGTGGGGATGAAGATTTTGTCTACCAAATGCCCCGTGCACACCCTAGGTTCAAGGATTTTTCCATGGAGAAGTGTAGTAGGTATCCGCCCCTAGAAATGCTAAGTGAGAATGATAAAAGGAAAGGGCTTAAATATACTCATGAAAAGAATAAAAGGTATTATCGTGGATGTTTAGAGTTAAGTGATGATTATAAGAAAGATGAGGCGACTATTAGATGGCTCACCCTTGGTTATGTGAGCATAAGCGACACACGATAGCCCATGACCTTGAGTCTAGCTATAAGACTCGTTAATAAAGAAAAGCGCTTCTTGGGAGGCAACCCATGTTTTGTGTGATTTATATTTTGCTTGATTGTCATTTGTTTCCGTATGCATGCTTTATTTTTATTGTTGGTAGATCATGTTTCAAAACTAAAATGGTGAAAATACTTTATTTTGTCGTTTGGCTTAGTCTTAACTTCATCCAAAGGTATTTCGCAAAAGATAAGTGTAAGGGGAAACCCTAAATATGTTTTTAAGAAACAAAATTGATCATGATTCTCCACAATATTAAATGAACATATATATTCGTATTTGTTAGAGTCAAATGCTTGTATCGAGTCATAATGATGTTTTGCAGGATTTTCCAGGAAGTAGGACATAAGTTTTTCCAGAAATTTTCCGGAAACTTAACGTAAGAATTTCTGCAGGTCACTTCTGACGGCGTCAGGAAGAAATTCCTAACGGCGTCACGTGTAAAAATCTGGAAATTTTGCTAGTTTTGTTTTGCTAACGGAGTCTTAAAGTTTTTGTTAAATCTTTAGTTTTATAAACTCCAGGAAGTCTGCAAACATCATTCCACAAGCATTATATCTTACATTGTTTTCTAGGATGTGTTATCATATATAGATTGCCGCCGATTTTACGCGAGGTTGCCTTGTTTGTTTTCTCAGGTTTAACAGGTTATGTATGACAAGAAGACGATTTATATTTCTGGAAGGGAAGCTTTGATTATTCATTTTCTTGGAGGAAGATCTAACCTTGTTACCACACTATCCATACCGAGCGAATCAGGGGAGTATTTGATTTCATTCTTTTACCTATTTTACTTTTACATTCTTTAATTGAACATTGGGGACAATGTTCATCCTAAGTGTAAGGGGAGGGTAAAATGATGATACCTCATAGGATACACTTTCGCTTGAGTTTGTTTGTTTGATGGTAGGTTTGTAATAAAACTATGAGAAATACTTGTTAGTGTAATTTTAGCGCCAAATTTAATTTTTTTTACAACATTTAGGAGTGAAACTTTGGCCATAGCAATCGTCTCATGGATAGGAGTCGTATGACTAGCACAAAACCGTATCATTCAAAAAAATTTTCTACCCAAATATGTGAGGTTCGCCTTTAGATTTGATAGGAAAAACATTTACTATTAGTGCTTATAAGTGTACCGGTAGCATTTAGATTCTAGAACTTGCGTTAGTGATGCATCCCAAGACCGCTAGTGAGACTACATTCGTGTAGTAGGATTCACTACATGATAAGAGGCATTAGATCACCCTTGTGTTAAACCCGTATCATAATTACTTGACCATTTAAGTCATATTACTTGGCTAGTTAAGTCAATTAATTTTTCCCACACTATTAGCGTTGTACTCATTTTTAGTACACGAAACCCCTAGTACACCCCTCCGAGCCTATCTTTTCGTTTCTAACTTTAAGCATCTTACTTAAAGGAAGAATTTGTTACAACCCACTTAAATGTACAACCAAATCGCCTTAGCCTTCCGTGTATGCACTCATCTTTAGTGCATTATTGTTATTTGTTTAAACCCTTAGTTAATTATCTAATTGATTACAGGGTTGCTAAGTCGAGTCATTCCCTATGATTATCTTAATTCGAGTCATTAGATTAGTTTATTGTAAAGTATGTAAAAATTCAAGTGCAAGGAGAATTTTCATTCCCTATGATGTATTATTTTGGATGGTAGGGTAAAAGTGTATGCAAAAAAAAAAAAAAAAAAAAAAAAAAAAAAAAATCGAAAAAATCAAGAAAAAGAAAAGAGAAAAAACATACGGACTACCATCCCGTTTTATTCTATGTTTATTTTATATTTTTGTTATTTGATCAAATATTGCCCTAAATCGTTCCTTTTGTGATTTTAGGTACTTTGGGAGTGAATTCTGGAAAAAGAAGCATTTTGGACGTTTTTTGGAGCATAAAAGTGAAGAAAACGGCAAAGTCTTAATTTTCCTTGCTGGGCACAGTACCTGACGGCGTCAAGAGGAATTTGATGACGGCGTCAAGAGCAATTTTGGTGACGGCCCAGAGAAAACGTGACGGCGTCAGATCAAGGCCATCAAGAGTAAAAGTGGTGACGGCCCAGAGCAGCAATACACATGACAGCGTCAGATCTGGATCTAGGCAATCCGATTATATTTTTGGCGGCGGGTTGACGGCGTCAGAAGTTTCTTCTTGACGCCGTCACCTTAGGAAATCTATATATAGTTTTTGTAATTTTCATTCAAAAAGTAGGACAATTAAGAGGAGAATTTTAGGGTCGAACTTAATAAACCCTAACACGACTTTTACAGTATTTTCAAGGGTTTTCACCCCTTGAAACCCTTCATGTTCAATTGAGATAAGTATCTTTTCAATTCATTCAATATGTCTATGTGTTGTTTGAATATATCTTACGCTTGTCTTGATTTTAACATGCTAGGCTAGATCTCTTGTGTGTTTGCTTAGATGTAATGAAACCTAGATGTTGAATATAGGTTGATTGCTTGTTTATAGTTGTAATGGATGAATGATTTCAATGTTAGGCTTAAGAAAACTGGCAGATCTCCATTGTGTAACTTGCTTGAACGTCTTAAGAAGCATGAACCGATGTGTACTAGGTTTTTATGGTTGTATTTAATGCATGAGCGAATTCCAGTGATCCCATGTTAGGAGCTTCTTGCAGGCTCGACATAGAAGTGAAGTAGGAGCTTATAGAGTTGGGGAAGTAAGTACGCCACCCCACGACTGGTATTAAGGAATATAACCCGTCATCCACGCAACTGTAACAAACAATTAACCTGTAAAAGATATCTAGGGAGTAGTGAAATCTAAGTAAACACAATTCTCCCATCTATTGTTCACACCACATTAGTAATTAGTTTAATTTTCATTTTGTTATTTTATTTTGATTGCATCTATAGTTATTGGGTTAGTTGACTAGCAACTAATTCCGCCCACTCTTCCAAAAACCCGAGATTTTACTTACTTTTATAAAACATAAAAATACAAAAAGAATCATCCCTCACCTCTAGATCTAGTTTTTAGGCTTTCTAATCCTAGCGACACTATTCCTGAGTTGAACGATCAATCCCCCGGTACTTGTCACTATACTATACTACAACGATCAGGTACACTACCTGGTGGGGGTTGTAAGCTTCTCGAGATCCCTCGAGAGGTAAAGCCTGGTGCAATTCCCACGCATCACATGTTGAAATCAAGACAAGCGTAAGATATATTTAAACAACACATAGACAAATTGAATGAATTGAAAGGATACTTATCTTAATTGAACATGAAAGGTTTCAAAGGGTAAAAACCCTTGAAAATACTTATAAAATTGTGCTAGGGTTTCTCCAAGTCGTCCCTAAAATTGTCCTCCTCAAATGAATGAAAATTACAAAACTATATATAGATTTTCTAAGGTGACGGCGTCAAGAACAAAATTTTGACGCCGTCAACCCGCCGCCCATAATAAAATCGGATTGCCTAGATCCAGATCTGACGCCGTCAAGTGCAAATTTCCTCTGGGCCGTCACGTATAAAGGGACCATGACGGCCTAGCGTGACACCGTCATGCCCTAGTGTAAAATCTTTCTGGACTGTCATGGACTCTATCCTCTTCACCTCTTGTTTTACGCTTGACACCGTCATTAAGAACTTGGTGACGCCGTCAGGTACTGTTCCCAGCAAGGAAAATTAAGACTTTACCGTTTTCTTCACTTTTATGCTCAAAAAATGTCCAAAATGCTTCCTTTTCCAGAATTCACTCCAAAAGTACCTAAAATCACAAAAGGAACGATTTAGGGCAATATTTGATCAAATAAATTCAAATTCGGGCTTAAATGACCCCCTAAAAATGGATCATTTTTCGCCTCATCAGATACTTAGAATGATGGAGTTAGGATAGTCGACGTGCTGTAGACGGCCGTCGTTTGTTGGAGTTTGTTTTGCGGACTTTGGATAATGTGGACTATAATGATACTCATGTGATGTTTTGAGCCAGGTCGGGCGTTACCGGGACTTTCTAGTCCCGTGTGATCCCCGACAAGCCAAAAGGGACTTGATAACTATTACTTGGACTATTTTCGTTGAATTGTTGACCCGTGATAAAAGTGAACTTGAAACGAGTAATAACCCGAAAAGTATGATAACTAAGTGATGCTAATGACATGGATATTACACACATCTTAACTAAGTAATAACCCGAAAAGTATGATAACTAAGTAATAACCCGAAAAGTATGATAACTAAGGAAAGAGGTTTACTAAAGCAACTAGGATGACGTTTTGAAAATCTGTGAACCCTCTTTTACTTGCAAACCTAAAGCAACTATTGAAGAACCAACACACTAAATCAAACAAATTTCATTTGATCAATATTAAGATTTTCTAATGGATCTGTTACTACCACACCCACCATCTAAATTAGACCGTATCCTGAGTGGGCTAGCTATCTAACATGCTTTCGATATCTAACATGCTTTCGATCAGGTAATATTCGGTTGCATAAATTTGGTGAGTTGTTCAATTTGTAACTTGGTTGTCTTATAACTCTCAGATTATAGGGTGTTCGGCGTTAGGTTTTTAAAGTCATTTTATGTCGTCTGTACTTGTGATAATAAATAATAGTGTTTTAGAAATAAATAAGAACTTTGCATAATAGATTAATATTCTTAGAATTTGAAGATGTTGAAAGTCACACACTTAGTGGCATATGGGATGTTAGTGTTCCTTTGTTCCTTAGTTTTTGCCTGCTATAGTGTTTTTTGTTTAAGCGTGACTTTGAGTTGTGCTCTAAAGGATACACGCCAACTATAGTTTTTGCCTGCTATAGTGTTTTTGTTTAAGCAAGAAAAAAGGGCAAGTAAATCAGATACAACTCGAGTTATGAGCATAGTTTATCTTACTTCACTACGCATTTTTATGGGTTGTTTGTAATTGCTTACTAAAACAACTTATAAAGGGACTCTTCGGGATTATTTATTGAAACTGCTTATAAAACGAACCTTTATAAACGGTTGTAATACACAATCCCAAACAGCCCTTTGTATGCAGCAATTAAAATAAGTAAAATCTACTTTACAAGAAAGAGTAGTAGTTAAACATACTTAGTGTACCTACATTATCAGTTTATCTAATACTAGAGCACATCTAGATACTTCCACTCATCAGGTGCTCTTTTCATAGCTGACCAAGAAAGCGGAAGTGCAACCAAGGTTACGGACTTTGTTACTTGGATTGAACTTCTTTTTTTATACATATATGGTGTTGGCAATAATAAAGAAAATACCCATACAAGTTATAAGGTTATGCTTTGCTGATTGTAGTCTATAGATTAGACTATTCTTCTCATATTTTAATCCAGGCTACAATTTGTAATTTAGAGTCTATGCCTTTACAACTGTTGGGAGATGTTTATAACTTAATTAGCTATTATTATATCGTGGTATTATTGCTCACAAACAATAGATGTTCATATGATGTAGACATTTCAAGATTACAACTAGTAGTGCACTTTGGTAATTCGAGTTCAATTATTATTCCTCTATTCACATGTACATGGGAAATGTGGAAGTGTCTTTTTGTTTTAGTATTATCAAGTGTAAAGTCATTGATCAAATAAGCATTATCAAGTGTACTATAGCATGCTCTCAGCTGGGTTGTGATAAGTTTCTTTTATGTCACCCAAAACCTTCCTTGATCGATATGATGTGCTGCTTTGACATTTATTTTCAAGATCACAAATTATTCGTCATCCAGTTTGACAAACATACATTTTCCTCTAATGTAGCAAGGTCATAGGAAAAAGAGTTGCAATGTGTCATCACAAATCGTGAATGATCATTTTCACATTATGTAGCATGCTTTTAGCCCCTTTGGAAAATCACTAACTTTGTGATGTCTTACGGTAGAAGTTTAAAATCTTTATCGCATAGCTTCTTTAGGACAAGTTGAACCCATTTATAAAATTAGAACAATAACAGACATTGATAATAATGCACAACCAAACCGAAAATTTACCACAAGAATAAGTACATCAAAACACAGGTCTTAAAGTCAAATATTATATTAGATGTTGACTTATACTTAAATTTTTATACAAATTCGACAAAATATATTGTTTAATAAGCATACACGAGTCAATATTTAAGGGTGTGTTTGGTGTGAGGGTGTAACATTTGGGATTAGGACTTAGACTATCATACATTGTTTGCTAAGCACGGGTTTGAAATTGGGAACCATACCATATATAAGGGTTTAAACAAAGCGCACCTAGATGCCTCGGATTACTGCATTTTTTTTACTTACTTTAGTTTTTTATGGATTGTTATATGTATTTTACTTACTGAAGTTTTTTGTGGACCACTCTTTCACAAATGTTGAATAAGCATTTAGTGTAGTCACATGATTATTTTGTTCTTCAAGTACTACAAACGTTGTCTACAAAGAAGTATTTTAAGGTTTATGATCAATGTTCAACAGATATGTAAATTATACAAAATGACATGTTTATACCATTTTTTAATTATACATATACTCTTATCAACAACTTTTTTTTAGTTTGATTTGTTATTTTTAATATTTTAGAGTTCATGGAATGAATATGGAATACTCAAGTGTTTGACGTTGCCTGCGTACATTTGCTTTCCAAGACTATCTACCAGCCGGAGAAGACGATAAATGCACGTTTATTATTTTAATAGTTACAAATAAAATTGTTTATCGTATCATTGACATATTACTTATTATTCCCTTCAAAAAATAATGGAACCTATTTACGTTCTTTATTGTTTGTTAATTTATTCACACACGTAACTCATTAATGAATAATTTCTTTTAAAATCCCCGTGATTCCACAGGTCTAAAAACAAAAAGTTGCATCCATGCTATTCTTCAAATATGATCCCTAAAAAGTTACAATCTTTAAGTTCCTATTTCCAGGGTCAAAAGCAAAAGAGGTCTGAAGATTGTAATTTGTGATGAAGTATGTTAATTCTCGAAAAGTATTATAAACGTTGTATACAAAGAAATACTTCAAGATCTATGATCAATGTTCAACAGGTATGTACAACTATATAACTGACATGTTTTATATCATTTTTTAACTTTACATATATTCTTATCAACAATTTCCTTTTAGTTTCACTTACATATCTTTTTAACTTATTACGTGTTCACGTATGGACCTTTTGTTGAAGCGTTAGAATGGTCACTACATACATTTGCTTCTGAAGACAAACATATTGGAGACCACGAGGCAATGAACGTTTATTACATAGATGTTTACAAGCATTGTATTTTATACTATCAGTCACTTACAACTTATTATTCCGCTACAAGAAAATATCATAGCATTTACGTTCGTTGTTCGTTTTTACTTTATTCACGTACTTACTATTTTTAATCAAAAACCCTCTAAAATCCCGTGGATTCCACGGGTCTATAAGCTAGTGTGTGTGTGTATATATATATATATATATATATATATATATATATATATATATATATATATATATAATAACGATAAGTACGTTATATATGTCGTTTTCGAGCTAATAAATAATATTAATTAATGTTGAGGACGTTCGTTAATATATCTAAGGTAATACGAAACCGCTAAATAATGATGAAAATGTTATCTAATATTTATTAGAAATAATGAACGAAACAATGAATAGATATGAATACGGACGGGTTACTCATCGTTTTGAGGGCACGTTTATCGAGACATACCTTTTTAGCAGGTCATAAGGTTCGTGCTAGTTGTATGTCGAGTTTCGGATCGAATAACATTAATAGACCCGACTTTTACGGCTTATCGGACTTATTGGGCTGACGAGTCCAATGAGGGCCTAATAAGCGTAACGGTGGAAATCTAATAATCTATTAATGGGTAATCAATCCTTACAACTCATTGACCAACGTGACTTAGTTTTGGAATAATAAATGAGACGGAGGAATTATCGGGCTTATCGAGTTGACGAATTCATTAAAGATTTGATAATTCATTTGGGAAATTTATTAAACTATAATTAAGAACGTTTGACCCTGACTTAGTCTTTTAAGTTGTTTGAATTGTTGGTCTTTGTCTGAGCGTGTTTCACTCGAGTCTGTGTCGTGTCTTCACAACACACACGAATGATACCAAACACAAAAAATGGATATAACGATAAACCCTAAATATCTATAATGAGTAATTCATTTTCATAAGCTTATAGGTTTCGAATAAGATACTAATACGAGTTTATTTAATAGGTTGTGCCGGGTCCCGCAGTGCAGTGATGTACTAGCTATTATCATTTGCTTCTAGTGTATCACCTCTCGTCTACTACTTGGGTGAGTTCATAGCCCCACTTTTACTCTTTTCAATTGTTTTGGGGGAGAATGCATGCTTGTAGTTATCTTGTCGTCATATGTTATTCTTGGTATTATAATGTCTACTTCGGAATATGTCTTTGGTATTGTGATGTCTATTCTGGTTTATTGTTTTGGTTTACCGTTTATATTGGTTCTTGGTTGTCTATGGGTATCCTTACCCTTCTCTATATTGGTTGTTATGGAATTAGTTATTGGCCACTAGTGCAGGACTATTAGTCAGGTCCACTCCTGTGCGGAAACTAATAGGGGCCCGCTTGTGCAACTTAGATCTATAGTGTGTGCACCTATAGGATTATTCTTGGATGTTTGTCACGGTGTTATTGTTATGTCTTGGTTTCCTTGCGTTACATATTGTTTTGTGTCAAAACTCTATGAACTCACCAGCTTAAGCTGACCCTTTTTAGCATGTATTCTCAGGTACTGGGTAATTGCTTTATCTGCTGTTCATGGGCTGGAGGCTTGGCAAGCGCAGTGGTCACAGGGATCAGTCATCAGTCTAAAACTCTGATAAAAAAAAATTGGGACCTACCTATCTTAAACTTGGGCTTACTACTTTTATCTTGTAGACTTTAAATCGTATCTTAAATTATCTATCTAAACGTTTATGTCGTTATTATGTTCCTTATACTTGTGTTGTGTGCCAATACAAGTAGCACACCGAAACTTTATAGAGTCTTCCACTGTACTGTCACACCCCCAATTTACCTGACTTGCAGCGGAATGGAATACCTGGGGGTGTCTGTCATAGCACCACAGTTACAGTTACATTGAACGACCTAAATTGTCGTTTGGAAAATACTGCATTTGATCATTGAAATAATTCAGAGTTTACAATATGAGGTCCCCAAAATGTGTTGCAAGTTTATGAAAACAAGTCGTACTAGATCAAATGTTTACATAAGTGCATGAAATAATGATGAGACGCGTCGACTCCGCGACTCCATGAAGGTCCAAATGCATGTCACATGAGCTACCTTAATAACCTGAAATACATTGCTAAAACGTCAACACGAATGTTGGTGAATTCCATAGGTTTGTAAAATGTAATGATGTACGGCCACCACAAGTAAAAATGCAAGATAAAAATCTCGTGAAAATTGTACAATAGCCTTAAGCTCATGACACCGAAGCTATGACTGATGAAACTGTAAGCCCCTCCCGAATGTTCTGCCGAAACATTCAAATGTAAAAGACATGACATGCATCCGCTTACTGTTGGTATCCACTACCACGGATGGAGGCGTCACCCTCGATAGATCTATCCACTCACTCTCGCTTAACGGTAAATTAACGGTTCATGATGTTACAGGGGACTTTTCACATGGCAAGGTAACTTAAGCTATGTACATGTTTGAATACTTGGGCTCGTACTGAAATGATTGATGCAATGTATTCCCCCCGTGGGATTTGAAAACAATCAAAAATGTTGAATTGAAAACGGGGCTATGAAAACTCACCTTAACTGATGATACTGTGATGATAATGAAATGAACACCAATGAACAATTTGCTGTCGCAACCCAATATGATGGTACCATGAACATGTAATGAACTGAAAGACAAGGCGCGCACACTAGCCGCAACCTAATGTAAATGATGAACGATCTACTTTAGATCATGAAATGATGTTATGAATGTCCATGCACATGTTTCCTATACCACTCTACTCTTTGAAAAACACTTGTTGTTATCAAAAGTATATATTCCAAGAATTTGGAAAATATTGCTATTAGAAAATATAAATGGCTAGTTATAATATATATATACTTATATATATATATAACGTAAGTTTCCATGTTAGCGTTGAAATACTCGGGTTGTAATCCTTGAAATGATGAAAACATACTCGTAATAACTAATACTACGTTAGTTATAAAGCTCGGTACTTGATATTACTTCTAGCTCAAAAATGTACTTCGTAGTTTTTGCGCCAAATTTAATAAAAGCTGTCAATTATAAAGTGGTTTTAGCCGATATTCAAACGTGTATATCTTTGTCGTTACTTGTCCGTTTTACTTGTTCTTTATATCCACGGTTACGTCTTAGTATGTAGTAATATATTTTGGAAAGCTCGGCTCCTCCGGGTTACGTCTAAAGTCTCTTTTTGTACCATGAAAAACGTCCAACAGCAAACAAATTTCCAGAAAATACTTTTCGTCAACAATCTTGCAAAAATCATAACTTCTTCGTTATTAACTCTTTTTAATCCGTTCTTTCGCCTACGGATTCGTTTTTGAAAGTATTTTCTAAAAATTTTGCCAAAGTTTCCTTGGTGTTTACTGATTTTCCAGATTTTTACAAAACGGGACAGCATGTCTAAAATAAGTTCCAAATCAAGTTTCCAAGGTTAAAAACCAATTTCTACCATCACCAAACCTCTTGTAATCACCACATGGCTAATCTAATCCTACCATACACCTTCTTAGGGTGCCATGGACTCCTAACCAAGTTATTAGAGCAAGGGGATTCATAACCAAAAAGTTAGGGTTTGTATGTTTGTTTTTAGCCAAAATAAAGTGTGGTATAGCTACTTGTACATGGTTTTTAGCATGATACTTATGAAATACATGTAAAAATAAGATGATCCATGAAAAATAAAGATGAAAACTTACTTGATAAAATGAGATGATTAGATGGCTAGAAACCTTGGATTACTTGTGTTTTTCTTGATTGATTCTTGTTTAGAATGATAAAAGGAACAAGTTTGTAGCTTTAGCTTTTGAAAAACCATGGATGGATCATAGATTATAGGTGAGGTCGTGGGTTATGATGGGGGAGGAAGAAGATGAGAAACTTTTTGATCTTACTAAAAAGTGATATTATGATTCTTGGTTTTTGATTAAGTAAGGTTTTTAAGGTTTATTAGTAAAATAATAATGAATCAATGCACATGGTTAAAGGTTGTATCATATGGCCGGTTTTTGGTGTGAAAGGGAGTAGCCAAAACGGTTTGGATCACTTAGAAAATATAGTGTAGCGTTAAGTGTTATTACGCGTTATTCGTTAAAATCGGGTACCGGGTTTAATAGCAATAAACGTTCACGAAGTTAACCGGGATGAAATAAAGTTATAATAATGTTAAAAACATATTAAAAATATGTTGGGTACATTTACTGAGTGATCGGGTGATTATTGTTTAGTTTTCACGAAAACCGTCGTTATATTCATAAGCGTACGTTATAAATAAAATAAATTTCCAAAATACTGAGTAACTGAATGTTATAACTTTTATGATGTTAAAATAGATATAAAAATATGTCGGGACCATTGTGGGAATATTTAGATATATTCGTCGTGTATAAACCGGGTGTTAACGTTTACTATAATTACTTATACGTAAAAACGTTAAATGTACTGAATATAGTAATTTGAAAATCCTGAGAGTGGTATAACATGAAAATGACCTACTGATGATATGCAGACTATCTCCAGTCCGTATGCAGTGTTCTTAACACTAATGAAATGAATTCGCACCTAACCCAAACCGGTTACGCGAATTTGAATATCCGTAAACTAAATTTACGATGAAATGTGTAATGCACATGAATGATGAAATCTTTTCCCGCAATGAATAGTGTTTCGTGAATAGTAAATTTCCCAAAAGTTTCTCAGAATATCAAATTGACCTCGAAAACGATGAATAGTAAACCGATGAATAGTGTTTTGATGAATAGTGTTTGATGAATAGTGTTTTTCCGAAGTTCGGGAAATGACCTGAAATGACCTGAAATGGTGAGTTGTGACAGTCTTCCCCTCTAAATGGAACTTCGTCCCGAAGTTCAGTTTATGTTGGTCTCTGAAAACGTATTGGTGAAAAGGTGATGATATTCGAGAATTCCAGCGAACTCTAACGATAGGAATTCGACTCTGTTTCAACTGTTTGACCACATGGTCCATGATTTCTGTTGGTTCTCTTACAAGGTCTGAGATTGTCATTTGGGTTGGATCCCTTCCAATGGAATCATGAGTGACTCATCTGAAAGTCGTTTCTGGTGATCTGAAAATGTGAAATATGTTCGTGTAATCTTGTTGTTCTCTGACAATGTTCAAGTCTGACGGCCACTATGCCTTCTCTGTCAAAATATAAATGGTCCAGTGTATATTGGGTTTAACTTTCCAAGTTTTCTGAATGATAACATGCCTTTCCCAGGCAGAACTTTCTGCTAACTCTGCAGAACTTGAAGTTTTAATGGTTTACGACTTATTGAACTTGTAACTGATTCTTGACTTGTAGAAAATTTCTGGTTATCTCCTGAATGCCTACTGAACTAGTGAGTTGAGCTTTTTCTGAGTTTGGCCCATCAATCGATGGTCTGCGCTTCTTAATGTTTTAAATGTGGTACTGGTAATATATACTGCTGAATTCTGCCAGAACTCAAGTTTGTATGCTAGTTGGTCGATTCTAAAATGAATCTTAAATAGTCCAATATGCTAAAGGTTCAACCTTTCTTGTTATCCAATTTGTATCATGCCAATCCAAGGCAATGCTTTTAACTTAGTTTGTTCTCCCACTTGAATCTGGATGGTTTGTTGTTCAGGATACCCAATACAAATGATGGGTGTTATGTACCAATCTAACTTCTGCCAGTTTCTCGCTGTTGGTGTGATAACTATTGTTGTAGATGTATTTGATTTATGTTAAATGATTAGTCCAACCATTTCTAGGGTCAATCACTCATGCTCTGAGCATACCTTCCTATGTTTGAATTGTTCTCTCGCTTTGACCATCGTTCTGAGGATGATAGGTGATGTTCACATCTAAATGGGTTTCTGAAGGAAATCCTGAAATGATTACCTGAAGTCCAAGGTGAATCGGTTTCCTTAACAGGAATAACTGAAATGGGTACAATAAACCTTTGTGACTAATTCCATAACGTTCGGTCCTTCGAACTTGGCGTTATCTGAAGGGATAGAATATAGGTAACAATTTGATTCCTTGTGTTTTGTTCCAACGGATGATAAGACATATGTCCTTCTTTGTCTAGTGGGTTTGATCTCCACTACTGAAGTTCGTGATTAATTTGTGATGTTCCTCCTAATTCCTTCATCACATATTCCAAATATTCTTTATTGTCAAGTCACAAAATCCTAAATGCATAAGCGATGTTGTAGGAAAATTGGTTCTGGAAATTTGTCTCGCGATTGTGAGTTTTGGTTGAAATCCTTTTTCTGAATAAACGAATTTAGAAAAATGGAGCAAATGATTTACTAAGTAATATTTTTCCTGATGATTCAAAATTTCAGTAGTTATGAAGTAGAAAAATGTTTTCAAACATGTTGTGATTAAGACTGCTTACCAAAGTTTGATGTCTATATGTTTCTCATTGTACAATAGTGTTGCTAAAGATTGACCAAAAAGGATCGTACTTGTTCAAAATAGGAATTTCAGAAATCATTTTTCCACAAGGTATGTGATTTATGTAAACGCATCAACTTTATTTAAAAGTGAAAACACTGAAAAGGATAAAATGGTAGAATAGGAAATGTTCGCTTAAATGCATAGATGTCTAACACTTAGTTCCTGAGGTTGGATAATGTCTATTGATGGTTATCTGGCATACTACAAGCATAGGTATTTAGACTAACTTAAGTCCTGAAATAGTTTATCGTTGTAATTGGCAAGACGAAGGTATCACTTGATGTTGTGTCGATGAATGTCTATTCTGTTTTCCCATATAGATGAGGAGATATGTTCTGGCTTGATCCCTTGCTTGGTATGAAGGTGAGGTTATCCGAAATTTCTAGTGACATAAGGCCTTAGAGGAAATTACATCGATATACTTGATTCAAACAATTGTCCTTTGTGAAAACTTACTGCAGGAAAGTTTATGTATGGATGAGGCCATGTTTAAATGAAATGCTCTACAGTCTCAATTAGAAGCTTGGTTTATTTCTATTGTGTTGTCCAGCGGACATCTATATTGAGTTCAATCCTGTAGCTCAGTCTAGCTAGTACCCTTGAATAATAACATTGGACAACTAGGTTAAAGATGGTAATTCGGATGGTCTCGCAGTATCTTAGAATTTGTTGTTGAGTTATGAATTCTCTCACTATATGTTTCTAGTCCTGGTTAGTAGTTCTGTACTCCTTTCATTGCTTCTATTGTATTGAGGAATCCTGCATGTAATTGATATGGAAAGTCTCTCTAGGGAAGTCAATGGGAAAAATCCAACTTAATGTCTGAATGAGTGACTGGTGGAGTAAGTATCCAGGGATAGTTCGGCAAAAGGGATGTTTATGAAAGAGTTCCTTTGTTTACAAAACTTTTGGATGAAGATTGTTATCAACAATCCTTTGAAAAGGTAATTATTTCCTTCATGGCATAATCCTTCCTGAATTTTACATAGGTGATCAGGCTATGTACAATTGAGGACTAATGATGCGATGTCAGATTTTGTCAAAATATCATAACTTTCCTCAAAAGTTTTAGATGGTGTTCAACGCATTGTTATTAAAATGGTATCCTGATGTTTTCTTTCAAGTAACATGAAAATTGCTTCGCGTAACAATAGTAAATACTTGGTGTAATGACAGAAAATCAATTTATAGGATGTTAATAAAATAGCTTACTTCAGAAATTTTTCTGTAAAGTCGTTTCCCCATATGATAGTAAAATAGCTTGAATGGTGTATTGGATACGTGGGTGAATCTTGTCGAATGGTAATAGTCTACTAATTCGTCAAAAACAAAATCACCTAATTCCTGAAGAATCTGCGGATGTTTCTGTTGAGTCCGTGTTATTGGTATTATCTACTAGGTGTCATCTAGTTCATGTCAAGTGGGAATGGAAAAGGAAAATGACAATGATGGTACTAGTGAATGAAATACTACCCTCTTTCGCGTTACCTCACGACATCCAAAAGGTAAAACTAAAGTACACACTGTGGGAAGGCCAATAATGTAATAAGTAACTGATGGTGGTGATAATAGTACCTGAGTAGTAAGTGCCCTACTAGTGATGGAAAGAAAACACACTATCTTCCTTGCAATAAGCATCCTAATAAGTCCATTAAGATTAATTCTGAATACACTATCAAAAGGCATTCTATGTACGGGCTGAATGATAGGAAGACTCTGTTCCTATGGCAAATCAATAGTACTAATGGTGGTGTAAATGCAAGTGGTGGTATAATGGTAGTGGAAAATGACAAGGCATGTTCAATGTCGTAATCCGATAAAAGGATGTCAGGGTGAGTATCTGAAGACATGTCACTTGTGAACCAGGTCAATAAAATGATATACATATACGGATATGAGTATAAATAACTCGCACAGGGTATGTATGAAACAACATGTATCATGATTATGCACTTATGATGAAATGATGAGATGCTATGATGATGCGGTTATAGTCTAGGGTCAATGATACATCCTAGTTCGCTATAACCTTAGCTCTGATGCCAATCTGTCACACCCCCAATTTACCTGACTTGCAGCGGAATGGAATACCTGGGGGTGTCTGTCATAGCACCACAGTTACAGTTACATTGAACGACCTAAATTGTCGTTTGGAAAATACTGCATTTGATCATTGAAATAATTCAGAGTTTACAATATGAGGTCCCCAAAATGTGTTGCAAGTTTATGAAAACAAGTCGTACTAGATCAAATGTTTACATAAGTGCATGAAATAATGATGAGACGCGTCGACTCCGCGACTCCATGAAGGTCCAAATGCATGTCACATGAGCTACCTTAATAACCTGAAATACATTGCTAAAACGTCAACACGAATGTTGGTGAATTCCATAGGTTTGTAAAATGTAATGATGTACGGCCACCACAAGTAAAAATGCAAGATAAAAATCTCGTGAAAATTGTACAATAGCCTTAAGCTCATGACACCGAAGCTATGACTGATGAAACTGTAAGCCCCTCCCGAATGTTCTGCCGAAACATTCAAATGTAAAAGACATGACATGCATCCGCTTACTGTTGGTATCCACTACCACGGATGGAGGCGTCACCCTCGATAGATCTATCCACTCACTCTCGCTTAACGGTAAATTAACGGTTCATGATGTTACAGGGGACTTTTCACATGGCAAGGTAACTTAAGCTATGTACATGTTTGAATACTTGGGCTCGTACTGAAATGATTGATGCAATGTATTCCCCCCGTGGGATTTGAAAACAATCAAAAATGTTGAATTGAAAACGGGGCTATGAAAACTCACCTTAACTGATGATACTGTGATGATAATGAAATGAACACCAATGAACAATTTGCTGTCGCAACCCAATATGATGGTACCATGAACATGTAATGAACTGAAAGACAAGGCGCGCACACTAGCCGCAACCTAATGTAAATGATGAACGATCTACTTTAGATCATGAAATGATGTTATGAATGTCCATGCACATGTTTCCTATACCACTCTACTCTTTGAAAAACACTTGTTGTTATCAAAAGTATATATTCCAAGAATTTGGAAAATATTGCTATTAGAAAATATAAATGGCTAGTTATAATATATATATACTTATATATATATAACGTAAGTTTCCATGTTAGCGTTGAAATACTCGGGTTGTAATCCTTGAAATGATGAAAACATACTCGTAATAACTAATACTACGTTAGTTATAAAGCTCGGTACTTGATATTACTTCTAGCTCAAAAATGTACTTCGTAGTTTTTGCGCCAAATTTAATAAAAGCTGTCAATTATAAAGTGGTTTTAGCCGATATTCAAACGTGTATATCTTTGTCGTTACTTGTCCGTTTTACTTGTTCTTTATATCCACGGTTACGTCTTAGTATGTAGTAATATATTTTGGAAAGCTCGGCTCCTCCGGGTTACGTCTAAAGTCTCTTTTTGTACCATGAAAAACGTCCAACAGCAAACAAATTTCCAGAAAATACTTTTCGTCAACAATCTTGCAAAAATCATAACTTCTTCGTTATTAACTCTTTTTAATCCGTTCTTTCGCCTACGGATTCGTTTTTGAAAGTATTTTCTAAAAATTTTGCCAAAGTTTCCTTGGTGTTTACTGATTTTCCAGATTTTTACAAAACGGGACAGCATGTCTAAAATAAGTTCCAAATCAAGTTTCCAAGGTTAAAAACCAATTTCTACCATCACCAAACCTCTTGTAATCACCACATGGCTAATCTAATCCTACCATACACCTTCTTAGGGTGCCATGGACTCCTAACCAAGTTATTAGAGCAAGGGGATTCATAACCAAAAAGTTAGGGTTTGTATGTTTGTTTTTAGCCAAAATAAAGTGTGGTATAGCTACTTGTACATGGTTTTTAGCATGATACTTATGAAATACATGTAAAAATAAGATGATCCATGAAAAATAAAGATGAAAACTTACTTGATAAAATGAGATGATTAGATGGCTAGAAACCTTGGATTACTTGTGTTTTTCTTGATTGATTCTTGTTTAGAATGATAAAAGGAACAAGTTTGTAGCTTTAGCTTTTGAAAAACCATGGATGGATCATAGATTATAGGTGAGGTCGTGGGTTATGATGGGGGAGGAAGAAGATGAGAAACTTTTTGATCTTACTAAAAAGTGATATTATGATTCTTGGTTTTTGATTAAGTAAGGTTTTTAAGGTTTATTAGTAAAATAATAATGAATCAATGCACATGGTTAAAGGTTGTATCATATGGCCGGTTTTTGGTGTGAAAGGGAGTAGCCAAAACGGTTTGGATCACTTAGAAAATATAGTGTAGCGTTAAGTGTTATTACGCGTTATTCGTTAAAATCGGGTACCGGGTTTAATAGCAATAAACGTTCACGAAGTTAACCGGGATGAAATAAAGTTATAATAATGTTAAAAACATATTAAAAATATGTTGGGTACATTTACTGAGTGATCGGGTGATTATTGTTTAGTTTTCACGAAAACCGTCGTTATATTCATAAGCGTACGTTATAAATAAAATAAATTTCCAAAATACTGAGTAACTGAATGTTATAACTTTTATGATGTTAAAATAGATATAAAAATATGTCGGGACCATTGTGGGAATATTTAGATATATTCGTCGTGTATAAACCGGGTGTTAACGTTTACTATAATTACTTATACGTAAAAACGTTAAATGTACTGAATATAGTAATTTGAAAATCCTGAGAGTGGTATAACATGAAAATGACCTACTGATGATATGCAGACTATCTCCAGTCCGTATGCAGTGTTCTTAACACTAATGAAATGAATTCGCACCTAACCCAAACCGGTTACGCGAATTTGAATATCCGTAAACTAAATTTACGATGAAATGTGTAATGCACATGAATGATGAAATCTTTTCCCGCAATGAATAGTGTTTCGTGAATAGTAAATTTCCCAAAAGTTTCTCAGAATATCAAATTGACCTCGAAAACGATGAATAGTAAACCGATGAATAGTGTTTTGATGAATAGTGTTTGATGAATAGTGTTTTTCCGAAGTTCGGGAAATGACCTGAAATGACCTGAAATGGTGAGTTGTGACATGTACCAAATTTTGGGGGTGTTATATAAAAGAAAATTAAGTTTCGGCCCATAGCTTATGGGAATAAGCAGTATTAAGCAGAAAATAAAAAAATAAGCAAAAAAGGGATTAAAATGTGTTAAATAAAAAATAAAGTGAAGTGTGATTGATAAAAGACCCTAGGGCAGACGGATGGTGTGTGGTGTGTTGAGGTGTATAGAAAGTGAGGTCTCAAGTTCGAACCCGCCTCACCTTTTTATTTTTATTTTTTATTTATTTATTTTTTGTTTTTCTTTTTGAAAACTGTAAATAAGTGAAAAATAAGCAACTTTTAAAAAGGAAATTTTTTTGAAATTAAAAATAAGCTGAATGAGAGCTAAAAAGGTAAGCAGTTTTGACTTAAAAACTAAAAAGGAAAATTTTGAAAATGAAAAGCTAATTTAGAAGCTATAAGCCGAAACCTAATACTAAATAAGCTAAAAGCACCTAAAGGGAGTCTAAATAGGCAGATCTAATCTAATAAGCTAAAAAGCTAACAAGGAACAAAAGCTAATGCTAACTTAAACTATCTAAACAGTCTCATAAGGCAACTTTAAGCTCAAGAAAAAGCTGTCAAACAATTAAGCTAGGACTAGAAAAGCTAAAACAAATAAAATTAAGCCACCAAAGGACTTGAAAATCAATTTGAGAGATTTCTGACTTGTTTTAACCTTATTTATAAGCATTTGTTCTATGACACTTAGACTGATTTATTTGAAAAATAAAAAAGCTGAAAACAGACTTGACACCCATTTTGCAGACCTTAAATAAACAACTAAATAAGCATTAAATCCCCAAACAAGCCAAAACATATCAAATCTATACTATAAGCTATTTGTGCACCAAAATTCATACAATAAGCTCAACTGGATAAGCAGATAATGAGCTGATAAATAAGACACTTAGGCAGATATGGAATAAGCAGACTTATGAAATTGACTGAGTAAGCAATTTTAGACTAAAAATTAAGCACTTATATAATTAAGCTAAACTCTAAATAATGAAAACAGATGTAGTTAAGCAACTAAATAACTAAGAGAATCACTTTTTTATGGATTTTTGATTAAAAATTAACTCTAAAATGGACTATGAAAAGACTGACTCAGGAAGATATTTTTTGATTTTTGACACTATGACATTGACTTGAAAATGTAATCAAATGGACTCAAAAACTTAAAACAATGACTCAAACCTTGAAAACACACTAAATGGACTCTATTGACTCAAAAATTAACACATAAAAGGACCTTAATCTTTGAAATCAAATCTAAGCTGTTTAAAATGGTTTAAGAAAATGAAATTTTGGAAATCAATAGTAAAACTACTAAACTTGATAAAAGCACTGAAAATGACTCAAATATTACTTAAGTGACTCAAATAAAGCTAGAACAAACTGACTTATTAAGCAAAAGTGACCAACTCATAAAATAGGAACTTATGCCAAACACTCCCTTAAATCCCAGTTTTAGATTTTTAAACTGTTTTGACCTATTTAAGCTGAGTTTTAGCATGACAGAAGTATAACTAGATATTTTAAGCAATAAAAATCATATTTCAATAACAAATAAGCACTCTTAATAAGCAAACTAGTTTAAGCAATATTTTTGTATTTTTTATGACTTATTGAGCAAATCAGATTCTAAGCTAGTAATAAGCAAACAAATAGCAATAGTAGGTAAATAAAAGCACATAAAAGCATAAATGTAAGCTAATAAGCAGTATATAAGTAAATAAACAAAATAAAGCTAAATAAGAGAACTTACTTAAGTCCTTGCTCAAAGCAGGACTAAACAAATAATCTACAAGCTCTAGCTTGTCAAAGACAAGCTAGTAAAAGCTATAAGCCCTTCCCTTATTGGCTTATCATCCAAACTGCTTATTATTATTTTTTTGGTATTCTTCTTATTTTTTGAACTTTTTTTTATTTAAAACATAAAATAAACAAAATAAACTCAAAAAAAGCTATAACAAGCTTATATGAGCTTAAAGTAACAGCAAAGAGAGCTTATGTAAATTAATCAACCATATTTTAACGTAAAAAGTGCTTAAAAATAAAGAAGACAAGGAATTAAAATCAAACTTTAAATTTTATTAGTAAGAAAGCAGTTTACAATACTGAAATTAAATAAAGCTGAATTTAAAAGTTACAATAAGCTAAAACATGAAATAAGCTAAAAAAAAAAGGCTTAAAAACTACACGACCTAAGCTTGTGAAGAGGTCTCCTTATATAGGCAGCCAAGGTGAGGAACCTAGGGTTTTGAGAAGGTACTAGAGCTCTAATTTCAGCCCTCCAATCAATATGTCATCATCTTCTTCCATTTTGAGCCCTTGATCATAATTCCACATCACTTCGACCAATAAGAAGGCTTCAAGCTGCTACATGTCATTCTTTATGTTTTCATATCATTCCTTGCCATGTCAGGCTTCTAGAAGGCTTCTTAAGTGAGATGGGTAAAAGAAGTAAGCAAGGTAAAACGAGATTGGGGATGATGAATAGTAATTTTGGGTTTAGGCGGGTAATATGGTTTGGGGATTTGACTGGGTTTATTTAATGTTTGACTTGGGTATGGGTTTGGTTTGGTTGGGAAATACAGGTAGTATTATTGGACCGGGTTATGTTAAAGTGGTGTTGGGCTTTGGTTTATATTGGGCTTGATTTGGTTTTGGTTTATTAGTTATAGGATTCGAATAGGTTAGTATAATAGGTTTAGGATTAAAAAGTTAAAGGACTATTTTGCCACTTTGGAAATTCAAGGACCAATTTTGCCAATGTTGTAAATTACTTCCAAGGACCATTTTTGACAACTTGAGCATAATTGTGATCTACTTTGGTAAATTCCTCCCCAGCCTCGGCTTTTTGATACTCTTTCCATTCCCGTGCTCACTTTTGTCCGTTTTGACTTGATTTTTTGTCTTTTTGTGATATTCGTTACCTACACATGCACAAACACAAAAACACACATATGTTTGGCATTTTTAATCATTTTTTGGTCTTTTAGGTCCGTTTTTGGTCTATAAAAGGTATGTGAATAAGCACATACCAATGTACAAAGTCTATTAAATAAGTGACATTTAAAACTATAGGTTATACAATACAAGTTAATAAAAAACCTAAACAATACTTAACTAAATTAAACTACACATTTTAATTTCTAAAACCTAACCTAACTAAATAAAAGCACACGACACCTTTTTATTCCATAGCTTTTTTATTTTTGTTTTTGTTTTGTTTTTTGTTTTTTTGTTTTTTTGCTTTTTTTATTTTGGTGAATGAGATAGAACCGAAATTTGTAGACTTCCTAAGGCTTCCTTATGTTTAATAGGTAGAGGAGATAAGCACAAATAAACATAAAGTATATCCATGCTAAATTAGAAGCTTGTGTTCCCTTTTGCCCTAAAATAAAGACACGACATTCCTCATATGCAATACACGTTTTCTTCTTTCCTTCTCATTATCACATAATTGGCCTTCTTCTCCCTCTAAAACACCTAACATAAATCTGTCCCAATCTCATTATTTCTCTCTCCAAATATCAAGCAAGACGAAAATATAGCAGTCTTGGTGTTGGTGTGATTCGTGGCAATATTCTTGGGGTTTTCATTCGGGTGTCTTGTTCCCTTGATCTTTCTTGATTCGGCCTAAATGTAGTCGTGGTCTCCCTTTTTGTTTTCACTCATCTTATACGACACTTATGTATACTAAACCAGATCTAAAACATGTAATACATTCGTTATAATCATGTTAATGTTTCCCTTGATAGTAATTATGATCAAAGATTTGTGTTACATTAGAAATTGGTAAATTTTTCCAAACCATTTTATTAGTTAAGTCTTCCGCTTGCATTTGTTTTGGTTCCGTAGGTGTGACATTCAACCCCTTTTTGGAGCGGTTGTTATCTTGATTCTGCAATTGACCAGCTAAAAATTCTTGAACTGCCGTCATTGAACTGCCATTTCCACTGTGCTTTGCACCACTGTTGCCATAGTTTCAGTGATGAGTTGTTTAGTAGCATCATCCATACGAGTAGCCACCATTGTTAGGTACATAGATTATCAAAACTGAACAGAATTAGTCGTACAAGATCAAACAGAAGTCAAAACTAGAGCAAGATTAAACATTTGTGAGATTGGGAATGGACGAACACAACCTAATGAAGTATTTGTGATTGGGAATATTTTGACCGGAATTTGATCGAAATTTTATGTTGTACGACTGTAACAGAACAAGATCAGTTGTAACAGAATTTGGAGTTGTTCTTGGTGGCCAAGACCATTCTCTAATACCAATTGTATTGTTCTTCTCGAATTTATACAAACTGGGAAAATAACTAAAACTAGACTAAAGATTCAAGAACAAATAATGGAATCTCATGTGGTAGTTTTATTAGTTGAATGATTTTTATAGAATTACAAGATAAAAGAAATGAGATACAAATCAAAGCTAAGTATTGTCAAACAACTAACTCTATATTTAAACTACCACGAGACGCCAATGTTAGTTAAAGAATTTAATTGGAGTATGTCATGTGCACCTCACGTGACCAGTTCAAAACAGTGCACATGCACCTCACGTGCCAACATTTTCCGCTCATAAGAACATAAAAAAAACATACATTTCAAAACTCTTATAATTCTAAACCGATGTCAATAATTCATAATATAAGAAAAGTTCTTTATAAACCCCAAATTATTACTAGACCCAATGAAACAATCACAGCCCTCCATTTAAAAAAAATAAAATATCTCACAAACCGTTAATTGTTGCGCAAAAAGAATAATATCATTACGCCGAGAATTAAATTATCTTTCTATAGAGGGACACTTCTATATACTTTCGACAAATTTTTTTTTTCGTTTTTTTTGTGAGTGTTGAAATTCACGTTTGAAAATCACTTATGTGATTTGTGAAATCACACGTGATTCCTAACATAAAATCACATGTGATTTGTTAAACCGCATGTGATTCATAACATACAAATCACATGTGATTTTTCGACGCAAATTTTAACACTAAAACAAAACTCTAAAACGAAAAGAAGTTAAGTGCCCGTCTACTGGAAGATAAAAAAATTCTTGTTACGATGGTGTATTTTTGTCGCTTAACATATACCGTTTGCAAGATATTATATTTTCAAAACAAAGGTGGAAGGTTTTTATTTATTTATTTATTTTTAATTTTGATGAAAAAAAGGATAGTCAGAATTTGTTTATTGAGTATATAGAGAGCATAAGGTGTATAATGATCTAAACTCTACAAAATATATCCCAAATTTTATCAATTACAAAATAAAACTTGAAAATCTTTTTGGTGGTCGTAGGTCTTGTACCTTCTTCTCGGTGGTGCGTTCTCTTGGAGTCTGGTGGAGATGGCGACGGGTGATGGTGGCGTCGGGTGTAATCCTTTTCTCAAAAACTTCATGACCTTAATATCAAGGATAATGTATGTATGTGGAGTCATAGTAGTCACTCGTGTATAATATCAAATTTTATTCATTTAGGCCTACCATTGTCTCTCAATTATGTCGAGAGGTATAGTTGGCTCTCTAGCGTTACACATTTGTTACCCACGACAAAGGATAACTAGAAGACATGCATTTTTTACGTAATCAATCATCTAAAAGCTAATGAGTTACTACTGATTGTTTGTAATTGAGAGACAAATACTTAAACAAAAGTGATGTTTAACTGTTTAAGTAATGCATGCATTTGCTATTAAAAAACATTCCTTTAAGTGGTGATAAAAGCAATATATTAAAAAAAAAAAAAAAAAAAAACGGATGAACTGTTGCTACAGTAGCATTGCTACAGTAAACACACCCACATAATCACTGTTATAATCATTGTAGCTACAGTGTGCTACAGTAGCCTCAAGTGACTTTTAGTATATGTATATATATATATATATATATATATATATATATATATATATATATATATATATATATATATATATATATATATATATATAATAAATAAAAATATTTTAGATCAAAGCGGATAAAGTATACTTTAAAATGTCAAATTGGACATTTAATGTGGGGCGGAGGGAGTAATAAAATGAGGGTTCAAAAGTCAAAAGAGTTCAAGCAAGAGAGTATAAAAAGTGAAATGATGAGAAAGAAAAAGAAATAAAAATAAAAATCCGGTTTGGTCGGATCGAAATGTAAAAGAAAAATCGAGTAACTAACTGAATCAACAACTTCTTTCCTTTCAAAGAAAAAACATAAAATAATAATAATAATAATAATAAATAAATAAATAAAATCCGGTTGGTTGGTTTGTATGTATGTGGTTGGGTCGATCTGATTGTAAATGTAAAAATAAAATTGAGCAAGCGAACTGAATCAACCAACAACCTCATAATAATAATAACGATCCGCGATCTAATTCCTTCCTTTCTTCTTTCCTTGCTTACTTTAAGATCAGAAGTTGATTGATTGAATTTGAAAAAGAAGATGGAGAAATTCGAAGAGTATTTTAGAAGAGCAGATTTGGATAAAGACGGAAGAATTTCTAAAATCTGCTCTCGCTCAGGTACTATTTTCTTCTATCTTTTATTTATTTTGTATATCATTTTTGATCTGTTAGGATACTACTAGTTGGAAATCATAGATTGTCAATTTAGTATGCTATTCACCTCACCCTGAATTCTGTTTAGATCAAATTAATAATCCATAGCTCCATATTTGTCCGTGTAAAGGGATCTTTGCTTGTAAGTTGCAACTACTTTTCGGCGGTCAAACCCTTGAGTCACCAGTACATCAGTTGACACTTTTGTCATTTTGGGTCGTTTTTGACCGGGTGGTTTTACTTATGATATTCCAGTGGTTGCTTGTCTAAGTGTAAAGCATTGGACTTGTACTTCTATCCCGAATTTTCAACCATGACCTCTTTTAGGAGCCTATTAATAGTGTCTCATCATGAGTTTAGCTCACTTGAATGTTACTTGGGGGGCCAACTGTGTCCCATGAAATGAAAATTTCGACTACAGACTCTACGCGGTTACATGTTTTTCTAGAAATGTTTGTCGATGATATCTTATATGATGACAGCATGGGTGACCTTTTTAAAACATACCCAATTTCACCAGTAAATTGCAGCAATACAATCAACTAGTTACCTTTATCCCAAACCATTTTTATAACAATTTGTGAAATGTTGCAATGTTCGTTAAATAACATCAAGTGGAAACTGTGCAATTCTGCTAAGAAGTTATAAATGAGCCTGTTTTATAAAAGATGCCGATATGACAGTGAAAGTCGAAACTAATCTTGGTCTTTTTTACATACAAAAGGCGTAGTGGTTGATTGCTAATGGACCGGCAAATGTTAATGTAATATTGCTCTTAGCACGTGCTGGATGAGGCTAGTAATAATTTTGATATAATTGTTGAACTTGATCCCTGTATGAAATGAGGAGGCATGATGGGGAGACAATGCCTTGATAATGATTACTGGTCCAATGTTTTTCTAATATTTTAAGTGAAAGCATCAAAGCAATATAAAGGTCTTACAGCTTACAATTTGGTCCAAACCGTATGATAGTTCCTTAGAGTAATCCTTTGATAACAAGTGATAATGATATCAACCTAAAGAGTTTTGCACTGGTTAGTGCTATCTAGTCTCTACCCATGTACAATTGAGCCAGGTACGATCTCACTTTCGAGGTTAAGCTAGACATGAAATCTATATTTAGGCGAGCGTTTAGCTGCATATCTAAATGTTATTCACATTCTAGTTATTTATATTTGATTGTGGATATTTTTTTTTATTTTTTTTTGCGTCATGTAAGAAGGGTTAACAGGCTTGACCGCTCTCCTATAATATTAAGAAAAACAAATGTATTAAATATGATTACTAGTTTGATGAAATGATTTTGGGTGGTTGTAAGATGTGAATATGCTTGAGCCACTTTTGACCTGTTTGACCCATTCAACTTGGAGATAATGCAACCCTAGTCGACCTACATTAGATAGATGAGTCAAAACTGTTTCATCTAGACTGTATACAAAATAACGCCGCTTACTATGTATACAAAATTACTGTGTTAGATAGACATGAATAGTCTCTCATTCTTCTTGGTATGTCTTTGATCTCTGATCGAATCCTAAGAAGATTATAGGACTATACTTTGACAAAAATGAACAGTTTAACCATGCATCTGGGTCATGTTTCTTATGATGATATAATACTGTATTTGATTGCAGATATGGCAGCATGCTGATCAGAACCGCACTGGCTTCCTTGGCCGTCAGGAATTCTATAACGCTCTTAAGCTTGTAACTGTTGCACAAATAAAGGCGGCATTATATGGACCTGCTTCATCTAAAATCCCTGCTCCACAGATTAATCTTGCATCTCTGCCTCCGGCTCAACCAAATGCAATGGGACCACGTCCTCCTACACAGCAGCCTGGGATTTTCAATTCAATGGCCCCACGCCCTCCCACCCAACAGCCCGGGGTTGTTAATTCAATGCAAACTCAAACTTTCAGCATAAGATCACAGGGGCCTCCTAATTCAACAGCCCGGGGTTGTTAATTCAATGCAATGGGACCACGTCCTCCTAAGTGAAAGCAATATAAAGGTCTTTGAACTTACAATTTGGTCCAAATCGTCTGATAGTTTCTTAGAGTAATCCTTCGATAACAAGTGATAATGGTACCAACCTAAAGAGTTTTGCACTGCTTAGTGCTCTCTAGTCTCTACCCATCAACAGTTGATCCAGGTGCTTATACAAGATAGACCCACTTGGTGCATTGAATGCTTTTACAAGGCAACCCACAGGTGGTCCAGTACAGTCAGCAGGGCCATCTCTACCAAGACCAAATCAACAGGCCCCGACTCAAAATGCTTCAGTACAGTCAGGTGGGCCATCCTTACCTCAGTGGCCAAAAATGACGCGGGCTGGTGTTAACAAGTATATGAAAGTGTTCATGGAAGTCGACTCTGACAGAGATGGGAAAATCACTGGTGATCAGGCTCGTAGCTTATTTTTAAGTTGGAGACTACCAAGAGGTAAATACTCTTAGCATTAATGCCTAATTCAACTCTTTCTTGTAAAATGATTTACTCTCTAGTAAAATGTCTTTCCCTAATAGATTTCCTATAAACACGACAAGCCGTAATGTTCTTGTTATGTTTCGACAGAAATTCTAAAACAGGTGTGGGACTTGTCTGATCAAGATAATGACAGCATGCTTTCCTTGAGGGAGTTCTGTATTGCTCTCTATCTGATGGAGCGGTACAGAGAAGGCCAGAATCTTCCACCAACACTTTCTAGTAATGTCTTGCTTGCTGAAACTCTGCTGTCTCTCACGGGCCCACCCAATCCTTCCTATAGACCTGCTGGTTGGGGAGCTAATCCTGGTATACATTTATACATCATGTAGACATATATTTATAGTTGCAAAATGGGGGGTCGGGTGGCTTGAAACGTGTCAAAACGGGTTGGGCTGAAACATGTTAAATGTTAATCTTAGTAAGGGTCGTTGAGTTGTCGGGCTGACACACAAGCATTTTCATAGATATGCTGGCTGGTGATATGCTCCTGGTATTTCAGTGATTCATCTCTTAAGCAGGGATCAAGTGGAGACACATTAATCGTTTACTACTTCACTTAATTTAGAAAACGAAATTATTTGTAAACGATGTAACACTTACTCGAGAAAGGAGCAGAAAAATCCCTCAGATAGCTGAGAAAATAAAAATTGATGAAGACAACCTGTT
Organism: Artemisia argyi; assembly: GCA_030686995.1. Lineage (NCBI taxonomy): Eukaryota > Viridiplantae > Streptophyta > Magnoliopsida > Asterales > Asteraceae > Artemisia > Artemisia argyi. The sequence goes on along the minus strand of CM060680.1, from coordinate 19,735,501 downwards.
CTAAATGTTATTGAACCTTTTTGTCTTCAGACCCCAGCAGCCAGGGATGCCTGGCGCCCAACAAATGTTGCATGCTAATATGAGACCTCCCATACCTGGTGCCCAACCAATACAATATAATCAGCCAAAAGGACCGATGCCTTCCATGGATAACTCTAATGCACATCAGCTCAGTAATGGTGATCAAAATACTTCTCGTTCAGTTGCTCTAGAGACAACCGAAGCAGAAAAAGTGGTAAATTTTATTTGTTTCTGATTGATTTGAAGTATGAATACAAGATGCGTTATCTGCATTATAATAGGTGTCTCTTATTTTGGATAAATTAATTAAGTTCATGTAAATAGATTGACATGATTGTATCGTGTTAAATCACTGATACACAGAATCTGGGAATTTATTTCTAACAGTTCATTTTATGGGGGAGGAGACGAGGGGTGGGAGTGGGATCAGGAAGTTGATGGACTAATGCAGTCACAGCTCTTTCCGATTTTCTTCCCTCAGTTCTAATAAGCTTTGACAAATCGTCATGGTGTTTACATGGATTCTTTTCTTAGTTTTTAGGGTATTTGTGCAGTGATTGAATTTGATTTATTTGAACCATTCCCTTAAAGATTTTATCCATGCGACCTTTTTTATCTTCTTTAGAATACTCACTGTCGTTGGTTTCCATTGGTGTTAAAAGGTTGAAGATAAGAAGGAAATTTTGGATTCTAGAGAAAAGATGGCCTTCTACAGGAATAAAATGCAAGATCTCGTGAGTGTCCATTCTTCTCAATATATGGATCAATGCCTGCCCATAGATTTACCGTGTTCTCACCTGCTTTCTTCACCAGGTTTTATACAAAAGCAGATGTGATAATCGCCTTAATGAGATTACAGAACGAGCAATAGCTGATAAACGTGAGGTATATTGGCGATTTGAAATCATGTCTTCTTTCTTTCTATCTTTTGATTTTGGTTTTTTCGCGGTTCTTAAGATTTGTCATTATCTAATTCCAGGCAGAGATGCTTGCTAAGAAATATGAAGAGAAGTACAAACAGGTGGCAGAACTGGCCTCTAAGTTAACTATTGAGGAGGCATCTTTCCGTGATATTCAGGTAAAATCCCCCTTTTTATTCTCTCACACAAAATAAAATATATTTGCATCTAGAAAAACGATAAAAAAAACTCTACGACTTGACAATATAATGGTTTCAGTTGCTTTGTCTTCGTCTATTGTGCTGATAAATCTGACCATTCTTAGCGATTGCTAATGCTCCTTCCACAGTTCACCAACATTTTTATTCACCATGCTGTGGGTGTTGTCCCTTTTCATCTTATGTCAAAAAAATGGGACCAGACTCACGAGCCCATTGCTACAATACATTTCAACGTACTATTCTAGAGTGGACCTTTAAACTGAACCAATCTAAAACTGGTTTTGTATCAGTTGCAAACCGTCTTGGTATGCATGTCATAATTTGAAAAATATAAACCTAGAACGAAGCTGTTTGGAATTTAAAAGAAAATAGAAAACCTATCTCTATTATGAATGATAGATATGCCCTTGCAAATAACTTCATTTATACAGGATGCCGAACATGAGAAGCATGGAGAGAGTTATTTCTTTGACTCCAATAGCTTCACTGCAAGTCCAAGGAAAAGTGATTCCCCGCAAGGCAGTAATAGTTTCTTCCAGAAAAAGAGTCCATTTGGATTTGATGATTCGGTTCCTGGCTCACCAGCTTCTCGAGCTGGCACCTCACCACGGTACAGTGGGGGAGGAGCAGAGAATTCTTTTTTTGATAATTTCTCGAGATACGACTCTTTTAGTGCCACTGACCGAGGTTCTCCCAAACAAGAAACCTTCTCGAGATTTGATTCCATGAGCAGCTCCACACAGGATAATAACTTCTCAAGATTCGACTCAATGAGCAGCACGGCACAAGACCGTAATTTCGCAAGGTTTGATTCAATGAGTAGCAATGCGGGTTTTGACCATGGTCATACATACTCATTTGATGACTCAGATCCATTTGGGTCAAGCGGACCATTTAAGGTGTCGTCAGAAAGTCAAACGGGGAAAAATGAAACTGATAAATGGGCATTTTAGTTTGGAGTTTGGCGGTATTATTATACAGTGAAGAGGGTTTTTGTATTCATGAAGGATGGGTATGGGGATTACCATGCATTTTCTTTTCTTCTACCTGCTTGATAGTTTGTGTTTGTATCACTTACTTGTCTTTGATTCCATTGCATGGGAACTTTTCGATATTTCTTTGGTATAACCTTGACTAGAAATTCTAATATTGGATTGCGATTACTATAAATATAAGGTTTTGATTGTTAGATGCTTATTGTAAAAATAATGTATGCTAAAGTTTAAACATTAGGCGTAGTCAAATTTGATACTCATTGTGTGGTACTTCTAACTATGGATGGCTTGTCTTAGAAAATTATCATGAGAATGTGTTTTCAAAAGCGACAATCATCTAGTCTCATTTCAGAGGGGAAGAAATAGATTTTTCAAAAGGCAAACTGCAGCAAGGTTATTATCTTACTCTACACATCGCAACTTCAAAAGACCACAATCTATCCTTAATCCGTCAAAAATCGGAAAAAAAAAAAAAAAAAAAAAAAAAAAAAAAAAACTACAAACAAGCCGAAGAGTAATAGTTTGCTGGTATAATAATAAATGATTTATACTCATACACATTTCATCAAACACCTACACAAAAGCTATTAATCAAAATAAAAGACATCGATTAATAAAAAGTTATTATATGTACGGACATGTATTGGTTTCTCAAACCTTTACTATCAAGGGTTTTGCTAACAACATTAAAATATAATGACTTTTGCTTGTAAGTGGTAACCAAAAAATAGATTGTGCATTTCATCAAACACCTAGTGGGTGTCTACTAGAAAAAAAGCAAATCATTTTCCTTATCAACAAAAAACTAAAACTTAATATTTACGATTTTAATAAATGAAACTTGGACTACCAGTAGCTAGCATATAATTACAATCTATTAGGAAAATATAGTTTGACTACCACGACCATTCAATATCTCCAAAACGCCCAAAATAGTTGATGGCCCCACCATCTTGTGATAGAGTTGGGAGGTCTAGTAACATACTCCAGTTTGTGACGTCTTCTTGTTGCAGTAAATCTTCATCAGAAATTAGTCTTACACCAAACTCCTTCACCTCAACAAAATCTTCATTATTCTCTTCTAAGAAACTAAATGTGACAAAATTCTTTGCTTCCTTCCATACCTCCCATCCCCTAAATCCCAATATATTCGTATAATGTAACCATATCATATATGAATCTTGGATTCCTCCTATCACCTCTTTCTCAAAATAATCCTCAATTGAATGTGGAATGTAACCGTATGTATTCAGAGAAGCTCCATCAAAGTTGTTTACAGAGTATCCTTCAAATCCTTTGAAAGGCTTTTTGCACTTGAAAACAACACAAGTTCCATATCCCCTAAACTTATCATAACACAAATCTGATGGTAATTCTACCTTTACATGATTTCCCCTACTTCTATTTGTAAACCACTCTGGAATATTGCTATTCCCATGATATACTATATCTAAATGATCATAGCCAGTGTCTTGCCTGAAAAATTCACATCTGTTAGTCTGGACACCCACGTACCCAAGGAAAGCAGAAAGCTGCTGGTGAATAGAGCCTAGGGAAGTTATAGATGAGTCAAGACACTGAGTCTTTGATATAGACCCCTCGCTATCAATGGTAAGAAACAGCTTTGGACAATTGCTGAAATTATTGTACCTTCTCTTGAATTGGTCTTTAGATGATCCCAACACTTCTCTTAAGGAGGTGCAATCAGATGCATAAAGAGAATGTAGGGTATGTGGAAGTTCGGGCAACACTTCCAGCTTCTTGCAACCATCAACATCAAGCCATTCAAGACTAGAAAGTTGACTCATACTTCCAGGCAAGCTAGTAAAATTGTTCCCTTCCAAGTCTAGACGTTCTAGATATGATAAGCCCCCAATGCTCTCAGGCACTTGTTCTAAATTGCAGTAGCTTAAATTCAGGTTCTTTAACATATGTAAACCTTCCAATGATGACCAAACTGATCTTTGGGGATGTGGTTGTTTACTTAGTAGTAAACCAAAAGGAGCCGTGATTGAATTCCACCATCTAGGTTGAATACTCCCTTGGCCACCGAATGACAATGATTCAAGGTTTACTAGAGATGATACAAAAGAAGGAAGTTCTGTAATGGCAGTTTTGTCAATGTGAAGCTCTGTTAATCTTTTGATCTGACCCAATGCTACAGGGAGTTGGTCGACTTTTAGGCACCCCGTTAGATTCAAAACTTGAAGAGCAGCCATTTCCACTCTACTTGGAAAATTCTGAAGCCGTTTGCAGTCTCTCATATTTAACACAACAAGCCTCTTGAGCATTCCAATTGAGGGATGAACGCTAACCAAATTCACACAACCTTCAAGACTTAGCTCTTTGAGATTTGTAATCTCTGAGAAGTCAGGGGTGGTTGTTAAGTTACAACAATGCCTTAGCTTCATTATTTTCAACCTTCTTAAACACTGATATCAACAGAAAAAAGATCAGTTCTTATATCTCTAGGTGTCAAACATAAACACATGTATGAACAAGTAAAAAATACCTTTGGTGTTGTCCAAAGTTGTTTTATGTTGCTGTAAGAGAGGTCGATGACAACAATGTTTTCTGGATAAAAATCTGAAGGTAAAAGCTTGAAGGGACATCCATGCCAATAGAGCAATCTTAACTTATTGGATAAAAAGTCCAATCTTCCAGAAAAGTTCACCGCATTGTCCATTGGTAGTTTAAGAATACGCAAGTTTTTCATTGGCGCAAATGCTTTACCGTCTATATCAAACTTTTGATTAGATTTCTTTTGCTGAATGTCAAGAATTTCAACTACATCAGTTGCCTACATACAAGAAATAGCATTACTAGATTGTATTATGAAGCATATGGAAATGAGTTGCATATGCAGTAACAAAACAATTCTTACTTTCTTTTCACTCAAGATAGTGTAGATCTCTGATGGATTAACCCACAATCTGCTTCGGTTCCCAGGCGTGCAAGATTCTTCAGATACAATTTCCCTTGCCATTGCTTGAATCAAGTCATGCATTTGAAGTGAATTATCGCTCGAGATCGTGATTAATGACTTATCAACTAGAACTTGTATATTTGTATCTGCAAAAAAGTTACAAGAATCTAGTACGCTTGCTGCGAAAACACTATTTACTCCAATGAATGAACATGCAATATCAAGTAAGATATTTTGTTGATGGAGGTTTAGCCCATCGTAACTTAAACGAAGCACTTGTTGTATCTCTTTATTAGGATGTACTTTGAGCTGATCCAACTCACTAACCCATTGACCCACTGTTTTTCCATATAAAAAACGACCCAAAACTTTGAGGGCCAGAGGGTGACCTTGCACATATTTCACAACTTCCTGAGCAACTTCTTTGAAGCCTGTAGAAGAATCTTTTGTCTTAAAGGCATATGAACCGAAGAGCTGAAGAGATTGATCCTCATCCAAAAATTTCATGTCATGGATTTCATCCACTCCATGAGATCTTAGCAATTGTTTGTCTTTACCTGTGAATATAATCAAACTACCTGGGCAAAACCAACTTGCTGAACCCGCTAGTGAATCTAACTGCTCATGATCATCTACATCATCCAAAACAACCAGGATCGGCTTACATGCCATCCTTTGCTTTATTACCATAGCTCCTTCAGCAACACTTGCTATCTTCAGATCTTCTGTTTTGAAAATCTTACCAATCATCTGCATTTGGACTTGAATCAGGCCTTGTCGTTTTGTGACTTCTTTGACATCTTCACAAAAGCAACTTCCTTCAAAGTGGACATACATTAAGTTATAAATAGATTTGGCAAGGGTCGTCTTTCCTATCCCGCTTATACCGCATATTCCAACCATGTTAACCTTATCTGACCCAATGAAGCGTGACAAGTCTAATATGTCGAAATGGATATCTATGCCAACAAGGTTCTCACCAACATGTAAGGGTCCGTCACATAATGTTTTGAGGATTTCTCTGGAGATGGAATCGATGAACTTGGACTCAAACCTGTTAACCGCAAAGATGCAATAAGCAAGAGAAACTACATAGTGTTATGCTTTAGTAGAGCTACAAGATAATTACACAAAAACAAGAAATTTACCCATTTGTCATGTCCTGGAGATCCCATCCAGATAAGTTAGCCGCCATGGATAAAGCTTCCTTCCATTTACCCACCTCTGTACTATTTGAAAGCTCATGTTTGGCAAATGCTCCAGCATAGGTCCCAGTCTGTTTCCTAACCACATCAGGTTTAACATCATAAAAGATTATTTGAACCTCGTGTTTAGGCTTTCCCATTTGCTTGCACTCGAGTATTTTGACAAGTTCCCTCAAACACCATGATGAAGAAGCGTAATTCTTAGAGAAGACAACTATCAAAAATCTAGATTCTTCAATAGTTTTGTAGAGATGAGGAGATATCTCTTCTCCTTTAGGCAATTCTCTATCATCTCTAAAAGCATGAATCCCTTTTTGCTTGAAATCATTAAACATATGATCCATGAAGTTTTTGCGGATATCTTCACCTCTGAAACTTACAAATACATCGTATTTCCACAGATGAGGAATGGACGTAGTAGCCATTTTCAATAATGAGATCGAGCTGTGTTCACAAGTAAAGAAATTCATAAAGAGTGGGCATTATGATAACAAAGATAGTGATTTTGCAGTTATGAAAATGAAGTTGAACTACAAATGGCATTTCATCAACAATTCGGTCCACTAAAAATGTGACTCTGTTTCATATTTTTGACGTTTTATCCCCTAGAGATATTAAAAAGTACGTATATAAGTGATTTTGCAATTTAGTTATTGGACTACAATAACATATAAGGCATAGACACGTTTCTAATTTTAAGTAAAACATGGAAAAAGTTAAACATATATGCATACGAGTGATAATACCTTAGGCTATATTATAAATTGTTGGGTTATTGTTATTCAGATAGTATGATCAAATCTCCTAATCACTTCTAATGATTTAGAATAATAAAATAACCACACAAGATCTTTTTAAAAAGATAATCACATAGAATAGCAAATACAAAATGAACAATATATAAAGTCAAATGACTTGCATAAAGTTACCAAATAAGATGAAGAAGACTTGCAGTTTACCAATGGATGAAATTAGTCTTTGAGACCGAAGTTTTGGTGAATGAATGACTGCAATAAAAATGGAAGATGAAATGAACAAAGAGTAAAGGCAACTGGGTTGACTCCAAAGTCAATTTTACATGTCCAAATTGCACTTTTAGTCCTTTGGTTTTAGATAATATGTAATTTCTTGTATTAGGTTGTATGTCATATTTTAAATAACCATTTTACGTTTTACCTTTATTTTTTCTAGTCACTCTTTTGACAACAAAGGGTAAAATGAAATACACCAAAGTGACGAAATTCAAAAGTTTAGGGTTACAATGGAACTTTTTTGTTCAGTGATTAAAGTTGAAAAGTTTGACAAGTTTGATACATTTTGAAGTGATTACCCCTTTCAATTATTCATGTCTAATATCTGTTACACAAGTGCTAATCATATTACTCAAACACTCGATCAGCTGGGCGTTAGTTTTAAAAGTTCCCCAAGATGAGACTAGTGGTAGCAAATCTTCAATCTTTAAGTTCTAACCACAAAATGTCCAAACACGTCCTCTGCTAATTAAGTTGACACAACAAATATTTGCTTGAGATTAGATTTGTTTCTCTTCCAAACCTCCAAGTTGGCCTCATAATGTAGAGTGGAAATAGTTGCTTACATACCCGTATCTTTCAAAATCTCAAGTATTTCAAAGCTAAACTGACGAGAAACTAGTAGGTTCTTGCTAATCTTAAAAACATAACCCTTATTGAACTCATTATCAACAACCTTAATTAAATGTCATGTAACTCAAATGTTTTACTCTCAGTTGAATAACAATGTAACTCAAATGTTTTACTCTCAGTTGAATAACAATACAATTTAATGCCCATTTAACTTTAAATGGGCCATACATCCATTTCAAAAAAGAAAAGAGCTCAATATGCTCAAATCTTTTACAAATTAGCCTAACTTAGCCTCTCTTTTTTTAAGGCATAAATAGATGTGGCAATTTGTGCCCAAAATGAAAAAAAAAAAAAAAAAAAAAAAAAAAAAAAAAAAAAAAGGAAAAAAGAAAAAAAGAAAAAAGAGAGCTGCAACACCATTTGACCCTTTTGGGTTGATTTTAGTTACTTTATGGTTCTTCATTTCTGTAAACTAGCTTTTTGACCGATGTGGGATAAAATGTTAGGATTGAAGGTTAGAAATGGTCTTGGTCTTTATAAAAGATTTTTATGTACATGGAAAGAAAGAATCGATAATACAAGAGTTATTAAAAGTTGTTGAAAGAAACATATCTTGGAACTCGAGACTGAATATTAGAAGCAAACTAGTTTATGTATTTGGAGCACGAATCATATACACTTTGGACGATAAGGTGAAATTATATGTTGTTATTGATGTAAAAATGAAAGATTGTAATTGTTTAAGCATTGAATTAAAACAACATGTGAAAAATCTTATACAACACTGAAGGTTAAAGTATTTTTGCATTATGATACCAGTCATGGCCATATGGGTTGCATAGCAAACTCATTATGTCGATTACTTCACAATTTTGAATGCTCAATGTGTTTTTATTACTATGATATGAAGTGTTATTCAAGTATAGATCGATACGCACGGGGGTGAATGAATTACGTGTTGAGCTGTACGGGAAAATTATTTCTATATTATGATTCTTGTTTTGCTTGTTTTGGCACAGGTTAGAATCTTATTATGTTAAAAATAGCGCTTATGTTAACATCTCTATCTTATAAAGCAGCTAGACAATCCTTTATATACTTGCAGATAATATATAAGAGATTTTTTTAGAGAGTTGACTGGAAAAATTTATAAGCAGAGTACAAGACATAAGAGATAATTGGGCTTGAATATAAAAATATGCATCAGTTAAATCCAAATTATTAGGCCTATGTCAAGTACTCTAGTAGCCATTTTCATCTCCTTTTTTCGTAAAAGCTTCAAGCCCAATAGATGGCAGCCACAATGTCATTATAAGAGGAGTTAAATTGCTCACCTACTCTATATCATTCTTTGTTCGTAGGAATAACAACAAAAATATCATCATAAGACAAATTTTTCTCTTATTTTCGATTGCTTCCATAATTTAAAACCGTTCATTACTTATTTTATCTACTCAATAAGTATTAGAATGATTGAGTTTAATAAAAAACTAAGTTTATTAAACAGAACTATATAAAAGTCCCGTGAGACCACCATACCACTACTACATGACAGGTCTTTAGCGACAGCCGTTTCTGTCAGAAATCCGTCGCTATAAGTGGTTTCCGACGGATTTGTGACAAAAAAAGCCGGTCGGATTTTCTATGGTCGGTAATTAGCATCTGCCGGAATTATGTGGGAAACAGCGACAGAGAGTAATGTGTCGGAATTCTATTGGTAATGTTTCCCTCGGAAATCAGTCGGAATAGTTTCTGTCGGAAATTCGTCAGTAAAAATTCCGTCAGAAATCAGTCGGAAATGTAGTCAGTAAAGGGTGACATTCCTTTTTTAAACTTTGATACCGAATGTGTCTCAACTAATTTCCCCTTAAGTGGCGGAAATTCAGAATTTACTAAATTTTGTTGTTACATGTTTGTTCAAAATAGCTTTGTTACATGTTTGTTCAAAATAGCAATAATCCTAATAAATTCATTCCATACACATTCATCTTAAACAGGTAGTGTATGCGATAATCCTAATCTTCGATCAAACGCTAAACGAAACTTCTAAAGCCGCATAAACAAACACAAATCCCGTCCGTAAAGGATATCATATCTCAACCACTTAAAACTAGTAATATTTACGAAACAAATCATTACCATTTAACACTAATTTCACAACAGTCTTATAATCAAACATAACCAACACGTCAGAATAAAACCTATAAATTCATCATCCAAACACTCATAAACAACACATCATAATCAAATCCTAACGAAATTATCATAACAGTTTTAAAATCAATCAAATTAGCCTACAAAATTAGGTCAAAATTAACCAAACGAACCTGATGAACAAATTAGGTCAAAGTCGAGAAATATTGACCAAAATAAATTTGGTAAAATTTGGGAAAAGCAAATATATCACAATGAAGGTGATGAACGGTCAAAACGAAGCTGATGAACGGTCAAAATGAAGCCGATGAGCGGTCAAATCGAATCTGATGAATCACGATTGGGGAAAATTTGGGGGGAAATGAAACAATTTGTATAAGTGTTGGTGAATTTTTATTTGTGGTGAAAATGTTATTTGGTTTTAGTCTAAATTTTGTGTCCGCCATATGGCAAAAAATTATCAATATATCACATAAAAGATACAACAAAACACCAATTAAACTTCCTCCACAAAAAAAAAAATAAAATAAAATAAAAAAAAAAAACCAAAAGCCCCTATTGTCTTATGTTTAGTGTTAGATATTAGTGATGATAGATAGATAGTGTAGGGGTCTTTGTGAAACTTTTGCTCTTATTAGTCAAATAGGAATGTATATGTCGGTATGTCAACTCTATATATACAATTAGAGGGTGTCAAACGAGAGTAGAGTACAAGCCATTCGTGAGTCTTTTTTCTCCCTTTGTTGCAGCCGGTTTAAACTCTCTTTAGGGTTTAGTTTTCTCCCCCCTCATCTCTATAATAAAGAGGTGAGGGGGGAGGGGTCATTGTACTTCATTCTTTCATTACTCAATAAACGTTTAATATTGAGGGTTATACTTGTGCGGGTTTACTTTCAGTCCATCATATATAATCTGCTGTGGTGTGTTGAGTTTACTTTACAAGTTTCAAGTTCCGCGAGCTTGCTTCCAGGTTGTTGATCATTCTAATATCAACAAGTGGTATCAGAGACAGGTTGGGCCCGGTGATGATGTGGATGGTGTTTCCTCGATTAGACCCCGGTTCGACGGTATTAGTGGATCCCGGTAAACCTTGTACCGAAAGGAAGCCGGTAAAAGGCGGTGTGTTCAGATGGTAAAAGTCGGCGGTATGAAAAAGGTGGGATCGTGGCTATAGTCGAAGGCAAGGCCCATGGTGGTTTGGGTTTGAGTGGAGGATTGTTGGGTATACAAACCCAATCCCACATCAGTAGAACTATAATCTCAAGCTTAACATATAAGCTTGGTGAGCTACTCCTTCTATCACCAATTGGTTTTAGAATGGAACCTCAGTTGGGCTTATATGTTGGACTTGGTGAGATGTTGGGCCGTAGAAATCTCTACAAGTGGTATCAAGAGCCATGGTTCGAAGGTGTGGAAGCTAGGTCGAATCTTGTAAAGGGTTTACTTGTTGTTCGTTTTTCAACAGCAAGGGTTCTTGCGTTCAAGGTTTTTTGGACGACAAGGTTGCAGCAGGGTATCGACGGTTAAGGGTTCTTGGGTCTTCGTTTGTTCGGGTTTGTGACAAGGTGTAGAAGACTTAAGGTTTTGTTGGTTTTCGGGTGTATCGAAAATCGACGGTTTCTGGTGCGTTTCGGGTTTTCGTCGGAATACAGACGAATAAGAAGAACAGTAGCCAGGTCTTGGAAAGAAAAGTCCAAGTTATATAATTAAGTACTTCAAATTATTGGAAAAATAATATATTAATAAGTGGTGGAAAGTACATAGGTAAATTTTATTATTTGGATAATATTTGAATATTATTATTTGAATAATAAAAGGGTTAGTATATTATTAGTATTATTCAATAAAGATTATTAATTTGAAGGGTATTGCACAAGGGACTTTTTTAGTTTGTGATTGTAAGGTTTTTTCACGAGGTTTAGCAAATTAATAAAGGAATTAAAGAATGACGGGAGCCAAGTTTGACATCGAGAAATTCGATGGAACTGGTGAAGTTTGATCGATTTGAGCAAGGGTATCATCAAAGGGTTTTCTTTCATCGATTTTGTTCAAGGTTTTGCAAGAAGTTTCAATTTCAAGTTTTCGGTTTCTTGGGATTCAAGTCTTGGTGGTTCTTGGAAGACAAGTAAGATTTAGCTTTGTCTTGGGATTCAAGAAAAGTGATTACTTGGAGTACAAGGTATATCAAGGTTGTAGACTTGAGATGGAAAGATCAAAGCTTTAGGGTTTCTCTAAAGGTTAGTAGATCGATAATTACAAGAAAGCGGTTTAACACACTGCTTGTGAGACTTGTTGGTAAAGTTGGTTAAAAAGCAACTTGACAAGGTTTGTTGCAAGGTTAAAGAAGAATGGCTAGTATGAATACTAGGTTAAACATCGAAAAGCTCGATGGGAATATTGTACAAAAACAGGAGGTTCAAAACAAGTTGGGTTCAAACAACTTGGTCTTGGTATTAAAACAAGGGTCCATGGAGTACATGTTCAAAAGCGTGTTTGGTTTGAGGTGGAACTGCAGGGAGCTCAGGAAAATCGTGAAACTTAGGTAATTCAGGAGAGTAACGATCATGTTGCAGTGACTCAAAGAAAGTTGGAGGTTAAACAACTTGAAGGAAAGACAAACACAGACTGCTTGCTAGTAATAAGCAAGGGATGCTTGAACCGGTTAAGGTCACGTGCACTTTCCTGGGATACCGTGAAGGTATAGTGGGTAATAAGCTTTGGAGGTTAGATGACGTTACTTCAAAGGGAGTGCTTTACAGGAATATGGGTTTCAATGAGAGTGGGGAATACAAGAAAACTTTCATTGGTTCTGGTGTAGGTACAGGTTCAGTGCATGTGTTGTAGGGAGTTGAGTTTGAGGTGGAACCGCTTGGGGATCATACATTTGAGGTGGAACCTCAGGGGAATGTCGGTCAGGTAGCTGGTTCACAGGAAGTACAAACTCAGGATTTGATAGTCTATCATTCAGCATGTGACACATTGCATGGGAACTAGACATGTGTAGAGAAGACAGTAATGAGGCTGCTTTTGCAGTTGCTGTAGTGGAAAAGATATATACACGTGAGTCATTGACTTTCAATGATACAATTGCTTGTGAGGTAATTTCCAAGTGGAAGGCTGGATTGAAAGAAGATATGGATACTCGGTCAGATGTGTATATGCTTAGCAACGGGTGTAGGAAAAGCAGTGACGACAGCGACGACTATTACTGTGAGTATACACCAGGTATGTTCATACATCTATTTCTCTATATAGATGGTATGTTTTTTCTTGTGGATGCAAGGCTGAGATCTGGGTTACCAAGGGTTTGCTGGATAAAGCAAAAGGAAATACACTTGGTATGGAGATCATCAGGGATCAGAGTGGTAATACTCTGAGGGGGTCACAGTCCAGGGTTCACAACGAAAAGTTGGTACATACTTTGTTGGAGGGACATTCCATACTGTCGTTAGAGGGTAGTCTATCAGGGGACCGTGATGTGGAAAAGAATGGTAAGTTGTCATATACATATGCGGTTGGAAGCCGGGAGTATCAGATGGTCTACACGAGACCTGGCATAGCATCTGTAGATGTGGGTATGTTGGATAGGTTCGATCGTGGATTACAGACAGACGTACAGGTTTTTTATGGATTTTGACTACGCTATGGGTAGATCGATCACTGTCATGGGTAGATCAATCATAAGGTACGGGTTTATGATACATGGATGTGCGGGAAGCTCGGAAGCTATGATGCTGCACATTGAGGCTTTGTCAACAACTGAAGCGGCATATATGACACTTACGGAGGCTGCAAAGGAGGCTATTTGGCTAAAGGGACTCTCTATAGAGTCAGGAGCTAAGCTAATATTAGTTCCGGTTATTGCTACTAGTGCGTGGACGAAGGCACACACCTATCCGAGGTTCCAGCACTGGTTGAAGCTGCTGCGTATCGGAGAAGACTAACTGTCACCACTAAGGTGGAAATTGTTAGATATTAGTGATGATAGTTAGATAGTGAAGGGGTCTTTGTGAAACTTTAGCTCTTATTAGTCAAATAGGAATGTATATGTCGGTATGTCAACTCTATATATACAATTAGAGGGTGTCAAACGAGAGTAGAGTACAAGCTATTCGTGAGTCTTTTTTCTCCCTTTGTTGCAGCCGGTTTAAACTCTCTTTAGGGTTTAGTTTTCTCCCCCCTCATCTCTATAATAAAGAGGTGAGGGGGGAGGGGTCATTGTACTTCATTCTTTCATTACTCAATACACGTTTAATATTGAGGGTTATACTTGTGCGGGTTTACTTTTCAGTCCATCATATATAATCTGCTGTGGTGTGTTGAGTTTACTTTACAAGTTTCAAGTTCCGCGAGCTTGCTTCCAGGTTGTTGATCGTTCTAATATCAACATTTAGGTTTGTTCTATAATTACGAAGAAACTTTTCATTAAGGTATTTGAATAGATTGGAGTCGAGCTTTTCAATAGGTAAGGTGCACCTTCTTTGCTTCTTTTGAACTGTTCTTCAAAAAAAAATATATATATATATATATATATATATATTTCTATGCACAATCCAATGATTGAACATGTTCAGAATCTTAATACACGATCATGAGGATTAGTAATTAGTTATTGTTTTAATAAAAGGGTTGATTAACCGAAACTTTATTATTTCTTTACGAGTTAATGTGATCCCATCTTAATTGACCCAGTTTCATGCTTTTAGTAGCTTACATAAATGAGTCTTCCATCAGATGTTTCTCCAATCGATAAACTAACATGGATACACAGTGGTTTATTGGCGATATATTAATATTAGTATTTCTTTATGAGTTATATAGACTTCTCCAAATAGGGTTGCCAAAGTGATTAGTTTTTGCAATTATCTCTACTAATCTACAATAGATACTATGCACACTTTTAAAGAACTAATGAACATCCCTTACTTTCAGGATCTTTGCATTGTTCTTTTAGATATTGCATGTTAAGTCAATGTCTATAAGTTTAAACAAGCTATTACTTTTGTTAATGAATCCTAAACAGAGAGAAATAGAGAAAGAGAATTCACAGAGGTCATTGAGGTCATGTAGCAGAACAAGCCGGTGACAGCTATGGTTATTCTTTACGAGTCTGTTGAGGTTCTATTCATGAACCCGAGTAATTCAGAAGGTCGTGCTCTACTATTTGAACGTATCCAACTATCCATAGCTAGCTTGCATGTCTTTTTTTTTTTCTTTCTTTTTTTCAACAAAATTTCTATTAATTATTATTTTTCATATAGTGAAAGGGTATATATACAAAGGTTCTGGTATGGACATATTACAGCCAATCAAGTGTTGGATTAATCGTTCATTTACTGTTTCACGTATGCATGGCATGAGTTTTGTTTTAATAAGCCTTTTATGTTTTACAATATATGTTATGTTTCGTTTGTTAATATTATTAGGAACTGGTACTAGTTTGACCGAATCTCATGGGTATGTGAGGAGAGTGGGTCACTGTGTTACCTGGTCTTTAGGTGGAGCAGTACATTTTATTGCTACTTTCATGGTTTAGTTGGTTTCTTGTAAAGGCTATAAATAGCCTTAGTTGTATTCAATAAAGAGTAATAATATCAGTGTGCAAGTTTTCATTTCTCATACATATTCGTGAGTTTGATTGTGAGTTTTGAGGCTTGATATTCTACATTTGGTATCAAGAGCTTCGTTCGATTAAAGGGCGGGTTTGAGAGTCGACTTTCGAAGGTGAGGAGCCTTCGGGTGCAAGGCTGCCATCGTAGCGGAAGTGTGGACAGTAGGGGCTGTCATCGGGACTGTTTTACAGCAGAAGACGGAGACCGGAAAGGTGTTTCGGGACTACATTGTCGTGGGGGAGACGGGGAGTACCGTTCAAGACAACGTGGGTGACCGGTGATGAACATAGGTGGTCCATGGCTGTTAGTCGTGATCAAAGGGTTGTGATCAAATCCGGCGGTAGGTTGTAGGTCACCGGAAAATGGAGAGAGTAACCGGTTCGCAGGATAAACGGACGGGGAGAGTCGTGAAAAGCAGGGAGCTTTGATTCGGTTCGTTTGGCGGGTGAAAGAAAACGGTAGAAGCGGGTGGCTTTGTTTTCTTAATCGGTGTAATGCTCTCGTGTCACAGAAGTGTTATGAGCAAACGGGTTTTGTGTGGTGACAACAATAGTCAGGTGGTTGGAGACTTTGGACGAGACCAAGTTAGGGGTCGTGAGTCCGGGAAAAGTCGGGAGCGGAGAAACAACACGGTGTGAATATTATGGCGTTGGAGTTCAAATCGGGTGGCTTTGGATGTGGCCAGGGAAGAGGTCGTCGATCCGGGAGAAGTCGAGATAGTAATGAACGTGTCCAACGAGATGCCATGTTACATGTTACAAGTGTTGTGAATTATAAAAGGAAGTTGAGCTAGAAGACTTTGGGCGTGATCGAGGTGGAGGTCGGGTGTCCGGGAAAGGTCGAGAATCAAGATGGTGATTAAAGCTCCTGTGAGTGAAGAGTGTTAATAAACGATTAAGGGGGTGAATGTTGGATTAATCGTTCATTTACTGTTTCACGTATGCATGGCATGAGTTTTGTTTTAATAAGCCTTTTATGTTTTACAATATATGTTATGTTTCGTTTGTTAATATTATTAGGAACTGGTACTAGTTTGACCGAATCTCATAGGTATGTGAGGAGAGTGGGTCACTGTGTTACCTGGTCTTTAGGTGGAGCAGTACATTTTATTGCTACTTTCATGGTTTAGTTGGTTTCTTGTAAAGGCTATAAATAGCCTTAGTTGTATTCAATAAAGAGTAAGAATATCAGTGTGCAAGTTTTCATTTCTCATACATATTCGTGAGTTTGATTGTGAGTTTTGAGGCTTGATATTCTACATCAAGTATCTTGGAAGTAAATTATATTGACAACTTATGTAAGATTATAAAGGGTTATTATCCAGCACTTTTTAACTTCCTATACAATGGCTTTTTATATTTTAATACTTTGATACTTCTTTATCTTTCAAAGATTATTAAAGAAGAGCTATGGCAGTTGGGGTTGTCATGAGAAGCTATCAGTAACGATTACTATTGTCTCATTCTTTTGCAACTTTTTAATATATGTTAAATGATGTGACTTGGTCCTTAAGATCCCGATCTTAAGGATCTTTAACTTTACGATACTACAAAGCAAAACAATCCTGATCTTACAAAAGATCTTTGCAAGATAAGATCTTAATAGGATTATGATCTTTACCTTGATATCTTAAGATCCTTATACAATACGATTAGATCTTGCTTTGCTTGAATTATAAGATAAAAAACTATAAATTTATGTATTAAGTTTATAGAATTTAAAAAACAAGAAGTTAATATATTCATATTCAAACCCGCATGCGCATATTTTTTTTATGTTTTCAAGTATATGTCTATAAATTTTTTTTAGCAAGCCAGTATATTTTTTAAATAATTATGAAGGATTTCGGAATAATCGAATGTATGAATATAAAACTTATAAATTTACACCGAACAGAACAAATATATTTGGACATTAAAACTATAAAACTACGTTCTAATTATAACAATTAAATTCATACGAAGTAATATCCCGTATTAATGTATAACTAAAAAATTTATGTCAAAACCCCGTGTGTGCACGGGTATTATAACTAGTTAAGATATACACAATTTAATTTGATCATGTGAAATGTAGATCATAAAGGACTCCATTAAAACATGTTTTACAGTATATAGACTAAAAAAAGTGAAGAGTTCATATGAGTATTTGAATATCCAAATATTATCGGTTTTTTATAACCCATAATAAGTGGCACATTGAAAACATAATACGATTCTCAACATATTTAAACTACATACACTATGGTATATTAGTAATCAACAACTTCTATCTTAAAGCTATGCGGGATAATATGTTAGGATAAAATGTTAGAAGAGAACTAAAAAAAATTGTAGAAAAAAGATATATTAGCTGGAGCACGAATCATAAAGTGGGAAGTCTCGATAACGTGAATTTACAATATTACACATGTTATTATTGCTCTAAAAATGAAAAATTACACATGTTTAAGCTTTCTTCTATCTATAAATTATCATAACCCCTTATGGATTCGGGTATAGTTCACATATTTAGATGTGGATATAACCCACTTTTACATATAGGGTCAAAACATAAGTAGACAGGTCACAAAGGGGTTTAAACCTCGGTCTGAGTTCTTCCTTTTATAAGGATCACAATTCTTTTTATTGGTCACGGTCAAATCAATGATTGGTTCATCACATCGGTCCAATAATGGTTTATATGAGGGTTCACAAAGCATTTTGAGCCTTTTCACACCGAACCAAATAACTTTGGAGCCTCTTATTTTCAGACTTTGACTTCTAAGCATTTAGTGGTAATGATTCGGCTTCTAATTTGCACGTTGCATTTTTAATCAAAGGAAATAAGATATATTTTTACATTTTTTTTAGAACGGCACCACAATTGAAATCCGATCCCCTCGAGTTAAACCATCCAAACGGGCAGGCCGGGACCTGAACCACTAAGAGTAACCCGCGAAGAGAAGCCCCTAGATTTCACGGCTTTGCATTAAGGGGAAAATCCATATTTTCTTTGTCACTTGCGAGACTCGAACTCGACTAAAACCCCTCCCCAAGCTCCAGAAGGAACTAAGGTGGTGAACTGAGCTAAGTCAGATGATTATTGTTTCTTTGTTAGCTTTCACAGTTCGTTTTTCTTTCTAATCTGTGTGAAATTAAAGATTAACATGGTCTCCACCAAAAGATGTTTTACAGTACCAAAATAAAAGTAAAAAGTTAAGAGTTCATAAGAGTTTTCGTGTACTTCACAACTCGCAGATTTTTTTTCTAAACCTGAAAGTTAGTGAAATATCCGAAAACATAATACTATTCTCAACGTGTTTGACTCACATACGCTATGGTATATTAGCAGCCAAAAACATCTATTTTCAAGCTATGTGGGATAGAATGTTAGGATAAGATGTTAGAAAAGACCTTTAAAAAATAGTAAGATATAGTTACTAGTTTAGGTGTTTGGAGCACAAATAATGAAGGGGACAGTTTCGATAACGTAAAATTATATGTTGTTATTGCTCTAAAATTGAATGATTGCAAATGTTTAAGCGTTGTTAAAAGAACCTATGATTTTTCATAAGAGAAAAAGGGTAAGCATTCTTTTTCTAGAAAGACAACATGTCATAATAGAAAGTGTTCAATTTACGTTTGCTATATGTAAACGTCCAGACAAATTGTGGTAAAATTTTAAGTAACCATTTGTATTAAATGGAGCTCTAATCTTTTCCATAGATGCAAAAAAGAGAGTGACGTTTTCATTTATGAAAAGTTTCGTAAACAAATATCATGTATGAGATTACATAAATTGTTAATTTACAACACTCTTTTTGTGAAATGGTGAAAATATATTAATGGCGTCAACATATATCTAACCCTTTCTGTGCACAGAAAGTGATGTTTTCCAATTTCAAAAACATGTTTTAAGAAATAAAATGTTTAATTCATTTCATTTTCTATTTATAATGATCAAAACAAACTTGAGTAATATGATTGTTACTCACACTCTTTCTCAGCTTTTAGTCATTCTTAACTGACTTCGACAATATTTATACTTATTAAGCTATGTGAAACTAAAGATTAAAATTTTTTACACCAAAACTTGTTTTATATCAACATGTTCTTTCTTCGATCAATGTGGGACAAAATTTTTAGATAAAAAGTTAGAAAAGTCTTCTCATATAAAAGAGTTTTATGTACATGAAAAGAAAGAGATATAATGCAAAAGTTATAAACAATTGGTGAAAAATTTTTGTTTTGCATGGAACTACAAATTGAAGTTTAGAAGTGAACTAATTTTGTGTTTCAGGGCACGAATTATGAAGGGAACATCTTGGTAATATGAAAGTATATATTGTTATTGCTATAAAAACGAAAGATTACAAATGTTTAAGCATTGAACTAAAAGAACATGTGATGTTTTCTATGGACAATGGGTTAGCTTTTACTTATCTAAAACCATTAGTGAAAAATTTTATACATCGTGAATAAATTATGTTTTTTGGTCATGGAGGTTAAAAAGCATTTTTGCATTATGATACGTGTTATGACATTTCCGAGCTATAACATTTCCATAGAGGCGATAGAAAGTGATTTTTTCACTTATGAAAAGTCTCACAAACAGTAATCATGTAGAAATCTATTTATGAATATATCGATGAGTGACATATGTTTTTGGATCATAAATGTTAAAGTATTATAGTATTATGATACTACTTTTGGCCCTGGTTAAAATCTCAAAATTCTAAAAGTGAACTTATGTTAACATCTTATATATGTTGTTTTCGCACTTGTGTGAAGATAAAAAAATTAAACGGTCTCCACCAAAACATGTTTTAGAGTTCATATGAGTTATCGAAGTAAACACAATCCATAAGATATATTTTATAATCTGATGGTGAGATAATCGAAAACATAATACTATTCTTAACATATTTAACACATATACACTTAGAGCACTGGGTACCCATGTGCCGTTGGCAAAAAGTGCTGCAACTTCAACAAAACCCCCTATGGCATCAAGAATCCTTTTGCACCACATTTTGTGGCGTTACCTTTGGCACCAAAAAATGTGGTGCTGTTGAAGTAGGTTTTTTTTTTTTACAAAAATATTCTCCGTAATTAAGAAAAAAAATACAACATAATAATTTTTATAAAAAAGAAGTTGAACTTATATAAGAAAGTGTTGCTCTTTCACTAGCCCAATGTCCAATAGCCCAAAAAACCAAGTCCACTTAATTAAAAAAATAAATAAAAAATAAAAATAAAACGTGTCGTCTTCTTTGCAAACACGCACACAAATAGGAATGAAAATGGGGCAGGTTTGGAGCGGGGCGGCTATCCCCATTCCAAACCCGCCCCAATCCCCATTGAGGATCTTATCGGGGCGCCGCATTAGGGCAAAATGCTAATCTGAATAAGGATTTTAAATAACATTTATTATGTAAATTCCTAATAAGGATTTTACGAGTTTAATTTCTCGTAGAAAACAACTGAGCTACGTGCCATTAAATTGGACCACAACTTTCATATTTCGCATATCTTCTAAGCTAATCTTAATGTGGAGCTACACTTTGATGATCTGAAGAAGAGTAGTTAACTATGTTAAAGTAACTATGTAAGCAATTTAAATTTAGAGTAAACTGGTCTTATAATGAAATTGTGGATATCATCCATGCAATTTAAGCCACTATAAGGGTTCAAGTATTGGGCTTGAAGCCTATCGGAAAAAAAGACAAAAGAGAATAAGAGATGAAGATGGCTCATAGGCCCAATAGGTTCGATCTAATTTAATAGTCACTAACCAACATAAATCTTGTTAGATTATTCACACATATATCAAAACTTTTTATGATAAGAACTTATTTTAATAGCTGAATGTTGATAGTGATTAGTGAAGCTATCCTTTGGAATATCTTATATTCATCCAATGCCATATATATTTTCGTTCTAACCTACTCTTACGTACACAACAACGATAGTGACAATCAATAACTACTATTTCAATCATCATGTTTAGATACTTATGGACTTTGAATATTCAAGGATTTCTAAACCCATAAGTCCGTACTCAATACTAAACGATTCTCTATATTCTCAAATCCTTTTCACAACCACGTGCGATTTTAAAGTACATTTATTATGAGAATATCTAAGAGACCAAGGATTTTGCAAATCTTATTTCGCATTTGCAAATCTTATAAAAAGACACAACACAAGTATAAAGACTCAAAAAGGAAAGGACCATATATGTACTAGTTGTTAGTTGGAAGCAAACTAGCACATTCGCATGAATGGCTTTAGTCTTAAGTCATACGTTGCTTTTCACATGAATCAAAGTCATGCATGATATGTAATGCCGTCAAGATCACCGTTGCATGATCACACAAAATAAAGCAACCATTTACCAAGTAATTCACACACTGACGGACCCAGAAAAATACAATATGGGGAGGGGGCAATTTTTATTATTATTTTTTTTTTTTACAATAGGAACAAAATGTGGAAGAAAAACTAGGATCATAATTATAAATCGAGTATTTTTACTTAGAGACGAAGGATTTATAAGGCTTTAGAGTGTTGAATATTGGATTTTAGTATGTGGGTGGGGGGCAATTTGAGTTTTTGTAGGGGGCACTTTCGAAAAAATGTCAAAATTAAAAAAAATTACACTAAAATCTCAAAATTTTCTACTAGCAATGGGGGGCGCCGGCCCCCCGCACAACCTACATAAGTCCGTCCCTGAATTCACACATACGCTCTAGCCAGATCTCTCCAGGTTTAGCCAGGTCTTGGCCGGATATAGCCGTTTTAGTCGGGTTTTGTTCGTACGGTGGTAGTTTAAGTATATGAGGATGTATCAGGTGAGACGAAAGTTTATATAGAAAGATATAACTTTCAAAATGTCACAAATTATAAAAAATAAAGTTTGTAACTACAACTTAATTTCCTTTCAGTGATCGTTACTATTTCACTACGAATATAATGAGTGTATATCATACGACTAATTGTTTAAGACAATCGTCAAATGGTGTTTCACGAGTGTATATTCTATAGGTTGCCGATCATTTGCAAAGTGTAGTACTAAAAATTGCAAAGTTTAAAAAGTAATCTCAACCATTAGATTAGATCTAGTGAAAACATTTTTTTTATTAATTTCAGTCAAAGGGTGTTTTGGTCTTTTATTTTGTTTTTTCTTTTTCACCCTCGAACTTCAAACGCATATAACTCTTAAACAACAAACTTTTGGAAAAAACCGATTTCACCATAATTTTCAAAATTTAATCCTCTTTAACTTGATATAAATTTTGTTAAAAATTTCGAAACTTTTTTTACATACAAAATAAGTGTTAATTTTCTTTATTTTTTGAGCATTTTCGACCTTATTTTGTACCATCATAAATGCCGAATCGTGAAAAATTTAACACATGAAAGTCGTAGATTTTGGTTCACTCTTTACCCGAAAATTTGAATTACTCAAATCCAATATGATATGAGTGAGATATCGTACGTTAAAGATGACGTTTTACTTATATTTGTTGCACACAACGTGTTTCGAATAGTTAGTTTTGATATACATGCGTCGTTGCTCTATCTACTATCTCAAAACCCATGTGGCCGTGCTTTCATATTCATATTTATATTCATGTTAATAACAATTTACATGTATTTAATTTTTATAACCGTGTACGTACGAGTTAAACTTATAAAGATGAATAATGCGAGTTAATCTTATAAAGAGAAATAACAAAAGTGAAAAAAAATCAAACTATTCTAAAGTCATTGTGTAAATCAAACCATTTTAAATGTGTCCGTTAACTTCAGGGCCGTCTCATGAATTGATAAAACTTTTGAGGGCCCTGTACGAAATTACATAATGAGGCCTTTCGAGAAAGAATGTTATATATAAAGTATTACGGTTTATAAGATATAATCAATTAGTTTTCAAAACGTTTTAACATATTACTCATATAATATATTTTCTCATCTAAATACTTTTTTCTTCGTAAAAAATATATGTACACATACATATAATTATTAACAAGACAAATTTTGGGGCCCCTAAAAATTTTGCGCCATTTAAAATGTGTCTCCGTTAAGTTCCCATTTTGTAAGTAGATGTTAGACCATGAAATTGTCTACCTACTACACGTTCTTAGGACATATACTGGCTTAAATTGCGTGAACGACAAACAAAATATCTATCATAAGACAAATATTTCTTTTATTTCCGATTCCTTTCCTAGTTTAAATACGTTCACTTCTTCTTTTCTAGTCATCAAGTGAGCTCCTTTCAAGGTTAGCTCGAAAGATATGCCAAATTTGCATAAAATGAATTAAAGTGTCGGATGTTGGGTCGTCTTCTTCACCAAGTATAACTGAATCAGATGGAAATACTAAAGTAGAGGAGCCAAAAATATCTTTTTATAAAAAATAAAGCATTGAGGATAAAATAAATTAAATATGTTAATTGTTGGGTCGTCTTCTTCACCAAGAACACAGCCCCCCAAAACTCCATTAGAGCTTTAGTTTTCAAGTGTTTCTTCCATGGATTCTTTGCCTTTCCTTAGCTCTTTTCAATTATAAGGTGGTTTCCTAGCTAGTTCTAAGGTATGTCCTAATTTTCTCCTATACAAAACTTCTAAAGGTCTCAATTTCTAAGGTCTCCTCACCTAGTTAAGCCCTGGTCATCTGTTGACGTAAATATCAACTTTAAAAAAGGCATAATGTCCCCTCCACTTCCTTTATTCAAGTATATAGAGAACACACAAGAAATTCAATTTCTTTTCATTACGTCCAATTCCTATCATAAAATTAAGTGGAGAACACACGGTATGTTTAAAGATTATTATAGACCAAGTAAAGATTCATTTCTTTTTCGTGAATTTCGTTGAAGGATTCTTTTGATAGACTTGTACAGCCCAATGATTCGTCTATAAATGAAACTAAGAGCAAACACATTTTCATATACTTGTGAAACACAATGACTAATTCAAAAATGTTTATTATCTTTTTCTTTATCTCTTTTTTCACCCTTTTTCCTGCTTCCTTAACTAAATGCCCGGAAAAACAAAGTGAAGCTTTGCTTCTCTTTAAACATAACCTTTCCTCCATCAATTACCCAATCGATGACTTCATAGACTACTGTAATGAGTGGCTTAATTGGAGTATTGGTTCTGATTATCATCCAATAATGATCAGTTGGAAAACAAGTATAGATTGCTGTGACTGGGAAGGAGTTAGTTGCGACACCTCCACCGGTGATGTCATTGGTCTCGATCTCAACTGCGGAATGCTACAAGGTAAAATTCATCCTGATTGCTTCCTCTTCAACCTGACACACCTTACTTATCTTGATTTATCATATAACGGACTTAATGGTACATTGCCATCTTGGCTGTTTACTTCCCCTTCTTTAAAATCCCTCGATCTAAGTTATAACATGTTCAGTGGAAATGTACCGTTTGAGTCGTTTGCTCTTCCATCATTAAAACACTTATTCCTCGATTACAACAATCAGTTAACTGGCCATACTGATGAGCAAACATTTCTACAACTCACCAACCTCACTGCTCTAGGCCTTTCATACAATAATTTTAGTGGTGAATGGGAGTTGGACACGCTTTTATCAAGACTCACAAACCTTGAAGATCTCGAACTCTCTTACAGTGGTTTCTCTGTTACAACAAAGAATGCCAATCATTATGTCAACCCTCATTTTACATACTTATTTTTGGCCTCTTGCAAGCTAAAGGTGTTTCCAAATTCACTTCAAGCCATGCAACAACTTATGGGGTTAGATCTCTCAAGCAATGAAATCCATGGCCAAATTCCTCATTGGGCAGAGGAGATTGGTGGATGGGAGTTGGACTATTTGAATCTCTCACATAACTTTATAACAAGTTTGCCACAATTTCAGTGGTATGGACTAGGACAACTTTACCTGCAGTCCAACTTGATTGAGGGGCCATTCCCTCCATCAATTTGCCACATGCACAATCTAGAATCACTAGATATGTCCAATAATCACTTTGGTGGATCGATTCCACCATGCATTGGAAATTTCAGCTCATATCTTAGAATGATAGATATGGGGAACAATAGTTTTCAAGGAACTATTCCAGGTTCATATGATGACTGTGAAAACTTACAGGGGCTGATTTTAAAAGGAAATCAGTTAGAAGGTGGGGTGCCAAATTCCTTGTCCAAATGTCAATCCTTAAAAGTACTTGATTTGGGAAATAACCACTTAAATGGTACATTCCCTGGTTGGTTAGGAGAGCTTCCGAATTTGCAGGTTCTTGTCCTCAAATCAAACAACTTTCATGGTCACATTCAACCCTTTTCAACTATTGAATCCCCCTTTCATAGTCTTCGAGTTCTTGACTTGTCTAATAATAGGTTTATAGGTCAACTCCCTGCAAAATATTTTCGAAGTTTCAATTCCATGAAGAATGTTGTAAAAAACAGTACAACGCCAGTATATTTAGACATGGATGGAATGTATTACTCATTGGTTGTTGCGGTGAAAGGGGTGATTCTAGATATTCCAAGACTTTTTGTTGGCCTAACTATTATTGATTTATCAAGCAATTATTTCGAAAGGGGGATACCAGAAATAATCGGAAATTTGAGTTCTTTGAAAGTGCTAAACTTGTCCCACAATAACCTTAATGGTCGAATACCAAACTCTCTTGGTCAACTATCAGAGATTGAATCATTAGACCTTTCTTGGAACCAACTCACAGGAAATATCCCTCAAAGCCTTGCAGGAATCAAGGGCCTTAAAGTCTTAAATCTATCACAAAACCATCTCGTGGGGCGTATTCCAAAAGGAACACAGTTCAACACATTTGATGAGAGCTCATTTGAAGGGAATCCGGGACTTTGTGGATTTCCGTTGTCCAACAAGTGTGAGCATTTGAGTTCCCCAGACGTTTATGGTGACGGAGATGAGGAGGAGGTGGATAAGAGTGGATTTACATGGAAAGTGGTGACGTTGGGATATGGATGTGGAACATTGGTCGGATTGGTGATGGGATATCCAATGTTGTCAACAAGAAAAGTGAAATGGTTCAATGCAATTGCTGATGCAGCAGAGAGTTTGGTATTGAAGAAGAGGAAGAGAAGATATATTTACCTCGGGAAATGACGTTAGATAATGAAAGGTATTCTTTTTCACATGATTTCTTATTTCATCAATTTTTTAAAAATGTCTTACCCTATTAATTCTCTTGGTCTAAAAAAATTATTATGTAGGTACGTAAAGGAGTTTGAGGAGGGTTGGGACCTTCTGAATTATGCAGTCGTAGAACAGCTGCTTCTGAATTATAATTTTTGTGTTTTATATCTTTGAATTATTGTTGTATGTAATACTAGAGTGTTGTTAGGATTTTGATACGTATTTACTTGGTCACTGGGTGATCGTGTATTGATGTTGTTGACCTTGGTGTAATTCAATAAGTTTTTTTTGTTATTTTGATGATCATACAACCATCGTGTATGCTATAAAATTGTAGACACTAGCATTTATTACCAAATTGTAAGGTGTGAAAAGGAAAGCATTATTAATAATAACTTGTCTTTTGGTATATCTGATTTGACCATCCAGTGTGTTCTTCTTCGATCTGTTCTACATACGAATATAGCAGTAAATCGGATGATTTTGATGTGTTTTAGAGGAAGCTAAAAGTATCAAGTACCATTGTTTGCCATTTAGCATTTCATTATTTGTCCACCAGTTGCTTGATGAGTTGATTATGAGACGAAATTGCCAGTCACCCTGCACTTAAATAATATCTACAAGAAACTTTATCATATACGACAACCAACTGTTCCTTATGTCATGTAAAACTTGCCATGGTTCTATTTTAGGGTACGTGCAAAAAATGTGTGCCCGAGTAAATAACACAGCGTTACATCTTTTTGCCATCTAGTTTAAATGGTCGGGTTTATTATTATCTTTTTATAACTTGACCGGCCAAGTCTTAAGTTTTACCCTTAGTTAATCGTTTTTTTGAGTGGTTGAACCTTCAATATAATTTTGCAAAAGGAAGAGAAGACATGTATATATCGGGAAATGGCATTAGAAAATTAAAGGATATTGTATAAATTTTACTAGATGATCATAGTCATCTGAGTATCAATATTAATTGTTATAAAATAACAAGTTTTGGCTATTAAGATCATGATATAATTGGTTGTAACTTAAAACAATTTGTTTTCTGCAGGTTCAAGAAGTCTTTGGTGAAGCTGGAATCTTGGGATTCTGGAAAGGCGTCTTCCCGACATTGGTTATGGTACTTGTTATTTAGCTTTGGACCATGCTGTTTAGATATCACTTCTTCACTTCTTGTCCACATGGTTAGCAATCCTTCGATACAGTTTATGCTGTATGAGACCCTAGTAAAGAAGTTGAAGCAGCATCGTGCCTTAAGCAACAGTAACAAAGGTGTCTCTGTTAAGTTCCCATTTTGTAAGTAGACTTTTTCCTCAACCATACCAGAATCCGGTCTCTCTGCCACGGTGCACAGTTCGCGTACGAACCATATTCATCAAAAATTTCAACCCCCCAATGATTTATAATTTCATTATACAAGAGCTCGTGTGATAAAGCATTTGCCCACTCCTGTTCCGGCGTTAAACCATCCATTGTTATGTGTGTTTTGTATTTTTTTTGCCGAATTTATGATTTAATATGTATTAGGTGTATGTTATAATATATATTAAAAAGTTGCAGCTTGGAGGGAAATTTGGCGCCTAAACTTTTAGCGGGGACATGTCTCCGCCAAAAGTTATGCATTTCCCAGCCAAAAGTAATGGCGGGAATAATACCCGGGACAATAAAAAGCGCAACTATTTTGGTCAAAAATTATGAAATACTTTCGGCGGGGACAGTCCCTGCTAAAAGGTGGAGTTGAAAATGTGAATATTTTGGTCAAAGTTGTTATCTGCAAAAATACTTTCGGCGGGGACATGTCCCCGCTGAAAGTTTGCGTTGAAAATGCAATGGGCGGTCAGCGAGAATTTGTGCCAGCTCAGCACATTTTTTGTCGTTTAGTGACTTTCGGCGGGGACAAGGGCGTCGCCGCCGAAAACCTCGTCGCCCGTCCTCCTGTTTGTTGTAGTGGTTAGACCATGAAATTGTCTACCTACTACACATTCTTAGGACATATACTGGCTTAAATTGCGTGAACAACAAACAAAATATCATCATAAGACAAATATTCTTTTATTTCCGATTCCTTTCCTAGTTTAAATACGTTCACTTCTTCTTTTCTAGTCATCAGGTGAGTTCCTTTCAAGGTTAGCTCGAAAGATATGCCAAATTTGCATAAAATGAATTAAAGTGTTGGATGTTGGGTCATCTTCTTCACCAAGTATAACTGAATCAGATGGAAATACAAAAGTAGAGGAGCCAAAAATATCTTTTTATAAAAATAAAGCATTGAGGATAAAATAAATTAAATATGTTAATTGTTGGGTCGTCTTCTTCACCAAAAACACAGCCCCCCAAAACTCCATTAGAGCTTTAGTTTTCAAGTGTTTCTTCCTTGGATTCTTTGCCTTTCCTTCGCTCTTTTCAGTTATAAGGTGGTTTCCTAGCTAGTTTTAAGGTATGTCCTAATTTTCTTCTATACAAAACTTCTAAAGGTCTCAATTTCTAAGGTCCCCTCCACTTCCTTTATTCAAGTATCTAGAGAACACATAAGAAATTCAATTTCTTTTCATTACGTCCAATTCCTATCATAAAATTAAGTGGAGAACACACCGTATGTTTAAAGAGTATTATGGACCACGTAAAGATTCATTTCTTTTTGGTGAATTTCTTTGAAGGATTCTTTTGATAGACTTGTTGTAACAACTCGTAAATTTTCCTGACGTGTTCTTTTCGGAGAAAGAACATATTATTTTGAGTTCGGCATTACTTGGGAAAAACTAGACTTATAGTCATTCTGGTCGGAAATAATATTCTGAGCGTGATGGTGAAATTTATGTGTTATGGAAATGATCGTTATCTATCCGTATCGAGCCCCGAGTCTCATTTTGAGAAAGATTACAGATATTACATATATGGTCCTTGGACTATATTTATACTCGCCACCCCTCTAGTTCCAAAAATCTATCATTTTGTTTTGTTATCTTCTTAGAAGTTTTGGTACCTATATAAGCACAACACATATCACACTTAGGGTTATTACCCATTTTACCAAAACTTGAGCCTCCATCATCCCTCTCCCTCCTCTCATTATTCCGGTCACAAAATTCCGACCAAATCCTCACCACCGCCTGCTCCCATATTACACCGCCACCACCAGTACATGTACTTTTCCATCCTCTACCTTTTGATATACACCATGCGCCTCCTCTCACAGCTCCAGCCGCCACCTCACTTTGGTCCACTGCCACCATCAAGATAACCACCATCATCAACGCCAACCATTACCACTCTTGTCGCCCCTATGTCTCCTGATGACTACCACAACAGCCTTTGGACGCGAAAAAGACAAGGTTCGTGAGCAGATCGAGTTGGTTCGTGACTGTGAACAGCCGCCATCATCACCGCCGTCTCTTTTCCCTCGCCGTCATTCACAGCCGCCTCTTCCCTCTCTCCCTCGTTGTCCGCGTGGTATGGTAAAACCACATCTCATCTTGTTTATTTTGTCACCGATTATATATTGTGTTATCGTTTTCGTGGATTAAACCGGAATTAAAAACATATGATATAGTTTCATGGATTAAAGGTTGTGACCGAAAATGAATTAAAAACTTGTTTTGACACTAGTTTCGTGTGGTTAAAAAATATGTTAAAAAGGTGTTTGTTTGATTCGTGTGGTAATACGGGTCGGGTCGACCCGGATTTAATCAGTCGAGCTCTTGGTTTTGACCTCAGTTGGTGGTAAGAGTAATATTGATGTTTTGAACAGATTTGGTGCTCGTTTGTGTTTTTTCTTTCGGTCTAACAATAACACCTACGTAGGGTGACTACACCTTATTTTACTTGGCTTGGTATAACTCAAAAACCAGGAGTTAACTTCATATTTTTGTGTTATGTTGTGTTCGAAATTGAAATGGTGCTTTCATGGGTGCATAAGTTTGTTTAAAATGTTTGTTGTAAAGTTTTTGTATGCCTGTATTAATACAACTTAAGGTGCATTTGCGTCTGATATAAATTGTGAAAATGGATTATGATGCCTACTATTTTCAAACAACTTCATGGTGCGTTTAGCTTAAATGGTGGGCTAAACTCATGGTTATTATATAGGAGTATATTTGCTTAAGTAATGTATTTTAGTAAAAAGGTAAAAGTACAATTGTTACATCGGACTAACTCAATTATTTATATGTCCTTGGTACGTTTCGGATTTACACTTCGGGATTGACGATTGATATTGAATATTATGGATGGCACAAAACGGGCTAATAATATATATTGGATTGTGACTATTTTATTTGGACAATTATTGGACTTCAACCGAATACAATATATTAGACTCTATATGAATTTAATATATATTTGATTCATAACGGACACACAATAAGTAAATATTTTCTAATAATCAATGAATACTTTTATTAGTTTTCTAATAAATTGTCGGGAAATATCGTTTATTTGTAAATTATTGAGAAAATTTATTTTATTATAGTCATGATGACTTGGGAATGTGATATAAACGGACGCGTTACGCCGAAGTTCATAAAACATTCCAAACTAATGTTTTTAGTATAAAATGACTTTTATTATAAAAACATAAAAGACTTTCTAAACTTATATTCATCGTTCAAAACCTTTTATTCTTATAAAACCCGACAATAATATAAATTTATGTTTTATGAAGTTGAAAAGCCTTTTGCTCATATATGGTGACTTCAAACTTATTTTGTTTATAAAACGTGTATGTTTTATATAAACTATTGGGAATTTGGGGCAAACATCGAAACTTACCTATTTTATATTACAGGGTTAATTGTCGTCATGGGCTATATTTTTCTTTGGTTAGCTTGAGCGCTGTTAGTGTTTTCTCGACTATGTCGATGTTTATTCCTCTTTGGCATGAGTTGTTTGTCGATATCTTTTCTACTATTGGCGTGAGTAACATTCGGAGTTCGTACTTTCTTACCACCACACGAAACATAAAGCTTTCTTACGAAACATTTATACTAAACTTTTTATAAGTTCTAAACTTGAATAATCCACGAAAACTATGACATGTTGTCTTTTATAGACTTTATTATTTCACGAGCTATTTTCTGAGATCATCGTATGCGTATTAGGTTACGCCATTTCTGTACCATTGTACTCGTTGTATCTATCTTCTGGATATCGTTGTGATTAGCTCTAGATGCCAGTTGTGTGAGTTGTGATCTTTGCATTGCTGTGGCCAAGGTGAGTTCATAGCCCCTACCTTTTTACTGGTTTTACAACTGTTTTGGGGGAGAATACATGCTCGCTCTTTTGACTAAACTTAATGCTTTACAAATGTTTTTATGCGGTGAATTACTGCTTTACATGATTTTGGACATATATGTGTGATGATGCGATTATATGTTGTGACATGTTTGTTCTGCGAATACATGACTACGCCACTGTTAACTCTCTGCTGAGAGCCCACAAGTTGATAGGTTCAGTTGATGTAACTGTTAACTCTCTTTGAGAGCCCACATGTTGATAGATCTATCGGGGTAGCTCCCCACGTGATATTAGTTATGAGTATGAGGTACACTATAGGTTCAGTTGGCGTGACACTATTTCTGATTTGTTAACGGGTGCGTAATTGGTAATCATGTTCACAAATTTCCTATGCTATTATTAACAACTTCGTGGTTTTACTCTTAAACTCTGTGGACTCACCAGCGTAAGCTGACCGTTTTAGCATGTATTTTCAGGTTTAAGGTGTTAGCTCACTATTTGAAGGCGCTTGGCAAGGGGCATTGGTCATAGGCGACTCTGATATATATTTGGGACCGCTTTAACTTCTTTATGGGCCTATTTCCGCACTTCATTTCTAAAATGTAAACTTAACACTTTTGTTAAATGAATTTTATTCTCTATAAATGCAATAAAAACCATTCTTTGTACCTTACGTTATGATACCAATTTCGTAGCACCCCAATAACATGTATGCTTCCGCTGGACCCGAATTTTGGGGGTGTTACAGTTGGTATCAGAGCTTAGGTTATAGAGAACTGGGTATTTTAAAACCTGAACTATAACCACTTTTGCGAAAACTTAATCCTATGACCACCACGTGCCTGCCTGCCTAGCTCATGCCTCGCGTATGATTTTGTTTGAGGATATAGTTGTTGAAATGTGTGCCAAATTTCTGGATATTTCATATCCGCCTATTTTAACTGCTCATCGTAAGCATTTTCATATATTTGTGCACACACCACACCTACCACAGAGTTACGCTATTCCCTTGCGTAAGCTCATGAATCAATTTTGAGTTTTGGACACTCGTTTTGATTTCGGGAATGATTTTGGATATAACGGACATATTACTAGTGTAACTAGGCTGGGTATTTCAAGATTCATTGAACCTCGGGTGAATATAGACTGATCACCTATATTCAACCAGGGACAGTGGGACATGGCCTGATCAACTATGTCCGACTCAGAGATGAATTTTGCGATACAGGAGTAGTTGTAACAGGATTATGTCCGGGGAAAAGTTCGATTTTGGAAATTATGAGTTTTGTTGGCACACAAACATTGAATATCACGAAAGCCTGCACTCACACACAATACACTGGCATCACAACCCCTCATGAATTGTAATGCTTCTGGCGCCACTATGCGTCTCTACTTATATTGGATTCCTGACTGTCGCCATCGAGCGTAGTTCGCATTGGGTCGGGCTAGACCCGATTGACACCACTCGAATCTGAGTTGCTTATCGTCATAAGCCTCGTCGATTTATTGAAATTATTTGATTTGATTTTTGGTTATGTCTCGAATTGACTCTTAACTACCTTGGACTTGGTTTTGACCACTCTGAACCTAATTCTTGGTTCCATCTTGATTTGATTTCCAACTAAGCCCTGATATGACTTTTGGCAATTCTGGAATTGATTTTGGCTATATTTGGATTTGATCTTCGACTACTTCTGGATTCGACTTTGGCTACGTCCTGAATTGGTTCTTAGTTACGTCTCGATTCGACTTTGACTACGTTTTGATTTGATTATTAGTTTCGTTCGAATTTGACTTTTGGCTTGTTTGGATTGATTTCCGACTCCATCCTAATTTGACTTCCGATTACGTCTTGATCTGACTCTTGGAGATTTACGGATTTTTGGTCCCGACTATTTTTTTTGGATTTGGATCTTAGCTAACTCCTTGTGATTTTGGAACTTGTTTTGAACTTGAACTTGTCATTTAGCCTCGTCTCATTGGTGATCTAGTTACAGCCTTCTCTACCCTGAGCCCTGTGCTAAATCGATTATATTCATTGTTGTAACTAATGATGCTCATTTCTCGATCGATGACGTTCGTATTCTCAATCAATGCTATTCAACCAATGTGGTTTTAGCAACAACGTTCAATCGAGGTTGTACTTTCCACCTCCAACCTAAGTATCGTGCTGAATCGACCGACTCCAACCGATTGCTAGTAGCAATCAACATTCTTTTACAGAGTTGTACTCTGAATCTGCTAAATCTCTCAATCGGCAAGGACTCTGTGCTTAACAGAATTCTTAAGATTTTGAGAAGTAACTCTAATTACGTTCCTTGGGGCAACCACCTATTCCTTCCCTCGTCCCTCGGGAAATACGAATTATCTTTACTACCCTCTTATAGGATAATAAACTATTTTGCGAATAATTTACAAACTACATTTGATTTTCTACAGACCGTTTTGCGGGCATTCTACAAAAGGGGTCACTACTACTTCACAAAATCAAATTTTGATTTTTACCACTATTTTTATAAAGGAGAATTGTTTTTCCTGTTATCTCACTAACTATTTTACAAAATTGTTTCACAAAACGATTTTATAAAACATGTTGTTGCCATGTTACAATATTATGGACCAAAATGCAACCTTACTACCATTCTAAAAAAAAATCAAAATTTTGACCATACTGCTATTTTATTAAAAAAAAAAAAAAAAAAAAAAAAAAAATTGTTTTCCTATTGTCTTATATGATGTTCCATACATTCTTTCATAAATCATTGGGAACCAAATTGCTCACCTCTACGTGAAGAAGATCATTCAAAGGTAAAACGGAGATGCAAGCTACTCGCGAATCGTTAGAAACATAGATGACAAAAACCTCTTGAATCCCCAGACCTAGCTTTGATTATGCTGAAAGCTAGTCGAAAACCGCGTAGAGGCCGGAAATTCACGTAGGAGACGTGAGATAAATCCTTGTGCGTATACACTCGTTCTTTTAGACCTTAATGGGTAACTCGAATGAAATCGTGAGGACACGATTCTGTTAAGGAGGTGAGTCTGTAACAACTCGTAAATTTTCCTGACGTGTTCTTTTCGGAGAAAGAACATATTATTTTGAGTTCGGCATTACTTGGGAAAAACTAGACTTATAGTCATTCTGATCGGAAATAATATTCTGAGCGTGATGGTGAAATTTATGTGTTATGGAAATGATCGTTATCTATCCGTATCGAGCCCCGAGTCTCATTTTGAGAAAGATTACAGATATTACATATATGGTCCTTGGACTATATTTATACTCGCCACCCCTCTAGTTCCAAAAATCTATCATTTTGTTTTGTTATCTTCTTAGAAGTTTTGGTACCTATATAAGCACAACACATATCACACTTAGGGTTATTACCCATTTTACCAAAACTTGAGCCTCCATCATCCCTCTCCCTCCTCTCATTATTCCGGTCACAAAATTCCGGCCAAATCCTCACCACCGCCTGCTCCCATATTACACCGCCACCACCAGTACATGTACTTTTCCATCCTCTACCTTTTGATATACACCATGCGCCTCCTCTCACAGCTCCAGCCGCCACCTCACTTTGGTCCACTGCCACCATCAAGATAACCACCATCATCAACGCCAACCATTACCACTCTTGTCGCCCCTATGTCTCCTGATGACTACCACAACAGCCTTTGGACGCGAAAAAGACAAGGTTCGTGAGCAGATCGAGTTGGTTCGTGACTGTGAACAGCCGCCATCATCACCGTCGTCTCTTTTCCCTCGCCGTCATTCACAGCCGCCTCTTCCCTCTCTCCCTCGTTGTCCGCGTGGTATGGTAAAACCACATCTCATCTTGTTTATTTTGTCACCGATTATATATTGTGTTATCGTTTTCGTGGATTAAACCGGAATTAAAAACATATGATATAGTTTCATGGATTAAAGGTTGTGACCGAAAATGAATTAAAAACTTGTTTTGACACTAGTTTCGTGTGGTTAAAAAATATGTTAAAAAGGTGTTTGTTTGATTCGTGTGGTAATACGGGTCGGGTCGACCCGGATTTAATCAGTCGAGCTCTTGGTTTTGACCTCAGTTGGTGGTAAGAGTAATATTGATGTTTTGAACAGATTTGGTGCTCGTTTGTGTTTTTTCTTTCGGTCTAACAATAACACCTACGTAGGGTGACTACACCTTATTTTACTTGGCTTGGTATAACTCAAAAACCAGGAGTTAACTTCATATTTTTGTGTTATGTTGTGTTCGAAATTGAAATGGTGCTTTCATGGGTGCATAAGTTTGTTTAAAATGTTTGTTGTAAAGTTTTTGTATGCCTGTATTAATACAACTTAAGGTGCATTTGCGTCTGATATAAATTGTGAAAATGGATTATGATGCCTATTATTTTCAAACAACTTCATGGTGCGTTTAGCTTAAATGGTGGGCTAAACTCATGGTTATTATATAGGAGTATATTTGCTTAAGTAATGTATTTTAGTAAAAAGGTAAATGTACAATTGTTACATCGGACTAACTCAATTATTTATATGTCCTTGGTACGTTTCGGATTTACACTTCGGGATTGACGATTGATATTGAATATTATGGATGGCACAAAACGGGCTAATAATATATATTGGATTGTGACTATTTTATTTGGACAATTATTGGACTTCAACCGAATACAATATATTAGACTCTATATGAATTTAATATATATTTGATTCATAACGGACACACAATAAGTAAATATTGTCTAATAATCAATGAATACTTTTATTAGTTTTCTAATAAATTGTCAGGAAATATCGTTTATTTGTAAATTATTGAGAAAATTTATTTTATTATAGTCATGATGACTTGGGAATGTGATATAAACGGACGCGTTACGCCGAAGTTCATAAAACATTCCAAACTAATGTTTTTAGTATAAAATGACTTTTATTATAAAAACATAAAAGACTTTCTAAACTTATATTCATCGTTCAAAACCTTTTATTCTTATAAAACCCGACAATAATATAAATTTATGTTTTATGAAGTTGAAAAGCCTTTTGCTCATATATGGTGACTTCAAACTTATTTTGTTTATAAAACGTGTATGTTTTATATAAACTATTGGGAATTTGGGGCAAACATCGAAACTTACCTATTTTATATTACAGGGTTAATTGTCGTCATGGGCTATATTTTTCTTTGGTTAGCTTGAGCGCTGTTAGTGTTTTCTCGACTATGTCGATGTTTATTCCTCTTTGGCGTGAGTTGTTTGTCGATATCTTTTCTACTATTGGCGTGAGTAACATTCGGAGTTCGTACTTTCTTACCACCACACGAAACATAAAGCTTTCTTACGAAACATTTATACTAAACTTTTTATAAGTTCTAAACTTGAATAATCCACGAAAACTATGACATGTTGTCTTTTATAGACTTTATTATTTCACGAGCTATTTTCTGAGATCATCGTATGCGTATTAGGTTACGCCATTTCTGTACCATTGTACTCGTTGTATCTATCTTCTGGATATCGTTGTGATTAGCTCTAGATGCCAGTTGTGTGAGTTGTGATCTTTGCATTGCTGTGGCCAAGGTGAGTTCATAGCCCCTACCTTTTTACTGGTTTTACAACTGTTTTGGGGGAAAATACATGCTCGCTCTTTTGACTAAACTTAATGCTTTACAAATGTTTTTATGCGGTGAATTACTGTTTTACATGATTTTGGACATATATGTGTGATGATGCGATTATATGTTGTGACATGTTTGTTCTGCGAATACATGACTACGCCACTGTTAACTCTCTGCTGAGAGCCCACAAGTTGATAGGTTCGGTTGATGTAACTGTTAACTCTCTTTGAGAGCCCACATGTTGATAGATCTATCGGGGTAGCTCCCCACGTGATATTAGTTATGAGTATGAGGTACACTATAGGTTCAGTTGGCGTGACACTATTTCTGATTTGTTAACGGGTGCGTAATTGGTAATCATGTTCACAAATTTCCTATGCTATTATTAACAACTTCGTGGTTTTACTCTTAAACTCTGTGGACTCACCAGCGTAAGCTGACCGTTTTAGCATGTATTTTCAGGTTTAAGGTGTTAGCTCACTATTTGAAGGCGCTTGGCAAGGGGCATTGGTCATAGGCGACTCTGATATATATTTGGGACCGCTTTAACTTCTTTATGGGCCTATTTCCGCACTTCATTTCTAAAATGTAAACTTAACACTTTTGTTAAATGAATTTTATTCTCTATAAATGAAATAAAAACCATTCTTTGTACCTTACGTTATGATACCAATTTCGTAGCACCCCAATAACATGTATGCTTCCGCTGGACCCGAATTTTGGGGGTGTTACACTTGTACAGCCCAATGATTCGTCTATAAATGAAACTAAGAGCAAACACATTTTCATATACTTGTGAAACACAATGACTAATTCAAAAATTTTTATTATCTTTTTCTCTCTATTGAAAAGTAAGCAACTAAGGAATCCATTATTATATACAATTTTGATAACTTAAGGTACATGTTGTTATTGCTCTAAAAAGATGAATTGTTATTCAAATAGAAATGGATATTCGGCTGAATGAATTACGTTTTTAGTTGTTTGGGTAAAGTATATATATATTTTTTTTCAATATCATGATGCTTGTTTGGTTTATTTTGGCCCTAGGTTATAAAATCTTATTCCGTTAAAAAGAGTAGTTATGTTAACATCTTTTTTTTTAAAGCAGCTAGGCAATCCTTTAAAAATAGTTGCATATGATGTATACGAGTTTTATTCCTAGGGAGTTTGTTGAAAATATTAGTAAGCACATAACAACGGCAAAACTTGAGCCCAAATCTACTTGGCTTTAAATTCTAAAATATGTTTTCCTTTGTAACTTGTGTGAAGTTAAAAATTAAAATGGTCTCCACCAAAACATGTTTTAAAGTACCAACTTTCAACTATGATAAAAGTAAGATATATGATCAGTGGCGGACCTAGCCGAAAACTCAAGGTGGTTCCTTGATTTAGCCAAGAAAAAAAAGTTAACAAGTCAACTAATTATTCGATCAATATGGGTCGGGTCGGGTCAAATTTAACACCATTTTCGTTAATGAACAACATATCAAATATGCTAAACTATTATTCTTAAGACCGTCATCTATTTAATAAAATATAAACTCTTCGTCGAAACAAGTAGCAATATTCAAATTTAATATCAAGTTTAATGAACACACTTCATATATTAAATCAATTGATGCATAAATGTATCTAATTTTTTCTTTGATAATTCTGATTTCAAGCATCATATACAATTTATATTGAAAGTAAACACTTTAGGACATTTCTAAAGCCATAACTTCTACAAGTACAGGTACATGTATTTTGTTTTACTAAAAACTAGTTTGAATGGTATATATGAAATACCAACTTTTTGTGAAAGAGTAATAGGGAGTAAACAACACAAACCCGTAAATGATAAAGTCGAGGGACTATAACGAAACATTAGACAAAAGTAAAACATTAAAAATAAAATAAAAAACACTTTGGATTTTGTGTCCATCTTCTTTGCCACATAGACCTGATCTTAAAACCTCCATTAAAAGATCTGCTTGAATCTTGTTTTCAAATATTTACTTAATCCTTTCTTTTCGTCCTTTCTTGTGAACTTAGATGTAAGGTGATTCCCGGTCCAGTTTCAAGGTAGGTCCTTATTTTTTATTCTACATAGCTTCTAAAGGGTTTCGCTTTCTAAGGTGGTTCCCGGGAACCACCTTCGCATACTGTAGGTCCGCCTCTGTATATGATACACTACAAAACACTAGTTAAATTTTCCACACTTCAAAGGCCAATTGGCCACGGTTAAAAGTGTGTCAAATTATAAATTCCACACTTGAGCAAGTGTGGTAATAATGGGTGTGACAAATTTTGCTACATATATAAGTGTAGAGATACTCTTTGAATGTCCACACTTAAAAGTGTGGCAAACATTCTTTGAATGTCCACACTTAAAAGTATGGCAAAATTGCAAAAAGATGCTTACAATCAAAAGTGTGCCAACATTATTAAATATTCACACCTAAAAGTGTGGACATATTTTCTGGAAGAAAAAAAATATAAAAAGAAATTACATACAAATATGTATATTAGAAAACCTGATGCAAAATAGAAAATAGACCAAAACTGTATATTTCAATGTTTTCCGGTATTGTACAAGTAAAAGTCAATTAACATCAATCATTTAGCTTCTACCAGAAATCCTAGCATAAACACATACACGACATACACGACATGCCATAATAGTTCCAAAAATGCCCCCTAAATAGTTTCGGCCTTAATCAACTCCACAAAGGATGGCCATGACATACTAGTAGACGGTCTGATAAACAGTTAAGAGACTTGCAACAGAAACTTCAACAAAAGAACATGGAGTTCGCAACTTTCTCTTGCAGCTTTGGAAGCTGAGGGACAGGTACTCCTCCGGCTGATGTGACTCCTGTGCCACCATGACTATCTCTGAATGGTCCTCAAATTTCATAAACTGGCCCACCTGAGTAGCAGCGAGATGCGCATAGCATATTGGAGCAACTGCATCAATACACATACAAATTAATTAATCGATATTCAAACAAAATCTGATGAAATTTTTTGGTAGAAACTGAATTTTTAAGCATAATGTCACCAAAGATTTAAATATATCTTACCAACAGAAATTGCAGTAGTACTACGCTGGTACCTGCAATTATCAAAGAAGACCTTTGATTACATAATCATTGTTGTCCCCTGTTTCAAAAATGATAATGAGTAGGCCTTGTTGTCCCGTGTTTCAAAAATGCAATTAGCCAACACTTTCATGTTTTCCAGATTAAATACTTGCAAGAAACTTCCAAGGTGTAAGATCATAATACTCACTATCATTCCAGCATGTGCACACATGTAAAAGTCATTGTTACGAGGATGGCAAACTTTGTTGTCAATCACAGTTCCTGTTTTACCAGAGATGCAAATTCGTGTGTCAGCTTATAGAAGCCACCATCTCCTTATGTGCCAAATTTATACTACAATTTATGTAAATATTACCAGGTGGAACATTATCTGTTGCCACGCAATCTAATAGGCTTTAATTAATTACTAAGATTACTCATTTACAATAAGCCGATCCAAATAAGCACTAAACTGATGCAACCAAAACTTAAGTTGGATTACTAATTGAAAATAACGTCAATTAACAACGTGCTAAAAACAACCCGTTGACGCGCAATGTAATCGGCTTTAATACCTAATCATACTTCAACCGAGCTCAAAACTAGTTCGCTAAGGCTTGTTACATAATCAATAAATCTAGGCTAAAACACCAGAATTATATCAAATTTCAATACTAATTATGAATTCTATACAAACTTCTAAACTTACTTCAATTAACAGCTATAAATTGCAGAAATAACAACCTGTTGACACGCAATGTAATCAGCTTTAATAGAAGAAATGCACAACCTAAAACAACAATGCTTAAAACTAGATTATCGCACACATTATAAACTGATCGTACTTCAAACAGTCAAACAACAACAATCGAACTTAAAACTAGTTCGCTAAAACTACGCCAAACGCCATAATTATATCGAATTTCAATACTAACAGCAAGTAAGATACTAACATTACTAGCAATTACACAAAAAAGTCAACAACTTGTTGACGTGCAATGTAATCGGCTTTAATACCTAATCATACTTCCAACCGAGCTTAAGACTAACGCTTGTTTACGTAATCAATAACTCTACGCTAAAACGCCACAATTATAAAGATTGTACCTGTAAATTCTTGCTTCAATCGAGTCGGAAATGTCTCCAAATTTAAAAAGAAACAAAAATTGTAGACCTGACAGAAGCTGAAAACAGAAACATATGTTAGACTACCAGAAAAGTCTTAGATTTTATGAACTCGGGTCATACACCATCACTGGTCATACACTCTTCTTATCACTCACAATCATTATATTTTTTCTTTGATTAAGAGTGTTTCATCAAACACGTTTACTACATCACAAAAATGCTCCCGCTTATCATCAATTTTCTTATTAATCACCTTATTATGTGTTTTGTTTGCTACAGTGTGATTAAGCACATCCAAACACCATCTCCTAAACACGCACATTATTAATCACCTTATAGCTTATAAATACAGTACGTACAGTACATTTTATATACCTCGCGCAGCTCTTCGACAAAAATCTAACAATCTCATCTCTACTCGCCTCACTTATAAATACAGTATACTACATTTATATACCTCGTGCAACTTTTTCATCAAAAAACTATCGTCTCCTAAACACGCACATTATATCTCACTTGTACATTTTCGCCTCACTTATAACAATCTCCTAAACGCGCACAATTCTATAACAAAATAAGCTATCGTCTCCTAAACACGCACATTATATCTCACTTGTACCTAAACTACTTAACCATCACAAAATAACGCATTCGGTTATTTAAGAGGCATTTCATCAAACACATTCAGTTCAAAAACTATAAGTAACTACTCAACAGAAACTAACACCTTATATCTCTGAACTACTTAACCATCACAAAACACATAATAATAATCGTTATCATATTGTACAACACGAAACAAATTAATAAACGATTAACTAACATTGACCTGATGATGATGATCGGAACAGTGAATGATTACGGCGATTACGGTGACGAAACACCAATTAACTAACATTGACCTGATGATGATGATCGGAACAGTGAATGATTACGGCGACGAAACACCAATTAACTAACATTGACCACGGCGATTACGGCAGCGATTAACAGTGAACGATTAACGATTACGGATTACTACACATTTTTTAGTAACAGGGAATGGATAGACGATTTTTGTTGAGGTGATGTAACTTGTAGCTTTTTTTATAAGTGTAGTGATTTTTGTTGAGGTGATTTTGAGTGACAGGGAATGAATGGACCAGCTTCTTTTTATGCCTTTTCTTTATAAGTGTAGTGATTTTGAGTAACAGGGAATGAATAATGCATTTTTTTTATAACCGAGTGGACCAGCTTTTATTTACATGTCTTTTTTTATACTAATTTGACCTTTTTTTTTTTTTTTTTAAGTGTAGCTTTTGTTTCCACGATTATAAATGTGGCTTTCTTATGTAGTTATTTTTACG
The DNA here is from genome assembly GCA_030686995.1 of Artemisia argyi. Lineage (NCBI taxonomy): Eukaryota > Viridiplantae > Streptophyta > Magnoliopsida > Asterales > Asteraceae > Artemisia > Artemisia argyi. Next base: position 19,692,324 of record CM060680.1, on the reverse strand, counting down.
TTTATAAGTGTAGCATTTTTGAAGTGTTTTCTTACACTTATAAGTGTGGCTTTTTAATAATTTGTTTTCTTCAATTATAAATGTAGCGTTATTGTAATTGTCCATACTTATATATGTGAAGTATTTTTTTAAATATTTGTGACACTTATAAATGTGGCAAAATTATGATTCATTTAAAAAAGAATGCCACAGTTGACTATACCGTGGAGAAATAAGTGTGGAGAATTCAACTTTTTTTTTTAGTGGGCAGAAATGTTTATGTTTAGGGTTTGGGGAAATGAAGAAGTGGGTAGGGTAGAAATGGAGTTGTTGGGGCTAGGGAATTGTAAGAAACAAAGAATGATTGACCCTTTGTGACAATTTTTTGTTTCTTTAGGGGTTGTTTGGAAATATGTTTTGGATTTACTTTTTTTTTAGAGTTGATGATGGGATGAAGCTAGAAAGTGGTGGGAAGGGAATAGAGAAGGGTGCAAGTTGCAAAAGTTTGTATATTTGTTTTTTTAGAAATTTAAATATAATTGAGCAAAGCTCAATGTAGGTATCAAGTTGAAGAGTTGTAAAAAACCAAGAAAATAGAAACTTTTTCGTTACATTACTTGTATACGTTATCAACAATATTGTACTGTTAAGTCTTTTCAATAGTAATATGTTTGAGACATGAAATACTCATGTTCATGTGATATGATCGATTTAGAACTCGGAATTAGTACCGTAGTTTTTAAAATAGTTATCTATTAGTGGAAATCACTGATATATATGCATATTATTTGCGACAAAAGAAAAGTCAACCTATGACAATCTTTTACGTTTCGCATAGTCTTACAAACCCATGTTTTATAGAAATGGCAAATAAAAAGTTAAAAACATTAAAACAAATGCTACATTATATTGCCCCAAAAACGTTAAAACAGACACTATACAATTATGTAATTAAATAATCTTAATAAAACTCATAACCAATATTATGTTACGAGCATATAGAAAAATATTGAATCACAACAAAATAAACGTATAAAACCGTAAAAGTAAAAAACTAATGTCGCGAAAGAATACTCTTGCATGCTACAAATAAACACGAAATGACAATAAGATTCAAGGGTACGATTTTGTTTGTGTGATTCAAATGGGTTTTCATTTGATGAATAAGAATGACAATACAAGAATTATCACATCGTGTATTGATGTTGGATTTTATATATTTCTGATGAATAAGAATACAAGATTTGTTTGTTAGAAAGCAAGTACATGAATTATTTATCATGATCTACATTTTTTTATGTGATTGATAAAAGTCATTTTAGATCCCTAACTTTGAGCCAAATTCAAACCACGAGTTTAAAAAATAGCAATTCTTAATTATGATCAGGGCACAAATATATGTTCATTCAACCGCCGTATGCTCATTGAATTATAATTTCGTAGTTATTTATATAACATGTGCATATATTCATTAAGTGAAACGAATAACATAGTGGGTTGTGTTTTGGTAAATTGCCTTTTGAGACTTTGAAGTAAAATTATCCATATTAAGTATGATGTATAAAAGGGAAAAAGTAATCATTGAATTACATTGATGTTGTTGACAAAGTTGTGGTGTCAAGAAAGACGAGTTGTTTCAAAGCTAAATATGACCACACGGGTCGACATGATATCGAATATGACCACATGGACCAACATGATACTGATTATGACCACACGGGTCAACATATAATTAAAATCTTAAGGATTTATTAGTTCATTATACAAGCGTCTGCACCAACACTACGAAAAAACACATAATTATTCAACCAAAAGACCGTGCATCGCATGGGTTGGATAAAGCCTCGTGTATATGGAAAGAAAGAGATATATAATGCAATAGTTATCAACAGTTGGTGAAAGAAGCGAACTAATATTGTGTTTTCGGAGCATAAATTATGAACGGAACATCTTGCATAACGTGAAACATGCAGGATTGCAAATGTTAAAACATTGAACTAAAACAACCTGCGATTTTTTAGAACAAGCGGTTAGATTTTACTTATCTAAAACCATCCGCGAAGAAATTTTATACATGGCTGAATAACTTACGTTTTTTTTTTTTTTTTTTTTTCATTTCATGGAGGTTAAAAGTATTTAGCAAACTCATTATGCCAATCACTACACATTTATATTTCGGTTTGCTAAGCGAACGTCAAAATCAAAAAGTATGCAGCTAGGCAATCCTTTATTATATAAATTTTGATAACTTAAGTCATACAATTACGTTTTTAGTTGTTTTGGTAAAAGTATTTTCTATATTACATAAAAATTAGTTAATTATGTCAAGATGTTGTAGTGATAAGAAAGAGACCACACAACCACGGACGGAGCTTGAGTAGTTTGATGGGGGTGGGGGGGCGAATTTAAACATCAACTTTTATAACAATCGTGTACTATTTGATTATTTGTAATAGTTTCTTTAAAAAAAGTTTGAAACTGTCAACTTTTATAACTATTTTGGACTTGTTGTGAAATACGTCTAGATGATTAGGAAAAATATGTAAAAACTATCAAAATATGAGGTGAAAAGTGCACATGAACCAAAATTATCATCTTCTTCCTCCTTTTGATATCCTTACCCTGTTTCAACATATATCTGCAAACTCTTATAAATCGATTGTAACTAATCAAAATTAACTTATACCTGGTAAAATTAAACTATTTTATGTTTCAGAACCTAATATTATCAATTTTAAGCCAAAACTGGATCTAATCACTCTTGTTTTTATAATTTCATTTGTAGGTACTACTATAAACTACTCACTAGAAGATAAAACCTTGGAGGAGGGGGGGGGGGGGGCAGCACCCCCTCCTGCCCTAAGGAAGCTCCGTCCATGCACACAACTATTTTGGATCACAACTTTCTTTCACATAGGTATATTCAATCATATTTTATTGGGATAATTTCAAAAATGCCCCGGTTGTTCAAGGTGTGAGACTATCAGAATCTTTGGTGTTTGCTTTTCTAGACCAGTTGCCTTGGCAACTTGAATTTAGTCAACCATGTGCCGCCACGAGTTGAGATCCATGAAGAACCCCTCCTTGTCATAGAACCAATCAACAAATCCTAACCATACAATACAATTTGATCCAAAGGCTTAGATTAAATCTAATATTTACACTTGAGGGGCAAAAAAGACAATTACATAAACTAAAAAAATTGTATAACCCTCATTCTTTTCCCAAAAAAATTAGGTCAAAACACACACACACCCCTCCACCATCCACCTCCACCGTCCAGCACCTCCAACCGTCATCCCCAACCGTCCACCACCTCCCCAATCGTCATCCCCAACCGTCCACCACCTCCCAAATCGTCATCCCCAACGGTCGTCATCCCCAAACGTCGTCATCCCCAACCTTCGAAACCTTCAATTCCGTCATCACTCCATCGTTATGGAAGAAGAAAATTTACCTGAGATAATGGTGGAAGCTGATGTGGAAGAAGGTAAATCATATATGATTCTTCTGTGTTTCTGTTTTTTTTTTTTTTTTTTTTTTTTTTAATAGTAGAATCAGATATGATTCTTCTGTTTTTATAGATGAAACTGAGATATTGTTGGATGCTGATGTGGAAGAAGAAACTATCGTTGTTATTCAAGGTAAATCATATGTAATTCAGCTTATTTTTTTTTTTTGCTTTTTAAGCTTATTAATAGATTCTGTTTTATCTGTAACAGAATCATATATGATTCTTGTGGAATCATAAATGAAAGTCACTATATTTCAACATCTGTGACGAGACCAAGGCCGACTTTATAAATAACTATATTTTTACATGTTATTATAGAAGAATCACATATGATTCTTTGTAATGTAAATAACTATATTTTTATAACAAAATCACATGTGATTTCGTAATAAAACAGAATCTGAGATCGTTATGGTGGATGATGAGGTTATAAATGAAGCTGAGATATTGGTGGATGCTGATGTGCAAGAAGAAAATATTGCTATTATTCAAGGTAAATCATATGTGCTTCAACTTATTTTTTTGCTTTATAAGCTTATTAATAGATTCTGTTTTATCTGTAACAGAATCATACATGATTCTAATGAAAATCATATATTATTATTGGGAACACATTCTGTAAATCAAAAAAGAAAAAAAAATCATATATGATTCTTGTTGAATCATATATGATTCTTGTTATATGATTCCACAATAATCATATATGATTCATGTGAAATCATATATGATTTTAATGAAAATACTATATTTCAGCATCTGTGACGACACCAAGGCCGACTTAATACGATAAAAATTCCATTCTAAGCACAATCATTTAATGATTCCAAAAGAGTATCAGCATCTTACAAAGAAACAAAGGAAGATGACTCAAGCAGAAAAGGTGTTCGTTGTGAAAGCTTCAAATATGAAACTTGGTGCGTCAAAGGCACACTGTTTGTTATGTAGCATTAAAGGTGGTTATCAATATGTTCATGGCACAAGTAGTGATTTCTAGAATCATCAAAGGATATAAATGTGTGCGTAGGTGAAAGTGACGCGCAAATGCTGATAAACAAGCAACGAGAAATGTAGCAGCTGAACAAGCGACTAACGCTTCTTGAATATCAATTTCTTTAAATTTATTTATATGTTTAATTCAACTATGTTTAATTTCTTGAAAATGCACTGTTGGAAAAGTGTTATGAGGATCTTAATTCAACTATGTTTAATTGAATTTTTTGGAGAAGTGTTGGAAAATTGTTGGACAAGTGATTCTGAATATTTGTGATTCTGAATATATGTGAGGATTACTATGTTTACTTTTAACTCAGAATCATATATGATTCACTCAGAATCATATATGATTCACACAGAATCATATATGATTCACACAGAATCATGTATGATTCACAATATACTACCCATCAGAAAAATATAAGATAAACTTAAAACATATACTACCCATCAGAAAAATTAAAACATACATCAAGATACCATCAGTTTACCATTTCATTACCCATCAGAACTTGTTCAATACTACCATCAGTTTACAAAATATACTACCATCAGATTTTACCAAAATACATCAGTTAACTACCATTAGTACAAAATCAAAGGGACCCATCTATTTATCAACATCTGTTTACCCCAAAACTACGACTAGTACACAATCCCTTAACGACATCTATTTATCAGGTTTAAGCACATCTTCTTTACGAACGACTTTTTCTGGATCACGATCGGCCCTGTTCTTGATTGCATTCACAATAATCGAGATCCTTATTTGTTCATCTATCTCCTGGAACTTGAAAGCCAAATCAAAGATCTTTTGTGAATGCAAATTCAACTCATGCAACAGATGCTTGGTAGAAATTTTGAACCTCATTCGCCTCAACAACGAAACCTGCTTATCTAATTCTTATTCTTGACACAGGCCGACATCCCAATTTTGACAGTTTCACCAACATAAGACTCCATATGAATCATTGCAAAAACTCCACAGTCAACATGGTTGTTGTTAGTCTTCCATTTTGAATGTAGAATGCGTCCTCTAGCATTCATATCATTATCAGATTTTGGATGTGTATGTTCTAGCAGAAACCTGGAAAAAAACTCTTTCTACAAAGAAGAAAAACAAAAAATATGTTAATAAACCTAGTAGAATCATATATGATTTTTCTAACATCATATATGATTCTAACAAAATCATATATGATTTTAGAACAATCATATATGATTTTATAAAAATCATATATGATTGTAGTAGAACATTATTCATAATCATAATCATAAAAATACTCACCAGAAGATTACAAGCATCCTTGTACTTTGCGGCATAGCTCTGTGGAGAATTATACTAAGTCGTAGTCTTCTTAGATGGTTCATTTGTTATCTTCTCTTTAGGCTTATGTGTAAAAGTTTTTGATCGACCTGCATAAAAATTTTAAATAAAATAATCTAACACAATCACATATGATTCACATAAAATCATATATGATTCACATTGAATCATATATGATTCTATGTGAATCATATATGATTTTATGTGAATCATATATGATTCTAACAAAATCCACTTATAAACAAAAAACATCATATACATCAGTACATCAAATGAATAAGCTAAAAAGGGCACAAGCAAATAAGGAATAAGCTAAAAACTACTAAGTCCTAACCTAAATCCTCTATCTAAACTGAATAAGCAATTTAGGACAAGCAAATAAGCAAATGAATAAGCAAAAATCAATCAAGGCCTGCTGAAGCAAGAAACTACCAAAATAAGCTCTAAATCATGAATTAAGCTCAAATATCTAAAGATAGTACAACTAGCTTTCCAAAAGGCCAAACTGCAGATCATAAACTTAAATAACCAACTATAAAAGAGTAGTTTTAGTCCACTTGTGAAGGTGGGATGATGGAACAAAACATGCTGGTACAGGGCACCCAAATGAGCAGACACCACTTTTTGAGATTAATTTTAGACAAGCAAATGAACTTGAAATTGTGAAATTCTTTTTTATTTAGATCCACAAGCAGCCAAAGAATATAGAAAACCAATTTTTAGCAATTTCCAATTATTATTAAGCTCTAAAATGGATCAAAGGTGAAGGCCTTCTAACTAGTTTAAGAAATTATGCAACTATTGATAAATGGAACAAATGACTAAGTGAACTAAAACTACTTATGAAGAGATACTACTAATGCAATTATGAACTAAAATTATCCTATTTAACCACCTAATGTGCAACTAAAACTAATTATCCACTAACCAGTTATGCCAACTATTATAAACCTTGAAATCTAAACCATGAGTTCAAAATTCAACAAACTACTTATAAATGCACAAAGTCACTTCTAAATTACTCCTAGATGCAAATTAGATCAGATTGAAATTTAACTTTTTACCTAAGTAAGCTAAATCACTAAAACCAACCTTATGCCAAATACACCCTTAAGCGTTCATTGTTTTTGGTTTTTCAATGTTTTGATGCAATCTAAGCTAGACTACTGATGCAATGTTATTATCTACCCTACATGAAATATATAAGCTGAAATGATGCAAATATAAGCATTTTAATAAGCTATATGAGATAATGCCTAAATGACTTATAAAATGCACAAAGTGGAATCTATGAGTACAAATGAAGGAAATCTAACAATCAAGAAATAAATCAACTTAAGTATACTAGTAAAACAACTATAACACCACTAAGCACTTATTCAAACAGTAAATCAACAAATAAGCAGTATATTGAAATAAGAAGCTAAAATTGAAGTGAGACTTACAAATGTATTGTGATGTATAACAACTACATAAACTTCATGCTTATGAAATTACACATACTTCGCCTAACAACAACAAGCCAATAAACTATTTCCTAAATCACAACTATCACAACTATTTCCTAAATCATATATGATTCAACAAAATATCAGACCTATTTCTAAAATCTGAAAAGCAACAAAATAAAAACAAAATAACTGATAAGCAACAAAATAAATCATAACTATTTCCTAAATCATATATGATTCAACAAAATAACTGAAAAGCAACAAAATAACTGATAAGCAAATTTATACAATATCTAACGATAATCAAACTAATAATAACCAAAATATGAAGAAAAAAAATAACCGTAATATGAAGGAAATTACCAGCAACGAGAGAATAGACCGTTTTCTCCTTACTCGATGCCATTTCACGGTGGTTAACGACAGTTAACGACGGATTTGATGGTGATGATGTGACGGTTATTGAATGAGAGTGGGTGAGAGCGAGAGATTGAGAGTGAGATTGAGAGATTGAGTATTGATAGTGAGTGTGGGTGGGTAGAGACGGTTTAGGGGAAATTGATAGGATGGGAAAGGACCATGTTGCCTTTTTGATTATTATTAAAAAAAAGGATTAATCTAACGGCTGGGAGGAAAAGAAATGGACGGACGAGATGGATGGATAAGATCTTTGGTAAATCTTAGATCTACACTGAGCTTTTGGCGTGCCGCCACTTGTCCGACATGAAGGCTGTCAGTTGCTCAAAAAGTACACAAGTTGCCCAAAAGTACACAAGTTGCCTTACATTGTAATCCGTAAAGTCACACTTATCATTTGCAGATTTTAGTTGCAAAAAAGTACTTGTTGCCCTAGTCTAGAAAAGCAAATACAAAAAATTATTCCAGTATAAATATTTTCACACCTTGGGCAACCGGGGACATTTTTGGAATTATCACTATTTTATTTTATTAAGTATCTAGAATATGCACTCGTGAAACACCATTTTCATCTTTCAAAAGATAGATTGTAGTTACAAACTTGAGTTTTTATAATATATGACATTTTGAAAGTTATATCTTTCTATATAAACTCTTGTGTCACTTGATATGTCTTCATATACATAAACAACCATCATACGAACAAAACCCGGCTAAGGCGGCAAGATCCGGCAAGATCCGGTCATGACCCGTAGATATCCGGTTATATACGGCCAGACCCAACTATATACGGCCAAGAACCGGCTGTATCCTTTTATATCCGGCTATATCCGTTTAGATCCGGCCGAGACCTCCGGCTAGCGCGTATGTGTGAATTACTTGATAAAATGATAAATGGTTGTTTTCTTTTACGTGATCATGCAACGGTGATCTTGACGGCATTATACATCATGCATGACTTGGATTCTTATGAAAAGCAACGTATGACTTAAGACTAAAGCCATTCATGTGATGTGAATGTGCCAGTTTGCTTCCGACCAAAAACTAGGACATATATGGTCCTTTCCTTTTGTTTTGGTCTATCACAATATTGGAATCTTTTGCTCCAATATTTTTTGAGTCTTTGTACTTGTGTGTTTTTATAAGATTTGCAAATGAGAAATAAGATTTGCAAAGGCTACCCCAATAAGGAGCAAAACCGATTGGGTTGTGTAGGTTGCTCAAGGTCATCCTTGTTGTGGCCAACTGGGTCACTGAGGGTCGAGGGGTATGAGGGTTGAGAACTCAACCGATTAGCACACTCGATTGAGTGGTGTTTTGCGTGTGTTTTTATTTAATTAAAATATATTTTTGTGAGGTATGTTTTTTTTAAGTGTATGTCATCTTATTGTGCCTAAAAGGTGAGGTCACAGGAAAAAGAAAACTGATGTGCCAGCAAAAATGAGGGTCGCTGAGGATTTTATTGGGGTAGCCTTAGATATGGGTTGTGTTATTGATACCCTCCTGGCCCACAAATAAGTACAAAAATGTAAATCCTCCACCCTTCTTTAACCTTCTGTTTACAACACAGTTTTTTATCAGTTTTTGTTCCGTACTTTTTTAGTTTAATACTTTTTACTTGTTAAATTTTATAATTTTTTGGCACTTTCCGTTTCATAGTTTTATAATATAAACAAAATTATAAAAATAAAAAAATAAAATAAAAAATAAAAGGTATCATTTGTAGTTTTGAGGGGTTTTTATAACCTATCCTTTTAGATATTCACATAAAGAATGTACTTTTAATTCATGCGTGGTCGTGAAAAAGATTGGGAACATAGAGAATCGAGAAATCCTTGAATATTCAAAGTCCATAAGTACCTAAACATGATGATTGAGATAGTAGTTATTGATTGTCACTATCGTTGTTGTGTATGTAAGGCCATGTTAGAACGAAAATATTCATGACACTAGATAAATTTTCTTTTGTGAATCCTTTGTAGTTGTAGAACTCCTCTATACGATATTCCAAAGGATATCCTCACTATGAGCATTCAACTATTAAGATATCTTCATGTCATAAAAGGTTTTAATATGTGTATGAATTATCTAATAAGATTTATGTTGGTTGTTGACTGTCGAATTAGAGAGTGCATGCACGTTGCATTTTGATCAAAAGAGTTAAGATAGTTTTAGAATATGAAATTAAAAGAAAAAAAAAAGTTAAGAGTTCATATGAGTTTTCGAATGTTTCAAGAAACCGCAGGATTTTTCCAATCATGCAGATCATGAAGTCATCGAGAACATAACACTATTCTCAACACATTTAACATACATGCACTAATGGTATATAACTAACCAACAGATTCTATCTTCGGCCAATGTGGGATAGAGTGTTAGGATAAAATGTTTCAAAATGTCTTCACTAAAAAAATGGCAAAATAGAAATAATTCAAGTGTTCTTAACATTTGGTGAAAGAAAGATTTGTTACATGGAACATCAAAAGGAGTTTAGAAGCAACTAACTGTATGTACATGAAAAGAAAGAAAGAAAGAAATAAATGATACAAGAGTGTGGATCACATTAAATTATACGCTGTTATAACTCTAAGAATGAAATATTACAATTTTTTATGCATTGTATTAAAAGAACTCGTAGTTTCCTTATCTGAAATCTATATAAGTTTTGGGTCATAACTTATTCTTGCATTCATGATTCGGGGTTCTCATAAAACACATGACACCTACATAGCAAAATTTACAACTCGAGAACAAATAAGAAATCGAATCTATATTTTCGTTTTATATACTTTCAAGCAATACAAAATGATATTTATTGGTAATAGCGCACAAGACGTTTGGTTTACAGTTGGTCTAAATCTACAATGTATACAACAAAAATAAACTCTATTTATGGAATGAATTACTAGTGTTTGTAATCTCGATGAGTAAAGAACATGAGATGTCGAATACTTTGGACGATAACGTGAAATTATATGTTGTTATTTCTCTAGAAATGAAAGATTGCAAATGTTTAAGCATTAAACTAAAACAACCTGTGTTTTTTTCTAAGAACAAAGGGTTAGCTATTGCTTATGTAAAATCATTCGTGAAGAAATCTTATACATTGCTGATGGTTAAAGTATTTTTGCTTTATGATACCAATTATGTCTATGAGTTGTGTAGCAAAGTCATTATGCCGATCACGCGATCACCACACAATTTTGAATGCTCAATGTGTATATTTTGAACGTACATATTTAGGTTCGCAAGTAGCTAAGCAAAGTTTTCGACAAACAAGCTTATCAGAGGAGCACTTATGTCAAAATCAAAAACTAAGCAGCTAGACAATCCTTTATCATAATAGCTTTGATAACGCATTTCATATGTTTTTATTGCTCTGGTATGAAGTGTCATTCATGTAGAAATCGCTATACACGGCTGAAAGAATTACGAGTTGAGATGTCCGGATATAGTATTTCTATAAATATAATACTTGTTTTGTTTGTTTGGCCGTAGGTTAAAATCTCAAGTATGTTAAAAAGAGTACTATGTTAACATATCATATCTAATTAAGCAGCTAAACCATCCATTATATACATGCAGATAATATTTTAGAGATTTTTTTCATAAGACTAGTTTACTCTAAATTTCTATTGCTTACCTACTCTAACATCGTTAACGCCTCTTCTTCAAGTCATCAAAGTGTTGCTCTTCTTAAGATTAGTTCAAAAGATATGTGGAGTCTGTTAGAAGTTGTGGTCCAAGACTTTATTATACTTGCAGATAATACATTCGAGTTTAAAAAATAAAAAAAATACAAAAAATACAAAAAATAAAAATAAAAAAAGTTCAAAAAGAATAAGAATTCGTATTAACTCTCACGTGTATGAGCTTCCTCATGCTTGCAAACTTTTTAGTTTTTAAGCACAAGGAAAATCAGATTCATGAAAACATAAGACTAGTATCATCACAACTAACTCACGTACACTTTGATATATATGTAACCAACAACTTCATCGTTCAATCTATGTGGGATAGAATGTGTCGATAGAAAGTTGGCATAGTTTTCTATATTATATATATTCCGCATATGAATTTTATGTACATGAAAATAAAGAAATGAAGCAAGAGTTAGAGCATGAAACATGAAGGTAACAACTTTGATAACATGAAATTAATTATATGTTGTTATTACTCTAACAATGAAAGATCGCAATATGCTTTGTATTTAAAGGACTTGTGATTTTTTCTAAGTGTTTTCGTATCGTAAATCGTTTATGTAGAAATCTATATATTATGTTTTAGGGTCATAATCGTTGGAATATTTAAGTAATATGATACTTGCTTTGGCCCTAGGTTGTTTAGAAGCGTATTATTCCGATCACCAAGCACTTTTTGAATGCTCAATTTGTGAATTATGAACGTATATATTCACGCTTGCAAGTAGCTAGGCAAGGGTCATGAATGTTTCCGTTAGTGCTAGTTCTATAATCTTGGGTAGTTTCTATGTTATACACGTCTACTTTTCGCCGTGCCACCACTCGGTTTGATTGTGTGGTCATAACTCTTTGGTTGGAGGTTTTAATGGATTTCGTTTCTGTTGTCAAGGGTCATACTCCGTGTTTCGTCAATTTCCATGCTTTTCTACTGGGGGTGATTGCCCTCAAGTGGTCATGTGATTAGTTAGTTTTGGGTGACATAGTTTCTCCTTTAAATGTTTGAAGTTGTAATTTCGTATTATCAGTATCGTGAGGGGTCAAGATTGTTGTTTTAGGTCGTTTTCGTAGTTTCAGGATCGTAAGGGTCAATATTGTTGTTTAGAGTCGTTGTAAGTCCTACCAGGCCCCTAGCGTTTACTTATTTGAAATCGCTTATACAGAAATTTATATGTCGTCGAACAAATTACATTTTTGGGACATACACATTAAAATAATTATGTATTATGATGCTTGCTTTGTCCAACCTATGTGGGACACAATGTTAGGATAGAAGACTAGAAAAAGGTTTCCAAAAAAAATGGTAAATGTGTTTGGAGCATGAATCACGGTGGGAAGTGTTTACTTAGCTAAACCTGTCTATGTAGATATCTATATATTAACATATCGTTCAGTGAACTGCGTTTTTCGATCACAAACGTTAAAGTATTTTAGTATTATGATACTTGTTTTAGCCCTAGGGTGTTTAAAACTGAGAGAAAAATTAAGAATTCATAATTATCTTTCAGACATATCGTTATTTTCACAAACTTCTTTAGCCTGCAAGAAAATAATGTCTGAAAAAATAATACTATTCTTAGACGCGTAACCCACATATCTTACGGTATATTAGTAACCGGCAACTTCTTCTTCAACCCATGCGGGATAAAATGCTAGGATTATAAGGTTAGAAAAGGCATAACCCACATATCTTACTGTATATCAAAGGTTTTTGTTTACATGGAAAGAAATAGATAATGCAAGAACCGGTGAAAGAAAGATAAGTCACTTGGAACTCCAAATTAAAGTTCAGAAGCAACGTAACTAAGCAAAGTTTTATTGGATACAGCTCACAGCTACTGCTCCTTCTCACAGCTACTTTTGCCAAACATAGCCTATGGCTATGTTTCTCACTGCTACTTTTGCCAAACATAGCCTATGGCTATGTTTAGCAAAAGTAGCAGTGAGCCGCTCACAGCTTTTTAAAGAAAAATGAGATTTCCTAAAAAATAGCAAAGTTCGTCGCTGTTTTGCCCTACGAACACTAAAAATCAAAAACCTCATTGCTCATCGCTCATCGCCCCAAAAAGCTCTGCGCCAAACATAGCCTAATTTCGCTAAAACATGTTTTACAGTGAGTATAACGAAAGACAATAAAAAATAATTGAGAATTTGTATTAACTTTCAAATTTGTCATCACCTCCGCAAGCTAGAGGATGACAATTGTGAAAACATAATACTATTCGCAACACAAGTTTATCACGTATGCTATGGTATATTAGTAACAAGCAAATTGTTTCTTCGACTGATGTGGGATAAATTGTTAGTATAAAAGGTTAAAAATGGTCTCCACTTTATATAAAAGATTTTTATGGAAAGAAAGATATCTTGGAACTTTAGATTGAATTTTAGAAGCAACCTAGTTTAAGTGTTTGGAGAACTAATCATATACGCTTTGGATGATAACGTGAATTTATATGTTGCTATTGCTCTAAAAATGAAAGATTGCATATGTTTAAGCATTGAACCAAAACAACTTGTGATTTTTCCTAAGAATAAGCGGTTAGCTTTTACTTATCAAAGATCATTTGCGAAGAAATTTTTTACAGTTAAACTAATTTTGCATTATGATAGCCATGGGTTGCGTAACAAACTCGATCATTATGCTGATAACTACACAATTTTGCATACATGGATATAATCTCTCCATGAAATTACATGTTAACGCGAAGCAAAATGAAGAAGACAATATTTGTGATTTACTTATTAGATTGAAAAAGTGCATATCAATCTTGGTAATGAATAATAGCGTTTGACTATCAAAGTCTTGACCATTAATAATACCTATCCTCGTTGTGAATTTTTAACTATGATAAAAATACATGTTCATTTTATATATGGTTATGATAAAATATGTCCATACTATGATAAGTGTATGAATTATCTAAGAGGTTTATGTTGGAGAGTTTATATGGTTTTCAGGTACTCCCATAACCTTATGTGGTTATTCAACCCATAAGATGTGAGAATACACGAAGACATACTATTTGGTTATGATAAAATATGTCCATACCATGATAAGTGTATGAATTATCTAAGAGGTTTATGTTGGTTTTAGAGTACCCAATTAAAAGAAAAAAGTTGAGAGTTTGTATGGTTTTCGGGTACTCCCATAACCTTATGTGGTTATTCAACCCATAAGATGTGAGAATACACGAAGACATACTATTTGCCACAACACATTTAACAAACATACACTTAGGGAATATAACTAATCAACAACTTCTATCTTGAGCCTATGTGGGATAGAGTGTTAGAATGAAAGGTTAGAAAATATATTCCTTAAAAATGTAAGGAGGAAATAATTCAATAGTTCTTAACATTTGGTGAAAGAAAGATTTCTAGCATCCTGGATAATATAAACCATGCATGAATCTTTGGAAAACAAACATGTTTATTAAGCTTTGAGGACATTTCCATTATTCCATACTAGAGCTCGCTTCGTTACAAGAGTGTCATCGTACGTGAAAGCAAGTTTTCGAAGAATAAGAAAGACATTATCAAGATGTATTAAAAGATGTAAAATATTGTTGTTATACTTATACAGTAACATATATGTAGTTTTTCTTTTTTGGTATGTATTAACCAATTACATTTTTCACTTTTTGTAGTTTTGGTTGTCGCTCTCCAGTATAGTTTTAAACATGAATCGTTGTATGTGAAAAGGTTATTATTTCGCTGGTATAAATTATACCATTAATGTATTAATGATGTATTTCGATATCAGTCAAATTCATAAGATGAACAAACATAAATAGATAGGAGTGACTAAATGCACAAACAGCTGGTCAAGGAATAATAAAGTTCTTTTGCTTGATTGATATCGTCGAGGGTTTGAGCATTTCGTTCATAACCTTTCAGCCAAATTTGTCACAAAAACGTCAAGACTCATGAATGCGTTTCCATTTAATAGGGATCTCCTGGTTCATATGAGCGTAACCAAAACCTTGATATTCATATTTAACAATTATTAGTAAATTATTATTAAATATAACATTTACCAGGATCTCTTAAGCCCCATTTCTGTAGCAACTTACTGTAGCCACACACAAAATAATTATAAAATATTTTTGCTACAGTGTAATGTGAGGGGTTGAACAGAGAAATGTACAGTGTCAGGATTAAAAAAATACGCCCTCCCCTCATATCTCACCCACAAATTCCAGAACCCTCCTCATTCATCTTCTCCTACATCAAACCTACCAAACTAACACAACAAAAAATATCAAAACATCCCAACACAACTAAACCTAATTCCATGAACATCTATTTCATTCATATTGAAAACAATTTGAGGATGTTGTGGGCATTTGAGGATATCAAAATACATATACAGATTTAGATCGCGTTTAGTTATCCAGTACCACCAATTAATCAGCCGAAAAAAACGGTTTGCCTAACACAAGGTTAGAAATTAAAAATTATCTATTTTGATTGTTCTTATATTTTTAAGGTTTTTTTTTCCCCGATATTGTTTTTTTTATTATTTTAGGTTTCGGGTTAAGATCACAGAAGCGAGTAAGGGGTTTATAATGGTGTATTTGGATGTGTATGTTTAGATAAAATTTGATTTTGATTATAGCTGAAAGAAAATTGTGGGTGGGTTTGTGTTTATTTTTGTGGGTTTTTAGAATTAGGGGTTATTGGTTTGGTAAAATTAGTGACAAAAGAAAATCGGTTGTTAATATTTGGACACAACAGTCAATATTAGTTTTTATGATTTGTAGCAACAGTATGGAATCAAGAAATCTCATTAGTAAGGGGTTGTTTGGGTAAGCTTACTTTAAGCGTTTAATAGCTTATTTTAGTTTCAAAAGAAATTAAGCTCTTTGAAGGTGTTTGGTAAAGCTTATGTGAAAAGTATTATCATTTTTGTCAAGGAAATATGATAATAAGGATAATCCATTGTGTCATATGTATAGTCATTACTCATTAGTAATGACCATACATATGGTATTAACTTGGCAAAATGAAAGAATACTCTTAAACCATGTTTTTTTGCTCATTGGCTTAAGGTGTGATTGGATTAGCTTATTTTGTTACATTAACATTGAGGTTGTTTGCATTGTGGCAGGGAGATATGTATATTGGCGTTGCAAATGATTAGATTTGCAGCCATGGCGGGGCAAATAATTTCCTTATGAAATTAGTTGGCATGTGGTCATTTAATCATAGTAGCAGCCAGTAGCGTAGACCCTTATAGTAAGAATATTTCCTTATTCTCTATTATAGTTTGGGAGTTTATTATTTGTGCCTGGAATGTTTATATTCCCCCCCCCCCCCCCCCCGAAAAGCATTGTGTGTAGGTGCAGAGCAGGCTGCGGCAGGCTGCTCTCTCACAGTTCTCTTTTAAGGCCTAATACAAACATTGAGTATATGACATTGACAGTTATTGAAGTTCAAAGTGAGTGTTATTTTAGACGTGTTCAATCACTTTTGGTCTACAAAAGATATTTAATGTTTGGTCATTATACTTAGTTTTGTAGAGTAAGAACGTGTACGGTGCAATTTCATATTGAGTTAACTCATTGTTTGGCGCTTTCAGTTTTGAAGGATCTAAAGCATGCTGATTCACAAGAATGAGCTAAAATTTAAGGTAAATCTGCAACAACAGGGATTGCAGACCATGCACAAGATCACTTGGGATAAGTGGTGTAGAGTTACATGAAGTTAGGGCAGCTGTTACCCAAGGTAGCGATTTTGGAGCAGCTTCGGTCTAATGTGGAGTGTTTGGGTAAGCTTATATAAGTAGCTTATACTTTTAATTTTATAAGCAGCTTAATAGCTTATGCGTTATCAAAACAAAATAAAGAAGCCTGTACTTTTGTAAGCTTTGCGTATAATGCAGTGTTGCAAAAATCGGCTGAGGCGGCCGATTAATCGGCGATTAATCGGCCTCGGCCTTGGAACTTGGAGGAAATTCCAAGGTAATCGGCCGAT
This sequence comes from Artemisia argyi, assembly GCA_030686995.1. Lineage (NCBI taxonomy): Eukaryota > Viridiplantae > Streptophyta > Magnoliopsida > Asterales > Asteraceae > Artemisia > Artemisia argyi. Next base: position 19,674,966 of record CM060680.1, on the reverse strand, counting down.
TAATCGGCCGAGGCGGCCGATTAATCGGGAAAAAATCACAACTCGGCCTCCGACCGCCTCGGGACCGATTCACGATTTTTGCAACATTGGTATAATGTTTATTCATTTCTGCTTTTGGAATCTTTTCGTCTTCTACAGCTTACTGGAAGGGGAAATAGAGACCGTGCGAGTCTTCAAAGAGTTTATGTTATACCGTATCCAGACCAAGAACGCTTAAAGGTTAGTTTATAATTGTTTTCTCAGTAAATGATATGTTAAAAATATTAGATGCACTCATGATAAATTACTGATTATCCTAGCATGTAAAGCTTTCTGCTTAACATACGAGTTTGTTCTTATATAGAACTGATTTGTTGATGTCTCTCAGGTTTTCAAATGGCTTTTCAAGAAGTTGTTGGGGAAGTGTTGTTGTCTATGCTCCCTCTCGGTACCCCTGATCAGGTACACGTTCTCTAGGTTAAAATGGTTGTATGCTTTGAATTTGTTAATGTTACCAGCCGCAGTTTATAGTAGAACTAGCAGCCATTTGTTGGCCGACTGTTTGCACTAACGCAGCCATGCCAGTTTCGTTTGGTTGTAGGTTATGAGACTGGAGTTGTTTGAGGTTTGAGAGCGGCCGTATCTTGGCTGGCCGTTTACACTAACGCATCCATGATTATACAGGACTCTGCAAAGAGAATTGCCGTCTGCAATATTTGGTGTTGCTGAAGATCATGCCTAATATTTAGTGTTTGTCGCCGCTGATAATGTGTAGACATGTGTGGGCGACCGGGGGAATGCAACAATGGATCAACATGTTAGAGTGATATTTATTGTTTTTTTTTTTTTTTTTGCTATTAGGTACCTTACACATCCTCTTTGTCTACTGTATACAAAAATGTTATTTAGCTTAAAATTTGTCAAAGATAACGGAGGAGATAGAGTTTGGCCTCCTTATGTTGTATCAGAACCTAAGTACGTAATTTATGTCTGACTTAAGCCCAATCTTTAGCAACAAACCTGAACATGAGACCCGTCCGTTGTGGGTTCGCTGCGGGTTTAAAAAATGGAGGCTACTGCTAACAACTCAAGTTAAGGTTTCGATTATTTCTTTAGAGGAATAATGTTAGGATTTGTTTATTATAGTAAATTTGTTGCATCTGTAACAGGTTTAGCACATGCATTGGGGACCATTGTACGGGGTGAAGGAAATCACATCTTCTCACAAGGTAAGAATTCACAAACTGCAAATTGAGTATTGTTCGTGGGCTGACATTTAAATTGATGCAGCTGCTTGGAGCGAGGCTTATCGGGACAAAAATGGGCTAGAAGGACAGGAACCATTGGTGAGTTTGAGTTTTGCACTCCATGATTGCGTTGGTTTGAGTTATATGAGGTGCCACATTAGTAGAAGTGTAGTATGAGTTTTATGCTGATATAGTCCTATAAGGGTCTTGATATTGTATATTATTAAGTTACTTTTGTTATGATTCAACTACAATATTTTGGACTAAATTGTCTGATAGTCCAGCGATATATGCTTTTTTGCAATAGCGCACCACCAAGAATAGGAACTGAATGCCGTTTATACCTGCCCAAATATTGCACATGATATATGCTTTTTAATTCGATGGGAGAGTTTTATTAATTCACTTATATTATTAAAAAAAAAAAAAAAAAAAAAAAAAAAAAAAAAAAAAAAAGGTTGCATATATCTAACAAGATTAGTTGGGTTGTATTGGTAAGCCTAAAGATTTTCTATATGGTGAATGATGATGAGTGTCTTATTTGATATGTGCGTCCGATAAGCAAAATTAACCCTGTTGTCATACTATGGGCTTTACTCTTTTTTGGAAATAGTCTTTGTAGTGGTATATAAAACTTTTATTACTGAACCTTAACTTTTGCATTTAGTTTTACATCTTATGACCTGTGAATGCTTTAAGTAATAATACTATTTTTTTTTTTTTTTTTTTTTTTTTTTTTTTTTTTTTTCTTTTTTACAGATTTGTTAAAATTGTTCTATTGAAAAAAAAAATAAAAAAACTGATAAATTGAATGCTATTGTCGGGTAAGTTTGCTGTCAGTACATCATTCTTTTTAGCAAGGATCTACCTCATTATAAATTGAATCTTTTGTCAACTTTTGTAATGTTACATGTATCTTGGTGCATCTTATGACATCCTGTCACTGGTTGAGAAGCTTCTATACCAGCTAGCAAGCAAACAGACCATTGTGGTGAATGTTTACGACACAACAAATGTTTCTGCAACCATTAACATGTATGGCCCTCACAAGACTGATACAGGTGTACTTCACATCAACAGCCTTGACTTTGGTGATCCTGCTAGAAGGCATGAAATGCGTTGCAGGTTATAAGCTCACTAAGTTTTTGATTTTTTTGATTTCAAGAAACCAGACCCACCTGAATTTATGTGTATTGAATTGGCATTTGTATTGTAACACAATATTCTTTTCTTTTTTTTGAACTTAAGAAGTTTTCCTTATTCATGACAGAAAAACATGAAGCTGATTGCAAAATGCTATTTTTGCAACACTTGCTAAACCTTCTTTGGCAAAACATCCCGCGGCAACGCGCGGGTGATCCACCTAGTTATAACAATATAACAATAAGCGGGCTTTGTATTTACTAGCCAAAAGTTCTTTATAGATCTAACTTTTACCATAGAACCAATCATGCAATCTTAGCCACTCATTCTTTTAATCAAATTAAAAAAATAAACTTCCACCATTTTTTTAAAACTTAAATATTTCGCAAACCGTAAATCGTCAAGCTACAAAAAAAATACCATTGCGACGAGAATTAAATTATCTTTCTATAGATATGCATTGTTATATACTTTCGACGAACTTTTTTTTCGCCCAGAAAAATCATATATGATTCGTAAGAATCATATATGATTCGAAGAATCGAATCATATATGATTTTTACGAATCATATATGATTCTTTTTGGGCGAAAAAAAAGTTCGTCGAAAGTATATAACAATGCATATCTATAGAAAGATCATTTAATTCTCGTCGCGATGGTATTTTTTTTGTAGCTTGAAGATTTACCGTTTGCAAGATATGTTGTTTTGAAAAAAAATGTGAAAAATATAAATGAGTGACTATGATTGGTTGATAGGTTCTATGGCATGTATGGGTTCTTCATGGATCTCAACTCGTATTTACTAATTACCAGGACATGCTTCCCACTTTGCTAATTCCAAACTTTGTGGTACATGCCATTCAGCATGAAGTACTTCCCAAAATTGCTTCCCCTTGCTACAGTGTTTTGTGTTATTTGAACAGTAGAATATACAGTGAATTACTAGGGCCAAAACTGCTTCTCCCACTCTCTCACATATAGATCCGACACTCACAAACCTTATCTTCTTCACGGCCACAAAGTAGATCCGGCAAAACAAAAAATAATCGATAAAAAAAAACGCATTTCAATCCATACTCAGTCAAAATACTGCAAAAAACCTAACACCGTTGTACCGGATCTCGATTTTTCTTCCAATGTTTTTTCTTTCCGTGCTAATATTTTTCTAAATATGTTGCTACTGCAGGTTTAGTCAAATCGTCAATCGGGCCAATGGATATACATGAATATGTGCGAGGACGCAGCTCAGTTGGTTCTTTAGTGTCCCATGATGCGACAATTGACAATGGGGCTACAAGGTAGCAACACAAAATATGCATCATTGTTATCACCGAGCCAACATGAAGAGATAGGGTGAGTGACACTCAAGCCTAATATAATTACTTATCTTTAACAGCTTCTTTGAAAAAGGAACAGTCATATAAGTTGTTTTGATAAGCATTTCCTAGCAACGAACTTGGTGAAATTGCATTAAGATTGTATATCGAGGTCCTAATATGTTATTAAGAATTAGCTTGACTAAATTGCATTACATAAACTGCTAAGTTCATGAAATAGCATTATGTTGTCACCTATAAGTATCTTATTAGCCTTTTTACTACTACTTAACGGAGCTGAAATTGATAATATGAATACTCAAATTTCCACATTTTAACAATATTCGAACGTAATGAAGTCATAAATCTTATCGCTTATCTTTCCAACATCACAACATCACAGCCCCTAATAACATGTTTAGGGTGATATAAATCATGGGGAACTGAAGTGACTGCGAGTACGGCCGGGTTGAGTAATGTGTCAGAACTCAAAATGAGGTTTATCGAAGGGCTTGGGGTTACATAACATGACACTAGAGTTTATCAAAGGAGTCACAAAACTAGAGTTGGAAATTAGGTAGGTAGGGTAATGGGTCAAAATTGTACCTTTTTTGCTATGATTACGCTGTGTTGTGATGATACAATTTGTCCCGAAAACACTTACTTTTTATTTTCTTAAATATTAAAAAAAAAAGGAGGTTTAATGCATCTGAAGAAAGAGCATCTGAGAGCAACTTTTTCAAACAAGAAATGATACAACATCAGTTAAGACCTTTGAGGTGCATCTGAGAGCAACTTTTATGTGTAAAATATAATTTTGGAGGTTATATTCTTAATAATTTGAATTTTAGAATAAATAAAAAAATGCACTGCAAAGGGCTTTTGACACACTTGCTAGCCTTTTTTCTAAAATTACCTGATAAATGGATCGAAATTTCCACCTCTACTCACCAGTTTCTTATAATTTCAGCCTGACATTGCTCAAAAAATCATGGGAATGCTGTTGGAGATGGACAACATGAAGCTGATTTTGCTGTTGGAGATGGACAACATGAAGCTGATTGTAATTGTGATGAAATAGGCGAGGATGTTTTGCTGAAGGAGCAACGGAGTTTCACCAAGTCGATAGGCCTGCGACGTAAGAAAGAAGACCTAGGACATGGGCAGAGTGGCAAGATGAGAACATAAACCAATATCGCACCATCGTCCTTTTCAATAGCATGTCTCTTCTCCATATCAAGTAAGTTCACAATTCTAAATTTCTAATAGACAAGTATAATAGTTACTAACGGAGAGTGGTTGTGGTTTTGATGAGTCACCAAACCTTTCGTTCAATTGATGCTCTGCACATATGGTGCAATTCATACTGAGAATATGACCTTTAATTGAAGTAAACGACAACGTGACTTATATTAAAGGGGTGTTGGTATAAGCTTTTTTTAAAGTCTTACGAGCTTATGTACTTTCAGCTTATTTTTCATGAACCCATTTTTCAAAGCTATTTGTGAAATTTATGACTTATATGAACTTATATAAGAAACAGGTTATGAAACTAAAACTAAAACTGCCTAAGCTCATATGCTCAAGACCTCGGGGCAATCGTGTTGTATAACCAAGAATGATATGCTAAAAAAAATGATTTGAGTGATAAATATGTGAAGCATAAGTTGTATCTTAAAACGTAATTCCAAACACCCCTTTAGTTTAGTTTGCTTATACTTCACTTTTCTACATCTTACTATAGTAGCATATAGTATACCCCTTCAATTAACCTTTTTAAAGCATATATCAATAGACCTAACGATAAATTTTTGGGTGTGCATGTGGTGTGGTTTCGGTTTATAATTGTAACTTAAGATTTGAGGTATCTGTAACACTATTAAACAATTTTTTTTTTGCTTTTTTAATGTTTTGAGTTTGATTATATTGTTGTCGTATGGGTTATTTGTGAGGTGATTAAGACGTGAAAATAAGCAAATCTAAACGCCTCCTTATTGGTCTTGGAGTGTTAATTTTTTTGGTTATTGAATAATTGTTGATTTTTTGTAGGCGGATACGGATCAAGAAGACCAAACTGCCTCCAAAAAGGCGACTTTCTTTCACTGTTGTGAAGGTAACGAAATGAAACTAATTGCTTATTGGATTTTTAAAAAGTTCTTATTTTTAATTTGTGGTCGGAAATGTTTGTGGATTGTGAAGTTGGAATTTGTAGTTGGGTTTTTAACGATTACTTATTGGTTTACATAGAACCCAATGTTGAGTATTACAAACATGTACTTGGTATGAATTACGAAATGTTATTTTTCTAAGGTCAATATTCGTGCACAGCATGTTGATGAAATTATAAATTTTCATAATTTCTGCTAATTCAATTTTTCGTTGGCATTGACAGTTACAAAGTTAGCTAAATCTTCTATATTATGAAGCAGGTTTTGTCGAGGAGTTGGTCAGTTAAATCTGGTACGCCTGAAGACCGTGAGAAGCTTCTATAGTTTGATAATCTTTTTATAGGTTAATATCCTTCTATTTTACTTGAACTAAATACATGTGATTTGTATTTTCAGTTGTTACAATATATGAGTTTAAAATCCACCATTACAGGTGCATCGTCTCTACAAAGGCATACCTGCGGATATTTATCTTCATCCTCAATTTGGCAGCAACATCTGGGATTAGAGGTTCGTAGTACTCATCATCAGGTTATAATCTTACTAAAGTCTAGAAATGGCAAAATGGGCAATTTGGGTGATCGGTTAACCGGTCAGCCCCTATTTGTATGTATATAGTAACAATTTTTGTAATATTGTAGTCACAACTGAGCACCTCCGCTGATCATTTTTACTATTTTAGTATTAACTAGAAGTGGCCAAACGGGCGTCATACATGCGTTAAAAACGAAGGCCGAAAATGGATTTTAAATTGTTTTGATGCTGAATTTGCTAAACCGTTGGTGGTACATGTACAAATAAAGGCTTCTTCTATAGCTAATGGTTTACCAAATTCATATATAACGAATAGCTCCATCCTTGCACGTAAGGAGATGATCAGCGGAGCTACATGTATAAATGAAGGCTTCTTCTATAGAAAGCCTTCTTCTATAACAGATACAATAAACATGCCAAGTAGTTGGATGAGGTTTTTGAACTTTTATTTATTTTTGCTACAGCGGATTATATTGAGTTTATTTATGTTTGTTCAGGGTCACTCTTGACGACCAGACTACTTATGATGCAAAAGTCATCGGGTTTGACCAATATAAGAATGTTGAAGTATTGCAAATTAATGCACCAAAAGATAAACTCAAACCTATACAAGTTAGTGTCTTTGCTGATGTTGACCATCGCATTGTATTAGTTGATTCATTTATTAATTTTTTGGTTTAATGATATGTGTACCGCTGTATTAAATCTGCAGGAGTGTCTTCTAAGTCAAAGCGTCATCACTCACGATAGGCAGCAGACACCATCTCCTTCTCCCTCTGCACAAATACAGGTCTGACGTGCAATTCCATTTGTTGCAAGTGCATGCTTCAGGTAGCGACCGTAGCGTACCATCTGAACAATCCAATTATGTGAACAATCAAGTTATTAGTATCACTAGGCGTGTACACTTTTGGATTATGTAGTTAAACTAACTTTGTTTAAAAGAATTATGTACGTTTTTAAATTTACTCTTATAACTGAATCAAGTTCTTCTAAAACGTTAGGATTTTCAGTTTGAGGTATGTGATGATTTGGCAACTCTAACATTATATGACAGTGTAAAGCCACTCGGTTTAGTTAGATTATTTTGTAATGGAAGTGAGACGCATAGGATAGATTAACACCAAGATGATAATAGTTTTCATAACAATTGCTTCGACTTCGGACCCTTATTTTTTCTGGCTGTACTAACGCATATAAACACCCCGCGGCAACGCGCGGGTTTATATACCTAGTCATTAAACATATATTCGGCTGACCCAGTTTCGTGCTGATCGTATCCAATCCAATCTCGAGGAACTACTGAAGGCTTTAACTGTACGTTGCAAAAAACATGGAATTGATGTCAAGTCAACTGCGGTTATTGAGCTTCCGAAGGGTATCATCTTTCATCTCATGCTATCAGGAATACTCCATTAGCAATAATGTCACTGTATCTGTATAGTATTTTAATAAAATGATTGATATTGCTTTATGGTTCACCTATTTTGTTGTCAAGGTTGGCAACCTGGAGTTCCAGAGATATCTGCCGTGTGGGATGAGGATTGGGATAAATTCGAAGATGAAGGTTGACACTCTTTCTTTTATACTCGTAGTAGTAACTATATATAAGAGAAGGAGCAATGTCAGCTCATTTTGTTAAAAGATATCATTGTTGGTGGGTCAATCCGACCCGTGTTCCACACAAAATATCCGTTTTGACCCGTGTTCTCACGTTGTTCTCTTCAACCACATTTGCACTTTGCACTAAACTAGTTTGTAATGGCAGGTTTCTCATTTGATGCTACGGTGCCTGCAAATACCAAATCTACATCTCAGGCAGAAAATTCCTCTACTATGGATGATGTTTCCGAGGATTCATATTCGAATGCTGACAGGAAGTCAGAGAAGCCTTTCGAGACTGAATCAGCATACACACATAGCGAAGATGAGTCGGCTAAAAGCCCAGCTGGTAGTCCCACAACACAAAAGATATTTGAAAGTCCAACCAAGGAGGATTCATTTAACCATTTCGGAAAGAGCTTTGATGCTGACACAGAAAGGTACCAATTGGATTCTGTTTATGGTCTGATCTTTCATTGTCTAAATACAAAACGTGTACCTATGCCTTGTTTGCTGGAAAGATCTAAACATGCACTAGTCTATTGCTCTTGTTTATCGAGTTCAATCTTCTTCTATTAGGGGTTTTGATGACCAAGGATGGGGTACTTTCGACAACAGTGATGATGTAGATTCGGTGTGGGGATTCTGTAGCTAGTGACACAGCTAAGGTGAGTTCATATATATGTATATATATATATATATATATATATATATATATATATATATATATATATATATATATATATGTATATATATTTTTTCTTCTTAATTATATCATTGCATTCAATGGATAGTGTATAAGGTTATAGAAGGATATTACAACGTAAGGTGGAAAAATGCTACATATGTGCTACTAAATGAAAAGATAAATAAATGCTTTAGAGTGATAATTAATGCTGAAACTGAACCAATCAATATCTGAAAATTAATGCTACTTACTGCTCTAGAGTGGACCTGGAAACTGAACCAATCCATATCTGGTTTGTATCAATTGCGAACTGTTTTGGTATGCTTGTCATAATTAGAAAAACATGAACCTAGAACAAAACTGTTTGAAGATAAAAAAACAATTGGAAACGTATCTTTGTTATGAATGCAAAAAACTTCGTTTTTACAGGATGCCGAACATGAGAAGCATGGAGAGAGTTATTTCTTTGACTCCAGTAGCTTCACTGCAAGTCCAAGGAAAAGTGATTCCCCACAAGGCAGTAATAGTTTCTTCCAGAAAAAGAGTCCATTTGGGTTTGATGATTCGGTTCCTGGCTCACCAGCTTCTCGAGTTGGCACCTCACCACGGTACAGTGGGGGAGGAGCAGAGAATTCTTTCTTTGATAATTTCTCGAGATACGGTTCTTTCAGTGCCACTGACCGAGGTTCTCCCAAACAAGAAACCTTCTCAAGATTTGATTCCATGAGCAGCTCCACACAGGATAATAACTTCTCGAGATTCGACTCAATGAGCAGCACGGCACAAGACCGTAGTTTCGCAAGGTTTGATTCAATGAGTAGCAATGCAGGTTTTGACCATGGTCATACATGATTTGATGACTCAGATCCTTTTGGGTCAAGCGGACCATTTAAAGTGACGTCAGAAAGTCAAACGGCGAAAAATGAAACTGGTAAATGGGCATTTTAGTTTGGAGTTTGGTGGTGTTATTATACTGTGAAGAGGGTTTTTGTATTCATGAAGGATGGGTTTTTTTTTTTCCTACCGGCATGATAGTCTGTGTTTGTATCACTTGCTTGTCTTTGATTCCATAACGACTCCCGATGTGTTTGTATCACTTGTATGGCAGGGATTACCGTGTATTTTTTTTCTTCTACCGGCTTGATAGTTTCTATGTGTCACTCGTTTGTCTTTGATTCCATTGCATCGGAACTTCACGATATTTCTTTGGTATAATTTTGACTAGAAACTCTAATATTGGATTGCGATTACTATAAATATCTGGTTTCGATTGTTAGATGCTTATTGTAAAAATAATGTACGCTAAAGTTTAAATATTTGTATTTGATACTCCACTAAGAAAATAGTCTTATTTTCAAAAGACAAACTACATCAAGGGTTATAATCTCATTCTACACATCGCAAATTCAACACACCACAATCTATTCTTAATCCATAGGAAATCCAAAAATCTTGTTTCCAAAAATCTAGAAACAAGCTGAAGAATAATAGTTTGTCGGTATAATAATAAATGATTTCTACTTATATATTTCATTATTAGAGCCATAGGTACGGTGGCGAAATGTTTAGCCGAATGTGATGTGGCACCCATGTGGCACCACATTGGGTGCCGCTGAACTATAGTCACCACTCCGCGAGCCCTCGCCATCTCCTTCCTTGCCGGTTCCTCGACATGAATAAGACAAAAAGGTTGTGGTACTTATTTATTATTATTTTTTAATTTTATTTTGAAATTGTGTTTTGTGTTTGAATGTGTGAATACAAATAGTTTCAGCTGAAAAAACTAAATGAATTCTACTCATGCATTTCATCAAACACCTGGGCGTGGGTGTCTAGTACAGAAAAGGTAAATCATCTTCATTATTTTTAACTTAAACTTATTAACAAAAAACCAAAATTTAGCATTCACGATTAATAAATCAAACTTGTACTGCTGTTAAAATCAGTGGCTAACAAATAAAGTTACAAACCCATTTGTTATTGGACTACCAAGACCATAAGCTCGCTCTTAAAAGCCCTCGCAAGCTGATGGCCCCACCATGTTGTGATAGAGATGAGAGGTCTAGAAACTTACTCAAATTTGTGATGTCTTGTTCAGAAATTAGTCTTACACCACACTCCTTCACCTCAACAACATCTTCATTATTCTCTTCTAAGAAACTAAATTTAACATAATTCTTTGCTTCCCTCCATCTCTTCCATCCCCTAAATCCCCATCTATTCCTCTTCGTATAATGCAACCATATCATATATGAATCTTGGATTCCTCCTATCACCTCTTTCTCAAAATAATTCCTAATTATATTTGGAAAGTAACCGTCTTGATACAGAGAAGCTCCATCAAAGTTCTTTACAGAGTATCCTAATTTAAATCCTTTGAAAGGCTTTTTGCACTTGAAAACAACACAAGTTCCAAATCCCCTAAACTTATCATAACACCAATCTGATGGTAATTCTACCTTTACATCATTTCCCCTACTTCTGTTTGTAAACCACTCTGGAATAGAGCTATTCCCATGATATCCTATATCTAAAAAAGAATAGTCAGTGTTTTGCATGAAGAATTCACATATGTTAGTCTGGACACCCAAATACCCAAGGAAAGCAGAAAGCTGCTGGTGAATAGAGCCTTGGGAAGTTATAGATGAGTCAAGACACTGAGTCTTCGATATAGACCCCTCGCTATCAATGCTAACATTCTTAAACAGCTTTGGACAATTTCTGAAATAATTGTACCTTTCCCTGAATGAGTCTTTAGATGATCCCGACACTTCTCTTAAGGAGGTGCAATCAGATGCATAAAGAAACTCTATATGATCTGGAAGTTCAGGCAACACTTCCAGCTTCTTGCAACCATCAACATCAAGCCATTCAAGACTAGAAAGTTGACTCAAACTTCCAGGCAAGCTAGTAAAATTGTTCCCTTCCAAGCATAAATATTCTAGACATGATAAGCCTCCAATGCTCTCAGGCACTTGTTCTAAATTGCAGCATCTTAAATTCAGTTTCTTTAACATATGTAAACCTTCCAATGAACATGAAACTGACCTTTGGGGTTGTGGTTGTTTACTTAGTAGTAAACCAAAAGGAGCCGTGAGGATTGAAGTCCACCATCTAGGTTGAATCCTCCCGAATGACAATGATTCAAGGTTTATTAGAGAGGATACAAAAGAAGGATGTCGGTCGACTTTTAGGCAACCCGCTAGATTTAACACAACAAGCCTCTTGAGCATTCCAATGGAGGGATGAAGGCTAACCAAATTCACACAACCTTCAAGACTTAGCTCTTCGAGATTTGTAATCTCCGTGAAGTCAGGGGTGGTTGTTAGGTAACAACAGTACCTTAACTTCATTACTTTCAACCTTCTAAAGCACTGACATGGATAGGACAAAAAAGAAGATAAGTTATCAGATCATTAGATATCAAATAGGAAAACATGCGTGAACAAGGAAATACCTTAGGTGTTGTCCAAAAATTATTTATGTTGCTGTAAGACAGGTCAATGGCCACAATGTTTTCTGGATAGAAATCTAAAGGTAAGTACTTGAAAGGGTATCCATGCCAACAAAACAACCTTAGCTCATTGGACAAAAAATCCAAACTTCCTGTCAACTTCACTGCAAATGGCTGCCAAAGTTCTTTGAATTGCGGAAAATAAATTTTTAGGATCCACAAGTTTTTCATATGCGTAAAAGCTTTTCCATCTAAGGGAATATTTTGGCTATTATTCTTTAGCAAAAGGACAAGAACTTCAACTTCTTCTGTTACCTAAATACAAATAATAAATCATTAGACTGCAATTTCTTATATAGAAAAGATTAATACCTTGTTTTTATTCTTATTAGAGTGTTATACCTTGTTTTTATTCAATGCATCGTAAAACTCTGATGAAATCCACAATCTGCTCCGATTCCCAGGCATACTGAATTCTTCACGTATAATTTCCCTTGCCATGCTTTGAATTAATTCATGCATCTGAAGAGACATATTCCATGCAGATACTGTTATCAGAGACTTATCAGCTAAAACTTCAATAATAGCAATTGCAGAACAATGACTGCTGTCTAGTACACTTGCAGCAAAATCTTTATTTTCCCCAATGAAGGCACATGCAATGTCAAGAAACATTCTTTTCTGATCAGATGCCAAGCTATCAAAACTTGGTCGAAGTTTTTGTTGTATATCTGGATTAGGGTATGTTTGGAGTCTATCCAATTCACTTTTCCAAACATGCATAGATTTTCCAAACAATGATCGACCAATAACTTTGAGAGCCAAAGGGTGACCTTGCAAATATTTCACAATTTGGGAAGCGAACTCTTCAAAATCTTCTGTAGGATGCCTTTTCCCAAATGCGTTCAAACTAAAGAGCTCAAGAGCTTTATTATCATTTAAAATCTCCATTTCACAAATTTCATCCACTTTATGAGACCTTAGCAATTGTTTGTCTTTGCTAGTGAAAATAATAAGACTTCCGGGGGAAAACCAATCAGGTGAACCTGCTAGAGCTTCTAACTGCTCCAAATCATTCACATCATCCAAAACAAGTAGGATCGGCTTACATGCCATCCTCTGTTTTATCACCTTCGTTCCTTCACTAACACTTGATATCCTCAGATTTTGTGTTTTCAGGATCTTTTCAAACATTTGCATTTGAACTTGAGTCAGGCCTTGTCGTTTTGTGACTCCTTGGACATCATCACAAAAACAACTTCCTTCGAAGTAGGTATACATCGAGTTATAAATAGCCTTGGCAAGAGTAGTTTTTCCTATTCCGCTAAAGCCACATATTCCAATCATGTGTACCTTATCTGACTCAACAAAACGCAGCAAGTTCAATTCACGTACACGTGTATCTACACTAACAAGGTTCTCAGCAACATCCAAGGGTCCGTTAGATATAACTTTGAGGATTTCATTGGAAATGTTGTCAATAAACTTGAACTCATACCTGTGTACCAAAAAGAACCACAAATAAATAGAGCGAACTTTCTAACAAATTTATAAAAGAGACAATTTATTGCACCTCCGTAAATTTGAATGAAAGAAAATATCTTTGCAATAACACAAATTTACCCGTTTGTCATTTCCTGGAGATCGAATCCCGATAGATCAGCTGCTATAGATAATGCTTCCTTCCATTTATCCACCTCGGGTCTATTTAAAACATCATGTTGTGCAAACACTTCAGCATAGCTCCCTGTTTGTTTCCTCACCTCATTAGGTTTAACATCATAAAAGATTATCCGAACCTCATATTTAGGGTTTTCAGTCTGCTTGCACTCGATTATTTTGACAAGTTCCCTCAGACACCATGATGAAGAAGCATAATGTTTGGAGAAGATAACAATCAAAAACCTCGATTCTTCAATGGCTTTGTATAGTTGAGGAGAAATGTATTCTCCTCTAGGCAAATCGTTATCATCTCTAAATGTATGAATCCCTTTTTGCTTGAAATCATTGAACATATGATCCATGAAGTTTTTGCGGATATCTTCACCTCTGAAACTTACAAAGACATCATATTTCCACCGATGAGGAATGGACGTAGTAGCCATTACCAATAATGAGATTGAGCTGCGTCCACAAGTAAAGAGCATCAGAAAGAGTAGAGCCATTATCAATAATAGTACAAAGAATCCATGACTAAGATTTTCAGTCATCAATCTGCCCTAAAACAAATATATATAACTTGGTATAAAGAAATGCAATTTCTAAGAAAATTCTTTTTACTAAATATGTGACTCTGGTTCATACGTTGTCTTAAAAGGATAGCTAAAAAAAACAACGTCGAAACAATATAAAAAAGTAAAACAACTTGCATGGAAGCTCAAATTAAAAAAGAATAAAGGCAGGTGGGTTTGTAGAAAGAATGTATGATTGCATTTCATAAAATGTGATTAAATTATTTTCTATTGTTGTTCATGCTATGTAAATATTTGGACACTATAGTATTTTCCTTAAATCAGTCAAAAATTTGGAATTTCATAAAGTTTTGGGTTTATTAATAACTTGTTTAGTTATTTAGACCTTGTTATCTATCCCATGGAGGGAAGTAATTGGAGTATGAAAATTACAGTTTAGCAAAGTAATTTGGATCCTTTTTTTTTTTTTTTTTTTTTTTTTTTTTTAAATAATGTGAAGTATATATTAATTTTAAAAGAAGATAACAAATAACAAATAGGACACTAATTTTCCTCAGATCTGTCCAAAATTTGGGTTATTAAATTAGAGATTAAGATCTAATTAGTTGTGTAGTTATTTAGACCTTGACACCTTGTCATATAGCATCATCAGAAAACACGTGTCAAACTTAATAAATCAAGGGTCATACTTTTCTAATACATATCTTCAACAAAAATAATACTTCTTTTTGAAGGGTCATGCAACAAAAAATCCAAACAATTCATTTATTTTGTTTTAAGTGATACAAAACAAAATTATTGTGAAGTATATTGTGGGATATGTTTGTATAAAGTGAAATATTTTTATGTGATTGGTTAAGTGATAACAATTACGTCTTTAAAGGTGGTGTGTTAAAAAGGTAACGTAGCGCTCTGGGTGCAGGTGATGGTCAGGTGACCAGGTGACCATTACACCAACCTTAGAACACATAAGAGACACTTTACTCTCTTTGATATAAAGAAGCCTATAATATTAAGGGAGGTGCTATCTACACATATGTTTTTACTTCATACACATAAAATTTGCTTGTATGATTCTAATGGTCCCACACTCTTCCCTCTATATTTTATGTGTACGAAGTAAATACATATGTGTAGATATCACCTCCCTAATATTAAATTCAAAAAACTAGCAAATTTGGGAAATGAATAAATTGGGTTATCTAATCAGAATTTTTTTTTTTTTTTAAATTCCTAGGCGGTACAACATAACTTCAGCCAAATGATAGACAACAATAATTCGGGCCACACAAATCTAAAACTACAACGATTCTAAAAATATGACAATCGAGCCATCAAAAGACCAAAACCAAACAAACATACTCATAATCATTCTTTTACCCAAGTAACCCAACAACTACTGAACAAATAGTTTTACTACATAATAAGTTGTTTATTTACGGGTCATTAGATCAAAAAAAAACTTTTCTTATTTTGAAATGAAGTATAGTTAGCATACACACAGAGAACAATGAGTTAAGATGAGCAAACAATAAGAAAAGCATTTTGAAATAGAAGAATGACTTACAATTTAACGATGGATATATGGATTTCTTCTTTGGGAGATTTGATACGTGAATGAATATAATGCAATTAAAATGAAAGATAAAATTAAGTTAAAAAGAGTAAAGTTAAGTGGGTTGACTCCCAGTCAACTTAGATACACTTCCAGTCCCTCGGTTTCTCATAAGTTGGCAAAGTTGTATGTAACTAGTATTTTCCAGGTGTTGTTGAGAGGATATTTCCTCGTATATTTATACAGGTACTTCTGTTTTCATTTTTCTCATATATTTTTTATAGCTTTAAATTATTTATAACCCACAAACACACTTGTCAAAATGTAGAAAAGAAATGCCTTAGTGAGCCCTTTTTTTATGATATTACGCCTCAGTGAAAAAATATGAGTATAGAAATATGTATTATCAAGAAGGAAACTTATATAAGCCCAAAAATAAGCTTAAGCAAACTTCTAAATTATTAATTGGTTGATGGTATCGTATTAACATATGTTACACTCATGAAAATTCTTACATATGTTGTTCTTTTAGTTAGGTCTTTACTAAACAAGTTGCACAAAATGGCGCTCCAAAAATTACTTTTGTTTAGTTGTAAACCAAGTAGGGCGAACACAAATTAAGATGTCATTGTAATGATGTTTCACGTGAATTTGTGTGGTAATGCAAAACCAAACATGATGTTAGTGTGCAAGTACGTGCTGGGTGCAGTCACCTTCAAAGTTTCATTTACTATATGCCGACTTCAATCCCATTTGTCCTTTAATGTTTTATTTGCATGTTTTTATATTTATCGACTGTCTTAAGGTCTTGCATGCATCAGTTACTATGATTATCCTAAGTGTTGATAGTCTGAAAATTGTTTCAGGTCTTTTGAGGTTACTTTTATGTGGTTAGTGTAATTGTCTCTCTTTGAACTCTTAGTTTTAGTTCTAGCATGATGGATGGGGTTCTTAGCAAGAGCAATAGTAGAAGCATTGTCACACATTGCTAAGGATGGTGTAGGAACAGTCACATGTAAGTCCAAGAGTAGACATTTAAGCCATGAGATTTTACAAGTACTATCTGCCAAGGATCTGTACTCAGACTCTGTAGAACTTCTAGATACCACTGTTTTCACAATCCTCATTTTTGGTACAGAAATTCTCGATTAAGATCACCTTTGTGTTACTCTTCACACCCATCTCCCTTCCTTTTAACACCAACTTTGCTCCTCGGGTTTTACAGTTTCTTTTGCAGTCACACTTTTCAAATAAGCTTCATTCCAAAAAAAAAAAAAAAAAAAAATGATGCTGGTGTTAGTAAAACATAATGAAGAGAAGCATACCAGTGTAGATGTGGAAAAATGGTGGGTCATATAAGTTGGGTAAGGGATGAAAACAGGTTAATTTTGAGTGGGTCAATTTTGGTACGGGTCAAATCAGGCCAGTTTTGGTACGGGTCAATCCAGTATTCTTCTTCTCAGTACGAATCCACTTTCTGCACACGCCTAGTTAAGTATGGACGACAAGTGTTGGCTACCCTAATGGCTACCCTAATGCAGGATCATCCGATCTGCACGAGCATATTTGGGGTCGAGGCCCAACAACAAGCAGTCATTGTCACTTGCACACTGGAGAAAAAAGTTAATACTTATTAGTCACTACAAAGAAAGTAAGTATGCTACATAAAAATGTGAGGAGCCAGTTGATAAATTTTGTTAAGTGCAAGACACACACATAAGCGGAGCTTAGATGGTACCAAAGAGAATGCACAGATTCAATAGTTAAAAGTTGAAGTTAAGAAGCTGTTCTGATCAGCACGTGCAACATTAGTATTTCTTTAAACTAACACCAATTAATAAGTCCAGAGGATCACTTTCAATTTAAAAATGTTTATTGATATCAAGTATTAAGGTGATCACAATGATCATGCATAAAAATACAGGCGGTTGATAAACTCTGCATTCTCTAAACCAAGGCGGGACCGGGCAAGCAGGCGAAGAAGTGTTGCGCAAGTAGATTGACCACTTAGTATCACATTAGTTTTCTGCCGATGCGGTTTAGCAGCCTCATTGTACTTCTTATCCATCACCTATTTCGCAGCCTCTAAACCTTCGACTACTTTCGTCTTAGTTGCTTTCTATCCTTTCGAGCTATATTAGTAATCCAGTAGATAAACTACTCATTAAATGAAAGAGGAATCTATATACGTTTGGAAAGTAATGAGGGGCATCTGTGCACATAGTATTTGGTTGGTCAAGTTCAAAGTAAATACCTGTGACCATCAACCTATTCCTTTTCTAACATTTTTCGCCTGTTTGATCTGTTGATCATTCATCTGGTAATTTTCTCCCCCTAAAATCTGCAGTTCCAAATTGAGTACCAACCCATCTTCTACTTGTGATTGTTCATATACATTCAGTCCATTCTAGCCCTTGGCGTTGGCTTCTTGTCATGTTCAAACTGAGATGTAAAAATGTGCAGCATAAGAGATAGAAACGATGAAGTATCATGAATTATCTTAAGTTTATTACATAATTTAGAGGTGGCAAAATGGGCGGGCCGGGCGGGCACAGGTACGGGATAGAACGGACACGGGCTAGAATGGGCACGGGCTAAAACGGGCACGGGCTAAATGGGCACGGGCCAAACGGATGCATGTTATACAAATCGCTTTATTGAAGACCAAAAATAACGAATTAAATTCATTAAACGTAATATTTCATTTATATTTAAAAAATTAAATATATTATATATATATATATATATATATATATATATATATATAAGTTTTTCTTTAAAAACGATTATAATGTTCTCCAATTAAGAGAAAATATGTGCCCATTAGTACCCATTTGATTTTTCAATGGGCTAAATGTGCCATTTCAAAAAAAAAATACGGTGCTAAATGTGCCAAAGTCTTTTACAAAGTAATCAAAATTAGCCCATTTTTTTTTCATTTCGTGCACAGATTGCCACCTCTAATGTAACAATTCGCAATTTCAGGTTAATTTCTATTTTCGGAAATTTTTACTATTCATGTTACTATTCATTTCTTTTTGAAATTTTCCCGAAAGTTGATTTTTATTTCATATTCTCGAGTGATAAATCATTTCCATGGCAAATTAAATGTTTGACATTCGTCAGATCAGTTTCGTGAAAGTTATTAAGGAATTACACAGAATTACCCGTTTTAGGGTAAAACGTCAATCAGAAATTCCACGCACAACGAAATTTGATCCCGTCAGGTGACCCCACATCAGAAAAATGTTTAACACATTCATGATTTATTTGAGAATAAATCATAACTGAGAAAAATCATGGCCCAAATAAACTTCGGCCGTGAAAAACTGGAATTTTCAGTTTTAAGCGTTTTTACTCAGCCGTAACCCTAGCCTTTACCTGCACCGCGTTTCTAAGATGATTTGAGATTTCAACTTATTAAAATAAGTCAACATATTTTTCCCTCCTCCATTGACTAAAAATCATTCTTTGATTTTATAAGTCATCTCGTGATTTTTAGGCTTCCGGTTTGATGTCTAAAAGACATTTAAGACCAACCGACACCAGACTGAGCCCAGTCTAGACATTATAAATCATTTTAAATCATTTTTAGCATATTAGAAAAGTAACATTTTACTTTTCTCAGTTTTACGCAATATTCGTACATTTTACGTATTACGCGTTTTAGACCCGTGTTTCCAGCTTTTAGCAGGTTTTACCACCCAAATGGAACTTATCACCCATTTTATATTTTATTATGGGACTTATGAACATTTCTAACAATACTTTAAAGTTTCATAATTTTACGATACCCGGTTTTACGTTTTGAGGCCTAATCATTTACGGTTGGCATTTCCCGGAGTCAAAATGCATCTAATATCTAGATATTTTTCCAAGCAAGCCAACTCACCCCCCTTATCCTCTTTGAACCGCCAAAGGGGGGGGGGAGTCACTCCCTTGGGTGGCTTGATCTTAGGGCTTGTTATCTAGGATGGTTACATGTGGATTTTTGGCTAAAAGATCTTAACTTTGTAACCTCCTCAAAGGCATATAAATACCCCCCTCTCCCCCCATATGGCCGGCCATCCCAACACACCTAAACCTCTCACACTTAGCTTATTTCTTCTAATTTGTTGCAAGGTTCAAGAGTTAGTTCAAGATAGAAACCCTAGATAGCTTATTTTTCACCAAAAATCTTCCAAACCCTAACATACTTGGTGTTTTCTCTTGAGTTTAAATCTACTCAATACACCTCAACCTTTATCATCCATCTTTCAAGAATACTAAGAGTAGAAAGGTTGCTTGAAGTGAAAAGGGTTGAAGCTAGTCTATCAAAGTCCATTTCCTTACTTGTTACTCCTTTCTTTAATTAGAAAGCCAAAAGTTGTAAGACTAAACCTAACATGCTTCTTGTTTATTTATCATGTTCATCTCATTTACATGTTATCTTTGCTATATTATGTGTTGTAATTATGTCCATGATGTATCATGATGAGTAAAAGATGTTGTTGTAATGAATTATTGAAACAAGTTACCAAAACAAGCAAACTAGTGAATATCTTGGTATAACCTGATCAAAATGGTAAAAATTTTATATTGGATTATTACATATTACAGTAGAGGACTTAACAAGAAAACCATAGCAATTTGAACCACCTAAAAAGAGTAAACGAGTCAAAAGTTATGGCGATTTGAAGTTACCAAAGATTTCCGGCAAATCTGCCTAAAAGTTTCTGTGACAGAACCTAAAACACGCAAAAAGAGGCCTTTCTGGACCGATTCATGAAAAAGTTAAAACACGAAAGTTGTCCGGAATCACGTTTTCATTCAGGAACAAAGAGGCTCAAGCCTTGAAAACGCCTTCTGAGTGAGATATTTCTCAGTTTCTTAACAGCTATTTACATATTTTAAGTCACTAAGTTATTGTCATACTTTCAAAGGAATAAAAGGTATTATGACCTATAACCAAGACCCCCACCATGGCTAGAGCCAAGGTTGTGTCTCATGACCTTGGAACAAGGACCAAAGGTCATGGCTAGGCCATGACGAAATGACCAAGCCAACTTACAAAGGCGTAAAAATGAAACAATGAAATTGGCGATAACATGAACAAGCAATTTGTATCTACTTCACCTAAAAGGAAACCATGAGATTTTACCAAGACAAATGGTCATACAAGACTTATAAAACTACCCCTAATAACAATCTTCATGTACTATAAACTTTCCTAAGTTTATACAAATATCGGACATGTAACTTTTTCGGATCAAAACTTATATCTATATACTTTATCAACTACTACAATAGTAGGGAGCTTCATGTGAGGAGTTCATTATGTAAGCCGTCGAGATGAGTTGTGGATTTACGAATTAAAGTGTCCTGGCTCCTCGAACGCTTACTACCATGACTTCTGAAATATGTTAGCCCGAACGGTAGTAAACGATATACCAAAACATACATGTTCATAAATCTTTCTTTCAAAGACTTACATATACACATCATACCTCATCATGGACTAAATGCAAGACATATATATAGGCACTCCGTTATATTCTTTATACAAATCCTAAGTCGCAACATTCTATTCTAGGTTGCTCGTAGAAACCTACACGATCCGACTATCACCTTTGTTACTTGCTATCTTGTTTAAGGTGAGTTCATAGCCCCACCTTACATTACTTTAATGTTTTACAAACCCTTGAGGGGAATACATGCTACTTTTAAACCGAACACAATGCTTTGAAACTGTATGCTGCCTGATTGTTTTATTATTACTAAGTACCTACCTTGCCAATCCTAGGCCCCATCATGAACCATTTAATCACTAGTATTAGTGAGCGCGAGTATTGTGAATAGGCCTATTGGGATTGACGAATCCCATTTGTTTGAGCAGATTAGTTCAAACGAATGCACTATATTTGAAACATTAAGTATGACGGCAAAGTACTTACCGGGGCAACATAACCGCCGATTGATATTGGTACCCGTTAACGTATTGGTTGCATGAGCTTAGTACATAATAATAACTGTTTTGTTTTCTAACATGAGTATGAGTCTAATTAACTCATTACTACCAACATATTGTGTTCAACCGTTAAACAAACTCTATGAATTTCACTCAACCTTTGTGTTGACCTCTTAAGCATGTATTTCAGGTCCATGATAATCAAGAATGGAGCGGGAAGGGCACGTACCGAAGGAAGAAGGCTATAAACAATTATGTCATTCTATAAAAACATCATAGACTTTATATTGATGTGTTTTGAAACAATGCAACATTTTGGGACCTCACTATGTAAACTTTGATATATTTGAATAATATGAATGACAACTCTTTTTATTACGATTCGTTTAGAGATCGTTTTCTATTATTATGACTGTTGTGCCGTCGAGTAACACCCAAGTTGAATTCCGCTGCATCATGAATTGGGGGTGTTACAGATTGGTACCAGAGCCATGGTTATAGAGAAACGGGTCTAAGTGAGACCTAAACTATAACTACAATAACAAGCAAAAACATTTTTATAGCCTTCCGATCTTCGTGCCTTCCATCCTCCAGAAGATTATGGACTTATTACACATGATATGCTACATGAACATATTTGTATATTGTCATATGCACATTTCCTTAGTTTGAGCATTTTCCATAAACATTTGATTTATTTTAACATCGAAATACTAATTGTAGACATCATGTCCGCACCTCCATCTCCCGATCATCTTCCTGCTATGCCTGAGTATTTACCAATTCTTCCCGGGCCCGATGATCCTTATTTTGAACCAATTGATTACGACGACGAGGAAGAACCTTACGAGGATCTAGATGTAGATTCGGACGAAGATCCTGAAATGGATATGGACATAAACATCGATGATTACGAAGAGGATCATGAAATGGATGTTGACATCGAAGGCATCGATGACATTGAGGAAGCGGAGGAACTATTAGTAGTGCCACATCTATCACCATTGACATCTCCACCTCCGGTTTCACCAATTTCATCCGAATCTAACCATACCACTCCAGCTCAAGTTCCGAATTCTACTCACCAAACAGGTGGAACATCTACATTTACACATATGTTCGCAAACTCAGCTCAATACGAAATCTACTCTTTGAAACAAGCTCTCCACCTGACCCAACTCAAAGTTAAATGTATGGCAACTCAAATGCACGAATGTATGTCCAAGGTAAATTCTGCCAGAATGGACGCCATGAATGCCCGAGATGAACTATATTGGTTTAAGCTTGACATGAGCTATGTCAAGAGGGACTTGACTCATCTTGGGGAAATGGTCTTAAATCCTCTAACCGGCCTGGATAACGTCAAGGATAGACTCACTTTGGTTGAGAAAGCCCAAGAACAGGATGCGGTTCAAATTCACAAACTACTTAACCGCCTAAATACCGCCGAAATCCGGTTAGATGTTGCAAACTTTGATAGGTATCAACTTAGGAATGATTTGTGTGGAATGCAAACTCAAATGAGTTCCATACAACAAAGGCTATACCAAAAGGATGTCAAAGTATACCGTCCGAATGAAAGTGTAGATGTGTTAGCAACACGCGGAAATAATAATCCGACCGGACAACAACAACCTCCCAACCGACGTTAGACTAGTGTTATAATACTAGTTATCTTTTAGTACAACGTTGTAATTACTAACTGAAAGTATCAGTTAGTAAGTTTTGAATGAACTTGTAATAAGTTCGATTTTGTAATCAACGTTATATAAATAAAACTCTTGTTTTATATACTATCATGTGTGATGCTTTTAAGTTTCAACATTATTATCCTATCATCCTTATCAAATTGTGCTCATTTCACAACTCTCTAATTACAACGTATCTTTTGAACAATAGAACCATGGCGCCAAAGAAAAAGACCCCACCACCAACGATGTCGCAAGCTGCCATCTGCAAACTGGTAAAGGATAGTGTCAATGCAGCACTTATCGCGGAAAGAGCAGCCGTAGCTGCAGCAGCTGCAGCAGCTGCCGAAGCCACCACAGCTGCTGGTGCTGCTGATGCTGCAGCAGCCGCCGATGCTGCAGCAGCTGCTGATGCTGCAGCAGCTGCTGATGCTGCAGCAGCTGATGAAGCCGCCATTGCTGCGGAAGCTGCAAGAATTGCCAGTCTTAACCTTGGAGGACCTACCCCTCCGGTGACCAATGTTACTACAGTACCAAGGGGTTGCTCGTTCATTTCCTACCTGAAATGCGAACCCCTCAAATTCAAGGGTACTGAAGGGGCTGTGGGTTTGACCCGTTGGTTCGAAAAGGCGGAATCGGTGTTCATTGTTAGTAAATGTATCGAGGGGGATAAAGTTCAGTATGCCACAAGTACTCTGTTGAATGAGGCCTTGTCCTGGTGGAACTCAATTGCTCAACCCATGGGCATTGAGAATGCCTACAAAATTACTTGGGCTAATTTGAAATAAATGATGATCAAGGAATACTGTCCACGCAGTGAGATACAAAAGTTGGAAGTTGAGTTCTGGGATCATACGGTTAAGGGAAATGATATCATGACCTACAACCGTAGATTCCAGGAACTGAGGATACTTTGTCCAGCAATGGTTTCCCCAAAGGAAAAATTGTTGGAAAGGTATATTTGGGGTCTACCATCTAGCATACAGGGGAATGTGACTTCGGCAAATCCCAAAGAACTTGATGAGGCTATGCGGATGTCCCGTAGTCTCATGGATCAAGTGGTACGTATGTCGGAAACCCGCAAACAAAACAACCTCAACACCAACAACAACACCAACAACACCAACAACAGCAATGCCAACAACCCCAACAACTCCAACTACCGTAACAACAACAACAACAAACGACCATATGATGGTAACCGTGGGAATAATAACAACAACAACAACAACCAAACCCGAAACAACAACCACCACAATCAACGGAACAAGAGACAGGAAGCCGCAACGGCTTATGTTGCTGCACCAGCTGGTGGTAGGTACGTGGGTAATCAACCACAATGTACCAAATGCAATTACCATCACGAGGGTCCTTGCCCGGCCAAATGCCACAAGTGCCAAAAGCCCGGACATCTTGCCAAGGATTGTAGAGGCAAGGGTATAGCTACTGGGGCTAACACACAGCCCATAGTTACATGTTTCGGGTGTGGTGAAAGGGGACACTATAAGAACAACTGTCCTCAAAACCAAGGACCCCAAGGCGGAGGTGCTCGTGCTAGAGCCTATGTCATAGGAAAGGAAGAACCACACCAGGACCCGAACGTGGTTACCGGTACGTTCCTACTCAATAATATTCCTGTTAAAGTATTATTCGATTCTGGTGCTGATATGAGCTTTATATCTACTAGAATTGCGCCCTTACTTGATATTCCATCAATTACTTTAACCACTAGTTATAATGTTGAGCTAGCTACCGGTGACTTAGTAAATACCAATACCGTAATCCCAAACTGTACCCTTAATCTCTTAGACCACCCCTTTAACATCAATCTTATGCCAATCGAACTCGGAAGTTTCGATGTTGTTATTGGCATGGATTGGTTGTCTAAACATCAAGCTAACATTATTTGTGGTGAAAGAGTTGTACACATTCCATGTGACAATGAAACTTTGATCATTCGTGGTGATCAAAGTGGAACTCGAATAAACATCATCTCATGTATCAAAACCATGAAGTACATTGAGAAGGGATGTTATGCTTTCTTAGCCCACGTAACAGAAAAGAAAACCGATGAAAAACGTCTCGAAGATGTTCCTATTGCCCGTGAGTTTCCTGAAGTCTTTCCAGAAGACTTACCCGGACTACCACCAAATCGTCAAATAGAGTTCAGAATTGATTTAATACCAGGAGCGGCGCCAGTTGCCCGCGCACCATACCGGCTAGCACCTTCAGAGATGCAAGAGCTATCAAATCAATTACAAGAACTTGCGGACAAGGGATTTATTCGACCCAGTTCCTCACCTTGGGGAGCTCCAGTTTTATTCGTGAAAAAGAAAGACGGGTCATTACGCATGTGTATTGACTATCGTGAACTAAACAAATTAACCATAAAGAACCGATACCCACTACCAAGAATTGATGATTTATTCGATCAATTGCAAGGTTCAACCTATTACTCAAAAATTGACCTACGTTCAGGTTACCACCAAGTTAGAGTTCGTGATGAAGACATTCCAAAAACAGCCTTTAGGACACGATATGGTCACCACGAATTCCAAGTGATGCCATTTGGGTTAACAAATGCACCGGCAGTATTCATGGATCTCATGAATCGGGTGTGTAAACCATATTTGGACAAATTCGTGATCGTATTCATAGACGACATTCTCATTTATTCCAAAAACGAAATAGAACACAAAGAACACCTGAGAACAATTTTAGGACTACTCAAGGAAGAGA
Organism: Artemisia argyi; assembly: GCA_030686995.1. Classification (NCBI taxonomy): domain Eukaryota; kingdom Viridiplantae; phylum Streptophyta; class Magnoliopsida; order Asterales; family Asteraceae; genus Artemisia; species Artemisia argyi. Next base: position 19,648,713 of record CM060680.1, on the reverse strand, counting down.
AATTGTATGCGAAGTTTTCCAAATGCGAATTTTGGATTCAATCCGTACAATTCCTTGGGCATGTGATTGACAAAACCGGTTTACATGTCGATCCCGCTAAAATTGAAGCTATCAAAAACTGGCCAACACCTACCACACCTACAGAAATTCGGCAATTTCTGGGTTTAGCCGGGTATTACCGAAGGTTTATTGAAGGATTTTCCTCAATAGCAAAATCTTTGACTAAGCTAACCCAGAAAGACAAGAAATACGTGTGGGATGAAAACGAAGAAAAAGCTTTCCAAACCCTCAAACAGAAACTTTGTAGTGCTCCTATCCTAGCATTGCCCGATGGGATAGAAGATTTTGTAGTCTATTGTGATGCATCGCACCAAGGGTTAGGTGCCGTATTGATGCAACGCGATAAGGTCATGGCTTATGCATCAAGACAACTCAAGGTTCATGAGGAAAATTACACCACTCATGACTTAGAGTTAGGAGTTGTGGTCTTTGCACTAAAAATCTGGAGACACTATCTATACGGTACTAGATGTACTGTGTACACCGATCATAAAAGTCTACAACACATTTTGGACCAAAAAGAACTAAACATGAGACAACGTCGTTGGTTGGAATTACTTAGTGATTATGACTGCGACATTCGTTATCACCCAGGAAAGGCAAACGTAGTAGCCGACGCACTAAGCCGAAAGGAACGGGTTAAACCATTACGAGTCCGAGCCTTAGTTTTAACCATAAATTCCAACTTTCCTACCCAAATCCTTCACGCTCAAGCTGAGGCGGTGAAACAAGAAGACATCCAAAAGGAAAGATTGGATGGCATGATACAAAAGAAATTCGAAACCCGTTCAGATGGAACTCTATGCTTCCAAGGTCGAAGTTGGTTACCACTTTTTGGTGGCCTACGAGACTTGATCATGCATGAATCACACAAGTCTAAATACTCCATACATCCAGGATCTGATAAGATGTATCATGATCTTAAGTTACTCTATTGGTGGCCGAACATGAAAGCCGACATTGCAACATATGTTAGCAAGTGTCTTACCTGCTCCAAAGTAAAAGCCGAACACCAAAAACCATCCGGTCCATTGCAACAACCAGAAATTCCTACCTGGAAATGGGAAAGAATTACTATGGACTTCATTACCAAGCTCCCAAAGACATCAAGCGGTTATGACTCCATCTGGGTCATAGTTGATCGTCTCACAAAATCCGCACACTTTATACCAATCAAAGAGACTTACAAAATGGAACAACTAACCCGACTGTACGTCAAAGAAATAGTCTCAAGACATGGTGCACCGATATCCATCATATCCGACAGAGATGGTAGATTTACTTCCAATTTCTGGCAGTCACTCCAAGGCGCCTTTGGAACAAATCTAGACATGAGTACAGCGTACCACCCTCAGACCGATGGTCAGAGTGAACGAACCATTCAAACACTTGAAGACATGCTTCGAGCTTGTATAATAGACTTTGGAAAAGGATGGGATACTCATCTACCATTAGTCAAATTTTCCTACAACAACAGCTATCATACAAGTATTCAAGCAGCTCCATTTGAAGCACTTTATGGTCGAAAGTGTCGTTCACCTGCTTGTTGGGCTGAAGTGGGAGAAGTTCAACTCACTGGACCAGAACTCATCCGTGAAACAACGGATAAGATTGTACAAATCAAAAATCGGTTACAAGCCGCAAGAGATCGACAGAAAAGTTATGCCGACACACGACGCAGACCCCTAGAATTCCAAGTCGGAGATAGGGTTATGCTAAAGGTATCGCCTTGGAAAGGCTTGCTACGATTCGGCAAACGAGGAAAACTAAACCCAAGATACATCGGACCATTCAAAATCCTAGCCAGGGTTGGCCCTGTGGCGTACAGACTTGAGCTTCCATCAGAACTCGGTAGTGTACATCCCACTTTCCATGTATCTAACCTAAAGAAATGTTTATCGGATGAATCACTCGTGATTCCACTCGATGAAATTCAACTCAATGACGATCTTCAATTTGTTGAGGAACCCGTAGAAATCATGGACCGAGAGGTCAAACAACTCAAACAAAGCCGAATACCAATTATCAAAGTTCGTTGGAACTCACGACGTGGTCCTGAATACACATGGGAACGAGAGGACCAGATACGAAAGAAATACCCACACCTTTTTACCAACGAAGCTTCTACTTCCAACGCTAATTGATCTCCGGGACGGAGCTCTCATATGGGGTGGAGACTGTAACAATTCGCAATTTCAGGTTAATTTCTATTTTCGGAAATTTTTACTATTCATGTTACTATTCATTTCTTTTTGAAATTTTCCCGAAAGTTGATTTTTATTTCATATTCTCGAGTGATAAATCATTTCCATGGCAAATTAAATGTTTGACATTCGTCAGATCAGTTTCGTGAAAGTTATTAAGGAATTACACAGAATTACCCGTTTTAGGGTAAAACGTCAATCAGAAATTCCACGCACAACGAAATTTGATCCCGTCAGGTGACCCCACATCAGAAAAATGTTTAACACATTCATGATTTATTTGAGAATAAATCATAACTGAGAAAAATCATGGCCCAAATAAACTTCGGCCGTGAAAAACTGGAATTTTCAGTTTTAAGCGTTTTTACTCAGCTGTAACCCTAGCCTTTACCTGCACCACGTTTCTAAGATGATTTGAGATTTCAACTTATTAAAATAAGTCAACATATTTTTCCCTCCTCCATTGACTAAAAATCATTCTTTGATTTTATAAGTCATCTCGTGATTTTTAGGCTTCCGGTTTGATGTCTAAAAGACATTTAAGACCAACCGACACCAGACTGAGCCCAGTCTAGACATTATAAATCATTTTAAATTATTTTTAGCATATTAGAAAAGTAACATTTTACTTTTCTCAGTTTTACGCAATATTCGTACATTTTACGTATTACGCGTTTTAGACCCGTGTTTCCAGCTTTTAGCAGGTTTTACCACCCAAATGGAACTTATCACCCATTTTATATTTTATTATGGGACTTATGAACATTTCTAACAATACTTTAAAGTTTCATAATTTTACGACACCCGGTTTTACGTTTTGAGGCCTAATCATTTACGGTTGGCATTTCCCGGAGTCAAAATGCATCTAATATCTAGATATTTTTCCAAGCAAGCCAACTCACCCCCCTTATCCTCTTTGAACCGCCAAAGGGGGGGGGGAGTCACTCCCTTGGGTGGCTTGATCTTAGGGCTTGTTATCTAGGATGGTTACATGTGGATTTTTGGCTAAAAGATCTTAACTTTGTAACCTCCTCAAAGGCATATAAATACCCCCCTCTCCCCCCATATGGCCGGCCATCCCAACACACCTAAACCTCTCACACTTAGCTTATTTCTTCTAATTTGTTGCAAGGTTCAAGAGTTAGTTCAAGATAGAAACCCTAGATAGCTTATTTTTCACCAAAAATCTTCCAAACCCTAACATACTTGGTGTTTTCTCTTGAGTTTAAATCTACTCAATACACCTCAACCTTTATCATCCATCTTTCAAGAATACTAAGAGTAGAAAGGTTGCTTGAAGTGAAAAGGGTTGAAGCTAGTCTATCAAAGTCCATTTCCTTACTTGTTACTCCTTTCTTTAATTAGAAAGCCAAAAGTTGTAAGACTAAACCTAACATGCTTCTTGTTTATTTATCATGTTCATCTCATTTACATGTTATCTTTGCTATATTATGTGTTGTAATTATGTCCATGATGTATCATGATGAGTAAAAGATGTTGTTGTAATGAATTATTGAAACAAGTTACCAAAACAAGCAAACTAGTGAATATCTTGGTATAACCTGATCAAAATGGTAAAAATTTTATATTGGATTATTACATATTACAGTAGAGGACTTAACAAGAAAACCATAGCAATTTGAACCACCTAAAAAGAGTAAACGAGTCAAAAGTTATGGCGATTTGAAGTTACCAAAGATTTCCGGCAAATCTGCCTAAAAGTTTCTGTGACAGAACCTAAAACACGCAAAAAGAGGCCTTTCTGGACCGATTCATGAAAAAGTTAAAACACGAAAGTTGTCCGGAATCACGTTTTCATTCAGGAACAAAGAGGCTCAAGCCTTGAAAACGCCTTCTGAGTGAGATATTTCTCAGTTTCTTAACAGCTATTTACATATTTTAAGTCACTAAGTTATTGTCATACTTTCAAAGGAATAAAAGGTATTATGACCTATAACCAAGACCCCCACCATGGCTAGAGCCAAGGTTGTGTCTCATGACCTTGGAACAAGGACCAAAGGTCATGGCTAGGCCATGACGAAATGACCAAGCCAACTTACAAAGGCGTAAAAATGAAACAATGAAATTGGCGATAACATGAACAAGCAATTTGTATCTACTTCACCTAAAAGGAAACCATGAGATTTTACCAAGACAAATGGTCATACAAGACTTATAAAACTACCCCTAATAACAATCTTCATGTACTATAAACTTTCCTAAGTTTATACAAATATCGGACATGTAACTTTTTCGGATCAAAACTTATATCTATATACTTTATCAACTACTACAATAGTAGGGAGCTTCATGTGAGGAGTTCATTATGTAAGCCGTCGAGATGAGTTGTGGATTTACGAATTAAAGTGTCCTGGCTCCTCGAACGCTTACTAACATGACTTCTGAAATATGTTAGCCCGAACGGTAGTAAACGATATACCAAAACATACATGTTCATAAATCTTTCTTTCAAAGACTTACATATACACATCATACCTCATCATGGACTAAATGCAAGACATATATATAGGCACTCCGTTATATTCTTTATACAAATCCTAAGTCGCAACATTCTATTCTAGGTTGCTCGTAGAAACCTACACGATCCGACTATCACCTTTGTTACTTGCTATCTTGTTTAAGGTGAGTTCATAGCCCCACCTTACATTACTTTAATGTTTTACAAACCCTTGGGGGGAATACATGCTACTTTTAAACCGAACACAATGCTTTGAAACTGTATGCTGCCTGATTGTTTTATTATTACTAAGTACCTACCTTGCCAATCCTAGGCCCCATCATGAACCATTTAATCACTAGTATTAGTGAGCGCGAGTATTGTGAATAGGCCTATTGGGATTGACGAATCCCATTTGTTTGAGCAGATTAGTTCAAACGAATGCACTATATTTGAAACATTAAGTATGACGGCAAAGTACTTACCGGGGCAACATAACCGCCGATTGATATTGGTACCCGTTAACGTATTGGTTGCATGAGCTTAGTACATAATAATAACTGTTTTGTTTTCTAACATGAGTATGAGTCTAATTAACTCATTACTACCAACATATTGTGTTCAACCGTTAAACAAACTCTATGAATTTCACTCAACCTTTGTGTTGACCTCTTAAGCATGTATTTCAGGTCCATGATAATCAAGAATGGAGCGGGAAGGGCACGTACCGAAGGAAGAAGGCTATAAACAATTATGTCATTCTATAAAAACATCATAGACTTTATATTGATGTGTTTTGAAACAATGCAACATTTTGGGACCTCACTATGTAAACTTTGATATATTTGAATAATATGAATGACAACTCTTTTTATTACGATTCGTTTAGAGATCGTTTTCTATTATTATGACTGTTGTGCCGTCGAGTAACACCCAAGTTGAATTCCGCTGCATCATGAATTGGGGGTGTTACATCTAAGTCACCATATATTTAAAATTTCTGATCATAAAAATGTGGCCCTGATGAAGCCTATATCAGATACGCTACTTGTTTAGACTCCATTTGCAAATTTTCGGGATATTACTGATTCTAGGGATATATGTACGTAAACTACCAGAAAGTTGCTTATACATGAGTCATTATTTAAGATGTAGTATTAATATAGCAACCATGATTAATTGTGAGAAAATAACATATTTGACCCATGTGTCATTTGCTGTCAATTTCTTGCAAAAAGAAGTCCGTTTGTTGCTTATATGTTTTCATCAGACAACACACATTAGGTAATATCAGCTACGAGTATTTCTTTTTGCAGTAAAAAGTCATGAGTAAAAAAAATTTATGGCAATTTTCCTAATTACTAACAGGGTACTTGACATTGTGAATTCAGCATACACTCAAATTTCATAATCACATATTTATATCATCAACTAACCGGGTCTATCTGGGTCTTGACCGGATATTGCCGGGTCTTGGCCGGAATATCCGGGTCTTGACCGGATATAGCCGGGTTTTGGCTGGAATAGCTGGGTCTTACCGGGTCTCGGCCGGATATTGCCGGGTTTCGACCAGATATAACCGGGTCATTGGCGGGTTGAAAAAATTAATTTGGTTGGTAGTTTAATATAAGAGTGCATGCATGCCCTTTTCGTTTTATGAAAACTTTAGGGCCCGTTTGGTTTGTTGTTGGGTTTAGGATTTAGATTTGGATTAGGATTTAAATATGGATTTGGATTTGGATTTAGATTTAGATTGTGTTAAAAGTTGTTTGTTTTGTATATTAGGATATAAATTAGGGTTGAGATTTATATTTATTTTAGTATTAAAATAATATATAATAATAAATAAACTCACTACAAGTACACAAAATATTAGTAAATTATAGAAAAAGAAAGAGAGAGAGAGAATGTTTAAGAGTACTTCATGTCAGTAAACCATGTTTCATGTCAGTAAACCATGCATAATTGCCAGGCATTGAGTATTCCGTCGAATGTATGGATGAGTCCCATTTTCTAATGTCATCTTTTCAACCAAACATAAAATTAATGTCTTGTCAAAAACAAACCCATGCCAAAGTAGGCAAACAAACGCACCCTTAAAACCAAAAGCTAATCAAAGTTGAACTCAAGTTACAGGTTTGAGGTACGCACAATAATGGAGGTTGGGAGGAATATCAAGAAGATGGTCACGTGTGTCGTGTGTATGTGTAAGCTGTGTGAGAGAGTACTTTTTGATGCATTCCAATGTTTAGGACATATGTAAGACACAACATATTAGCTTTTGCTTTTTTTTTTTGAAAGGTACATATTAGCTTTTGCATTTTTTGAACGTACATATATTAGCTTTAAAATGCGTGAATGACAACCACAATGTCATCAATTGCTTTCCTAGTTTAAATAACTTCATTACCTCTTTTCTTGTCATGAAGTATCGCTTCTCTTAACATAGTGTTAAAGTAATTTTGCATTATGATAGCCATGGGTTGCATAGCAAACTTGATCATTAATGCTGATCACTACACAATTTTGCATACATGGATATAATCTCCTCATGAAATTACATATTAACACGAAGCAAAATGAAGAAGACAATATTTGTAATTTACTTATTAGATTGAAAAAGTGCATATCAATCTTGGTAATGAATAATAGCGTTTGACTATCAAAGTTTTAACCATTAATAATACCTATCCTCGTTGTGAATTTTTAACTATGATAAAAATATATGTGCATTTTATATATGGTTATGACAAAATATGTCCATACTATGATAAGTGTATGAATCTAAGAGGTTTATGTTGGTTTTAGAGTACCCAATTAAAAGAAAAAAGTTGAGAGTTTATATGGTTTTCGGGTGTTCCCATGACCTTATGGGTTGTTCAACCCATAGGATGTGAGAATACACGAAGACATACTATTTGTCTCAACACATTTAACAAACATACACTTATGGAATAGAAGACTCAAAACCCATAAAAACACCCATGTCTACGGAGGTAAAGCTCACAAAGGACGATGAAGGTGAGTCCGTAGATAACACCAAGTATAGAGGAATGATAGGTAGTTTACTATACTTGATGGCAAGTAGACCCGATATCATGTTTAGTGTCTGCCTTTGTGCCCGTTTTCAAGAGGATCCCAAAACCTCTCACCTAGAAGCGGTTAAGCGTATCTTCCGATACGTTAAAGGCACTATACACTTAGGATTATGGTATCCTAAGGAATCCGGCATAGAAACCATTGTCTATGCGGATTCGGATCATGCGGGAGACTACGTAGATAGAAAGAGCACTAGCGGTATTTGCACGTTTATGGGATGTTGTCTAACGTCTTGGTTTTCGAAGAAGCAAACCGCTCTTGCTATTTCTACAACCGAAGCCGAATATGTAAGCGCCGGAAAGGCATGTCAACAAGCACTATGGATGAAACAAGCTCTCGTAGACTATGGCATTAGGTTAGAAAATGTCCCCATTATGTGCGATAACAAAGGTGCAATAGATTTAAGTAAAAATCCGGTGCAACACTCTAGGACTAAACACATAGAAATACGTCACCATTTTCTTAGGGATAATGTACAAAAAGGAAATATATCTATAGAAAAGGTTGCATCGGAAGACAACATTGCGGATACATTCACAAAACCCCTTAAGCGTGAATTATTCAACCACTTGCGTTTAGGATTAGGAATGATGGAACAAGTTGACTAAATTATATTGAATTAATTCAAATTTATACTTGCATGATTTTATTTTTTTTTTTCATTTCACCTTTTCTGAGTCTAGGAATCTATTTCACACAAAATTAAAGATTGAAAAGATTCATTTTCTTTGCATAAACCTTTTTGTAAAACTCAATCAATTCTTTCTAAAAATTATTCTCACAATCTAGTAATCACATGAAGATCATTTTCCTTGCATTGTTGACAAAGTGTAAAAAAATATTGTCTTTCAAAATCATGCATAAACTCACACATAAATTGTCAAGGTATATAATCTAATATATGTCTTTGACATTCATGATCGAGCAAAAATTGAATCAAGGAGATCATTTGGATTGTTTCTTAGGATCGTTATTTCGTTGTGCATCTAGGAGTCAAAACAATCACAACTCCACATTTGTTGCATATAGACACTCACTAGGACAAATTCCTTAATAATGATGTCATCTTGATCCATCACTAGCTTTTCACTCACTAATTGCCTTTGCCTTTTATCTAAGATAGGTGCCTTAGGAAACTTAAGTGTGCTTGCCTTTACTTACCTCTTATTGCTTATTATGTGTTGATTATGTGTTCTCTTGCATGCATGCCATATCTTAATTAGATTAGATTCTATATTGCCTAAGAGAATTGAACTTGCTTGAACTCTAATCCAAACACATAACCTTTCTGAAAATTTTCTGCCAAAAACCCAATTTTGGCAACCTGGAAATCACCAGATGGGTGGCCCCCTTAATTATGTAAGGCGGCCCCCTTAATTATTAAGGGGACCGCCCCCTAATTAAGGGGACCGGCCATCTGATGGTCGGGTTTACAGAATCTTTTCTGCTTTTTAGCCCATTTCAACCTACATTTCCCAATTTTAACCAACACACTTTGTCCCAATCTTCCAAACAAACCTTATCCATCCTTAAACACACAAATCTTACACTATAAATATCACCAAATCCTCAAAACTATCCATTCATCCCATCATGAACTCTCCAAACAAACCAAAATCAAAAGCCTCAAGGCTAGCAAGGATGACGGAAAGACCCGTTTGGCGAAGAAAAAGCCCTCAAAACAAATCCATCATAACCAATGAGATTGGAAGTCATTCAACACCTCCAACTTCTTACTTCCCAAACTTTACCTCAAACCCACAAGGTCATTCATTTGATCCTCTTTACAAACCATACAACATTGGTCAACCATCTTCCTACAATTCCAACTACACAAATCCAACACATCCATACCAAACCTATGATCCTCTTCACATTGCCATGGAAAAGCAAAAGTTCCGTGATGAAATAAACCAAATCCATGATCTTAGTGATCTCCTTGCTATGCATCTTGCACAACGCAACAAAGGGCAACCTCCATCATCACCCTATGCAAATTGCCTTCCCCACTCTCTAAATTTGGATCAAGTTACCAACCACACTCACTTTTGCCCTTGTTGCATATTCCTTCAAAAACAAATCCTCTACTTGAGTGAAGATATTTCTTGGATTGAATATCTTCTCACTCGTAATCATCCAATACCACCCTTAACACGATACAACATCGTGAGATCCACCTCTTCCGCTCCATACTCCACCCCATATCCCTCTCAATCAAACATCTAAGCTTTATGCTTATGTTTCCATTCAAGCAAATAACACTGTAACACCCCCAATTCGTGATGCAGCGGAATTCAACTTGGGTGTTACTCGACGGCACAACAGTCATAATAATAGAAAACGATCTCTAAACGAATCGTAATAAAAAGAGTTGTCATTCATATTATTCAAATATATCAAAGTTTACATAGTGAGGTCCCAAAATGTTGCATTGTTTCAAAACACATCAATATAAGGTCTATGATGTTTTTATAGAATGACATAATTGTTTATAGCCTTCTTCCTTCGGTACGTGCCCTTCCCGCTCCATTCTTGATTATCATGGACCTGAAATACATGCTTAAGAGGTCAACACAAAGGTTGAGTGAAATTCATAGAGTTTGTTTAACGGTTGAACACAATATGTTGGTAGTAATGAGTTAATTAGACTCATACTTATGTTAGAAAACAAAACAGTTATTATTATGTACTAAGCTCATGCAACCAATACGTTAACGGGTACCAATATCAATCGGCGGTTATGTTGCCCCGGTAAGTACTTTGCCGTCATACTTAATGTTTCAAATATAGTGCATTCGTTTGAACTAACTGCTCAAACAAATGGGATTCGTCAATCCCAATAGGCCTATTCACAATACTCGCGCTCACTAATACTAGTGATTAAATGGTTCATGATGGGGCCTAGGATTGGCAAGGTAGGTACTTAGTAATAATAAAACAATCAGGCAGCATACAGTTTCAAAGCATTGTGTTCGGTTTAAAAGTAGCATGTATTTCCCCCAAGGGTTTGTAAAACATTAAAGTAATGTAAGCGGGGCTATGAACTCACCTCAAGTATGATAGCAAATAATGAAGGTGATGATCGGATCGTGTAGGTTTCTACGAGCAACCTAGAATAGAATGTTGCGACTTAGGATTTGTGTAAAGAATATAACGGAGTGCCTATATATATGTCTTGCATTTATTCCATGATGATGTATGATGTATATTTGTAAGTCTTTGTAAGAAAGATTTATGAACATGTATGTTTTGGTATATCGTTTACTACCGTTCGGGCTAACATATTTCAGAAGTCATGTTAGTAAGCGTTCGAGGAGCCAGGACACTTTAACTCGTAAATCCACAACTCATCTCGACGGCTTACATAATGAACTCCTCACATGAAGCTCCCTACTATTGTAGTAGTTGATAAAGTATATAGATATACGTTTTGATCCGAAAAAGTTACATGTCCGATATTTGTATAAACTTAGGAAAGTTTATAGTACATGAAGATTGTTATTAGGGGTAGTTTTATAAGTCTTGTGTGACCCTTTGTCTTGGTAAAATCTCATGGTTTCCTTTTAGGTGAAATAGATACAAATTGCTTGTTCATGTTATCGCCAATTTCATTGTTTCATGTTTACGCCTTTGTAAGTTGGTTTGGTCATTTCGTCATGGCCTAGCCATGACCTTTGGTCCTTGTTCCATGGTCATGAGACACTACCTTGGTTCTAGCCATGGTGGGTGTCTTGGTTATAGGTCATAATACCTTTTATTCCTTTGAAAGTATGTCAATAACTTAGTAACTTAAAATATGTAAATAGCTGTTAAGAAAACTGAGAAATATCTCACTCAGAAGGCGTTTTCAAGGCTTGAGCCTCTTTGTTCCTGAATGAAAACATGATTCCGGACAACTTTCGTGTTTTAACTGTTTCATGAATCGGACCAGAAAGGCCTCTTTTTGCGTGTTTTAGGTTCTGTCACAGAAATCACAGAAACATTTAGGCAGATTTGCCGGAAATCTTTGGTAACTTCAAATCGCCATAACTTTTGACTCGTTTACTCTTTTTAGGTGGTTCAAATTGCTATGGTTTTCTTGTTAAGTCCTCTACTGTAATATGTAATAATCCAATATAAAATTTTTACCATTTTGATCAGGTTATACCAAGATATTCACTAGTTTGCTTGTTTTAGTATTTTGTTTCAATAAGTCATTACAACAACATCTTTTACTCATCATGATTCATCATGGACATAATTACAACACATAATATAGCAAGAATAACATATAAATGAGATGAACATGATAAATAAACAAGAAGCATGTTAGGTTTACGCTTACAACTTTAGGCTTTCTAATGAAAGAAAGGAGTAACTAGTAAGGAAATGGACTTTGATAGACAAGCTTCAACCCTTTTCTCTTCAAGCAACCTTTCTACTCTTAGTATTCTTGAAAGATAGATGATAAAGGTTGAGGTGTATTGAGTAGATTTAAACTCAAGAGAAAAACACCAAGTATGTTAGGGTTTTGGAAGATTTTTGGTAAGAAATAAGCTATCTAGGGTTTCTATACTTGAACTTCACTTGAACCTTGCAACAAATTAGAAGAAATAAGCTAAGTGTGAGTGGTTTTGGTGGGTTGGGATGGCCGGCCAAGGAAGGGGGGAGAGGGGGTATATATATGACTTTGAGGAGGTTAGTTTCATGGGATATTTTAGCCAAAAATCCACATGTATGCATCTTAGACACCAAGCCACAAGATCAAGCCACCAAGGGTGTGACTCCCCCCCCTAGAGGCGGTTCCAAAACAGATAAGGGGGGAGGTGGCTTGGCTTGGGAAAATATCTAGTTATTTAGATGCATTTTGACTCCGGGAAATGCCAACCGTAAATGATTAGGCCTCAAAACGTAAAACCGGGTGTCGTAAAATTATGAAACTTTAAAGTATTGTTAGAAATGTTCATAAGTCCCATAATAAAATATAAAATGGGTGATAAGTTCTATTTGGGTGGTAAAACCTGCTAAAAGCTGGAAACACGGGTCTAAAACGCGTAATACGTAAAATGTACGAATGTTGCGTAAAACTGAGAAAAGTAAAATGTTACTTTTCTAATATGCTAAAAATGATTTAAAATGATTTATAATGTCTAGACTGGGCTCAGTCTGGTGTCGGTTGGTCTTAAATGTCTTTTAGACATCAAACCGGAAGCCTAAAAATCACGCGATGACTTATAAAATCAAAGAATGATTTTTAGTCAATGGAGGGGGGAAAAATATGTTGACTTATTTAAATAAGTTGAAAGCTCAAATCATCTTAGAAATGCGGTGCAGGTAAAGGCTAGGGTTACGGCTGAGTAAAAACGCGTAAAACTGAAAATTCCAGTTTTTCACGGCCGAAGTTTATTTGGGCCATGATTTTTCTCAGTCATGATTTATTCTTAAATAAATCATGAATGTGTTAAACATTTTTCAGATGTGGGGTCACCTGACGGGATCAGATTTCGTTGTGCGTAGAATTTCTGATTGACGTTTTGCCCTAAAACGGGTAATTCTGTATATTTCCTTAATAACTTTCACGAAACTGATCTGACGAATGTCAAACATTTAATTTGCCATGGAAATGATTTATCACTCGAGAATATGAAATAAAAATCAACTTTCGGGAAAATTTCAGAAAGAAATGAATAGTAACATGAATAGTAAAATTTTCCGAAAATAGAAATTAACCTGAAATTGCGAATTGTTACAGTCTCCACCCCATATGAGAGCTCCGTCCCGGAGATCAATTAGCGTTGGAGGTAGAAGCTTCGTTGGTAAAAAGGTGTGGGTATTTCTTTCGTATCTGGTCCTCTCGTTCCCATGTGTATTCAGGACCACGTCGTGAGTTCCAACGAACTTTGATAATTGGTATACGGCTTTGTTTGAGTTGTTTGACCTCTCGGTCCATGATTTCTACGGGTTCCTCAACAAATTGAAGATCGTCATTGAGTTGAATTTCATCGAGTGGAATCACAAGTGATTCATCCGATAAACATTTCTTTAGGTTAGATACATGGAAAGTGGGGTGTACACTACTGAGTTCTGAAGGAAGCTCAAGTCTGTACGCCACAGGGCCAACCCTGGCTAGGATTTTGAATGGTCCAATGTATCTTGGGTTTAGTTTTCCTCGTTTACCGAATCGTATCAAACCCTTCCAAGGCGATACCTTTAGCATAACCCTATCTCCGACTTGGAATTCTAGGGGTCTGCGTCGTGTGTCGGCATAACTTTTCTGTCGATCTCTTGCGGCTTGTAACCGATTTTTGATTTGTACAATTTTATCCGTTGTTTCACGGATGAGTTCTGGTCCAGTGAGTTGAACTTCTCCCACTTCAGCCCAACAAGCAGGTGAACGACACTTTCGACCATAAAGTGCTTCAAATGGAGCTGCTTGAATACTTGTATGATAGCTGTTGTTGTAGGAAAATTCGACTAATGGTAGATGAGTATCCCATCCTTTTCCAAAGTCTATTATACAAGCTCGAAGCATGTCTTCAAGTGTTTGAATGGTTCGTTCACTCTGACCATCGGTCTGAGGGTGGTACGCTGTACTCATGTCTAGTTTTGTTCCAAAGGCGCCTTGGAGTGACTGCCAGAAATTGGAAGTAAATCTACCATCTCTGTCGGATATGATGGATATCGGTACACCATGTCTTGAGACTATTTCTTTGACGTACAGTCGGGTTAGTTGTTCCATTTTGTAAGTCTCTTTGATTGGTATAAAGTGTGCGGATTTTGTAAGGCGATCAACTATGACCCAAATGGAGTCATAACCGGATGATGTTTTTGGGAGCTTGGTAATGAAGTCCATAGTAATTCTTTCCCATTTCCAGGTAGGAATTTCTGGTTGTTGCAATGGACCGGATGGTTTTTGGTGTTCGGCTTTTACTTTGGAGCAGGTAAGACACTTGCTAACATAAGTTGCAATGTCGGCTTTCATGTTCGGCCACCAATAGAGTAACTTAAGATCATGGTACATTTTATCAGATCCTGGATGTATGGAGTATTTAGACTTATGTGATTCATGCATGATCAAGTCTCGTAGGCCACCAAAAAGTGGTAACCAACTTCGACCTTGGAAGCATAGAGTTCCATCTGAACGGGTTTCGAATTTCTTTTGTATCATGCCATCCAACCTCTCCTTTTGGATGTCTTCTTGTTTCACCGCCTCAGCTTGAGCGTGAAGGATTTGGATAGGAAAGTTGGAATTTATGGTTAAAACTAAGGCTCGGACTCGTAATGGTTTAACCCGTTCCTTTCGGCTTAGTGCGTCGGCTACTACGTTTGCTTTTCCTGGGTGATAACGAATGTCGCAGTCATAATCACTAAGTAATTCCAACCAACGACGTTGTCGCATGTTTAGTTCTTTTTGGTCCAAAATGTGTTGTAGACTCTTATGATCGGTGTACACAGTACATCTAGTACCGTATAGATAGTGTCTCCAGATTTTTAGTGCAAAGACCACAGCTCCTAACTCTAAGTCATGAGTGGTGTAATTTTCCTCATGAACCTTGAGTTGTCTTGATGCATAAGCCATGACCTTATCGCGTTGCATCAATACGGCACCCAACCCTTGGTGCGATGCATCACAATAGACTACAAAATCTTCTATCCCATCGGGCAATGCTAGGATAGGAGCACTACAAAGTTTCTGTTTGAGGGTTTGGAAAGCTTTTTCTTCGTTTTCATCCCACACATACTTCTTGTCTTTCTGAGTTAGCTTGGTCAAAGATTTTGCTATTGAGGAAAATCCTTCAATAAACCTTCGGTAATACCCGGCTAAACCCAGAAATTGCCGAATTTCTGTAGGTGTGGTAGGTGTTGGCCAGTTTTTGATAGCTTCAATTTTAGCGGGATCGACATGTAAACCGGTCTTGTCAATCACATGCCCAAGGAATTGTACGGATTGAATCCAAAATTCGCATTTGGAAAACTTCGCATACAATTTCTCTTCCTTGAGTAGTCCTAAAATTGTTCTCAGGTGTTCTTTGTGTTCTACGTCGTTTTTGGAATAAATGAGAATGTCGTCTATGAATACGATCACGAATTTGTCCAAATATGGTTTACACACCCGATTCATGAGATCCATGAATACTGCCGGTGCATTTGTTAACCCAAATGGCATCACTTGGAATTCGTGGTGACCATATCGTGTCCTAAAGGCTGTTTTTGGAATGTCTTCATCACGAACTCTAACTTGGTGGTAACCTGAACGTAGGTCGATTTTTGAGTAATAGGTTGAGCCTTGCAATTGATCGAATAAATCATCAATTCTTGGTAGTGGGTATCGGTTCTTTATGGTTAATTTGTTTAGTTCACGATAGTCAATACACATGCGTAATGACCCGTCTTTCTTTTTCACGAATAAAACTGGAGCTCCCCAAGGTGAGGAACTGGGTCGAATAAATCCCTTGTCCGCAAGTTCTTGTAATTGATTTGATAGTTCTTGCATCTCTGAAGGTGCTAGCCGGTATGGTGCGCGGGCAACTGGCGCCGCTCCTGGTATTAAATCAATTCTGAACTCTATTTGACGATTTGGTGGTAGTCCGGGTAAGTCTTCTGGAAAGACTTCAGGAAACTCGCGGGCAATAGGAACATCTTCGAGACGTTTTTCATCGGTTTTCTTTTCTGTTACGTGGGCTAAGAAAGCATAACATCCTTTCTCAATGTACTTCATGGTTTTGATACATGAGATGATGTTTATTCGGGTTCCACTTTGATCACCACGAATGATCAAAGTTTCATTGTCACATGGAATGTGCACAACTCTTTCACCACAAATTATGTTAGCTTGATGTTTAGACAACCAATCCATGCCAATAACAACATCGAAACTTCCGAGTTCGATTGGCATAAGATTGATGTTAAAGAGGTGGTCTAAGAGATTAAGGGTACAGTTTGGGATTACGGTATTGGTATTTACTAAGTCACCGGTAGCTAGCTCAACATTATAACTATTGGTTAAAGTAATTGATGGAATATCAAGTAAAGGCGCAATTCTAGTAGATATAAAACTCATATCAGCACCAGAATCGAATAATACTTTAACAGGAATATTATTGAGTAGGAACGTACCGGTAACCACGTTCGGGTCCTGGTGTGGTTCTTCTTTTCCCATGACGTAGGCCCTACCACGAGCACCTCCGCCTTGGGGTCCTTGGTTCTGAGGACAGTTATTCTTGTAGTGTCCCCTTTCACCACACCCGAAACATGTGACTATGGGCTGTGTGTTAGCCCCAGTAGCTATACCCTTGCCTCTGCAATCCTTGGCAAGATGTCCGGGCTTTTGGCACTTGTGGCATTTGGCCGGGCAAGGACCTTCGTGATGGTAATTGCATTTGGTACATTGTGGTTGATTTCCCACGTACCTACCACCAGCTGGAGCAGCAACATAAGCCGTCGCGGCTTCCTGTCTCTTGTTCTGTTGATTGTGGTGGTTGTTGTTTCGGGTTTGGTTGTTGTTGTTGTTGTTATTACCACGGTTACCATCATATGGTTGTTTGTTGTTGTTGTTCTTGTTGTTGTTGTTGTTACGGTAGTTGGAATTGTTGGGATTGTTGACATTGCTGTTGTTGGTGTTGTTGGTGTTGAGGTTGGTGTTGAGGTTGGTTTGCTTGCGGGTTTCAGACATACGTACCACTTGATCCATGAGACTACGGGACATCCGCATAGCCTCATCAAGTTCTTTGGGATTTGCCGAAGTCACATTCCCCTGTATGCTTGAGGGAAGCCCCCAAATATACCTTTCCAACAATTTTTCCTTTGGGGAAACCATTGCTGGACAAAGTATCCTCAGTTCCTGGAATCTACGGTTGTAGGTCATGATATCATGACCCTTAACCGTAAGATCCCAGAACTCAACTTCCAACTTTTGTATCTCACTACGTGGACAGTATTCCTTGACCATCATTTGTTTCAAATTAGCCCAAGTAATTTTGTAGGCATTCTCAATGCCCATGGGTTGAGCAATTGAGTTCCACCAGGACAACGCCTCATTCAACAAAGTACTTGTGGCATACTGAACTTTATCCGCCTCAATACATTTACTAACAATGAACACCGACTCCGCCTTTTCGAACCAACGGGTCAAACCCACAGCCCCTTCAGTACCTTTGAATTTGAGGGGTTCACATTTCAGGTAGGAAATGAACGAGCAACCCCTTGGTACTGTAGTAACATTGGTCACCGGAGGGGTAGGTCCTCCAAGGTTAAGACTGGCAATTCTTGCAGCTTCCGCAGCAATGGCGGCTTCATCAGCTGCTGCAGCATCAGCAGCTGCTGCAGCATCAGCAGCTGCTGCAGCATCAGCAGCTGCTGCAGCATCGGCGGCTACTGCAGCATCAGCAGCACCAGCAGCTGTGGTGGCTTCGGCAGCTGCTGCAGCTGCTGCAGCTACGGCTGCACGTTCTGCAACAAGTGCTGCATTGACACTATCCTTTACCAGTTTGCGGATGGCGGCTTGTGTCATCGTTGGTGGTGGGGTCTTTTTCTTTGGCGCCATGGTTCTATTGTTCAAAAGATACGTTGTAATTAGAGAGTTGTGAAATGAGCACAATTTGATAAGGATGATAGGATAATAATGTTGAAATTTAAAAGCATAACACATGATGGTATATAAAACAAGAGTTTTATTTATATAACGTTGATTACAAAATCGAACTTATTACAAGTTCATTCAAAACTTACTAACTGATACTTTCAGTTAGTAATTACAACGTCGTACAAAAGCTAACTAGTACTATAACACTAGTCTAACGTTGGTTGGGAGGTTGTTGTTGTCCGGTCGGATTATTATTTCCGCGTGTTGCTAACACATCTACACTTTCGTTCGGACGGTATTCTTTGACATCCTTTTGGTATAGCCTTTGTTGTATGGAACTCATTTGAGTTTGCATTCCACACAAATCATTCCTAAGTTGATACCTATCAAAGTTTGCAACATCTAACCGGATTTCGGCGGTATTTAGGCGGTTAAGTAGTTTGTGAATTTGAACCGCATCCTGTTCTTGGGCTTTCTCAACCAAAGTGAGTCTATCCTTGACGTTATCCAGGCCGGTTAGAGGATTTAAGACCATTTCCCCAAGATGAGTCAAGTCCCTCTTGACATAGCTCATGTCAAGCTTAAACCAATATAGTTCATCTCGGGCATTCATGGCGTCCATTCTGGCAGAATTTACCTTGGACATACATTCGTGCATTTGGGTTGCCATACATTTAACTTTGAGTTGGGTCATGTGGAGAGCTTGTTTCAAAGAGTAGATTTCGTATTGAGCTGAGTTTGCGAACATATGTGTAAATGTAGATGTTCCACCGGTTTGGTGAGTAGAATTCGGAACTTGAGCTGGAGTGGTACGGTTAGATTCGGATGAAATTGGTGAAACCGGAGGTGGAGATGTCAATGGTGATAGATGTGGCACTACTAATAGTTCCTCCGCTTCCTCAATGTCATCGATGCCTTCGATGTCAACATTCATTTCATGATCCTCTTCGTAATCATCGATGTTTATGTCCATATCCATTTCAGGATCTTCGTCCGAATCTACATCTAGATCCTCGTAAGGTTCTTCCTCGTCGTCGTAATCAATTGGTTCAAAATAAGGATCATCGGGTCCGGGAAGAATTGGTAAATACTCGGGCATAGCATGAAGATGATCGGGAGATGGAGGTGCGGACATGATGTCTACAATTAGTATTTCGATGTCAAAAATAATCAAATGTTTATGGAAAATGCTCAAACTAAGGAAATGTGCATATGACAATATACAAATATGTTCATGTAGCATATCATGTGTAATAAGTCCATAATCTTCTGGAGGATGGAAGGCACGAAGATCGGAAGGCTATAAAAATGTTTTTGCTTGTTATTGTAGTTATAGTTTAGGTCTCACTTAGACCCGTTTCTCTATAACCATGGCTCTGGTACCAATCTGTAACACCCCCAATTCGTGATGCAGCGGAATTCAACTTGGGTGTTACTCGACGGCACAACAGTCATAATAATAGAAAACGATCTCTAAACGAATCGTAATAAAAAGAGTTGTCATTCATATTATTCAAATATATCAAAGTTTACATAGTGAGGTCCCAAAATGTTGCATTGTTTCAAAACACATCAATATAAGGTCTATGATGTTTTTATAGAATGACATAATTGTTTATAGCCTTCTTCCTTCGGTACGTGCCCTTCCCGCTCCATTCTTGATTATCATGGACCTGAAATACATGCTTAAGAGGTCAACACAAAGGTTGAGTGAAATTCATAGAGTTTGTTTAACGGTTGAACACAATATGTTGGTAGTAATGAGTTAATTAGACTCATACTTATGTTAGAAAACAAAACAGTTATTATTATGTACTAAGCTCATGCAACCAATACGTTAACGGGTACCAATATCAATCGGCGGTTATGTTGCCCCGGTAAGTACTTTGCCGTCATACTTAATGTTTCAAATATAGTGCATTCGTTTGAACTAACTGCTCAAACAAATGGGATTCGTCAATCCCAATAGGCCTATTCACAATACTCGCGCTCACTAATACTAGTGATTAAATGGTTCATGATGGGGCCTAGGATTGGCAAGGTAGGTACTTAGTAATAATAAAACAATCAGGCAGCATACAGTTTCAAAGCATTGTGTTCGGTTTAAAAGTAGCATGTATTTCCCCCAAGGGTTTGTAAAACATTAAAGTAATGTAAGCGGGGCTATGAACTCACCTCAAGTATGATAGCAAATAATGAAGGTGATGATCGGATCGTGTAGGTTTCTACGAGCAACCTAGAATAGAATGTTGCGACTTAGGATTTGTGTAAAGAATATAACGGAGTGCCTATATATATGTCTTGCATTTATTCCATGATGATGTATGATGTATATTTGTAAGTCTTTGTAAGAAAGATTTATGAACATGTATGTTTTGGTATATCGTTTACTACCGTTCGGGCTAACATATTTCAGAAGTCATGTTAGTAAGCGTTCGAGGAGCCAGGACACTTTAACTCGTAAATCCACAACTCATCTCGACGGCTTACATAATGAACTCCTCACATGAAGCTCCCTACTATTGTAGTAGTTGATAAAGTATATAGATATACGTTTTGATCCGAAAAAGTTACATGTCCGATATTTGTATAAACTTAGGAAAGTTTATAGTACATGAAGATTGTTATTAGGGGTAGTTTTATAAGTCTTGTGTGACCCTTTGTCTTGGTAAAATCTCATGGTTTCCTTTTAGGTGAAATAGATACAAATTGCTTGTTCATGTTATCGCCAATTTCATTGTTTCATGTTTACGCCTTTGTAAGTTGGTTGGGTCATTTCGTCATGGCCTAGCCATGACCTTTGGTCCTTGTTCCATGGTCATGAGACACTACCTTGGTTCTAGCCATGGTGGGTGTCTTGGTTATAGGTCATAATACCTTTTATTCCTTTGAAAGTATGTCAATAACTTAGTAACTTAAAATATGTAAATAGCTGTTAAGAAAACTGAGAAATATCTCACTCAGAAGGCGTTTTCAAGGCTTGAGCCTCTTTCTTCCTGAATGAAAACATGATTCCGGACAACTTTCGTGTTTTAACTTTTTCATGAATCGGACCAGAAAGGCCTCTTTTTGCGTGTTTTAGGTTCTGTCACAGAAATCAGAAACATTTAGGCAGATTTGCCGGAAATCTTTGGTAACTTCAAATCGCCATAACTTTTGACTCGTTTACTCTTTTTAGGTGGTTCAAATTGCTATGGTTTTCTTGTTAAGTCCTCTACTGTAATATGTAATAATCCAATATAAAATTTTTACCATTTTGATCAGGTTATACCAAGATATTCACTAGTTTGCTTGTTTTAGTATTTTGTTTCAATAAGTCATTACAACAACATCTTTTACTCATCATGATTCATCATGGACATAATTACAACACATAATATAGCAAGAATAACATATAAATGAGATGAACATGATAAATAAACAAGAAGCATGTTAGGTTTAGGCTTACAACTTTAGGCTTTCTAATGAAAGAAAGGAGTAACTAGTAAGGAAATGGACTTTGATAGACAAGCTTCAACCCTTTTCTCTTCAAGCAACCTTTCTACTCTTAGTATTCTTGAAAGATAGATGATAAAGGTTGAGGTGTATTGAGTAGATTTAAACTCAAGAGAAAAACACCAAGTATGTTAGGGTTTTGGAAGATTTTTGGTAAGAAATAAGCTATCTAGGGTTTCTATACTTGAACTTCACTTGAACCTTGCAACAAATTAGAAGAAATAAGCTAAGTGTGAGTGGTTTTGGTGGGTTGGGATGGCCGGCCAAGGAAGGGGGGAGAGGGGGTATATATATGACTTTGAGGAGGTTAGTTTCATGGGATATTTTAGCCAAAAATCCACATGTATGCATCTTAGACACCAAGCCACAAGATCAAGCCACCAAGGGTGTGACTCCCCCCCCTAGAGGCGGTTCCAAAACAGATAAGGGGGGAGGTGGCTTGGCTTGGGAAAATATCTAGTTATTTAGATGCATTTTGACTCCGGGAAATGCCAACCGTAAATGATTAGGCCTCAAAACGTAAAACCGGGTGTCGTAAAATTATGAAACTTTAAAGTATTGTTAGAAATGTTCATAAGTCCCATAATAAAATATAAAATGGGTGATAAGTTCCATTTGGGTGGTAAAACCTGCTAAAAGCTGGAAACACGGGTCTAAAACGCGTAATACGTAAAATGTACGAATGTTGCGTAAAACTGAGAAAAGTAAAATGTTACTTTTCTAATATGCTAAAAACGATTTAAAATGATTTATAATGTCTAGACTGGGCTCAGTCTGGTGTCGGTTGGTCTTAAATGTCTTTTAGACATCAAACCGGAAGCCTAAAAATCACGCGATGACTTATAAAATCAAAGAATGATTTTTAGTCAATGGAGGGGGGAAAAATATGTTGACTTATTTAAATAAGTTGAAAGCTCAAATCATCTTAGAAATGCGGTGCAGGTAAAGGCTAGGGTTACGGCTGAGTAAAAACGCGTAAAACTGAAAATTCCAGTTTTTCACGGCCGAAGTTTATTTGGGCCATGATTTTTCTCAGTCATGATTTATTCTTAAATAAATCATGAATGTGTTAAACATTTTTCTGATGTGGGGTCACCTGACGGGATCAGATTTCGTTGTGCGTAGAATTTCTGATTGACGTTTTGCCCTAAAACGGGTAATTATGTATATTTCCTTAATAACTTTCACGAAACTGATCTGACGAATGTCAAACATTTAATTTGCCATGGAAATGATTTATCACTCGAGAATATGAAATAAAAATCAACTTTCGGGAAAATTTCAGAAAGAAATGAATAGTAACATGAATAGTAAAATTTTCCGAAAATAGAAATTAACCTGAAATTGCGAATTGTTACAAACACAATCAACTATGAGTTGCAAGCAAGTCCAAGTGCTTCTTTAGGCTATATAGGACTATGTCCTTCCTTTTGTTTTATTATGATTAATATGCCTTAAGCATATTAAATATTGTAATATTTTCTATGATGCTTGAATGAATCTATTTTTATAACTATTGCTTTGCATATATATGTGCCTTGTTCTTTTCTAATATTTTGTGTAGCCAAGACTTCCATAGCTCATTCCTTTGATGCTCTCAAATGAGGGGGAGTTTACATCAAAGGGGAGCATTTACCTTTTTGATTTTACAAAAAGGGGGAGAAGAGAATGTTAAACTCTAAATTCTTGTCTAAAAATTATGTTTTAGACCTCATGAGTTTAAGGTTTTGTAATCATCAAAAAGGGGGAGATTGTTGACATAAATAATGTCTTAAAACATTGTTAGCATATTAACAATGTCTCTATGTTTTGATAATTACAAAGCATAAACTCATTAATCTAAAACTTATGACATAAATAAGTTTTTGGTGCTTAATACTTGTCTTTGCTTCCATATCACTTAAGGTATGAATAAACAAAGAGTTTATTACATTTCATGATCAAAGGAAATTTTATATTAATACATAACATTATATAAAATGATTTTAACATTTTATATATATTTGTAAATCATTTTTGGTATAGCTTTATTAAACCACAAAAACATGATTTCAAATTTCCAACCAAAAAGGGCAAATTTTATCCAGAAAAACTTTTGAAACGTTCAGGAGGGCGGCCCCCTTAATTTTACTAGGCGGCCCCCTTAATCATTAAGGGGACCGACCTACAATTAAGGGGACCGGCACGCTCCAGAACAGTATTTCCCCCCCCCCCCCTTTAAATACTAATTCATCCCTCAGATTTTTCTCACCTTTTGCACTTCTAAACTTTCTGATCTAGATCTATTTCTCTATTCTCTCATCCTTTGATCATAAGTGTATATATTCTTTGTTTCAAAGTGATCCAATTTCCATCCTCTCAAGTGCAAGAGAAGAATACTTCTATCTTCCTAGACAAGAAGTATTACAACTTGTTGTGATCTCCACATCCAAGTTGTTGGTGTATCATCAAGATTATTTACATATTCTTTGTGAAGATTGTTGTGAATATTTTCTTGTAGATAGTTGTGTTAGATATAGATTGTGTGATTAGTTGATAGCTTGGTGTGAAGAAGAAAAGCTAGGAAATCTATTGGTGTGAAGAAGATAGAGTTGAAGTAGTTAGTTGTGAAGTAGATTGATTTGAAGAAGGTGTGTAGAAGTTGTGACTTAGGTGTGAAGGTGTTGTGGTGTGATTATTGGTGTGTAAATTGGTGTGTAAATTGGTGTGTAAGGTTTTCTCCGCCATAAGGGAGCTTGTTGATATAGTGAAGAAAACTCTCGAGTTAGGTGCTCGGGGAGTGGAGTAGGGCAAGGAAGGTGTCCTTGTAGCCGAACCACTATAAATCTCTTGTCTCGCGGTTCGATCTTTCCATCTCTTACTTATTTCATTACTTATCATTGTTATATATTTCATATTGATATTTGTTTGTATTGTGCAATACTTGAGATCACATATTATCGAATCTAAGTTTTAAAAATTAAGTAAACACTAAAACTCTTTTTACAACTAATTAAAAAGACGTAAAACTATTCAACTCCCCTTCTAGTTTTCCACAAAACATTTGGTTTGCAAATGCGCCAAACACTTTATAAAACCAGGGTTGATTTAAAAAAAATTCAATAATCAAAATCTATAAATGTATATAAAACTGATCCTTATTCATTATACACCTAAATTTATCGCCTAACCTAATTCGATTGAATCAGCTAAAAAATTAAAAATAAAAAATACCTTAGGATAAATTTATTAAGAAGATACCTTCGATCAGCGTTAGATATAACTGGATCATCTCTCTTTGTGTACTTTTTTGAATCCCACACTGGAATTTCAACCAAAACAAAATAACAACCAAGAAAACCGATTTTGTAATCGAATTTATTGAAACCAAGATGCTAAAATAATTTTGTGAATGATTTTTTTCATGCTCCGGATTTTGTTGAAAGAATTGAAATCATACCAGGCTTTTAAAAGTTTTACAAATCTTAAATCAAAATTAATTGACTTACAATATTTCTAGGGATTTTTGTTTAACTGAATTGATTTCAAATTTTTTGCATTCTTTATATTATTGGGGAGGTTTCCAGGTGTCATTTTTTTAAAGTTTTGAGGTGATTTATTGCCTCTAAAAATAGCAATCATACTTGTGTTTTATATAGGTTAGGATATATATATATATATATATATATATATATATATATATATATATATATATATATATATATATATATAATCCTTGGAAGCATTGACTGTATCTATTGGGAATGGAAAAATTATCCGAGATCGTGGCACGAGCAATATGGAAGGGGTGGAAAAAAAACCAAACTATTATGCTTGAAGTTGTTGCTTCGTACGATCTTTGGATTTGGCATGCATTTTTTGGGGTAGCGGGTGCGACTAATGATCTTAACGTTTTAGATAATTCTCCTTTATTCAACAACATTATTGATGACATAGCCTCTGAGGTTCCTTTTCAAGTATACAGAAATACATATGAGAAAGGGTATTATCTAGTTGACGGTACATAGCCTCTGAGGTTCCGTTTCAAGTATACAGAAATACATATGAGAAAGGGTATTATCAAGTTGACGATATTTTCCTACAATGGGCCACCTTCGTCAAATCATTTACGGTGGCACTATTCGAAAAACATGGTGCATTTAAAAGGCGACAAGAAAGTGGCCGAAAGGATGTCAAACGGGCATTTGGTGTCCTACAAGGACGTTGGGGTTTATACAACAACCGACTGCTTGAGAAGCTAGCAAAATACGAAGAGTCATGTATACTTGCATAATATTGCATAACATAATTTTGAAAGATCAAAAGTTTGCTATAAATGACTTCAACAAGTTGTATGTTAATGCGCAATAACACATACAACGACCTTGGATCGAGAGGTGCGAAACATATCGCGGAAAATCAAAGAAATACGAGATAAAGACGTACACAAACAACTTCACCAAGATCTTGTGGAGCATGTTTGGCAACAAATTCAATAACAAAAAAAAAATAGTTTATCGATAATTTGATGTATTTTTAAATTCTCAAATTTTTTTCGATGTTTTTTTGTATTATTTATTTGGTTTATGTATTATAACTAGGATGTAAGCCGCGCGTTGCTGCGGGCCTCTGAGATGAAGGACCAAGTTCGTTTTTTTTTTTTTTTTTTTTTTTTTAATTGTTAAAGATAACGGTCGTTAGTTACCTAATGTTAAGTTATTGACCAAGGACTGACTTTGTAATGGATGTATAACATGAACGACCAATTATGTAAATTATTAGAGGACTAATTTTGCAACGAACCTCTGAGATGAAGGACCAATTTTGTACGGATTTAAAAAAAATGTTAAAAATAACAGCCGTTAGATAACAGTCGTTAAGTAACTAACGGCCGTTAGTTAGTAGCTAACGACCGTTAGTTACTGTAGTGCTACAGTGTTGTTGTTTTTTTGGCATGGCTACCAAGAGCCCGCTGATTGTTAAATATATATATATATATATATATATATATATATATATATATATATATATATATATATATATATATATATATATATATATATATAATTTGTGTTTTATTTTGAATTAATGAAATTTATGTATTGTTTGAAAAATGGGAAAAAAAATGGTGGGTCTCAAAATTAGTGGGTGTTAACATGTTGTTTTATGTTATGATAGAAGGGTGTTTTTGGGTGTTAATGTTAAAAGTTAGGATGCTGATATGGCGCTGATATAACCTTAAAAAATGGTGTACCTGATGCTCTTAGATACATTTTCAACTCATTATTATGCACCTTTTTTTTATTTTATTATATAGTCTAATTTAAATACACACGGATAAAAACGTGTAGTATACCATACTTAGTGCTCTAACATTATTATTAAGGACTATAATTAAGAAAATTATTTTATCACACAATCATTTTAATTATTGAACAAATGCAAGCCACTAAACTGATGACTCCACATCAACGTCAAATCATCAAACCAAACCCACAACTAAACCAAATAATCTTCAAAGCTAACCGAGCACGCGTTTGAGTAGATGGGTGTTAATAGTTAAAGGGAAAAAGAAAAACAAAAGGACAAAGAAAAAGAAAAAAAATGTGTTGTAGCAAAGAAAAAACATTGAAAAAAGAATAATAATAAAAAATAAAAAAATCCGGTTAATATTATGTGTCGAGTCAATCTGATTGTAAATGTAAAATTATACGCAATGGACTAATCAATTAACCACCTCATAATAATAATAATAATAATAATAATAATAATAATAATAATAATAATAATAATAATAATAATAATAATAATAATAATAATAATAATAATAATAATAATAATAATTTCACACGATCTAATTCCTTTCTTCTTTCCTTAATTTAAGATCTTGAATTTGATCTGATTGATCGAATTTAAAAAAAAAAAAAAAAAAAAAAAAAAAAAAAAAAAAAAAGGATGGAGAAATTCAAGGAGTATTTCAGGAGAGCAGATTTGGATAAAGACGGAAGAATTAGAGGAGCTGAAACCGTTGCCTTTTTCAGGCTTCTAATTTACCCAAACCCACTCTCGCTCAGGTCACTTACATACAAAGTTCAGCATTGTTTTGGTGAAAACGCCACATAATAACGCAACGTACCTTTCTCTCTTAAAACCAGCTTTTTACGATTAAAAAGTTATTTCACTTAAACAAATGCTTTTATAAGTTTTAGTCTCTTACGGCTGACAATCTTTTGCTAATCCAATGGGACCATATACCTTAAGTAAGTCTATTATGGCTGACTACCATTTTCGTATCGTCGTTGCATCGTGATGCACAAGTATTTGTCATTTTAATATGAAATAGTGTGCGATAAACTTATTCTCCAAAATTATCGTCATACATAAAGTCATTATCACGAAAAACATGTAATAGAAAAATATTGCTCGCAAAAGTTCTTTATTACATGGTACCGCCGTCGCATCGCGCGAGTACCTTGCTAGTGTCTATATTGGAGGTTAGGAGCATTGGTAAAATATCAGTCATAATATATTTTGTATTATAAAAGTGTTGCTCTAAAAGGACCCAAAATGTATGGTGCTCTAACATTATTATAAGAGTAAACTGCAAAAATCATCCTTGTGATTTATAGTTTTTAGCATATATCATCCCTATCTAATATTATTGGCTCTAATTTTCTTTAGTGTTTAAACCATCGCCACTAATCATCCCTAACAGTGATGATTTTTGCAAAAAAGAATATTTGGTAAACTGCAAAAATCATCCCTGTTAGGGATGATTAGTGGCGATGGTTTGACTACTTAAGGATGATTAGTGCCAATTGTATGAGATATAGATAATATGTGCCAAAATGTATAAACCACATGGATGATTTATGCAGTTTACTTTATTATAAAGGACTGTAATTAAGGAATTTATTTTATCACACAATCATTTTTAATTTTGACACAAAGTAAACCAATGAAAAGTGACGGAGGTGTTAATAGTTAAAAGAAGAAAAAGAAAAAGAAAAAGAAATAAAAGGAAT
This sequence comes from Artemisia argyi, assembly GCA_030686995.1. NCBI lineage: Eukaryota > Viridiplantae > Streptophyta > Magnoliopsida > Asterales > Asteraceae > Artemisia > Artemisia argyi. The sequence goes on along the minus strand of CM060680.1, from coordinate 19,619,832 downwards.
AAAAATCCGGTTGGTTTGTTTTGTGTGTGGTTGGATGGATCTGATTGTAAATGTAAAAATTTGGGCAATTGACTGAATAAACAACCTCATAATTTGACACGCCATCTGATTTCTCCCTTCCTTCCTTGCTTGCTTGGTTCAATTTGATCTTATTAATTGATAAAGACGGAAATGGAGAAATTCGAGGAGTATTTCAGAAGAGCGGCGCTTAGGTCATTTACTCACTCACTCTTTTTATTTTTTTAATTAATTCGATTGTTAGGATTTAGTTTCTTTATTTCATTTTTCATCATAACTGAATGTTGATCTGTTACGATACTAGTAATTCGAAATCATAGATTGTTATTAGTTCGATACGTCACTTGCGCTTAGTTGTTACTTTTATCCGGTTCAAACTAATTTCCCTGAATTTTGTTAGGCTAGTATAGAAACAATTAATGATCAATATACAAGTTTACCCATAGGTTAAGGGGACTTTGCTTGTGTCATTTTACAACAAAAAAAAAACATGCTACTATCAAATACGGTTGAGGTTTTATTTTATGCGTTTGTAGGATGGAATATGTGGTGTTAAAAAAAAAAGTGAGTTTTTATAGCAAACCGTGTGAGTTGTAACTACTTTTGGCCGATCAAATACGGAGTAAAACTTGAGTTACTCTTTATAAGTCATCAGTTTTCTACTATGAGCAACTTCCCACTTTGGTCAACTACTTTAAGCGTCATTTGGGTCGTTTTTGACCTTGTGGTTTTACTTGTCATATTCAAGTGCTTGCTTGTCTATGTGTAAAGACTTGAATCTGTGAATTTTCAACCATGAGCTCTTTTACAAGCCTATTAATAATGTCTGATCATAAGTTTAACTCACTTGAATGTTACTTGGGGAGCCAACTTGTTGCTTTGGCTGTAAGGGTTACACGCATTTGGCTCTTATAGTTCCATGTATTGAGTTATTTGAATTTTTTGGATGTTTCACTTCTGCCCCATGGTCAGGTTAATACTTACAGTAACACCAGAAAGAGTGAGTTTCATCATTTTCTCGTTGGTCAAGATTTCCAATTTTGCATATTGCAAACTGAAATGAAATGAAATGATGAATACTCACTGTGTCCCATGAAATGAAAATTTCGACTATAGACTATACAGTTACATGTTGTTCTAGAAATGTTTGTCAATGATGTCTTATATAATGACTTTTTTAAAACATACCCAATTGTATCAATGAATTGCAACAATCACAATCAACTAGTTACCTTTATCCCAAACCATTTTTATAACAATTTGTGAAATGTTACAATTATTACTGGTCCAATGTTTTTCCAATTTTTTAAGTGTAAAGGTCTTCAAACTTACAATTTAGTCCAAACCGTCTGATAGTTTCTTGTAGTAATCCTTCGATAACAAGTGATAATGGTACCAACCTAAAGAGTTTTGCACTGCTTAGTGCTCTCTAGTCTCTACCCATCAACAGTTGATCCAGGTGCGATCTGACTTTCGAGGTTAAGCTAGACATGAAATCTATATCTAGGCAAGCGTTTACCAGCATATCTAAATGTTTTTACATTCGATTGTGGATACTTATTTATTTATTTTTGTGTCATGTAAGAAGGATTAACAGGCTTGGCCGCTCTCCTATAATGTTATGAATAAGAAATGTATTAAATATGATTACTAGTTCGATGAAATGATTTTGGGTGGTTGTAAGATGTGAATATGCTTGAGCCACTTTTGAGTTTTGACCTGTTTGACCCATTCGACTTGGAGATAATGCAACCATAGTCGACCTACGTTAGATTGATGAGTCAAAACTGTTGCATCTAGACTGTATACAAAATAACGATGCTTACTATGTATACAAAATTACTGTGTTTATTTTACCGGGGTCTTGATCCCCTTTACCCCAAAAAATACAAACTTACTGTGTTAGATAGATGTGAATAGTCTCATTCTATTTGTATGTCTTTGATTGAATCCTATCTATGTTTACAAATTACAATCCTAAGAAGATTATAGGACTATACTTTGACAAAAATGAACAGTTTAACCATGCATTTGGGTCATGTTTCTTATGATAATATATTACTGTATTTGATTACAGATATGGCAGCACGCTGATCAGAACCGCACTGGTTTCCTTGGCCGTCAGGAATTCTATAACGCCCTTAAGCTTGTAACTGTTGCACAAAGTAAAAGAGAACTAACACCAGATATAGTAAAGGCGGCATTATATGGACCTGCTTCATCCAAAATCCCAGCTCCACAGATTAATCTTGCAGCTCTGCCTCCAGCTCAACCAAATCCAATGGCACCACGTCCTCCCACACAACAGCCTGGGATTGTCAATTCAATGGCCCCACGTCCTCCTACGCAACAGCCCAGGGTTGTCAATTCAATGCAAACTCAAACTTTCGGCATAAGATCACAGGGGCCTCCTAATTCAATGGCTCCTCCTTCAGTTGCTCCACCTTCTGGACAGTATTTTGCACCTCAAGGAAATCAGTCTATGAGGCCACCACCTCAGAGCGGTCCTCTTCCATCACAGGGTGTTGGTGGTCCTAGTTTTCCGGCAGGTGGTGGTCTGGCCGGTCCTGGTCTATCAAACTCGAATGTCTCAGGTGATTGGCTTGGGGGCAGAGGTGTTGGGGCTACTGTGCCAAAACCCCAAGAGCCACTATCATCCTCATCTTTCACAGCTTCTAGACCATCTGTTGGAGGAAATGTGATTACTTCTGCCGCTATGTTTGGAGGTGACTTTTTTTCTGCTTCCCAATCTATATCTAAACCGTCATCATCCTCAATTACAACACAAACTGCAAGCATTCCACCCGTTTCTTCTGCAATTGCTCCTGTAACTTCTGAGCCCCAGACTCCAGCCAAGATAGACCAACTTGGTGCATTGAATGCTTTTACAAGGCAACCCACAGGTGGTCCAGTACAGTCAGCGGGGCCATCTCTACCAAGACCAAATCAACAGGCCCCGACTCAAAATGCTCCAGTACAGTCAGGTGGGCCATCCTTACCTCAGTGGCCAAAAATGACGCGGGCTGGTGTTAACAAGTATATGAAAGTGTTCATGGAAGTCGACTCTGACAGAGATGGGAAAATCACTGGTGATCAGGCTCGTAGCTTATTTTTAAGTTGGAGACTACCAAGAGGTAAATACTCTTAGCTTAATTTAATATAGCATTAATGCCTAATTCAACTCTTTCTTGTAAAATGATTTACTCTCTAGTAAAATGTCTTTCCCTAATAGATTTCCTATAAACACGACAAACCGTAATGTTCTTGTTATGTTTCGACAGAAATTCTGAAACAGGTGTAGGACTTGTCTGATCAAGATAATGACAGCATGCTTTCCTTGAGGGAGTTCTGTATTGCTCTCTATCTGATGGAGCGGTACAGAGAAGGCCAGAATCTTCCACCAACACTTCCTAGTAATGTCTTGCTTGATGAAACTCTGCTGTATCTCACGAGCCCACCCAATCCTTCTTATAGACCTGCTGGTTGGGGAGCTAATCCTGGTATACCTCTAATCCTCTATACATCATGTAGACATATATTTATAGTTGCAAAATGGAGGATAGGGTGGCTTGAAACGTGTCAAAACGGGTTGGGCTAAAACATGTTAATCTTAGTAAGGATCGTTGAGTTGTCGGGCTGACACACAAGCAATTTCATAGATATGCTGGCTGGTGATATGCTCCTGGTATTTCAAGATCCTATTTAGATATTACTAATAAGGTTTACCGTGTAAATTTGTAAACAAATATTTGGTAACTATTGTTTTACGCTACAGAAATAAATTTTGAAGTTGCTATAATTTGATAAAAAAAAACCTTTAAAACTTCTAATTTGTGATAAAAACCTTCAAACTTCCAATTTTTTTCATAAAACACTTTAACTTCTGAAACACAGTTGCACCGAGGTTCTTCAAGCTTTTGAGACTTTTTATGGTGGAAACAAAGTTGGCTACTGATTATGCAATCAACACTTCCTGATTGTGCCATAACGAACTTTCAGTGATTCATCTCTTAAGCAGGGATCAAGTGGAGACACATTTATTGTTCACTACTTCACTTAATATAGAAAACGAAATTATTTGTAAACGATGTAACACTTACTCGAGAAAGGAGCAGAAAAATCCCTCAGATTGCTGAGAAAATAAATATTGATGAAAGACAACCTCTTCTGAATGTTATCGAACCTTTTTCTTCAGGTTCTGCACCCAGCAAATGTTGCATGCTGATGTGAGGCCTCCCATGCCTGGTGCCCAACCAATACAATATAATCAGCCGAAAGGACCGATGCCTTCCATGGATAACTCTAATGTACATCAGCTCAGTAATGGTGATCAAAATACTTCTCGTTCAGTTGCTCTAGAGACAACCGAAGCAGAAAAAGTGGTAAATTTTATTTGTTTCTGATTGATTTGAAGTATGAATACAAGATGCGTTATCTGCATTATAATAGGTGTCTCTTATTTTGGATAAATTAATTAAGTTCATGTAAATAGATTGACATGATTGTATCGTGTTAAATCACTGATACACAGAATCTGGGAATTTATGCAGGTGTACATAGGTAAATTAGGAAAGTAATTAAGATAATATAATACCTAATGAATGCCTAACAGCTGTGATTTGCAGCCACATATATTTCTATCAGTTCATTTTATGGGCGAGGAGCCGAGGGGTGGGAGTGGGATCAGGAAGTTGGACTAATGCAGTCACAGTTCTTTCCGATGTTCTTCCCTCGGTTCTATTGATAAGCTTTGACAAATCGTCATGGTGTTTACATGGATTCTTTTCTTAGTTTTTAGGGTATTTGTGCTGTGATTGAACTTGATTTAGTTGAACCATTCCCTTAAAGATTTTATCCATGCGACCTTTTTTATCTTCTTTAGAATGCTCACTGTCGTTGGTTTCCATTGGTGTTAAAAGGTTGAAGATAAGAAGGAAATTTTGGATTCTAGAGAAAAGATGGCCTTCTACAGGAATAAAATGCAAGATCTCGTGAGTGTCCATTCTTCTCAATATATGGATCAATGCCTGCCCATAAATTTACTGTGTTATACACTGTATATGGAAGACGTGTTCTCACCTGCTTTCTTCACCAGGTTTTATACAAAAGCAGAACGAGCAATAGCTGATAAACGTGAGGTATATTGGCGATTTGAAATTAATGCTTCTTTCTTTCTATCTTTTGATTTTGGTTTTTTCGCGGTTCTTGAGATTTGTCATTATCTAATTCCAGGCAGAGATGCTTGCTAAGAAATATGAAGAGAAGTACAAACAGGTGGCAGAACTGGCCTCTAAGTTAACTATTGAGGAGGCATCTTTCCGTGATATTCAGGTAAAATCCCCCTTTTTATTCTCTCACAAAATAAAATATATTTGCACCTAGAAAAACGATAAAAAACTCTACGACTTGACAATATAATGGTTTCAGTTGCTTTGTCTTCGTCTATTGTGCTGATAAATCTGACCATTCTTAGCGATTGCTAATGCTCCTTCCACAGTTCACCAACATTTTTATTCACCATGCTGTGGGTGTTGTCCCTTTTCGTTTTATGTCAAAAAAAAATGGGACCAGACTCACGAGCCCATTGCTACAAGTCTATAATTCTCTTGCCATAAAAGAAGTAATGAACGGAAAATGCTGGGAATTATGGGTGGCACATGGATGGGCTGTGTAATGGGTTTGGATTGTGTTGGGGTTGCGTGTTGACAAATTTGTTCTTTTTATTTTATTAAAGATAAATTTTTTGAAGTTTGTTACAAGGCCTATTAATTTTGTTTAAACAAGTCAATTTAGTATGTTGTGATTGGTTTGAACATATTTTGGAGTTGAAGCACATTAATCGTAACATGTAATACATTCCCATCTTTTTGTTAATTGAATTAAATTTTCTGTTGACTTTTAGGAGAGGAAGACGGAGTTGAATCAGGCACTTGTGAAAATGGATCAGGGTGGTAGCGCTGATGGTATCCTTCAAGTAAGTTTAGTTACTTCCATATGATCCTAACGGATTTTAGTAAGTTTTAAGGACGGCTTAACTGACCCATAATTTTTTTTCACCTTTTGTTTTTAATCAAATAAATATAAAATAATAAACCATTAAACATATATTCGGCTGACCCAGGTTCGTGCTGATCGTATCCAATCCGATCTCGAGGAACTACTGAAGGCTTTAACTGAACGTTGCAAAAAACATGGAATTGATGTCAAGTCAACTGCGGTTATTGAGCTTCCGAAGGGTATCATCTTTCATCTCATGCTATTAGGAATACTCCATTAGCAGTAATGTCACTATCTGTATAATATTATAATAAAATGATTGATATTGCGTTATGGTTCACCTACTTTGTTTGTCAAGGTTGGCAACCTGGAGTTCCAGAGATATCTGCAGTGTGGGATGAGGATTGGGATAAATTCGAAGACGAAGGTATGGCACTCTTTCTTTTGTAGTAACTATTTATCAGAAAAGGAGCAATGTCAGCTCATTTCCGTTAAAAGATATTCGTGTTGTGGGTCAATTCAACCCGCGTTCCACACAAAATATCCGTTTTGACCCATACCTCTTTCATCTATTACCCAGCCAGACCATCTTGCTATCTCTACCTTATGCTTTCACATTATTCTCTTTAACCACATCTCACACAAAATATCCGTTTTGACCCATACCTCTTTCATCTATTACCCAGCCAGACCATCTTGCTACCTCTACCTTATGCTTTCACGTTATTCTCTTTAACCACATCTCACACAATATATCTGTTTTGACCCATACCTATGACAGGTTTCTCATTTGATGCTACTGTGCCTGCAAATACCAAATCAACATCTCAGGCAGAAAACTTGTCTACGATGGATGACGTTTCTGAGGATTCATATTCAAATGCTGACAAGAAGTCAGAGAAGCCTTTCGAGACTGAATCAGTATACGCACATAGCGAAGATGAGTCGGCTAAAAGCCCAGCTGGTAGTCCCACGGCGCAAAAAATATTTGAAAGTCCAACCAAGGAGGATTCATTTAACCATTTTGGAAAGAGCTTTGATGCTGACACAGAAAGGTACCAATTGGATTTAGTTTATGGTCTGATGTCTAAATACAATAAAACGTGTACCTATACCTTGTTTGGTGGTATAGGTGTGTACCTATTACTCTTGTTTTCATTTTTTGTTTGCATAAAAAAATTGAGTTCGATCTTCTTCTATTAGGAGGTTTGATGACCAAGGATGGGGTACTTTTGACAACAATGATGATGTAGATTCGGTGTGGGGATTCAATAGTGACACAGCTAAGGTGAGTTCATATCTTTTTCTTCAATTATATCATCGCATTCAATGGATAGTGTATAATGTTATAGAAGTGACAGCAAGCATCAGGGGTAGTACAGCGTAAGCTGGAAAAATGCTACTAAATGAAAAGATACAATAAACGCTTTAAAGTGAATTAATACAATACATTTCAAGGTACTACTCTAGAGTGGACCTTTAAACTGAACCAATCTAAAACTGGTTTTGTATCAGTTGCGAACCGTTTTGGTATGCAAGTCATAATTTGAAAAATATAAACAAAGAACGAAGCTGTTCGGAATTTAAAAGAAAATAGAAAACCTATCTCTATTATGAATGATAGATATGCCCTTGCAAATAACTTCATTTTTACAGGATGCCGAACATGAGAAGCATGGAGAGAGTTATTTCTTTGACTCCAATAGCTTCATTGCAAGTCCAAGGAAAAGTGATTCCCCGCAAGGCAGTAATAGTTTCTTTCAGAAAAAGAGTCCATTTGGGTTTGATGATTCGGTTCCTGGCTCACCAGCTTCTCGAGCTGGCACCTCACCACGATACAGTGGGGGAGGAGCAGAGAATTCTTTCTTTGATAATTTCTCGAGATACGACTCTTTTAGTGCCACTGACCAAGGTTCTCCCAAACAAGAAACCTTCTCGAGATTTGATTCCATGAGCAGCTCCACACAGGATAATAGCTTGTCAAGATTCGACTCAATGAGCAGCACGACACAAGACTGTAGTTTCACAAGGTTTGATTCAATGATTAGCAATGCGGGTTTTGACCATGGTCATACATACTCATTTGATGCCTCAGATCCATTTGGGTCAAGCGGACCGTTTAAGGTGTCGTCAGAAGGTCAAACAGGGAAAAATGAAACTGATAAATGGGCATTTTAGTTTCGAGTTTGGTGGTATTATTATACTGTGAAGAGGGTTTTTGTATTCATGAAGGATGGGTATGGGGATTACCATGTATTTTCTTTTCTTCTACCGGCTTGATAGTTTGTGTTTGTATCACTTGCTTGTCTTTGATTCCATTGCATGGGAACTTTACGATATTTCTTTGGTATATTCTTGACTAGAAATTCTAATGTTGGATTGCGATTACTATAAATATATGGTTTTGATTGTTAGTGCTTATTGTAAAACTAGTGTATGCTAAAGTTTAAACGTTAGGCGTAGTCAAATTTGATACTCATTGTGTGGTACTTCTAACTATGGATTGGCTTGTCTTAGAAAATTATCATCAGCAAGTGTTTTGCGTGTCGTTGCACTAGTTATGAACACAGCTGATGGTGTTTGATACCACTGACATGTAATATGGATTTAATGCCTTTTTAGTGATGAAAGTGGCATTGCAGTTCTCTATGGTTTTGGAGTGCAATTGGTATCGTCGAAGTTACATTTGGTAAATCAGTCCTCCAAAAAACTATTGCCACCTGTGAAGTTTTCGTTACGTGAAATGTATAATCGATAAAGATTGTTCGCCAAAATTTTTTTATTACACCCTAACGGTTGACGCAACGCTGGTACATTTCGAGTTGTAATCATGAGATATTCATCAAGCAATAGGTATTGCATGACTTGAAAACATATTTATATCATAGCTGAACAGATGCACTTACAAGGATTAGCTTGTCTTAGAAAATTATCATGAGAAGATTATGGATTGGCTTGTATATATATATCATAGCTGAACATGCACTAACAGGGTTTAGAAGTGGGATTTAAAGTTGATTTAGGGTCTACCCACCTGTATTACTTAAATTGTGATTTGAGAGTAGAATTATTCAAATTATTAGAAGCAAGAAGATCAATTGAAGTATTGAACATAGTAGTTATATATAGGAATTGCTAAGCGTTTTTACAAATTAGTCGAAGTACTGCTAACATTAAAGCATCCGGAGAGGAAAGGGCTGAAACCGGAAGACAAATCGACATCTGTACTTCAACTGAGACTATTAGAAAGTAACAAGACATATCCAAGAAAAAAAAATGATCAAGCTTACATGTAGGTCATATGCATTGCATCAAACACCTGGTGGGTGTGTCTACTACATAAAAAGTAAACCATTTTTATTATTTTTAACTTAAATTTATTAAAAAAAAAAAAAAAAAAAAAAAAAAAAAAAAAAAAAAAAAAAAAAAAACTACTAAAATTTAACATTCACGATTAATAAAGCAAACTCTTAATTGATGTTAAAATCAAAAGTTCAAAACTATTGACATATAAACCCTTTTGTTATTGTTCTACCACGACCATAGGATACCTCCAAAAAGCCCATCGAATATAATGGCACCATGTTGTGATAGAGATGAGAGGTCTAGAAACATAACGTCTTGTTGCTGTAAATCTTCATCACAAATTAGTCTTACACCAAACTCCTTCACCTCAACATCTTCTTCATTATTCTCTTCTAAGAAACTAAATTTAACATAATTCTTTGCTTCCTTCCATCCCTCCCATTCCCTCAATCCCCATCTATCATCCCTCCTCTTCGTATAATGCAACCATATCATATATCCCTCCTCTTTCTCAAAATAATTCCTAATTATATTTGGAAAGTAACTGTCTTGATACAGAGAAGCTCCATCAAAGTTGTTTACAGAGTAGTATAGTTTAAATCTTTTGAAAGGCTTTTTGCACTTGAAAACAACACAAGTTCCAAATCCCCTAAACTTATCATAACTCCAATCTGATGGTAATTCTACCTTTACATCATTTCCCGTACTTCTATTTGTAAACCACTCTGGAATATTGCTATTCCAATAATATACTATATCTAAATGATAATAGTCAGTGTCTTGCAAGAAGAATTCACATCTGTTAGTCTGGACACCCATATACCCAAGGAAAGCAGAAAGCTGCTGGTAAATAGAGCCTTGGGAAGTTATAGATGAGTCAAGACACTGAGTCTTCGATATAGACCCCTCGCTATCAACGGTAACATTCTTAAACAGCTTTGGACAATTTCTGAAATAATTGTACCTATTCCTGAATGGGTCTTTAGATGATCCCAACACTTCTCTTAAGGAGGTGCAATCAGATGCATAAACACCATCTAGGCTGGGTGGAAGTTCGGGCAACACTTCCAGCTTCTTGCAACCATCAACATAAAGATAATCAAGATGAGAAAGTTGACTCAAACTTCCAGGCAAGCTAGTGAAATTGTTCCCTTCCAAGTCTAGACTATATAGACATGATAAGCCTCCAATGCTATTAGGCACTTCTAATAAATTGTTCCCTGACAAGTCTAGTTCCTTTAGACATGATAAGCCCCCAATGCTCTCAGGCACTTGTTCTAAATTGCAGTAGCTTAATTTCAGTTTCTTTAACATATGTAAACCTTCCAATGATGACCAAACTGATCTTTGGGGATGTGGTTGTTTACTTGGTAGTAAACCAAAAGGAGCAGTAATTGAAGTCCACCATCTAGGTTGAATCCTCCCTTGGCCACCAAATGACAATGATTCAAGGTTAATCAAAGAGGATACAAAGGAAGGAAGTTCGGTTATGGCAGTTCTGTCAATGTGAAGCTCTGTTAATCTTTTGATCTGACCCAATGCTACAGGGACTTGGTCGACTTTTAGGCACCCCGTTAGATTTAAAATTTGAAGAGCATCCATTTCCACTCTACTAGGAAAATTCTGAAGCCGTTTGCAGTCTCTGAGATTTAACACAACAAGCTTCTTGAGCATTCCAATTGAGGGATGAACGCTAACCAAATTCACACAACCTTCAAGACATAGCTGTTTGAGATTTGTAATCTCCGAGAAGTCAGGGGTGGTTGTTAGGTTTCTACAGTACCTTAATTTCATTACTTTCAACCTTCTAAAGCACTGACATCGATAGAAAAAAAAAAGAAAAAAAAAGAAGATAAGTTATCGGATCATTATATATCAAATAGGAAAACATGTGTGTACACAGAATTACCTTTGGTGTTGTCCAAATTTTTTTTATGCTGCTGTAAGACAGGTCAATGGTCACAATGTTTTCTGGATAGAAATCTGAAGGTAAGTACTCGAAAGGGCATCCATGCCAATAAAACAAGCTTAGCTCATTGGACAAAAAATCCAAACTTCCTGAGAAGATCACATTGTGGCCCTTCAATAGAAGTTTCTGCTCATATACTCTTTCCTCTTGATAGATTTTCAGGATCCGCAACTTTTTCATATGTGCAAAATCATTAGCATCTATGTGAACCTTTTGACTAAATTTCTCTAATGAAAGGACAAGAACTTCAACTGCTTCAGTTATTGGCACCTGGAAAAGCAAGAACAGGTAGCTTCATTAGGATATTTTGCTAATACTTTAATGTATTAGTGTAGAGAAAAAAGAATCGTATACCACTACTTACCTTCTTTTCACTCAATACATTGTAAACTTCAGATGAATTCCACAATCTCCTCTGTTTCCCACTCATGATAGATTCTTCATGAATGATTTCCCTTGCCATTGCTTGAATCAAGTCATGCATTTGAAGTGACATATCGCTAGAGATCATGATTAATGACTTATCAACTAGAACTCTCATGTTTGTATCTGCAAAAAAGTTACAGCCATCTAGTATGCTTGCTACAAGTTCACTATTTTCTCCGATGAATAAACATGCGATATCAAGTAAGATATTTTGCTGCTGGAGGTTTAGCCCATCGTAACTTAAACGAAGCACACTTTGTATCTTTTCATTTGGATGTACTTTGAGCCTTTCCAGTTCACTTTCCCACTCACCCACAGTTTTGCCATATAAAAAACGACCCAAAACTTTGAGGGCCAGAGGGTGACCTTGCACATATTTCACAACTTTCTCAGAAACTTCTTTGAATTCTATAGAAGAATCGTTTTCTTTAAAGGCATAGGAACGGAAGAGCTCAAGAGATAGATCCTCATCTAAAAATTTCATGTCATGGATTTCATCCACTCCATGAGATCTTAGCAACTGTTTATCTTTACTTGTGAAAATAATCAAACTTCCCGGGGAAAACCAACTAGCTGAACCTGCTAGTGCCTCTAAATGCTCATGATCATCTACATCATCCAAAACAAGCAGGATCGGCTTCGATGACATGCTCTTCTTTATCACCATAATCCCTTGACCGACACTCGATATCTTCAAATCTCTTGTTTTCATGATGTTATCAATAAGTTGCATTTGGACTTGAGTTAGGTCTTGTTGTTTTCGGACATCTTCACAAAAGCAACTTCCTTCAAAGTGGACATATATCAAGTTATAAATAGCTTTGGCAAGGGTTGTCTTTCCTATTCCACTTATACCACAAATACCAAGCATATTAACCTTATGTGACCCAACAAAGCGTGACAAGTTTAATTTGTCAAAATGGAAATCTACGCCAACAATGTTTTCACCAACATGCAAGGGCCAGTCAAATAATTTTTTGAGTATGTCTTTGGAGATGCAATCGATGAACTTATACTCATACCTGTTAACGACAAAGACACAATAAGTAAGAGAACCTACATAGCGTTAAGCTTTAGTAGAGCTACAAGACTAATTACACAACAACAAGAAATTTACCCATTTGTCATGTCCTGGAGATCCCATCCAGATAAGTTAGCCGCCATGGATAGAGCTTCCCTCCATTTATACACCTCTGTTCTATTTGAAACGTCATGTTTGGCAAATGCTTCAGCATAGCTCCCAGTTTGTTTCTTAACCACGTCAGGTTTAACATCATAAAAGATTATTTGAACCTCGTGTTTAGGCTCTCCCATTTGCTTGCACTCAAGTATTTTGACAAGTTCCCTCAGACACGATGTTGAAGAAGCGTAATTTTTGGAGAAGACGACTATCAAAAATCTAGATTCTTCAATGGCTTTGTAGAGATGAGGTGATATCTCTTCTCCTTTAGGCAATTCTCTATCATCTCTAAAAGCATGAATCCCTTTTTGCTTGAAATCGTTGAACATATGATCCATGAAGCTTTTGCGGATATCTTCACCTCTGAAACTTACAAAGACATCATATTTCCACCGATGAGGAATGGACGTAGTAGCCATTTTCAATAATGAGATCGAGCTGTGTTCACAAGTAAAGAAATTCAGAAAGAGTGGGCATTATGATAACAAAGTGATTTTGAAGTTATGAAAATGAAGTTGAACTACAAATGGCATTTCATCAACAATTCGGTTGACTAAAAACGTGACTCTGTTTCATATTTTTGACGTTTTATCCCCTAGAGATATTAAAAAGTACGTATATAAGTGATTTTGCAATTTAGTTATTGGACTACAATAACATCTAAGGCATAGACACGTTTCTAATTTTAAGTAAAAAATGGAAAAAGTTAAACATATATGCATACGAGTGATAATACTCATAATAGCTTAGGCTAAATTATAAATTGTTGGGTTATTGTTATTCAGATAGTATGATCAAATCTCCTAATCACTTCTAATGATTTAGAATAATAAAATAACCACACAAGATCTTTTTAAAAAGATAATCACATAGAATAGCAAATACAAAATGAACAATATATAAAGTCAAATGGCTTGCATAAAGTTACCAAATAAGATGAAGAAGACTTGCAGTTTACCAATGGATGAAATTAGTCTTTGAGACCGAAGTTTTGGTGAATGAATGACTGCAATAAAAATGGAAGATGAAATGAACAAAGAGTAAAGGCAATTGGGTTGACTCCAAAGTCAATTTTACATGTCCAAATTGCACTTTTAGTCCCTTGGTTTTAGATAATATGTAATTTCTTGTATTAGGTTGTATGTCATATTTTAAATAACCATTTTACCTTTATTTTTTGTTGTCACTCTTTTGACAACAAAAGGTAAAATGGAATACACCAAAGTGACGAAATTCAAAAGTTTAGGATTACAATGGAACTTTTTTGTTCACTGATTAAAGTTGAAAAGTTGACAAGTTGACAAGTTTGATACATTTTGAAGTGATTACCCCTTTCACTTATTCATGTCTAATATCTGTTAAACAAGTGCTAATCATATTACTCAAACACTCGATCAGCTCGGCGTTAGTTTTAAAAGTTCCCCAAGATGAGACTAGTGGTAGCAAATCTTCAATCTTCAAGTTCTAACCACAAAATGTCCAAACACGTCCTGCGCTAATTAAGTTGACACAACAAATATTTGCTTGAGATTAGATTTGTTTCTATTCCAAACCTCCAAGTTGGCCTCATAATGTAGAGTGGAAATAGTTGCTTACATACCCGTATCTTTCAAAATCTCAAGTATTTCAAAGCTAAACTGACGAGAAACTAGTAGGTTCTTGCTAATCTTAAAAACACAACCATTACTGAACTCATTATCAACAACCTTAATTAAGTGTCATGTAACTCAAATGACTTCAATTATCTAGCTTCGAGAAGATAGAAAACAAAAAAGAAAAAAGAATGTACAAAGTTCAGCATTGTTGATCAATCATTTTATGTATAGGTGGCAAAACGGGCGTGCCAGGCGAGCACGAGCCTCGGTTCAAATGGGCTCGGCCCGAACGGGCGCGGGCTTAAACGAGCTAATGTTATACGAATTGCTTTAAAAAATACCCCAAATGACAATAAATTTCTCAAACGTAACAACTCATTTATATTTAAAAAAATTGAATATATTATATCCATAAGTTTTTTTTAAAACAGTTGTATTGTTCTTCAACTAAGAGTAAAACATGTGCCCATTAATGCTCATTTAACTTTAAATTGGCCATACATGCCCATTTCAAAAAAAGAAAAGAGCTTAGGGGGTGGCAACCTTGCCTCAATTTGCCTCCTCTTTTAAAGAAAACAACCACTCATTGTTGTCCAACTCATATTTTGCCTAATCTTGCCTAACCTTCTTTTTTAGTGGCAATCTTGCCTAACTTTTTGCCTAATCTTGCAACGTTCAAATGCTTCTTGGAAATGGCTTGTGCCGAATCGGTGAAATGTACCGAATGGCCTGCCGAAATTTGCTTGCCGAATGGAAGGCAATGGGCATTGCCGATCGGCAAGTGTTGCCGAACCCATTTTGCCGATGGGTTGCCACCCCCCTTAGTATGCTCAAATCTTTTACAAATTAGCCAAACTTAGCCTCTCTTTTCTTTTTTTCTTTTTTTTTTTTTTTTTTTTTTTTTTTTTTTATTTAGGCATAAATTACCACCTCTAGTTTTATGCCACAATCAACACGAAGATGTTAGCAAATTGAATAATTACACATTTACATGCAAGAGATACTAAAAATATACTAAAAAGTGTATCATTTCTAACTGGAAAATGTAAATAAGTTATTAATTTGATGAAAAGAACCTTTAATTAAATGATCACCTAAACTACAACGTCTCATCTAAATGCACTACAGGCTTTGAAAATAAGTTTACATCCAAAAACAATCTTAACTTACTTATCAGCTTGCTCAAGGTTCAAAAATACTCAAAATCAACCATTTAATAACGTATATTCAAGAGATCTAGAATTTACATATAAGTTATGCATCAATGTTTTGCAGTCGAAACTTGGACTCTTTTTGGTAATCGCATCTGCATAGTCAGTAATAATTACAATCGAATTTTAATTAGGGTGTAAACATTTACTTGTTGCAAACATGAGTTCGTAAAAACTGACCTTTGATTTAGTTGTCCGCCATCCTGACGAGTTGGTTTCTGGAGGAACATACGCAAATTTCTCGAATGGATGTTTTACAGGGCTTTTAGAAACACTTGTAACACGAGATGGCGAGACTTCCTACAATTGGTTTTCATTAAAATGTCAAGCTACAAGTATAATTCACAATTGGATCTTTTCTATAGAAGACTTTTTATAAATTATCATTTTAAACATTGATTTCATAATGTTATGTTGTTTTATTACGTAAATACGATAAAATGGGGCTATCCGATAACTTACCCAGTCTATTTTTAATGCATGTATGTAACCTTCTAAACCGCTTTCCTAAATTGAAAATTTAAATAGCCTCAACAGCGAACAACCCCGATTGATGTTTGTGCTCGAAATAGGTTCAAAGGTTATATGTAATCTGCTTTCATGCATTCTGTATGTATTACTTCAGAATAAACTAGATGCACTTACTTACCTTGCTTCATTGATGCTTCAATATGTTGAATTTCTAGCCTATCAGAATAAAAGGGCAGCTGCAAAATAGAGCCAAAATTTAAGTTGACGGAAATGCCCTTCTGACAACTAACTCCATGGTGGAGTATTATTGGCAGACCACTATCAAGGAGACATCAAGGGTGTAACCATAATGTTTTCAACCAGCTTATAACCCATAAATGGGCTGAAATGGGTTGCATTTTTATATTTCTAAAGTTATAGACGGTTAAGAATCGCCCAAAGTGTATTTGAACGCATATCTCCCAAATCGTTAACTAGAAGAAAGTATATGATTGATTCATTGTCGATTTATGAAATTAAAAGAAACCAACATAAATGTGTGAGCATACCTTGTTTAGAAACTGCACATTGGCTGAATCGGTTGCAACAACATGTAATCCAAGACAACTGTCTTGATTATTGCAAAAAGTGCAGAAAATTGTACTATTAAATACACAACCATCTTCTTTACTCCATATTCCTTGTCCATTACCACTTTCTGAATTTCTTTCCAAAATTCTCCTATCAACCGATGAAATGTCAGATACCACAACAGGTACACTTGTGGGGCCCGCTGCTATCCCTTTCCAAATTGTTGCTAGGTGCACCATAGATAATGACGTTACAGAACAAGGAACAAAATAATTAGTTTCCACTAGAATTCTGCAGAGTGAACAAGATATTTTTAATCCTTTTTTTTGTAACATCACCACAAGTGGTAGATGATGCCTCAGGTACATCCAAAATGCAGGATTGAGGGACACTAAACTTCTTTATTTCTTTAGGTGTTTTAGGATCTGGAGAATCATACTGCTCCATTTTAACTTTCACAGAAGCGGGCGATTTTCTTCTTTTATGAACATGTGAATTGACACTTGAATATAAAGGGGATGTGTTATAAGATCTGTGTTGTTTTTTAGTAGTAGTGAAAGCAGAAGCAGAAGTGGAACAAGGGGAAGTAAACGAATGTGGTAATTGCTGATGTGGAAACTTTGTTTGGATTATGGTTGAATGAGAAAAGTCAACTTCAGAGACAGATTCGACAGTAGTAGAATAAGCTTCATTGATTGAATCTTTCTTCACAGTTAATGGCTCATTGTAATTAGGGGTTTCCTCAACAACAGTTAGCTCAAAATCATCATCATCATCATCATCATCATGAGATATATTCATTGATGGTGGCGATGAACACCTGCGTCAATATGCTAACTAGAATGTGGAGAGTAGATGTAAAAGTCAAACCGGACAAAACCAAAAGGTTCAGCTAGAAGAGGAATTGGTCAAATGGATCAAACAAGTTAAAAACTACCAAAAGTCTTTGATTGTATATGCATCCAAAACGTATTATCAAGGAAGTATATGATTGTTATAGTAATATTGTTATACTAATAGACAACAATATTTGCGGGTTAATAAAGTTAACATACATGTTTTCAGTCTCCAAATCAATATAAGCTACACCAGTGTTTTTGTCACTCTTATTGGCTGACCTTTCTTCCGAGCCTTTAGATTCTGTTTTGAGGAGGGAACAGTCATACTATTGAATACTATTAAGATCATAACTTGATAACACTAACTCCATGGTAAAGGCTAAAGCCAGAACAATATACACAAGTTCCATGATCTTAAACATAGACAAAAAACATTTCTATTAACAACTTACCAGCCTCACTTTTGGTGGTCTGACATTGCAAGGCAAGCTGATAATCACATATGTGTATCCTGTTTTCAGAGAAAAAGTAGGTAAGCGAAGAAAAAAGACCTATGGAATAAAAGAAAACAAAAAGAGATGCAATGAGATCCACAACTTTAACCTGACTTAATGGAAAGCTTACAAGGATAAAGCATGAAACTATATAGTACTTTCTAATACCGTGCTGGCCATCCCACTTAAGTGATCAACCTCTGGGTCTGCGTCTGCAGCAATTCTAATTGCCTGAGACAAAGTAATGCACCATTATTATGCTAATACCAGCACCTAAATTTATGAAGAGCCACTGTCATCTTCTTTCTTTAAAAAGAAACAAATAGCCAATTGTAGTTTGACAGAATACAGTTTATTTCAACTTCCAAATGAATATTATGTCTGAACCTAGGTTGCACGGACACGGACACGGTGTCCGTGTCCGACACGGACACGGCGATACGGCAAAATCTAAAAATACAAGACACGGACACGGCGTGGACACGGGAATTAAATATTTATTTATGTCTAAATTAACTTACGAGTGGTAATCTTGATTCATTTACGTCTAAATTAACTCCACTGCATTGCAATTAACACTAAATATTATAGTAATCTTGATTAATTTATGTCTAAATTAATTTACTGTATATTGTATGTTATATCTAGGGGGCCAATACAAATACAGAAATACTTAACTAAAAACTAAATACGCTAAAAGCATTGCGCAACTCGGTTATTCGTAATGTATTACGGAAAACATAAGTTTGATATTAACAAATTACAATAAAAGCTTGACACTTACCAAAATCATAATGTATTACAATAAAATATATAGATACTCACATTCCCAATGTCCAATATCCACGGTAGAAGGGTATAAATGATGGTTTATTAGTATAGTACAAGTTCTGTCATTTGTTACCCACCCTCCCAAATGTCCAGTCCCACCTTCCCCTTCCTATTCCCTCTTCCTTTTTCACTATTTCCGACCAAACAAAAGCACCGGAAAAAATAGATCCATCTCAACAGATCTATGAAGCTATATTATCGTGTTCAATAGATCCTAGACCTTAGATCGCGAAAGGCACAGCAGAGGGATGGTTGACCGATTTTGACCGTGTCCAAATCCATGTCCGGCCCAAAAAGCACATGGGATACGGCATGTGCGTGTCGGACACGTGTTCGAGCCGTGTCCGAGGCGTGTCCGTGTCCGACACTGCCAATCCAAGGTTTCTGGCGTGTCCGTGCTTCCTAAGTCTGAACTTTCAAGGACATGTGAGGCTGACTTATGTTATATATCTTACTAGATGTTTAGAAAACACGAGTTCTTTATTAAAAATCAAAATATATATCTTTTTGTAAATGAAAGAATACTAGTTAGAGAGTGCAACTCAAAAAAATTACCTGTGCGGCACACTCTTGTAAGCTTGGGAAGCACTGCTTTGATATGCTTGCCTCTTCAAGTTCTCTTAAAGCTTTATCAGCAGTCCAACTAATATAGTTGGCACACACTATCAATTAAGTGTTCACAGTATACCTTTCATAAACATATGTAGTATAATGCAACGGAGCAAATTTTTAATTTTGTACAGGCTAATGATGCATGCCATATTAGAAGAGCAATACATCCATGCTGCTCTCTGGACATTAATGGACAAATTATGAATGTTAACACAGTCAAGTCCCTCATATGTGCATAAGTAAATTCTAGCAAACGTTAACTGTCAACAAAACCCATACCCATTTTCATTCAATAACTAGTGTTATTTTTCTAATTGGTGTGTTTACTGAGACTGGACTTTCTCCTAATACGCTTAGAACCTTGTAAGAAGCTAAATTTCGGAAACAAAAACTTAACAAGATTATGTCAAAAAACCTAACCATGATGCAGTATGTTGAAAACTATGCTTTCCCAAGGATTTTTTCCTCCGCCGAATCCAACTTATTATGCCCTGCCAAAATAAACAACAATAAGTATATATATTTATGCTGAAAAAATGTGTGCAGTTACTATAGAGAGAGATTATCACCTCTATCATTTCATACAGAGGCTTATAAATCCCTAGTTGATCAGCTTCTGCAACTCGATTACTTTCACACAGATTATCCAGTTCCGTCTGTAGTTCTTTCATATTTACAAAGAGATTAATACATATAGCTAAATGATGAAAAATAATACGAGTAAGACAACACTTACGAAACAGAACATCTTCCTCAACATCGATACTACCGGCATCCCGAGCTATGTCCTCTATATTACTGAAAATAAGTAGAAACAACTTATATAAGATATGTCGTGTGAGTGGTAAAATACAAATCTCAAAGTTCCAAACTTCTGGTATTTCTAGCATTTCTTAATTTTAGGTTTTCCACATGAAAATAAAATGATAACTCGTAGTTCTTTAAAAAAAATATTAGATAGCAACCAAATATCATTATTTTGCCTTTAAAAGATTATATTACTCACTGAGCTTCATCAAGGATAATAATGTTGCCTTTAACACTTATTTCCATTGCTTTCCGGATTTGAGGATTAATAATATAGTTGTATGGGCAAAAAACTATATCTGCCACTTCTGCCATGGCTTGTGCTCCAAAATATGAGCAACCTAATAATTAACACAAAATGTTATTCCACTAAACAGTAAACAAACTTGTGTAAACGGAAATTCAAGTTTAGGAAGATAAAAGACCATACCTTGTACCATTTCTCCAACTTTGACAAGATCTTCAATGTCATGGACTTCATAGCAGCCTCCTTTTCTGACAGACGGATGGGCCCTGATCTTGGGTGCATTCCTGTTAAAGCTCACAGTTAAAGATAGTTTCTGACTGCATCCAATTAAAAAGAAAGCAATGTTGACATGAGAAACTCACACAAATTCTCTGCAACCTATATTCTTTTTATCCGGCACCTTTATAAGTAACTTACTAGAATACCAAACAACACATATTAGAAGTGGCCAAGTGGGGAAAATAGATGCTAATGTGTGTATTACTGATACAGATATACCATTTTTCATCAATATTATCTTGCCCTCGAACATTAGCGTTTGTGCAGTAGCGTTTTCTAGATCCCTGAAAGATGACCCGGAAAAATCAAGTAATTATAATTACATTCTCAGATCTTATATGACATGCCAATCAAGGTTTCTCAGTAATTACAAAACTAAAGACTGTTTGCCATAGGCAGACAGTAAAAAAAAAAAAAAAAAAACGAAAAAACAAACAAACAAATCAAAGTTAAGACAAATAATAACACTAGAGACTGTTTGTCATTCATGAAGTCACTTAAAGATCTCTTCATTTTACATATCTAATTTAGTCAGACATATTGAAAAGAACCACGTCTTTTTTCATTAACAGATTAACACCTGAATGGGACAAATAACATTTGATTCATCAAGCTTAGAGAAAAGGTCTGATGGTATTTAAGTGTCATTTTAATCTTATACAAAACTATTTATTTTTAGCGTACAAATATTACTTATAGATGATATTCTTGGTTCATATTAGCTTTTCAGAAGGTTAAATGGACAAATAAGTAGATTTAGCTCAATTTCCAAGCAACTTGTGCAACTCAGCATTTCCACATTCATTACGATGACGAAATTTTAAGGCCGGTGTCGCACAACTGTGCTTGACCACTATGTAGTGATGCCATTAAAATAGGAACAACATTTCAAACATACATATAAACAAGAAATTATAACAAACGCGATAACGAACCAAAACTGCCATAGGCACATGGTAATTTGTTTTCCGGAATTCACCAATCACTTAACTAATCTGTGAATGTGTCCTCCTGCATAAACAACACATAACAACTGATTTATCATGTATTATGTTTAGCAGAGATACGTGATTACTGCATTTTACCATGAATTGTCAAACTCGTATTTACATGTATTACAATATTAATTCCTATCCCATTACCACATTAAACATATCTTTTACCAAACACAGTTAAGATTGCTTTTAAAATGCCATTATGCAAAACTTTCTGCTAAAGCAACTGACTAGACTATAGCATGATAACCAATCTGCTATCCGTACGGCTAAAGAATCAACTTTTTCGTGAAATGAAAAATTACATAGATGTTGATTGTCATCTTGCAAACATCTCTGTACAGGTATGCAAACAAAATCCTGCCCATTTGCGCTGAGTACAAAACACCAGCTTGGTACTATTTTAACAAAACCACTAAGCTCCAATTTAGTATCGTTGAGACAATCTACTTTGCATATCTCACTTATTACTTGTTCCTATCCTTATCTATTATGACACTTGTATCTATATAAAGAGATTTCCTATTCAAAAATGAAACTTCTATTAAATTCCAATCTTAAGGTGCTGTGCTGCAGATACCAGCAATGTACTTATAACTTAAAATCCAAACTTGTACTAAAATTATATCTACGAACATACATAGAATCTCAAAAATGTTGAGCGGAACAGTCTTACGTGGCATAGTAAATGACTGGGCCTCTTTTCTTCATCTGTGTCATGTTGTTTGTATCAGAAAGAGTAGGCATCATGTTACCTGCGATAAATAGAGAGATAAAACTGGTTTTGAATGCAATCATGATACAGCAATCACGCTTTAGACTGTATATACTAATCAAATATAAGATGAAAACAAGTAATCAAGAGATGCAATAATATTGATACAAATACATTCACAGAAAGATAGTTCATGCCATTAAGTAGTATAAAACGACTAATCATTTCTACAAAATGGATGTGTTAGCTTAACCCGACCCTTGTGAAACAGTGTCTTAAACAGTTTTACACACTAAACACCGAAAGACATGTTAGCATCTAATATCATTTTTAGCACTGAAAAAAAAGAACCACATGGTACAAAAACATGAAACGCCAAAAATGTTTTTGGTACTTTTTTTTTGGGTAACCATGGTTTCCGACCTTTTAGGCAACTAATCCTCGGGGTTTGAGCTCACCCCCACACAGACTCAAATCAGGTAAAGCCCTCCCCTTTTTCGTCCTTCCTTAAAAACCATATATACGCCATTTAACCGAATTCACATATAATGCGAAAAAAAAGTGGTCGAGTAATAATAACGCACATGTACCACAATTAACCAATTCAATCGTATCAATTTATAAACTAATTACATTTCCCCCAATTTTTATAACAAACTCATATCAATTGACCTAAAATTCAAACACCACAATTCAATTATACCTGAGGGGTCGGGTTCGGGAACGAAGCCACCGCCATGCCCAATCAGATCAGCCATGGCTTCAGGATCCGCCTTGGAGTGCAAAACACTCCCATAACCAGCCTTAGCCTTATTTTTCTTCTGCCAAGCAATAACAGAACACAGCAAAGACAGTGATTTCCCCGTACCAGTAGGCGACTCGAGTAACGCGTGGAAATGACCGTCTCGTTGAGCGCGATCGAGCGTGGCGATTACTCGGGTCATAAAAGAGAGCTGGGAACCGTACGGCTGGAAGGGGAACTCGATCGGGATGCCGCCGATGTTTGTTACGGTTGGTTTTCGGGGTTTTGATGAAGAAGAAGACATTTTTGTTGTTGATTTCATTTTTTTTTTTTTTTTTTTTTTTTCTTTCAATGAGAGATGGGTTTGGGTTTTAGGGGTTTTTTGTTTTTTTTTTTTTTTTTTGTTGAAATATAATCTTAAGCCTGGATATATTACAAGGACTAATCTTGCCATTCTTATATTTTCAGTTATATTGTCCTTGAAGTTATAAGCTGTGTTTGAAGAAGTTAGAAAGATGAAGGGTGTCACACCCCCAAAATCGGGTCCAGCGGAAGCATACGTGTAGCTGGGGTGTAACTCAATTGGTATTACAACACTAGTTCAAAAATGGTTTTCACTTCAATCATTTAGAATAAAATAGTTAAATCAAAACTATTGAATTTACATCGTTAAAAGTAGTGCGGAAGTAGGCCCTCAAAATAGTTTAAAACGGTCCCCATATAAATAATCAGAGTCTTCTATGACCATGCCATGCCCTGCCAAAACCTCCTGTAGCGTGCCATAGGTTAAAACCTGAAAATACATGCTAAAGTGTTAACACGAGGTTGGTGAGTTCATAGAGTTTGTTTATCAAATAAAGTCTATAGAAAAATGATCACACAGCAAAGGCATCGTAAATCCACTCAGTTGCAAGTCCCGCCATAAGAGACTTGCAACCTGTGTGTTCACAACCCACTGCCAAAAGTTATATGTCTGGTAGTCAAGCACATGAGGTCAATAATAAGTCACAATATAAGCACCACATATATAATAATGTATGCCATGCAAAGCCCCTAATTAAATAATATGCGTCCCGTAACATAGTGGACGAGAGGTTGGCCGACCTCTAATAGCGCTATCCATACTACTAATAGGTGTCGAACAATGCGAATGTACGAACAGTACATCATACAACTATTATATACGATTAAGAACGCTCCAAACATGGGAGACTTAGCACGCTCCACCAATAAGGTGAGACTTTAGGATTAAGAACGCTCCACCAATAAGGTGAGACTTTAGGTCATAGCACGTACAGTACATTAAGTTCAAAAGTTCAAAACAAGTTATAAGGTCAAATGAGTTCAAAGAGTCAAGTAGTATTTTATGTAAAAACGAGCATGTATTCTCCCCCAAAACATTAACAAAACAATTTAAAAGAATAGGGGCTATGACTCACCTGGTACGATAGTTACGAAGACAAAAGTGGTTATGATGGAAATGAGGCTCGGTCACTAATCGCGACCTATAATGAACGAATGATACGATCTACTTAGATTGTAAAGTGATGAAGTGAATGCACATGCACATGAAGTCTATACCACTCGTACTTTGAAAATAATAGTTATCGTTGAAATTCAATGTTTTCCGATACTTGGTGAAAATAAGCCCAATTAGCTTCGTAAAGACTAGTCGTGTAATAATATATAAAGTGTTAGTGTTTGGTCTTGGCGTTTTGAAAACCTTGAGATGTCATCTCATTGATGGGTTAATAAACTTTTGATGGTACGTGCCTCAACGGCTAGGAAGGACGGTTCTCCATTGTTCGTTTGGTGTAAGTATATTGTTTAGTGCGCAAAATATTCTCTATTAGAAAAGCTGTCAAAAATATATATAGTTCGTCTAGTTTCAAACGTGTATATCTTAGTCGTTATAAGCTCGTTTTCTATGTTCTTTACATTCCCGGAATCGTGGGACAACATACTAACATATTTTTGATAAGTCGGGATGGCTAGATCAAGTTTTATGCCCAAAACAGCCCGTGACAACTGTTCATCAGCAAAGGATTTTCAGAAAATATAGTTTTCGTCGTTAAACTCGTTTTTAGCGTATCTCCTTCGTTATAAACTCGTTTTTATCCCCGTTTTCGGCCATAGTTCCGTATTGGAAAGTATTTTCTAAATATTTGGTCCAAATTTACCCAGAAGCCCCTGATCTTTCCACGTTTTGCAAAAATGGACAGCAACTTTCTATAAGTGTCAAAACTTGGTTTTCCTAGTTACTAACTTGTCTAAAAACCAACCAAACAACTTCAAATCAACCCAAATCCTACCATACACCTTCTTAGGGTGTCATGGGTTCCTAAACATCACCAACCTTGGTGGATCTCATGAGGATGTTAATAAAACTTATGGATCTACTTACATTAAGTATCTAGGGTTCATAAGTTATAAAAAGTATAAATAGAGTGGTATAAACTAACATATGCATATAGATCTTGAATAAACAACATGAAACTAGAAAAATGAAAGTATGGAAAGATCAACAAGTGATCTTGAAGCTTACTTGATGATTGGATGAGTTTTGAAGATGATGATGTAAAGAAAACTAGAGTTTTATCACAAAACCCTAACTAGATCATGATTAGGACTTGATTAAACACTTGATTCTTGAAAGTTTATGGTTTCTTCTTGTTCTTGATGGTGGATCGAAAATGGTAGAGAGAGGATGAGAGAAAATAAATTTGCTAGTTATCTTGTTTTGTAAAAATGGAAGAATTATATACAAGTCTTGATGCATATAAGCTAGTCAATTGTAATTATGAGATTTGGACTAGGAGGGGGGCAATGGGGCATGATTTAGGGGGGTAGGTAAAAAGTGTGTGGGCTAATTAAAGCCATTGTCTAGTAAGTGCAAGTGTTAGTTTGTTTTTGTAGGGTATTAGGTGTTACCGGGTACCGAGTTAGCTAAAAATAAATGTTAACGAGGTGGAATAAAATACGACGAAGTTGTAAAAGTTGTAAAATATTATTCCTGATGATAATCGGGTGTTAAAATAATTATTGGGTTGAAATAACGCAAACCGACGGAGTAATAAGCTCCGACCGGAAAACGTAACAGTTGATTTGAAAACACCGGGTAAATTAATAATAAATTTTTTATATTATTATTATGAGTATAAAAATGTGTTAGGACCATAGTTGGGATTGTCGGATCAATTATTCAAAATAATAGCTCATAAGATAACGTTTATTAGGTAGATAATCGTAAGTATACAGAAATGACGCAACTCACGCATAAACGACAAATTTTCTCCGGAGGTGAATAGTGTTTTATGAATAGTAAAATTTTTGAACGCTTCTCAGAAACACAAACTGACTCCGAAAAAGATGAATAGTAAAATGATGAATAGTGATCGATGAATAGTAACCGATGAATAGTAAATGTGAAAGTTCGGGAAAAGACCAGAATTTACGAGTTGTGACAAAGGGCTGAGTGTGTCATTGTGGATAGAGCCGTTGGGAAGAGGAATATATATATACTACGTTTATCATCTGGATTTGGGCTAACACTCTCAACAATGTAATCCTCTTCTTCTCTCTCTCTAAACGGCTATTTTCATAGCCGTTGTACCACCAACCACCAAAGGCTGCTATCTCTTCCTATTTTCGTTAAGCTTCATTTGATTCCTCGTTGTAATAGAACTAATATCAATGTAGATATTAGGGGTACGACAGTGTAGCTGGAGTACCCGTCATTCTTGGTTGTTTCGATCTTATTTCGATTGTATAATTGGGTGATAAACCTGATTGAGATCAGGTTGATGTTATCTGGTTATTTCACTGATTGAGATCAGTAGTCCTTGTTCCTTGGTTGCTAATCTGCTTGAGATCAGATTGAGTTATTCCGTTGGTAACTGGTTGTATCTTGTTTATGAGTTTGTAATCTTTGAATTTTATTAATAAAAGTATTCTAGAATCATTTGATTCAAGTTTTTCTACATGGTATCAGAGACAGGTTGCTCTGAAAATGTTTTCAAAAATTAGGGTTACTAAGATTTTGGGGATTTTCAAAATTAATTCGATTAAACTCAATTAACTGTTGTTAATTGGTGCCTTTTAACTCTAATTGATTAAATCTAAAAGTTTTTTGCAAAACGCCCAATTTTTGAGAAAATTAGGGTTTTTGTAATTTTGGGGTCTTGGAGTTAAGAAGTCACAAGCAGCTAACGAGGAGGCTACAAAATCGATGGTTCAGTGGAAAAATATATAAATCTTGTTTGTGCATTGGGTGTTGGTTGATGTGTGGTTGTTGCAGGGCAAAACAGATGGCCTTGTACCTTGTGGTAATTTTTACAAAAGCTGGATTGGTGTCGTGTATTGGTGTATCTGGGGATGGTTTCCTGCTTTGGGTGAACATAGGGTTTTTAGTCTGGTTTTTTGAGTATATCTTGATGGCTTGATTGAAGTAATTCAGAGGTCCCTTGGTTTGAATGGATGATTTGAATTCTGGATGAATTGTGACCCCGTTACCACCAAAAGAGACGTTTTTGGATGATCCGTTGAGGGTTGTAAGAGCTATTCATTTTATGAGCAAGGTTTGAGTTTGAAATGGTGGAAGAACTAAAGGCTGCAGCTGCTGATGAGGATGTGAAGTCTGCTATTGCTGATTAAATTAGCAGAGAACGGATTGCTCATGAGGTTGATCTTATGGTAAATGGAAACCAACTCGTTAAAGCAATGGCTTACATATCTAAGTTGGGGTTGTTTTGGGTTGTCTTTACACCACCCACAAATTGTGACCCGTCGTTATCAGAAGAACTTGATAGGGTTTGTGTTGGATTTATGGATGAGGGATGGAAACATATGCGTGAAATTGGATGTATCTTTTGTGATGAACAAAGGAGGCTGTATTTGTATGCATCGTTGTTTCTTCCACTCAGAAAGACTGTTATGGTATCGATATTGCTTTGGATAATATGTTGGGGAATGAGTTCTGTGAAAAAGTGAACGAGTATTTGGTATCTACTGGTGAAGAAACACACGGGATTGGTGTTTTTCAGAGCAATCCGGATCAGTCAAAACATTTGGAGACCGCATGGATGCGTCTGTTTGATGTTTGGATTGATTTTGTGAATTTGAGATTTAACTGGAAGAGGGTTTGGATGTTGATTGGTTCTGGGAATATTGATCCATTGGTGGGCTGGTTTCTTGACAAGTACTCAAGAACATCAGCCTTTGTTGTTTCCGCTGCTTCTTGGATTTATGTGGGCACTGTAACACCTCTCACACTCTCTCTTTTATTTCAGTTCTTTTTCTTTGTTTAGATTGATGGGGAGTAGGTGTTGAGATTGTTTGAAGTTGTTGTTATTTGTTGCTTGCTTATTTGCTGTCTTGGTTAGCGTGATTATCTGCATTATTGCTAATTGTTTTCTTGTCTTGATTATTATTCTTATTGTTGTTGTGCTTGTGTGTGCCCTTGACCTACCACCGTGAGTGGCAAGGAAAGCCTCGGAACTATGTTCTCCTCTCTTCCTGAGTGCTTGATTGAATGCCTTTGTCCTGCTTGTCATGGTTTTTTTTGCTCTTTTTTATGGTTTTTTGTTGTGATTCTAGTAATATGTTTATTGTCTCTGGCTTAGAATCTCGCAGAGGTTTCTGTCTTCTATATGTTTTTCCAGTTTGACTATTATAGGGGATAATTAGAGGTCTCCTACCCTTTTTAGACCTTCCATTGTGCCTATACCTTCATTAATGCAACAGGGTGAATGCTGGTGATCCTACTCTGAGTTGTAAACAATGTGAATTTAATAGTTACCCTGCTATTTTTTTTTTTGAAAAAAAGACATGTTTTTCTTTTTGACAACAATCAGGGCACTCAGTTTTTTAACAAAACTATTGTCAATAATAATCTTTTTGTTGATTCTAGCTCCGCTTCAACACTTTCTTATGAACAGACCTCAAAACTCATATTGACTCAGAATTTGAGTATTTTATGTTTATTTGCTGATTGTCTAAAGCTTTGCGACATTGTAGTCTTGGTCATCCTCTGATCAGGCCTTGTCTTTTTTTAAAAACAAAAAATGATATTGATATTAATCAAGAAGATGATATTTCAATTTGTGATGTTTGTCAAAAAGTTCAAAAAAACCAGAGTGGAAACATCGGCATCTACCTATTGTTGCTAGATCCCTTCTGTTTCAGCGGGAATTCCTCTTATTTTGTAATCTGTTTGTTTTCTCTCTGCATGTTTTTTTAATTATTGCCTGCCTCCCTCAGTTCTAAATGAAAATTCTATATTTTGGTCTGTAAACAGAAAATGTTCTTTTTGAACTTTTGGGTATCTTTGCTTTGCTACAGT
The DNA here is from genome assembly GCA_030686995.1 of Artemisia argyi. Classification (NCBI taxonomy): domain Eukaryota; kingdom Viridiplantae; phylum Streptophyta; class Magnoliopsida; order Asterales; family Asteraceae; genus Artemisia; species Artemisia argyi. The sequence goes on along the minus strand of CM060680.1, from coordinate 19,590,188 downwards.
CCTTAATAATAATCTTGACCAAGTTTGTAATATGACAGAGAAATGTGTTTTAATAGGATTCACAAAAATGTCTTTCCTTCAAGATTAAAACTGTATTAATCATTCTTTTTATGAATATGTAGCAAAGTCCGTTTTTCAAGATTATGTTTCTAAAGCCTATTGGGAGCCTTGTTCTGTTCAGCACAGGGTGAAGGCGGTGTAAGGAAGTCTCATTTTATGTTTCTCATTTGGTGTTTGCCTTTTCTTGTGTTGTCTTTTTTTCTCTTATGCTCCTTTTTTAGTGTTTTTTTTTCTTGCTTGGTATGCTTGGTATGCTTATTTTGCCCTTAAATGCCTTTTTTTCTCCTGTGGTTTGTGCCTCCTAGGTTTAAGTCTTTTTGTGCCGTGTTTGTTGGTTCCATGCAACTTTAAAGTTTTTTGTAATCTATTTTGAAGTGTTTGAAACAAATGAAGGGCTATTTTTACCACAAAGAAAATTCTATTTTTGTTTTTCAAAAAAAAAAAAAAAAAGGCTCTTTTGTTCTGTTGTTGTTCTTGATTAAGATCAAGCATTTGGCTATTGGTTCCTGGATACTGTTTGAGAACAGTTATCTCTTGTGTTTAAGGAATGGATTACATATTACCAGTTGCCCAAATGTCTCTCTTGAAGCATTTGCTGATGCGAACTGGGCACAAGTTGTTGTTGAATGGTTCTTTAGTTTCATGGAAAAGAAAAGGAAAAATCTATGCAAAGGCTGAAAAGTTATAGTTTCTGCAACATCTTAAATTTTTTTTGTTTTGTTCTACAATGTCGAAACTGGGAAGACTTTTACTTGAGTTGCTTCAGTTACATTCTTCACTTGATTGAGATCAAGTGTGGTGCTGGTTCATACAAAACTGCTTAAAATCAGGTTTATTCTTTGCTTACCTGCTTGAGATCAGGTTGAAGCTATCCTTTTGTTGCTTACCTGCTTGAGATCAGGTTAAAGCTAACCTTTTTTGCTTACCCGCTTGAGATCGGGTTCAAGCTGTTTCTAATTCTTGCCTGCTTGAGATCAGGCTCAAAATGTTTCTAGTGTTAACCTGCTTGAAAGGAGGTTATTGTTACTCTTGCGGCTGATTTATATCAGTTTCATTCATCCTTGGTTATCTGATTTTATTCAGATTGTGATTTTGGTTGTACACCTGCTTGAGATCAGGTTGTACGTTGCTCTTTGTTGTTTATCTGATTGAGATCAGATTGCATCTGTGATTGTTGTTGACTGATTGAGATCAGTGTTGTTACCAGGTTGAAGCGTTTCATATTTCTACCTGCTTGAGAGCAGGTTGATGGTTCCAGTTTTTTGTCCCTTTGGTTATAAAAGAGTTGTTTTTTGGATTATATTGTGTCATGTTTTCAACATGGCTTTTGCCTTGCAATTTGTAAGAAACAAAATTATTTCAAGTGTTCTTTGAAACAAATAAAATCATTTATGCAGTTCAAACTGCAGTTTTCTGTCCAAAAGGATTAAGAAGTTTGTTTCCGACTTAAAGCTGATTTCAAAAGGGTTGTTTGGTGTTTTTCCAGGCTAAGATTAAGGGGGGATGTTGAAATATAATCTTAAGCCTGGATATATTACAAGGACTAATCTTGCCATTCTTATATTTTCAGTTATATTGTCCTTGAAGTTATAAGCTGTGTTTGAAGAAGTTGGAAAGATGAAGGGCTGAGTGTGTCATTGTGGATAGAGCCGTTGGGAAGAGGAATATATATATACTACGTTTATCATCTGGATTTGGGCTAACACTCTCAACAATGTAATCCTCTTCTTCTCTCTCTCTAAACGGCTATTTTCATAGCCGTTGTACCACCAACCACCAAAGGCTGCTATCTCTTCCTATTTTCGTTAAGCTTCATTTGATTCCTCGTTGTAATAGAACTAATATCAATGTAGATATTAGGGGTACGACAGTGTAGCTGGAGTACCCGTCATTCTTGGTTGTTTCGATCTTATTTCGATTGTATAATTGGGTGATAAACCTGATTGAGATCAGGTTGATGTTATCTGGTTATTTCACTGATTGAGATCAGTAGTCCTTGTTCCTTGGTTGCTAATCTGCTTGAGATCAGATTGAGTTATTCCGTTGGTAACTGGTTGTATCTTGTTTATGAGTTTGTAATCTTTGAATTTTATTAATAAAAGTATTCTAGAATCATTTGATTCAAGTTTTTCAACAATTTTGTAAATGAATGTTTTGGCGGGAAGTTTGTTTTTGGAGGGATTTAATTGAAATTGAAATTGACCGGACCTCTTTAATTAATGGCGTACATTGGAAGGATTTTGAGGGATGTTTTTTATTCCTGTTAAAGGGTCTTGTTAGTTGCTAGTATTTATTAGGGGTGTTTGCGATTTTTGCTTCTACCCAAAATAGTACTTATAAAAAAGGTAATTTACATCGTTGGTCCTTGAACTAGGACGGATTGTGCATTTGGTCCTCAGATAACGGGATTCGTGTGACCTTTTTTTTTTGTAATTTCACTTTTTGTCACTATTTTACCGTTGGTCCTGACTCATAATTCAAAATAGTAACCTTTTTTTTCTTTTTCTTTTTTGTGCAAATGTGAAAATTATATTACTCCAAACAATTGTTACAACTTAGAGAAGATGAAATACTACTGATGTAGGACATACCTCATATCAAAAAACAAAAGATAAGAAAAACTCACATCATCCGATATCTAACAACTCTATCGACTATATCAGATGAAACTAAACACTGTTACATATACAGAAAGCTTCAGTTCTTCTCAATATTCAACCAATCCAACCCATGATCTACATTCACCTTTATAGCACCAATACCATCTAGCAACATTTCCCTTTGTCCTCCCACCAAGATTACTCAGCCAGCACCCACACTAATCAAAGTAAGCAAGGCAAAAGGCATCACTAGGTACCCTTCATACCCCATACCATCTAGCCAATTAAGGCAGTTTTATCTTTTTCCACTTTCCCACTTTATATCAGATCACATAGCTTGCTAGACAATTTTGAATACTTATCTAACTTGTCTCAAATCATGTTAATATTTACCATTTTCCATGTAAACTTTATAATTTTGGGCTAAAAATTGCATTGATATTGCTAAACTTTCTATTATATGTAATAAAAGTTTAATTACAGGAAAATGATGGTGTTGTGTATCCTTGCTACATATTATTCCAACCACTATTAATATAATTTTTTTTTTCAACACTAACTCATTTAGAATACTTTACACATATTATATAACAAAATTTATTAACAATACGGGGTATTACAAAGTCACAAATAAACTTATAAAACAAATTTACAAACCAACATAAAAAAAATCTACAAAATAAAAAACATAATCTTATTACATACTTACATACACTTTATGACAAAATTTATACAAACCTTGCATAAACTAGAACAAAATTCATACAAATTTAATAACAAACTTTACATGAACTTTTCACCAACAGCGACTCAATCCGGCGAGTAGTGGCGGCAGCAACTTTTTTCGACGAGACAACCTTCCCGTCTATGTAATGTTCTTCTCGAATTTATAAAAAATTGGGAGAATAACTAAAACTAGACTAAGGATTCAAGAACAAATAATAGAATCTCAAGTGGTAGTTTTATTAGTTGAATGATTGTTACAGAATTACAAGATGAAAGAAATGAGATACAAATCAAAGTTAAGTATGATCGAACAACTAACTCTATATTTAAACTACCACGAGGCGCCAAAGTTAGTTAAGGAATTTAGTTGCAGTATGTTACGTGGACCTCACGTGCCAACATTTCCCACTCATAACATTGGTCCCCTATTTTAAAAGACCCTTAACCTTAAGAGTCATTATCAAAATGAGGGAACCTCTTTTGTAAATCGGTTAGAAGTTCTCGGGTTGCATCATTAATGTTGCCATTATTCCATTGTACTAGCCCATAAACCGCAATTCTATTGCCTTGTTTGGCATACTTCATATCCAAAAGCTTATAGAGGCTAGCAACTATGACACCTTCTGTATCACACACTGGAAACAATCCCATAGTCAAATCTTTGTAGTGACACTTCTTAAGTTATGAGACATGAAAAATTGTATATACTTGAGCTGTGATTAGCAATTCCAACTTATAGACTAATGTCCCAACCTTCTCCAATATCTTGAATGGACCATAAAATTTTGCAGACAGCTTATGATGTTTGGTAAGCCTTATAGTCAACTATAACACCATAAAATTCGGATTACATTTTTTATTTCTCATTTGGTATATCTGATTTGCTCAATAGTATATATATATATATATATATATATATATATATATATATATATATATATATATATATATATATATATATATATATATAAATTGACCGTCAACTTTGACCAAGAAATAGTCAAAGAGGTTAAACTACGTATATTCCGGCAATATTCCCGGGTTCGTTTCCCAACGATGTGTGAAATTGAACGTTGAATACGATTTGTGATTGGATGATTTGAATAATCACAAGATATTTTGATTTTATAAATACAATTAGCAAACATAAACTAAAAAGAACTTAAATAAGCAAATAAGCTAAGCAAGTAAAGCACAAATAACCTAAAATGAAAATTAACCTAAAAACGCAACCTTACGAGAAATAAACGCACCTAAAAAGCAAAACTCTTAAATATAAGTCATACGGATGCAAATCTAATTTTCCTAAGTCCTAAATGATAAAAGAAATTTTTAGAAAAAAGATTTGTATTTCTTTTACTTTTATTTAATTTTTTTATGAATTAAAAACAAAATTTAACTAATTAAATGTTTAAAAATAATAAAACTAAAGAGAAAAATCTAGAATTTTTTTGGAAATTACTTTAAGATATGAAGATTAAAATGTGACAACTGGTAATTTCGGGTTTCCTTTATTCTATTTTATGTAGTTCTATTTGCGAGACGTAAATATCCCTTGAGTCCTAGTACGTACCACCGCGAGAATCGGCACTATAATAATTAAAAACGCGAATATTTGGTTAATGAACGACTAAAAATAGACGTTATACGTATTTATAGTTAAAGTTTATGTAAAAACAATTCTAAAATTAAAGGAAATCGTGTCGGATGCTCGGAAAATAATTATAGCACGTTTTATTAGCCTCGTTAATGTTTCGTTAAAAATATCTAAAAAATTACAAGTTTAGTCCCTGATGGCGCGCTAAGGTTTGCATCTAGTCCACAACACACCCTGTATATACATAGTTATAATAGATCGCGTTACTTCTCCTTTTTCTCTTTCTCAACTGCGCCCCACACCCACACCTCTCTCATTATTTCCGGTCATTATTCCGGCGAAACCACCACCACCACCACGAGTATCATTACATCGCCACCATCATCACACGCATCACCTCATCCCCTTTCTTTTGGCATAATTCACGCGCCATAAAACTCATACAAACACATCTTTTGATCGAGTTTCAGTCACGAATTCGACACCCACATTATCCTTTCGTGTTTTCTTGGTGCTTCGAAGACAAGGTAGGAATAGCTCGTCATTTTAGTGGTCGTTTGTACCATGGTTTGACCCGAAACCCACGGGTCTTGATTATTTAATATTATAACGAAAAGATAATATGTAAAATGAGCTTAAAATAAGTTTGGTATCATTTTTGCTTTTGTGTTCGTGTTTGTTTGGACGTAGGAGGTGGTGTCGTGAGTTCTAGACTCACGGGTCACGGCCTAGGATTGTGGTTCTTGTGGTTGCTCGGATTTGGAAGTGGGTTTAGGTTTAGGATTAGATTATAAGGTGGGTTTGTGTTTGTGGTTTACCGAGAGGGGATTCGGATGTGGATTTGGGATTCGAGTCGAGTAGGATTATGTTAGGGGGAGGGAGTGGTTCACTCACCCTCTCTCCCTTCACTCACTCCCAACCAATCCTCTTACGCCACATCATTCCCCACTTTTTTCATCACTCACTCATATTTTTAGTGGCACCACTTCACTCACTTCTTTTTTTTTCTCTTTTTTCTTTTTTAAATTCCATTAAAATTATATATATATAAAAAAAAAAAAAAAAAAAAAAAAACTAAAATCTCATTAGAATTAAAAAAACATTACATAATATTATTAAAAAAACATAAAATAACTAAAGTTCCATTAAAATTTAAAAACTTAAAACTTAAAAACTTAAAAACATTAAATCCTACAAACTACATGGCCACCCGTATTTGGCGCATATCTCGCTTTTCCGTGCGATGACGAATTTCTTAAAAGCTGGGTCCGAGATATTGTCGTGCGGGTCCATAACGAACTTCATGTCACGATTGTAGACCTCCCCATCAATAAACTTGAAATATTCTTCGTCTTTTTTCTTTTGAACCTCCAACTGCGCCTGCATTAAACTTTTCTTTTCGGCCGTGTAACTTGCAAGGGTATCACGCTTTGAGCTTCGGCTTGAATCTCCAGAATTCAAAATTTTTTTCCTTTCGATTCACGTGATGGAGTTGGGTTCTCGTTGAGGTTCGGTAAGTCACACTCGAAATCTTCCACGTCTATTGGCGTCTCATTTGTTGGCGTTTGAGCGCTACTTATGCGTGGGAATTGCACCAGGCTTTACCTCTCAAGGGATCTTGAGAAGCTTACAACCCCCACCAGGCAGTGTACCTGATCGTTGTAGTATAGTATAGTGACAAGTACCGGGGGATTGATCGTTCAGCTAGGAATAGTGTCGCTAGGATTAGAAAACCTAAATACTAGTTCTAAAGATGAGAGATGATTATTTTTGTATTTTTATATTTTTTAGAAAGCAAGTAAATTCTCGGGTTTTGAAGGATTTGGGCGGAATTAGTTGCTAGTCAACTAACCCAATACTACAATGCAATCAAAATAAAATACTAAAAATGAAACTAAACTAAATTATACTAAAGTTGTGAGCAATAAGTGGAGAAAATGTGTTTACTTAGATTTCACTACTCCCTAGACATCTTTTACACGTTAATTACTTGTTATAGTTGTATGGATGACGGATTGTATTCCTTAATACCATTCATGGGGTATCGCACATAACTCCCCAATTCTATGAGCTCTTATCTCCTCCTACACCATGCCCAGCACAACTATAGGGATTGTAAACAGTGGCTCATGCATTAAATACAACCAATAAAGACCTTAGTGCAATAGGTTCATGTTTCCTAAGATGTTCAAGCATGTTACCATTTGGAGATCTGCCAGTTTTCTTAAGCCTAACATATAAATTCACTCATCCAAAACAAACTATAAACAAGTAATCAACATATAATCAACATCTAGGTTTCATTAGATCCAAGCAAACACAAGATAGATCTAGCCTAGCATGATAGAATTAAGACAAGAACGAGATATAGACAACCAACACATAGACATATTGATTGAATTAAAAGAACACTTATCTTAATTACACATGAAAGGTATCAAGGGGTTGGAACCCTTGAAAAACCTGTAAAATTCGCACCAAAATAGTACTAGGGTTTTTCCAAAACTTCTCTCCTTAATGTGAAAAAATTAGAAAACTATATATAGGAAATAAGGTCTGACGGCATCAAGACCAAATAGGTGACGCCGTCACCTCGCCGCCAAAATAATTCTCGGACTGCCTTGATCTACTTCTGACGCCGTCATGTGTTATGCATTTCCAGGCCGTCATGCATTTTCCTCTTGACGCCCTTCCTTGTGACGCCGTCAAATCTGTTCTGGATCGTCATGGAAATTGCTCTTGACGCCGTCAGGATATTACTCTTGACGCCGTCACCTACTGTTCCCAGCAAGGAAAATTAAGACTTTGGCATTTTCTTCACTTTTATGCTCCAAAAACGTCCGAAATTCCTACTATACTACAACGATCAGGTACACTACCTGGTGGGGGTTGTAAGCTTCTCGAAATCCCTCGAGAGGTAAAGCCTGGTGCAATTCCCACGCATCACATGTTGAAATCAAGACAAGCGTAAGATATATTCAAACAACACATAGACATATTGAATGAATTGAAAGGATACTTATCTTAAGTGAACATGAAAGGTTTCAAAGGGTAAAAACCCTTGAATATACTGATAAAATCGTGCTAGGGTTTCTCCAAGTCGTCCCTAAAATTGTCCTCCTCAAATGAATGAAAATTACAAAACTATATATAGATTTTCTAAGGTGACGGCGTCAAGAACAAAATTATGACGCCGTCAACCCGCCGCCCATAATAAAATCGGATTGCCTAGATCCAGATATGACGCCGTCAAGTGCAAATTTTCTTTGGGCCGTCACGTATAAAGGGACCATGACGGCCTAGCGTGACACCGTCATGCCCTAGTGTAAAATCTTTCTGGACCGTCATGGACTCTATCCTCTTCACCTCTTGTTTTACGCTTGACACCGTCATTAAGAACTTGGTGACGCCGTCAGGTACTGTTCCCAGCAAGGAAAATTAAGACTTTACCGTTTTCTTCACTTTTATGCTCAAAAAATGTCCAAAATGCTTCCTTTTCCAGAATTCACTCCAAAAGTACCTAAAATCACAAAAGGAACGATTTAGGGCAATATTTGATCAAATAAATTCAAATTCGGGCTTAAATGACCCCCTAAAAACGGATCATTTTTCGCCTCATCAGATACTTAGAATGATGGAGTTAGGATAGTCGACGTGCCATAGACGGCCGTCGTTTGTTGGAGTTTGTTTTGCGGACTTTGGATAATGTGGACTATAATGATACTCATGTGATGTTTTGAGCCAGGTCGGGCGTTACCGGGACTTTCTAGTCCCGTGTGATCCCCGACAAGCCAAAAGGGACTTGATAACTATTACTTGGACTATTTTCGTTGAATTGTTGACCCGTGATAAAAGTGAACTTGAAACGAGTAATAACCCGAAAAGTATGATAACTAAGTGACGCTAATGATATGGATATTACACACATCTTAACTAAGTAATAACCCGAAAAGTTTGATAACTAAGTAATAACCCGAAAAGTATGATAACTAAGGAAAGAGGTTTACTAAAGCAACTAGGATGACGTTTTGAAAATCTGTGAACCCTCTTTTACTTGCAAACCTAAAGCAACTATTGAAGAACCAACACACTAAATCAAACAAATTTCATTTGATCAATATTAAGATTTTCTAATGGATCTGTTACTACCACACCCACCGTCTAAATTAGACCGTATTCTGAGTGGGCTAGCTATCTAACATGCTTTCGATCAGGTAATATTCGGTTGCATAAATTTGGTGAGTTGTTCAATTTGTAACTTGGTTGTCTTATAACTCTCAGATTATAGGGTGTTCGGCGTTAGGTTTTTAAAGTCATTTTATGTCGTCTGTACTTGTGATAATAAATAATAGTGTTTTAGAAATAAATAAGAACTTTGCATAATAGATTAATATTCTTAGAATTTGAAGATGTTGAAAGTCACACACTTAGTGGCATATGGGATGTTAGTGTTCCTTTGTTCCTTAGTTTTTGCCTGCTATAGTGTTTTTTGTTTAAGCGTGACTTTGAGTTGTGCTCTAAAGGATACACGCCAACTATAGTTTTTGCCTGCTATAGTCTTTTTGTTTAAGCAAGAAAAAAGGGCAAGTAAATTAGATACAACTCGAGTTATGAGCACAGTTTATCTTACTTCACTACGCATTTTTATGGGTTGTTTGTAATTGCTTACTAAAACAACTTATAAAGGGACTCTTCGGGATTATTTATTGAAACTGCTTATAAAACGAACCTTTATAAACGGTTGTAATACACAATCCCAAACAGCCCTTTGTATGCAGCAATTAAAATAAGTAAAATCTACTTTACAAGAAAGAGTAGTAGTTAAACATACTTAGTGTACCTACATTATCGGTTTATCTAATACTAGAGCACATCTAGATACTTCCACTCATCAGGTGCTCTTTTCATAGCTGACCAAGAAAGCGGAAGTGCAACCAAGGTTACGGACTTTGTTACTTGGATTGAACTTCTTTTTTATACATATATGGTGTTGGCAATAATAAAGAAAATACCCATACAAGTTATAAGGTTATGCTTTGCTGATTGTAGTCTATAGATTAGACTATTCTTCTCATATTTTAATCCAGGCTACAATTTGTAATTTAGAGTCTATGCCTTTACAACTGTTGGGAGATGTTTATAACTTAATTAGCTATTATTATACCGTGGTATTATTGCTCACAAACAATAGATGTTCATATGATGTAGACATTTCAAGATTACAATTAGTAGTGCACTTTGGTAATTCGGGTTCAATTATTATTCCTCTATTCACATGTACATGGGAAATGTGGAAGTGTCTTTTTGTTTTAGTATTATCAAGTGTAAAGTCATTGATCAAATAAGCATTATCAAGTGTACTATAGCATGCTCTCAGCTGGGTTGTGATAAGTTTCTTTTATGTCACCCAAAACCTTCCTTGATCGATACGATGTGCTGCTTTGACATTTATTTTCAAGATCACAAATTATTCGTCATCCAGTTTGACAAACATACATTTTCCTCTAATGTAGCAAGGTCATAGGAAAAAGAGTTGCAATGTGTCATCACAAATCCTGAATGATCATTTTCACATTATGTAGCATGCTTTTAGCCCCTTTGGAAAATCACTAACTTTGTGATGTCTTACGGTAGAAGTTTAAAATCTTTATCGCATAGCTTCTTTAGGACAAGTTGAACCCATTTATAAAATTAGAACAATAACAGACATTGATAATAATGCACAACCAAACCGAAAATTTACCACAAGAATAAGTACATCAAAACACAGGTCTTAAAGTCAAATATTATATTAGATGTTGACTTATACTTAAATTTTTATACAAATTCGACAAAATATATTGTTTAATAAGTATACACGAGTCAATATTTAAGGGTGTGTTTGGTGTGAGGGTGTAACATTTGGGATTAGGACTTAGACTATCATACATTGTTTGCTAAGCACGGGTTTGAAATTGGGAACCATACCATATATAAGGGTTTAAACAAAGCGCACCTAGATGCCTCGGATTACTGCATTTTTTTTTTACTTACTTTAGTTTTTTATGGATTGTTATATGTATTTTACTTACTGAAGTTTTTTGTGGACCACTCTTTCACAAATGTTGAATAAGCATTTAGTGTAGTCACAAGATTATTTTGTTCTTCAAGTACTACAAACGTTGTCTACAAAGAAGTATTTTAAGGTTTATGATCAATGTTCAACAGATATGTAAATTATACAAAATGACATGTTTTATACCATTTTTTAATTATACATATACTCTTATCAACAACTTTTTTTTTAGTTTGATTTGTTATTTTTAATATTTTAGAGTTCATGGAATGAATATGGAATACTCAAGTGTTTGACGTTGCCTGCGTACATTTGCTTTCCAAGACTATCTACCAGCCGGAGAAGACGATAAATGCACGTTTATTATTTTAATAGTTACAAATAAAATTGTTTATCGTATCATTGACATATTACTTATTATTCCCTTCAAAAAATAATGGAACCTATTTACGTTCTTTATTGTTTGTTAATTTATTCACACACGTAACTCATTAATGAATAATTTCTTTTAAAATCCTCGTGATTCCACGGGTCTAAAAACAAAAAGTTGCATCCATGCTATTCTTCAAATATGATCCCTAAAAAGTTACAATCTTTAAGTTCCTGTTTCCAGGGTCAAAAGCAAAAGAGGTCTGAAGATTGTAATTTGTGATGAAGTATTTAATGTCTCGAAAAGTATTATAAACGTTGTATACAAAGAAATACTTCAAGATCTATGATCAATGTTCAACAGGTATGTACAACTATATAACTGACATGTTTTATACCATTTTTTAACTTTACATATATTCTTATCAACAATTTCCTTTTAGTTTCACTTACATATCTTTTTAACTTATTACGTGTTCACGTATGGACCTTTTGTTGAAGCGTTAGAATGGTCACTACATACATTTGCTTCTGAAGACAAACATATTGGAGACCACGAGGCAATGAACGTTTATTACATAGATGTTTACAAGCATTGTATTTTATACTATCAGTCACTTACAACTTATTATTCCGTTACAAGAAAATATCATAGCATTTACGTTCGTTGTTCGTTTTTACTTTATTCACGTACTTACTATTTTTAATCAAAAACCCTCTAAAATTCCGTGGATTCCACGGGTCTATAAGCTAGTGTGTGTGTGTGTATATATATATATATATATATATATATATATATATATATATATATATATATATATATATATATATATAATAACGATAAGTACGTTATATATGTCGTTTTCGAGCTAATAAATAATATTAATTAATGTTGAGGACGTTCGTTAATATATCTAAGGTAATACGAAACCGCTAAATAATGATGAAAATGTTATCTAATATTTATTAGAAATAATGAACGAAACAATGAATAGATATGAATACGGACGGGTTACTCATCGTTTTGAGGGCACGTTTATCGAGACATACCTTTTTAGCAGGTCATAAGGTTCGTGCTAGTTGTATGTCGAGTTTCGGATCGAATAACATTAATAGACCCGACTTTTACGGCTTATCGGACTTATTGGGCTGACGAGTCCAATGAGGGCCTAATAAGCGTAACGGTGGAAATCTAATAATCTATTAATGGGTAATCAATCCTTACAACTCATTGACCAACGTGCCTTAGTTTTGGAATAATAAATGAGACGGAGGAATTATCGGGCTTATCGAGTTGACGAATTCATTAAAGATTTGATAATTCATTCGGGAAATTTATTAAACTATAATTAAGAACGTTTGACCCTGACTTAGTCTTTTAAGTTGTTTGAATTGTTGGTCTTTGTCTGAGCGTGTTTCACTCGAGTCTGTGTCGTTTCTTCACAACACACACGAATGATACCAAACACAAAAAAATGGATATAACGATAAACCCTAAATATCTATAATGAGTAATTCATTTTCATAAGCTTATAGGTTTCGAATAAGATACTAATACGAGTTTATTTAATAGGTTGTGCCGGGTCCCGCAGTGCAGTGATGTACTAGCTATTATCATTTGCTTCTAGTGTATCACCTCTCGTCTACTACTTGGGTGAGTTCATAGCCCCACTTTTACTCTTTTCAATTGTTTTGGGGGAGAATGCATGCTTGTAGTTATCTTGTCGTCATATGTTATTCTTGGTATTATGATGTCTACTTCGGAATATGTCTTTGGTATTGTGATGTCTATTCTGGTTTATTGTTTTGGTTTACCGTTTATATTGGTTCTTGGTTGTCTATGGGTATCCTTACCCTTCTCTATATTGGTTGTTATGGAATTAGTTATTGGCCGCTAGTACAGGACTATTAGTCAGGTCCACTCCTGTGCGGAAACTAATAGGGGCCCGCTTGTGCAGCTTAGATCTATAGTGTGTGCACCTATAGGATTATTCTTGGATGTTTGTCACAGTGTTATTGTTATGTCTTGGTTTCCTTGCGTTACATATTGTTTTGTGTCAAAACTCTATGAACTCACCAGCTTAAGCTGACCCTTTTTAGCATGTATTCTCAGGTACTGGGTAATTGCTTTATCTGCTGTTCATGGGCTGGAGGCTTGGCAAGCGCAGTGGTCACAGGGATCAGTCATCAGTCTAAAACTCTGATAAAATAAAAATTGGGACCTATCTATCTTAAACTTGGGCTTACTACTTTTATCTTGTAGACTTTAAATCGTATCTTAAATTATCTATCTAAACGTTTATGTCGTTATTATGTTCCTTATACTTGTGTTGTGTGCCAATACAAGTAGCACCCCGAAACTTTATAGAGTCTTCCACTGTACCAAATTTTGGGGGTGTTATATAAAAGAAAATTAAGTTTCGGCCCATAGCTTATGGGAATAAGCAGTATTAAGCAGAAAATAAAAAAATAAGCAAAAAAGGGATTAAAATGTGTTAAATAAGAAATAAAGTGAAGTGTGATTGATAAAAGACCCTAGGGCAGACGGATGGTGTGCGGTGTGTTGAGGTGTATAGAAAGTGAGGTCTCAAGTTCGAACCCGCCTCACCTTTTTATTTTTATTTTTTACTTATTTATTTTTTGTTTTTCTTTTTGAAAACTGTAAATAAGTGAAAAATAAGCAACTTTTAAAAAGGAAATTTTTTTGAAATTAAAAATAAGCTGAATGAGAGCTAAAAAGGTAAGCAGTTTTGACTTAAAAACTAAAAAGGAAAATTTTGAAAATGAAAAGCTAATTTAGAAGCTATAAGCCGAAACCTAATACTAAATAAGCTAAAAGCACCTAAAGGGAGTCTAAATAGGCAGATCTAATCTAATAAGCTAAAAAGCTAACAAGGAACAAAAGCTAATGCTAACTTAAACTATCTAAACAGTCTCATAAGGCAACTTTAAGCTCAAGAAAAAGCTGTCAAACAATTAAGCTAGGACTAGAAAAGCTAAAACAAATAAAATTAAGCCACCAAAGGACTTGAAAATCAATTTGAGAGATTTTTGACTTGTTTTAACCTTATTTATAAGCATTTGTTCTATGACACTTAGACTGATTTTTTTGAAAAATAAAAAAGCTGAAAACAGACTTGACACCCATTTTGCAGACCTTAAATAAACAACTAAATAAGCATTAAATCCCCAAACAAGCCAAAACATATCAAATCTATACTATAAGCTATTTGTGCACCAAAATTCATACAATAAGCTCAACTGGATAAGCAGATAATGAGCTGATAAATAAGACACTTAGGCAGATATGGAATAAGCAGACTTATGAAATTGACTGAGTAAGCAATTTTAGACTAAAAATTAAGCACTTATATAATTAAGCTAAACTCTAAATAATGAAAACAGATGTAGTTAAGCAACTAAATAACTAAGAGAATCACTTTTTTATGGATTTTTGATTAAAAATTAACTCTAAAATGGACTATGAAAAGACTGACTCAGGAAGATATTTTTTGATTTTTGACACTATGACATTGACTTGAAAATGTAATCAAATGGACTCAAAAACTTAAAACAATGACTCAAACCTTGAAAACACACTAAATGGACTCTATTGACTCAAAAATTAACACATAAAAGGACCTTAATCTTTGAAATCAAATCTAAGCTGTTTAAAAAGGTTTAAGAAAATGAAATTTTGGAAATCAATAGTAAAACTACTAAACTTGATAAAAGCACTGAAAATGACTCAAATATTACTTAAGTGACTCAAATAAAGCTAGAACAAACTGACTTATTAAGCAAAAGTGACCAACTCATAAAATAGGAACTTATGCCAAACACTCCCTTAAATCCCAGTTTTAGATTTTTAAACTGTTTTGACCTATTTAAGCTGAGTTTTAGCATGACAGAAGTATAACTAGATATTTTAAGCAATAAAAAGCATATTTCAATAACAAATAAGCACTCTTAATAAGCAAACTAGTTTAAGCAATATTTTTGTATTTTTTATGACTTATTGAGCAAATCAGATTCTAAGCTAGTAATAAGCAAACAAATAGCAATAGTAGGTAAATAAAAGCACATAAAAGCATAAATCAAGTAAATAAGCATAAATGTAAGCTAATAAGCAGTATATAAGTAAATAAACAAAATAAAGCTAAATAAGAGAACTTACTTAAGTCCTTGCTCAAAGCAGGACTAAACAAATAATCTACAAGCTCTAGCTTGTCAAAGACAAGCTAGTAAAAGCTATAAGCCCTTCCCTTATTGGCTTATCATCCAAACTGCTTATTATTATTTTTTTGGTATTCTTCTTATTTTTTTGAACTTTTTTTTTTATTTAAAACATAAAATAAACAAAATAAACTCAAAAAAAGCTATAACAAGCTTAAAGTAACAACAAAGAGAGCTTATGTAAATTAATCAACCATATTTGAACGTAAAAAGGGCTTAAAAATAAAGAAGACAAGGAATTAAAATCAAACTTTAAATTTTATTAGTAAGAAAGCAGTTTACAATACTGAAATTAAATAAAGCTGAATTTAAAAGTTACAATAAGCTAAAACATGAAATAAGCTAAAAAAAGGCTTAAAAACTACACGACCTAAGCTTGTGAAGAGGTCTCCTTATATAGGCAGCCAGGGTGAGGAACCTAGGGTTTTGAGAAGGTCCTAGAGCTCTAATTTTAGCCCTCCAATCAATATGTCATCATCTTCTTCCATTTTGAGCCCTTGATCATAATTCCACATCACTTCGACCAATAAGAAGGCTTCAAACTGCTACATGTCATTCTTTATGTTTTCATATCATTCCTTGCCATGTCAGGCTTCTAGAAGGCTTCTTAAGTGAGATGGGTAAAAGAGGTAAGCAAGGTAAAACGAGATTGGGGATGATGAATAGTAATTTTGGGTTTAGGCGGGTAATATGGTTTGGGGATTTGACTGGGTTTATTTAATGTTTGACTTGGGTATGGGTTGGGTTTGGTTGGGAAATACAGGTAGTATTATTGGACCGGGTTATGTTAAAGTGGTGTTGGGCTTTGGTTTATATTGGGCTTGATTTGGTTTTGGTTTATTAGTTATAGGATTCGGATAGGTTAGTATAATAGGTTTAGGATTAAAAAGTTAAAGGACTATTTTGCCACTTTGGAAATTCAAGGACCAATGTTGCCAATGTTGTAAATTACTTCCAAGGACCATTTTTGACAACTTGAGCATAATTGTGATCTACTTTGGTAAATTCCTCCCTGGCCTCGGCTTTTTGATACTCTTTCCATTCCCGTGCTCACTTTTGTCCGTTTTGACTTGATTTTTTGTCTTTTTGTGATATTCGTTACCTACACATGCACAAACACAAAAACACACATATGTTTGGCATTTTTAATCATTTTTTGGTCTTTTAGGTCCGTTTTTGGTCTATAAAAGGTATGTGAATAAGCACATACCAATGTACAAAGTCTATTAAATAAGTAAGTGACATTTAAAAATATAGGTTATACAATACAAGTTAATAAAAAACCTAAACAATACTTAACTAAATTAAACTACACATTTTAATTTCTAAAACCTAACCTAACTAAATAAAAGCACACGACACCTTTTTATTCCATAGCTTTTTTATTTTTGTTTTTGTTTTGTTTTTTGTTTTTTTGTTTTTTTGCTTTTTTTATTTTGGTGAATGAGATAGAACCGAAATTTGTAGACTTCCTAAGACTTCCATATGTTTAATAGGTAGAGGAGATAAGCACAAATAAACATAAAGTATATCCATGCTAAATTAGAAGCTTGTGTTCCCTTTTGCCCTAAAATAAAGACACGACATTCCTCATATGTAATACACGTTTTCTTCTTTCCCTCTCATTATCACATAATTGGCCTTCTTCTCCCTCTAAAACACCTAACATAAATCTGTCCCAATCTCATTATTTCTCTCTCCAAAGATCAAGCAAGACGAAAATATAGCAGTCTTGGTGTTGGTGTGATTCGTGGCAATATTCTTGGGGTTTTCATTCGGGTGTCTTGTTCCCTTGATCTTTCTTGATTCGGCCTAAATGTAGTCGTGGTCTCCCTTTTTGTTTTCACTCATCTTATACGACACTTATGTATACTAAACCAGATCTAAAACATGTAATACATTCGTTATAATCATGTTAATGTTTCCCTTGATAGTAATTATGATCAAAGATTTGTGTTACATTAGAAATTGGTAAATTTTTCCAAACCATTTTATTAGTTAAGTCTTCCGCTTGCATTTGTTTTGGTTCCGTAGGTGTGACATTCAACCCCTTTTTGGAGCGGTTGTTATCTTGATTCTGCAATTGACCAGCTAAAAATTCTTGAACTGCCACTTCCACTGTGCTTTGCACCACTGTTGCCATAGTTTCAGTGATGAGTTGTTTAGTAGCATCATCCATACGAGTAGCCACCATTGTTAGGTACATAGATTATCAAAACTGAACAGAATTAGTCGTACAAGATCAAACAGAAGTCAAAACTAGAGCAAGATTAAACATTTGTGAGATTGGGAAATGGACGAACACAACCTAATGAAGTATTTGTGATTGGGAATATTTTGACCGGAATTTGATCGAAATTTTATGTTGTACGACTGTAACAGAACAAGATCAGTTGTAACAGAATTTGGAGTTGTTCTTGGTGGCCAAGACCATTCTCTAATACCAATTGTGTTGTTCTTCTCAAATTTATACAAACTGGGAAAATAACTAAAACTAGACTAAAGATTCAAGAACAAATAATGGAATCTCATGTGGTAGTTTTATTAGTTGAATGATTTTTATAGAATTACAAGATAAAAGAAATGAGATACAAATCAAAGCTAAGTATTGTCAAATAACTAACTCTATATTTAAACTACCACGAGACGCCAATGTTAGTTAAAGAATTTAATTGGAGTATGTCATGTGCACCTCACGTGACCAGTTCAAAACTGTGCACATGCACCTCACATGCCAACATTTTCCGCTCATAAGAACATAAAAAAACATACATTTCAAAACTCTTATAATTCTAAACTGATGTCAATAATTCATACAAAATATAAGAAAAGTTCTTTATAAACCCCAAATTATTACTAGACCCAATGAAACAATCACAGCCCTCCATTTAAAAAAAAAAATATCTCACAAACCGTTAATTGTTGCGCAAAAAGAATCATATCATTACGCCGAGAATTAAATTATCTTTCTATAGAGGGACACTTCTATATACTTTCGACATTTTTTTTTTTTTCGTTTTTTTTGTGAGTGTTGAAATTCACGTTTGAAAATCACTTTTGTGATTTGTGAAATCACACGTGATTCCTAACATACAAATCACATGTGATTTGTTAAACCGCATGTGATTCCTAACATACAAATCACATGTGATTTTTCGACGCAAATTTTAACACTAAAACAAAACTCTAAAACGAAAAGAAGTTAAGTGCCCGTCTACTGGAAGATAAAAAAAATTCTTGTTACGATGGTGTATTTTTGTCGCTTAACATATACCGTTTGCAAGATATTATATTTTCAAAACAAAGGTGGAAGGTTTTTATTTATTTATTTATTTTTAATTTTGATGAAAAAAAGGATAGTCAGAATTTGTTTATTGAGTATATAGAGAGTATAAGGTGTATAATGATCTAAACTCTACAAAATATATTCCAAATTTTATCAATTACAAAATAAAACTTGAAAATCTTTTTGGTGGTCGTAGGTCTTGTACCTTCTTCTCGGTGGTGCGTTCTCTTGGAGTCTGGTGGAGATGGCGACGGGTGATGGTGGCGTCGGGTGTAATCCTTTTCTCAAAAACTTCAAGACCTTAATATCAAGGATAATGTATGTATGTGGAGTCATAGTAGTCACTCGTGTATAATATCAAATTTTATTCATTTAGGCCTACCATTGTCTCTCAATTATGTCGAGAGGTATAGTTGGCTCTCTAGCGTTACGCATTTGTTACCCACGACAAAGGATAACTAGAAGACATGCATTTTTTATGTAATCAATAATCTAAAAGCTAATGAGTTACTACTGATTGTTTGTAGTTGAGAGACAAATACTTAAACAAAAGTGATGTTTAACTGTTTAAGTAATGCATGCATTTGCTATTAAAAAACATTCCTTTAAGTGGTGATGCATGGTTGTGTGGTGGTGGTGGAGGGTAGTGGTGATGGTTGTGTGGTGGTGATAGGAAGTAAAAAAGAAAATGAATAGTAAACTGCAAAAAATGTCCCTAGTAGGCGAGGGTAAAATAGTCATTTCACACAGCTAAAACAAGTCCTTTTAATAAGCGAGGGTAAAATAGTCATTTCACACGGCCAAAACTAACGACCGTCGGTAAAAAAACTAAATTTGCAGCTGCAGTAACGCGGCAAGGACACAACTTGCAGAAAATTGAAACGTTATGGACAATATTTTCAGATTTTTTTTTCCCGATGACATCTTTCGCAATTTTTGCAAAATTCAAGGACATTTTTCGCATTTTACTCTATATAATATTGATATACTCCCTCAGTCACATATTAAATGTCTAGTATTGACTTTTCTAGTCATTCTTTTTCAACTTTGACCTTAAATATTTATGCTTGTGTTATATATTATTTGATAAAAATTATACGCAGTGAAAATACATTTAAAACCCAATTCATACAGATATTTTACATCAACAATTACATAAAACGAGCGGGGGTACTATAATTTAACCTGAGGTGCTGTTTTTGTTAAATAGTTAACCTCAGGGTCAAAAAAAAAAGAAAAACGGATGAACTGTTGCTACACGATCTAATAACTTGACACGATCTAATTCCTTCCTTTCTTCTTTCCTTGCTTACTTTAAGATCTTGATTGATTGAATTTGAAAAAGAAGATTTGGATAAAGACGGAAGAATTAGCGCTTCCAATTTGCCCAAACCCACTCTCGCTCAGGTACAATCTTTTATTTATTTTGTATATCATTTTTGATCTGTTAGGATCAATTAGTTGGAAATCATAGATTGTCAATTTAGTATGCTATTCACCTCACCCTGAATTCTGTTTAGATCAAATTAATAATCAATATACCCATAGCTCCATATTGGTGACCTTTTTAAAACATACCCAATTTCACCAGTAAATTGCAGCAATACAATCAACTAGTTACCTTTATCCCCAACCATTTTTATAACAATTTGTGAAATTTTGCAATGTTCCTAAAATAACTTGCATTCAGTGGATAATGATTTGGCCCACTGTGAATCACACCAGCCCATAACTGTAATGCAAAACTTAATAAGTAACATTAAAGAAGATACAGAATCAGTTATGCCAATTGAAAAAAAAAATGTAAGAAACTTTTCAATTACCTGTGAATCCACATTAATAACATGTGGAGCCTCTAGAGAGGTTCCAAATTGAACCCCAAGTTCAGATTGGAAGGAACTCATTGGTGACAGGGTCCTGTCATCATATTAAAAAGAATTACAGGAATGACACAATCTAGACCACTAAAAAGAATTACAGCATAACCCATAGGCTCACAAATATCCAAAATGTTCGTGAAGTGTATTTACAGACCACAAAACGTTAAATTGAAAGATGAATGACTGTTATATATAATGATATTGAAAAACCAAATATCTCATACACATACACCACATGATGTCGCTAACTCAGCAAAAAATTGTTGGAAGTTCAACCACAGAAAATATGGATAAAAGGTAAATAGACTGATTCACAAAGAGAATGTGGTACCAAAAAAATAGATACAATATGTATGCATGCACTTACCCGGATGTTAAAATCACTGAAAGAGAAGTATCAGCCATGTTCTTGAACACAAGAGCTGGATTTAAGCACCACAAACTGAAAGTACAGGGCAACTCCTCAGAAGCAAGTATTAACAACTTACCAGCTTCACTTTTGATGGTCTGACATTGCAAGGCAAGCTGATAATCACATATGTGTATCCCGTTTTCAGAGAAAAAGTAGGTAAGCGAAGAAAAAAGACCTATGGAATAAAAGAAAACAAAAAAGGATGCAATGAGATCCACAACTTTAACCTGACTTAATGGGAAGCTTACAAGGATAAAGCATGAAAATATATACTTTCTAATACCGTGCTGGCCATCCCACTTAAGTGATCAACCTCTGGGTCTGCGTCTGCAGCAATTCTAATTGCCTGAGACAAAGTAATGCACCATTATTATGCTAATACCAGCACCTAAATTTATGAATAGCCACTGTCATCTTCTTTCTTTAAAAGGAAACAAATTAATATTATGTCTGAACTTTCAGGGAAATGTGAGGCTGACTTATGTTATATATATATATATATATATATATATATATATATATATATATATATATATATATATATATGTACTAGATGTTTAGAAAACACGAGGTCTTTATTAACAATCAAAATATATCATTTTGGAAATGAAAGAATACTAGTTAGAGAGTGCAACTCAAAAAATTTACCTGTGTTGCTCTTGTAAGCTTGGGAAGCACTGCTTTGATATGCTTGCTTCTTCAAGTTCTCTTAAAGCTTTATCAGCAGTCCAACTAAAATATTTGGCACGCACTATCAATTAAGTGTTCACATTATACCTTTCGTAACACATATGTAGTATAATGCAATGGAGCAAATTTTTTATTTTGTACAGGCTAATGATGCATGCCATATTAGAAGCAATACATCCATAAGACAGTCAAGTCCCTCAGATGTGCATAAGTAAATTCTAGCAAATGTTAACTGTCAACAAAACCCATACCCATTTTCATTCAATAACTATTAGTGTTATTTTTCTAAGTGGTGTGTTTACTGAGACTGAACTTTCTCCTAATACGCTTAGAACCTTGTAAGAAGCTAAATTTCAGAAACAAAAACTTAACAAGATTATGTCAAAAAACCTAACCATGATGCAGTATGTTGAAAACTATGTTTTCCCAAGGATTTTTTCCTCCGCCGAATCCAACTTATTATGCCCTGCAAAAATAAACAGCTATAAGTATATATATTTATGCTGAAAAATGTGTGCAGTTACTATATAGAGAGATTAGCACCTCTATAATTTCATATAGAGGCTTATAAATCCCTAGTTGATCAGCTTCTGCAACTTGATTACTTTCACACAGATTATCCAGTTCCGTCTGTAGTTCTTTCATATTTACAAAGAGATTAATACATATAGCTAAATGATGAAAAATAATACGAGTAAGACAACACTTACGAAACAGAACATCTTCCTCAACATCGATACTACCGGCATCCCGAGCTATGTCCTCTATATTACTGAAAATAAGTAGAAACAACTTATATAAGATATGTCGTGTGAGTGGTAAAATACAAATCTCAAAGTTCCAAACTTCTGGTATTTCCAGCATTTCATAATTTTAGGTTTCCACATGATAATAAAATGATAACTCGTAGTTCTTTAAAAAAAGATATTAGATAGCAACAAATATCATTATTTAGCCTTTAAAAGATTATATTACTCACTGAGCTTCATCAAGGATAATAATGTTGCCTTTAACACTTATTTCCATTGCTTTCCGGATTTGAGGATTAATAATATAGTTGTATGGGCAAAAAACTATATCTGCCACTTCTGCCATGGCTTGTGCTCCGAAATATGAGCAACCTAATAATTAACACAAATGTTATTCCACTAAACAGTAAACAAACTTGCGTAAAGGAAATTCAAGTTTATGAAGACAAAATACCATACCTTGTACCATTTCTCCAACTTTGACAAGATCTTCAATGTCATGGACTTCATAGCAGCCTCCTTTTCTGACAGACGGATGGGCCCTGATCTTGGGTGCATTCCTGTTAAATCTCACTGTTCAAGATAGTTTCTGACTGCATCTGCTTTAAAAAAAAAATAAAATAAAAAAAAAATAATAAAAAAAAAAAAAAACAATGTTGACATGAGAAACTCACACAAATTCTCTGCAACCGATTTTCTTTTTATCCGGCACCTTTATAAGTAACTTACTGGAATATCAAACAACATATATTAGAAGTGGAGAAAATAGATGTTAACGTGTGTATTACTGATACAGATATACCATTTTTCATCAATGTTATCTTGCCCTCGAACATTAGCGTTTGTACAGTAGCGTTTTCTTGATCCCTGAAAAATGGCCCCAAAAAATCAAAGAATTATAATTAAATTCTCAGAGCTTATAGGACATGCCAATCAAGGTTTCTCATTAATTACAAAACTAAAGACCATTAACCATAGGCAAAACAGTCAAAAAAAGATCAAAGTTAAGACCAATAATAACACTAGAGACCGTTTGTCATTCATAAAGTCACTTAAAGAAAATGGATGACTAAATTATAAGGCCTGTATCGCATAATTGTGCTTGACCGCTATGTAGTGATGCCATTGAAATAGAAACAACATTTCAAACATACATATAAACAAGAAATCCTATCAAACAAGATAACAAACCAAAACTGCCATAGGCACATGGTAATTTGTTTTCCGGAATTCGCCAATCACTTGACTAATCTGTGAATGTGTCCTCCTGCATAAACAACACATAACAAATGATTTATCATGTTTTTTGTTTAGCAAAGATACATGATTACTGCATTTTACCATGAATTGTCAAACTCGTATTTACATATATGACATTATCAATTCCTATCCCATTACCACATTAAACATATCTTTTTACCAAAATTTCAGACTTAAGATTGCTTTTAAAATGCCATTATGCAAAATTTTCTGCTCAAGCAACTGATGAGACTATACCATGAAACCCAATCTGCTATCTGTATAGCTGAAGAATCAACTTTTTCGTGAAATGAAAAATTACATAGATGTTGATTATCATCTTGTAAACATCTGTACAGGTGTGCATATAACCAACACCCTGCCCCCAATCCAATTAGCCTGTCTACATTCGGAAAAAAAAACCACCAGGGTAATAACGACATAACCACAACTGAAGAGTTGTACCTAAGCTCCAAATAAGTATTGTTAAGACAATCTGGTTAGAAAATCTCACGTACTTGTTCCTATCCTTATCTATTATAACACTTGTATTTATATAAAGGGATTTCCTATTCATAATAAACTTCTACTTAAATTCCAATCTTAAGGTGTTGTGCTATACCAGCAAACTTACACTAAAACTATATCTATGAACATACATAGAATCTCAAAAACGTTGAGCGGTATAATCTTACGTGGCATAATAGATGACAGGGCCTCTTTTCTTCATTTGAGTCATGTTGTTTGTATCAGAAAGAGTAGGCATCATGTTACCTGTGATTAATAGAGACAGGAAAGTATGTTGAGATAGTTCAACAAAATGGAAACCCAACCCTTGTAGTACGTTGTCTTAAACAGGTCTTCACACTAAATATGGAAAGACGCGTTATTAATCACTATAGAAAATAAGTATAGTACAAAAACACGACACACCAAAAGTATTATGTTTCCATCAAGGCCGGAACCTGAACACAATTTGACCATGTGCATTTACGAAAAATTATACAAAATGAGGAACACAATATTTTTGGACCAAGTGCATCTAGGAAAAATCGAGGTTTTTTACAAAAATTAACACTACGCCGCAAAATTTCATGGGTGTCCCGGGACCCACCCTGATTCCGTCCATGTTTCCATACATTTTAAAAACTTGGTAGCAAATTTGGTACTTATTTTTTGGGTAACCATAGTTTCCGACCTTTTGAACAACCAATCCACGGGGCGCAGCTTGTTGCTCGCTTGCCTTCCACCGCTATATAAATTCAATTCAGTATTATATATATAATTATTATTGATCCACGGGGTTTGGACCCACAAACACACAAGCTCAAACCAAGTAAACCCCTCCCCTTTTTGGTCCTTCCTTAAAAATCATATATATTGTTATCATAAGAGTTCGCCATTTAGCGAAATTCACATATAATGCGAAAAACACTGGTCGAGTAATAATAACGCACATGTACTAAAATTAACCAATTCAATCATATTAATTTATAAACTAATTACATTTCCCCCAATTTTTTTAACAAACTCATATCAATTGACCTAAAATTCAAACACCACAATTCAATTATACCTGAGGGGTCGGGTTCGGGAACGAAGCCACCGCCATGCCCAATCAGATCAGCCATGGCTTCAGGATCCGCCTTGGAGTGCAAAACACTCCCATAACCAGCCTTAGCCTTATTTTTCTTCTGCCAAGCAATAACAGAACACAGCAAAGACAGTGATTTCCCCGTACCAGTAGGCGACTCGAGTAACGCGTGGAAATGACCGTCTCGTTGAGCGCGATCGAGCGTGGCGATTACTCGGGTCATAAAAGAGAGCTGGGAACCGTACGGCTGGAAGGGGAACTCGATCGGGA
The DNA here is from genome assembly GCA_030686995.1 of Artemisia argyi. Lineage (NCBI taxonomy): Eukaryota > Viridiplantae > Streptophyta > Magnoliopsida > Asterales > Asteraceae > Artemisia > Artemisia argyi. Next base: position 19,564,425 of record CM060680.1, on the reverse strand, counting down.
TGCCGCCGATGTTTGTTACGGTAGGGGTTTTTTTATTTATTTATTTTGTAAATGAATGTTTTGGCGGGAAGTTTGTTTTTGGAGGGATTTAATTGAAATTGAAATTGACGGGACCTCTTTAATTAATGGCGTACATTTTGAGGGATGTTTTTTATTCCTGTTAAAGGGTCTTGTTAGTTGCTAGTATTTATTAGGGGTGTTTGCGATTTTTCCTTCTACCCAAAATAGTACTTATAAAAAAGGTAAATTACATCGTTGGTCCTTGAACTAGGACGGATTGTGCATTTGGTCCTCAGATAACGGGATTCGTGTGAATGGTCCCCAATGTGAGCTTTTTGGTAATTTCACTTTTTGTCACTATTTCACCGTTGGTCCTGACTCATAATTCAAAATAGTAACATTTTTTTTCTTTTTCTTTTTTGTGCAAATGTGAAAATTATATTACTCCAAACAATTGTTACAACTTAGAGAAGATGAAATACTACTGATGTAGGACATACCTCATATCAAAAAACAAAAGATAAGAAAAACTCACATCATCCGATATCTAACAACTCTATCGACTATATCAGATGAAACTAAACACTGTTACATATACAGAAAGCTTCAGTTCTTCTCAATATTGAACCAATCCAACCCATGATCTACATTCACCTTTATAGCACCAATACCATCTAACAACATTTCCCTTTGGCCTCCCACCAAGATTACTCAGCCAGCACCCACACTAATCAAAGTAAGCAAGGCAAAAGGCATCATTAGGTACCCTTCATACCCCATACCATCTAGCCAATTAAGGCAGTTTTATCTTTTTCCACTTTCCCACTTTCCCACTTTATATCAGATCACATAGCTTGCTAGACAATTTTGAATACTTATCTAACTTGTCTCAAATCATGTTAATATTTACCATTTTCCATGTAAACTTTATAATTTTGGGCTAAAAATTGCATTGATATTGCTAAACTTTCTATTATATGTAATAAAAGTTTAATTACAGGAAAATGATGGTGTTGTGTATCCTTGCCACATATTATTCCAACCACCATTAATATAATTTTTTTTTCAACACTAACTCATTTAGAATACTTTACACATATTATATAACAAAATTTATTAACAATACGGGGTATTACAAAGTCACAAATAAACTTATAAAACAAATTTACAAACCAACATAAAAAAATCTACAAAATAAAAAACATAATCTTATTACATACTTACATACACTTTATGACAAAATTTATACAAACCTTGCATAAACTAGAACAAAATTCATACAAATTTAATAACAAACTTTACATGAACTTTTCACCAACAGCGACTCAATCCGGCGAGTAGTGGCGGCAGCAACTTTTTTCGACGAGACAACCTTCCTGATGAGGCGAAAAATGATCCGTTTTTGGGGGGGTCATTTAAGCCCGAATCCGACTTTATTTGATCAAATATTGCCCTAAATCGTTCCTTTTGTGATTTTAGGTACTTGGAGAGTGAATTCTGGAAAAGAAGTCATTTTGGACGTTTTTGGAGCATAAAAGTGAAGAAAATGACAAAGTCTCAATTTTCCATGCTGGAAACAGTAGGTGACGGCGTCAAGAGTACCACCCTGACGGCGTCAAACATCAAGAATAAAAATCCGTAGTTCATGAAGGCGTCAAGAGTGTTCCTGACGGCGTCGAAGTCCCAAGAATAAAATACCGTGGTTGATGACGGCGTCACATAGGCCGTCATAAGAAGATCAAGGCCGTCCGAGGAAGTATTTGGCGGCGAGGTGACGGCGTCACATGGTTGTCTTGACGCCGTCAGCCTTATTTTCCTATGTATAGTTTTCTAGTTTTTCACATTAAAATAGAGAAGTTTTGGAGAAACCCTAAAGACGAATTTGGTGCAACTTTTACAGGTTTTTCAAGGGTTCCAAACCCTTGATACCTTGCATTGTAATTGAGATAAGTGTTCTTCTAATTCAATCAATATGTCTATGTGTTGGTTGTCTATGTCTTGTTCTTGTCTCAATTCCATTATGCTAGGCTAGATCTCCTTTGTGTTTGCTTAGATCTAATGAAACCTAGATATTGATTATGTGTTGATTACTTGTTTATTCTTGTTCTTGGATGAATGATTTATATGTTAGGCTTAAGAAAACTGGCAGATCTCCAAATAGTAACATGCTTGAACGTCTTAAGAAACATGAATCGAGGCGTACTAGGTCTTTATTGGTTGTATTTAATGCATGAGCCACTGTTTACAATCCCTATAGTTGTGCTGGGCATGGTGTAGGAGGAGATAAGAGCTCATAGAATTGGGGAGTTATGTATGCCACCCCATGAATGGTATTAAGGAATACGATCCGTCATCCATGCAATTATAACAAATAATTAACGTGTAAAAGATATCTAGGGAGTAGTGAAGTCTAAGTAAATACATTTTCTCCAATTACTGCTCACAACCTTAGTATAAATTAGTTTAATTTCATTTTTAGTATTTTATTTTGATTGTATCTTAGTTTTGGGTTAGTTGAATAGCAACTAATTCCGCCCACTCTTTCAAAACCCGAGATTTTACTTGCTTTCATAAAAACATAAAAATACAAAAATAATCATCCCTCACCTTTAGAACTAGTAATTTAGGCTTTCTAATCCTAGCGACACTATTCCTAAGCTGAACGATCAATCCCCCGGTACTTGTCACTATACTATACTACAACGATCAGGTACACTGCCTGGTGGGGGTTGTAAGCTTCTCGAGATCCCTCGAGAGGTAAAGCCTGTTGCGATTCCCACGCATCACTTCCCGTCTATGTAATGTTCTTCTCGAATTTATAAAAAATTGGGAGAATAACTAAAACTAGACTAAGGATTCAAGAACAAATAATAGAATCTCAAGTGGTAGTTTTATTAGTTGAATGATTGTTACAGAATTACAAGATGAAAGAAATGAGATACAAATCAAAGTTAAGTATGATCGAACAACTAACTCTATATTTAAACTACCACGAGGCGCCAAAGTTAGTTAAGGAATTTAGTTGCAGTATGTTACGTGGACCTCACGTGCCAACATTTTCCACTCATAACATTGGTCCCCTATTTTAAAAGACCCTTAACCTTAAGAGTCATTATCAAAATGAGGGAACCTCTTTTGTAAATCGGTTAGAAGTTCTCGGGTTGCATCATTAATGTTGCCATTATTCCATTGTACTAGCCCATAAACCGCAATTCTATTGCCTTGTTTGGCATACTTCATATCCAAAAGCTTATATAGGCTAGCAACTATGACACCTTCTGTATCACACACTGGAAACAATCCCATAGTCAAATCTTTGTAGTGACACTTCTTAAGTTGTGAGACATGAAAAATTGTATATACTTGAGCTATGATTAGCAATTCCAACTTATAGACTAATGTCCCAACCTTCTCCAATATCTTGAATGGACCATAAAATTTTGCAGACAGCTTATGATGTTTGGTAAGCCTTATAGTCAACTATAACACCATAAAATTCGGATTACATTTTTATTTCTCACTTGGTATATCTGATTTGCTCAATAGTATATATATATATATATATATATATATATATATATATATATATATATATATATATATATATATATATATATATATATATATATAAATTGACCGTCAACTTTGACCAAGAAATAGTCAAAGAGGTTAAACTACGTATATTCTGGCAATATTCCCGGGTTCGTTTCCCAACGATGTGTGAAATTGAACGTTGAATACGATTTGTGATTGGATGATTTGAATAATCACAAGATATTTTGATTTTATAAATACAATTAGCAAACATAAACTAAAAAGAACTTAAATAAGCAAATAAGCTAAGCAAGTAAAGCACAAATAACCTAAAATGAAAATTAACCTAAAAACGCAACCTTACGAGAAATAAACGCACCTAAAAAGCAAAACTCTTAAATATAAGTCATACGGATGCAAATCTAATTTTCCTAAGTCCTAAATGATAAAAGAAATTTTTAGAAAAAAGATTTGTATTTCTTTTACTTTTATTTAATTTTTTTATGAATTAAAAACTAAATTTAACTAATTAAATGTTTAAAAATAATAAAACTAAAGAGAAAAATCTATAATTTTTTTGGAAATTACTTTAAGATATGAAGATTAAAATGTGACAACTGGTAATTTCGGGTTTCCTTTATTCTATTTTATGTAGTTCTATTTGCGAGACGTAAATATCCCTTGAGTCCTAGTACGTACCACTGCGAGAATCGGCACTATAATAATTAAAAACGCGAATATTTGGTTAATGAACGACTAAAAATAGACGTTATACGTATTTATAGTTAAAGTTTATGTAAAAACAATTCTAAAATTAAAGGAAATCGTGTCGGATGCTCGGAAAATAATTATAGCACGTTTTATTAGCCTCGTTAATGTTTCGTTAAAAATATCTAAAAAATTACAAGTTTAGTCCCTGATGGCGCGCTAAGGTTTGCATCTAGTCCACAACACACCCTGTATATACATAGTTATAATAGATCGCGTTACTTCTCCTTTCTCTCTTTCTCAACCGTACCCCACACCCACACCTCTCTCATTATTTCCGGTCATTATTCCGGCGAAACCACCACCACCACCACGAGTATTATTACATCGCCACCATCATCACACGCATCACCTCATCCCCTTTCTTTTGGCATAATTCACGCGCCATAAAACTCATACAAACACATCTTTTGATCGAGTTTCAGTCACGAATTCGACACCCACATTATCCTTTCGTATTTTCTTGGTGCTTCGAAGACAAGGTAGGAATAGCTCGTCATTTTAGTGGTCGTTTGTACCATGGTTTGACCCGAAACCCACGGGTCTTGATTATTTAATATTATAACGAAAAGATAATATGTAAAATGAGCTTAAAATAAGTTTGGTATCATTTTTGCTTTTGTGTTCGTGTTTGTTTGGACGTAGGAGGTGGTGTCGTGAGTTCTAGACTCACGGGTCACGGCCTAGGATTGTGGTTCTTGTGGTTGCTCGGATTTGGAAGTGGGTTTAGGTTTAGGATTAGATTATAAGGTGGGTTTGTGTTTGTGGTTTACCGAGAGGGGATTCGGATGTGGATTTGGGATTCGAGTCGAGTAGGATTATGTTAGGGGGAGGGAGTGGTTCACTCACTCTCTCTCCCTTCACTCACTCCCAACCAATCCTCTTACGCCACATCATTCCCCACTTTTTTCATCACTCACTCATATTTTTAGTGGCACCACTTCACTCACTTCTTTTTTTTCTCTTTTTTCTTTTTTAAATTCCATTAAAATTAAAAAAAAAAAAAAAAAAAAAAAAAAAAAAAAAAAAATCTCATTAGAATTAACAAAACATTACATAATATTATTAAAAAAACATAAAATAACTAAAGTTCCATTAAAATTTAAAAACTTAAAACTTAAAAACTTAAAAACATTAAATCCTACAAACTACATGGCCACCCGTATTTGGCGCATATCTCGCTTTTCCGTGCGATGACGAATTTCTTAAAAGTTGGGTCCGAGATATTGTCGTGCGGGTCCATAACGAACTTCATGTCACGATTGTAGACCTCCCCATCAATAAACTTGAAATATTCTTCGTCTTTTTTCTTTTGAACCTCCAACTGCGCCTGCATTAAACTTTTCTTTTCGGCCGTGTAACTTGCAAGGGTATCACGCTTTGAGCTTCGGCTTGAATCTCCAGAATTCAAATTTTTTTTCCTTTCAATTCACGTGATGGAGTTGGGTTCTCGTTGAGGTTCGGTAAGTCACACTCGAAATCTTCCACGTTTATTAGCGTCTCATTTGTTGGCGTTTGAGCGCTACTGATGCGTGGGAATTGCACCAGGCTTTACCTCTCAAGGGATCTTGAGAAGCTTACAACCCCCACCAGGCAGTGTACCTGATCGTTGTAGTATATAGTATAGTGACAAGTACCGGGGGATTGATCGTTCAGCTAGGAATAGTGTCGCTAGGATTAGAAAACCTAAATACTAGTTCTAAAGATGAGAGATGATTATTTTTGTATTTTTATATTTTTTAGAAAGCAAGTAAATTCTCGGGTTTTGAAGGATTTGGGCGGAATTAGTTGCTAGTCAACTAACCCAATACTATAATGCAATCAAAATAAAATACTAAAAATGAAATTAAACTAAATTATACTAAAGTTGTGAGCAATAAGTGGAGAAAATGTGTTTACTTAGATTTCACTACTCCCTAGACATCTTCTATGAGTTCCCATGATTGTTCCGCACTTAGATCACGTAGCTTACCACCAGCCGATTGGTCAATGGCTTGCCTCGTGGAGATATCGATATGGTCATAAAAAATTTGGACTTGGAGCCAAAGATCTATGCCATGATGAGGGACTTTATGGAGTAAGTCCTTGAAACGAGTCCATGCTTCATAAAGAGATTCATTTTGACGTTGTTGGAACATCAAGATGTCATTTCTAAGCTTAGTAGTTCTCCCCGGTGGGAAAAATTGAGCAAGGAAACGAGTGGTGAGATCATCCCATGTGGTGATGGATCCCGCGGGTAAACGCTCAAGCCATTGACTAGCTTGATCCCGTAGAGAGAATTGGAATAGGCGTAAACGGGTTGTCTCTCTAGTCTCAACACCTAGGTCTATGGAATCTACGATTTTGAGAAAGTCCTTAAGATGTTGGTTTGGATCTTCGGAACGAAGTCCATGGAATGCACATCCGCTTTGCACCAACCGGATGGTTTCGGATCGCAAGGGGTCACATTGGCTCCGGTGAGCTCAATGGTGTTTCGGTAGCCTTGGTGGCTAGGTCGGGAATACTCTCCTAAGGTTCGGGGCCTAAGGGGTTCTAATGGTGGGTTTTGTTGTGGTGGGATGACGGGTTCAAAGATGTTCCCGTTGTCCATGATGTCGGGTGGTTACGAACAAAGACACAAAGAAATGAGATAGACTAAAGAAAACCTAAAAAAAAAAAAAAAAAAAAAAAAAAAAAAAAAAAAAAAAAAAATCTTACTAGAAAGGAATCTAGCAAGTATACCTAATAAAAAGAAATTCTAACCTAGACAATAACTATTCCCCAGGCTGCGGCGCCAAAAAATTGACGCGTGAGAATTGCACCAGGCTTTACCTCTCAAGGGATCTTGAGAAGCTTACAACCTCCACCAGGCAGTGTACCTGATCGTTGTAGTATATAGTATAATGACAAGTACCGGGGGATTGATCGTTCAGCTAGGAATAGTATCGCTAGGATTAGAAAACCTAAATACTAGTTCTAAAGATGAGAGATGATTATTTTTGTATTTTTATATTTTTTAGAAAGCAAGTAAATTCTCGGGTTTTGAAGGATTTGGGCGGAATTAGTTGCTAGTCAACTAACCCAATACTATAATGCAATCAAAATAAAATACTAAAAATGAAATTAAACTAAATTATACTAAAGTTGTGAGCAATAAGTGGAGAAAATGTGTTTACTTAGATTTCACTACTCCCTAGACATCTTTTACACGTTAATTATTTGTTATAGTTGTATGGATGACGGATTGTATTCCTTAATACCATTCATGGGGTATCGCACATAACTCCCCAATTCTATGAGCTCTTATCTCCTCCTACACCATGCCCATCACAACTATAGGGATTGTAAACAGTGGCTCATGCATTAAATACAACCAATAAAGACCTTAGTGCAATAGGTTCATGTTTCCTAAGACGTTCAAACATGTTACCATTTGGAGATCTGCCAGTTTTCTTAAGCCTAACATATAAATTCACTCATCCAAAACAAACTATAAACAAGTAATCAACATATAATCAACATCTAGGTTTCATTAGATCCAAGCAAACACAAGATAGATCTAGCCTAGCATGATGGAATTAAGACAAGAACGAGATATAGACAACCAACACATAGACATATTGATTGAATTAAAAGAACACTTATCTTAATTACACATGAAAGGTATCAAGGGGTTGGAACCCTTGAAAAACCTGTAAAATTCGCACCAAAATCGTACTAGGGTTTTTCCAAAACTTCTCTCCTTAATGTGAAAAAATTAGAAAACTATATATAGGAAATAGGGTCTGACGGCATCAAGACCAAATAGGTGACGCCGTCACCTCGCCGCCAAAATAATTCTCGGACTGCCTTGATCTACTTCTGACGCCGTCATGTGTTATGCATTTCCAGGCCGTCATGCATTTTCCTCTTGACGCCCTTCCTTGTGACGCCGTCAAATCTGTTCTGGATCGTCATGGAAATTGCTGTTGACGCCGTCAGGATATTACTCTTGACGCCGTCACCTACTGTTCCCAGCAAGGAAAATTAAGACTTTGGCATTTTCTTCACTTTTATGCTCCAAAAACGTCCGAATTGCTTCCTTTTCCAGATTTCTCTCCCAAAGTACCTAAAATCACAAAAGGAACGATTTAGGGCAATATTTGATCAAATAAATTCGAATTCCGGCTTAAATGACCCCCTAAAAGTTGTTCATTTTTCGCCTCTTCATATACCCTTACACTTGAGATTTGCTTGTCCTCAAGCAAATGCGCTTTTATTCTACTCAAAATACAAGTTAGGGGTCATTTAACACTAATATAAAAGTAATTACAACAAATAATCATTCCACTAAAGACCAATAGACAAGCACGGAGGTCATACACTAGCACCTCACAAATAGTGTTTAGATACTCACATCTCTCGGGTGTAATAAAGTATAGATTACAATATGGAAACGGAAGATATCTCTCACTACCTATCATAGCAAAATAGATTACCATAGGCTTGGGAAAGGATCAAACCTCCACCACATGGCGTAAGCACCTAGGAGAAACTATCAAAGAGGTCTTTTAAAGGGTTGTAACGTTAGGTGTAGGGATATGAAATACACGGTTTTGTTGGATAAAGGAAGTTTTACTGGAGGCGAGTTAACAATCTTAGTTAATTACATGTACAATATGGCGTTGCTAAGCCAAGACTAGACTCGACTTAAGCTAATAAATGAAAAATAACAAAAACATAAAATGAACATAGAATGAAAAGGGATGGTAGTCCGTATGTTTTTTTTTTTTTTTTTTTTTTTTTTTTTTTTTTTTTTTTTTTTTTTTTTTTGGTGCATACACTCTTACCCTACCATCCAAATTAATACATCATAGGGAATGGTAATTCCCCTTACACTTGAATCTTTACATACTTTACAATAAACTAATATAATGACTCGAATTAAGAAAATAAAAACACTCGGAGCACTTTTAAAATTAACGTACATATGGGGGTAATAATATTATGTTCTTCCCCATTACTCCATAAAATAAGTACTTACCCATGAGTCCCAATCGTCCCAAAACAATATGTACAAGGATATGACTCGACTTAGCAACCATGTAATCAATTAGATAGTTAACTTAGGGTTTAACAAATAACAATAATGCACTAAAAATGAGCGCATACACGGAAGGCTAAGGCGATTTGGTTGTACATTTAAGTGGGGTGTAACAAATTCTTCCTTTAAGTAAAATGCTTAAAGTTAGAAATGAAAAGATAGGCTCGGAGGGGTGTACTAGGGGTTTCGTGTACTAAAAATGAGTACAACGCTAAGGGTGTGGGAAAAATTAGTTGACTTAACTAGCCAAGTAATATGACTTAAATGGTCAAGTAATTATAATACGGGTTTAACACAAGGGTGATCCTAATGCCTCTTATCGTGTAGTAAATCCTACTACACGAATGTAGTCTCACTAGCGGTCTCGGGATGCATCACTAACGCAAGTTCTAGAATCTAAATGCTACCGGTACACTCATAAGCACTAATAGTAAATGTTTTTCCTATCAAATCTAAAGGCGAACCTCACATTTTTGGGTGGAAAATTTTTCTGAATATACGGTTATGTGCTAGTCATACAATCTCCTATCCATGAGACGCTTGCTATGGCTAAAGTTTCACTCCTAAATGTTGTAAAAAAATTTAAATTTGGCGCTAAAATTGCACTAACAAGTATTTCTCATAGTTTTATTACACATCTACCATTCAACAAAACAAACTCAAGCGAAAGTGCATATGTAAGGTATCATCTTTTTACCCTCCCCTTACACTTAAGATGAACATTGTCCCCAATGTTCAAGTAAAGAATGTAAAAGTGCAAAAGTAAAAAGAATGAAATCAAATACTCCCCTAATTCGCTCGGTATGGATAATAAGGTGGCCAGGTTAAATCTTCCTCCAAGAAAATGAACAATCAAAGCTTCCCTTCCAGAATATAAATCATCTTCTTGTCATACATAACCTGTGAATCCTGAGAAAATAGACAAAACAACCTCGCGTAAAATCGGCGGCATCCTATATAAGTTACTAAATCCTAGAAAACAAAATAAGATATAATGCTTGTGGAATGAAGTTTGCAGATTTCCTGGAGATTATAAAACTTGATAATTCACAAAAACCATAAGACTCCGTTAGAAAAATAAAACCGGTAAAATTTCCAGATTTTTACACTTGACGCCGTCAAGAGTTAACTCGTGACGCCGTCAGGATTGACCTGCAGAAATTCTTATGTTAAGTTTCCGGAAAATTTCTGGAAAAACTTGGTCCTACTTCCTGGAAAATCCTGCAAAACTTCATTATGACTCAATACAAGCATTTGACTCTAACAAGTACGAATATACATGTTCATTTAATATTGTGGAGGATCATGATCGGTTTGTTTCTTAAAAACATATTTGGGGTTTCCCCTTACACTTATCTTTTGCAAAAATACTTTTAGGTCGAGTTAAGACTAGGCCAAAACAACAAAGTAAAGTATTTCCACTTTTTAATTGAGAAACATGATCTACAAACAATAAAAACTAAGCATGCATACGGAAGCAAATAACAAACAAACAAAAATAAAAATCGCACAAAACATGGGTTGCCTCCCAAGAAGCGGTTTTCTTTATTTACGAGTCTTGTAGCTAGACTCAAGGTCATGGGTTACTACGTGATACGGGTGAGTTCCTCATTGAGGACATCCTTGGGATCAAACTTAGGCTTCAACTTCCTATCGGTTTCCTTAGTATGGTATGACCTTTCAAATTTTTCTCCATCCGGATCATACAAAGTCATTCTCATATGCCATGATCCGTCACCTTCTTTAGGTGGCTTGTCCCACCTCCATTCACACTTGTCTCCCTCTCTTTTCCATTTATTTATCTCTATATTAATAGGCATTACGCTCAAGAACTCAATCATCTTCCTAAAGACTAAGGGGTCCTCAAAGGGATCTAGCTCCTCATCTCTAGCTATGAGTTGTTCTACCGAATGTGTCTTTTCAACGAAATCCTTTTCTAGATAAAATGGGCATTGAGGTCCTATAAAGTTCCTTTCTATCCAAGGTCCATATCTAGACGGTCTCCTATTCATCTCTACCCAATGCGGTGTCGGTTCATCATCACAATCATAACTATGCTTCTTTACATCGTACACCGACCAAGTATCGCCTTCACCTACCGCTATCTTAGACTCCTTACAATCTATCATGGCGCTAGCGGTTGCTAAAAATCCTCTCCCCACCAATAATGGGCAAGTAGTGTCACTAACCATGTCTAGGACGTGAAAATCCGCTAATATAGTTAACTTTCCTACGTGAACAACTACATCCTTAATCATTCCAACCGGGTGGGCAATACTCCCATCCGCTAGCCCTATCAATATCTCTGTTTCCTCTAGCTTTCCTAACTTAAGAGCGGTGAATAAGGATAAGGGAATCAAGTTGAGGCTTGACCCTAAATCGGCTAGTGTGTCGAAAGCTTTGGATCTTCCTATCTTACAAGGCAAAACAAATATACCCGGATCATCAAGCTTTTTAGGCAACTTGTTTTGAACGAAGGCGGTCCCATTTTTACCTAGTTTAAACTTCTCATATTTTTCTAGGAGGGCACTATAGTAAGGAGCACGCGCTAAGACATCAATGACGGGGCGTTCAAGGTGAAGTTCTTTGAATTCATCGTCAAGGTCTTGCGCGGGAGGTGTTTTAACTATACTTTTGACCGGTTCTATCTTGGGTGTTTTATTTGATTGGTCCTTTTGAAGAATTTGGTTTTGTTTGAAACACGTGCTCGTTGATTTAACCGAGTAGTATTGTGGACACGAAGTGGGTGACGAAACTGAAGATATGGAATTAACGTTTAGTTTCGGATTCTTGACCGTGTCGCTTGGGAGTGCTCCCATTTCTCGGTCATTGAGAACTTTCAACAATGCGTCAATTCTAGTGGTCATCTCGCTTTGCTTTTGTTTGAAATCGGCTTCAAACTTAGATATGCGAGCTTCTTGAGATGCCATGAACTTAGACATCAAACCTTCATGATTGTTGGTACTACCATAGTTGTTAGAAGGATTGTTGTTGAAAGTACGGTTGGATGGTGGACCGTTTGGTTGGTAACGATTAGGCGGATTGGAAGAATTGGGTTGATTTTGTTTCCACCTAAGGTTTGGGTGATTTTTCCAAGACGGGTTGTATGAATCACCGTAAGTGTTTGGCTCGGGCTTGAAAGTGTACCACTTATCTCCCGCTTCGTCGGTACGCGAGGATGCGTAGTCCGCAAAAGCTGTTCCGGGGAGTTCCACACAATCACGAGTGTCATGGGGACCACTACATAATTCACATGAAGAAGTGATTTTGTTCACTTGGCTTGAAGGCTTAGGAGCTTCGTAAGATTTCATGAGAAACTTGACTTGGTCCTCAAGTTCCATGATCCTACGGTCGGGAGTGCTAGAATTGTTCGAAAGCAAAGATATTGCCTTGACCGTTTTGTTCAAATCACGGGGATCATTCCAACTTTCGTTGTCATAGAGAGCAAGATCTTCTATGAGTTCCCATGATTGTTCCGCACTTAGATCACGTAGCTTACCACCAGCCGATTGGTCAATGGCTTGCCTCGTGGAGATATCGATATGGTCATAAAAAATTTGGACTTGGAGCCAAAGATCTATGCCATGATGAGGGACTTTATGGAGTAAGTCCTTGAAATGAGTCCATGCTTCATAAAGAGATTCATTTTGACGTTGTTGGAACATCAAGATGTCATTTCTAAGCTTAGTAGTTCTCCCCGGTGGGAAAAATTGAGCAAGGAAACGAGTGGTGAGATCATCCCATGTGGTGATGGATCCCGCGGGTAAACGCTCAAGCCATTGACTAGCTTGATCCCGTAGAGAGAATTGGAATAGGCGTAAACGGGTTGTCTCTCTAGTCTCAACACCTAGGTCTATGGAATCTACGATTTTGAGAAAGTCCTTAAGATGTTGGTTTGGATCTTCGGAACGAAGTCCATGGAATGCACATCCGCTTTGCACCAACCGGATGGTTTCGGATCGCAAGGGGTCACATTGGCTCCGGTGAGCTCAATGGTGTTTCGGTAGCCTTGGTGGCTAGGTCGGGAATACTCTCCTAAGGTTCGGGGCCTAAGGGGTTCTAATGGTGGGTTTTGTTGTGGTGGGATGACGGGTTCAAAGATGTTCCCGTTGTCCATGATGTCGGGTGGTTACGAACAAAGACACAAAGAAATGAGATAGACTAAAGAAAACCTAAAAAAAAAAAAAAAAAAAAAAAAAAAAAAAAAAAAAAAAAAAAAATCTTACTAGAAAGGAATCTAGCAAGTATACCTAATAAAAAGAAATTCTAACCTAGACAATAACTATTCCCCAGGCTGCGGCGCCAAAAAATTGACGCGTGAGAATTGCACCAGGCTTTACCTCTCAAGGGATCTTGAGAAGCTTACAACCTCCACCAGGCAGTGTACCTGATCGTTGTAGTATATAGTATAATGACAAGTACCGGGGGATTGATCGTTCAGCTAGGAATAGTATCGCTAGGATTAGAAAACCTAAATACTAGTTCTAAAGATGAGAGATGATTATTTTTGTATTTTTATATTTTTTAGAAAGCAAGTAAATTCTCGGGTTTTGAAGGATTTGGGCGGAATTAGTTGCTAGTCAACTAACCCAATACTATAATGCAATCAAAATAAAATACTAAAAATGAAATTAAACTAAATTATACTAAAGTTGTGAGCAATAAGTGGAGAAAATGTGTTTACTTAGATTTCACTACTCCCTAGACATCTTTTACACGTTAATTATTTGTTATAGTTGTATGGATGACGGATTGTATTCCTTAATACCATTCATGGGGTATCGCACATAACTCCCCAATTCTATGAGCTCTTATCTCCTCCTACACCATGCCCATCACAACTATAGGGATTGTAAACAGTGGCTCATGCATTAAATACAACCAATAAAGACCTTAGTGCAATAGGTTCATGTTTCCTAAGACGTTCAAACATGTTACCATTTGGAGATCTGCCAGTTTTCTTAAGCCTAACATATAAATTCACTCATCCAAAACAAACTATAAACAAGTAATCAACATATAATCAACATCTAGGTTTCATTAGATCCAAGCAAACACAAGATAGATCTAGCCTAGCATGATGGAATTAAGACAAGAACGAGATATAGACAACCAACACATAGACATATTGATTGAATTAAAAGAACACTTATCTTAATTACACATGAAAGGTATCAAGGGGTTGGAACCCTTGAAAAACCTGTAAAATTCGCACCAAAATCGTACTAGGGTTTTTCCAAAACTTCTCTCCTTAATGTGAAAAAATTAGAAAACTATATATAGGAAATAGGGTCTGACGGCATCAAGACCAAATAGGTGACGCCGTCACCTCGCCGCCAAAATAATTCTCGGACTGCCTTGATCTACTTCTGACGCCGTCATGTGTTATGCATTTCCAGGCCGTCATGCATTTTCCTCTTGACGCCCTTCCTTGTGACGCCGTCAAATCTGTTCTGGATCGTCATGGAAATTGCTGTTGACGCCGTCAGGATATTACTCTTGACGCCGTCACCTACTGTTCCCAGCAAGGAAAATTAAGACTTTGGCATTTTCTTCACTTTTATGCTCCAAAAACGTCCGAATTGCTTCCTTTTCCAGATTTCTCTCCCAAAGTACCTAAAATCACAAAAGGAACGATTTAGGGCAATATTTGATCAAATGAATTCGAATTCCGGCTTAAATGACCCCCTAAAAGTGGTTCATTTTTCGCCTCATCAGCTACTTGACTCCGACGACTTTCTTTTTTTGCTCGATCCTGTGGATTCTTGAGTCTGACTAACCATCGGTTGTTCTTGCCACTTTGTTTGATCTTTGAGAATGTGCCACGCTTTAGAATGCGAAAGTTTTCCTAAATTGTTTTTCAAAATCACGATTGGCTCTCTCAAGGACTTGAATATCGTTGCACCCACTATATCTCAAGCGGTTCTACATATTTATAAAACAATATACAATATACAATATAAAACAATATCCAAATATATATATATATATATATAATATATATATATATATATATATATATATATATATATATATATATATATATATATATATAAATGTATTTAAAACTTAAAAAATCACAAATATAAAAATATATCGCTTCTGTGTAGTAACCGTTGAACGCAACGATCAAAGTATGCATACGAGTCCATTTCGAGTTCAATTGATAATGAGTGCGTTCGGTTCTCGGGACAAGCGTTCTAAAATGCTTTAGAACTCGCTTCCAAAATCCTAGCTTTGGTGGACGGTCGCCAACTTCTTTGTCCACCGAAATTTTAATCCAAGACTTAGCTAACACCTCCTCCTCATCGGGAGTCCAAGGCTTACTTGTTTTTTTTTTCTTTTGAACCTGCGCTTCGACCTCTTCCTCCTCTTCGACCTCTTCGACTTGTTCTTCATCAATTGCTTGTGTCTCGGGTACCACGTCAACATTGTCGAAATATTCATCATCATCGGTATCATCACGAATGGGTAACGGTTCACTAACCCGTTCACGCCTTTTTTGTTGGGTATAGCGCGGCTCATACGGGTTGAAGTTAGTAGGAATTGGCGGTGGGGATTGTTGGGTATAGTTCGGCTCAAACGGGTCGAAGTTAGTGAGAATTTGCGGGAGGGGTTGTTGGGAGTAAAAAAAATGGTGGAGATTGAGGATACATTTGGGGGTGGTAAGGTTGTGCTTGAGAAGATGATTCGAAACCGGGTTGTGATTGAATTCGAGGACGAATTGCGCCTCTCGATCCACGACCACCTCTTCTAGGATCTCTATTTTTGTTGCCACGTTCCATATTTTTTTTGCTCTCGGTATGTTTATTTTGCTCTCGTACGCTTTTTTTTCTTTCGGTATGTTTTTTTTTATTTTTATTTTATTTATTATTATTATTATTATTATTATTATTATTATTATTATTATTATTATTATTATTTTATTTATTTTTTATTTTTTTTTTGTGCTTTCCACCCTCAACAAACACTCCTTTATATATAATTAAAAAAAATAGACGTTACTGATATGTGGGAATTGCGCCCTCGCAATAGGTTTTATCTCTTAAGGGATCTTGAAAAGCTTACAACCCCCACCAGGAAGTGTACCTGCTCGTTGTAGTATAGTATAGTGACAAGTACCGGGGGATTGATCGTTCAACTCAGGAATAGTGTCGCTAGGATTAGAAAGCCTACTAAACTAGGTCTAGAGGTGAGGGATGACTCTTTTTGTATTTTTATATTTTATGGAAAACAAGTAAAATCTCGGGTTTTTAAGGAGTGGGCAGAATTAGTTGCTAGCCAACTAACCCAAGTAACTAAGATGCAATCAAAATAAAATAAAATAAATGAAAATTAAACTAATGTACTAATGTGGTGGAAACAATAATGAGAAAAGTTGTGTTTACTTAGATTTCATTATTCCATAGATGTCTTTTACCGGTTGATTAGCTTGTTACAATTGCATTGATGACGGGTTATATTCCTTAATACTAGTCGTAGGGCCGTGTATAATATTCCCTAACTCTATAAGATCCTACTTCACTCCTATGTCGAGCCGTTAAAAGCTCCTAACATGGGATCATTAGAATTCACTTATGCATTAAATACAATCAAAAATCGTAGTACACCTCCGATCATGTTTCTTAAGACGTTCAAGCAAGTTACCAATGGAAGTCTGCCAGTTTTCTTAAGCCTAACATCGAATACAATCATCCGTAACAATTATAAACAAACAATCAACTAATAATCAACATCTAGGTTTAACTACATCTAAGCAAACACAATAAAAACCTAGCCTAACATGTTAAAAGAAAGAAAAGAGTAAGATAGAATCAAACAATACATAGACATATTGAATGATTATTGGAGAACTTATCTTTATTAAAACATGGAAGAAAGAAGGGTTTGAAACACCTTCAATATGCAGGAAATTCGACCTAGGGTTTGTGCACAACTTGTTCCACTTGTTCCACACTTTACAATGAAAAATTGGAAAAATATATATAGACATAGTATCCTGACGGCGTCATGTATTAGCCTCTGACGCCGTCAACTCACCGCCAAAGTGAAATTTATATTACCTAGATCTAGTCTTGACGCCTTCATGTGTAAATCTTCTCTGGGCCGTGGTGAGTACTTATTTACTCACCATTTTCTGGCCAAATACCAACTCAAAACGACTTATCTGAGCTAACAAGTGCCAAGAAAACATATGTTTTTGTGTTTGTGACATGCAGGTACGGATATTTAAGAAATAGACGAAAAATCATCAAGAAATCGGATAAACGAGCACGAGATTAGAAGATGGTCAATTTGTCAAAGCTGTGATCTAGAAATCAGTTTCAGTCCTTCATGTTCTCAGACTTATCAAGATTAGTCCTTGGAAAGACTTTTGAATATTGGCAGAAATTACCCTTGAAGTTTGGAATGTTACCAAAATAGTCCTTGTAACTTTGTTAAATAAAATCTGCCAAATCCAAATTGTTTAAGCCTGGTCCAACAATAATCTCATAAGCCCACTCTTAAAATACCCAAGCCCACAAGCCATAATTAACCCGAGCCCACCCACTTATTTTCGGTCAAAAAAGTCAATAGATAGATAAATAAACTCAAATCAAACGCGCTAAAATATTTTCCCCCAAATCCCTTTCTACCCAGAAACATGAACCCTAGTTCCCTAACCCTCCAATTAACCAATGTCGAATCAATTAACCAATGATCAACTAATCATTGGTCCTTCTAGAAGGTTTCCCACGTGCATTGAAGGTGTCAGAGAGTATATTCGAGCTGAGTCAGACCCTGATGACACATGGAGGATCACGATTGGTTGCAACACCTCATCCATTTGCCTTGGATACTCCTTCTAGAACATCCTGACAAGGACAGAGAATTAGCACCCAAGGACTGCCAGCATCAGCAAATTGGAGCTTTCCTATTGGTTGTGCCACTTCACAGATTTTGATCCAAGGGCTACAAATTATTGGAAGAAGCACAATTTGATCAGAGGGCTCAGATTAGCTATGAAGAAACACAACTCACACGGATTGCCAACCTGGCAATCCGTGAGCTCTTGCCCTCACCTCAGCTATATATAGGTGATTATTTTTAGTGTTTAGGGTGTAATTTTTAGTGTAGGTAAATGCTGTCAAATTTTATTCAGACTTGTACTTAGTTTAGCATTTGTAATTTCTTTCAGTTTCTAATAAAATTTCTAGTTAATTTCAAATTGTCTCAGCTTAAATTTCAATTGTTAATTGCTTATTATGTTTTCTATTTAGCTTATTAATAGATAATCATCATTTAATACAACTTATTGAGTTTACATTTCCAGCTTATTACTTGTTTTCAGTTAGCTTAAGTTTCATTTCAACTTACTATTCTTATATCAGATGTTATTATCATTTTCATAAAACATAAATAAAAAAAAAAAAAAAAAAAATTAAAAAAATATATAAAAAAATAAGTTTACATATTAGTACTATAGCTCACCATAGAGCTTATTTTCTTTTCATACATTTCATTTGAGCTGTATAGCTTATAGTGGAGTGTTTTCTGAGTCATTAAGTGAATCTGAGTGAAGCAGTTGCAAATGGTGAATTGGATAGTCTGATACAGAAGTAATTGACATCAGCCTATCAAAAGATAGGCTAGCATAGTGAGCCCCCTCTGTTCATGCTGAGGGGGAAGGATTTGGTATACTCTTGCACTTATTAATTCATTAGAAACTGTTTAATTGAATTTGTTATGTAGAGTAACTGTTAGTTGGAGTTTTAATATAAATTGATCTTAGATACTTGTAGCTTGATAGTAGATCTGTGTTTTTGATTGATTCTGAGTAGCATAGTTGATTTTAGTATCTGTTGTTAGATTTAAGTTTGATTTGAATTAGTTTTAAGTTTCTGTTTCACTTTATATCATTGTTGAATTGAGTTTGTTCTGGATTGGATCTGGATCACTGTTTCACTGGATTTATTAGCTGTGTAAGTTGCATAATTGAGGAACTGAGTTTAGATTTGGTTTTATAGATCAACTGTTTCATTGACTCTGCATTAAATCTGAGTATGCTTAATTCATAATATGAGTTGTAGAGGTGTATCTGTTTTAACAGTTGGATTTGTATTGGTTTATTGGTGAGTTTGGATTATTGATCAGCTGAGCTGTGTTGATAAATTGTTGTTGTTCATTTTTACACATAGGTTATTTAGGTATAATACTAACTGGTTTAGTCTATATAAAGTAGCTTATTCCTTATTTAGTCATTACTTAGATTTAATTTCATTAACTGTTTGCTTTAACTGAAATCTGTGGTTAAAACTATTCAGCGTAATTACATATCAGACTTAGGTTAGTATATTTCAGTTTAATTTCATATTAATAAAGCAGTAAGGAGTAGATTTTAGTAATTAAATTTAGGTTAAGTCTAGTTATTTTGCATACTCATTAGTCATTTGCTTTTACATGTAGTTTTAGGCGTAATTTTCATCTAAACTTGTAGGCTTAATTTGTTAGCCTAAATTGTTGGTAATTGTGGTGTTGAAATATTTGGTAGCTAAAATTTAAGTTTCAAAAAGGAAAACTGCTTTTGGTTCTGTCTAGCTTATCTGTTTTTTCGCTCAAAGTTGGCTGTTCAGCCATTTATTTCCCCTGCACCATTGCTGAGAAGCTGATTTATTGGACTGTTTTTAGTAGTTTTAAGTGTTTTGAAATCTTCATTGTTGATTGATCTGGGTTCATTAGCTGGTAGAATAGTGGGATTCTCATTTGGTTTTTTTTTATCAGCTTATCTCAGCTGATTATTTGGGCCTTTAGTTCTTTACTTAAGCTGATTTCTGGATTCAAATCTTTGGCCTGCTATTCTTGATTCTGAGCTTGTTGCTGAATTCCATCTTATCAGTTGTGACTTTCTTGAGTAGAATACAGTTTTGTGTTTAATTCCAAGCTTCTGTGCTAGCTTAACTGTGTCTGATATAGCTTATTGAGCTTATTACTTAGCTTATTGCTTTGTTTATAAGTATCTGTGTGATTCTGAGTTTTAAAGCATCTTAATCAATTACATTTGAGGTTATTACAATCTATTTGGCTTGAGTTTTCAGTTTTATAAAGTTTTTATCACAAGTGCTTATAAATAAGCACTTGTGATAAGCAGTCAAGCTTGAATAAGCAGTTCCACAACTGATTTTTCTTTCAAAATTTTATTTTAATTTCTTTTTATTATTTTTGATTTTCTGGAATTTTTCCAGATTTTTCTGAATATTTTTACTATTTTTAATAATTACTTTTGGTTATTTTCAATTTTTAAATAGATTTTAAATCCAAAAATCAATAAAAAAAAATACAAAAAGGTTCAGAAAAATACAAAAATAATTTTTAAATTTCTTTTATAATATTTTAGAATTTTTAGAATTTTATTTTTAATTTTCCACTTAATTTTCCTATTTTTCTTATTTTTAATTCATTTTTAATTCAATAAATACAAAATTAATTCTAGAAAATATAAGAAAAGTAAAAAAAAATATTTTTCTTTTTCCTAAAATTCTTTTTATTAGTTTTTAATTTTTAGAAAATATTTCCAAATTCGTAGGGTCATTTTTCATAAAACGTTACGTTTAAATTTTTACGTGTGCATTACCGTTTTCGCGTTTTTCAATTCGGTGCATAGTTAGCTTGTACTCTTTGCATGCTTAATTGTAGTTTGTTAATATTTGATTTCCTTGATTGCTATTTTCACTATATCACTCTTTCACAACTCACTTTCACTACACGATTCCCGATACGATAATTCAAATATTCCATTTGAGCTTTCGTTGGGAAGAACGACCCGGGAATTACTTTAACCGGTTTTTTCCTCGGATTATTATTATACTATAATTGACACGTATCAATTTTTGGCGCCGCTGCCGGGGAAGGCTTAAAGTGAATTTTTGAATAATTGTTTTGGAAAATCGTGTTTTGATAAGCCTTCTTCTACTTTGTATATATATCTCTATAAAAATTGAAAAATCAAAAACACTTTTCCTAAAGTGTTTTCAAAAATACCAAAAAAATAATAAAAGTTACAGCCTCGACTCGATCGCAAGAAAGGGCGTTGTAAACCAAATAAGTCTCGCAATATAACGAAAACGTAATTTAGTTGTTTATCAGACTATTTCAATTACTACAACCGAATAAGCGGGAAATACGGATAGCTAAGACATTAAATTGCTAGCTGAAGAGAGATCCATTCTTCTCTCCCGTCCCGTCGCGCGTGGTTTTGAAAGAAACGGTTTTCGATTAATGTTACGTTTTAAGAAAAGAAAAACAAAAGAAATAATAAGTTTTTGTGAAAAAAATATAAAAAAACAAAAAGATTTTCTTTTCTCTTTTATTTTTCATTTTCTTTTTAATTTTGTTCGTGGTGTATGCACACCCGATCTTCGTTTGAGAGTCTTACGTCTCCGTTCTCTAACCCCGAGCGGGTTTTACGACATACGAGTCGGGTTCATTTCCTTGACGAGGAGGAGATGAACCATAACGAACAACACGACGGACCCCCGCCGATGGGTGGTCCGCAGCACAATGTTATCCCACCGATGGGACAACAACCGGCATTTGATCCGCGTCCGATGGAAGAACAACTCCAATCACCATTTAACGGTGTGAGGAGAGCAATTGTGATTCCGGACATCAATGCCAATTTTGAGATCAATCACGGATTACTTAATTTGATCACGGGTATATCATTCCACGGGTTTGATAACGAAGACCCCTATGCACACATCCGAAATTTCGCCGACATCGCTGAGACGATTAGAATGAACCAAGTGCCTCACGATGTGGTGAAATTGAAGTTGTTTCCTTTCTCCTTAAAAGGAGCAGCCCGGACTTGGCTGGAAAAGGAACCGCCTAATTCAATTCACACTTGGAATGACCTTGCTTCCAAGTTTGTGAATCATTTCTATCCTCCCTCTAAAACTTCTAATCTCCGTTCCCAAATCTTTCGATTCCAACAAGCTTTTGATGAGTCGTTTAGTGAAGCTTGGGATCGTTTCAAAGATTTGTTGGAAAAATGTCCTAACCATGGGTTTACCGACCTTCAGCAGATTGATACTTTTTATAATGGGTTGTTTTATATTGATCAAGATTCGCTCAATTCTGCTGCGGGTGGTAACTTGTTGGCTAGGAATACTAATGATGCCTTCACGATAATTGAAAATAAGGCTCGTGTTAGAATGTCGAGAAATAAGCTTCCAATGCCCAGTAATGAGAAAAATAATGATGAAGTTAAAAGTATGATTTTGGCCTTAACAAAGAAAGTCGATGCAATGTCTTTGGAAAAATCAAGTCAACAAGTCAACGTCATTAATCAAGGTTGTACTACTTGTGGTGGTCCACACCCTTATTATGAATGTCCGACTACTGGCTCTTTCGTTCAAGAGAACGTGTATGCTGCGAATATGGGTGGCAACGGTTACCCACCGCTTCAAGGAGACCGTAATCTCCTCAGCTACCGTCCGAGCCAACATCATGGACCACCCGGGTTTAATCAACCTAATCAAGTGAATCAAAACAATAATGTGCAAAACCGTAATCATCAATTCAACAACAATCAAAATCACAACCGTGGAAATAATGGTTTTCAAGGACAAAATCAGAATTTTCAACAAAATCAAAATCGGGGAAATTTTCAACAAGGCCCGCCTCAAGGGAATAATTTTCAAAATAATGGCAATTTTCAAAACCGTGGGCAAAATTATAATTAAAATCAAGTTGTTGCTCCGAATCCGTCGCCCACGGAAGATTTGATTAAGCAATTGATTCAAAACCAACAAGCTTTTATGACAAAACAAGAGGAAACAACAAGGTTGTTAGCTAATCAAATCAATGATCTCAACAAGCGTTTAAATGATCGACCCTCGGGCTCGGGAACTCTTCCAAGCAACACGATCGCTAACCCGAGGGGCGATGCAAAAGCGATCATAACGAGGAGTGGTGTTACTTATGATGGACCGACGGCTCCGACTACCTCTTCTTCTCTACCTCCCAAGGTAGTCGTCCGTGAACCGGAGGCGACAACGGATACGGAAATTCCTAGTAATAATGGAAGGACCGAGAACATCCAACCTCCGGTGGTTCCAACGTCTAAAGGAAAAGAAAAGGTCGTTAATGATAATGAAAACGAAACACCCATCAAAACAAAGTTACCATATCCATCACGCTTAAATGAACAAAAGCACCGCGAGAAAGATAAAAACCAAATGGAGAAGTTTTATCAGATTTTTCAAGAGTTACACTTTGATATAAGTCTCGCAGATGCTATACTTTTGATGCCGAAATTTGCTTCAATGCTAAAAAGTCTTTTGAATAATAAGGAAAAGCTTTTTGAAATGTCACGAACTCAAATGAATGAGAATTGTTCAGCGGTTCTTCTTAAAAAGCTACCCGAAAAGCTTGAAGACCCTGGCAAGTTTCTTATACCATGTAATTTTCCGGGTATGGTTCAATGCTTCGCCTTGGCCGATCTTGGTGCTAGCATTAACCTTATGCCATTGTCGATATGGAAAAAGTTGTCTCTTCCTAACTTGACACCGACGCTTATGACCCTCGAGCTTGCCGACCGATCTACGTCTCGTCCAATTGGCATAGCTGAGGATATTTTTGTCAATGTTGGGAAATTTCATTTCCCTGTGGATTTTGTGGTTGTTGATTTCGATGCCGATCCACGGGTTCCTCTCATTCTCGGGAGAGGTTTCCTAAGGACCGGTCGTGCTTTAATTGATGTTTATGACGAGGAGATTACTTTACGTGTTGGAAACGAAGCCGTCACTTTTAATCTTGATCAAACCGCGAGATACTCCTCCGATTACGATGTTTCTTCCGTTAACCGTATCGATGTTATTGATGAACTTACGGAGGAGTATGCTCAAGAATTTCTTGGTTTTACCGATAATGCTTCGAGTGTCAATCCCACTCCTTCTTTTGAACCAATCGTCTCCGATTCTTCCCCTTCCCTTACTCCGTTTGAGGGAAGTGATCTCGCTTGGGAAGAAATCAATGCTTGTCTTGCAAATGAATCATTTTCACCGGAAATTGATAACAACTTTGATCCGGAGGGGGACATTTTATTAATTGAAAAATTGTTAAATGAAAAACCGATTGTTTTTTCCCCTCCGGTTGATTTAAAAATGGCAGACGTAAAAGAAGTTAAGCCGTCTATTGAGAATCCTCCGGAGCTCGAGCTCAAGGATTTGCCTCCTCATCTCGAATACGCATACTTGGAAAAAAATGAAAAATTGCCTGTTATAATTTCAAAAGGTCTTAAAGATGAGGAGAAGTTACGACTCTTAGATGTGCTTCGGAAGCATAAAAGTGCGATTGCTTGGCAAATATCCGACATTAAGGGAATCGACCCTCGATTTTGTACTCATAAGATTCTTTTGGAGGAAAATCACAAAGCTTCTGTTCAGCAACAACGACGGGTTAATCCACAAATTCATGAAGTGATCAAAAAGGAGGTTATTAAACTTCTTGATGCTGGAATGATTTATCCAATTTCGGATAGTTCATGGGTTAGCCCGGTTCATTGTGTGCCAAAGAAGGGCGGAATCACTGTTGTGAAGAATGACGATAATGAGCTTATACCGACTCGACTTGTGACTGGATGGAGAGTTTGTATCGACTACCGCAAATTAAATGATGCGACACGTAAAGACCATTTCCCGCTTCCTTTTATGGACCAGATGCTCGAACGTTTAGCGGGAAATGAGTTCTATTGTTTTCTCGATGGCTTTTCTGGGTATTTTCAAATTCCCATTGATCCCCAGGATCAAGAAAAGACCACTTTTACTTGCCCGTATGGAACGTTTGCCTATCGTAGAATGCCCTTTGGCTTATGTAACGCTCCAGGCACGTTTCAACGGTGTATGATGGCCATTTTTTCCGATATGATTGAAAAAACCATGGAAGTGTTTATGGACGATTTTTCCGTCTATGGTGATTCTTTCGACTCTTGCCTTTCCCATTTAGAAAGTATGCTAGTTCGGTGTGAAAACACTAATTTAGTTCTAAATTGGGAAAAGTGCCACTTCATGGTTAAAGAGGGAATAGTCCTCGGCCATAAGATATCCAAATCTGGGATTGAGGTGGATCGGGCAAAAGTCGATGTTATTGCTAAGTTACCACACCCGACTACCGTTAAAGGAATCCGAAGTTTCCTTGGTCATGCTGGCTTTTACCGACGTTTTATTCAAGATTTTTCCAAAATAGCCCGGCCTCTGACCCACCTTTTAGAGAAAGATGCTCCGTTTAACTTCTCGAATGAATGCATCGAAGCATTTAATGTCCTTAAAAAGAAGTTAACGGAGACTCCCGTCTTAATTGCCCCCGACTGGGACTTGCCCTTTGAGCTAATGTGCGATGCTAGCGATTATGCTATTGGTGCAGTTCTGGGGCAACGTAAAAACAAATATTTTCAGCCTATACACTATGCAAGCAAGACCTTGAATGACGCCCAACATCACTACACAACCACCGAAAAGGAAATGTTGGCGGTCGTCTATGCTTTTGAGAAATTTAGGTCTTATTTGCTACTTAAAAAAATGCATAGTGTATACGGATCATTCAGCCCTAAAGTACTTAATGGCCAAACAAGATGCAAAACCACGTTTAATGCGGTGGATTCTCCTCCTTCAAGAATTCAAAATTGAAATTCGAGACAAGAAAGGAGCTGAGAATCTTGCTGCCGATCACCTTTCTAGACTTGAGAACCCCCACCAAAGTGTTCTCGAGAAAAAGGAAATTAATGATGCTTTTCCTCTCGAGACACTTGGGAGTGTGACCAAAATAGACCAAAGTACCCCATGGTTCGCCGATTTTGCGAATTACCATGCGGGGAATTTCATTAGACAAGGGATGTCGTCCCAGCAAAAGAAGAAATTCTTTAAGGATGTCCAACATTATTTTTGGGACGACCCCTACTTGTTCAAAGTCTGTGCGGATCAAGTGATCCGGCGGTGTGTTCACGGTACGGATGCCGTTGAAATACTTAAGGCATGTCATAGTGGACCCACGGGGGGACACCATGGTGCCAATTTCACCGCTAAGAAAGTGTTTGATTCCGGCTTTTATTGGCCGACGATATATCGGGATGCCCATGAATTGGTGAAAACATGTGATTCATGCCAACGTCAAGGGAAAATCTCTCAAAAAGATGAAATGCCGCAAAATGCGATTCAAGTTTGTGAGATTTTCGACGTCTGGGGCATTGATTTCATGGGGCCATTCCCGTCGTCTAGGGGTAATAAGTATATTCTCGTGGCCGTCGATTACTTATCAAAATGGGTTGAAGCGAAGGCGCTCCCCACCAATGACGCCCGAGTGGTTGTTAAGTTTTTGAAAAGTCTCTTTGCCCGATTTGGTGCACCTCGAGCCATCATAAGCGATCGTGGGACCCATTTTTGCAATGATCAATTTGCGAAAGTTATGCTTAAATATGGTGTTACACATCGTCTTTCCACGGCTTATCACCCACAAACGAGTGGTCAAGTTGAGGTCTCCAATCGTGGTTTAAAACGTATACTTGAAAGGACCGTAGGTGAACATCGTGCCTCTTGGGCCGACAAATTAGAAGATGCATTATGGGCTTTCCGGACCGCTTACAAAACCCCAATTGGGTGTACTCCATATAAGCTGGTTTACGGGAAAGCTTGTCATTTGCCCATTGAACTAGAGCACAAGGCCTACTGGGCCTTAAAACATGCCAACTTTGACTTAAAAACCGCGGGTGATCACAGAAAAATTCAATTGAATGAGTTAGTAGAACTCCGTGATCAAGCTTACGAGAATTCTTTGATTTACAAAGAGAAGACGAAAAGAATTCATGATGCCAAGATCAAAGACCGCGTTTTTAACGTTGGTGATCAAGTGCTACTTTTCAATTCTCGGTTAAAGATATTTTCGGGAAAGCTTAAAACCCGTTGGTCTGGACCATTCACAATAACCCAAGTTTTCCCTTATGGAACCATTGAGTTAGCTCAACAAGATGGTCCCAATTTTAAGGTGAATGGTCATAGGTTGAAACATTACTTTGGAGGGGATGTACCGACTATGGTAATCCCGGATCTCCAAACTTTCCCCAAGGACAATTGAATTCGGGGATCGAGTCAAGCTCATGTGACTCGGTGAACAAAAACAAGCGCTTCGTGGGTGGCAACCCATGCTTATCCAATTTCATCTTCTTATTTTCTTATTTCTAACACCTAATGCGAGGAGGGGGTGCCTCTTCTACTCTTGTGTTTCGTGGTTGTTTGTGATGTTTGTTCAGGATTGTCCATGATTTATGATGACTCTCGTGCTCGTTATCTCTTCACTTGGAGTCTCATTCATCGGTGCTATTTGGAAATCCTATATCCGTTTAATCTTATCGACTAACGTTTTCTTTGGCATAATTAATAAACGGCCTAGAATTTTGTTAGGATTGCCTTAACCCATCAAACATTGAGGACAATGTTTCGTTCTAGTCGGGGGGAGGGTGAATCTTCGATTCGATTTTGACCTTGCATGTTTCACAAGTCGTGTACTCTTGCAACTCCGTTTTTCCACCAAAAATAAAAAAATTGAAAAAATGAGAAAATTTCAAAAATTTTGATGAAAAAGCAATGAAAAAGCACAAAAAAATGAGAAAAAGTTGAAAAAAAGTTGTGCAAAAATATAATAAAGTTTGAATAAGTGTTTTGACACCTTGTTGACTTTCTTGCTGGCGAGAGTAGGAATAAATATTTTGACTTGACCGGGCGTGTTGAGCCCTAGCTTGTTCCCTTAACCAATGATGATCACTTAAGCTTGTGCTAGTTTTGTACACAAGGAGCTATAAAATGCGAATTCTTTCTTAAGAATCTGCAAGTTCCCGTACTTGACTTTATACATGCGCAGCTTAAAAGCTTTCGCTAGTCTTTTACATCAGGAGCTAGAAAACGCGAATTCTTCTTTTAGAATTTGCAAGTTTCCGTAACTGACTTTATATATGCGTGGCTGATTATCGGCTAAGTATTCGCTGGTTTCATTATTTGGAATCTTAAATTGCGAAGAGCGAGAAATGATAGAGTTTATTTAGAAGTTAGATGCTAAACATGGAGTAGTGGTTCTCTTTAGAGCTCATGAGAGGTACTTGTGGCTTTTTACTCCCATCAGATACGTCACCAATATATAAAATAGATGTTCTAGGTTAATTAGTGGTATTTCGGTTTAAATAATATTTAGTTCTTTGTTTTCTTAAGAGAATTTTTGCTTTAGAAGTTGGGTACATATCAAGGAACACCAAAAATAAGAGCGAAAAGTGAAAAAAATCAAAAGTCAAAAGTTGATTATCTATGTGGTTTTGGAGCTACCCGATAAGCTTCCATTGGTATTGAGAAAAAAGTGAAGAAAGAAAGAAAAAATGAAAAGTATCAAAAGTATGAAAAAAGTGAAAAATGAAAAAAATGAAAGTTGAAGTTGTGTCAAATAAGAGCTATGTATGTATAAATAAGTTGTTGGCGCGTGAGGTGCATGTGATACGTGATTAGTAATCAGTCACATGAGGTGCACGTGATTGTACTCCGCAACTTATATCTTTTATATGTATGTATCCCAATTTCCTTGATGTGGACCGAATTTCTATTGCAGTGGTTCTTAAGAGAAAATGAATAACTATTTATCGTTTTAACTTAGGTATCACTATCGGGATAAAAAATTATTGAAACGAGAAAATATGAAGCAATTCATTTCTCAACAAAGTAAAATATTGAGATACAAACCTAGGAAATGGGAGTAAGAAGTTTCACAAGTAACTGTTATGAGTAGTGTTAGCATCTAATTTGTAGATAAGCTGTGATCTCGTTTGTAAGCTTAGTTTGGGGACTCGTGAAAAATCAAGGATGACGAATTTTAACCGTATGGTCGCTTCTTAAAAGAAGTGTTTCTACTCGTTGACCCTAATAATTATTGCAAAAATAATGAAAGTTCAACAAACCGTCAAAAGTGTGAATTATGAAAAAGTCCAAAAATAGAAAGTATAAGTGGAATAAAGGAATAAAAAGAAAAGTTTTGGAAAACGGAGCGTTTTTCGGGAATAAATGATTTTGTAATCTCTTTTGAACCGCCTTGCTACTTTTCAAAGTTAGTAAAAAGAGTATCAAAATTATTTATCTCAAGAGCGTGAATTGATCACATTGCGTGAGGACACGGCAATACTTTAGTCGGGGGGATTTTGGTGAGTACTTATTTACTCACCATTTTCTGGCCAAATACCAACTCAAAACGACTTATCTGAGCTAACAAGTGCCAAGAAAACATATGTTTTTGTGTTTGTGACATGCAGGTACGGATATTTAAGAAATAGACGAAAAATCATCAAGAAATCGGATAAACGAGCACGAGATTAGAAGATGGTCAATTTGTCAAAGCTGTGATCTAGAAATCAGTTTCAGTCCTTCATGTTCTCAGACTTATCAAGATTAGTCCTTGGAAAGACTTTTGAATATTGGCAGAAATTACCCTTGAAGTTTGGAATGTTACCAAAATAGTCCTTGTAACTTTGTTAAATAAAATCTGCCAAATCCAAATTGTTTAAGCCTGGTCCAACAATAATCTCATAAGCCCACTCTTAAAATACCCAAGCCCACAAGCCATAATTAACCCGAGCCCACCCACTTATTTTCGGTCAAAAAAGTCAATAGATAGATAAATAAACTCAAATCAAACGCGCTAAAATATTTTCCCCCAAATCCCTTTCTACCCAGAAACATGAACCCTAGTTCCCTAACCCTCCAATTAACCAATGTCGAATCAATTAACCAATGATCAACTAATCATTGGTCCTTCTAGAAGGTTTCCCACGTGCATTGAAGGTGTCAGAGAGTATATTCGAGCTGAGTCAGACCCTGATGACACATGGAGGATCACGATTGGTTGCAACACCTCATCCATTTGCCTTGGATACTCCTTCTAGAACATCCTGACAAGGACAGAGAATTAGCACCCAAGGACTGCCAGCATCAGCAAATTGGAGCTTTCCTATTGGTTGTGCCACTTCACAGATTTTGATCCAAGGGCTACAAATTATTGGAAGAAGCACAATTTGATCAGAGGGCTCAGATTAGCTATGAAGAAACACAACTCACACGGATTGCCAACCTGGCAATCCGTGAGCTCTTGCCCTCACCTCAGCTATATATAGGTGATTATTTTTAGTGTTTAGGGTGTAATTTTTAGTGTAGGTAAATGCTGTCAAATTTTATTCAGACTTGTACTTAGTTTAGCATTTGTAATTTCTTTCAGTTTCTAATAAAATTTCTAGTTAATTTCAAATTGTCTCAGCTTAAATTTCAATTGTTAATTGCTTATTATGTTTTCTATTTAGCTTATTAATAGATAATCATCATTTAATACAACTTATTGAGTTTACATTTCCAGCTTATTACTTGTTTTCAGTTAGCTTAAGTTTCATTTCAACTTACTATTCTTATATCAGATGTTATTATCATTTTCATAAAACATAAATAAAAAAAAAAAAAAAAAAAAATTAAAAAAATATATAAAAAAATAAGTTTACATATTAGTACTATAGCTCACCATAGAGCTTATTTTCTTTTCATACATTTCATTTGAGCTGTATAGCTTATAGTGGAGTGTTTTCTGAGTCATTAAGTGAATCTGAGTGAAGCAGTTGCAAATGGTGAATTGGATAGTCTGATACAGAAGTAATTGACATCAGCCTATCAAAAGATAGGCTAGCATAGTGAGCCCCCTCTGTTCATGCTGAGGGGGAAGGATTTGGTATACTCTTGCACTTATTAATTCATTAGAAACTGTTTAATTGAATTTGTTATGTAGAGTAACTGTTAGTTGGAGTTTTAATATAAATTGATCTTAGATACTTGTAGCTTGATAGTAGATCTGTGTTTTTGATTGATTCTGAGTAGCATAGTTGATTTTAGTATCTGTTGTTAGATTTAAGTTTGATTTGAATTAGTTTTAAGTTTCTGTTTCACTTTATATCATTGTTGAATTGAGTTTGTTCTGGATTGGATCTGGATCACTGTTTCATTGGATTTATTAGCTGTGTAAGTTGCATAATTGAGGAACTGAGTTTAGATTTGGTTTTATAGATCAACTGTTTCATTGACTCTGCATTAAATCTGAGTATGCTTAATTCATAATATGAGTTGTAGAGGTGTATCTGTTTTAACAGTTGGATTTGTATTGGTTTATTGGTGAGTTTGGATTATTGATCAGCTGAGCTGTGTTGATAAATTGTTGTTGTTCATTTTTACACATAGGTTATTTAGGTATAATACTAACTGGTTTAGTCTATATAAAGTAGCTTATTCCTTATTTAGTCATTACTTAGATTTAATTTCATTAACTGTTTGCTTTAACTGAAATCTGTGGTTAAAACTATTCAGCGTAATTACATATCAGACTTAGGTTAGTATATTTCAGTTTAATTTCATATTAATAAAGCAGTAAGGAGTAGATTTTAGTAATTAAATTTAGGTTAAGTCTAGTTATTTTGCATACTCATTAGTCATTTGCTTTTACATGTAGTTTTAGGCGTAATTTTCATCTAAACTTGTAGGCTTAATTTGTTAGCCTAAATTGTTGGTAATTGTGGTGTTGAAATATTTGGTAGCTAAAATTTAAGTTTCAAAAAGGAAAACTGCTTTTGGTTCTGTCTAGCTTATCTGTTTTTTCGCTCAAAGTTGGCTGTTCAGCCATTTATTTCCCCTGCACCATTGCTGAGAAGCTGATTTATTGGACTGTTTTTAGTAGTTTTAAGTGTTTTGAAATCTTCATTGTTGATTGATCTGGGTTCATTAGCTGGTAGAATAGTGGGATTCTCATTTGGTTTTTTTTTATCAGCTTATCTCAGCTGATTATTTGGGCCTTTAGTTCTTTACTTAAGCTGATTTCTGGATTCAAATCTTTGGCCTGCTATTCTTGATTCTGAGCTTGTTGCTGAATTCCATCTTATCAGTTGTGACTTTCTTGAGTAGAATACAGTTTTGTGTTTAATTCCAAGCTTCTGTGCTAGCTTAACTGTGTCTGATATAGCTTATTGAGCTTATTACTTAGCTTATTGCTTTGTTTATAAGTATCTGTGTGATTCTGAGTTTTAAAGCATCTTAATCAATTACATTTGAGGTTATTACAATCTATTTGGCTTGAGTTTTCAGTTTTATAAAGTTTTTATCACAAGTGCTTATAAATAAGCACTTGTGATAAGCAGTCAAGCTTGAATAAGCAGTTCCACAACTGATTTTTCTTTCAAAATTTTATTTTAATTTCTTTTTATTATTTTTGATTTTCTGGAATTTTTCCAGATTTTTCTGAATATTTTTACTATTTTTAATAATTACTTTTGGTTATTTTCAATTTTTAAATAGATTTTAAATCCAAAAATCAATAAAAAAAAATACAAAAAGGTTCAGAAAAATACAAAAATAATTTTTAAATTTCTTTTATAATATTTTAGAATTTTTAGAATTTTATTTTTAATTTTCCACTTAATTTTCCTATTTTTCTTATTTTTAATTCATTTTTAATTCAATAAATACAAAATTAATTCTAGAAAATATAAGAAAAGTAAAAAAAAAATATTTTTCTTTTTCCTAAAATTCTTTTTATTAGTTTTTAATTTTTAGAAAATATTTCCAAATTCGTAGGGTCATTTTTCATAAAACGTTACGTTTAAATTTTTACGTGTGCATTACCGTTTTCGCGTTTTTCAATTCGGTGCATAGTTAGCTTGTACTCTTTGCATGCTTAATTGTAGTTTGTTAATATTTGATTTCCTTGATTGCTATTTTCACTATATCACTCTTTCACAACTCACTTTCACTACACGATTCCCGATACGATAATTCAAATATTCCATTTGAGCTTTCGTTGGGAAGAACGACCCGGGAATTACTTTAACCGGTTTTTTCCTCGGATTATTATTATACTATAATTGACACGTATCAGGCCGTCACGTGTATTTGGACCTTAACGACCTTGGTGACGCCGTCAGGCCATTAACAAAGAAAATGTTCTGGGCCGTCACGTTATAAGTTCCACATCCACCTCTTTTGTCACTCTTGACGCTGTCATGTGTTAAAGCTTGACGTCGTCAGGTACTGTTCCCAACAAGGAATTTGAGACTTTGCCGTTTCTTCACTTTTATGCTCAAAAAACGTCCAAAACGCTTCCTTTTCTAGATTTCTCCCCAAAAGTACCTAAAATAACAAAAGGAACGATTTAGGGCAATAATTGATCAAATAATCACGAATTCGGGCTTAAATGACCCCTTAAAGCGGTACACTTTTCGCCTCATCACAAGTAAAATCTCGAGTTTTGAAGGAGTGGGCGGAATTAGTTGCTAGCCAACTAACCCAATTAACTAAGATGCAATCAAAATAAAATAAAATAAATGAAAATTAAACTAATGTACTAATGTGGTGGAAACAATAATGAGAAAAGTTGTGTTTACTTATATTTCATTACTCCCTAGATATCTTTTACCGGTTGATTAGCTTGTTACAATTGCATGGATGACGGGTTATATTCCTTAATACTAGTCATAGGGCCATGTACAATATTCCCTAACTCTATAAGATTCTACTTCACTCCTATGTCGAGCCGTTAAAAGCTCCTAACATGGGATCATTAGAATTCACTTATGCATTAAATACAACCAAAAATCGTAGTACACCTCCGATCATGTTTCTTAAGACGTTCAAGCAAGTTACCAGTGGAAGTCTGTCAGTTTTCTTAAGCCTAACATCGAATACAATCATCCGTAACAATTATAAACAAACAATCAACCAATAATCAACATCTAGGTTTCACTACATCTAAGCAAACACAATAAAAACCTAACCTAACATGTTAAAAGAAAGAAAATCGTAAGATAGAATCAAACAATACATAGACATATTGAATGATTATTGGAGAACTTATCTTTATTAAAACATGGAAGAAAGAAGGGTTTGAAACCCCTTCAATATGCAGGAAATTCGACCTAGGGTTTGTGCACAACTTGTTCCACACTTGTTCCACACTTTACAATGAAAATTTGGAAAAATATATATAGACATAGCATCCTGACGGCGTCATGTATTAGCCTCTGACGCCGTCAACTCGCCGCCAAGTTGAAATTCGTATTGCCTAGATCCACTTCTGACGCCGTCATGTGTAAATCTTCTCTGGGCCGTCATGTGTATTTGGACCCTGACGGCCTTGGTGACGTCGTCAGGCCATTAACAAAGAAAATGTTCTGGGCCGTCACATTATAAATTCCCCATCCACCTCTTTTGTCACTCTTGACGCCATCATGTGTAATGGCTTGACGTCGTCAGGTACTGTTCCTAGCAAGGAATTTGAGACTTTGCCGTTTTCTTCACTTTTATGCTCCAAAAACGTCCAAAATGCTTTCTTTTCCAGATTTCTCTCCAAAAATACCTAACATGACAAAAGGAACGATTTAGGGCAATAATTGATCAAATAATCACGAATTCGAGCTTAAATGACCCCTTAAAAGCGGTACACTTTTCGCCTCATCAGTTACCCTTTCCAACGGCTAGATTTGTTTCCAACGTTCCAATTTTGGTTTCCTCCTCATGCGTGAGCTCCTCACTCAAAACAAACACCCCGTGCGGTAAGGGAGGGCAGGCGGCGGTGTTCCCGTGCATGAGGCTTCCCGCACCGCACCTCCCCGTACCCACTCCCAGTGCTCTTAGGCATAGATTTGGATGTGTTGGTGTGTTGCCGAGAGTTCGAGTTGGATTCGGGATGTAGAGATTGTGCTTGTACTCGTTGTTGTTGTTGTTCTCGTTATTGTTGTTGCTGCTGTTGTTTTTGGCCGAAGTTTTAAGGGTCTGTTTGGTTAGTTTGGCCGTGGGGTAGAGCCGAGACCGTTAGGGTCTCAGCAAACAATTTTGGTGTTGATATTGTGATAACGATACTGATGCATGGGAATTGCGCCAGGTTTTACCTCTCGAGGGATCTCGAGAAGCTTACAACCCCCACCAGGCAGTGTACCTGATCGTTGTAGTATAGTATAGTGACAAGTACCGGGGGATTGATCGTTCAACTCAGGAATAGTGTCGCTAGGATTAGAAAGCCTAAAAACTAGGTCTAGAGATGAGGGATGATTCTTTTTGTATTTTTTATATTTTTATAAAAACAATTAAAATCTCGGGTTTTGGAAGAGTGGGCGGAATTAGTTGCTAGTCAACTAACCCAATAACTAAAGATGCAATCAAAATAAAATAACAAAAATGAAAATAAAACTAATTAAACTAGTGGTGTGAACAATAAATGGGAAAATTGTGTTTACTTAGATTTCATTACTCCCTAAATAACATGGGATCACTATAATTCGCTTATGCATTAAATACAACCATAAAAACCTAGTACGCATTGGTTCATGTTTCTTAAGACGTTCAAGCAAGTTATACTATGGAAGTCTGCTAGTTTTCTTAAGCCTAACATCGAAATCATTCATCCGTAACAACTATAAACAAGCAATCAACCCATAATCAACATCTAGGTTTCACTACATCTAAGCAAACACACAAGAGATCTAGCCTAGCATGTTGATGAGGCGAAAAATGATCCGTTTTTAGGGGGTCATTTAGGCCGGAATTGGAATTTATTTGATCAAATATTGCCCTAAATCGTTCCTTTTGTGATTTTAGGTACTTTAGGAGTGAATTCTGGAAAAGGAAGCATTTTGGACGTTTTTGGAGCATAAAAGTGAAGAAAACGGCAAAGTCTTAATTTTCCTTGCTGGGCACAGTACTTGACGGCGTCAAGAGGAATTTGATGACGGCGTCAAGAGCAATTTTGGTGACGGCCCAGAGAAAACGTGACGGCGTCAGATCAAGGCCGTCAAGAGTAAAAGTGGTGATGGCCCAGAGCAGCAATACACATGACAACGTCAGATCTGGATCTAGGCAATCCGATTAATTTTTTGGCGGTGGGCTGACGGCGTCAGAAGTTTCTTCTTGACGCCGTCACCTTAGGAAATCTATATATAGTTTTTGTAATTTTCATTCAAAAAGTAGGACAATTAAGAGGAGAATTTTAGGGTCGAACTTAATAAACCCTAACACGACTTTTACAGTATTTTCAAGGGTTTTCACCCCTTGAAACCCTTCATGTTCAATTGAGATAAGTATCCTTTCAATTCATTCAATATGTCTATGTGTTGTTTGAATATATCTTACGCTTGTCTTGATTTTAACATGCTAGGCTAGATCTCTTGTGTGTTTGCTTAGATGTAATGAAACCTAGATGTTGAATATAGGTTGATTGCTTGTTTATAGTTGTAATGGATGAATGATTTCAATGTTAGGCTTAAGAAAACTGGCAGATCTCCATTGTGTAACTTGCTTGAACGTCTTAAGAAGCATGAACCGATGTGTACTAGGTTTTTATGGTTGTATTTAATGCATGAGCGAATTCTAGTGATCCCATGTTAGGAGCTTCTTGCAGGCTCGACATAGAAGTGAAGTAGGAGCTTATAGAGTTGGGGAAGTAAGTACGCCACCCCACGACTGGTATTAAGGAATATAACCTGTCATCCACGCAACTGTAACAAACAATTAACCTGTAAAAGATATCTAGGGAGTAGTGAAATCTAAGTAAACACAATTCTCCCATCTATTGTTCACACCACATTAGTAATTAGTTTAATTTTCATTTTGTTTTTTTATTTTGATTGCATCTATAGTTATTGGGTTAGTTGACTAGCAACTAATTCCGCCCACTCTTCAAAAAACTCGAGATTTTACTTACTTTTATAAAACATAAAAATACAAAAAGAATCATCCCTCATCTCTAGATCTAGTTTTTAGGCTTTCTAATCCTAGCGACACTATTCCTGAGTTGAACGATCAATCCCCCGGTACTTGTCACTATACTATACTACAACGATCAGGTACACTACCTGGTGGGGGTTGTAAGCTTCTCGAGATCCCTCGAGAGGTAAAGCCTGGTGCAATTCCCACGCATCACATGTTGAAATCAAGACAAGCGTAAGATATATTCAAACAACACATAGACATATTGAATGAATTGAAAGGATACTTATCTTAATTGAACATGAAAGGTTTCAAAGGGTAAAAACCCTTGAAAATACTGATAAAATCGTGCTAGGGTTTCTCCAAGTCGTCCCTAAAATTGTCCTCCTCAAATGAATGAAAATTACAAAACTATATATAGATTTTCTAAGGTGACGGCGTCAAGAACAAAATTATGACGCCGTCAACCCGCCGCCCATAATAAAATCGGATTGCCTAGATCCAGATCTGACGCCGTCAAGTGCAAATTTCCTCTGGGCCGTCACGTATAAAGGGACCATGACGGCCTAGCGTGACACCGTCATGCCCTAGTGTAAAATCTTTCTGGACCGTCATGGACTCTATCCTCTTCACCTCTAGTTTTACGCTTGACACCGTCATTAAGAACTTGGTGACGCCGTCAGGTACTGTTCCCAGCAAGGAAAATTAAGATTTTACTGTTTTCTTCACTTTTATGCTCAAAAAATGTCCAAAATGCTTCCTTTTCCAGAATTCACTCCAAAAGTACCTAAAATCACAAAATGAACGATTTAGGGCAATATTTGATCAAATAAATTCAAATTCGGGCTTAAATGACCCCCTAAAAACGGATCATTTTTCGCCTCATCAGATACTTAGAATGATGGAGTTAGGATAGTCGACGTGCCGTAGACGGCCGTCGTTTGTTGGAGTTTGTTTTGCGGACTTTGGATAATGTGGACTATAATGATACTCATGTGATGTTTTGAGCCAGGTCGGGCGTTACCGGGACTTTCTAGTCCCGTGTGATCCCCGACAAGACAAAAGGGACTTGATAACTATTACTTGGACTATTTTCGTTGAATTGTTGATCCGTGATAAAAGTGAACTTGAAACGAGTAATAACCCGAAAAGTATGATAACTAAGTGACGCTAATGATATGGATATTACACACATCTTAACTAAGTAATAACCCGAAAAGTTTGATAACTAAGTAATAACCCGAAAAGTATGATAACTAAGGAAAGAGGTTTACTAAAGCAACTAGGATGACGTTTTGAAAATCTGTGAACCCTCTTTTACTTGCAAACCTAAAGCAACTATTGAAGAACCAACACACTAAATCAAACAAATTTCATTTGATCAATATTAAGATTTTCTAATGGATCTGTTACTACCACACCCACCGTCTAAATTAGACCGTATTCTGAGTGGGCTAGCTATCTAACATGCTTTCGATCAGGTAATATTCGGTTGCATAAATTTGGTGAGTTGTTCAATTTGTAACTTGGTTGTCTTATAACTCTCAGATTATAGGGTGTTCGGCGTTAGGTTTTTAAAGTCATTTTATGTCGTATGTACTTGTGATAATAAATAATAGTGTTTTAGAAATAAATAAGAACTTTGCATAATAGATTAATATTCTTAGAATTTGAAGATGTTGAAAGTCACACATTTAGTGGCATATGGGATGTTAGTGTTCCTTTGTTCCTTAGCTTTTGCCTGCTATAGTGTTTTTTGTTTAAGCGTGACTTTGAGTTGTGCTCTAAAGGATACACGCCAACTATAGTTTTTGCCTGCTATAGTGTTTTTGTTTAAGCAAGAAAAAAGGGCAAGTAAATCAGATACAACTCGAGTTATGAGCACACTTTATCTTACTTCACTACGCATTTTTATGGGTTGTTTGTAATTGCTTACTAAAACAACTTATAAAGGGACTCTTCGGGATTATTTATTGAAACTGCTTATAAAACGAACCTTTATAAACGGTTGTAATACACAATCCCAAACTGCCCTTTGTATGCAGCAATTAAAATAAGTAAAATCTACTTTACAAGAAAGAGTAGTAGTTAAACATACTTAGTGTACCTACATTATCGGTTTATCTAATACTAGAGCACATCTAGATACTTCCACTCACCAGGTGCTCTTTTCATAGCTGACCAAGAAAGCGGAAGTGCAACCAAGGTTACGGACTTTGTTACTTGGATTGAACTTCTTTTTTTATACATATATGGTGTTGGCAATAATAAAGAAAATACCCATACAAGTTATAAGGTTATGCTTTGCTGATTGTAGTCTATAGATTAGACTATTCTTCTCATATTTTAATCCAGGCTACAATTTGTAATTTAGAGTCTATGCCTTTACAACTGTTGGGAGATGTTTATAACTTAATTAGCTATTATTATACCGTGGTATTATTGCTCACAAACAATAGATGTTCATATGATGTAGACATTTCAAGATTACAATTAGTAGTGCACTTTGGTAATTCGAGTTCAATTATTATTCCTCTATTCACATGTACATGGGAAATGTGGAAGTGTCTTTTTGTTTTAGTATTATCAAGTGTAAAGTCATTGATCAAATAAGCATTATCAAGTGTACTATAGCATGCTCTCAGCTGGGTTGTGATAAGTTTCTTTTATGTCACCCAAAACCTTCCTTGATCGATACGATGTGCTGCTTTGACATTTATTTTCAAGATCACAAATTATTCGTCATCCAGTTTGACAAACATACATTTTCCTCTAATGTAGCAAGGTCATAGGAAAAAGAGTTGCAATGTGTCATCACAAATCCTGAATGATCATTTTCACATTATGTAGCATGCTTTTAGCCCCTTTGGAAAATCACTAACTTTGTGATGTCTTACGGTAGAAGTTTAAAATCTTTATCGCATAGCTTCTTTAGGACAAGTTGAACCCATTTATAAAATTAGAACAATAACAGACATTGATAATAATGCACAACCAAACTGAAAATTTACCACAAGAATAAGTACATCAAAACACATGTCTTA
Organism: Artemisia argyi; assembly: GCA_030686995.1. Lineage (NCBI taxonomy): Eukaryota > Viridiplantae > Streptophyta > Magnoliopsida > Asterales > Asteraceae > Artemisia > Artemisia argyi. The sequence goes on along the minus strand of CM060680.1, from coordinate 19,524,235 downwards.
AAGTCAAATATTATATTAGATGTTGACTTATACTTAAATTTTAATACAAATTCGACAAAATATATTGTTTAATAAGCATACACGAGTCAATATTTAAGGGTGTGTTTGGTGTGAGGGTGTAACATTTGGGATTAGGACTTAGACTATCATACATTGTTTGCTAAGCATGGGTTTGAAATTGGGAACCATACCATATATAAGGGTTTAAACAAAGCGCACCTAGATGCCTCGGATTACTGCATTTTTTTTTACTTACTTTAGTTTTTTATGGATTGTTATATGTATTTTACTTACTGAAGTTTTTTGTGGACCACTCTTTCACAAATGTTGAATAAGCATTTAGTGTAGTCACAAGATTATTTTGTTCTTCAAGTACTACAAACGTTGTCTACAAAGAAGTATTTTAAGGTTTATGATCAATGTTCAACAGATATGTAAATTATACAAAATGACATGTTTTATACCATTTTTTAATTATACATATACTCTTATCAACAACTTTTTTTTTTTAGTTTGATTTGTTATTTTTAATATTTTAGAGTTCATGGAATGAATATGGAATACTCAAGTGTTTGACGTTGCCTGCGTACATTTGCTTTCCAAGACTATCTACCAGCCGGAGAAGACGATAAATGCACGTTTATTATTTTAATAGTTACAAATAAAATTGTTTATCGTATCATTGACATATTACTTATTATTCCCTTCAAAAAATAATGGAACCTATTTACGTTCTTTATTGTTTGTTAATTTATTCACACACGTAACTCATTAATGAATAATTTCTTTTAAAATCCCCGTGATTCCACGGGTCTAAAAACAAAAAGTTGCATCCATGCTATTCTTCAAATATGATCCCTAAAAAGTTACAATCTTTAAGTTCCTGTTTCCAGGGTCAAAAGCAAAAGAGGTCTCAAGATTGTAATTTGTGATGAAGTATTTAATGTCTCGAAAAGTATTATAAACGCTCTATACAAAGAAATACTTCAAGATCTATGATCAATGTTCAACAGGTATGTACAACTATATAACTGACATGTTTTATACCATTTTTTAACTTTACATATATTCTTATCAACAATTTCCTTTTAGTTTCACTTACATATCTTTTTAACTTATTACATGTTCACGTATGGACCTTTTGTTGAAGCGTTAGAATGGTCACTACATACATTTGCTTCTGAAGACAAACATATTGGAGACCACGAGGCAATGAACGTTTATTACATAGATGTTTACAAGCATTGTATTTTATACTATCAGTCACTTACAACTTATTATTCCGTTACAAGAAAATATCATAGCATTTACGTTCGTTGTTCGTTTTTACTTTATTCACGTACTTACTATTTTTAATCAAAAACCCTCTAAAATCCCGTGGATTCCACGGGTCTATAAGCTAGTGTGTATGTATATATATATATATATATATATATATATATATATATATATATATATATATATATATATATATATATATATATATATATATATATATAATAACGATAAGTACGTTATATATGTCGTTTTCGAGCTAATAAATAATATTAATTAATGTTGAGGACGTTCGTTAATATATCTAAGGTAATACGAAACCGCTAAATAATGATGAAAATGTTATCTAATATTTATTAGAAATAATGAACGAAACAATGAATAGATATGAATACGGACGGGTTACTCATCGTTTTGAGGGCACGTTTATCGAGACATACCTTTTTAGCAGGTCATAAGGTTCGTGCTAGTTGTATGTCGAGTTTCGGATCGAATAACATTAATAGACCCGACTTTTACGGATTATCGAACTTATTGGGCTGACGAGTCCAATGAGGGCCTAATAAGCGTAACGGTGGAAATCTAATAATCTATTAATGGGTAATCAATCCTTACAACTCATTGACCAACGTGACTTAGTTTTGGAATAATAAATGAGACGGGGGAATTATCGGGCTTATCGAGTTGACGAATTCATTAAAGATTTGATAATTCATTCGGAAAATTTATTAAACTATAATTAAGAACGTTTGACCCTGACTTAGTCTTTTAAGTTGTTTGAATTGTTGGTCTTTGTCTGAGCGTGTTTCACTCGAGTCTGTGTCGTGTCTTCACAACACACACGAATGATACCAAACACAAAAAAATGGATATAACGATAAACCCTAAATATCTATAATGAGTAATTCATTTTCATAAGCTTATAGGTTTCGAATAAGATACAAATACGAGTTTATTTAATAGGTTGTGCCGGGTCCCGCAGTGCAGTGATGTACTAGCTATTATCATTTGCTTCTAGTGTATCACCTCTCGTCTACTACTTGGGTGAGTTCATAGCCCCACTTTTACTCTTTTCAATTGTTTTGGGGGAGAATGCATGCTTGTAGTTATCTTGTCGTCATATGTTATTCTTGGTATTATGATGTCTACTTCGGAATATGTCTTTGGTATTGTGATGTCTATTCTGGTTTATTGTTTTGGTTTACCGTTTATATTGGTTCTTGGTTGTCTATGGGTATCCTTACCCTTCTCTATATTGGTTGTTATGGAATTAGTTATTGGCCGCTAGTGCAGGACTATTAGTCAGGTCCACTCCTGTGCGGAAACTAATAGGGGCCCGCTTGTGCAGCTTAGATCTATAGTGTGTGCACCTATAGGATTATTCTTGGATGTTTGTCACGGTGTTATTGTTATGTCTTGGTTTCCTTGCGTTACATATTGTTTTGTGTCAAAACTCTATGAACTCACCAGCTTAAGCTGACCCTTTTTAGCATGTATTCTCAGGTACTGGGTAATTGCTTTATCTGCTGTTCATGGGCTGGAGGCTTGGCAAGCGCAGTGGTCACAAGGATCAGTCATCAGTCTAAAACTCTGATAAAATAAAAATTGGGACCTATCTATCTTAACCTTGGGCTTACTACTTTTATCTTGTAGACTTTAAATCGTATCTTAAATTATCTATCTAAACGTTTATGTCGTTATTATGTTCCTTATACTTGTGTTGTGTGCCAATACAAGTAGCACCCCGAAACTTTATAGAGTCTTCCACTGTACCAAATTTTGGGGGTGTTATATAAAAGAAAATTAACTTTCGGCCCATAGCTTATGGGAATAAGCAGTATTAAGCAGAAAATAAAAAAATAAGCAAAAAAGGGATTAAAATGTGTTAAATAAAAAATAAAGTGAAGTGTGATTGATAAAAGACCCTAGGGCAGACGGATGGTGTGTGGTGTGTTGAGGTGTATAGAAAGTGAGGTCTCAAGTTCGAACCCGCCTCACCTTTTTATTTTTATTTTTTATTTATTTATTTTTTGTTTTTCTCTTTGAAAACTGTAAATAAGTGAAAAATAAGCAACTTTTAAAAAGGAAATTTTTTTGAAATTAAAAATAAGCTGAATGAGAGCTAAAAAGGTAAGCAGTTTTGACTTAAAAACTTAAAAGGAAAATTTTGAAAATGAAAAGCTAATTTAGAAGCTATAAGCCGAAACCTAATACTAAATAAGCTAAAAGCACCTAAAGGGAGTCTAAATAGGCAGATCTAATCTAATAAGCTAAAAAGCTAACAAGGAACAAAAGCTAATGCTAACTTAAACTATCTAAACAGTCTCATAAGGCAACTTTAAGCTCAAGAAAAAGCTGTCAAACAATTAAGCTAGGACTAGAAAAGCTAAAACAAATAAAATTAAGCCACCAAAGGACTTGAAAATCAATTTGAGAGATTTTTGACTTGTTTTAACCTTATTTATAAGCATTTGTTCTATGACACTTAGACTGATTTTTTTGAAAAATAAAAAAGCTGAAAACAGACTTGACACCCATTTTGCAGACCTTAAATAAACAACTAAATAAGCATTAAATCCCCAAACAAGCCAAAACATATCAAATCTATACTATAAGCTATTTGTGCACCAAAATTCATACAATAAGCTCAACTGGATAAGCAGATAATGAGCTGATAAATAAGACACTTAGGCAGATATGGAATAAGCAAACTTATGAAATTGACTGAGTAAGCAATTTTAGACTAAAAATTAAGCACTTATATAATTAAGCTAAACTCTAAATAATGAAAACAGATGTAGTTAAGCAACTAAATAACTAAGAGAATCACTTTTTTATGGATTTTTGATTAAAAATTAACTCTAAAATGGACTATGAAAAGACTGACTCAGGAAGATATTTTTTGATTTTTGACACTATGACATTGACTTGAAAATGTAATCAAATGGACTCAAAAACTTAAAACAATGACTCAAACCTTGAAAACACACTAAATGGACTCTATTGACTCAAAAATTAACACATAAAAGGACCTTAATCTTTGAAATCAAATCTAAGCTGTTTAAAAAGGTTTAAGAAAATGAAATTTTGGAAATCAATAGTAAAACTACTAAACTTTATAAAAGCACTGAAAATGACTCAAATATTACTTAAGTGACTCAAATAAAGCTAGAACAAACTGACTTATTAAGCAAAAGTGACCAACTCATCAAATAGGAACTTATGCCAAACACTCCCTTAAATCCCAATTTTAGATTTTTAAACTGTTTTGACCTATTTAAGCTGAGTTTTAGCATGACAGAAGTATAACTAGATATTTTAAGCAATAAAAAGCATATTTCAATAACAAATAAGCACTCTTAATAAGCAAACTAGTTTAAGCAATATTTTTGTATTTTTTATGACTTATTGAACAAATCAGATTCTAAGCTAGTAATAAGCAAACAAATAGCAATAGTAGGTAAATAAAAGCACATAAAAGCATAAATCAAGTAAATAAGCATAAATGTAAGCTAATAAGCAGTATATAAGTAAATAAACAAAATAAAGCTAAATAAGAGAACTTACTTAAGTCCTTGCTCAAAGCAGGACTAAACAAATAATCTACAAGCTCTAGCTTGTCAAAGACAAGCTAGTAAAAGCTATAAGCCCTTCCCTTATTGGCTTATCATCCAAACTGCTTATTATTATTTTTTTGGTATTCTTCTTATTTTTTTGAACTTTTTTTATTTAAAACATAAAATAAACAAAATAAACTCAAAAAAAACTATAACAAGTTTATATGAGCTTAAAGTAACAGCAAAGAGAGCTTATGTAAATTAATCAACCATATTTGAACGTAAAAAGTGCTTAAAAATAAAGAAGACAAGGAATTAAAATCAAACTTTAAATTTTATTAGTAAGAAAGCAGTTTACAATACTGAAATTAAATAAAGCTGAATTTAAAAGTTACAATAAGCTAAAACATGAAATAAGCTAAAAAAAAGGCTTAAAAACTAGACGACCTAAGCTTGTAAAGAGGTCTCCTTATATAGGCAGCCAAGGTGAGGAACCTAGGGTTTTGAGAAGGTCCTAGAGCTCTAATTTCAGCCCTCCAATCAATATGTCATCATCTTCTTCCATTTTGAGCCCTTGATCATAATTCCACATCGCTTCGACCAATAAGAAGGCTTCAAGCTGCTACATGTCATTCTTTATGTTTTCATATCATTCCTTGCCATGTCAGGCTTCTAGAAGGCTTCTTAAGTGAGATGGGTAAGAGAGGTAAGCAAGGTAAAACGAGATTGGGGATGATGAATAGTAATTTTGGGTTTAGGCGGGTAATATGGTTTGGGGATTTGACTGGGTTTATTTAATGTTTGACTTGGGTATGGGTTGGGTTTGGTTGGGAAATACAGGTAGTATTATTGGACCGGGTTATGTTAAAGTGGTGTTGGGCTTTGGTTTATATTGGGCTTGATTTGGTTTTGGTTTATTAGTTATAGGATTCGGATAGGTTAGTATAATAGGTTTAGGATTAAAAAGTTTAAGGACTATTTTGCCACTTTGGAAATTCAAGGACCAATTTTGCCAATGTTGTAAATTACTTCCAAGGACCATTTTTGACAACTTGAGCATAATTGTGATCTACTTTGGTAAATTCCTCCCCGGCCTCGGCTTTTTGATACTCTTTCCATTCCCGTGCTCACTTTTGTCCGTTTTGACTTGATTTTTGTCTTTTTGTGATATTCGTTACCTACACATGCACAAACACAAAAACACACATATGTTTGGCATTTTTAATCATTTTTTGGTCTTTTAGGTCCGTTTTTGGTCTATAAAAGGTATGTGAATAAGCACATACCAATGTACAAAGTCTATTAAATAAGTAAGTGACATTTAAAACTATAGGTTATACAATACAAGTTAATAAAAAACCTAACAATACTTAACTAAATTAAACTACACATTTTAATTTCTAAAACCTAACCTAACTAAATAAAAGCACACGACACCTTTTTATTCCATAGCTTTTTTTATTTTTGTTTTTTGTTTTTTTGTTTTTTTGCTTTTTTTATTTTGGTGAATGAGATAGAACCGAAATTTGTAGACTTCCTAAGGCTTCCATATGTTTAATAGGTAGAGGAGATAAGCACAAATAAACATAAAGTATATCCATGCTAAATTAGAAGCTTGTGTTCCCTTTTGCCCTAAAATAAAGACACGACATTCCTCATATGTAATACACGTTTTCTTCTTTCCCTCTCATTATCACATAATTGGCCTTCTTCTCTCTCTAAAACACCTAACATAAATCTGTCCCAATCTCATTATTTCTCTCTCCAAAGATCAAGCAAGACGAAAATATAGCAGTCTTGGTGTTGGTGTGATTCGTGGCAATATTCTTGGGGTTTTCATTCGGGTGTCTTGTTCCCTTGATCTTTCTTGATTCGGCCTAAATGTAGTCGTGGTCTCCCTTTTTGTTTTCACTCATCTTATACGACACTTATGTATACTAAACCAGATCTAAAACATGTAATACATTCGTTATAATCATGTTAATGTTTCCCTTGATAGTAATTATGATCAAAGATTTGTGTTACATTAGAAATTGGTAAATTTTTCCAAACCATTTTATTAGTTAAGTCTTCCGCTTGCATTTGTTTTGGTTCCGTAGGTGTGACATTCAACCCCTTTTTGGAGCGGTTGTTATCTTGATTCTGCTAAAAATTCTTGAACTGCCGTCATTGAACTGCCATTTCCACTTTGCTTTGCACCACTGTTGCCATAGTTTCAGTGATGAGTTGTTTAGTAGCATCATCCATACGAGTAGCCACCATTGTTAGGTACATAGATTATCAAAACTGAACAGAATTAGTCGTACAAGATCAAACAGAAGTCAAAACTAGAGCAAGATTAAACATTTGTGAGATTGGGAAATGGACGAGCACAACCTAATGAAGTATTTGTGATTTGGAATATTTTGACCGGAATTTGATCGAAATTTTATGTTGTACGACTGTAACAGAACAAGATCAGTTGTAACAGAATTTGGAGTTGTTCTTGGTGGCCAAGACCATTCTCTAATACCAATTGTATTGTTCTTCTCGAATTTATACAAACTGGGAAAATAACTAAAACTAGACTAAAGATTCAAGAACAAATAATGGAATCTCATGTGGTAGTTTTATTAGTTGAATGATTTTTATAGAATTACAAGATAAAAGAAATGAGATACAAATCAAAGCTAAGTATTGTCAAATAACTAACTCTATATTTAAACTACCACGATACGCCAATGTTAGTTAAAGAATTTAATTGGAGTATGTCATGTGCACCTCACGTGACCAGTTCAAAACTGTGCACATGCACCTCACGTGCCAACATTTTCCGCTCATAAGAACATAAAAAAACATACATTTCAAAACTCTTATAATTCTAAACTGATGTCAATAATTCATACAAAATATAAGAAAAGTTCTTTATAAACCCCAAATTATTACTAGACCCAATGAAACAATCACAGCCCTCCATTTAAAAAAAATAAAATATCTCACAAACCGTTAATTGTTGCGCAAAAAGAATCATATCATTACGTCGAGAATTAAATTATCTTTCTATAGAGGGACACTTCTATATACTTTCGACAATTTTTTTTTTTCGTTTTTATTGTGAATGTTGAAATTCACGTTTGAAAATCACTTTTGTGATTTGTGAAATCACACGTGATTCCTAACATACAAATCACATGTGATTTGTTAAACCGCATGTGATTCCTAACATACAAATCACATGTGATTTTTCGACGCAAATTTTAACACTAAAACAAAACTCTAAAACGAAAAGAAGTTAAGTGCCCGTCTACTGGAAGATAAAAAAAATTCTTGTTACGATGGTGTATTTTTGTCGCTTAACATATACCGTTTGCAAGATATTATATTTTCAAAACAAAGGTGGAAGGTTTTTATTTATTTATTTATTTTTAATTTTGATGAAAAAAAGGATAGTCAGAATTTGTTTATTGAGTATATAGAGAGTATAAGGTGTATAATGATCTAAACTCTACAAAATATATTCCAAATTTTATCAATTACAAAATAAAACTTGAAAATCTTTTTGGTGGTCGTAGGTCTTGTACCTTCTTCTCGGTGGTGCGTTCTCTTGGAGTCTGGTGGAGATGGCGACGGGTGATGGTGGCGTCGGGTGTAATCCTTTTCTCAAAAACTTCAAGACCTTAATATCAAGGATAATGTATGTATGTGGAGTCATAGTAGTCACTCGTGTATAATATCAAATTTTATTCATTTAGGCCTACCATTGTCTCTCAATTATGTCGAGAGGTATAGTTGGCTCTCTAGCGTTACGCATTTGTTACCCACGACAAAGGATAACTAGAAGACATGCATTTTTTATGTAATCAATAATCTAAAAGCTAATGAGTTACTACTGATTGTTTGTAGTTGAGAGACAAATACTTAAACAAAAGTGATGTTTAACTGTTTAAGTAATGCATGCATTTGCTATTAAAAAACATTCCTTTAAGTGGTGATGCATGGTTGTGTGGTGGTGGTGGAGGGTAGTGGTGATGGTTGTGTGGTGGTGATAGGAAGTAAAAAAGAAAATGAATAGTAAACTGCAAAAAATGTCCCTAGTAGGCGAGGGTAAAATAGTCATTTCACACAGCTAAAACAAGTCCTTTTAATAAGCGAGGGTAAAATAGTCATTTCACACGGCCAAAACTAACGACCGTCGGTAAAAAAACTAAATTTGCAGCTGCAGTAACGCGGCAAGGACACAACTTGCAGAAAATTGAAACGTTATGGACAATATTTTCAGATTTTTTTTTCCCGATGACATCTTTCGCAATTTTTGCAAAATTCAAGGACATTTTTCGCATTTTACTCTATATAATATTGATATACTCCCTCAGTCACATATTAAATGTCTAGTATTGACTTTTCTAGTCATTCTTTTTCAACTTTGACCTTAAATATTTATGCTTGTGTTATATATTATTTGATAAAAATTATACGCAGTGAAAATACATTTAAAACCCAATTCATACAGATATTTTACATCAACAATTACATAAAACGAGCGGGGGTACTATAATTTAACCTGAGGTGCTGTTTTTGTTAAATAGTTAACCTCAGGGTCAAAAAAAAAAGAAAAACGGATGAACTGTTGCTACACGATCTAATAACTTGACACGATCTAATTCCTTCCTTTCTTCTTTCCTTGCTTACTTTAAGATCTTGATTGATTGAATTTGAAAAAGAAGATTTGGATAAAGACGGAAGAATTAGCGCTTCCAATTTGCCCAAACCCACTCTCGCTCAGGTACAATCTTTTATTTATTTTGTATATCATTTTTGATCTGTTAGGATCAATTAGTTGGAAATCATAGATTGTCAATTTAGTATGCTATTCACCTCACCCTGAATTCTGTTTAGATCAAATTAATAATCAATATACCCATAGCTCCATATTGGTGACCTTTTTAAAACATACCCAATTTCACCAGTAAATTGCAGCAATACAATCAACTAGTTACCTTTATCCCCAACCATTTTTATAACAATTTGTGAAATTTTGCAATGTTCCTAAAATAACTTGCATTCAGTGGATAATGATTTGGCCCACTGTGAATCACACCAGCCCATAACTGTAATGCAAAACTTAATAAGTAACATTAAAGAAGATACAGAATCAGTTATGCCAATTGAAAAAAAAAATGTAAGAAACTTTTCAATTACCTGTGAATCCACATTAATAACATGTGGAGCCTCTAGAGAGGTTCCAAATTGAACCCCAAGTTCAGATTGGAAGGAACTCATTGGTGACAGGGTCCTGTCATCATATTAAAAAGAATTACAGGAATGACACAATCTAGACCACTAAAAAGAATTACAGCATAACCCATAGGCTCACAAATATCCAAAATGTTCGTGAAGTGTATTTACAGACCACAAAACGTTAAATTGAAAGATGAATGACTGTTATATATAATGATATTGAAAAACCAAATATCTCATACACATACACCACATGATGTCGCTAACTCAGCAAAAAATTGTTGGAAGTTCAACCACAGAAAATATGGATAAAAGGTAAATAGACTGATTCACAAAGAGAATGTGGTACCAAAAAAATAGATACAATATGTATGCATGCACTTACCCGGATGTTAAAATCACTGAAAGAGAAGTATCAGCCATGTTCTTGAACACAAGAGCTGGATTTAAGATCTTGATTGATTGAATTTGAAAAAGAAGATTTGGATAAAGACGGAAGAATTAGCGCTTCCAATTTGCCCAAACCCACTCTCGCTCAGGTACAATCTTTTATTTATTTTGTATATCATTTTTGATCTGTTAGGATCAATTAGTTGGAAATCATAGATTGTCAATTTAGTATGCTATTCACCTCACCCTGAATTCTGTTTAGATCAAATTAATAATCAATATACCCATAGCTCCATATTGGTGACCTTTTTAAAACATACCCAATTTCACCAGTAAATTGCAGCAATACAATCAACTAGTTACCTTTATCCCCAACCATTTTTATAACAATTTGTGAAATTTTGCAATGTTCCTAAAATAACTTGAAGTGGAAACTACACAATGCTTAGTTAATTGCTTGGATTAGTTTCCTTTTAGTTTAATTAGTGAAACTGCAGGTTTAAGGGGTGTTTGGATTGTGGGGTAAAATTTAGGTCAAAGAGCTTTTGGTCAAAAGTTTTACTTAAAATAGCCTCATTATAATCCCATTAGTTGTTTTTGAACCAATCTTATTAGCTTTGAAAGGTTTCCAAGAAGTTGAGTAAGATTTCCGAAATCTTGTTTCATTATCTGTTAGCATATAGAATTTAGGTTAGATTTAGGTTTAGGTGTATTGTAGTTATTGTTCTTGTTTCATCTTAGTTCAAAAGTAATTTTACTAGTTGTCGAAACTTGGTATTGGACTTTTTAAAGTCAAAACATGCAATTTGCCACCCTGCACACCCACTGCTGCAGAAACATGTCCCAAATCACCCTTTTCATTAGCAAATTCAGGTAGGGTAGGATATGATTTAGAGATTGGTTTCGGTTTTATAGCTAGTTAGTAGTATAGGGTTTAGTTGTCCAAGCTTATTTTGCATTTTCAAACTCATTTGATTAAGCTTATTCTGGGGCTGCAAATCAGCAACACACCACCATCAGACTTGCACCACATCAGGTACCACACACCCCAAATTGAGCAATTTTAATTCTCTTATTTTTCGCCCTGTAGCGCCGGAATTTGGTTTACAATTAGTTTGACAGATTGTCTTCATGATAGTATTTTTGTTTTAATTTTAGGATTTTTTTGTGTATGCTTATTAGACCCTTGAATATGCCATCTGTTCTGTTTTTACCATTCTGACCCGTATTTCGGTGGCCCATATCTTGTTCATCCATTAAGTTTATACTTTAAAGTTTGGCATTTTAGAAAGCTTGTCGGGTTGTCTTGTTGGATTTATGCTTGTTGTGTACTGTAGAGCTTATTTTCTCAGTTTATTTTAGCTTCCTAGTAGCCCCCTTAGCAGCAGTTTCTGCTGCTACGCCTTAGTATTCTGAGCTTATTCGAATTTTGTTCCTAGCTTGTTCTAGCTTGGTGATTGTTGTTGCTTGCTTGTTTAGTCGTGCTGATGGTTTCCTGAGCTTGTGTATGACTTCAGTTTGAGCATTAACTCCAGTTATATCAGCTTGAAACTAGGGCTGCAAATTAGTGATCCAGGCCGGCAGCCTGTATGTTCCATTCACCCTTCTTGATTGCAAATTCATTCAGATTTAAGTTAGATTTAGGTTTAGATTTTGGTTTTTATAGTTGGTTTGTAGTATAGCTCTCCTGAGTTTCAGATTATCTCAGTCTTGGGAGCTTAATTGTGGCTTGTGAGTGAGCTGAAATACCCCCCCTCTGCTGCACCAGGCCTGCACACTTGCAGCCGGCTGTCCCACACAGTGGGTTACACAAGCTCATTTTGAGCTTGTGTCTTGAGCTTATGACTCAATATCTGTTTCTATGAGAAGCCTGGTGTACAAGCTCAATAAAGTTGTACTGTAAGCTCACTTATCAGCTTATTATATAAGCTTATTTTGCCTCATTAGTTGCCCTTGTAAGGGCTGTTTGGAGTTGCTTTTTGATTGTCTCAGCTTATTTGTTGTTTGTTGCTAGCTTATTTGTTTGATTCAGATTATTTGCACTCACTTCAGACCAGCTTTAGCTTATTTTACCTAGGGATAGCTTGTTAGCCTATTTAGATAGCTTGTGAAGTTCTAAAAATCCAATTTTAGCCATAATAGTTAACTGTTGGGATTTTGAGATCCCACACAGCTTATTTTAGCTTTTTAAATAAGTTGCTTTCACAAAAGTTCCCTCATTTCAGTTGTTTAGTACTTTTGTAAAAGAAAATTTAGAAAAATCCAAAAAAATAAAAAAGTGATAGCTTCTTTTTAAGCCCTTTTGGCTTATTTTTCTGCTTATTTATAAGCAATTTCTATTTTTATATTTTTTTTGTGTTCCTGATAGTTTAAAGTATTTTTAGGAATTTTTCTAGATTTTTCTCTTTTCATTTGCTATTTTTAATAATTAATATTAGTTTTATTAATAATTAATTAATATTAGGTAATTAAATAGTATAAATAGTTTTTATTAAGTACTCCTATGTTTTTATATTTTTCCTAGGTTTTAAATGTCATAAAATATTTTTAGAAAAAGTTTTAGAATTTTTACTATTCATTTGCTATTTTTCTTTAATTTAATTAGTTTAATTAGTATTTAAATCTTAGTTAATTAATCTCAAAAGGTGAAGATCGGTGGGATCACCCTGGTCCCATGCATCCTAAGGATGCCAACCGGACCCTCCCCCAAGGACCCGGCCCCAGGCAATCAGCACCTGTCCCAGTGACTGTACTTATCAGGAGGTGGGCTATGAACCCTGGCTATTATCTCAAAAGACCCCTCGCTGACCAGTCAATCTTAGTTAATTAATAATAAATAGAGAAAAAGTAGGAAAAATATATTTTTAGTTTTAAAATTACTTTTATATTATTTTAGAATTTTTAGAATTAAATTTTCATTTTTCTAGCTTAAATTCATAATTAGTGTATTTTAAATATTATTAATTAGTTATTAAATAGTAATTAATTAATAGTAATTAATTAAATAGTGTGAAAATTAATTTTCTTTTTCTAAAAATTTTCTTTTAACATTAGGATTATAAAAATGTAATTTTCATATTCGTAGGTATTTTATTTCTATAAAATTCGTGTTTTATTTCGTACGTTAACGTAACTTTAAATCAAACGTACGCGTTATTAGACTTAGCTCATGTTTTTAGTGTATCTGATTATCAGTAATTGTTTATATAGTGTTTCTAAGTTATTTTCATTCCTCATATCTTAGTTTAATCATACAAATCACTCAAACCTCTTTTCTGTCCAAATTCACCCGATCACAAACCCGTTTTATGTATCATCACACCTCGTTGGGACATAACGACCCGGGGAAACCCTATACTTCCACGGAGATTGACTCTAGGCAGTCTGACCTTGTTGACTATTTAACTGGTCAATTTAGGTTGACCGTTTGGAGCCAATCAAATGTTTTCGAAAATCTTACCCAGTTTTGGACTACCTTCGAAAAACTAACCAAACACAAATCTAACCAATAACTATCATATGACTGTGATGCCAATTGTAATACCCATATTTGATCAACTTAAACCCTAAACTATGGTGACTTGGTAGTGGTGTCGTGAGGTAGATATGAGAGAAAGAGAGAAAAGAAAGATAACTTCTATTATAATAAAACATACACTACACTCTCAAGCACACACACAAGTGGGGGCACTTGTGTGTATACATCCTCCAAAGACCCCACTTGTGTGTATACATCCTCCAAAGACTCACATAGTGGGCTTGAGCTCGGGTTTGGTTCTCGTGGGCTTAAACTTAAGGATGTATTTTGGACTTTTGTCAAATGAAAAACAAAAGGAAAAAAGAAGAAGAAAAACAAAGAAAAGGTGTTGTAGCAAGGAAAAAACATTGAAAAAAATAATAATAAAAAAATAAAAATGAAATCCGGTTTGTATGTGTGTTTGGTTGATCTGATAGCTGTAAATGTAAAAATAAAATTGAGCAGCGGACTGAATCAACAAACAACCTCATAATAATAATTTCACATGCCATCTAATTTCTTGAAATTCGAGGAGTGAATTAAGAGCTGAAGCCTTTGCCTTTTTTTCAGGCTTCTAATTTACTCTCGCTCAGGTCACTTACTCAACTCACTCTTTTCATTTTCTTCAATGCTTTATTTATCTGTTAAGAGATAGTAATTAAATTTATTCGAAATCATAGATTGTTAGTTCAATGCTCCTTTTATGTTCGTTGTTACTTTTATCCGCTAGAATTGATTATTATGATTCATTTATTATGCTATTCACCCCACCCTCAATATTGTTAGGCGATCAAATTAATAATCAATATACCCGTAGCTCCAAATTTGTCTGTGTAAAGGAATCTTTGCTTGTGGCGCCTGGTGGACGACATAAAAAAGTGAGTTTCTATACTAAGCGGTCTGAGTTGTAAGTTGCAACTACTTTTCGGCGGTCAAATACGAAGTCAAACTTGAGTCACCCTTTATAAGTCCTCAATTCGAGTACTTTAGTTGACACTTTTGTCATTTGGGTCGTTTTTGACCGGGTGGTTTTACTCATGATATTCCAGTGGTTGCTTTTCTAAGTGTAAAGCATTGGACTTCTACTTCTATCCCGAATTTTCAACCATGATCTCTTTTAGAAGCCTATTAATAGTGTCTGATCATGAGTTTAGCTCACTTGAATGTTACTTGGGGGGCCAACTTGTTACTTTGGCTGTAAGGGTTACTTACACGCGTTTGAGTTATTTGATTTTTTTAAATGTTACTTGGGCCAACTTGTTGCTTTGGCTGTAAGGGTTACTTACACGCGTTTGGCTCTTATAGTTTGAATTTTACTTGGGCCAACTGTGTCCCATGAAATGAAGATTTCGACTACAGACTCTACGCAATTACATGTTTTTCTAGAAATGTTTGCCGATGATATCTTACATGATGACAACATCGGTGACCTTTTTAAAACATACCCAATTTCACCAATGAATTGCAGCAATCACAATCAACTAGTTACCTTTATCCCAAACCATTTTTATAAGAATTTGTGAAATGAGCCTGTTTTATAGAAGATGGCGATATGACAGTGAAAATCAAAATTAATCTTGGTCATACATACAAAAGACGTAGTGGTTGATTGTTAATGGACCGGCAAATGTAAATGTAATATTGCTCTTCACACGTGCTGGATGATGTTAGTTATATCTAGGCGAGCGTTTACCAGCATATCTAAATGTTACTGGTTCAGTGTTTCCAACTTTCTAAGTGAAAGCAATATAAAGGTCTTCAAACTTACAATTTGGTCCAAATCGTCTGATAGTTTCTTATAGTAATCCTTCGATAACAAGTGATAATGGTACCAACCTAAAGAGTTTTGCACTGCTTAGTGCTCTCTAGTCTCTACCCATGAACAGTTGATCCAGGTGCGATCTGACTTTCGAGGTTAAGCTAGACATGAAATCTATATCTAGGCGAGCGTTTACCAGCATATCTAAATGTTAGTATTTACATTCGATTGTGGATACTTATTTATTTATTTTTGGGTCATGTAAGAAGGATTAACAGGCTTGGCTGCTCTCCTATAATGTTATGAATAAGAAATGTATTAAATATGATTACTAGTTCAATGAAATGATTTTGGGTGGTTGTAAGATGTGAATATGCTTGAGCCACTTTTGAGTTTTGACCTGTTTGACCCATTCGACTTGGAGATAATGCAACCATAGTCGACCTACGTTAGATTGATGAGTCAAAACTGTTGCATCTAGACTGTATACAAAATAACGATGCTTACTATGTATACAAAATTACTGTGTTTATTTTACCGGGGTCTTGATCCCCTTTACCCCAAAAAATACAAACTTACTGTGTTAGATAGATGTGAATAGTCTCATTCTATTTGTATGTCTTTGATTGAATCCTATCTATGTTTACAAATTACAATCCTAAGAAGATTATAGGACTATACTTTGACAAAAATGAACAGTTTAACCATGCATTTGGGTCATGTTTCTTATGATAATATATTACTGCATTTGATTACAGATATGGCAGCACGCTGATCAGAACCGCACTGGTTTCCTTGGCCGTCAGGAATTCTATAACGCCCTTAAGCTTGTAACTGTTGCACAAAGTAAAAGAGAACTAACACCAGATATAGTAAAGGCGGCATTATATGGACCTGCTTCATCCAAAATCCCAGCTCCGCAGATTAATCTTGCAGCTCTGCCTCCAGCTCAACCAAATCCAATGGCACCACGTCCTCCCACACAACAGCCTGGGATTGTCAATTCAATGGCCCCACGTCCTCCTACGCAACAGCCCGGGGTTGTCAAATTCAATGCAAACTCAAACTTTTGGCATAAGATCACAGGGGCCTCCTAATTCAATGGCTCCTCCTTCAGTTGCTCCACCTTCTGGACAGTATTTTGTACCTCAAGGAAATCAGTCAATGAGGCCACCACCTCAGAGCGGTCCTCTTCCATCACAGGGTGTTGGTGGTCCTAGTTTTCCGGCAGGTGGTGGTCTGGCCGGTCCTGGTCTATCAAACTCGAATGTCTCAGGTGATTGGCTTGGGGCTACTGTGCCAAAACCCCAAGAGCCACTATCATCCTCATCTTTCACAGCTTCTAGACCATCTGTTGGAGGAAATGCAATTACTTCTGCCGCTATGTTTGGAGGTGACTTGTTTTCTGCTTCCAAATCTATATCTAAACCGTCATCATCCTCAATTACAACACAAACTGCAAGCATTCCACCCGTTTCTTCTGCAATTGCTCCTGTAACTTCTGAGCCCCAGACTCCAGCCAAGATAGACCCACTTGGTGCATTGAATGCTTTTACAAGGCAACCCACAGGTGCTCCAGTACAGTCAGCGGGGCCATCTCTACCAAGACCAAATCAACGGGCCCCGACTCAAAATGCTCCACTACAGTCAGGTGGGCCATCGTTGCCTCAATGGCCAAAAATGACGCGGGCTGGTATTAACAAGTATATGAAAGTGTTCATGGAAGTCGACTCTGACAGAGATGGGAAAATCACTGGTGATCAGGCTCGCAGCTTTTTTTTAAGTTGGAGACTACCAAGAGGTAAATACTCATAGCTTAATTTAATAGATCATTAAGGCCTTATTCAACTCTTTCTTGTAAAATGATTTACTCTCTAGTGAAATGTCTCTATAATAGATTTCCTATAAACACGCCAAGCCGTAATGTTCTTATTGTTCTTCTACAGAAATTCTGAAACAGGTGTGGGACTTGTCTGATCAAGATAATGACAGCATGCTTTCCGTGAGGAAGTTCTGTGTCGCTCTCTATCTGATGGAGCGATACAGAGAAGGCCAGAATCTTCCACCAACACTTCCTAGTAATGTCCTGCTTGATGAAACTCTGCTGTCTCTCACGGGCCCACCCAATCCTTCTTATAGACCTGCTGGTTGGGTAGCTAATCCTGGTATACCTCTATACATCATGTAGACATATATTTATAGTTGCAAAATGGGGAGTCGGGTGGCTTGAGACGTGCCAAAACGGGCTGGGTTGAGACATGTTAATTTTAGCAAAGGTCCCTCAGATAATTGAGAAAATAAAAATTGATGAAGACAACCTGTTCTGAATGTTATCGAACCTTTTGTCTTCAGGTTCTGCACCCCAGCAGGCATCCGCCCAACAAATGTTGCATGCTAATATGGGGCCTCCCATGCCTGGTGCCCAACCAATACAATATAATCAGCCGAAAGGACCGATGCCCTCCATGGATAACTCTAATGCACATCAGCTCAGTAATGGTGATCAAAATACTTCTCGTTCAGTTGCTCTAGAGACAACCCAAGCACAAAAAGTGGTAAAGTTTTATTTGTTTCTGATAGATTTGGAATTTAATTATGCATATACTGTCAAAAGATGACCTTCTACAGGAATGAAATGCAAGATCTCGTGAGTAGCCATTCTTCTCAATATATGGATCAACGCCTGCCCATAAATTTACTGCATTATACACTATATATGGGAAGACATGTGTTCTCACCTCCTTTCTTCACCAGGTTTTATACAAAAGCAGATGTGATAACCGCCTTAATGAGATTACAGAATGAGCGATAGCTGATAAACGTGAGGTATATTGGCGATTTTAAATCATGTCTTCTTTCTTTCTACCTTTTGATTTTGGTTTTTTCGCGGTCCTTGATATTTGTCATTATCTAATTCCAGGCAGAGATGCTTGCTAAGAAATATGAAGAGAAGTACAAAGAGGTGGCACAACTGGCCTCTAAGTTAACTATTGAGGAGGCATCTTTCCGTGATATTCAGGTAAAATCCCCCTTTTTATTCTCTCAGACTAAATAAAATATATTTGCACCTAGAAAAACGATAAAAAACTATACGACTTGACAATATAATGGTTTCAGTTGCTTTGTCTTCGTCTATTGTGCTGATAAATCTGACCATTCTTAGCGATTGCAAAAAACATGGAATTGATGTCAAGTCAACTGCGGTTATTGAGCTTCCGAAGGGTATCATCTTTCATCTCATGCTATCAGGAATACTCCATTAGCAATAATGTCACTGTATCTGTATAATATTTTAATAAAATGATTGATATTGCTTTATGGTTCACCTATTTTGTTGTCAAGGTTGGCAACCTGGAGTTCCAGAGATATCTGCCGTGTGGGATGAGGATTGGGATAAATTCGAAGATGAAGGTTGACACTCTTTCTTTTATACTCGTAGTAACTATATATAAGAGAAGGAGCAATGTCAGCTCATTTTGTTAAAAGATATCATTGTTGGTGGGTCAATCCGACCCGTGTTCCACACAAAATATCCGTTTTGACCCGTGTTCTCACGTTGTTCTCTTCAACCACATTTGCACTTTGCACTAAACTAGTTTGTAATGGCAGGTTTCTCATTTGATGCTACGGTGCCTGCAAATACCAAATCTACATCTCAGGCAGAAAATTCCTCTACTATGGATGATGTTTCTGAGGATTCATATTCGAATGCTGACAGGAAGTCAGAGAAGCCTTTCGAGACTGAATTAGCATACACACATAGCGAAGATGAGTCGGCTAAAAGCCCAGCTGGTAGTCCCACAACACAAAAGATATTTGAAAGTCCAACCAAGGAGGATTCATTTAACCATTTCGGAAAGAGCTTTGATGCTGACACAGAAAGGTACCAAATTGGATTCTGTTTATGGTCTGATCTTTCATTGTCTAAATACAAAACGTGTACCTATGCCTTGTTTGCTGGAAAGATCTAAACATGCACTAGTCTATTAGGGGTTTTGATGACCAAGGATGGGGTACTTTCGACAACAGTGATGATGTAGATTCGGTGTGGGGATTCTGTAGCTAGTGACACAGCTAAGGTGAGTTCATATATATATATATATATATATATATATATATATATATATATATATATATATATATATATATTTTTCTTCTTAATTATATCATTGCATTCAATGGATAGTGTATAAGGTTATAGAAGGATATTACAACGTAAGGTGGAAAAATGCTACATATGTGCTACTAAATGAAAAGATAAATAAATGCTTTAGAGTGATAATTAATGCTGAAACTGAACCAATCAATATCTGAAAATTAATGCTACTTACTGCTCTAGAGTGGACCTGGAAACTGAACCAATCCATATCTGGTTTGTATCAATTGCGAACTGTTTTGGTATGCTTGTCATAATTAGAAAAACATAAACCTAGAACAAAGCTGTTTGAAGATAAAAAACAATTGGAAACGTATCTCTGTTATGAATGCAAAAAACTTATCATTTTTACAGGATGCCGAACATGAGAAGCATGGAGAGAGTTATTTCTTTGACTCCAGTAGCTTCACTGCAAGTCCAAGGAAAAGTGATTCCCCACAAGGCAGTAATAGTTTCTTCCAGAAAAAGAGTCCATTTGGGTTTGATGATTCGGTTCCTGGCTCACCAGCTTCTCGAGCTGGCACCTCACCACGGTACAGTGGGGGAGGAGCAGAGAATTCTTTCTTTAATAATTTCTTGAGATACGATTCTTTCAGTGCCACTGACCGAGGTTCTCCCAAACAAGAAACCTTCTCGAGATTTGATTCCATGAGCAGCTCCACACAGGATAATAACTTCTCAAGATTCGACTCAATGAGCAGCACGGCACAAGACCGTAGTTTCGCAAGGTTTGATTCAATGAGTAGCAATGCGGGTTTTGACCATGGTCATACATACTCATTTGATGACTCAGATCCATTTGGGTCAAGCGGACCGTTTAAGGTGTCGTCAGAAAGTCAAACGGGGAAAAATGAAACTGATAAATGGGTATTTTAGTTTGGAGTTTGGTGGTGTTATTATACTGTGAAGAGGGTTTTTGTATTCATGAAGGATGGGAATGGGGATTAATTACCATGTATTTTGTTTTCTTCTACGTGCTTGATAGTTTGTGTTTGTATCACTTGCTTGTCTTTGATTCCATTGCATGGGAACTTTATGATATTTCTTTGGTGTAACTCTGACTAGAAATTCTAATTTTGGATTTCGATTACTATAAATATCTGGTTTTGATTATTAGATGTTTATTGTAAAAATAATATGCGCTAAAGTTTAAACATTTTATTGGTAATTAACTAGTCATATGCCAAGAGGAGGTAGGCTGGAATTAGGGGTAGTCAAATTTGATATTGTGTGTTGTACTAACTATGGATTGGCTTGTCTTAGAAAATTATCATGAGAAAGCGTTTTGCGCGTTGTTGGACTTGTTATACGAACAGGGGTGATACTGTTGATGCCATTGCATCAATGTACTGTATACACAAAACACGTGCCTCCACTCCAGTTTTCACCTTTCCTCCTGGTGATCCCGGTTTGTTTTTTTTTTTTTTTTTTTTTTTTTTTTTTTTTTTTTTTTTTAATTTATTTATTTATTTATTTTTGTGCAAACACACTACATCAATGCCTTTTTTTTTTTTTTTTTTTTTGATGAAAGTAGCATTGCGGTTCTCTTTGATTTTGGACTTTGGAGTGTAGTTGGTATCATCCAAGTTACATTTGCTAAATTAGAGCTCCCAAAAATTCTTGCATGGGCAACGTATAATCAATAAGGATTGTTCGCCAAAATTTATGATTACATGATAACGTCGACGCAGAGATACTCATCAAGCAATAGGTATTGCATGACTTGAAAACGTATTTATGTCACAGCTGAACACATTCACTTACAGAGATTAGAAGTGGGATTTAAAGTTGATTTAGGGTCAACCCACCTGTATTACTTAAATTGTGATTTGAGAGTAGAATTCTAACTTGAGCTTCCATTACTCACTGCTTCTTAATCAATCGGAAAACCTGTAACTTTTATACTCTTTGTTCATTTAATCGCTCTTTCATCTAGAATTTAAGAAAGATTCTTTCGGTTTTAGTATATCATTGCACATTTATAATTGGTATCCTGGAAGGGAGATAAAGTGTGATATTTGAATGAATTGTAGCTAGGTAACTTGTAGGGAGATCAATCTTCAGAAGTATACCTTCTGTTCAGTACTCAAATTCCATTTCATATGGGATGTTTGGTTATCTCTTATATTGAATATGTAAATGCAAAATCATGTTGCAGTGTTTAGGTTGTTTGCAGCAATTATCTGGGTTGATAAATTTACCTTTTATGCATTTCATCGAACACCTAGTCGGTGGGTGTCTACTACAAATAAAGTAAATAATTTTTATTATTTTTAACTTAAATTTATTAACAAAAAACTACTCGTAAAATTTGACATTCACGATTAATAAATCAAACTTATAGTTGCTGTTAAAATCAAAACTATTGACATATAAATACAAATAAAAATTACAAAGTTACAAACCCATTTGTTATTGGACTACCAAGACCAGAAGCTCACTCTTATACGCCCTCCCAAGGTGATGGCCCCACCATGTTGTGATAGAGTTGGGAGGTCTTGTAACATACTCATGTTTGTGAAGTCTTGTTGCAGTAAATCTTCATCAGAAATTAGTCTTACACCACACTCCTTCACCTCAACAACATCTTCATTATTATTCTCTTCTAAGAAACTATATGTAACAAAATTCTTTGCTTCCTTCCATTCCGTTGTAATCCTGGTACTATAATGCAACCATATCATATATGAATCTTGTATTCCTCCTATCACCTCTTTCTCTAAATAATTCTGAATAAAAGCTGGAATGTAACCTTTTACATTCAGAGAAGCTCCATCAAAGTTGTTTACAGAGTATCCTTTAAATTCTTTCAAAGGCTTTTTGCACTTGAAAACAACACAAGTTCCATATCCCCTAAACTTATCATAACACCAATCTGATGGTAATTCAACCTTTACTTGATTTCCCCTACTTCTACTTGTAAACCACTCTGGAATATTGCTATTCCCATGATATACTATATCTAAACGATAATAGTCAGTGTCTTGCCTGAAAAATTCACATCTGTTAGTCTCAAAACCCAAATACCCAAGGAAAGCAGAAAGCTGCTGGTGAATAGAGCCTTGGGAAGTTATAGATGAGTCAACACACTGAGTCTTCGATGTAGACCCCTCGCTATCAATGGTAACATTCTTTAACAGCTTTGGACAGTTTCTGAAAACATTTTTCCTATACCTGAATGGGTCTTTAGATGATCCCAACACTTCTCTTAAGGAGGTGCAATCAGATGCATTAAGTTCTAGTAAGCTAGGTGGAAGTTCGGGCAACACTTCCAGCTTCTTGCAACCATCAAGTTGAAGCTTCCAAAGATGAGAAAGTTGACTCAAACTTCCAGGCAAGCTAGTAAAATTGTTCCCTGGCAAGTATAGTTCCTTTAGACATGATAAGCCTCTAATGCTCCCAGGAACTTGTTCTAAATTGCAGTAGCTTAAATTCAGTTTCTTTAACATACGTAAACCTTCCAATGATGACCAAACTGATCTTTGGGGATGTGGTTGTTTACTTAGTAGTAAACCAAAAGGAGCAGTGATTGAAGTCCACCATCTAGGTTGAATACTCCCTTGGCCACCGAATGACAATGATTCAAGGTTTACTAGAGATGATACAAAAGAAGGAAGTTCTGTAATGGCAGTTTTGTCAATGTGAAGCTCTGTTAATCTTTTGATCTGACCCAATGCTTCAGGGAGTTGGTCGACTTTTAAGCACCCCGAGAGATTCAGGACTTGAAGAGAATCCATTTCCACTCTGTTTGGAAAAATCCTAAGCTGTTTGCAATCTCTCAAATTCAACACAACAAGCTTCTTGAGCATTCCAATTGAGGGATGAACGCTAACCAAATTCACACAACCTTCAAGACTTAGCTCTTCGAGATTTGTAATCTCTAAGAAGTCAGGGGTGGTTGTTAGGTTACAACAGTACCGTAGCTTCATTACTTTCAACTTTCCAAAGCACTGACATCGAGAGAAAAAATAAGAAGATAAGTTCTCTGATCTTTAGGTATCAATTAGGAAAACATGTGTTTACAAGGAATTACCTTAGGTGTTGTCCAAAAATGTTTTATGTTGCTGTAAGACAGGTCAATGGCGACAATGTTTTCTGGATAGAAATCTGAAGGTAAGTACTTGAAAGGGTATCCATGCCAGCAAAACAACCTTAGCTCATTCGACAAAAAATCTGAAGGTAAGTACTTCAATTCCAGTTTCTGTCGAGCATAAATTTTTAGGATCCGTAATTTTTTCATATGTGCAAAAGCTTTAGCATCTATGTGAACCTTTTGGCTAAATTTCTCTAACGAAAAGACTAGAACTTCAACTTCTTCACTTATTGGCACCTGGAAAAGCAAGAACATGTAGCTTCATTAGGATATTTTGCTAATACTTTAATGTAGAGAAAAAAGAATCATACACCACTATTTACCTTCTTTTCACTCAATGCGTTGTAAACTTGAGATGAATTCCACAATAATCTCCTCTGTTTCCCAGGCATGATAGACTCTTCACGAACAATTTCCCTTGCCATTGCTTGAATCAAGTCATGCATTTGAAGTGAATTATAGCTAGATATCGTGATTAATGACTTATCAACTAGAACTTGCATGTTTGTAACTGCAAAAAAGTTACAGCCATCAAGTACGCTTGCTACAAAATCCCTGTTTTCTCCAACGAATAAACATGCAATATCAAGTAAGATATTTTTCTGATGGTGGTCTAGCCCATCGTAACTTAGACGAAGCACTCGTTGTATCTTTTCATTAGGATGTACTTTGAGCTTATCCAGTTCACTAACCCACTGATCCACAGTTTTGCCGTATAAAAAAAGACCCAAATGTTTGAGGGCCAGAGGGTGACCTTGCACATAGTTCACAACTTTCTGAGAAACTTCTTCGAATCCTATAGAAGA
The DNA here is from genome assembly GCA_030686995.1 of Artemisia argyi. NCBI lineage: Eukaryota > Viridiplantae > Streptophyta > Magnoliopsida > Asterales > Asteraceae > Artemisia > Artemisia argyi. Next base: position 19,499,465 of record CM060680.1, on the reverse strand, counting down.
ATCGTTTTCTTTAAAGGCATAGGAACGGAAGAGCTCAAGAGATCGATCCTCATCTAGAAAGTCCATGTCATGGATGTCATCCTCATCCACTCTATGTGATCTTAGCAACTGTTTATCTTTACCCGTGAAAATAATCAAACTTCCTTGGCAAAACCAACTAGCTGAACCTGCTAGTGCCTCTAACTGCTCATGATCATCTACATCATCCAAAACAAGCAGGATCGGCTTCGATGACATCATCTTCTTTATCACCATAATCCCTTGACCGACACTCGATATCTTCAAAGCTCTTGTTTTCATGATGTTATCAATAAGTTGCATTTGGACTTGAGTTAGGTCTTGCTGTTTTCGGACATCTTCACAAAAGCAATTTCCTTCAAAGTGGACATACATCAAGTTATATATAGCTTTGGCAAGGGTCGTCTTTCCTATTCCACTTATACCACAAATACCAAGCATATTAACCTTATGTGACCCAACGAAGCGTGACAAGTTTAATTTGTCGAAATGGAAATCTATGCCAACAAGGTTTTCACCAACATGCAAGGGCCCGTCACATAATTTTTTGAGTATGTCTTTGGAGATGCAGTCGATGAACTTGTACTCATACCTGTAAACCATAAAGACACAGTAAAACTACTTAGTGTTAAGCTTTAGTAGAGCTACAAGACTAATCACACAAAAACAAGAAATTTACCCATTTGTCATGTCCTGGAGATCCCATCCAGATAAGTTAGCAGCCATTGATAAAGCTTTCTCCCATTCATCTATCTCTGGTCTTTTTAATTTTTTATGTTTATCAAAAGCTTCAGCATAGCTCTTAGTTTGATTCCTAACCACGTCAGGTTTAACATCATAAAAGATTATTTGAACCTCGTGTTTAGGCTTTCCCATTTGCTTGCACTCAAGTATTTTGACAAGTTCCCGCAGACACCATGATGAAGAAGCATAGTTTTTGGAGAAGATAACAATCAAAAACCTTGATTCTTCAATTGCTTTGTAGAGATGTGGGGATATGTATTCTCCTTTAGGCAATTCTCTATCATCTCTAAAAGCATGAATTCCTTTTTGCTTGAAATCATTGAACATATGATCCATGAAGTTTTTGCGGATATCTTCACCTCTAAAACTTACGAAGACATCATATTTCCACCGACGAGGAATGGACGTAGTAGCCATTTTCAGTGATGAGAATCGAGCTGCGTTCACAAGTAATGATCACCAGAAAGAGTAGCTATTATTAATAATTAGTACCAAGAATCCATGACTACGCTAATGCAAACAACATCACATATTCACATGATATGCTGATAGGTCAAATTATTTAAAAAAAAAAAAGATTTTTAGACCCACAGGTTATATACAATTGCATATACTAAATATGTGTGACTCCGGTTATTGAACCACAACAACATCTAAAGTCTATAATTCATTATTTAGATACTTTCATAATCATCATGGTATGTAAAAAATGGGACAAATATATATTTAAATCCTATGCCTTAACATTGACAAGTATTATAAATTGTTTGTTTATATAAACCTGCTCATTTAATTTGGCTCACTAGCTAGATCTAATAAACACGTACTTTAAATAAATAACAACCACACAAGATATTAAATAATTATTTACAGTTTGTATACAGACATAAAACAATGTTAAAAGTCAAGTGACTTTTGTATAAAGTATTTGGTTAAGTTATCAAATTAGACCTAATAAGTTTTGGGTTAAGTGATTTAGCCCATTGGATCCATAAATTATATTGTAATGTAATAAAGTGAGATAATAATTAGACTATAAGAAGACGACTTACCGATTACCAGTTGGAAAAAAGTGAAGTTTTGGTGAATGAATGAATGCAATCAAAATGGAATGCTCAAGTGAAGTTACAATAAGTAAAGGCAACTTGGTTGACCCCAAGTCAATTTAGAAATTACAAAGAAATGAAGATGAAATCAAATGTCAAGTGAAGAAGTTACAAAAAGAGTAAAGGTAACTGGGGTTGACTCCAAAGTCAAGTTATTTTCATTTCTGGTCCTTTGGTTTTAGATAATATGCAATCTATTGGATTAAGCCATAATGTCAAATTTCAACTATATTTTGTGAAAAATGGCACCTGATATAGCATCCTCAAATTGAATAATAAGGGTCAGACTTTTCTAATAGATATCTTCTCTAAAAATAATACGTAGTACTTCTTTTTCAAAGACCATACCTTTTAAACGACAAAAATTATTTATTTTCTTATTTATCATTGTCAAAATTTTAACACAAATCCTACAAATATGTGTATGTCGGTTTGGTTGAACTTCATGTGCAATCCAACTCGTATTGGTAAAAAAGTGGAAATAAAGCAAAAACTTTTGTTATAAATCCCAACAACCTATAAACTTGCACGCATGCGCTAACATTATATATTTTTTTTCTTTTTTCTAATGGGTTATATAATTCGAAAAACCCAAGCACAAATTAAAATCCCAATCATGATCAAAGCGAACAACAACTAGAAGAAGAAGAAACGTTCACTTGCTAGATTTGCATCGAGCCGGAAACACTCCCCAAGATTAAATTCAAAGAATAATAATAGATGCATTCACCCGTTTTGCAAAGATTGTATGATCAAAATATATTCAACTGAAACTCAAAGACAATGTTTCATATATCAAATGTCCAGCTACCACTTGCAATCGTTTTCTTGACCCCTTGTCATGCCCCCCATATTAACACCCCAACTTTTTTAATAAATGGTGTGATGTGTTATGTAAATCAACATTGTTAGGTGTTGACAGGGTTTATTGTCCTCACATCGAATGTTCGGGATTGATATTGAATAGATGTGAATGTCCTTATTGCAAGAAACTGTTTTGTTTTAAGTGTAAGGTAGCTTGACATGCTGTTTTTTCTTGTGAAGATGGTCAGGAGACAAGAGATGAAAACGATGTCGCTTTCGGTGTTGTTTGTGAGAGTAAAGGGTGGAAGAGGTGTCCCAACTATAGGCATTTTGTTGAGCGTAATGGCGGTTGCAAGTTCATCACATGCAGGTAATTTATGATTTAGTTGACATATGAATTAGTAGTTAGATTTAGGGGTGTTAATCGGGTCGGGTTCGGGTCAATCGGGTCGGGTCGAAGTCGGATCGAGGGTAAAAATAATATACCCGAAACCGACCCTAGTTGAACTTGGGTTAGTCGGGTTCGGGTCACGTCAGGTCGGGTTAACTCGGGTTCAGGTTTGTGTATTATAACAGTAGGCTTATTACAAATTTGTAATTGGCAAATATATAAATACTAAAGAACCACAAATATCATGCAACTTGTAAGTTGTAACCACACAAATGCATGGTAACAAGCTAACAATGTCATGAATTGTATCTATAATTACTTACAAAATGAATAATTAAGTTGCATCTGTTTGTTGGAGTCTACTGCAGTAGTTGTAGACTTGCATATTTGTAAAATTGCAAGTTACAACTTGCATTAGTAGGCAAAATGGCAAATACTAAGTACATATAATAATAGGAAAATAAAAGAACAAGACTACCATGACTTAACATTAGTTGCAACTTATAAATTGTATCACTTAAATAACAAAATAAGATAAGTTTTCATCAACAAAATAAGTTTCCATTCTCTAAATATATTAACCTTCTAAAACTATAAAGAATAGGCAAACTTTATATGATTAAAAAAAAAAAAAACTTCGGGTTAGTCGGGTTGACCCGAACCCGAATAGGAAAGTATTTTGAACCCGATACCCGACCCTATTTCGTATTCGGGTTAATCGGGTTGACCCGAGTTCGATTTTGAACCCGACTAACCCAACCCGAGTATTCTTATTCGGGTCCGGGTCGGGTCGAGATTTTGACACCCTTGGTTAGATTTAATCTCTTTCAATTTTGTTTACTCAACTATAATTAAACAAGTACAAAGTAAAAAATATTGTTAACCTTAAATAATTTATGTCTTTTCAGGAGTGGGTTCGTATTTTGCTATTTATAGCTACTCATATTATCTTCCTCAAGAGAATCTTTTTTTTTAACAACCCCGAGAGAATCTCAAAGGTCATGGCTAGAGCCTCGTAGTTAAAAACCTTTAACCACGACTAAGTCAGACCTTTAGCTACGACCACTTTTAGTCGCGAAAGAACTATTTTTTGTGACGACGGTCGTGACTAAAACTTTATGGGGTTTTGATTCGAGCTTCAATATTGGGTGTTAATTTTGATTTTTTTTTTTTTTTTTTTTTTTTTTCCGGATTTGATTTTTAATTTAGGGGTTGATTTGAATGCATGTGAGTATTTATGGTGGTGGGAAGGTGGTGGCTGCCACCAGGTGGTGTGGTTGTGGAATAATGAAAAGTGAGAATTGGAGAAAAAAATAAGGTTGGTGTTTGGCAATGAGGGTAGCGATGGTGATGTGGTGGTTTAAAAATAACATGGCAAATTGGCAATATACAAAAATGAGAAAAGATAAAGTTCAAGATCAGGTATCTACATACTAGTCAAGTAAAATCATACATCAAAGTGATGAAGTTCGAAAGTTTATTACATGAACTTGCAAAATTTTCTATTCGCTACATAAAAATAAAAAATGTGATAAGTAAGATATATTTCTAAATGATTATCCCAAATAATATTATACTTTTAGCCAAATATTATACTTTTAGCCACGACATGCCGTGGCGAAAAGTGTAACATTAAAATAATACTAGGACTTTTTGAGGATTAAATTTCCGAATTAATACTTGTGAAATAGTAGTATCCAATTTATCAACACAACAAATTATTCAACAAACCTCTACTATTGATCATATCTATACAATTGCTCTCAAACGAGTTCCTCAAATGAGACCAAATATACCAATCTCTCTAACATATTAGTTCACTACAAACACCACATGATTATTTATAATCGAACAATTAAAGAATAGACATGCGGGGTTGCAAGTTTGTACTTGTACTTAATTACCCCATATAAAATTGAGTTACACATGTGGGGTTGCAAGTTTCGAGCCACAAAATAGTGTATACTTATTCAGACACTACAAAACTAACGAAAAATTCAGTAAACCATTAAAGGATTTGGATATCAGACTATCCGTAATGTCAGTCGTTGGAGCAGGTCACCTCCCTTGAGGATGAGTCTCCCCGTTATATTTTTTATGTCAAGTGAACAATTCTGCACTCCTTTTTGTATCTATGTAGGGCGCAGCTAGTATCTTATGGTTGTAAGTGTATGTCAACTGGACAAGTAAACAATTATGGACTTCTTTTGTATCTATGTGTTGTGCAGCTAGTATCTTATGGTAGGAAATCTATACTTGTTAGTGTATGTCAACCGGACAAGTAAACACTTTCATTGTTGCCCTTTGATGTAAATGTTATGCTGAATTTTGTACATGTATGGGCATAACTTGTAATGAATGGTATCCTATATCTTTTTACCTTGTATTATCTAACTGATGTCATACTAACGTTGCTGTATTATCTAGCTATTGTATCATGTTTGATTAAGATTCATCACAAAGTACATACCATATCAAGTGGTTAACACCCTTGCTTCTGGAGACAGAGGTCAAGGGTTCAATCCTCACCCCTTGCAAGGCCGGAGGTCCTTTTCTATCTTTGGTAGAACCGGAAGCAAAATCTCTACCTTAGGTAGGGGTAAGGCTGTCTACGTCTCAACCTCCCCATACACCGTGGAAACGGTATTGGGACCCATAACAAAGTACATACCATGTTGGTGCAAATAAACCTGATGTAAAAAACTTTGATTAACCTTGAACATAGTTACATAAATTGGTGCAAATAAACTTATATCAAAAACAACAAAAGTTAGATACTGTCTTGGAATTGTTACATAATCACTACATACTAATTCATAACACTAATTGCAATAAGAATACCAATAAACACAACAAACTGAATAAAATGAAAAGTTTATCATAATCTTTGACTTTGGACTTAATAAAGGTCAACTCATCCTTCAATTTTTGCAACTGGAAACTTGATACTTCATTCGAATCTGAACTCCTAAACATTTTTTTGAATTTCTCGTTCTTCACATGCATCTTGTAAAGCAAATCATTGTAATGCTCATTTGGAAGCTCAAATAAACCCATTAAAATCCACATTTTTCATTCTCATCTCAACACATTTTTAATTTTAATTTAGTCACTAAACATTACTCTTAACATAACTTTCGAAAAATAAGTAAATGAACTTACAAAAACGGGACACGACTAGAATCTTTTACCCGTATTTTGAGGGGTCCAAGGAATTTCCTCGTTTATGGGTAAAGGACAATTACATTTTGTACGGATGATGATTTCTTGTTGGGTCATTTGAATGGATCTAAAACTAGATGAGCTAGATTTATTTTTTAGGGTTGTGTGAAAAAGGTGGTGTGAAAAGGGGATGAAAATAAAGTGGAAAAAAGAAGTGTGTGGTGTTATGGGGTTATAAAGTGGGCTAACATCAAAAAAAAAAAAAAAAAAAAAAAAAAAAAAAAAAAAAAAAAAAAAAAAAACTCGGCTCCACGTAGGACTAGGAGGTCAAGTAGGTAACATGTTACATTGAAAAGTCGCATTTTCAATGTTTTGTGTTTTAATAGCAAAAAAAATAAAAATAAAAATAAAAATGACTACATATACATATACAACAAAAATTATCTAGTTAGATATATTTTCAAGTAATTATCTATATAATGCTTTATGTACTTTTTTTCTGTTTTTGTTTTATTATAGAGTCATTGAGCCAGTACCTCCATAGCTTAAAGATTGAGACAAATTTAAGTACACGTGGATAAAAGCGTGAAATAAATCTAGTGTTTGGTTTGTGGATGGGGTTAGGATTTGGATTTGGAATCGGATTTAAATTTGGATTCTGCTTTTAGATTTAGATTTGATGTAAGAGAGACAATATATTACAAAATAAATAAGTTATTATTTTATTAAGTTATAAATAAGTTTAATATTAAAATATTAAGCAATTATTAGTGTTTTATATTTTTTATTAGTTTGTAAATATGGACCGTGAGTGAGGTGTAAGAAGGTAGGGTCTATAATAAGAGATAAAACATTGAAACAGGTCTTTCTTGGGATCTTACACTCTATGTGTTTCCGGTCAGTTCTTGATTCCTAATATTGTGAGCATCGTCAACCAAACAAATACATATAAGAATGATGGTATTCCTTTTATTCTAATGACGTTAAACAAACATGCCTTTAGTGCTCTAACATTATTATTATTAATGACTATAATTAAGCAATTTATTTTATCACACAATCATATTAAATTTTAAACAAATGCAAGTCACTCATGACTCCACATCATTGTCAAATCATCATGTACACTTTGATTGTTAAACCAAACGCACAAGTAAACCAAATAATCTTGAAAACTGACCGAGTATGCGTTAAAGTACATGGGTGTTAATAATTATTAATAGAAGACAAAGAAAAAGAAGTAAAAGGTGTTGTAGCAAAGAAAAGAAATAAGAAAATAAAAATCCGGTTGGTTTGTATGTGTTGGATCGATCTGATTGTAATTGTAAAATTGAGCAATGGACTGAATCAACAGCCTCATAAAAATAATTTCACATGATCTGATTTCTTCTTTGCTTGGTTTAAGATCCTAATTTGATCCGAATGATAAATAAAGATAGAAAGAGTAAATTGCATAAATCGTCCCTAAAACTTTGGCCAGATTGCAAGTTTCGTCCCAACCATTTCGAAAGTGCAGAAATCGTCCCTGTGGAAAACCTTTGAGTAAATTTTCGTCCCTGATTGGGACGAAACATGCAATTTGGTTGGGACGAAATATGCAATCTTGCCAAAGTTTAGGGACGAAAATTTGCTCAAAGGTTTTCCACAGGGACGATTTCTGCACTTTCGTAATGGTTGGGACGAAACATGCAATCTGGCCAAAGTTTAGGGACGATTTATGCAATTTACTCAGATAGAAATGGAGAAATTTGAGGAGCATTTTAGGACAGTAGACTTGGACAAAGACGGAAGAATAAACGGAGCAGAAGCTGCTGCCTTTTTTCAGGCTATTAATTTACCTAAACACACCCTCGCTCAAGTCACTTACTTTGATATGTTGTTAGGATACTACTTATTCGAAATCATAGATTGTTATATACATACTAGTTAGTTCGATACTCCTTTTTTTTTTTTAATCCTCTAGAATTGCTTGTCATCCATTTAGTGTATATAATCAATATACAAGTTTACTTATGTTTGTAACACCCCCAGTCACGTATAGCAGCGGAAGCTATTACAAAGGTATTACTTCATGGCACAAAGTACAATTATAGAAAATGACTCTAAATGAGACGTTTTGAAAATATGTTATCATTCGACTTATAATAACATCAGAGTTTTACAACGAGGTCCCATAAGTTTTGTAATATACATGTGTAGTACATAATAAAGTTTAAACTTCGTCAAATGCTAAATATATGCGAAGTCTTCAAAATCTTACGTGTGTCTTCTCTATAACAACCCTTGAACGACACGACTAAAAATGTGAATTTTTTTGCAAAAAGTACACCTGAAAACCGATACACTGACACTCTTCTACAATCTGACAAAAATTTATAAACATCTAGACCTTGAGACTATTTTTAAATAAAACTAGACTTAATTATCTTTGAAATGGCGGGTGACACGACCCATACCGACTTACGGTTTAAAATATATGATTTTTTTAAAAACTGAGTCCAACTTGTTTTCCAACTAGTTCTCCACTAGTTCTCAAACTATTTTAACCACTTTACAAACACTTAACCATATAAATTGTTTTTGCAAAATCCTTGACCCGTTTGACCCAAAATGGGTTAAAAAGGACCTTGTCCCAAACACCCCTTTTCTGCACACCCCTTTTTAGCACTTTTGACCCATTTTTTGGAAAACGGCTTCTATTACTCGAAAAGACATAGAAATTTCCCGAACTTATTAAGTCCTCATATGTTTCATAAAAACATAACTAACTTTCAATACGGAAGAAATAGCAAATATGACCCATCTTTTATATAATAAAGGAATTACATAATTTCGGAGTATTTTTGACAAAACAATATTAGTGGAAAAATGATTGGACCAATAGGAAAGCTCGATTTTGACACATAGGCGAAATCGAACAATATGATTGGCCAATAAAAAGTCAAATTGAATTGATTTTTGTCAAACTTTAATAAATTTTGTTGAGAATTTGATTAAAGAAAAAAACACATAAAAATATAGGTGTCAAATTTATGAAAATAAAAACTTTAAAAAAAATGATTAGGGGAAAATGCTTTATAAACATCAAAGAGTTGCACATCTAATTTGACCCATAGTCATATGAAGATGTATCTATTGGACATTTACAAAACAACAAAACTCATAGTGTTTTAAATAAAGAAACCTAAAGAGTCGATGAGTCGTTGAATTTAACATTCGACGAATGACCACCTCCCTCTAAGACATCACCTTTGGTAGATGATGACTTAGTCGAAAGTCCAACGATAATGAGACAAGAAAGTTAAATAACAAAGAAGATGAACTATTAAAAAGTGAAAATATAGATGTCAAAACATTAAGGACAAAAGTTCAAAATAAAATAACGTCTTTTATCTTGTGTCAAACATTGAATCAAGCAATATAGACAAAGTCATAAAATTTGAATCATGAGTCATATTTGTAATTAAACAAATTTGATAAAAAATAGTTTTTGGACATTAGAGTTAAACAACAATTGAAATATAATAGATCTTTCAAAATAGATAAAAAGGACGTAGTATTAATCTATGAAAGACTTTTTCATAACTAAGCAAGCAAACTCCATAAGCAAAGAATAATCACCCAAAGACATTCCTAGTTATTCACAAGTTCACAATGATTAAGTTTTATATGACTTATCAAGAATGAGATTAGTGAATCCATAGATAAAACTAAACATAGAAAAATGTTTGGAAGTTTACTTGTTCTCAAAACAAATAGATCCAACATTATGTTTAGTACTTGTCTATGCGCTCGTTTTAGAAATGATCCTAAAACAATTCATTCTGAAGCGATTGTTTGGATACATCAAAAGGTACTACACTTCTAGGATTATGGTATCCCAAAGGAACGGGAATAGAAACCATAGTGTATGCCAACTCGGATTATGTCGCTAATTAAGTTGATAGAAAAAGCACAAGTGGTACTTGCACTTTTACACTTTCTTACTTAATGAGTCTCTAAGAAGCTTGAGGCTCTCGAATTAGCATCGGATGAAAAAGCATGTCAACAAGCTCCGTTAGAACAAGCATACTCACGTCCACAACGAAATTCCACTTATCAACATTTTCATCCTTTACTTCAACTAAGGAAGCATCGACTTCAGTGATAATCTAATCCAATGGGCTCTCAATTAACATACTAAGATCCACCATCATCACCTTGGTAAAAAATGTTCACTGAGGAACATTTCTTCCACGAAAGTTTCATACGATAACCACATTGTCGACATTTTCACAAAACCTCTTGAATAAGAATCATTCATCCTTCTTAGACTTAGTTTAGGACTCATGTAACCTAAAACCATAGTTCTGAACATTAGAATAAAATCACAAAAATCAAAACAAATCATTTAAAATTTTCTACTGATAAACCTGCGGATCCCTTCGTCATAACGGGCGGAACCCTCTTTTTGGTTCCGCCTGGTCCGTCAGTTCTGTAGATTGTTTCTCTTTTGAATCATAAAGCAAACACTCCCTAACTCATAACTATAACCCATAAACAGCCACCATTCACTTACAAACACTCACGCCCTCGAAAATTAGGGCTCTTTATCAAGTACTCTCCTTGTTAATCATCATTGTAAGTTTCCTTTATATTAATTAAATTTTTAATCCATGTCTAGGATTTCCACTAAATCACATAAACTAAAATCTTAGGGTTTATGCACAAATTTGCTCATTCATGAAAAACCTTGGTCATGAACTAATCATATTTTCTCTTAAGTTAGGAATTGCATCTTCTTAAGTACTATCACGATTTGCCAAATACCCCAAGTAAACTTTTTGAAAAATAATTTTTTCTTTTACAATTAGAACACAACTATTTGTCACATTGTTAATACAAATGAAAAACGTCACAAAAGCATCATTTGCATAAAATGTCTTGAATGCTAAAGGGAATACATAACCAATATGTATTTTCGGGCACATTCAAACGAAGCTACATTAGGAGCGTTTGGGTTATCTTAAGTTTTATAGAAACTTTGCATCATAAAACATTTTTGAACATCAAAATGAGTCAAGATAACCGCACCTCCACATTGTTTGCATATAGGCACACACTAGAATATCCACATTGCAATTGTCGTCAACTTAAACTAAAATATAAAATTGTTGTTTTCTAGGAATCAACATGCCTCCCGCCACATACTCCGATCACAAAGACACTCTTAAGTATCTACCCAAACATCACATGACCAAAGGTCTTACTACAACCCAACTTAAAATCTTTATGGGGTTAGAAAAATGATACGTCCATGAGGGGAGAACCATTGATCCATCATTCCTAGAAGGAAACTCTATTCGCCAAGACTTAGCTACCATCAACTTTGACTGTCTCCTAGATATTGATGAGCCAATTTGTCCTAGGTTCATTCTAGAGTTCTATGCTACCGTGGTTCTCTCTAGTAATGAATACGGTCAAATCTCCTTAAACTTCACGACTAACCACCATCAAAACACCGTTCCTTTGGAACTATTTGCTAAAATTCTTGGTATCCCAAGTAATGGAACATGTCTCTACACGGATAAGTGGCACCTTACAAGTCTTGACTCCATTAATTGCAATCCCATTTATGCCTCTCTTCTTATTAGTAAAGAAGCACTTCGTGACCATCTCTTCGTGAGAACCTCAAACACTAGGAAAAATCTTTCGGGAAGTGAAGTGAACAAAGACCCATTTGGAATGGAACTTAAGGAACTTAAACCTCAATTTAGGAAGTGGGAAGAAGTTCTTAGAGCTAATGTCATATGTTCTATAGGAAATAGAGATCATGTGAACACATGTCTTTGTTACATGCTCTACAGTATCTCCATTAGACAACCCTTCAACTTGGCTTATTACATGGCTAGAAGAGTGGCCGACATACCTTTGGATGGAAAAACCGCTCTTCCTTACGGAATGCTTCTCACCCGTCTCTTTAGAGCCATCTCACCAATTCCACCAAATGACAAAGGAATTTGCCTTGACTACTCTCTAGTTCCTCACATCTTTGTCCCTCTTAGTGGTAAGAGAGTATCTAAGACCAAAGGAAAGCGTCTTCGCTCTCCCTCGCCTTCATCTTCATCTTCATCAATGAGTAATGACGATGGTCTCCCTAACTCTAAGCTTGCTCCTCTTGACTATCTTCAACAACTTCCCACCATTAATAATGAGTCCGAAGAATTCAAGCAAACGAAAGGAATGTGGAAATGCATTGGAAGGTACATTGGAAAGATGAAGAAGAAGTTGGACCGCTTGTGAGATGAGTGTTTAAGGGGCGTTTGGGATAATTAAGTTTTAGAACGTTGTAGTCATTAAACTATGTGGTTTATGTTGTTTTATACTTCTATGCTCTATTAGTATTATTGAACAAATGTATTGGGTTAACTCTTTATGCAGGATGACAACATTTGAAATGTTGTTAAGTTATCTAGCTTATGAAAATTTCACTAAGTATAGTGAGGTTCGTTAGCCTCCGGTAAAAGTCTAACTATAAGAGTATTTCTACTTTCATTTTTTGCATTTCTTAATCAGTTATAAATTAAATTTTAAGTTCCAAGTGTTTTTGGAAAATTTGGATTTCGTCTCGACCTCGTAAAACCTGCTCTGCCTCGTTTTTGGACTCTGGCGGAACCAAATTATGGGTTCTGCCAGTGCATTTTCAGGGTAAACCCAGGTTGGCCCAACGGAAATGGCGGAACCCAAACAAGGGTTCCGTCCATGCATTCCCACGGTTCCGCCAGACTACCTGGAAATTTTTCTTAGATTTTTAATATTTTGTTTTTCACTTTCTTCCAAATCATCTTATAAGATTAGAGACTTATGCCTAACAACTAGTTACCTGGATTAGGATCATTCTTAGACATTAGAATCAATAAAAACCCATTTCCCGCCAAAATTCAAAATAAACCATAACTAACCCAAGGAACCCTCACTCATAAGGCAAGGAAACCTCAAAAAGGTTCCTTCGTATCCGTGAAAAATCTGAGTCAAAACACAATGACAAGACCACTAAGCATTTAGTGCATATCTTGGTCTTCTTACTCCATCTCTTCCATTGGATTGACTTCCAATGATTTGACAACCTTCATAACTCTACCAAATCATTAGAAACCTCCATTTTTGTATGGCACAACATCAAATCCAAACACTCCTTTCCATACCATGATCTTCCTATAAATTGACCAACATTCATACTTCCAATTCACACCATCACCATCACTCCTCTTAATCTTACAATTCTTGCTAACCTAAGACTTGAGATGACTAAGTCCAATACCTCATCCAAATCATCAAGGCCCATTAAGAAAACCGCTAGGATTAACATCAAAATCAACTTGAATTCATCATCTTCGGATGTATCACCACTCATCATTTCATCATCAATTCATGATGAAAATACCCTTGTACTTGTAACTCCTACACCTAGAACACAAAATGTCACAACCACTCCACCACCAACTCGAACACCTATTGATCCAATACCACCATCAACACCTACTCAAACATCTAAATCACCATTACTTCCAAAATTACCTAAAATAGAACCTCTGGAACCTTTTGGTACCAAACCATCATCATCACCCTCATTTCATGAGAACTTGAATAATCTTCCTTCAAGTTCATCAAATCAATCAAAAATTCAATCTCCACCACTTGGAACACAATCCCAATCTCAACACTTTAAAACCTTATTTCCTTCTTTTGAAGAAATAGAGGCATCTCTGTGGAATAACACACCAAACACTCATGAGGAGATCAATGATCAACTCAACAATCTATATAGTTTCAAAAGTATGATTGATACACAACTCAATCAAGGGATAGAATTCCAAAACATCTTGATATCATCCTTAGTAGCATCAAACACAAACCAACAAACAACTAGTGTTTCACCACCACCACCAAAATCAACCACTAACCATATCCTACATAATCCTCGTCATGGTTGCACGCAATATGAGCAAACAACCAAGATTTGTGAAAACATAAAAACCATGCTTCATCAAGTTCATGATGAAATCCGCTTCATCCTTCAACACATCATCAACCGCTTAAACACTCTTTCTCATCCTCACCAACCTTAGATTTTGTTTTAGGAGGATGTTTCTCATTAAGGAATACGATGGTTTCCTATTTATAGAAGTAGGATTCTATGTTCTTTGTTTCTTTTTTTGTTTTCTCTTTATTTTTAGAAGTAGGATGTTATCCACCTCATTTCTTTTCTGTGACTTTCTAAAAGTCAAATTTTACATGAAATGAATTTCATTATGAGATATGCATTGTTGGTTAACCATTTAGGTATTGTGTTTATACTATACCTTGTTATGGTAACTTATATATCTTGTGTTTTAGACACTAACTTTCTTTTGTAGGATCATAATTCATGTATTCCTTCCTTGTTACTCCAATTTAGGGGAGTAATATTCAAGGGGGAGCATGAGAATTGCATTATTCCGCTTTGCAACTCTTCTTTTTTTGTTTCGATAAAAAGAGTTTTCATGACTTGTTCTACACTTGTCTCGTGCGACAACTAACTTTTTGTTGTATGTTCAAAATCCATGTCTCCTATCTTGGCACTCCATTTAGGGGGAGTATTGTCCAAAGGGGGAGCAAGTGCATTCTTCCGCTCCGCAACTCTTCTTTTTGTTTCGACAAAAAGGGGGAGAAAATATATTTAAACTTATAATTATAAACTTCAAATGATTTTCATCAAATTATGTAAAAAGAGTTTAAATAAGAGAGACGCTCATAAAAAAAATATGGAGACATTCTGGATTGAGAATCAAATTATTCCCTCCAGACATAGGAGAAAATATATTCAAACTTATAATTATAAACTTCAAATGATTTTCATCAAATTATGTAAAAAGAGTTTAAATACAAAGACTTAAAACTAGAACTAGTAATTTACTTAAAAACAAAGTTTATGTTTTGTCATCAACAAAAAGGGGGAGATTGTTAATACAAATATCGTCTAAAAACGTTATTTATATTTTACGATCTTTGCTAAGTTTTGGTAACGACTAAGTATAAACCTTAGTTTTTAGTAAATCACAACTTTAGTTTTAGTCTTGCATAACTAGACTTTACTTGCAACATTTGCATTTTACATTAGACATAACATCTTCATATTACTAAAAATAGAAAATATAATATAACATCATAGCTTACATCATGTGCATTTATGGAAAGCTTACTAAATCTAGTAGTTGACTTTCCATAAAGATCTCTTACACATTTGGATAGTCTCTTACTCAATCCATAGTGTGTTGACTTATAGAAACATGATTTGACATTGCTTGATATGGAAAGATCTCTTATAATCTTTGACTGTCAGACCCTGGCGGTACAAGGGCGGAACCCTTGTTTTGGTTCCGCCAGATCCGCCAGTGGTCTGATGTGTTTTGGTATAAATACCAAGTCATTTGCAAGAGATCCTTTGATCACTTAGAATGATAATTTACACATATACTCTCTTCTAACTCTGTAACAACTCACTTGTGTGATTCGCTTATGTAGAAAGAAAGTTCACAAGTTCATCCAAGAAGTTACAAGTTTCAATTCAATGTTGCAAGACTTGTTAACATTAGCATTGTGTAAACTTAGTGTAGTTTATACTTCATTTGATTGTGTATATTCAGGAGTGATCGGTTAGTATTTTAGGCCTTAAAATACATAGCGTGTTGGGAGTGGTTATACCCGTGTAAAAGAACTCGACATCTAGCTTAGTGTCGAAAATAGTGGATAGGCGACGTTAGGTTGGTTCTACCTTGAACTAGGACCCGGTATCTAGCTTTGTACCGGATAAAGTGTAAGCGACGATTGTAAAGGTTTCTCCACCGGTGAAAGGAGCTTGTTGACTAGTGCTTGAAACTCTCGAGTTGGAAACTCGGGGCGTGGAGTAGGGCAAGGAAAAAGAGTCCTTGTAGCTGAACCACGATAAACAATCGTGTAATGGTTTGATCGTTTCTTTCTTCATACTTGCATATTAATTATCATAAATTAGTTAGAATTGTTGATTACACGTAAAACCTTTCAAAGAATAATAACCAAAAAGCGGTAAACTATTCAACCCCCCCCCCCTTCTAGTTTTACACATGGTCGAATAAATCGTTATAGCAAAAGTTTAACGAGTATGAAATATCTTAAAGTGTCGTTTGTCTAAATGCTCTCTTATGCCTATTTTGAGTTAATCACAGACAAGTGATTTATAAAAATCATTTGTTATGTTATGTTAAAGATTAGAATCGTATATTGTGAATGATAGATCAAAAACGGTTATGTTAATAGTCTTGAACAAGTTTAATGTGATTTGTGAGTAGTAAAGGTTATTTGACATGATAATGGGTAGGAATGGTTATTTGTCACAAAAATGAGTTGAAATGGTTTTTGGTCATTATATTCGTCGATTGTGAAAATCACTATTCTGAGGGTTAAGTGAGTGACGTTATTTTATAAAAATGATGTTTGTAATGTTTTAATAAAACTTGGTAAATTTGATACTTCATCGAGGCAGAAAATTTGTATATTGCGACAAAGCTTTTAGAAAACAACTTTGGTAAAAACAGCCCTTGTTGGTTTCTGTGGTGACCAGCCCTTGTTTTATACTTTCAGGCTTAAACTGTTGCATAGTATTTAGTAAAACATCATTTCGGACAACTTTCGTGTTTTACACTTAAGCTGGTTCGAATCAGAAAGGGGTCAAAACCTCGTTTTAAAATCAGATCATTGTGTTATTTCGCCCAGCACCAAATTTTTTAGTAACTTTTAACTAGCTGCAACTTTCAAACCACAAGTCCAATTAATGAAATTCCAAAGACCAAATTCAAGTTACATCTTCTTCTATCATTCTTACATATTTATTCAAGTCAATAACTCATAAATTTGTGTCAATTCTAGTATAAGTCTCTTGTTTCAAACCATTTAATAACTAATGTCCTAAACTAGTTTTGTCTTGTGTTTTTATCTATGTACAACATACAACCAAGTCATAATACATATACAACTTATGCAAGGTATGAAAAATACAAAAAATGAAGGAAAAACATACATATTTAACCGCAAATCTTACAAAGATTTCGAGGAAAAGTAACAAGGACACAAGAGCAATCTATCCTAAACTTCAAGTCTTCTACCACTTGATTTTTCCTTGATTCCAAGCTTACTTTCAACCTTATTAAACTCTTGTACTAAGCCTTCAAATCAGCCCCTAACACCTTGTATAACTTCTAATTCACCCAAGTAATATCCAAAACAACTCTTGAACTAGGCAGAAACCATTAAAGCCTTTATCTTTGTAGTATAACTTGTAACTTGAATCAAAGTAAATGATGGTGATGGTGGTTATATGTTGTACGGCAAAGAGGAGAACAAGAGTAGATTGAGAGAGTTTTTACTTAAGTTTCTTTGTGATGAAGTTAATGTTGTATATAAAGTGTATTGCTACTAGAGACAAACAAACAAGTTGATAATAACAACAAAACATAAAGTGTAGAAAACGATACCCCAAATATTTTGATCGTTGAGACTCAAAAACACAAACAAGGAAAATGTTGAGGCCTGTGATGCTCACAGTTTCCTTAAGATAGATTCTTTATCTCCATTGTACTTGAGAATCAACGTCTATCTCCTAGGATACAACAACAACAAATAACCCCGTCAGCACAAACACGTTATCAAGGTGAACCAATACGTGTCTTCCATCTATTACAAACCAATACGAAAATAATCAAGATGGAGGTCAAGAACAAAAGGAAAGGATTGGTTATGTGTTTCGGTATATCAAAACATGACAGGACACTCTCAATATATAAGGGAATGAGGTGAAGGAAAAAATGGTCGGATTAATTAACAAAATTAATTCTACTAATGGCTCATAAACATATAGTTAATTATGTGGTTACATGACCAAACATTAACCTTATGATTAACTCTCATTATTATACATGATGACCATCAATTGTCATTCAAACCAATAATTTGACCATAGTTTTTCCAATGGTTAATAGTAAAGGTTTAAATATCATTAAGTTAAACACATGTCTCACTACATGTGTAGTTAGTGTCTAAGTGAGACATTTGTCTCTTGTGACACACTACAAACACCCACCTCATGGTTGAGGTGGTGTGTCTTTGTTATTAGTGATAATGTTAACTTACGGGGTATAGTTTGGTCCCATTATTACTAATGTTAAGTCTTTAAGTCTCAAAAATTAAAACCGGACAACGTAAAAATGTGATACTCATAAAATGTTAAAACTTATCAATATACTCCAACTAAATATATAATATGTGTGATAAGTTTTACAGAGATCGTAACGTTGATAAAACCTAATATTGTAGGTTTAAGTATGCGTAATACGTAAAAAGTACAAAGTTTACGTAAAAATGACAAATGATAATAGTTCATATAAAATATGACTATTAGTGAAAATAAAGTGTATAGAACAAATTGACTCGTCATAGTCGTGTGTTGGTTATGAGTAAAGCTCACGCGTTTGAACTTTCTTAGTTACACGCAAAAGTATTTACTTTAAATAATAAAGTAATAATAAATGAAAATATAGAGTTAAATAGTAACTTGAAATGTATGAGTTGCTACAATGTTGAAAGTTCTGCATCACCCACTTCCTAGGACATTCTCTAGGTAAAGGAGACTTTGCTTGTGTGCCGAGGCAAATTTTAGAACTAAAACATGCTACTATCAAATATGCTTGAGGGTTTTTTTTATGCGTTTGTAGGATGGAATATGTGGAGGTAGTGAAACGTAAGAAAGCGTATGAAAACATATAAAAGTATATATAAACGTAAGAAAAATGGACAAAAACGGATAAAAATGGATGAAAACGTATAAAAATGGACGAAAACATACAAAAACAGATGAAAATGTATAAAAACGGATGAAAACATATAAAGGATAAAAACGTAAGAAAAACGGACGAAAACGTATAAAAACATAAGAAAAACAGACGAAAACATATAAAAACGTAATAAAAAAATTAATGACTAAATTCGTGATACCCCACAAACTACATGGACCTTACTTTTAAGCATTTCTATTAGGTTGATGGTTAAACTGACAGAAATGTTGGTCAAGGGACCAAACCCGGAGAGGATCCGAGAAAAAAGAAGAGGGACTATATTCGTCATTAACTCAAAAGAAAAAGAAAAAGAAATAAAAGGTGTTATAGCAAAGAAAAGAAATACTCGTAAAAAATAAAAAATCTTGTTGGTTTGTATGTATGTGTTGGGTCGATCTTTTGCTAAATTGAAGTTCATATTATATGAATCAAGTTGTAAGTCATCCTTTTTTTTGTGAAACAAACTTCTTGTCAAAATTGAAGTTCATATTATATGAATCAAGGCTATAACTATACATCTTGTTGTAAAAAAAAAAAAAAAAAAAAAAAAAAAAAAAAAAAAAAAAACTTAAGCAAATCAGATATTTAGAGATAGTTTCAAGAGAATGGGTATAATAAGTTCCATTTCATGCACAAAGTACTCAGCCGCACTTGGTTCAGTCCCTTCTTTATGGCTCATGAATAGCCACAAACACGTCTTCATCACTTATATCATCTCCAAACCCTGACACAAAATCTGCACTTCTGCCTACCTCTGCCATCAATCCAAATATCTTTGTTGCTGATGTACCTTTTGTTCACACCCTACAATAGTACCTTAAGTCAGTAACATATTCAGATTGAGTAACAAAATAAAGAAGTAAACTTTTTATTTATATTTTGTAGGTCTATATGCATTCTTCTTTTCAAGATGTTCTAACATGTCCTTAGCCTGTTCGTGACCAAATTCCATTGCATTCTTATAATGCCAAACCATCGTACTCTCTTTCCTTTCAATATAAGAGCCGTCAGA
This sequence comes from Artemisia argyi, assembly GCA_030686995.1. Classification (NCBI taxonomy): domain Eukaryota; kingdom Viridiplantae; phylum Streptophyta; class Magnoliopsida; order Asterales; family Asteraceae; genus Artemisia; species Artemisia argyi. Next base: position 19,479,344 of record CM060680.1, on the reverse strand, counting down.
AGCAGCTTCTCCATAAAAGTACATTGTCAACTCTCGTTCTCCATCCATTCGACACAATTATTCCATCTACATATTTCCCTCATAAGTATATGTGCTCAGCTACAACTGCAAGTTTCTTACACGAGTCGTACCACGTGCCAAGACTTTCTTTACCACACTAATATGAATCAATTATAATATATAGATACCTCCAAGGTATTCACAAGAAATATGAATAACCCGAGTCGTAGTCCCGTAGAAGCAGTGGTGAAGCTTGGATTTTGTAAGTGGGGGGTCGGGATCTAAATTTTTTTTTCCTAAGGTTATATTTCAGGTATACCGAAATTTTTGGGGGGTCGAAACCGAATATACCGAAATTTTTCTACACGAAAACTATATACCCCCTACATCGCAAAAAAAATTTCGGGGGGTCGGGCGCCCCCCCCCCCCCCCCCCCCCCCCCCCGGCCCCTATGAAGCTTCGCCCCTGCGTAGAAGGAATGAATGGAAAAGTGATTATCGGATCGTGAAACATGTATTGAATTGTGAATAAAAGAGATTTTTGGAGATTACAACTAATTCAAACAAAAATAAACTAAAACAACTCAATTAAGCAAATAGAGCAAACACATAAACACAAATATCCTAGAACTAAAATAAAACAAAAAAAACGCGAGTTACGGGATTCTAAAACGTACCTATAAAGGGAAATCCTAAATATACTAATCCTAGAAATGTAAAAATATTTTTCTTAAGTTAAAAATAATAAAAGAAAAAAGAGTTAATGTCATTTTTCGTCCCTGTGGTTTGCCGTTTCAATCACGTTTAGTCCCTGCCGTTAAATTTCTTCAGATTTGGTCCCCGTGGTTTACAAACCCATACGGGTTTGGTCCCTCTGAAGGGTATTTTTGTCATTTGACAAAAAAAATTCGAAAAAAGAGCTGCATATTTGTTGAAGTGCTAATCTTTGCCCTCTGAATTGGAAAAAAATTCTAAAAAAAAATTTTAATAATTTTTTTTTTTAAAAAATTCAAAAAAAAAATTTAATTAAAAAAATTCGAAAAATATTACAAAATTCTTGAAAAATTCGAAAAAAATTCTAAAAAAAATTTTAATTAATTTTTTTTAATAAAAAAAATTATTAAAATTTTTATTAAAAATTCTAAAAAAAAATTAATAAAATTTTTTTTAGAATGTTTTTCGAATTTTTTAAGAAAAAATTTTATTAAAATTTTTTTTAGAATTTTTTTTATTAAAAATTTGAAAATTTTTTAAGCAAAAATCAAGATCAAAGTTCACTTTAGTCAACTAAAAGTAAAAATCAAAAAGTCAAATTTCTTGTAATATTTTTAGTAATTTTTCCAGATTTTTCTCTTTTCATTTAATACTTTTCATAATTTAATTTAGTTTTTATTAATTAATAATTAGTTTTTAATTAATAATAAATATTTAAAAAGTCAGAAAAATACAAATTTAATTTTAAAATTAGTTTTAAGTTATTTTAGATTTTTCCAAATATTATTTTCATTTTTCTAGTGTAATTTAAAAAAAAATTTAGAATGTTTTTTAAAAAAAATTTAAGAAAAATTTTTATTAAATTTTTTTTAGAATTTTTTTTTATTAAAAATTTGAAAATTTTTTAAGAAATTTTTTTTAGAATTTTTTAAGAAAAAAATTTATTAGAAATTTTTTTTTTCAAATTATTTTTTTTGGAAAAAAAAATTTCGTCAAAAAAATTCTTTTTTTTAGAAATTTTTTCAAATTTAAAAAAAAAAATTTTATTAGAATTTTTTTTTTCGAATTTTTTGGAATAAAAAATTTTAGTCAAAAAAAGTTTTTTTTTTAGAATGTTTTTTGAATTTTTTAGAAAAAATTTTATTAAAATTTTTTTTTGAAAATTTTTTAAGAAAATTTTTTTAGAATTTTTTTATTAAATTTTTTTTTAATCATGATTGGTCCCTGTGGTTTGCATATATATATATAACTAAGGGTGTTTTTGTCTTTTTGCATATATTTAACGGTCAACTAACGGTCAAGGGACCAAACCCGTATGGGTTTGTAAACCATGGGGACCAAATCCGAAGAAATTTAACGGCAGGGACTAAACGTGATTGAAACGGCAAACCACAGGGACGAAAAATGACATTAACTCAAGAAAAAAATAATGGAAAAAAGAAGAATATTTATTTGAGTTTTTATTTATTTAATACGAATTAAAAACTAATAAAAGGAAAATAAATCTCAAAAATAAATGTTTATTTGATTTCTTATTTATTTGAGTTCTTCACCTTTTGGAGAAAAACTAATAAAAGGAAAATAAATGTTTAAAAATATAAAAAGATATCAAATAAATCTCAAACTTTTTTGATCAATACTTGATACTGATTAAAACCTAATAAAAATACAAATTTAGAAAAAACTTAAACCGATAAGCTAAAATAAGCCTAAACAGCTTATAAAGCTTAAATATGGAAAATGAAAAAGAGAAAGGTTAAGTATTAAATTTGTAAACAATTAACGAGAAAAACCTAGGTCGCAATGGTAGAGCATGTGTGTGTGAGCTGGGTGGTGTGGGTTAGAGTCCCAGCCATGCCAGTTTTTGTAAAACATTTATTAATTTTTTTCTTTTTGCAAAAATGATTAAATATCTAATAATAATAAACTTTTGTGAAAACACTTTTGATGAAAAGCTTTAAGAAGCTCAGTTCAAGCTATAAATGAGAACAGTTTACTTGAAAGCTAGAAGGGAAATTTGAAGAGACTAAAAGCTACCTAATGATATCTAAAAGCTACAAATTAAGGGAAACAAGTTTAAGCTAGCTACAAACTAATCTAAGCAAGCTAAATACTACCAAAAGAACAAGCTGAAACTTGATGAGAAGCTAAATCAATCAAAAGGCTTAAAGTTAAAATCTTAGTAACAAGCAGTCCTAACCAACCAACTTGAAGGCTTAGCTTATGCTATCTAAAAAACTCCAAAATGAAATCCAAGCACAGATACTAGAAGCTAGCACTATGGGCTTCCTAAAGGACCAAAAATCAACAAAGAAGCTGAACCAGAGAAGTTGCTATGAGCTTATGAATTAAGGCTGATGGGACAGAAGTGAAAGAGGGAAAAATGAAATTGAAAAAACTAAAGCTAAAAAGGCCAATAAGCTATACTATGAGATTAAAAAGCTCAAACTAACTCTAATCTATCCTAAATAACTGCAATTGAACAACCAAACAAGCTTAAAGCACTCGGAAGCTTAATTGAATGAAAATCTAACACTGATAAGAGCTTATGCTCAAAACAGGCTTCAACACCCTACTTTGGAGCAAAGAAAAGCTAGGTTAAAATGGAAACTAAAATTTGAAAAAATTATGTTTAACTAGAAGAGCAAGGAAATTGTATAACTACCAATTTTTAGGAAATTTAAACTTGTTTTGAAGAAATTAAAAATTAAAAACTAAAGTGATTTAGAAAAAAGGTGACTGTGGTGCAGGGCACCAAACAGTCCAATAAGGCTGTTTGCAGGTCAAATTTTAGCTCACAAATGAGTTTGAAAATGAATTACTCCTTTTGAATTATGAAAATAAGCTACCAAACATCAGCTGGAAACAGGTTTTGAGGATTTCCAGAAACTTTTGATGATTCAAATCTATCCTGGTATAAAAGCTTTTAGAGACTGATGCAGTTTATGTGAATGGGTGATTTTATGAATTTTTGACTTTTGATTTAAGATTTATGCTGAAAATATGATGATTCTAAGCTAATTTGAGTGTTTTTAAGCTAAATGATGCACAGACAAACTAATGTAATCTAATAAATTTAACTGATGCAATCTAATATGAGCTAATAACTAGACTGAGATATATTTTGAAATGAAATTGAGCCAAAAAGTAAGTGCAGCCTATCTAATGTGTTCTATAACTAAAATGCAAGTATGAGAAGCAAGTTTTAACAACTAATAATGCACTTAAACTAAATTTCCTATATCCCCTAGGATTTTTTAGAAATCAATGCAATATGTGAAAAACTACTTGAAACTGCTAAAAATTGCTTAAAAACTAACTACTATATGCCATGAGAGTTTATTCTGTTAACCAACTACTATATGCTATGAGAGTTTATTCAATTAACCAATATGATTTAAAACCTTATTGACTTTAGAAAGTCAAACTGACCCAAACACTACTTTAAACTTGTTTGATTAGAATTTACAAGTGAGATTGACCAAAACAAGATATGATTAGAATTCAAACAGCTTAAACAATGATAATAATGACTGATAAGCAACTCTGAGATAAAAATAAGCTACTAAATAAGCTAGAACTACTTATACTAAATTAAGCTATAAAATGAGTAAATGAGCAAAATAAGAAATTAGCAAATGAAAATAAGTAAGTAAGCTACTGATGGCTACAACTCTTCTAGAGAAGCAGAATTAACTCAAATAAGCACACAAATAAGCTGTAAATAAGCTTATGCAATTAAAAGAGAAATTAGGAATTTGGACTTATAAGAGCACACAGCTTAGAACAATAGAAGAAGAATAAGATGAATAAGCTCATGAATGATATCTAAAGGACCTATGGGCTTCAACATCTTCAGTTCTGAATAAGCTCTAGAGCTTAATTCAATAAGCAGTTTTGACTTAAGTTGACCAAATGAGAATTATAAGAGTAGATCTATTTTACTAACTAATAATCCCACAATTAGCTATAATAAGCTATTATGAGATTATATCAACTGAGAAAAAGCTTATTGAAGCTTATGAATGCTACTTTACCATAATTTTTTATTTTTCAATGATTTTTCTGATTTTTTTTTTTTTTTTTTTTTTTGAGACAGAAATTGTAAATGAGATTGATTAAAAAGTTTTAAGTAAATTAATTAGAAGCTAGAGTGATACTAAACAAACTTAAACAAACATTAATGAAAGATTGAGTAAAAGCTTAATTGCAATAAAACTAAACTGATTACATGAAAATGAGGATTACAAATGCTAGAAATCGTTATAACTAAGCTGAAAACATGAGTTAAAACTACTAAATTACCCTATGACTACTCCTACTCCTGGTTAACTAACAGCTCCCAAATGGGTTTAGGAACCATCTCGAATCTCTAACCTTGTCCCTTCATTCCTTTCTCACTTGGAAGTAACAATCTCAGCCATAAGATCAATTCATGAGGTGTTTTAGCCAATGAAATTGCTCCATTCTGCCATGTTGGCGATCCGTGAGTCACACCTCTGACACGTTGTCATGTTCTTCCAGAAGGTTACTTGTTGTACAGGTTAAAAGTGATTAACCAGGGTAATTTGGTGAAGAAGGTGATCAACAGTGAAAATGGGGTGTAAAAGGCGGGTAATTAAAGGGTTTTGAGGTTTACTTAATTTTGACTTTGGGTGGGTTTTGTTGACCGGGTTGGTGTTAGTGGGTACGGGTAGGATTAGTTTTTGTGGGCTCGGGTTGGATAGGGGATTTGGGCCTCATGTGTTGGACTGGGCTTATCATTGGCAGGTTTGCAATAGATTTAGAATTATATATTAATATATATATTATTTATGATCGCATACGGCACCGTTTCGCTGCCTTCTCCCATTCTTTTTTCGGGCCCAACTTCTCACTCTGATTTTCTTGGGTTTCCATGGCCCAATATTATGCCTGCATGGCCCAATACTATGGCTGCTTAAATTTTAGAATTACCAAATGTACAGTTAAACCGTACATACGTGTCAATCATCTAAATGTATTCCAGTGGTTTTGTGGCTGTTTTTGCATCTACTACACCAACTCCATGTACAACATTTGTATTTCCAAGGTAGAAGCTTCTCCACAGTGTACATACAGGTTCAACTAATACAACAAACAATAGAAAAAAAAAAAAAAAAAAAAAAAAAAAAAACAGGTGAATTGTCACCAGCAATTGCAGAATATCAGCCCAACTTTTGGTTGAAAAGGTAGTGCAACCTTTACTTATAACTCTTTATTTCTTTGCTATATTTACTCTTTATGCTTGCCTAAAGACTATTACCATGCACTTTACTTTATGTGTTTATTGTTATATGCTTTATATACACTTTGCAACTTCCATTATCAGTTGACATATACTAGACTTAATATATTACCTTACTGTGATAAGCATACATAAGTTAGACTTCTAAACATGAAAACCAAACAAAAAGCAATTCGCCGTTGTTCACCTTCATCGGATCTTTCCCTGGGTGTTGGAAAAATGGCCCCTTCCTCTGAAACATGCAAAAGAAAGCATTCAATATTCGAAGAAGCTCCAGTAAATACATTTTCTGGAAATATAAGTAAGAAAATCTGTACAAGTCAGTGTAATGCGGCTTACCATAGTCCGTTATAAACCGAGGTTGGTCACTGTTTTGTGAATAGAGCAATTTCGAGCGAAAACAGTATACTTTCATCACCAAATATTGCACCATCACCTGACAAAATACCTTGGGTACATAATCTTCCTGGTCCAGCTTCATACGGTGAGTACTTTGCACTTCATCATATACATTATTTTTCTATGGTTTACTTTTCCATTTGCTAACGCCTTTATTGTCACAGATGATTTGTCTTCTTCCAGAGGTGATAGCTTCGAAGCCATCAATACGCGAAAACCAGATCCACCCTGCCGTACACAAGGTTGTAAAATACACTATTGTTTAGCATAATAATAATTCATACTTTTCTCATATAGTTTTTTCTATTGCAGTTACAAGTGTATCCGCATCTACATCAACGCAACATCTGAATACAAACGATAAAAACAAAAATACAACGCATAGCAACAAACCTAAAAGACAACGAATTACACAAAGTACTATACTTTATTACATTATATATTTACCGTATTATTCTACTTTCTTTTCTATTAGCAATATTTTTTTTTTATGATTACAATGTTTACAACGGATATGGTTTTCAGATGCAACCCGTAAAAGACCACGCCAAATTACACGTAATTATCCAGATGAAGATACTCAAGATACAAACACGCAAACCAAAAGGGTAGAAAATCCATCCACAAATCGTAAAAGACCACGCTTTACACAAGGTATGCTAACCACCCCTTTTTTTTCTACAGCGTTATTACCAAACAGACAACATTAATTTATATAATCACACATATTTACTTACTTACTACAGTAAGACCGTGTAATTTAAACGACTCAAACAACTATGCGACTACAAATGGCAGGCAACAAAGACGGTTTAGACAAGGTACACTTAATATTCTTTACATTTGTTATTCACTATATTCAGCTAAAAATTCATAATTCGTTATGTACTCCAGGGTCACCAGCCACATACGTTTCTATTGGGAGTTGCAACGAAATTTGTAAACATTGTAAGGCTTTATTTTGGGCTGACGAGCGCGCAAAACGTAGCAGCCTACGACACCCAGAATGCTATAGATGTTGCAACAATGGTAAAGTCGTGTTACCTACAAATAAAGAATGCCCAGAGTATATAAAAGGACTATTTGAAGACATACATTTCATGGAGAATGTCAGAGCATACAACCATATGTTTTCAATGACTTCTTTAGGTGCAGAAGTTGACGATGCAATTAACAGAGGAAGAGGGCCCTATGTGTTCAAAGTTTCAGGCAAAATCTATCACTGGATAGGAAGTATGTGTCCTGCATTAAACAAAAGACCAAAATTCTTGCAGCTCTACATCTACGATACAACACACGAAGTTGATAACCGATTGGAGCATTTCAGCAAACGTGACAAAAGATTGAAACGTGAAATTGTTGAAAAGTTGAAAGAAGTTTTAGATGCGCACAATAAACTGGTGAAGCTATTTAGAACAGCACGTGACAAGATGGAAGAGTCTGATATTCCAGATTTTAAACTAAAGCTATTTGGTGTCGTTGGCTCAAGGCAATATGATCTTCCAACAGGTGATTGTATTAGTGCCATCATTTTTGAAGGAGGGCCAGATGTTTCTACTGAAATGAGAAGGTGTGGCAACGAAGGCGTTAGAAAAACACTTCATCAATTGGACGACTCACATATATTCACCCAGCTGCAGGTGACTTATTTTACCTACGGATGTTATTGTGTCACCAAAAAGGACGCAAGTCATTTAAACATATCCGTACGGTAAATGGTCAACGCTACCCTACAAATAGAGCTGCATGTGAGGCAATGGGATTATTAGGTAACGATCAAGAGTGGACTATAGCATTATACGAAGCATCTTTATCAGCAACAGTCGCTCACATCTTTATCAGCAACAGCACTTTTTTGTCAGATCCTCATATTTTGCGACGTATCTGACCCTGTTACATTGTTCCAGTCGCATTTAGCCGATATGACTGAAGACATTTTAGCAATTCTCTCTGAGCAACTACATGTACCAGAAGTGCACCTGAATACAGACGACATACAGCCAGGTCTTCTCTATGAACTTGAAGCAGGGCTGAGGTTCTATGGAAAATCATTAAAAGATTTTTCAATACAATTACCTCCAAGGCGTTTCTTAGAAATTCTAAACAATAGAGCAATAATGGAGGAAAAAAATTACAACCTTGAGGACTTAAGAAGAGAAAGTGAGCATTTAGTCCCTCAACTAAACGAAGAACAACGCAGAATCTTTGAACGAGTTATTCATGCAGTTGACAGTAAAAAACAAGAGCTGATATTTCTTTACGGCCACGGAGGTACAGGAAAGACTTTTATCTGGAAAAGTCTAATTTACACACTGAGGTCAAACCGAAAGATCGTGCTAGCTGTTGCATCTGCAGGTATTGCTGCTTTGTTATTACCAGCGGGGAGGACAGCTCATTCAAGGTTCAAGATACCGATTAATTTAACCGATGAATCAGTATGTAGTGTGAAAAAAAATACACAGCTTGCCGAGTTACTTAAACAAACAGACGTGATAATTTGGGATGAGGCTCCAATGAATGACAGAAAATGTTTCGAAGCACTTGATCGCACGCTAAAGGACATACTTGACTGTCCAAATGATTTGTTTGGAAAAAAAAACAATGATTTTTGGTGGAGATTTTAGACAAACGTTACCTGTGAAAAAGAATGCAACCAAAGAAGAAATAGTTGGATCCTCTATCACACAGTCTTATCTCTGGCCATACTTCGACATCGTTTCACTAAAACAGAACATGAGGCTCTACCGACCGAATATGTCCATTCAAGAACGTGAAGACCTACGTACATTTTCAGAGTGGTTGCTTAGTGTTGGTGACAGAAAGATTGGTGAACCAGATGCATATGATCCAGAAAACATACAATGGATCAAGATACCAGAAGCATATTGTCTTCCAGATACTGAAGCGGGGCTGCAACAACTAATAGATTTTATATATGATAGTGAAAGCTTACAAAGGCCGACTGCAAAGTCACTGCAAGAGAAAGCCATCGTATGTCCAAAAAACGAGACCGCAGACATGATAAATTCCAAGGTACTTGATATGCTTCATGGAAGCAGCTATAACTTCAAAAGCAATGACGAGGCAATTCCTAAAACAAACGACGATGGTGCAACAGAAATGCTATACCCTACGGAGTACCTCAACAGCCTTCGTTTTCCAGGGTTACCCCCACACGATCTTAACCTCAAAATAGGTGCACCTATTATGCTACTCAGAAATCTTAACTTAGCTGGGGGTCTCTGTAACGGTACTCGAATGATAGTTACACAGGTACTTACCAAGATAATAGAAGCAAGAATAGTTACAGGTACTCGAATGTCGCAGAAAGTGTTCATCCCTCGGATTTTGTTAATTGAAAGAGACGAAAAATTGCCATTCGTGTTCAAAAGAAAACAGTTTCCGGTCAAAGTATGCTATGCAATGACGATAAACAAAAGTCAAGGACAGTCGCTCAATAAAATCGGCATATATCTACCGGAACCAGTATTTGGTCATGGACAACTCTACGTCGCACTCTCAAGATCAACATCTCCTCAAGGGCAAAAAGTCATTATCAAACAACAACCGGGGAAAGATCCAAACACAACTAAAAATATTGTCTACAAAGATTTCTTAAACCAAGTCATATCTCCATAGGTTTTTTTTTTTTTTTTTTTTTTTTTTTTTTTTTTTTTTAATTTTTTTTTAAAGACAATACCACTTTCCTTTACTAATTTACCTACGTTTTTTATTATTATTCCATTTATCTATCATTAGAAATACAAGTTGCTATTTGTAACTACAACTTATTTGCAGCACTTATTAAATATTCTAGCCATATATTTATGCTATAACTATTGCTTCCACATTCAAAATCATGGCAGGTACCTCTAATACAATGTCCTTAGCAGAAGGTCGCGGCAAAGAAATTATCATTCAACCAGACAGTACCAAACTGGTTAACCTAAAAGCAACGGACCTCGACAAAACCATACACGTAAAAGTTTATCGAAAATGGACAGTAACGAACAAAGCATCGCTACCAATCATGTATTGTTGCATCCTACTTGACGAAGAGGTAAAATCACCTATTCTAAGTCAAAACTACAGAGTATGGTTACTAAACATTTGTTTTCACTACTTTTTTTTTTCGTAAAGGGAGGAGCAATACAAGCAAACACTAAACCACGTGAAAAAGACCGGTTTAATATGCTTGAAATCAACAAGACATATACAATCAAAGGATTTGGATTTCAGGACGCTACATCGTATATGCAGACAGTGCCACATCCACTGTCACTGGCATTTGGAAAATATACAGACATACAAGAAGCACGAGATACGGAATTCCCATCCCACTATTTCAGCTTTGTCCCGTATGGTGACCTTCATACAAAAGTAGACCAGAAAGAAGGAATGCTTACATGTACATATAACAATAAGTATCTCTTAACTATAACAACTAGCAACAAAAATACTTAACATAATATATATATATATATATATATATATATATATATATATATATATATATATATATATATATATATATATATATATATATATATATATTCATTTCGTATACCTATTCACAGACTATATTGGATGTGTACAATATGTTACCGAACTACTAGAGTCAGTTAAAGCTTCAAAAGAAACCGTTTATTGGAGAGACATTGGAATCCAGAATCTTGAGTATGTATCATTTCACCTTAATTACACTTAAAAATTTACATTATATTTCCCTAATTATTATGTTTTTAAACAGTGGTCATAGTGTGCGCTTTACCCTATGGAATGCAAAAGCCCGTAACTTCAAAACAAAAGAATATGAAGAAACTGAAAAGCCAGCAGTTATTGCCGTAACCTCATGCGTAGTGAAAACCTACGGAGGTAAGATTCTTACCTTATACTTCTTCCAATACATCGATAACAACCTACTAATTTTTAGATTGCTTCATGTAGGCCTTCAGCTTTCAAACATAGCTGCAACTGCTTACTACTTTAATCCAGATATACCTGAGGCAAACGAAATACGTGCAGTGTAAGTGACTAACAAATAATAAAACAACAAAACAAATATATAGAAATCCAACACCAATAATACCTTCTATTATTTTGCAGGTACAACCAGTTCCTTGAACCACCCACAATTTCAAACATCCAATACCAGCGTTGTGCAGACATGGAAAAAGAAAAGAAAATGAACCGTGTTAAATTACAAGACCTAATTGCAGAAAATCCAGAACACCAACAGGTACTTATCCTAACTACCATACTTACTATAAAAATACATTTACATACCTAAAATGCAAAATACTTTTGCAGAACGTGCGCTTCACTGTTGTAGCAACTATTGACAGTATCAGTGAAAAAATGCCATGGTTCTATGCAAGGTGCCTCATCTGCAGATCGAAAACATCTCAACGATTCCCCCATGCACACTGCAACCCAACTGGTTCTGACGACCTCATCGACTACAGGTAAATAAAAATATACATTAAATTTAACATATACACATAATTTTCCTTTCAGATACAACGAATAATATATATGTTATAATTTTTTTCGGCAGTTACTGTTTCAAAGCCTATATCTATGATGATACCGGCGAAATAATGGTAACATGCTTTAGTGATCAAGCACATTCAATAGTCGATAACTGCAACGAAGTAGCCAGGAAACTACCAGACAAAAATGCATACAAACTTCCACCGGAACTTGCTGCCTTACAAGGAAAAACTTACATCTTTCAGTTACACTACGGATCAGAAAGCACAATAGATAACAAGTTGTTCTTTCTTGACCAAGCATGGGACACGACTCCACCACTTGCAGCCACACCCACCACAGATAGCGCTGATCCACCAACAGGAATACATCTTCAAACTACTTCAACTACTGGAACAAAGACACCAGTTGCAGATGTGGAAAAATCAATCCCTTTGCCAGAAACCACTTTGATAAAAGACGAAAAGAAAACGACATTTGCCTGCAAACCACTGTTTCAAACTGCTGAAGACAAATCAGAAGAACCTGCTCAGAAAAAAAACAAGAAAAATGATTAGAAAACACTGCAACTGGAATACAGCTACAAACACCGTTTTGTAGCTTTATCTGTAATACAACTCTTTGTATATTAGGTATGTATCAAATCTAGCGTACATCAACCACCTACTTAACTCTTTATATATTAGGTATGTATCAAATCTACTATGTAAGAACCACCTACTTAAGTATGTATGTAAGACTTTATCTTATCGTATGTATGTACCATCTTTATTTAACTGGCCAAATGAAGACAAGAAAACTTAATTAAGTTGACGTCTCTTAAACCAAACAAAACACACCCACCAACATAGACACAACACACTGCTTCCAAACATAACATTCTTTTATGCTGTTGATTACAAAACCATTATCAATCTTTGTTTTAACACAAACCATGTTATTTTTCCCACACAAACATTAAGAACAATACAATTTATCAACCATTCAACTTGTAAGTGAAATACTTATAATTATTCTACTGCAGTATGTACCCAATACTAACAACGTTAACGTTTCAGCAAAAAACAAAGAATACATGCGATTCACTCATTACTACATCCATACTACTCTCCAATACAATTAAACAACCACATTCTAAATTAACAATATACAGAAACAATACTTATACAAAATAAAAAGTCATAATTTTATTAATATTAACAGATACATAGAAGAAATTCCAGATACACTGGAAATTTCATACATTCACCACACATACCATACACTAGCTGTATAAACCTGCAACAGCTACAACAAAAGCTATGACTTTTACCCAACTAAGTCATACAAAAGCTTACCAAACTTCTACTGATTTAAACATACAAAAGGCATACATAGAAACAACCTTCTTAGAAACTCCTGAGTTTCTTGACCATCTTTCCTTTGTCAGCAGCACGCAAAAAAGCAACGTACTTTCTCTTAATCAACCAACCAACTTCTTCCAGATCCTTACGCTCCGCATCCTTTAAATCAGCCAAACATTCATCAAAAACACATCCAGTCCCCATTTTCTTCAACTCCCTGATAATCTCATGCCTTTCTTCAATACGAACTTTCACTTCTTCAATCCTTTCGTTGTAGTGGTTTTCATCACAAACATACGCTTTCTTCTCCCTAGAAAAAATAGCCTCTAACATCCTTTCAGTTCGCCTATCACCAATCTGATTAGCTATTTCCAAACACTTAGGGAACTTAGGAGCCATATCTTATTGCAATTAACAAAACCCTAATTTGATGCAACACTTATCCCCAATTTTTATTCGAACGGAATTGCAAACCCTAACTGTGTTTACACAAGCCCAATAACCATTTTGCAAAAAAAAAAAAATGTACAATTACTATAACTATAAACATATAAAATACATAATGCAAAAATATTAACAAAAACTACGATACCTGGCCGCAACGCGGCCATCCGGGACCAATCTCGTATATATTAATTACCATTTAAAACGACGTCGGGTAGTAAATGCGAGTTACTTTTTTTTTCCGGCCTGCTAATGTGGTTGTGGCCCATGTCCATTTATACAATCTGCAGCCCACTTAAGCATAACAATTTCTTGCCCAAACATTTGACAACTAAACAAAGCATAAAAAAAAGGCAAAGAAACCAAATAATAATAATAATAAATTACCGGAAAAACAAAAAAACAAAAACATTATTACCTATAATAATTAACAAATTCACAAAGTTAGTTACATGTCCTGACCAACACAACCATATTCAGTAATAATTAATTCGTTGACATTAAAAAAAAAACGTATGTATTCTCACACCATTGATCTATCTAAAAATCTTAGCTAAATTCTCTGTCAATACAACGCCCCGCCACAACGTGGCGACCAACGCCCTACTCGTTATTAGTATATTTAGGATTTTAAAGGTTTTAAAGTTAAAGGGCCTTAGTTGCCAATGTTGAACATTCAGAGACCATTCATGTCAGATTTGAAAAATACTTCAAAGGGCTTATCTTGACAAATGTATGATTCTTCGAGGTTGATTCTGACAATTTGAGCTCGAATATGATCTTTGTTGATGAAATCTTCCCCGACCTCAGCTTTTTACTCTCTTTCGATTCCCGTGCTCGTTTTTGTTGTTTTCTCGAGATTTTTGTCCTTTTCTTTCATATCCGTACCTGCACAACCAAAAACACAAAAACACGATATATTTGGCATATTTGGTCGGTTTTTGGTCTATTTGATCCGTTTTATAAGAATAAAGATATGTGTAATTACACACATACCACACACCCGCTAATAACACACACCATGTTTCTGGGATCATCACAGAGCTGTTTAATGACCGAGAATTTTCACACGGTTGTGTATCTAAGAATGGCAAAAGAATTGCTCTTCTTTTATCCCCACGGTAAACATTGTGCAAAATATGCATATCCATCAACCAAAATTTTCATCTAACAAAATTGTTCTGGAGTACATCGCTTAGCAGCATGTTCAGTACATGTATCAACTAAATTTGAAAAAAAGCTATGTGACCAGTTGATAACATCATGGTACCAAATGTCCAAATGTACTCGTTATGCACCTTGTGAATATATTCTCTCAGGACCAGAATCCGACATAACGGCACTCATGCCTTCTGCAATGGCTGACACATCCCAAAGGTTGAAATGTATGGCCTTACTTAACGATCTCGAACACCTGACAAACTCAGATACCAAAATCATGCTCTTTTTGGTCCTGTATCGGCATACAATATACTCATACTGGATAAGATTCATACCGTCCCGTACATATGTAACAACCAGTGCCTCAAAAACAACATAATAAGCTGCCTTTTCAATTAAGAAATAGGACTATCAACGACCACAACAAGCACATATCCCTGACTTCCGAATTAGTATTGATTTTCTGAGTGCTTACTCCAATCTCATATTCAATCTCAGCCACATATAGACCGCGGCACCCACGAGCCGGATTCAAGATTTGTAACAAAAATGCCTTCCCCTGCCATGTAGGATGTGATTAAGTAGTTTCCCTATTGCCAAAATCTTAAAGTTTACACCTTTCAATACATCCAAATAATCAACACTAAGCAACACAGTTTTCAATCAAATTGTTTCTGAAACTCTTCTATCTTTAACTTTGTATCGGGCTTATTCAAAACGGCCACAAATGTACCAACATGGATCCCACTAGGCATAAACTTGATCTTGATATATCTTCAATTAAATTCCACTAAAACATCCCCCTTTACACCTTCTAAGCCAAAACAAATATTCTGCTGCAACATGACATAAAATTTCAAGCATAATCAAATGTGTGAAACCCGATAAGATCAGCATTTAATATACCCCCTCAAAATCTTGCTATCAACAGATATACTCTTGAATAATTCCCATAATTGAAGTTGTGAAGGACAAACCCGATTTTGTAAGGATAAAAGTCCCGTCTCAAAAAAGTTGGAAGAAGCATTAAATGATAATCATAAATCCATACATAACCAGTGTTGTTCTTTTGACCATATCTGCAACGTATTTAACCAAAAAATAACCGTAATCAACAATACATTAAACGGGGTTAGGCAGAACGTTTAGCTAAAACTGCATTGGGTCAAAAGATGCCGAAATTCAAATTTTAGTGCATACAACCACTAAATCTTCATACAATGAATTAATTATAACTAGGATGATAATATTGTATTTGTAATCATAACTAACACATTAATAGAACAATTAAATCATTATAGAATAGTTACAAAAATCAAAGTGTTTACACGTCATCCCATATTGAGTGACTGAAAATGATGTTTCAACTTGAATGCTTAAAAATCATAAATATTTTCTTACCAGAATATAAATAATCTCCATCTAACAGAAAGAAAAAAGACTTCACTTCTGCAGAATGCCAATGCCAGGTGGGATAAGAATCAACATCACCGTAACCTCTCACACTAGGTTTTTCATCTTCGTTCTTCAGTAGTCCATTGTCACCAGCAAATGTTTAATCACCAAAGCATATCCAAATCATAATTCTCCTTGTAACATCGCCACCTGCTATAATCCTCTCGGTTGGATGAAAAGCAATACATGAACTTTTTTGGGTGTAAGAAATTTAGCTTCTGATGACTAACGTTTTTAAGATCTTTTGAAGGTACTTTCCATACATGAAGCTTGCCTTTTTCACGTATCCAAAGTATTTACATTTAAACGCGAGAGAGTATTCAGGACTTTTTAGCTTCAAAAACATTAAACCAATAAGCCAGAGGCGTTATCATATAAGTAACTAAACCATATCCAACAACAATATTAGCAGTAGGAAACCAAGGACTAGCCAGTAGACTACCAAGATACAATGATATACAAGACCAATCAATCCCACACTTCTTTAACACTGACTATAGTCTCTAAATGTCGTATTTCTTGTGTAGACCGACCATTAACCTTGAGCATTCTCTACAAAAAAAAAAAAAAGGCAAATTGTTCAAAACAAACTTTTATTACTAATAAAGACGTCAACATACTAGAAACGCTTTTGTTTAGTCCAACTTTTGTATAGATCAATTTTCTATTACAAATGAAGATTTGTACAGTAGCTCCCCTAACTTTTTTCTCTAAAAATTTCAATTCAGATTAAGTTTTACCAAGTTTCTTAATTTATTTTGAACATCTGGCGAAGTTATAATAGGTTATGCTCGGAATAGTTGTTTCAAATGTATTAGATTAGGAGCAACAAAAAAGGAAAAAGGTATCTGTCTTACAATAAATGATGCTTAGAATAGTATGAATGAGCTTCACATGTTCTGTTTCGGTTCAGCTGCAACTACAATTTTCTCACACGAGTCAAACCACGTGCCAAGACATTCTTTACCACACCCACTGATAACACACCATGTTTTTGGTATCATCACAGAGTTTTTTAATGATTGAGATTAAATTTTCACTTGGTTGTGTATCTAAATATGGCAAAAGAATTGCTCTACTTTTATCCCCACGGTAAGCATTCTACAGAATATCCATATCCAGCAACCAAAAGTTTCAATCGAAAAACATTTTTCACATGTGAAGATACGCTTACTAGACTTAACTTCATTACTTGCTCATATTTTTCATGCGCTAAAAATGCTATTAATATACTTCAATCATCAAAAATTCCTCTAATAACACCAAAACTTTTATTCACTGCTGATATTTTCACGCATGAAGATACAATTACTAAACTTAAATCATCAAAAATTCTAGCTAATAACATCAAAATTTCATTAATTGCTGATATTTTCACACGCGAAGTAACTATTAATATACATAAATCATTAAAAATTCTGCTAATAACATCAAAACTTATTCCTTGCTCATATCTTCACGTGTGAAGATACTCTTATTAAACATAAATCATCAAAAATTCCGCTAATAACATCAAAGCTTAATTCATTCCTGATATTTTTACATGCAAAGATAATCTTACTAAACTTAAACCATCAAACATTCCCTTAATAACATCAAAACTTAATTCCTTGTTGATATTTTCACATGCGCAGATACTCATATTAAACTTAAATCATCAAAAATTTGGCTAATAACATCTAAATTTAATTCCTTGATGATATTTTCACGCGCGAAGACACTCTTACTAAACTTAAATCATCAAACATGTGACTTATGTACAAATTAAACAATTATAATAAGTTCAAACACATAGTTGTTATGAATTATTCAATAAAATTTAATTAAAAATAACAGAAGTAGTAGTTACTATCAATTTCTGTGTAGTCTGAATGGAAAAGTCGATCTTCTTCATCAAACTCAGCTTTTGTTGACCTAATTTCATTGATATCTCCTTCTTCATCAGTCATATTTGTTGAATTTTATGTTTTTATGATCAATTAATAGTCCGGTGATGATTCCGGTAGAACACGGTGTTTAACGGTGTTAGAAGGATATGTTGGTGTTTTCACGTTCATTTGTGTTTTTTTTTTTTTTTATATATTAGATGTGGGTTGGTAATTACAAAAATACGCATGGTTAGTGCAACTGATGGGAAAATCTTAGCCATTAGATTAGAAAAAGGAGGGACTATATAGAAGAAAAAGGAGCGACTATATAGAAGGCTAGGATCTCTTCTCGCGTTTTCACCAAAATTAGTCTTCTCATTTGAACGCGCCCCGTGTACTAATAATTCTAAACCGGAGTTATTCACTATATTTTTCATTATATGATATCTTCAAGGTTATTAGATTTCTGAGGTAGTAATTCTAAGAATTTAGAGGTATTTTTCTATGTTAAAAAAAAAAAAAAAAAAAAAAAAAAAAAAAAAAAAAAAAAACTTTAAAGCCATAAAAATCAAATGGGTATGGTCATAGGCAAACTATGATGGACATGATTAAAAAAGAGCTATGAAAACAAGTTTTGACCTACTCTACCAACTCATCCATTCTCCGACTCTCTTTTATGAGTTTATCCCATGATCTGCTATAAGTTCTAAATTTCTAATAAGAAAAAAACATAAAACATTTATGAATTGATGTAATTATAAGTTTTAAGGACTTTAGGACAAAGACAAATTTGCTTAAAGTAGAGTTAATGATAATTAGTCATTATTATGATATTTTTATGTACAATCCTGGCGTTCAAAAAACAACATTTGCTGAAAGAGACCTTATATTTGGTCTACATGCAAACTTCTCAATTTTGCTATCATATTTACTGATGTTTCACAAATCTTGGGATTAGACCTGGATGAAAAAAGAAAGACCATATCCTTTCAACAAGCAAAATATTCTATGAGAAAGAACAAAAATGTGTAGAAAAATAGTGTCTTTTATTGACTTTTTGTCAATGAAAGTGGAGTGTCGATATTATTTAAATATGTCTCATCAAACAAAGAAGCAAAAAGTTGGACTTTGCACCATCATGGGAACTGTTCTACACTTTATCTTTCAACAAGCTATCCACTTCCAAACAATCAAAATACAATAATTATGTACTTCCATAGTTTCATAAGATAAACTTATTTTGTCTAACAAATGAACCAAGTGGTTAGACAAAATAAACTATAGATTCTTGTTAAAAGATACGGAGAATTAAGAAGGATTAATCTCCATGTTGGGACGTTGGTAGCATGATTTGTAATATTTACGCTTTTTTTTTTTTTTTTTTTTTTTTTTTTTTTTTTTAAAGAAAGGCTTGTAACATGCTCTTCATATAATTGATTTTAACAAATAATATGTTCATTACAATATTAGTTCAATATAATAACTTTTTGTTTCTCAATGCAAGCTAAATTTATCATCTTATAATAAATATCGTTAGATTCCGATTGACGGGTTGGTGGTGATGATTTGGTAAAATTTGGCAATCGTTAAATAATGTGTACGACATTTGAAGAAAATGAGTAAAAAGGTGTGACTTTAAACTAAAATACATTCTTAATATTGTATATCAATACATGAAAAACTAACTTCACTTTTGGATTTATTAGATAATATACATGAGTCCACTTGGGCTGTGCATATGCACTACCAAGAATACTACCTAGTATATATTATAAATAAGTAAGGTTGCAACCTCCTATTGTTTAGCAGCTTGGCACTTACAAAAGCCACTTTTGAGTAATCACTTTGGTGGTGTTTGATATTGTGTATATAAACAGCGTATACTTAGAAGATCAAATGCTTATTCGTTGTATTAAAACTCAGTACATAGATAAACAACCTCAAACACTATAGTTATCATTTGTACTCTTGGTATGAACCCGTGTTATAACTGACCTTGACATGATTTTGGATAATGCTACAACAAACAAACTAAAGCAAATAAGTATCATATTAAAAAAAAATTAAATTATCAACCAAAAAAAAAAAAAAAACATTATTCAAAACATTAGCAAAAACTCCATGCATGCACGGCCATTATAACTAGTGTATAAAAATGGATGAAAACGTATAACGGATAAAAACGTAAGAAAAACAAACGAAACCGTATAAAAACGGACAAAAACGAATAAAAACGTAATAAAAAAAATTAAGGACTAAATTCGTGATACCCCACAAACCACATGGACCTTACTTTTAAGAGTATTTATGTCATTTCTATTAATTTGACGGTCAAACTGACAGAAATATTTGGTTAAAGGACCAATCCCGATACAGGTCATAATCATGGGAAGATGTTCGGAGAAAAAAAATAGCAATATATTTAGTTAAACCCGATAGACCAAAGCAACCCTTTATCCGATTAACTCAAAAGAAAAAGAAAAAGAAATAAAAGGTGTTGTAGCAAAGAAAAGAAAAGAAATACTCGTAAAAAATAAAAATCCGGTTGGTTTGTATGTGTGGGTCGATCTGATTGTAAAAATTTGATCAACCAACAACCTCATAATAATAATTTCACACGCCATCTAATTCCTTTCTTCTTTCCTTAGTTTAAGATCTGATTGAAATTGATCTGATTGATTGAATTAAAAAAAAAAAGATGGAGAAATTCGAGGAGTATTTCAGAAGAGCGGATTTGGATTAAGACGGAAGAAGCTTTTTTTCAATTTACCCAAACCCACTCTCGCTCAGGTCACTTACTTGCCACTCTTTTCATTTTGTTAATTAATTCGATTGTTGACTGCTTTAGGATTTAGTTTCTTTATTTCATTTTTCATCATAACTGAATGTTGATCTGTTACGATACTAGTAATTCGAAATCATAGATTGTTATTAGTTCGATACGTCACTTGCGCTTAGTTGTTACTTTTATCCGGTTCAAACTAATATCCCTGAATTTTGTTAGGCTAGTATAGAAACAATTATTGATCAATATACAAGTTTACCCATAGGTAAAAGGGACTTTGCTTGTGTCATTTTAGAACCAAAAAAAAACATGCTACTATCAAATACCGTTGAGGGTTTTTTTACGCGTTTGTAGGATGGAATATGTGGTGTTAAAAAAGAAAGTGAGTTTTTGTAGCAAACCGTGTGAGTTGTAACTACTTTTGGCCGATCAAATACGGAGTAAAACTTGAGTTACTCTTTATAATTCCTCAGTTTTCTACTATGGGCAACTTCCCACTTTGGTCAACTACTTTAAGTCTCATTTGGGTCATTTTTCATACTTAGACCGTGTGGTTTTACTTGTGATAATTGAGTGCTTGCTTGTCTAAGTGTAAAAAGTTGGACTTCTACTTCTATCTCATTTGAAACTGTGAATTTCCAAAACTAGTTACAACTGATCGCTCAGGTTAATAATTTACCCAAACCCACTCTCATTTGAATAGGAGAGATGCTTCTTCTATGTTTTAGCAAACATCATAGTTCCGTGTATTCAGTTATTTGAACTTTTTTGGATCTTTTGACTTCTGTCCAGGGTCAGGTTAATACTTACAGTAACACCAGAAAAAGTGAGTTTCATCATTTTCACGTTGGTCAAGGTTTCCAATTTTGCATATTGCAAAATGAAATGAAATGATGGATACTCACTGTGTCCCATGAAATGAAAATTTCGACTACAGACTCTATGCAGTTACATGTTGTTCTAGAAATGTTTGTTGATGATATCTTATATAATGACAATATCGGCGACTTTTTTAAAACATACCCAATTTCATCAGCAATCATAATCAACTAGTTACCTTTATCCCAAACCGTTTTTATAAGAATTTGTGATATGTTGCAATGTTCGTAAAATAACATGAAGTGGAAACTACACAATTTTGCTAAGAAGTTATAAATGAGCCTGTTTTATAGAAGATGGCGACATGACTGTGAAAGTCAAAATTAGACTTGGTCTTTTATACAATACAAAAGGCATAGTGGTTGATTGCTAATGGGCCGGCAAATGTAAATATAATATTGCTCTTGGTATGTTTTGGATGAGGCTAGTAATAGTTTTGATATAATTGTTGAACTTGATTCCTGTATGAAAACGAGGAGGCATGATGGGGAGACAATGCCTCGATAATAATTACTGGTTCAGTGTTTCCAACTTTCTAAGTGAAAGCAATATAAAGGTCTTCAAACTTACAGTTTGGTCCAAACGGTCTGATAGTTCCTTAGAGTAATCCTTTGATAACAAGTGATAATGATACCAACTTAAAGAGTTTTGCAATTGTTACTGCTCTCTAACCATGAACAGTTGAGCCAGGTGCGATCTCACTTTTGAGATTGAGCTAGAGATTTAAACTATTTTTAGGCAAGCGTATTGCTGGATATGTAAATGTCTTGCACAACATTTCTGTTTATTTACGTCTAATTGTGGATTTTTTATTTATTTTGATTTCATATTTCCGTGAGCATGCATCTTAACATGTTTAGGTACCAAGGGCTGAGTAATGTATCAAAACAGGCTTGGCTGCTTGGGTCCAAGGAATAATTTTGAACTCGTTTTTCATAAAATGAATAACAATATAGGATTACTAAATTACTATTAAAATAATAATTTATTTAGTGTTGATTACTTTATTGTTGATTGACTAAGATTTGCAGCTTTTGCTTCTCTTTATTGTTTCTGCAGTATTAGATGTTAAGGTCGTAATCTCGTAGATAGACAGATCTTAGGGATATGGTCTTTCATTCTTCTTGTATGTCTTTGATCTCTGATTGAATCCTGTATATGTTTACAATCCTAAGAATATTATAGGATTATACTTTGACAAAAATGGACAGTTTAACCGTGCATCTGGGTCATGTTTTTTACTTTTTTATGATAATATATAATTTGATTGCAGATATGGCAGCACGCTGATCAGAATCGCACTGGCTTCCTTGGCCGCCAGGAATTCTATAACGCCCTTAAGCTTGTAACTGTTGCACAAAGTAAAAGAGAACTAACACCAGATATAGTAAAGGCGGCATTATATGGACCTGCTTCATCTAAAATCCCTGCTCCACAGATTAATCTTGCAGCTGTGCCTCTGGCTCAACCAAATGCAATGGGACCACGTCCTCCTACACAGTAGCCTGGGGTTGTCAATTCAATGGCCCCACGCCCTCCCACGCAACAGCCCGGGGTTGTTAATTCAATGCAAACTCAAACTTTTGGCATAAGATCACAGGGGCCTCCTAATTCAATGGCTCCTCCTCAGAGCGGGCCTCTTTCATCACAGAGTGTTGGTGGTCCTAGTTTTCCGGCAGGTGGTGGTCTGGCCGGTGCTGGTCTATCAAACTCTAATGTCTCGGGTGATTGGCTTGGGGGCAGAGGTGTTGGGGCTACTATGCCGAAACCCCAAGAGCCACTATCATCCTCATCTTTCACAGTTCCTAGACCATCTATTGGAGGAAATGCAATAACTTTTGCCGCTATGTTTGGAGGTGACTTGTTTTCCGAATCCCAATCTATATCCAAACCGTCATCATCCTCAATGCCAACACAAACTGCAGGCATTCCACCCGTTTCTTCTGCAATTGCTCCTGTAACTTCTGAGGCCCAGACTCCAGCCAAGATAGACCCACTTGGTGCATTGAATGCTTTTACAAGGCAACCCACAGGTGCTCCAGTACAGTCAGCGGGGCCATCTCTACCAAGACTAAATCAACAGGCCCCGACTCAAAATGCTCCACTACAGTCAGGTGGGCCAAAAATGACGCGGGCTGGTATTAACACGGAGCTTAATTTATATGAAAGTGTTCATGGAAGTCGACTCTGACAGAGATGGAAAAATCACTGGTGATCAGGCTCGCAGCTTATTTTTAAGTTGGAGACTACCAAGAGGTAAATACTCCTAGCTTAATTTAATAGATCATTAATGCCTTATTCAACTCTTTCTTGTAAAATGATTTACTCTCTAGTGAAATGTCTTTCCATAATAGATTTCCTATAAACACGCCAAGCCGTAATGTTCTCATTGTTCTTCTACAGAAATTCTGAAACAGGTGTGGGACTTGTCTGATCAAGATAATGGCAGCATGCTTTCCGTGAGGGAGTTCTGTGTCGCTCTCTATCTGATGGAGCGATACAGAGAAGGCCAGAATCTTCCACCAACACACTTCCTAGTAAATGTCCTGCTTGATGAAACTCTGCTGGTTGGGGAGCTAATCCTGGTATACCTCTATACATCATGTAGACATATATTTATAGTTGCAAAATGGGGTTTCGGGTAGCTTGAGACGTGCCAAAATGGGCTTGCTTGAAACATGTTAATTTTAGTAAGGGTCCCTCAGATTGTTGACAAAATAAAAATTGATGAAGACAACCTGTTCTGAATGTTATCGAACCTTTTGTCTTCAGGTTCTGCACCCCAGCAGGCATCCGTCCAACAAATGTTGCATGCTAATATGAGGCTCCCATGCCTGGTGCCCAACCAATACAATATAATCAGCCGAAAGGACTGATGCCCTCCATGGATAACTCTCAAGCGCATCAGCTCAGTAATGGTGATCAAAATACTTCTCGTTCAGTTGCTCTAGAGACAACCCAAGCTGAAAAAGTGGTAAAGTTTTATTTGTTTCTGATAGATTTGGAATTTAATTACGCATATATACTGTCAATTTATCCATGCGTCATTTTTTATCCTCTTTAGAATGCTCACTGTCAATTGGTTTCCATTGGTGTTAAAAGGTTGAAGATAAGAAGGAAATTCTGGATTCTAGAGAAAAGATGACCTTCTACAGGAATAAAATGCAAGATCTCGTGAGTAGCCATTCTTCTCAATATATGGATCAACGCCTGCCCATAACAGATGTGATAACAGCCTGCATTATACACTATATATGGGAAGACGTGTTCTCACCTCCTTTCTTCACCAGGTTTTATACAAAAGCAGATGTGATAACCGCCTTAATGAGATTACAGAACGAGCGATAGCTGATAAACGTGAGGTATATTGGCGATTTGAAATCATGTCTTCTTTCTTTCTATCTTTTGATTTTGGTTTTTTTGCGGTCCTTGATATTTGTCATTATCTAATTCCAGGCTGAGATGCTTGCTAAGAAATATGAAGAGAAGTACGAACAGGTGGCAGAAGTGGCCTCTAAGTTAACTATTGAGGAGGCATCTTTTAGTGATATTCAGGTAGAATCACCTTTTTTATTCTCACATAAAGTAACTATTGAAGATGAAGATTTTGACACTTTCTTTTATACTCGTAGTAACTATATATAAGAGAAGGAGCAATGTCAGCTCATTTTGTTAAAAGATAACATCTGCACTTTGCACTAAACTAGTTTGTAATGACAGGTTTCTCATTTGATGCTAAGGTGCCTGCAAATACCAAATCTACATCTCAGGCAGAAAACTCCTCTACGATGGATGATGTTTCCGAGGATTCATATTCAAATGCTGACAGGAAGTCAAAGAAGCCTTTCGAGACTGAATCAGCATATGCACATAGCGAAGATGAGTCGGCTAAAAGCCCAGCTGGTAGTCCCACAACACAAAAGATATTTGAAAGTCCAACCAAGGAGGATTCATTTAACCATTTCGGAAAGAGCTTTGATGCTGACACAGAAAGGTACCAATTGGATTCAGTTTATGGTTTGATCTTTCATTGTCTAAATACAACAAAACGTGTACCTATAACTTGTTTGCTGGAAAGATCTAAACATGCACTAGTCTATTGCTCTTGTTTATTGAGTTCGATCTTCTTCTATTAGGTGTTTTGATGACCAATGATGGGGTACTTTCGACAACAATGATGATGTAGATTCGGTGTGGGCAGCTCCACACAGGATAATAACTTCTCAAGATTCGACTCAATGAGCAGCGCGGCACAAGACCGTAGTTTCGCAAGGTTTGATTCAATGAGTAGCAATGCGGGTTTTGACCATGGTCATACATACTCATTTGATGACTCAGATCCATTTGGGTCAAGCGGACCGTTTAAGGTGTCGTCAGAAAGTCAAACGGGGAAAAATGAAACTGATAAATGGGTATTTTAGTTTGGAGTTTGGTGGTGTTATTATACTGTGAAGAGGGTTTTTGTATTCATGAAGGATGGGTATGGGGATTAATTACCATGTATTTTGTTTTCTTCTACGTGCTTGATAGTTTGTGTTTGTATCACTTGCTTGTCTTTGATTCCATTGCATAGGAACTTTATGATATTTCTTTGGTGTAACTCTGACTAGAAATTCTAATTTTGGATTTCGATTACTATAAATATCTGGTTTTGATTATTAGATGTTTATTGTAAAAATAATATGCGCTAAAGTTTAAACATTTTATTGGTAATTAACTAGTCATATGCCAAGAGGAGGTAGGCTGGAATTAGGGGTAGTCAAATTTGATATTGTGTGTTGTACTAACTATGGATTGGCTTGTCTTAGAAAATTATCATGAGAAAGCGTTTTGCGCGTTGTTGGACTTGTTATACGAACAGGGGTGATACTGTTGATGCCATTGCATCAATGTACTGTATACACAAAACACGTGCCTCCACTCCGGTTTTCACCTTTCCTCCTGGTGATCCTGTTTTATTTATTTATTTATTTATTTATTTATTTATTTATTTATTTATTTATTTATTATTTTTGTGCAAACACACTACATCAATGCTTTTTTTTTTATGAAAGTAGCATTGCGGTTCTCCTTGATTTTGGACTTTGGAGTGTAGTTGGTATCATCCAAGTTACATTTGCTAAATTAGAGCTCCCAAAAATTCTTGCATGGGCAACGTATAATCAATAAGGATTGTTCGCCAAAATTTATGATTACATGATAACGTCGACGCAGAGATACTCATCAAGCAATAGGTATTGCATGACTTGAAAACGTATTTATATCACAGCTGAACACATTCACTTACAGAGATTAGAAGTGGGATTTGAAGATTATTTAGGGTCAACCCACCTATATTACTTAAATTGTGATTTGAGAGTAGAATTCTTCTAACTTGAGCTTCCATTACTCACTGCTTCTTAATCAATCGGAAAACCTGTAACTTTTTTACTCTTTGTTCATTTAATCACTCTTTCATCTAGAATTTAAGAAAGATTCTTTCGGTTTTAGTATATCATTGCACATTTATAATTGGTATCCTGGAAGGGAGATAAAGTGTGATATTTGAATGAATTGTAGCTAGGTAACTTGTAGGGAAATCAATCTTCAGAAGTATACCTTCTGTTCAGTACTCAAATTCCATTTCATATGGGATGTTTGGTTATCTCTTATATTGAATATGTAAATGCAAAATCATGTTGCAGTGTTTAGGTTGTTTGCAGCAATTATCTGGGTTGATAAATTTACCTTTTATGCATTTCATCGAACACCTAGTCGGTGGGTGTCTACTACAAATAAAGTAAATAATTTTTATTATTTTTAACTTAAATTTATTAACAAAAAACTACTCGTAAAATTTGACATTCACTATTAATAAATCAAACTTATAGTTGCTGTTAAAATCAAAACTATTGACATATAAATACAAATAAAAATTACAAAGTTACAAACCCATTTGTTATTGGACTACCAAGACCAGTAGCTCGCTCTTATACGCCCTCCCAAGGTGATGGCCCCACCATGTTGTGATAGAGATGAGAGGTCTAGAAACAAACTCAAATTTGTGACGTCTTGTTCAGAAATTAGTCTTACACCACACTCCTTCACCTCAACATCTTCTTCATTATTCTCTTCTAAGAAACTAAATTTAACATAATTCTTTGCTTCCTTCCATCTCTCCCATCCCCTCAATCCCAAATCCCATGTATCCCTCTTCGTATAATGCAACCATATCATATATGAATCTTGGATTCCTCCTATCACCTCTTTCTCTAAATAATCCTTAATTAAACCTGGAATGAAACCTTTTACATTCAGAGAAGCTCCATCAAAGTTCTTTACAGAGATTCCATTAAATCTTTCTAAAGGCTTTTTGCACTTGAAAACAACACAAGTTCCATATCCCCTAAACTTATCAAAACACCAATCTGATGGTAATTCAACCTTTACATCATTTCCCCTACTTCTGTTTGTAAACCACTCTGGAATATTGCTATTCCCATGATATCCTATATCTAAATGATCATAGCCAGTGTCTTGCCTGAAAAATTCACATCTGTTAGTCTGGACACCCAAATTCCCAAAGAAAGCAGAAAGGCGGTGAATAGAGCCTTGGGAAGTTATAGATGAGTCAAGACACTGAGTCTTCGATATAGACCCCTCGCTATCAATGCTAACATTCTTAAACAGCTTTGGACAATTGCTGAAATAATTGTACCTATTCCTGAATGGGTCGTTAGATGATCCCAACACTTCTCTTAAGGAGGTGCAATCAGATGCATAAAGAAATTTTAGTCTATGTGGAAGTTCGGGCAACACTTCCAGCTTCTTGCAACCATTAACATGAAGTAATTGAAGACTAGATAGTTGACCCAAACTTGCAGGCAAGCTAGTAAAAATGTTCCCTGGCAAGTATAGTTCCTTTAGACATGATAAGCCTCTAATGCTCCCAGGAACTTGTTCTAAATTGCAGTAGCTTAAATTCAGTTTCTTTAACATACGTAAACCTTCCAATGATGACCAAACTGATCTTTGGGGATGTGGTTGTTTACTTAGTAGTAAACCAAAAGGAGCAGTGATTGAAGTCCACCATCTAGGTTGAATACTCCCTTGGCCACCGAATGACAATGATTCAAGGTTTACTAGAGATGATACAAAAGAAGGAAGTTCTGTAATGGCAGTTTTGTCAATGTGAAGCTCTGTTAATCTTTTGATCTGACCCAATGCTTCAGGGAGTTGGTCGACTTTTAGGCACCCCGTTAGATTCAAAACTTGAAGAGCAGCCATTTCCACTCTACTTGGAAAATTCTGAAGCCGTTTGCAGTCTCTCATATTTAACACAACAAGCCTCTTGAGCATTCCAATTGAGGGATGAACGCTAACCAAATTCACACAACCTTCAAGACTTAGCTCTTCGAGATTTGTAATCTCTGAGAAGTCAGGGGTGGTTGTTAAGTTACAACAATGCCTTAGCTTCATTATTTTCAACCTTCTTAAACACTGATATCAACAGAAAAAAGATCAGTTCTTATATCTCTAGGTGTCAAACATAAACACATGTATGAACAAGTAAAAAATACCTTTGGTGTTGTCCAAAGTTGTTTTATGTTGCTGTAAGAGAGGTCGATGACAACAATGTTTTCTGGATAAAAATCTGAATGTAAAAGTTTGAAGGGACATCCATGCCAATAGAGCAATCTTAACTTATTGGATAAAAAGTCCAATCTTCCAGAAAAGTTCACCGCATTGTCCATTGGTAGTTTAAGAATACGCAAGTTTTTCATTGGCGCAAATGCTTTACCGTCTATATCAAACTTTTGATTAGATTTCTTTTGCTGAATGTCAAGAATTTCAACTACATCAGTTGCCTACATACAAGAAATAGCATTACTAGATTGTATTATGAAGCATATGGAAATGAGTTGCATATGCAGTAACAAAACAATTCTTACTTTCTTTTCACTCAAGATAGTGTAGATCTCTGATGGATTAACCCACAATCTGCTTCGGTTCCCAGGCGTGCAAGATTCTTCAGATACAATTTCCCTTGCCATTGCTTGAATCAAGTCATGCATTTGAAGTGAATTATCGCTCGAGATCGTGATTAATGACTTATCAACTAGAACTTGTATATTTGTATCTGCAAAAAAGTTACAAGAATCTAGTACGCTTGCTGCGAAAACACTATTTACTCCAATGAATGAACATGCAATATCAAGTAAGATATTTTGTTGATGGAGGTTTAGCCCATCGTAACTTAAACGAAGCACTTGTTGTATCTCTTTATTAGGATGTACTTTGAGCTGATCCAACTCACTAACCCATTGACCCACTGTTTTTCCATATAAAAAACGACCCAAAACTTTGAGGGCCAGAGGGTGACCTTGCACATATTTCACAACTTCCTGAGCAACTTCTTTGAAGCCTGTAGAAGAATCTTTTGTCTTAAAGGCATATGAACCGAAGAGCTGAAGAGATTGATCCTCATCTAAAAATTTCATGTCATGGATTTCATCCACTCCATGAGATCTTAGCAACTGTTTGTCTTTACCTGTGAATATAATCAAACTTCCTGGGCAAAACCAACTTACTGAACCCGCTAGTGAATCTAACTGCTCATGATCATCAACATCATCCAAAACAACCAAGATCGGCTTACATGCCATCCTTTGCTTTATTACCATAGCTCCTTCAGCAACACTCGCAATCTTCAGATCTTCTGTTTTCAAAATCTTACCAATCATCTGCATTTGGACTTGAATCAGGCCTTGTCGTTTTGTGACTTCTTTGACATCTTCACAAAAGCAACTTCCTTCAAAGTGGACATACATTAAGTTATAAATAGATTTGGCAAGGGTCGTCTTTCCTATCCCACTTATACCGCATATTCCAACCATGTTAACCTTATCTGACCCAATGAAGCGTGACAAGTCTAATTTGTCGAAATGGATATCTATGCCAACAAGGTTTTCACCAACATGCAATGGTCCGTCACATAATACTTTGAGGATTTCGTTGGAGATGCAATCCATGAACTTGAACTCATACCTGTTGAACCATAAAGACACAATAAGTAGGAGAAACTACATAGTGTTAAGTTTTAGTAGAGCTAAGGGGCTAATTACACAAAAACAAGAAATTTACCCATTTGTCATGTCCTGGAGATCCCATCCAGATAAGTTAGCCGCCATGGATAGAGCTTCCCTCCAAATATCCACCTCTGTTCTATTTGAAACATCATGTTTGGCAAACGCTTTTGCGTAACTCCTTTTTTGTTTCCTTACAACATCAGGTTTGGCATCATAAAAGATGATCCGAACCTCATGTTTGGGATCTTCAATCTGCTTGCATTCAAGTATTTTGACAAGTTCCCTCAGACACCATGTTGAAGAAGCGTAATTTTTGGAGAAGACAACTATCAAAAACCTCGATTCTTCAATTGCTTTGTAGAGATGTGGGGATATGTATTCTCCTTTAGGCAATTCTCTATCATCTCTAAAAGCATGAATTCCTTTTTGCTTGAAATCATTGAACATATGATCCATGAAGCTTTTGCGGATATCTTCACCTCTAAAACTTACGAAGACATCATATTTCCACCGACGAGGAATGGACGTAGTAGCCATTTTCAGTGATGAGCTCGAGCTGCGTTCACAAGTAAAGATCACCAGAAAGAGTAGCTATTATTAATACTAATTAGTACCAAGAATCCATGACTAAGATAATGTAAACAACATCACATGATATGCTGATAGGTCAAATTATATTCAAAAAAAAGATTTTTAGACCCACAGGTTATATACAATCGCATATACAAAAATAAGTTATTGAACCACACCAACATCTAGAGTCTAGACAAATTTTAAAATGTTCCCTCCGATTAAATGCACCCAAATGCGTGCAGTGACTGTATAATTCATTCTTTAGATACTTTTATAATCATCATCATGGTATGTAAAAAATGGGACAAAGATATATTTAAATCCTATGCCTTAATATTGACAAGTATTATAAATTGTTTATTTATATAATAAACCTGCTCATTTGGCTCACTAGCTATTAAATAATAACCACACAAGATATTAAATAATGATTTACAGTTTGTATACAGACAATAAAACAATGTTAAAAAGTCAAGTGACTTTTGTATAAAGTATTGGGTTAAATTATCAAATTAGACCTAATAAGTTTTGGGTTAAGTGATTTAGCCCATTGGATCCATAAATTATATTGTAATGTAATAAAGTGAGATAATAATTAGACTATAAGAAGACGACTTACCGATTACCAGTTGGAAAAAAGTGAAGTTTTGGTGAATGAATGAATGCAATCAAAATGGAATGCTCAAGTGAAGTTACAAAAAGAGTAAAGGCAACTTTTGATTGACCCCAAGTCAATTTAGAAGTTACAAAGAAATGAAGATGAAGTTAAAATGGAAGATGACAAAAGAGTAAAGGCAACTCGGGTAGGGTTGACTCCAAAGTCAAGTTATTTTCATTTCTGGTCCCTCGGTTTCAGATAATATGTAATCTATTAGATTAAACTACAATGTCAAATTTCAACTATATTTTGTGAAAAATAGCACCTGATAACATTATGGCATCCTAGAAAACACATATGGAGTATCAAATTGAATAATTCAAGACTTTCCTAAATAGATATCTTCACCAAAAATAATACGTAGTACTTCTTTTTCAAGGACCATACTTTTTTAAGCGACAAAAAGTATTTATTTTTTAATTTATCATTATCAAAATTTTAACGCAAATTCCACCAATGAGTGTTGTAAATATCGGTCTTGGCGGCCGATATATCAGTGATATATCGCTTATCGGTGGTCGACCGATACGATATTTCACTTATCGGTCAAAAAAATCGGTTTGGTCAAAATCGGACCTTTGTCGACTCCACCTCCGGCGACTTTACCTCCGGCGCCTCCACCACAAGTAAGATATTTCTGGTAGGGACGGGGAGGATTGGATTTCCGGCGAAGATGGAGGACCATAAGCATCGGAGAAGATGATATAAAAGATGATCTTAAATAAAAGAAGGATTTAAGAATGAAAAAAAAAATCACCGGATAAATGATCGGAAATAAGCATCGGAGAAGATGATATAAAAGATGATCTTTTGCATAAAAGGAGGTTGAAGGGTTATGGCGTGTCAGATTCTTTTTTCTTTTTGGTGATATAAAAGATGATCTTTTGCATAAAAGTAAGATATGTCACGTGGGTTGTTGACTATTGGTTAGGTTAGGGTACTTCACTTTTTTATTTAGTGTACTTTGTATTTTCAGAATTTGTTATAACATTTTATTTGTAAACTAAATGTAGTTTTCATAATAAGGCAAAGAGGATTTGGCTTCTCATAGTTTTTATATGTAATCAGTTTCATTAAATATGTTTAAATTTGTTTAGCATTAATGTATTTTTTATGAATAAAAAATTTAGTTTTAGTTAAATGTGTGGTTATTGACTTATTTTGTTAGGATATTACTAATATTTATTTTTTAAAAATAATTTTCTTTATAATTTATGGTCTCCGATATATCACTGATATATCGCCGCCATATCGGTCTTGGCGCTTGGCGGTGGTCGACCGCCGAGCTACCGCCGAGCGATATTTACAACACTGCCAATGTGTGAATGTCTGTTTGGTTTAATTGTACTAATCCAATTCCTACTAGTAAAGACGTTGAAACTTGAAATAAAGCAAAACCTTTTGTTATAGAGGAGTTATTTCGGATCCACTTATTTCCTTACATTTTGAAGGACTCATTTTAACCATTTAAAACATTTGATAAAAAAAAACCCGATCAAACATTAAAAAACATTAACTTTCACCCCTTTCACCAATATTTTTTTTTTAATTAAAACTCACTTTCACCCATTTTTTTAAAAAATTACATATCTCAAAAACCGTAAACTGTTAAACTACAAAAATTACACCATCAGTGGTGAGCATTTAACTATTTTTGTTCTTTTAAAAAAATATATATATACTGAAAGCACAAAGTTTTGTTATGACAAAAAGATGCTCTTTACTTCCTTAAACTATCACGCCAAGACCATGACGGCCCTCCACCTCGGCGAGCGGAGTCCACTTATTTGTGTTGGTTGGGTGGTTGAGACCACCTAAAGAATTTTTTGTTTGTTTGTGAGTGTGTGAGGTATGTTTGTATAAAGTGAAATATTTTTTTGTGATCGGTTAATTAGTAACCATTACGCCTATAAAGGTGGTGTGTTAAAAAGATAATGTAGCGCTCTGGGTGCTAGTGACCATTACACGAGCCTTAGAATGCATAAAAGACACCTTAATCTCTTTGATAATATTAAATTTAAAAAACTAGCAAATTTGGGAAATGAATAAATTGGGTTATCAAAATATCAAATCAGAATTTTGGGCTTTTTATTTTTATTCCTAGGCTAGGGGTACAACATAACTTTAGCCAAATGACAACAACAATAATACGGGCCACACAAATCTAAAACTACAACGATTCAGCGATCAAAAGACCAAAACCAAACAAACATGCTCATAACCACTAAAGGGAAATCACTCGGTATTTGGCTATATAGAATACCTTTTGCTTCGTTATAAAAAATAACCCTTTTACCCAACAACTACTGAACAAATAGTTTTACTAATAAGTTGTTTATTTACGGGTCATTATATCAAAAAATAACTTTTCTTGTTTTGAAATGAAGTATAGTTAGCATACAGACAGAGAACAATGAGTTAAACAATAAGAAAAGCAATTTGAAATAGAAGAATGACTTACAATTTAAGGATGGATATCTGGATTTCTTTGGTAGATTTGGTACGTGAATGAATATAATGCAATAAAAATGAAAGATGAAATGAAGTTAAAAAGAGTAAAGTTAAGTGGGTTGACTCCCAGTCAACTTAGATACACTTCCAGTCCCTCGGTTTCTCATAAGTTGGCAAAGTTGTACTTTCCAGGTGTTGACGAGGATATTTCCTCGTATTACATTGTCCCATATTATATTTTTTATAGCTTTAAATTAATCATAACCCACAAACAAACTGGTCAAAATATTGTAGAAATGAAATGCCTCAGTGAGCCCTTTTTTTATGATGCACATGATATTACGCCTCAGTGAAAAAATATGAGTATAGAAATGTGTATTATCAAGAAGGAAACTTATATAAGCCCAAAAATAAGCTTAAGCAAACTTCTAAATTATTAATTGGTTGATGGTATCGTATTAACATATGTTACACTCATGAAAATTCTTACATATGTTGTTCTTTTAGTTAGGTCTTTACTAAACAAGTTGCACAAAATGGCGCTCCAAAAATTACTTTTGTTTAGTTGTAAACCAAGTAGGGCGAACACAAATTAAGATGTCATTGTAATGATGTTTCACGTGAATTTGTGTGGTAATGCAAAACCAAACATGATGTTAGTGTGCAAGTACGTGCTGGGTGCAGTCACCTTCAAAGTTTCATTTACTATATGCCGACTTCAATCCCATTTGTCCTTTAATGTTTTATTTGCATGTTTTTATATTTATCGACTGTCTTAAGGTCTTGCATGCATCAGTTACTATGATTATCCTAAGTGTTGATAGTCTGAAAATTGTTTCAGGTCTTTTGAGGTTACTTTTATGTGGTTAGTGTAATTGTCTCTCTTTCAACTCTTAGTTTTAGTTCTAGCATGATGGATGGGGTTCTTAGCAAGAGCAATAGTAGAAGCATTGTCACACATTGCTAAGGATGGTGTAGGAACAGTCACATGTTAGTCCAAGAGTAGACATTTAAGCCATGAGATTTTACAAGTACTATCTGCCAAGGATCTGTACTCAGACTCTGTAGAACTTCTAGATACCACTGTTTTCACAATCCTCATTTTTGGTACAGAAATTCTCGATTAAGATCACCTTTGTGTTACTCTTCACACCCATCTCCCTTCCTTTTAACACCAACTTTGCTCCTCGGGTTTTACAGTTTCTTTTGCAATCACACTTTTCAAATAAGCTTCATTCCCAAAAAAAAAAAATTGATGCTGGTGTTAGTAAAACATAATGAAGAGAAGCATACCAGTGTAGATGTGGAAAAATGGTGGGTCATATAAGTTGGGTAAGGGATGAAAACAGGTTAATTTTGAGTGGGTCAATTTTGGTACGGGTCAAATCAGGCCAGTTTTGGTACGGGTCAATCCAGTATTCTTCTTCTCAGTACGAATCCACTTTCTGCACACGCCTAGTTAAGTATGGACGACAAGTGTTGGCTACCCTAATGCAGGATCATCCGATCTGCACGAGCATATTTGGGGTCGAGGCCCAACAACAAGCAGTCATTGTCACTTATTCGCTTTAGCACACTCAGAACCTGGAGAAAAAAGTTAATACTTATTAGTCACTACAAAGAAAGTAAGTATGCTACATAAAAATGTGAGGAGCCAGTTAATAAATTTTGTTAAGTGCAAGACACGCACATAACCGGAGCTTAGATGGTACCAAAGAGAATGCACAGATTCAATAGATAAAAGTTGAAGTTAAGAAGCTGTTCTGATCAGCACGTGCAACATTAGTATTTCTTTAAACTAACACCAATTAATAAGTCCAGAGGATCACTTTCAATTTAAAAATGTTTATTGATATCAAGTATTAAGGTGATCACAATAATCATGCATAAAAATATAGGAGGTTGATAAACTCTGCATTCTCTAAACCAAGCCGGGATTGGGCAAGCA
The DNA here is from genome assembly GCA_030686995.1 of Artemisia argyi. Taxonomy (NCBI): domain Eukaryota; kingdom Viridiplantae; phylum Streptophyta; class Magnoliopsida; order Asterales; family Asteraceae; genus Artemisia; species Artemisia argyi. The sequence goes on along the minus strand of CM060680.1, from coordinate 19,442,840 downwards.
GGTGAAGAAGTGTTGCGCAAGTAGATTGACCACTTAGCATCACATTAGTTTTCCGCCTATGCGGTTTAGCAGCCTCATTGCACTTCTTATCCATCACCTCTTTCGCAGCCTCTAAATCTTCGACTACTTTCGTCTTAGTTGCTTTCTATCCTTTCGAGCTATATTAGTAATCCAGTAGGTAAAATACTCATGTAATGAAAGGGGAATCTGTATACGTTTGGAAAGTAATGAGGGGCATCTGTGCACATAGTATATGGTTAGTCAAGTTCAAAGCAAATACCCATGACCAGTGACGGACCCAGGGAAAATGGATGTGGGGGGCAAATTTTTTTTTTTTTTTTGACAATAACAATAAAATGCAGAAAAAAATAAGATCGTAATGATAAATCTAGTATTTTTACTTAGAGATGAATGGTTTATAAGGCTTTAGAGCGTTGAATGTTAGGTTTTAGTATGTGGGTGGGGGGCAATTTGAGTTTTGGGTGGGGGTCACTTTCTAAAAAAGGTCAAAATTTTAAAAAAATTACACTAAAATTTCAACTTTTTCGGCTAGCCGTGGGGGGCACCGGCCCCCCATAATTATACTATAGGTCCGTCCCTGCCCATGACCATCAACCCATTCCTTTTCTAACGTTTTTCGCATGGGTTGATCTGTTGATCATTCATCTGGTAATTTTCTCCCCCTAAAATCTGCAGTTCCAAATTGAGTACCAACCCATCTTCTACTTGTGATTTGTTCATATAAATTCATTCCATTCTAGCCCTTGGCATTGGCTTCCTGTCATGTTCAAACTGAGATGTAAAAATGTGCAGCATAAGGATAGAAACTATGAAGTATCATGAATTATCTGAAGTTTATTACATATCAGTCGCCATATATTTAAAATGCGTCAGGAAATAGGTGAGAAGACTTTTTTTTATGTTGTTCATTATAGCAACGCCTATAAAAAAAACCGATGGCCACACCTGCAATAAGAAAAATAGTTAACCGGGTCTTCATGAGTCATTCAAACAAACAAACGGTAACCTTGATTAAATTCACAACGGAAATTAAAAGCCATGAAAGAATGAAACTAACCTGCAAGAGATGTGCAAACAACCATCAACATTTTCGACATAAAAATTGCAGTTTCGGCACTTGTTGCATTTCTTATTCTTAATTAGCAAGATCCATCAGCATGACATCACTTTGATCTATTCCACCCTTGTTCAATTTTTGAAAGTCACTGTAACCTATCCCTTAACCATGCCACTTTGCACTTTGCATAGAACAGTCGATAACAATGCGGGCATCCTGATCATGTTGTTACAGCTTCCCCTCCATCGTTAACTAACATGCATGGCTGAACCGACTTTAAAGGGACAATAAAATTTCTGATATACCTAAAAATGTGGCCCATGTGTCATTTGCTACTGGTTTAGACTCCATTTGCAAATTTTCGGGATATTACTTGGAGGCTAATTTAACACATTTGACCCATGTGTCATTTGCTGTCAATTTCTTGCAAAAGAAGTCCGTTTGTGGCTTATATGTTTTCATCATGAGTAAAAGTTTTTTATGGGAATTTTCCTAATTACCAACAGGGTGTTTGGCATTGTGATTTATACACTCAGCATGTAGTAACATTTTTTTACTTTGAATTCAGCATACACTCAAATTTCATAATCACATATTTACATCAACTGACCGGATATTGCCGGGTCTATCCGGGGCTTGGCTGGATAATGCCGGGTCTATCTGGGGCTTGGCCGGTTAATGCCGGGTCTATCCGGGTCTTTCCGGAATAGCTGGTTTTAGCCGGGTCTTGGCCCGACAATGCCAGGTCTAACCGAGTCTCGGCATGATATTGCCGGATTTTGGCCGGATATAACCGGGTAATAAAAGTTGAACTGAAGCTACAGGTTTGAGTAAGGGTGAGCATTTACTTGTATTTTAGATAGTATGCTAGTAATAAGGCTTTATTACGTAAAAAAGTTCATTTTACTTTTTAAATGAGCAGATGTAGAGAGAAATAACATAGTGTAATAACCTTTTTTTTTTTTTTTTTTTTTTTTTAAAGTAAATTGGTCAAAATCTATGTAATTAGTTGCTTAGACTTCAAATAATCTTTGCCTATATTGTTCAAATCCGTGAGAATCAGGTTCGAATTTCATATGAAAATCCCATGACTTTGTGTTTACAATCCGTCATTTTTCTTTTGTGTTGAGATGTTATGATAAATTAAATACGCATGTATATTGAAAAGAAAACCTCTAGTTTTTAGTTAAAAAATGCCTTAAAAAAATAAATAAATAAAATAATAAAATAAAAATGTTCACTTTTAGTTGACCGCCTAGGCGTATGTTTGACCACGTCTTTTCCGCCTAGTTTGGCCTTTGCCTAAAACCGAGGCGGTGTATGCCCGCTTAATGCCTAGGCGGCCGCCTAGCCCGTTTTTTATAACACTGACTTAAGAAAACTAAAGCCATTCATATGAAGGTGCCAGTCTGCTTCCAAAAAAAGTTTTGAAAACAACCTTTTAATGTGTTAGACAGCGAATGGTTTGTTTGAAAAGCAATTTATGACTTAAGACTAAAACCATTAATGTGAATGTGCCGGTCTACTTCCAACCAACAACTAGGACATATATGTATGGTTAGTGGCGGAGCTAGAAAAATTTTTATGGGAGGGTTGAAACAAATTTTTTTTTTTTGGGAAAAACATTATATGGGAAGGCCAAGATGATTTATTATTATTATTATTATTATTATTATTATTATTATTATTATTATTATTATTATTATTATTATTATTATTATTATTATTATTATTATTATTATTATTATTATTATTATTTTTTTTTTTTTTTATATATATATTTTTTTCATTGAAAACATGGAAATTACATGAAATTTGAGGGGAGTCTAGACACAATCTGTGCTCCCACTCCTTTTTGAATACAAAAACTAACTCGATGAAAAATACAACCACCACTTTTAGCGTTATTAGAGTGGCTGCTGGCGATAGTCTTGACCCGCGAAAGTGTATTCAAAGCTTCCACATCGAGTTCGCCAAACGTAGAAAAAGCGAAAGGGACGAACTTGTATCCATTGTCTTCACACTTGGACGCATACTTCTTCCTTTTCTTTTCCACAGCATTACTCAAAGCAACCCCGGGGGCCCATGACGTCGCCCCAGACCCAGCAAACGGAGAGACCCCAGTCACATCCAGACATACGTCCTTACCTTGGAACCAGTTGAATAATAGTATATCTGCAGGACGTAATTCTCTCCCTTCCTCCGAAAGAAATCCCAACGGAGCCTCTTTGCGCACCATAATCCCGGCTTTGGAACATATATCAACAAGTATATCACGCACCAGATTATGCCTGAACTTAACACCCACTTCACTAGAACAGTGGACCGCGTGATCCCCCCATTGGTCCATACGGTGTACATTGCAACTCGGACAAAGGCTGCCTTCAGAGAACATAGGAACCGCGAGCCTGTAGCACAACACAGACCGGAATTGGCGAGGGTTCATCCTTTGTCCTAGACCGTCGATAGGGATGGTGAAAAGGAAGTCCTGCGCATGTGGGGCGCGAATGCTACTGAGTATAGCCACTTGCCTTGGGCTTAGCGAGTACTTGGAAACAAGGTCTTTCTCAATGACACCGAAATAACACTTTGCCAAGGTTTTCATCATTTGGGGGGCAGAAGCGCCCCCGGAGGCAGTGAGAAAATCGGTGTTGCAAGTAGCGTTGAATTTATCCAAGGCATGCTGGAATGAAGGGCCATGTGTAACAATACCGGTTTTGGTAAGTATCTTTTCCTGTAGGTCACTCGTTTGCATACGAGAAGCAAGAAAAGCATATTGGATAATGTCCCCCGCTGAAAGGATGCCGAGACCACCGAGCTTTATTGGGAGAGTGGCCAGCCGCCACTGCCAAGCGCCAAAACCCGGCCCAGAAGTAGTAACAATTTTCTCCAAGGAGGCACGTAACTTCTGATCAAATTGAGCTTGGGCCTCTGCCAAGTACAAGGGGGAGCATGTTCTCAAGGTGTAAGATAGTTTTGAAACTCCTGCACAATTACGCAAGAGGAGCAGTTCACATTGGGGGTCGTTAAGCTTGCTAATGGCCTCCATTAAAGATATGGTTTTAGAGACCCTTTTGGAAGCCAAGTCGCGGCAAAAACTTTCATCCAAGCTGACAGAGCCCCCAAGAAGTTTAACGCCATGGAGCGGGCGAGCGATATTCGTAGGGAACACACCATCTGCTCTACTCCTAGGATCCTCCATATGCCAGAAGAGTTCAGTCTTATCAACATTCAAGAACAAACCACGAGCCGGGCCTTCCGTTCTGATAATGTCCAACGCCTTAGCGACCGTGAGAGTATCTCCGATGATAGTGCCATCATCAAGATACCAAGCCTGGAGGGCAAGCTCACACGAGCGATTAATGGTATGAACCAAAGGGTGCAAAGCTAGGGCTTAGGGGGTCAGGACCCTTCCCGGTCCTCATGTAGCTCTGCACTTGTTTATGGACCTTTCCTTTTGGTTTGGTCTATCAGAATATTGGAATCTTTTGCTCCAACTTTTGATCTTTGTACTTGTGTTTTTTTATAAGATTTGCAAATGAGAAATAAGATTTGCAAAATTCTCGGTCTATTAGATATTCTCATAAAGAGAGAGAGTTAGGATCAAATAAGAAAAAAAAAATTAACATAAGAATCTTTTATATAATAAAACAAAACCCTAATTGGTAATTTTTCATTTCAAAAAAATCTATTCGTACATTATTTAGTAATAATTTTATTTAAAAAAAATTATTTTCTTATTAGGTAACATTTTATATTTATCCATAACACAAGTAGAAGATAAATACAAAAAATATAGATAACATGTAATTAATAATAGGATTAAAATTTTTAAATAATTATCTTTAATAATAAAAAAACTATAATTAAACATCATAAATCAAACAAAACAAAACAAAACAAAGATTAAATTATTTCTTTTTTAATAAATAAAAATATATGATTTAAAAAAAATTTAAAAACCCGCGCGTGCGCGGAAATTATAACTAGTAATAAGAAAAGACTACAACCACATATCTTACGGTATGTTAGTAACCGGCTACTTCATTCTTCAACCCATGCGGGATAAAATGCTAGGATTATAAGGTTAGAAACGGTGCCCATATAATATTAAAGGTTTTTATTTACATGGAAGGCAAGAGATAATGCAAGAACTGGTGAAAGAAAGATAAGTCACTTGGAATTCCAAATTAAAGTTCAGAAGCAGCTAGGCAACCCTTTATTTATAACATAAGTCATATGTTTTTATTGCTATAATAACAATTCGTTTTCCTTTCTAATATGTGTGAAATCAAAAATTAACATGGTCTCCATCGAAACATGTTTTAGAGTACTAAAATAAAAGAAAAAGTTGAGAGTTTATAAGAATTTTCGGTTACTGCAACACACTCTCAGATTTTTTTAATCTGAAAACGTAGTTACATATCCGAAGACATATTACTAGTCTCAACACATTCAACACACATAATCTTTATGGTATATAAATAACCAACGATTTTTATCTTCAGCCTATGTGGGATAGAGTGTTAGGATAAAATGTTACAAAATGTCTTCACAGAAAATGGTAAGAAAGAGATAATGCAAGAGTTCTTGACAGTTGATGATTACGTTTACTTATTTGAACTCGTTTATATAGAAGTCTATATGCTAATGTATTAGTTATCTTGTTATATTGAGATACTTGTTTAGGTTTTTAATCATGTTCTGCCGAGTACACATCACCATGCATTTTTTGAGTGCTCAATGTCTAATTTGTGAACGTACATATATAGGTTTACCTGTAAGTAGGCAACATTGAGATAGTTCTTCACCTTGTAACATTCATGGGAACATCACCGGCGTTGGCAGTAAAACCCTTGTACCTCCTTTTGGGAGGATTATGGTAACCCGACAAACCCGAATCACCCGACCAGAAATAACCCGACCCGACAAACCTGTCATGTTCTGCCGAGTAAACCCTAGGTCATATTTTACAGTGTTTTCAAGGGTTTTCACCCCTTGAATCCTTTCATGTTCTATTGAGATAAGTCTTCTCTTAATTCAATCAATATGTCTATGTGTTGGTTGATTATATCTTGTGCTTGTCTTGATTTTAACATGCTAGGCTAGATCTATCTTGTGTTTGCTTAGATTTAATGAAACCTAGATGTTAATTATGTGTTGATTGCTTGTTTATGGTTGTATTGGATGAATGATTTCAATGTTAGGCTTAAGAAAACTGGCAGATCTCCATTGTGTAACATGCTTGAAAGTCTTAGGAAACATGAACCGATGTGTACTAGGTTTTATTGGTTGTATTTAATGCATGAGCAAATTGTAGTGATCCCATGTTAGGAGCTTCTTAGCCGGCTCGACATAGGAGTGAATTAGGCGCTCATAGGATTGGGGAAGTAAGTACGCCACCCCATGAATGGTATTAAGGAATACAATCCGTCATCCACGCAACTATAACAAGTAATTAACGTGTAAAAGATATCTAGGGAGTAGTGAAATCTAAGTAAACACAATTCTCCCACATATTGCTCACAACTTTAGTATAATTTAGTTTAGAGTTAATTACATAAATGGTCACTATGGTTTGTCCAATTTTTCACATTTAGTCATTGAACTTTTTTTTTGACATACATGGCCATTGAAGTTTCAAATCATTACAGATTCAGTCATTAAGGTTTCAATTTCGTTACATAAATGGTCACTGTGGTTTGAAACTTCAGTGACCATTTATGTAACGAAATGGACTGAATCTGTAACGATTTGAAACTTCGGTGACCATGTATGTCAAAAAAAAAGTTCAGTGACTAAAGGTGAAAAAATGAACAAACCATAGTGACCATTTATGTAATTAACTCTTTAGTTTATTTTCATTTCTAGTATTTTATTTTGATTGCATCTTTAGTATTGGGTTAGTTGACTAGCAACTAATTCCGCCAAACTCCTTCAAACCCGAGATTTTTACTTGCTTTCATAAAAATATAAAAATACAAAAAGAATCATCCCTCATCTCAGCAACGTTTAAGACGATACTCCACACTTTAGAAGAATACGGGCATTCAAAATATAGGTGGTCATGGGAGTCGGGTTGTAAATTGCAAAGAGAGCACCGAAGCAGGTTTAAGTTGACGTTATTGCCAACGTCTCATTGCTTCAGTCTATCTTGCGTTTTAAGTCTCCTTATCATAATGAGCCAAAGGTGAATGGAGTGTCTTGGGATGCCATATTTTTACCATACTAATCTATACCGCCCGATTTCATTACTTCTATGACGGATGGATTGCCAAGCAACACTAACTGAGAAGTTATTAAACGACCCATCAGTGGACTTCCACAATAGTTTATCTTCCTGGTTATCTTGCAGAATAGGGACATTGAAGTTACTAAGGGACGGGTACCGAGTAAACCAACTTTGAGGCCATCTCCAAACCATCCCATTCACTACGTCAGCAACACTATCTTGAGGCGTAAATCCAGCACTACTAATAGCCCTGTTCGTAATATGTGACATAACAGGACCATTTGTGTCCCAAATGTCAAACCAAGCAGACGCTTTATAACCATTTCCAAGCTTATACCAAATAAATGGGTGAATGATACTTCTAATACTCAACAATTTTCTCCACCCCCAACTAACATTTGAACACAAACGGATATCCCAAAAGCTACGAGTTTTCAGTTTGTAAGCATGAATCCATCAAACCCATAAGGTTTCTTTATGAGTTAGGATCTTCCAAATATGATTGGTCATGAGGGCAGTGTTAAACTCAGCAAGCTTACGAAATCCCAGCCCACCTTCGTATTTTGACAAACAAACATCATTCCACGAAACTTTTGCCTTGCCCTTTTTCATATCGCCTTGACACCAAAGAAAACCACACATTATTTGTTCAATGTCATGAATTGTACCGGCCGGGAGAATGAAAACCGAAGCCCAATACAAATGCATTGATGATAGAACGGATATAACAAGTTGATGACGTCCGGCGAAAGACAACCACTTATTTTTCCAATCTCCAATTCTCTTTTGAACTCTTTCAACCAAAATTTTGCAATCTTTGTGAAGAAGTCTAGATGAAATAAGAGGAACACCTAGGTATTTAATGGGTGGAATACCTTCGTCAAATGGCATAAATTGAAGAATAGAAGTCTTGACATGGATGGGCACATTACAAAAGAATATAGTGCTTTTAGGAATACTAGGCACCAACCCCGAGACACCTTTAAAGTCATCCAACGCTTCCATAATAACTTTAGCCGAATGAACTTCGCTACGAGCAAAAAGAATAAGATCATCTGCAAAACAAATGTTCACAATCTTTTGCTTCTCACACCTATTATGGTACTTGAAATCCTCATCATCCCTGATCCTACGCTTCAAAATAAGAATTAACATTTCCATAACTAAAGTAAATAGATATGGAGACATAGGATCACCTTGGCGAAGCCCGCGTCTACCTTTAAAATAACCATGCAACTCGCCATTAACATTAATAGAAAAAGAGGTGCTTGACACACATTCCATAACCCACTGTATCATTTTTGTATGAAACCCGAAACCCACAAGAACCTCTTACAAGAATTTCCAACTAACCGTATTGTATGCCTTTTGGATATCAATCTTGAAGGCACACCTAGGGGGGCCTCTATTGGAATGATAATTATGCATAAGCTCTTGAGTTAGGAGGATGTTATCCGATATACTACGACCCGGAATAAACGCGGATTGATTAACACTAACCACATCATTAAGCCCCTCCTTAATTCGGTTGGTAATGATTTTGCTAATGCATTTATATATGACATTACAACACGAGATAGGTCTATAGTCATTAATTTTTGACGGGGACGATACCTTGGGTATTAAAGCACTGACAGTATGATTTATCTCTTTTAGAATTTTCCCATTCAAGAAAAAATCCCTAACCGCATTACACACATCCACAGCAACAACATCCCAAGCCTTTTTAAAGAAAACTGAGGTGTAACCATCCGGACCCGGAGCTTTATCATTCCCGATAGAAAACATGGTCTTTTTAATCTCCACATTTGAAACATTTCTAACCATGTCAACAGCTTTATCTCTGTTCAGACGAGAAGTAAACAACCCTTCATGAAGTAAAGGGTTAACCACACTCTCCTCTCCAAGAAATAATTTATAGTGATTCACAAAAGCATCAGGAACATTCGAACCTTCGTATATAGCACCATCAATACCTTGAACACAATCAACTCTACTCCTACTGACCCGAGCCTTCACAGATTGGTGGAAATATGCGGAATTGCAGTCCCCAACACGAAGCCATTCTATCTTTGATCTTTGTTTTAAGTACCTTTCTTCATCGAGAAGAGCCTGCGTAAAGGCATTTAAATAGATTGCTTCTTCCTCGCGAAGCACTGCCGAGTCAGGATCCTTATCAAGGGCTATTTGAATAGTAACCAACTCTTGTCTCAACTTGACAACACGATCATGTAAGTTACCTTGACAGTGCATAAGCTTACGCATTGGTTTCTTCATGAGTCTAAGCCCTTTCACAAGCTTAAACATGTTATGACCATGTATATCAGCCCCCCACTTCTCTTTATCAATCATCATAAACTCAGCCTTATAAGCAAGTAAATTAAAAAACTTAAATGGCTTAGGTTTTTCCTTAGTTATTCTATGAACTTTGAGAACCGCAGGCGAGTGATCAGAGATGCGATACGGTTGGAAGATAGCATATGAACCAGTGTATTCTTGAGTAAAGCTCATATTACACATCACCCTATCGATCTTTTTCAAAATACCCAACTCAGCACGTGGCTTTTGATTCCACGCATAATGTAAACCTGTGCTATTAACATCAAACACTTCTATCTTGTGGGCACATTCGTTCAACTCGCGCATAGAAATGTTCATATTTGAAGTACCTTGTGTCGTATCATCCAACGACAAAGATGCGTTGAAATCGCCCAAAATAACCCAAGACTTCCTATGCACAAACTGTTTGTGAACATCAAGATCATTCCAAAGCTCACGCCGAATTCGATAGTCATTAAAAGCATAAATGAAAGTACAATAGAGCTCCTTCTGATCACCCTTTAAAATAATATGCAAATGAATTGCTTGATTTGTCATCGACACTGGCATGACATCCACATAATCTTCATTCCACCCAACTATTATACGCGTACCCTTAATACAATAGCTATTGTTAGAAATCCATTTCCATCTTGAACATACTTTGGAACACACACGTTCGAGTTTACTAATATCAACCTGCGATTCAAGAATTGCACAAACGTTAAGAGAGTTTTCATTTATAACCTGTCGAACCTCCTTTTGCTTTGGGGTGCGGTTCAAACCCCGTATATTCCAAGCCGCTATACTATACATTGATAACCTTCTCAAAAGGAGTGCTTGCCCCTTGTGGTTCCGACTGAATATTGGCCTCAAACATTTCTTCAAAAACATTCTCCACATCATCGCTACTCTCACTTCCAATATCTTCCAGTGGGCCCTCAGTCCCCACTCCAACCGTAAAGCCATCATCATTAAGATTATCACTAGCATCATCATTAGCAAGGGATGAGAATGAATTCTTGGTATGAATGGTGTCTTTGTTTCTTAGTTTGGAGGAATTGAACCTGCACCAGCATGTTTGACAACTGGTCTATATTGGAGATTAGTCTTAGGTTTAAACCCACCCTTTTTATCAAAAGTTTTCTTCCCTTTGTTACGACCTTTAACCATTATAACCATTTAGTTTTCTTCCCTCGCCTTTAACTTCTGCCATTTTCTTTGGTTGCTCTTTAACACTTAGAGGGCATTCTTCCACATCACTCTTTTTTGTGAAATGGTGAAAATAAATTAACGCCATCAACATATATTAATTACATCACTTTCATTGGCTATTTGTAAAAATAATCCATATTCATCATAACCATTTAGATCATTAATCCAGATTTATATCTAACCCTTTATGTGAACAGAAAGCGATGTTTTCCAATTTTAAAAATATGCTTTAAGAAATAAAATGTTTAATTCATTTCATTTGCAATGTAAAATGATCAAAACAAACTTGAGTAATATGACTATTACTCACACTTTTTCTCAGCTTTTAGTCATTCTCTTAACTGACTTCCAAAATATTTTGACATCTTAAGCTATGTGAAACTAAAGATTAGAATGTTTTCCACCAGAACATGTTTTAAACTTTAAAAAAAAAAAGTAGTTTGAAGTTCATATTAGTTTTTCATGAAGGTGACATCGGTAACTTGTACCAATTGGATTTGTAACAAGTCAATAATATCAAGAAGAAAACATTATACTATTCTACACAAATGTAACCCAAATGGACTAGGGTGGATAACTAATTAACTAACAAATTGAGCAGGAAAAAGGTTTGAAGTTTATAAAATTTTTTAGGTAAAATCTGACACTACAATCTTTACAAGTCTCTTTATTGTTGAACTTGTAAAGATTGAGAGAAGAAAAGTACCTAAGAACATTGTACTCTTCCAAGCACATATAACCCAGATAGACTAGTGTATATAACTAACCAACAAGTTCTTTCTTCAACCAATGTGGGATTAAAGGGTAGAAAAGTCTCCATGTTACATAAAATATTTTTATGAACGTGGAAAGAAAGAGATATACAATGCAAGAGTTATCAATAGTTGGTGAAAGAACTATTTGTTACATGGAACTCCAAATTCAAGTTTAGAAGCAACTAGTTTAGTGTTTTCGGAGCACGAATTATGAAGGGAACATCTTGGATAACAAGATAGTATAAGTTGTTAGTGCTCTAAAAACGAAAGATTACAAATGTTTAAGCATTGAACTAAAACAACATGTGAATTTTTCTTAGGACAATGGGTTAGCTTTTACTTATCTAACCATTCACAAAGAAATTTTATACATGGTTGAATGTAGTACGTTTTTTGGTCACGAAGGTTAAAGTATTTTTGCATTATGATACATCTTATAGCCATGGGTTGTTAAGCAAACCTATTATGGCGATCAGTACACATTTTTGAAAGCTCAACATGCATATTATGAATTTACAAATTTAGGTTTGCAAGTAGCTAAGCAAAGCTTTCGAAAAACATGCTTATAAGATGAGCAGTTATATCTAAATCTAAAAACAAGTAGCCAAGAAATCCTTTATCATATACAAATTTGATAAAGTAAGTCATATGTTTTTATTACTCTGATATACACGGCTTAGTGAATTACGTATTGAGCTGTCCGGGGAAAGTACTTCTAAAGTATGTAAAAAGTGTTTGGCTGGAAATATTTTTAAGCATATATAACAAGAGTACAAGACAGAAAAGATAATTGGGCCTGCAATAAAAAGCATGCATCATTTCAACCCAAATTATTGGGCCTATATTTAGCAGTCATTTTCATCTTCTTTTTTAAGGTTTCAAGCCCAATAGTTGGACCCTTATATGACAAGTTTTCTCTAAGTTTCGAATGCTTACCTACTCACTGTAACATAGTTAACTAGTTTTCTTCAAGTCATCAAAGTGTAGCTCCTCTTAAGATTAGCACGATATATATACGAAATATGTTGGAATTTGTGGTCCAATTCTTTTAATGGTGTGTACTGTGTAGCATAATTGGTTTGAGATGAGAAATAAAGCAAAAAAATCCTTGATCTTTTAGGAATTCACATAATAAATGTTATTTAAATTCGTCCGTGGCTGTAGAAAATATTTGGAAAAAGGCATCGTTTAGTTTGAACCTATGTATAATTAAATATTTAAATTGGTTTCCACCAAGATATGTTATACTGATAGAAAAAACAAAACTGTAAAATGGATGAAAAAAAAATCTAGAGATCATAATATTTTATTTTATTTTTTATTTTTTTTCAGATTTCAAGAATTCGTTGCAAGTTTACAGTTTTTGTAACTTGCAAGAAAGTGATCACCTGAATACTAGATTTTATTCTAGACACATATAACCCACATCCAATACGACATATTAATAATAACCCAAAATTTCTTCCTTCAACCGATGTGCGATAAAAGGTTAAAAAAGAGCACTAACTTCTATATCATTCTTTGGTCTTCAACTCTACTTTCTAATTCGATGTTCTTATGAAAAATAATGATTTAAATTGCATGAACGACAGCTACATTATAATGTTACTCAAAAGATGTAGATCGATGGGAACACCGTGACCCTAGGCATCACACCACTGAGGTGCCAACCTGACCCTTGCCTAAGGACCAAGCCCCAGGCAATGATGTCATGTCCGAGTAACCTAATTAAAGCATATGTAGTGTGGATTGTTGGCCTTTAGATTTAGACATCCTTGAATATTCAAAGTCAATAAGCATCTAAACATGATGATTGGAATAGTAGTTGTTGATCGTCACTATCGTTATTGTATGTGTAAGATCACATTAGAATTAGAATATGTATGGCACTATCTAGATGAAAAATAAGATACTCCAGCTCGTTATGAACATTCAACTGTGATTAAAATATGCTCATTTGATGTTGGTTGTTGACCAACATACATTTTTACATTTCTATTGTTTCTTTGGTTTCAAAAATGCGTTTTCTTTTCTAACCTGGTGAAATTAATGATTAAACATGTTCTAAAGTACCAAATTAGAATTAAAAAAAAAAAAAAAAAAAAAAAAAAAAGGTAAGAGTTCATATGAGTTTTCTAATACTTCAAGATGTGCTAGATTTTTTCAGTCATGCACACTATGATGCACTCGAAAACACTACACTATTCTCAACACATTTAGTACACATAAACTTATGGCATATAACTAAACAACAATTTCTATCTTCACCCAATGTGGGATAGAGTACTAGGATAAAATGTTAGCAAATATTTTTATTAAAAAATGGTAAGAAAGAGGCAATTCATAAGTTCTTAACAGTTGGTGAAGAAGAAATATTTGTTACATGGAACATCAAACTCAAGTTTAGAAGCAACTACTTTATGTTTTTATAACACAAAACATAAAGGCAACAACTTGTATAAAAGAACCTATGGTGATTTTTACTAAGCAAAAAGTATTACTACGTAGCATTTACTTATCATAATTCGTTAAAATCTCATTACGACTGGTAAACTAAAACAAGTAAAATCATTGCGTAAATGAAACTATTCTAATAATGTGAGTCATGTTAACATGTACGTGTGCGAGTGCATTACAAACGTGTGGTTAAGATTTCAGGATAAGCAGCTAGACAGTAGAAGTAAAGACAATATGCGACACTAATAAGGTGCGGATTAATCTGGTTCGGGTTAATCATGTACGGGCTAACCCGAATAATCCTAATTATAACGTAGAAATAAAGACAGTGAGTAATTGTATTAAGCGTTCGGGTTAATTGGATTAGCGAGGATAATGTTTCTTAACCCGTGTGATTCGGTAAAGCCAGGTTAGTTGGATTCGGATATTTTTGACACACTCAGTTAAAAGTGATATGTCACTACCTTATTCCTTTATAAATATTTCTCGTTGTGTAATGTCTAAACAATGAATGTTTGTCATCTACTTGTCTATAATCCTCAAATAATTAATAGAACAGTTTTTATCAGACTCGACTATCTAACAATCTAAAATGTCACAAGTACGGAAAAAATATGACGAATGTGAAAATAACAAAGAGAGTAAATTGCAAAAATCGTCCCTAAAGTTTGATCAATTTGCATGTTTCGTCCCAAATATTTCGAAACTGCAAGGATCGTCCTTAAAGTTAACCTTTGGGGCATATATAGTCCTTTTTGGGGACGATACATGCACACGGGGCCAAAACTTTAGGGACGATACATGCACACGGGGCCAAAACTTTAGGGACGATACATGCACACGGGCCAAAATTTAGGGACGATCCTTGCAGTTTCAAAATATTTAGGACGAAATATGCAAATTGGTCAAACTTTAGGGACGATTTTTGCAATTTACTCTAACAAAGATTACCGTTAAAACGTTAAGGAGTCCAATTTTGAAAATAAAGTACCCAAGAATGGTTTGTGAACCCTCGTATACACTTGAACTATCATACAATCCATGATTGGACCAACTATAATGAGCTGGCCCTTGATTTGGCCCATCAATATCTACATTATTTCTTCTTGACCCCTTATATAAAAGTGGGTTATAATCATCAAGTTGTCCAACATCTTAAAATCATCACCTACCTACGTGTACAAACTACAAACCCTTTTACTATTTTGGGTAAATTTTGGGAGAATCAAAATTATCTATTTTAACTAATAAAATAAGGTTTTGTACAAACGCCTTAAAGCAGGAGTATTAAAAAATAAAATTTATTACACCTCAAAAATTCCATAATTAGAGCAATTGTACAAGCACCACAATGTATTCTTTTTTCTAAAAGTCAAATATGTCTCTTTTTTGGGTTATTTATGTATGGTCTTTAATATTTCTTCAATTCCTTCTTCTAAATAAAACCATACACGCTCCATCAGTGTCTTTTTATTTAAGGTTTTCAATCCATTAAATTAAAACGCTCCTCTTCTTCAATTCAAAATGAATCTTCAGTTTCATATCACCAATTCAAAATTACCATTTCAAATCTTCCTCTATAAGTTTCAATCAATCTTCAGTTTCATATCAACAATTCAAAATCACCAATTCAAAATCTGTATGAGATCCCTATAAAAGCATATCTCTTCGATTCAAAAAAACACACACAGTAGCTTCGTCATACGCTACTAATAACTGAAACACCAATCAAAGAATTGGTAAGTATCAATTTAATTTCAATATTTAGGGTTTTGAATTATGTGTTGCAAATCATTTGTTATGGGTAGCTATTGTTAGAGGACAAAGCTGCCCACATAATTTGTTATAGGTAGCTATTGTTAGAGGACAAAGCTACCATTTTCATTTGTTATTGGTAGCTATTGTTAGAGGACAAAGCTGCCCATATAATTTGTTATTCTTTGAGTTTTAGGGATGATTAAATAGTTATTAATGTTTTTTTTTTTTTTTTTTTTTTTTTTTTTTTTTTCGTTTAGAGTTGATCAAATAAGTTTTTGTTCTTGAATTGATTTTGTTTGTGTCATTTTTTTTATTGCAGGTAATTGGTGTAATTTGGAATTCCGGTTTTAATTAGGGCGATTATTGCATCTAAGTTTGATTTTTGTTACAGGTGAATCTGCTAATATGGTGCAGTTCCGTGTTTCATTCAAGATCAAGATTTTGATATGATTATATCTCGAGTCCATATCAGTGGTAATGCATAATTTCTATGTTTTTTTTAGTTTTTTTCAATTAAATATTCTGCCGATTGATTTTGATATGTGTGATTTGGTTATAACATTTTTTAGTTTTTTTGGTTCCGATTTAAATTCCACAATACATCTATTCTGATATGTTATTTTTTCAATAATGAATATAATTGTGCTTCGATTCAGTCTATAAAGATATTTATATGATTTGGATGTTTTTTTCATTTTGTGTTTCCTTTTCAGGTTGTTGCGATGATGATTTTGGCAGGTTATACACTACAAGTAACTTTTTATAAATTGATTTAATTTATATTGATTTGGGTCTTCACATCTTAATTGTAATTTATAGGTGTATGGATATGGGTTTTAGTATGCTAATAGTATATTTTATTTGGTTTTTATGAGCTTTTTTAGTTGTAGAGTTAATTGGATGGATTTAGTGATTACTGATTTGGGTTTGTCTTAAATCAGATTGATCTTAATATTGGAGTGAGCTTAGAGGCCCAAGGAGGTTATTTGAGCGTCACAGTGGAAGTTGCAGCGGGTTAGTATTCTGGTATATCATTAAGTATTTTCTGACGAGTAATCTAATAAACGACGAGTAATCTAATATTCTCATCTCTTTACTTTGGTATAGATAATTAGGTACTTTATTTACTGACAGGTAATTTATCCTTGGAGGGAGTTCAATCATATATTCCACACGAGGGTGATATGGATGGTGAAACAAGAGGTAAATATCATCAGGCTTCTCCTGATTCACTTATCTGTACAAAGGTGCAAATTTTATTTAATGATTGTTTTATAGTAAAGAATCAGGACTCACAAGTATTAACATATGCTTATTAGTTCTTTGATTTTGAAATTTTATGAATGCAAATTTGGTGAAAAAATTGTTATCAGTCCTAATGATAAATGATTACTTGATGTACATCCAATGTTTATAAAATGTTTGATTGGTAAACGGGTAAAAAAATGGTCATGGGTCAGAGGTGGGTAAGAAAGACACCTCTCTTGGGCATTGAGCTGATGCTATACACCCCCATCCATTTCAGCGACACGTAATTCTGTAATCTATATAGCTATTTGTGACTAAAGTAAGTTGTGTTCATTTCGTAATAATATGTCACCTAAAATCATATAATGAGTATACATGGTAATCTATATAGCTTTGGCATGTTCAAGTACCATTTTATGACAGCATGTCCAAACACCCTTTTACGATATCAAAGTTATATGACATGTTTTTGGTTGAATGTAAACAGCAAACGAAGCAATCCAAACACCATCAGGTTTATGGCTAATAAGCTATTTGATTATTGTTATGTTTTCAGTTTTACCATGGTCTCATTGAGACTTCGGGGACACCTTCTCCTTTTACCATTTATATATGTAATTCGTGAAACATATGATAAAGTGCTACTATTAAGATTTTTTTGATGTTCATTTACACTACATATAGTTAAGCCGTGGCTAACTATACCATGTCTTTTGGTATGAAGACAGTTTAATTGAACCATGTTCCTAACATCTGTCTTCCATTTTTGTTTTTTGTTTTAGGCCATTGCAAAAAGCTTATAACATATTGCTTGACGTGTTTGCAATATCTAGAATGGTGGAGCAGGCAATAATTGTTTTAAAGAGCATCCAGAGGGATAGGTGAAATTTTTAACAAAAACACTCATAGGCTCACTATTTGGTTATAGAAAAATATAGCATTTTAGTTGACGAAAGCCTGAGCTTTCATGTATATGCATATTTCAAACAATGGTTTTTGTTTTTCTTCTTTAGGATGATGAAGGCATATGGTTCTTTCAACATAGCTGCTGATACGGCAATGATGATAAGTGAATTTCTTAAGTGGATAATTGTTATGCTTAAATATCCGATCGCATGGAGGTTAGAAATCACAGGTCATTCCCTCACCATTTCTTTTGAACAGCTCAAGTATCATTTTTTTAGTGTTTAAGTGGGTCATTCCCTCACCATTTATTTTGCCGGATATGGTTTTAAATCTAATCAGGAAAATGGTTGCTGAAATGGATGGGGGTGGATGCATATGTAGTCAAAAAAAAAAGTTTCACCATACAAGATTTGTCCATTGGGAGCTCAGATCGATCATCAGGTTGCTACATGATTCTATTTACCATTTTTTTCACATGTTTCTCGAGTGTTGTGAGTATAGGTGGGAAGTATGAGCCGTTTACTTTTTTATGGGTTGATCTGGGTAGTGTTTTATCTCAGACTGGTCAAATACAAAAGAGAATTCCTAATGGGAAGTTTAAACGGTTTGCAAGTTGTCCATAATATATTTTTCGATGCACACAGCCTCCTAAGTCATGTTAGACAAAGATCATTTGACACATCAACATGTTCATTTTATTATTATTTATCCTTTACAATATCCACATTAGCAGTGTACCTAACCTCTTACTATCCGTTGTCTTTATACGCACATATGTATGTTGCCATTAGGAAACGGGTCAAATTGGTTGAACGGGTTAATAAATGCTCAAAAGCTATTTTTACTACATACAAACTCTTACATTGTTATTTGCATTAGATTGATCTCATATATATTCAGAATGGACAAACAAGAGGATACGATGCGGACCCTCAGGCTGAACCTGACTCATTAGTTCCAGTTAGTCGGTTCCAATGATAATGTCTTGCTTCAGGTCCTTCACCTTCACCATAGCAAAATAGCAACAAAACTCATTACCGAGCCTAAAAGGTTGCACGCCTGTCTTCTGGGGTCCTCTGTATTCATTAATTTATCTGTATATAGATGAACTTAGAGTGGCTGGGAGGAAAGAGAGGTACTATGAAGAGAAGTTTTCTGCAAAGTCTCTATAAGATCTTGAGTCGATACGGAGAGATGTTGTAAGTTGCAAGTTTGATTCCCAGTTAGTCAGAATCATTTATCGGTTATTCCACCTGCAAGTCTTCCTACGAACGGTCACATGTGTCAATTTACTAACCAGCCATCAGGTTACGTGTTTGGTGAATATTATATAATCTCTTTTACAAATACAAGGGAATGGTTGTACTGAACATACGCATACTGTTCCCCGAAAGAAAGAACATTGTGATTCTTAAATGCAAGTTTTACTGTAAAATACCTTTCAAATAGTATCTTTTAAATTCTTTTGCAAAGAACTATTGTTTATTTTTATTCAGTATTTATGCTCTTTTCTCATTATGTAATTTCGTAAGTATCAACTATTGTTACAAGAAAAAGGAATGCATCTTGATGAAATGAAACAGGTTACACGTGATTGTCAGTATATGACCCTTACATGCGTTGGTTTCAAGTGCATGCTAGATATTTGCAGAAATTGGTTGGCTTCCGGGTCTTATGTGTTTTTATTAATTCTATGTATGTTACTATTGATGCTCATAAAATTATATCATGATTCGAATAATTGTGATAACATATAGATGCACGTGTTTCTCAGTAAAAATAGTTTATGTAACACACAATGAGTCACCTTTCCATGAGACCACATTATGTGCAGGGTTTTATGTGACCTTAAAGTATTCATGAGAGCACCTTTCCATGCATTTGTGTTGTGTTCTTTATAGTTGGATTCCTTAAAATTAAACGGTAAAATGTAGTAGTCCAGGCACATAACCACAATGTGTCTTTCAGCAAGAGTTTTTGATCGGCTTTTCCAATATCTTTAGTCTCTTTTCGGACTTGCTCTCTATAGACGAATTTGTTCACATACTTAACATTTTAATATATTATTTCTTTAAAAATTCACGTGATTCCACGGATCTATAAAGTAAGAAAGAACAACGAATAATTAGTGTATATTATATGGCAATAATTGAAAAGGAGAAGGAGATGTCGAAGATGCAAACGATGCAGAGGTTTCAGATGTCATTTGCCATGACAATAAACACGAGCCAAGTGCAATCGATTTTAAAAGATGCAAACGATGCAGAGGTTTCAGATGTCATTTGCAAGTCATTGTTTTCTTATTATTATTATTATTATTATTATTATTATTATTATTATTATTATTATTATTATTAGTGAAATCAAACTTAAAACAAACCGCTTTTTGAAATTAAACAAATATGAACATCTTCGGAATATGCTTTTTAGTCAAAAATACATCATTCTTAGAATTTACATAGACTCTTATCAACACTTTTTTTTTCCTGCTCATGGACTGAATATGGATTTTGAATTGTTTGACGTTAACTGCATACATTTCCTATTCAACGCATCTACTTGGTGGACAACATGATTATTGTATGTTTATTTGCTTACTATTTGTTCCAAACACCGTTGATTATCGTATATACCTGTTTATCTAATGCTCATATTTGAACGAAACATCATAATGGACATTTATTAATCTAAATCGTCATTTATCGTCATCCAATCTTCCAAAATTATTTCATTATTATTAATGTAACCAGTTTACGTTATTGTTTTTCTAATCATCTCATTTTCTCTATTCCTTTAAAAAATAACCCGGTGTCAACGAGTCTTTAAGCTAGTACACTATATAATAGAGTGTCGATCATGACGTAAATTTTGTGTCACCAGGACCTTTTCAACTGCATGAGCCCAACCCGCCAATATTAGCCCATCCTTTTACAGATTAACACATGCTCACTTCTAGAACATGATGGCAAAAAGTCCTTTTCGATTTTAATTTACTAAAATGGGACACGTGTAATAAGTCCAAATGACTAAATCATTGAGAAATGCTAGAATTTTTTATTTCGGTGCTATTGTAGCATGGTTTTATATTGATTTGGCATCTTGCTCAGTAGAACAAGTTCACAGCCGAGAAGTTCGATCAACAACGTGAAACAACGCCCCGCCGCAACGCGGCGGACCGACGCCCACCTCGTTTGAAATAAAGATGCATGATTCCTAGCTTCACGCGTTAATTTTACCTTTTCCTCCTCCTAACATATATGATCCAGTTTGATTACAAAGAACACACAATGATGGAGACACCACCCTCTCCACCACCACCACCTCCCCACCGTTGCGGTACGATTTGCGCACCGGTTTCAACAATATGCGCTTTTCTTGCTTGCATTCTGGCCTTACTTAGGCTGTACTTGGACGTGCGTTTTTACTAGTTTCTGAATAGTCTTAGCAACTGTTGCATGCATGCATGCATGTTTTCCTTATTTAAAGGCAAGTCATAAGGTAGTACACTCCATGCACGTTTAACTACAATTTCCATTTAGTAGGTTAGTGACTTAGCGGGTAGATAGCGCTATTGCTAGTATAAATATGTACCTTTGCATGCATCAGTTTGTTCAAGAAGAAAAGTTATCAAGTCTTAGGTGTTGTTTAGGTGTAGAAAAATTTTCCACTTTTTCAGTTTCTAAATTCATTGGGAACGGAATGATTTTTCTTCTTTATAGAAGAGTTGAGAATTTTGAAAACCCGTTTAGTTGGAGTTATATTTTTCTTTTTTAAAAATGATAAGAAGATTACCTCAAATTGTGATGGTGGCGGCAATAGTGGGCGGTGGCGGCGACGGTCGGTGGTAGAAGATGACACGAGAGACTAGGAGTAGAATGGTGTATGTGTTTTTTTTGGAGTTGAGAAAAAAGTGAGAATATTAGAATGGGCTTGTTCAATTTCTAAGTTAAAATGTAGGAAATGAGAATTTTAATTTTTTGAAATTTGTTGAAAAGAGTATGTGCGACTAAACGCGTTTTCAGTTTTCTCATTTTCTTATTTTTTAAAAAATGAAGAATTTCTCTCCAACTAAAAGCACCCTTACTCTCAGTTCTTGAGTTGGAAAGGAAGAAGAAAGGAAAGGAAATTGATAAGTTTTTGTGTTCTTGAGTTTTTTTAAGGGAAGAAAGGGAAATGGAAAGGAAATAGGGAGGAAGTTTAATTAAGTAAATCTTCATCCCACTTGTGGAGGAAAGGAAAAGGAAAAAGAAACTTATGTTGTGTAAAGACTAATATACCCTTTTTAAAATATTTTACATTAACAACTAAAGGGCATATATGTAATTTCACCAATTTATTTTTTTTCCTCCCACTAAATTACTTTCCTTTTCCTTCCTCTATCTTAAAAACATAACAACTAACACTTATTTTCCTTTTCCCTTTCTTATTTTTTTTTCCATTTTCCTCCACTTAAAACTCGATAACTGAGCGTTAGTTTCTCTCTAGTTTTTTTAGAGTCTTGCCCACTTATTTAATCTTGTTTCTTAATCTGGCTTTCATAGCCGTATGTTTGATTCCTTCACGCGTTACTTTTACCTTTGCCTCCTAGCATATAAGATCCGACGACCAAAATAAATAAAGATTCATTATTGCTGAAAGAACACACAATGATGGAGATGTTCCGACGACCACCACCACCACCACAGTCACCACCACCACCACAACCACCACAACCTCCCCACCATTGCGGTATGATACACGCAGCGGTTTCAGAAATATTCTTTATTCTTTCTTGCATTCTGGCCTTACTTAGGCTGTTGCGTTTTTACTAGTACAAGTGGAAAATCAAATTTCCTTTAGATATTCGAGTTTAGTTTCTGAATAGTCTTAGTAACTCTTGCATGCATGCATGTTCTCCTTGTTTAGTCACTCAGACTACATTATATTAGTGACGAACAATTTCTTTCTTCAACCAATGTGGGATAAATTGTTACCAAAGAAGGTTAAAAAGGAAGAGATGATGCAAGAGTTATTAAGAGTTAGTGAAGAAAGATATGTTGCCTCGAACTTCAAATTGAAGTTTACGTGTTTAGAACACGGAACATATGTTTAACAACTTGAATAGCATGTGAGTATACGTTATAATTGCTCTAAAAATGAAAGATTGCCAATGTTTCAGCGGTGTAGCGTAAGACTTGCGACTTATTTAACAGAAAATAAGGTTAACGTTTAACTTTTTTTTTTGAGTCTATAAAATTTTTTGTTAGTTTTGGGTGACATAGTTTCTCCTTTAATTGTTTGAATTGTCTTAGTTGTAATTTCGTATTATCAGTATCGTGAGGGTCAAGGTTGTTGTTTAAGGTCGTATTCATAGTTTCAGGATCGTAAGGGTCAATATTGTTGTTTAGAGTTGTTGTAAGTCCACCTAAGCCCCTAGTATCTTGCTAGTTTTTATTTATGTGCAATATAATTGCCTTTAAAAAAGTGGTTGCTTAATTTCATCATACCAGCAACTAGGTAAGCAAACAAAACCGAAAAAACCAAAACCGAATTGGAAATCAAAGAAACCGATCGAAACTAAAAACCAATGGTTCGGTTTTTAATTTTTTAAAACCAAAAAATACTGTTCGGTTTCGGTTTTTGGGTCAAGGATGTTAAAGTATTTATGTATTTCGATACTTGTTTTGTTTGTTTACGCCATAGGTTAAAATCTTACTTATGTTGAAAAGAGTACTTTAACAATGGCATAAGATATAACTGGGCCTAAATATTCACTTTAGCCCAAATCTGTACTTTAACAATGATATAAGATATAACTGGGCCTAAATATTCACTTTAGCCTAAATCTACTTGGCCTTACTCTAGTGTTTTCTTTTTTTTTTTTTTTTTTTTTTTTTTTTTTTTTTTTTGCCAAAGTGTTTGCCTTGGCCTTTTAAAATCTTAGCCAAATTTCGTAAATTTGATGTCCGAGCGGGTAACTCACTTGGTTCCAAGTGAGAAATAAGATTTGAAAAATCCTTGTTCTTTTAGATATTCTCATGATAAATGTACTTTAAACTTGCACGTGACTGTGAAAAAGATTTGAGAATATAGAGCATTATTTAGTATGGAGTATAAACCTATGGGTTTAGAAATCCTTGAATATTCAAAGTCGATAAAGTATCTAAACATGATGATTGACATATTGTTGTTGTGTGTATATAAGACCACGTTAGAATGAAAAATATATATGGCACTGAAGATATTCAAAAGGATATCCTCACTATGAACATTTAACTATTAAAATATGTTAATGTCATAAAAGGTTTTGATATGTGTATGAATTATCTAATAAGATTTATGTTGATTGTCGACTGTTGAGTTAGATTGAATGTGTATTTATTTTGCACGTTGTGTTTAAAAAAAATGATACACTTTTACATTTCAGTTGTTTCTTTATCAGCTTTCACAATTAGTTTTCCTTTATATGAAATAAAAGATATTACAATGGTCTCCATATAATTAAAAAGTTAAGAGTTTATAATTACAATACTATATTCACCAAAACATATTTTAAAATACTAAATTATAATTAAAAAGTTAAGAGTTTATATGAGTTTTGGAGAAATTATGAACCTCATAGATTTTTTCAAACCAAAAGATTCCGAAATTCCCGAAAACATAATACCAATCTCAACACATTTAACATAGGTACGCTTATAGTATATAAGTAACCAACAACTTCTATCTTTAGCCTATGTGGGATAGAGTGTTAGGATAAAAGGTTAGAAAATATCTTCATAAAAAAAATGGTAAGAAAGAGATGAATCAAAAGTTCTTTACATTTGGTGAAAGAAAGATTTGTTACTTGGAACATCAAAAATTGATAATAATAAGTCTGGGTCAAAATTCTGCAAACTAATTGTTTAGCATTAGTTCGACGTTCCTTAACTTCTCCATTGTTTTATTTTTGGTAGGTCAATTCTCAGTTAATATCACCTTTGCTTTATCCTTCACACCCACCATATGCAAGTGTTCAAGATTATATATCTCCTTTCCTCTTAACACCAACTTTTCCTCCTCGGGTTTTAAACCAGTTTCTTTTGCAGTCA
Source organism: Artemisia argyi (assembly GCA_030686995.1). NCBI lineage: Eukaryota > Viridiplantae > Streptophyta > Magnoliopsida > Asterales > Asteraceae > Artemisia > Artemisia argyi. The sequence goes on along the minus strand of CM060680.1, from coordinate 19,417,802 downwards.
CGCTTTTCAAATCGGCTTCTATGATTAAAAAATAAATGTTTTGATACTAATGTTGGTAAAACATTATGAAAAGAGGCATACTAGTGTAGATGTGGCAACATGGTGGGTCATACACGTTGAGGGACGTCCTTTTTGACATATTTAGGCGTTCCGGGATTTCTGTCAAGAAAGAAGCGCCTGTGAACTTTTTGACTGACCTAATGGATGGAAGATCCACAATCAGATCGACAGACGTTTTGGTTTTTGGGTGGGTTGGAGGGAAACATGCGTGTGTGGATCTAACCGAGGTTTCTCCTCTTGTGGGGTTGAGTTGCCGGGGTTTTACAGTAGGACAAGCTGCTTTGAAAGCCGCCTCGTACAAAGTGGCAAAACACGAGAAAGCGTGCATTGAAAATTAGCATGTTTTTATTCCTTTCGCGTTTGATACTTTTGGTTTTCTTGCACCTGAGGCAGTGGAGCTACTCAACAGAGTTCAACGTGCTATGCATAGTAATGTTGTAACACCTAGATCCACAAATGTCGTTTTTAAGAGGATTAGTTTTGCAATTCAAAAAGGGCTAGCGGCGCAGCTTGTTGCTCGCTTGCCTTCCACCACTATGTAAATTCAATTCAGTATTATATATATAAAAGTTATTTTCATGTTTTACACGCTGAGTAAGGATGAAAACGGGTTCATTTTGAATGGGTCAGTTTTATGTGTTAATGTGTGTAGAATTACCTCCTAGCAAGTTGCTAGTTTATTTCAATAAAACTCTTTTTTTCTATACAAGTAAGTGTAAACATGTAGAAGTGCTCAGGTAATAGATCTTGAAAGTTTGCATCAAGCTCAGGAGGTTTGAGATCGTGGAGAGTTTATATAATTGGTTCAAAGACTCTAATATGGAACCAAGTGTGGTCATGTATTTTACCTTCCCTGAGATCACCTTTTTCTGCATTATTTAGATAGGGTGTTAATCATTCATGCTCTCTAATTTGAGGATATGTGTAGTCTCGTTTTTATATTTAACTTGCCAAGATCTTTATAAATATGATTTTCTTAAACCTTTCATTACTATTTGGCATTCCTTGGTAATATGGGGGTCCATAGAATCTTGAACACATGTATCGAGTCGTCTGAAGTCTGTACATCAGCGTACATTTGTTACTGAAGTGATTTTAATTGGTTAAATAGTATCATATCGGTGATCATAATATGGAAACCCAAAGTAGAGTTTAGGCTGGTCAAAACAGGTGTGTATCGAGTCTCAAATTTAAGTTGGTTTTTTGTCAGGTCAAAACAGGTGTATATCACTAATTACTTGTATTGCGAAATTTAGTTTCTTGTGTTCTGGCTTTTTTTTAATTTATTTAGTAAACAAGCAAATTAAATAGCTAAAAATGTATTACACTTGCCAATTTTTGTAGTTGCATATAACATGAGATTGGAGTGAGCTGGACAATGAATTGAAATGAGTTGGACGACGTGGCAGTGACATGGAAGCGACCTAATCCACGTAGCATAACCTGGGGAGGTCAAGTTCTACACACATTAACACCTAAAAAATATTTTTTACATGGAATAATCACATATTAATGTTGTTACACATAATTACAAAACGTGTCAAGCAAAATACATTTTAAACAATTAGCCCTTAAAAGAAAGAACAAAACATATTTTAGAGTACCAAATTAAAGGAAAAAAGTTGAGAGTTCGTATGAGTTTTCAAATATTTCCGGACATGTCAGAGTTTTTCAACCCGACATATTCGTAAAATTTTGAAAGCATAATACTATTCACAACACATTTACCACACATACACTTATGGTATATAGCTAACCAACAAATTCTATCTTCGCCCAATGTGGGATAGAGTGTTAGGATAAAATGTTACAAAATATCTTTATAGAAAATGGTAAGAAAGAGATAACTCAAGAGTTCTTAACATTTGGTGAAAGAAAGATTTGTTACATGGAACATCAAAGTTAAGTTTAGAAGCAACTAATTTAATGTACATTAAAAGAAAGAAAGAAATAATGAACGAGTTAGAGCATGAAACATGAAGGTAAGGACAGTTTGTATAACATGAAATTATATGTTGTTATAACTCTGAAAGATCACAATTTTTCCTATCTGAAATCTATATAAGTTTTGGGTCATAACTTATTCTTGCACTCGTGATTCGAGGTTCTCACAAAACACACCTACATAGCAAAACATACAACCAAAGGAAACAAACAAGAAATCGTAATCTATGTTTTTATTTTATATACTTTCAAGCAATAAAAAATGATATTCACTAGTAACAGCTCACAAGATATTTGGTTTACGGTTGGTCTAAAACTTTGCTTTCGTCCCAAAGGCTTCAAGCCCAATAGTCGGTCCCTTAAGCCATGAAACTTTGTCTACAATTTTCGTATATGGACATGTATTGGCTTAAAATCTTAAATTGCGTGATGACAATCACAATGTCACTATAAGACAAGTTTTCCTTAAATTTAAATTGCTTAACTACCTAACATTAAGATCGTTATGCTTCTTCAATTAATCAAAGTGTAGTTCCTCTTAAGATTAGCTCGAAAGATATGCGACATTTGTTGAAAGTTGTGATCCAAGACTTTTAAATTTTTATAGCGCATAGCTCAGTTGGTTTCTAACGAGATATAAGAGTAGTAAAATCCTTAGTTTTATTTATAGGAATTCACATAAATACATTTTATTTGAACTCGCCATTGTTTACTATGGACCTATGAATTATTAAAGATTGAAACCGGTGTCCACCCAAACATGTTAAAAAAAAAAAAAAAAAAAAAAAAAAGACTGAAAAATGGATATACAAATTTTCTAGAGATCATAATTTTTTTTCAGAGATCATCACTTTCTTGCGAGTTTGCAGTTTTTTTAACTTGAAGAAAGTGAGCAACTCAAAACTTAATATTATTCTAGGCACATATAACCCACATACAATATGATATATTAGTAACACACAATTTCTTTCTCCAACCAATATGGGATGAAATGTTAGGATAGAAGGTTAGGAAACGATAACAATGAAATTATATGTTGTTATTGTTATAAATATGAAAGATTGCAAACGTTTACATGTGGTTTTGTCTAGGAAAAAGGAGTTACCGTTTACTTAAATACTACCCATCTAAATAAATAATCAATCGATGGGCCTAAAATTGCCACAAGTAGTTATGATCCTTGTTTTGATTGTAAAAGTGTTTTATGAATGTGACTAATTAACTCTGTGCAACGGCATGCTTAAAACCCATAGATTTGCCAGCTAAAACTAACTAAAAATAAAAAAGTGAATGAAACATCTTATCGAGCCACCCTCATTTCTCACATATCTTGTTACTTATTTTCTCTTTGTTTACATGCTTTTTATTTGACATATAAATGAAAAAGAATTCAAACCACCAACTCAACCAACAACTCTATTTGAGCGAACTGATTGTTAAAGGGGATAATTATATGGCTAGATCGTTGTCCTATGATTTGTCACTTTTCAGACCAGGAGGTAATTTTAATTCGAAAATAGACCGGGCAACTTGTACAACGGGACACTTGTCGGCTTATGAAATTCGACAAGTGTTCCATTGTACAAGTTGCCTGGTCGCCTGACCTATCGAAAAAGTTGCCAGGGCGACTGGTCTATTTTGGTAATTTTCCCATGCTAAAATGTGGAACCATAGTCATAGATTTGTCTAAGATGTTAATATCTAGAATAAGTTGAACAGAACCATACATGTTCTTAGGACATATAGTGGCTTAAATTGCATGAACGACAACCCAACATCTTGTAATGAATATCGTTTTAAGACATTTTTTCTCTAATTTTCAATTGCTTATGTACTTTTAAATTCATCAACCACTCTTCTTCAAGTCACCAATAAGATGAACATTTGATGAAGTAATAGTAGAGCACTTTGGCTTGATTGATATCATCCAATGTTTGAGCATTTGGTTCATAATGTTTTCAGCAGAATTTGTCTCTTAAGATGTCAAGACTCACGAATGCGTTTCCACTCAATAGGGATACCCTTGTTCATATGAGTATTGAAAACTTTGATATTCATATTTAACAGTGTATAGATTGGTATATCTTTATAGTAAGTGTTATTATTAGTTTTATTAGCATACACTTTAGAAAAGTCAAAGATCATTTGAAGATACGGTGAGTAATTGTAAACTACATAAAACTAGAAATTTGAACCAGTGAGACCAGCAAAAGAGCACTGACTTCTTTTTCATTCTTTGGTCTTCAACTCTACTTTCTAACTCGATGTTCTTAGGACAAATAGTGATTTAAATTGCATGAACGACAGCTACCTTATAATGTTACTCAAAAGATTTAGTTCGATGGGAACACCTTGACCCCAAGAACCCCACCCCATAAGGACCAAGCCCCAGGCAATGATCTCATGTCCGAGTAACCTAATTAAAGCATCTGTAGTGTGGATTGTGTACCTTTAGATTTAGATATCCTTGAATATTCAAAGTCGGTAAGCATCTAAACATGATGATTGAAATAAAAGTTGTTGATCGTGACTATCATTCTTGTGTATGCGAAAGATCACATTAGAACGAAAATATGTATGGCACTATCTAGATGAAAATAAGATACTCCAACTCTTTATGAACATTCAACTGTGATTAAAATATGAACCAACATACACTTTTACATTTCTATTGTTTCTTTGGTTTTAAAAATGTGTTTTCTTTTCTAACCTGGTGAAAATAAAGATTAAACATGTTCTAAAGTACCAAATTAGAAAAAAAGAAAAAAAAAAGCCAAGAGTTCATATGCATTTTCTAATACTTCAAGATGTGCTAGATTTTTTCAATCAAGCCCACAATGATCCATTAGAAAACACTACACTGTTCTCAACACATTTAGCACACATAAACTTATGGTATATAAGTAACCAACAATTTATAACTTCACCCAATGTGGGATAGAGTGTCAGGATAAAAGGTAAGTAAATATCTTCATTAAAAAAATTGTAAGAAATAAAGAATTCAAGAGTTCTTAACAGTTGGTGAAAGAAAAATTTGTTACATGGAAATCAAATTGTTGTTTAGAAACAACTAGTTTATAACAAGAAACATAAAGGGAACAGATCGGATAAAAGAACCTATGATGATTTTTACTAAGAAAAAAGGATTAGCGTTTACTTATCTCAAATCGTTTATATAGAAATCTATATGCTATTGTATAAATTGTGAATGATATTGTAGCAAAGGCTTTCCAAGTGGATAGCAGTGCGGTGGCTCAGCTACTATTCAATAACAAAAAGCTTGAATTATCAAAATTTTATTCATCATTAGAATGATACTATATACATACCTCTATCTACTTAGACATTTGAATATGTATCTATACTACTATATAATGTATTTGGGACTATTCTATAATTAGAAAGGCTTAAAAATTCAGACTTTTACTTACTAATTATGGAAACAAACACCCCCAACAATTTATAACCACCTCAACAATCACCCCCAACAATTTATAACCACCCCAACAACCACTTTCCACCACCCCACCTCCCTCCTCTTCACCCCCAACAATCCGCCCCCGCATCGCGCGGGCACCTTTCTAGTAAATCCAAAATATGAATAGTAACATATCATTTTGTTTTATTAATCTTGCAGATTTCTTTGGATTTTCAATAGTTCAGTGCAATATGGGTATATGTTGACTTTTTTAGGTCATATTTAATTTTCATATTCGATTTTAAGATGTATTCCATTACTACTAAAATCTGAGTAGAGCTTAAATTTAATTCTTATAATAGGAACTGATAATAAATTACAACATCATAAAACTTTCTTGTGGATTTGTAACAGTTCTTGGAGTTGATTTGACCTTAAAAGTCAAAGTAAACCATTTCTTACTTGTACAGGATTGATCCCATCTTTTTTATCATTAGAGGACTTTAGATATTTTGAGCTAGAATATTTATTGTTAAGTTAACAACGTTTCTTTTAAGTATTTACTCTTTATATTTTGATCAAGTAAAGTGTCACCAAACAAAGTTTCATGCTTGCATGATTATGCATAGGTGGTTGTATCGTTTGGACCACAAAGAGCTCTGTGCGGAATTCGCTAAGCCAAATTGGTTTCAGAGGAGGAATCAAATGATGAAGAGCTCACTGAAGATGACAATGACTCCGGAGATGAGGCACCTGGTGCAGGTTCAGGAGATGAGGCACCTGGATGTGGATACAATCAACTAGTAGCCCACACTATTATGGTAGCTGATCCTATCTTTTATAGAGTATGATTTCATTGTTGTGTACAAAAGGCCCATTGTGAACTTGTTCATCAGAAACTATATATAGAGAAAAAGACGGGAAGAGAATAGCCTGTTCTTGGTTTACAAACTGATCCGATTTGTTCATCAGAAACTATATACAAAGAAAAAGACGAGAAAAGAATAGCCTGTTCTCGGTTTACAAACTGATCCGATGATGTACCAGGTAAAAGTCATCATAGCATTATTAGCCCGGAACATGGAAATTTGATAAGTAGCCGACAACTTCTATCTTCAGCCTATGTGGGATAGAGTGTTAGGATAAATTTTTGATAAATATCATCATAAACTAAATGGAAAGAAAGAGGTAATTCAAGAGTTCTTAAAATTTGATGAAAAAAAGATTTGTTACATGGAACATCAAACTGAAGTTTAGAAGCAACTAATTTTATGTACAAAAGTTTTAGGTCATAACTTATTATTGCACTCATGATTTGGGGTTCTCACAGACTACTATAAAACCACAGAACTTACAAAGAAAGAAAACAAATAAGAAATCAAAATCTATGTTCTCATTTTATATACTTTTAACCAATACAAAATGATATTCACTGGTAATAGCGCACAGGACGTTCGGTTTATGGTTGATCAAAAACTGCATACAATGCAGCAAAAATTACTCAAGTTATAGAATTAATAACTAGTATTTGTAATCTCGAAGAGTAAAGTACATGGGATGTTGACTATTTGTATTCTTGAATAACCTTCATAGACAACATGGCACGGCTTGAATTACTATTCTTTGTCCTTGGTTGATTAACAAAGTGTAGCCACCTTTAACAAAATTTAAAAAAAAAAAACAAAAAAAAAAAAAAAAAACGAACAGCATTTAGTTAGACAAAAAGTAACTAAAATATAAAACCTTTTAGCCTTTGGTATTGCGAAAACATATAAGATACACTACTCTTTAACAAATGACCAACTTTGCATTCAAATTGCAGACTATAGCAATGGAGCTAGCAAAATACAAATGGTTAGGGGGTGTTTGGACATGCGTTTTGAAATGATCTTTTCAACTTTGATATATAAATAGTTAAATACATATGCAGCCGCTAACTGGGAACTTATCTAAACCTGATTGTTTAATCCTTAAACGAGTTGATAATGACTCACTTTATCCAAACATCAAAAATTGATAATCATGACGTTAAGCCAAAATAATCAATTTTATAACAAGTACCAGCAAGAAAAGGTACATGTTATGCAAACTAATTGTTCTGCTGCTAATAGTTCAGTCCTCTCCTCTCCATTTTCACAATCCTCATTTTTTGTAGGTAAATTCTTGGTAAAGATCACCTTTTCGTTACTCTTCATACCTTCCATATGCAAGTGTTAATGATCATATATCTCCTTTCCTTTAAACACCAACTTTTGCTCCTCGGGCTTTACACCAGTTTCTTTTGCAGTCATACTTATCAACTTGGCTTCGATGATAAAAATAGATTTTTGATACTAGTGTTAAAAAAGCATACTAGTTTAGAAGTGAAAATATGGTGGGTCATGCAAGTTGGGTAAAGGATGAAAATGGGTTCATTTTGAATGGTTCAGTTTTGGTACGGGTCAATACAGTATTCTTCTTCACAGAACCAATCCACTTTCTGCACACGCCTAGTTAAGTATGGACGGCAAGTCAGCAACATTGGGGAAAGAGACCCAAACTAGAAGTTCACGTGGATAAGTAATACGGAGTATGATACTTTTATCTTCTTAAGCATTTGCTCAATTACAGCTTGAGTATTACTGTATAAGCTTATTTTCCCGACCGGGTCCCAACACAGGGAAACAAACCCAAGTAATCCGCAATATAATTATGTAAACTTTACCAATACACAACTATAAATTTTTGGCGTGTGGAAAGGACCTTTACAAATACGTACTCTCAGAGGGCATCACTGATGTGAAAGATGGTGGACCGTAGATTAGATACTTGCACTACTGGCGTCTAGGATCTTTAATCCATATTTCTACTTTCCTGGATAAGAATAGAGAGAAATGAACTTCAGTACTTTCTAGGTTGATCTTGCTCGAAAGAATTACTGTCTACATGCATAACATTCATGGTTATCCTTTTTGCATTCTAATTAACTTGTGTAAAATCAAATATAAGAGTACCAAAACATGTTTTACGATAAAAAAATATTGTTAAGAGTTCATATGAGTTTTCAGGAATTGATCATACAATTAGTTAATTCTAAACTTAATGGATGATGAACACCCGAAAACATCATATTATTCTAGACACATGACACCTACATACTTTTGGGTATATTAGTCACAAATAATTTCTTTCTCCAACCTATGTGGGACAAAATGTTTGTTCCACATTGTTACTTTCCATAGCAAGTATTCCTTCATTCACTTATCATGTTACGATCTTCTGATCCACAAACTTACAACACAAGCTAGTCAAAAGGCACAATGAACACGTTGGAGATAGCCATACAACATCATCATAATCTAGATCCTCCGAGTAATAACAACTTAGACGTTGGAGCAGTATTTTCATTTGTCTTAATCTTTTAACCCATGGGGCTATGCTCGCAAGTGCGTTGACATATCCATGGAATCCAACTTCTCGACTCGTATTTACACTACAAAGATCTTGAATATTTAGGTTCTTTAAAATGAACTGAATTTCATTGAAGCAAGCTAGTAATTTCCTCCATTTTTGTCTTGTGGATAAAGAAAGTTGATAATACGTATGCTGGATTATATTCCTAAAAGCTGTCGATCTCCCAATATCCATTAACAATTCTGCCACACTATTGTGTTTTATTAATTATGCCTTTTATCAAAAGGGTGTTTTAAATATAACATTAATTAAAAATGTTGACCAGTCAATATGTGTATGTGTTTATACATAAGTTAATTGTACATATAGCTTAATTACTTGTATTTACTTAAAATCTATATATGGAAATCTTAAAAAATTAGAAGAGAGAGGGTGCTAAATGCTTTATAAATAGTATAGATTAATTAAATAGCCAATAAATACAATTAATACACTTATTAAAACACCCTTACATAAGAAATACAAATTATCTAGCATATTGTACAACCAACTTAAACACAATTCATGCATTAAATGTCACTAATACAAATAATAAAGCATATTATACAAATTTTTAAGCCCGAACGGGCAATGGTCCAAATGGGCTCGAGCCCGGACGGGCACGGGTCAAACGGGCTCGAGCCCGAACGGACACGAGCTAAACGAAATTTTTGATATCCGTAAATTTATTGTCAAAAAGAAAATAATAAACTAAAACATGTTCACATATTGTACAAACCAAGCAAACTACTAAACAAAAACATAAAATAAATAATAAATAAAATAATACAAACAAAGCAAAATTTCATCAAACTTTTGCTATAAAAAACTAATCAGTAAATCTATTGCCAAAAAACGTACAAATAAAATAAATTATTAATCGAAAAAATTTAATTACAAGGTGCCCGCAGCTGCATCGCGCGGGGACCCTGCTAGTATATATATATATATATATATATATATATATATATATATATATATATATATATATATATATATATATATAGGGAAAGGTTAATGTGAGAACTTTCTTAAAGTTGTAAAAATGAGAACTATTCTAAAATACCATTAAAACATTGATACATAACCATTTTAGGAAAGATGCACCAAAATATTATATATTAATATAAGTTAACATTAAATCGACTAATAACTAACTCATACATGAGAAATAGATTACTGATACACAATTAAATTTTTGATACATATACATTAAAATCTCAAAAAACTAATTTCTTATACATAAATTGATACACCTAATACACAACAGCCGCTAAAAACTTGATACACAATACTAAACCATGATACACATTACACGTTGAATCAAAGTGTATCACTTAGTTTACGTCAATTTTCATAAGAAAACCCATCAAATCTTTAACAATTTTAGTTGTAATTAATTATGTTTTTATTTTCTTTTAAGTTGAGTGTCATTTGTGAGATTTTGCTTGGTTCTCATTTTTACAACTTTAAGAAAGTTCTCATTTGATCTCAATTATATATATATATACAAAATTGAGACCCTGAACTTCTTACTATTTATGACATTTTTATATAACAAACTTTATTTACCTAGTATCTAACAAATATATCGAGATTTATTGAACAAAAAATGTTTAAACAAAAAATGAACCCTTAATCTATCAAATAAGTTAAAAATTTTAGCTTTGCATACACAAAAATGTTTAAACAAAAAAGATAGCGGTTTTTTTTCACTCGGCCTCGTATACACATCTCAAACAAACGGGTTACAATTTAGAACATGCTAGAAATAATTCCCAGCAGCAACGTGGCTTGCAACAACATGCTTGTTCTATATATATACTAAAACAGCTAACACTTGCCGATCATTTGTATTACAATAATCGAAAATTTGTTAGCCTGTTAATGGGCTTGCATTGATCCACCAAATAGCCCATCACCGTCGTAGGTGTTTGTTTACTACTCCCTCGTCTCAAAATTATTGTCTATATTTCCTTTTTGGGATGTCTTAAAATAATTGTCCACTTTTCTTTTTAAGTAAAAATTAGAGAATAAAGTAAGTGAATATTTTCTTTAAGTGGTTGAAAACTAAAGCGACCATACTTTTATTAAACTATGTGATTTCTCTCTCATAAAAATAATTTTGAGATGAAGGGAGTATAATTTACACAAATGTTCTTATCGTAAACCGACTATTTAATATCCCCTTCAGAAAAAATAACAAGAAGACAAATTGACTTCACCCAACTAAAATCCAACCGACTCTAAAACCTGATTATACATACTCCCGCCACAACTTAAAACAAAAGTATGTTCTCAAAAGAAAAAATGCCAAAAAATAAACATTGGAGTCAAAACATTAACCTAGGGCTGAGCATCGGGTCGGAACCGACCCGAACCGAAAAAACCGAGAACCAAATTTCATTAAAAACCGGAACCGAAACCAAACCGACGGGCCGTTGGTTCGGTTCAGTTTTCGTCGGTCTGGTTCGGTTTTGTTGGTCTAAGTGTATTTTGGTATGTTTTTGTCGGTTTTGGTCCGAACCGGACCGAACCGACCCGAACAGAAACCGAAATCATGTAAAACCTGAAACCGAAACCGAACCGACGAGCCGTCGGTCCAGTTCGGTTTTTGTCGGTTAAGTCGGTTTCGTCGGTCCGGTTCGGTTTTGAACCTTCGGTGCTCAGCCCTATTAACCAAATAAACAACTCTTTCTTTTAAATGTTTTGCCACAAAATGAATTCTTACTATAATAACTAATAAAAATAAATTGAAAAGACTATCTCAACACAAAAAAAGTCATAAAAAGCCCCATCGCAATGCGGCGGGCACTGAATTTCTTGTTTATTACTAGTACTAATAAGATTAGTGATAAGAAACAACAATTTAAGGTTGTTGGGCCAAGTATAAAGTATGGGTTCAAAAGGGGTACGGGCTTAGTTCAGAATCCATTCCTTGTTACATCATTTTAGCCGGCTAATGTTGAAAATCCATCTACTGTCATAACTATAACATGGGAAGATTGGTGTTAAATATACTTGCATCAGAAACATAGTTAATGTTGCGGTTTAGGAAATCCCGTAACCATCACGACGTTGACAATATCATTTAAGACGTCACAGTATTAGCGACGTGAAATCGCTCGTCGTGAAGCATGTCGCAAGATGTTACTTACACGTTATGATTGAGCTAAGATTGATATTTCGAAGAAGTCAATAGATTTCCATGTATTGCCAATTGTTCTCACACGATTTTGTTAAATGTTATACTCATAACTTATATAATTCGCATATGTGCCACAGCATCTATATAGAAATCTAGACTTCTGTTTAGTAACATAATACGGAGTACTTCACTACATTTGCCTTAAAGCTTCATCCTCAACTAAGTGACACATAATTCATGGGCACCTTGGATTATTACGACTACCCGGACCTCCGTAATAGAAAACAGGTTCGGGTACACCATCCTTCCGTAAATACTGATCGTAACAATCCCACTCGTCAGTGCTAGTAAAAAAGTATTCGGGATGCTTTAATTCCTGAGAATTTTCTTCTATCAACATTTTGCTGATCGTTCCTGATGCCCCAAAAAAGTCAACTGTCTGTCCACTGCCCATTTCCGTTGATGTGTGCCCCGGATGGGTTCCAACTTTTGGGCTATAGACTTCACCTCCCCACTGGACTAACGTTCCTTGATATTTTAGTCTATGGAGAATCTCTCCAGGCCAATATCCTATTTCCACATCGTTGAATGTTAACCACCAGTTATGTTTGTATGGATCCTACACACATCATAAAATTTTACATTTGTAAGAATCTAAGTTTGTAAATAAAATATGTCACACTTGTAAGAACTATAAAACTTGACATCTAGCTAACTTTTAACATATTTAAATTAAGGGAATGTTATCAAGATAGATAAACCAAATATATCAAAATTCTTACTGACCACAGAAATTTGTATGATAATATCAGATCCATAATAGTCAGTAATATCTACGCCAAGAAAGACATCATCGGATATTTGAACGAATCCAGGACAATTGAGATCAAAGCATCCTGTGTTTTTCATACCATCAACCTATGTAACACGTCCATACAAAAGCTTATTAGCGATTAAATATATAGCCTTGAAAGATGCCTCATATATATTGTGTTAGAACTTACTGTCCAGTATGCGAATAAATGAGTTTTATCATCATTATAAGCACGTGGATTTACCTGATAAAATCAAATATTTTAGTCTATAAAACACTATGACATCAAATAATAAAAGGCGATAAATGTAATGAAGTACTAATACTTACTGCCCATCCTGCTTCTATTGTATCAAATGATTGTAAAGGACCATTCCTAATCATAACTTGAGAGCTGCTATAGTCATCATTAGACTCAACAAAAGGCTTGAACACTTTAATGTTGGCTTTAGCTCCTGAGTAACTGAATCCTTCCGTTATCGCCACTGAAAACTATAGGTACATGATAGAAAAAAAAAATGAATGCATAATAATAAAACATGTGTATGTGGTTGATCAAGAAGATTGAGGTGGTAGCATACTGAGTGATTCGCATTTGTAATCTCATTCCTGCGACGCATTGTATTAGTTGGATAGTTCTTTGATGATCTACGAATTGGGATTGTTCCGTTTGGGCAACGTCCATACTTGTGCCATGTTTGGGATGGTACCTTGGAGGAACTAACTGAGTTTTGCAATGTCTTCGTTTGTTTACTCGCTGAATGCAGATGCGACTTCATCTGATAAAATCAACAACATATGATAATATTCTATCAACTAACCAAAGCAGAGACGGACCTAGGCTTTCGGAAGGGTGTTGCAAATTTTTTATAGAGGGATCTTGAACAAAACTTTTTATTTTTATTTTTATCCTAAATACTAACTAAAAGTTTTTTATTCTATTTTTTTCCCTTGGCTATTTATATCATGTTTTAACATTATTCTTGTTTAATAGCACGAAATGACTCTTGAGAAAAAATATTTTTCAAGATATGTTTATTTAAACTTTTAAAAATAATTACATGCCTCGTTGCTATATCTACAATCTCAAAACCCATTCATTTTTATATTTATATTCATGTTAATAACAATTTACCTGTACTTAATTTTTAAAACCGTGTACGCACGAGTTAAACTTATAAAGAGGAATAACGCAAGTTAAACTTATAAAGAGAAATAACAAGAGTGAAAAAAAAATTATAAACGCACATTTGAGATGCATATACAAAAACAGATAGATCTCTCATTTAATTTCATCCCCTCATTGAAATATGTGGCTAAAGTTTCTCCTCATTTTTATCATTTCAAATTTTCTTTCATTAGCTAATCAAAATACTTGATTTAAAAATTATCTAATCAAAATACTTGATTTAAAAATTAAACTCTTCAACTCATTGATATAAGAATTATTTTTGTCTTTTTTTTTTTTTTTTATCTTTTCTTATATAAAAAGATTCATTGTCACCTTAACTTAAATGTATTTTTTTTAAATCTATATTTATTATCTCTTAAAAGAAAGGTATATGGTTCACCATATGTTTTTTTTAGTAAAAGGTCAACCCTTATCTGTATAATAATATTAAAGGCCATTTCTAATATTAGACGGTTTCACTTTGAAAAATCCTACAAAAACAAAATTTTTATTGTTTTCAATTTTGTTTTTGTGCGAATGCTATACCGTGTACTGCAATACCTTTTTAAGAAGAGTTCTCTTTGATAGGTGATGTTTTTTGTGCGACTCAATTACCTTGTTGCCAAGTGTCTTATTATTATATTTTTTTTTATGAAAAGTAGGATCATGGTTTACAATTTTTTTGCTAGACCAATAATTGTACTTTTGCTCCTACTGGCAGCTGAATATTTTTTTCGACCATTTTGTCTTTTTAGAAAAAAAAAAAACAAAAAACAAAAAAGATCTCAAAAAAGTAAAATATAAAAAAGTTTTGAAATTTTATTTTTATTTTTTCAATAATTTTGTCTTTTTCAAAATACACAAAACAATAGCATAAAATGCCAAGTCAGTTGCAAAAAAAACATCCACTTACTAAATGGGACACTTGACAAAAAAGTTAATGAAGTCGTATGATCTAGCAGTCGCACGAAAAAGATATAATTAAAAATCGCATAGTATATATTGAACAAATTGAAAGTGTGACCGACATGTTTTTATACTTGATTCTAATATTATTAATGAATAAAGTAATAAATGTTTTCAAGTTAAAAATGCAATTTAAGAGCCTAAAAGTTAAAAGGCACTTTAGCCATTATGGTGGTGGGTGAGTCATGTATATGCTCAAGTCATACTTTGTATATGAGATAATTTTGAAGTATATATACCTGAATCGTGTGGTTTTTGAGAGCTGGATGGTTAAAAGCCGGTTGTTTGTAGATGTCGACACAATCAATTATATCTCCACCTTTAACCTATATAAACACTTTTAGTTAGTCGCGTACATATTTACCAAACACACGAACCCATATAAGCTAGAAGTGAGAAAATTAATCCCCTTGTGGCCACGGAGGTTCACCTACGCCGACTCTGGGCTATCCAAAAGGGTAGTCGCCGTGGGATTAGTCGGCTCGCAATGTCGAGTCGAAAACCCATGTTACCAAAATATATATATATATATATATATATATATATATATATATATATATATATATATATATATATATATATATATATATATATATATATATATATATATATTACTTTTTAAACAAGTGCATGTTAGCATGTATAACACATTCTTTACATATCACATATGCCTAAAATGTAATATCAAGATCATGAAATTTCGAATCCTACAATAAAATACAAACTAATAAAAGAGTATGAGTACATGAACAACTATTGATATTTTGGATCTGATAAAAACACAAACTAAGACTCAAGAACACGAACCCGAATAGTTTTTATTGCATGTTTTATCGGAATGCCTGATTTTTGTGATGTGACAATGGATGTGCATGCTATGAGCAATAGAAAAAGGTTTCTCAACTTGAATGCCATGATATGGATAATGTAAAATTTTGTAAAAATGAACATGAAACATGGTGACATTTATATGCAAGTTAACAGTGGGAATTGAAAGATCATATCATATTACAAACATATGGATGATCAGATTATGTAATGCATGTTATGTACTTTGCCGTATTAATACTAGCTTTTCTACCACCTACATAAATTTTATAAATGTTACTTTGAATTCTTGGTGACTAGCCTTGACTTCAAACAGACACGTGAGAAGATGACGTAGAGTTAATTAAATAAATGATATAGCCAAAAGATCTGTGTAGAACCAAGTTTTACCATAAAACCAATCAAGCAATTTCAGCCACTATTTTTTTTTTTATCAAAATAAAAAAATGAACTTTCACCATTTTTTTTAAAATTAAATATCTCGCAAACCGTAAGTCGTTACGGGAAAAAAAATACCATCGCGATGAGAATTAAATTATCTTTCTATAGATAAACCTTGTTATATATTTCGACAAACTTTTTTTTTTGACGAACTTTTTTATCAAAATTTTCGCCCAGAAAAATCATATATGATTTGAAAAAATCATATGTGATTCATTAAAATCAAATCATATATGATTTTTACGAATGTTTTACATGTATAAAATTATAGATTACAATAGTCTCCGCAAAAAAAACATGCATGTTTTACAGTAATAAAGATGAAAAACCTTACGTATGTGAGATTAAAGATTACAATGGTTTTACCAAAACATGTTTAACTAAACAATAAACAAACATGATAAAAAAGCTCATGAGTTTAAATGAGCTTTCAGTGATAAATTTCTTTCGTACATGTTTTTTAGCATGCAAGAAAGAGATTTATTTGGAAGAGTTATGATATTTAGGCCTACATAATAGACCTACAAATGGACCTACACCATTCACATTTTGACAAGTTTCAAACACTTTTTCTCTATCTTCATATTAACCAATCAAATTTTCAATTTCACCAATCATAGTTGTAGGTCTATTTTTAGTCAAACCATTTAGGTCTACAAATCATTTTTCCTATTTGGAAACATAACTAATCTGGACATGCATAACCATATATCATAAATTACACCATTCGTCCTTGTGGTTTGCGTTGACCGCAGCCGTTCGTCATTTGACCAAAAAAACTATACCGTTAATCCTTAACGGGCATACGTTAGGCCCCATTAGTCCCTCCATCACTAACGCTCGTTAAGTGTTGTTACATTTTAAGTCCCATGAGGGTATACTGACCACAAGGACGAACGGTGCAATTTTTTTTCTTTTATTTTTAATATGTTAGTAAGTTCCGTTTTCGTCCGTTTTTTTACGTTTTCGTTTGTTTTTTTACGTTTTCATACGTTTTTGTCTGTTTTTTAACGTTTTCGTCTGTTTTTTTTACGTTTTCCTCCGGTTTTTTACGTTTTCCTATGTTTTTTTACGTTTTCGTCCGTTTTTTTTACGTTTTCGTCCATTTTTTTACGTTTTCGTCTGTTTTTTTACGTTTTCGTCCGTTTTTTTTCGTTTTCGTCTGTTTTTTTACGTTTTCGTCCGTTTTTTTTACGTTTTCGACCCTTTTTTTACGTTTTCGTCCATTTTTTTCGCTTTCGTCTGTTTTTTTACGTTTTCCTCCGTTTTTTTTTACGTTTCCTCTGTTTTTTTACGTTTTCGTCCATTTTTTTACGTTTTCGTCCGTTTTTTTTACGTTTTCGTCCGTTTTTTTTTCGTTTTTGTCTGTTTTTTTACGTTTTCCTCTGTTTTTTTACGTTTTCGTCCCCTTTTTTACATTTTCGTCCGTTTTTTTTCATTTTCGTCTGTTTTTTTTACGTTTTCGCCCGTTTTTTTTACGTTTTCCTCTGTTTTTTTACGTTTTCATCTATTTTTTTACGTTTTCGTCTGTTTTTTTACGTTTTCCTCTGTTTTTTTTACGTTTTTGTCCCTTTTTTTACGTTTCCGTCTGTTTTTTTTGTTTTCGTCTGTTTTTTTACGTTTTCCTCTGTTTTTTTACGTTTTCGTCCGTTTTTGTCTGTTTTTTTACGTTTTCGTCCGTTTTTGTCTGTTTTTTTACGTTTTCGTCCTGTATTTCTTTTTCGTCTATTTTTTTTACGTTTTCCTCTGTTTTTCTTTTACGTTTTTTTTACCTTTGTTACGTTAATTTGGGTCTTTCACTGCTGCAACTTATCACCTTTTTTTATGGACGAAAACGTAAAAAAACAGAGGAAAACGTAAAAAAAACGGGCGAAAACGTAAAAAATGGGACGAAAACGTAAAAAAAACAGAGGAAAACGAAAAAAACAGACGAAAACGAAAAAAAAGGACGGACGAAAACGTAAAAAAAAGCGACGAAAACGTAAAAAAATGGACGAAAACGTAAAAAAACAGAGGAAAACGTAAAAAAAAAACGGAGGAAAACATAAAAAAACAGACGAAAGCGAGAAAAATGGACGAAAACGTAAAAAAAGGGACGAAAACGTAAAAAAACAGAGGAAAACGTAAAAAATAGACAAAAACGAAAAAAGACGGACGAAAACTTAAAAAAAACGGACGAAAACGTAAAAAAAACGGACGAAAACGTAAAAAAAACAGAGGAAAACGTAAAAAAAAAAGGAGGAGAACGTAAAAAAAACGGACGAAAGCGAAAAAAATAGACGAAAACGTAAAAAAAGGGTCGAAAACGTAAAAAAACGGACGAAAACGTAAAAAAACGGAGGAGAACGTAATAAAACGGATTAAAGCGAAAAAAATGGACGAAAACGTAAAAAAAGGGTCGAAAACGTAAAAAAATGGACGTAAACGTAAAAAAACAGACGAAAACGAAAAAAAAACGGACGAAAACGTAAAAAAAACAGACGAAAACGTAAAAAAGCGGACGAAAACGTAAAAAAAGGGACGAAAACGTAAAAAAAACGGAGGAAAACGTAAAAAAAACAGACGAAAACGTTAAAAAACAGATGAAAACGTAAAAAAACAGACGAAAACGTAAAAAAAACGAACGAAAACGGAACTTACTAACATATTAAAAATAAAAGAAAAAAAAAGAAAAAAAAATTGCACCGTTCGTCCTTGTGGTCAGTATACCCTCATGGGACTTAAAATGTAACAACACTTAACGAGCGTTAGTGATGGAGGGACTAATGGCGCCTAACGTATGCTCGTTAAGGATTAACGGTGCAGTTTTTTTGTCAGAGAACTAACGGCTGCGGTAAACGCAAACCACAAGGACGAATTGTGTAATTTACTCTATTAGCAATCCATAATTTCTTTTTTCAGCCTATGTGGGATAGGTGGTTAAAATAGGTCTCCATTAAAAAAATATAATAAAAAAAATATATAAGGGAAGTTAGTACACTATTACTCATAGGTGTTAAGATCTCGATCTTATAAACCCGTTTAGAAAAAACGAGTCGATCCTTCGTAGGATTTTAAAAAGCATAGGATCTTAAGTATGATCTTGATCTTACCATAAGATCGTAAAATCTCGATCCTACTTCCCTTAATTTAACTAACTAACAAACTATAAATGAATAAATTTTGTTAAATTGAAACAATATAGCAAGCGTTGATTACTGTAAATGTTTAATAAGAGTAAGATATATAGATTTTTTTAATTAAAAGATTCAGTGTCCTTAAATACCGATTAGATATTTTTATATTTTAGAGCATTATGAGTCGCACATTCTCATATTACTATAACTTTCAGAACTATTTTTTCTTCTCTAAATTGTTATACAATCATATTTAAATACGAATTACTATAAAAATAAGATTTTTAGACATTTAAGTAGGATCTTTCGATCTCGATCCGATCTTACGATTCCAATCTTGTAGAGAAAAAAACGATGCATAGTAGGATCTCGATCTTAACAGCCTTTTACTAATTAAATCTTTTTATGCACATGAAAAGAACTAGGATATATTGGAACAGTTGGTGAAAGAAAGAAAGAACATACGGATAACGTAAAATTATATGTTGTCATTGTTTTAGAAACCAAATATTGCAAATGTTAAAACGTTGTATTAAAAGAACCACTGATTTTTTCTTTCAAAAAGGAGGTTCCGTTTACTTCTGTAAAATCATTTTAGGAGAAATTAAATCTACATGTTGAAAAAGGAGGTTCCGTTTAGGCCATGAATGCATTACGTTTTTGTTTCAGAAATGTTAAAGTATTTATGTATTATAATACTTGTTTTGACTATAGGTTCGAATCTTATTATGTTGATAAGAGAACTTACGTTAACATCTTTTTATAAAGCAGCTAGGCGATCCTTAATATACTTGGAGGTAATATATACGAGTCTTATTCGTAGGGAATTAATTGAAAATAGAGTAAATTACACCGTTCGTTCCTGTAGTTTGGCCATAATAATATCGCAAGTCCCTAACTTTCATTTTTACATGGTCAGTCCTTAAAATGAAGTTTTGTAACGCCATTCATCCTTATCACTAATAGCCGAGGGACTTGCGATGTTATTAAGGCTAAACTACAAGGATGAACGGTGTAATTGATAAGAACGAATGGTGTTACAAAATTTTATTATAAGGATTGACTAAGATTTAACTGGGCCTAAACATGAAAAACGTGTTTCACTTCAGCCCAAATCAATTGAGCCTTTGTCAGTTTGTGTAGTAGTTATTTTTATTTATTTTTCCAAAGCATGCGCCTTGGTTTTAAAATCCTAGCTAAATTGAATAAATTGGTTGTCCAAGACTTTAATTCTTTTCATGACACGTAGCTTAATTGGTTCCAAAAGAGAAATAATTAAGATTTGTAAAATCCTTGGTCTTTTAGATATTCTGATAGTAAATGTGCATTAAACTCGCACTTGATTGGGAAAAAAGATTTGAGAATACAGAGAATCGTTTAGTATGGAGTATGGACACATAGGTTTAGAAATCATTGAATATTCACAGTCGATAAGTATCCAAACATTGATGATTGAAATAGTAGTTGTTACTTGTCGCTATCATTGTTGTGCATGTGAGTGTAAGACCACTTTAGAACGAAAATACATATGGCACTTGATGAAGATAAGATACTCCAAAGGACATGCTAACTATGAACACTCAACTGTAAAAATATGTTCATGTCATAAAAGGTTTTGATATGTGTATGCATTATCTAATAAGATTTAAGTTGGTTATTGACTGTTGAGTTAGATCGAGCGTGATGCAATTTGACGTTTCTATTGTATTTTCTTTATTAGCTTTCACATTTCGTTTTACTTTTTAATATATGTGGAATCAAACATTAACGGGATTTGCTAATTAGTTCTCTGTGGGCATCTTTTAAACTATAAATACGTACAATTAATATGTAATTAATACACTCAAATTTCTTTTCTCAATCAAAAATGCATTTAATAAACATTAAATAAATGTAAAATTTAATATAATTAAATATGATTTTCAATTTAATACGCTCAAAATTTTCATATTTTTATACTTTAAACAATGCACCCATTAGCAAATCCCAACATATTAACATGGTCTCCAAAGAAACATGTGTTAGAGTACTAAAATAAACGCAAAAGTTAAGAGTTTATAAGAGCTTTCGAAACATTCCAACACCCTCTCTAATTTTTTTCAACTAAAGAGTCTGATGAAATTTCGAAGACATATAGTAGTCTCAACACATTCAACAAACATAAACTTGTGGTATATAAGTAACTAAAAACTTCTATCTTTAGCCTATGTGGGATAGAGTTTCAAAATAAATGGTTGGAAAATGTATAAGCTTAAAGATATACGTTTTGTAATCAACTTACGTTTTCTATTTGTAGCGACACAAAACATAGTGGTAACATTACAAGTACCCATTTTAGTTTAAACCGAGTTCTAACGTTCCCATAGAGGCAAAATAGAATGTGATTTTTCATTTATGAAAAGTCTCACAAACAGTGATCATATATGTGACTGCTTAAATGGTAAGTTTACTTCACTTCCATTTGCTAATTTTCCCATATACTTCCACACAAACTAATGTTTTCCAGTGTAAAAGATGTTTTAATTTAATTTCATTTGCTATTTATAATTATCAGAACAAATTTGAACAAATTTAAACAAGTTCTTCCTATAAACCTATGTGGAATATGATAACATGATAGAAAGTTAGG
Source organism: Artemisia argyi (assembly GCA_030686995.1). Lineage (NCBI taxonomy): Eukaryota > Viridiplantae > Streptophyta > Magnoliopsida > Asterales > Asteraceae > Artemisia > Artemisia argyi. The sequence goes on along the minus strand of CM060680.1, from coordinate 19,395,835 downwards.
AAAGGTGTCCATAGTAAAATGGTACTCATAATAGTAGAAAATAAATGAATGAAACATCAATATAAACCATGCTTAAATCTTTTGAAAGCCAACCTTCTTATTAAATTAAATTGTGATTTGAGGACCATTCCATACCCGGGCCCACTTTCTAACAAGATTCATCGTAAAATCAAGTTTTCGTAGAATAAATAAGATTAAAATTGGTCAAACAGGTAAAGATATGGAATATTTCTTGTTTTCCTTTACTTCTTGATCGTTTTCACAAGCCTCGTTTTGGTAGGTAAATTCTCGATTAAGATCACCTTTGCGTTACTCTTCACACCCACAATATGGAACTGCTCCTCAGGTTTTAAACCAGGTTCTTTTGTGGTCACACTTTTCAAAATCAGCTTCATTGATAAAAATAAGATTTTTGATGCTGGTGTTAGTAAAACATAATGAAGAAAAGCATACTAGTGTAGATATGGAAAAATGGTCGGCCATATAAGTTGGCAAGGGATGATAACGAGTTCATTTTGAACGGATCAGTTTTGGTACGGGTCAAATCAAGCAACTTTTGGTATGGGTCAAACCACTATTCTTCTTCTCAGTATGAATCCACTTTCTACACACGCCTAGTTAATTATGGACGCAAAGTGTGGGCTATCCTAATGGACTTTGACCGAACCAACCCAAAAAAGGTGAAACATACCCGAACTAGAGTAATACAGTAATTCTGTTTTTTTTTTTAGAAATTTACTCAAATTCAGCTAGGGTCTTATGAGCTTATTTTCCCGACCCGACAGTCACGTTCTGCAATATAAGTAGGTACACTATATACTAGCCCAAAATCGATACTTTATGTGTGTAGAAAGGACACTTACATATACGTACTCTCTCAGAGGGCATTACTGACATGAAAGATGGTGTGCCGTAGAAATCGCTATGAAGAATTACCGTCTATAAACCATGCTTGAATCTTTAGAAATCCTACCTCAGTTTAATTGAAATATCAGGACCATTCCATATGTGATGATCTTTCCAGAAATCAGTAATGAAATGAAGAAAGATCAAGATAATCAACAGGAATTCTCAAGAAAAGAAGAAGAACTCGAATTGAAGATCAAAAGGATTTGTTATAGAAATGATGTATTGTACAGATAGGAGTTTGATTACAAAATCATTAGCTAATTGTAAAATGAATCTAATGGGTGTATTTATACAATGATTTGTAAATGAAAGTGAAAACATATTGACTTTATCTTTTGACTTTATTTTTTGACTTTCTTTGACTTCCAATTGTGCTCATAACAAGCATCCATATCGATAGATGGAAATCTTGCAGCTATGTCCTCATAAAGCTCCCAGGTTGCATCAGCTGCAGTACCATTGATCCATTGAACTAAAACATAAACTGCAGCTGCATTACCTTTCTTAGCCATCCTTCTTTCCAATATAGCATAAGGTTCCACTGAAATGAGTCCATCTTTGTCGAAAACAGGCAAAACAGCTTGTGTAGTAGGTGGATTACCTCTGTGCAACTTAAGTTGTGAAACATGGAATACTGGGTGAATGTGAGCAGATTCTGGTAGCTCCAGCTTATAAGCCACCTTGCCCACTCTATGAAGGACTTTAAATGGACCAAAGTATTTAGGGGATAACTTGTTGTGTTTAACTTTCCTGAGGGTAGACTGCCTGTAAGGTTGTAGTTTAAGGTAGACCAAAGCACCCACCTCAAACTCCCTGTCTGTCTTGTGTCTATCAGCCATTGTTTTCATCCTACTTTGAGCTCTGTTCAAATGAAACTTGAGTAGCTGAATAGCTTCTTCTCTAACTGATAAGGACCTATCAACAGCTTCCACCCTGCTCTCCCCATGAGTGTAAGCAATGTGGTTGGGTGGTGGTTGACCATATACTACCTGGTAAGGAGTGGTATTGATGGCAGTATGGAATGTGGTATTGTACCAGTATTCAGCTAAAGCTATCCAGTGAGCCCATTCTTTTGGTTTATCCCCACATATACACCTTAAATAACATTCCTTAGCCTTGTTTACAATCTCAGTTTGTCCATCACTTTGAGGATGGTAGACAGTACTCATGTGTAGGTTGACTTGAAGCATACCAAAGAGTTCTTTCCAAAACTTACTAAAAAACACAGCATCTCTATCACTAACAATGACCTTAGGGAGACCATGGAGTTTATAAATGTTGTCTAAGAAAGCTTGAGCCACAGTTAAAGCAGTGTAAGGATGACTTAGTGGAATGAAGTGGCTATACTTACTTAACCTGTTCACTACCACAAGGATGACTGATTTACCTTTAGAGAGAGGCAAACCATCAATAAAATCCATGGATATATCTGACCAAATATGTTCTGGAATAGGGAGAGGTTGTAACAAACCTGGTGGCCGTATAAGTTCTGGCTTGAATCTTTGACAAACCACACAGTGTCTCACAAAAATTTTAACATCCTTCCTCATCATCTTCCAATTTAGTTGAGCACATAACCTCTTGGTGGTAGCTTGAATTCCAGAGTGTCCTCCCTGAGAAGCAGCATGGAAATGGTGCAATAAGTCTTGTTTCAAAGCATCATCATCTCCAACCACCAACTTTCCTTTCCTAAGCAAACTGTTAGCAGACCAAGTGTAATGTTTTGAAGTACGATTGGTTGCTTGCAATGTTTGTATCAATGCTTGTAGCTTCACATCTTTAGTCCAACTAGTCACTATCCTTTGATAAAAATCACTGGAGAGTGTGGTAGACACCATTTGCAACATCTCATCAGTATTTGACAATCTTGATAAAGCATCAGCAGAGACATTTTCTTTTCCTTGCTTGTAAACAATCTCATAATCATAACCCATAAGTTTTGGTAACCACTTCATTTGAGCAGGGGTAGTAATTCTCTGCTCCAAAAGGTACTTGAGGCTGAAATGGTCTGTCTTAATGATGAAGTGTCTGTCCAACAGGTAACCTCTCCACTTTTCAAGTGCTTGTATGACTGCCAAAAATTCTTTCTCATAGGTGGATAGGATGTGGTGTTTTGGTGCCAAAGTTTTGCTCATGAATGCTATAGGATGGCCCCCTTGCAATAAAACAGCTCCTATTCCACAGTCAGAAGCATCTGTCTCAATGATAAATGGTTCATCAAAGTTGGGCATCTTCAAAACTGGTGCATGAGTCATTGCTTTCTTCAATTCTTCAAATGCTAGTTCAGCTGAATCTCCCAAAACAAATGCATTTTTCTTCAACAAAGCTATGAGAGGAAGACTAATAGAAGCATAATCCCTGAAGAATCTTCTGTAGTAACCAGTAAGACCCAAAAACCCTCTTAACTGTTTCAAATTCTTAGGTCTTGGCCAATTCTGCATAGCAACCACTTTTGCAGGATGTGTAGACACTCCTTTATCTGATATAATGTGACCAAGATACTCAACCTCTGATACAACAAAAGTACACTTGCTCCTTTTGGCATACAACTGGTTAATTCTCATAGTATGTAACACCAACCTCAAATGTTCAACATGGGCTGCTAAAGAAGGACTGTACACTAAGATGTCATCAAAAAACACCAAAGTGAACTTCCTCAGGTAAGGTTTGAAAACTTGATTCATTAGTGACTAAAAGGTGGATGGTGCATTTGTGAGGCCAAAAGGCATCACCAGGAACTCGTAGTGGCCTTCATGGGTTTTAAAAGTTGTTTTGGCTATATCATCTACATACATCCTTATTTGATGATACCCTGACCTCAAATCTAGCTTAGAGAAAACTGTAGACCCATGGAGTTCATCTATCAGTTCTTCTATAATGGGAATGGGAAATTTATCTTTAATGGTGTACTTATTTAACATCCTATAATCAATACACATTCTCCAATTACCATCCTTCTTCTTAACCATAACAATTGGAGAAGCAAAGGAGCTTTGACTATGCCTGACTACACCTGATTCCATCAACTCCTTAACCATAACCTCAATAGCATCTTTTTGTGTGGGAGGATGCCTATAGGGTCTAATGTTTATTGCAGGAGTACCTTCTTTTAGTGGAATTCTGTGATCATGGCTCCTATTGGGAGGTAAGCTTTTTGGTTCTGCAAACACATCCTGATATTCATTTAACAAAGAATCCAAGACACTTGTACTAGGTGACACAGACATGACATTTAACATTCCCATGGGGTAAACACAAAGAGCCATAGCATCACACTGAGTTTTCTCACATTGCTTTCCATTCATCCATTGCACTGCTGACTTTCTTGTTCCCCTAAGAGTCATATACTTACCCTGATAAGTAAAGGCCATTCTTAGTTCATTGAAATTCCATCTAATTTCCCCCAGGGTAGACAACCATTGCACACCTAATACTATTTCACACCCCCCCCCCCCCCCCCCCCCAAAGGTAGTAACATAGCATTAGTAGAAAATTTATCACCCTGTAAGGTCCAAGTAAAGTTTGGGCACATAGTATCACACATTATTGTTCTTCCACCAGCCACAGACACTTGCAATGGCCAAGTTTTTCTTATTTCACACCCCAACTTCTTAGTTGTGGCAATGTCTAAGAAATTGTGTGTGCTACCCGAATCTACCAAAATGTGCAACTCAAATTTTCTAACATAACCACTGACTCTCATTGTTTGATAACTATAGACACCTGATATAGCCTTCAATGATATTTGTGGTACTATTTCCTTATCTAGTGGTTGTGTTGGTTGCCAAGTAATCTCCTCTTCCAAACACTCTCTTCTAACTTCTTCCTCCACCTCCTCTTCACAAGCACTCACCTCCAATGAATACACTTGACCACTACACTTATGGCCTGGTGCATACTTCTCATCACAATAAAAACACAAGTTCTTAGCTCTTTTTTCTTCCAACTCCTTTTGAGTCAAATGTTTCCTAAATGGTGTGGACTGTGAAGTTGAAGGTTTGTTCCTCCAATTAGCATTAGGGACAGGTAAAGCTACTGGTTTGGACTGTTGACTCCACTAGAATAAGAGTAATTGTATCTAGGTGTATATAACACAAACATTCTATTTCTTTGCTTAGCTACATTCAATTGTGATTCTTGCAATCTACACAAACCATACAACTCAGCCAAAGACCTTGGCTTAAACATTCTAACAGCAAGTTCAATTTCACTATACAATCCTGCACTAAAGAAACTCATTGCCTGTTCATCACTTAATTGAACTCTACACAACAGTTTATCATACTCATCAATATATTGTTGCACTGAACCAGTTTGTTTCAATTTCTTAATTTCAGCCAGTGGATCTTCATAAATTCTACCAAATCTAGCCAAAATTGCTTCTCTATACACTGGCCAAGTCACATTTTCTCCTATCAATCTGATTATATTCCTATGCCACATTAAAGTAACATCATAAAGTTGAATAGAGATCAAGTTTACCTTCCTATCACCAGGAACATTGTCCACTTTGAAAAACTGCTCACACCTAAACATCCAATCTCTCACATTATCACCCCCAAACTTTGGAAACTCAAGCTTGGTGACTCTGTGAAACTGGTTGTTATGTCCCTGATTTGCACCTTGAGGAATCATGCCCATATTCTGATCACCATTACCAGCACTGTTTCTCAATTCTGCCAACAATTCACGCTTTAATTCCTCCCTTAACTGACTCAACAACTCCCTCATAGAAGGTTCCTCAGTACTGGTACTAGCTCGCGTTTGTGTAGCCATTTTTGTCAAGAAAATGAATCAAGAAACAAAGTAACTGATGCGTGGGAATTGCACCAGGCTTTACCTCTCAAGGGATCTTGAGAAGCTTACAACCCCCACCAGGCAGTGTACCTGATCGTTGTAGTATAGTATAGTAACAAGTACCGGGGGATTGATCGTTCAGCTAGGAATAGTGTCGCTAGGATTAGAAAACCTAAATACTAGTTCTAAAGATGAAGGATGATTATTTTTGTATTTTTATATTTTTTAGAAAGCAAGTAAAAATCTCGGGTTTGAAGGATTTGGGCGGAATTAGTTGCTAGTCAACTAACCCAATACTAAAGATGCAATCAAAATAAAATACTAAAAATGAAAATAAAACTAAATTAAACTAAGGTTGCGAGCAATAAGTGGAGAAATGTGTTTACTTAGATTTCACTACTCCCTAGATATCTTTTACATGTTAATTACTTGTTATAGTTGCGTGGATGACGAATTGTATTCCTTAATACCATTCATGGGGTGGCGTACTTAACTCCTCAATCCTATGAGTGCCTACTTCACTCCTATGTCGAGCCAGCTAAGAAGCTCCTAACATGGGATCATTAGAATTTACTCATGCATTAAATACAACCAATAAAACCTAGTACACATAGGTTCATGTTTCCTAAGACGTTCAAGCATGTTACCATTTGGAGATCTGCCAGTTTTCTTAAGCCTAACATTGAAATCATTCATCCAATACAACCATAAACAAGTAATCAAAACATAATCAACATCTAGGTTTCATTAGATCTAAGCAAACACAAGATAAATCTAACCTAGCTTGGTGGAATCAAGACAAGCACAAGATATAGACAACCAACACATAGACATATTGATTGAATTAGAAGAACACTTATCTCAATTACACATGTAAGGGTTCAAGGGCTGAAAACCCTTGAAAAACCTGTAAAATTCGTATGTGGTTCGGCCTTAGGGTTTCTCCAAAACTTTTTCCTCTAATGAATGAAAATTAGAAAACTATATATAGAAAATTGAGTCTGACGGCGTCAAGAACAAAGGGGTGACGCCGTCATCTCGCCGCCAAAAGAATCCTCGGACTGCCTTGATCTACATCTGACGCCGTCATGTATTAAGTTTTTCCAGGCCGTCACGTATTTAACTCTTGACGCTCTTCCTTGTGACGCCTTCATTTCTATACTGGGCCATCATGAAATTTACTCTTGACGCTGTCAGGATGGTACTCTTGACGCCATCACATACTGTTCCCAGCTTGGAAAATTAAGTCTTTGGCGTTTTCTTCACTTTTATTCTTCAAAAACGTTCAAATTGCTTCCTTTTCCAGATTTCTCTCCCAAAGTACCTAAAATCACAAAAGGAACGATTTAGGGCAATATTTGATCAAATAAATTCAATTCCGGGATTAAATGACCCCCTAAAAGTGGTTCATTTTTCGCCTCATCTGTAACTAACTCTAACAAACTTGTAACAACTTAAACAGACTGTAACTACCAAAACTACTCAAGAAATGACTCAATGACACGTGTTTGTGATTGGAAAATGGAAAGAGAGAATCATTATGACATATTTTGGATTGGGAAGTGAAAAAAAAAATGAGAAATGATGGATTATGGTGGTGGTGGTCGTATTTATAGGTGGTGATGGATTTCTAACAGATTCTTGATAATGTATCTAGCCAGAAAAGTGGCTCTGATGCCATTTGTGATGATCTTTCCAGAAATCAGTAATGAAATGAAGAAAGATCAAGATAATCAACAGGAATTCTCAAGAAAAGAAGAAGAACTCGAATTGAAGATCAAAAGGATTTGTTATAGAAATGATGTATTGTACAGATAGGAGTTTGATTACAAAATGATTAGCTAATTGTAAAATGAATCTAATGGGTGTACAATATTTTGTAAATGTAAGTGAAAACATATTGACTTTATCTTTTGACTTTATTTGTTGACTTTCTTTGACTTCCAATTGTGCTCATAACACCATACCCGGGCCCGCTTTGTTACAAGACTGGCATACTGAAATCGAGTTTTCATAGAATAAGCAAGACATTCTCAAGATGTATAAAATGGTCAAACAGGTAGAAGATCTGGAATATTTATTGTTTTAGAGTAACGTATATAGATTTTGGAATGTATAGTAACTGCCCAATTACATATACTACTTCAAACTTCCACATTTTCATAGTTTTCGTTGTATGTAAAAAGGCTATTAAATCGACCTATTTAACATCATAGTACTAAAAAGTTTCAAAACCATATGAATATTCATACAAGGCTACATTTTCTAACCCATACCAATAAAAGAAACCAAACTGTGCAGACATCCTCACACATTTATTAAGCATATATGCATCACTTAGCTAGATGCTCAAAACCACTCCTTTAAAAACACTCAAATACTGACATGACAACATTTCCAACTAATTTATCCTTTATACATTAACATTAGTGAAGCTGCATCATCACACTAAGCTAAAGATAAGAGTAACTTGCACGTATCATCATATCAGAATTAAGAGTTCATAAGAATAACCCAAACAAGCCAACTCAGTCTTTCATCCTGAGTAGGAAACCTACCTTATTTTAAAGCATTTACCTTGAACTTCACTTTCTAAGTTATCTCATATCAAATGATTCTAACATCGTCCATTGCATAGAGGGAACCTAAAAAGATGCAGAAAGGTTTACTCTAACAATGTACAAGGCCAATCTACCAAACACTCCTTTCCAGCATCAATATCAGATTAACATTCCTTCCTCTATTACACTTTCTTTACATTCCATAACATTCTATTGGATCAAATGGGGGTTGTTTCATTTTTCACAACTCACTAGCCATTTTTTCAAATCGCATTCATCTTTTATTGTATTTCAAGTCCAGTTTTCCCATTGCAGCAGTCGCCGTATATTTAAAATGCTTCATATATTTAAAATGCGTCAGGAAACAGGAAATAGGTGGGAAGGACTTTTTTTATGTTGTTCATTATAGCAACAAATCGTAAAGTTTGAACATTCTGAAATAAAGATTTAAGACATATACCGGCATGAATTCCTATGTGGTTCTCTCCGCAGTCACCTATAAAAAAACCGATGGTCACACCTGCAATAAGAAAAATAGTTAACCGTCTTCATGAGTCATTCAAACAAACAAACAAATGATAACCTTGATTAAATTCACAACGGAAAATAAAAGCCATGAAAACCTGCAAGAGATGTGCAAATAACCATCAACATTTTCGACATAAAAATTGCAGTTTCGGCACTTGTTGCATTTCTTATTCTTAATTAGCAAGATCCATCAGCATGACATCACTTTGATCTATTCCACCCTTGTTCAATTTTTGAAAATCACTGTAACCTATCCCCAAATGCCATGCCACTTTGCATAGAACAGTCGATAACAATGCGGGCATCCGCATCCTGATGATGTTACAGCTTCCCCTCCATCGTTAACTAACATGGCTGAACAGACTTTAAAGGGACAATAAAATTTCTGATATACATAAAAATGTGGCCCTGATGAAGCCTCTATTAGATACGCTACTGGTTTAGTAGACTCCATTTGCAAATTTTCGGGATATTTTAGATAAGACGTATTAATATAGCAACCATGATTAATTGTGAGAAAATAACACAAATCAACTTGGAAACTAATTTATCCGTTTGTGGCTTAAAGATTACACATGTTCTAGAGTTCCAAATTAAAAGAAAATATAGCTAATAGTTTATATGAGTTTTCGGATGTTGCAATTCTTTAGATTAAACATGTTTTAGAGTTCCAAATTAAAAGAAAAAATAGCTGAGAGTTTATATGAGTTTTCGGATGTTGCTTTTCTTTCAGATTTTTTTTAACCTGAAGAAGGTTCAAATATCCGAAAACATAATACTAGTCTCAACACATTTAACACACATACGCTTATGGTATATAACTAACCAACAACTTCTATCTTTACCCTATGTGGGATAGAGTAGTGTTATGATAAAATGTTACAAAATATCATCATTAAAGAAATGGTAAGAAAGAGAGAATTCAAGAGTTCTTAACATTTGGTGAAAGAAAGATTTGTTACATGGAACATCAAAATGAATTCAAGTTTAGAATCAACTAATTATATGTACATGAATGCTAGAGTTAGAGCATGAACCTGTGATTATACATAAGCATTTATTTATCTGAACTCTACATAAGTTTTGGGTCATAACTTATTCTTGCAATCAAAATTCGGGGTTCTTACAAAAGAGACCTACATAGCAAAACATCCAACTAGAGAAAACAAATAAGAAATCGCAATCTGTCTTTCATTTTACATACTTTCAAGCGGTACAAAATGATATTCACTAGTAATAGCCATGGGTTGTTTGGCAAACTTATTATGCCGATCACTACACATTTTTGAATGCTATATGTGTATATTGTGGAATTTACAAATTTAGGTACACAAGTAGCTAAGCAAAGTTTTCAACAAATATGCTTATCTGATGAGTATTTATGTCAAAGTCGAAAGTAAGAAGCTAGGCAATCCTTTGTTATATATACAGTGTTGACAACTTAAGTCATACAATTTGTTATTGCTAGAACCGTGTTTAACTAGAACTGAGTCATAGAATAAGTAACTCACTGTCATATTTGAAGTTCTTCAATACCACCAACCAACGATGTATGGTTCTTAATGTTATAGGTAATTCAAATATCAGGTTCCAGACAGTGTTCATGTGACATAACTTAAGAGTTGTATTATAACTTAAAAGTACCTGTGATTTTTTTAGGAAAAAGGTAGGACACAATCTTAGGATAGGAGACTAGAAAAGGTTTCCATAAGAAATAATGGTGAACTGTTATAGAAAATATTCTTATGACAAGGAAAGAAAGAAAATGCAAGAGTTATCATGAGCTCGTGAAAGAAAGATATGTCACTTCGAACTCCAAACTAAAGTTTAGAAACAACTAGTTTATGTGTTTGGAGCATGAATCACAGCGGGAACTAACAGCTTGGATAACGTGACATCGCATGTTTTTATTATTCTAAAAGTGAAAAATTGCAAACGGTTAAGTGTTGTACTAACATAGACTAGTTTTTTTTCTAAGAAATATGGGTTGGCGTTTACTTACCTAGAATCGTTTATGTAGAAATCTATATACGAACATATTGTTGAGTGAACTATGTTTTTGGATCATAAACGTTTAGGTTGTTTGAAAATGAGAGAAAAATTAAGAATTCATAATTAACCTTCAGACATATCGTTATTTTCACAAACTTCTTTAGCTTGCAAGAAAATAATATGTCTGAAACATAATACCATTCTTAGACGCATAACCAACATATCTTACGGTATGTTAGTAACCGGCTACTTCATTCTTCAACCCATACGGGATAAAATGCTAGGATTATAAGGTTAGAAACGGTGCCCATATAATATTAAAGGTTTTTATTTACATGGAAAGCAAGAGATAATGCAAGAACTGGTGAAAGAAAGATAAGTCACTTGGAATTCCAAATTAAAGTTCAGAAACAGCTAGGCAACCCTTTATTTATAACATAATGTAACACCCCCAATTCATGATGCAGCGGAATTCAACTTGGGTGTTACTCGACGGCACAACAGTCATAATAATAGAAAACGATCTCTAAACGAATCGTAATAAAAAGAGTTGTCATTCATATTATTCAAATATATCAAAGTTTACATAGTGAGGTCCCAAAATGTTGCATTGTTTCAAAACACATCATTATAAAGTCTATGATGTTTTTATAGAATGACATAATTGTTTATAGCCTTCATCCTTCGGTACGTGCCCTTCCCGCTCCATTCTTGATTATCATGGACCTGAAATACATGCTTAAGAGGTCAACACAAAGGTTGAGTGATATTCATAGAGTTTGTTTAACGGGTGAACACAATATGTTGGTAGTAAGAGTTAATTAGACTCATACTCATGTTAGAAAACAAAACAGTTATTATTATGTACTAAGCTCATGCAACCAATACGTTAACGGGTACCAATATCAATCGGTGGTTATGTTGCCCCGGTAAGTACTTTGCCGTCATACTTAATGTTTCAAATATAGTGCATTCATTTGAACTAACTGCTCAAACAAATGGGATTCGTCAATCCCAATAGGCCTATTCACAATACTCGCGCTCACTAATACTAGTGATTAAATGGTTCATGATGGGGCCTAGGATTGGCAAGGTAGGTACTTAGTAATAATAAAACAATCAGGCAGCATACAGTTTCAAAGCATTGTGTTCGGTTTAAAAGTAGCATGTATTTCCCCCAAGGGTTTGTAAAACATTAAAGTAATGTAAGCGGGGCTATGAACTCACCTTAAACAAGATAGCAAGTAACGAAGGTGATGATTGGATCGTGTAGGTTTCTACGAGCAACCTAGAATAGAATGTTGCGACTTAGGATTTGTGTAAAGAATATAACGGAGTGCCTATATATATGTCTTGCATTTATTCCATGATGATGTATGATGTATATTTGTAAGTCTTTGTAAGAAAGTTTTATGAACATGTATGTTTTGGTATATCGTTTACTACCGTTCGGGCTAACATATTTCAGAAGTCATGTTAGTAAGCGTTCGAGGAGCCAGGACACTTTAACTCGTAAATCCACAACTCATCTCGACGGCTTACATAATGAACTCCTCACATGAAGCTCCCTACTATTGTAGTAGTTGATAAAGTATATAGATATAAGTTTTGATCCGAAAAAGTTACATGTCCGATATTTGTATAAACTTAGGAAAGTTTATAGTACATGAAGATTGTTATTAGGGGTAGTTTTATAAGTCTTGTGTGACCATTTGTCTTGGTAAAATCTCATGGTTTCCTTTTAGGTGAAATAGATACAAATTGCTTGTTCATGTTATCGCCAATTTCATTGTTTCATGTTTACGCCTTTGTAAGTTGGTTTGGTCATTTCGTCATGGCCTAGCCATGACCTTTGGTCCTTGTTCCATGGTCATGAGACACTACCTTGGTTCTAGCCATGGTGGTGGTCTTGGTTATAGGTCATAATACCTTTTATTCCTTTGAAAGTATGACAATAACTTAGTAACTTAAAATATGTAAATAGCTGTTAAGAAAACTGAGAAATATCTCACTCAGAAGGCGTTTTCAAGGCTTGAGCCTCTTTGTTCCTGAATGAAAACATGATTCCGGACAACTTTCGTGTTTTAACTTTTTCATGAATCGGACCAGAAAGGCCTCTTTTTGCGTGTTTTAGGTTCTGTCACAGAAATCACAGAAACATTTAGGCAGATTTGCCGGAAATCTTTGGTAACTTCAAATCGCCATAACTTTTGACTCGTTTACTCTTTTTAGGTGGTTCAAATTGCTATGGTTTTCTTGTTAAGTCCTCTACTGTAATATGTAATAATCCAATATAAAATTTTTACCATTTTGATCAGGTTATACCAAGATATTCACTAGTTTACTTGTTTTAGTAATTTGTTTCAATAAGTCATTACAACAACATCTTTTACTCATCATGATTCATCATGGACATAATTACAACACATAATATAGCAAGAATAACATATAAATGAGATGAACATGATAAATAAACAAGAAGCATATTAGGTTTAGGCTTACAACTTTAGGCTTTCTAATGAAAGAAAGGAGTAACTAGTAAGGAAATGGACTTTGATAGACAAGCTTCAACCCTTTTCACTTCAAGTAACCTTTCTACTCTTAGTATTCTTGAAAGATAGATGATGAAAGTTGAGGTGTATTGAGTGGATTTAAACTCAAGAGAAAACACCAAGTATGTTAGGGTTTGGAAGATTTTTGGTAAGAAATAAGCTATCTAGGGTTTCTATACTTGAACTTCACTTGAACCTTGCAACAAATTAGAAGAAATAAGCTAAGTGTGAGAGTGTTGTGGTGTGTTTGATGGCCGGCCATAAGGAAGGGGAGGGGGTATATATATGCCCTTGAGGAGGTTACAAATGAGGACTAGTCAAAGCTTTCTAAACAAGCTTCAACACTTGTAACTCATCCAAGATCACTTAGCCTAGGATCAAGCCACACAAGGGAGTGACTCCGGGAAATGCCAACCGTAAATGATTAGGCCTCAAAACGTAAAACCGGGTGTCGTAAAATTATGAAACTTTAAAGTATTGTTAGAAATGTTCATAAGTCCCATAATAAAATATAAAATGGGTGATAAGTTCCATTTGGGTGGTAAAACCTGCTAAAAGCTGGAAACACGGGTCTAAAACGCGTAATACGTAAAATGTACGAATATTGCGTAAAACTGAGAAAAGTAAAATGTTACTTTTCTTATATGCTAAAAATGATTTAAAATGATTTATAATGTCTAGACTGGGCTCAGTCTGGTGTCGGTTGGTGTTAAATGTCTTTTAGACATCAAACCGGAAGCCTAAAAATCAAGGAATGATTTATAAAATCAAGGAATGATTTTTAGTCAATGGAGGAGGGAAAAATATGTTGACTTATTTAAATAAGTTGAAAGCTCAAATCATCTTAGAAATGCGGTGCAGGTAAAGGCTAGGGTTACGGCTGAGTAAAAACGCGTAAAACTGAAAATTCCAGTTTTTCACGGCCGAAGTTTATTTGGGCCATGATTTTTCTCAGTCATGATTTATTCTTAAATAAATCATGAATGTGTTAAACATTTTTCTGATGTGGGGTCACCTGACGGGATCAAATTTCGTTGTGCGTAGAATTTCTGATTGACGTTTTGCCCTAAAACGGTTAATTCTGTGTAATCCCTTAATAACTTTCACGAAAATGATCTGACGAGTGTCAAACATTTAATTTGCCATGGAAATGATTTATCACTCGAGAATATGAAATAAAAATCAACTTTCGGGAAAATTTCAGAAAGAAATGAATAGTAACATGAATAGTAAAATTTTCCGAAAATAGAAATTAACCTGAAATTGCGAATTGTTACAGTCTCCACCCCATATGAGAGCTCCGTCCCGGAGATCAATTAGCGTTGGAGGTAGAAGCTTCGTTGGTAAAAAGGTGTGGGTATTTCTTTCGTATCTGGTCCTCTCGTTCCCATGTGTACTCAGGACCACGTCGTGAGTTCCAACGAACTTTGATAATTGGTATACGGCTTTGTTTGAGTTGTTTGACCTCTCGGTCCATGATTTCTACGGGTTCCTCAACAAATTGAAGATCGTCATTGAGTTGTATTTCATCGAGTGGAATCACAAGTGATTCATCCGATAAGCATTTCTTTAGGTTAGATACATGGAAAGTGGGGTGTACACTACCGAGTTCTGAAGGAAGCTCAAGTCTGTACGCCACAGGGCCAACCCTGGCTAGGATTTTGAATGGTCCGATGTATCTTGGGTTTAGTTTTCCTCGTTTGCCGAATCGTATCAAGCCCTTCCAAGGCGATACCTTTAGCATAACCCTATCTCCGACTTGGAATTCTAGGGGTCTGCGTCGTGTGTCGGCATAACTTTTCTGTCGATCTCTTGCGGCTTGTAACCGATTTTTGATTTGTACAATCTTATCCGTTGTTTCACGGATGAGTTCTGGTCCAGTGAGTTGAACTTCTCCCACTTCAGCCCAACAAGCAGGTGAACGACACTTTCGACCATAAAGTGCTTCAAATGGAGCTGCTTGAATACTTGTATGATAGCTGTTGTTGTAGGAAAATTCGACTAATGGTAGATGAGTATCCCATCCTTTTCCAAAGTCTATTATACAAGCTCGAAGCATGTCTTCAAGTGTTTGAATGGTTCGTTCACTCTGACCATCGGTCTGAGGGTGATACGCTGTACTCATGTCTAGATTTGTTCCAAAGGCGCCTTGGAGTGACTGCCAGAAATTGGAAGTAAATCTACCATCTCTGTCGGATATGATGGATATCGGTACACCATGTCTTGAGACTATTTCTTTGATGTACAGTCGGGTTAGTTGTTCCATTTTGTAAGTCTCTTTGATTGGTATAAAGTGTGCGGATTTTGTAAGGCGATCAACTATGACCCAAATGGAGTCATAACCGGATGATGTTTTTGGGAGCTTGGTAATGAAGTCCATAGTAATTCTTTCCCATTTCCAGGTAGGAATTTCTGGTTGTTGCAATGGACCGGATGGTTTTTGGTGTTCGGCTTTTACTTTGGAGCAAGTAAGACACTTGCTAACATAAGTTGCAATGTCGGCTTTCATGTTCGGCCACCAATAGAGTAACTTAAGATCATGGTACATTTTATCAGATCCTGGATGTATGGAGTATTTAGACTTATGTGATTCATGCATGATCAAGTCTCGTAGGCCACCAAAAAGTGGTAACCAACTTCGACCTTGGAAGCATAGAGTTCCATCCGAACGGGTTTCGAATTTCTTTTGTATCATGCCATCCAACCTCTCCTTTTGGATGTCTTCTTGTTTCACCGCCTCAGCTTGAGCGTGAAGGATTTGGGTAGGAAAGTTGGAATTTATGGTTAAAACTAAGGCTCGGACTCGTAATGGTTTAACCCGTTCCTTTCGGCTTAGTGCGTCGGCTACTACGTTTGCTTTTCCTGGGTGATAACGAATGTCGCAGTCATAATCACTAAGTAATTCCAACCAACGACGTTGTCGCATGTTTAGTTCTTTTTGGTCCAAAATGTGTTGTAGACTTTTATGATCGGTGTACACAGTACATCTAGTACCGTATAGATAGTGTCTCCAGATTTTTAGTGCAAAGACCACAGCTCCTAACTCTAAGTCATGAGTGGTGTAATTTTCCTCATGAACCTTGAGTTGTCTTGATGCATAAGCCATGACCTTATCGCGTTGCATCAATACGGCTCCTAACCCTTGGTGCGATGCATCACAATAGACTACAAAATCTTCTATCCCATCGGGCAATGCTAGGATAGGAGCACTACAAAGTTTCTGTTTGAGGGTTTGGAAAGCTTTTTCTTCGTTTTCATCCCACACATATTTCTTGTCTTTCTGAGTTAGCTTAGTCAAAGATTTTGCTATTGAGGAAAATCCTTCAATAAACCTTCGGTAATACCCGGCTAAACCCAGAAATTGCCAAATTTCTGTAGGTGTGGTAGGTGTTGGCCAGTTTTTGATAGCTTCAATTTTAGCGGGATCGACATGTAAACCGGTTTTGTCAATCACATGCCCAAGGAATTGTACGGATTGAATCCAAAATTCGCATTTGGAAAACTTCGCATACAATTTCTCTTCCTTGAGTAGTCCTAAAATTGTTCTCAGGTGTTCTTTGTGTTCTATTTCGTTTTTGGAATAAATGAGAATGTCGTCTATGAATACGATCACGAATTTGTCCAAATATGGTTTACACACCCGATTCATGAGATCCATGAATACTGCCGGTGCATTTGTTAACCCAAATGGCATCACTTGGAATTCGTGGTGACCATATCGTGTCCTAAAGGCTGTTTTTGGAATGTCTTCATCACGAACTCTAACTTGGTGGTAACCTGAACGTAGGTCGATTTTTGAGTAATAGGTTGAACCTTGCAATTGATCGAATAAATCATCAATTCTTGGTAGTGGGTATCGGTTCTTTATGGTTAATTTGTTTAGTTCACGATAGTCAATACACATGCGTAATGACCCGTCTTTCTTTTTCACGAATAAAACTGGAGCTCCCCAAGGTGAGGAACTGGGTCGAATAAATCCCTTGTCCGCAAGTTCTTGTAATTGATTTGATAGCTCTTGCATCTCTGAAGGTGCTAGCCGGTATGGTGCGCGGGCAACTGGCGCCGCTCCTGGTATTAAATCAATTCTGAACTCTATTTGACGATTTGGTGGTAGTCCGGGTAAGTCTTCTGGAAAGACTTCAGGAAACTCGCGGGCAATAGGAACATCTTCGAGACGTTTTTCATCGGTTTTCTTTTCTGTTACGTGAGCTAAGAAAGCATAACATCCTTTCTCAATGTACTTCATGGTTTTGATACATGAGATGATGTTTATTCGGGTTCCACTTTGATCACCACGAATGATCAAAGTTTCATTGTCACATGGAATGTGCACAACTCTTTCACCACAAATTATGTTAGCTTGATGTTTAGACAACCAATCCATGCCAATAACAACATCGAAACTTCCGAGTTCGATTGGCATAAGATTGATGTTAAAGGGGTGGTCTAAGAGATTAAGGGTACAGTTTGGAATTACGGTATTGGTATTTACTAAGTCACCGGTAGCTAGCTCAACATTATAACTAGTGGTTAAAGTAATTGATGGAATATCAAGTAAAGGCGCAATTCTAGTAGATATAAAGCTCATATCAGCACCAGAATCGAATAATACTTTAATAGGAATATTATTGAGTAGGAACGTACCGGTAACCACGTTCGGGTCCTGGTGTGGTTCTTCTTTTCCCATGACGTAGGCCCTACCACGAGCACCTCCGCCTTGGGGTCCTTGGTTCTGAGGACAGTTGTTCTTGTAGTGTCCCCTTTCACCACACCCGAAACATGTGACTATGGGCTGTGTGTTAGCCCCAGTAGCTATACCCTTGCCTCTGCAATCCTTGGCAAGATGTCCGGGCTTTTGGCACTTGTGGCATTTGGCCGGGCAAGGACCTTCGTGATGGTAATTGCACTTGGTACATTGTGGTTGATTACCCACGTACCTACCACCAGCTGGTGCAGCAACATAAGCCGTTGCGGCTTCCTGTCTCTTGTTCTGTTGATTGTGGTGGTTGTTGTTTCGGGTTTGGTTGTTGTTGTTGTTGTTATTGTTCCCACGGTTACCATCATATGGTCGTTTGTTGTTGTTGTTCTTGTTGTTGTTGTTGTTACGGTAGTTGGAATTGTTGGGATTGTTGACATTGCTGTTGTTGGTGTTGTTGGTGTTGAGGTTGGTGTTGAGGTTATTTTGCTTGCGGGTTTCCGACATACGTACCACTTGATCCATGAGACTACGGGACATCCGCATAGCCTCATCAAGTTCTTTGGGATTTGCCGAAGTCACATTCCCCTGTATGCTTGAGGGAAGTCCTCAAATATACCTTTCCAACAATTTTTCCTTTGGGGAAACCATTGCTGGACAAAGTATCCTCAGTTCCTGGAATCTACGGTTGTAGGTCATGATATCATGACCCTTAACCGTAAGATCCCAGAACTCAACTTCCAACTTTTGTATCTCACTACGTGGACAGTATTCCTTGACCATCATTTGTTTCAAATTGGCCCAAGTAATTTTGTAGGCATTCTCAATGCCCATGGGTTGAGCAATTGAGTTCTACCAGGACAAGGCCTCATTCAACAGAGTACTTGTGGCATACTGAACTTTATCCCCCTCGATACATTTACTAACAATGAACACCGACTCCGCCTTTTCGAACCAACGGGTCAAACCCACAGCCCCTTCAGTACCCTTGAATTTGAGGGGTTCACATTTCAGGTAGGAAATGAACGAGCAACCCCTTGGTACTATAGTAACATTGGTCACCGGAGGGGTAGGTCCTCCAAGGTTAAGACTGGCAATTCTTGCAGCTTCCGCAGCAATGGCGGCTTCATCAGCTGCTGCAGCATCAGCAGCTGCTGCAGCATCAGCAGCTGCTGCAGCATCGGCGGCTGCTGCAGCATCAGCAGCACCAGTAGCTGTGGTGGCTTCGGCAGCTGCTGCAGCTACGGCTGCACGTTCTGCAACAAGTGCTGCATTGACACTATCCTTTACCAGTTTGCGGATGGCGGCTTGCGTCATCGTTGGTGGTGGGGTCTTTTTCTTCGGCGCCATGGTTCTATTGTTCAAAAGATACGTTGTAATTAGAGAGTTGTGAAATGAGCACAATTTGATAAGGATGATAGGATAATAATGTTGAAATTTAAAAGCATAACACATGATGGTATATAAAACAAGAGTTTTATTTATATAACGTTGATTACAAAATCGAACTTATTACAAGTTCATTCAAAACTTACTAACTGATACTTTCAGTTAGTAATTACAACGTCGTACAAAAGCTAACTAGTAATATAACACTAGTCTAACGTCGGTTGGGAGGTTGTTGTTGTCCGGTCGGATTATTATTTCCGCGTGTTGCTAACACATCTACACTTTCGTTCGGACGGTATTCTTTGACATCCTTTTGGTATAGCCTTTGTTGTATGGAACTCATTTGAGTTTGCATTCCACACAAATCATTCCTAAGTTGATACCTATCAAAGTTTGCAACATCTAACCGGATTTCGGCGGTATTTAGGTGGTTAAGTAGTTTGTGAATTTGAACCGCATCCTGTTCTTGGGCTTTCTCAACCAAAGTGAGTCTATCCTTGACGTTATCCAGGCCGGTTAGAGGATTTAAGACCATTTCCCCAAGATGAGTCAAGTCCCTCTTGACATAGCTCATGTCAAGCTTAAACCAATATAGTTCATCTCGGGCATTCATGGCGTCCATTCTGGCAGAATTTACCTTGGACATACATTCGTGCATTTGAGTTGCCATACATTTAACTTTGAGTTGGGTCAGGTGGAGAGCTTGTTTCAAAGAGTAGATTTCGTATTGAGCTGAGTTTGCGAACATATGTGTAAATGTAGATGTTCCACCTGTTTGGTGAGTAGAATTCGGAACTTGAGCTGGAGTGGTACGGTCAGATTCGGATGAAATTGGTGAAACCGGAGGTGGAGATGTCAATGGTGATAGATGTGGCACTACTAATAGTTCCTCCGCTTCCTCAATGTCATCGATGCCTTCGATGTCAACATTCATTTCATGATCCTCTTCGTAATCATCGATGTTAATGTCCATATCCATTTCAGGATCTTCGTCCGAATCTACATCTAGATCCTCGTAAGGTTCTTCCTCGTCGTCGTAATCAATTGGTTCAAAATAAGGATCATCGGGTCCGGGAAGAATTGGTAAATACTCGGGCATAGCATGAAGATGATCGGGAGATGGAGGTGCGGACATGATGTCTACAATTAGTATTTCGATGTCAAAAATAATCAAATGTTTATGGAAAATGCTCAAACTAAGGAAATGTGCATATGACAATATACAAATATGTTCATGTAGCATAACATGTGTAATAAGTCCATAATCTTCTGGAGGATGGAAGGCACGAAGATCGGAAGGCTATAAAAATGTTTTTGCTTGTTAATGTAGTTATAGTTTAGGTCTCACTTAGACCCGTTTCTCTATAACCATGGCTCTGGTACCAATCTGTAACACCCCCAATTCATGATGCAGCGGAATTCAACTTGGGTGTTACTCGACGGCACAACAGTCATAATAATAGAAAACGATCTCTAAACGAATCGTAATAAAAAGAGTTGTCATTCATATTATTCAAATATATCAAAGTTTACATAGTGAGGTCCCAAAATGTTGCATTGTTTCAAAACACATCATTATAAAGTCTATGATGTTTTTATAGAATGACATAATTGTTTATAGCCTTCATCCTTCGGTAC
Organism: Artemisia argyi; assembly: GCA_030686995.1. Classification (NCBI taxonomy): domain Eukaryota; kingdom Viridiplantae; phylum Streptophyta; class Magnoliopsida; order Asterales; family Asteraceae; genus Artemisia; species Artemisia argyi. The sequence goes on along the minus strand of CM060680.1, from coordinate 19,374,773 downwards.
GTGCCCTTCCCGCTCCATTCTTGATTATCATGGACCTGAAATACATGCTTAAGAGGTCAACACAAAGGTTGAGTGATATTCATAGAGTTTGTTTAACGGGTGAACACAATATGTTGGTAGTAAGAGTTAATTAGACTCATACTCATGTTAGAAAACAAAACAGTTATTATTATGTACTAAGCTCATGCAACCAATACGTTAACGGGTACCAATATCAATCGGTGGTTATGTTGCCCCGGTAAGTACTTTGCCGTCATACTTAATGTTTCAAATATAGTGCATTCATTTGAACTAACTGCTCAAACAAATGGGATTCGTCAATCCCAATAGGCCTATTCACAATACTCGCGCTCACTAATACTAGTGATTAAATGGTTCATGATGGGGCCTAGGATTGGCAAGGTAGGTACTTAGTAATAATAAAACAATCAGGCAGCATACAGTTTCAAAGCATTGTGTTCGGTTTAAAAGTAGCATGTATTTCCCCCAAGGGTTTGTAAAACATTAAAGTAATGTAAGCGGGGCTATGAACTCACCTTAAACAAGATAGCAAGTAACGAAGGTGATGATTGGATCGTGTAGGTTTCTACGAGCAACCTAGAATAGAATGTTGCGACTTAGGATTTGTGTAAAGAATATAACGGAGTGCCTATATATATGTCTTGCATTTATTCCATGATGATGTATGATGTATATTTGTAAGTCTTTGTAAGAAAGTTTTATGAACATGTATGTTTTGGTATATCGTTTACTACCGTTCGGGCTAACATATTTCAGAAGTCATGTTAGTAAGCGTTCGAGGAGCCAGGACACTTTAACTCGTAAATCCACAACTCATCTCGACGGCTTACATAATGAACTCCTCACATGAAGCTCCCTACTATTGTAGTAGTTGATAAAGTATATAGATATAAGTTTTGATCCGAAAAAGTTACATGTCCGATATTTGTATAAACTTAGGAAAGTTTATAGTACATGAAGATTGTTATTAGGGGTAGTTTTATAAGTCTTGTGTGACCATTTGTCTTGGTAAAATCTCATGGTTTCCTTTTAGGTGAAATAGATACAAATTGCTTGTTCATGTTATCGCCAATTTCATTGTTTCATGTTTACGCCTTTGTAAGTTGGTTTGGTCATTTCGTCATGGCCTAGCCATGACCTTTGGTCCTTGTTCCATGGTCATGAGACACTACCTTGGTTCTAGCCATGGTGGTGGTCTTGGTTATAGGTCATAATACCTTTTATTCCTTTGAAAGTATGACAATAACTTAGTAACTTAAAATATGTAAATAGCTGTTAAGAAAACTGAGAAATATCTCACTCAGAAGGCGTTTTCAAGGCTTGAGCCTCTTTGTTCCTGAATGAAAACATGATTCCGGACAACTTTCGTGTTTTAACTTTTTCATGAATCGGACCAGAAAGGCCTCTTTTTGCGTGTTTTAGGTTCTGTCACAGAAATCACAGAAACATTTAGGCAGATTTGCCGGAAATCTTTGGTAACTTCAAATCGCCATAACTTTTGACTCGTTTACTCTTTTTAGGTGGTTCAAATTGCTATGGTTTTCTTGTTAAGTCCTCTACTGTAATATGTAATAATCCAATATAAAATTTTTACCATTTTGATCAGGTTATACCAAGATATTCACTAGTTTACTTGTTTTAGTAATTTGTTTCAATAAGTCATTACAACAACATCTTTTACTCATCATGATTCATCATGGACATAATTACAACACATAATATAGCAAGAATAACATATAAATGAGATGAACATGATAAATAAACAAGAAGCATATTAGGTTTAGGCTTACAACTTTAGGCTTTCTAATGAAAGAAAGGAGTAACTAGTAAGGAAATGGACTTTGATAGACAAGCTTCAACCCTTTTCACTTCAAGTAACCTTTCTACTCTTAGTATTCTTGAAAGATAGATGATGAAAGTTGAGGTGTATTGAGTGGATTTAAACTCAAGAGAAAACACCAAGTATGTTAGGGTTTGGAAGATTTTTGGTAAGAAATAAGCTATCTAGGGTTTCTATACTTGAACTTCACTTGAACCTTGCAACAAATTAGAAGAAATAAGCTAAGTGTGAGAGTGTTGTGGTGTGTTTGATGGCCGGCCATAAGGAAGGGGAGGGGGTATATATATGCCCTTGAGGAGGTTACAAATGAGGACTAGTCAAAGCTTTCTAAACAAGCTTCAACACTTGTAACTCATCCAAGATCACTTAGCCTAGGATCAAGCCACACAAGGGAGTGACTCCGGGAAATGCCAACCGTAAATGATTAGGCCTCAAAACGTAAAACCGGGTGTCGTAAAATTATGAAACTTTAAAGTATTGTTAGAAATGTTCATAAGTCCCATAATAAAATATAAAATGGGTGATAAGTTCCATTTGGGTGGTAAAACCTGCTAAAAGCTGGAAACACGGGTCTAAAACGCGTAATACGTAAAATGTACGAATATTGCGTAAAACTGAGAAAAGTAAAATGTTACTTTTCTTATATGCTAAAAATGATTTAAAATGATTTATAATGTCTAGACTGGGCTCAGTCTGGTGTCGGTTGGTGTTAAATGTCTTTTAGACATCAAACCGGAAGCCTAAAAATCAAGGAATGATTTATAAAATCAAGGAATGATTTTTAGTCAATGGAGGAGGGAAAAATATGTTGACTTATTTAAATAAGTTGAAAGCTCAAATCATCTTAGAAATGCGGTGCAGGTAAAGGCTAGGGTTACGGCTGAGTAAAAACGCGTAAAACTGAAAATTCCAGTTTTTCACGGCCGAAGTTTATTTGGGCCATGATTTTTCTCAGTCATGATTTATTCTTAAATAAATCATGAATGTGTTAAACATTTTTCTGATGTGGGGTCACCTGACGGGATCAAATTTCGTTGTGCGTAGAATTTCTGATTGACGTTTTGCCCTAAAACGGTTAATTCTGTGTAATCCCTTAATAACTTTCATGAAAATGATCTGACGAGTGTCAAACATTTAATTTGCCATGGAAATGATTTATCACTCGAGAATATGAAATAAAAATCAACTTTCGGGAAAATTTCAGAAAGAAATGAATAGTAACATGAATAGTAAAATTTTCCGAAAATAGAAATTAACCTGAAATTGCGAATTGTTACACATAAGTCATATGTTTTTATTGCTATAACAATTCGTTTTCCTTTCTAATCTGTGTGAAATCAAAAATTAACATGGTCTCCATCGAAACATGTTTTAGAGTACTAAAATAAAAGAAAAAGTTGAGAGTTTATAAGAATTTTCGGTTACTGCAACACACTCTCAGATTTTTTTAATCTGAAAACGTAGTTACATATCCGAAGACATATTACTAGTCTCAACACATTCAACACACATAAACTTATGGTATATAAATAACCAACGATTTTTATCTTCAGCCTATGTGGGATAGAGTGTTAGGATAAAATGTTACAAAATATCTTCACAAAAAATGGTAAGAAAGAGATAATGCAAGAGTTCTTGACAGTTGATGATTACGTTTACTTATTTGAACTCGTTTATATAGAAATCTATATGCTAATGTATAAGTTATCTTGTTATATTGAGATACTTGTTTAAGTTTTTAATCATGTTCTGCCGAGTACACATCACCATCCATTTTTTGAGTGCTCAATGTCTAATTTGTGAACGTACATATATATATAGGTTTACCTGTAAGTAGGCAACATTGAGATAGTTCTTCACCTTGTAACATTCATGGGAACATCACCGGCGTTGGCAGTAAAACCCTTGTACCTCCTTTCGGGAGGATTATGGTAACCCGACAAACCCGAATCACCCGACATGACAACAACCCGAACCCGACAACCTGATTCTTACTCGGGTCGGGTTGCAGCTCACTTTTTAATAATTCAAAACCCGACTCAACCCGACCCGATAACACCTCTAATATTCACTGCCCTCACTGAAAAAAACCAAGTTAAGTTAGCTCGTTGTTCAAACAACGAGCTAACCACTTACCGTATACTCTCAAATCATACATGGCTCGCTAGTTTCTTGATTACAACTAGTAAACTAAAACAAGTAAAATCATTGCGTAAATGAAACTATTTTAATAATGTGAGTCATGTTAACATGTACGTGTGCAAGTGCATTATAAACGTGTGTTTGAGATTTCAGTATAAGCAGCTAGGCAATTCTTTATAAACGTGAAAAAATACTCATTTTTGTTTTCACCAAAGGCTCCAGCTTAGTAATTGGATAACATTTATCTCTTCCCTTGTTGTATATAGTAACATACTAAGACTGGGTGTAGAGGATCCGTCGCCAGTCCGTCAGTCGCCACCACCGATGCGTCGGCCATTGTTACCCCACCTGACTTGAGATGCGTCACACGAGGGAAAAAGACATGAATCGGTCGCATATGCGACAGCAGTGAAATGAAAGGGGACGAATGTTTGTGTGTGGGCATTTATTAATCAATTTTTTTAGGTATGTATTTTGTGGCCTCAATCTCCTTATTATATTCAGTAATAAAATTTTCTTTAGAAAAAAAAAAAAAAAAAAAAAAAAACTGATGTGATAACGGTGTTGATGGTCTCTTAGTGGTCACTAAACTTATATGATTATTCCATACACCACCAATATATATGACATGTTGATTATCAAAACCCGAGTTACAAAGCGTAACCCACTTTTACATATAGGGTCAAAAAATAAGTAAACAGGTCACAAGGGGGTGTATGCATGCCTTTTATAAGGGTTACGGTTCTTTTTATTGGTCACGGTTAAATCAAGGATAGGTTCATTACATCGGTCCATTCATGGTTTATACGAGGGTTCACAAAGCATTTTGAGCCTTTTCCCATGGACCAAATAACTTTGGATGGTAATGGTTCGGCTTCTATTTTGCACGTTAGCTTTCATTGTGAGTTTTTTACATTTTTATTGTTTCTGTGTTAGCTTTCATAGTTCGTTTTCCATTCAAACGAGTTTGAAATTAAAGATTAACATGGTCTCCACCAAACCATGTTTTACAGTACCAAAATGAAAATAAAAAGTTAAGAGTTCATATGAGTTTTCGAATATTTCAAAAAATGCAGATTTTTTTCTAACCTGAAAGATAGTGAAATCTCCGAAACCATAATACTATTCTCAACATATTTGACCCACATACACTACGGTATATTAGTAGCCAACAAAGTAGCCAACAACTTCTATCTTCAAGCTATGTGGGATAGAATCTTAGGATAAAATGTTAGAAAAGACTTAAAAAAAATAGTAAGATATAGTTATTAATAGTTGGTAAAAGAAAGATATTTTACTTGGAACTTCAAATTGAAGTTAGAAGCAACTAGTTTATGTGTTTGGAGCACAAATCATGAAGGGGACAGTTTCGATGACGTAAAATTATATGTTCTTATTGCTCTAAAATTGAATGATTGCAAATGTGTAAGCGTTGTTATAAGAACCTATGATTTTTCATAAGAGAAAAAGGGTAAGCATTCTTTTTCTAGAAAGACAACATATCATAATAGAAAGTGATCAATTTACGTTTGCTATATGTAAACGACCAAACATATTGTGGTAAAATCTCATTATTTTTAAAAGAGTACTTATGTTAATATCTTATATTAAGTGGCTTTCATAACGTATTCATATGTTTCTATTGTCCTTTAAAATATGTGTCCCTTACTAGCTCGTGTGTGAAGTAAAAAAATTAATATGGTCTCCATCAAAACATGTTTTAAAGTACCAAAATAAAAGAAAAAAGTTTAAAGTTCATATGAATTTTTGGATGTTACCCAGACCCTTGTTGTATTTTTTCAACCTCAAAGTTAGTATAAAATCCAAAGACATAATAATATTCTCAACATATTGAACCCACATACACTTATGGAATATAAGTAACCAACGAATTTTATCTTTAGCTTATGTGGGATCGAGTTTCAAGATAAAAAGTTGACAAATGTATGAACTTAAAAAAATAAGTTTTGTAATCAACTTACTTTTCCTGCTTGTAGCAACACAAAACATTGTGGTAACATTACTAGTGGCCATTTTAGTTTAAACCGAGCTCTAATGTTTCCATAGAGGCAATATAGAAAGAGATTTTCATTATGAGATTGCTTGAATGGTTAGTTTACTTCACTTCCATTTGCTAATTTTCCCATATACGTGCACATAAAATGATGTTTTCCGGTTAAAAGATGTTTTAAAATATGATTTAATTTAATTTTAAGGATGATTTAATTTAAGGTGTCCATAGAAAAATGGTACTCATAATAGTAGAAAATTACTTTCTACATGCATAACAAATGAACGAAACACCAATATAACTCGTGCTTGAATCTTTGGAAAGCCAACCTGCTTATTCAGTCTAATTGCACTTTGAGGACCATTCCATTTCATACTGGGGCCTGCTACGTTACAAGACTGGCATCCTGAAATCGAGTTTTCGTAGAATAAGTAAGACATTCTCAAGATGTAGAAAATGGTCAAACGTGTCAAAGATGCAGAATATTATTGTTATACAGCAACATATATGTAGTTTTTGGAATGTAAGTACGTGCCCAATTACATCTTTTACTTCAAACTTCCACATTTCCAAGGAGTTTTCGTCGCCACTCCCCTGTTTAGTTTTAAACAAGAATTGTCGTATTCATTAGTTTAGATTATACTCTACCGTGTTCATGATGTGTATTTAGATATCAGTCAAATTCATAAAATGAACAAATATAAATAGATATATAGGATCGAGTATATATGCACAAACAGTTTACAGTTGATGAAGTAATAATAAAGTATTGATAGTGAGCCTATGGTTCATAGCATTTTTTAGCAAAATTTGTCTCTCAAGACGTCCAGACTCAAAAACGAGTTTCCACTCAATAGGGATCTCTTGGTTCATATGAGCGTAATGAAAACCTTGATATTCATATTTAACAGTGTATAGATTGGTATATCTTATGAGTAAGTGTTGTTATTAGTTTTATTATCGGACTCTTTAGAAAAGTGAAAGATCATTTGAAGATGTGTCAAGTAATTGTAAATTACACAAAACAAAAGATTTGAATCACTGAGATCCCACAAAGGAACACTAACTTCTATATCATTCTTTGGTCTTAACTCTACTTTCTAATTAGAGGTTCTTAGCACGGATATTGATTTAAATAGCATGAACGACACCTACATTATAATGTTACTCAAAAGATGTAGATCGATGGGCACCACACCACACAGGTGTTGACCCGACCCTTTTCCAAGGACTAAGCCCCATGCAAATGTAGTACTAAGAAAAAAGACCAGAGTTCATATTAATTCTCCGGGCGATCGCTTCTATGATGCTATGTATGGTTAGCTTTCAAACCTTTTAAGTATTACAGAAATGATTTCCCTGAAAACGTAATACTAATCTAGTCACAAGGAATTTGCGTGCACTATGTTATATTATTAACAAACAACTTCTTTCTTCAACCTATGTGGGATAAAATGTTTGGATAAAAAACTTTGTGTATGAATATAGTTTTATATCGGAAAAGAACGCATCGTCGGTGGTTGATGTAATAATGAAGTACGTGTTGTTGGTGGTAAGCACGCCTTGATGGGGGGTACCTATTACACATAGTCTTAGTGTATTACTTTCATCCTTCATTGGTTTGTAAAGTAACTTTATGGCCAAAATAACTCTCTTTGGGCTTTTGATTTACTACAAGTCTAAACTGTTTTTTTAGGGTGCGTTTAGTTGGAGAGAAATTTTCCATTTTTTCAAGAAAATTTTCATAAGAAAATGAAAAAAGTGAAAACGCGTTTAGTCGCACTCTTTTTCAATAATTTTCAAAAATAATGAAATTCTCATTTTCTAAATTTTAACTAAGAAATTGAAAAGACCATTTTACCATTCTCACTTTTTTCTTTCTCATTTTTTTTTCTTAACTAAAAAAAAACACATACACTATTCTACCCCCAAATCTCTCGTGTCATCCTCCACCGCCGACGTCGCCGCCACCGCCACCGCCCGCCGTCGCCACCACCGTCGCAATTTGAGGTAATTTTCTTATCATTTTTAAAAAAGAAAAATATAACTCCAACTAAACGCGTTTTCAAAATTTTCAACTCTTCTCTAGAGAAGAAAAACCATCTACTTCTCAAGGAATTTAGAGATGGAAAAATTGAGAATTTTTTCACCAACTAAACGACCCCTCTTTTAGAAGATTCTTCTGTTACCCAAATAAAAAACTTCATCTCTATATAGCCAATAAGCGATCACATTAACCCAAATTACACACACTTTCACATCTTAATTAGTAAACATCTAAAAAACATTACCACCGCAAAAACAAATGAGATACATTAAAATCGATTCAAAATGAAAATTTCATCAAACCACATTAACTTGTACATAAACACCCGCCGCAATGCACGGGTGTTTTAAAAAATACTTTCCTTTTTAGCCATATGAAATCAGAGACTAAACCGGTTTCGCCAAAACATCCTTTATAGCAAGTACAATGAAACATAACAAAAAAATAATTGAGAATTCCGGTAAAACATCCTTTATAGCAAGTACAATGAAACATAAACAAAAAATAATTGAGAATTCCGGTTTTGCTAAAGCATCTTTTATAGTGAGTACAACGAAACATAACAAAAAAATAAATCAGAATTTGTATTAACTTTCAAATTTGTCACCAACTCACTAACTATTTTAGCTAGCCAGGTAGCAACAAATTTGAAAACATACTACTTTTCTGAACACAATCAGTTTACGTATGCTATGGTATATTAGTAACACAAAATTTCTTTCTTCAACCAATGTGGGATAGAATGTTAGGTTAGAAGGTTAGACAAGGTCTTGGTCTGTTACATAAGATTTTTATGTACATGGAAAATAAGAGATAATGCAATAGTTATTAAGAGTTGGTGAAAAAGGATGTGTCACTTGGAAGTTGGAACTTGGAACTGAAGTTTAGAAGCAACTAGTTAACATAATTCTATTAGCTATGGCTCTTCATGGTTTAATTCTCATCAACTGCGTCCCATTCTTCATTTTACCAGTTTCTCTTATTCACAAGGAGTGCTCGAGTTGGTAAATGGGCAACTGATTATCATCAACAAAGTGGAAAAGTGACATGTTTAAACCTTACTTGGTACAAATTAACTTACATGAAATGATCACGTCAACCTCCTAAAAGAGATATTTTTACCTTATTTAAGTATTTGTGGTGACCGGCTAAAAAACCACGTAAGTTAGTCTGCAAAAATGTCAAAAATTATTGTTAACCTAGCTACAACAAAAGGTGAATGAAACATCTTATCGAGCCGCCCTCAGGTGGTACATATATTGTTACTTATTTTCTCTTTGTTTACATGATTTTTATTTGATGGATAGATGAAAAACGATCCAATTTAAACCACCAATTCAACAAAATTTGTCTGTCATGACGTCGAGACTCACGAATGCATTTCCACTCAATAGGGATCTCCTTGTTCATATGCACTACAACAAACAGGAGGACGGGCGATGAGACTTTCGGCGGCGACGCCCTTGTCCCCGCCGAAAGTCGCTAAACGACAAAAACAGAGCTGAGCTGGCACACAATCTCGCTGACCGCCCATTGCATTTTCAACGCAAACTTTCAGCGGGGACATGTCCCCGCCGAAAGTGTTTTTGCAGACCATAACTTTGACCAAAATAGTCAGATTTTCAAACCCACTTTTTAGCGGGGACTGTCCCCGCCGAAAGTGTTTTTGCATACCACAACTTTGACCAAAATAGTTGCACTTTTTACTGTCGCGGGTATTATTCCCGCCATTACTTCCTCGCTAAAAGTTTGGGTGCCAAATTTCCCTCCAAGCTGCAACTTTTTCCCAAAAACTTTTTAATATATATTATAACATACACCTAATACATATTAAATCATAAATTCGGTAAAAAAAATACAAAACACACATAACAATGGATGGTTTGACGCCGGAACAGGAGTGGGTAAAGGCTTTATCACACGAGCTCTTGTATAATGAAATTATAAATCATTGGGGTGTTGAAATTTTTGATGAATATGGTTCGTACGCGAACTGTGCACCGTGGCAGAGAGACCGGATTCTGGTATGGTTGAGGAAAAAGTCATACTATATAGAGTATTTGGAAGAGGTAGATACTGCTGAAGCTCAAGGTGCTGCTGAAGCTCAAGCTGCTGCTGTTGGAGGTGAGGATGAAGCTGAAAGCACGTTTGATGAAGCTGCAGCTGTTGATAATCTGGAAAATAGAATAACAAGTCTTGAAGCTACGTTTGCATATCTCAAGGAAATGAGAGCAAGGAAAGGAAGAGGTGGTGCGAGTTCAAGCAAAGCGGGAGTTAGCCGCAAAAAAAAGTAAACGGGTTGTTTCATTTGGTTGTCGTGTTGTTTAGTTTGAGTTGTTTTGTTTGGTTGTCGAGTTGTTTAGTTTGAGTTGTTTCGTTTGATCTGGTTCGTTTGCTTGTCGAGTTGTTTAGTTTGAGTCTGTATGAAAATGTATCCGGTTTACAACTCTTGTGTGGTTTGAATAAAATGTTTGCCTTCGTGTTTGAAGCTAAGCGTGTGGTGTTTCGGATTCCTTTATAAACTGCTTAGGTTCTTACTGTAGACATTTTTTAGATTAATAATTACAATCTTGAGTGTTTGGATAGAAGTTTACGATTTCTAGTGGTAAAACAACAACAACAACAATAACACAACACAACAAACAACATTTTATTAAACAACAACAACAATAACACAAGAAACAACAGACAACAACAATAACACAAGAAACAACAAACAACACAAGAAACAACAAACAGCAAGAATAACACAAGAAACAACAAACAACAACAACAACAGCAACATCAACAACAACAACATTACATACGAAGATTTTCCATGTCACCTAACAGGTCACGGAGTATTGCATCCGATTGACATGCGTGGTCATTGTTGTCGGGATTCGTTGCCATTGCAAGTCTTGCCTCGAGCAACCTGACTTTTGTCTCTAGCACCTGTTTTTGTGCCTCCAGCATATTTACCTTAAGATCTTTTTCACGGCAGTTTGTGCACCCAGAACCGTGAGATGTTGAAGCAAAATGAATTACTTGTAATTGTTCATCAAATTCACTCTTCCACATAAAATATCCACATCCATGACCTTTCTCTCTTGGCTTCGAAAGAGGACATGCATAATACTCCAATCCAAGTGTATCTTTTTGATGTGATGTTCTTTTTTTTATATTTCCTGCTCCACAAGTACACATAAAAGGATTATATCGCTGCATTTTGGTTGATAGTGTATGTTTGTAGTTGTGTGTGGTAGAATCGTGATCGGGGTGGCCCGATCTACAAGTTGAGTTGATAAAAGGTGGTGGCCAGAAAAAGATTTCGGCGGCCGGAAACTGCTGGTGTCGCCGGAAAACGAAAACTACTAGAGAGAGAGATGTATACTGAGATGAGTGTGTGTGTGAGATGATATGGGTTAGATGAGTGTGTGTGAGTTTATATTGTGAGCGGATAAAAGTTTTTAGGTGGGAACATATATATCCCGTGACCTGTTAGGTGGGAACATTTTTGTTAGGTGGGAACATATATAAAAGTTGTTAGGTGAGTTTATATCGACTCGTTCGTTTAACATCTCGTGTAATACCACATCATCTCGACTCGTTCGTTTAACATCTCGTGTAATACCACATCATCTCGACTCGTTCGTTTAACATCTCGTTTATAACCACATCATCTCGACTCGTTCATTTAACATCTCGTGTAATACCACATCATCTCGACTCGTTCGTTTAACATCTCGTGTAATACCACATCATCTCGAATCGTTCGTTTAACATCTCGTGTATAACCATAGCATCTCGACTCGTTCGTTTAACATCTCGTGTATAACCATAGCATCTTGACTCGTTCGTTTAACATCTCGTGTAATACCACATCATCTCGACTCGTTCGTTTAACATCTCGTGTAATACCACATCGTCTCGACTCGTTCGTTTAACATCTCGTGTATAACCATAGCATCTCGACTCGTTCGTTTAACATCTCGTGTAATACCACATCATCTCGACTCGTTCGTTTAACATCTCGTGTATAACCATAGCATCTCGACTCGTTCGTTTAACATCTCGTGTAATACCACATCATCTCGACTCGTTCGTTTAACATCTCGTGTAATACCATATCATCTCGACTCGTTCGTTTAACATCTCGTGTATAACCATAGCATCTCGACTCGTTCGTTTAACATCTCGTGTATAACCATAGCATCTCGACTCGTTCGTTTAACTTCTCGTGTAATACCACATCATCTCGACTCGTTCGTTTAACATCTCGTGTAATACCACATCATCTCGACTCGTTCGTTTAACATCTCGTGTAATACCACATCATCTCGACTCGTTTGTTTAACATCTCGTGTATAACCATAGCATCTCGACTCGTTCGTTTAACACTCGTGTAATATCACATCATCTCGACTCGTTCGCTTAACATCTCGTGTAATACCACATCATCTCGACTCGTTCGCTTTACATCTCGTGTAATACCACATCATCTCGACTCGTTCGTTTAACATCTCGTGTAAAAATGAATTAAAAACAATTTTAAATGATTTAATTATAATTATAAATGATTTAACTTAATTAAAAAGGATTTAAAAATAATTTTAAATGATTTAAATTAATTATAAATGATTTAACATAATAAAAATGAATTAAAAAAAAATTTAAATGATTTAATTATAATTATAAATGATTTAATTATAATTAGAAATAAATCATAAAAATAATTAATTATTAATGATTTATATAGAATTTTAAATGATTTAAATAAATCATAAATGATTTAAATTAATTATAAATAATTAAATTTAAATGGTTTAAATTAAATAAATCATAAGAATTGTGCACACTTTCGGCGGGGACATGTCCCCGCTAAAAGATGTTACCAATATTTTCGTTTTTCCCTCTAAGCATTTACTTTATCCCGCTAAATGTTTTGGCGAAGTGCGAAAACTTTTAGCGGGGACATGTCCCCGCCAAAAGTGTGCGGAAAAAGACAAGACCACCTTTCAGCGGGGACTTGTCCCCGCTAAAAGTGTGTGCCACTATTACATGAATTATTAGCAGATCTGTTGCAAACAAAACACTTGTATAAAAAAAAAAAAAAAAAAAAAAAAAAAAAAAAAAAAAAAAAAAACCACCACACAACGTAGTGCTGCTGCTTCACCACCACTAACCACCATCCCTACCATTACACCACCATCTCTACCACTACACCACCATCTCCACCACAAGAACCACCATCCCCACCACAACACCACCACACTCGCACCACTGTGCACGATTCCTCAAACCCTCTCCTCGTATAATTCTTTCCTCAAACCCTCACCTCATTTAATTCTTTTCTTTTTCTCATCTATTTCTTCCCTCAAACCCTCATTTACAAACCCTCATACCCTCATTTACAAAACCCAGGTGAGAACCGAACCCAAACCCAAGTAATTTTGTTAAGTTAATTTTTATGATTTTGTTAATTAATTTTTTAATTTGTTAAGTTTTATGATTTTTTGGTTAATTTTATTGATTTTATGTTTTTCATTAATTTTTTTAATTTTTTTGGTAAAGTTGCTGCTGAGACCCGAGGCCGAGACATGCAGCCGAGACCCGTAGCCAAGTCCTGAAGCCGAGACCATAGGTTTATTATTTATATTATGTTATGTTTAATTTTTTTTGTGTTTATGTTTCTACCGGGGACATGTCGCCGCCAAAATTTTGAGATTGCATTAGTTTTGGGTGCAGAGCCGAGAGCATCTGAGAGCCGAGACCACAGCCGCGACAGCCGAGTCCAGCCGCGACCACAGTAAGTTATTACTGTCCACAACATGGGTGTTTGTTTAGGCTTATATAGTGGGCTTATGGTTTATTTGGAGAGTGGAATTTATAGACGATGTCCTGATGTCCACAACAGGCCGGGGTGTTTGTTTAGGCTTATATACATGGGTGTTTGTTTAGGCTTATATAGCGGGCTTATGGTTTGGAACACGACACACCATGGGGTGTGCTCGTGATGTGTACCACGACACAAGTAGTGTCGTGGGGACTTGCTAAGGGTGTTTGTTTCGGCTATGTTTCATAAGCTCCCTTTTTGTGGTTTTTCTTTTAAACTTGCTAGGGTGCGTTTATTCACAGCATACCCACAGCCCACATAGGGTGCGTATGTTTCATAAGCCGAAACTGTGAGCTTATGAAACATAAGCCACAAACTGTGAGCTTATGAAACATAAGCCGAAAACCATATAAGCCATAAGCCGGGGCTGTTTCGGCTTATATAGCGGGGCTTATGGCTTATATGGTTTTTGACTTCAAAAACCATATAAGCCATAAGCCCCGCTATATAAGCCGAAACAGCCCCGGCTTATGGCTTTTATGGTTTTCGGCTTATGTTTCATAAGCTCACAGTTTGCGGCTTAGTTTGTGGCTTATGGCTTTTATGGTTTTCGGCTTATGTTTCATAAGCCGAAACAACCCACGTAGGGTGCGTTTGTTCACAGCAGACCCACAGCCCACGTAGGGTGCGTATGTTTCATAAGCCGAAACTGTGAGCTTATGAAACATAAGCCACAAACTGTGAGCTTATGAAACATAAGCCGAAAACCATATAAGCCATAAGCCGGGGCTGTTTCGGCTTATATAGCGGGGCTTATGGCTTATATGGTTTTTGACTTCAAAAACCATATAAGCCATAAGCCCCGCTATATAAGCTGAAACAGCCCCGACTTACGGCTTTTATGGTTTTCGGCTTATGTTTAGCTCACAGTTTGTGGCTTAGTTTGTGGCTTATGGCTTTTGTGGTTTTCGGCTTACGTTTCATAAGCCGAAACATCCCACGTAGGGTCCGTTTGTTCACAGCAGACCCATAGCAGACCCGAAACAGCCCACGTAGGGTGCGTATGTTTCATAAGCCGAAACAGCCCACGTAGGTTTTTATGGTTTTCGGCTTATGTTTCATAAGCCAGTTGGATAATTTTGATACGAGCATGTTATATATGGCTGCAAACAGTTGGATAATTTTGATTTTTATTAATAATTTTGATTTTTTTTCATGTCTAGATCAGCCAAGAGCCAAGACTAGCCGAGAGCCGAGTGCCGAGACCAACTAGCCAACTGCCATGACCATAAAAGGTACGTTTGGTTTATGCTGTATCAGCAGGGGTGTTTGATTTATGCTGCTAGGGTGTTTAGTTTCAGCTTATATCAGCAGGGGTGTTTGGTTAGGCTTATGCTGCTAGGGGTGCTTGGTTTCTGCTTGTTAACAGCCCAAACAAGGGCCGTTTGGTTTATGCTGTCCAAACAGGGGTGTTTGGTTTATGCCGTTTGGTTTATGCTGCCCAAATGAGCTCATTTGATTTTGGCTTAATTTTTTATATAACCACACACATATATATATATATATATATATATATATATATATATATATATATATATATATATATATATATATATATATATATATATATATATAGTGTAACTTTCAAACGAGAACCATTTTATCCGCAAGAACTGAGAGAACCAACAAAAACATACATGCACGCCTTCAATAATTGTATTTTTGCACATATGTTTTCAAAACAACACATATGTTTTAAAAAAAACATAGTTGTTCTAAAGAATTTGATAAGAAATTCGAAATACAAAAAATTTCTTTGAATGTGTGCATGTATGTTCTTATAAGACGTGCAACGACAATATTGCGGCCGTGTGTAAGGTTTTTGTGAAAAAAGATGATGAGTTCATAATGATATTGAATAACATAGGTGGATGTTTATGATTATTGATGATTTGCATGTATTTTTATTTTATTTTAAAAGGCGTGCATGTATGTTTTTGGTGGTTCTCTCAGTTCTCGCGGATAAAATGGTTCTCGTAAGAAAGTCCCCCTATATATATATATATATATATATATATATATATATATATATATATATATATATATATATATATATATATATATATATATATATATATATATGTGTGTGTATGAATCATTATGTTAGCTACGAATATTGACAATGCGAATATGTTAGGACTTTAGTGATTAATTTTGGAAAGTCCCCGTCCAAAGTTAATCATCCCGTAGAAAACCCGTCCGAAATTAATTTATTAGAATGAAATTGTTATTTATTTCAATGTGTGTGTATATGCGTATATGTGTATATGTGTTTCTTCACTAATTATATTTTCTTGTACTAGTACGTTTACAGATGGCAGATGTTGTTGCTAGGAGCCACGGTGGCGATGGAGGCAATGAGCCACCCCGTGGTCCGACGAGGATAGGCAGTGATTGTCAGAGTAAGAATTTCTAAATTATTTTAATTAAACTTGATTATTATTTGAAATTGATAACTTGTTATTTTATATCATCATCACTTGAATTTGGTTACTTGTAGCATCTAAATCCAGACCTCCCAGACCTCCCAAGCCCAATGCCAAAATTGGGAAAGGCGGGAAGTCGGTGCGTGGTCCCACAAAGAACACGCGGCTCCGCAATGAGAGGAAAGATACTGGTCGTCCGGTATCGATCAGATTCCGGAAGAACGACAAAGGGATGTGGGAGCATGTGGGCGAGCACGCGAAGTGGTTCTCCAACTTGGTCGGGGAATTGTTGCGGCAATCAATTCCTATGCATTACAAATCCTGGTCGGCTGTTCCTGCTACCGCGAAGGCCCACATCGACGACCAGCTTCACGTAAGTTTTTTTTATTTTTTTTTATCTTTTATTTTTTTAATTATTGTGTTTGTTTATTTTAACTTTGCTATTTATTTAAATTTGATTGTTTATTTAAATTTGAATATTTATTTTAATTATATTTTATTGCAGCATTATTTTGATCTCGGCGAGCACCTTGCCAGTGCTGATGGAGAGGATATTGTTAACAGTATCGAATATTATCTCCAAAAGCGATACGACGACAACAAGTGGTGGCACAAAAAGATAAATTTTACTGAGCAAGGTGGGATGGAGAAGCTGGAGGAGATCAAGGCAAAACGCCCGGAGAACATGTCGGAGTCGGATTGGAAAGAATATGTAAATTTCTGGATCCACACTTTATTATTATTATTATTATTATTATTATTATTATTATTATTATTATTATTATTATTATTATTATTATTATTATTTCTATTATTATTATTATTCTTATTGTTAATAATAATAATAATAATAATAATAATAATAATAATAATAATAATAATAATAATAATAATAATAATAATAATAATAATAATAATAATAATAATAATAATAATAATAATAATAATAATAGTAATAATAGTAATAGTAATAATAGTAATAATAATAATAATAATAATAATAATAATAATAATAATAATAATAATAATAATAATAATAATAATAATAATAATTCATTTATATAACATTTTTTATTATTTATAATACTCAGATTAAGCACTGGTCGAACCCGGATAATTTGAAGAGAGGGGTGACCAACAGGCAGAACCGGCTCGCCAATCCGACTGCCAGCCTTCATGGGTCGCATTCGTTAGCTGTTATACGTGATAACTTCGTAAGACGCTTTTTAATCATTTCATTTATATATATAGTGTTTGGTGAGTCGTTATTGAGTTTATTTATAAACAGCTGAGAGAACCCACCGACGCTGTGGATGGTAGAGACTTGATCGCGATGTACAGACACAACCATACGAGAGACGGCGTTTGGGAGTCTGCATTGTCCGAGACTAGATATGTAAGTATAATTTATTTCCATAAAACTCACCCACATTAATGCAAGTATAATAAAAATCACGACTTATATATTACTTTGCTTATTTTTTTGTAAAACAGAACCACATGATACAGATGTGGACGGAGAGCACCTCCGGGGGGACGACCATGTCTGACCTCGATATTATGCGCCACGTGATCGGTGGCAAGCAGCGAGGTCATATTCCTGGCGTAGGTCCAGTCTTACCCGGCGGTGGTCGTCAGACGACCCTCAGCGCCGCACGAGCTTGTGATCAAGCCTCCGCGTCCTCCCTGCACGAAACAGTCCAGAAGCAAACCCAGGATTTGTCCCAGCAAAGGACACTGATTGATATGTTGGTGGGGTAGGCTAAGACACAGCCGGGTTTCCCCGTTGAGCTAGCAACTCAGGCGATGACATCGGGATCCGAGGAGGCTTCACCATCACCAGGTGAGTCTACAGGTACCCCGGAGGAGGGGAGTGGGGCTAGTGGGGGGACTCAGGAGTAGCGTATGGGTTGTTTGGGTTGATTTATATTTTGTTTTGGGTTATGGAAAAATGTGTGGATAGTTTCATGGTTTATTATGTGTTTATGTAGTTTATTTGTTAGGATTCCCGCTACATTGTTCCCACGTATAGTTTTGTAGCGTATAGCGGATAGCTAGCTTATGTAGTGATCATGTGATAACGGTTTTTGAACCGTATTTTGCGAATTTGGATACAAACACATGAGTATGTTAATCTTTAGGAAATTTGGATTTGTATGATATTATGTTGGCGAATTTGTGATTTGAGTGTCTTGTGGTATTGTAATTAGGTTATACACAGGTTCTGGATTTGTAGTGATAGTGTAGATTTTTTCCGGAAAAATTCCGGAAAAAACTGGAAATTACCCATTTTGCAGCAATTTGCTGCAAAATGGGTCAGACACTTTTTGCGTGGACATGTCCCCGCCAAAAGGCTGTTGCATTAATAGTGAGAAAAACTTTCAACGGGGACATGTCCCCGCCAAAAAGATAACATAAAACTTGGAAAATACTTTCAGCGGGGAAGTGTCCCCGCCAAAAGATTGCATAAAAACTTGGAAAATACTTTCAGCGGGGGGGCGTCCCCGCCAAAAGTTTGCATCATTTTCTTGGAAAATTACTTTAAGCGGGGACATGTCCCCGCCAAAAGTTTTGTCACGCTGGTAAGTTTGACCTGACCAATATTGTCCACGCTGGCAGCGTGGGTCCCACGTGTCACCGCCAAAAGAGTGGAACGTCGCCGCCGAAAGTTTACAGCGTGGGGCTTTGCGCGAGGCACATGTCCCCGCCGAAAGGTTTGGGCGGGGAGAAGTCCCCGCTGAAAGCGAGGGAATGTCCCCGCTAAAAGCAGCTGTTGTTGTAGTGATGAGCCTAATGAAAATCTTGATATTCATATTTAACAGTGTATAGATTGGTATATCTTGTAATTAAGTGTTGTTGTTAGTTTTATTGGCAGACACATTAGAAAAGTCAAAGTTCATTTGAAGATCGGTGAGTAATTGTAAACTAGTACATAAAACTAAATATTTGAATCTGTGAGTCCCAACAGATGAACACTGACTTCTATATCATTCTTTGGTCTTCAACTCTACTTTCTAATTAGACGCTGTTAGGATAGATAGTGATTTAAAATCATGAACGACAACTACACTATAATGTTACTCAAAAGGTGTAGATCGATGGGGGACCCTCACCCAGGAACCACACCAACGATGTGCCGACCTGACCATTCCCCTAGGACTAAGCCTCATGCAATGATATCGTATCCCAACAACCTAATTAAAGCATCCGTAGTGTGGATTATGGACCTTTAGATTTAGACATCCTCGAATATTCAAAGCCGTTAAGTATCTAAACTTGGTAATTGAAATAGTAGTTGTTGATTGTCACTATCACTGTTGTATCTATGTAAGATCACATTATAACAAAATATATACGTCACTCGCTAGATGAAAATAAGATATTCCGAAGGATGTCCCTCGTTATGAACTTACGATTTATGATAAAAATATAATCATTTCAAATATGGTTACCATAAGTGTATGAATTGTCTAGTGAGATTTATGTTGGTTGTTGACTGTTTGATCGTACATGTATTTATTTTGCACGTTGCATTTGAATCAAAAGAATTAAGATACTATATTAGACGAGAAACTTGACCTAAACCCATTTTTACATTTTTGATTGTTTCTTAATTAAAAGGAAAAAAGTTAAGAGTTAATATGAGTTTTCTGTTATCCCCTAGTTGTAATATTTTTTCAACATGACAGCTAGTGAAATATATGAAAACATAATACTATTTCTCAACACATTTAACACATGTACACTTATGGTATATTAGTATCCAACAACTTATACTTTCAGCCTATGTGGGATACAGTGTTAAGATATAAGGTTACAAAATATCGTCACAAATAATGATAAGAAAGAGATAATGAAAGAGTTCTTAGTGAAAGAAAGGTATGTTACATGGAACATAAAATTGAAGTTTAGAAGCAACTAATTTAATTATGTGTTTATATCTCGAAACATAAAGGCAACGGCCTAGAAAATATAAACCTTGATGATTTTTTCTTAGATAAAAGGATTAGCGTTTACTTATCTGAAATCGTTTATATAGAAATCTATATGTTGTATAAGTTACGTGTTCAGGTCATGAATGCAAATTCTTGTATATTGTGATACTTGTTTAGGTTTGTTTAAAAACATGTTCTGCCAAGTGCAGACCATTAAGCATTTTTTTGAATGTACATAATATAGATTTGCATGTAATAACTAGGCAAACATATATTTCTATTTCGCCTTGTAACAGTCCTTCTAACATATAATTGGTTTTAATATACATGAAAATTAAAATTGATTAATTGAGTTCCTGAAAATAGATGTGGCATATTGAAAACATAATACGATTCTCAACATATTTGAACTACATACCCTATGGTATATTAGTAACCAACAACAACTTCTATCTTAAAGCTATGTGGGATAGAATGTTAGGATAAAATCTTTGAAGAGACCTAAAGAAAATTGTGGAAAAAAGATATATTACTTGGAACTCCAAATTGAAGTTAGAAGCAACTAGTTTATGTGTTTGGAGCACGAATCATACTGAGGGAAGTCTCGATAACGTGAAATTATATGTCGTTATTGCTCTAAAATGAAAGATTGCACATGTTTAAGCATTGTTAAAAGAACTTGTGATATCTTATAACAGAATAATGGTAAGCGATTACTAATCATAATAGAAAGGGATCACCGTACGTTTATCGTAGTAAAAATAAGTTAGATTTTTTTTATTGAACTGAGATCTAACCATTTTTACAATGCATAATTTAAAGTGATGTTTTCATTCATGACAAGTTTCACAAACAGAAATCATTGACGTTACATAACTAAAACAAAAATGTGATGTAAGCGTGAAATTAAAATCATGGTATATGCTTGAAAGGTACTACTGTTTTGTGCAGGGGCGCAGCTATTAAGGGGCCGGGGGGGGGGGGGGGGGGGGGGAGGGGGGCGTCCGACCCCCCGAAAAATCTTTTGCGATGTAGAGGTAATATAGTTTTCGTGTAGAAAAATTTCGGTATATTCAGTTTCGACCTCCCAAAATTTCGGTATTACCCAAAAAATAGCTTTCGGAAAAAAAAAAATTAGATCCCGACCCCCCACTAAAAAACTTCTAACTTCACCACTGGTTTTGTGGACTACCATATAAGATTAATAAATTCATTGAACGCAAAGTTGTCTTAAAATTCTATATCTCGTTTGTTTTTAACTTCTTAGATAGTCAATAACATTGTTTTTACATCACGCAATATTGTCGTGTTCCTTTTCATACTTTTAGGCTATGCTTAGGCACGGCTATAAAATTTACTTGTTACAACCGATAAATAATATGAGAACTTGTGTGTATTAAGATATTTATAATATTAGTTTACACTCTTTTTGTCTCAAAATAAATGTTCAATTTTAAATTGAACAAAGTTTTAAGAAATCACATCAAATATATTATTCACCAATCAAATATCATTTTACTCACTAATTTTTATTTTGTTTGATTGAAACACAAAGTAAACATTTATTTTTAGACATCAAAAATTATAAGATGATCATTTATCTTAAGACGAAAAGAGTATGATTTTGTGAATTGGTTGGCACACACTCATTTGTTAATAAATGTACAACTGCAGAATGCAATAATTTTTTTTTGGGTAAAAGGTCAACGACCCGGTAAATATATTACTTCAAAAAATATTTAAGTACAACGGATATGAGTGAATCCCATATCTCAGCCCGTTACATAGGCGAAAAGCTTACATAACAAGATACTTCCTATTTTCTAGACAAGAAAACAAAACCACTACCACATAATATTGAAAGACTCGGACAAACATATAAACTACTTCCTACGACCTTAGAGATTAAAGCCATAAATGGCATTAAGAGCATCCAATTCCCCTAGATGATCGTAAATTTGCTTTGAGTAATCATCATAGTCATCAAGCTCATCTTCACGTTCATGACCTCCACCAAAAAGATTAGCTGATTCGTCGAACGTGTTAAGAACCTCCTCCTCCTCACTATCAGAAACCACAACCTCACCCACCTTGGAAAATGGGTTAGCCCTTTTAGTGACAGAGGCGGACGGAATAGGATGACCTTCATCATCCACAAGAGTAGCTTTCCCATCGATAAGTAGCTTTTCAAGCTTACTAATTTTATCAACTATAGGAGTAGAACCAACTTCCTTAGTTCCCATTGAATCACTCACAAGCGGTTCTTGTGATGTAGTATCAGTCTTAACCGACTCATCCTCATTAACTTCCATTGTACGGCCAGCATCCACATCCTTGTTGGTGTCACAAGTAGGATTACCAAACGTATCCATATCATCCATATAAAGAGCATCAAATTGGTTAGATGTAGAAATCTTAGTACCACTAGAACTAGCCACATCCGAAGTCTTCTTCTTAGAGCCACCAGCTTTCTTAGGTTCAGGAGGAGTCTTTTTGGGTTGATATTGAAACTGCTTACCACAACAGGTTTAGTAAACCCCCTTGACCCGGAATTGTAGAACCTCCTTGCTTTCCCTTCTTCTTGTGATTGACAGTCTTGAAACTATCATTAACAGGCTTAGTAGGCTGAACAGGAGGTATGACAACCCGTATCTTCTCGATAGTGGAACCCGAACCATCAAGTAATGGTATCTCAACAGTGAGGTTGTCCCGAAGCACCTCATCCGATCTCACTTCTATCATGCATCTAGCAAAACTACTACGGCCCCACGATTCCTTGCACATTTGGCTTGTAAAAGTATCTAACCTTTTGGTCGTACCAATCAGTGTGGCAAGAAGACTGAGGCCATCATCAGAGAACATAGCAAGGGGAACATCGTGGAATTTAACCCACACCGGGATGTTAGTCAAATCCTCTTTAAGTAGGTTTGTGTTCAAAGTCCATGGTTTAAGAATAATAAGAACATTTCTGATCAACCAAGGACCGTTTTCAAGCACATCATCAACACCTTTCTTCAAGTTGAATTTAAAGAAGAAGAACCCCTTAGCATTCATCATTACCTTTTGAACACCAAACTTAGCCCATGCATTGCGGACATAGTAATCAACAACCGGAAAAGCAAGGCGTTGGCCAAGAAAGTAACCGTAAAGAGTATTCTGAAACCGCGTGTTCACCTCTTCCACTACTTTCATTGGAATAGAAAGGTCAACATCAGCCTTCTTCTTGCTACATTCCAACCTACGAAAGTTTGAAACATGTTTCAGAGGTTCATTAGAAGTAGCACCCGCATAAGAAACCAACTTCACTCCCGTACCATTAGTAGTATTAACCTTTTGAGCATTAGCTCCAGAAGTTACACTCTTATTCATATTCACATTAAATCCAGGCGAAGGAGGATTAACTTCATTAGCTCCAATCTCAATTTGAATTTTCTTCATGGCATCATCAAAATTCTGATGCGCATTATCAATCAAGTGCTTCAAATTATCTGCACTTGTACTCCTCTCCAAATCGTCACCATGTGATGTATCTTTCGTAAGTGGAATCGGCTCCACTTTCTTAGAACCATTAATAGAACAATCAGGTGCATCATCCACATTCAAACTAACACTACTAGGGTTCATCATTGAGGGTGAACTCAACTCACCAAAGCTTGTAGTAGCCTTTTGAATATTACCAAGTGAAACCGGCTCCACCAGGTCTTGCTTGCTCCCTACCAAGTTATCATCAATCATACCAGATTCAAGACTAGGGTTCTCCACAACCCTAGCCTCTTGTCGAACTTGAGGAGTACCCAACGTAACAGTTGGTACAGTAGATACATTCTTTTTGCTAAGAAAACCTTTATTCATCTCTCCCGTAAACCTACACACACCAAACCAGCAGAATCGATCAACCAAGAATTAAATACCAACCAGCATGCATGCAAACAGAATGAAAAAGATAAACCCTAATCGCTTAGGGTTTTGAATTTGAACGCCAATGAATCACCCAGCCCCCATGATAATCGTACCACAATAATGATAAATCAATAAGATCAGGAATATGTAGGAGTAGTTACCCGACTTGAAATAAAGAAAATCAATGAAAATCCCTTAGTCGGTTAGAACACACAAACGATTACCCAAACCCTAAAAAAAACGATTAACAAAAATTTGCAAGAACTTCTGAATCACAGGACGAATCCAATAGAGAAACAATTAACAGTGATTGTCAATCAGTAACTAAATCAGACGCATACAAGAGAACGCAAGTGGCTATGCAGATTTGAGAAAACGATTAGGATAAAAGGGTTTGGGAAAATCGCCAGAGGGAGAGTCGGTTTAGGGAGGAAACCGTGTTTGTTTTTTAAAATGTGCAGATTATTAGCCTATGATTTTATATGTTAACCGAACCGTAAAATGTATCAAAAAGATTAAAGTGATAAGAATAAGCAGTGAATGGTTCCACTGGTTGAATGACAAATTCAGCATAATCTTTCTTCTATCCATAGATCACAAACGTAGATGTGGATATATGACCCACTTTTACATATAGAGTCAAAACATAAATAGACAGGTCACAAGGGGGTTTAAGCCTCGGTCTGCGTTCCTCTTATAAGGGTCACAGTTCTTTTTTATTGGTCACGTCATATTAGACGGTCAAATCAAGGATTGGTTCATTACATCGGTCCAATCATGGTCTATACGAGGGTTCAAAAATCATTTTGAACCTTTTCCCACTGGACCAATAACCCACTGGACCAAATAACTTTAGTGAGTTTTTACATTTTTATTGTTTCTTTGTTTACTTTCATAGTTCGTTTTCCTTACAAACTTGTTTGAAATTAAAGATTAACATGGCCTCTACGAAAACATGTTTTACAGTATCAAATATAAAAGAAAAAAATTTAAGAGTTCATATGAGTTTCCGAATATTTCACAACCGTTCTGAGTTTTTTCTAACTTGAAAGGAAGTGAAATTTACGGAAACATAATACTATTCTCAACATATTTGGCCCACATACACTATGGTATATTAGTAACCACTAACTTCTATCTTCAAGCTATGTGGGATAGAATGTCAGGATAAAATGTTAGAAAATACCTAAATAAAAATAGTAAGATATAGTTATTAATTGTTGGTAAAAGTAAGATATTTATTTATTTTAAATGAAAGAAAGTGATAACTTGAAAACATTATTGTAGACACACATAAGTCACATACAATATGATATATTAGTAACCCACAATTTCTTTCTTCAACCAATGTGGGATGAATGTTAGGATAGGTGGTTAAAAGAGGTATCCATAGTATATAAACGATAACAATGAGAATTATATGTTGTTATTGCTCTTGATACGAATGACTGCAAATGTTCAAGCAACGTGTGATATATTCTAAGAAAATAAGGGTTAGCGTTTACTTATTTGAAATCGTTTATGTAAATATCTACACATCGCTCACTGAACTTCGTTTTCGGACATGAACTTAAAGTATCTATGTATTATGAAACTTCATTCGGCCTAAGATGCCCAATTTATATTACCATTATTTCTTTATGTTATAATCCTCATCAACTAATTTCATTTTGCTTATATATCATTTTCAATTAACATACTTTTAGATTATTTTGCGACACTTCAAACGCGTCCCGTTTATGAACTCCCAATAAGTTATTAGACCTCAGACCATTAAACTTTGTCTATCTATTTTCTTCAACTCTACTTTCAAACTACATGTTCTTAGGAGTTAGGACATATAGTATTAGTGGCTTAAATTGTGTGAATAACAAACTTTTTCTTTTATTTTTGAGTGCCTTCTTAGTTTAAATCCGTTCATTACTTCTTTTAGTGACGTATAGCACAGTTGGTTCTAAGAATTTAGTTCTTTTAGTGACGTATAGCTCAGTTGGTTCTAAACGAGAAATATGACTTGCGAAACAATCCTCAGTCATTTAAGCATTCTCATTATAAATGTACTTTAAACTTGCGCGTGGATGTGAAAAAGACTTGAGAATATATAGAGCATCGTTTAGACATCCTTGAATAATGTACGCCGATAAGTATTTAAACATGATGATTGAAATATGAGTTGTTGATTATCACTACGTTGTTGTATTTGGATATAAGATTACATTAGAACGACCATATATATGTAGTTGAAGATAATATATCCCAAAGGATGACTCATTATAAACTTACAACTATGATTAAAATATATTCTTTCCTAGATGGTTTTTTTTAAGTATGTGTGTAACAATTCACAATTTCAGGTTAATTACTATTCCCGAAAATTTCACTATTCACTTTTTACTATTCACTTTTTACTATTCACTTTTCACTATTCATCTCAGAAATTTTTATTTCATATTCTCGTAAGTTAAACTATTTTAACGATAATCCGAGAGTTTGACGCTCGTCGGATCATTTCTGCAAAAATCACAAAGCCGTGTCCGAGATTTACTTTTAGGTTTAAACGTCCTTCCAGCATCCCGATATATCCATAAAACATTATAAACAATAGAAATATGATTTTCTAGCATTTTATGACAATTCCAAAAGTTTTGGAATTTTACGTTTTTCAGTTCAGCGTTTTACGCGAATTGCGCGTTTTAGACCCGTGTTTCCAGTTTTTAGCAGGGTTTTAGCACCCGATAGAACCTACCACTCATTTTATATTTTATTATGGAGTATTTTGACAAGTTTAACCATTCTTCCAAGTTTCGTATTTTTACGATACCCGGTTTTACGTTTCGTGACTTAACGACTTACCGTTAGCAATTACCGGGACCAAAACTCACTCCGTAAGCTAGATAATACCAAGTTTATGCATCTAGTCACCCTATCCACCATATGGCCGACTATATGAAGCTTCACCATGCCTTGGTGGCTTATGATAAGCCTTAGACTTTAGGATACATGTATACTAAGTGAACTTGGTCTCCAAGTGTTGGAAAATATCCTAAATACTTGCACCTCCTTAAGGCAACTTCCTAGCACCTTCCTAGCACCTCCTTAAACTCATATATAAGCCCTCCCCATCCCTTCTAGTCGTTCACAACACAAACACCCTCTCATTTGCTAGTTTACTTCAAGTTTTGTGCAAGAAATCAAGTGCAATATCCACACATAAACCCTAGTTAGGTTTTGATTCATCAAACACTTCCATAACCTCATATACTTGGTGATTTCTCTTGAGTTTGAATCCACTCAAGTCACCTCAACCTTCATCATCCATCTTTCAAGATTACAAGAGTAGAAAGATTGCATGAAGTGAAGTGGGTTGAAGCAAGTCTATCAAAGTCCTTTTCCTTACATGTTAACTTCCTTTCATCTTTGAAAGCCAAAAGTTGTAAGCCAAACCCTAACATGATTCTTGTTAAATAATCATATTCATGTTATTTACATATTATTTGTGCTATATTATGTCTTGTATTCATGTCCATGAAGTATAAAAGTGAGTAAAACAAGTTATTGTACATGATTGATAAGACAAGTTACTATAACAAGCAAACTAGTGACTTTCTTGGTAAGACCTGATAAAAATGGTAAAAATATGATATTTTATCATTACATATTACAGTAGAGGACTTAACAAGGAAACCGTAGCAACTTGAACCACCCAAAACGAGTATACGAGTCAAAAGTTACGCCTATTTGAAGTTACCAAAGATTTCCGGCAAAACTGCCTAAATAGCATTCTGATCAAATTTTGATTTTGAAAGTCCCACTTCTGGTCCGATTCATCAAAAAGTTAAAACACGAAAGTTGTCCGGAACGACGTTTTCATTCAGGAACAAAGAAGCTCGAGCCCTGAAAACGCTTTCCGAGTGATAAAATTCTTCAAATTCTAAACAGCCCATTTTTAGACCAAGGTCACTATATTATGGTATTACTTTAAAAGGAACAAGAGGTCTTATGACCTATAATCAAGACCACAACCATGGCTAGAGCCAAGGTTGAGTCTCATGACCTTGGAACAAGGACCAAAGGTCATGGCTAGGCCATGACGAAATGACCATGTAAGCTTACTTAGGCGTAAACATGAAACAAGGAATTAGGCGATAACTTGAACAAGCAATTTGGATCTACTTCACTTAAAAAGGAACCATGAGATATTACAAAGAGAAAATGGTCATACAAAACTTATGAAACTACCCCTAATAACAATCTTCATGTACTAATAAACTTTCCTAAGTTTATTCAAATATCGGACATGTAACTTTTCGGATCAAAACTTATATGTATATATTTCATCAACTACTACAATAGTAGGGAGCCTCATGTGAGGAGTTCATTATGTAAGCCGTCGAGTTGAGTTGTGGATTTACGAATTAAAGTGTCCTGGCTCCTCGAACGCTTACTAACATGACTTCTGAATTATGTCGGCCCGAACGGTAGTAAACGATATACAAAACATACATGTTCATGAATCTTTTCTTTCAAAGACTTACATTATACATCATACCACATCATGGGCTAAATGCAAGATATATATATATATATATATATATATATATATATATATATATATATATATATATATATATATATATATATATATAGGCACTACTTCATATTCTTTACTCCGATCCTAAGTCGCAACATTCGATTTTAGGTTGCTCGTAGAAACCTTCATGATTCAACCGTTACATTCATTACTTGCTATCTTACTTAAGGTGAGTTCATAGCCCCGCTTTACATTACTTCAATGTTTTACAAACCCTTGGGGGGAATACATGCTATTATTTTTCTACTCGAACACAATGCTTTCTACTGTATGCTATTCGACTATGTTTTATTATCACTAAGTAACATCCTTGCCAAACCAAGATCCCTTATTATGAACCATTTAATCACTTGCGAGGGTTACTTGCAAGTGAGCGCGAATATTGTGAATAGGCCTATTGGGATTGACGAATCCCATTTGTTTTGACTAAGTTCAAACAAAAGCATTAATATTTGAGACATTAGGTATGACGGCAAAGTACCTACCGGGATAAATCTGCCGATCGATATTGGTACACGTTAACGTTTTGGTGTCATAAGCTTAGTGTATAATACATTTTATGGGCGTATAATAACGTAGCCTACCTGTTTTGTTTCCAAACATTGGTGTGAGTTTATAGCTCACACTACGATTATTGTGTTCAAACGATTTAACTACAAACACTACGATTATAGTGTTCAAACGATTTAACTACAAACACTATGATTATTGTGTTCAAACAATTTAACTACAAATACTACGATTATTGTGTTCAAACGATTTAACTACAAACACTATGATTATTGTGTTCAAACGATTTAACTACAAACACTACGATTATAGTGTTCAAACTACAAACACTACGATTATAGTGTTCAAACGATTTAACTACAAACACTACGATTATTGTGTTCAACGATTTACTACCAACACATTGTGTTCAAACATTAAACAAACTCTATGAATATCACTCAACCTTTGTGTTGACCTCTCAAGCATGTATTTCAGGTTCATGACGATCAAGGATGGCACGGAAGGACACGGATACTCAAGAGGGCTATAAATTTTATTATCATTCAAAAACACATTTATTATACATTGTAAACATGGAACCAATTGGGACCTCATTTTTGTAATCTCTGATATTTATACAATTTGAATGATAAATCTTTTAAAACAACTCAATTGGAGTTCGTTTTCTATTATTGTGACTATTGTGCTGTCGAGTAACACCCAGTTTGAATTCCGCTGCATCCATGAATTGGGGGTGTTACAGATTGGTATAAGAGCCATGGTTATAGAGAAACGGGTCTGATTGAGACCTAAACTATAACTACAATTACAAGCAAAAACATTTTTATAGCCTTCCGCTCTCCGTGTCTTCCATCCTCCAGACGATTATGGACTTAGTAAGCATGTTATGCTACACAAACATATTAGTATATTCATAGATACCCATTTTGAGTATTTCCCCGTAGACATTTTGTGCTACACAAACATAATTGCATATTGATATATGTACCCTAAACATAATTGAGCATTTCCCCGTAAGCATTAGTATATTGATATATAAACTCGGTTTATTTTCAATCATTTATCTAAACAATGGACTAAACATATCTGTATATGCCTATTCTAAGGCATTTCGGCACAGCCACACTCTCCCAATCATGTTCCTACTCCAACATTATATGTCCAAGACATTGTGAGATACAATGGTCTCATTCATTTTTCAAGACATTGTGAGATACAATGGTCTCATTCACTTTTCAAGACATTGTGAGATACAATGGTCTCATTCACTTTTCAAGACATTGTGAGATACAATGGTCTCATTCATTTTCTAAGACATTGTGAGATACAATGGTCTCATTCATTTTCCAAGACATTGTGAGATACAATGGTCTCATTCATTTTTCAAGACATTGTGAGATACAATGGTCTCATTCATTTTTCAAGACATTGTGAGATACAATGGCCTCATTCATTTTCCAAGACATTGTGAGATACAATGGTCTCATTCATTTTCCAAGACATTGTATGATACAATGGTCTTAATCATTTCTCAAATGTTTTGAGTCACACAATGGCCTAACCTACTTCCCAGACATTGTGAATTGCATAATGGTCTAACCTACTTCCGAGACATTGTGTTTTGTGCAAATGGTCTCTAGAATTATTCCATCACATCATCAATATCATTTCTTATGATATCAAAAACCCGTCACAATCTATCGATTTCAAAACAAGAAATATGAGATTTCTAAAGGACAAACAAATCCATCACCTACAAAAGCTGAAGTTCAGCTTTACATTTATCAAAGTTTTCTTCTGAAACCTTCATTATAAAAAGTTCGTGATCCTGGCCAAGTATGTTCTATTTTAGAACTACTTAAAACTTCCTTTCCATACGTACCTACCCTTACTATCTTCTATGCAATGGAATATGAAAACATACGTTACAAGTTTTGTATGGACGGGACTTGCAACTTAAGGGTTGACATCGCCTTTGTTTAGTGAACAGTTTCCCAAAACCAACGGACATATCACAAGTATACCTAATTTAGGTATTTGAAAATTTTATCGAACCTTGGCTAAATATAGACTAGTCACCTATATTTAACCTAGGGACAGTGGAATATAGTCTGACTAACTATATTCGACTTAAAATTTTCAAATACTGAGAGTAGTTGTACTAGGGTTATGTTTAGATTGATTTCCTACATGAACACGATAAACCACAAGAATACATTAAAACAATCTAGAGACACGATAGTGCCTTACCACTCAGCGAGATCTTAACACCTTATTTGTATGATCTAAATTCATTCTTGAAATTTTTCATTTATGAGATAATCCGAACTACTATCTTGGAATAGTTATCAATTATTCTCTACATCCTGTAGAAGTACAATCCTGTTTAGGTCATAAGGATACCATTCCATCATAAACCTTTAAAATCTCTTAAGATTTTCAAAACAAACTCAACATCTATACCTAAGAGTATTAATGTTAAGCATACACTACACACTTTTGTTCATCAACATATCATAACATTATCTTCACAACCGTTGGAACCACAAGCTCATTAACAGATCTTGATGCACTTTTAAAGCTCAAATCATCCTTAGTTACACCACAAGCACCCTTATCAGCTTTACAAGTTTGAATATTCATCTTGTACTTTTGGAACACCAGTATCATCTCATAATACACTACATTGTAACTCACCGGCTAATTGTGAATGTTGTGTTGGGAATTCTTAAGTAGGATGATTTGTAATTATTTGAATGGATTGGGATGCCTTTTCATTTAAATAAAGAAATTGCAAATCGCCGAACCATAAGTTTATAATTCCGTATTTACATTGTTTGGGATGCCTCTCTATGTAAATAAAGAATTATAAATAAGTGGGCTTATTTTTATCCGAAATAACATAAGTATGAAGTCAATAAACACTAGGTACAACAACCGATTACCTACTAGACTATGATTGCAATTACTATCTCAATTCCTATTAATATTCGACTGCTATATCAATTTCCTTTGATATTCGACTATTACCATACATTTCCTACATAAAAGTAAGCCTCATCCTACGCCATACACTGAAATGACAAATCAAACTACATCACTGGTAACCCCAGACTTTAGTCCTCATAAGTAACCACACCTTTTCATCGACACCACTCCAACATATGACACACAAAGAACTTTGGGACGAAGTTCCCCGTAAGGGGTAGAGACTGTAACAATTCACAATTTCAGGTTAATTACTATTCCCGAAAATTTCACTATTCACTTTTTACTATTCACTTTTTACTATTCACTTTTCACTATTCATCTCAGAAATTTTTATTTCATATTCTCGTAAGTTAAACTATTTTAACGATAATCCGAGAGTTTGACGCTCGTCGGATCATTTCTGCAAAAATCACAAAGCCGTGTCCGAGATTTACTTTTAGGTTTAAATGTCCTTCCAGCATCCCGATATATCCATAAAACATTATAAACAATAGAAATATGATTTTCTATCATTTTATGACAATTCCAAAAGTTTTGGAATTTTACGTTTTTCAGTTCAGCGTTTTACGCGAATTGCGCGTTTTAGACCCGTGTTTCCAGTTTTTAGCAGGGTTTTAGCACCCGATAGAACCTACCACTCATTTTATATTTTATTATGGAGTATTTTGACAAGTTTAACCATTCTTACAAGTTTCGTATTTTTACGATACCCGGTTTTACGTTTCGTGACTTAACGACTTACCGTTAGCAATTACCGGGACCAAAACTCACTCCGTAAGCTAGATAATACCAAGTTTATGCATCTAGTCACCCTATCCACCATATGGCCGACTATATGAAGCTTCACTATGCCTTGGTGGCTTATGATAAGCCTTAGACTTTAGGATACATGTATACTAAGTGAACTTGGTCTCCAAGTGTTGGAAAATATCCTAAATACTTGCACCTCCTTAAGGCAACTTCCTAGCACCTTCTTAGCACCTCCTTAAACTCATATATAAGCCCTCCCCATCCCTCCTAGTCGTTCACAACACAAACACCCTCTCATTTGCTAGTTTACTTCAAGTTTTGTGCAAGAAATCAAGTGCAATATCCATACATAAACCCTAGTTAGGTTTTGATTCATCAAACACTTCCATAACCTCATATACTTGGTGATTTCTCTTGAGTTTGAATCCACTCAAGTCACCTCAACCTTCATCATCCATCTTTCAAGATTACAAGAGTAGAAAGATTGCATGAAGTGAAGTGGGTTGAAGCAAGTCTATCAAAGTCCTTTTCCTTACATGTTAACTTCCTTTCATCTTTGAAAGCCAAAAGTTGTAAGCCAAACCCTAACATGATTCTTGTTAAATAATCATATTCATGTTATTTACATATTATTTGTGCTATATTATGTCTTGTATTCATATCCATGATGTATAAAAGTGAGTAAAACAAGTTATTGTACATGATTGATAAGACAAGTTACTATAACAAGCAAACTAGTGACTTTCTTGGTAAGACCTGATCAAAATGGTAAAAATATGATATTTGATCATTACATATTACAGTAGAGGACTTAACAAGGAAACCGTAGCAACTTGAACCACCCAAAACGAGTATACCAGTCAAAAGTTACGCCTATTTGAAGTTACCAAAGATTTCCGGCAAAACTGCCTAAATAGCATTCTGATCAAATTTTGATTTTGAAAGTCCCACTTCTGGTCCGATTCATCAAAAAGTTAAAACACGAAAGTTGTCCGGAACGACGTTTTCGTTCAGGAACAAAGAAGCTCGAGCCCTGAAAACGCTTTCCGAGTGATAAAATTCTTCAAATTCTAAACAGCCCATTTTTAAACCAAGGTCACTATATTATGGTATTACTTTAAAAGGAACAAGAGGTCTTATGACCTATAATCAAGACCACAACCATGGCTAGAGCCAAGGTTGAGTCTCATGACCTTGGAACAAGGACCAAAGGTCATGGCTAGGCCATGACGAAATGACCATGTAAGCTTACTTAGGCGTAAACATGAAACAAGGAATTAGGCGATAACTTGAACAAGCAATTTGGATCTACTTCACTTAAAAAGGAACCATGAGATATTACAAAGAGAAAATGGTCATACAAAACTTATGAAACTACCCCTAATAACAATCTTCATGTACTAATAAACTTTCCTAAGTTTATTCAAATATCGGACATGTAACTTTTCGGATCAAAACTTATATGTATATATTTCATCAACTACTACAATAGTAGGGAGCCTCATGTGAGGAGTTCATTATGTAAGCCGTCGAGTTGAGTTGTGGATTTACGAATTAAAGTGTCCTGGCTCCTCGAACGCTTACTAACATGACTTCTGAATTATGTCGGCCCGAACGGTAGTAAACGATATACAAAACATACATGTTCACGAATCTTTTCTTTCAAAGACTTACATTATACATCATACCACATCATGGGCTAAATGCAAGATATATATATATATATATATATATATATATATATATATATATATATATATATATATATATATATATATATATATATATATATATATATATATAGGCACTACTTCATATTCTTTACTCCGATCCTAAGTCGCAACATTCGATTTTAGGTTGCTCGTAGAAACCTTCATGATTCAACCGTTACATTCATTACTTGCTATCTTACTTAAGGTGAGTTCATAGCCCCGCTTTACATTACTTCAATGTTTTACAAACCCTTGGGGGGAATACATGCTATTATTTTTCTACTCGAACACAATGCTTTCTACTGTATGCTATTCGACTATGTTTTATTATCACTAAGTAACATCCTTGCCAAACCAAGATCCCTTATTATGAACCATTTAATCACTTGCGAGGGTTACTTGCAAGTGAGCGCGAATATTGTGAATAGGCCTATTGGGATTGACGAATCCCATTTGTTTTGACTAAGTTCAAACAAATGCATTAATATTTGAGACATTAGGTATGACGGCAAAGTACCTACCGGGATAAATCTGCCGATCGATATTGGTACACGTTAACGTTTTGGTGTCATAAGCTTAGTGTATAATACATTTTATGGGCGTATAATAACGTAGCCTACCTGTTTTGTTTCCAAACATTGGTGTGAGTTTATAGCTCACACTACGATTATTGTGTTCAAACGATTTAACTACAAACACTACGATTATAGTGTTCAAACGATTTAACTACAAACACTACGATTATTGTGTTCAAACAATTTAACTACAAATACTACGATTATTGTGTTCAAACGATTTAACTACAAACACTATGATTATTGTGTTCAAACGATTTAACTACAAACACTACGATTATAGTGTTCAAACGATTTAACTACAAACACTACGATTATTGTGTTCAACGATTTACTACCAACACATTGTGTTCAAACATTAAACAAACTCTATGAATATCACTCAACCTTTGTGTTGACCTCTCAAGCATGTATTTCAGGTTCATGACGATCAAGGATGGCACGGAAGGACACGGATACTCAAGAGGGCTATAAATTTTATTATCATTCAAAAACACATTTATTATACATTGTAAACATGGAACCAATTGGGACCTCATTTTTGTAATCTCTGATATTTATATAATTTGAATGTTAAATCTTTTAAAACAACTCAATTGGAGTTCGTTTTCTATTATTGTGACTATTTTGCTGTCGAGTAACACCCGGTTTGAATTCCGCTGCATCCATGAATTGGGGGTGTTACAATGTGTATTATCTAACGAGACATATGTTGCTTGTTGAGTTACATTGTACGTGAATTTATTAGTTCACTTTATAAGTTTGAAATTAAATGCAAATTTTATTGGTAAATCAAAGTATAATTTTATTTTAGACTTAAGTTTAAGAAATAGTATGACATTATTTGCGTAATTTGTTTTTCCTTTCTAATTTTGGCTTAATTATTTGTCAATCAGATTGCTTAATTTATCACATTAACAAAAATGAGCGACCTCTGATAAAAAGGAGTAAAGAAAAGTGAAAAAGATCGAGAATTCATATTAATTAACACATATATGGTTTACTTCATGCTATGTATGGTTAGCTTGCAAACCTCCTAAGCTTGAAGCAAATAATATAACTGAAAACGTAATACTAATCTACGCACAAGAAACTCACATACACTATGGTATATTAGTAACCAACAACTTCTTTCTTCAACCTATGTGGGATAGAATGTTTGGATAAAAGAATTTTATGTTTGAATATAATTTTATACTTGGAAAAAAACGCGTCATTGGTGATTGATGTAATAACGATGGACGTGTTGTTGGTGTTAAACCATTAAGATGGGTACCTATTAATGCCTTATTACACATAGTCTAAGCATATAGGTCACAATGTGAAAACCATTAGCAAGGTTATCTTATAAATTAGTCTAAAGTGTCTAAACTACTATTAATATACGTTTTCTTTTTTTAGTTTTCCACTTTTATAAGCTTCTTCTATTACCCGAATAAAAAACATTTCACCTCCAACAATATAAGTGATCATATAATACAAAGCATACACACTTTTACATCTTATTACACATCTACAAAACAATTACCGACATAAAAACAAATGAGGTACCCTAAAATCGTTTCAAAATAATAATTTCATCAAACCACATCAGCTATTCAATTATGCATAAACACCCGCCGCAACGCACTGGTGAGAATTCTCGTTCTTGTTGTTTATCAATTGGCTTTTAAAATATACTTTCCAATTAAGCCATGTTAAATGAGAGACTAAACCAGTTTCACTAAAACATCTTTTATAGTGAGTACACCAAAACATACAGGGATGGACCCACATGGATGTCAGGTGTGGCACTGGCCACACCCAATTTTTAGTCATGAAATGTATTTTTCTTCAAAATTTGTCATCTTTTGGTCTATGCAACCCCCGATATTTGTGCTATTTTTTTATAGTGCAATTTTAGCTTAGCTAAAAAGTTTTTTATGGTGCGAAGTTTTGTACTTATAATAGGAAAAAAATAATTGAGAATTCCGGTTTCACTAAAACATCTTTATAGTGAGTACAAATAAACATAACAAACAAAAATTTGAGAATTTGTATTAACTTTCAAATCTGTCATCACCTAATTAACTATTTTAGCTAGCTGGATTGTAACAAATGTGAAAACATACTACTATTCTGAACACAAGCAACTCTCGTATACTATGGTATATTAGTAACAAACAAATTCTTTCTTCAACCAATGTGGGATGGAATGTTAAACAACGTCTTGGTCTAATATATAAGATTTTTATGTACATGGAAAGAAAGAGTTATGCAAGAGTAATTAAGAGTCGGTGAAAAAGTTGGAACTCCAAACTGAAGTTTAGAAGCACCTAGTTAACATAATACTATTAGCAACGGTTCTTCATGATTTGATACGCATCAACTACGTTCCATTCTCAATTGTACCAGTTTCTCTTATTCACAAGGATTGCTCGAGTTGGTAAATGGGCAATTGATTATCATCAACAAAGTGGCAAACTGTGAAAAGTAACATGTTTAAACATTGCTTGGTACAAATTAACAGACATGAA
Source organism: Artemisia argyi (assembly GCA_030686995.1). NCBI lineage: Eukaryota > Viridiplantae > Streptophyta > Magnoliopsida > Asterales > Asteraceae > Artemisia > Artemisia argyi. The sequence continues at coordinate 19,336,928 of CM060680.1, read as the reverse complement.
ATGATCACGTCGACCTCCTAAAAGTGATGGTTTTATCTTATTTTAGTATTTGTGGTGTCCGGCTTAAAAACCACATAAGTTAGTCAGCAAAAATGTGAAAAATTATTGTTAACCAAAAACAAAAGGTGGTACATATATTGTTACTTACTTTCTCTTTGTTTACATGATTTTTATTTTTTGTTTGTTTACAAGACGTAAACTGCAATGTATGCAGCAAAAATAAACTCTACTTCTGTTTGTTTACAAGATGTTTGGTTTCGTCCAGTTCTCGAAGTACCTTCATAAAGATGATTGCACTGCTTGGATTGGCATTCTTTGTCCTTGGTTAAAATAACAACATCTCTATCTGCAACTTGAGTTACTACAGCCTCTAAACCATTAAGCCATAGTTATTGTGAAACCATATAAGATACACTACCTTTAACGGATGTACGGCATCACGTTCACATTGCAGACTATATCAATGGAGCTAGCATGATTCAAATGGTTAGGAGGTGTTTGGACATGCGTTTTGATAGTATCTTTTCAACTATCTTATATAGATAGATTCAAAGCAGCTAACTGGGAACGTAACTTATCTGAAACTTATTGTTTAATCCTTAACATCAAATATTTGTAATCATGACGTTAAACCAAAATAATCACATAATCAATTTTATAACAAGAATCTAGAATCCAGCAAGAAAAGGTACCTGTTCTGCAAACTAATTGTTCTCCTCAATGGTTTCGTATTGTTTAGGGTTTTCACAATCCCCCATTTTTGGTAGGTAAATTATCGATTAAGATCACCATTGGATTACTCTTCATCCATCTCCGTTCCTCTTAATTCCTCTTAACTAGTTTCCTTTGCAGTCACGCTTTTCAAATCAGCTTCATTGATAAAAAAAGATTTTCGATACTAGTGTTAGTAAAACATCATGAAAAGAAGATATTAGTGTAGATGTGAAAAAATGGTAGGTCATATAAGTTGGGTAAGGGATGAAAAAGGGTTCCTTTTGAATGGGTCAGTTTTGGTACGGGTTAATCCAATATTCTTCTTCTCGGCACCAATCCATTTTCTGCACCCACCTAGTTGAATTTGGACTTTGACCCAACCCGACGTAACATAGGGAAACAAACCCGAATTTAGGATGTCACATGGATAAGTAATACGGTAAATTTTTTTAAGAAGTTACTCAATTACAACTAGGGTCTTATCAGCTTACTTTCCCGACCCGACCCGACCCGACCCTAACACATGTAAACAAACCCAAGTAATCTGCATACAATTATGTAAACTATACCAACACTAAACTATAAATTTTTGGCGGGTGGAAAAATTGTTTTCAAATACGTACTCTCAGAAGGCATCACTGATGTGAAAGATGGTGGACCGTAGATATATACTTTCACTACTGGCGTCTAGGATCTTTAAACCATATTTTTACCGTCTTCGATAAGAATAGAGAGAAATGAACTTAAGTACTTTCTAAATAGATCTTGCTCAAAAAAATCACTGTCTACATGCATGACATTCAAAGATAAAAGTAATTTCCACCCAAACATGTTTTACGGTAAAACTGATTTTAAAAATTGTTAAGAGTTCATATGCGTTTTCAGGCGTTCACAAATGCGGCAGGTTAAGTTTTCCGAACTCGCCAAAGCGATTTTAAAAATTGTTAAGAGTTCATATGCGTTTTCAGTCGTTCACAAATGCGGCGAGTTAAGTTTTTCTTAACTCGCAGAAACAGTGACCGCATGAAAACATCATATTATTCTAGACACATAACACTCGCGTAAATTATGGTATAATAGTCGCAAACGATTTCTTTCTCCAACCTATGTGGGATAAAATTAAAATAGAAGGTTGGAAAAGTCTCCATAAACAAAAAATGGCAAATTATTACAACAACGACGACGACGAAAAAAAAAAAGAAAAAAAAAAAGAAAAAAAAAAAGGTTTTTTAAGTGCATGCAATGAAAGAGATAATGCAAGAGTTCATGAAAGTAGCACACATGAAATTTATATTTTGTCTCAAAATGAAAGATTGCAAATGTTAAGCTTTGTCATTTGTGCTTATAGTCATAGAGATTAAAATGTTTACTTTATAAATTGTTTCGATATGTGTTTGAATTATGGATGAGACGCATTTTGGTTGTGGAGATAGACTATGGGTTTTTTTTGCACCTCATTATTGTTCTTATCAATCTTACCAGAATTTTTGTGCATTTTAACCAAAAGATAAGATATAAGCAATGTCAACATACTTTTGCTTTTGAATTGCTACTCTATAATGTTCCCAGATCACCTAAATATAGGCAATGCATTAAGCCGCCACATAAAGTGATACTTTCTGTTTTCTGAGAAGATTTAAGAAAAAATCATGTATGAGGTTAGGGATATATGTTTTGTAATCAACTTACGTTTGCTATTTGTAACGACGAAACACATTGCGGTAAAACTGTAAATAACATTTTTTTATTTTAACTGATCTCTAACATTTTCCATAGAATCCAAATAGGAAGTGATGTTTTCAGTGGCGGCCCTGAGGATTTGAGTACCCAGTGCGAGCCAAGAAAAAAATGCCCCTAACTCCTAACAAATTTTCATTTTTTATAAATGATAACTAACTAATGTTATAACAATTAATTATATCCATAACAAAATCATAGTATTAAAAATTAAAGATTAATTGAGTCGTCTTCTTCTTCCTTCCACGAACGATTTTTGATAACCTCCAAACATCATGTTTTCATTCATGACAAGTTTTACATACAGAAATCAAATCACGTATGCTATTACATAAATGCTTAGTATACTTTACTTCCATTTGCTATGTGTAATGATGGAAAACATTATAAATTTATATCAAGTAACAACTTTTACATATATAAATCCCAAACTATTCTCATACTTTACTTCCGTTTGGTTCATAGATGGGTTTAGGATTAAGATTTTGATTTAGATTTGTTTTTGGTTTAAAATTTGAATTTGAATTTGATAAAATTAAATGAAGAAAGAGAAAACACATTAAAAAATATTAAAAAATGTGTTTTATAATTTTATTAAAATAAAAAAATAATAATAATATAAGAAAGAGATAGAGAGAAAAAAAATTGGGTCCACCAAAAATAAAAAACTCATCTATGGTGTGGGGATTGTAAAGTGTGGGACCATTGGACATCAATTCCAATTTTCAATCCCTAAAAATAAAACAAACAAAGGATTTGAACTCTAAAGTCAAATCCAAATCCAAAAGGTGTCAACCAAACGTGGCTCTTAGTCATTATTAATTGACATTTAATATATATTTTCCTCTTAAGCTATTTGAGGTAAAAGATTAGAATCGTCTCTACATGAACATGTTTTATGGTAAAAAAAAATTAAAGTAACCAAAAAAAAAGAGTTAAGAGCTAATATGCATTTTGAGATACGTACCTTTCTTTCAATTTTTTTTTTTTTTAAACTTGAAAGACATGGTATACATCTAAGAACATAATATTATTCTAAACATGCATAACCCGCATAAACTAGAGTATATTAGTAATCAACAATATATTACTTCAACCTATGTGGGATACAATGATTGACAAGAAATTAGAAGATATTTCCATAAAAATATGGTAAGTTGTTGCATAGAAAGAAATAGACATGTCACTTGAACATTAGATTGAAGTTTGAAAGCAGCTAGGTTATGTGTTTGGAGCACCAATTATGAGGGAACATATTGGATTAACGATAGCTATCTTTTTTTTTCTACCAAATTAAAGCTTGAGCCCAATAGTTGGACCCTCTGACCATGAAACTTTGTATACCTATTTCGTCTTCGACTCTGTTTTCTAACTACATGTTCTTATGACATACATCGGCTTAAGTAGCGTGAACAACAACCACAATATCATCATAAGACAATATTTTGATTTATTTTCGACTGCTTTCCTAGTGTAAATCTGTTCATTACTTCTTTCTGGTCATCAGATGTGGCTCATCTTATGATTATAGCTCGCAAGATACAAAATATTTGTAGGAGGTTGTGGCTAGGCCTTTTAAAATCCTAGCCAAATTGCATAAATTTGTTGTTTAAGACTTTTAACTCTTTTCCTTACGCGTAGCTCAGTAGGTTTCAAATGAGAAATATGGTTTGCAAAATCCCTAGTCTTTTAGGCATTCTCATAATAACTGTACTTTAAACTCGCACGTGGTTGTGAAAAAGATTTGGGAATATAGATAATCGTTTAATATGCAGTATGGACATATGGGTTTTGAAATCCTTGAATATTCAAAGTAGATAAGTATCTAAACATGATTGAAATAGTAGTTTTTGATTGTCACTATCGTTGTTGTATTTGTGTAAGATCAAATTAGAACGAAAATATATACGGCACTATCTAGATGAAAACAATATACACCAACTCGTCATGAACTTTCAACTGTGATTAAATATGCTCATTGTAACACCCCCAATTCATGGTTGCAGCGGAATTCGAACTGGATGTTACTCGACGGCACAATAGTCACAATAATAGAAAACGAACTCCAATTGAGTCGTTTTAAAAGGTTTATCATTCAAATTATATAAATATCAGAGGTTACAAAATGAGGTCCCAAATGGTTCCATGTTTACAATGTATAATAAATGTGTTTTTGAATGATAATAAAATTTATAGCCTTCTTGAGTATCCGTGTCCTTCCGTACCATCCTTGATCGTCATGAACCTGAAATACATGCTTGAGAGGTCAACACAAAGGTTGAGTGATATTCATAGAGTTTGTTTAATGTTTGAACACAATGTGTTGGTAGTAAATCGTTTGAACACAATAATCGTAGTGTTTGTAGTTAAATCGTTTGAACACAATATGTTGGTAGTGTGAGCTATAGACTCACACCAATATTTGGAAAACAATGATAGGCTACGTTGTTATATGCCCGGAAAGGTTATTATACACTAAGCTTATGACACCATAACGTTAACGTGTACCAATATCGATCGGCAGATTTATCCCGGTAGGTACTTTGCTAACATACCTAAATCTCAAATATTAATGCATTTGTTTGAACTTAGTCAATACAAATGGGATTCGTCAATCCCAATAGGCCTATTCACAATATTTGCGCTCACTATTGCTAGTGATTAAATGGTTCATAATAAGGGATCTCGGTTTAGCAAGGTTGTTACTTAGTGATAATAAAACATAGTCGAATATCATACAGTAGAAAGCATTGTGTTCGAGTAGAAAATAATAGCATGTATTCCCTCCAAGGGTTTGTAAAACATTGAAGTAATGTAAAGTGGGGCTATGAACTCACCTTAAGTAAGATAGCAAGTAATGAATGTAACGGTTGAATCGTGAAGGTTTCTACGAGCAACCTATAATCGAATGTTGCGACTTAGGATCGGAGTAAAGAATATGAAGTAGTGCCTATATATATATATATCTTGCATTTAGCCCATGATGTGGTATGATGTATAATGTAAGTCTTTGAAAGAAAAGATTCATGAAACATGTATGTTTTGTATATCGTTTACTACCGTTCGGGCCGACATAATTCAGAAGTCATGTTAGTAAGCATTCGAGGAGCCAGGACACTTTAACTCGTAAATCCACAACTCATCTCGACGGCTTACATAATGAACTCCTCACATGAGGCTCCCTACTATTGTAGTAGTTGATGAAATATATAGATATAAGTTTTGATCCGAAAGGTTACATGTCCGATATTTGAATAAACTTAGGAAAGTTTATTTGTACATGAAGATTGTTATTAGGGATAGTTTCATAAGTCTTGAATGACCATTTTCTCTTGGTAATATCTCATGGTTTCCTTTTAAGTGAAGTAGATCCAAATTGCTTGTTCAAGTTATCGCCTAATTCATTGTTTCATGTTTACGCCTATGTAAGTTGTTTATGGTCATTTCGTCATGGCCTAGCCATGACCTTTGGTCCTTGTTTCAAGGTCATGAGACACAACCTTGGCTCTAGCCATGGTGGTGGTCTTGATTATAGGTCATAAGACCTCTTGTTCCTTTTAAAGTATAACCAATATATAGTGACTTATATATATGTAAATAGCTGTTAAGAAACTGAGAAATATCTCACTCAGAAAGCGTTTTCAAGGCTCGAGCTTCTTTGTTCCTGAACGAAAACGTGATTCCGGACAACTTTCGTGTTTTAACTTTTTGATGAATCGGACCAGAAGTGGGACTTTCAAAAAGTCAGAATGCGATTCAGGAAGGTTTAGGCAGTTTTGCCGGAAATCTTTGGTAACTTCAAATGGGCGTAACTTTTGACTCGTATACTCGTTTTAGGTGGTTCAAATTGCTATGGTTTCCTTGTTAAGTCCTCTACTGAAATATGTAATGATCCAATATCATAATTTTACCATTTTGGTCGTGGTTTTCCAAGAAAATCACTAGTTTACTTGTTTGAAAAACATAAGTTACATATATGTATCAATACTTGTTTTACTCACTTTTATACATCATGGACATGATAACAAGACAATATATAGCACAAATAATATGTAAATAACATGAACATGATTATTTAACAAGAATCATGTTAGGGTTTGGCTTACAACTTTTGGCTTTCAACAAAGAAAGGAAAGTAACATGTAAGGTACGGACTTTGATTGAACTAGGATCTCTAGCTTCCAACTTCTCTAATCTCTTGACACCAACTTGTGACTACTTGAGAAGGCACTTGAAGTCTCTACAAGACACTTCTTGTGTGGATGGAAGATCACCAAAGGATGGAAGAAACAAGGACTTTGGATCAATCAAAGCTTTACTAGAGCTTTGGAATTGATATGGAACTTGTATTCTTGAATAATACTTGAAGTAGAGAGAAAATAATGAATGTGTTTGTGTTTGTGATGGTATGAACGACCAAAAAGGGGAGGGGAGGGTTTTATAGTGTGTTGAGGAGGTTAGTTTACTTAGGAAATGTGGCTAAAAAGGTTACACATGATGCCTAATGGCTTAAATGGCTAAGAAAGCTACACATGATGCATAGTTGGTTGTTTTTAGGCCATATACTTTCCAAGGCTCATCACCAAGCCAACAAGGCCTTGGTGATTCACTTATACACATTCATGCACAAGGGAGGGGGGCTAGGTGGATGATTCTTGACCTTATATAAGTTACGGAGTGAGTTTAGTCCCGAGAATCGCTAACGGTAAGCTGTTAAGTCACGAAACGTAAACCGGGTATCGTAAAAATACGAAACTTGGAAGAATGGTTAAACATGTCATTATAATCCATAATAAAATATAAAATGAGTGCTAGGTTCCATTGGGGTGCTAAAACCATGCTAAAACTGGAAACACGGGTCTAAAACGCGTAATACGTAAAACATACGAATATTGCGTAAAATTGAGAAAAGTAAAATGTTACTTTTCTAATAGGATAAAAATGATTTAAAATGACTTATAATGTCTAGACTGGGCTCAGTATAGTGTCGGTTGGTATTAAATGTCTTTTAGACATCAAACCGTAAGCCTAAAAATCAAAGAATGACATATAAAATCAAGGAATGATTTTTGGTCAATGGAGGAGGGAAAAATATGTTTACTTTTTCTAATAAGTTGAAAACTCAAATAGTCTTAGAAATGCGGTGCAGGTATAGGCTAAGGTTACGGCTGAGTAAAAACGCTTAAAACTGAAAATTCCAGTTTTTCACGGCCGAGGCTTATTTTGGTCATGTTTTTCTCAGTCATGATTTATTCTCAAATAAATCATGAGTGTGGCAAACATTTTTCTGATACGGGGAAAATTAACGCGACCGAATTTCGTTGTACGTAGAATTTCTGAATGACGTTTTACCCTAAAACGTATAATTCCGTGTAATTCCTTAATAACTTTCACGAAAATGAGCTTATGAAAGTTAAACTTTTAATTTGCCATGGAAATGATTTATCACTTGAGCCCAAGAAATAAAAATCAAATTTCGGGAAAATTTTCGGGAAAAATGAATAGTAAAAGTGAATAGTGAAATTTTTCCGGGAATGGTAATTAACCTGAAAATGCGAATTGTTACAGTCTCTACCCCTTACGGGGAACTTCGTCCCGAAGTTCTATATGTGTTATATGTTGGAGTGGTGTCGATGAACAGGTGTGGTTACTTATGAGGACTAAAGTCTGGGATTACTAGTGATGCAGTTTGATTTGTCATTTCAGTGTATGGTGTAGGATGAGGCTTACTTTTATGTAGGAAAGGTATGGTAATAGTCGAATATCAAAGGAAATTGATATAGCAGTCGAATATTAATAGGAATTGAGATAGTAGTTGTACAGAAATTGATATAGTTGTCAAGTATCAATAGCAATTGATATAACAGTTGAACAACAATAGCAATTTACATAGGAATCCAATAAATGGAAATTGATATAGTAGTGGAATATCAATGGAAATTGGGATAGTAGTCGCAATCATAGTCTAGTAGGTAATCGGTTGTTGTACCTAATGTTTATGTCATGGTTTGAAGCGATGTTGGTGAAAAGATAGGATTTCTTGTGGCGAATATAATGTAGGTATCATGCCATACCCGAGCAATGTAATGTAGGTATCATGCCATACTCGAGCAATGTAATGTAGGTATCAAGCCATACCCGAGCAATGTAATGTAGGTTGACTTCATACTTATGTTATTTCGGATACAAATAAGCCCACTTGTTTATAATTCTTTATTTACATAGAGAGGCATCCCAAACAATGTAAATAGAGGAATATAAACTTATGGTTCGGTGATTTACAATTTCTTTATTTAAATGAAAAGGCATCCCAATTCATTCAAATAATTACAAATCATCCTACTTAAGAATTCCCAACCCAACATTCATACTTAGCCGGTGAGTTACAAGGTAGTGTATTACGAGATGACACTGGTGTAACAAAAGTACAAGATGAATATTCAAACTTGTAAAGCTGATAAGGGTGCTTGTGGTGTAACTAAGGATGATTTGAGCTTTAAAAGTGCATCAAGATCTGTTAATGAGCTTGTGTTTGTAACAGTTGTGAAGATAATGATGTGATATGTTGATGAACAAAAGTGTGTAGTGTATGCTTAACATTAATACTCTTAGGTATAGATGTTGAGTTTGCTTTAAAAATCTTAAGAGATTTTAAAGGTTTATGATGGAATGGTATCCTTAGGACCTAAACAGGATAGTACTTCTACAGGATGAAGAGAATAATTGATAACTATCCCAGATAGTAGTTCGGATTATCTCATAAATGAAAACTTTCAAGAATGAAGTTAGGTAGTACAAATAAAATGTTAAGATTTCGCTGAGTGGTAAGACACTATCGTGTCTCTAGATTGTTTTAATGTATTCTGGTGGTTTATCGAGTTCATGTAGGAAATCAACCTAAACATAACCCTAGTACAACTACTCTCAGTATTTGAAAATTTTAAGTCGAATATAGTTAGTCAGACTATATTCCACTGTCCCTAGGTTAAATATAGGTGACTAGTCTATATTTAGCCAAGGTTCGATAAAATTTTCAAATACCTAAATTAGGTATACTTGTGATATGTCCGTTGGTTTTGGGAAACTGTTCACTAAACAAAGGCGATGTCAACCCTTAAGTTGCAAGTCCCGTCCATACAAGACTTGTAACGTATGTTTTCATATTCTATTGCATAGAAGGTAGTAAGGGTAGATACGTATGGAAAGGAAGTTTTAAGTAGTTCTAAAATAGAACATACTTGGCCAGGATCATGAACTTTTAATAATGAAGGTTTCATCAGAAAACCTTAATGAATGTAGAGAAAGTTCAGCTTTTGTCGACGATGGATTAGTTTGTCCTTTAGAAATCTCATATTTCTTGTTTGGAAATCGTTAGATTGTGATGGGTTTTTGATATCATAAGAAATGACATTGATGAGGTCGTGAAATAATTCCAGAGACCATTGCACAAATCACAATGTCTCGGAAGTAGGTTAGACCATTGTGCAATTCACAATGTCTGGGAAGTAGGTTAAACCATTATGTGACTCAAAACATTTGAGAAATGATTAAGACCATTGTATCATACAATGTCTTGGAAAATGAATGAGACCATTGTATCTCACAATGTCTTGGAAAATGAATGAGGCCATTGTATCTCACAATGTCTTGAAAAATGAATGAGACCATTGTATCTCACAATGTCTTGAAAAATGAATGTTGGAGTAGGAACATGATTGGGAGAGTGTGGCTATGTCAAAATGCCTTAGAATAGGCATACACAGATATGTTTAGTTCATTGTTTAGATAAATGATTGAAAATAAACCGAGTTTATATATCAATATACTAATATGTTCATGTAGCATAAAATGCCTAGTGTGTATATATCAATATACTTATATGTGTTCATGTAGCATAAAATGCCTAGTGTGTATATACCAATATACTTATATGTGTTCATGTAGCATAATATGCTTAGTGTGTATATATCAATATACTAATATGTGTTCATGTAGCATAAAATGCCTAGTGTGTATATATCAATATACTAATATGTTTGTGAAGCATAACATGCTTACTAAGTCCATAATTGTCTGGAGGATGGAAGACACGGAGAGCGGAAGGCTATAAAATGTTTTTGTTTGTGATTGTAGTTATAGTTTAGGTCTCACTTAGACCCGTTTCTCTATAACCATGGCTCTGGTACCAATTTGTAACACCCCCAATTCATGGTTGCAGCGGAATTCGAACTGGATGTTACTCGACGGCACAATAGTCACAATAATAGAAAACGAACTCCAATTGAGTCGTTTTAAAAGGTTTATCATTCAAATTATATAAATATCAGAGGTTACAAAATGAGGTCCCAAATGGTTCCATGTTTACAATGTATAATAAATGTGTTTTTGAATGATAATAAAATTTATAGCCTTCTTGAGTATCCGTGTCCTTCCGTACCATCCTTGATCGTCATGAACCTGAAATACATGCTTGAGAGGTCAACACAAAGGTTGAGTGATATTCATAGAGTTTGTTTAATGTTTGAACACAATGTGTTGGTAGTAAATCGTTTGAACACAATAATCGTAGTGTTTGTAGTTAAATCGTTTGAACACAATATGTTGGTAGTGTGAGCTATAGACTCACACCAATATTTGGAAAACAATGATAGGCTACGTTGTTATATGCCCGGAAAGGTTATTATACACTAAGCTTATGACACCATAACGTTAACGTGTACCAATATCGATCGGCAGATTTATCCCGGTAGGTACTTTGCTAACATACCTAAATCTCAAATATTAATGCATTTGTTTGAACTTAGTCAATACAAATGGGATTCGTCAATCCCAATAGGCCTATTCACAATATTTGCGCTCACTATTGCTAGTGATTAAATGGTTCATAATAAGGGATCTCGGTTTAGCAAGGTTGTTACTTACTGATAATAAAACATAGTCGAATATCATACAGTAGAAAGCATTGTGTTCGAGTAGAAAATAATAGCATGTATTCCCTCCAAGGGTTTGTAAAACATTGAAGTAATGTAAAGTGGGGCTATGAACTCACCTTAAGTAAGATAGCAAGTAATGAATGTAACGGTTGAATCGTGAAGGTTTCTACGAGCAACCTATAATCGAATGTTGCGACTTAGGATCGGAGTAAAGAATATGAAGTAGTGCCTATATATATATATCTTGCATTTAGCCCATGATGTGGTATGATGTATAATGTAAGTCTTTGAAAGAAAAGATTCATGAAACATGTATGTTTTGTATATCGTTTACTACCGTTCGGGCCGACATAATTCAGAAGTCATGTTAGTAAGCATTCGAGGAGCCAGGACACTTTAACTCGTAAATCCACAACTCATCTCGACGGCTTACATAATGAACTCCTCACATGAGGCTCCCTACTATTGTAGTAGTTGATGAAATATATAGATATAAGTTTTGATCCGAAAGGTTACATGTCCGATATTTGAATAAACTTAGGAAAGTTTATTTGTACATGAAGATTGTTATTAGGGATAGTTTCATAAGTCTTGAATGACCATTTTCTCTTGGTAATATCTCATGGTTTCCTTTTAAGTGAAGTAGATCCAAATTGCTTGTTCAAGTTATCGCCTAATTCATTGTTTCATGTTTACGCCTATGTAAGTTGTTTATGGTCATTTCGTCATGGCCTAGCCATGACCTTTGGTCCTTGTTTCAAGGTCATGAGACACAACCTTGGCTCTAGCCATGGTGGTGGTCTTGATTATAGGTCATAAGACCTCTTGTTCCTTTTAAAGTATAACCAATATATAGTGACTTATATATATGTAAATAGCTGTTAAGAAACTGAGAAATATCTCACTCAGAAAGCGTTTTCAAGGCTCGAGCTTCTTTGTTCCTGAACGAAAACGTGATTCCGGACAACTTTCGTGTTTTAACTTTTTGATGAATCGGACCAGAAGTGGGACTTTCAAAAAGTCAGAATGCGATTCAGGAAGGTTTAGGCAGTTTTGCCGGAAATCTTTGGTAACTTCAAATGGGCGTAACTTTTGACTCGTATACTCGTTTTAGGTGGTTCAAATTGCTATGGTTTCCTTGTTAAGTCCTCTACTGAAATATGTAATGATCCAATATCATAATTTTACCATTTTGGTCGTGGTTTTCCAAGAAAATCACTAGTTTACTTGTTTGAAAAACATAAGTTACATATATGTATCAATACTTGTTTTACTCACTTTTATACATCATGGACATGATAACAAGACAATATATAGCACAAATAATATGTAAATAACATGAACATGATTATTTAACAAGAATCATGTTAGGGTTTGGCTTACAACTTTTGGCTTTCAACAAAGAAAGGAAAGTAACATGTAAGGTACGGACTTTGATTGAACTAGGATCTCTAGCTTCCAACTTCTCTAATCTCTTGACACCAACTTGTGACTACTTGAGAAGGCACTTGAAGTCTCTACAAGACACTTCTTGTGTGGATGGAAGATCACCAAAGGATGGAAGAAACAAGGACTTTGGATCAATCAAAGCTTTACTAGAGCTTTGGAATTGATATGGAACTTGTATTCTTGAATAATACTTGAAGTAGAGAGAAAATAATGAATGTGTTTGTGTTTGTGATGGTATGAACGACCAAAAAGGGGAGGGGAGGGTTTTATAGTGTGTTGAGGAGGTTAGTTTACTTAGGAAATGTGGCTAAAAAGGTTACACATGATGCCTAATGGCTTAAATGGCTAAGAAAGCTACACATGATGCATAGTTGGTTGTTTTTAGGCCATATACTTTCCAAGGCTCATCACCAAGCCAACAAGGCCTTGGTGATTCACTTATACACATTCATGCACAAGGGAGGGGGGCTAGGTGGATGATTCTTGACCTTATATAAGTTACGGAGTGAGTTTAGTCCCGAGAATCGCTAACGGTAAGCTGTTAAGTCACGAAACGTAAACCGGGTATCGTAAAAATACGAAACTTGGAAGAATGGTTAAACATGTCATTATACTCCATAATAAAATATAAAATGAGTGCTAGGTTCCATTGGGGTGCTAAAACCATGCTAAAACTGGAAACACGGGTCTAAAACGCGTAATACGTAAAACATACGAATATTGCGTAAAATTGAGAAAAGTAAAATGTTACTTTTCTAATAGGATAAAAATGATTTAAAATGACTTATAATGTCTAGACTGGGCTCAGTATAGTGTCGGTTGGTATTAAATGTCTTTTAGACATCAAACCGTAAGCCTAAAAATCAAAGAATGACATATAAAATCAAGGAATGATTTTTGGTCAATGGAGGAGGGAAAAATATGTTTACTTTTTCTAATAAGTTGAAAACTCAAATAGTCTTAGAAATGCGGTGCAGGTATAGGCTAAGGTTACGGCTGAGTAAAAACGCTTAAAACTGAAAATTCCAGTTTTTCACGGCCGAGGCTTATTTTGGTCATGTTTTTCTCAGTCATGATTTATTCTCAAATAAATCATGAGTGTGGCAAACATTTTTCTGATACGGGGAAAATTAACGCGACCGAATTTCGTTGTACGTAGAATTTCTGAATGACGTTTTACCCTAAAACGTATAATTCCGTGTAATTCCTTAATAACTTTCACGAAAATGAGCTTATGAAAGTTAAACTTTTAATTTGCCATGGAAATGATTTATCACTTGAGCCCAAGAAATAAAAATCAAATTTCGGGAAAATTTTCGGGAAAAATGAATAGTAAAAGTGAATAGTGAAATTTTTCCGGGAATGGTAATTAACCTGAAAATGCGAATTGTTACACTCATTTCATATATGGTTATGCTAAGTGTATGAATTATTTAATGAGATTTATGTTGGTTGTTGACTATTGAGTTAGCTCGTACGTTTATTTACTTTGCACGTTGCATTTCAATAAAAAAGACTTGAGATACAATTTTACAATTATGTTGTTTCTTTATTAGCTTTCTAAATTTGTTTTCTCTAAAAACATGGGTGAAATTAAAGATTAAACATGTTTTAGAGTTCCAAATTGAAAGAAAAAGAAGCTAAGAGTTCATATGAGTTTACAGATGTTGCAACTCTTGCGGATTATTTTTAACCCGAAAGATGTGCAAATATCCGAAAACATAATACTAGTCTCAACACATTTAATACACATACGCTTATGGTATATAAGTAACCAACAACTTCTATCTTCAGCCTATGTGGGATAGAGTGTTAGGATAAAATGTTACAAAATATCTTCATAAAAAAAATGGTGGATAGAGTGTTAGGATAAAATGTTACAAAATATCTTCATAAAAAAAATGGTAAGAAATAGAGAACTCAAGAGTTCTTAACATTTGGTGAAAGAAAGATTTGTTGCACGGAACATCATAAATTAATTCAAGTTTACATGAAAAGAAAGAAAGAATGCTACAGTTAGAGCATGAACCTGTTATTTTACATAAGCGTTTATTTATCTGAACTCTATATTCTATATAAGTTTTGGGTCATAACTTATTCTTGCAATCATAATTCGGGGTTCTTACAAAAGAGAACTACATAGTAAAACTTACAACTAGAGAAAAGAAATAAAAAATGGCAATCGGTCTTTTCATTTTACATACTTTCAAGAGGTACAAAATGATATTCACTAGTAATAGCGCACATGACGTTTGGTTCACAGTTGGTCTAAAACTGCAATGTATGCAGAAAAAATAAACTCAACGTTATAGAGTGAATAATTAATATGTATGATCTCGATGTGTAAGAACATGAGATGTTGACTTCTTAAATTTCTTCAGGTTCTTGAGAAACATATAAGATACACTACACTTTAACGAATGACCAACTTGGCATTCACGTTGCAGACTATAGCAATAGAGCCAATATGATTCAGATCATTAGTGTTTATGATCATCCGTATCCTTTCCTCTTAACACCAACTTTTGCTTCTCGGTTTTTAAATCAGATTCTTTTGCAGTCACGTGATGATAAAAAGATATTTTTGATACTAATGTTGGTAAAACATTATGAAAAGCAGCATATATACTAGTGTAGATGTGAAAAAATTGTGGGTCATATAAGTTGGGTAAGGGATGAAAACGGGTTCGTTTTGAATGGGTCAGTTTTGGTACGGGTCAAAGCAGGCCTCTTTTGGGACGGGTCAATCAAGTATTTCTTATTCTCGGTACCGATCCACTTTCTGCACACTCCTAGTTAAGTATGGACTTTGACCAACCAACCAACACAGGTGAAACAAACCCGACCTAGAATTTCACATGGATAAGTACTACGGTAATTTTATTTTTTTAAGCAGTTGCTCAATTGCAGCTAAGGTCTTATAAGCTTATTTTCCTGACCCGAACCCAACACCAAACTATAAATTATGTAAACTATACCAACACCAAACTATAAATTTTTGGCGAGTGTAAAGGACGTTTACAAATACGTACCGAGGACATCACTGATGTGAAAGACGGTGGACCATAGATACTTGCACTATTGGCGTCTAGGATCTTTAATCCATATTTCTACCGTGACCATAGATACTTGCACTATTGGCGTCTAGGATCTTTAATCCATATTTCTACCGTCCTGGATAAGAATAGATAGAAATATACTTCAGTACTTTCTATGTTGATCTTGCTCAAAAGAATTACCATCTACATGCATAACATTCATGGTTATCCTTTTGGCTAATACTACTCGGCTACTCCAAACACAAGTTTCTTGCATACGATATGGTATATTAGTAACAAACAATTTCTTTCTTCAACCAATGTGGGATAAACCGATCAAATGTTAGGATTGAAGGTTGAAAATGGTCTTCATCTTATAAAAAAAGATTTTTATGGAAAGAAAGAGACAATGCAAGAGTTATTAAAAGTTGTTGAAAGAAACATTTCTCGTAACTCCGGATTGAATTTTCAAAGCAAACTAGTTTATGTGTTTGGAGCACGAATCATATACACTTTTGACGATAACGTGAAATTATATGTTGTTGCTCTAAAATGAAAGTTTGCAAATGTTTAAGCGTTGAACTAAAACAACCAGTGATTTTTTTTCTAAGAACAAGGGGTTAGATTTTACTTATCTAAAATCATTTGCGAAAAAATTTTATACATCGCTGAAGGTTAAAGTATTTTTGCATTATCATACCAGTTATGGCCATGGGTTGTGTAGCAAGCTCATTGTGCCGATCACTACACAATTCAGAATGCTCAATGTGTATATTATGAATTTACAAATTTAGGTTTGCATGTAGCTAAGCAAAGTTTTCAACAAACATGCTTATCATATGAGCACTTATGCCAAAATCTAAAGCTAAGCAACTACGCAATCCTGTATCATATACGGATTTGATAATGTAAGTCATGTGTATTTATTACTCGGATATGAATTGTTATTCAAGTTGAGATCGATTACACGGCTGAATGAATTACGTGTTGAGCTGTTCGGGACTCCGGGAAAAGTATTTCTATATTATGAAACTTGTCTTGTTGTTTTGGGCCGAGGTTAAGATCTCAAGTATGTTAAAAAGAGTACTTACGTTAACATCTATTCTTAAGCAGCTAGAAAATCCTTGTTGTATACTTGCAGATAATATATAAGAGATTTTTTTCATAGGAGTTGACTGGAAATATTTATGAGCATATAACAAGTCAGAGTACAAGACATAAAAGATAATTGGGCCTGAATATAAACACATGCATCATATCTACCCAAAATTATTGGGCTATGTGTAGCACCCATGTTCATCTTCTTTTTCTTCTTTTTTTCAAAAGGCTTTAAGCCCAATAATTGGACCCTAATAGTAGCTGGAATAGCGTGGATGAACCACACTGTCATTATAAGACAAGTTTTTTTTTTTTTTTTTTTTTTTTTTTTTTTTTTTTTTTTTTTTTGAAATTTCAACTGCTTACCAACTCTGATATCGTTACTACGCTTCTTCAAGTCATCAAAGTGTAGTTCCTCTTAGGATTAGCTCGATAAAAAGATATGTGAAATCTGTTTTAATGGCGCGTAGCTCAGTTGGTTTCAGACGAGAAATAAAACTCGTAAATCCTTAGTCTTTTAGAAATTCACATAAAAAATGTATTAAAATTCGCATGTGATTATAGAAAATATTTGGGAATATAGAGCATCGTTGAGTATGGACCTATGTAAAACTAAAGAACATAGTGTTCCACAATAAGATGTTTTAGAGTAAAGAAACAAAAATATAAAATGAACAAAAAAGTCAAGAGTTAATATGAACTTTCATAAAATGCAGTATCTCACAAATTTTCTTTAACTAACAAGATCCCGTATTGGATGAAAACATTATACTATACTAGACACATGTGACTAACTTATATTAGTAACAAACAATTTCTTTCTTCAACCAATGTGCGATTACATTTTTGGGTCATGAAACTTGGAGTTTATCTTTCATTTTTCATACTTGGTTGAGCCCTAGATTGTTTAGAAAACTTATTATCCCGTTTAGTAAGCATGTTTTGAATGCTCAAATATACAAATTTAGGTTTGCTAGTAGCTAGGCAAAGTTTATGACAAACATGTTTATGTAAAAAATCTAAAATAAGCAGCTTGGCAGTACTTTAAGCTTATTATAGTCATAAAGTGTAAAATATTTTACTTTATAAACTGTTTCGATATGTGTATGAATTATGGAATGAGACACATTTTGGTTCTTGTGTTAGACTGTGGGTTTATTTTGCACGTCACTATTGTTTTTAACAAACATTTTACCGTAATATTTTTGTATTTTAATAAAATTATATTAAGTGGCTTTTATAACTTAGTCATATGTTTCTATTGGCCTCTAAAATATGTGTTCCTTTCTAACTTTTGTGAAGTTATAAATTAAAATGGTCTCTACCAAAACATGTTCTAGAGTACCAAAATAAAAAGAAAAAGTTAAGAGTTCATATGAGTTTCCTGATACTACACCTTCCGCATGGTTTTTTTTAACCAAATGGATGGTGTAATATTCGAAAACATAATACTATTCTCAATACATTTTATTTAAATACACTTACAGTATATAAGTAACCAACAACTTCTATCTTTAGCCTATGTGGGATAGAGTTTCAAGATAAACGGTCGAAAAATGTATTAGCTCAAAGAAATACGTTTTGTAATCAAATTACGTTTGTTATTTGTAGCGACGAAAACCATTGTGGTAACAATATAAGTAACAGGTTTTAATAATCCGAGCTTTAAACGTTTCCATAGATGCAAAATAGAAAGTGATCTTGAATTATGAAAAGTTTCACAAACAAAAAAATCATGTATAAGATTGCTCAATTGGTTCGCTTACTTCACCTTCATTTGCTTAGGCTACTTTCTGACTAGATGTTATTAACATAAAGAAAGATATGCAGCCTAGAACACCAAATTGAAGTTTAGAGGCAACTAGTTTATGTGTTTGAAGAACGGATCATGAAAGGGGAAGTTACGTTAAATTATATGTTGTTATTGCTCTAAAAGTGAAAGACCGCAAATGTTTAAGCTTTGTTAAAAGACCCTATGGTTTCTTACAAGAGAAAAGCGGTAAGCGATTACTTTTTGTAATAGAAAGTGATCAACTTACATCTATTGCGGTAAAATTAAGTTATATTTTTTATTTAATCGAGCTCTAACCAATCTTTTATATAATAAAATAAAACCCTTATCGGGAATTTTTCATTTCAAAAAAATGAATTCATACCTTATTTAGTAATAATTTTATTTAAAAAAAAAGATTATTTTCTCATTAGGTAACATTTTATATTTATCCATAACACAAGTAAAAGATAAATACAAAAAATATAGATAAGATGCAATTAATAATAGGATTAAAATTTTTAAATAATTATCTTTAATAATAAAAAACTATAATTAAAAATTATAAATCAAACAAAATAAAGATTAAATTTTTTGTTTTTTAATAAATAAAAATATATGATTCAAAAAATGTAAAAAAAAACCCGCGCGTACGCGGGCATTATAACTAGTTTCACAATGCATAATAGAAAGCAATGTTTCATTCATGATGGATTACATGAATGGTTAGTTTACTTCACTTCTATCTTCAATGTGTAACGATCGAAAACATTTTTTATATTAAAAAAAAAAAAAAAAAAAAAAAAAAAAAAAGGTGGACAAAAATTTGAAGGGCATACAAGTTTTCATGTCTATCATATCTTTGAGTTTTTACAAATTCTATATGGTGTACGTGAGAACATTGTACTATTCAAAGCACATATAACCTACATAGACTTGTGTATATAACTAACCAATATGTTTTTTCTTTGATCAATGTGGGACAAAATTTTGAGATAAAAAGTTAGAAAAGTCTTCTATCATATAAAAGATTTTTATGTACATGAAAAGAAAAAGATATAATGCAAAAGTTATAAACAAGCGTAAATTCTGAAATGAAGACTTTTTGTGTTTCCAAATTCCCACCAATGACTTTTTTAGCTAGTGTTCCCAATTTAGTCAAGTGCTAATGTGCGATCCTGCGATCTCATTAGTTTCTTGACACGTGTCCCACCCACTATCTCTTGTCCCCCATGTGTCCAGAAAAAAATTACTTATTTACCCTTAGTTCTATAAGTCAAATAAATGTGCGATTTTGTACCTATTAAATGTGCTAATGTGCTAATTCGTTTTATTTCCAGATTTAAATGTGCGATTTAAATGTGCTAACGTGCGACTTCCCTTTTATTTCCAGATTCAAGATTTTTTTTCCAGAACTTTTTAAGAAATAAATCTTTTATTTATCTACTATCTTTTTATTTCATCTCTTCATGTTCATGTAAACTCGGAACATACATATTTAAAGTTAAATCCTTTTACCGAGAAAATAAAAAACACGTGTTACATTTCTCTTTATTAACTTGTCACATGGCCCACCTTTAATGCTTCATTTATATATAACCCATTCCTTGTTGTTGATAGACATTGGTGTTTCATTTATATATATCGTTTTAGGTGGGTTCTTGGTGTGCACTAGCAGATTCCGGCGAGCACTAGCAGATTCCGGCGCCGCCTACTGGAAAATTTTCCGGCGAAGTCTATTGTTCACCGAATCGATAGATCGGTGTTTACATCATTTATGGAGCGTTTTAGCTCCTAGCTCCCACCGGAACACCCCTAACGCGCCACCACCGCCGTCACTTGCTCGTTTTTAAGTTTTGGTAAGTGGGTAAGCTAGATCCGTGAGTGTAGAGTGATACACTCACCGATTTCCACCCTTGTGTGAATCGATGAGGCGCAAAACAACCACGAAGCATGTTGTCGTGTTTCGGTGTTCGTTTTTATGGTGATGGTTGTGTTGATCTGTTGTGGTGATGGCAGATCTGTGGTGGTGATGGTGGTGTTGATATGTGGTGACTGGGAAAAAAAATTGGATGTGGTTAAATAAGATGTGGTGTTGATATGTTGTGAAAAATACTTAATAGATGTTGTTAGTTATTTTATTTAAAGATGAGGGTATTATAGTATTTTAATACATTTAATAATAAGACAAAATGGAGAATATATGGGAAAACACTGTACTTTATTATTAAAAAAGTGGGAATCGCACAATCGCGCGTTAGCACTTGACTAAATTGGGAACACTAGCTAAAAAAGTCATTGGTGGGAATTTGGAACCACAAAAAGTCCTCATTTCAGAATTTACGCTATAAACAATTGGTGAAAAAACTATGTGTTGCATGGAACTACAAATTGAAGTTTAGAAGTGAACTAATTTTGTGTTTCAGGGCTCGAATTATGAAGGGAACATCTTGGTAATATGAAAGTATGTGGGTTGTGTTAACCCAACCATCTGGTTCACATGTTTTATTCCTTTTGTCCCTTGTCCATTCTCTTGTCTCTCATTTTATTTCGGTACAACACAGTTTTTTGTCAGTTTTTGTTTCGTATTTCTGACAGTTTTAAGCGTTTGACTTATTAAACTTTATATTTTTTGTTCCGCACTTTCAGGTTTATAGATTTTTGATATAAACAAAATTATAAAAATAAAAAATAAATAAAAATAAATAAAAAAGAGGGAGGGTCCGGATAAAATTTTTAGGAGGGTTGACATATCACATGCCAAGTATATACTGTTATTGCTATGAAAACAAAAGATTATAAATGTTTAATCATTGAACTAAAAGAACATGTGATGTTTTCTAAAGACAATGGGTTAGCTTTTACTTATCTAAAACCATTAGTGAAAAAAATTTCTACATCGTGAATAAATTATGTTTTTTGGTCATGGAGGTTAAAAAGCATTTTTGCATTATGATACGTGTTATGACATTTCCGAGCTATAACATTTCCATAGAGGCGATAGTAAGAGATTTTTTCACTTATGAAAAGTCTCACAAACAGTAATCATGCAGAAATCTATTTATGAATATACCGATGAGTGATATGTTTTTGGATCATAAAAGTTAAAGTATTATAGTATTATGATACTTGTTTTGGCCCTAGATTAAAATCTCAAAATTCTAAAAGAGAATTCAAGTTAACATCTTATATTAAGTGGCTTTGATAACGTAGCCATATATTTCTATTGGCCTCTAAAATAAGTGTTCCTTTCTAACTTGTGTGAAGTTAAACATTAAAATGGTCTCCGCCAAAACATGTTTTAGAGTTCATATGAGTTATCAAAGTCAACACAATCCATAAGATATATTTTTCAACCTATGGTGAGATAATCGAAAACATAATACTATTCTCACCATATTTAACATATATGCACTTGGAGCACTGGATACTCATGTGCCGTTGGCAAAAAGTGCTGCAACGTCAACAAAACCTCCTATGGCATCAAAAATCCTTTGGTACCACATTTTGTGGCGTTACCCTTGGCACCAGAAAATGTAGTGCCATAGAAAGAGGGTTTTTTTTTTTTTTTTTTTTTTTTTTTTTTTTTTTTTTTTTTTTAACAAAAAATAAAATAAAGAAAAAAAATTACAACATAATAATTTTTATAAAAATGAAGTTGAACTTATATAAGAAAGTGTTACTCTTTCATCAGCCCAAAGTTCATTAGGCCAAACAAACCAAGTCCACTTAAAAAAAATAATAATAAAAATAAAAAATAAAAAAAATAGTGTCGTCTTCTTCCTGCTGCAAACACGCACACAATGACACAAACACACATTCTAAAAAAAAAAAAAAAAAAAAAAAAAAAAGGAATGACGCTAGCTGGTATCTATGGCGCGAGCACCGATACGGTGCGCCAATGGTTAGGTTAGGCTGGTAGGGGCCAACCATACCCATGCTCTTATGGTATATTAGTAACTAACAACTTCTATCTTTAGCCTATGTGGGATAGAGTTTCGAACTAATGGTTAAAAAATATACTCCGTATGAACTTAGAGAAATACATTTTGTAATCAACTTACTTTTCATATTTGTAGTGACGCAAAACATTGTGGCAACAATCCAAATAACCATTTTAATTTTAAACCGAGCTCTAACATTTCAATAGAGGCGATAGAAAGTGATCTTTTCACTTATGAAAAGTCTCGCAAACAAAAAATCATTTATGAGATTGCTTAAATGGTTAGTTTACTTCACTTCCATTTGCTAATATTCTCATATACGTGCACATAAAGTGATGTTTTCCGGTTAAAAGATGTTTTAAAATATGATTTAATTTAATTTAAAAAGTCTCCACCAAAAAATGTTTTAGAGTACCAAATTAAAGAAAAAAAATTAAGAGTTCATATGAGTTTCCGGATATGCACAACCGAGTTGAATCTTTTTCAACGTGATAGTGAATAGTCAGCAAACATAATACTATTATCAAAACATGTAACACACATACACTTATGGTATATAAGTAACCAACAACTTCTATTTTCAGGAAATGTGGGATAGAGTGTTGGGATAAAAGGTTAAAAAAAATATTTTCATTATAATAAAACGGTAAGAAACAGATAATTCAAGAGTTCTTAACATTTGGTGAAAGAAATATTTGTTACATGCATGGAACATCAAATTGAAGTTTATTAGTAGCAACTAATTTATGTGTTTATAACACGAAACTTAAAGGCAACAGCTTGGATACAAGAACCTATGATGATTTAGGTGTTCAGGTCATGAATACATTTCCTTATTATATTGTGATACTTGTTTAGGTCTATTGACTTATTATATTGTGATACTTGTTTAGGTCTATTGAACAACTTCTTGTGCCGAGTGCAGATCATTAAGCATTTTTTGATCGAATGCTCAATGTGTAAATTGTGAATGTAACTAGGCAACATTCATATCTCTTGCGTAAGCTTGAGATAGTTCTTCGCCTTGTTGTCCTTCAAAAAATTGGTTTTAATATACATGAAAAAATAAAATTAATTAATTTCGTAACTTGAAAATATATTAAGAGCAATTTAGTGGTAATTACAACCATCCTCCATCACTACTGTCAACTTAGCACCGAATCCATTTATCCTCTCATCAATCTCATCTATTTTACTTCACTGCAATCACTGACCCAAAAAAACGTTAAGTTTTCTCGTGGTTCAAACCACGTACTGATGAAGGCCACCACGAGCTAACCACTTTCCATATCACTCTCAAAGCGTGAATGTATATACCAAACTGATCTATATGCATCAAAGTCAAAAATTAAACTGCAATCACACCAAGTATATTCCATATATTTTTAGTTCATATATTTTTCAATCGAAATATATATGCATCAAAGTCAAACATTACCCGTTACTATTTCTATATTATGATACTTGTTTTGGCATTATTAGGTTAAAACCTCAATCGAAATATATACCTTTTTTTTTTCTTGATGTTCTTGTACTCATGATTCGGGGTTCTCTCTAAACAGAATTAGGATATATACACAAATTAATTCATGTTTTCTAGTATGTTATTTCGTATAGTTGGCTTCCAAAATATGTTCTCTTTAGTCTTTACTAACCTATGTGAAAAATAGATTATAATGGTCTCCGTCAAAACATCTTTTACAGTGTAAAGATTAAAAACAATTTGGAGTTACACAAACTTTTGGATTTATTCGTTCAGATATAATGTGAAATATCAAAAAACTTCTATCTTCACCCTATGTGGGATAGATTGTTTTGGAGTAACCAAAATAATAATAATAAAAGTTAAGAGTTCATTAGTTTTCAGATTTTTCAATGACCTATCAAATTTTTTCAACCTGATCGATGATGAAATATCTGAAGACATAATACTAGCCTCAACACATTTAACATGCATACACTTATGGAATATAACCAACCAACAACTTCTATCTTGAGCCTATGTGGGATAGAGTTTCAAGATAAAATGTTGAAAAATGTATGAGCTTAAAGAAATACGTTTTGTAATCAACTTGCGTTTCCTATGTGTTGCGATGAAAAACATTGTGGTAACATTACAAGTAACCGTTTTAGTTTAAACCGAGCTTCAACGTTTCATAGAAGCAAAATAGAAAGTGATTTTCAGTAATGAAAAATGAAAAGACTCACTATAACAGTAATCATGTATGAGATTGCTTAAATGGTTAGTTTACTTCACTTCCATTTGCTAATTTCCCATATACGTGCACATAAAGTGATGTTTTCTAGTTAAGATATGATTTAATTTAATTTAATAGTAGAAAATTACTTTCTACATGCATAGCAAATGAAAGAAATACTCCCTCCGTCCCATAAAAACTGTCCAGTTTGACTTTTCAAAGTCAAACTGGTTCAACTTTGACCTTAAATATTTTTTATGTTTTATATAATACTTGATGAAAAATTATACCAATGAAAAACACACTTAAAACTCAATCCATTCATATATTTTTCATAAAGTATTATATAATACTCACAAAAAAAGATAAGGTCAAAGTTGAACCAGTTTGATTCTGAAAAGTCAAACTGGACAGTTTTTATGGGACGGAGGTAGTATCAATATAACGTGTGCTTGAATCTTTGGAAAGCCAACAAGCTTATTCAGTCTAATTGTAATTTGAGGACCATTCCATACTTGGGCCTGCTTCGTTACAAGAATGGCATCCTGAAATCGAGTTTTCGAGAATAAGTACGACATTCTCTAGATGTAGAAAAATAGTCAAACGGGTAAAAGATGTAGAATATTATAGTTATACAGTAAAGTATATAGTTATTGGAAACCAATTACATTTTCTACTTCAAACTCCCCCATTTCGGAGTTTTGGTCACCGCTCTCCTGTATAGTTTTAAACATGAATTGTCGTAAGTGAAAAAGGATATTATTTCATTGCTTTAGATTATACTCTTACTCTGTTCATGATGTATTTAGATAAGTCAAATTCATAAGATGAACAAAAATAAATAGATAGGAGTGACTAAATGCACAAACAGTTGATTAAGTAATTTAGCCAAATTTGAGATGAAAAGTTTGAATCAGTGAGATCCGACAAAGCACACTGACCCTATATCATTCTTTGGTCTTCAACTCTATTTTCTAACTTGATGTTCTTAGGACATATAATGGCTTAAATTATGTGAACGACAACCATATCGACAAAGTTTTGTCTTATTTTTTATTGCTACCCTTAGTTCAAACCCGTGCATTACTTCTTTTCTATTCATCTAGTGTAGCTCATCTTAAAAGTAGCTCGAAAAATACGTCAAGTGTTGTTATCAGAGAGTTGCACAACACCTGCTATATGAAACACACGACACACAGGAACACAGGAAGTATGTTTGACAGAAAGATCTAAGTTGTCAGGTAACACTCAAATACTTTATTGAAGAAAAACTAACTCAAAACTTCAATTGGTACAATGTGAATCCCTACCCTTCACGGTATATATAGACTAACCTATACTTATTAGACTATAACTAGGATTACACTTTACTTAACCTTATAATTATCTAAGTCCTACAGGAAGATAATTGCTTGCACGTCAAGTAAACTTGTTGGACTTCTACTTGCTTGAATCTGATATCACGCCTTAAGCCACATCAGACTTCAACTCCAACTTGTATTACTATCACTGAATCTCGTACACGCCTTAGCCATAACCAAACTCAGGAATTCGCCAACAATCAACCCCTGAATTTCTGAGTCGAAGAGGGTAACTTTTGCACACCAAGTAACGATCTCATCTCCTTGAACCTTATATGCGCCAAGGCCTTCGTTAACGGGTCTGCTCTTTGATTCTCTCTAGATACATGCTCAACAATTACCTGCTCATTCTCAGTCACTTCCGCCAATAACTCCCTAAGCCAAATTGCTTGACACGCAGCTGCAATGGCTGCCATGAACTCAGCTTCACACGAAGATAATGCCACGGTAGTTTGCTTTTGTGAGCACCATGTAATGGGCGATGTATCAAGGTAAAAAACATGTCCAGTAGTGCTTCGTCCATCATCAATATCAACATTATGACCGCTATATCCCACTAGTCTCATGTCATTACTACGATTGTATTTAATACCAAACGAAGTCGTACCTTTAAGATAACGTAGAATTTGCTTGATAGCACGAGCATGTGATTCTCTTGGACTTTGCATATACCGACTAACCACTCCAATCGAGTAAGTCAAATCTGGACGAGTGTGCAAAAGGTAACGCAAGCAACCCACCACTTTCTGATACTGGGTAGCTTCAACTTCTGGTTCATCTTTTGCTTTTGACAACTTGAGTCCCGGTTCCATCGGACATAAAGCTGCATTGCAATCTTCCATACCAGCTTCTTTCAAGATCTTCCTTGCATATCTCTCTTGTTTGATCTCCATGTAATCTTTTTCTTGTGAGACTTCGATACCTAAGTAATAAGTTAACTCACCAAGATCCGACATTTCAAATTGAGACACCATTCTCCTTTTGAACTTGTTTATGAGGTCTAAGCTCGTCCCAGTCATGAATAAATCATCCTCATATACCGCGACGATGATACATTCTCCATTGGGAACCTTTCTATAGACCGCCTTTTCATGCACGCATTGTAGAAAACCCATCTCTTTTAAAGTACTATCGAGCTCCTTTCGATCACCATTTAGAAGAGCCGTTTTCATATCCAAGTGATGAATCTTCCATCCTTTCCCGGCTGCGAGAGCAATCAAGAGTCATATGGTCTCGAGTCAAGCTACCAGCGCGAATACTTCATCAAAGTCATCACTACCTGATTCATGTTCATCATTTACTGTAGCGTGAGGTGTCGGGCTGGTTACTGTAGCATGAACAGTAGCAGGTGCATGACTGGTGTCATGAACAATGAAGGGCTGTTCATTTGCAGCAGCTTGCGAGCTTCCTTCTTCATTCAAAACCTGATTAGTATTAGCTTCATGTATTTCATCCCGCAACACAGTAACCATTCCAGGTTCATCATTCGCTTGGTTTGAGTCTTCTTTACCAACATTTAGTCGAGTCTTATAAAGGCGATTTACACTACGCGGAACCTTTATAAGTAAACTTCCACAACTATCTCGCATGGTTAAGAAATCCCCTCGTATCCTAATATCACAACCGGATATTGAAGCTTGTCCTAGACTAATCACATTACTTCGAAGAGCGGGAATATAATAGACATCTTTCAACAATTTTTGTTCTCCATTTTTCCTTGGAACAAAATCGAGCCTTTTCCCTTTATGCTCACACACGAACCATCTCCGAACCTAACACGTCCAATAATATTTTCATTTAATTCAGAAAAGTAAGAGTAATTACCTGTCATGTGATTACTTGCACCATTGTCAAAATACCATACATCGTCTTCATCGGTATTTGGCTCGCACTTTGGTGGAGTGTACTTTTCATCATTCACGAAAATCGTTTCTTGAACCAGCTTCAACATAAAGAACGTACCTTCCTCATGATACACATCTTTCTCTTGCGTCTCATTAAGGTTAACTTCATGGTTTCGGTTTCGTTCAGGGCATCCTGAAGCGAAGTGTCCATACTCATCACAACAGTAACACTGTATATGTGAGAGATCATGTTTCTCATGTTGCTTACCCTTTTGTTCATTATCATCATGGTTTTTCGAGGAGTCACGTTGACCTTGGTTTTGATTGTTGTCACATCCACTACCTTGACCACGACCACGGCCTCGAGAGTTTGAACCACGTCCTCTTCCTCCACTTGAGTCATTATTCCTTTTGGAATTTTCGGTTATAGTATAAAGCAAATTCTCTTGAGCATCGTTTGCTTTATCTTTTTCCTTGACTCTTTCTTTGTATGCTTTCAATCGTCCAACCACATCCTCAAACCCCGTTGTTTTAAGGTCTAAAACTTGTTCTAGGGCTGCCACGATATGGATAAACCGTCTAGGAAGACTTGTGAGAAACTTCTTTACCAGCTTGTGTTCCGACATGACTTCTCCAAGAGTGGATGACTTAGAAGCAATACCCGATAACTTTGCAGCATATTCGTCTATGGTACCGTTATCTGACATCTTCAGATTCTCGAACTCCGTAATTAGGGTTTGAAGTCTCGCTTCCTTCACACGATCAGCCCCTAGGTTACGGGCTTTTATTGCATCCCACATCTCCTTCACGGTTTTCAAATACCCGATTTGGATAATCAAATCTTCTGGGATCGATTGAAACAATAAGCCTTTAACTATATTGTTTTTCTTGGCATCGTCTGAGCCCGGATCTACTACATCCCATACTCCATGAATTCCAAGAAGAACTTCCATATGCATCCTCCATATGGTATAGTTTGTTGACGTTAACAACGAACACTGAAACGTAAAAGTGGTATCCTTTACAGGCGGTTGTGAGCTTTCTCCCACCACCATCCTTCTTCTAGTTCTTGATCGTGTATACGTTTGTAACGGTGAACTTTCCAGCCCTTATATCACGGCTAGAATTAGTTTAAAAACAGTGAGACAGTTTTGAAGACGGTTTCCAACTTACTGTATAAACTAAAAAGAAACTAATTCAGTTTACTAATCTGATTAATTACATACGATGGGCTCCAATATGTTTGCAAAAGAAAAGAAAAGTGGGCTGCGATCAAAGTGGGCTTCAATCACAGTGGGCTGCAATTACCACCAACCAACAGGTTCACAGGTTTAAGTCGATTGTTTTAAGGTTTCTGTAACCCTAAAATAATTCACGTCTAACCACAAGATCACAGGTTAGAAACGATCTTCTCCTAGGTATTGTGACCCTAGGTATTGTAACCCTTAAACGCAGATACAAATCACCAGGAACTTCTTCACAAGCTCTGATACCAATTGTTGTTATCAGAGAGTTGCACAACACCTGCTATATGAAATACACGACATACAGGAACACAAGAAGTATGTTTGACAGAAAGATCTAAATTGTCAGGTAACACTCAAATACTTTATTGAAGAAAAACTAACTCAAAACTTCAATTGGTACAATGTGAATCCCTACCCTTCACGGTATATATAGACTAACCTATACTTATTAGACTATAACTAGGATTACACTTTACTTAACCTTATACATAGTAATTATCTAAGTCCTACAGGAAGATAATTGCTTGCACGTCAAGTAAACTTGTTGGACTTCTACTCCAACTCTTGTTGCTTGAATCTGATATCACGCCTTAAGCCACATTATACTTCAACTCCAACTTGTATTACTATCACTGAATCTGGTACACGCCTTAGCCATAACCAAACTCAGGAATTCACCAACATCAAGTTTGCTGAAAGTTGTGGTCAAAGTGTAGCTCAGTTGATTCCGGACAAGAAAGGAGACTTCTAATATACTTGCTCTTGGGGAAATTCTTATAACAATTGTACTCTAAACTCACACATGGTTTTCTCAAAGATTTGGGAATATATAGCATCGTATAGTATGGAACTATAGGTTAAGACATCCTTGAATGTTCTAACTTGAAGTATCTAAACATGATAATTGAAATAGTAGTTGTTGATAAAAATATATACAGTCATGAATTTTCAACTATATGAAGTATCTAAACTAGATTAAAATAAGATATTTCAAAGTATATCCTAGTCATGAATTTTCAACTATGATAAAATTTGTTCATTTCATACATGGTTTTGATAAGTGTATGAATTATCTAATAAGATTTATGTTGGTTGTTGACGCTCTATTTTGCATGTTGCATTTTAATCAAATACATTTTTACATATCTATACACTCTCAACCAAAACATGTCTTAGAGTATCAAATTAAAAAATAAAAATAATAAATAATAATAATAAATAAATAAATAAATAAAAAGTTGAGATTTTATGAGTTTTCAAATACCATTGAGCCTGTGGATTTTTTTCAATCTAACAGATTCAATAATACTTGAAGACATAATACTATTCTCAACACATTTAAAACACATACACTTATGATATATAATTAACCAACAACTTTTATCTTCAGCCTATGTGGGAATGTGGGATAGAATATTAGGATAGAAAATATCATCGTTAAAAAATGGTAAGAAGAGATAATTTAGGAGTTCTTAACACTTAGTAAAAGAAATATTTGTTACATGGAACATCAAATTGAAGTTTAGAAGCAACTAATTTTATGTACATGAAAAGAAAGAAAGAAAGAAACAATGCAAGAGCTAGAGCATGAAACAGTTTGGATAACATGAAATTATATGTTTTTATAACTTTAATAATGAAATATTACAAATTTATATATTTTCAAGCAATACAAAATGATATTTACTGGGAATAGTGCACAGGACGTTCGGTTTACAGTTGGTCTAAAACAGCAATGTATGTAGAAAAAATAAACCAAAGTTATAGAATGAACATGGGATGTTGACTATTGGGGTTCTTGAATAACCTTCATAGTCAAGATGGCATGGCTTGAATCGGCATTCTTTGTCCTTGGTTAAATTAACAAAGTCTCGCAATCTTTAAAAACAAAGATAAAAAACCGAACAACATTTAGAATTAGAGAAAAAGTAACTAAAATTTAAAACAATTTAGCCATCATTATGTGAAACATATAAAGAGATATACCACACTTTAACGGTAGAGCAAGTTTGCATTCAAATGGTTGGGGGGGGGGGGGGGGGGGGGGGGGTTTGGACATGCATTTTGAATGGATCATTTCAATTTGTTTATATAAAGAGATTCGCAACACCTAACCGGAAACTTATTTAGGGGTTGTTTAATCATTAAACGAGTTGATAAGGACTCACTTTATCCGAACATCAAAAATTTATAATCATGACGTTAAGCAAAAATAATCACATAATCATTTTTATAACAAGAATCCATGTAAACCAATTGTTCTCCTCAATGGTTTCCATTAGTTGATCAGCGTTTTCCATTACTTCTTCACCGTTCACAATCCTCATTTTGTTAGGTAACTTCTCGATTAAGATCACCTTTGCGTTACTCTTCATACTCACCGTAAACCAGTTTCTTTTGCAGTCACGCTTATCCACTTGGCTTCGATGATAAAAATAGATTTTTGATACTAGTGTTAGTAAAACATTATCAAATAAGAATACTAATAGATGTGAAAATATGGTGGTTCATGCAAGTTGGCTAAGGGGTGAAAACGAGTTCATTTTGAATGGGTCAGTTTTGGTTTAAGAAAAGCTCTAACAATTATAAGTAACAACTATTAGAAACGGCGGCACAAATTGTGGTAAAATTATATGTAACAATTATTTGTTATAGCTCTAACCATTAAAAAGATAGAAAATAGAAAGTGATGTTTTCGTTTAAGAAAAACTTCACAAACAGAAACCATATATGTAGCATGAGATGGTTAATTTACCTTACTGTCATTTGCTATTTGTAACAACCATATATAAGTATAGCAATCCCTTCTCATACATGTGCAAAGAAAAGTGATGGTTTTCCAATTTCAGAAACGTTTTTAAAAATGGGTTGTTTAATTCATTTTCATTTGCTATTTACAATGATCAAAACAAAATTGAATAATATAATTGTTTCTCACACTCTTTCTCAGTTTTTAGTTTTTTAAAATACTTCTAATATATCTTTCCCTCTTAATAATCTTTTTTAAGAAATGGTTTATATAGTAAATACTTCGTAAATAAAAGTACACAAAAAAGAGTTAAGAGCTAATATGCGTTTTGAGACGTATTCCGAACCACCAAATTCTTTTAACTTGGAAGAAATGGTATACATCTGAGAACATAATATTATTCTAAACATGCATAACCCACATAAACTAGAGTATATTACTAACCAACAACATATTTCTTCAACCTATGTGGGATACAATGTTTGACTAGAAATTAGAAGATATTACCATAAAAAATTTGTAAATTGTTATGTAAAAGACTTTTATGTACATAGAAAGAAATAGACATGTCACTTGAACACCAGATTGAAGTTTAAAAGCAGCTTGGTTATGTGTTTGGAGCACAAATTATGAGGTGACATCTTGGATTAACGATAGCCATCTTTTTGTTTTCCACCAAAGCTTGAGCCCAATAGTTGGACCCTCTGACCATTAAAATTTGTGTACCTATTTCGTCTAGCTTCAACTCTACTTTTTAACTACATGTTCTTAGGACATATATCAGCTTAAGTAGGGTGAAAAACAACCACAATATCATCATAAGACAATCTTTTGATTTTTTTTCGACTTCTTTCCTAGTTTAAATCTGTTCATTACTTCTTTTCTAGTCATCGGGTGTTTCTCCTCTTAAGATTTTATCTCGCAAGATACACAAATATTTGTAGGAGGTTGTGGCTAGGCCTTTTAAAATCGTAGCAAAATCGCATAAATTTGTTGTTTAAGACTTTAACTCTTTTCGTGACGTGTAGCTGATCAGTAGGTTCCAAATGAGAAATATGGCTTGCAAAATCCTTAATCTTTTAGACATTCTCATAATAACTGTACTTTAAACTCGCAAGTGGTTGTGAAAAAAATTTGGGAATATAGAGAATCGTTTAATATGTAGTATGGACGTATGGGTTTTGAAATCCTTGAATATTCAAAGTAGATAAGTATCTAAACATGATGATTGAAATAGTAGTTTTTGATTGTCACTATCGTTGTTGTATTTGTGTAAGATCAAATTAGAACGAAAATATATACGACACCATCTATATGAAAATAAGATACACCAACTCATTATGAACTTTCAACTGAGATTTATGTTGGTTGTTGACTATTGAGTTAGATCGTACGTTTATTTACTTTCATTTTAATCAAAAAAACTTGAGATACAATTTTACAATTCTATTGTTTCTTTACTAGCTTTCTAAATTTGTTTTCTCTTCTAACATGGGTGAAATTAAAGATTAAACATGTTTTAGAGTTCCAAATTAAAAGAAAAAATAGCTAAGAGTTTATATGAGTTTTCGGATGTTGCAAATTTTTTCATATTTTTTTTTAACCTGAAAGAAGTTCAAATATCCGAAAACATAATACTAGTCTCAACACATTTAACGCAAATACGCTTATAGTATATAAGTAACCAACAACTTCTATCTTTAGCCTATGTGGGATAGAGTGTTAGGATAAAATGTTACAAAATATCTTCATTAAAAAATGGTAAGAAAGAGATAATTTAAGAGTTCTTAACATTTAGTGAAAGAAAGACTTGTTACATGTAACATCTAACTGAATTCAAGTTTAGAAGCAACTAATTTTATGTACATGAAAAGAAAAAAAGAATGCTAGAGTTATAGCATGAATCTGTGATTTTACATATGCATTTATTTATATGAAATCTATTTAAGTTTTTGGGTCATAACTTATTCTTGCAATCATGATTCGGGGTTCTTACAAAAGAGACCTACATAGCAAAACATACAACTAGAGAAAACAAATAAAAATCGCAATCTGTCTTTTCATTTTACATACTTTCAAGCGGTACAAAATGATATTCACTAGTAATAGCGCACATGACGTTTGGTTCACAGTTGGTGTAAAACTGCAATGTATGCATAAAAATAAACTCAATCTTATAGAGCACTAGTAATAGCGCACATGACGTTTGGTTCACAGTTGGTATAAAACTGCAATGTATGCATAAAAATAAACTCAATCTTATAGAGTGAATAACTAGTATATATGAGCTCGATGAGTAAGAACATGAGATGTTGACTACTTAAATTTCTTCAGGTTCTTGAATTACCTTCATAGAGAAGATGGCATTGCTTGGATCTGCGTTCTTTGTCCTTGGTTAAATTAACAGAATCTAGCCATCTTTAAAAACAAAGATAAAAAAACCAAACAACATTTAGAGCTAGAGAAAACGTAACTAGAATTTTAAACTTTTAAGCCATCATTATTGAGAAAACATATAAGATACACTACACTTTAACGAATGACCGACTTTGCATTCACATTGCAGATTATGCAATAGAGCCAACATGATTCAGATCGATAGTGTTCATGATCATCCATATCCTTTCCTCTTACCACAAACTTTTGCTTCTCGCGTTTTAAATCAGATTCTTTTGCAGTCACGTGATGATAATAGATTTTTTTGATACTAATGTTGGTAAAACATTATGAAAAGCAGCATATATACTAGTGTAGATGCTGAATTAAATGCTGAATTTGACAAAGTATTTCCTTTTCTTTTTCATTAGTTTTAATCTATTTCTTTTAACTAATAAATTAAATGAGTAGATTTGACTCCTTTTATGGTTATATGAATCAATCATATTGAACAACCAGATCGTGCAATGGAGTTCCTAAAGTAAAATTTGTGGTAAAAAGCATTATAGAAACACAAATTCTAGATAGGTAATTATAATATTAATAATAATCTAAGTACAAATACACATAAAATATGAAATTGTACTTTTATGACGATACTTTTTATTTTTTATTATTTTTTTTATTTTTTAGAAACTCACTGGTAAATAGTAACGAGCGGCTGGGTCACGTAAGGCCTTTATTATTGGTTTTTTTTTGAACGGCTGATCATTGGTTTACATGTATATTTTTTGTAATTTGTCTTTAATTAATAGCATTAAACAAAAAATAATCCAAAGATTAGATATATTATTAAATTTGGTAAGTCA
The DNA here is from genome assembly GCA_030686995.1 of Artemisia argyi. Taxonomy (NCBI): domain Eukaryota; kingdom Viridiplantae; phylum Streptophyta; class Magnoliopsida; order Asterales; family Asteraceae; genus Artemisia; species Artemisia argyi. The sequence continues at coordinate 19,301,600 of CM060680.1, read as the reverse complement.
TGTCATACAATAGACAATACTTTTAAACATGCCATGCAATGGTAATTATTTTTTAAGAAAACAATGAAGTTACAATAGTGTATAAAAAGTTTTAATATCAAGTTTATAAATGGAAAATATTGAATGAAAAATGCTTTGCATACTCAAAATACGATTTTAAATAACAATTGCACAATACATGCACTACGTCCACATAAAATTGATAGAATTTTACTTTTGTGCCCTTCCTCATTTATTTATGGTTAGCTTTTAAACCACGTTCTACTATTTCTGTGTCTCTTTCAGTTGACACTATTATGAAGCATTATCACAATCACAATCATCTCCACAAAACGGCGAGGTTAACAACAAAACCGATTTTACATCGTGCTTTCACTTTCATGATCTTATACCCCCTTCGCAAGTGGCCTATTCAAGTTTTGGTGGGCCCAAAAAGTGTGAAACAACACGCGAACGGCATGTGAACGATGGAGGGGGTATTATTTGTGTGTAAATGTGAAATATGAAATGCTGATGTGGCGCTGATTTAATTGACACAAAGGCATAAGAAATGGCATGTTACCATACCCTTTACTTAAAAGTAGGGGTGAGCATCGGGCCGGAACCGACCCGTCCCGACCCGAGCCCGACACATCCCGATCCCGACAACGTCCTCAAACCATAACCGAGTCCCGACCCGACTAGTAGTCGGTTAGTGTCGGTCGGTTCGGTCGGTTTCGGGATTCGGTCGGGATATCGGTATTGCTTCTTCTTTCTTGGATTTTGGCCCGGCCCGTCCCGACCCGACTACCGATTATGCTGCAAATCCAAACCGACTACCGATCCGATTACGTTTGGTTCGGTTTCGGGACGATCGGTCGGTGTCGGAATTCGGTCGGTTGTCGGGCTCGGGTCGGGATTGCTCACCCTTACTTAAAAGGATATTCTCCTTACGAATAATTTAATGAGACATAAGGTATTTTTTTTCTTTTTTCTTTTTTTTTTTTTTTTTTTTTTTTCTTTTTTTGTTTTTAAATTCATTTTTACATATGTATTATTTCTTTATTAGCTTCTAGAGAGAGAAAAAAAAAAATAAAAATAAAAAAAAAAAATAAAAAAAAAAACGTGTCTCATTAAATTAGTCGTAGATTTATTTTGCACGTCATTTTCATTATTGTTGTTAAAAATTTTTGGGCCAAATTTAATCAAATAGGATAAACACATTTTAACTCAGTTTTACATATATATCATTTCTTTATTGATTCTAAAAGTATGTGTTCCTTTTTAACCATGAAACTAAAGATTAAAGTGGTCTCTACCGGCATATGTTTTAAGTAGAGAAATAAAGTAAAAAAGTCAAGTGTTTATACAAGTTTCCCGCTATTCCAACAGCTACCGGTTGTTTTAGCTGATAGAAAGTGGAATAGCTGAAAACGTAATACTATTCTTAACACATTTAACTCACATACACTAGGTGTATATTAGTAACCACCAACTTTTATCTCATGTCTATGTGGGATAGAATATTATGAAAAGTCTCACAAATCCCATTTACGAGATTGCTTAAATAGTTAGTTTACTTCACTTCTATTTGCTATTTTTTCATTTCATTTGCTATTTATAATGATCAGAACAAATTTGAACAATTTAATTGTTTCTCCACACTTTCCTATGAAATAAAAATATCTTTTTCCTCTTATGCTAGATACTAAAGATTAAAATAATTTTCACCAAGACATGTTTTACAGTAAACTGGTTCTACCTTCAAACCTATGTGGGATATAATGACATATTATAGATAAACGTACAAGTTTTTGTGTATTTTGACTACGCCATGGGAAGATCGATCAATGTCATGGGTAGATCTACAATAGGGTATGGGTTGATGATACAAGGATGTGCTGGAAGCTCTAAAGCTAATTTACAACACATGGAGGCTTTGTCCATAACTGAAGTAGGATATGTGATGTTTATTGAGGCTTGGAGGAAGGAAAGATGGCTAAACGGACTCATGACAGAGTCAATATATGAGCTAAGGTTAGTAGTGGGTATTGCTATTGGCTCCTTGGTAAAAGGCGGTTCCCGGTCCGAGGTTCGAGCACAAGTTGAAGTTGTTGCGTATCGGTATTAAGTCTATTGACTAATAGCTAAGGTGGAAATTGTTCGTATTAGTATGCATATTAGTCAAAGTTTAGAGGTTTTAGTGTAAGATTAGCTCTAGTTATAGTCATGTTAGGAAGTTGACGTCTCCAAGCATGCTTAACCGACTTCTTTGGTATTTTCCTTTGTTTTATGTTTGCTTGTGTTCTATTAAAATAGGTTTTCTCCCCCTCATATCTTATAAATAGAGGTCAGGGGAGTCTCAATTGTACTATTTTCTTTTCCCTCGTTCTCAATATTCAATTGTTTGGGAGCAAGATTACATGTCCTGTGTGAGTCTTTAATTTTCTAGTCGAGATCACATTTGTTCGTGTATGCGTTGAGTTCGTCACAAGGTCGTATATTCCGCATTCTAGATTCCAGGTTTGTTTAGTTCTTCAACAGTTTCGATAACGTGGTAATTTGTTTTTGCTCTAAAAATGAAAGATTGCAAATGTCTAAGCGTTGTTAAAAGAACTTGTGGTTTCTTATAAGAGAAAAAGGTTAAGCTATTACTTATCATTAGGTTGGCCCATTCGTGACCAGGTCATGCCCCTGCCATATAAGATTTCTCTCTCCAATGACCAGACACGACCAAGTTCCACAGTTGAAGACCGAGATTTTTATTTATTTATTTATTTATTTTTTATTCAAACATTTTAAACAACAAATTTAAAATTCATTAAAAATAAAAACATTACAATACTAAATTAAAAACTTAAACTAATAAAACTTAAACATTACAATACTTGTTAAAAACTAAAACTAGTAATCTAAGTTGTAGTGTGCCTTGATTGCTGCCTTAAGCTGCAAAAGTTCTTATGGTTGTCGTGGGGGCAAACTCTGGTCGATTGCTGAATTGTAGAAAATCAAATCTTGCTCCCGTTTTAATTAAGCCATGATTACCACTTGCTGTCGTTGGAGTTCATTTTTCTCTCTTTCATCGTTAGCTCTTGTTCCTTTAACTTAAAGTACGACTCTTCCACCTCATTCTTTTTTATCTAGTTTTTGAAAAAGGTCTTGGCTAACGAATTTGTCCATGATGATGGAGGATCCCGAGAGGCGGAGGATGATTTCTTCCTGGCTGCGTCACAACCTTGTGTTTGTGATTCTCTAGTCTCTTCCTCATCATCAGAATCATCCACGTCTTGGAAATTAAAAGGACATTTTGTTGACCCCGAGGTAGTTATAGAACCTTTTGTTTTCTTCCGACTTTTCTTTCTGAAAGCAGGCATCTCGAATTTCTTCCAAGCATCATGATTCCTCAAAATTTTCCAACAATCATCCAATGTAAAATCATGACAGTAAAGCACACGATATTCTCTAAGAGATATTTCTTTATCGTCTGCATCATTCTCACCACTTCCATGATTATCCTTGATATTATCCATAATAGCACAAAAATTCCTACGAATCCTCCATTTGCTCGTGATCGAAAGTCGTACGTTCTTTCTGAACCAGTTTCATTTTTAAAGTACCCTATCACCTCCTCCCAAAAGCAATGCCTGTTGATAGCGTTTTCTCCCTCGAAATTTTATGAAATATAAACCCAAGCTCTACAAAGCGCGATCTCTTCCGCCTTTGTTCATGGTTCTTTCTTTTTAGCTGGTCGAGGATTTTTGCCTTTGTCCTTCGCCTTTGTAGCACGTCTCGAAGGCTTATTTAATTTGATGGGTGACGTCTCTTTGACATTGTCATCGTCTTCAACAGGCATGGAACCGTGGTACGAATCATTACCCGAACCTTGCCCCATCGAAGTAGCTTGACTCGGGTAGTTTTGGGCCGAGTATTGTTAAATCGGATAGTTTGCCGTATAATCCTCCAAATCCATTTCAATATTAGCACTACGAAGCGGGGAATAATCTTGATACGGTTGGAAAGACTGCGAGAAATCCGTGTTAGGACGATACGACGACCCAATTGGTTCTTCGTGATAATCCATATTAGGACGATATGGATTGACATATGGATGATAAACGCAAAACGGGTTTTGATTTTGATTCGGTTGTGGTAGTCGTGATTGATATTTAAAAGCGGGTGCACGAAAGCGAATACCCCGATTTTGTGGTGGTGTTACGCCGGTTAATTCAAAGGTTTTTCCGGTGAGAAATTCAAATTTGGGGCTTTTTAGGGGAGTTGGGATCGTCGGTTTTTTGATGTGGGAGTTATTATTATTATTATTATTATTATTATTTTTTTTTACATGATGAATATGGATGAGAAGTTGTTTGAATTGTGGTAAAGTTTTTTTTGTTTAAATATGCAAACGGTAAGTTTTGTTTTTTTTTTTTTGTTTTTTTTGTTTTTTTTTTTTTTTTTTTTTTTTTTTTGAGTTTTGTGATGTGCAAAGTTGGTTGAATTTGTGACCCATATTGCGAATTCAAGTGGCCATGACCGACATTTTTTCCCCTACATTGGCCATGACTGATATTAATATCGGTCGACCTATTCATCTGACCCATTTTTTCAAGTCCATTGTGGCTAGCATAATAGAAATTGAACAACTTACGTTTATTTTGGTAAAATTAAGTTACTTTTTTATTAAACCGAGCTCTATCCATTTCTACAAAAATGCAGAATAGAAAGTGATGTTTTCATTCATGAGAAGTTTCACAAACAGAAATAATTGAGATTACATAAATAATTGTTCATGAAGAAAGAAGAAGAATTCTTAGTTTCTCGATCTCTAGTTTTTTAGAGTCTTGCCCACTCAAATTAAAGGACCTTATCTAATCATGTTTCTTAAACCTACATACAATTTCGTATATTAGTAACTAGCAATTTTCATCTTCTAGCTATTTGGGATAAAATTTATGATATAGTGTTAGAAAATTTCTCATAAATTTATGATATGGTGTTAATGAAAGATATGTTATATGGAACTCCAAATTGAAATTCGGTAGCAAACTAGTTTATGTGTTTAGAGCACGAAACATGAAGGTAACAACATGGAACTAAATATTGTTATTGCTTTAAAACAGGGCCGGTCCTGAGTTTTTTGCTACCCTGGGCGAGATGATAGCAAGATGCCCCTGCTAAATTATTTCTAAAAGGTTTAATCCGCAAACAAAAGCCACATATTAACTTTTAAAACCAACGAATTAACTAGTCTACGGGTGAAGTCGGGTTATAAGCAGGGGCGGATCTAGGAATATCATCGTATGTAGCACAATTCTCGACTTATTCTATTTTTGTATATGTCGAGAAAGTTTGATAAATACGCAATTTCATGAATAAAAACATCAACTGTTCTTTATCAGCCAAAGTTTTACACAAAACTAAAGTTAAGGGCAAAATATGGAAAAAAATCTTAAACTATAAAGCACACTACTAAAAAGCAAGGAGAAATTTAAAAAGTTGTAAAATAGCAGGTCAATATATTAAACAAAAATGGATATCCAAAGATGAAATGAGAAAATTATCTTAGACTACAACCGATGTTACTGAAGAAGGTCAAGAAACTAAAGATGCGAGGTATGAATCATTTGTGGCACGTGATACAGATAGCTGTTAGTCTGTCACTAAGGTCCGCTCCTTGTTATAAGTAAACAAAGTTGCAAAATGTATAGCCATAATATTAACTATAATTTTTTCTAAAAGCACTTTTTGTTTAACATAATGATTTTAACTATAGAAATGATTCCAATAAAAAAAATAACTAATTTATAAAATATACATATCGGAAAAACGTTTGGAATAAATAGAAAATTGCATAACTAAGATCTTTTTAATTTTGAGTTCCATAGATAAGTTTATAAATAAAAATAAAATATAAGTTTAATATATACGTGGAATAAGAATAAAAAAGTAAATGATATTTTGACAATTGGGAAAGCAAAAAAAACGTGTAAAGCTAATGTAAAGCCATTTGTACCTATGCAAAAATAAAATCAAAATATTAAAACAAAATTGTAAAGCCACTAAACCTTTGGGTGAGAAGTGAAAATTATACAAATGCATTTATGCATCGTCTTCTTCACCCGCTCTACAGCTCCCCCTGCTTTGTTTTTTTCTTTCTAATCTCCTAAATTTATACTGCTCCACTTATATTATGTTAAAATCAAGTAATAAGTTTAAGAATACATTCACATCAACGTGTACTTTAAAAAGGTGAAGCAAATCTTCCCTCTGCTAATATCTAGCCTGCACAAAACCTATAGTTTGATGCCCCTTGTTTGTTTGATGCCTTGGGCCGTCGCCCGCCCTGCCCATAGCCAGGGCCGGCCCTGCTTTAAAAATGAAAGATGGCAAATGTTTATGCATTTGTATTTATAACACCTGTGAAATTTTCTAAGTGTTTGCTTATCTGAAATCGTTTATGTAGAGACATTTATACATCGCTGAATGCATTACGTTTTTGGGTCATGAACGTTAAAGTATTTCTGTATTACCCCAATCACTAACCAATATTTGAAGGCTCAGTGTGTACATAATGTTGTACATATATAGGTTCACAAGTAGCTAGGCAAAGTTTACACAAAAATGCTTATAAGATGAGCACTTACGTCAAAACCTAAAGAGCTAGGGAAACATTTTTGGATACACACAGCTTTGATAAGTTATGTTTTATGTAGTTATTGTTCTAAAAATGAAAAAATATATATATACAAAATTTTAAGTGTATAGGTGTGTTTAAGATCTTAATATAAGCAGCTAGGTAATCCTTAGGTAATCTTTATAAATTTGAAGAAATTATATACGAGTTTTATTCATATAGAGTTGGTTGAAATATTTTATAAGCATACAACTTGTGAACATATATGAGATAATAGGGCCTGAACCTAAATAAAGTTCAACCGTTCAACAATTTAGCCTAGACTATTGGGCCTATACCAATAACTAATTTATCATCAACTACATTTAACTCTTGTTGTATACAAAATGTTCTTAGGACATTTTTAAGCATACAACAAGTAAAAGTTCAATTGTAAATTGTTCGTCAACTTAGCTATTTTTCATTTTTGTTTTCGCTAAAGGCTCCAGCCCAATAATTGGACCCTTTAGCTGTTTTTCAAGTAGAGATCGTTTAGAATATTTTTATATTATAAAACTTGTTTAGTTTGTTTTGGACCACTTTAAAATCTCAAGTATGTTAAAAAGAATAGTTATGTTAATATCTCTTATCAAGCAGCTAGAAAAACCTTTATATACTTGCAGATATTTTTTCAAGGAGCTGACTGGAAATATTTCTAAGCATATAACAAGAGTACAAGACATAAAAGATAATTGGCTCAAATTGCGCGGATGAAAACCACCATGTCATTATAAGACTAGTTTACTGTAAATCTAAATTGCTTACCTACTTTAACATCGTAACTACTCTTCTTCAAGTCATCAAAGTGTAGTCCCTGATCGATTAGCTTGAAAGATATGGGAAATCTGTTTGGATGTTGTGGTCCAACACTTTTTATGGTGCGTAACTCGGTTGGTTTCAGGCGAGAAATAAAGCTCGTAAAATCCATGGTCTTTTAGATATTCTCATAATAAATGTATTTAAATTCGCCTGTTGTAGAAAATATTTGGGAATATAGAACATCGGGCCTATGTAAAACTAAACATGTTTTAGAGTAAAGATTCAATGATGAAAAATGAGAAAAAGTAAAGAGTTAATATGAATTTTCAACACCTCACGGCCTTGCAATTTTTTTTAACTTGCAAGAGAGTGAATTGGCTGAAAACGTTATACTATTCTAGACACATTTAACTCACTTTGACTAGATTATATTAGCAACAAATAATTTCTTTCTTCAACCGATGTGGGATTACAAGTCGGAGTTTATCTACGTTTTCATACTTGTTTCAGCCCTTGGTTGTTTAGAAAACTTATTATGCCGATCGGTAAGCATGTTTTGAATGCTCAAATGTACAAATTTAGGTTTGCAAGTAGCTAGGCAAAGTTTATGACAAACATGCTTACGTCGAAACCCAAAAATAAGCAGCTTGGCAATCCTTTGAGATTATTATAGTCATAAAGTGTAAAATCTTTTACTTTATAAATCATTTCGATATGTGTAAGAATTATGGAATGACACATTTTGGTTATTGTGTTAGACGATGTGTTTATTTTGCATGTCATTATTAATTGATTTTGTCAAACGTCTTACCATAATATTTTTGTATTTTTATAAAAATTAGGATATACCCAATGTCGACAGACATACTTTTGCTTTTGTATCACTACTCCATCACAGATTTAAAGTTGATCGGTCGAAAAAAGGCTTCAGAAAAATAGGCCATTGGCTCAATCTCAACCTCTGACTAAGAGACATGTGTTCAATGCCTGAAGCAAGGTCTTCGGGGTAGGGTCGGTCGGCACCCAAAAGAGGTGCACGAAGTCAGGATTTACCACTGATTTAGATCTTTCTAAGACATATTCTTGCTTTTACATTGCCATATAACATTCCCAACGGCAACATGATTGATAATTTCTATTTTCTATGAAGTCTTAAGAACAAGCTCATGTATGAGCTTAATCAAATACGTTTTGTTATCAACGTACGTTTTCTATTAGTAACCATGAAAAACATTGTGTTAAAATCATAACATTTTTTTTAACCGAGCTCTAGTTTTTTGCAGATGTAAAATTGACGAAAAATTTCACAAACCCAAACTATGTAGCATGAGATAATGTAAATGGTTAATTTACTTCACTTCCATTTGCTATTCGTTGCATAAAAATACACAAAAACTATATATCAAGTAACAATTTTACATTTGTTCAAAAAAAAGAGTAACAATTTTACATACATTAATCAATTTCCGCTTTAAAAAAGATAGAATAAAGAAAGGTAACCAAAAAATATTTAAAAAATTAAGAATTCATGTTAATTCTCAGTCACTATAATTGCCAACATGCTTTGTATTATTAGCTTGCAAACTCTAGCATGAGGTCGATCATAGTGCCGAAAACATAATACTAGTCTAATAACAAGTGATTCACGCACACTATGGTATATATGTAACAAACAACTTCATATTTCAACCTATGTGGTATAGAATGTTTGGATAAAAGATTAGCATAATTCTCTATATCAGAAGAATTTTATGTACATGAAAAGAAAGAAATAAAGCAAGAGTTAGAACATGAAATTATATGTTGTTATCGCTCTACTAATGAAAAATCGCAAATTTTTATGCATTGTATTAAAAGAACCTGTGATTTTCTATAAGCATCTACTTATGTTCAATTGCTTATTTAGAAATCCATATATTGATGAAGGAATTACGTTATGTATTATGATACTTGCTTTGGCCCTAACTTATTGATAAACTCATGATTTGGGGTTCTCACAGAACATACCTACATAACAAAACTTACAGCCGGAGAAAACAAACAGAAATTGTAATCATTGTTTTCATTTGATATACTTTCAAGCAATACAAAATGATATAACTGATAATAGCGCACAGCCGCATAGGATGTTTGGTTTACAGTTGGTCTAAAACTGCAATGTAATCTCAGTGTATAAAGAACATGGGATGTTGACTATTCAAGTATTGTGGAAGCATGTGTGAATATGGTTGCGCAAGTATCCTTTGTGGTTTGACTTTTGTGAACTTTCGAGTACATTTATTGAATGACCTGAACTATTTTTGAATTAAGTGTCAAATAGTTAGTTTCGTACGAGCTACAAAACTGGTTATTGATTCGCAACTGATCAATATAGCAACTGATCAATGGTGTTTTTCTTCTCGCAGGTAGTTATGATGGTTAAGAGATGCAAAGTTACTTTTGGAGGATACTTAGAGTTCTATATTTTAAAGTTTACAATTTAGGTTGACGCTTTCTACTAATTTTTTCAGACACGGTAATTTTATTTGTTTAAGCATTTGCTCCACTGCAAGGGTCTTATGACCTTATTCTCCCAACCCGCCAGCCAGGTTCTGATAATTATAACTAGGTAAACTACATACTATGCCAAAATAAATACTTTAGGTGTGTGGAAAGGACGTTTACATATACGTACTCTCTCATAGGGTATTACTGATATGAAATATGGTGGATCGTAGATATTGCTATTAAGGATTACTGTGCACATGCATAAGAAATGAACGAAACATTAATATAATCCGTTCTAGAATCTATGGAAAACCCACCTGCTAATTCAGTTTAAATGCGATTTGAGGAGCATTTCATACTCAGGCCTGCTTCGTTACAATATTAGCATCCTGAAATCGAGTTTTTTTTAGAATAAGTAAGACATTTTCAATATCGATGTCGAAAATGGTCAAACGGGTAAAACATGTAGAATATTATTTTTATTCAATAACACATATGTAGTTTTTGGAATGTATACTTCCTGCGCAATTACATCTTCTACTCCAAACTTCCACATTTCGCTCTCATGTATAGTTTTATACAAGAATCATTGTAAGTGAAAAGGTAATTATTTCATCGGTTTTGATTATACTCTTATTGTGTTCATGATGTATTTAGACATCGATCAGTCAAATTCATAAGATGAACAAAAATAAATAGATAGGAGTGACTAAATGTACAAACAGTTGATTAACAGCGAGTTTTCTATTCATCAAGTGTTAGAACGATTGAGTTTAATAAAAACGAAATTTATTAAACCGAACTTTATGAAAGTCCCGTGACACCGCGAGATCACCAGACCCCTGATTCCGCCGCTGCACGAAAATACACATGGCACTAGATGAAAAGAAAGATAGTTCAAAGATAAAAATATGTTGAGTTAGTACTAGAAACATTCACGGTTATCCTTTTAGCATTCTAGTTAGCCTGTGTGAAATTAAAGATAAAAGTAGTTTCCATCAAAACATGTAAACTACATAAAACTAAAGATTTGAATTATTGAGATCATATCCCACAAAGGAACACTAACTTCTATATCATTCTTTGGTCTTCAACTCTACTTTCTAATTAGACATTCTTAGCACGAATATTAATTTAAATAGCATGAACGACAGCCACATAATAATGTTACTCAAAAGATGTAGATCGATGGGAACCACACCACCGAGGTGCCGACCTGACCCTTCTCCAAGGACTAAGCCCCATGCAATGATCCCTTGTCCCAACAACCTAACAAAAGTATATGTAGTGTGGATTATGGACCTTTAGTCTTTAGATATAGACATCATTGAATATTCAACCTCGATAAGCATCTAAACATGATAATATAAATAGAAGTGTTGGAATGGCGCATTAGTGATGGGTCCTATAGTCCGTTCTCGGTTCAGAGTGTGTGGGACACTATTCGACCTAGGGATAGTGAGGTACCATGGTATGATTTGGTGTGGTTTTCATCTTGTATTCCTAGGCATGCTGTTATTATGTGGCTTATTATGAAGAAAAGATTGAAAACACAAGACACATTGAGCTCTTGGGATGTGACTGCTGGGCTAACGAGTGTATGTTCTCTTTGTGAGATGCAACCGGACTCTCACGAGCACTTATTCTTTGATTGCTCCTTCTCTTATCAGGTTTGGAGTCGCATTAAGCATTTAGCGGGTCTTACGGGTTGAGGTTCCTCTTTTGACTCCATTGTTTCAATCCTTATGCCTATTGCTAAGCGGAAGTCTTTTAAGAGTTGTATTGGGAAGCTTTCTCTTGCGGCTGCTGCTTATTTTGTGTGGCAAGAGCGTAATTTTCGGCTGTTCAAGCAATTGAAGAGATCAGTCCAGGAAGTGGCGGATTGTATTATGTCCTCCGTTCGTTTGAAACTTCTTTCGTGTTGTTTCAAGAAGTCCAAGGATGCGGTTCTATTTTCGCGTCTTTGGGAGCTACCTTTGTCTATGTTAAAGTAACCATGTTTTATTGCTTATGTATTATTAGATGGTTCTTTCTTATTGGTGTAATTGGGTATGTAAATGGTAGTTAGTTCTCATATGGCATGTATTTGAGTAGGGGCTGTTCAAGCTCGTTAGCTTGAGGTTAATGTGGCACACGGCCACATTCCATTGTACTTCATTGACTTTTTTGGTGTAATATAATTTACCGGGGTAGTGTCCCCTTTACCCAAAAAAAAAAAAAAAAATAGAAGTTGTTGATTGTCACTATCGTTCTTGTGTATGCGTAAGATCTCATTAGAACGAAAATATGTATGGCACTATCTAGATGAAAATAAGATACTCCAACTCGTTATGAACATTCAACTGTGATTAAAATATGCTCATTTTATGTTGGTTGTTGACCAACATACATTTTAACATTTATGTTGTTTCTTTGGTTTTAAAATTGTGTTTTCTTTCCTAACCAGGTGAAATTAAAGATTAAACATGTTTAAAAAAATAATAAAAAAATAAAAAAAATAGTTAAGAATTCATATGCGTTTTCTAATGCTTCAAGATGTGCCACATGTTTTCAATGCAGCACATTATGACGCGTTGGAAAACATTACACTATTCTCAACACATTTAGCACACATAAACTTATGTAATATAAGTAACCAACAATTTCTAAGTTTACTCAATGTGGGACAGAGTGTTAGGATAAAATGTTAGCAAATATCTTTATTAAAAAATGGTAAGAAAGAGATAATTCATAAGTTCTTAACAGTTGGTGAAAGAAAGATATGTTACATGGAACATCAAATTGTTCTTTAGAAGCAACTAGTTTATGTGTTTATAACACGAAACATTAAGGCAACAGCTTGGATAAAAGAACCTATGATGATTTTTACTAAGAAAAAAGTACTAACGTTTACTTATCTGAATTCATTTATATAGAAATCCATATATTACGTGTTCAGGTCATGAATACAATTCCTTGTTATATTGTGATACTTTATATGGTTTGTTTAAAAACTTGTTTTTTCCGAGTGCAGATCATTAAGCATTTTTTGAATGCTAATAAATGTTTAAATTTTGAATGTGCATATATTGGTTTGCATGTAACATTCATGACAAAGTTACAAGCAGGGGCGGAGCTAGAAAAAAATTTTAGAGGGGGCAAAAAAATTTTTTTTACAGCATATCGAAAATAGAGTTAGAAAAAAAAAAAAGGTTGTCATTGCCAAATGTAATTGTGTTTGCTTCAAATTATTTCTACTTGGGCAAATAAATACTCAAAAAAAGAAACTAAAAACCTTATACAAACAAAAATCAGCTAAAAAGAAAAAAAAGTGCTATGCTTCCACCCACGTGATGCATTACTACAAAACAAAGCACTTTTCTTTATGGTTCTTCTTTTTCGTTTAGTGTGCAAGAAACACATATACTTTATATTCCTTTCATGCCTTCTTTCTTCTTCATCTCTCCAACAAATAAAACTACTCCACATTATAAAAACTGCCTAAAAATCTTTCAAAGCAGATATGACGAATGATTTTCTGGAGGGGCAAAACACCAAAATATCTCAAATAATCAAGAAATTTACACTATTATTTTTTTGGGTGGGGGGTCACTTGCCCCCTGGGACCCCCCCCCCCCCCCCCCCCCCCCCGTAGCTCCGCCTCTGGTTACAAGATGAGCATTATGTTAAAATCTCATTTCTCTTGCGTAAGCTTGATATGGTTCTTCGCCTTATATTCCTTCGAATAATTGGTTTTAATAAACAAGAAAAATTAAAACTGATTAATTGAGATACTTGAAAATATAATAAGAGCAACTGAGGTGGTCTTTACAACCTTCATCCATCACTACTGTTAATTTAGCATTGAATCCGTTTACCCTCTCATCAGTCTAGCTCATCTATTTTATTTCACCGTAATCACTGCAATCAATGACAAAAAAAAAAAAAAAAAAAAAAAAAAAAAAAAAAAAAAAAAAAAAAAAACGTTAAGTTTGCTGTGGTTCAAATCACGAGCTGATGAAAGCCACCACGAGCTAACCACTTACCGTATACTCTCAAATCATACATGGCTCGCTAGTTCCTTGATTACAACTAGTAAACTAAAACAAGTAAAATCATTGCGTAAATGAAACTATTCTAATAATGTGAGTCATGTTATCATGTACGTGTGCAAGTGCATTATAATTTAAACGTGTGGTTAAGATTTCAGAGTATAATAAGCAGCAAGGCAATTCTTTATAAACATGAAAATTTCTCGTTTTTGTTTTCACCAAAGACTCCAGCTTAGTAACATATTACATTTGATTCTTCCCTTGTTGTATAGGAACATACTAAGACTAAGACCGGGTGTAGAGGGTCGGTTGCCAGTCCGTTGGTCGCCACCACCGACGCGTCTGCCACCGTTACCCCACCCGACTTGAGACACGTCGCAGGAGGGAAATATCTCAAAATTCTAAAAGAAAACTTATGTTAACATCTTATACTAATAAGTGGTTTTGATAACGTTAGTCATATGTTTCTATTGACCGCTAAAATATGTGTTCCTTTGTAACTTGTGTTAAGTTAAAAATTAAAATGGTGTCCACTAAAACATGTTTTAAGAAATAAGTTGTTTAAATCATTTCATTTGCTACGTATAATGGTCAAAACAAAATTGAGTAAATGATTTGTTACTCGCACTCTTTTTGAGCTTTTAGTCATTCTTAAATGACTTCAAAAACATTATTACCCTTCTTAAGCTATGTGAAAGTAAAGATTAAAATTCTTTTCACCACAACATGTTTTATTTAAAAATAAAAAAAAAATAAAAATAAAAAAGTAGAAAAAAAGTTTGAAGTTTATATAAGTTTTCATGTATTTTGCGTTCCCGAATCGTAATTTACGACATTTAAAGAAAGCAATAAACATGAAAATGTTATACTACTCCAGGAATATTAAAGCCACATAAACTAGTGTATATAACTTACCAAAAAGTTCTTTCTTCAATCAATGTGGGATAAAATGTTAAGATAAAAAGTTAGAAAACATTCTCCATGTTATATAAAAGATTTTTATTCACCTCTTAGTTTCAGAGAAAAGATATTGATGAGGTGATAAAAAAATCGTATGATGATTCATGATTGCATGCAAGATGTAACAGGTCGGAGAGCTCTTTTACATGATAAATTAAAATTTATCAAATGTCGTCTTAAAAAATGGAATTTCAAAAATAACAAAAGTGATAGGACTCGTAAGCATGAAATCATCAACAAATTTATTGAAATTGAGCTATAAATGGATTAAATAGTAGCAACGGAAGATGATAGAGAAGAATGAATCCACCTATATTACAACAACTCATAAAATGGTAAACTTTATTTAAAAGACTTATATTCACAAGGAAACAGAGAAAATATCAGAGTTATTAAAAGTTGGTGAAAGAAAAATATGTTACTTGGAACTCCAAATTGAAATTCAGAAGCAAACTAGTTTATGTGTTTCGAGCATGAAACATGAAGGTAACAACATGGAACTTTATATTGTTATTGCTTTAAAAATGAAAGATTGCAAATGTTTAAGCATTTTGTATTTATAGAACCTGTGAAATTTTCTAAGTTGTTGGTTCACAAGTAGCTAGGGAAACCTTTATGGATACACACAACTTTAATAACTTATGTTATTTGCTGTTATTGCTTTAAAAATGAGAAAATATACAAAATTTTAAGTGTATACATGAGTTTTTACTTGCAGAAATTGTATACGAGTTTTATTCATATGGAGCTGGTTAAAAATTTTTATAAGCATACAACAAGACGACAAGTGAACGTGGAAGAGATAATAGGGCCTGAACATAAATAAAGTTCAATTGTTCATCAATTTAGCCCAGACTATTGGGGATAGATACCAAAGTTTCTGGCCCAATAAATTGACCTTTTAGCTTAACTCTTTAATATGTACTCAGTTAGACTACAATATTAGTAAGGAACAATTTCTTTCTTCAACGAATGGGATAAATTGTTACGATAGAAGGTTAGAAAGAAAGAGATAATGCAAAATTTATTAAGTGTTAGTGAAGAAAGATATATTGCCTCGAACTTCAAATTGAAGTTTACGTGTTTAGAACACGAAACACATGGTTAACAACTTGAATAACGTGTGAGTATATGTTATAATTGCTCTAAAAATGGAAGATTCCAATGTTTCTGCGTTGTATCGTAAGACTTGCGACTTATTTAACAAGAAAATAAGGTTAACGTCTATTTTATTTATTTATTTATTTATTTATTACTATTATTATTTTTTTTTTTGGAGTCTATAAAATTTTTGTTAGTTTTGGGTGACATAGGTTCTCCTTTAATTGTTTGAATTATCATAGATGTAATTTCGTATTATTAGTATCGTGAGGGTCAAGATTGTTGTTTAAGTTCGTTTACATAGTTTCAGGATCGTAAGGTTCAATATTGTTGTTAAGAGTTGTTGTAAGTCCACCTAATCCCCTAGCATCTTGCTAGTTTGTATTTATGTGCAATATAATTGCCTTTAAAAAAATGGTTGCTTAATTTCATCACATCAGTAACATCAACATCGAGTGATCTCCAATAAAAAAAAAAAAAAAAAAAAAAAAAAGAACAAAGAATGATAATGAAGAAAAGTAAAAAAGATTTAAGAATTCATGTTAACTCTCAGCTATATGAGTTCACTCATGCTATGTATTATTATTAGCATGAACTCAACTGTAGAGCTGAAAACATAACACTAGTCTAATCACAAGTGATTCGCGTACACTATTGTATATTAGTAACCAACAACTTGGTTCTTCAAACTATGTGGGATAGAATTTTAGGATAAAAGGTTGGCATAGTTCTCTAAATTGCATATTATGTATAAGAAATTGATGTACATGAAAAGAAAAAAAATAATGCAAGAGTTAGAGCATGAAACATGAAGATAACAGTTTGGATAACATGAAATACATGTTGTTATAGCTCCAATAATGAAAGAACCTATGACTTTCTCTAAGCGTTTACTTATTTGAAATCGCTTATGTAGAAATTTATATGTCGTCGAACGAATTACATTTTTGGGTCATACACGTTAAAAAAATTATGTATTATGGTGCTTGCTTTGTCCAACCTATGTGGGACAAAATGTTAGGATAGAAGACTAGAAAAAGGTTTCAAAAAAAATGGTAAATGTGTTTGGAGCATGAAATAGTTGAAATCACATGTTGTATCAGTTTTTATTATTATTATTTTTTTCTATAAGAGGGTTGGCAATGGTCACGGTACCGTGCTTCCGTGCGGGAACACCGCCGCCTTGCCCACGGTACCGCACGGCAAGCTCCACGCACGGGAAGTCTTCACGCACGTAAGTAATGAAATTTCGAACGTTGGAGGCATTTGGACCGTTGCTTTTTGACCGTTTGGGAGGTAGAAATGTTTATTTATTTTTTTTACCGTTGCTTTGAATGTGTATAAAATGGAACCATCAATCAACAATAAACACTCAACAACAACAATCTATAGTATTCTGCCAAAAAAAGTATTCTGCCCAAAAAAAATATATATATATATACCGAGCAAAAAAAACATGGAGCCAAAAAGAAATAGAGATTCAAGAAAAGGAAACCGAGTAGCGAGGGGTGCAAGTCGTCCTCGAGTTCAATCATTTTCTCAATCACAAGATGTTTACCGCCCCGAATTTGTCCAAGCTCCATCTCCACGATTTTTCGGATAACATGAAGGTAACAGTTCGGATAACATGAAATTAGATGTTGTTATAGCTCCAATAATGAAAGAACCTATTATTTTCTCTAAGCGTTTACTTATTTGAAATCGCTTATGTAGAAATTTATATGTTGTCGAACGAATTACATTTTTGGGTTAAAATAATTATGTATTATGATACTTGCTTCTTCCAACCTATGTGGGACATAATGTTAGGATAGAAGACTAGAAAAAGGTGTCCAAAAAAATGGTAAATGTGTTTGAAGCATGAAATCACGTTGTTTTGGACTTATCTTGTAGCTGGCAACTTCTTTCTTCAACCCATGCGGGATAAAGTGCTAGGATTATAAGGTTAGAAAAGGTGCCCATATAATATTAAAGGTTTTTATTTACATGGAAAGCAAGAGATAATGCAAGAATTGGTGAAAGATAAGTCACTTGGAACTCCAAATTGAAGTTCAGAAGCAACTAAGCAAAGTTTTCAACGACAAACGACACTTATGTCAAAATCTAATAGTAAGCAACCATGCAATCCTTTATTTATACTTCTTTGATATAAGATAAGCCATGTGTTTCTATTGCTATAATAACAACTGTTATTCAAGTTTAAAATCGAGACTTGGCTAAATGAATTAGGTGGTCATGTGTTTGTGTAAAGTATGTTAACATCCTATATTAACATCTTATATTAAAATCGAGATTTGGTACTTGTTTTGGCTTATGTTAACATCTTATATTAAGTGGCCGGATTTGATAACGTAGTCATATGTTTCTATTGGCATCTAAAATATGTGCTCCTTTCTAACTTGTGTGACCTTAAAACTTAAAATGGTCTCCACCAAAACATGTTTACCAAAATCAAAATAAAAATAAAAGAAAAAAAGTCATATGTTTCTATTGGCATCTAAAATATGTGCTCCTTTCTAACTTGTGTGACCTTAAAACTTAAAATGGTCTCCACCAAAACATGTTTACCAAAATCAAAATAAAAATAAAAGAAAAAAAGTCATATGTTTCTATTGGCATCTAAAATATGTGCTCCTTTCTAACTTGTGTGACCTTAAAACTTAAAATGGTCTCCACCAAAACATGTTTACCAAAATCAAAATAAAAATAAAAGAAAAAAAGTTAAGAGTTCATATGGGTTTTCGGGTATCATTCACCCTTGTGATTTTTTTAACCTCAAGGATGGGATAACACACGAAGACATACTACTAGTCTTAACACATTTAACACACACACTTACGGTATATAAGTAACCAACAACTTCTATCTTCAGCCGATGTGGGATAGATTTTCAACTTCAAGATAATAGATTTAAAAATGTATGATCTTAAAGAAATATGTTTAATAAATAACTTATGTTCCCTATTTGTAGCAACGCAAAACATTGTGGTAGCATTACAAGTAACCATTTTAGTTTAAACCAAGCTCTAAACGTTTCCATAGAGGCAAAATAGAAAATGATTTTTAACTATGAAAAGTCTCACAAACAATAATCATGTATGAGATTCCTCAATTGGTTAGTTTAATTCACTTTCATTTGCTTAAACTACTTTCTGATACCATTTTTACAATGCACAATAGATGTTTACAATGCACAATAGATGGATCGTGAAATATTAGAAAACATAATGCTATTCTCAACACATTTAACATACATAGTTGGAGCTCAAAAGTAAAGTAAATTACATAGATGATACATATATGTTATACCAAATATGAAACAACGCCGTCAATAAATAAACCCTAATCACCCAATCCACCCACATCGATATAATTTCCGGCGGGATCAAACGCCATCACCACAATTCCCGATCAATTATTCATGTACTTGATCATTTAATCGATATGGGTTCGTTTAGATCCAAAGAAAATGATGTTGCTAAAATCTCAATCACCATTTTTCACTACTACAAAAATGGTCTTTTAGACCTTCTTATAAAGACCCTTTATGTAAATCACAGGTCTAAAAAAGGATTTAACAAAATTTAGGCCGGTTACAATGAAAACAACGGGTCTAAATGTGAAAATTGCATCTGGGCCGGTTACAATCAAAACACCCGGTTTAAAAGACTATTTTTATGGGCCGGTTATGTTGATTTCCACCCGTCTAAATGTGAAAACCGTTTTAAGACCTGTTAAAATCAAATGGACACGTCTATAAGGTTTTTGGTGGGATTCAAATTTTCAACTCTCCAAAATTTTTAACTCCAAAATTTTCAACTACCCACCAAATAACACACACAATTCTTTCTCACACCAAACCCTAAGCTACCAAAGCACCAGCCGCCGTCACCAGCGCCGCTTCACCTCACCACCACTATCAGATCCGTCACCGAACTCTAACCACGACATTCACTTGCCACCGCTGTCGTTGCAAACTTCTCACCAGTGAGTCATCTTGATTTCCTAATTAAGTTTAGATATGTTGCAATCTTGATTTCGTTTTTTTTTTGTCCGATTAGGCAGTGATATTTATCATGTTTAGCTGTTGATTTTTGTTGAATGTGTTTGTTTGATTTTAGACGAGCCTTTTCATGGTTATGAATGTGTTAGTGACATTTGAGATACTCTTAAAATATAATTAAGATCTATGCTATATAGCAGTTAAAAAACACTCTGAGACATTGATTTTTAATAAAAAGAGGAATTTGAATGCTCAATAAATAAGTAATTCCAAATACTCCCTACACCAAACGGCAATATTGTGTTTTTGTTTTGTGTGTTTTCACAGCTGTCACAGTTATGATGTTCTATAAGCCGAAAGTTGTACATTCCCTTTAGTTGACTAGTAATTTCCATGGTTTAAGCAAGCGAAATTTATTAGATGGCACTAGTCCCTTTTCTCTCACACATTTGTTGTCTCAATTCTGAAATCAAGGCTATTTGGTCATAAAACTGGTTGTGGATCCAAAACTGCTAATAGAAAGGACTTGATGAACTGTAAAGTGTACGGAGTAAGCTGGTAATATGTTTTTATGTATAAACCAGGGAAATCTGTATAAAAAACAAAAACGTATTTAATTCCATGTGCATATGTTCGATCACTTGATACTAAGAGTAATTTTTCTTTGCACAATGCTTACTTTGAGTCTTGGTCTAGAAATCAGATCATTGAGATAAGTACATTCACTCAATACAGCTAGTAGCAATTTGCACAAGCTTTCTATTGACACACTAAGGGAAATTTATCTTTTTTTTTTTTTTTCGTCTAGTTGTTCACACTTTATAATGTGTGTATAATGTTCACATAATCACATGTATAAGACCCATACTTATAACTATAAAGTAATTAATGCGATGTTTGTCTGCACGTACATTAAAATGTATTGGGATGTCGGCTATATTTCTTCATGCAAAAGGAAGCATGAACTCTTAAGTATTCGAATATGTGAACAAAAAAACTTGTATCCACACAGCTAATTAGTGTTAGTGTTTTGCAAGAAAATGAAGATTCAATGACAAATGACGAAATCTACACGGGTGATGGAACAGTTATGCTTAATAACGAATGTACTATTAGAAGCAGAACCGGAAATTGGAAGGCTTGCCCATTCTCTTAGTATGATATAAATCAATATTAGTTCTATATAGTTAACATATTATGCTTAATTAGTTTGTTTCAAATTTTTACTAGATTAATTTACTTTGTTTTATGGGTAGTGAATGCTGTGAAGATTTGCATACTATGGAATGAGTTTAAACTTGGTGAACGATCTTGAGGATCGTCTTAACCAAGGTAACGTACTGCATCTATCAATGTTTCAAATTGGTCAGGACCAGGCTACGCCACACCATTTGGAGCTTTCTTAGCCGATGTATACTTAGGACGATACTGGACGTATGCTGGTTTCTCCATTATCTATTTCTTTGTAAGTCTCTTGGTTTGAACAACTGAAAGTATATACCATTCTCAACATTTCATCTTACTTACTTTAAAAATAGCATTTCTCTGTTCCCTTTTCAAAGTTTAAATAAAAAATCAAATACAAAAGGTTTAAAGTCCATTATCAGATGTGTTTGTCTATGTGTAAAAATCATGGCTAAAAATGCTCAAAAACTTGTTTACTAGATAGATAAGATTACTGTAACTGTTACAAACAACATATACGTTTAGATAGATGCACATGAAATTATGACAGCATAAAAAAGAACTATCGATTACTAATATCAAGTGTTTTAGGTAGAAAAAGATTGCTTATAAGAATCTGTTAGTTGAATACAAAACTTGCAATGGGTATGCTTGAGTTTATATTGTTGTCCATGTTACTGTCTTTTAACGCTAATATATGTTTCTTAGTATTTGCCCATTGTTGAGTGTAATGTGCAATCCTGCGTTGTTATGTTAGTATATGTTGCCTATCATATTGTCTCATCGTAAGACTAGCATGCATACTGTGTTATAACTTTAAATAGGAGTGCAAATTTTATTGTTTTGGTTTGCTAAAAATGCATAATGTGCTATAACTTGCAGGACTAGCATGCATGAAGAATATAAAGAATGTTGGAATTCAAGTTAAAATATTTAGGTTTGTTATATGATTACGTCTGAAGATTTAGGTACAAGGGATGTTTCAACTTGTATATAGGGAATGTTCTACTTATTTAAAACTGTATATAAGGGATATTTGAGATTGCTTATTGAAAGTACTTGTTAGTGATTGTTTTGGGATTGCTTATACAAATTATAGCTTATAAAGGCTGTTTGGGGTTGCTTGATTTAACTGCTTATCCAAGAATCGGGACTGTTCAAGATTGCCTATTGAAACTGTTGCTTTTTTATTAAGGAGTTGTTAGGGATTGCTTATTGAAACTGATAAGGAGTTTCAATAAACAATCTCAAATAACCCCTTAATACAAGCAGTAGTTTCAATATTCAGTCCCAAACAATCTCATTCCTTTTATAAGCAGTTTAATTAAGCAATCTCAAACAGCCAATATTTTTTTTTTGGAAAATTTTTATAAAGACCGGTTATAATGGTATCAACCGGTCTAAATAACTCCCTTTTAGACCGGTGCTTCAACCGGTTTATATAATTGTATCCACCGGTCTATATGACCCCCTTTTAGACCGGTGCTTCAACCGGTCTAAATGACAAAAAAGCTTTTAGACCTCCCCTCATTTAAACCGGTTGGGTAACCGGTCTAAAAGCCTTTCGCAACCGGTCTAAAAGGCCGTTTTTGTAGTAGTGTTTGTTACCAATTTCCCTGAAGTGACAACTGCTAAGGAATTGTTTCATGCGTGTAATGTGTACGGGCACGTGGTGGATTCATTCATACCTACCAAAAGAGCAAAGAATGGTAAGAGATTTGGTTTCGTTCGTTTTATTAATGTTTTTAGCACAGAGAGGTTGGTAAACAATTTGTGTACCGTTTGGATAGATTCTCATAAGCTGCACGCAAACCTTCCCAGATTCAATAGAAACAATATAAATGGTACGAATGGTGTGAACAAAGTTAATAATGGTAGTAAGAAGGTGATCAATCCATCTAGTGCAGCTTACATACCTCCTACTGGTAATGGGGTCAATAAAGGAGGTAATTCTTTCGCTAAAATAGTATCAGGTGTTGGAGCAAAAGAACCTGAAGTTGTTGAGAGTTCCTCAGTTACGGTCTTGGATGATGAATGTTTGGTCTCAAAAGCTATCTCGAATTCACTTTTTGGGAGGGTTAAAGAGTTTTCATCATTGGTTAATCTCAAAATGACAATGTCAAATGAAGGTTTTTCGGACGTTAAAATTCAATATATGGGGGAGTTTTGGGTTATGCAGAAATTTGCTAGTCAAGACGCTACTCAAAAGTTCCGTGATAATGTGAGTATTGGTTCTTGGTTTTCAATCCTGAAAGTTGCTACATTGGATTTCCATACTGATAAAAGAATTGCGTGGGTTGAGACCGAAGGGATTCCATTTAAGCTATGGACGGAGAATAGTTTTAAACGAATTGCAGCAAGATGGGGGGAGCTTCTTAGTGTTGATGATCAGGAAGATTCTTGTTTTCATTCTAAGAGGTTGTGTGTTCATACAAGGTATACTAGAAGTATATCTGAGGATTTTAAAATTATCCACCGCGGCAAGGTTTATTGGATACGTGCCAAAGAAACCCCTGGGTGGGTACCGGATTTTGAGGAAGAAGAGGATGAAGTGTCTCTTGCTGGTACGTTAGAAGATGGAGAGGTAGATGCTAATGTGGATGACCATAAGAACTTGAATGGCGAAAGTGATATAGAAGAAGTGCCAGAAACCTGTGTTCAAGATGATTTGGGTAATAAAGATAGGAATGAAATAGGTGATAATCATAGTGAAAAACAGTCGGAAGATCCGTTCGGTATCTATGACGTCCTCAATAAAAAGAGAAATGAATGCAACAATGGGAATATGGAGTATACTAGTTGTGAATATCCACCTGGTTTTACCCCAAAGGATGGTGAAGAATATAATGGAGATACACCTGATGAGAATCCGATAGAAAACATGAGCGGTGTTGGCGACAATGATAAAGAGGGAGGATCTGTGGATAAGCAAAAAAGGGTTCGAAAGGAAGTAAGATCTGATTCATTTGAATCTAAATGTTCAGGCCATTTTAAGAAATCGTCAATTCCCGATACAGGAGGTTCTATCATCCAATTGATGGATGATTTGGTGAATGTTGGTCAGATTATGGGTTTTAATATGACAGGGTGTATAAACAACTTGGAAGAAATTATTAAATCACAAGGAGGGAATGATATTCATAGATGAATTTTCTATCCTTGAACATTCAAGGCCTAGCTCAAAAGGCCAAAAAAGATTGGGTTAAGGAGTTGTGTATTTCGAATAAGGTGAATTTTATGTCTTTACAGGAAACGAAATCTGCTAATGTCGATCTCTGGTGTATTAAAAATTGTTGGGGGAATTTCGATTTTGATTATGTGGTCAGTGATGCAGTGGGGAATTCGGGTGGGATCTTATGTGTGTGGGATCCTCATATGTTTAAAAAGGATAGTAAGACAATTTCTGATTTTTTTATCATTATTCGTGGTATTTGGGTGCCTAGCGGGAAGAAATTACTAATCATATCGGTATACGCTCCTCAGGATTTAAAGGATAAGATGTCTTTGTGGGATTACTTATTATCTGTTATTTGTAATTGGGAAGGCGAAGTTGTAATGATGGGAGACTTTAATGAAGTGAGGGACTGTAGTGAAAGATTTGGTTCGGTTTTCAATAAGAAAGGGGCGAAGATCTTTAATAATTTCATTGCTAATGCAGGTATAGTGGAGGTGCTTCTTGGTGGATGTTTGTTCACATGGTGTCATAGATCTGGTACGAAGATGAGTAAACTCGATCGGTTCTTTATTTCTAAAACTCTTTTGGATACATGTCCTTCTATTTCTGCTATATCTTTAGAGAGATACTTGTCAGATCATCGTCCAATTTTGATGCGGGAAAATCATTGTGATTTTGGTCCGGTTCCTTTCAAATTCTTCAACTACTGGTGTGAAGTTGCTGGTTTTGATAACCTTGTGGAAAACGTTTGGAAAGAGGATAGTGTATGTGAGCAAAATGATTACACTAAATTCTTGAAAAAATTGAGAGTTTTGAAAGAAAGAATTCGGAAATGGGTGTATATGTACAAGGATTCTAAGAATGGCAGCTTGAGAAACTTGCAGGAGGATCTTAAGTCGATTGACTCTCAAATTGATAAAGGGTATGCTTCTGAATCGGTCATCAATCAGAGAATGAACGTGATCAGATTAATGAACGAGCTGGAAAGGAATAGGAATATAGAAGTGGCACAAAAAGCAAAAATAAAATGGGCTATTGAAGGTGACGAAAATTCAAAATTTTTCCATGGTGTGTTAAATAAAAAAAGAAGTTGTCATTCTATTCGAGGTGTGTTAAAGGATGGAGTTTGGATTGAATCGCCCCAGCTCGTTAAGGAGGAGTTTTATCAACATTTTAAAGATAGATTTGAGCAATCTGGTGAACAGGGTCTTCATTTGGATTTGGATTTTGTGAACCGTATATCTAGTGAGCAGAATGATATGTTAGAAGGTGAGGTTTCGACCGACGAAGTCAAAAAGGCAGTATGGGATTGTGGTACAGAGAAAAGTCCAGGACCTGATGGTTTTACTTTTGGATTTTTTCGACGATATTGGAAGTTAATTGAAGATGATGTGGTTAATGCTGTTAAATGGTTTTTTAATCATGGTTCAATTCCTAAAGGAGGTAATTCTTCTTTTGTTACTTTAATTCCTAAAATCCCAAACGCCAATATGGTTAAAGATTTTAGACCGATTAGTCTCATTGGGAGTGTCTATAAAATCATTGCAAAGATATTGGCAAATAGGCTCTCTATTGTTATAGGAGACATTGTAAATGAAATCCAATCTGCATTTGTGGCGGAGAGAAATATTCTAGATGGTCCTTTTATTTTAAACGAAATTGTTCAATGGTGTAGTAAAAAGAACAAGCAAGCTATGGTTTTCAAGGTTGACTTTGAAAAGGCATATGATTCGGTTAGATGGGATTTTTTGGATAATATATTGTTGAGGTTTGGTTTTGGTGAAAAATGGCGTTTATGGATTCGAAGTTGCCTCAAGTCTTCGAGGGGCTCGGTTATTGTTAATGGCAGCCCAACGAAAGAATTTCAGTTTTATAAAGGCCTTAAACAAGGCGATCCTTTGTCCCCGTTCTTATTCATCTTAGTTATGGAAAGTTTACATATTTCTTTTCAAAGAGTGGTAGACGCGGGTTTGTTTAAAGGTATCAAAATTAGTCCTTCTATTCATATTTCACATTTGTTTTACGCAGATGATGCTATATTTATGGGACATTGGTGTCAATCGAATATTGATAATATCATTCGTGTGTTGGAGGTTTTTTATCGGGCTTCGGGCTTAAGGATCAATATGCACAAAAGTAAACTTATGGGGATTTCAGTGGAAACAAAAGTAGTTGAGCAAGCTGCTAACAAGATTGGTTGTATGGTTCTTAAAACTCCTTTCAAGTACCTTGGGGCTAAAGTGGGAAGTTTAATGTCGCGTATTCAGTCTTGGAATGATCTTAGTGAGAATATGGAGACTCGTCTATCTAAATGGAAGCTAAAAACACTTTCAATAGGTGGGAGACTTACTCTCATTAAGTCCGTGTTGGGAGCGATTCATATTCATCATATGTCCATGTTTAAAATTCCTATGCAGGTTCTAAAGAAGTTGGAATCTACAAGGGCTAGGTTTTTTAATGGGGCGGAGGTTAACTCCAAAAAAGCAAACTGGTTTCGTTGGAAGAGTGTTATGGCCTCCAAAGATAACGGTGGTCTTGGGGTTTCGAGCTTATTTGCTCTTAATAGAGCTCTCATGTTCAAGTGGATTTGGAAGTTCATTGTTCAAAAAGGATCGTTATGGACTCGTGTGATTTCAGCTCTACATGGTGAAGATGGGAAGATAGGTAAGACTTTTTGCTCAAATTATCCTTCATTATGGTTATCTATAGTGAAGGAAGTGAAGGTGCTAAAGTCTTATGGCATAGATTTCTTAAGTTATATCAAGCCGATTTTGGGAAATGGTGCAAATACTTCTTTTTGGAATATTCCTTGGCGTGGTGAGATGGCTCTTAAAGATTTGGCCCCTAGAATTTATATGCTTGAATCGATGAAAGGGATCTCGGTAAAAGAAAAATTGGCTCATGGTAGTTTGCTTCTTTCGCTTAGAAGGCATCCAAGGGGAGGCGTGGAACAACAGCAGATGGATATGATTCAAGAGATTACTGATGGATGTAGTCTTAGTAATTCAATGGACAGGTGGTCTTGGTGTCTAAATGGTGTGGGTGAATTCACAGTTGCATCGGTGAGAAGAGTTATAGATGATAATATGCTTCCTTCAAGCAATAGTAAGACGAGATGGATAAAGGAGGTTCCAATTAAAATTAATATTCATGCTTGGAAAGTGAAGAACGATTATCTCCCTACCCGGTTCAACATGTCAAGAAGAGGTATGGATATTGAATCAATTTTATGTCCTTTGTGTAACAATACGGCTGAGTCGTCTAGCCACTTATTTTTCTCATGTAAGTTCACTCGTGCTATTATGAGAAAGATTCATCGATGGTGGGAGTTGGATAGTAGGGATTTTACGTCTTACGAAGATTGGCTAGATTGGTTGGGGACTATTCGGTTTTCCATTATCAAAAAGCGGTTGCTGGAAGGAATCTATTATATTGGTTGGTGGTTCATTTGGATGTGGCGCAATAAGGAGATTTTTGGGCAAGAGTCGTCTCTAAATTTCAATATCTTTGATGAGATTGTCTCTCGATCTTTTATATGGGTTAATTCTAGATGTAAGAGTAAATTTAGTTGGATTGATTGGATGAAAAATCCTAACCTTATTACGTTGTAATTTGCCTAGCGCCTTGCTAGTTTTGTTTTTTTATAAAAGTCCGCCGTTCAAAAAAAAAAAAAATATACTTATGGTATATATGTAACCAACAACTGCTATCTTTAGCCTATGTGGGATAGAGAGACAAGACAAAAGGCATGAAATGCATGAGCTTAAAGAAATACGTTTTGTAATCAACGTACGTTTGTTATTTGTAGCGACGAAAAACATTGTGGTAACATTATAAAAAAATCATTTTTAATAAATCGAGCTCTAAATTTTTCCATAGATGGAAAATAGAAAGCGATGTTTAAATATGAAAAGTCTCACAAACAAAAAATCATGTGTGAGATTCCTCAATTGGTTAGTTTACTTCACTTCCATTTGCTTAAACTACTTATTGACTATATGTTCTAAGAACAAACAGTGGCTTAAATTGCGTGAACAACAATCACAATATCATCACAAGACAAGGATTTCTTTTATTTTCAATTGCTTTTCTAGTCTAAATTTGTTCATTTCTTCTTTTCAAGTCATCACGTGTGGCTCCTCTTAAGATTATAGCTAGTAAGATATACAATATTTGTAGGAGGTTGTGGCCAAGACTTTTAAAATCCATCGTCACCGAGTAACTTCTAATATACTTGGTCTTGCGGAGATTCTTGTAACAATTGTACTCTAAACTCACGCGCGGTTTTCTCCAAGATTTAGAAATTTTTTATATAGAGCATCGTTTACTTATGGGTAGTTTAGACATCCTTAAACATTCAAAGTCAATATGTATCTCAATATGATAACTAAGGCCCGTTTGTTTGAAGGGTATGAAATAAAAGAAATAGAATGAATCTTGTATAATGATTTTTGGTTGATAATGAGTCCCACAACAATAGAATAAAAAAGGTATTTTGAAACCCTTACCTTTATACCATCTTAGGAGGGTGACTTTTCTCAAACCATTCCCCCATGACTCACTTTTTATTTATAAATGATCTTTTCTTCTTTTAAAATTAATAAAAAAATCTTATACCCAATCCTTATAATCGATCCAAACAACAATATTAGTAATCATATATTCATTGTCGTTCCGCACAATTCCAATATCTATATCTATTGTGATTTATGACAAAAAAAAAAAAAAAAAAAAAAAAAAAAAAAAAAAAAAAAAAAAAAACAAATAGTAGTTGTGTTTGTCACCACCGTTGTTGCATTTGTGTAAGATCGCACTAGATGAAACTAAGATATTCCAAAGGATATCCTCGCTATGAAAAATTTAATGAGACATAAGTTTTTATTTATTTATTTATTTATTTATTATTATTATTATTATTATTATTATTATTATTATTATTATTATTATTATTATTATTATTTATTTATTTATTATTATTATAATTATTATTATTATTATTATTATTATTATTATTATTATTATTATTATTATTATTGTTGTTGTTGTTGTTATTCATTTTTAAATATGTATCATTTCTTTATTGGCTTCTACATAGAGAAAAAAAAAATATGTGCCTCATTATAGTCAAATATTTATTTTGCACGTCATTTTTATTATTGTTATTAAGAATCTTTCGGCAATCCTTTTTTCAATTTAATCAAATAAAATATACACATATTAATGCATTTTTACGTATATATCATTTCTTTATTTGCTTTTAAAAATGTGTGTTCCTTTTTAACACTAGAGATTAAAGTGGTCTCTACCAAAATATGTTTCACAGTAGAGAAATAAAATAAAAAAGTTAAGAGTTTATACCAGTTTCCCGCTATTCCATCCTCCATCAACTTTTTTAGCTGATAGATAGTGGAATAGCTAAAAACATAATACTATTCTTAACACATTTGACCTACAAACATTACGTCGTGTATATTAGTTCCCACCAACTTCTATCTTAAGTCTATGTGGGATAGAATGTTATAAGAAGTCTCACATCTCATGTATGAGATTACTTAAATAGTTAGTTTACTTCATTCCCATTTGCTAATTTTTCATTTCATTTGCTATTTATAATGATCAGAACAAACATGAACAATTCAATTGTTTCTCCACACTTTCTTAAAAAAAAAATTAAAACACTTTTTCTTCTTATGTTATCAGATACTAAAGATTAAAATATTTTTCACCAAAATATGTTTTACAGAAAACAAGTTCTACCTTTAAATTTATGTGGGATATACTGACATGACAGAAAGTTAGAAAATGTGTCCATAGAAAAATGGTACTCGTAATAGTAGAAAATTACTGGCTACATGCATAAAAAATAGCAAAACATCAATATAAATTATGCTTAAATGTTTGGAAAGTTGACTTGCTGATTCAGTTTAATTGTGATTTGAGGACCATCCCATACTCGGCCTCACATCGTTACAATACTGGCATCCTGAAATCATGTCTTTAATAGAATAAGTAATACATTCTCAAGATGTATAGTAAAAAATGGTCAAACGGGTAAAAGATGTAAAATATTATTATTATGCAGTAACATATATGTAGTTTTTGGTATGTACACTACTTGCCCAATTAAATTATATTTTCTACTTCAAACTTTCACATTTCGGAGTTTTGGTCGTCGCTCTCATGTATAGCTTTATAAAAGAATTGTTTTAGTGGCTCAAAAATTGCATGAATGACAATGAAAATATCATCGTAACACAAATTTTTTCTTATGTTCTATTGCTTCCGTAATTTAAATCCGTTCATTTCTTCTTTTTTTCTACTCATCCGGTAAAAAATATTTTAAAAATTGTTAAGAGTTCACATGAGTTGTCATGTGTTCGCCACACGAAGAGTTAAGTTTTTTTTTTTTTTTTTTTTTTTTTTTTTTTTTTTTTTTTTTTTTTTTTTTTTAATTCGCCGGATGATGACCAACCTGAAAACATTATATTATACACATAACACTTGCATACATTATGGTATATTAGTTCCAAACAATTTCTTTCTCTAACCTATGTGGGATAAATAAAAGAATGGAATGTTAGAAAAGGTCTCCATTAAACAAAAAATGGTAAATTATTACAGTATAAAAAAATATTTTAAGTACATGGATAGAATTAAATAATGCAAAAGTAGGTGAAAGAAACTAGTTACTCGCAACATGAATGTAACAAAATGAAAATTATATGTTGTAACTGAATTGAAAACTGAAAATGTAAGATTGCAGATGTTAAGTTTAAGCATTGCCCTTTGTGCTTTATAAATTGTTTCAATATGTGTATGAATTATTGGATGAGACACGATTTGTTTGTTGAGCGAGACTATTCCGTTTCATTACTCCATTTTGTACTAAAACGCAAAAAAGAAACAAATCAGTATCAAATATCAATCAAATGCTATAAAATAGAGCAACAAATATGAAATAATGATACTTAAAATATGATATTATTTGATGTTATCATATGTTAGCGATTTTAAAATTAAGGCTGCCATGTGAAGTTTTTACAAACATCAATTAATCCATGTACATTATAGCCATTTATCTACGCTTTCCAATTTCAAAAATGTATTAAGAAATGAGTTGCTTAAATCATTTCATTTGCTACGTATCAAAACATAATTGAGTAATATGATTGTTACTCGCACTCTTTTTGAGCTTTTAGTCATTCTTAAATGACTTCAAAAGCATTTTTACCCTTCTTAAGCTATGTGAAAGTAAAGACTGAAACTCTTTTCACCAAAACATGTTTTATAATTAGAAAAAAAAGTCGAAAAAAAGTTTGAAGTTTATATAAGTTTTCAGGTTTTCTTGCATTCTTCCTTCGTAATTTACGACAATTCAAGAAAGCAAAAAACATGAAAACATTATACTACACCAGGAACATAAAAGCCACATAAACTAGTGTATATAACTTACCAAAAAGTTCTTTCTTCAATCAATGTGGGATAAAATGTTAAGATAAAAAGTTAGAAAACATTCTCCATGTTATATAAAAGATTTTTATTCACATCTTAGCTTCAGAGAAAAGATATTGATGAGGTGATAAAAAAAATCGTATGATGATTGCATGCATAATGACACAGGTCATAGAGCTCTTTTACATGATAAATTCAAATTTATCAAATGTCGTCTTAAAAAAAATGGAATGTCAATAATAAGAAAAGTGATAGGACTCGTAAGTATGAAATCATCAGCAAATTGATTGAAATTGAGCTATAAATGGATTCAATTGTAGCAACGGAAGATGATAGAGAAGAATGAATCCATCTATTACAAGAACTCATAAAACGGTAAACTTTAATTAAAATACTAATATTCACAAGGAAACAGAGAAAATATCAGAGTTATTAAAAGTTGGTGAAAGAAAAATATGTTACTTGGTACTCCAAATTGAAATTCAGAAGCAAACTAGTTTATGTGTTTCGAACATGAAACATGAAGGTAACAACATGGAACTTTATATTGTTATTGCTATAAAAATGACAGATTGCAAATGTTGAAGCATTTGTATTTATAGAAACTGTGAATTTTTCTAAGTGGTTGTTTATCTGAAATCGTTTATGTAGAGACATTTATACATAGCTGAATGCATTACGTTATTGGGTCATGAACGTTAAAGTATTTCTGAATTACTATTTTCTGAAGACTCAGTGTGTAAATAAATATTGTACGTGTATAGGTTCACAAGTAGCTAGGCAAAGTTTAGATAAAAATGCTTATAAGATGAGCACTTAAATGTTTGATAATTAACAAGTTTATTTAATAAATGTTTGAAGTTTTTAGTAAAATTCCGAAAAAAAAACGAACCGGTAAATGACCGATAAAAAAACTAAATCCAAACATTTATAGCTGAAAAATCCGAACCGGTAAAAAACCGATAAAAAAACCAATTCCGAAAATTTATAACCGAAAAAAACCAATTCCGAACGTTTATAAAAGAAAGAACCGGTTTCGAAAAAACCGAAACAGATTTTTAGGAAACTAGTTTTTTTATAACCGGTTTTCCCAAAACCGAAAACCGGTTTTAACCAATTTATTTGCACCTCTACGTACAACAACTAGGGGTGTTCTTCGGTTTGGTTTTTGAGTTATTCGGTTAATTCGGTTAAAGTTTTTTTAGAGTCAAACCGTGAACCAAACCAAACCAAATTCAAATTCAGTTTTCGGTTTGGTTTGGTTGAATTCTAGTTCGGTTTTGTTCGGTTCAGTTTTTGGTTTAATCCGAATTACAAATTATATATATATATATATATATATATATATATATATATATATATATATATATATATATATATACACACACACACACACATACACAAATACATTTAGCCAAAAAAGTTATTTCAAAAATAAAAGTATTTTTTAATATTATGATAAAATTTTATTGTTATATATATATATATATATATATATATATATATATATATATATATATATATATATATATATATATATATATATATATATATATATATATATAACATTTTATTGATTTTCTAATATTTATAAATATATAAAAAAAATATAAGTTTATATGATTTTCGGTTCTGTTTTTGGTTTTGATTATAAAAGCCATATCCAAACCGAGAACCGAATTAAAAGTTCGGTTTGGTTCAGTTTTGGCGAATTCGGCTCGATGATTAGTTCGGTTCGGTTTCAGTTTTTTCGGATTTTTTGATTATTTTGCTCAACCCTAACAACAAGTGAACATAAATAAAGTTCAATTGTTCTTCAGTTTATCCTAGACTATTGGGCCTATACCCAAAATGGCTATCTTCTAATTTTTATTTTTGTCAAAGGCTCAGCTCCAATAATTTGACCTTTTAGCTTGGTTTCTCTAACTTTTTCATAGCCATTCAGACTACATTATATTAGTTATGAACAATTTCTTTCTTCAACCAATGTGGGATAGATTTTTACGATAGAAGGTTAAAAAGGAAGAGATAATGCAAGAGTTATTAAGTGTTAGTGAAGAAAGATATATTGCCTCGAACTTCAAATTGAAGTTTACGTGTTTAGAACACGAAACACATGGTTAACAACTTGAATAACGTGTGAGTATATGTTATAATTGCTCTAAAAATGGAAGATTCCAATGTTTCAGCATTGTATCGTAAGACTTGCGACTTATTTAACAAGAAAATAAGGTTAACGTCTATTTTTATTTATTTTTTATTTTTTTGTTTTTTTTTTTGTTTTTTTTTGGAGTCTATAAAATTTTTTTTAGTTTTGGGTGACATAGGTTCTCCTTTAATTGTTTGAATTATCATAGATGTAATTTCGTATTATCAGTATCGTGAGGGTCAAGATTGTTGTTTAAGTTCATTTACATAGTTTCAGGATCGTAAGGTTCAATATTGTTGTTTAGAGTTGTTGTTAGTCCACCTAATCCCCTAGCATCTTGCTAGTTTGTATTTATGTGCAATATAATTGCCTTTAAAAAAATGGTTGCTTAATTTCATCACATCAGTAACATCGAGTGATCTCCAATAAAAAAAAAAGAACAAAGAACGATAATGAAGACAAGTAAACAAGATTTAAGAATTCATGTTAACTCTCAGCTATACAAGTTCACTCATGCTATGTATTATTTATTAGCATGACCTCAACAGTAGAGCTGAAAACATAACGCTAGTCTAATCACAAGTGATTCGCGTACACTATTGTATATTAGTAACCAACAACTTGGTTCTTCCAACTATGTGGGATAGAATGTCAGGATAAAAGGTTGACATAGTTCTCAAAATTGCATATTATGTATAAGAAATTTATGTACATGAAAAGAAAAAAAATAATGCAAGAGTTAGAGCATGAAACATGAAGGTAACAGTTCGGATAACATGAAATTATATGTCGTTATAGCTCCAATAATGAAAGAACCTATGATTTTCTCTAAGCGTTTACTTATTTGAAATCGCTTATGTAGAAATTTATATATGTCGTCGAACAAATTTCGGCTATGTTTGGCACACAAGATTATTGAGAGATTATACTTATATTTTCCAAAAAAAAA
Organism: Artemisia argyi; assembly: GCA_030686995.1. Taxonomy (NCBI): domain Eukaryota; kingdom Viridiplantae; phylum Streptophyta; class Magnoliopsida; order Asterales; family Asteraceae; genus Artemisia; species Artemisia argyi. The sequence continues at coordinate 19,266,697 of CM060680.1, read as the reverse complement.
AAAAAAAACTACTTAAAAAATAATCTTTGTTTGTCAGACATAACTTATAAGAGGTTATAAAAAAAATAATCTTCTATAATCTCTTAAAACAGGTTACTTCATGTATCTTATAAAAATAATCTCTTTATACAATCTCTCCAACACCATCTCCAGTTTGAGCAACATTTTCTTTTGCCAAATATACCCTACATTTTTGGGTCATACACGTTAAAATAATTATGTATTATAATAATTGCTTCTTCCAACCTATGTGGGACAAAATGTTAGGATAGAAGACTAGAAAAAGGTTTCAAAAAAAATGGTAAATGTGTTTGGAGCATGAATCACGATGGGAACTAACAACTTGAAAAACGTGAAATCTATATATTCACATATCGTTCAGTGAACAACGTTTTTGGATCACAAACGTTAAAAGTATTTTAGTATTATGATACTAGCTTGTTTTGGACTTATGTTGTAGTTGGCAACTTCTTTCTTCAACCCATGCGGGATAAAATGGCAGGATTATAAGGTTAGAAAAAGGTTTTTAATTTTTTATGTACATGGAAAGAAAGAGATAATGCAAGAATTGGTGAAAGAAAGATAAGTCACATGGAACTCCAAATTAAAGTTCAGAAGCAACTAAGCAAAGTTTTCGACGACTAACAACGCTCATGTCAAAATCTGAAAGTAAGCAACTATGCAATCCTTTATTGTTGATAACATAAGTCCTATGTTTTTATTGCTCTAACTGTTATTCAAGTTTAAAATTGAGATTCGGCTAAATGAATTACGTGCTCAATCATGTGTTTGGGAAAAGTATGTCTATACTATGACACTTGTTTTGGCCCAAGCTAGTTAATATCTCAAAATTCTAGGAGAAAACTTATGTTTACATCTTATATTGAGTGGCTTTTATAATGTATCCATATGTTTCTATTGGCTTCTAAAGTTAATGTTTGGCGCAATGGGTTGGGCCGGGTTGAGGCTTGAGCTGTGGCTGTAGCTGTGGTAGGGTTTATATTATAAGTCGAAAGCTGAAGCTTATAGTTTTATAAAGTTGTTTGACGAATTAATTGTAGCTGAAGCTTATTAATGTAAAATTACATAAAAATATATTAAATTAAATGCATATATATTTTCAGCTTTTACGTGATAATTCAATATATTTTTAAAGGTATTTAAGTAATTTAACTAGCCATATGCCCTCTTCTATGGGTCCGTGTTACGAAGGCTTAAGTCTTATTTTATAAACCATAAGCCTCCATAGCCTGTGTGACAAACGAGACTTATTTTATAAGTCGGCTTATTTTAAAAGCTCAAGCCCTGATAAGCCTCCATAAGCCATGTTCCAAACGTGTCAAAATATGTGTTTTTTTCGAACCTGTGTGAAGTTAAAAATTAAAATGATCTCCACAAAAACATGTTTTAGAGTACCAAAAATAAAAGGAAAAATTTAAGAGTTCACATGAGTTTTCGGATAACAAACAACCAGTGAGGTTTTTTTCAACCTCACAGGTGGTATATTAACAGAATACATAATACTAGTCTTAATACATTTAACACATACACTTATGGTATATTAGTAACCAACAACTTCTATCTTCGGCTTATGTGGGATAACATGTTAGGAAAAAATGTTAGAAAAGTCTAAATAATAATAAGAAAGAGTTATTAACAATTGGTGACAGAAAGGTACGCTACCTGGAACACCAAATTGAAGTTTAGAAGCAACTAGTTTATGTGTTTGGAGCACAAATCATAAAGTGGGCAGTTTCGATAACGTGAAATTATGTGTTGCTATTGCTCTAAAAATGAAAGATTGCGAATTTTTAAGCATTGTTAAAAGAATTGTGATTTCATAAAGAGAAAAAGGGTAAGTGATTATCATAATAGAAAATGATCAACTTAACTTTATTTTGGTAAAATTAAGTTATATTCTTTTATTAAACCGAGATCCGACCATTTTACAATATAGAATAGAAAGTGATGTCTTCATTCAAAGTTTCACAAACAGAAATCATTGACATTACATAAATGGTTAATTTACTTCAATTCCATAGGCTATGTGTAATGATCGAAAACATTATTACTATATATCAAGTAAAAAATTTACATACATTAGTCCATATATATTATAACCATTCTTATATATGGGCACAGAAAGTGGTCTTTTCCAATTTCAAAGATGTTTTAAGAAATAAGTTGTTTATTTCATTTCATTTGCTATGTGCCTATGTATAATGTTCAAAACAAAATCGAGTAATATGATTGTTATTCACACTCTTTCTCAGCTTTAGTCATTCTTAACTGACTTCAAAAGTAGATTTACTTCTTAAGCTATGCGTAACGAAAGATTAAAACATTTTCCACCAAAACATGTTTATATAATAAAAGGAAATTGTTGAAAAAAAGTTTGAAGCTCACACAAGTTTTCATGAAAGACATATCCTGGAATTCTTACAAGTTATCTTTACAAATATCTTTACAAATTTGTTGAACTTGCAAAGACGACTCTAAGAAATATCATTCATGAGAACACTGTACTATTCCAAACACATATAACCCAAATAGACTAGTGTATATAACTAACCTACAAGTTCTTTCTTCAATCAATGTGGGACAAAAAGTTAAGATTAAAAAGTTAGAAAAGTCTTCATGTCATATAAAAGATTTTTATGTACATGGAAAGTAAGAGATATATTACAATGTACGTTCCTAAAAGCTGTCTCCGAATATCCTATGATCGATTCTAACAACACGCAGCAGCTAGAGATGATGGTCAGGTTATTTGAAGTCGGTTAAAAGCTTTCTTCCGGCTAACTCAGATCCAACATATACGATCATGTTTAAAGTGACTAATAGGCTTTAGTGTCATTATCAAAATATCTTAAACACATGAAATAAACAATTTCAAACTTCATATTGGTGATCATTTCCCATTCCGATTCAAGCACAAAGGCACTTGATATTTATAAACAAATGTAGTAATGAAGCATAACTAGTTTTGTCGATCTTTACAAGTAGAAGAATATTGATACTTCAAAATCCAATACCATTCATATGAAAAGTCATAATCGAAACATATTTAGAAGGTACATCTAAAAACTATCCATAAGTACATTACATCTTTTACCAAACAAATACGAAAACTTAATAAATCGAAATAGATTTAAAACTTCAAAAAAATATCAATACATTAGTGTTTTATAGAAACCATTTACTCCATAATTCACAACTACCTGAAATATTACACATATATCTGGGTCTTGGCCCAGCTGTCCGGTTCTAGCCGGGTCTTGGCCGGATATAGCTGGTTCTTACCGGGACTTGGCCGGAATAACTGGTTCTAGCCGGGTCTTGGCCGGAATGTCCGGGTCTTGACCGGTTATAGGCGGGTTAAGTTCGTATTGTGGTGGTTTGATAGCATAAGTCATATGCTTTTATTGCTATGATATGAACTGTTATTTTGGAGTTGGCTAAAAATGAATTACGTACTCGATCATGTGTTTGGGTAAAGTATGTCTATATTATGATACTTGGTTTTGGCCCAAGCTGGTTAATATCTCAAAATTCTAAAAGAAAACTTATGTTAACATCTTATATTAACGTAGTCATCATATGTTTCTATTGGCCTCTGAAATATGTGTTCCTTACTAACTTGTGTGAAGTGAAATAATTAAAAAGGTCTCCACCAAAAACATGTATTAGAGTACCAAAATAAAAGAAACAAGTTAAGAGTTCATATGAGTTTTCGGATACTACAGAATCCACAAGATATTTTTTTTCAACCTGATGGATGATGAAGAACCCGAATACATAATTGTGGTCTCAACATATTTAACACAAGTACAGTTATGGTATATATGTAACCAACAACTGCTATCTTTAGCCTATGTGGGATAGAGGGACAAGATAAAAGGCATGAAATGTATGAGCTTAAAGAAATACGTTTTGTATTGCACTTATGTTTGTTATTTGTAGCGACGAAAAACATTGCGGTAACATTATAAAAAATCATTTTTAAAAAAGCAAGCTCTAAATTTTTCCATAGATGGACCTATGAATTTAGACATTCTTTAATATTTGAAGCGGATAAGTATCTAAACATGATAATTGGTTAGTTGTTCACCGTCACTATCGTTGTTGTATTTGAGTAAGATTACATTAGAACAAATATATATATGGCCGTACGTAGATGAAGATATTGTATTCCAAAGGATAACTTGTAATTTTAGACTTAATTTTAATAATGTAAAATTATATGGTTCAAATATATTCATTTCTTAGATGTTTTTTTATGTGTATGTATTATCTAACAAGATAAATGATGTTTGTTGAAATACATTCTACGTGGATTTATTAGTTCATTTTAATAGCAAATTTTATTCATAAATCAAAATATAATGTTATTTTTTACTTAATTAACAATGTAGAAAACATATTTGCGTAATTTATATTTCCTTTCTAGTTTTGGCTTAATTATTTGTCAAAGAGGTTGCTTAATCTACCACATTAGCAAACCTGCCATAAAAAAGAATAAAGAACGTTAACCAAGACAAGTAAAAAAGATCAAGAATTCATATTAATTGACCCATACCTGATTTTCTTCAGGTTATGTATGGTTAGCTTGCAAACCTTTTAAGCACGAATTGAAGAAAATCATACACATGAAAACGTAACACTAATCTCATCACAAGAAACTCACGTACACTATTGTATATTAGTAACCAACAACTTCTATCTTTAGCGTACGTGGGATAGTTATTTTCATTATCCTGACACTTACTTGTATGAATTAGTTAATGAGACATACATTTGTTGTTGACTCTTGTGTGAGATCGTAAATGTATTAATTTTGCTCGTAGTTATCTTTTTTGTTAGTAAACATCTTACAACAATCCTTTTTGCATTTTATAAAAAATAACAAAGATATACAAAATATAATTCATTTTTACAGCAGTAATATTTCCTTATTTACTTCTAAAATATGTTTTCCTCTCTAACCTTCGTGAAATTAAAGATTAAAATAGTTTTCACCAAAACATGTTTTACAATAAAAGAAAATTGTTAAAAGTTCATATGAGTTTTCAGATGATCAATTTCCGACAAGTTATGTTTTCTTAACTAATCGGAGGATGATCACCCTTAAAAGATCATGTTATTCTAGACACATAGCACTCGCATACATAATGGGATATTAGTCACAAACAATATCTTTCTCCAACCTATGTGGGATAACATGAAAGAAAAGAATGTTTCAAAAGGTCACCATTAAACAAAAAATGGTAAAGCATTACAGCAGAAACAAGATTTTACGTACATGGAAAGAATTAGATCATATAATTAATTTTTTATGGTTTTAGGGCACGAACCATTAAAGAGTAAAATGTTTACTTTATAAATTATTTCGATATGTGTTTGAATTGATGGATGAGACATACTTTGGTTGTGGAGTTAGACTATGGGTATATTTTGCACCTCATTATTGTTCTTGTCAATCTTACCAGTTATTTATTTTTTTTTTTTTATTATTTTTTTTTTTTTTCATTTTAACCAAAAAAATTAGGATCCAAGCGATGTCAACATACTTTTGCTTTTGAATTGCTATATAACGTTCCCAATGCATTAAGCAGCACATAAAGAGATACTTTTTGTTTTCTGAGAAGGTTTAAGAAAAACTCATGTATGAGGTTAGAGATATACGTTTTGCTATTTGTAACGGCAAAACACAATGTGGTAAATCACAAGTAACAATTATTTGTTACTTTACCGAGCTCTAACCATTATAAAGAAGATAACCATGGTGACGCAGCGGTTTGGATTTGGTCTCATAAGTGGTTAAAGTCCCTAGAGGTCCCGGGTTCAAACCTTGGGGAGAAAATTAATCCCCACGTGGCCACGGAGGTTCACCTGCGATGACTCCGGGCTATCCAAAAAGAGGTAGTCGCTCTGGGATTAGTCGACTCGCAATGTTGAGTCGGAACCCAAATTAACAAAAAAAAAAAAAAAAAAAAAAAAAAAAAAAAAAAGTGTGATTTTTTCATTCATGAAAAGTTTCACAAACAGAAACCATGAAGTACGAGATTACATCAATGGTTATTTACTTCACTTTCATTTGTTATTTGTAACAATAAAAAAATCACTATTAATATATAGATATAGCAATTTTACATATATAAATCCCAAACCATTATCATACACTCTTTCTCAGTTTCTAGAAAAATCGGTTTGTTTAATTCAAGATATAATGACCATGAAAATTTTCCTACCTATTTTGTCTTTAACTCTACTTTCTAACTACAGTTCTTACGACATACGATGGCTTAAATTGCCTGAATGACACAACCACAATGTCATCATAAGACAAACTTCTATTTTATATTTTGACCGCCTCCCTGGTTTAAGTTCTTTCATTACTTCTTTTCTAGTCATCAAGTGTGGCTTCCTTTAAGATTAGCTCGAAAGATATAACAAATTTGCATAAATTTGTTGTCCAAGACTTTAATTCTCTTAGTGACGCGTAGCTCAGGTGGGTCCAAATGAGAACTAAGATTTGCAAATCCTTGTTCTTTTAGAATTTTTTTATTATTTTTTATTATTTTTTTTTTTTTTGTGAAAGGCAGTCTTTTAGATATTCTCATAATAATTGTTCTAGGTTGAGAAAATGATTTGGAAATTTAGTGAATCGTTTAATATGGAGTATGGACCTATGTGTTTAGAAATCCTTGAATATTCAAAGTCGATAAGTATATAAATATGATTATTGACATATCGTTGTTGTGTATGTGTAAGACAACGTTAGAACTAAAATATATATGGCACTAAAGATATTTCAAAAGATATCCTCACTATGAACATTCAACTATTGAAAACTGTTAATATCATAAAAGGTTTTGATATGTGTATGAATTATCTAATAAAATTTATGTTGGTTGTTGACTGTTGAGTTGGATTGAACGGGTATTTAGTTTGCACGTTGTGTTTTAACCAAAAAAATTAAGATACACTTTTACATTTCGGTTGTTTCGTTATTAGCTTTCATTCTAACCTATGTGATATATTAAATATTAAAATGGTCTCAACCAAAAGTGTTTTAGAGTACCAGATAAAAAGGAAAAAAGTTAAGAGTTCATATGAGTTTTCGCACATTTCAAGATCTTTCTGATTTTATCAACCTGAGAGAAGATGAAACATTCGAAAACATAATACTATTCTCAACATGTTTAACACATATACGCTTATGGTATATAACTAACCAACAACTTCTATCTTTGGCGAATGTGGGATAGAGTGTTAAGATAAAATGTTCCAAAATATCTTCATTAAAAAAATTAGTAAGAAAGAGATAAATCAAGAGTAGTTGTTAACATTTGGTTAAAGAAAAATTCGTTGCATGGCACATTAAATTGAAGTTTAGAAACAACTAGTTTATGTGTTTATAACACGAAACATAAAGGCAACAACTTGGATAAAACAACTAGTTTATGTGTTTATGATAATTTTACGGAGTACTAAGAAACCCATCTATATAAAAATCTATAAGCTATTGTACGTGTTCAGGTCATTAATGCACGCAATTTCTTGTTATATTGTGATACTTGTTTCGGTTTGTTTAAAAACTTGTTAGGCCGAGTACAGATAATTAAGCATTTTTTAATGCTAAATGTGTAAATTCTGAATGTACATGTCTCTTCTTTTTAAGAAATTTTAAGAATAAATTCATGTATGAGCTTAGCGAAATAAATTCATGTATGATCAAATATTGTGTGCAAGCACACAAAGTATAGTTTCATCAATTTAGTTCAGATATCCTTTTCAACCAACATGCATTTAGATTGTTTTGCGACATTGTAAATGTGTTCAGTTTATAAGCTCCCAATTTGTTAGTAGACCTTAGACCACGAAACTTTGAGAATTGACTTCTAAAACATAAGAATGGTCTCCAAGAGAACATGTACGCTAAAAATATATAAGTAAACATAAAAAAGAGTTTAGAGCTAATTATACATTTTCAGATGAAATCATCGGCCGAATTCTTTGTAACTCGGAGAAAGGTTACAAATCCGAGAACGTAATATTATTCTAAACATGCATAACCCAAATACACCAGAGTATATTAGTTACCAACAACATATTACCTCAACCTATGTGGGATAGAATGTTAGACCAGAGTATACTGGAACACTAGTTTGACGTTTAAAAGTAACAATGTTATGTGTTTGGAGCACGAATTATGAGGGAACATCCTAGATTAACGGGAAATTATATGATGTCATATACTCATATAGCTCTAAAAATGAAATGTTGCAAACGTTTAAGCGTTGTATTAAAAGATTATGTGATTTTTATGAGATAAAAGGGGTTATCGTTTAAGTGGATCAATAAATCGCTGAATGCATGCATTACGTTTTTGGTTCATGAATTTAAATTATTTACGTATTTCGTTACTTATTTTGCTTTTTTTTGGTATGAATAGCTTGAACGACAACCAAAATATCATCATAAGACAATCTTTTCATTTATTTTCAATTGCTTTCCTAGTTTAAATATGTTCATTATTTATTTTCTAGTCATCAAGTGTAGCTCCTCTTAAGATTATAGCTCGCAAGATACACAATATTTGTAGGAAGGTTGTGGCTAGTTCTTTTGTAATCCTAGCCAAATTGCATAAATTTGTTGTCCAAGACTTGTTTTAGAGTACTAACATAAGTGAAAAAGTTAAGAGTTTATAAGAGTTTTCGAATATTCCAACACCCTCTCACGTTTTTTCAATTGAAGAAAGCGATGAGACGTTCGAAGACATATAGTAGTCTCATCACATTCACATAAACTTATGGTATACAAGTAACTAAAAACTTCTATCTTCAGCCTATGTGGATAGAATTTCAAAATAAAAGATTGAGGAAATTGCATTTTTGGTCCCTAACGTTTGGAGAAATTGCATGTTTGGTCTCTAAGGTTTGGAAAGTGCACTGGTGGTCCTCATTTTGAAGTTTTTGCTGCATGTTTGGTCCCTGATCAACATCAAATGACTAAATTACCCTCGCCTTCTTCTTTTTCTATTTTCTTTTCAACTTTCTTACATAAATGGTCCCTGTGTTGTGCCATGTTTTACAAACTTAGTCCCGTTTTTTTTTTTCGAAATTAATTTTTTCAAGAAAATTAATTTATTTTCTGAAATTTTTTTTAGAAAAATGATTTTTTTTTCGAAATTAATTTTTTTAGAAAAATATATATTTTTTTTGAAATTAATCTTTTTAGAAATTGTTTTTTTTTCGAAATTAATTTTTCTAGGAAAATTATTTCTTTTTTCTGAATTTTTTTTAGAAAAATTAAATTTTTTTCGAAATTAATTTTTTTAGAAAAAATAATTTTTTTTTCGAAATTAATTTTTCAGAAAAATTAATTTTTTTTTCCGAATTTTTTTTAGAAAATTTTTTTTTTCGAAATTAATTTTTTTTCCGAAATTTTTTTTAGAAAAATTAATTTTTTTTTCGAAATTAATTTTTTCAGAAAAATTAATTTTTTTTTTCCGAAATTTTTTTTAGAAAAATATTTTTTTTCGAAATTAATTTTTTTTAGAAAAATTAATTTTTTTTCGAAATTAACTTTTTTAGAAAAATTATTTTTTTTTTCGAAACAAATTTTTTTAGGAATTTTTTTCCGAATTTTTTTTTTAGAAAAATTAATTTTTTTTTCGAAATTAATTTTTTTAGAAAATTTTTTTTCGAAATTAATTTTTTTTAAATTGTTTTTTTTTTTCCGAAATTTTTTTTTAAAATTTTTTTTTGAAATTAATTTTTTTGGAAAAATTATTTTTTTTTCCGAAATTTTTTTTTAGAAAAATATTTTTTATTTCGAAATTAACTTTTTTAGAAAAAATATTTTTTTTCGAAATTAATTTTTCCGAAATTTTTTTTAGAAAAATTAATTTTTTTTGAAAAATTAATTTTTTTTAGAAATTTTTTTTTCGAAATTAATTTTTTTTTTAATTTTTTTCGAAATTATTTTTTTTCCGATTTTTTTTTAGAAAAAACATTTTTTTTTTCTTTTTTAGAAAAATAAATAAAAATAAATAAATAAATAAATAAAAAACGGGACTAAGTTTGTAAAATGTGGCACAACACAGGGACCATTTATGTAAGAAAGTTGAAAAGAAAATAGAAAAAGAAGAAGGCGAGGGCAATTTAGTCATTTGATGTTGATTAGGGACCAAACATGCAACAAAAACTTCAAAATGAGGACCACCAGTGCACTTTCCAAACCTTAGAGACCAAACATGCAATTTCTCCAAACGTTAAGGACCAAAAATGCAATTTCCTCTAAAAGATTGAAACATGTATGATCTTAAGAGAAAGGGGTATGGCATGGTGAAGAATTGCCCTTCACCGTTCAGATGTGACACCCCGTCGGAACTCGCCATTTGCTCGCCGTTTGTAGGAGGTTGTCACTGTCGTTATTGTGTATGTGTAAGACCACGTTAGAATGAAAATACACATAGCACTGGATGAATATAAGATATTCAAAGGATGTTCTTATTGTGAACATTCAACTACGAATATCAGATGAATGGAACCATACATGTTCTTAGGACATGTAGTGGCTTACGTAATTTAAATTGCTTACATACTTTAAATTCGTTAGCTCCTCTTACAGTTAGCTCGTAATACATATATACAAAATATTTGTAGTAGGGTGTGGCAAGGACTTTTAAAATCCTTCATCAACATGTAGCTCAGTTGGTTCCTGATAGGAAATGAGACTTCTAAGATACTTGGTCTTGCAGAGATTCTCATAACAATTGTACTCTAAACGCGCACGTGGTTTCCTCAAAGATTTAGGAATATAGAGAGAGAGCATCGTTTAACACACATACTCTTATGGTATATCACTAGTAGTAGCGCTCAAGATGTTTGGTTTACAGTTGGTCAAAAATTGCAATGTATGCAACAAAAATAAACTCAATGTTATAGAGTGAAATATATGATCTCGATGTGTAAGAACAAGAGATGTTGACTACTTAAATTTCTTCAGGTTCTTGAGAAAACATATCAGATACACTACACTTTAACAAATGACCGACTTTGCATTCACATTACAGACTATAGCAATAGAGCCAACATGATTCAGATCGTTAGTGTTTATGATCATCCAAATCCTTTCCTCTTAACACCAACTTTTGCTTCTCGGTTTTTAAATCAGATTCTTTTGCAGTCATGTGATGATAATAGATTTTTTTGATACTAATGTTGGTAAAACATTTTGAAAAGAAGCATACTAGTGTAGATGTGAAAAAATGTTGGGTCATATAAGTTGGGTAAGGGATGAAAACGGGTTCATTTTGAATGGGTCAGTTTTGGTACGGGTCAAAGCAGGCCTATTTTGGCACGGGTCAATCAAGTATTTCTTCTTCTCGGTACCGATCCACTTTCTGCACACTCCTAGTTAAGTATGGACTTTGGCCCAACCAACCCAACACAGGTGAAATAGACCCGAACTAGAATTTCACATGGATAAGTAATACGGTAATTTTATTTTTTTAAGCAGTTGCTCAATTGCAGCTACTGTCTTATTAGCTTATTTTCCCGACCCGAACCCAACACAGGTAAGCAGACTCAATTTATGCAAACTATACCAACACCAAACTATAAATTTTTGGCGTGCGTAAAGGACGTCTACAAACCGAGGGCATCACTGATGTGAAAGACGGTGGACCGTAGATACTTGCACTACTGGTGTCTAGGATCTTTAATCCATATTTCTACCGTCCTGGATAAGAATAGAGAGAAATATACTTCAGAATGACCAAAATGAATAACCAACACGAAAATGACTCATTATGAACTATAAAACTGGCTGATAGCAGGTTATTTTCACGTGGGTACCTGCTATGCCGGTCATCTCGTTTTTTTCCCCCAAATGTGACGGACGACAATAATATAAAATGATATTATTCTAAGTTATATGATGATAGTAGTATAGTGCAAACAGCGTAGATTAAACAATTAATTAACAAAAATTATCAACCATGCAAACAACCTCTGTTTGAATATGGACATTATTTTAGTAGTCGTATGTTAGGATCGAACTCGAAATCACAGGATTGCACACTTTACGTATGAGAGTTAAAGTTTAATAATTAAATGTAAAAGTTTATATTTAATTATTTATTACACAAATATATATAATGATTATTTAGTATTTAAGATAAATGACTAATGATCATTAGACAAATATAAGGAAAGAATTATATGTAACTAATTGGTAAGTCAAGAAGCTTCCGGATCCCTTTGAGGGATTATGGAAAATCGATGGGAAAGGGGTAAACCCAACCCAAATCCAACTTGAGCTCCAAGTTACATATACTATATAAACAAGATTAATATTCATTATTTGTTCACCTCTTGTACACATATTAAATATTAATATTCTATTCTTTCGTTTTGTTTTGTCGACATGTCAGAATAAGATATACATGCATGTGCATGGTATTAATCATATATTGATTCTTTTCTTTTGGTTTCTGGTTTTCAACAACAACAATAATCACAAAAGAGTTTTGGTGTTTAATATTATTTAGTCTTTTAAGTTTTGTTTTATTAAAACAAAATTGTTTTGTGTAATATTTAAAACTAGCATTTACTTTAATTCGTTAATAGTACGTGTGTACAAGAACGTGATTCAAACATACTTTTGTTTGATTCTTGGATTGAATTACAAAAAGGTAAGGGGTAATTCTTACAATCCTCATAAACCCTAATTAGGGTTCATTGGTTCCGGAAGATTGCTTTGATTCTTGTTCGGGCTAGAATCACAAAAGTATGTTTACTATTTAATTATTGATTAATTAATTACATGTTATTCGATCTATTATAATTGCTTCCGCTCATGCTCACTTTGATGTACTTGGTTTATTTATATGAAGGTCATGATATTATAATTCCAACAGTGGCATCTAGAGCCATTATAATGTGTAATTAATTATCGCAACGCATAAAAATTGGATTATGATTCGTATAGTTACATGTTTCTTTTTAGGGTTTATGTGTTTTATCCCTAACCTTAATTTTTTGGGTCGAATGACCTAAAGGGTTTTTAGGGTTTTGTTTTAATTTTTTTTTAAATTTGATTAGAAACCCTAAGATGTCATGTAATTGTTATGCGTTTTAGTAAACGATCTTGGTGAAATGTGTTAATTGTTAAGCTCAATCCATGAAAAAGTGCATATTTGCATGGATTTTTATTGTTATAATTTAAATTGTTTAAATTGTTAATATGAATTAATAGTTAAGTTATATTAAAACATGTAAATTTTAATAGATGTCGAATTGGGAAAGACTCCAATATTAAGTAATCAATTATGTGCTATGTGGTATTTATTTAATTTTGGCTTACGCAATCGATTTATCGATGTATGTGGCTCTTTTTCTAAGAAAAAGAAAGCCCTAATTGAATTAATACTTTTTACGCCTAGATTTGATTATTAATAGGACTTTTGAATAAGATTTGCATGTGGCTATGTAATACCTCAAATTCTAAAAGATGTCAAATGACCAAAATGCCCTTGAGTTTAAAATTTTGTAATAATAATAATAATTAATATCAAATAAAACCATAGAAATGGGAATTTGGTCACATATGATCAAAATAAAATATGAAAGGTAAAATATGACATTTTTGTAAAAATGAGAAAAATAAAAATTCTTTATAAATTAAATAAAAATCGAATTTTAATTAATTATATATATAAATATTATTTAAAAAGGAAAACAAATCCTAAAACAATTAGGAAACTTATCTAATCTTTTATTTAGAGTTTATCACAATATTCTTCAGTAAATACAGGTCCTATATCTATAAATATACATAGAAAAAAACGTTTATATATTTTATAAATCCATAATCGATCTTTAAAATCCCTAACCGACTCAAAAACCTTCACACATCGATTACAAATTTCTGGAACTTCTACCTATTTTTCCTGAACGTGTTTTAAGCTTAAGAAGACTAGAAAAATAGTGCTAAGGTCTGAGGTTAGATCGTTTGAGCATGGGAGATTGTTTGGGTCGATTTAACTAAACCGAGAGGTAAAAATCTATTCTGCTTCATTCGTACATTCTTAAATCGTTATGGTAATTTTGTATCACTTTATATATCATATGTCATCTTTATAAAATACTGTAATTGGTCCATGCATGCTAGAGTGATTGTACGAATTTATATAAGCTTAAAAACCCTAAATCGACTAAAAGACTTGTAAACATTCATGCGAATTTTGTAAGCTTTTTATATAATTTATTCTGGTCTTTTATAAGTCACATAACCTCAGAAAAATATGTTTTGTAATTTTCATAGACTAGATTAACTTGTGGGAATTAATTTGTAATCGGTTTAATTAAGAAAAATAAAATAAAAGAAAAAGAAATCGAAAAGGGGCTAGGGTTAGGGTTTTGGTATTGAACCTGGTGTATTAATGATGTTTAAGGTTGTATTTAATGCTAGTAATGATTGGGTAAATTTTAGGTTAGGGTTTGAGGAGTTTTGATATATACCGATTGGAATTTTATAAATACAAGGGTGCGGTTTGTAAATTATTAAACATGAAGGTTAATTCTAGAAATCATTAAATTACATGAGGAATCTGTATAAATTAAGTATGAAGGTGTAATGGGCAAATTTGGTAATTAAAAGGATTTATTTGTAATTTCTATAATTAAAAAGGTATAAATTGTATTTATTTTAATTAAGGGGTTAAGTTTGTAAATTATGAAAGTAAAGGGCTGTTTTGAATAGATATAATATTGGAGGATAATATGTGTAATTTCAAATAATTAGGGGCTTAATGTGTAAGTATGAATATTATAAGGATTAAATTGTAATTTTGTAACTTAAAAGGTGTAAAGTGTAAATTACTAAAATATAAGAATTAATTCATAAAATATGAAATTTAAGGGACTCACTTGGATAATATGTAAGACTTGTGATATTAAAACGCTATACTTTAATGTAAGTACACTTAATTATTAAATATTTAACCTAAATATTTATGGAACTAATATGGAATATGAAAAAGTAAATGATTAAATAAGATATTAATGAGTAACACATCGTGTGTAGATTTATGAAGAAGAGTACTATTCCGTCATTTGATCTGTTCATTTCTGTCAGCTTTGTTTTTGAGGTACGGATATTCTGACCTTACTCTTAAGGTTTCCTTTGTGATATGAACCTTTGATATGAACTTTCTGATTTGAACTTTTGCTATGATAAACCTTTCTATTTGAACCTTCTGATATGACAACTATGATTTGAACCCTTAAATATGAACCATTTGATTACATGAGTTTCACTAGGCATGGGGGTTCCATGTCCGTGTCAGGGATGCACCTCTGACATGACTCTAGGGCAGTAGAGTGATGTTCTGCCACGTCCCTTGGTTTGGCTGCAAATGTTTATGTGTTGGGAAGGGGCGTATGGATGCATCCTAGATCTGTTTCTGTTTCTGATATGATATGATTTGTCTGGTGAATGTGGCTGTGTGTGCAATACACGTCCTTCACATTTCTGGGAGCTAGCTACTCCACCCATATGAGGACACCCCTCATCATTGTCTGATTATCTGAGAGGTCTCCCCTCTATATGTTTATGAAGATGTATGATTATGATTATGATAAGTTATCTGTTTCTGAGCTCATGGCATTTTATGGTTCTAACTCTGTTTATACAGGTGACTGTATGAATTCTTAACCTAATCTACACATTTTTATTTCCTCACTATCTGTTATACCTAAAAGTGTTTTCCCCAAAAATATTTCACTTGTACTTCAGTATTTATATTTCGTTTCATTTTGTTATATATCTGTTCACTGGGCTTTTTAAGCTCAGCCGCATTTTTCTTTCACCGCGGCAGGTATTCAAGTTAGCTTTTGGGATAGATATCTGGGATTGAGAGTAGAGTTGAATGGAAGATTTTGACCACAGTCTTTTAAAGTAAGTTATTTATTTAAGACTTCCGCTTTTGATCTGTTCTGTTTGTTCTGATGTAACACCATATTATTGTGACATTTTTACCCTTGTTGGGTTGGGGTGTTACAATTATGGTATCAGAGACAGGTTGGATCGGCGGATTCAAAACCCGTAGAGCTTAGGCTATGACCTGTGAGTATTAGGCCTTGCACCATAGGAATTAGGAAACAATCTTTGAGGATTTGCTTCAGAACTCCCTTATATGAAACCTAAGTTATGACTGGTACGGATTGGGTACACTAGGATATCTGCTTAAGTAGAATTGCTTCCGCATCACTCTGATTCGTGCTTTTGTCTTTAGTTAAGCCCGATAAGATCATTCTTTCCGAGATTAGAAAGTTAAGCATGACATAAAGTTCAGTAACCTAGTAAGTTTAGAATGCTTTGAAAACTACATGATTACGACGTATAACCTTTAAGTTTCACTTTCTGATTTTGATTTCCATCTCAGACTTGTTGACAATTAGTTGATGTTTCCTGACTAATTGGAAGATTATTACAACCCTAAGTGTTTGACATATTCTGTGAATTCTTCTGCTTATGTTGGGTATATTAAGTTTTGACACTATTTAATTTTCCATAATACTTTTCTATTTCTAAGAAGAGATCTGGAGGTTATTAGTCATGAATATAGGACATTGTTCACTCCATTATGATAATGAAACTATGTTATTAAGGGTTTTCTTTGGAAGGTTATAATTTTGACAATAATCCGGTGTAGGTTGATTTCCCTAAATTCTTTTTGTTAATAATGACTAGGATATCACATGATAATGTGGAAGATTGACAATGGTGTGATTGAATCTTTAGAATATTAAGTTTTCTTTGGAAGTTTAGTATTATGGCAATTCTGGGTATGTTCGCTAAGTTTATGATTATGAGCATTTTGGTGAATTTGGAAGTATTGGTGCTCATTATGATAGATTTGTTAGATTTAGGTTATTTTCTGATACCTTTCATTTTCTGTTCGACTTCACTGATGATGATTGATTCTGCTAAATCGTAGGAAGAAGAGAAGAATGGTTATGTTGCTATTAGGTTGTTTATTCATAACTTGAGATAAAGTATGGTCGCTATGAAGGTATATTTATATAATGCAAACATTATGACGCCTGGCCAACGTGATAATATTTTCATTATATAACGTACTCTCATTGTGAGTATATGATACCTTGGGAAGTGATTAAGGAGCAGTAGATTTCTGTTAGTTGAATTATCCGCGATAAGTGAGACTTTAGGATTTAATCTATTCGTCTGTACTTTGTTTTCATCGTTAGATATCTGAATAAGTTTGAATTCTCAGCGTACGTTTGTTGATCGTTGTTCATCCGTTAAGAAATTTGAAACTCATTATAGAGTTTCCTATGGTCTGAATTTCCGCACTCAATCTGTTTTATGATATTAGTTATCTGTTGCTAGTATGCATCCGTTAAATTGATTTATGATCTGATTTGAATAAGCTATGAAGCTATGGGAATCTGATAGGAAGATCTGTCTGACCGTTTGAAATCTGTTAGAAAGGTTATTCTGAACTAAGATTACTTCTGTGACTGAAAGATTCTGTGTTCGTTCCGTTCTGGCAATTTTTGTAATCTGATTCGTTTCTGTCTCCTCTGCTTATTCAATTTCCGAGGACGGAAATTTCTTTTTAGAGGGGAAGAAGTTGTAATACCTCAAATTCTAAAAGATGTCAAATGACCAAAATGCCCTTGAGTTTAAAATTTTGTAATAATAATAATAATTAATATCAAATAAAACCATAGAAATGGGAATTTGGTCACATATGATCAAAATAAAATATGAAAGGTAAAATATGACATTTTTGTAAAAATGAGAAAAATAAAAATTCTTTATAAATTAAATAAAAATCGAATTTTAATTAATTATATATATAAATATTATTTAAAAAGGAAAACAAATCCTAAAACAATTAGGAAACTTATCTAATCTTTTATTTAGAGTTTATCACAATATTCTTCAGTAAATACAGGTCCTATATCTATAAATATACATAGAAAAAAACGTTTATATATTTTATAAATCCATAATCGATCTTTAAAATCCCTAACCGACTCAAAAACCTTCACACATCGATTACAAATTTCTGGAACTTCTACCTATTTTTCCTGAACGTGTTTTAAGCTTAAGAAGACTAGAAAAATAGTGCTAAGGTCTGAGGTTAGATCGTTTGAGCATGGGAGATTGTTTGGGTCGATTTAACTAAACCGAGAGGTAAAAATCTATTCTGCTTCATTCGTACATTCTTAAATCGTTATGGTAATTTTGTATCACTTTATATATCATATGTCATCTTTATAAAATACTGTAATTGGTCCATGCATGCTAGAGTGATTGTACGAATTTATATAAGCTTAAAAACCCTAAATCGACTAAAAGACTTGTAAACATTCATGCGAATTTTGTAAGCTTTTTATATAATTTATTCTGGTCTTTTATAAGTCACATAACCTCAGAAAAATATGTTTTGTAATTTTCATAGACTAGATTAACTTGTGGGAATTAATTTGTAATCGGTTTAATTAAGAAAAATAAAATAAAAGAAAAAGAAATCGAAAAGGGGCTAGGGTTAGGGTTTTGGTATTGAACCTGGTGTATTAATGATGTTTAAGGTTGTATTTAATGCTAGTAATGATTGGGTAAATTTTAGGTTAGGGTTTGAGGAGTTTTGATATATACCGATTGGAATTTTATAAATACAAGGGTGCGGTTTGTAAATTATTAAACATGAAGGTTAATTCTAGAAATCATTAAATTACATGAGGAATCTGTATAAATTAAGTATGAAGGTGTAATGGGCAAATTTGGTAATTAAAAGGATTTATTTGTAATTTCTATAATTAAAAAGGTATAAATTGTATTTATTTTAATTAAGGGGTTAAGTTTGTAAATTATGAAAGTAAAGGGCTGTTTTGAATAGATATAATATTGGAGGATAATATGTGTAATTTCAAATAATTAGGGGCTTAATGTGTAAGTATGAATATTATAAGGATTAAATTGTAATTTTGTAACTTAAAAGGTGTAAAGTGTAAATTACTAAAATATAAGAATTAATTCATAAAATATGAAATTTAAGGGACTCACTTGGATAATATGTAAGACTTGTGATATTAAAACGCTATACTTTAATGTAAGTACACTTAATTATTAAATATTTAACCTAAATATTTATGGAACTAATATGGAATATGAAAAAGTAAATGATTAAATAAGATATTAATGAGTAACACATCGTGTGTAGATTTATGAAGAAGAGTACTATTCCGTCATTTGATCTGTTCATTTCTGTCAGCTTTGTTTTTGAGGTACGGATATTCTGACCTTACTCTTAAGGTTTCCTTTGTGATATGAACCTTTGATATGAACTTTCTGATTTGAACTTTTGCTATGATAAACCTTTCTATTTGAACCTTCTGATATGACAACTATGATTTGAACCCTTAAATATGAACCATTTGATTACATGAGTTTCACTAGGCATGGGGGTTCCATGTCCGTGTCAGGGATGCACCTCTGACATGACTCTAGGGCAGTAGAGTGATGTTCTGCCACGTCCCTTGGTTTGGCTGCAAATGTTTATGTGTTGGGAAGGGGCGTATGGATGCATCCTAGATCTGTTTCTGTTTCTGATATGATATGATTTGTCTGGTGAATGTGGCTGTGTGTGCAATACACGTCCTTCACATTTCTGGGAGCTAGCTACTCCACCCATATGAGGACACCCCTCATCATTGTCTGATTATCTGAGAGGTCTCCCCTCTATATGTTTATGAAGATGTATGATTATGATTATGATAAGTTATCTGTTTCTGAGCTCATGGCATTTTATGGTTCTAACTCTGTTTATACAGGTGACTGTATGAATTCTTAACCTAATCTACACATTTTTATTTCCTCACTATCTGTTATACCTAAAAGTGTTTTCCCCAAAAATATTTCACTTGTACTTCAGTATTTATATTTCGTTTCATTTTGTTATATATCTGTTCACTGGGCTTTTTAAGCTCAGCCGCATTTTTCTTTCACCGCGGCAGGTATTCAAGTTAGCTTTTGGGATAGATATCTGGGATTGAGAGTAGAGTTGAATGGAAGATTTTGACCACAGTCTTTTAAAGTAAGTTATTTATTTAAGACTTCCGCTTTTGATCTGTTCTGTTTGTTCTGATGTAACACCATATTATTGTGACATTTTTACCCTTGTTGGGTTGGGGTGTTACAGGCTACATGTTTTATACATATTTAATTGTTATGATTATGTATATGGGTTTATTTAGTTGTTTTATTTTTTATTGTATAATTACTTGTTTTGTTTATTTATTATGTTAGACATGTTTATATAAACGAAAAGGGTAATTTTTTGAATAGAAAAATAATACGGACTAAATAATGGCGAAATTGTTTTGGTTTTTAAGAGTTTAAATCTCAAAGGATTGGTTGATTGATGTTTTTGTACGTAATGGTTAAATAGGCTCGACCGAAGTTTACACACTATAAGATGGGTATAAGGATGGCAACGCATTAAATTGTGGCCTTAGATAGACAACATTCATGTCTTAACGCTCGTTTGTGTGTAAATTAGACTTACCGAACAACCATTACATGTACATTGTCATCTTAAGGGTGAATAATCCACAATTCCACAATGATTATCCGAAACACTAAGCCTTCGGGCTTAAGCAAAAGTACGATATAGTGGACGATAATTGATGGTTATTCTTTAATTGGTGAACCCGATACCTCAATCAAAACTTTGTTATTTTACTCTTAGCATATTGGTAATAAAAATGTGAGTAAATTGCAAAAATCGTCCCTAAAGTTTGACCAATTTGCATGTTTCGTCCCAAATATTTCGAAACTGCAAGGATCGTCCTTAAAGTTAACCTTTGGGGCATATATAGTCCTTTTTGGGGACGATACATGCACACGGGGCCAAAACTTTAGGGACGATACATGCACACGGGGCCAAAACTTTAGGGACGATACATGCACACGGGCCAAAATTTAGGGACGATCCTTGCAGTTTCGAAATATTTGGGACGAAACATGCAAATTGGTCAAACTTTAGGGACGATTTTTGCAATTTACTCTAAAAATGTTTTGTAAAACCAATGTTATGAAGTTGTATGCATGCTTCTTCATACATTATTTTGATCACATCAAAATAGTTATACCCTTGTAAATTAAGTTGAATGCTATCTAATTAAGAACACTTGAAGTTGTAATTTACGTCATAATGAGACTTGGCGAGATTACAATGGAAAGGTAAATTTCATAAATTCATTGCTAGCAGATCAACTGATGTGATGGATTTGTGAGTTTGCAGTTTTTAAGTTAGACGACTTAAATTGAGTAAGAAGTGAGACTTGGACTCAAGGCATTAAGATGGGGATTAAACATGCTTACAATACAAAAGTTTTGTGATTGTAAATCCCATAAATCTAGGAATTGCAATATGATATTGGCAATTATTGTACGACAATTACCTTGTTGAATACTATCATTACTAGCAGATCAACTGATGTAATGGTACTATGTCAATTTAGGATCCTAGCTTTAAGAAAATACTATGGTTTATATAAATATTTACCAATGAGTATTTTATTTTCTTAAAGATCTAATTATCGAAAATACTGAAATTCAATTTTGTAATTCGTTTTAATGTATTAATGCAACGTACAAACCATAAACGTATTTTGGGCTTTAGTAAATTGATCTAGTTCTGTTTTCAAACAAATGTTTGATTAAGAAATATTTACTTGAAAGACAAAAGAAGTCTCCTTTCTATGAAGGAAGAGTGAGACACAATCCTATTCCTTTTCATGAATGAGAAAGGATAATAGGAATATTAGATATGTCTAAATTCTAATATAACTCATAGCAAATTTTTAATGGTTAAGAAAATTGCAAATATTTTCATAGGGATTTTATCATCCTCATTCGGTGATCAAGTTCTTAGTAACAAATATGATATTTGGTTAACAGAAAATTATGTATGACATTTTATAAGTTATTATAATTAAAAGCTAGACTAATTACTGCAAAATGTTTAAAGACAAACTAGTTGTTTTGACTATTTTAAAGGGGCTACATACATTGTAGGATGGTAGACCTGTTAAGGAAGAAATTGCATGCCCAATTTTTCAAGTTAATAGCATTTGGTGGATAGTCCATCATTTACGTAGTAGAATACACTTTTAGTACATAAGTAATTGTTACGTATGGACATTCAAAGGTGTAGGAAAGTTAAAAGCACACTATTTGCTTTCACTGGATATGAAACATTTTAAATGTTGTCAAATTCAGTGGGAGTATTGTGTACTTATCACTAAATAAGGAATTATTGTAATGATCTTTAATTCAGTGGGAGTTACAAGCTTTGATATCTTGGTAGCTAAAGATAATTACTTTCCAAGTGTAGACACTCATACTTTTAAGGATAAGTATTGTACGTTTCCTTACTAGACATTGTTATTCTACATATACTTGACACAATCATATTGAACACATAAACAAATGCATGGCATGTTGTTTATCAACTATATGATGTTGTTCCATGCACAAGTGGGAGAAATGTTATCTTTATTGTGTGCAAGAAACAACTCATAACGATATGATTCAATGGATTCTCTTGACTACAAGGTAAGAGAATAATGTTCTAATATTAATTCAAGAAACACTTGGTATTACAATTTATGTTATGTGAGAGCTTAACTAGATTGCAACAACAAGGTGAATTTCATATTTTTATTACTAGCAGATCAACTGATGTAATTGAACTATGAGAATTTGCAGTTTCTAAATTAGATACCTATTAGAACATGTGTCAATATGATATCAAGACTACTTTAATTTATAGATTTATGAATTCATGGAATGACATAAATTAATTAAGTAATCTAATGCTACTTCAATCTAAATATTTATGTGTTCTTGGAATGACATAAATAAATGAAGAAATAATGTTATTTACATTATTGTGAAGTAATATATTAACTTGAAATTACTATTGAAACCAAAAGATGGTGTTCATAATTACTTTAGTTAAAAATGTTTATGTTTCATTGTAAAGATTTAAACATAAAGTCTTTTAATTGTTACAAGACTTATAATAAAGTAATACGTTATCTTGTTGTGTTTTTTAATTAAGACATATACATGAAGTTATTAAATTGTTAAATGAATTATAACGTATAGTGGGATTATAACAGTTTATGTTTTCTTGTAAAGACATGGACATGAAGAGACTTTGTAAAAAGTACTTGTGTTATAAAGCATGTAATTGACTTGAATATTATTATACCATTAAAATGACTTAGTTGGTAAATAAACAAGTCAAAAGAAATATGGTTATCTTTAATATTGTTAGATTGTCTTACAATATTAATACTAATGAAATATCAAATGTTTATGGTATGTTCAATTAGGATAATCAAACACTTATTAAATTGTTTGATTAAAGATAACTATGACTTCTTTTCTTCCAAAAGTTATCAAGGTTAGAATGTTGAGTATGACTTGGACATATTTAATAAAACTCCAACATAGAAGATTAATAAGACATTATCATATGATGGATTGTGATGAATGTGATGAATCACATTAAGTCTTAAATTAAAGTTCCAAATTTGTTTAACTGCTTATGAAGAGGTTATTAACAAAATTAAGTTAGGAACTGTCAAATATGTATTTGTAATATCCCAAAAGAGAATATTGTATTATTGCTTAATTTGCTAAGTATTTAAAGATAGTCTTTAAATTGCTAAAAGCAAGTGGGAGTTTTGATCTTTAAAAGATAAAATTATAAGATACATAATCTTCTAAAATACACTAGTAAATATCATGATGAAGTTTGACATTTAAATGTTAAATCTCAACATGATAATAAAGTTTGACATTTAAATGTTAAATGTTAAATCTCAAGATAATGGAATTATCATTTATAAAATAGCAATATATCTCAGATATTTGATTAATATGCTGAGGGCTATGATTTACAGGATTATTGTAAACCTGATAATCATTTTGATACATTACCAAATATGAAGTTGGGTAAAGTATAGATAATATGAATGATTAAGATGCTGTCCATAAAGATAATCAATTTTAGAAACTTGGTTTATCTTAATAGTTAGACTAGAAAATGAAGATGAGTTTCTTCAAAGATAAGGTAACCTTGTGGTTTAAATCTTTGTATAGAAATCATATGGACAATATTGTGCACGTATTTAATACATGTCTTATGACAAGATTATTAATCACACTTAAGTAATTAACTGTGATTGATTATTCTATTATAAACACATTAAATATATAAAGATTATGATTGTCATATTTAGTTTCATTTATATGAAATTGACAATAGAATATCAAAACTCTTTCATGAGTGATTACTTGAGCGAGGACAATAAGTAATCAAAAGGAGTTTATGAATTCAAATAAATCTTTGGAAGTGTACATGGTGCAATAATCCATGGATGGATAAATGCATGCATCTAGAAGATTATTTTATGTTTAATTATTAAATCCATGTTTGGTTTATAATTGAAATAAGATAATTTCTAAGTATTCCTAAAAGCTAGTGGGAGTATTATGTTTAATTTCTTAAATCATATATGTTGTAGAACATATAAAAAGTAACATTCCATATAAGTTAAAAGTTAAGTCTTAGTTTGGAATGAAACTTTACTTGTAAGATTTAGGAAATAAGACATACAACCTTGGAATGAATGTTTATTGTTGAAACATGTGCGGTAAATAAATCTAATATAACATGATATATTATTTAGAAAATCTAAATAGATATGTATAACATGAATAAAATCTAAGTATGACTCATAGATTTTTCATGTACATCATGTTTTGTTGTATCATGCTTGATTACAAGATGATTTGGCAATATTAATATCTAATTAAAAGTTATTAGATAACTTGTGTAATATTCTAAATAGAATATGTTTGATTACATCCTAAATCTGGAACAGCTTCCAAATTCTATAGATGAACAATTTTCAATTGTTGTGAAATTGTCATAGCCAACAAACTTGAAAGTTTGAAGGGCATCAAACATTACACAATAGATATTATGGTTTACGGAAAGTTTTAATAGCATATTGTTGTTTGCATACAATGATGCTAATAAAATTGAGATGACACTCAATACTAGTTATGGTAAGGATTTCATCCTTGGCTATTACTAGTTATGCTTACTAAAAGCATAGTTGCATTATACATTAAAAGAATAAGAATATTTTAAACTTTAAAATGTTTGGAAGTTTAATTATCATAAATTGGTGGTTAAGGATGTCTCACACTTTTATGAAATATGGCATTATCAAAATAGTTGACTATGCACATATAAGAATTTCAATAGTTGAATTCTTGAAATAAGTATTCTTAAAATTCCGATAGATCAAAGTTGGATGATTTATGTTTTGTCAACAAGTAGGAATGTCATTACTTGAGACATAATTCATCAACAAGATTTTCATGCATTGATCTATTTAGTATTTGGATAAGGGATGTTAAACAATTATTATAATAAATTGAAATACATGGTATGTTTAATTTATAATATATTGTATCCTATATTTGTATGTTTAAATCCATGAATAAAGGTTATTCTTAAATTGTCCGTTGTCAGTTAATAATATGGGAATATTATTAAATCAAGACAAATCTGAAGGTTGTTATAATATACTTAAAGTATATTGATGCGTAGTCATGCCATTTCAGATGATATTCAATGATACCGAATATAGGACTTATCCCAACTACATGATGTTACTTTATGGATTTTGTTATTAAGTAAATCATGAGAAGTTATCCTCAGACTTGAGATGCAAGATAAGTGTCATGAATGTAGTACATTTTTGTGGAACAACTTAACGCTATACGTAACTGGTAGTCATAAGGGTTGTTTTCGGAAGTGTTACAAAGTTTGTGGGTTTTGCTAGTCAAGATAGAATTTGTTCCTTCAAATTTATTTTTGGAGTTTAATACTGCTGGGCCCCTCGTAGGGTTGGTAAGATGCATGTGCGGCCGCACCCAAGATCTCCCCTGAATATGTTCAGAAGATTTGGTAATCTTGATCAATCATAAACAACGAGAAACAGAATGGTTAATTAAGGAATGACTTTAATCCATATCCTTATTAACGTGGTATTAGAAACAAAAGGATAATAATAATGAGAAATCATTAAAAGGTTTTTCCAGGAGCCTTACTCGAGATTGTACTAGAGGCATCGAAGTGTTGCTAGACGCTAACCGATGTGATTACACTATTAAAATATGTCCAAGTGGGAGCTGTTTGAATATGGACATTATTTTAGTAGTCGTATGTTAGGATCGAACTCGAGATCACGGGATTGCACACTTTACGTATGAGAGTTAAAGTTTAATAATTAAATGTAAAAGTTTATATTTAATTATTTATTACACAAATATATATAATGATTATTTAGTATTTAAGATAAATGACTAATGATCATTAGACAAATATAAGGAAAGAATTATATGTAATTAATTGGTAAGTCAAGAAGCTTCCGGATCCCTTTGAGGAATTATGGAAAATCGATGGGGAAGGGGTAAACCCAACCCAAATCCAACTTGAGCTCCAAGTTACATATACTATATAAACAAAATTAATATTCATTATTTGTTCACCTCTTGTACACATATTAAATATTAATCTTCTATTCTTTCGTTTTGTTTTGTCGACATGTCAGAATAAGATATACATGCATGTGCATGGTATTAATCATATATTGATTCTTTTATTTTGGTTTCTGGTTTTCAACAACAACAATAATCACAAAAGAGTTTTGGTGTTTAATATTATTTAGTCTTTTAAGTTTTGTTTTATTAAAACAAAATTGTTTTGTGTAATATTTAAAACTAGCATTTACTTTAATTCGTTAATAGTACGTGTGTACAAGAACGTGATTCAAACATACTTTTGTTTGATTCTTGGATTGAATTACAAAAAGGTAAGAGGTAATTCTTACAATCCTCATAAACCCTAATTAGGGTTCATTGGTTCCGGAAGATTGCTTTGATTCTTGTTCGGGCTAGAATCACAAAGGTATGTTTACTATTTAATTATTGATTAATTAATTACATGTTATTCGATCTATTATAATTGCTTCCGCTCATGCTCACTTTGATGTACTTGGTTTATTTATATGAAGGTCATGATATTATAATTCCAACAACCTCTACATATAAGGATTCACAAAGCAGCTTATTTCACCATCAAATTATCTCATTTTCTTTGTATTCTGATTAAGACAATTAAAAGAGATGTCGAACAAACTCGTCCTATTCAGTATCGTAGCTCTTACTTTCGCTTGTCTTTTCTTAGCCTACGAGCCTGCACCCATGCAAGATTTCTGTGTAATTGATGCTAACAACTCACGTATTTTATTTTAACAAAAGTAGTCATTTGTACAAATCTTTCTGTCAAGTATTTTATAGCTACATGTAAGTATGTAGCATGCACTTAATGTAATGGAACATATTGTGCAGAGCATGCAAGAATCCGGCCAGGGCAAGTTCAAGCAGAAGATTTCTTCTTCAGTGGGCTCCACATCAAGGTAACACATCAAACGCTGTAGGATCAAGGGTGATCCCAGTCTTTGCGACTCATTTAGTCCCCAACTCCCCATGGTGCATAATCAACTCGAACCATTGAGATGCCCAAATTAAAGTGTTTAGTCCCCAACTCCCCAAGAGCCATTGATAGTAGTCGTAGGGCCGTGTACAATATTCCCTAACTCTATAAGATCCTACTTCACTCCTATATCGAGCCGTTAGAAATAAGAATTCTAACCACACCGGATACAAATTACAATTTTTTTCTCTAAACTTTTAACAATCTTTTATCACAAAATAGCGATGCTTCACTTGAAAGAAAGAAAGAAAAAAAAGAAAAGAAAAAAACTTACATATAAAACCCTATTTTCTTTCACTCCACCTCCTCATTTTTCCATTTCACTCTCTCTCAACCGCGCCTATCTCTCATCATCATCATCAACATCTTCTTAAGATTCAAGGTAAGAAATCAATGGGTTAA
This sequence comes from Artemisia argyi, assembly GCA_030686995.1. Classification (NCBI taxonomy): domain Eukaryota; kingdom Viridiplantae; phylum Streptophyta; class Magnoliopsida; order Asterales; family Asteraceae; genus Artemisia; species Artemisia argyi. The sequence goes on along the minus strand of CM060680.1, from coordinate 19,238,598 downwards.
TTCGTTTTCTATACAAATTTGTCCATGTAGTTCATCTAATCGGATTTTATATATATATATATATATATATATATATATATATATATATATATATATATATATATATATATAAATTCTAAGCATAAAATCAGATAGATCTAAGATGGATCGGGGTCGTAAACGCAATCTCGAAAACCATGTATTTCTTCTTCTTCTTCTTCGTTTTTCTTCCGGATCTAAGAGTTTGCAAAATTAGGGTTTCTATTTTTATTTATTATATATATATATATCTGTATGTATTTGTGTAATATATATATATATATATATATATATATATATATATATATATATATATATATATATATATATATATATATATATATATATATATATATATATATATATATATATATACAGTTTGTGAGTGATTTGTTAGTCTCGCTAATTTGATAATTTTTATTTATTATATATCTGTGTGTATTAATTGTATAATATAAAAGCAGGAAGGAACCCCTCTCATCGGTGATCGATAATTATGGTAATCCGGCCTCCTCATTATCACTCGGTAGTGTTTATTATTATTATTGACTACTAACAATTGTTTGTTTGATTTTATTGAATTTGGTGGTACCATCAGTCTACAGAAGTAGACTACAGTTTGCTTCATGATTGGGTACGTATGACATTTTTTATTCTTATTTCCCTGTTTCCGTTAGCTATTATATCCATTCATATGTATATATATATATATATATATATATATATATATATATATATATATATATATATATATGGTGGCAGGGTGTTTTATTGCCTCGTCTAAAGATGGAGCTTAAAAAAGAGGCCCAAAGCTTGATTCAAAGTGGTGTTACACCTCAATTAATCTCTAAAGTTTTCGAAAATGTTCGTGATAAGGTACATACAATTCTGTATTTATTATTTTTATTTTTATTACTTAACATCCACTAGCATAATCATCATATGATTGTAAAGCTCCTAATAAATTATGTTATAGGTCGTTTACAGGATCGACAATTTAGCTGTAAGTATGAATGGTTTTGACATGAAAACTGTACTATCCAAATATTATGCCACACAACTTTCGACAAAGCTGTTTGAATCTTCTCGGAGACATATAGCAAACATTGTTGTTGCTGCTGTCTATGCTTCAGGATATGATTATGAGTGTGCTGGTCCTTATATGAATAATATAGATGATTTTGAAGATGGGTTCAACCTGATTGGAATAAAAAAGGTACATGCCTGTCTAAACAAGTCTTGGTTTTCCACACTTCTCCTCTCGGTTTTATTTATTTTTAATTTTTCTAAATATATATAAGAATTTGCGTGATTCGTATGCTTGCATATTTTGTTGAGAAATTCTTTGATTTTTTATGGTGAGTTTGATATAAAGGACTCTAAAAATATTAAGGTATGATTGTATGATGTTAAATTTGATATAAAGTACTGTAAAACTTGTATATATATTAGAGGCATATGATTAATCGTATAATGTTTTGAGATAATTGTTGTCAAAGATTGAAGAGCGTTGGAAAACAAATGGTTTTTGTGTTTGCAAAAAGACTTGTATATCGCCCCTCACTCATAAACAACAAACATCACCTTAGATTGTTAACAATACAAGCAATAGAACTGTTATGAAAATGCAATGTTTTTTGATTATTTAATTCATATGCATCATTTAAGTGTTCTTTTCTCTAGGTTTTGGGTGGTTGTGTGGATGACTCCTTTTCTGTAGAAGGTGTCGGCATCATGTTTAAACCACATGTTGATGGTTCTGAGAATCTGGATGTGGTTGACAATCCAGAGATCCTGATCTTAAACATCAAGCCTGATCAAAATTCTCAAATAAAGGATATGAGGTAGATATAGTTTTTATCAATTTGTCTTGCTTATTAGATTTCTTCATGGGATTTTGACACTATATTCCTTTGTATTAACAGCGTTGAGGTAAACCTAATTGATATACTGAAGAATCCTGTGAAGAGGGGTCCCGACGTCGTTTTGACAAGTCAAGCTATTGATGGGGATTCAAAAAAGGTGGTTAACATCGATTCTTTCATGCCAATGGAACCCGTTTCTTATATTTTAACTTTTTTTTTTTTTTTTTTTTTTTTTTTTTTTTTTTTTTTTTATCATCAGGAATTGGCAAAGCGATGCATATATTTTGCAGATCTAGTTTCTGAAGATGATCTAAATCGTCTTGCAGAAGCAACATATGCAACTTGTGCTGAAAGGATATCATACAACCATAACTATCCACAAAGAACAGTAATCCTCTTCTACTTTGACCACCTCTCTTCAAATAAAACTATATGTTTATTGATATCCTGTTATTTGCATTTTTTTTTTATGTTTAACTTATCTGAAATATTTAATGTACTTTAAATTCTTGGAAAAGCATATTGGGACTTGCAAGAGTTTTCAGCAAAAGATATTTGGAAATGAAGTGTTTGGTATATTTAGTGGATGTTCTAGAGGCAACGCAGCCACTATTGTTCTTTATGGAAATGACCAGGTTCTTCCCCATAAACTATTTGATCTAGAGTATACGTTGAAGTACAAAAGGTTTTAGCTTTAAAACCAAAATAATGTTGAATTTATATTGATTATGTAATCTTGATTGTATAATAGTTCATTGAAGAAAAAGGGATGTATGAAGCAGAGTTGTACGTACGTGATCTGATCCCGGAAGTGAGGAGTGTCATGAATGAATACAAATTAGTTGATGGTGGTTATAATTTATATGTATGTTTTCTGTACTTATTAGAAAGTGATCACAAACTCGCTATGTTTATGGTTTAATGATTCTTTTCATTATTATTATTATTATTGTTGTTGTTGTTGTTGCTGCAGTACAATATAATCCAATATCTACGCGAAGAGGCAAACAATGCAGACAAAGACTTAAAACCAATTATAAATGCATTCGCTAAAGCAATTGAGGTAGGCTTTTGTTAGATTTTTTAAGTTGTGTTTATTTTTCAGGGACTTGAGAGATTATACATTTTGCCTTTTTTCTTTTGTGATACTAATTTTTGTTCCTTGTGAATGGAACCAATTGATATGATGTTGGTATGTTGAACAGGCTATATCAGACAAAACATATGATAATGTTGGATGTAACCCAAGTCAGAAACATCCAAATGCTCTCGGTGTGTCTCATGCACTACTACTTGTTTTTAATGTTATATTTAATTAGAAACCCACAACTTAAATAGAACTTGCTAGTGCAAAAATATCCATTAATGTTATATACCAAAAATCATTATTAATAAAATATTCAACGTATTTTGTATAGAATTAGAATTTAAAATTTCGTAACTTATCAAAAGTCAATTTAGTTTTTAATGTGAGTCTTAACCGATTGAAAGTGTAAAAAGTGTATTTTTAATGCATAATAATAATCATTAGTACAATGTTTTTCACCTTATTTCTTTTAGCTAATTTTTTTCTTCTTATCCATATCTTACTTGCTAAAATTGATCCAATTTATAGGATAAGTGGCTGGCTACATTTTATTTTCTAGTGAGGTTTTGTAAATGTTTTCAATGTGTCACTCATGTTGTAATATGCTATAAATAGGTGTGGGTAACATTGTGTGGGAGCCACCATCCGTAAAGGTAATACTTATTTGTTGTATATGTGTTTCTTCTTTGCTAATCTTTGAGAGTTTCCTTACTTGATGATCATTAATACAGTTCCATACCATTTATGGTGCTGCTCGACTAGTCTGCTATGAGTTACTCAAAATCTCAAATAGGGAATGCAACTTTTGGTATTTCAACTTGTCAGTTTATTCCAAACTTCCTAATATGCATATATCATTAGTACGAGCTTGGAAGGGTATCCTATGAAAAGATGTAGTATGATTTGGTTAAAAGATTTAATTGAAAAAGAAAGAAGTCAAATTCAATGTGTAAGGGAATACATAAGTCCTACTCCTACATTTGCTTTGTAATCGTATTTAAAAATATACATCCGTTTTCTACCTGAACCCGTTATCCAACTCGTCTATTATCGCCACCTTTAAGTTTTGGTACTAACTGTTTGAATGCTGCAGATGATGGGAGCGACAAGTTCATAATGGAAGACAAAACAAGAAAGAGGAAAAGATGTCAAGCTGTTTATCGTGACAAATGTTTGTGTGCTTATAACTAGTATTTATCATGTTGACTTTGACTTAATACCTACTTAATCACTTCCTTGTGGTCTTCTAGGCACAATTTGGTTTTATACTACTCTCATAGCCCCTTATTATTATGTAGTCATCTTTATTTGGATATGCTGTATTTGCCTTTTGAAGCATTTTGTGGGTTTTGCAAATCTTGTATGTTGTCGGTTTAACCTATTATTTGACAAAGTATATGGGCATTCTATGAAATAGAGGAGGACGCTTGTTAAAAATTGTTTAGTGGTTGTGGAATCTATATATGATCAAACTTGAAAAGTTGAGTCTTGAAAGTTGAGTATTGAAAGTCAAATGTGAGAGAAAATTAATGTAATTAATACTCTAATTAAAATACCTCATTACTTAAAAGTACAATAATTTATTCACATTGTACAACTAATTAAAAACATATCTATCAAATTTAATACAACCAATTAAAACACAAATCAGGTTGACCCGGTAATTTGACCCGTTTTTTACCCAACCTAGCAAGTTGACCCGGTTTAAATCGACATATTTTTCGACCGGAGCGGTTCAAACGGTTGAACTACCCGGGTCGAACCGGGTTTCAAAACATTATCCATTACTTAAAAGTACAATGATTTATTCACATTGTACAACCAATTAAAAACATATCTACCAAATTAAATACAACCAATTAAAACACAAACCGGGTTGACCCGGGATGCTTCAAACCCGGCGGATTGACCCGGTTTAATATGATCCGTTTTCGACCCAACCTAGCAAGTTGACCCGGTTTAAATCGACCCATTTTTCGACCGGAACGGTTCAACCGGTTGAACCACCCGGGTCGAACCGGGTTTCAAAACATTATCCTTTACTTAAAAGTACAATGATTTATTCACATTGTACAACCAATTAAAAAACATATCTACCAAATTAAAAACAACCAATTAAAACACAAACCGTGTTAACCCGGGATGCTTCAAACCCGGCAGATTGACCCGGTTTAATTTGATCCGTTTTCGACCCAACCTAGCAAGTTGACCCGGTTTAAATCGACCCATTTTTCGACCGGAACGGTTCAACCGGTTGAACCACCCGGGTCGAACCGGGTTTTAAAACATTATCCTTTACTTAAAAGTACAATGATTTATTCACATTGTACAACCAATTAAAAAACATATCTACCAAATTAAAAACAACCAATTAAAACACAAACAGGGTTAACCTGAGACGCTTCAAACCCGGCGGATTGACCTGGTTAATTTGACCCGTTTTCGACCCAACCTAGCAAGTTGACCCGGTTTAAATCGACCTATTTTTCGACCGGAACGGTTCAACTGGTTGAACCACCCGGGTCGAACCGGGTTTCAAAACATTATTTTTTGTTTATAACCTATAAACTTTTTTTATCAATAAACTATTTGTCGTTATAAAATCCCGTTGCTATGTACGGGTACTCGTCTAGTTAATCTAATGTGTTAGTGTATTTATAGATGCTACAAAATCAAATTATGCGTTTCTACAATAAATAAATAAATAATGACATAAATAAAAAATTCTTTGCATTAAAGTACTTGGATTCTATTAAATAACAGAAAATCAAAATTACAACATTTCAGGTTGACTTGTTTTAAGTCAACCGTGTTTTTAAATATCAAATACATTCAATTTGCAGCCATGTTCTCGTAATGTATGATGTATAGAAGAAGAATTCAATAATTTCCTTTATTGTGATTTTTAAGTTTTTCACTTGAAGGTGTAGCAACATGTCCTTTTTTAATTTTTTACAAATGTATCTCCATTAATTTGAATGGTTGTATATCTAAATCGCATGGCTGTATGTTTCCTTAGTTATTTTGCATATTGACTTTTCAATATTGACTACAGGATATTTTGCATGGCTGTATGTTTCCTTGGTTTAAGGGTAGAATAGGCAAAACAAATTTTCAACATTTCACAAATTTTTACTATTTCACTTTTCACTTTTGACTATTTTTACATTATATATAGTTAAGATAGTTCACATATGTGGATGTGGATATAACACAATTTTACATATAGGGTCAAAAAATAAGTAGACAATGTCACAAGGTTTATAAGGGTTGCAGTTCTTTTCATTGGTCACAGTTCATTACATCGGTCCAATCCTGGTTTATACGAGGGTTCAATAATCATTTTGAGCCTTTTCCCACTAGACTAAATACAGTAAAACCTCTATAAATTAATACTCGATAAATTAATAACCTCGATAAAATTAATAATTTGACCAGTCCCAACTTGGGACCAATACAAATTTGGACCCCAATAGATAAAATAATAAGATAATAATTTTTTTGAAATCTCAGTGTATATATATTGGTCCCAACGAAATTAGAAATTAATAATTACTAAAAAATTTCATAATATATATGTAATAATTTATATTTCATCTCTAATTAGTATACATTGTAATTTATTTTTCATATCTAACTAGTATACATTGTAACTTGTACATATTGGAATTTGTTTTTCTAATTTATTTTTCATCTATAACTAGTATACATTATAATTTATTTTTAATCTTTAACTAGTAGAGAGTGGAACTTGTTTTTTAATTTACTTTTCATCTCTAACTAGTATATATTTTAATTAGTACATATTGGACTTGAAAATTTAAAAGCTCGTAAAATCTCTTTAAATTAATAAATTATTAATTTATCGATATAATAATATCTCGCTAAATTAGTAAAATATCTCAGTCCCAACACTATTAATTTATGGAGGTTTTACTGTAACTTTATTTTCAAACTCTGACTTTTAAGCATTCAAGGGTTCGGCTTCTATTTTGCACGTTAGCTTTCATAGCGAGTTTTTACATTTTTAATGTTTCTTTGTTAGCTTTTATAGTGAGTTTTCCTTTCAAACTTGTGTGATATTAAAGATTAACATGGTCCCCTCCAAACCATGTTTTACGGTACCAAAATGAAAATAAAAAGTTAAGAGTTTTATATAAGTTTCCAAAGACTCCAGATTTTTTCTAACCTGTAAGATAGTGAAATCTCCGAAAACATAATACTATTCTCAACATATTTGACCCACATACACTGTGGTATATTCGTAACCACCAACGTCTATCTTCAAGCTATGTGGGATAAAATTTTAGGATAAAATGTTAGAAAATACCTAAAAAGAAATAGTAAGATATAGTTATTATAAGTTGGTGAAAGAAGATATGTTACTTGGTACTCCAAATTGAAGTTATATGCAGCTAGTTTATGTGTTTGGAGCACAAATCATAAAGGAGACACTTTCGATAACGTAAAATTACATGTTGTTATTGCTCTAAAAATGGAAGATTGCAAATGTTTAAGCATTGTTATAAGAGCTTGTGATTTCTTTAAGAGAAAAAGGTAATGATTACTTATCAGAATAGAAAGTGATCAAGTTACATTTATTGTGGTAAAATTAAGTTACATGTTTTATTTAATCGAGCTCTAACCATTTTCACAATGTAGAATAGAAAGTGATGTTTTGATTCATGACAAGTTTCACAAACATAAATCATTGAGATTTTAACGATTGGAAACATTATAGTAATTACTATATATCAATTAAGAAATTTACATACATTATAACCATTTATCTGCACATAGAGTGATGTTTTCCAATTTTCAAAAGTGTTTTAATATAAAGTTGTTTAATTCATTTCATTTGCTATATGTCTATGCATAATGATCAAATCAAAATTGAGTAATAAGTTGTTTAATTCATTTCGCAACTTTTTGTCATTCTTAATTGAATTCAAAAAGAATTTTACTTCTTAAGCTATGTGAAACCAAAGATCAAAATGTTTTCCACCAAAACATGTTTTATATTTTATTTATATATATCTACCTATTATATAAAAGAGATCCTTTTGTTCATGTAGCAGGCTAAGAACACAACACATAAGCACCTAAGAAAATGACACCTTAGCAAGTCTTCAAATCTCTAAATTGCCACATAGATGTAAATAGTTAGCCCTTTTGACTTCAGTTTTCATCTTCTTAAAATTGATGAGCCAAAATTGCATTCCCCATTTTTTTTTCATCTCTCCACAACTTCTTTCTATCTCTCTTTCCATAACAACTCTTGTTCCAATAATCAAAACACACTTTCTTATTCACTCAATTTCTTTCTTTTCCACTCTCTACATCTGAATGTTCGGCCACCAATCATTTTCCGGTGAATAGCCACCAAACATCTTGTCCTCACAAGTCAAAATATCAGGTAAACATACTTTTTTCTCTTTTTTGTTTTTTTTCTTTCTACCTTTTGTGATAATTGTGTTTGGTCTAATTTGGTTTTCATAGTTGTAGGCATGTTGTTCATGGAGTGATGAGGTAATTTATGTTTGAAGAAATATTGTTTTCTTTCTTTCTTTAAATTATATTACAAGCTTTTTATCATGTTTGGACTATCTAATTTTTATTTAATGTAGGCATGCGTTTTATGAGCTCGGTTATATGTAGGACTTGAAGAAAATTAGTTTAAATGAAGTAATATATCTTGGAAGAAAGAAGATGCGTATATTGTAACAACCGTGGTTTTAGCAAGTCAGTTTGACTGATAGTCTTGACTCGGTTGACGTTTGTTTGGTGTGTCCTAGGTGTTTGAAGTGATATAAGTGTGATATAGGTGAGTTTTAGCACTAAATCCCTTTGCGTAAATGGTTTATTGTGATTTGGAAAGTTTGGAATTTGGGAAAGTTCATTTTGATCACCTTTGTGGTATAGAAATGACTTGTGAAGTTTTGGTGTTTTTGTGTTTTTGCGTAACGAGTCTTTGTTCAAGTAATTGAGCATTAGTAAGTTACGTGGGATTTGTTTTTATGAGTTATGCTTATATAAGAGTGTGAAAATCTATTTTTGGAAACTTTATTTTGAAAATGATTATTTTCCGGTTTGTCGTAAAATTAAGGTTTATCGCGAAAGACGTTAGGTTTTGTGTTGGGAGTTTATAAAATATGAAAAGTATGAGGTTTTGAGTGTAATAAATAAATTTAAAAAATATATATATATATATATATATATATATATATATATATATATATATATATATATATATATATATATATATATATATATATATATATATATATATATAGGTATGTATAGAAAATCGGCTAGGGAGTGGTTTTAGAGGAAAAAGGAAACTCAATTTTATTCCAAATGCAATTCCTAGCAATAAGGAATCCTAATCCAACCCAAATAAGCCCAACCCTTACCCATATAATCAATACAAACGACCCATAAACCTATTTTTCTGCAAATTATGATCAACCAAAGCAAGAGGGGAAGAAGAAAAATTAGGGTTTTTATTATTGAAGCTAAAATCAAGATCAAGATATATTTTCGATACTAGTTTTCATTCAATTAATTAGTTATTGATTTAATTCATATAATATAAAGTATGATGGATTAGGGTTTGTGTTAACTTCTATAAATTAATGTTATTAAACATGTTGGGATCAATTAATGATAATATTATGATGATTGGTTAAGAGAATTGAGTGTAAAACATGCTAGTTATTGAGTTAGGGTTTAGATAGAAAACTATAGCTGTAAAGATGTGAGTGTAAATAACAGATGGTGAAGAGTTAAGTCACGAATTTTTGGTCTAAATTGAAGTTTAATGAAAGAGCTTTCCAAAAAGTCCAGCCATGATTGATTTCAAGGTCGGAAGTCGATCTTTTGAGTTTTCTTTGTTAAGGTGTCAAAGCTGTCAAACCGGGACAGATTTTGGGTGAAAGTTTGAGGGTGTCATGTGGTTGTAAAGGTGATATTTTGACTTGGCCTTCTGGAATAGTTAAGTTTTAGGTTATATTAGACTACCACGAAGAGGATTCGTGATAAAAACTTGTGGAAGTAATTATTAAAAATCAAAACTTTTTGGTGTGCGTTCAGATCCGAATTTGAGTAGTTGACAAGTTTGAATTTCTTATGAGTATTTGTGTGTGTTATTGGTCCATGGCCTTCTGGGATTAGCTTCTATGCTTATGAGAGACCATGGTAAATTTTTGGTGTGAGTTGTTGAGCTTTATTTGTCGTGATTTTATGTGGGTGAATGTATCCAAAAATTCTGCATTTTCTGATTTTAAGAGTGCAAGGGATTTAGTGAGTGTTAAGTTATGGTAGTGGTTAGGTGGTGTCTAGGAGATCCATGGTGGGTCATTTGAGTGTTAGACATCCATCATATGTGTATTACATGGGTTGTAGCTTTTAGCTTGACCTTGTGTAATGTGGATTATTTTTGTGTGCTATAGATTGTGAGTTGTTTTTGTGGAAGCTGCGGAGTTTGAGGTGAGTTCATAGTCCCATATTTTTACTTTGTTTTAAACTTGGGATGGGAATGATGCTTGTCTTAAATGATTCGAGTTACTGTGATTATATGTATGGTGTTAAAGAGCTTGGACTTTTAATGTTATCGTATTTATGCTATATGTGAATGGTAATGATATGTTGTGTGATAGCTGTGTGGTCCAATTGGGAGGGTGCTTACCCTGTTGCTCGTGCATACGACTTAATTGGAGGGTATTAATTTACCCATTATTTTGGGAGCGGGGGTCATGATCTGGCCTGGTATGATGTGTTTTGGGAGCAGGGGTCACGATCCGGCCCGGTATGATGTGTTTTGGGAGCGGGGGTCACGATCCGGCCCGATGGTTGCCTTATGTGTGATGTTGCCTAGTAATATATGTAGCTTACATGATAACTAAAATTATTTGTCCAGCTATATTTTAAAATCACAGTTATTTTGGTTGCCTGTGTGTATGAGTCTTAAACCTATGAATCTCACCAACATTATGTTGACATTTTAAGCATCATTTTCAGGTGAGCTTTCTAAGGATAAGATAGAAGGATGTGATTAGACAAGACCTAGTTGCATTGGAAGTGGTTTATCATCTATTGTTTTGGTTATTTTATTTTGGGGTATTGTTACAACACTTTGTGTTTGTACATTTGCTCTGTTTATGTGCATGTAGTTGTTCTCTATGTTGACACCAGGTGTTGTGATGATATCCATGAAGTTACACCCTCGCGTTTCCGCCTTGGCGAGGTGTGACAGATTGGTATCAGAGCCTTGGTTATAGAGAATTAGGTGGTTAAACCTAGACTATAACTTAGGAGTCCCTCATATAGTTGCATTTAGGATCTATGTGTAAGTATAGTATTTTATATGTCTATTTTCCTATATTTATGAGATGTTTTATTGAGTTTCGGACGTCTATTCTATCCCCTATATGTAGTATTTTATATATCGACTTTATTATATCGTCTTCCGCGTCTAAGATGCTTCGTTGGACTGCCGTTGTCACTATCGGATGCGAGAGAAGTGGTAGGATGAAGCGGATTAACCGCAGAATCTGAGTTCTCGCTAGCATGTATTTTTGTTCGGACAAGGAGATGACGTTTTTGGGAAACGTTGGTGGAGAAGAAGTGGAGAGGTTTGGAACCGCGATGACTTCTAGAGATGGAGCCGTTACCGAGTACCCTGGGAAGTTTCCTCACTTTTCAGGTAAAGGAGATGTGGTTTAGTCTAAACCTCGTGATTTGTATGCGCTTGTGAATCATGTGGAATTGGAAGAAAAGAATGGAGATGGTTCTGCATGTTGTCGACTACCTCAACATGTAGGAAACATGAATGGTTGGTTGAGTAAAGATGAAAGGGAGTTAGGATGAAATGGTGTGGATTCGGATCTAGAGTCCACAGCGAGTAGTAAGTTGAATTGATCTGAGTGGGGAGATAAGTGCGAGAGTGGAGTTGAGCCAATATGCGACGTCTTTTGTTTTGTGTTATGTTTTGGAATTTGTATGTTGTCTTTTTCCGTCTGGAGCCATGTTGGAGCGTGATTACTCTTGGATATTGGATCGACCCTATCCAAATAATTTTGATTATAGAGTTTACGTGATCGTTGGAATTGTTCCATGCGAGATGATTGTTTGCGACGTCTTTTGTTTTTGTATGCATATATGTTTGCATGATGTGTTGTCATAGGAGGGAGTACACTTATGAAAGGGGGCATAGATAATTATGGTGGCCAACATAATTATGCATGCGTCACAACACAAGTGGACTTGTAAGTATGATAGCATGGATTGTATGGTGTATTAGGTGCTATGTGGTATATGTGCGATATCATTGAGATGTGTGGTTTTGGAAATAAGTGTGCGTGTGGAATAGGCTTATAACTATGGTCGCGAACATAATTATAAGAGTATCACACACGTGGACTTGTGACCATTATTGCATTGATTGATGTTTGTTGTTATATGTTGTAGTAGATGGTATGTGATATCATGTTGGTGATAACTGTATGGTTAGAGAAGTATTCTCTTAACCGTTTGGGTAGTCGTTATATGTTGGGGTGTGTAGGTGGTAAGATTCCATCCTACCTATGATATGTTGATACCTCAATTATCGCTGGGTCCTTATGTTGTGGTATTTAAGTTGATTCGTTTGCTAGACGCTCCGTTTGTACACCTAATTCTTTGGTTGGCATTCCTATTCGTACCATGATGGTACAGATGCCATATTCTTTCTATTTGACGTCGTGATAGGTGTTGGGAAATCAAATTCGTTTTTGTTGGATACTGGTTCGCTTCTTTGGTGATTCCATACATTCGTTCCTCGGATGAATGTTATACTATTCTTCAAGTATTGTTGATTCGTGACGAGTTGGTGTGGATATTTGATCCCTTATTTACACACACCAATTGAATTTCATGACATGTTTTGTGACCTGTTAGTATCGGTGTTTTTCTATGATTTTTGTTTGATTGTCGTACGAATGAGTCTTTGCGTTCTTCGCTTGGTTTGCAATGTATTTGCGTGAGTGTTCACTGGTATGAGTTCGTTTGATGAGTATTTTGATTACGTGATTCCTCCATGTCTTTCACATTCATATAAGAGGTTGAGTTAAAGTCCTTATGGTATTTTAAAATTCATTTTGGGTATTTCAAGTTCATTTATTGGAAACTATTATTTTTATAGTGAAAATGAAGTGTGGAAAAAAATGGCTATGTTGATGCCTTACATAAAATGGTTTATATATATATTTAAAACAAATGTATAAGTTAAGATATGTCTTGTAAAAAAAACGGTGTTCATTTGTTTTTGGGAAGGTTTGAGTACGGCAATAAGAATTGTCTATGGTTATCATTTACCAAACTTGTTATGTATTTGGTTCATCGAGTGTTTCTTTCGTTGAGGTACGCTTGTGGATGTTTTATGGTTGCGTGTATTTTATATTTTCTTTGTATGGGTTTTCATGAATGTTTTATCCGTGTCTACTTTTATTGGGGAAAAATTTCTCATTGTGTTTTTCTAGCTTTGATTTTGATGTTCGTTACTTTGCTAGTCGGTAATTTGTACCCCTTTTGAGTTCGTTGATATACATTTTAGTTCGACCGGTTTCATGATTCGCGTCGTTTACTTAGGATAGATTGTCGTTTTGATTATCAATTTTTTCGTTGAAGAAGAAGAGGATGTTGCCAAGTGTCCAAGTGAGAAGTTCAGCTTCAAGATGTACGTTCTTCAGGCATCGCGGAGGTAGAAGAACCATATGAGGAACTGTGTGATACGTGGCTTAGAGTTAGGGAGTAGAACTTGGAGATGATATTGGTATGGAGCAGAAAGTGTTATCTACACAGATCATAAGAATCTTTAGCATATATTTGACGAGAGGCTAATATATGTAGAAGAGAAGTTGGGTGTGAAATTTTTCAGTGACTACGATTGTCTTATTCGCTACCGTTAAGGAACAGAAGACATCGTGGTAAGAGCGCTGAGCAGGAGTGAACGACTGAAACTTAGATGTTGTGAGAAATGATTATGATAATTCAGTTCGGAGTTAAGAGGATGATATCAGCCTAGAGAGAGAGGTTCAAGGATGAGAACATGTAAAAAGAATGATTACTTGGTTTAGACCAGTAAATGGGAAACGAACGAAGATGGAGGAATGTACTTTGCGGACCAGCTATTGGTTTCATTGAGAGGAAGCGTAAGGACATCAATCATGCAAGGTATTTGATACATCCGAGAATGGATAAGACGTATTATTACCTTAGCAAGAGATGTATGGAGGAGTGGGTATGAAGGAGAATACCGATACTTTAGCAAGTGTTTGAAATGCTTGAAGGTAAAGGTTGTAGTCAATGATTATTAGGGTGATGCAACGGTCAGAGATACTTGGAGATTTTGTTGAGGAGGAATTGGTGAGACTTTTCGCTCGGTGAGTTGGTAAAGAGCCATGGGGTGTCGCATTGATCATCAAGAAACATGATGAAATATTTACTTTGCGATAGTGGTAAACGTGTTATAGAGTTTTGAGAATGCGTATGTAGATGAGTACGACTTATCATTCTCTAATGAGTGAACTAAGTGAGCGTACAAATCAGGCGATGGTGGTGAGTCGAGGGCATGGGTGTAATTGATTTTGGAGGAAGCCGGGGTATACATTTACCTTTAGCTGAGTTCTCATATATCAACAATTATCATTCTAGTATTGAGTATGTGTCATGTGAAAATTATATGGAAGGTAATGTAGGTCACATGTTCTGTAGGCAAAGGTTTGAACGAGCCAACTAATTGGTTCTGAACTAGAACAAGAGACTACGAATAAGGTTTTCAGATTTAAGAGAGAGATTTAAGGCAGCAAGAGATCGCCGAAAGAGTTATACGGATTATTGCCGTAAGCCCTTAGAGTTTGGTGTTGGTGATATTGTGAGGTTAAAAGTATCTCCTTGGAAGAGTGTTGTGCGTTTCGGTAAGAAAGGCAAGCTAGCACTGAGATACGTAGGACCATTTGGGATTTACGTAAAGGAGTGGATTTGTGGCATACCGGTTGAAGTTAGTTGAGGAATTGAGTAGAGTGCATGATACGTTTCACGTATCTAATAGAAAGAAGTGTTTGGCGGATGCTAGCCTGCATATGCCATTATATGAATGTAAGGTTGACAAGACACTCCGTTTTGTCAAGAAACCTGTTGAGATTATGGATCGAGATGTTAAGGGTTTGGAGTGTGGTGAGATAGCGTTGGTAAAGGTATGGTGGGATTCTAAGCGTGGTCCTGAGTTTACTTGGGAACGTGAGGATCCGATGAAATTTAAGTACCCAAATTTTGTTTGCGGATGTGGTTGGTGAAGTAGATTGTTTGTAGTTGGATTTTAGATTGTGGAAGTTAGATGCGGGGTATTCATTAATGTTGGTTTTATGGGTATCTGTTATTTGTGAGTGCGTCTTGCGGTTACCAGTTGGCTTTTCATTTGGTTTGAGAGTGTCGTACCTACCTGTGAGAAGTCGTTTTGATCATTGGTGTTATTGATCGGAGAGTGTATCTATTTGCGTGTATCGTTGGAGTGACGGAATGTTTTCTATCTTGTGAATTCGAGTATTTAGTCAGTTCACATTTTTGCGATTCTTTCTCTGTGATTTTATGGTGTGGTATTTATCCGCTTAAAAATCCATAAATTTCCTTTTGCTGTTGTGAGTGGTGACTTTAGTAGTTGAAATCTCGGGACGCGATTTCCCTAAGCGGGGGATGATGTAACAACCGTGGTTTTAGCAAGTCAGTTTGACTGATAGTCTTGACTCGGTTGACGTTTGTTTGGTGTGTCCTAGGTGTTTGAAGTGATATAAGTGTGATATAGGTGAGTTTTAGCACTAAATCCCTTTGCGTAAATGGTTTATTGTGATTTGGAAAGTTTGGAATTTGGGAAAGTTCATTTTGATCACCTTTGTGGTATAGAAATGACTTGTGAAGTTTTGGTGTTTTTGTGTTTTTGCGTAACGAGTCTTCGTTCAAGTAATTGAGCGTTAGTAAGTTACGTGGGATTTGTTTTTATGAGTTATGCTTATATAAGAGTGTGAAAATCTATTTTTGGAAACTTTATTTTGAAAATGATTATTTTCCGGTTTGTCGTAAAATTAAGGTTTATCGCGAAAGACGTTAGGTTTTGTGTTGGGAGTTTATAAAATATGAAAAGTATGAGGTTTTGAGTGTAATAAATAAATTTAAAAAAAATATATATATATAAAAATATATAGGTATGTATAGAAAATCGGCTAGGGAGTGGTTTTAGGGGAAAAAGGAAACTCAATTTTATTCCAAATACAATTCCTAGCAATAAGGAATCCTAGTCCAACCCAAATAAGCCCAACCCTTACCCATATAATCAATACAAACGACCCATAAACATATTTTTCTGCAAATTATGATCAACCAAAGCAAGAGGGGAAGAAGAAAAATTAGGGTTTTTATTATTGAAGCTAAAATCAAGATCAAGGTATATTTTCGATACTAGTTTTCATTCAATTAATTAGTTATTGATCTAATTCATGTAATATAAAGTATGATGGATTAGGGTTTGTGTTAACTTCTGTAAATTAATGTTATTAAACATGTTGGGATCAATTAATGATAATATTATGATGATTGGTTAAGAGAATTGAGCGTAAAACATGCTAGTTATTGAGTTAGGGTTTGGACAGAAAACTATAGCTGTAAAGATGTGAGTGTAAATAACAGATGGTGAAGAGTTAAGTCACGAATTTTTGGTCTAAATTGAAGTTTAATGAAAGAGCTTTCCAAAAAGTCCAGCCATGATTGATTTCAAAGTCGGAAGTCGGTCTTTTGATTTTTCTTTGTTAAGGTGTCAAAGCTGTCAAACCGGGACAGATTTTGGGTGAAAGTTTGAGGGTGTCATGTGGTTGTAAAGGTGATATTTTGACTTGGCCTTCTATAATAGTTAAGTTTTAGGTTATATTAGACTACAACGAAGAGGATTCGCGATAAAAACTTTTGGAAGTAATTATTAAAAATCAAAAATTTTTGGTGTGCGTTCAGATCCGAATTTGAGTAGTTGACAAGTTTGAATTTCTTATGAGTATTTGTGTGTGTTATTGGTCCATGGCCTTTTGGGATTAGCTTCTATGCTTATGAGAGACCATGGTAAATTTTTGGTGTGAGTTTTTGAGCTTTATTTGTCGTGATTTTATGTGGGTGAATATATCCAAAAATTCTGCATTTTCTGATTTTAAGAGTGCAAGGGATTTAGTGAGTGTTAAGTTATGGTAGTGGTTTGGTGGTGTCTAGGAGATCCATGGTGGGTCATATGAGTCTTAGACATCCATCATATATGTATTACATGGGTTGTAGCTTTTAGCTTGACCTTGTGTAATGTGGATTATTTTTGTGTGCTATAGATTGTGAGTTGTTTTTGTGGAAGCTGCGGAGTTTGAGGTGAGTTCATAGTCCCATATTTTTACCTTGTTTTAAACTTGGGATGGGAATGATGCTTGTCTTAAATGATTTGAGTTACTGTGATTATGTGTATGGTGTTAAAGAGCTTGGACTTTTAATGTTATCGTATTTATGCTATATGTGAACGGGAATGATATGTTGTGTGATAGCTGTGTGGTCCAATTGGGAGGGTGCTTACCCTGTTGCTCGTGCATACGACCTAATTGGAGGGTATTAATTTACCCATTATTTTGGGAGCGGGGGTCACGATCCGGCCTGGTATGATGTGTTTTGGGAGCGGGGGTTACGATCCTGCCCGGTATGATGTGTTTTGGGAGCGGGGGTCACGATCCGGCCCGATGGTTGCCTTATGTGTGATGTTGCCTAGTAATATATGTTTACATGATAACTATAATTATTTGTCCAGCTATATTTTATAATCACAGTGATTTTGGTTGCCTGTGTGTATGAGTCTTAAACCTATGAATCTCACCAACATTATGTTGACATTTTAAGCATCATTTTCAGGTGAAATTTCTAAGGATAAGATAGGAGGATGTAATTAGACAAGACCTAGTTGCATTGGAAGTGGTTTATCATCTATTGTTTTGGTTATTTTATTTTGGGGTATTGTTACAACACTTTGTGTTTGTACATTGCTCTGTTTATGTGCATGTAGTTGTTCTCTATGTTGACACCAGGTGTTGTGATGATATCCATGAAGTTACACCCTCGCGTTTCCGCCTTGGCGAGGTGTGACATATATAGTGATAATCTTTTGTTAACAAAAGAACAACAGTGGTAAGTTAACTCATGCGATCTTTTACAAATTGCAAGGTGTGTGTGACTGTGTGTTGTTTAAATGTGTGAGTTTAAACGTGATAAAGATGGATGTTGAGATTTTGAACAAGGATGAATTGGGATTTGAAGATTGATGTTGATTTGAAGACAAGAGCATGAAGATATTAGTTGCTAACAAGATTTTGATGATTTAAAGATGCATAAAAAAAACTACATAATTTTTTTATTTGATTAGAGTTTTTTAGGTTGTTGTGCACTTGTCACTTGTGCTGTTGTGCATAACAATATTTAACTTTCATTAAATTAGTATGTAACAATTCGCATTTTCAGGATAATTACTATTCCCGGAAAATTTCACTATTCACTTTTACTATTCATTTTTCCCGAAATTTTCCTGAAAGTTGATTTTTATTGGATATTCTCGAGTGATAAATCATTTTCACGGCAAATTAAATGTTTGACATTCGTCAGATCATTTTCGTGAAAGTTATTAAGGAATTACACGTTTTAGGGTAAAACGTCGTTCAGAAATTCCACGCACAACGAAATTCGACCCCGTCAGGTGACCCCGCATCAGAAAAATGTTTGACACACTCATGATTTATTTGAGAATAAATCATGACTGAGAAAAATATGTGAAAAACTAGAAGGGGGGGTTGAATAGTTTTACGTCATTTTAAAATTTATAAGCACAAGTTTGTTTTAAAAGCTTCGATTCTAGTTTATGTGAATTCAATACTTGCACTATATGAACAATTGTATAATAACTAACTAACAAAACTAATATAGTAAAGATAAATAAATAAGTAATGAGAAGAGTTAGAAAGATCAAACCACAACACAAGGATTTATAGTGGTTCGGCTACAAGGACACCTTCCTTGTTCCTACTCCACTCCCCGAGTCACCTACTCGAGAGTTTTCTTCACTATGTCAACAAACTCCCTTATGGCGGAGAAAGCCGTACACACCAATATACACACCAATTTACACACCAATCTACACACCAATCTTCACACCAATCTACACACCAATCTTCACACCAATCTACACACCAATCTTCTTCACACCTAGCTTTTAAACACCAACCTTCTACACACCTTCTTCTACACACCAATCTTCACAACTATCCTACTTCACTACTAATCAACTTCTACTATCTACACAACTTCTATATGTTCTAAACAAATATTAACAAGCACAACACAATATTCACAAATGAATATATATACACTATACACAACAACTCTTCAACACTTCTTGAACTTGGTTGTAGAGAGTTCTTCTTTTGCACTTAGAATGAGAATGGATGATGAGGGATTGAATCACTTGAAACAAGGATTAATATACAAATGATCAAAGGGTTTTTGATGAGTTTTAGATGATTGTAGATCTGAAAATTTCGTGCAAAAGGTGAGGAAAAATTCCAGAATTAAGGTGGTATTTATAGGGGAAGAAATCTGACAGTTTCTGACAGGGGAGCCTGGCCGGTCCCCTTAAAGCATGGCCGGCCCCCTTAAAATTAAGGGGACCGCCCCTTATAATTAAGGGGGCCGCCCAACTGTAACGGCCAGAAAACTTGTCTTTTAGTGGGGAAAGTTTATTTGGTGAAAAACTAACTGATTTTGGTTAAATATTTGAAATCATATATTTAGTATGATTAAAACATTTTTCCTTATTACCAAAAGTGTTTTTCAAAAATATATAATAAGATTATATAATTAAATAAACTTTGTATTAGTTAATTAAATACCCCTTTGATCATGAGATGTATTAAGCACTTATTTATCCATACCTTAAGTGATTAAGTTGGATATAATGATATAGACTAACTTAATACTTGTTTACGTAGTAATCAAACGATTGACGAGTTTACATTTTGTGATCGTCAAAATATAGAGATATCGAAAAATATAAATAACGTTTTCATACATTGTTTATGTCAACAATCTCCCCCTTTCTGATGATTACAAAATTTAAACTCATCAGTCGAAAATTAGTCTATATACAAGTATTAGAGTGAGTTTATATCACTTCTCCCCCTTTTTGTGAGCATCAAAAAGGTTATCCCGTGTAAATGGAAGCTCCCCCTTGATGTAAGCTCCCCCTCGTTTTGTGGCCAAAAGGAATCGAGAAATGGATATCTTGCAAAAATATTTAGTAGCAAGCAACATATATATGTATATAGCATGCAAAAAAAAAATTGACTAAACATAACCATATCATTAATCAAGTGAAAATAATACATCAAGCATTACATCAACAAGTAATGCTACAAACAAAGGCCCTAAAGGCTTACAATCATCACATAACAAATAAACCAAAGCTTAAACATGAAAGTCCTCTCTAGAGCTTGCCATCCAAAATGGTTTAAGGTA
Source organism: Artemisia argyi (assembly GCA_030686995.1). Classification (NCBI taxonomy): domain Eukaryota; kingdom Viridiplantae; phylum Streptophyta; class Magnoliopsida; order Asterales; family Asteraceae; genus Artemisia; species Artemisia argyi. The sequence continues at coordinate 19,218,021 of CM060680.1, read as the reverse complement.
CTTTTATTTGTGAGTCACCAAGCATGTTTAATTGGGAGGAATGGATGGTGAACATGGAGATGGTGATGGAGGAGGAGTGTTTGTTGATGGTGGTGGAGGGGTTGTGTTTGTTGTTGGTGGATGCAACAAGTTCTCAATATGAGAAAACATGTATTGCATTTCATCTCTTAGTCCGAACACAATTGTTCGGTTGTGGATGCAACAAAGGCAAGTGTCACCATGAGCTTCAAGTAAGCTCCATGGGACGGGGTTATAGGTTGGTGGATTGATAGGAGATGATGAGAAATGTGCATCAAGAGGTGTTAATGGTGATAATGAGAGGGTTAATGCAAGGGTGGAGTGTTCATTGGTAGGTTGTGATGGTTGAACCATTGGTGGAGAAGATAAGTGGGTGTTTATGTAGTCATTAATGGATGAAGTGGATGGTATGGAGGAAGTAGAATGTCCATTTGTTGAGGGTGTTTTGGAGGGTGCATTTGGTGCACTAGGAGATGAACATTGAGGTTGTGGTGATGGGGTGGTGTTGTCTTCATTTGTAAGATCAATGAAGAGTTGTTTGGGTGGTATAATGACAAGTTTTTGTTTCTTGGCATTGTTTGAATGAGTGGTTCTTGGTGATGACATGATGATGGTTTATGAGTGATGAGGATGATGAATTATGAATTAAACATGCATGGGGATTATATAGTGGGAAAACATGTTTAGAAGTGGAATTATTTTGAAATTGTAATGTTATATTCCAAAATCAGTTTGGTTTTTAAGAGTAATGATAGCTGGGACTAGCAAAAGGGATCACATGATGCAAAAGAAAACAGTGTAAAAACTGTTTCAGATGGCCGGTCCCCTTAAATGGTGGCCGGTCCCCTTAATTTTAAGGGGGCCGCCCTTTATGATTTAAGGGGGCCGCCCATCTGACGACCCAGAAACCAAAAATTTTCAAAAATTTTCTGGAAAGATGTTATGTTCTGGTTTGAATGTGCAGCAAGCTCAATTTGGACATTTCACATTTGTTTTGGTTTATTAGAAAGCATACATGTCATATAGTTATATAACCATTAACTAATCATGCAAACATATATATAGATCAAGAGAAACATGCATAAAAATATTAAAGACAATCAAGTTATCATCCCAAACACATATTCAAATAACAAGTATTTCCGAATAAACTTCGGACAAATAGCACACAAGACAAAAGAAAAAAAATAAAAAATAAAACATTGTTCAACAAACATAATCCGACCATATCATTTCTTTTTCTTCCCGAAGATACCCTTCAAAGTCTTCCCAATAGATTTGAAGCCGCCTCTAACTTCTTCGTGCAAGCTCTTTTGTCTTCTAAGCATCTCGGTAGTTCGTTCATGTAGCACTTCTTCAGTTTGATCACTTGGAGATGGAGTAGAATAGTTGGGATAGTCAAGATCCTCTAAATTGTCAACGAACTCAGAAAACGAAGGGGTACTAGCATCATGGATGTTTTCCTCCTCATCGTCATCATCTTGCCTTGAGGATGATCCATGAAAGCTATGACAACGAGGTTTACCCTTGTCACTTCGAGTTCGTCGAGCTTGTTTTAGAGCGAGAGTACGTAGAGTGGGGTAGATGGACTCATAAATACTATTGTCAAGATCGGGGTAGTACTCGATAACATGACGATAGATATGAGTAAGGAACATTCCATATGGAAGGTTGGCTTTGGGAGTTTTTCTAGCACACTCAATCCGTTTGATAAAGAAGTAGGCCAAATTGTACGGCTTTTCGACAGCTATACAATACAACATGTGAGCAAGGCATGCCGGGAGATGATCCCGGTGACCTCCGGTACCAAACGCATTCTCACGAATGAGTTCTTCCCAACGCTTCATGTGTGGGCTTAATTCTTTGAGGAGAAGTTGGTATGGAGAGATTTGAACGTTTTTGGATTTTATTTTTCGACTTGTGGTGGCGCGGTCCACACCAAGAATTTGACGAATTTCGTCGGGATGAGGAATTTCGTCGAAATAAGGACCGAAGGTTGGTCGATAGCGATCAAGAGATTCGAGGTCCCACTCGTTTGTGAAAACGGCTTGACCTCTAAAAGGAATTTGGAGGATATGACCAAATTGTTCGAGAGTGAGGGTGATAAATTCATTTTGAATCATGAAAGAGATGGTGATGAAACCAAGATCATTGGTTTGGACGGTGACTTGACTATAGAAATCCATTATGAAACGAGGAATGATAGGTTCATTTATTTCATAAAGGCAATTGAAGTTGATGCTTGTAAACACGCGATTTATGTAGTCGGATTGAGCAAAAGCAAGATCTACTACACGTCCCTCATGAATATTTCTATCTTCAATTTGACGATAGATAAGTCCAATGGAAGGAGATGTGGTAGGGAGTTGAGAAACTTTGGGAATGTAGTTTTTAGTGTGAGAAAGATCTTCGGTAATTGCTTTGGGCATTTTCACCTAAACACATCAACAATTCAAAAAGACCAAAATAAATATAAAGAAAGATAAAAATATATGTTTATTGTCAAGGCTTATGTTGGAACGTAAACATACTTCGTTACTAATCCTAAGAAGTAGATTATCATGTTCCTTAATATTGTTTTTAACTCGTTCTAGATATACTTTACGATGTTTAATTAGTAGTTATGGACAAATCCAAACGCCCCTTTAAACATCTTAATATATCATGAAATTTACTAGATTTACATTAGATTGTAAAACTAGCTATTTCTTGCGAGTTTCTTATGCATGTAATTTGTTTTTGAAAAAGATGGTTTGTATTTTTTAATAAAAATGTCATTTTAAGTAATAAACCAAACGCTTCCTTAACTAGTGACTTATAACTTAAGTGCGTCAATATACATATGAATTATATATCTTGACGAGTTCGATAAACAATTTTAAGGTTTATAATTATAATAAAGTTTTATAAAAATTATAAAAAACTATGTTTTGATATTATTTGGACATAATCCAAACACCCCTATATTGTGAACCAATATAATTTTTCTTAGTCGAAAAATGTATTTTCAAGTTTTACAAGTTACAAAAGTATAATGTGATTAGTTTTAACACGTTTTCAAATCATTATTCAACAATGAGCTTACTAAAATTTTTGAAAAGGAGTGTATGAAATTTTTTAAGAATTTTCGACATGATAGTTTATAATAACTAGTATCTAGTGTTGATTAATCATCCTAATCCTAGGGGAAGCATTTGGTTATGGAGTTTTAAGGCTTAATTCGAAAGAAATTATGAAATTTGACGAATTTTATAAAACATGCATAATCATGAGTATGATCAAATAAGATGAAATTAGATGAAATGTGTTATGAAAAACTTACAATAAGTAATGGTGATTGTGTTAGATGAATTTGCCCTTTGCGAATTAACCCGAATTATGTGATTTGGAAGTGATTTTGGGTGTTTTTGGGTTTTGAAATTCGTCACAGCAGAAGCAGGGAAAGAAAGGGATGAAAAAGTGGAGTGTTTGGCAAAAGGAAGAAAGGGAAAAACAGGCTTGAGCTCTCAGAGGGCCGGTCCCCTTAAACATTAAGGGGGCCGCCCTTGCATTGGCTGCCGGTCCCCTTAAACATTAAGGGGTCCGCCCTTAAAAATTTGATATTTCAAGTTTTGGTTTCTGGAACAAACAAGAAAATATTTATATATATATACTAGATTTATATTTAATCAAAAATACGTTGAAGAGTATACGCACGAGAGGAATTACTTGACATTTTTACTTGACATTTTGTCAATAAAATTTTCTTGATCGTTTCGGATGAAATTCATCAAGTTGTCAAGCACACGAGAAAGTTGTGGAAGGTTTATAAGTATATATATATATATATATATTTTATGTAGTATGGGCTTATAAGACTCGAACATAGGAGGGAGACGTATGCAACGGAATCCGGGAGTTTGTTTCATCCATAGATTTTTCGACTCATCTCACTTCATCAGCATGAGTGTTGATTGAACATTAAAGTTCAATAAGGCAAATGGGGAAAAGAAATGTTCGTAAGCGAACAATCTCTAGTTCTAGAAAATCAACAAATGAATTTCCTAGGTTATAAGATCCTAAATATAGCTAAGTATATAAATATATATATATATATATATATATATATATATATATATATATATATATATATATATATATATATATATGTATATATGTATATTTAGATATAATATAGAACAAAATAGAGATTAATAAGTCAAGTAAAATCACATAAATATAACACACTAAACTAAGCATGCATTTCTAGACAAGGAACTTAAAAGGAAATGTGTACCTTTTGTCTTTAATGCGTTAATCTTCAAGGTCTTCAAGAAGTAAATCGGACAAGAGGTGACAATGAAAAGTTCCATGTTGGGATGGCGAATATTATTTACGTTGGTGCCCATTGTTTCATTTGTCCAAAGTTATTTGGTCCGAACATGTTTTGTATTTGACTTGGATGCATATAAGGTGGAAACACTCCCCACGGATTGAAGTTCCACATTTGTTGATTATAGATAAAGTTTCGTCTATTATGGTTTGTTCTTGGTTGAGGTGTTTTAGGTCTAGGATAAGAATTATTTGGTTTCCTAGGTGGTGGAGTTTTAGATCTTGTTTTAGATTTAGATGATCCAACTTCGGTTTTTAAAGATGGTTTATAAAATGGTTTTATTTCTTCATTACTAGCGATAGGTATTATTTTATTTTTTATGAGTAAATGTTTAGGATTAAGTATTGAAGGTTTTGGTTCATTTTCAAATTTAACGTTTTTAGCTCCACTTGTTGAAGATTCAGTTGAGTTAAATCCTAGTCCGGTTTTATCTCCTGATATTCTTTGAATACTTATTATTTTACTAAGTGAGTTACTACTATTTTCAAATTTATCAAGTTTGCAGATTTCATCCTTAAGTATGTTGTTTTCACTTTTAAGCTCTTGACATGTTTTACATTCTTCAACAATTTCTTTTCTTTTTTCAAGTTGACGTATTTTAATTTTTAGTTCAAGCACTTCATTTTCTAGTTGGTTGTTTATGTATTTTAGTGATTTATTTTTAGCCATAACTAGTTGTCCTATTTTACATAATCTATTGTATTCACTATCTAAATCTTTTTCATCTAATGATAGATTTTCATCACTAAAGTATTCGGATTCGGAACGTACCTCACTTGATGATTTGGCCATGAGACACTTTTCATCCTTTGTTGTTTCATTCTCATCTTCATCACTATCACTCCAAGCACCTCCAACGAATGCTCTTTGATTTTGATCTCTTGTCATCATTGGACATTTTCCAATGAGGTGATTCGGATCACCACACTTGAAACACTTTCTCTCATTCTTGCTATACTTGTCATCATTATTCTTTTGAGATGTTCTTCTTTCATCGTGTGGTTGTCTAACGAATCTTCCTCGCCTTTTGAAGAATTTCTTGAAGTCTCTTACGGCCATGGCATATTCTTCGTCATCGCTTTCGGAAGATGAGCTATCTTCGTTGTTGGATTCCTTTCTAGCTTTCAAGGCGATTGACTTGCTTTGCTCACGTTTTCCTTTAACCATTTCAGAGTCCTTCTTTATAATTGCTTCGTAGACTTTCAGATTTCCAATTAATTCATCAAGTTGTAGTGTTGACAAATTCTTTGATTCTTCAATAGCCGTCACTTTAGCTCGCCATTTTGGGTGAAGAGCTCTAAGAAATTTCCTAACAAAATTCTTACTAGAGAAATTCTCATCAAGTGCTTTTAAACTTGTGATGATAGTGTTAAATCTAGCAAAAGCATTATCAATTGATTCCTCTTCCGGAATCGTGAATTGCTCATATTGTTGAACAAGTAGATCTATTTTGTTATCTTTGACTTGATTATTACCTTGGTGAGTTATTAATAAAGAGTTCCAAATTTCTTTTGCGGTTTCACACATAAAGATCCTTTCGTACTCTTTACGTGGTAGCGCATTATAAATAACCATTTTTGCTTCATTATTTTTAGCAAGTTTTCTTTTTAAATCATCGTTTTGTTTTTCAAAAGGTACGATTTCATCTTTCTTAGTTTCGGGGTTATTTTGAATAGGTAAAAAATCACCATTGGTAATAACATGCCAAAGATCTAGATCTTTTGATTTCACATAAGTTTCGAATCGATTTTTCCAATATAAAAATCCATCACTTTCAAATAGTGGTGGTCTTTGCATAGATTGCCCTTCTAAATATTTTTCAGATTCCATAGATCGTTACAAGTTTTAAAATACAATATATTTTAAAAATCTTGCTAGACGTGGCTCCTGATACCAATTGTGAAAAACTAGAAGGGGGGGTTGAATAGTTTTACGTCCTTTTAAAATTTATAAGCACAAGTTTGTTTTAAAAGCTTCGATTCTAGTTTATGTGAATTCAATACTTGCACTATATGAACAATTGTATAATAACTAACTAACAAAACTAATATAGTAAAGATAAATAAATAAGTAATGAGAAGAGTTAGAAAGATCAAACCACAACACAAGGATTTATAGTGGTTCGGCTACAAGGACACCTTCCTTGTTCCTACTCCACTCCCCGAGTCACCTACTCGAGAGTTTTCTTCACTATGTCAACAAACTCCCTTATGGCGGAGAAAGCCGTACACACCAATATACACACCAATTTACACACCAATCTACACACCAATCTTCACACCAATCTACACACCAATCTTCTTCACACCTAGCTTTTACATACCAACCTTCTACACACCTTCTTCTACACACCAATCTTCACAACTATCCTAATTCACTACTAATCAACTTCTACTATCTACACAACTTCTATATCTTCTAAACAAATATTAACAAGCACAACACAATATTCACAAATGAATATATATACACTATACACAACAACTCTTCAACACTTCTTGAACTTGGTTGTAGAGAGTTCTTCTTTTGCACTTAGAATGAGAATGGATGATGAGGGATTGAATCACTTGAAACAAGGATTAATATACAAATGATCAAAGGGTTTTTGATGAGTTTTAGATGATTGTAGATCTGAAAATTTCGTGCAAAAGGTGAGGAAAAATTCCAGAATTAAGGTGGTATTTATAGGGGAAGAAATCTGACAGTTTCTGACAGGGGAGCCTGGCCGGTCCCCTTAAAGCATGGCCGGCCCCCTTAAAATTAAGGGGACCGCCCCTTATAATTAAGGGGGCCGCCCAACTGTAACGGCCAGAAAACTTGTCTTTTAGTGGGGAAAGTTTATTTGGTGAAAAACTAACTGATTTTGGTTAAATATTTGAAATCATATATTTAGTATGATTAAAACATTTTTCCTTATTACCAAAAGTGTTTTTCAAAAATATATAATAAGATTATATAATTAAATAAACTTTGTATTAGTTAATTAAATACCCCTTTGATCATGAGATGTATTAAGCACTTATTTATCCATACCTTAAGTGATTAAGTTGGATATAATGATATAGACTAACTTAATACTTGTTTACGTAGTAATCAAACGATTGACGAGTTTACATTTTGTGATCGTCAAAATATAGAGATATCGAAAAATATAAATAACGTTTTCATATATTATTTATGTCAACAAAATATGACCAGAATAAACCTCGGCCGTGAAAAACTGGAATTTTCAGTTTTACGCGTTTTTACTCAGCCGTAACCCTAGCCTATACCTGCACCGCGTTTCTAAGACGATTTGAGTTTTCAACTTATTAGAATAAGTCAACATATTTTTCCCTCCTCCATTGACCAAAAATCATCCCTTGATGTTACAAGTCATTTCGTGATTTTTAGGCTTACGGTTTGATGTCTAAAAGACATTTAATACCAACCGACACTAGACTGAGCCCAGTCTAGACATTATAAGTCATTTTAAATCATTTATATCATATTAGAAAAGTAACATTTTACTTTTCTCAATTTTACGCAATATTCGTACATTTTACGTATTACGCGTTTTAGACCCGTGTTTCCAGTTTTAGCAGGGTTTTACCACCCAAATGGAACCTACCACTCATTTTATATTTTATTATGGAACATATGGACATGTCTAACAATACTTTCAAGTTCCATAATTTTACGACACCCGGTTTTACGTTTTGAGGCCTAATCATTTACGGTTGGCATTTCCCGGAGTCAAAACTCATCCAAAATCTTGGATAATATCAAGCAAGGCACACCTCACCCCCTAGCCATTATGGAACCGCCAATAGGGGGGGGGGAGTCACCCCTTGGTGTGGCTTGATCTTATGCAAACTACTCTTGGATGAATGACATGTATACAAGCTTCCTAAACAAGCCTTTGACTAGTCCATGCATGTAACCTCCTCAAGACACTATAAATACCCCCCCTCCCTTTGTTTGCCGTCCACCTCCAACACCAAAACCACCCCATCCTTAGCTTATTTCCTTCAAAGTTCTAGCAAGGTTCAAGGACTAGTTCAAGTATAGAAACCCTAGTGATCTTAGGTTACCAAAACACTTCCAAACCCTAGAATACTTGGTGATTTCTCTTGAGTTTAAATCCACTCAATTCATCTCAACTTTCATTACATCTCTTTCAAGAATACCAAGGGTAGAAAGGTTGCATGAAGTGAAAAGGGTTGAAGCAAGTCTATCAAAGTTCATTTCCTTACTTGTTACTCCTTTCTTTAATTAGAAAGCCAAAAGTTGTAAGCCTAAACCTAACATGCTTCTTGTTAATTTCTCATGTTCATATCATTTACATGTTATTCTTGCTATATTATGTCTTGTATGAATGTCCATGGTGTATAAAAATGACTAAAACATGTTGTTGTACTTGATTGTTAAGATAAGTTACTAAAACAAGCAAACTCGTGAATTTCTTGGTAAGACCTGATCAAAATGGTAAAAATTTTATATTGGATTATTACATATTACATTAGAGGACTTAACAAGGAAACCATAGAAATTTGAACCACCTAAAAAGAGTATACGAGTCAAAAGTTATGGCGATTTGAAGTTACCAAAGATTTCCGACAAAACTGCCTAAATGTTTCTGTGACAGAACCTAAAACACGCAAAAAGAGGCCTTTCTGGTCCGATTCATGAAAAAGTTAAAACACGAAAGTTGTCCGGAATCACGTTTTCATTCAGGAACAAAGAGGCTCGAGCCTTGAAAACGCTTTCTGAGTGAGATATTTCTCAGTTTCTTAACAGCTATTTACATATATATAAGTCACTATATTATGGTTATACTTTAAAAGGAACAAGAGTTATTATGACCTATAAACAAGACCACCACCATGGCTAGAGCCAAGGTTGTGTCTCATGACCTTGGAACAAGGACCAAAGGTCATGGCTAGGCCATGACGAAATGACCATACCAACTTACATAGGCGTAAACATAAAACAAGGAATTAGGCGATAACTTGAACAAGCAATTTGGATCTACTTCACTTAAAAAGGAACCATGAGATATTACCAAGAGAAAATGGTCATACAAGACTTATGAAACTACCCCTAATAACAATCTTCATGTACTAATAAACTTTCCTAAGTTTATTCAAATATCGGACATGTAACTTTTCGAATCAAAACTTATATCTATATATTTTATCAACTACTACAATAGTAGGGAGCCTCATGTGAGGAGTTCATTATGTAAGCCGTCGAGATGAGTTGTGGATTTACGAGTTAAAGTGTCCTGGCTCCTCGAACGCTTACTAACATGACTTCTGAATTATGTCGGCCCGAACGGTAGTAAACGATATACCAAAACATACATGTTTCATGAATCTTTCTTTCAAAGACTTATACTATACATCATACCACATCATGGACTAAATGCAAGATATATATATAGGCACTCATTCATATTCTTTACTCCGATCCTAAGTCGTGACATTCTATTATAGGTTGCTTGTAGAAACCTTCACGATTCGACCATCACATTCGTTACTCACTACATAACTTAAGGTGAGTTCGTAGCCCCACTTTCTATTGTTTAACTATTTTACAAACCCATGGGGGGAATACATGCTATTATTTTTCTACTCGAACACAATGCTTTCTAATGTATGCTTCACGACTATGTTTTATTGTCACTAAGTAACGATTGCCATGTTCGAAGTCCCTATATCATGAACCATTAGTCACTACCTTTAGTGAGCGCGAATATGGTGAATAGATCTATTGGGATTGACGGATCCCATTTGTGTTGAACAACGATGAGTTCACACAAATGCACTATATTTGAGATTTAGCGGTATAATGGCAAAAGTACCTTGATAGGGCTTCTATAATGCCAATTTTGTTGGTTCGATGTTAATGTTTTGGTTGCATGAGCTTAGTGAAATAAATAACGATTTTGTTTTCTAACTATGAGTGTGAGTCTATAGCTCACACTACGACATATTGTGTTCAAACGATTTAACTAAACTCTACGAATTTCACTCAACCTTTGTGTTGACCTCTCAAGCATGTATTTCAGGTTCATGACGATCAAGGATGGCACGGAAGCGCACGGATTCTCAAGAGGGCTATAAATTTTATTATCATTCAAAACTCAATTAATGGAATTTGTAAACATGGAACCATCTGGGACCTCATTTTGTAATCTCTGATATTTATACAATTTGAATGATAAATCTTTTAAAACGACTCAATTGGAGTTCGTTTTCTATTGTTGTGACTATTGTGCCGTCAAGTAACACCCAGTTCGAATTCCGCTGCAACCATGAATTGGGGGTGTTACATAGTATTTGTACGCTTTTTATGGTTGTAAATTTTTTAATGATATACACCGTAAATTTACGTTAACTAAAAGTTGTTTATGTTCTTTAGTTGTTTATGTTTTTTTAGATTTAACTAGATAACTACGAGTATTTTTTTTTCCTGAATTGAGAATAATGTATAAAAATAAAGTACGAAAATATGAAAAGACAGTTGACAGTTGAGTAATTGACAAGTCAGGGGATTAGGTGGTAGGCTTGATGGGTGAAAGAGTTAGAGTGAAGAAGTGGTTGACTTGTGATAATTTTACAAGTAATGAATATTGACTAAAAAGTAAAAATATTGGGTAATACTTTTGAAAAACGGAATAATATGAATAAAATATTTCGTATTCAACACAGTGTAAAGTTGCATGTGTGTGAAATTCTTTCATTCTTCCTTCAAATACGGCAGTGCATAGCAGCAGCATCCAAACTAAAAGAAATTCAACAAACATAACTACATAAGGCTTTCAAGATGAAAACCCAGCGTAACAAATAATACTTATGTATGTCTAACTAAGAAATGATTGGTGGCCGAACATTCAAATGTAGAGAGAGGAAAAGAAAGAAAGTAATATTCTTAGTAAGGTTATAAAGTTTGACAAGATAAAATTATTAAAAGACATAAAGTATCAAATAAGTACTTATTACAATAGAGAGCTGAAAAGTAAAAAATAAAAAAATATACGAATATGATAAAGTTGTTATGAAGTGTATTATTAAAGGTAATGAACTAAAGTTTAACTAGACAACAATATTAAAGGATAAAAAATACAGAACGTAGAATGATAAAAACCGTATTGAATGTCAATAGGAGTAAAAGATCAATAAAAGAATTAAGAGTAAGAATAAAATAATTATGAGTAACAATAGTAACACTCCAAATTTTCTTTTGATAATGATGTCAAGAAAGCCTTTTTTCTAACTTGTGTCTTAGGGCACAAGTTAAATACACCAAGAATACACAAGGGTCCAGGAAAAAATACAGAGGAATTCATATAAAAATACAGACAAGTGTACTTTTATGTGGGTCCTTATGTACTTTTTATGTGCTTAACTTGCGCCCTTAGGGCATAAGTTAGAAAAACCATTCATAAAATCATATATATAATTATCACTTATTAACTAATGTACGTTTTTCTAAAAACCAACACATACAGGTTATTTTATACTATAATGATATTCCTTGGACGTAAATAAAAGGTAAAATGAAATGAAAACCTACTCTTTTGTTTTTCTTCATAATAAACATATCATGAGTAACTTATTCTTTTTTCTTTTATAAATATGAATGTTTACATGCCATGAGATTTTATTTAATCTTTTGACAATAATGTCAACAAAGTTTATTCATAAAATCATATATATAATTATCACCTATTAACTTTTTTTTGAACGGCATATTTTATTAAGAAAGCTAGAAAGATGCTAGAACTTACAACGAAATAAGATTCGGGTTTTTTAGCCAATCAATGAAACTAAAACTAGTCTTACATCGAGAACGAATACATAAAAAAGAACGCGAAGTCACTTCATCCAAAACATTCGCCTTAGCATGATCCTCTTGACCGAATATCTTTGTGTTGCACCACTTCCAAACAAACCACCACACAATATAACAAATACCTTCAAAAATTTGTTTGAGCTTCGACGGAAGTCTGAGATTCGTCATCCATATACACCAGTCTTCAAACGAGTTGCTCTCCTGGTAATCCATATCCCACCAACTCGTAATCTTACGTATAACATCACTAACAAACTTGCATGAGAAGAAAAGGTGCCTAGACGACTCAACCGAACAATCACACATAGGACATAAAATGGAGTCAATTTCCATACCCCTACGAGATAAGTTGAATCTAGTGGGTAAATAATCGTGCTTAACCTTCCAAGCATGAACATTGATCTTAATGGGAACCACATTTATCCATCTAGTCTTCGTATTAGACGTTGGAAGAAGGACATCATCAATAAGTTTCCTAAGTGATGACACGGAGAATTCACCCGAACCAACTAAAGACCAGTTCCATCACTCTTGTGAATTATTGAGAATAATCCCCTCTACCTTTTCCTTTAATAACTCGAATTGAGCCTGCTCCACTCCTCCTCTCGGCTTACGTCTAAATGAATGATCCAAACCTCCATATGACAGCTTTGATGAAACCTCTATATTTTTCATCGTTTCAAGCGCGTACAGCCGAGGAACTAACCTTTTAAAAGCCACTTCCCCACACCACGCTACATCCCAAAACGAAGTGTTTACCCCATTACCAACCTTCGGGGTAATAAAACTAAACAAATCAATACCATACATCTTCAACGCCTCAATTTCTTTAATAATACTAAGCCATATAGACGGAAAACTTGGTTGAACCTGTTTACCAATTTTGCCGTCTTCTCCATGCAAAGATTTAATCACTCTCGCCCATAAAGAAGTCTTTTGAGATATAAACCTCCACACCCACTTAAACATTAACGCTCTATTTAACGCGAATTGACTAGACACCCCAAGGCCGCCAGAATCTTTAGAAGCCAAGACCTTGTTCCATCCAACCCAACTTTGTTTCTTAGAGTTTAACTCTGCGCCGTTAAAGAAACGTGATCGAATGGCTTCCATATTATGAAGCACCATCATAGGTACTTTAAAAATGGACATATGGTATATTGGAATTGCACCTAAAACAGATTTGAGCAGTGTTAGACGCCCTCCAATGGAAAGAGTTTTTAATTTCCATTTCGATAACCAATACTTCATTCCATCAGTAACCTCTTTCCAAGCATGAATTCGAGACATAAAATCACCCACTCTTGATCCGAAATAACTAAACGGCATCTTGAGCACCAAGCAACCAATCTGCGTAGCAGCCTGATTCACCTTATTACTATCCACATATATACCCATATGTTTGCTTTTATTCATATTAATCCGAAGACCTGACGCTCGATAAAAAACATCCAACACCCTCGTAATAGTATCAATATTACTTTGACTCCATTGACCCATGAAAATAGCGTCATCCGCATAAAACAAATGTGAAATCTGTAAAGAAGGTGCCAACTTGATCCCGTATATAATCCTGCATCCACCACTCTTTGAAATGAAACATGTAAACTCTCCATGACCAATATAAATAAGAAGGGTTGTTGGAACCAGAGTTTTACTCTTTTATGAAGTCTCGGTCATGTGTAATAATAGGTTGCTTTAGTTACTTTTATTTAGTTATGTTTAATGTGTATAAGGCTTATGAAAAGCCCACAAGGCCTCAAGGCCCACGTTTCTAGTAAGGAGAATGCTAGGTGTGTTGCCCTAGCTTCCTCTCCTATAAATAGGTCCTCATGTATTCATTTATATTTGGTTGGTTAATTGAAAACATTAAGGAAACTCTTGCATTTCTCTTTCACATACTTCTCTTAATCATCCCACTCTCATTCTCATCTCATTTCTCTTATCAATATACTTGTGTTTACTAAATGGTGACCTAACAAGTGGTATCATTCGCTAGAGGAAGGTGTAGTTCTTGTTTTTTATTGATTTCTTTCTTTCATATTCGTTTTTTTTTAATCGAATTTCTTGTGAAATTTTATATTTTTTGATTTGTTTCTTGGTTTTTCTCACATCTTTGCTTACAAACTTGTGTTTAAAATCAAAACAAACCATAAAGTTCCAAACTTTCACAACAAAAATCGATTTGTTCTTACTTGTACGTTTTATCGAAATCTTTCAAGGTTAAATTTTTTCTTAAAGTTTTCAACTTTCCATAAGATCTAATCATTTTATACACAAAAGTACAAGTATCTTGAAAGAAAAACGAATTTAAGGATTGCTTTCTTTGAAAAACAAAAATCTACATATTATCGAGATCTTCATCAAGTACACTCCATCGTCTTCGTTTGCGTGGACTCGGTATTTTCTTTCTTGTATAAGAAAGTTAAGTACTTCGACTTTTGGAAAAGTTTTCGAAATTGTATAATTTCGAAAACCAAGTTTCGCAATTTTTCTTCTCGAAATTTATCGAGAAAAATTGTTCATTATCGAAATCTAAGTTTTCGATAAACTTGCATTTTTATCGAAATCTTCTTTCTCGATAAACGTTTGCCAAGGTTCTCGATAATATTTCACCAAGTTTCTCGATAAACTTTTGCCAAGGTTCTCGATAAGTTTCTCGATACGTTTCTCGATAAGTTTCTCGATAAGTTTCTCGATAAGTTTCTCGATAACTTTTTTTTGCCAAGGTTCTCGATAATATCAACATTTTTTCGAAAATCTGCCAAGTTTTCGAAAACAAATTATCGAAATCTTTAGTGAAATTGTGTTTCTCGATAACTGGTTTATACTACACTTTCTACAAGATCCATTACTACACAAGTGTTCTACAATGTCTCAGCAACCTAATCACTACTTTCCTCATATTCAACAACAAACACCTCAGCAACAACAACCTCAGCAGTATCAGCAACAACAATACCTTCCGCACATTATGAATCAACAACCTCCTAAATACAATCCACAACAACAATACCTGATGATGCAGTCACAGCTCATTCCTCAACAACAACCCTATCAAGTGCCACAACATAACACTCAGTTTTCCTCCAAACAACCTCACTGGTTTGACAGAATGTGTGAAGTGATTACTACTCAACAATCCCGACATGAGGCAGGATCACTTGAAACACCTCCAATGCTTACACCTGGTAATTATGTGCAATGGTCAAGTCGATTCCTTCGATTTCTTGAACTTAAGAAACCTCATGGGCCATTCTTGAAGCAAGTGATACTTGAAGGACCATTTGAGTGGCCAACACGATTTGAAGCTGGTGATCCAAATGCTGATCCTCCACGTCCTCCTGGTGATAGACCTCTTCCAGAATCTTCACTCTCTGAAGAACAGAAACTACATTGTGAAGCTGATCAGTATGCAATGGCTTATATACTTCAAGGTATACCTAATCCGATCTATCGCAGTGTTGATGCTCAGAAAACAGCCAAAGCTATGTGGGAACACGTTCATCTCCTCATGGAAGGCACTCAATTGAACAAAGATGACATGGAATCCAAGCTTTACATGGAATACACTGACATCACAATTGAACCTGGAGAGTCACTTGAATCCTACTATCATCGTTTCACAAATGTGGTTAATGATCTGGAACGTCACAAAATCACTGTACCAAGGATCGCTGTGAACTCCAAATTTGTTGGTAGTCTTGGCCCTGATTGGCATAAATATGTGACATTTGTTCGTCAGACGAAGAATCTTCATGATGCTCCATATGGTTTGTTGTATGATTTTCTGAAACACCATGAACCTGAAGTGGAAAAAGATAGAGCTCTACGAGGAGGTTACACACCAACTTCAACACCAAATTCTTTGGCTCTCGTTGCTCAATCTCCCTATGCTCCACCACCAATGTCTAATCATGCATATGTTCAAGAGCAGAACTACTTCAGTTATCCACAATCTTCCACCTCGAACCAAATGGTCCCTTATGATTCATCTCCACACGATTCTTCTACTCAACTTGTTCCGTCTAACAACAATGATGCTGTGTACTACTCCAACTCCAATGATGATGACGATGATGACTTTAACACACTGAATCAGGGACTTGCTCTTATTGCTCGTGCTTTCAGCAAATTCTCCAACAAAACAAACAACCGTCAACGTTCATCTTCAAATACCAGGAATCAGGCAGTTGTTCATGATGGAAGAGTTGAAATTCAGAATCGCAGCTATGGTCGATCTGGTTCGGGAAGTTCTTCAGGAAACTATGGGAATGGTCAGCGGTTTAGTAACAATGGGGGGTTCAGGAACAATTCAGGATCTTCTCAACCACGGTCTGAATCTGTTGCAACTAGGAACTCAAACTCAGGGAATGCAGTGTGGTGCTACAATTGCAATGAACAAGGTCATATAGCAACAGCATGTCCCAAACCGAGAACTCGGGGTAGCAAGTTTCACAAGCAGGCATTACTCATGGCTCTTCAAGATGAAAAGGATGGACATTTCCCTGAACAGGATAACAACTTCATGGCAAATGTACACAATGATGATGACATGGAAGATCTGGAAGCTAATGCAGCTGTGATGCTTATGGCCAACATGCAGGAACTTAAGCTCAATGATTCAGGTCCAGTGTATGACACTGACGGCTTGTCTCAGGTACATGACCTCGATGAATGCTTGATTAATGAAATTGTCTCACCTTCTGCCTCTGAATCAGATATGGCGCAAGTTGTTCCATCTACATCATCTTCATCATCTCAACAAGATGAACAAATAAGCACAGTTGTCATATTTGATGATGACACAGTTGTTTCATTTGATGATCCTATTGAGAATGATAAACATGATTATTTAGAACAACATGAACCATCATTTGATCCAGACCCTGACCTCATAATGTTGTCTAAACAACTGAATGCTCAAAAATTGCTAATTGCAAAGTGCAACGAGAAAAACAAAGTTTTAAAAGAAACTAATGCAACACTTGCAAGAGACATTGAGTGTTACAAAATTCAGCTTTCTAATCAAGATGAAAAGATAAAACACACTAAAAGTTTTGAAAAAGCTTTTCAAGAGTCTTACAACAATGAACAAAATCTTCAACGCAAAATGCAAGACTTAATTGAGTCACATGGAAAGTTGATTTCGAAACTTGAAAGTGAGAAGCGTGAATTGAATACAAAAGTTGAATGTCTTCAAACTAAACTTTCAAAAACAGAAACTGAATTGTCAAGTTGTAAAAAGGATTTTCATGAACATAAAATTCGGAAAAGGAAGTACATAGATAACTTACTCGGTGAAATTGTTGATCTCGAAAAACAACTCAAAGAATTTCGTCACATTGTTTACAAACACGGGAACTCTGTCACAACAATTCAGAAATTCACTCTAAAACCGAAACCAAATACAGGCTATGCACTTGGTGATTACAATTCTATGTTTCTTCACACAGCATTCAAAGAAATTCCAAAAATTTACAGTATGGATTATTTTTTTGATAATACGATTGTGCGTGCTGTTGTTTTTGATACTGAGGAGGAAGAGGAACTTGAAGAAGAGAGTCGGTCTAAAATGAGTCAATTTCATACTTGGACACCATATGACTATTCAAAAGCTCCTCCACTTTCAAAATCTTTTGTCACTCAAAAGGAATTACCTGAGAAATCATGGTTCATCGAACAGTCATATGTTTCATCTCACAATGCAGCTCCGGTCCCTCCTGTAGCACAAATAAATGGTCCTTTGCCATCATCCGGTGAACTTACACGTTTACCAAAATGTCGTGTCTTAAATTATTTCAAAACCTTTATGGAAGACATCGACATTTTGGAGGAAACAATTGAACGCAATTCAGAAATAAAAATTGAAACTTTTCAATCCGCTTACGAGCGAGAAAAGAGAGATATTTTTCAAAAACAAATGAAACCAATTGTTCAACACCTCCGTCTATGTGCTACACGTTGGGATCAGGAACTTCAAAAGGAGGTCAAAAATATGATAAACGTTTTTGATACTGCTGAAAATGAGATTTTGGTCCAAAAGCTACAAACTAAAGTTTTCAAAAATGATGCTGATCGACTCTTGGAACAAGTTCTCTGTGCTGATATTTTGTCTGTTATCATGAATGATCTTTATAATTCTGGTACTTCTATGCTTAAGTATGATCATTGTGTTGATAATAATCTGTTGAATGAGGAAATTGAGACACTGAGAATAGAAAATGAAAAACTGAGAATTAAAAACGATGATGTGACAAAACAATTTTCAAAACAAGTCAGTTTACTCAATCAAAGGCTTGAATGGTGTCAAGCCAAAAGTCTTGAAAGGGAATTGAAGTTTCAAAGTCACAATGTTTCAAACTCTTGTCAACTTTGCAAAAACAATGAGTCTTTAAAAGGTTTGTGTCTCAGTTATGAGAAAGAAATTGCGAAGTTAAAATTTGAAAATGACGAATTTCTACAAAACCACATAGACATCAAATATTGCAATGGAATACTTGAGTCTAACATTCAGGATAAGAATCACATCATCGTCGAATTGAAAGAGAAACTTAAGATACTTGAAAAAGGAAAGATGGTTGACACCACGGTGATAGCACCAGGAATGTATAAATTAGACAAAACTGATAAAGGAAAAGTTATTCAAAACACTAATGTTGACAATTCCACTTCTACAGGACTAGTCTCCACTACTAGCGTTAGCAGACCCAAGCGAAAAAGTAAAAAGAAGAATAGGATCTTGCAACGTAAGAGAGGACACTTAGGAGCTCTGGAAGTAGAAGACCAACTTAGGAATTTGAATAAAACTCATGTTGCATCAGATTTAGATTCTAATCTGGCAAGTTGTAATCAAAATCTAAATGTAACGAATGATGAACCTTTAAATGTTTTGAATATTAATGCATCTTGTGTGTTTTGTCGTCTAAGCGTATCATCTGGTGATCATACTAAATGTATAGCTAATTCTCTTCTCAATCGTCATAAGAAACGTAGGACACGCATTCCTTCTAGGCCCACTATTGCCTCTAAGTCTAACTTAGGAAAGCCGTCTTCTACGGTCTCTCATGATGTTGAAGTTACCCCCATAAGAGCCGAGAACAAATCTAGGGCACAGCCAACCTCTAGTGCATTTAACATTAAGAAAGCAAATACTAGTTGGAATTGGCAACGTTGGTTACAACACAAACCAGACTTTAAATGGATCCCTAAATTATTGAATACTTGTGTTTCTAACCAACAGGAACCCGCACTTTCTTTGGGTTCCACCCTTACTTCTGTTCCACCCGTGTCTTCTTCTGGTGATGCAGGTGGTACAGATCGTTCTCTGGATTGTTGATAGCGGATGCACCCGACATATGACAGGCAATCTCAAACTGCTACACAACTTTGTCTCAAAGTTTATTGGAACTGTCAGATTCGGGAATGATCATTACGCTCTTATCATGGGTTATGGTGACTATGTCAGTGGGAACATCGAAATAAGCCGTGTTTATTATGTGGAAGGCCTTGGACACAACCTCTTCTCTGTTGGTCAATTCTGTGATGGGGATCTAGAAGTTGCATTTCGTGAGAAAACCTGCTTTGTTCGCGACTTACAAGGAAACGATCTTATGTCTGGATCACGCGGCTCCAATCTTTATACAATCTCAATGTCAGACATGATTGCAACATCTCCGATATGTCTTCTCTCCAAAGCTGAATCGACTAAATCTTGGTTATGGCACAAACGTCTTTCACACTTGAATTTCAGAACCATGACTGACCTTGCTCGTTTTAAACTTGTCGATGGATTTCCAAGATTCCGTTTCACCAAAGATCACTTATGTCCAGCCTGTGAACAAGGAAAAAGTACTCGTGCTCATTTTCCGTCTAAATCTGAGCAAAGTACGAATCATGTCTTACAACTGCTACATATGGATTTGTGTGGACCGATGCGTGTTCAAAGTATCAACGGTAAACGCTACATACTTGTAATTGTAGATGACTTCTCCAGATGGACTTGGGTTTATTTTCTACGAAGTAAAGATCAAGCTCCTTCGATGATCATCACCTTTCTCACCAAAATTCAAGTTCAGCTTCGCAACACAGTGAGAATCGTCAGAACTGACAATGGAACTGAATTTAAGAATCAGACACTACGGTCTTATTATGAGAAAGTGGGAATTGAACATCAGACATCTATTCCTAGAAGCCCAGAACAAAATGGTGTGGTTGAAAGACGCAACAGGACGTTAGTGGAAGCTGCTAGAACTATGTTGATTAATGCTCAATTACCAGATTACTTGTGGGCAGAAGCTGTCTCAACCGCATGTTACACTCAAAACCGTTGTATGATCACTAAACGTCATCGCCAAACACCATATCAAATTGTTCACAAAAGGAAACCGAACATCGATTACTTTCATGTTTTTGGAGCACTCTGCTATCCGAAAAATGATCGTGATGATTTAGGTAAACTTAAAGCTAAGGCTGACATCGGAGTGTTCATTGGATATTGTGAAAATTCTAAAGGTTTTCGGATTTGGAATCGTCGTACTCATGAAATTCAAGAAACCATTCACGCTAATTTTGATGAACTCACCCAAATGGCTTCTGAGCAACACAGCTTAGGACCCGAATTTAACCGTCTCAACTCACCGGCATCTTCAGCTGAACCATTGCCACTTAACCGCAAAGAATTAGAAACCTTGTTTGCTCCACTATTTGATGACACAATTGAATACCGTCCTACTGAGGTCTCACCTAATTCCGCTGCTCAACCTGATCACATTCAAGTACCAGACTCACCTCAACAAACTTCTACAAGTGTTGAGAAAGACGGTCCTCCAATTGTATCACCATCTCTAGAAGAACAAACTGGTTCCACTTCCCGCCTTTCAGCTGAAGGTCCACCACTACTATCAGTTCCACAAACCGCAGAGCATGATCCTGATGCGTTCATTAATCCGTTTGCACCAGCTACTACAGTTCCTGATATAGCTGAGTCGTCAACACGCAACTTGGATCCTGCCAACATGCGAGATACATATCAACTACACCCTTCAACACATAAATGGACTCATGACCATCCACTTGTTCACATTATTGGCCATCCAGATGCACCTGTTATGACAAGACAACGACTTCACACAGATGGAGAAACTTGCATCTACGCACTCACAGTTTGTCATGAAGAACCCAAGAACATTAAAGATGCAATGACTTATGACAACTGGATTGAATCTATGCAAGAGGAACTTCAGCAATTCATAAGATTAGAAGTCTGGGAATTAGTTGAAAGACCTGACGGAGTCTTTGTCATCGGGTTAAAATGGATCTGGAAGAATAAGCTTGATGCAGAAGGGACAGTCATTCGCAACAAATCACGTCTGGTTGCTAAAGGATACTCTCAACTTGAAGGTCTAGACTTTGCTGAATCCTTTGCTCCAGTGGCACGACATGAAGCTGTTCGGATCTTTTTGGCTTATGCTGCTCATAGGAATATGGTGGTTTTCCAAATGGATGTAAAAACAGCATTTCTGAATGGAGATCTCCGTGAAGAAGTTTATGTCAGCCAACCTGAAGGCTTCGTTGACCCTGAGCGTCCTAATCACGTCTACCGACTCAAAAAGGCTCTCTACGGACTCAAGCAGGCCCCAAGGGCGTGGTATGATAAACTGTCTACTTTCTTACTGGCCAATAAATTTTTCAAAGGATCGGTGGATCCCACACTATTTACAAAAACCTACGGGGAGGACTTACTTGTTGTTCAAATATATGTCGATGACATCATTTTTGCCTCAACAAAACGAAGTTATTCTAATGAGTTTGCTAAATTAATGAAAGATAATTTTGAAATGTCCATGATGGGTGAACTTACGTTCTTTTTAGGACTACAAGTTCATCAATCGCCCCGTGGAATTTTTGTACATCAGTCCAAATATGCTCTTGAAATATTAAAGAAACATGGAATGATGACTTGTGATACTTATAATACACCAATGGGTTATACCACAAAACTAGATGCTGATTTACATGGGACTCCCGTTGACCCTACCAAATACCGAAGTATGATTGGGTCCCTCATGTATCTCACAGCTAGTAGACCTGATATAGTTTTTGCTGTCTTCATGTGCTCACGTTATCAGTCAAGACCAACTGAAAAACACCTCAATGAGGTCAAAAGAATCCTTCGATACATAAAGGGAACCATTAACTTGGGGATCTGGTATCCGAAGGATTCTGGTTTTGAACTAATTGCTTTTTCAGACGCTGATCATGCAGGATGTTTAGACACACGCAAAAGTACATCTGGTGGATTACAGTTTCTTGGAGACAAACTTGTGTCATGGCAATCTAAGAAGCAGGACTGCACGTCTTTATCATCTACAGAATCTGAATACGTAGCCATGTCGGCTTGTTGTGCTCAAGTCATCTGGATGAGATCACAACTTAAAGACTATGGCTACCTATTCAACAAGATTCCTATCTACTGTGATTCAAAGAGTGCAATTGCCATCTCCTGCAACACTGTGCATCATTGCAAATCCAAACACATTGATCTCCGTTATCATTTCATCAAAGAGCATGTGGAAAGGGGTACAGTTGAACTTTATTTCGTTGGAACTGAATACCAATTGGCGGACTTACTTACCAAATCTTTGGCACCATCAAGATTAACATGGCTGAACACACTGAGAATGTCGCAGAACAACCTCTTCCATTACTCACCTTAGATGACATCACTCCCGAGGACTACCATGTCACACTTGTCAACAACAACCCCCGAGTTGACTTCAACAAGCTGAATATCACTGAGAAGTCATGCATGATTGTGAAAGACATCCTACTAGCACATCCTTGCAAACAACTGCTCACCTGCTCTACCTCAGTTCCGCTATTCTATCTTCACCAGTTCTGGCTTACCGCTCAGGCCAACTTGGATGATGAGTCCTTCACTGTTACCTTGGATAGCCAAAAGTACTCTGTGGATCATGACGTTCTTCGAACAGCCCTCCTCATGCCACAAACTGACACTGAATTTGCTCCCATCCTACCTGATCTGGAACTTCTTGACTTCTTTATTGAACTAGGATATGAGGTTGATGATGATGTACCTCTTATCAAGCTTTCTAAATTCAATGTCAAGCATATTCCTCAGCCTTGGAGAACATTCTGTCTATTGGTGGTAAGATCTATATCTGGAAGGAAAAGTGGTCATGAACATCCAAGACTCGAACACCTGCAAACATTCTGGGGAATGGTGACTCTGACACCGATTGACTTTGCAATTCCTATCATGAATGATATCATCTACAGTATTCAGACTGACCGTGCAAAGACTATGATACCGTTCACGAGATTCACCAAGCTTATCATCGAACATCTCTGCAATAGTTCACCAGAATTCATCAAAAGGATAGCTGATCCTAATGAGCCGAAGCACCTCTTCGAGGACGACTTCACCACCTCATTCATCAAATCGACCACTACCTCTACCAAGATCAAAGGAATGAGGATTCCCGAGTACCTTCTGAATGATAATATTAAGCAAAGGGCGAACTTCAAATTGTATGATCTGGCTTACAAAGGTGTACAGGAAGAAGCAACTATTAAGACTCGTAGCAAGGGAGATGCAAAGTCTGGGAGTACAACAAGCACCACTGGATCACCTCACACAAGATCTAAGTCTGCTTCATTGCCGAAACCCAAGACTACTATCAAACCTAAACCTACAACCAAACCCAAACCTGCTGCCAAGCCAAAGAAGAAGGTTACATCAGATTACACTCTTCAGGATGAACCAACACCTCCACCTTCTGACACCGAATCCGAGTTTGATACGGAATCTGATGAAGAACCAGACTATGAACTGAGATATAGAGCACCTGAAAAAGAATTCCCTGCTATTGACATTGCCGTACAACAAAGTCTTGAAACATATGAAGAAGAGACAAGAAGAAGAAAAGGTGTCACTATCAATGAGCCGAATGATGAGGAAGATGAGCCGATCGTTGAGCCGTTAGTCGATAAACGCAAACTGAAGAGTATAGTTGTCGACACTCGAGCTGAAGAAAAGCGACTCAGGAAAGAGCAGAGGAAAGCAACTCTTGAAAGCAGACTCATGTCTCAACCTCCTACACCTCCACCTATCGATCAGTCAGAACATATAGGGGCTACAAGCAGCATGGTTCCTCCGACAACGTCAACATCAGCTCCACAACCTGATGACTACATTAAGGATACAGACAAGACTGCAGATGTCCACATGACTGAGACTACTACTTTAGAGGAGAATGTTGGTGGTTTAGAGAATATTGCAACGGATCAAGAACATGAATACCTCATTACTCCGGAGTTTCTTGCACGAGAAGCAGAGGAAGCAGAAGAACGTCGAAGAAAGGAAAACGAAGAAAAGAATGCGTTCGACACCAACATGTTTCTTCAGTCATCCTCTCAGCAGACTTCATCAGCAAAACCTCCACCTCCTCGAGACTCTCCACCAAAGGATCCGACTCCTCCCACTTCTTCTTCAAACTCACAACACGAGTCGTCATCGGAATCATCACCAGAGCACTCATCTCCCACACCTTCTGAAACCGCTTCAAAACAACAATCAGTCAATGAACCAAAACAACCGGTTGATCTTCAGGAGCAAGTCGTCAAACTCACCAACATGGTCACTGGGCTAACCAAACAAGTTGAGGAATTCCAGGAGTCAAAGCAGCTGATCGACAAGTTCTTGAACTCTGACTACGAAGGATTCATCAGAACTGCAACACATGATTTTCTCTCTGAAAATATGGTTGACATGATCACTCCTACAGTAGCAAACCTTCTTGAACCTATCAATGACAACTTGGACCACAGAATCAGAAGTGTTACAAGGAAAATGTTGTCTACTACACCATTCACACTTCACACCGCTAAAACTTCTACCGTGGCTCCAACCGTACCAGAAATGTCCTTCGACGACATGTTTGTCAAAGTATTTGACAACATTGCCGCCAAAACCACACAGACAGCTGAAGAAAAGGCACTACATGATGCTATGGCGGCTTACATGTCAAAAGAGTCATGCAAAGAAGCTGCAGGAACCCGTAAACGGACTAGGAAAGATGATGATCCTGACCCAAACTCCAAAGGCAAGAAACCTAAGTCTGGAACAGGTCCCTCATCCTCTCTACAACCACAAATGGACTCCACTCCTCCTGGAACTCAACAACAACCCACTCCTACTGGTAAAGGTCAAACCGAAGATGAAGAAATTCTCATGGAACAACCTGATCACTTCCAAGATCAACATGACACCGATTACCGTGCACCACCTACTCATGATTCTCATGCTGGTCCATCATCACCGTCCAAAGCCAAAGACAAAGATGCTACATCCAAGTCTAAGAAATCCAAGAAGAAAACACGTCATTCATGGCTCGACAATGATGACAACCCTCAGAATGATTGGCTGACGGAAATGGTCCAAGCACAACCTCCTCTGGAAGAAGAAGAACCCCTTCCTGGTAACACTCTTCAGTTCACCCAGGTCATTATGAAGGATCTTCACATCAACAAACTCACAAAGGCAGAGCTTAGAAGAATCAATAGGGATGCACAAGAATTCCTCAAGAAAAGATCTGGAAACAAAGTCGAATACGATTACCATATGCAGAATATAGCCAGTGCAATGTCTGCCGACTTTGACTGGTTAAATCCTGAAGTGAATATCGATCTAAGTTCCAAGAATCATGAAAAACCTTACTTCACCGACTGGACCAAACCATTACCGTTGAAAGGATTTCCAGACAAACCGAAGATACCTTACAGCTTCTTCTTCAACAAAGATCTTCGCAACATCCAGCTCACTCAGGAGATTACCAAGAAGAAATATGCTTCCTCACTCACAATCTCAGTACCAGCCGCTAGATACGAAATTCCAGCCATTGAAGAAACCACCCGTATTTTCAGCAACTCCATCGTAGCTTACGACAGAGATGCTCTACATGGAATTCAACATTGGCCAGATCGTCGTCGTCTCGGCTACACCAGCAGATTAGGAGAAACATCATTGGAAAACGTGAAGCAGAAATCAAAGATCATCGCTATCTTGGAGATTCAACAGTCGAAACGGTTTAACTACGTATTCATGCATGAAATTGTTGTTAAACGACAAGATGAAAAGAAATACAAGTTCTCCGAAGCAGACTTTCCCAACCTTTATCTCAATGACATAGAAGATATGTATCTTGAAAAGGTTCAGAGTAGAATGCGCGGATTCGATAGAGATGTTCAGTACAACTTCATAGCATCGCTACTTCTTTACATCCGACGACTGATTGTTCAAGAAAGAGTGGAAGATCTTCAGCTTGGAGTGGAAAGTTACCAACAGAAGATCAATTTGACAAAGCCACAGTTCTACTTTGATGGTCTCTATGAAACACCACAGTTTACTCTCATCCAAGAACCGTTTGGTTTCACCTACATCAACAGCAAAAAGCTACAAAGCTTCATGAGGTTCGATGAAGTACACAAATTCTGTGATGTTACACTCAAGTCTGTTCGTGATGGGCTGGTCAGAAGATTGAATGATGATAGACGTAAGATATCAAAGGGGGAACAACCTAGATGGAAATCCAGCTCCAGAAGACAAGTTCGTAACTTTGTCTTAAAGATTGAAGAAAGGTTATTTCGACGGGAACAGATCAGACGACTGGAAAGCTACATCGGTGCCAGACCATCGTTTCCCGTCAGAAACTTCGAAAGACCAGAACCTAAGTTCACTAACTTCGAGGCTCCACTTCCGGACGAAGAATAACTTGGTACATTTGGTTATATTTTTTCATTATTAATTAGTTCATTTGACTGAATCATTTTTTCCATTATGGTTTGTGTACGCATTACAGTACACAACCCGATCTTGTATAGAAAGGACCCTGAGGTACGCATCAGTGCCTCAATCCTCACATAAGGAGCGAAGGCTTCTTACTTTTGAGTAGAATTAATCAAACATTTCTGATTTTTCATAATTCTGCTCAAAAGGACAAGTATTTCACCTCAATAAGACCTAATCACTTGTTGAGGGGGAGCACTTGTCAAAACTAAAATACTTTGCTCTAAATCATAAAGTTCTTGATGAATCTCCCCATAAGACTCAAAAAGCATATTTTAATCAAATGCTTGTCAAAAACAACATCTGATATGCTATTTTTGAGGGGGAGAAATGGAAAGTGATTAAAATATGAAAGTTAAAAGTTGCTGAAAAGTTAAATCTCATGTGAGCTAGACTCAGATTCACCCAGGAATTGACGAAACAAAAGTTAGTAATCTCAAAAAGACTTATCCTCGACGGGTAATGACATCAAGTTAGTTACTAGAGCTAGTTGTCACCTAAAAGCTGACAATGGAACTCTTTAACTAGCCACGTAAGCGTGTCTCGAAAAGGATTTGTCTTAGTAGAAATGTACCGTCTCGAGAAACTTTCTATGAACTTGACCAGGCCGGGTAATAACTTCAAGCTAGTTTAACTAGTGATGTAAGCGTGTCTCGAATCGGTCTTGTTCACAGAAAGTGGATCAATTCAAAAGTGTTTGCTCCTCCCGCATGTGCAAATTTATTTAATACTTATGAGCACATGTGCAGGGGGAGCCCTTCAAAAAGTGTACACAAAACTCTCAAAGTGTTAACCAAATTATTTGATTTTCACAAACACTTTGAGAGATTTTCAATCAAAGGTTTCATGGCTACTGTCGAAGTTATAAGGTGATTAAGATAGGAATATCCGTCCTATGATCCACCAGAGCCGGAAGGATCTACCCAAGGACATCTCCCATAGTTAGAATTAGAAGTCCTTAGGTATGATACGAAAAAAGGAGAAATGAATGAAAGGGAAAGAAGGAGTTGAAGAATTAAAAAGAAAAGCAAAGAAAAGGGTGAAAAGAAATAGCCCTCCAGATGATTCAACCTTAGGGCAGACACCGGGTTCAATACATATGCTACTGGTTGTTGCTAAGGCAACGCCGGTATTGAAGATTAAGTCGTCATGGACCCAGTGACGCAATGCACTAAAACTTCTTAACCACTCAAGTTCTCTTAAAAGGACTTGTTTCATTCTCACGGGGAACCCGCATAACCTATCGACCTATCTCTTAGAGACGGTTGATATTGAAGCAGAAGACACCTCCCCAGTCTCCGCATAGGAAACCTAGGTGTGCACTTATAGAGTCTAGAGCCTTGAGATACATCAAAGATCTCTTAGGAACACTTAGTATTTCTACGACTGGTGTTCTACATCAATGGGCATCAGTTGTAAACTCTAGAGTCCTTCGCAGATCTTAGCAATCTGCCAAGAACGTTTATGAGAGGATTACTTAGGTATTTCTCAATGATTGAACGGAAATCCTGCCAGGGTCAACATCAAACAGCCCTGACAGCAGGTCACTTCGGTAACCTCACAAGGGTTACGCTTAGTGTTTGCGGTGGTTCCATCTCGATCTACAGTCGTGGAGTGATCCCCAGCGACTCACCCAGTCATTGAGCTACCTAGTAGGTCTCGTAAGCTCCTTCGGGAGTATCTGATATGGGAACGGCCTGGATAAGGATTAGAAGGAGTCTTCACACTATGCTGTTGACGAGCTCTAATTCCTTATCCGTAAGTACCGGTTGTTTTATTACTAACTGTTTACTCGCAGGTACCTCACTTCCATGATGATAGATTCCAACATGCTCATACATACATCTTGAAGTCAATGAAAGCTTCCCCAAAGATCTTAGCAACACAAAGTTCAAAGAAGGATTCTACAACACTAAGCAGAATCTACAAAGTTTAAAGACAAAGATCTCAATGCATGTAAAGGAACTTCTTGTACGATAAAGACCAAAGTCTTAAGATGTATGAGTATGTTGGAATGACGGACAACCACCACAGACGCAGGAGTGACGAACGGCAGACTACTTCATAACACAATCACTACAACATCATCAAAAGAACAAAGACAAAGAGCAAAGTATATACATCATTATTCTTATCATTTCTAAGACGTCTGAAGCTATGAAAGTCAAAGATTAAGACGAAGACGTCAAGCAACCATGATGACCGACCCTTAGGGGGAGATTGTTGGAACCAGAGTTTTACTCTTTTATGAAGTCTCGGTCATGTGTAATAATAGGTTGCTTTAGTTACTTTTATTTAGTTATGTTTAATGTGTATAAGGCTATGAAAAGCCCACAAGGCCTCAAGGCCCACGTTTCTAGTAAGGAGAATGCTAGGTGTGTTGCCCTAGCTTCCTCTCCTATAAATAGGTCCTCATGTATTCATTTATATTTGGTTGGTTAATTGAAAACATTAAGGAAACTCTTGCATTTCTCTTTCACATACTTCTCTTAATCATCCCACTCTCATTCTCATCTCATTTCTCTTATCAATATACTTGTGTTTACTAAATGGTGACCTAACAAGGGTGGAAGTGGATCACCCTGTTTGAGCCCTTTGTAGAATTGAAACTCTTTCGTAGGGCTTCCATTAATGAGGACCGAACCCCTAGAAGAATGAAGACAACTTTTAATCCACATGCACCATTTTTCACCAAAACCGAATCTCCTCAACATGTCTACAATAAAATCCCATATAACCGAATCATACGCCTTTTCGAAGTCAACCTTAAAAATCATACTTTGTTTCTTTCTACTCTTACACCATTGAACGATTTCATTCAAATAAATGGGCCGTCCAGAATTTGTCTATCCGACACGAAAGCTGATTGGATTTCATTAACAAGATCATCAAGAACCAACACCCAGACGATTAGCCAACACCTTGGCAATAATTTTATATAAGCTTCCAATAAGACTAATAGGACGAAAATCTTTAACCATATTAGCATTTGGAATCTTAGGTATTAAAGTAATAAAAGACGAATTACCACCTTTCGGAATACTCCCATGTTGAAAGAACCATTTAATAGCGTCACTCACGTCATTTTCAATAAGATCCCAATACCGACGATAAAATCCAAAAGAAAATCCATCCGGCCCGGTATCAACTCCACAATCCCAAACCGCCCTTTTTATCTCCTCTTTAGAAACCTCCCTTTCCAATTCAACTTTCTGCTCCACTGTAAGTCTATTAACAAAGTCCTTATCTAGCAACAAGCGACATTGTTTAGGATGTTCAAATCTATTTTTAAAATGCTCAAAGAATTCATTCTTAATAAGATTAGGAGATTCCATCCAAGTACCATCAACCAAAACACCACGAATGGCAAGACGACCTCTTTTTTTATTAAGCACACCATGATAGTACTTTGAATTCTCATCCCCCTCGATAGCCCATTTAATTTTCGCTTTTTGAGCCACTTCAATATCGGAAATCTTCTCCATTTCTTGAAGCAATCGAATTACATCCTGCCTCCGTTGAACCTCAACATCAGTACCATCTCCTTTATCAATAACCACATCAATGTCATTTAATTCAGCCTTTAGAACGTTCTTTCTACTTCTCAAATTCTCCTTATATTTACTGTACCATTTCCGAATTCTCTCTTTCAAATATTTAAGCTTATACATGAATTTACTATACGGATTATGTACTGTCACTATAACTTCTTTCCATGAATCTTCAACTAACTTATCAAAACCATCAATTTCAAACCAAAAATGGAAAATTTTGAATGGAATCGGACCATAGTCGTGATGACTTTCCCGCATGATAATCGGCCGATGATCCGATAAGAATCTATCCAAAGACGTAGACGAAATGCAAGGACATGAGCACAAAAGATTTTCAGAAATTAGAAACCGATCAAGCTTGCTCATCTTTGTAGCTGATTTATGGCACCACGTAAATGAACACCCGCCTAAGGGAACCTCCACTAGACCTGCATTAGCGATGAAAGAATTAAACTCTTTCGCACCACTTCTGTTAAAAACCGACCCGAACCTCTCACTAGAATCTCGGACTTCATTATAATCTCCCATAGACACAACTTCACCATCCCAATGCTTAATCACATCCGATAAATAATCCCAAAGCATCTTTTTTTCACTTAACTCTTGAGGGGCATACACTGATATAACAAGAAGACTTTTTCCACTAGGAACCCATACACCTTTGACTATATTAAAATAGTCCGATACCGTTACATTATTTTTCTGAAACATATTCGGATCCCATACACTTAAAATCCCACCCGACTTGCCAACAGATTCACTATACACATAATCAAACGAATAATTACCCCAACACCTCTTAATGCACCAAAGATCAATTTTCTCCATTTTAGTTTCTTGTAATGAAAGAAAATTCACCTTATTAGATATACACAACTCCTTTACCCAATCTTTTTTAGCCTTTTGGGCGAGGCCTTGAATGTTCAAAGATAAAAAATTCATCGTTGAACATCGTTCACTCCTTGTGATCTGATGATATTTTCCATATTATTTATACATCCCGTCATATCATAACCCATAGTTTGCCCCACATTTACAAGATCATCAATCAATTGTATAATCGATCCACCTGAACCTGGTACTTTCGACTTCTTAAAATGACCTGAACAAATAGATTCATTGTTGTCGTTCGAATCTCCCATCATCTCCAGACCTTGTATACCCACAACACCTTCGTCTTTCTTATCATCTGATGTTCTATTCTCATCTGACAAAATATCAGGCCTCACCACAGAATCGAAACTAACATCTTTTGGGGTGAAACCTGGTGGAAATTTCAAACTTTCTTCTAGTATACCTTCATTATTATCACCATCCTTTTTTTTATTGAGAACCTCGTAAATACCAAACGGATCCTCAGATTGTATAATGGGACTATCATCATATATCTGTTTATCTGGTACTTCCTCAAAATTTGTTTCAGGGATTTCTTCTCCGTCACTATCACCACCCCCATCATTAAAGTTTCCCGATACATCTCCTGGCTCTTCATCATCATGTAATCCATCATTCACATCATATTCCTCTTCATTTTCCTCCTCAAAGTCAGGCACCCACCCTGGTACCTCAACAGCATGCACCCAATACATTTTTCCACGGTACATCATGTTAAACGATTCCATAAAACCGTCTTCAGTTTAGTACTTATGCAAATTCTATTGCTGTGATACCCGTCTTCCTCCAACTCCTCTCCATTTATTAATGTACCCCATCTAGAAGCAATGCGATTAAATGTGTTTCTAGACCACCACTTGCACTGAACACCCTCAACCTCCACCCACATAACCCTCTCATCGATAACAAAATCATGATGCGCTTGTATGATCTGAGAGAACCATGAGCCCACTGCCAAATTAAATTGAAACCTATTCTTGGTGTTTTCATCCTGGAACACAATCATAACCCACAAACCTCCCATATACTTAAGTGTAAAATTCGCAAATCCTTCTTTACCTAAAACTACCTTTAAGTTAGATAAGGACGCAAACTCCTTCACCTTCCCCAACATACATAACGAAAAATCATCTTGATTCAAGCACGAGTCGTCCAACACCATTATAGGCCTATCTTCCATGACCTCCTTCTGACTTGTATTTCCTTTAACAACGTAAGCATACGAATTAGTCATATTCTTTGTCCCCTCACCATTCTTAGTACCACTGTAACCAGACACGTTCGGTCCCTTATCATAACCTTTGTGACTTTGTTTGTTCATCGGTTCCCTTTGAAATCTTGCCACATTGGCATGAATTCTATTACGCCCCACCCATACCGTACACAAATTATTGACCAAACGATCCACATCCAGTACCTTAATGAAACGCGCAAAACCAAATCTTTTACCTGCTTTCGATCGTCTAACAGGAATATAAGCATCCACAACATGCCCATATAACTTACATGTGTTCCATAAATCCTTGGCACTGTATCCATCAGGCAGATTGGTAACAAACACGGACGTAGAGATTTTCTGAACTTCATCCTCCTTAGTCCTCTGACCATTATTCGTATTGCCCAAACGATCAAACACCGAACGCCTATTCTTATAAATAACCTCCTGCCATTCCTCGTCACCCATTTGATTTGAAACGAAAAATTGAATTGGGGGAAATGGATGATTGATGATTTTGGAAATGGGTTTTGAAGGAATTGATATTTAGTGGATTGGAAGTGGGTTAATTTTGGTTTTGGTGTTCATGGTTTTGGTTTTGGTGTTGGATATGCAGTAGTTGTTTTCTCGAGACTTGAGGTTTTGTTTTCACCTATTAACTTAATGTATGTCTTTCTAACATTATTATACATCCATGCTCAAAGAGGGATTCATGGTTGAGACTCCAAAAATACAATTTATATACCACAAGACTAAAAAATTTTAACCCAATTCATTAAACGTTTGCCTAACCATAAAAAACAAATATGAAATCATCTTAGGCCGTGCTTAGCACGGCCTAAAAGGATTACCTAGTGTGTGTGTGTATATATATATATATATGTGTGTGTGTGTGTGTGTATATATATATATATATATATATATAGTAGGAAAAGAGTTTGAAGTTCATACAAGATTTCACGTTGAGAACGATCAAGAATGGTACAAATTATATTATTAAATTTGTAACAATTCAAGAAAAAAGTCAACATGAAAACATTATACTATTCTAGACACATGTAACGCACATATACAAGGGTAGGCTTATTAAAAATCAACCAGGCCAAATAAGCTCATAAATAAGCTTAAACAACATTCGCTTATAAATGGTAATTAAGCATCAATAACATACATTTAACCAATTCCCAATAAAGGCTATACCAATTTAACTACCAACAATGAAAGTAAACTAAATTAACACTAAACTCAACAATTCAAGAAACAAAAGACCCAAATCAAATTCACAAAAATCAAAATTTCATATAAAGATTACAATGGTTTTACCAAAACATGTTTAACAATAAATAACAAAAAGTAAAATTGAAAAACGATGTATTAAAAAAAATGACAAAAGAAAGTCAAGATTTATATGAGTTTCCAAGTCCACCACCGTCGAGCATGTTTTTTAACATGCAAGAACGTGATACACATGGAAACATAATACTATTATGGACATGTATAACCTATACACACTACCATATATTAGTAAGTCATAATTTCTTTTTTCAACCTATGTGGGATAAGATGTTAGGATACATGGTTACAATAAGTTTCCATAAAAAGAAGTTGGTACACTATTATTAATTAAATTAAATCCTTTTAAGCACATGAAAAGAAAAAAGAGATACTGAAACAGTTGGTGAAAGAAATATATGTTACTTGAAACTCTAGATTAAGTGTTTGGAGCACGTTTCATGGAAGAAAGAACACGTACGGATGACGTAAAACTAATTTTAATGTTTGGAACACTATGAAACATTGAATGGTTTTAATGATAAAAAAAAAAAAAAAAAAAAAAAAAAAAAAAAAAAAAACCTTGGAGTGACTAAATTAAAACAACATTCAAACTTTGTTACTATTTCATTATTTTGACCCAATAATCAATAGGTCTAGAATTGCCACCTATAGATAGTTATAGTTATGATTCTTGTTTTGGTTGTAAAAGTGCTAATTACGAATGTACGTTGTAAGAAGATGAGCATAATTTTAAAATCTGAAAATAGTTAGAGATAACTGGCCAGTTTATAAATAGATTATTAGAGTGCATCACTTCAGCCCAATCAATGAACTTCTAAGAAATAAAGAGGTTGTCAAGTCTTATTGGTCTCATGCATTATGTGTTCGGTTAAGCCATATTAGCATGGGTTCTTTATGATTGACCCTCATCAACTACGTTTGATTCTTCATTTTACTGCATCTAGATTATATGTTATCTTATTCACCCGGGGTGATTGTGTTGGTAAAAGAGTTAGTGAACACTCATATCATCACCAAAGTGTGAGAGGTCACAAATTCATATCCTGTTTGCAAACACGCCTAAAGTATTCATGCCGACTTCCTAAAAGAGAGAGTTTTACCTGATTTAAGTCCGTGTGATGGTATGCTTTGAAACCCATAGATTTGCTAGCTAAAACTAACCAGAAGTAAAAAAAAAAAAAAAAAAAAAAAAAAAAAAAAAAAAAAAAAAGTCTTATCGAGCCGCCCTCGTGCTGTACATATCTTGTTACTTATTTTCTCTTTGCTTACATGCTTTTTATTTGACAAATAAATGAAAAAGGATTCAAACCACCATCTCGACCAAGATGTGGAACCATAGTCATAGATTTGTCGAAGGTGTTAGATCTAGAAACAGTTGAGCGTAATCATACATGTACTTAGGACATATAGTGGCCTATGACAACCCAACATCTTATAATGAATATCATTATAAGACAAGAAACCTCTAATTCTCAATTTGCAACAAGTTGTGGTTAATACTTTTATAATCCTTCGTTAGCATGTAGCTAGTTAATTGGTTCCAATTAAGAAATGAGACTTCTAAAATAATTGGTCCCTCCTGAATTCTCGTAATGATTGTACTTCAAACTCACGCGTGGTTTTCTCATTTGGGAATATAGAGCATAGTATAGAATGAACCTATGGGTTTAGAAATCCATGAGGATTCTAAGTCGATAAGAATCTAAACATGATAATTGAAATAGTAGTTGTTGCTTGTCAATATCATTGTTGCTTTTAACATATGCATATTCTTGTACCCATTGGAGTACATTTATGTTATGATGTATTTATTAATGTGGTAATTTAGCCACATTGTTGTACTTAACCGCTTTTTTTAACAATATATTTACCGAGGTAGAAATCTTTTTATCAAAAAATAAAAATAAAATAAAAAGTTTTGATACGTGTATGAATTATCTAATAAGATTTATGTTTGTTGTTGAATGTTGAGTTATATTGTATGGATATTTATTTTGGGCATTTTAAACACATAATTAAGATGCATTTTTACATTTCTATCACTTTATTAGCTTTCACCGTTTGTTTTCCTTTATAACCTGTGTGAAATTAAAAATAAAACATTCTCATCCAAAACATGTTTTAGTGTACCAAATTAAAGTCCTTTATAAACGGTGTGAAATAAAAAATAAAACGTTCTCCACCAAAACATGTTTTAGAGTACCAAATTAAAGAAAAAAATTAAGAGTTCATATGAGTTTGCAGAGAATAAACAACCGCGTTGAATCTTTTTCAACGTGATAGTGAATAGTCAGCAAACATAATACTATTCTTAAAACATTTAACACACATACAGTTATGGTATATAAGTAACCAACAACTTCTATCTTCAGGAAATGTGGGATAGAGTGTTGTGATAAAAGGTAAAAAAAATAATTTCATTAAAAAAATGGAAAAAAAGAGATAATTCAAGAGTTCGTAACATTTGGTGAGAGAAAGATTAGTTACATGTTATAACACATGTTATGCATTATCTTTTTATTTTCAAACGGACACTCAATACAAACGTGATAGATTAATACTCAATTAATTACAGTAATAAACTTCTTAAAATATCCTCCTTTAATTAATAGATTTCGGTGGTTTTATGAGAATTAATTTATAAAGTTTCCATTTGCATTATCATTATAGAAAAATGATAAACGCACTTATTTTAGTAAATACTTAATCATCAACTATTCAAAAGCTTTGAATTTGTCGAAATACTCAAACTTTTCGTAAATGTGCGAGATTTTGATGATGTTATGACTTTTTTAAATACCGGAAGGTATGAAAAAATCCAGAAACTCACAAGGTATGGAAAATGCCAATAAACTATCGCTAAATAACATTATATTGTCGCTAAAAATGTCATAAAAAATCTCGCAAGTTTGGAAAAGAAAAAGGTACAATTGCCAAAAAAATGTGTAGTAGTTAGTACAATAAAAAAAATATTTTGGATACTTTGAAAAATGATTACCACAATGAGTTTATTTCTCTTTTTTTACTGTGTTATTATAATATCCACTTAAGTACTTAACTATAGTTATTTTTTTAACTATAGTTATAGTATTATGTGATTACTTTCTATATGTTGATTGTGAAATTTACGAACATATCATCAGAACAAATTTTCTAAATAACAAATGTTCATTAATTTTTATTGCTTTTAAAGCTTACGGTACGACGACATGCATTGAACATCAAATTGAAGTTTATTTGCAACTAATTTATGTGTTTATAACACGAAACATAATAGCAACAGCTTAGATACAAGAACATGTGCTGATTTACATGTTCAGGTAGTCTAGATCATTAAGCATTTTTTGAATGCTCAATGTGTAAATTGTGAATGTACATATATAGATTTGCATGTAACTAGGCAACATTCATATCTCTTGTGTATGCTTGAGATAGTTCTTCGCCTTGTAACAGTCCTTTGAATAATTGGTATTAATATACATGAAAAATTAAAACTGATTAATTGAGTAACTTGAAAATATATTAAGAGCAATTTAGTGGTAATTACAACCATCCTCCATCACTACTGTCAACTTAACACCGAATACATTTATCCTCTCGTCACTCATATCTAGTTTATTTCACTGTGATCACTGCAGTCACTGCTAAAAACAACGTTGAGTTTGCTCGATCTAACCACTTACCACATCAATCTCAAAGCGTGAATGTATATACCAAACTATATATGCATCAGTCAAACATTAAACTGCAATCACACTAAGTATATATCTTTTTCAATCGAAATATATATGCATCAAAGTCAAACATTACCCGTTACTATTTCTATATTATGATACTTGTTTTGGCATTAGGTTAAAACCTCAATGTAGTTATGTTAAAATGTTTAATTTACTCATTTTTTTCTTGACGTTCTTGCACTCATGATTCGAGGTTCTCACTAAACAGAATTAGGATATACACAAATTTATTCATGTTTTCTTATTATGTTATTTCCTAGTTGGCTTCCAAAATATGTTCTCTTTACTAACCTATATGAAATGTAAATTATAATGGTCTCCATCAAAACATGTTTTACAGTATAAGAATTAAAAACAATTAAGAGTTTAGATTAGTATTCGGATGTTCCACAAACTTTTGGATTTATTCAGTCGGATATAATGTGAAATATCAAAAAACTTCTATCTTCGCCCTATGTGGGATAGATTGTTTTGGAGAGTACAAAAAAAATAAAAAATAAAATAAGAGTTCATTAGTTTTCAGATTTTTCAATGACCTATCAAATTTTTTCAACCTGATCGATGATGAAATATCTGAAGACATAATATTAGTCATAACACATTTAACATGCATACACTATGGAATATAACTAACCAACAACTTCTATCTCTAGCCTACGTGGGACAGAGTTTCAAGATAAAAGGTTGAAAAATGTATGAGCTTAACGATATACGTTTTGTAATCAACTTACGTTTCCTATTTGTTGCGACGAAAAACATTGTGCTAACATTACAAGTAACCGTTTTAGTTTAAACCGAGCTCCAACGTTTCCATAGAAGGAAAATAGGAAGTGATTTTCAGTTATGAAAAGTCTCACAAATAGAAATCTCATGTATGAGATTGCTTAAATGGTTAGTTTACTTCACTTCCATTTGCTAATTTCTCATATACGTGCACATAAAGTGATGTTTTCTAGTTAAAATATGATTTAATTTAATTTAATAGTAGAAAATTACTTTCTACATGCATAGCAAATGAAAGAAATATCAATATAACCCGTGCTTAAATCTTTGGAAAGCCAATCTGCTTATTCTGTTTAATTGCACTTAGAGGACCATTCCATACCCGGCCTCGCTTCATTACAATAATGGCATCCTGAAATCAAGTTTTCGTAGAATAAGTAAGACATTCTCAAGATGTAGAAAATGGTCAAACAGGTAAAAGATGCATAATATTATTGTTATACATTAACAAACATGTAGTTTTTGGAATGTAAGTACGTGCCCAATTACATCTTCTACTTCAAACTTCCACATTTCCGAGTTTTGGTCACCACTCCCCTGTTTAGTTTTATACAAGAATTGTAGTTAGTGAAAAGGTTATTATTTCATTGGTTTAGATTATACTCTTACTTTGTTCATGATGTGTATTTAGATATCAGTCAAAGTCATAAGAT
Organism: Artemisia argyi; assembly: GCA_030686995.1. NCBI lineage: Eukaryota > Viridiplantae > Streptophyta > Magnoliopsida > Asterales > Asteraceae > Artemisia > Artemisia argyi. The sequence goes on along the minus strand of CM060680.1, from coordinate 19,178,790 downwards.
GAACAAATATAAATAGATATATAGGATCTAGTATATATGCACAAACAGTTGATGAAGTAATAATAAAGTACTGATAGTGAGCGTATGGTTCATAGCATTTCAGCAAAATTTGTCTCTCAAGACGTCCAAACTCACAAATGCGTTTCCACTCAATAGGGATCTCTTAGTTCATTTGAGTGTAATGAAAACCTTGATATTCATATTTAACAGTGTATAGATTGGCATATCTTATGAGTAAGTGTTGTTATTAGTTTTATTATCGGACTCTTTAGAAAAGTGAAAGATCATTTGAAGATGCGGTGACTAATTGTAAATTACACAAAACAAAAGATTTGAATTACTGAGATCCCACAAAGGAACACTAACTTCTATATCATTCTTTGGTCTTAACTCTACTTTCTAATTAGATGTTCTTAGCACGGATATTGATTTAAATAGCATGAACGACACCTACATTATAATGTTACTCAAAAGATGTAGATCGATGGGCACCACACCACACAGGTGCTGACCCGACCCTTCTCCAAGGACTAAGCCCCATGCAAATGTAGTACTAAGAAAAAGGGAAAAATATTTAATAATGTACCATACTTGTCACAAAAATTACTTTCGTGTAGCGTACAAAAAAAATAGCTTTTTGATGTACTGAACTTTCATTTTTGTCTTTTTTGATGTATTTTCGTGACTTTTTTGCCCTTGGATTTTTAATATTTTTAGGGGCAAAAATATCAATAGTACATAAAAAATGCCAAAATATGAAAGTTCAGTACATCAAAAAGCTATTTTTTTTGTTCGCTACACGAAAGTAATTTTTGTGACAAGTATGGTACATTATTAAATATTTTTCTCTAAGAAAAAAGACCAGAGTTCATATTAATTCTCCGGGCGATCACTTCTATGATGCTATGTATGGTTAGCTTTCAAACCTTTTAAGCATTACATAAATGATATATTAGTAATCAACAACTTCTACGTATGTAGGATAAAATGTTTGGATAAAGAATTTTGCGTTTGAATAGAGTTTTATGTTGAAAAAAATGCGTCGTCGGTGGTTGATGTAATAACGAAGGACGTGTTATTGGTGGTAAAGCATGTCTTGATGGGGTACCTATTACACATAGTCTAAGTATATTACTCTCGTCCTTCATTGATGATTTGTGATGTAAATTTATGGCTAAATAACTTTCTTTGGGCTTTTGGTATACAAAGTCTAAACTGTTTTTTAGTTATTCTCTTTTAAAAGCTTCTTCTATTATAAAAAAACTTCATCTCTATATAGCCAAAAAGGTGATAACATTGATTTAAGATTATTTGAGAAACAAATTTTTTTTTACATATCAAAAGATTAATCTACATCTTTCTTCTTTATTTGATCTAATTAATAAGATTAATTCTAACAATTTAAAAAACATATTTTCATCTTTTTTTTTTTTCAAATATTAATATTTTCAAACCGATAATCGTTAAGCGAAAAAATATACCGTTACGACGAGCATTTAGTTATCTTTCTATAGATAGACACTTCGATATACTTTCGATAAAATTATTTTTTTGTGTTTTTTCACGTTTTTTTCATCGTTACTGAAATTTGCATAAAAAATCATATATGATTTAATGCTATATCACATGTGATATTATATATAATATGTGATTTATTACTAATATCACTGTGATATTGCATATCATATATAGTTCCAAGTAACAAATCTTTCTTTCACCAACACTAAATAACTCTTGCATTATATCTTTCTTTCCAATGTAAACAAAAATCTTTTACATAATAGTTAAATATTTTTTTATGTGGATCTTTTTTAATCCTCTATCCTAATATTCTATCCCATATAGATTAAAGAAGAAAATTGTCGATTAGTAATATACCATAGAGTACCTTAGTTTCACGTTGTTCGAATAGTATAGTGTTTTCTAATGTATCTACTCCTTGCATGTTAAAAAAATATGCTTTGCCGTATATACGTTATAAAACTTATATCAACTCAACTTTTTTTTCCTAGCGTAAAAATTATTTTGGCTGCGAACATTGTAAGTTCTGGTTTAATCATATTTTAGAAGTCAATTAAGAAAGAATGTGAGAAACAGTTCAATCGCTCAATTTTGTTTTGATCGTTAAATATTGCCAATGAATTTGAATAAAACAACTTGTTTCTTTAAAAAAATTGAAACAGGAAAACATCTATGTAAAATTGTTGCTTGATATATAAGTTAAAATGTTTTCAATCGTTACACATAAAATATATTTGAATTAAATTAACGATTGATTTGATCTCATACACAGTTTCTGTTTGTGAAACTTTTCATAAATGAAAACATCGCTAAAAAATAACTACGTCACCGAACCCGTGCCCGGCTAAAAAATTTTATCAATACCCAAACCCGCATCTGAACCTGCCAACCCGCCCCGCCCCGACCCAACCGGTTCGGATTTCGGTTTTCGGGTGCTTTTGTCATCCTTGATGAGTATTAAAACGTAGAGAAGTAAGCTAAAAAGGGCCAACTATTGGGCTAAACTCTTTTATGAAAACAACAAATATGAGAAGCTAGCTATTGGGTATAGGCCCAATAGTGTGGGCTAAAGTGATGAATATTATTTATGTTAAGCCCTATTATCTGTATTTATATGTTTTATCTTGTAGAGCAATAACAACATACTCCGTATAACTTAATTTATCAAGCTGTGTATATCCCCCATAAAGGTCTCCCTAGCTCTTTAGGTTTTGAGACAAGTGCTCAACTTATAAGCATTTTTGTCCTAAAATTTGCCTAGCTACTTGCGAACCTAAATATCTACAATCATAATTTTCACATTGAACACTCTAAAATAGGCTTAGCGATCGGCATAATAACTCATCTAAACAACCTAGGGCCAAAACAAGTAATACTTTAACGTTTGTGACCCAAAAACGTAATTCACTCTGCGATATATAGATAATAGATTTCTACATAAATGATTTTAGAAAAGTAAACGTTGATCCCTCTTTTCATAGAAGAAATCACAAGTCCCTTCTTTTAATATCACATCATATCTATACAACAAATGCAAATAGTGCCTTTACAGGCTGAATCTCTAATCAACACATCTTTAGGAAGGCGTTCTAGGTGTAGTATTCATTACAAATAGTAATTTCACAACGTCTAGGCTTATAATGCTATCAGATCTTTACCTGCCAAGCAACAAAAACATCAAAAACTTTATGTTAGAAAAACTAATAAATAAATCTTAATATGTACTATAATTCTAAACACAATTAGTTAAATATCATTGTTCTAAAAAAATTAATCAAGAATCGTACTAACTTACAAACATATTATCATCTTACTAACTACTTTAGCCAGTAAGAAGATAACAAGTTTGAAAGCATAATACTACTCCAGAACACGAGTTTATTGAATACGATATGGTATATTAGTAACAAACCATTTCTTTCTTCAACCAATGTGGGATATAATGTTAGCTAAAGAAAGAGAATGCAAGGATTATAAAAGGTGTTGAAAGAACATATCTTCGAACTCGAGATTGATTTTTAGAAGCAAACTAGTGTATGTGTTTGGAGCAGGAATCATATACATTTTGGCCGATAACGTGAAAGTATCTGTTGTTATTGCTCTAAAAATGAAAGATTGCAAATGTTTAAGCATTGATCTAAATCAACCTGTGATTTTTACCAAGAACAAGGGGTTAGCTTTTACTCATTATGCCGATCATTGATTGCTCAATGATTAGTTTATTGGATTGTTAAATTCCAAATCAATGCATACTATGAAGAAAAGTCTCCAGAAAGGCACACAAACTAAACATGCGAGAAGTTAAAAAAGAAAAATTAGAAAAGCCTACGACATCACACTTTAAACAAGCACAAAGCTTTCTCACTTCCATAGTTTGTTTTGAGTGTAATATCCCAACTATAGGTGCCGTTTTTGCGTGTGTAGTTTCGACAGACGTTTAGCTTAAGGGGGGCGTCTTCGGGGAGGAGGTTACGATCGACTGGTGGCCATTGTGATGTGAGGTCAACATCTGAGGCATGCACTTTTACAATTTCCAAATGCTCATTAACTTGAGAATCACCAACATTAAGTAAGATAACGGAATCATAATTAAAAACTACCATATACCTGATGTCACTCTCACTTATAGCACCCAAACCCTGAAAAGATTAAGCATGTGTATTATCATACGTGTTTAGCTACTTCTAGCTTACAAATAATCATAATCAAATCAACCAAATTTAATTGAATGACCAAAAGAGAGACTTACAATCGTCCGAGGCTTGGTGTTGCCAAATCTCAATACGACGTCTGGGGTTCAACTGCGTAACGATAACTTACACAATTGCGTCTGTACTTTTTGCCTAGACTTTTCACATCCATGCTGACACCAATTAATCACACAGTGAAATTCAAAGTGATCGAATTCGAAACACTAAAACATACCAATGAAAAACATTACAGGTTCGAACTTGTATAATGATAACTATGTATATAATACCTTGTGCCCACAAAAAAAAGCTCTAACAGAAATAGAAGCCTTAAAAAATCAGTATAGTCAATCATCTCCGTAACCTCGGTCACAACATCCATCTCCTTCCACTCCACCACCAACGACGTCTGTAAAACCTCGCAAAAATTTGTATAATTAACTTCGGTTAATTAAATAAATAATCTCTGTCATTATTGTAATTACCATTTTTACGGGGAAATTTAAAATTTTCTTTGTATATTAAAGTGGTCACGATTACGATATTGTCAAATTCGTCAAACGACAAAACAAGTTCTCGACAAAATTAACAAAATAATTATTTAACTAAACTTAATTAATAAAACTAATTACTATAATTAATTACTAAAACCAATCGGGCCCTTAATTCCCTCTAGCCCAACCGGCCACACCCAAAACCCAAAATTCAATAATAATAATAATACTAATCGACTAATCCTACTCCAAATCGTCTCGTTTATTTCAAATTCGTACACACGACCCATCTATATTTTTGCACATTCTCGTTAAGCTCCTAGCCAACTATTAGTGTGTCGAATCTCAAGTTCACACGTTGAGTTTTGATACGTTTTTACGAGGCAAAGTGTTTAACTATAAATCGATTCAACAAATTCACAACTTATTCATTTCTTATTCGTTTTAATCCCCGTTTGATTCTAAATGATCCTAATAATGTTTCTAAGATGATTTTATGCTCAAATGTTGGAGATGATCAAGTATAAATAAGTAATGTACGATTTTGTAAATCATATGTATGTAAAATCACTTGGTCGACATTTGCATGAGTCACCACAACATATTCCTTATTTTGTGCTCACTCATTCATATAGAATTCATTATAAAACTCATTTAGGAAGCTAGGTTCACTGACATACATTGTCCTTGTGTTTCTTGAATGAATTTCAAACCACATGATTCGTTTCAAGTAAATACATATAAACGAACCATGCATGCACATGACTTCACATCATTTCCATACTCTTTCACCTACACGTTCCTTCCTCAAAACTACTCTTACAAACTTCTAGTCGATTGTATATAAGCTTGGAAGCAAAGAAAGGAAATCGGGTTTAATATTTATAGTATAACGTTTGGGTTATATTGTGAAACGTGATTTTCTTGTGTTCCATTCAATCTCTCTCGACTTTGATCATCTCTAAGGTGTTTGTAAGTAGTTTCTAACTCTTTTCAATCCATTTCCTACGTATAAATATTGTCATGCATTATACATATATTATTTCATCGTCTTTCATTTTAGTATATATATATATGCGTACATATTTATTTTTAGAACACGAAAAGTGACTAGCCTCTATCTTGGTAGGCCTAGGAGTCACGTAGCACACTTGGTTCACATTTATTTTCATGTTACATGCATATAACGAGTGCATTTCAACTCATATCACACGTATAGAATTTCATTTAAACACTTAGTATATAATTCATAGTTTTACAAAATAATAAATCGTTTCAATCACTCAACAAAAGCATCGTATAACTTTCAATTCCAAGTAACAAGTACCCAATATTTTTGCTCGACCTAATAGACTACCTAGAAGACTATTAATTTCGTTTAGATAACTTATAAAAATATTCACGTTTTGATATCACAATCGAGCCAAAGTGAATTGACTCAAACCGTATTTTTCAAACTAAATCTTATATAAAAACTAAATAGTTGTCGAGTGGGCTTAACTAAGGCCCAATAAGACATCACGTTTTAACAGCCCACTGGGCCTATAAAATATATTTTTAGAATCATAATGGAAGCCCAAGTTCAAGCCCAAAAGAAATTTCATGCCCTCGCCTCTAAAATTTTAAATGGGCTTTAGTTGGTTCGAATTGAAGCCCATAAGCTATAAAAATAAGCTTTTCATAAAATAAGCTGTTAAAATAAGTTTGAAATTAATAAAATAAGCTACGGAAATTTTCATAAAATTTTTATAATCATTTTTGCAAATTAGGACTAAAAAGGTAACGCGACGACACGTATAGGGACTAAATGTGAAAACTGTGAAAACTAAGGACTAAAAATGTAGAAACAGAAAGAAAGGATAAAAATTGATAATATAATATTGTTACAAGCTTAGATTGTAATATTGAACATGTAGTGGACTATAATTGTAAATATATATAAAAAGGACTAACGGTGTGACGCTAACGCCGTTAGTATAAAAGTTGTAAAATTGGAAAAAGGACAAGGACCACACTTAATCTATTTGACATTCTTATTTTATTTTCTATTTTACGGTCACCCTCACGGCATATGCATTTTCGTTTCATTTTATATATATTTATTTATTTAATTTTTGTTACTAATATATAACGTATATTAACTAATTTTTATTACGTATAATCGTTATCATAATAAAAAGTGGAAAACTTTGTAAATAATAAAACTGGTCATATCATTTTAAACATAAGCATATCATTTGCATATCATTCATTCATCATAACGATTATTTATCAATCGTTATTCATTTCGTATTTGCCAAATTGTATTTGGACAAATTCTTAGATAAATTTATTTATCAGGTTCCTATTCAAAGACGTTTCCATAATCTTATTCAAATTTACTCTTCGTCATCTCTTTATCAAACCCAGGTGAGTCATAGCCCCATTTCAAATAATTGTTTTTAACTCATTGGGGGAGATACATGCTTACATATACTTTGATAACTTGATAAGTATATGAAATAAAATAAAATATATGAATCAAATCAATTTCCTAATTGATATTAAAATAATATAATTTGTGATTTATAATATGTTAATGTTTCCAATATGATTATTGTGATATGTGAAATATATATATTTGTTGATGAATTATTTGATTGAAATATTGATATTCATGTGAAAGTTGTTCCCAATTTAATTATTGTGATATGTGATATAAATGTGTTACTGGCGATATATTCAAATTGGATTTCTGATACTCAAAAGATGATATTTTCAAATTGAATTTCTGATACTCAAGCGATACTATTTTCAAACTGAATTTTTGATACTCAAGCGATACTATTTTCAAATTGAATTTCTGATACTCAAATGATAATATTTTCAAACTGAATTTCTGATACTCAAGCGATACTATTTTCAAACTGAATTTCTGATACTCCAATGATACTGTTTTCAAATTGATCTCTGTGATACGATACTTAATTTCATGATGTTATGCTAAATGAGCCCATAGGTCCTTGATATTGCCTAAGTTACCCTAATGCCATAAAGCCCCTCTATCATGAGCCATTAATCACTGCGGTGAGCGCGAATATAGTGGACAGCTTCGAAACCTGTTTCGGGTTGACCTCCGGTCCCACTAATGCTTGACGGAATGCCAATTGCAATTGGTTAGCCGCATTAGTCGTGATACACTATATTTGAGTAAATAGGAATTGGCAAATCACCTATTACACGAGGGCAAATTCATCATTGATTTGATGAACACCCGCCGTTTACGGTATTTGTTAACGCCTTGCGTGTCATGAGGCTTGGTGCAATATCTATAAAGGAATAGTATATATATGTATTCAACATATATATTTAGATACAGCTGTATAGGTTCGCCCATATGTGAATTGTTTATCTGATTAATTTAGTATCATGAGTTTCCAGCTCATGTCAGGATTATTGATTCTTTATCTAATGTGGCTGAATATTATATGATTTATTTGTGAATATATTTGATAATTGTTTCATTTCTGTTAGTATTTTATTAATACCAAATATTCCTGAAATCAAATCAAATAAAGGGTTTTTCCTAAAACTCTATGAACTCACCAACCTTTGTGTTGACACTTTTAAGCATGTGTATCTCAGGTAATTTAACGGAGCAGGACAAGACACGGAGTGGGCATATATATTACTCTGATAAATTAAAATGGTGTAAAAATCAAATTTGTCATTTTTTACAAGCCTTTAAATCTTTTTAAAAGATTTTAAATCAAATTGTTCATCTGTTATCAAAATTATTATTTAAATGACAAATGACTTTCAAAATGTTTCTTTTAAACCGTTTTATGTGGTTAAAACTTCGATCCTCACCGTAACACCCAAATTACTTTTCCGCTGCAATAAACCTTAAAAATGGGGGTGTTACAGATTGGTATCAGAGACAGGTTATAGAGAATTAAATGTTTTCAAACATTAAAACTATAACTTCATTTTCAAAATAATGATTTTACACTATAATATTTTATGCCCTCCGTGTCTGCAGACTGCCGTGCTCCATATTTTAATTGTTGAGATTACCTTACATGCTTAATAGTTACTCATATACAATTGTTATTTCATCTGTACTGTTATATCTTTAACAATACAAAATACTCATAAAATATTATTCTCGGTTACTACTGTAGCTTCTCTTCAGGAACGCCCGTGAATGTCAAAACAAATATCCATAATATTAATACCTCATCTATAAATAAAAACTCTCCAAATAATGAAGATCCTTACGTACAAATAACAAAAATCCGCGCATAAATTACCTTGTCGATTAGTATGGATGTTAAGTCAGAATCTTAATATGATTTACAATGTCTTAATTTGAATGGATTGGGACGCCCTTTTATTCAAATCAAGAAATTTTACATCATTAAACCATGGGTCTATATTTCCTTAGTTACATAGTTTGGGACGCTTCTCTATGTGAATAACGAAATACAGATAAATAGGTTTAATTATATCTGAAATAACAAGCATATGAAACCAAGAACTACTAAATTTCATTAAAAACTCAAAATCTTCCTTTGGGATGTAAGATAAGAAAATGTCTTCAACAACATACATGGGAACGGTATGGGTGTATGACATTTTAAAATCTTTGGATGAAAGAAATATGAGTGGTGAAAAGGAAAAGGTGGGATATGTAAGGCAGTAGCCGTAGACTACTATCCTACCCACAGACATTCCCTATTCACTACCCAAAGACAAAATGACTTTCATCATTCCCAAAGGCTGAAAATCCGGCAATTCTACTCTACGTTCTTATCCAAAATTTTCTTTGTAAAAATCTGTATTAACAAAGCTCTTTGTTTAACGGGTAGGTTACCCGCACAGATTTTTATAATTCATGATAAATACCTAAAAGTGACATCAAATAAGTTTTCTTCCAAATTATGTTCACAACGCAAACACTCAAACATAATATTATTAAAATATACTTGACATTACAAACAATACTGAATTAAAAACACCTAACAAACATAAACCTAAACTTCAAAAATAGGCTGGATAATCCCAAATCTGAAAGTTGTTGGAGTCACAACCATCATCTTAAGGATCAAGATTCGCCAACCTCTCTTCCTCTATCTGAGCCTCCCACCTGCTCAGCTCCCGCTCCATGTCAGAATTCCAATCACCATCACCAACATCCACATTTTCCTCAAAGCTTAACTGGAAGTGATCCAGATGAGGCAAGTGTTGTTGTTGTTCAACAACTCTTGGTGCGGATGAACTTGAGGCACCATAATGGGGGTGTTGTGGTGGTGGTGGATTTTGTTGTTGTTGTTGTTGTTGTTGTTGTTGTTGTTGTTGTTGTTGTTGTTGATGTTCAACCCTAACAACACCAAAATTTTCTTCAAAACTCCAACGAATTTTATTGGAGATTTGGGCCTGAGTCTGACCGACACAAGCCCTCAACGATTCAATAATAGCGGCGTGCTTGCGGCACTCCTCCTCCAAAAATCTATCAATCACCTGCCTCCTCTCCGCCGATATATCCGTGCATCTCACATAGCGTCCTCTAAGTTCTTGATACAATTGTCTTGCCATCTCATATTGATTAATGGCTTCCACAATAGAATTTTGGCGATCCACATCGCTATTTTCTGTCTCTGCCTGGATGAACAATCGAAATTGTTCAGGGGTATGTGGAAGTCTGCAAGGCATTGAGTGTTTTGTGTGTGTGTGTGTGTAGGTGTGTGTGTGAAAAACCCAAGTATACCAGTGGTATTTATAAGGGTTTGGAAATGTTTTCCTTTATTTTATTCCGGTAGACATGACCGTTAGTAATTACTGTTCACTAGCCGTTATTCTACTATTCGTAATCACTCTTCTAAATATTCACATCTCAAAAATACATCAGTTATTTTGTCTTGTCTAGTACAGATAAATCTAACTGAATCCCGTTTTCGTAGTTTTAGGAATAAAAATCTCTCGACAACCTCTGTTCAAAAATTCTTTACTCAAGTAATCACATTAAATTTGAATTTCGGGACGAAATTCAGAATGACATGTGGGTACTGTAAAACCTCGCAAAAATTTGTATAATTAACTTCGGTTAATTAAATAAATAATCTCTGTCATTATTGTAATTACCATTTTTAAGGGGAAATTTAAAATTTTCTTTGTATATTAAAGTGGTCACGATTACGATATTGTCAAATTCGTCAAACGACAAAACAAGTTCTCGACAAAATTAACAAAATAATTATTTAACTAAACTTAATTAATAAAACTAATTACTATAATTAATTACTAAAACCAATCGGGCCCTTAATTCCCTCTAGCCCAACCGGCCACACCCAAAACCCAAAATTCAATAATAATAATAATACTAATCGACTAATCCTACTCCAAATCGTCTCGTTTATTTCAAATTCGTACACACGACCCATCTATATTTTTGCACATTCTCGTTAAGCTCCTAGCCAACTATTAGTGTGTCGAATCTCAAGTTCACACGTTGAGTTTTGATACGTTTTTACGAGGCAAAGTGTTTAACTATAAATCGATTCAACAAATTCACAACTTATTCATTTCTTATTCGTTTTAATCCCCGTTTGATTCTAAATGATCCTAATAATGTTTCTAAGATGATTTTATGCTCAAATGTTGGAGATGATCAAGTATAAATAAGTAATGTACGATTTTGTAAATCATATGTATGTAAAATCACTTGGTCGACATTTGCATGAGTCACCACAACATATTCCTTATTTTGTGCTCACTCATTCATATAGAATTCATTATAAAACTCATTTAGGAAGCTAGGTTCACTGACATACATTGTCCTTGTGTTTCTTGAATGAATTTCAAACCACATGATTCGTTTCAAGTAAATACATATAAACGAACCATGCATGCACATGACTTCACATCATTTCCATACTCTTTCACCTACACGTTCCTTCCTCAAAACTACTCTTACAAACTTCTAGTCGATTGTATATAAGCTTGGAAGCAAAGAAAGGAAATCGGGTTTAATATTTATAGTATAACGTTTGGGTTATATTGTGAAACGTGATTTTCTTGTGTTCCATTCAATCTCTCTCGACTTTGATCATCTCTAAGGTGTTTGTAAGTAGTTTCTAACTCTTTTCAATCCATTTCCTAAGTATAAATATTGTCATGCATTATACATATATTATTTCATCGTCTTTCATTTTAGTATATATATATGCGTACATATTTATTTTTAGAACACGAAAAGTGACTAGCCTCTATCTTGGTAGGCCTAGGAGTCACGTAGCACACTTGGTTCACATTTATTTTCATGTTACATGCATATAACGAGTGCATTTCAACTCATATCACACGTATAGAATTTCATTTAAACACTTAGTATATAATTCATAGTTTTACAAAATAATAAATCGTTCCAATCACTCAACAAAGCATCGTATAACTTTCAATTCCAAGTAACAAGTACCCAATATTTTTGCTCGACCTAATAGACTACCTAGAAGACTATTAATTTCGTTTAGATAACTTATAAAAATATTCACGTTTTGATATCACAATCGAGCCAAAGTGAATTGACTCAAACCGTATTTTTCAAACTAAATCTTATATAAAAACTAAATAGTTGTCGAGTGGGCTTAACTAAGGCCCAATAAGACATCACGTTTTAATAGCCCACTGGGCCTATAAAATATATTTTTAGAATCATAATGGAAGCCCAAGTTCAAGCCCAAAAGAAATTTCATGCCCTCGCCTCTAAAATTTTAAATGGGCTTTAGTTGGTTCGAATTGAAGCCCATAAGCTATAAAAATAAGCTTTTCATAAAATAATCTGTTAAAATAAGTTTGAAATTAATAAAATAAGCTACGGAAATTTTCATAAAATTTTTATAATCATTTTTGCAAATTAGGACTAAAAAGGTAACGCGACGACACGTATAGGGACTAAATGTGAAAACTGTGAAAACTAAGGACTAAAAATGTAGAAACAGAAAGAAAGGATAAAAATTGATAATATAATATTGTTACAAGCTTAGATTGTAATATTGAACATGTAGTGGACTATAATTGTAAATATATATAAAAAGGACTAACGGTGTGACGCTAACGCCGTTAGTATAAAAGTTGTAAAATTGGAAAAAGGACAAGGACCACACTTAATCTATTTGACATTCTTATTTTATTTTCTATTTTACGGTCACCCTCACGGCATATGCATTTTCGTTTCATTTTATATATATTTATTTATTTAATTTTTGTTACTAATATATAACGTATATTAACTAATTTTTATTACGTATAATCGTTATCATAATAAAAAGTGGAAAACTTTGTAAATAATAAAACTGGTCATATCATTTTAAACATAAGCATATCATTTGCATATCATTCATTCATCATAACGATTATTTATCAATCGTTATTCATTTCGTATTTGCCAAATTGTATTTGGACAAATTCTTAGATAAATTTATTTATCAGGTTCCTATTCAAAGACGTTTCCATAATCTTATTCAAATTTACTCTTCGTCATCTCTTTATCAAACCCAGGTGAGTCATAGCCCCATTTCAAATAATTGTTTTTAACTCATTGGGGAGATACATGCTTACATATACTTTGATAACTTGATAAGTATATGAAATAAAATAAAATATATGAATCAAATCAATTTCCTAATTGATATTAAAATAATATAATTTGTGATTTATAATATGTTAATGTTTCCAATATGATTATTGTGATATGTGAAATATATATATTTGTTGATGAATTATTTGATTGAAATATTGATATTCATGTGAAAGTTGTTCCCAATTTAATTATTGTGATATGTGATATAAATGTGTTACTGGCGATATATTCAAATTGGATTTCTGATACTCAAAAGATGATATTTTCAAATTGAATTTCTGATACTCAAGCGATACTATTTTCAAACTGAATTTTTGATACTCAAGCGATACTATTTTCAAATTGAATTTCTGATACTCAAATGATAATATTTTCAAACTGAATTTCTGATACTCAAGCGATACTATTTTCAAACTGAATTTCTGATACTCCAATGATACTGTTTTCAAATTGATCTCTGTGATACGATACTTAATTTCATGATGTTATGCTAAATGAGCCCATAGGTCCTTGATATTGCCTAAGTTACCCTAATGCCATAAAGCCCCTCTATCATGAGCCATTAATCACTGCGGTGAGCGCGAATATAGTGGACAGCTTCGAAACCTGTTTCGGGTTGACCTCCGGTCCCACTAATGCTTGACGGAATGCCAATTGCAATTGGTTAGCCGCATTAGTCGTGATACACTATATTTGAGTAAATAGGAATTGGCAAATCACCTATTACACGAGGGCAAATTCATCATTGATTTGATGAACACCCGCCGTTTACGGTATTTGTTAACGCCTTGCGTGTCATGAGGCTTGGTGCAATATCTATAAAGGAATAGTATATATATGTATTCAACATATATATTTAGATACAGCTGTATAGGTTCGCCCATATGTGAATTGTTTATCTGATTAATTTAGTATCATGAGTTTCCAGCTCATGTCAGGATTATTGATTCTTTATCTAATGTGGCTGAATATTATATGATTTATTTGTGAATATATTTGATAATTGTTTCATTTCTGTTAGTATTTTATTAATACCAAATATTCCTGAAATCAAATCAAATAAAGGGTTTTTCCTAAAACTCTATGAACTCACCAACCTTTGTGTTGACACTTTTAAGCATGTGTATCTTAGGTAATTTAACGGAGCAGGACAAGACACGGAGTGGGCATATATATTACTCTGATAAATTAAAATGGTGTAAAAATCAAATTTGTCATTTTTTACAAGCCTTTAAATCTTTTTAAAAGATTTTAAATCAAATTGTTCATCTGTTATCAAAATTATTATTTAAATGACAAATGACTTTCAAAATGTTTCTTTTAAACCGTTTTATGTGGTTAAAACTTCGATCCTCACCGTAACACCCAAATTACTTTTCCGCTGCAATAAACCTTAAAAATGGGGGTGTTACAACGTCGAAAAACAACTTCCTTGTAAAGAGTTCAACCTTGGCGAGTTCAAGCCATAAAGTGACTTCTTTAATAAGCACACGTAGTCGGGATGTTTAGAATCACGAAAACCATTGGTTGATGCATGTAGACGGTTTCATTAAGTGTACCATGCAAGAAAGCATTTTTAACATCCAATTGATGGATAGGCCATGACTTGGAAACCGCTAAACTGAGAACCGTACGAATAGTTTGCAGGTTTTACCACGGGACTAAATGTTTCATCACAATCCACTCCAACCTGTTGAGACCTACCATCACCAACCAAACGAGCTTTGTATCGCTCAAAAGAACCATCAGATCGCAATTTATGTTTAAAAATCCACATAGAACGAATAACATGCATATCACTAGTCCGTGGTACAAGTACCCAAGTCTTATTTTCAATAAGAGCATTATACTCGTCAATCATGGCATTTTTCCAATTGGGATTAGACAAAGCATCTTTCGGGTTACGGGGAATTGGACAAGGTGAGGTAATGGCTGCAAGACTTATAGGATTTTTAGGTTTGGAAATACCTGACATGCTACGCGTATGCATGGTGCGAGCAGGGGTAGTGGATGGACGTGTGGTTGAAGTGGGGCGAGAGATGGCAGACCCGCGCCTAACATATTGAAAGATGGGTCGTTGAGGTGAGTTGATGAGGGTGGACTGAGAAGAAGGTCTGATTGGAGGTGGATTTGGACCAGATTGAGGTGGGGATGTGGGTCGATTTTGTGTCATAGTAGAAAGCGATGGGCTGGTATCATTTGGGAGTGAAGTAGATGGAGTGTTGGTTGTTGGAGATGTAGGCTGGTGTGAGGAATTGGGTTGATCAGAGTGTGGCTCAAGAGCAGACCCACTGGTGTTTGTTTCTGTGGGGTTAACAGAAGAAAGAAATGGGACGATTAGTGGGTGAACACCATGGTTAAGGAAATGATAGGTGGGGGGTTTTGGAATATGTAGTTTGGCGAACGGGAATTGAGATTCATCAAAGATGACGTGACGAGAAAGAATGACTTTATTGGTGGCTAAGTCGTAACATTTGTATCCTCTATGGTTTTGCGGGTATCCTAAAAACACGCATGGAGAAGAACGAGGTTGAAGTTTATTAATAGTGGTGGATGGAATAAGAGGATAACATAGACATCCGAAGACACGAAGATGGGTGTAAGTGGGGGTACGTTTGTATAGAATCTCTGCTGGGGAGTGGTGAGCTAGGAGCTTGCTAGGTAGAATATTGAGGATGTAGGTGGCCATTTGAAGTGCATGGTACCAAAATTTTGGCGGCATAGAGGAGTGAGCCAGGAGGGTGCAAATATTATTGTTGATCGCTCGTATTTTTCGTTCAGCCTTACCATTTTAAGAGGAGGTATGGGGACAAGAGAAATGAAACATCATGCCATGTTGTTTGCAAAATTGGTGAAAGTTAGAGTTGTTAAATTTAGTGCCATTATCACATTGGAAGGTTTTAACACGCATGTTAAATTGTGTACGAATTAAGTTGTATAGAGATATAAAGGTCGTATATACTTGGGATTTGTGGCCAAGTGGAAATGTCCATAGAAAATTTGAATAATCATCAAGAAATAAAATGTAATATTTATGACCACCAGAGCTTAAAACGGGTGAAGTCCATAAATCACTGTGCAAAATATCAAATGGCATCAAAGTAAAAGAAGATGAATCATAAAATGGTAGTTTAATATGTTTGCCAAAAACACAAGATTGACAAAAAGAACTCCTAGATGAATTACATTGAATGTAATTTTTATTCTGAAGCGAGCGTAATACATTAGCGCCCGGATGACCTAAACGGTGATGCCATAGATCTTGAGAAAAGACAGCAAAGGTAGAAGGCGAGGTAAGTTGTTGGAGGGTGGAATTGGTGATTGGATATAGGTCCCCAATGCTATTACGCCGCATGATTGGTATCCCCGTCTGAAAATTATAAACAGAAAAACCAAATGGATCAAAAGCAATAGTAAGATTGTTATCAGTAGAGAGACGACGAACTGATATTAGGTTTTTGATAAGGTGGGGTGCATGCAAGACATTTTTTAAATGTAAAGGAGGGTAAGGTGGGGGAAGATGCATATGTCCATAACCACGAATTGGAATTTTGTTACCATTACCAACAAGTATATGTTGTGGAATGCTCAAATTAAAATAAGACGAGAAAGTACCTGGGGATGTGGTCATGTGTGAAGTAGCACCCGTGTCCATGTACCATTGATCATCAGGAGGATTAAGAGACATGGTATTAAAAGCTTGATCAAGTTCAGTAGGTACTGTAGATGCAACATATGTCTGAGTGGGTCTTTGACCGAGTATACCTTGGCTTCCAGATGGTGGATGAGTGGGCCGAGACCATGGAGCAGTTGGGAAAGAGGGTGGTGGTGAGGCCCAATGATATGGAGACCAAGCCCAGGGACCATATGGTGTCCATTGTTGAAACTGTGAATGCTGGAAATTGTTAGAACGACCACGTCCACGACCTCGACCACCATTACGACCACCACCACGAGATCCATTGTTCCTTCCACGTCCACGATTAGAGCTATTATTACGCTGTGGTGACGGGTTGGGAGAGTTAGAACCAGAAGTGGTGCTGTGTTGGTGTTTGGGGTTTGGCGTGGTAGAAGTAGCAGCAGCAACAAGGGTTGTTCCAGAAGCAATAGAAGCAGTTGCTGCTTGTTTGTTTTTGCGAGTCTCTTCAAGAACTAACCTGGAACAAGCATCATAGAATTGCGGGAGTGGATCACTTTGTTGAATGAAACTTGCAACATGATCATAGCTTTCATTGAGACCTGCAATGAGTTGTAAGACAAGACGGTTATTGGAAACAGGAGCTCCAACATTAGTGAGCTGATCCGAGAGCATCTTAAGTTCTTGACAATAGGCTGAAACAGAAGAAAAATTGTCAAGACGCGTATTGGTGAACTGGTGTTCCAAATATACAGCCCTTGAGTTCTTGTTATCCTGAAAAATATCTTTCAAGCGTAACCATGCTTCAGCAGCGGTGGTGTAAGGTTCAAGAATGGTATGCATTAGGTCATCAGAGATGGTGCTATAGATCCATTGAAGGACAATGGCATCCAAAGTTGACCATGTTTCAGGATCAACAACTTGAGGTTGTGGGGCGTCTTTTGGTGGTGGTGTGGAAGAAGTAGCAGGTGGTGGTGGGGGAATGATGTGATCGATGACCTTGTATGCACGACAATGGATCTTGAAAAGTTCTGACCAAGATAAATATTGGCCATTCTCCAAACTGAGTTCAACCTTAAAAGTGTTTTTTATGCTGGAGATAGTGAGGGCTGGATGGATCTTTTGTTCTGCCATTAGAGAGGCTGGAAAATGAAGAACAGAAGATTAGAAAAGATGAGAAGTCGCTTTTTAGGTTTAGGTATTAGGGAGGCCTAATACCATGTGAGAATATATATCATTATTCTAATAGTAACTTACGCGCCACACTAGCAATCGGAAATGAGTTCAATCTTAGTGGTACTTGTACGGTTTGAAATGAAGATCGTGTATGGTTGAAGACGCGGTGCCACATTTTGATACAGTATGGTTGTGATGTGTTGTTAGGTTATTTTTGGGTTTTATATTTGTTAAACACTATCTTTTAGAATCTGCTACAATTTTGCATGCAAACTACATTATACTCCACCAAAATTTAGTTTCCTAATTTTCCAATTGTTGACGTATGTACCCTCCGGATACATGCCGTACAAGGGTATACCCTCCGGATCCGTATCAGGTAAAATGTACTCAGATGTGTTCAGACAACACGGACCAATATCCGATGGGTTACGAATGTCCGCATGATCTCAGCCGTCCGGATATCACAAACCCTTCGGATAAGCTAACAAGTACCTAGACCAAAGTACAAACAAGTACGCCAAAGTATATGATAATGGAGTTTAAACTAGCGAACATTATGGGCTAAGTACGAAACAGCCTGGCACCCCATGTGGAGAGTCTATAAATAGAGAGGAAATCTTCATTTAAGGTTAACTAATTCTCCCATACTCTCTAGTTTTATCCATACTTTCTCTCACTAAGAACATATACTTACTCTCACGCCGGAGGTTGGTCCTGGGATACATTCCCCGGGCGAGTCTAACGGACGTATTTGTTTTGCAGATATCTGAAGCAACATACTGTAAGCAAGGATCACATTGAATCCGTAGGACCTACTCTAGTCCGAAGGATTCATCTCGCTTGTTCGAAGTAGAAACAAACTTTTACCTCAACAAATTGGCGCCATCCGTGGGACCCGTCATTCACTCTACCGAAGCTAAGAGATGACAGGTCCTTCCCCAACCACACCCGAAGGATCCGGAAGTCGTCCGGATAATAATACCAATCCTGTTAACCTTGAACAAATCCAAAGTCACTTTGCTGCTCAAAAATCTCTCATCCAACAATACAATGTCTCAGGAGAAACACCGATTGACCCCATCCAACTCGACTTTGAGGTTGCCGGATCTCATGATGTCGCAGCCCAAAAAGCCGAAGAGGAGAGGACGGACGACTTATCCAAACCTTTCAAGGCGGCGTCCAAGAGTCCTTTTACCCGGAGGATCATCGATTTCTCCGGACCGAAGGGTTCAAAGTATCTGATGCCTTCTCACTTGAAGTTATACAACGGATCTACAGATCCTGACGATCATATCACCATATTTGAAGGGGCGGCCAATCAAGGTGCGTGGCCCATGCCCATCTGGTGCATGATGTTCCAGCAGACCCTGGATGACGCTGCTAGAGCGTGGTTTGATCGTCTTCCGCGAGGTAGTATTGATAATTGGGATGAATTGAGTGAGCAATTCGTTCAGAGGTTCGCCCTTCGTAGAAAGTGCATCAAAGATCCGATGGAAATTACCAAGATCATCCGTAGAGCTAACGAGGCCCTCTCGGAATTCAAGGAACGATGGACGGATGAGGCTAGTCGCATTTCGGGTGTACCAGAGCTGATGCAGATATCCTCTTTTATTGATGGTTGTAAAAGTCCGGAGCTAGCGAAGAGATTCTCTGAGAAGGTTCCCCAGAGTGTAACCGAAATGATGATACGGGTTGATGATTTCGTCCGTTCCGAAAGAGTGTATCGACTGACGGAAGTACCAAAGGGAGAAAGGGTGGATAATTCTCGTAGAAATTATCAACCTAATCCATACAGCCGAAATGACCATAACACACAACGGTCCTCCTTTAGAGGAAACCACAGGAAAGATGTTCAAGACTTTAAACCTAGACGAAATGAAAATTTCGCACCATACGTGCCCAGACGAAATGACAATAATACCTATCGGATAGACTACCGAAGGGATTTTCGGCGTGACGACGGGAACAGAAGAGATACCAGACCACTAGACTTGAACATGCTCACAAAGGCCCCTAAAGAGATCTTGTCAACGGAGCATCAGCTCAGGCTACCGGCACCCCCGCCACTAAGAGGAAGGCCGTCAAGAGAAAACATGGATAAATACTGTGATTATCATGGAGAGAAAGGCCATCTCACCAATGACTGTCACAATCTGAAGGAGCAACTCAAGATAGCCCTGGATACCGGCAAGCTTGACCACCTGATCAGAGACGTCCGACAAAGAGACAGAGCACCACCGAGAAATAACCATCAGAACAACCAAGGTCGAATTATCAATATGGTCCGGCATCAAGAAAGAAATCCGAAGCGAAAGACGATAGATCAGGAAGAAGAGTGGATGAGAGCCCCCATAAGCTTTCCTCCGATCCTCCCGGGGGACGCTTCCGATGAGCCACTTATAGTGGAATCAGAGATTGAGGGATATACTGTACGGAGAGTATATGTCGACCAAGGCGCATCGGTGGAAGTAATGTACGAGCACTGCTTCCTAAATCTGGACTCTTCCATCCGGTCACGTCTATCCAAGACAAACACACCGCTGGTGGGATTCTCAGGAGAAAGCATAAATCCATTGGGGAAAATAGAACTAGAAGTATGCTTCGGGAGCGAAGGGCTATACCGCCGAACCATCATGAAGTTCGCGGTGGTTAGATCTCCCTCTCCGTATAATGTGATACTTGGTCGATCCGGAATCAAAAAACTAAAAGCCATCCCGTCAACTATACACTCCATGATGAAATTTCCGACGCCGAGAGGCATCGCCACTCTAGTAACCCGATCGGTCATCATCTCAGAGTGCCGAAAGCTCGAAGAAAAATTCTTAATGGAAAGGGAGACTCAAACAGAGACTTCCTCGAAAACACCCATTGAAGAAACTGCTGGAACCGAAGATGTGCTGGTTCATCCGGCTTATCCGGAACAACTAGTGACAATAGGAAGAAATTTCTCAAAAGAGGGGCGAAGGCAATTGATAACTTTACTCAAAAATAGCCGAGACATTTTTGCATGGGAACCCTCGGATATGACCGGCGTTCCCCGATGGGCAGCTGAACATAAGCTTAACGTAAACGTCCAGGACAAACCGGTAGCGCAAAAAAAGAGATTCTTCTCGGAAGAAAAGAACCAAGCCATAAATCAAGACGTAGAAGAATGGCTAAAGGCCGGAATAATCAGGCCTGTCCGGTATCCGACCTGGATCTCTAATCCGGTACTGGTGAAGAAGCCGGACGGTACCTGGAGTATGTGCATTGATTTCAAGAACCTGAACTCATCGTGCCGCAAGGACTACTATCCGTTGCCCGAAATAGACTGGAAGATCGAGTCGGTAATAGGATTCCGATACAAGTGTTTCTTGGACGCTTACAAAGGATATCATCAAGTACAAATGGCAAAGGAAGATGAAGAGAAAACGGCCTTCTATACGGATCGGGGAACATACTGTTATGTAAAAATGCCGTTTGGTTTGAAGAATGCCGGGGCAACCTATCAGAAGTTGGTAGACTCTGCCTTCCGGAAGCAAATAGGTCGGAACTTGGAAGTGTATGTAGACGATATGGTGATAAAGAGTCAAACGGAAAAAGAGCTATTGGCCGATATTGCTGAAACGTTCGACAATCTCCGGAGAATAAACATGAAGCTAAACCCTAAAAAATGTTCTTTCGGAGTGGAAGAAGGAAAATTCCTCGGATATATGGTGACGTCCGAGGGGATTCGGGCTAACCCCAAGAAAACCAGAGCAATCGCTGATATGCAATCACCAAAATCACTAAAGGAAATGCAAAGCTTAAGTGGCAAACTCGCGGCACTCAATCGTTTCTTATCAAAATCAGCCGAAAGGTCTCTCCCTTTCTTTGAAACTTTAAAAAACATCACCAAGGACAACAAGGAAAAATATCAGTGGACGGAAGTGGCTGAAAAAGCCTTCCAAGATATGAAGAAAATGATTCTGGAGCTTCCCTGCTTAACGACTCCGAAATCTAAAGAAGATTTGTATCTATATCTGTCAGCCGCAGCAGAAGCAATAAGTGGAGTGCTGATGGTCGAAAGAGAAGGGCGGCAGATCCCAATTCATTATGTAAGTCGAACCTTGCACGAAGCCGAAAAGAGATATGCTCCGGTCGAAAAGTTGGCTCTAACCCTCCTGCATTTATCAAGAAGATTGAGGCGTTATTTCGAAGCCCACCCCATCAAGGTCATAACGGATCATCCCATCAAACAAGTGCTGAACCGGGCAGAATCGTCCGGACGATTAGCCAAATACACAGTAGAATTGGGGGCCTACAACATCACCTACGTGCCCAGAAATGCTGTCAAAGGACAAGTGCTTGCTGACTTCATTAATGAAATACCCATCGGCACAGCCTCCCCGGATCCGAAGAGGAGAAGCAAAGAGATATGCAACGTTTCTCAACCAGAAGAATGGATCCTATATACTAATGGGGCCTCCAGCAGGAAAGGTGCCGGAGCAGGATTAGTGTTAATTAGTCCGGAAAAAGAAGAATACACATATGCTCTCCGGTTAAATTTCGAAGCTACCAATAACGGAGCAGAATACGAAGCACTCCTGGCCAGATTGAGAATTGCAAAGGAGATGCATATAGAGGCGTTGGACGTACGAGTGGACTCTAACTTAGTGGCAAGCCAAATCAATGGAGAGTTTACTGCATACAAGGAGAGCATGGCAAAATACCTCGCGAAAGCCAAAGAATACATCACTTGTTTCAAACGCTTCAGAATAAAGAACATCCCAAGAGCTCAGAACCAAAAAGCAGATGTGCTCAGCAAGCTAGCATCCGTAGCATTTGACCACTTAACGAAAGAAGTCCTGGTAGAAGTATTGGAGAAGCCGTCCACCGAAGAAGAAACAGTTAACGCAATAGTGGAAGAAGAGGAGGAAAATTGGATGTCCCCCATATTCCGATGTTTAAACGAAGGTATATGGCCGGAAGATCAAAATGAAGCTCGAAACCTCCGTATGAAAATAAGCCACTACACACTAATTGACAACGTGCTATTCAAAAAATCCTACCTAGGACCGACGTTACGATGTGTCGGACCTCTCCAAGCCAATTACATAATCCGAGAGGTGCACGAAGGAGCCTGTGGCATGCACTCCGGACCCCGGACGGTGGTAGCTAAACTCATGCGACAAGGCTACTATTGGCCAACCATGCACCGGGACGCTAGGGAAGTCATCCGAAAATGCGATGCCTGTCAGATACATGCTCCGGTCCCCAAGTTGCCAAAAACGGTACTAACTTCCGTCATGGCACCATGGCCCTTCTTCCAATGGGCAATGGACATTTTGGGGCCTTTGCCCGAAGCTCCAGGAAAAGTTAAGTATGTTATTGTGGCAATAGACTATTTCACAAAATGGATGGAAGCAAAACCGTTGGCCAAGACAACCGGAAAAGAGGTCAAAAAGTTTGTATGGGACAACATCGTCTGCAGGTTCGTACTACCCAAGATAATTGTCACGGACAACGGAAGCAACTTTGTGGGAGATCCGTTCAAAAGTTGGTGCGAGAGGTTAAATATCACACAAATCAACACGGCCGTGGCTCACCCTCAAGCCAACGGATTGGTCGAAAGAGCCAACAAAAGCCTAATGAAGGGATTTAAGTCCCGGCTAGGAAGAGAAAGAGCAGGATGGGTAGACGAATTACCAAACGTACTATGGGCTTTCCGAACCACTCTGAAAACTAGCAACGGAGAAACCCCTTTCAGTCTAACTTATGGGAGTGAGGCAGTCATTCCGGCAGAGATCGGTATGCCTACCTTCCGGACCATGATGGCAAACGTTGAAAACAATGACGATGAGATAAATCTAAATCTAAACTTATTAGAAGAACGGAGGGAAATGGCAGCCATAAGGGAGGCGAAGTACAAAAAGAAGGTGGAGCAATATTACAACCGAAGGGTTAGATCCGAAGCCTTCAAAGTGGGAGATTTCGTGTACCGAAAAAATGAAGCCAGCAGAGTGGAAGATCAAGGAAAATTGGGACCTAATTGGGAAGGCCCCTATCGGATAACGGAGGCTTATCAGCACGGCACATACAAGCTCCAAACCATGGAAGACGTGGAAGTACCTCGAACCTGGCATGCCATTAACTTAAAGAAATGTTTTATGTAACCTATTATGTACTTTGATTTTCCAGGATCTATTGTAAGGCATGAGCCATTTTCACATCAATGAAAAACCCGATGCATTTTGACCATACATAGAGTTATTTTCCGCAAGACACAAGTTGTCCAGTGAAGAAAACCCCAAGTGGGATTTACTAAGGCCAAGAGCCGAAGGGTACATGTTACCCCGTCAAAGAAAACCCCATGTGGGTATTACTAAGGCCAAGAGCCGAAGGGTACAGGTTACCCCGTCAAAGAAAACCCCAAGTGGGTATTACTAAGGCCAAGAGCCGAAGGGTACAGGTTACCCCGTCAAAGAAAACCCCAAGTGGGTATTACTAAGGCCAAGAGCCGAACAGTACAGGTTACCCCGTCAAAGAAAAACCCCAAGTGGGTGTTACTTAGGACAAGAGCCATAGGACACAAGTTGTCCGGAGGAATAAAACCCCAGACGGGTATAATTTAAGGCCAAGATCCGAAAGAAACACAAATTGTCCAACAAATCAAACTTGAAGAGCGACTAAAGTCGATGTCCGAAATATACAAATGTCTCGGAAAACGCACATATAAATTGGAAATAGCATAAGGACAAATAACAAAAATGACAAAAGATAACGATATGAATATTTATCCGATCAAAAGTCAATTACATTGCGCATTCCGGAATAACGGAAGAATAAAAGACATTCTATTACATCAAGAACTAAATACATCAAATTGTTCCGAAGCAACTATTCTACAAAATAGCGGAACAACAAATACCCTATGCTATTACATCAGCGGCAATGAGGAAATAAGAGCTTCACGAGGAATCCGGAATACCTGAACCCATAGTCAAAATGGAGGTATCCTGATCCCAACATACAAAATCCAAAGGAATGAAAGATAAAAAGCTTCAGGAAAAGACCGAGGCATTCTGATCCGAAGACTGGTTCCCGGAAGGATTCTCGACACAAGATTCGACCTCCGGTCCTTCAATCACCGGTTCTTCAACTGGAGCAGGGTCGGGAACCAAGGCATTTAGCTCGTCAAACTTCCGGTAGATAGTTTGACGGATCTTCTGGATGAAGGGATAGTCCTGAGAAAGGGCCTTATCATACAACGGACCATATTTGGCCCCGGCATCCATATCCATCCCCTCAATCTCCCCCAACAACTTCTCCGCCTTCTCCGGCTCATCAAATAAACCTGCCCCGTCAATCAGCCCAGAAAGATAAAACAAATTAAAGGGCTCAGCCAATGCCGTTCGGAATTCATGACTTCTGAAAAAACGATGGATAGCTTCTGGGATAAACTCGTTAACAATGCGGTTCCTCTCCACCTCGGCATTACCAGCAGCCACAGCAATATCCACCTTCTCTTGACAAAGCTCCCTGTAAGCTTTCTCTTCAGCACTTAGCTTCTGCTTGGCATCAGACAACTGCCCCTCCAACGACCTGATCTTCTCGGCCTGTTCGCCGGAAACTTTCCTCCACTCGTTCTTCTCTAACTCAAGATTACCAACCCTCTCCTCCAGACTCGCATTCTCTGCGCGAAGCTTTCTCAGACCCTCCGGATTCACCTCGGAACACTCTGCATGAACCTTCTTCAACTCATGAAACTCTCCAGACATCTTCTGGAACATCTTCCAGTTGTCATCAAGGGTCTTGTCGCAGATCTTGTGAGTCTCGGACAACTTTTTGTGCTCATTCAAAAGAGACTCAAAACGGAAGATCATATCCGCTTGAGCCGCGACGCATTTACCCAGCAGTAGCCAAGACCTGCGAACAGCCTCCCCATCATCCTGTTCGTCCAGATATTTCTCCTCCTTGGGAGTTTCCAAATTCATCAACATGTCCCGGCAAGCAGTAGCAGTATTCATACGAGTGCCCTTCGTCACAGTCCATGCCGGCACATAGATGCCATCATCCTCACCATCCCCCTCTATATCAACTTCAACATCCTCCTCATCCACCAGAGTTTCCTTCCCCGGACGCCGGGATGCACCCTCCGAACCCCCTGACAGCAAAAGAATCTCCGTCAAAAAATAATAATAATAACAAATAAAAAATATATATATATGGAAGGAGAAACCATAAAAAATCATCCGAACATACCAGACGCCAAATCCTCCGGATGAACGGAACGGATAGGTTCTGGCCTCTCCACGGCCTCTCCAGTATCCAAGTCAATAACGGTATCACCAGCAGAGATCTTACTTCTCTTATGAAGGCGGGAAGAGACACTCCCCGCTCCGGTTCTCTTCAACGGAGGCTTTTTCAAACCCGCCTTCCCAGCCTGCTCTCTTCACTTTGTCATCAGCAACTTCAACGTTCTTCAACTCCTCCGTCTTTTCCGGTACCTCAGTATTGGAGGCCAAGGGAGGAGTAACATGCACCTCACGAGTATGCCCTTCCGGAAACGGGGTACCTTGAACAATCTTCGTATTCTTTCGTAGCGGAGGCTTCTTTAGATAATTCGACATGGTTATACCTGCGGACAAACAAAACCCAACGTTAAAAACAAAAAAAAAAAAAAAAAAAGAAAAAAAAAGAAAAAAAGAAAAAAGATGCACAATATAAAAACACATTATAACAAGGGCTATACCCCTCCCCTGCTCATCCCTCAACGCCGGACGGTAACCAGGAAACTCCCAGTGGTCCGATAAACCCAGGGCATACAAGAACGCCTGCGGAACTTGACAGGGCTCAACGATCGTCTCGGAAAGCCTTTCGGCATGAGTAACATCATACTCACTTGCCTTTGGAAACGGATCCGATACGTCCGAATCCGAATGCCTCCACGGCATGGCAAACGGAATAGCTCGCCTATCGATAAAGAAAAAATTGTACTTCCAACCCTTCAGACAAGAGGGAAATTCCCCAAAACAAACCTTCCTATTCTTATGAATACGCTTCTCGAAGGAAAACCAATCACCCTGCTTGCTAAGTTTATAGAAGATACGGAATAGGGGAGTAGTAGGAGGAATGTGCATGCTACGGCAATACACCTCAAACAGGGTAACACGATGCATACCCAGCGGAACTAGTTGAGAAATGTGAACTTTAAAATATCTAACGACATCTAAAAGAAAAGTGGAAAAAGGGACAACGAGACCACCCTCAAAAAAGTACTCCGCATACAAACCAATGGCATCCTCCGGTAACTGGTTCATCGTCATACCCGTTGGAGGTACCCTTGGATGTAAATCCTCCGGTATTCCGAACGCTTTCACCACAGCGATCACATCAGACTCGTCCATCGCGGACACTCTTAAATGCATGTCTTTCTTAACATGCGAACCGTCCGGATTGGACACATCTTCATACTCAAACGATGCTGTTGATTCCGACATAATGGACAAGAAGGAGAGGAGAATAGCCAAGCAACAAAAAAACTAAACGGGCTGAGACGTACCTCAAAGACGACGCGAATAATCGTTCGGAATACGGAGAAGATGAGATGTGTCAGAGGTATGTGTGTGAAGTAAAATTACGGTGCTGTAAATAAAAAGAAATCGGACTATTTATAGGCAGTCAAAATAGGTGGGAAAGGGACACGTCACCCGTAGGGCTAACGTGTCACCATCCACAACGTGTCTCTCAGAAAATGAATACGTGTTCCAATCCAAACGACGCGGTAAAAAACGACGGCGCACCTTAAACGACACCTTAATTACTTTTGGCATTTTGCGTGACTCTAGCAAAAGAACAAAGCCATGACTTACCCTCCGGAAAATCGCAAAAAATAAACTTAGTATCACACCATTGGCACAACCAATACTATGATACTGGGGGGGACATGTTGACGTATGTACCCTCCGGATACATGCCGTACAAGGGTATACCCTCCGGATCCGTATCAGGTAAAATGTACTCAGATGTGTTCAGACAACACGGACCAATATCCGATGGGTTACGAATGTCCGCATGATCTCAGCCGTCCGGATATCACAAACCCTTCGGATAAGCTAACAAGTACCTAGACCAAAGTACAAACAAGTACGCCAAAGTATATGATAATGGAGTTTAAACTAGCGAACATTATGGGCTAAGTACGAAACAGCCTGACACCCCATGTAGAGAGTCTATAAATAGAGAGGAAATCTTCATTTAAGGTTAACTAATTCTCCCCTACTCTCTAGTTTTATCCATACTTTCTCTCACTAAGAACATATACTTACTCTCACGCCGGAGGTTGGTCCTGGGATACATTCCAGGGGCGAGTCTAATGGACGTATTTGTTTTGCAGATATCTGAAGCAACATACTGTAAGCAAGGATCACATTGAATCCGTAGGACCTACTCTAGTCCGAAGGATTCATCTCGCTTATTCGAAGTAGAAACAAACTTTTACCTCAACACCAATCAAAGATCTTTTTTAGCTTGGTTTATTTTAAAATCATGATATGATGCATCGATGTGTCTTTTACAAAACACTAGTTGGGTACTCGCGTATATATAGCGGTGGGAATAAATATATTTATACTCGCGTATATATAGTGGAAGGAAATGTTGTCAAGAATGAGGCTTCTCCATGTATATTCTAGACTTGATGTATTTATGAACTCTAGCTTTTACTACTTTTCTAAGCTTCTTAAGGCTGGTTCTCTTGAATGCTTTGCGTAAAGTTGATTATTGATTGAAATAATATATGTTAACCAATTTACCAAAATAAAAAGAACAAGTCAAGAGAGCCATATATTTGGACTAGTTTAGCTGCTTGTGACTGTTTTAGACGGTATCAAGTATGCTCTTTGTAAGTTGTTTATTGTTTGATATAAACTATTTTTTTTTGGCTATCTTTGCAGAAGTAATGGTAATATCATCTAATGATGAAGATCTTTTTGAGTGATGAAGAAATTGTCTTAATGGGTGATGTTAGTTTCTTAGACGCTGATGCAAGATTGTTATATTTATTTGTGTTGTGTTAGATGTTATTTGTGTTATGTTTGTTTATTAGAATGTTTGTTAGAAGCAATGGATGTATGATATTGGGGTTTGAATGTTAGTCTTCATATCGTATTAAAGATATTTATGTTACATGTACCTGTGATTTTTTCTAAGAACAAGGGGTTAGCTTTTATTTATCTAAAATAATTCGCGAAGAGACTTTATAAATCGGCACATCGCCGAATAAAGTATGTGTTTGGGTAATGGAGGTTAAAAGTATTTTATTTGACCCACATACACTATGGTACATTAGTAGCCAACAAGTTTTCCAATTTCAAAAATGTTTTAAGGAGTAAGTTGTTTAATTCATTTTATTTGCTATGTATAATGTTCGATCAAAACAAAATCGAGTAATATTATTTTTATAACAGAAGAAAAAAAGTTTAAAGTTCGTACAAAGTTTTCATGTTAACGACATTATTGATTCGTACAAATTAAATTTGTAACAATTCAAGAATGTAATCAACACGAAAATATTATACTATTTCAAGCACATATAACCCACATAGATTATGGTACATAAGTAACTAACAAGTTCTTTCTTCTATCAATGTGGGATAAAATGTCAATAAAAGATTTGAAAAAGTCATTATGTTATATACTCTGTAAAAGTTTATGTAAATGGAAAGAAAGAGATATATAATGCAAGAGTTATCAACAGTTGGTCAAAGAACTATTTGTTACGTGGAACTCCGAATTGAATTTTACAAGCAACTAAATGTTGTTCTTGCAATTGTTTTCTAAGGACAAATGGGTTAGCTTTTACTTATCCAAAATCATTCACGAGAAATCTAAAATATCACTGTATGAATTAAGTCTTTTGGTCACAAAGTTAAAGTATTTTTGCATTATGATACATGTTATATATGGCCATGGGTTGTTTAGCAAACTTATTATGCCGATCACTACACATTTTTGAATGTTATATGTGTATATTGTGGAATTTACAAATTTAGGTTCACAAGTAGCTAAGCAAAGTTTTCAGCAAATATGCTTATCTAATGAGGATTTATGTCAAAGTCGAAAGTAAGAAGCTAGGCAATCCTTTGTTATATATATACAGTGTTGACAACTTAAGTCAAACAATTTGTTATTGTTCTAAAATGATGAATGGATATTCGGCTGAATGATGCCCGTTTGGTTTATTTTGGCCCTAGTTTAAAATCTTATTATGTTAAAAGAGTATTTATGTTACAATCTCATTATAAGTAGCTAGGCAATCCTTTATACGAGTTTTATTCATAGGGCGTTGGTTGAAAATATTTGTAAGCATGTAACAAGTAACAAGTAACAAGTAACAAGTAAGATATAATTGGGCCTGAATATTGAGAACATGCATCACTTCAGCCCAAATCTACCGGGCTTTTGTCTACTTTTTATGCTAAAAATAGTTGGACCCTCAGACCATGTACTTTGTTTACCTATTTCGACTTCGATTCTATTTTCTCGGACATTAGTGGCTAAATTTGAGTGAACGACAACCACGATATCTAGTGTAACTCATCCTCAAAGTAGATCAGCTAATAATACGATCTATGTCTATGTCTTTTGGAATCAAACATTAGTAATAATCCGTAACATAGTCTTATATCAAAATATCTGACGCCGAGAGGGATAGTTTTTCATCCAACTGTTTACAAATCCTACTTTTAATTGCTTGTTTACTTTTAATTTCTTATTTACATTCAAGTTATTAAGTTTAATTATTAATTTATCAAACAAAACATCAATCAATTATGTATTTCGGACAACTTTAGCTATAAGCACATACTCATCGTGGATTCGATAGCCACTTACCTTATCTAGTATAAGGTATTTAGGTTTATTTTTTACTTCAACACCGATCAAGAGATAAAGTTATCTACATCTCATCTCATTCATACCTCGTAGAAGACAAGATCGGGTAAAAGTTGATTAATTTCTGATGTGTGCATGAATAATCTAATGAGGCAATGTTGGGTTTTTACTGATAAGCTCAATTGTATTTGGATTTTTTTTTTTTTTATTTTGAACGTCATTTTCATTATTGTCACTAAACATCTTAGTGTAATCCTTTTTGCATTTTATTCAAGACTTACGATGATACACAATTACTTCATTCTTGCATTTGTATTATTTCCGTTGTTCATAAAAAAATATATTTCCTCTCTAACCCTTGTGAAATTCAAGATTATAATAGATTCCACCAAAACATGATTTACAATAAACAAGAATTAAAAACTGTTAAGAGTTCATATCAGTTTCCAATATGTCAGTGGCACCGCAAGTTTTTCAAACTTGTTGTGCCACGACTAACTGAAAACATAATATTATTCTAGACATGTAACACTAACGTACAGTATGGTATATTAGTCACAAACAATTTATCTCTCCAACCTATGTGGGATAAAATGAATGAGTAAAAGATTAGAAAAGATCTCCATAAACAAAAAAATGATAAATTACTACACCATAAACATATTTTTATGTACATGAAAAGAAGTTTATAAACATATAGTTTATGTGCTTGGAGCACCAAACTTGACGGTAACAACATGAAATTATATGTTGTTAAGTATTCTTCGAGGTACCAATCCTACAATCCACTTTTTGCACACTCCTAGTTAAGTATGGACGGCAATTGTTGGCTACCCTAATAGACTTTGACCCAACCCGAACTAGAATTTCACATGGATAAGTAATAGGATAATTTTTTTTAAGAAGTCTTATTATGAGCTTATTTCTTCGACCCAACCCAACAATATATGAAACGGTCCTAATTCCTAAGTAAGCCAGGTTCCGCAATACATTTCGGTGTACTATACTAATGTGAAAGATAGTGGACCGTAGATACGTTCACTACGAATAGAGATAAAAGAAATTATTGTCAACATGCATAACATGCAAGATTAATACAACCCGTTCTTGAATCTTTTGAAAGCCCAATTGATGATTTTGTTTAAATGCGTTTTGTGGAGAATTTCATACTTGGGCTCGCTTCTTTACAATATTGGCATCTTGAAATAGGGTTTTTGTAGAATATGTAAGACATTCTCAATAGGGCTGTAAACGAACTGAATGTTCAGTGAACATTTCATGAACCGTTCAGTAAAAAGTTCGTTTATGTTCGTTCGTTTATTAAATGAACGAACATGAACAATATTTTACGTTCCTTTAGTTAAATGAACGAACATGAACAAAAGTCTCGTTCGTTCATTTATGTTCGTAAACTTCCGATTAGGCGTTCATTAAAGTTCGTTTATATTTATTTATCTATTTATGTGCATATATCATATCTTTTAATTTTATAATTTTAAAAATTGGTTTGTTTAAACAAAACAAGACTTATAAAACAATATATTGTGAATAATTCAATAAACTTTATGTTTATTTGTCTATTTTCATTTATGTTCGATCGTTTATGTTCGTTTAGTGTATTAATGAACGAACATAAACGAACATGAACAATTCATTTTAATAGCATGTAATAGCAACATACTTTCTCATTTATTCCATTATCAGATACGAATCCAAAATATTACAAAAATACCCATCCAACTTTATAAGTTTTGTGTTAATATCAACAAATTTATCTTTTTTTCCTACAAAATACCAAATGGGCCCCACCCTCACAAATATACAATATTTTTCATCCTCTTCCCCAACTTAAATTTTATGGCCACCTCCACCATGTTCACCACGCCACCACTTTTTTTTTTTTTTTTTTTTTTTTTTTTTTTTTTTTTTTTTTTTTTAAAACTTATGAAAATTCAAAAATCTTTTTTTTTTTTACAAACAAAACCCATAAATTATAAACACAAATTATAGATTCAAACTATCCCACATTCATACGAGTTTTATAGAACGATTCCACATTCAAAAATCTTTACCTTAATTTACCACCAAATAAATACACTGCAACCAATACATTAAGGGTTTTGCCTATATACAATAGATGAACAAAAAGTGTCGTGATAGAAATGGTAACTTGACTGAGTTTTCAGTTAAAAGTGCTTAGGAGGCTATTCGTCCGCGGGGTAATGAGGTTTGGTGGCATCACACGGTTTGGTTTTCTCACTGCATTCCTCGACATGCCTTCCACATGTGGCTTGTTATGAGAAGAAGTCTTAAAACTCAAGACACTCTTCGGCATTGGGATGTAGATGCCTCAACAGATTTGAGTTTGCTCAGATGTTCGCTTTGTGGTGCACAACAGGATTCGCATGAACACTTATTTTTTGAATGTGCTTTCTCCTCTCAAGTTTGGTGTTATATTCGTGGTTTAGCTGGAATGGAGCACGTCTCCCCCATAATGGAGGATATTATGCTATGGTTGCAACCTATGGCTTCGAAACGTAAGTTTAAAAGTGTTGTGGGCAAGCTGCTATTGGCGGCTTCCTCTTACTACATATGGATTGAGCGAAATAATAGGTTATTCAAGAATCTTAGAAGAACTCCAGAGGAGCTTAGAGACATCATTATGGTTACGATTCGGCTCAAGCTCGCCACATTTAGATTCAAGAATACGAATGTGGTTAAAAGTTTGTTGTCGAAGTGGAAGATGCCTCCTAATTTTAGGCTTTATGGTAGTTAGAAATCTGAGTCATTTAATGTTATGATTTATATTTCTAGTTTCGGTTGTGGCATGTCACATTCGATTTTAGGGTCGGTCAAGCTATGGGCTTGAGGTTAATGTGGTGTTTTTTGCCACATTCCAGTGTACTCAAACGTTTTAGTGTTTAATATACTTTACCGGGGTAACCCTTTACCCAAAAACAAAAAGTGTCGTTTTAGACTTTTAGGCAATATTGTGTCGTTTTAACATATTAACAGATCTGAAACGCCTCATTTTGTGGAGGCATTTTTTTCAAAGATGACAGTAGGTGGGTTGCCGGAGATGGCCGAAAACCGTCATCTTCATTTCGATCATTTTTATTCTTCTTCTTAATCGATATCATGTTCGCAACGGAATTAAGTAACTGGCCAATGATTCGACGCTTTATTTGACCACGACGTGGAGGGATTGTTGGATTTGGTGAAGAGTATGATGAATCAGATTTCATATTGTATAGTACTATGAAATTAGAAATGAATTTGGGAGTGATGTGGAGAAATGAGGGAGTGATAGTCAACACTGACCAACTACCAGTGTTTTAAAGTCTTTTTTTATATAAAAAAGTTCCAATGAATGATTTTTTACCGGTGTAGCCGGTTGCCTGTAATGCCACGTAAGCAAACGTACGATAATGAAACAAAACTTATAAAGTTGGATGGGTATTGTTGTAATATTTTGGGTTCGTATCTGATAATGGAACAAATGAGAAAGTATGTTGCTATTACATGCCATTAACCTTACTTCCGTTCAAGCGTCCGTATCCGTTTATTTGTCCGGTTAAAATTAAATGAACGAACATGAACAGGGCTACGTTCGTGTTCATCCGGTTCGTTTACAGCCCTAATTCTCAAGATATAAAAAATGGTGAAACGGGTAAAAGATGTAGAATCTTATTGTTTAGAATGTATACCTACCTAATGACATCTTCTACTTCAAACCTTCACATTTCTGATTCCTCGTCGTCGCTCTCATGTACAAATTGTTTAGAAGCGAGTCTCGTGTCTTTTTTACTCTTACTGTACTTGTGAACGACAACCACTATATCATCATAAGACAAACTTTCCTGTTATTTTTTTATGTGACCTCCAAACTGCTCTTAAGATAAGCTTGAATGATATGCCAAAAAGAATAAGGGACGATAACCAAGAAAAGTAAAAAAATCAATAACTCATATTAATTATCCGCTATAAGACTTAGTTCATGCTATTTATGGTTCACTTTCAAACCTTTTAAGCATGAAGAAAATCATATACCTGAAAATGCAATATTAATTAATCTAGTCACTTGACACTCACGTACACTATAGTATATTAGTAGTAACCAAAAACTTCTTTTTTCAACTTATGTGGGATAAAATGTAAGGATAAATGGTTAGAAAAAGTCTAAAAAGATAGTAAGAAAGCGTTGTTAGCAGTTGGTGAAACAAAGATATGTTAGAAGCAACTAGTTTATGTGTTTGGAGCACAAATTATGAAGGGGACAATTTCGATAACGTAAAGTTATATGTTGTTAATGCTCTAAAAATGAAAGATTCCGAATGTTTAATCGTTGTTACACGAATCTGTGATTTTTTATAAGAAAAAGGCTAAGGTTTACTTAACGTAATAGAAAGTGATCAACTTATGCTTGCTATATGTAATGACGTAACATATTGTGGTAAAAATTTAAGTAACTATTTGTAATAAATCGAGCTCTAATTGTTACCATAGATGAAAAATAGAGAGTAACGTTTTCATTTATGAAAAGTTTCATTATAGATATCATGTATGAGATTATATAAATTGTTAATTTGGATCACTTTCATTGGCTATGTAAAACCATTTATGTGAACTGAAAGTGATTTTTTCTGATTCCAAAAATGTTTTTAAGAAATAAGTTGTTTAATTCATTTCATTTGCTATTTATAATGATTAAAAAAAAGAAATTGAGTAATATGATTGTCTCTCACACTCTTTCTAAGCTTTAGTCATTCTTAAGTGACTTCAAAAATACTTTTACTTCTTGAGCTATGCGAAACTAAAGATTAAAATGTTTTCCAACAAAACATGTGTTACAATTAAAACAAAAAAAATAGTGGAAAAAAAGTTTGAAGTTAATGCAAGAGTTGGTGAAAGAAGTACTTGCTACATGGAACTCCAAATTCAACTTTAGAAGCGAACTAGTTTTGTGTTTCGGAGCACGAATTATGAAGGGAACATCTTGGATAACATGAAAGTATATAGGGTATGTTTGACAAAACTAGCTGTAAGCTATATGCTTTAAGCTGTAAGCTGTAAGCTGTAAGTTGTAAGCTGTAAGCTGTAAACTGTAAACTGCAAAACTGTTAACAAGAGCTACTAGCTGTATCTTTTTTTCAATAAAAGTGTTTGGTAAATTAGCTATTAACTGTAATTATAAGCTGCTAAACAGTAATTTTATGTTTTGACGTACAGCTCCGAATATTTTAAAAGCTTCATGAATCAGCTTTTCATTTTGGAGCTACTTGTTTAAATTAGAAGCTTGAAGTCGATGTATCCAAATAGTGCTATTTGTTTTGGAAGAGATTATTTTTATAACAAAAAACTTACAGCTATAAAGCTTCTTACCAAACATGCCTATACTGTTATTGCTCAATAAAACGATAGATTGCTAATCTTTAAGCATTACACTAAACCAACCAGTGATTTTTTTTTCTAGTCCTCAAGTGTGGTTCGTCGTAATTTTAGCTAGAATGATATGTCAAATTTGCAAAAATTGTGATCCCAATACTTTTATAACTTTTAATGACGTGTAAGTCAGTTGGTTACAGATGGGAAATAAGACTTGTAAAATCTTCGGTCTATAAGATATTGCCATAATACAAAAACTTTGAACTCACATGTGGTTTTCTCAAAGATTTAGGAATATAGAGCGCACATCGTTTGGTTTAGAAAACCTTGAATATTCAAAGTCGATTATTATCTTAACATCAAAATTGAAATAATAGTTGTTGATCGTGACTATCGTTGTTATATCTATGTAAGATCACATTTTGAACAAAAATATGTATGTCACTAGATGAAAATAAGATATTCCAAAGGATATCCTCATTGTGACTTTTTAACTATGATAAACATACATGTGCATTTTATATATGGTTATGAAAAAATATGTCTATTCTATAATAAGTGTATGAATTATCTAAGAGGTTTATGTTGGTTTTAGAGTACCCAATTAAAAGGAAAAAAGTTGAGAGTTTATATGAGTCCTCGGATATTCCCAAACCCTTCAGGGTTTTTCAACCCGGCGAATGCGAGAGTATACGAAGACATACACTATTTGTCTCAACACATTTAACAAACATACACTTATGGAATATAACTAATCAACAACTTCTATCTTGAGCCTATGTGGGATAGAGTTATAGAATAAAAGGTTAGAAAATATCTTCCTTAAAAGTGTAAGAAGGAAATAATTCAATAGTTCTTAACATTTGGTGAAAGAAAGATTTCTAGCATCCTGGATAATATAAACCATGCATGAATCTTTGGAAAACAAACCTGCTTATTGAGCTTTGAGGACCTTTCCATTATTCCATACTAGGGCTCGCTTGCTGTTATTTTCTAGCAAAGTCACCGGTTGCTAATTCATGGTATGTGAATCTTTTAGGCCCAGTACCCATTTCAAATTCATTGTCCATCTCAATATCAAATCCAGTTTCTTCTGCTTCTACTTCCCTTGTTTTCTTCTTCCTTCTCCATAAAACAATGATCTTGCTGTTATTTTTATTTACTGGATCAGGGCCCGGGATCAGTGGGACCATTGGCGGCACATTGTTTTTATCAACCTGTAACTCTGAACTATTAAAACTCCAAGATTTCACATTATTTTTTTGGAAACGATTTCCAGTCGCTGCCGAAAATCCGAAAATAAGCCATTCGGGCAACACTGTTTTGAGATCAATGACGTGATGAAGTCCATCTTGATGAATAACTGTATTATTTTGAAAACCAGCAAACGAAACACTAAGATTTCTCGAAGCAGAATCGTATGTAATCCAAGCTTGACAAACTTCCCCGCCAGGTACATTGCTCTGCCATTTTTTAACCTCAACTGAACTAAGATTGCTAATACTGATACCCACATGATCATCCATGGTTGTATTGTTAGAGGTTTTTGGATCCCAAGGATCAAGCCCATAAGTATCGAACTCCACCGCAACAAATGGTCTAACAGCTTCATTCGTTACAGCACTGACAACCGGAAGCCCCATGGCTCCACCAGGAGTTATCACGGAATTATTTTGAGCTAGAAAGAAGGTGAGGCCATCAGCATATAAACTATTCCCAGCTGAATCTATCACAAATGTGAAATTGGTAGAGAAGCTGGCTAGTTCACCAGATCTATTGTCCCAAAGGTGAAGTGGATTTTTTTTTTTTTTTTTTTTTTTTTTTTTTTTTTTTTTTTTTTTTTTTTTTTTTTCACTTCCATTGTTGGCAACAAATATGTAGTAAAAAAAAAAAAAAAAAAAAAAAAAAAGGTAGCCGTTGTTCACTTCCAACAGTCAAAACGACACTCCAACGTTCGAAAAAAAGATCCCTTCCGGTGAATAAAAGTTTCACGCAAATGATGCATCATTTGCGATACAAGGTTCAAGGCGGCGGTGTTCCCGCGAATGAAGGACCCCGTACCGTGCCATCAGTCAACCATTGCCAACACCCTTATCTTGTTCGACGAGCATTTTTACTAGTACAAGTGGAAAAATCATATCAAATTTCTTTGTTTAGAGCACAAGGTGCAATGGCTAGCTCAACCTCTTCATTTAGGGCCCACGGGGTGTCACATCACCTTAACACCTCTTTACAACTAACCCTTTCACCAACAACTAACCTCAACTTACTCATTTGAGGCCCTCCTACCCTTTATTTACACAAACACACACACACACACACAAAAACCTGACAAAACGGATGGATGCAATGCTCATCGTGCAGACGAGTAAGTGGCTTTTGGCGAGTTGCAACAGGGGGGGGGGGGGGGGGGGGGCACAACAACTAGCTTGGCGAGTTGCAACGTGTGTCCAGCATGGAACGGTGAGGTGTGGTAACGAGTTGCACCATGTGCTCTAAATTAAGTCATAAGGAAGTACCCCACGTACTATGTGGAAGTACACTCCATGCACGTTTACATTCAGTTTCCATTTAGTAGGTAATTAGTGACTTAGTGGGTAGTTAGTATAGCTGGTAAAAATGCTTTTCAAAAAAAAGTATTGCTAGTATAAATATGTACCTTTGCATCAGTTTAGTTTGTTCAAGAAAAAAGATGAACAAAAATAAATATTTAGATATCAGTCAAATTCATAAGATGAACAAAAATAAATATATATGAGTGACTAAATGCACAAACAACTGATGAAGTAATTGTAAACTACACAAACTAAATATTTGAATAAGTGAGATCCAATAAAGGAACCCTGATCATTCTTTGGCCTTCAACTCTACTTTCTAATTAGAGTACTTAGGACTGATGATTGAAATAGTAGTTGTTGATCGTCACTATCATTATTGTGTATGCGTGTGAGATCACATTAGAACGAAAAAATGTATGGCACTATCCAGATGAAAATGAGATACTCCTACTCGTTATGAACATTCATCTCTGATTAAATTATGCTCATTGAAATGGTAGTTTTCAAATTGAGTTTTCTTTTCTAACCTGGTGAAATTAAAGATTAAACATGTTTTAAAGTATCAAATTAAAAGAAAAAGAAAAAAAGCTAAGAGTTCATATGAGTTTTCTAATGCTTCAAGATGTGTCAGATTTTTTCATCCTGGCACATTACGATGCTTTAGAAAACGTTATACTATTCTCAACACATTTAACACACATAGACTTATAATATATAAGTAACCAACAACTTCTATCTTTAGCCAATGTGGGATAGAGTGTTAGGATAAAATGTTATAAAATATCTTAACAAAAAATGGTAAGGTAAAAAAAAAAAAAAAAAAAAAAATTTGATTTTTCCTTTTAAATGATTAGAGAGAGATAAATAATATAGTGTATTCAAATAATCTTTTTTATTTTACTAAACTAAAGTGGTCAAAATTTATGCAATTTGTTGCTTAGACTTGTATTGACATAAATATTCATGTGTTTCATTCTTGTTGAGTAGTTTAGGTGAATTTCCTTGTGTAGTCACTTTAAGATAAAATTCAAATATAATCCAAACCGATTACGTAAACCCAACAAACAAAAAAAAAGCCCGACCCGAAAATCTAAATTGAAAAATCAATAAATGTTGCATACTCTATTACAAAATGCTAGATCCGCCCTTGTAAGTAACAAACTGAATATTTTGCATAAAACGTAGGGAATATATATGTTAGCACCAAACGATCATCATCAGATCTAGTTATACTCGACACATAATTACATCTTAAAGTTAGTCTGAGAAGCGATATAACAATCAAACCATGCAAAATTGTGTGCAGTTCGGCATACCAAAGAAACCTCTATTTACTAAACACAGTTAAACTCAAACCCATTAAACGACAGCTTAGTTAGGCCACAAATTTAATAAAACCCAATCGAATATTCTAAATGCAAGAAACCTAAAATCGACTCACCATTTCTGCCAACCTAATCACCGCCAAAGAGATGAAAGAACAGTTTTGTAGTATCACACTCAGCTATCTAACAATATAAAATGTCACAAGTATCGAAAAAATATGACGAATGTGAAAATAAAAAAAAAAAAATCATTACCGTTAAAACGTTAAGGAGTCCAATTTTGAAAATAACAAACTCTGAAGTTATTTATTTGTGAAGCCTCGTATATACTTGAACTATCATACAACCCATGATTGGACCAACTATAATGAGCTGGCC
This sequence comes from Artemisia argyi, assembly GCA_030686995.1. Lineage (NCBI taxonomy): Eukaryota > Viridiplantae > Streptophyta > Magnoliopsida > Asterales > Asteraceae > Artemisia > Artemisia argyi. The sequence goes on along the minus strand of CM060680.1, from coordinate 19,138,148 downwards.
CTTGATTTGACCCACGAAAAGAGCTGTGACTTTTATAATTTGAACCCAAACCGTGGCTTAAATCCCTTTGTAAACTGTCTTACATTATTTCTTGACCCTTTATATAAAAGTGGGTTATAATATTTTATTGATGGAACTGTTTTGAGTTTTGATAATGATTCGGGTAATAAATAATAATACTCGTAATAATTAAAAAAAAATTGTTGTTTTGTTTTTGTTATTTTGGTCTCGTCTTTTTCTGTTTCTTTCTTTTGTATCATGAAGAAGAGTAGCAAGATCTGTGATAGATTAGAAGAAAGATTATACTTATAATACAACTATGGACCGACTTATGAACAGTAACACTTTTGTCATTTAGCTAATAAATAATAATACTCGTAATAGATTAGAAGAAAGATTACAAGATCGGTTGAATTTTTTCAACCCAACGGATCAAGAAATCATCGAAAACTAATATTATTCTCAACACATCTAACACGCATAGACTTACGGTATATAACTAACAATCAACTTTTATCTTCAGCCTATGTGGGATTGAGTTTCAAGATACAAGGTTGAAAAGGCATGAGCTTAAAGAAATACATTTTATAATCAACTTACGTTTTTTTTAAACGGCAAAAATATATAATCAATTTATGTTTTCTATTTTTAGCGACGTTGTGCGTAGTAACTTTACAAGTAACTATTTTTGTTTAAACAAAGTTCTATCGTTTCCATAGATACAAAAGAGAAAGTGATTTTTCATTTATGAAAAGTCTCACAAACAATTATCACTCGAGATAATAAGTTTATTGTACTTGCTGGTAAAATGTTATATATACGGAATGGGACTATATCACTCTCAAAACATATATAACTCGTTAGTTATCAGAACCTTTTTAGTATAATAGAACAAGAAAAAAAAATTGTTTAAATGAAACTATTCCAAAAATGTATAACATGTACGTGTTAATGTGTATTGCAAACTACATATGTATCAAAAAACTAATCACAATACAAGAATAGGAAATCAATGAAAGTGTACACATTTGCTATTTGTTCTATTCGAAAATCAAACATTAAACTGAAATCATACCATATATTTTTAGTTCATATTCATATCCTTTTCAATCGACATATTTTTAGATTTTTTGCGACATTACAGACGTGTCCGTTTATAAGTTCCCGTTTTGTTAGTATACGTGAGACCATGAAACTGTCTACATATTTCGTCTTCAACTCTACTTTCTAACTACATGTTCTTAGGACATATAGTGACTTGATTTGCGTGAATGACAAACACAATATCATCATAATACATATATTTCTTTTATGCTCGATTGCGTTCCTACTATAAATCCGTTCACTTCTTCTTTTCTAGTCGTTAAGTGAGCTCCTCTCAAGATTAGCTCGAAAGATATGCCAAATTTAAAGAAAGTTGTGGTCAAATTTTTTTAAATCTTTGGTCGACGTAGCTCAGTTGGTTCTAAAAATTTTTAAAAAAATAATAATAATAAATAAAAAAACTTAGGAAGAAGCTAGACTTCTAAAATCTGAAGTCTTTTAGAAATTCTCAGTACTATGAAGTTGCGCGTGGTTGCAAATAAGATTCAGAAATAGAGTATCTGTAGTGTGGATTATGGACCTTTAGAATTAGACATTCTCGAATATTCAGAGTTGGTAAGTATCTAAACGTGATAATTGAAATAGCAGTTGTTGATTGTCACTATCGTTGTAGTAGTTGTGTAAGATTACATTTGAGCGAAAATACGTATGGCACTAGCTAGATGAAAATAAGATATTCCGAAGGATATCCTCGTTTTGAAATTTCAACTTTTATTAAAATATGTTCATTTCATATAAGGTTATGATAAGTGTATGAATATAAATGAGATATACGTTGGTTTGTTGACTCTTCTTGAGTAAGATCGTACATGTATAAATTTTGCATGTTGCATATTAATAAGGTACATTTTTACGTATCTATAGAGTCTCCACCAAAACATGCATGTTTAGAGTATCAAATTAAAAGAGAAAAAAAGTTGAGAGTTTATATAAGTTTTCGCAACTTTCAAAACTTACCAGATTTTTTCAACCTGGAAAATGGTGAAATTCACGAAGACGTAATACTATTCACAATACAATTAACCTGCATACACTTGTGGTATATATATAAATAATTATCAAGAACTTGTATTTTCGGCTAATGTGGGAAAGAGTGTTAGGATAAAAGGTTACACAATATATCTTCATTTGGTGAAAGAAAGATATGTTACATGGAACATCAAATGAAGTTTAGAATCAACTAATTTTAAGTACATGAAGGTAACAATTTGGATAACATGAAATTATATGCTGTTATAAGTTATAACTCTAATATTGAAAGATTACAATTTGATATACTTTCAAGCAATACAAAATGATATTCACTGGTAATAGCACACACGACGTTTGGTTTACAGTTGGTCTAAAACTAGAATGAATGCAGCAAAAATAAACTCTATTTATAGGATGAATAACTAGTATTTGTAATCACGATGAGTAAACAAACACGAGATGTTTACTACTTAAATTCCTTACGGTTCTTGAGAAAATGGCAATGCTTGGATCCGCATTCTTTTTTACCATTTTTTTTCGCTTACTGGGCTCGGCGGGCTCTTTGGGCTTATAGAGTATATAACTATATATATTTAATATTGTGTGTGTAATATTTTATTCCGAGGAAACGACCGCGTTTCAAATGCTCTATAAGAATATTTATACAATATTTGGGAATATAGAGCATCTTTTAGTATGGACCTATGTAAAGTTAAAGATTCAGATGGTTCCGCCATAACATGTTTCAGAGTAAAGAAACAAAAATAAAAAATGAACAAAAAGTCAAGAGTTATATGAATTTTCAGGTAACAAGCATCTTTCAGTTTTTCTTAACTTGCAAGAGACTGATTATCTGAAAGCATTATACTATGCTAGACACATGTGACTCACTTAGACTACATTATATTAATACAAACAATTTATTTCTTCAACCAATGTGGGATTACATTTTTGGGTCATGAAAGTTGGAGTTTATCTATGTTTTCATACTTGTTACAGCCCTAGATTGTTTAGAAAACTTATTACGCCTTGTCAGTAAGCATGTTTTGAATGCTCAATTGTACAACCCTAGGGTTGCAACTTGCATGTAGCTAGGCAAAGTTTATGACAAACATGCTTATGTCAAGATCCAAAAATAAGCAGCTTGGCAATCCTTTGAGCTTATTACAGTCATAAAGTGTAAAATGTTTTATTTTATAAATCGTTTCGATATGTGTATGAATTATGGGATGACACCCATTTTGATTATTGTGTTAGACTATTTGTTACTTACTTAACTGAGATCTAACCATCTTTGATAAATACATAATATAGAAAGTGATGTTTTCATTTATGAAAGGTTTCACAAACATAAACCATGTAGCATGAGATTACAACAATGGTTAATTTACTTCAATCTTTCTCAGTTTTTAGTCATTCTTAAATAACTTCTAATATATTTTTCCCTCTTAAGCTATTTGAAGTAAAAAAGATTAGAAAGGTCTCCACAACACGTTTTATAAAGTAAATAAATAAAAGTAGACACAAAAAAAAAAAAAAAAAAAAAAAAAAAAAAAAAAAAAAAAGAGCTAATATGCGTTTTCAGATACATACCTTCATACAATTTTTTTTTTTTTTTTTTTTTTTTTTTGTGTCTACTTTTATTTATTTACTTTATAAAACGTGTTGTGGAGACCTTTCTAATCTTTTTTACTTCAAATAGCTTAAGAGGGAAAAATATATTAGAAGTTATTTAAGAATGACTAAAAACTGAGAAAGATTGAAGTAAATTAACCATTGTTGTCATACAATTTTTTTTTTTTTTTTTTTTTTTTTTTTTTTTTTTTTTTACTTCAAGGAACGGATGCATCTGAGAACATAATATTATTCTAGACATGTATAACCTGCTTACACTAGAGTATATTAGTAACCAACAACATATTTCTAAAACCTATGTGGGATACTATGTTAGGAGATATTTCTATAAAAATTTGGTAAATTGTTATATGAATTATGAAAGACTTTTATGTACATAGAAAGAAAGAGATATGTCACTTGAACACCAGATTGAAGTTTAAAAGCGACTAGGTTATGTGTTTATAGCACGAATTATGAGGGAACATTTTGGATTAACGGGAAATAATATGTTGTCATTAGCTCTTAATATGAAAGACCGAAAATGTTTAAGCGTTGTATTAAATGTTTATGTGATTTTTATAAGATAAGTGTTTACTTATCGTTTTTGTAGATCGATATTTAGTTGAATGCATTACGTTATTGGGTCAAGGATGTTAAAGTATTTTATGTATTTCGATACTAGTTTTGTTTGTTTCAACATCTTTTTATAAAGCAGCTAGGCAATCATTTATATACGAGTTTTATTCATATTTTGTTTAAAATAATCATTTATATACGAGTTTTATTCATATTTGGTTTAAACAGCTAGGCAATCATTGGTCTTATATATATTCTCATAATAAATGTACTTTAAACTTGCAAATGGTTGTGAAAAAGATTTGAGAAAATAAAGAATCGTTACGTATAGAGTATTGACCTATAAGTTTGGAAATCTTTGAATATTCAAAGTCCATAAGTATCTAAACATGATATTGAGATAGTAGTTGTCGATTGTCACCATGTTAGAACAAAAATATATATGACACTATATGAATTAGGGGTGAGCAAATAGACCGAGAACCGAGCCGGAACCAAGACCCGAACCAGAACCGACACAACCCGAACTGCATTTTAAAACCGCGGTTCGGTTCTCGGTTCTTAGATATTTCAAATTTTGGTTTTCTGTTCGGTTCGGTCCGTAACCACGTGTATCGGTTCTCGAACCGAAGAACCGCCCGACACTAAAGTCTTGTTAAAATTTACAAGTAGTTACCTTTTAGCGTTTTAGTTCAAAGAAATTAACAAATTATAAAGTTGTCTTCTTTTCACTTGATATGTTTGATTATTTATTCTATCAGTTTCATATCCTCGTCTGACGAGAGAGAATATTGTTGTTGTCGTATACTTCTTCGTGCTATCTACTTTTAATTTTTTTGTAAGCTAAAACTATATATGATTCAGCTATATCAACCTCTGTGATATTTATCTCAACATATGTATCATATATCATAAATTCTTATTCAAACTATCAAGTATAATTGTGCGATAGAGGAGAAACTAACTGTGAATTCCATGTTCAAATTACACACACAAATATATAGATATACATGTATTTTTGGCACTAATAAATTTATCATTCTTAAATGGGTTAAAAGCATTTAACGACAATGTGTTTTTCAAAATATATTCGGTTATATACTTTAATCGTTCAATATTATTTACGCTTTAGACGTAAATGAGTGCAAACATAAAAAAAAAATGTTGAATTTTGGGTACTTTTTTTTAAAAAATCGGTTCCAATCGGGTAGAACCAAAATACCCGAACCGGACCCGAGAACCGAACCGGAACCGAAACATGCTCTTCGGTCCGGTTCTATTTTGCGGTTCTCGGTTCTCTCTGTTCCGGGTCGATTCTTTGCGGTTCCGGAACCGCCTTCACCCCATGATTGTGCGTGTATTTATTTTACACGTTTCACTTTGATCAAAAGAATTAAGATACATGTTTACATTTTTGATTGTTTCTTTATTAGCTTTCACAGTTTGTTTTCTTTTCTAACTTGTGTGTGAAATTAAAGATTTGCATGGTCTCCACCAAAAAAATGTTTTAAAGTACCAAATTAAAAGAAAAAAGTTAAGAGTTCATATACGTTTTCAAATGTTTGAAGATCTGCCTGATTTTGTCAGAAGACCGTCAAATCAGTTGAAAACATAACACTATTCTAAACACATTTAACACACATACACTTATAGTATATAACTAACAAACAACTTCTATCTTCACCCTATGTGGGATAGAGTATTAGGATAAAACGTTACAAACTTTTAAGCCCTCGTAAACATATAAGATACACTACACTTTAACGAGTGACCAACTTTGCATTCAAATTGCAGACTATAGCAATGGATCCAACGTGATTGAGATCATTAGGGGTGTTTGGACATGCGTTTCAAATCGATCTTTTTAATTTGTGTATACAAAGAGATTCACAACACCTAACTAGAAACTTATCTAGCGATTGTTTAATCGTTTACCTTCTAACTCTATGTAAATCCTATTTTAATATCAATAAAAACGAAGCATGGTTGGAAAAAAAAAGTCTAACGAGCTGATAACGACTCACTTTATTCGAACATAAAATTTTTATAATCGTGATGTTAGGCAAAAATAATCACCTAACCAATTTTATAACCAGAATCTAGGAGCAAGAAAAAGCATAGTGGAAACATGTCAGCTCAAACGTGTGTCCATTCCACATTTACCAAACTCGTATCCGAGCATAATACGATATCCCGTTGATCTCTATTAAATCACAATTTCTTAAAATAGTTTATGACACTAACATCACTAACAAGTCCCGTGACACCGCTAGACCCAATCACTACACGAAACATATGGCACTAGATGAAAATAAGATGTTCCAAAGGATACCAACGTTATGAATTTTCAACTCCGATTAAAATGCGTTAACTTCATACTACGTAGTTGGTTTTGATATGCATATGAATTATCTAATGAGACATCTATTTATTTTGCAAGAGATTTTTCAGTTTCGATAGGCAACATCTTACAATAATAATCCTTTATGCATTTTATTCAAAAGAATTAAAGATGTACACAATATAATTGATACTTACATTTGTATTATTTCCTTATTTACTTTTACAATATGTTTTCCTCCCTAACCTTAGTGCATGAGCGGTTTTGGGCCGGCGCACCATCAGCAATCGAGTCGGGCTCAACCCACTAATGGCACTAAAATTTTCTATACCCATTATATGTACTAAGCCCAACCCACTAAGAGGCACTAAAAATAAACACTATTAATCATTTAATCCAACCCACTAAGGGGCACTAAAAATAAACCTATTAATCATTTGTTCGTATTTTTGGCTTTTCATACTTTATTATTGTTTATGGATATTATAATATTGGGGCACCTTTTTTTGTTTTGTTTTGTTTTTTTTTGTTTTGTTTTTTTTTTTTCGTGCCGGGCTTAATTTTTTTTTGGGCAGAATTGCATATATATCCCTCCCAAAATGAATAATTGCATATATATCTTTTGTACAAGTTTTTGATGCACATAATACAATGGTTTTTATGCCTGCAATTATGCCTTTTCGGAAAGATATATGTAACCCCCGGCAATGTTGCAAAAATCGTGAATCGGTACTGAGGCGGTCGGAGGCCTTGTAGCGTTTTTTAGCCGATTAATCGGCCCAAAACCTTGTAATCGCCGATTAATCGGCCGATTACCTTGTAAAACTCACCAAGTTCCAGGGCCTTGTAGCTTGTAATCGCCGATTAATCGGCCTTGTAGGCCTTGTTTTGCAACATTGACCCCCGGTACATTTTCTAAACTCATTTCTAGCCAAATTATTTATTTTCGTATCTGAGACACATTAAAACTTTTAATTGTGATTATTTGTGCTTGAGAAATGTGAGACATACTGGAAACGAGAACTTTATTTCTTGATTGACTCAGCACAACCTAGAACACTCGAATTGTATTGCATTTGCCAAATTATTTGAATTATTTTGAGTTTTGGAAAAACTCTGAAGTTTATGCTTGATTTTATTGGAAATTTTTTTTCGTAAACAACGGCGCAAGTTTTGTAAATTTTTGAGTCCGTTTGCTATGTCGTTCGAGCCCCGAAGCGTTTATTGTAAGAAGTTTGATTCGTTGGCAACTTTGGCCCCTAAACTATTTCCCTACACCTCACCCTATACTTTCATTAATTACAAAACAAACCTTATACTTATTATACTATATATATACCCCACACACCCCACTTTCCTTCATTTCATCAAAAATAATACACACACACTCCAAATATTCTCTCCCTCTCTCTCTTTTGTTCGCCGGCCGACCCACCACCGCCGGCCACCACCAATCTCCGGCCGCCGGAAAATATTCCGGCCATCTTACCTTTTTATACCACCTTGTAGATCGGGACGTCCTCGTCACTCCCGTACCTCCCACGCACCTCCAAACACCCCACACGCGCCTCCACCGCCGCGGTAACACCACCACCGCCGCATCTTTTTGTTATTCCGACGGTAAAACACCATCCCCCACCACTCTTTTTCTTATTTTGATTTTATTTCAAAACCCTAGTTTTTATTTTATTTAAATCCGATTTTTGTTATAAAAATCTTTTTATAAAAATGGTTTTGGTAATGTTTTTAAGCTCAAAACTCGTGTGGATTGCTTTGTTTTTCTCGTTCGACCCATTCTCGGCCGCGACTCGGTATGAGCTCACCGAGTCAACTCGTGACTCGGTGAGGTTTTATCATTATTGTCATTATTATTTGATACTTGTGGCGAAGAGGAGTTTATATTTGTGTTTGGATTGATTTTTAAGGGTCCGTTTGGTCTCGTTGGGTTTTGGCAGCCGAGAGCCACCACCACCACGCCACGGGTGGTGGTTGGGAAGGGAGTATGATGTTGTTGTTGTTGTTGTTTGATTTAGGATAGTTGGTTTGGATGTGGTTTTGTTTTGGGTCGAGCCAAGGAGACGGGTTAAGGCTCGTATTGGTTTTAGTTTGATTCGGGTTTATTTGTTTGACTTGGGATTATTTTGAAGTTATTATTATTGTTGCGGTGATTAGTTTTGGGTACGGATTAATAGTCTCGGGATATACTTTATTTGTTAAACGGTAACTAAATAATAAAAACGGTTAATAAATATGACTTAGGATCAAATGAGAAGAAAACTTAAAATGAGAAGGATGAGAAATAACTATAACCACACATTTAAGATGCATCGACTTAAATTAGATGCATCCATAATCTTTTAGATGCACCATAATATATTTTCTAGCAAAAAATTAGATGCATATGCATATATTATTTGCATTTCATCAAGTTAGACAAATCCTATACATTTTTCGTCCTCTGCTGGTCAAATTTGTTGTTAGTACTACTTTGCATTGTTTTCACTTCAAATCACTTTTCGGAACTAATTTGGATGTATCTAAATGAATAGAGATGCATCTTAATCAAGTCGATCCATCTCAAATGTGTGGTTATAATTATTTCTCATCCTTCTCATTTTAAGTTTTCTTCTCACTGGATCCTTACCCTAATAAATATATGAAACATAAAAATAAAATTGTTATAGTTTAGTGGACTTATTATCGGACATGTTTCCGTATTGTAACATTGTGAGCTTGTATTGGACGTAGGGGTGTCATTCGGGTCAACCCGACCCGATAAGCCTCTATCGGGTCGGGTCTATCGGGTTTTCAAAAAATAAAAATTAACCCGCAACCTGATCCGATAAGGAATCGGGTTATCGGGTTCGGGTCTATCGGGTTATCGGGTTTATCGGGTTCGGGTTATCGGGTTCGGGTTATCGGGTTATCGGGTTTAGTTCAAAAATTATAAAACTTTTAATGTGTTATTATAGCTTATCGGGTTATCAGGTCAACCCGATAACCCGATAACGAAATAATTAAGACCCGCAACCCGACCCTATAAGGCTATCGGGTTGACCCGATAACCCGATAAGGTATATTGGACCCGAATCAACCCGACCCTATAAGGCCTTATCGGGTTCGGGTCGGGTTCGGGTCGGGTCGGGTCGACCCATATGACACCCCTAATTGGACGTATTGGATTTACGGCCTTGGTTATTTGGATATTATGGACCCTTTGGTACACGAGACGGTAGGGTACGTTAGGCCCGTAAAGATCTTAACGTACTTGAAACCTGAACAAATACAAAATGGTCGATAAAACCTAAACAACTAACGGACTACGCGAATGATATATCCAATCATATTTATTTATATATATTACTATTATTTAAAAATAAAGAGTCGTTGACTCGAGAAATGTTATATAAACCGGCAGGTCATGCCGAAATTTCATAAAATTCTTTATAAACTTATATTATTTTACCAAATATTATTATTATTTCAAAACCTTTTATTTCAACATTATTTTGGGGAAAACGGGTAAAATCCGAGACTTATTGTTACGTGTTATTATTTATTATTTATACTTATTTGAGTGAGTTCTTCTATTCTTATTCTTTTCTTTTCATTTCTTTTCGACGACTTTCTTCGAGGAGTTCTTTCGTCTTTTCTTTTGTATTTGATTGATTCGTCGGCTTATTTCTTTTCTAACTTTCTTGTCTCCCACACGAGACTTTTACGAAATCTATTTCTTCAAATGCCATTGTGTTTACGAAACTTTTACTCAAGCATTGTTTATGGGAATATTCGAGTTTAGTTCTGAGTTATGCCATTTATATTGATTAGGTTGTGCTGATGTCCATTTTGCTGTGACGCATTATTGATTGTTGCTATATCTCGTTTCCTACTGCTGTTGTTAAGGTGTGATTCATGCTTTGACAAGGCACAAAGTTGCTATAAAGATCCTCAACCGTCACAAGATAAAAAACATGGACATGGAAGAAAAAGGTAGGAACGTAATAAGAAACTATGAATTTCATTGCTTCATCATTTGTTTCAGAATATTCAGATTGTTGTTACTTTTATAAAAGTTTAAAACATATTTATAATGCATTGGCTCATGATCTTTAGGTCAAAGTTACATTTTTTTAATAGTGCAATGTGTCTACTTTCACACCATAATCATATGTGTCATTGCCGCTATGAATTTTATGAGCATATATCATTATCATGTTACAGTACCACTGACACACTCCACGTTTATGACTTTTCTTTTTTCAGTTAGAAGGGAGATCAAGATATTACGATTGTTTATGCATCCACATATTATCCGGCTCTACGAGGTTATAGAGACATCGTCTAATATATATGTTGTTATGGAGTACGTAAAGTCTGGTGAGCTGTTTGATTACATTGTAGAGAAGGGCCGGTAGCAGGAGGATGAGGGTCGCAATTTTTTCCAGCAGATGATCATATTTGTACCGTATGCTATGTTTGTTGGCATGTACTTACTTCATAAGTGAGCAATAATATCTTACTTGGAGCTTCAGAGACTTACATCAATGCTTTGAAGCAGAAAATATTAGGTGTGGAGTACTGACACAGGAACATGGTGGTTCACAGAGATCTTAAACCTGAAAACCTGCTGTTGGATTCCAAGTGCAACATTAAAATCGCTGACTTTGGTCTAAGCAATATCATGCGTGATGGTCATTTTCTGAAAACAAGTTGTAGAAGTCCTAACTATGCTGCCCCAGAGGTATACATATGGTTATCAGGTTTTAAACTAATTATAGTTTTGTTTTGAGTCAGATTGAGAAATATCACAGCTCTTTTCTTTGTCTGATTTTATTTTGTTTTTTTTTTCCTAGGTTATATCTGGAAAGCTGTATGCTGGACCCGAAGTTGACGTGTGGAGCTGTGGTGTTATCTTGTATGCTCTTCTCTGTGGCACCCTTCCTTTTGATGATGAAAGTATTCCTAACCTCTTCAAGAAAATAAAGGTACATTAATAAGGTTTTGTTTTACAATTTATTGGCTAAGCAGTCTGCAAATTAAATGCAATACAAAACATATGTAAGTTGTGGCAACCTCGATGTTACGACCTTTTTTTCCATCCTTTTCCTGAATCCTGATACTACGACTATTTTTTCAACCACAACAGCCGCCTCTCATTCCAGTTGTCATGCGACGACTTCACAATCACAGCCATTGGTGGATTCTTATCAATGTATGCTGAATATTTACTGCCCATTCTTTCATACTTATATTCTTTGGTTTTACCATTTTATGGTTATGCTATAATCAGCTACTTCTTGCTGTCATTTCTAATAACTATCAATAGTGTTGTAGCAGCGGGAATGCCTGGTCCATGCTCCATGTTTCACCCGTCCTCTGAATCCACGGCTTCTCTCGTCACATCTGCTATTGGTGCACCGCAAAGAAATTCGGCTCGTGCCCGAACCAGCAACATGATTCCAGCCTCTGTTTAAAACCTTATTGTGTGGTCTGTTTGACAACCAGATTCATGCTGTAATGATTTTTTGTTACTGTTTGCAGCCACATTCACCTTCATTTTATTTGGCCTCATTGCAGGACCTCTGGGTACGTAAAATTGTTTAGAATTATGCAACACTACTATAGTAATGCATACATGAATGATGAAAACAAGGAATCCCGTAATGTGTAACACAATGTAAGTGATAAATACTGATCTTTGAGATGTACTTGCAATCATATGTTATTCATTTATTTACAAGTAACTTTATATTTAGAATTATTATATCATATGTTTGCAACCATTGGAATTATATCATATGCTATGTATGGTTAAAAAAAATTAGAAAAACCACTCCGGCAAAGTAATATTGTAAGAGTCGGTTCAAATTAAAAGCAACAAATTATAAAAATTAGACTATATAAAACCGGTAACTACAATGCCCCGCCGCAACGCGGCTGTCCAGAGCCCAACTAGTTTATGAGCATATAACAAATGTAAAAGACATAATTGGGCCTGAAACATGCATCATATCAACCCAAATTATTGGGATATGTGTAGCACCCATATTCATTTTTTTTCTTCTTCTTTAAAAGGCTTTAAGCCCAATAATTGGACCCTTAAAGTAGCTCGAATATCGTGGATGAACCACACTGTCATTATAAGACAAGGATTTTTTTTTTTTTTTTTTTTTTTTTTTTTTTTTTTTTTTCTAAATTTCAATTGGTTACCTACTTTGACATCGTTACAACTATTCTTAAAGTCATCAAAGTGTAGCTTCTCTTAAGATTAGCTCAAAAGATACGTGAAATCTGTTGGTACTTGGGGTCCAAAACTTTTAATGGCGCGTATCTCAGTTGGTTTCGGGCGAGACATAAAACTCGTAAAATCCTTAGTCTTTTAGGAATTCACATAATAATTGTTATTTAAATACACCCATGGTTGTAGAAAATCTTTGAGAATACAGAGCAGCGTTTAGTATGGATCTATGTAAAATTAAGTGGTTCCGCCCTAAAATGTTGGAGAGTAAAGAAACAAAAATAAAAAAATGAACAAAATGTCAAGAGGTATATGAATTTTCAGTTTTGTGCTTTCTCACAAAAAATTTTAACTTGCAAGAGAGTGCATATACTAAAGACATTATACTATTCTAGACACATGTTACTCACTTAGACTACATTATATTATTAACAAATAATTCATTTCTTCAACCAATGTGGGTTTACATTTTTGGGTTTAGAAAAGCCCATATCACAAAATATTTAAAACCACCAAATAAAATCACCTAAAACAAACCGTTGACAACCTACACCAGAAAACCAAAACCCTCAAATTATGTCAAAAACCTATTTTTCAAATTTCAATTCTTTAATATGTATAACAGTTGATGATTTAAGATTCAGAAAATCATAAATACTTTTCAAAATTCGTCTTCCATTATAACAATGAGGATTTTGTGGGATGCTCAGGGGTATGTGTGTTTGTTTTTGTGTTATGGGTTTTGTGGAAAACATGGGAGGTTCTGGAATGCGTGTGTATGTAGAAGAAGGTTCAAGAAACACAAAAAAACAACACAAAGTTATAAAATAATAGACCACTGTAGATCTTCCTGTAGCTGTACTCAGATACAACACTATAGATGCTCCGATTTGTTATCGGGTAGGTTCGTTGGTCGGGTCGCCGGAGCACCGAATCAGAGAGGAAGCGAGAGACAGATGTGAGGGGTATTGGATCTCGGGGCATAGCACTTAAGGCGGGCATTGGCTTAAAACAACCCGATGGGCCAAAAAGGTCTAAAGTAAATCCACGCTAAATGTATATATGTATAATTTTTCGCAATATTCTAACATGCATGTTTAGATGACGTGTCATACTTCAAAATTGTGACATGTGTAACTCTTTTTTAAGTGACACGCAACACAAATGTACTTAGTTGAACACTTTTGAAAGTTTGTAACATTTACTAAGATTTAGGATCAAATAAGAAGAAAAATTAAAATGAGAATAATAAGAAGAAACCACAACCACACATTCTAGATGCACCTAAAAAATAGATGCATATTCATTCAAATTTTCCTTCCAAAATTAAAATGTCTAGTTAGAATTACTTTTTACATTTCTCATTTTAATTATTCTATTTATTAAATCCCTTCACATTTATTGAAACCATTGTGATTCACGTACTAAAACGCTACTTTTGATAAAAATACGTTGCTGTTTGATGAACTAAACGGTAAAGTAAATTATGGCTTATTTCTTTTCCTTAATTTATGCTTAAAAGTAACCATTTTTTTTGAGAAATTTATATCTCAGTTCAAAATATATCTATTTTACATTTACAGGTCATGGTTTTATAAGCTCTTTCGGTTTTATACAAGTTGGTTTGTATAAATGAAGCACTTGTTCACTTGCTTGCGAAAGATGGTCGGTTAGATTGTGGTTGGATGGTTACCGATGCATATTCGGCAACCATCATTATGGCTTATTTCTTTTCCTTAATTTATACGTTGCTGTTTGGATGATAAAAATACGTTGCTGTTTGATGAACTAAACGATAAAGTAAATTATGGCTTATTTCTTTTCCTTAATTTATGCTTAAAAGTAACCATTTTTTTTGAGAAATTTATATCTCAGTTCAAAATATATCTATTTTACATTTACAGGTCATGGTTTTATAAGCTCTTTCGGTTTTATACAAGTTGGTTTGTATAAATGAAGCACTTGTTCACTTGCTTGCGAAAGATGGTCGGTTAGATTGTGGTTGGATGGTTACCGATGCATATTCGGCAACCATCATTTTTTTTCTATTTCTATTAGTAATTACATATACTCCGTATAATCACTAAAACATATATATGCACAAGGCCAAACTAGTGTTAAAATTAGTTAAATTTTGATATATAGCCCTTGTGCAAACGATGTTATAGCAAATGTTTATGATATTAGAATGTTATTCATGTTTATGTGGTCTCAGAAGTCCAAAAGTGCTCGAGGAGTGCCTAAACCGACAAAGGTGAGTAACGGTTTAGAATTAGTTCGTTTATACGAATTTACCATGTTTGGCGCAAAATGGATAGATAATGTTTTAGCAGAAGTAATAGAACATGTATATGTTAAAATTCGATAGTATAGTTTAGGTTTTGTCCCAAGTGGTGTTTAAAGTGTAGAAAAGTGCAGACCTGCATCAGTAGCGATACAACGTATCCTCAATTTGGGATATGACATATTGGTTGATACGGCGTATCCCCAATTTGGGATACGGCGTATTGATCCATTGTAAACATCATATGTACCAGTACAGGTGTATACGACGTATACACCAGGATGAGTATACGGCGTATACACTTGGAGATCAGGTTTAACAGGCCTGTTTATAGCTATAGCCAGGAATGAACAAGTAATTCAAATTACAATTACAATTCCTTTTTCATATTACAATTCATTCACGTTACAAGTAATTCAAATTATTATTACAATTCCTTTTGTCATATTACAATTCATTCAATATTAAACTACAATTCTTTTGGTTGATTACAATTCTTTTAAAAACATTACGGGCCATTAATGGTGAGTTGCAAGGATACATGTATTCCAGTAGTGACACTGAAAAGACAGCCACATGAAGGACATTATGAGTTATTAGTGTCCTAGTTTTAGCAATACATGACAAAGTTAAGTTAAGTTGAAAATAAGTGTCACATTTGGTGACAATTTTGCAAATTTCCCTTTATTTATTTATTTCTCGTTTCCATTATCTTTTTTATTTAGTTGTCAACGACTTGTGTTTTATTATTGAACTGCCCCCGTAACTTTGGTTATTGATACCCCATTATTTCGTCTTGTGTTTTTTTTATATTGTGGCTACAACTTTTTACCCATTTGAATGATTAATTAACATAATATTTTTGACAAAAATACACCGTTGGTCCCTGAACTTTCCACGAAACATCACAGGGCACCTTAACTTTTGAAAAACGTCTCCGTGCGTCCCTCAAGTTTTTTGAGACAGATTGCGTCCTTTGACCCATTTTCCGTCAGTCAACGCTCCGTTATATCTCATCAAATCCCGTTATTCCTATTAAATGACTATTTTGCCCATATATAAAGTTTTCCTACACCTTTTTCTTCATTTTTTGTGGGCTTCACATAATTTATTCACGGTATACTTTTTCTCTTCGTATCTTTTGATTGGTTTTTTGAGATGAGTTTTTGGTGTTTGATGCAAATTTGTTATCTTTATTTGTGTTTGATGGGTGTTTATTCATGGGTTTAGCTGTTTTTGTTTTGTTGGTTATTTGATGTTTAGTTATATTAGTGTTTGATTATTGTCGTGTCTTTTTAGGGGTTTAATCTTTGTGGGTTTTGACTGATTTGTTGTTTGGATGTGTTTGATGATCTTTTTGGGATGTTAATCTTGGACTTTTAAGCATGTTTTGGTTACTTTGACTAGTTTCGTTGGTGTTTGACCATTTTGACTAGTATCTTGACATTTTGATCTATAGAAATATGGGCTACTTTTGATGCTACTGTTTAGTATATATTTATGGATAATGCACATTGTTATGATTAAAGTTTTTGATAAAGGGTTTTGATCATTGTCTAATTGGGTGCTTAAAACTTGTATCTGATTGTGTTATTATAAAGTTGATTGTTAGATTTGGATGATGATTTGCAGATTAGGGTTTTGATAAATTTTTTAGAATTGGATTATGATTTTTATGTTAGGGTTTTAAGGATGGTTCTTGATCTTTGCATTTGATGCTATTTTGTTAAGTTTTGAGCAATAAAGTTTGAATCTTTATGTGTTTTTGTCAACAGGGAGTGTGAAAATGTTGAGGAAAAGAACAAGATGACACCAGAAAGATCAACAAAACATGGGTCGGGTTCATCATCTGACTACTGATGCTTATGCCCGGTGTTGTTGGTTACACTTTTGATTTGATTCGTGGTGAGCAAACTCTTGATTTAATCAAGACCAACTTTCCCTCAGGCAAATACCTTTTCGCTGGTGTTGTTGATGGAAGGAACATCTGGGCTAATAATCTTGCTGGGTCTCTTGCTGTCCTCGAGTTCCTTGAGAGCATTGTCGGCAAAGGTAGTTATAATTATCCATCAACTTTATAACTTTGTTTTTGTGTTAAATAGTTTAGTTATACTAATATGTAAAATGCGATATATGCAGACAAGCTTGTTGTGTCAACCTCTTCATCACTCCAACACACCGCTGTGGATCTTGTGAACGAGACCAAGTTGGATGATGAAATCAAATCTTGGCTCGCATTCGTTGCTCAAATGGTCGTTGAAGTTAGTGCTTTGGCCAAGGCTCTTGCTGGTCATAAGGATGAGGCATTTTTTGCTGCTAATGCCGCTACTCAGGCCTCAAGGAAGTCCTCCCCAAGAGTGAACAATGAAGCTGTCCAGAAGGCTGTAAGTCTATAGATCCTTGTTACTTCTTAACAAATACGTGTAAAAAAGTCTAATTTCACATTTAACTTATTAAAGGTCTGCGTTCCTTTTGGTTTGACAGGCTACTGCTTTGAGGGGTTCTGACCACCGTCATGCCACCAATGTGAGTGCTAGGTTGGATGCCCAACAGAAGAAGCTCAACCTTCCACAAACCATTGAGCTCAGGAGAGTTCGTCGTGAATACAAGGCTAAGAAGTAAGCAGTTGTTTCTGGGGCCCACCGACGTGTTGGGACAACCTACGTACAGCTAATCGCAGCATTGACCGCTGGTATTTTCTCTTTTTCACCCTTTAAAGGAGTTTTTGGATATGCATTTGGAACCACATAGCTGATTATTTTGACTTGAAGTTGCAATAATTAATTTATAATGTTTACACTAGTTTCATAGCACCTGTAATAAACTGATTATCTATGGGTCAAACACTCAAATGACTTTACCTATTTATCATTTTTAAACCAATTTGATAGACTTTTACTCTCCTTTCACAAAACCTTGATTATCGGAACTTCAAAAGCATGTCTAAATAACAAATGCTATCATCTACAAGCCATTTTATAACAACCAATTAAGTATCTGGTTTCATTTATGATTATTTAGTACTACCACATTATGTCATCATTAGTTTCAAAATGCGCATCCAGATACCTCCTTGGGAATTACACATTTGTTTCTGCTGACAGCTTTTTTGTGGGAATTTGTGTGACAGAGAACTTAGGTGGTAATTCAAGTTTTTCATTCTTCAGTAACTTTCAGAGTACTCTTGTTTCAGAAGGACAGTAACCAGGTAGGATGAGGGCATGTTTGTAACCGGTTTGCAGGTCCATTAAGTTGTGGAAACCAAACGAGCCAATGTGCTTATACACCGTTGCTATCTCCTGCTTGGTGGGATGCTACGTGGCAATCACCTACTCGTCAGGACATCAACAGGATGGAAGCTTATGGCGTTCGGTTGTCAGGATTGGGCATGGTTTATGAAGACGAGCTTCTTTCTTATTGTACCTCAAGGAAAGAAGTTAGGAAAATCGTTACACTTGTATAAATTTTTTTCCTTTGGTACTAGAAGAAGAGACATACCACTGTATTCAATTTTTAGATCACAATATAAGTTTCATTCTTATTTCTTTTGTGTCAAATAGTTTAGTTATACGTATATTATATTGCATTCATTTGGTATTTTTGTTCGTGTAACATCTCTAAAACATCATGTATCTGAATCATGAATTTGTAACAACATTAACCAAGTCTATTATGTTATTTTTTCTTTTGAATATTCACATTTTTTATTTGTGAACTATATTTATTATTGCCGATTCAAGAATGATTATAAAGTTAGATAATTATGGGATTGTTGTTTGATCGAGTTTATGTTTTTTATTGGAGTGGGTGAATGAGATTTGAGAATGGTGGTGTTAATTTTAGAGAGAGAAGCAGAAATTTAGAGAGAGAAGCAGGAAAAATAGATAAAGAGAGGGTGGTGGTAGTGATGGTATAACTTTTTGATTAAATACACCTTTCGTCACTAAGGTTGTACCACCAACATAATTAACCAAAATGATGAAATGATCATTTTGCCCTCATTTGCAAGGCACATGGGGGAAAATAACAGACGTTGACTAACGGTAAAGGGGTCAAAGGACGCAATCAGCCTTAAAAAACTTGAGGAGGGACTCATGGAGACGTTTTTCAGGTGCCATGTGATGTTTCGTGAAAAGTTTAGGGACCAACGGTGTATTTTTGTCAATATTTTTATATATATATATATATATATTTCATTGTGTTAACAAAAGCCGAATACTTCATGGAAGATAAAGTTATAAAAAACACATGTGACAAAACTTTGTGTCTTGTTAAAAGAGGTAATTGAGTAAATAAAAAGATACAAGTATCTAATAATATGAGGAAATATCCTCAACAACACCTGGAATATACTAGTTACACATACAACTTTGTCAACTTATGAGAAACCGAGGGACTGGAAGTGTATCTACGTTGACTGGGAGTCAACCCACTTAACTTTACTCTTTTTAACTTCATATCATCTTTCATTTTTATTGCATTATATTCATTCAGGTATCAAATCTCCCAAAGAAATCCATATATCCATCCTTAAATTGTAAGCCATCTTAACTCATTGTTCTCTGTCTGTATGCTAACTATACTTCATTTCAAAACAAGAAAAGTTATTTTTTGATCTAATGACCCATAAATAAACAACTTATTATGTAGTAAAACTATTTGTTCAGTAGTTGCTGGGTAAAAGGGTTATTTTTTATAACGAAGCAAAATACCGAGTGATTTCCCTTTAGTGGTTATGAGCATGTTTGTTTGGTTTTGGTCTTTTGATCGCTGGATTGTCATATATATTTGATCGCTGAATCGTTGTAGTTTTAGATTTGTGTGGCCCGAATTATTGTTGTCGTCATTTGGCTAAAGTTATGTTGTACCCCTAGGAATTAAAATTAAAAGCCCAAAATTCTGATTTGATATTTTGATAACCCAATTTATTCATTTCCTAAATTTGCTAGTTTTTTAAATGTGCGTTTGGTTTCCTCCTAAGGGAATCAAACTATTACTATGAAAGTGATAGTTTGTGTTTGTTTAGAATGCATGGGCCACAACTATGACTATGAAAGTCTAATATATTCCATACTCCATATTCAAAATGCACTACAAAAAAAAGTTCATTTTTTCACACTTAATGTTCACACTTTTAAAAAGTGTGTAAAATTTAATTAGTTTATTAACACTTAATAATGTGTAAAAATTTGTTACATTAATAAGTGTAGTAAAAAATTGTAAAACAATAGATTTTTTACACTTATAGTTGTTTCAAAAAAAGTTCACACTTTTAAGTGTGGAGAAATCTAAAAAATATCCACACTTATATGTATGGAGGTTATTTTGTAACACCCAAATTCTCTACACTTGCTCAAAGTGTGGAGAATTAAAATCTCCACACTTCCTCAAAGTGTGAAGAATTTAAGTATTACAAATAAAAGTGTGGAGAAATCTTTTAATTCTTCACACTTAAAAGTGTGAACTTTTTTTTTGACTCAATTATGAATGAGGAACATCTATTGCTTGACAATTTTTTTCACACTTATTAATGTAATCAATTTTTACACATTCTTAAGTGTTAATAAAGTAATAAAATTTTACACACTTTTAAAAAGTGTGAAAATAAAAGTGTTAGGAATCAACTATTTTTTTGTAGTGATGTAAGGAAATAAGTGGATCCGAAATAACTCCTCTATAACAAAAGGTTTTGCTTTATTTCAAGTTTCAACGTCTTTACTAGTAGGAATTGGATTAGTACAATTAAACCAAACAGACATTCACACATTGGTGGGATTTGCGTTAAAATTTTAATAATGATAAATTAAAAAATAAATACTTTTTGTCGCTTAAAAAAGTATGGTCCTTGAAAAAGAAGTACTACGTATTATTTTTGATGAAGATATCTATTTAGGAAAGTCTTGAATTATTCAATTTGATACTCCATATGTGTTTTCTAGGATGCCATAATGTTATCACGTGCTATTTTTCACAAAATACAGTTGAAATTTGACATTGTAGTTTAATCTAATAGATTACATATTATCTGAAACCGAGGGACCATAAATGAAAATAACTTGACTTTGGAGTCAACCCTACCCCAGTTGCCTTTACTTTTTTGTAACTTCATTTCATCTTCCATTTTAACCAACGTTTTGAAACCCGGGTCGACCCGGCCGGTCGAACCGGTCGGACCGGAACCCGGTCAAAAAACGGGTTGTTTTGACCCGGGTTTCTAAAACCGGGTCAACCGGTGTGACCCGCCGGGTTTTGAGTGACCCGGGTTGACCCGGGTTTTGAAACCCGGCCGGGTTTGGATTTTCTCTATTTTTTTTTTTTTTTTTTTTTAAATTTAAATTTTGACTCTTTTTTATTTATTTGTCATTATTAAGGTGCTATTTTTGTTTGATATGACTTTCTTATGGTGTTTATTCACTCATATTTGTGCGTAAAATCGATTTTTGAAAATGTGCGTAAAATCGGGTCTAACCGGGTTGACCCGGGTTGACCCGGTGACCCGGTGACCCGGTAACTCGGCCGGGTCGATCCCAAACCCGGGTTTCAAAACATTGATTTTAACTTCATCTTCATTTCTTTGTAACTTCTAAATTGACTTGGGGTCAATCAAAAGTTGCCTTTACTCTTTTTGTAACTTCACTTGAGCATTCCATTTTGATTGCATTCATTCATTCACCAAAACTTCACTTTTTTCCAACCGGTAATCGGTAAGTCGTCTTCTTATAGTCTAATTATTATCTCACTTTATTACATTACAATATAATTTATGGATCCAATGGGCTAAATCACTTAACCCAAAACTTATTAGGTCTAATTTGATAACTTAACCAAATACTTTATACAAAAGTCACTTGACTTTTAACATTGTTTTATGTCTGTATACAAACTGTAAATAATTATTTAATATCTTGTGTGGTTGTTATTTATTTAAAGTACGTGTTTATTAGATCTAGCTAGTGAGCCAAATTAAATGAGCAGGTTTATATAAACAAACAATTTATAATACTTGTCAATGTTAGGGCATAGGATTTAAATATATCTTTGTCCCATTTTTTACATACCATGATGATTATAAAAATATCTAAAGATTGAATTATACAGTCACTGCGCACATTTTGGGTGCGTTTAATCAGAGGGAACATTTTAAAATTTGTCTAGACTTTAGATGTTAGTGTGGTTCAATAACTTATTTTTGTGTTGCTACCATTTTAAGACAACGGAACCCGGGTCACATATTTAGTATATGCGATTGTATATAACCTGTGGGTCTAAAACTCTTACTTTTTGAATGTAATTTGACCTATCAACATGTCATGTGATGTTATTTTTATTATCTTAGTCATGGATTCTTGGTGATCTTTACTTGTGAACGCAGCTCGATCTCATCACTGAAAATGGCTACTACGTCCATTCCTCGTCGGTGGAAATATGATGTCTTCGTAAGTTTTAGAGGTGAAGATATCCGCAAAAACTTCATGGATCATATGTTCAACGATTTCAAGCAAAAAGGGATTCATGCTTTTAGAGATGATAGAGAGTTGCCTAAAGGAGAAGAGATATCTCCTCAACTTTACAAAGCCATTGAAGAATCGAGGTTTTTGATTGTTATCTTCTCCAAGAATTACGCTTCTTCCTCATGGTGTTTAAGGGAACTTGTCAAGATACTTGAGTGCAAGCAGATTGAAAATCCAAAACATGAGGTTCGGATTATCTTTTATGATGTCAAGCCTGATGTGGTGAGGAAACGAAAAAGGAGTTATGCAGAAGCATTTGCCAAACATGATGTTTTAAATAGAGCAGAGGTGGATAAATGGAAGGAAGCATTATCTGTAGCAGCTGATCTATCGGGATTTGATCTCCAGGAAATGACAAACGGGTAAATTTGTGTTATTGCAAACATATTTCGTTTCATTTAAATTTACTGAGGTGCAATAAATTTTGTCTTTTTATAAATTTGTTAGAAAGTTCGCTCCATTTATTTGTCGTTCTTTTTGGTAAACAGGTACGAGTTCAAGTTCATTGACAACATCTCCAATGAAATCCTCAAAGTTATATCTGACGGACCCTTGGATGTTGCTGAAAACCTTGTTAGTGTAGATGCCCGTGTACGTGAATTGAACTTGTTGCGTTTTGTCGGGTTAGATAAGGTGCACATGATTGGAATATGTGGCTTTAGCGGAATAGGAAAAACTACTCTTGCCAAGGCTATTTATAACTCGATGTATACCTACTTCGAGGGAAGTTGCTTTTGTGATGATGTCCAAGGAGTCACAAAACGACAAGGCCTGACTCAAGTCCAAATGCAAATGTTTGTAAAGATCCTGAAAACAGAAAATCTGAAGATATCAAGTGTTAGTGAAGGAACGAAAGTGATAAAACAGAGGATGGCATGTAAGCCGATCCTACTAGTTTTGGACGATGTGAATGAAATGGAGCAGTTAGAAGCTCTAGCGGGTTCACCTAATTGGTTTTCCCCTGGAAGTCTTATCATTTTCACTGGTAAAGACAAACAGTTGCTAAAGTCTCATAAAGTGGATGAAATTTATGAAATGGAGTCTTTAGATGATTATGAAGCTCTTGAGCTCTTTAGTTTGAATGCATTTGGGAAAAGGCATCCTACAGAAGATTTTGAAGAGTTCACTTCCCAAATTGTGAAATATTTGCAAGGTCACCCTTTGGCTCTCAAAGTTATTGGTCGATCATTGTATGGAAAATCTATGCATGTTTGGAAAAGTGAATTGGATAGACTCCAAACATACCCTAATCCAGATATACAACAAAAACTTCGACCAAGTTTTGATAGCTTGGCATCTGATGAGAGAAGAATGTTTCTTGACATTGCGTGTGCCTTCATTGGGGAAAATAAAGATTTTGCTGCAAGTGTACTAGACAGCAGCAACTGTTCCGCAAGTAATATTGAAGTTTTGGTTGATAAGTTCCTGCTAACAGTATCTCCAAGTGATATGTCTCTTCAAATGCATGAATTGATTCAATGCATGGCAAGGGAAATTATACGTGAAGAATTTAGCAAGCCTGAGAATCGCAGCAGAAGATTGTGGATTTCATCAGAGGACGATATACTCCATGTAAACAAGGTATTAAGTGGCATATGATTCCTTTTTCAACATAAACATTACATTTGAGTATAAGCAATTGTCTTTATTTTTATTTTATTTTATTTTTAAATAAAAGCAAGTAAAATTTGATGATCTGTTATTTGTATCTAGGTAGCAGAAGAAGTTGAAGTTCTAGTCCTTTTGCTAAAGAGAAACTGTCTAAATATTCCCATAGATGGACAAGTTCTTACACATATGGAAAACTTGCGGATACTAAAAATATGCTTTCCGAAAGTCGAAGGACGTTGGCAGCCATTTGCAGTAAACTTCCATGGAACACTGGATTTGTTGTCCAATAAATTAAGGTTGCTTTATTGGCATGGATTACCTTTAGAGTCCTTACCTTCAGATTTTTATCCAGAAAACATTGTTGCCATCGACTTGTCTTACAGCCACATAAAACAACTTTGGACAACACCAAAGGTATTTAATTCTTCATACATATATTTGTTCGTATTGGACACTTAATGATATACGAACTTATCTTTTTTCTATTGATGCCAGTGCTTAAGAAGGTTGAAAGTAATGAAGCTAAGGTACTGTTTTAACCTAACAGCTACCCCTGACTTCTCAGAGATTACAAATCTCGAAGAGCTAGATCTTGAAGGTTGTGTGAATATGGTTACAGTTCATCCATCAATTGGAATGCTCAAGAGACTTGTTGTCTTAAATATGAGAGACTGCAGACGGGCTTTGAATCTCTTGGGATGCTTAAATGTCAACCAACTGCCTGAAGCCTTTTCATCTAGATGGTGGACTTCAATCTCTGGTTTCATATGGAACCAACAACATCCCCAAAGATCAGTTTCATTGGCAGGTTTACATATGTTAGAGTCTTTAAATTTGAGCTACTGCAATTTAGAACAAGTGCCTGAGAGCATTGGAGGCTTATCATGTCTAAAGGAACTAGAATTAAATGGGAACAATTTTACTAGTTTGCCTAGAAGTTTAAGTCAACTTACTAATCTTGGAACACTTAAACTTCATGGCTGCAAGAAGCTGAAAGTGTTGCCCAAACTTCCATCCAGTGTATGGACAATTTGTGCAGCTGATTGCACCTCTTTAAGAGAAGGATCATCCAAATACACTGAGTGGCTTGACTCATCTCGCCTTTACGCTAATGCGGACCTTTCCCGTTTTTTTGGGCTTTTGGGTTTCCAGACTCACGAAAGTGAGTTCTACTCGTTTGACATTGAGTCTGTTTATTTAGATATATTATATCATGGGAATAGTATTCCAGAGTGGTTTACAAATAGAAGTAGGGGAAATCAGGTAAAGGTAGAATTACCATCAGATTGGTGTTATGATAAGTTTAGGGGATATGGAACTTGTGTTGTTTTCAAGTGCAAAAAGCCTTGCAAATTGAAAGCATACTCTGTAAAGAACTTTGATGGAGCTTCTCTGAATCAATACGGTTACACTCCAGTTTCAATTATGAAGAAGGTGATGGGAATCCAAGATTCATATATGATATGGTTGCATTATTTTAAGGATAGGTATACAACGGAATGGAAGGACGCAAAGAATTTTGCAACATTTTGTTTCGAACAGAATAATGAAGATGTTGAGGTGAAGGAGTGTGGTGTAAGACTAATTTGTGATGAAGATTTACAGCAAGAAGGCGTCACAAACTTGAGTAGTATGTTACAAGACCTCTCAAATCTAAAACAACATGGTGGGACCATTCACTGCTCTGGGCCTTCTAGATATGGTTGCTTTTATTATTAGCCTCAATCCTTTGTAAAAGTGCATATTCAATCTTTTGTGTAGGAGACACCCACCAGGTGTTTGATGAAATGTATATTAATGTAATAATCAGTTACTATTATTCTGGCAAGGTATATAAGTCACAATGTGAAAACCATTAGAAAGTGTTTCTAGGAGATCCTTGGTTTAATCATGCATCGATTGATTTTGTTATTTTTAAACCTTCATTAGTTTGTGAAATAAGTTTATGGCCAAATAACTTTCTTTGGGCTTCTGATTTACGGAGTACAAGTCTAAACTACTATATATACCCTTTTTTCTTCCCCTTCGTTTTTTTAAGCTTCTTGTATTACCCAAAATGTGGAACCATAGTCATAGATTTGTCTAATTTGCCTAAAGTGATGGTCAAGACTTTTATATATCACGTCTGATCGGAGTATAGCTCAATTGGTTTCGAATGAGAAGACTTCTAAAATCCTTAGTTTTTCAAAAATTCTCATAATAATTGTACGTTTAACTCGCGTGTATGGCATATGGGTATAGAAATCCTTCAATACTTGAAGTCGATAAGCCTAAACATGAGAATTGTAATGGTTATCAAATTACTCTATATGCGTATGAGTATCCAACGAGACATAAATTGCTTGATGAGTTAGACTGTACTTAATTTATTAGCTTATTTTTAAGTTTAAATATAGAGTAAATTGGCTTTCAAAGTATTATATCCTTTTACGCCATGTGAACTTAATGACTAGACCAATTTTGATAAAACATGTTCCATAGTAAATACAGCGAAAATAATAAAAAATTTAATTGAGAATCGTACTAACTTTCAAACCTATTATCATCTTACTAACTACTTTAGCCAGTAAGAAGATAACAATATTGAAAGCATAATACTTCTCCAAACACGAGTTTCTCACATACGATATGGTATATTAGTAACAAACCATTTCTTTCTTGAATCAATGTGGGATAAACCGATATGTTAGGATTGAAGGTTGAAAATGGTCTTCGATCATCTTGTAAAAAAGTTTTTTATGGAAAAAAAGAGACAATGAAAGAGTTATTATAAGTTTTTGAAAGAAACATATCTTGGAACTCCAGATTGATTTTTAGAAGCAAACTAGTTTATGTGTTTGGAGCAGGAATCATTTACATTTTGGACGATAACGTGAAAGTATATGTTGTTATTGCTCTAAAATTGAAAGATTGCAAAATGTTTGATCATTGAACTACCCCTCTGATATTTTCTAAGAATAAGAAGTTAGCTCTTACTTGTCTGAAATCATTTGTGAAAAAATCTTATACATCGCTGAAGGTTGTGTAGCAAACTCATTATGCCGATCACTACACAATTTTGAATGCTCAATGTGTATATTATGAGTTTACAAATTTATGTTTGCATGTAGCTAAGCAAAGTTTTCGACAAACATGCTTATCAAATGAGCACTTATGCCAAAATCAAAAAGTAAGCAGCTAGGCAATCCAATATCAAATACGGATTTGATAACGTAAGTCATATGAATTGTTATTCAAGTAGAGATCGATATACACTGATGAATGAATTACGTGTTGAGTTGTCCGGGACTCCGAGGAAAGTATTTCTATATTGTGAAACTTGTTTTTTTTTTTTTTTTTTTTTTTTTTTTTTTTTTTTTTTTTTTTTTTGGCCCTAGGTTAAAATCACAAATATGTTAAAAAGAGTACTTGTGTTAACATCGTTTATGAAGCAGCTAGACAATCCTTTCCTTTATATACTTGTAGATGATATATATTATATAAGAGATTTTCTCATTGGGAGTTGACTGGAAATAATTATAAGCATGTAACATAAGGACAAGATATAAACGGATAATTGGGCCTGAATAAAAAAGCACATGCATCATTTCAAAGTTTCAACCCAAATTATTGGGCCTATCCAATGAAAACTTTGTCTACATTTTTCGTATTTGGACAACCACAATGTCACTATAAGACTAGTTTTCTCTTATTTAAATTGCTTAATTACCTATTTTAACACCGTTCGTTAACTACTCTTCTTCAAGTCATCAAAGTGTAGCTCATCTTAAGATTAGCTCAAAAGATATTTGAAATCTGTTGGAAGTTGGGGTCCAAGACTTTTAATGGTGCGTGGCTTAATTGGTTTCAGACGAGAAATAACTCGTAAAATCCTTGGTCATTTATGAATGCGCATAATGAATGTTATTTAAATTCACTCGTGGTCGTAGAAAATATTCGGGAATATAGAGCATTGTTTAGTATGGACCTATGTAAAATTAAACATGTTTTAGAGTAAAGAAACAAAGATGAAAAATGGAGAAAAAGTGAAAAAGTCAAGAGTTAATATGAATTTTCAACACCTCACGGCCTTACAAATTTTTTTAACTTGCAAGAGAGTGAATTGGCTGAAAACGTTATACTTATTATGCCGATCAGTAAACATGTTTTTAATGCTCAAATAATGTTCAAATATAGGTTTGCAACTAGCTAGGCAAAGTTTACAACAAACATGCTTATGTCAAAATCTAAAAATAAGCAGCTTGGCATTCCTTTAAAGTGTAAAATGTTTACTTTATAAATCGTTTCGATATGTGTATGAATTAAATGAGACAAAATTTTGTTCTTGTGTTAGACTAATTGTTACTTAACCGAGCTCTAACTATCTTTTATAGATACAAAATAGAAACTGATGTTTTCATTTATGAAAATTTTCACAAACAGAAACCATGTAGCATGAGATTACATCAATGGTTATTTTGCTTCACTCCCATTTTCTATGTGTAACGATCGAAAACATTTTAACTTATATATCAAGCAACAATCTTACATAGATGTTTTCCATTTTTTTTTTTTTTTTTTAAGAAATAAGTTGTTTTATTCAAATTCATTGGCAATATTTAGTGATCAAAACAAAATTGAGCAATTTAAGTGTTTCTCACATTCTTTCTTAATTGACTTTTAAAATATGATGAAATCAGAACTTATAATGTTCGCAACCAAAATAATTTTTACGGTAGGAAAAAAAAAAGTTGAGTTGATATAAGTTTTATGACGTACATATCCCTGAGCGTATTTTCTTTAACATGCAAGGTGTAGATACATCATAAAACACTATACTATTCTAACAACGTGAAGCTTAGGTACTCTATGGTATATTAGTAACCAACAATTTTCTTCTTCAACCTATGTGGGATACGATATTAGGACAAAAGGTTAAAAAGATCTACAAACAAAAATAGTTAACTATTATGTAAAAGTTTTTATGTAAATTGGAAAGAAACAGATAATGCAAGAGTTATTTAGAGTTGGTGAAAAAAAGATTTGTTACTTGGAACTATATATTGCTATTTCTTTAAGAATGAAAGATTGCAAATGTTTAAGCATTCATATTAAAAGAACCCGTGAAATTTTCTAAGAGTGTGTTTATTTGAAATCGTTTATGTAGAAATCTATACATCACTGAAATAGTTACGTTTTTGGGTCATGAACCTTAAGTATTATAGTATCATGATACTTGTTTTGGCCCTAGGTCGTTTAGAAAGCTTTTTAAGCCGATCAATAAGCCTTTTTTAGAGTGCTCAATGTGTAAATTATGATTGTACATATTAAGGTTTGCAAGTAGCTAGGCAAATTATAGGACAAAAATGCTTATAAGATGAGCACTTGTGTCAAAAATCTAAGGATAAGCAGCTAGGCAGTCCTTTATGACAGCTTTGATTATTTAAACTATTAGGCCTATACCCCAATAGCTATGTTCTCAGTTTTTTGATTCTGCAAAAGGCTTAAGCCCAATAGCTGCCCCTTTTAGCTTAATTTCTCTATGTTGTAATACTCATCATCTACTTATAATTCTTCAACTAAAATAGTAACATGCTACCAATATTTCATTCTTATAAGTTTCTCTTAAAAATTTATTTAAATGACATTTTGACATAAACTCATCAAAACATTTATTTTTTCTTATATTTTTTTGGGTATATTTCTCTTAATAAAAAGTATCGAAACCCTTGTCGAGTTGCCCTCAGACTCTACATATGCTCATGTTGCTAAATGGAAGCATACTATCTGATGTTGTCAAAGTTTTGCTTTTATGAAAAAAGAATGGTGATATTGTTGGTCCACTAAGAAGATCAACACTCCAACGTACTTGAAACAAACAAATCACAAAACTGTCTTTGACCAAACAAAGGTAAAAGGAAAAGGTTTAGCAAGTGTCAGAACTCTATGAAATTCCCGTGACACCGTGAGACCACCCTTGCTTCCGCTGCTGCACGGAAATACATATGACACTAGATGAAAAGAAATATATTTAGAAGGATATGTTAAGTTCTTTGATGGTTTTAATATGTGTATGAATAATCAAATGAGATATATGTTGGTTGTTGACTGTTTAGTTAGTACTAGAAACATTCTAAGTTATCCTTTTTGCATTCTAATTAACCTGTGTGAAACTTAAGATAAACATAATTTCCACCAAAACATTAAAAAAGAGTTAAGAGTTCATATGAGTTTTCAGGTACTCACCATGGTTAGAGTTAAGTTTTCCTAACTCTATCGAAGATGAACACCGAAAACATTATATTATTCTAGACTCATTACACTCGCATACTTTTTGGTATATTAGTTGCAAGCAGTTTCTTTCTCCAACCTATGTGGGATAAAATGAAAGAATAGAAGGTTATGTAAGATTGCAGTTAAGTTTAAGCATTGTCCTTTGTGCTTATAGCCATAGAGAATAAAATGTTTACTTTATAAATTGTTTCCGATATGTGTATATATGAATTATTGAATGAGATATGATTTGTTTGTTGAGTGAGACTATTGTGCTTATATTCCAAAGGTTAACTCGTTATAAACTTACAACTATGATTAAAATATGTCCATTTCTTTGATTGTTTTTATATGTGTATGTATTATCTCACGAGACATATGTTGCTTGTTGAGTTACATTCTACGTGGGTTTATTAGCTCACTTTATATGTTTGAGCTTAATTGTAAATTTTATTGGTAAATCAAACTATAATGTTATTTTAGACTTAAGTATAACAATGTAAAAAACGTGTGACATTATTGGCGTAATTTGTTTTTCCTTTCTAGTTTTGGCTTAATTATTTGTTAATCATGTTCCTTAACTGTATCACACTAGCAAAACTAAACGACCTCCAATGGAAAAAGAATAAAAAACAATAACCAAGAAAAGTAAAAAAATCAAGAATTCATATTAATTATTCGAAGTATGGTCTCTTTATGCTATGTATTGTTTAGCTTGCAAACGTTTCAAGCATGAAGAGAATCATAATCCTAATAATGTAATACTAATCTAGTCACAAGAAACTCATGCACACTAAGGTATATTAGTAACCAACAACTTCTTTCTTCAACCTATGTGGGATAAAATGTTTGAATAAAGAATTTTGCATTTGAATAGAGTTTTATATTGGAAAAGAACGTGCCATTTGAATTGGTGGTTGATGTAATAACGAAGGATGGGTTGGTGGTGGTAAGCTCGCGTTGATGGGTTACCAGTTACACATATATAGTCTAACTGTCTAAGTATATAAGTCACAATGCGAAAACAATTAGCAAGGTCATATTATAAATTAGTAGAAAGTGTCTTTCTAGGAGATCCATTGGTTTTGTTATTTAAACGTTATGTTACTTTTAACCTTCATTGGTTTGTGAAATAAATTTATGGCCAAATAACTTTCTTTGGGCTTCCGATTTACAAGTCTAAACTACTATCAATATACATTTTTTTTTTTTTTTTTTTTAAGCTTCTTGTATTACCCAAAATGTGGAACCATAGTCATATATTTGTCTAAGATGTCAGTATTCATAATCAGTTGAACGGAACCATGCATGTTCTTAGGACATACGTATAGTGGCTTAATTGCGTGAACGACAACCAACATCGTGTAATGAATATCATAGTAAGACAAGATTCCTCTAATTTTCAATTGCTTACGTACTTCAGAATCGCTAACTACCCTTCTTCAAGTCATCAAAGCGTAGCTCCTTTTACAGTTAGCTCGGAAGACATGTCAAATTTGCCTAAAGTGATGGCCAAGACTTTTGTACATCACTGATCAGAGCATAGCTCAATTGGTTTCTAAGCAGAAGACTTCTAAATTCCTTAGTTGTTCAAAAAATCTCATAATAATTGTACGTTTAACTCGCGTGTATGGCATATGGGTATAGAAATCCTTGAATACTTGAAGTCGATAAGACTAAACATGAGAATTGTAATGGTTATCAAATTACTCTATATCCGTATGATTATCCAACGAAACATATATTGCTTGATGAGTTTGACTGTACTCGATTTATTAGCTTATTTTTAAGTTTAAATATAGAGTAAATCTTATTTGTCAATCATAATATTATGCTCTTTTACGTTCAAGTTTAAAGGTTTGAAAAAAATGGTTTGACAGAATTTGCGTACCTTTTTTTTTTTTTTTTTTTTTTTTTTTTTTTTTTTTTTTTTTTTTACTTTTGAATTAGTGGTAAATCACATTACTCTATTTCGCAAACAACTTATTGATGCTCAAATTCTTATTCTTTATCAATTGTCTTTCAAAGTATTATATCCTTTTACGCCATGTGAACTTAATGACTAGACCAATTTTGATAAAACATGTTCCATAGTAAATACAACGAAAAATAATTAAAAAATTAATCGAGAATTGTACTAACTTTCAAACCTATTATCATCTTACTAACAACTTTAGCCAGTAAGAAGATAACAATATTGAAAGCATAATACTTCTCCAAACATGAGTTTCTCACATACGATATGGTATATTAGTAACATACCATTTCTTTCTTGAATCAATGTGGGATAAACCGATTAAATGTTAGGATTGAAGGTTGAAAATGGCCTTCGATTGATTTTTGACAGAAGAATTTTAGAAGCAAACTAGTTTATGTGTTTGGAGTAGGAATCATATACATTTTGGACGATAACGTTGTTGTTGTAGGGAAAATAACCGTACCCAATAACAATATCATGATTATAACTACACACACCCAAAAAAATAAATAAATAAAAAAAGTTAAAGCGTAACTGTTAAGCAAGGATATAACCAAAGAACTCAAAGATAAGAACGAAACACAACACGAATCATAATAACAATATATAAGAGACATAGCTGAGGCCCGTGTTCAACACGGTTCCCATAAAACAGTTCACGTCTACCAATTAGACGGCTGTCTCCCAGGGTACAACAGCTTAAGCAGAAGTATTGCCGGAGATAACCTACTTGCCTGAAATTTCGTCGGAGTTCTTGAGTGAGTAATGAGAGATAAGAGTGAAGCTGTGAATTTTGGTGTGTCTTGGAATGGCTGTTTTAATGATTCACATTAAACGTGATCAATTCCATTCAATTGGTTGTTATCAAGTTTAAAAAATAAACTATAACTGACCCTAATATCTGCTGTTATAATCCAAGGCATTAAAATATGTTTTCTTTAGTTTTTAAAATGTGTTTTCTTCCCTAACCTGGTGAAAGATTAAACATGTTTTAAAGTAAACAAAAAAAAGCTAAGTGTTTATATCTGTTTTCTAATACTTCGAGATGTGCTAGATTTTTTCAATCATGCACATTACGATGTGCTAGAAGACATTATACTATTCTCAACACATTTAGCACACATAAACATATGGTATATAAGTAACCAACAATTTCTATCTTCACCCAATGTGGGATAGAGTGTTAGGATAAAATGTTAGCAAATATCTTTATTAAAAAATTGTAAGAAATAAAGCATTAAAAAATCAAATTGTTGTTTAGAAACAACTAGTTTATAACAAGAAACATAAAGGCAACACCTTTGATAAAATAAGTCACAATGCGAAAACCATTAGCAAGGTCAAATTATAAATTAGTAGAAAGTGTCTTTTAAATTGGTCAAGACTTTTATATATCACTGATTGGAGTATAGCTCAATTGGTTTCTAAGGAGAAGACTTCTAAATTCCTTAGTTGTTCAAAAATTCGCATAATAATTGTACTTTTAAATCGCGTGTATGGCATAATGCATATGGCCATATGGGTATAGAAATCCTTGAATACTCGAAGTCGATAAGCCTAAACATGAGAATTGTAATAATTGTTGTAGAAAAAATGGTTATCAAATTACTCTATATGTGTATGATTATCCAACGAGACATATATTGCTTGATGAGTTAGGCTGTACTCGATTAATTAGCTTATTTGTCAAGGATTGGTTCATTGCACCGGTCCAATCATGGTTTATACAAGGGTCCACAAAGCATTTTGAGCCTTCTACCACCAGACCAAATAACTTTTTAGCCTGTTATTTTCAAACTTTGCCTTTTAAGCGTTCAAGGGTAATGGTCCGCTTCTATTTTGCACGTTGCATTTTAACCAAAAGATCAAAGATACGTTTTTACGTTTTTATTGTTTCTTTGTTAGCTTTCATTGTTCATTTTTCTTTCTAACTTGTGTGAAATTAATGATTGACATCGTCTCCACCAAAACATGATTTACAGTACCAAAATAAAAGAATAAAAGTTAAGAGTTCGTATGAGTTTCCGAATATTTCACAACCTTGTCAGATTTTTTTCTAACCTGAAAGGAAGTGAAATTTACAAAAACATAATACTATTGTCAACATATTTGACTCACATATGCTATGGTATATTCGCAACCAACAACTTCTATTTTCAAGCTATGTGGGATAGAATATCAGGATAAAATGTTAGAAAAGACCTAATAAAAATAGTAAGATATAGTTATTAATTGTTGGTAAAAGAAAGATATTTTACTTGGAACTCCAAATTGAAGTTAGAAGCAACTAGTTTATGTGTTTGGAGCACAAATCATGAAGGAGACTCTTTCGATAACGTAAAATTATATGTTGTTATTGCTCTAAAATTGAATGATTGCAAATGTGTAAGCGTTGTTATAAGAACCTGTGATTTTTCATAAAGGGAAAAGGGTAAGCATTCTTTTTCTGGAAACACAACATGTCATAATAGAAAGTGATCAATTTACGTTTGAAATATGTAAACGTCCAGACAAATTGTGGTAAAATTTTAAATAACCATTTGTATTAAATGGAGCTCTAATCTTTTCCATAGATGCAAAACAGAGAGTGACGTTTTCATTTATGAAAAGTTTCGTAAACAGATATCATGTATGAGATTATATAAATTGTTAATTTACATCACTCTTTTTTGTGAAATGGTGAAAATATATTAACGCCATCAACATATATTAATTACATCACTTTCATTGGCTATTTGTAAAAATAATCCATATTCATTAATCATTATAACCATTTAGATCATTAATCCATATTTATATCTAACCCTTTATGTGCACAGAAACTAATGTTTTCCAATTTCAAAAACATGTTTTAAGAAATAAAAAGTTTAATTCATTTCATTTTCTAAACAAACTTGAGTAATATGACTGTTACTCACACTCTTTCTCAGCTTTTAGTCATTCTTTTAACTGACTTCTAAAATATTTTTACATCTTAAGCTATGTGAAACTAAAGATTAGAATGTTTTCCACCAAACACATGTTTAAAAAAAAAAAAAAAAAAAAATGATGATGAAAAAAAGTTTAAACTTCATACAAGTTCTCAAGTAAATCATGTCTTTGAATTTTTACAAGTTCTCTACAAATTTGTTGAACTTTTAAAGATTCCAAAAAATAACATACATGAGAACACTGTACTATTCTAGACCCATATAACCGAAATAGACTAGTGTATATAACTAAGCAACAAGTTCTTTCTTCAATGAGTGTGGGACAAAATGTTAAAAAAAGTTTAAACTTCAATGAGTGTGTAACATGGAACTCCAAAATTCAAGTTTAGAACATCCTTTATATTTTTGCAGATAACGACGTATAACTCTGGGCTTGTATATAAAAAACATGCATCACTTGAGCCTAAATCTGCTAGGCCTTTGTCTTCTTTTTATGCTAAAGCTTGATCCCAATAGTTGGACCCTCAAACCATGTACTTTGTGTGCCTACTTTTGTGATTGTGACTTAAGTTGAGTGAACCACAATCACAATATCATCTTAAGGCAAAGTTTTCTCTTATTTTCGATTGCTACCATAGTTTATATCCGTTCATTACTTGTTTTCTAGTCATTATCTACTGTAACTCATCTTCAAAGTAGCTCAACAAATACATCAAATTTGCTCTCAGTGATTTCTAATTCTCATAATAATTATACTCCAAACTCGCGTCTCGTTTTCTCAATGATTTGGAAACATTTTGTATCGACCGATGGGTTTAGGTATCCTTGGATATCCAAAGTTGATAAGTATCAAAACATAATAATCGAACTATATTGTACAAGGATTTATTAGTTCACTTTATTAGTTTGAAAACGATTAAAATTTTTAATGTTAGAAATTAAAATGTAATGTTGCTCGTATTTTATATTAAGTCTAAAAGTGTAAAGAAAAAAAATTTGGTAAAGCTAAAGATACGCAACATATTTCTACAAATAAACACAAGTACGCAACATACTTAGTAAAGTGTCAATCTACGATCTACGCAACGTGCGCAACATATTTTCAAAAAATCGTCGATCTACGCAATATGACCTGCTGCCAGCAGGTGTAACTTTTAAAGTTACGTGACCTGGTAACCTGCTGCCAGCAGGTCATATTGCGTAGATCGACGATTTTTTGAAAATATGTTGCGTACGTTTGATATTTTACTAAGTATGTTGCGTACTTTTGTTTATTTGTAGAAATATATTGCGTATCTTCAACTTTACGAAAAAAAAAAAAAAAAAAGGATGACATTGTTTGCGTAAAAATGTGTTTTCTTTTATAACATGGTGAAATTAAAGATTAAACATGTTTTAAAGTACCAAACTTAAAAAAAAAAGAAAAAAAAAAAGAAAGAAGCTAAGAGTTCATATATGTTTTCTAACGTTTCAAGATGTGCCACATGTTTTCAACGAAGCACATTATGATGCGCTGGAAAACATTACACTATTCTCAACACATTTAGCACACATAAACTTATGGTATATACGTAACCAACAATTTCTATCTCCACCCAATATGGGAGAGAGTGTTAGGATAAAATGTTAGCAAATATCTTTTTAAAAAATGGTAAGTAAGAGATAATTCATAAGTTCTTAACAGTTGGTGAAAGAAAGATTTGTTACATGCAACATCAAACTGAAGTTTAGAAGCAACTACTTTATGTGTTTATAACACAAAATATAAAGGCAACAACTTGTATAAAAGAACCTATGGTGATTTTTACTAAGCAAAAGTATTAGCATTTACTTATCTGAATATGTTTATATAGAAATCTATATGTTTTTGTATAAGCTACGTGTTCGATCAGGTCATGAATACAATTCCTTGTTGTATTGTGACTTGTTTATGTTTGTTTAAAAACTTTTTCGGCCGAGTACCGATCACTAAGCACACTACAACAATCAAGAGGACGGGCGAGGAGGATTTTGGCGGGGACGCCCATGTCCCCGCCGAAAGTTGCTAAACGACAAAAACGTTGCTGAGCTGGCACACAAACTGGCTAAATTTTGAATGCTGAATGTCTATATTTTGAATGTACATATATAGGTTTGCATGTAACTAGGTAACATTTAGGACAAACTTACAAGATGAGCATTATGTTAAAATCTCATTTCTCTTGCGTAAGCTTGAAATGGTTCTTCGCCTTATATTCCTTCGAATATTCGGTTTTAATAAACATGAGCATTAGGTTAAAATCTTATTACAACTAGTAAACTAAAACAAGGAAAATCATTGTAAATGAAACTATTCTAATAATGTGAGCCATGTTAACATGTGCGTGTGCAAGTGCATTATAAACGTGAAAAATTCTCATTTTTGTTTTCACCAAAGGCTCCAGCTTAGTGATTAGATTACATTTGACTCTTCCCTTGTTGTATAGTAACATACTAAGACCGGGTGTGGAAGGTCGGTCGCCAGTCAGTCAGTCGCCACCATCGACGCATCGGCCACCGTTACACCACCCGACTTGAGATGCATCACAGGAGGGAAAAAGACATGAATTGATCGCATATGCGACTGAAATGAAAAGGGACGAATGTTTGTGTGTGTAGGTATTTATTAATTGATTTTTTTGGTATGTTTTTTGTATCTTCTTATTATATTAAATAGACAAGTCACAAAGGGGGTTTTAGCCTCGGTCCGAGTGCCTTTTATAAGGGTTACGGTTCTTTTAATTGGTCACGATAAATCAAGGATAGGTTCATTACATCGGTCCAATCATGGTTTATACGATGGTTCACAATGCATTTTGAGCCTTTTCCCATGGACCAAATAACTTTGGAGGGTAATGGTTCGGCTCTATTTTGCACGTTAGCTTTCATAGTTCCTTTTTACATTTTCATTGTTTCTTTATTACCTTTCATAGTTCGTTTTCCATTCAAACCAGTTTGAAATTAAAGATTAACATAGTCTCCACCAAATCATGTTTTACAGTACCAAAATGAATGTAAAAAGTTAAGAGTTCATATGAGTTTCCAGAAATTTTGATATCCTACAGATTTTTTTCTAACCTGAAAGATAGTGAAATCTCCGAAACCATAATACTATTCTCAACATATTTGAACCACATACGCTATGGTATATTACTAGCCGCCAACTTCTATCTTCAAGCTATGTAGGATAGAATGTTATGATAAAATGTTAGAAAAGACCTAAACAAAATTGTAAGATATAGTTATTAACGGTTAATGAAAGAAATATATGCTACTTGGAACTCCAAATTGAAGTTAGAAGCAACTAGTTTATGTGTTTGGAGCTCAAATCATGAAGGGCACAGTTAATGCGTAAGCGTTGTTATAAGAACCTGAGATTTTTTTTAAGAAAAAAAGGGTAAGCATTCTTTTTCTAGAAAGTGATCAATTTACGTTTGGTATATGCATGTAAACGACCAAACATACTGTGGTAAAATTTTAAGTAACCATTTGTATTAAATAGAGACATCATGTATGAGATTTACATAAATTGTTAATTTACATCACTCTTTTCGTGAAATGGTAGAACATATTAACGCCATCAACATATATTATTTACATCACTTTCATTGGCTATTTGTAAAAATAATCCATATTCATTATAACCATTTAGATCATTAATCATATTTATATCTAACCCTTTATGTGCACAGAAACTGATGTTTTACAATTTCAAAAACATGTTTTAAGAAATAAAATGTTTAATTCTTTTCATTTTCTATTTA
Source organism: Artemisia argyi (assembly GCA_030686995.1). Lineage (NCBI taxonomy): Eukaryota > Viridiplantae > Streptophyta > Magnoliopsida > Asterales > Asteraceae > Artemisia > Artemisia argyi. The sequence goes on along the minus strand of CM060680.1, from coordinate 19,098,952 downwards.
TAATGATCAAAACAAACTTGAGTAATATGATTGTTACTCACACTCTTTCTCAGCTTTTAGTCATTCTCTTAACTGACTTCTAAAATATTTTTACATCTTAAGCTTCGTGAAACTAAAGATTAGAATTTTTTCCACCAAAACATGTTTTATAATAAAAAAGAATTGTTTAAAAAAAGTTTAAAGTTCATACAAGTTCTCATGTAAATTGTATCTTCGAATTTTTACAAGTTCTCGATCTTTACAAATTTGTTGAACTTGTAAAGATTCCAATCATAGTAGTATCATCTTAAGGCAAAGTTTTCTCTTATTTTCGATTGCTACCATAGTTTATATCCGTTGATTACTTCTTTTCTAGTCATATATCTAGTGTAGCTCAACAAATACATCAAATTTGCTCTCAGTTGATTTCAGATAAGATAAGGTGATTTCTAAGTTCTAATATGCCTGTTCTTGCAGAGATTCTTATAATAATTATACTCCAAACTCGCGCGTGGTTTTCTCAATGTTTTGGAAACATTTTGTATCGACCTATGGGTTTAGGCATCCTTGGATATCCAAAGTTGATAAGTATCAAAATATAATATTAATCGAACTATATTGTACGAGGATTTATTAGCTCACTTTATAAGTTTGAACACGATTAAAATTTTTATTGTTAGAAATTTAAATATAATGTTGCTCGTATTTTATATTAAAGTCTAGAAGTGTGAAAAAAGTATGACATTATTTACGTAAATTTCTTTTCTTTTATAATAATTTCGGCTTAATTAATACTCCAGTCCTATCATATGGTTTAATTTTGTCGTATGAACACAATCGAACAATATCTTACAAAAAGAAAAAGAAAAAGAAAAATAGAGAAAATCTAACTATCTTATAAAGCATTTTGGCTTACTAAATATAGAAATACTTAAAATTAAGCATTACAATCATCAAAGCTATATGTACAACTAATTTAAATACACTAATGACATTAAACTTAAAATGGTAATTTAAACACACTAATGGCATTAAATATCTTAAAATTAAGTAATTCAACTAACAAAGCAATACGTACAAGTAAATTAAACACAATTTTGAACATTAAATATCTCTTAAACTTAATTTCCTGACGTTAAACACATTAAATATCAAAAGTCTTAAAATTAAGACATACAACATATAAAGCACTTGGTACAAATCAATTCAATTAAAATTATGAGTAAAACATTAAACAATAATTAATATTATTTTTAAAGCACCCTTATAATAAAAAAATACATGTTATAATACACATTGTACAAACAAATAAAACACACAAAGCTTTATACAATTTACATACTACTAAGTTGATGCTACATATGATTTTGAAAACAGACCGGACTAACGGGTTTAACCGGACCGCACCAACAGGCTCAACCGGACCGGACCAACAAGTTCAACCAGAACCCGAAGTCGCCATTGATTCGGCTAGCCAGTAAAATCCATTCAAAAATGAAACGAATGATGACCCGTCGGAATCGGTAAAAATGGGTGAATAGGGTCGGACTGGGATCCTATTTCTCTACGGTTAATGAGTTCGCCATTGTTATTTTGTTGGCGTATAAACTTTAATCATAGGGTACCCGCCGCTGCAACGTGCGGGTACTCTGCTAGTACTACATAAGGGTTAAAAAGATTAATAGTTCATATTAACATTCGGTTGCAAGGTTCATTCATGTTGTATGTTATTAGTTTCCAAACTTTTTAAGCATGAGGTCAATCATACAACCAAAAACATAATATTAATCTAATCACAAGTGACTCATGCACACTATGGTATATTAGTAACCAAAAACTTCATTCTTCAAACTATATAGGATACAAGGTTAGGATAAAGGGTTGGTGGAGTTCTCTATATTATGTCATATGCAAAAGAAAGTTACATACATGGAAAGAAATAAATAATGCAAAAGTTAGACATGAAACATGAGGTTAACAATTTGGATAATGATGAGGCGAAAGAAAGTTACATACATGGAAAGCCGATTTTACGCAAGGTTGCCTTGTCTACTGTTGTCAGGATTTACAGGTTATTTATGACAAGAAGATGATTTATATTCTGGAAGGGAAGCTTTGATTGTTCATTTTCTTGGAGGAAGATTTAACCTGGCCAACCTATAATCCATACCGAGCGAATCAGGGGAGTATTTGATTTCATTCTCTTTACTTCTTAACTTTTACATTCTTTACTTGAACATTGGGGACAATGTTCATCTTAAGTGTAAGGGGAGGGTAAAAAGATGATACCTTACATATGCACTTTCGCTTGAGTTTGTTTTGTTTGATAGTAGATGTGTAATAAAACTATGAGAAATACTTGTTAGTGTAATTTTAGCGCCAAATTTAAATTTTTTTACAACATTTAGGAGTGAAACTTTAGCCATAGCAAGCGTCTCATGGATAGGAGGTTGTATGACTAGCACATAACCGTATATTCAGAAAAATTTTCCACCCAAAAATGTGAGGTTCGCCTTTAGATTTGATAGGAAAATCATTTATTATTGGTGCTTATGAGTGTACCGGTAGCATTTAGATTCTAGAACTTGCGTTAGTGATGCATCCCGAGACCGCTAGTAAGACTACATTCGTGTGGTAGGATTTACTACATGATAAGAGGCATTAGGATCACCCTTGTGTTAAACCCGTATTATAATTACTTGACCATTTAAGTCATATTACTTGGCTAGTTAAGTCAACTAATTTTTCCCACACCCTTAGCGTTGTACTCATTTTTAGTACACGATACCCCTAGTACACCCCTCCGAGCCTATCTTTTCGTTTCTAACTTTAAGCATCTTACTTAAAGGAAGAATTTGTTACACCCCACTTAAATATACAACCAAATCGCCTTAGCCTTCCGTGTATGCGCTCATCTTTAGTGCATTATTGTTATTTGTTAAACCCTAAGTTAACTATCTAATTGATTACATGGTTGCTAAGTCGAGTCATATCCTTGTACATATTGTTTTGGGACGATTGGGACTCATGGGTAAGTACTTATTTTATGGAGTAATGGGGAAGAACATAATATTATTACCCCCATATGTACGTTAATCTTAAAAGTGCTCCAAGTGTTTTGATTTTCTTAATTCGAGTCATTAGATTAGTTAAATGTAAAGTATGTAAAGATTCAAGTGTAAGGGGATTGCTCATACCCCTATGATGTATCATTTTGGATGGTAGGGTAAGAGTGTATGAAAAAAAAAATCGAAAAAATTAAGAAAAAGAAAAAAAAAATAGAAAAAAAAGGAAAAAGAAAGAAAAAAACATACGGACTACCATCCCGTTTTCATTCTATGTTCATTTTATGTTTTTGTTATTTTTCATTTATTAGCTTAAGTCGAGTCTAGTCTTGGCTTAGCAACGCCATCTTGTACATGTAATTAACCAAGATTGTTAACTCGCCACCAGTAAAACTTCCTTCATCCAACAAAACCGTGTAATTCATATCCCTACACCTAACGTTATAACCCTTTAAAAGACCTCTTTGATAGTTTATCCTAGGTGCTTACGCCATGTGGTGGAGGTTTGATCCTTTCCCAAGCCTATGGTAATCTATTTTGCTATGACAGGTAGTGAGAGATATCTTCCATTTCCATAATGTTATATTACTTTATTACACCCGAGAGATGTGAGTATCTAAACACTATTTGTGAGGTGCTTGTGTATGACCTCCGTGCTTGTCTATTGGTCTTTAGTGGAACGATTATTTGTTGTAATTACTTTTATATTAGTGTTAAATGACCCCTAACTTGTCTTTTGAGTAGAATAAAAGCTCATTTGCTTGAGGACAAGCAAATCTCAAGTGTAAGGGTATATGATGAGGCGAAAAATGATCCGTTTTTAGGGGGTCATTTAAGCCCGAATCCGAATTTATTTGATCAAATATTGCCCTAAATCGTTCCTTTTGTGATTTTAGGTGTTTGGAGAGTGAATTCTGGAAAAGAAGCCATTTTGGACGTTTTTGGAGCATAAAAGTGAAGAAAACGGCTAAGTACCAAATTTCCATGCTGAAGATACAAGGTGACGGCGTCAAGACCACCATCTTGACGGCGTCAGACATGAAGAATTAAACACCGTAGGTGGTGACGGCGTCAGAAGGCTTCATGACGGCGTCAAAGTGGCAAGAATTAAATACCGTGGGTGGTGACGGCGTCACATAGGCCGTCATAAGTGGATCAAGGCCGTCCGAGGAAGTATATGGCGGCGAGGGTGACGGCGTCAGAATTAACTCTTGACGCCGTCAGACTATTTTTCCTATATATAGTTTTCTAGTTTTTTCATTAAAGAGAGAGAAGTTTTGGTGAAACCCTAAAGACGATTTTGGTGCCTATTTTACAGGTTTTTCAAGGGTTCCAAACCCTTGAGACCTTGCATTGTAATTGAGATAAGTATACTTTCAATTCAATCAATATGTCTATGTGTTGGTTGTTTATATCTTGTTCTTGTCTTAATTCTACTATGCTAGGCTAGATCTCTTTTGTGTTTGCTTAGATCTAATGAAACCTAGATGTTGATTATGTGTTGATTACTTGTCTATTCTTGTTTTGGATGAATGATATTATATGTTAGGCTTAAGAAAACTGGCAGATCTCCAAATGGTAACATGCTTGAACGTCTTAAGAAACATGAACCGAGGCGTACTAGGTCTTTATTGGTTGTATTTAATGCATGAGCCATTGTTTACAATCCCTATAGTTGTGCTGGGTCATGGTGTAGGAGGAGATAAGAGCTCATAGAGTTGGAGAGTTATGTATGCCACCCCACGAATGGTATTAAGGAATACAATCCGTCATCCATACAAGTGTAACAAGTAATTGACATGTAAAAGATATCTAGGGAGTAATGAAGTCTAAGTAAACACAATTTCTCCAACCACTGCTCACAACCTTAGTTTAATTTAGTTTAATTTCATTTTCATTAGTTTATTTTAATTATATAATAGCTTTGGGTTAGTTGAATAGCAACTAATTCCGCCCACTCTTCCAAAACCCGAGATTTTACTTGCTTTCATAAAAATATAAAAATACAAAAATAATCATCTTTCACCTCTAGAACTATTAATTAGGTTTTCTAATCCTAGCGACACTATTCCTAAGCTGAACGATCAATCCCCCGGTACTTGTCACTATACTATACTACAACGATCAGGTACACTGCCTGGTGGGGGTTGTAAGCTTCTCGAGATCCCTCGAGAGGTAAAGCAAGGTGCGATTCCCACGCATCAAGTTTTTGGCGTCGCAGCCCGGGGAATAGTTATTGTCTAGGTTAGGATTTCTTTTTATTAGGTCTACTTGCTAGATTCCTTTCTAGTAATATTTTTATTTTTATTTTTAGGTCTTCTTTTGTCTATCTTATTTCTTTGTGCCTCTGTTAGTAAACTAAATTCATTGACTATTCCGTTGACCATTATGGAAAACGCGAATCCACCCCTTTCCCCTGAAGAAGTGGCTGTGTTACGTGAACAAATTGAGAGTGAGATTAGGGAGCTTAGAGAGCTTAATAGGTTGATTAAGATTGAACTCGAACATACATTTAGTGACCTAGCAACCGCCTTGTACTCAAATAGGGACCTAGGGCCTAATGACTTTGTGAGTATTGTTGAGAGACTTGAAGAGGAGGCAATGGATCCGAGGCTTAACGACTACTTTAATCTATACCCCACTGAGGAGGAGATTGCATATTATAATAATCTTATTGATAACCCGCGATCTCCTTTTACCATAATTGAACCTAAGATCAAGAGAGGTGATCCTAAGAATGCCAAGATACCATGTATGATTGGATATAGGCACATTAGCAATGCTTACATTGACTTTAAATCTCCAATCAATATTATGTCCTCAACGGTTTATAATGATATAGTGAACACAAGACTTGAACCTAGAAGGGATCCCAAGTACCCCGGTGGAGTTTGTAACTTTGTCGGGAGAGTTAAAGGTTTACGTGTCTTTGTTGGTAATTTCACTTTTGTCACCGACTTTATGATTGTGGAGGATCTTGCTAATGTTATTGATTGTCGATTATCCAATGTTGTGTTTGGCAAACCATTTGTTGAGGAGTCTAAGTTAGAATATGATGAGGTAGAGGGCACGATTCGATTTGCAAGTAACACCGATAGTATCACTTATAGGATGCCCAATAAGATGAAAGAATTTCTCTTTATATCTCGTTTTGATCAGGACGACGTTGGTGCTTTTGAGGATATTGATGAGGAGGATAAGAAAAAGGGCATGGACTATGTATGGGAAAAAAGGAGTCTTTACTACAAAGATTGCTTGGCCCTTGGACCAAGGTATAAGGTCGATGAAGAATTTGTCCAATTGATTATGGGGGCGATTGAGAAAAAGGTGATTGGTTTCTACAAGGAATATTTACAATCAGAGAATGGAACCAATGATGAAGTCACGTAGTAACCCACGACTTTGAGTCTAGCTACAAGACTCGTATATAAAGAAAAGCACTTCTTGGGAGGCAACCCATGTTTTGTGTGATTTTAATTGTTTGATTGTTATTTGCTTCCGTATGCATGTTTTATTTTTATTGTTGGTTGATCATGTTTCTCAATTAAAATGTGGAAATACTTTATTATGTTGTTTGGCCTAGTCTTAACTTCAACCTAAAGGTATTTTTGCAAAAGATAAGTGTAAGGGGAAACCCCAAATATGTTTTTAAGAAACAAACCGATCATGATTCTCCACAATATTTAATGAACATGTATATTCGTATTTGTTAGAGTCAAATGCTTGTATTGAGTCATAATGAAGTTTTGCAGGATTTTCCAGGAAGTAGGACAAAGTTTTTCCAGAAATTTTCCGGAAACTTAACATAAGAATTTCTGCAGGTCCATTCTGACGGCGTCAGGGTATTGCTCTTGACGGCGTCAGGAGTCAAAAATCTGGAAATTTTACCGGTTTTGTTTTTCTAACGGAGTCTTATGGTTTTTGTGAATTATTAAGTTTTATAATCTCCAGAAAATCTGCAAACTTCATTCCACAAGCATTGTATCTTACTTTGTTTTCTAGGATTTAGTAACTTATATAGGATGCCGCCGATTTTACGCAAGGTTGCCTTGTCTACTGTTGTCAGGATTTACAGGTTATTTATGACAAGAAGATGATTTATATTCTGGAAGGGAAGCTTTGATTGTTCATTTTCTTGGAGGAAGATTTAACCTGGCCAACCTATAATCCATACCGAGCGAATCAGGGGAGTATTTGATTTCATTCTCTTTACTTCTTAACTTTTACATTCTTTACTTGAACATTGGGGACAATGTTCATCTTAAGTGTAAGGGGAGGGTAAAAAGATGATACCTTACATATGCACTTTCGCTTGAGTTTGTTTTGTTTGATAGTAGATGTGTAATAAAACTATGAGAAATACTTGTTAGTGTAATTTTAGCGCCAAATTTAAATTTTTTTACAACATTTAGGAGTGAAACTTTAGCCATAGCAAGCGTCTCATGGATAGGAGGTTGTATGACTAGCACATAACCGTATATTCAGAAAAATTTTCCACCCAAAAATGTGAGGTTCGCCTTTAGATTTGATAGGAAAATCATTTATTATTGGTGCTTATGAGTGTACCGGTAGCATTTAGATTCTAGAACTTGCGTTAGTGATGCATCCCGAGACCGCTAGTAAGACTACATTCGTGTGGTAGGATTTACTACATGATAAGAGGCATTAGGATCACCCTTGTGTTAAACCCGTATTATAATTACTTGACCATTTAAGTCATATTACTTGGCTAGTTAAGTCAACTAATTTTTCCCACACCCTTAGCGTTGTACTCATTTTTAGTACACGATACCCCTAGTACACCCCTCCGAGCCTATCTTTTCGTTTCTAACTTTAAGCATCTTACTTAAAGGAAGAATTTGTTACACCCCACTTAAATGTACAACCAAATCGCCTTAGCCTTCCGTGTATGCGCTCATCTTTAGTGCATTATTGTTATTTGTTAAACCCTAAGTTAACTATCTAATTGATTACATGGTTGCTAAGTCGAGTCATATCCTTGTACATATTGTTTTGGGACGATTGGGACTCATGGGTAAGTACTTATTTTATGGAGTAATGGGGAAGAACATAATATTATTACCCCCATATGTACGTTAATCTTAAAAGTGCTCCAAGTGTTTTGATTTTCTTAATTCGAGTCATTAGATTAGTTAAATGTAAAGTATGTAAAGATTCAAGTGTAAGGGGATTGCTCATACCCCTATGATGTATCATTTTGGATGGTAGGGTAAGAGTGTATGAAAAAAAAAATCGAAAAAATTAAGAAAAAGAAAAAAAAAATAGAAAAAAAAGGAAAAAGAAAGAAAAAAACATACGGACTACCATCCCGTTTTCATTCTATGTTCATTTTATGTTTTTGTTATTTTTCATTTATTAGCTTAAGTCGAGTCTAGTCTTGGCTTAGCAACGCCATCTTGTACATGTAATTAACCAAGATTGTTAACTCGCCACCAGTAAAACTTCCTTCATCCAACAAAACCGTGTAATTCATATCCCTACACCTAACGTTATAACCCTTTAAAAGACCTCTTTGATAGTTTATCCTAGGTGCTTACGCCATGTGGTGGAGGTTTGATCCTTTCCCAAGCCTATGGTAATCTATTTTGCTATGACAGGTAGTGAGAGATATCTTCCATTTCCATAATGTTATATTACTTTATTACACCCGAGAGATGTGAGTATCTAAACACTATTTGTGAGGTGCTTGTGTATGACCTCCGTGCTTGTCTATTGGTCTTTAGTGGAACGATTATTTGTTGTAATTACTTTTATATTAGTGTTAAATGACCCCTAACTTGTCTTTTGAGTAGAATAAAAGCTCATTTGCTTGAGGACAAGCAAATCTCAAGTGTAAGGGTATATGATGAGGCGAAAAATGATCCGTTTTTAGGGGGTCATTTAAGCCCGAATCCGAATTTATTTGATCAAATATTGCCCTAAATCGTTCCTTTTGTGATTTTAGGTGTTTGGAGAGTGAATTCTGGAAAAGAAGCCATTTTGGACGTTTTTGGAGCATAAAAGTGAAGAAAACGGCTAAGTACCAAATTTCCATGCTGAAGATACAAGGTGACGGCGTCAAGACCACCATCTTGACGGCGTCAGACATGAAGAATTAAACACCGTAGGTGGTGACGGCGTCAGAAGGCTTCATGACGGCGTCAAAGTGGCAAGAATTAAATACCGTGGGTGGTGACGGCGTCACATAGGCCGTCATAAGTGGATCAAGGCCGTCCGAGGAAGTATATGGCGGCGAGGTGACGGCGTCAGAATTAACTCTTGACGCCGTCAGACTATTTTTCCTATATATAGTTTTCTAGTTTTTTCATTAAAGAGAGAGAAGTTTTGGTGAAACCCTAAAGACGATTTTGGTGCCTCTTTTACAGGTTTTTCAAGGGTTCCAAACCCTTGATACCTTGCATTGTAATTGAGATAAGTATACTTTCAATTCAATCAATATGTCTATGTGTTGGTTGTTTATATCTTGTTCTTGTCTTAATTCTACTATGCTAGGCTAGATCTCTTTTGTGTTTGCTTATATCTAATGAAACCTAGATGTTGATTATGTGTTGATTACTTGTCTATTCTTGTTTTGGATGAATGATATTATATGTTAGGCTTAAGAAAACTGGCAGATCTCCAAATGGTAACATGCTTGAACGTCTTAAGAAACATGAACCGAGGCGTACTAGGTCTTTATTGGTTGTATTTAATGCATGAGCCACTGTTTACAATCCCTATAGTTGTGCTGGGTCATGGTGTAGGAGGAGATAAGAGCTCATAGAATTGGAGAGTTATGTATGCCACCCCACGAATGGTATTAAGGAATACAATCCGTCATCCATACAAGTGTAACAAGTAATTGACATGTAAAAGATATCTAGGGAGTAATGAAGTCTAAGTAAACACAATTTCTCCAACCACTGCTCACAACCTTAGTTTAATTTAGTTTAATTTCATTTTCATTAGTTTATTTTAATTATATAATAGCTTTGGGTTAGTTGAATAGCAACTAATTCCGCCCACTCTTCCAAAACCCGAGATTTTACTTGCTTTCATAAAAATATAAAAATACAAAAATAATCATCTTTCACCTCTAGAACTATTAATTAGGTTTTCTAATCCTAGCGACACTATTCCTAAGCTGAACGATCAATCCCCCGGTACTTGTCACTATACTATACTACAACGATCAGGTATACTGCCTGGTGGGGGTTGTAAGCTTCTCGAGATCCCTCGAGAGGTAAAGCAAGGTGCGATTCCCACGCATCAGATAACATGAAATTACATGTTGTTATAGCTCTAATAATGGAAGGGGTTAAGTCTATAGATAAACAAGGAACTTATTCAAAATGTCTTTTCCAAGGGTATCTTTACACGGTGGTTTTGAATCAAAGAAAACACGGTTACGATATCGTCAAATGATCCAAATGGTTGTTTGGATCACAACATCGAGACCCTGTTTTGCCAAGTTATGGATATCTATTGTATCACTCCATGACAACAGGTTGTTGATAACCTTAGGGTAGTCTCCTAACTTCCACCTGTTTGAGATCATCTTCTATAAGCCGCAAGCAACCTACAATCCACAAAGAGGTGTTGTGAAGTTTCAACGCAACCATCACAAATAGGACATCGGGTAGAATTCAGGTTGATACCCCGGGCATCAAGATTATAGCAGGTGGGAAGCCGATCCATAGTAGTTCGCCAAGTATGTATGTTCACTTTGATGGGAAGAGTAGCATTCCATCTGATGGTGTCGGCTTAGGATAACAGAGTGTTTCCTTCAATGTGTCTACGCATAGAGTGTACACTGAATATATTGGAGTTGTCAAGTGTGAAGGTCCAAGACTCAGGCACATCAGATGGGATGAAATTGTTAAGAAGACCCACCAAGTCTATGAGTTGCTCCATTTCAATGCCATCTCTAATGGGCTGACGCCAGCACCAATTATAATGGGTTGAGCCATTAACTAACTCACACCGATCTTTTATTGAGCATATTTTGGAAGTCTCCAACATGAACAACCTACTAAAGAAAAATTTGAGGGAGGAGGTACCAAGCCACGTATCATTCCAGAACTCAAAAGTGTTGGTCCAAAGAATTGTGCAAAACATGATTAGTTTTAACATAAGACCAAATGACAACTAATAATACACATTGTACTTTTCAACGTTTATATTCTATATGCATTTAACAAATAATATATACCCAAGTGCTTGCGGAACAACACTTGGGATTGAATGACAATGTATACTCTCTAATTTTTAGAGAGGAGGATCCTATCTACTATTTTATACTATGCTTTACATTTTGTGTGTAAGATCTCTACCTATCTTTATTACAAATTAAATATATATAAGGGTTAAAAGGTGAAGTATCCTAAGGAAGCTTTTAATAAACTACTACATAATGTACTAAAGTGCAACCTAGAATATGCTTCTATTATTTGCTTTTTACTTTTGTACTTTTGTCTTCTTTTGACTTTTTTGTGCATACTTGTAGCTTGTCTTCCCAAAAAAGTTCCCGCGCATATTTTGTAATTGTTTCTTCATAGATAAGTCTTCAGGGAGTCAGTGAGTTATTGTTATCACTCACTGACTCCATTACCTTCTTCTTTGGCTCAGGTATCATTCACTGAGTCCCGCCTCACTAAATGGAAAGTCTTTCTTCTTTTGACTTGTCCTGAACATTCTGAAGGTAACTCACTGAGTGACTATTTACATAGTGACTTGTTAGATATTTAAGGTTGTACGATACTCACTAAAATATGTATCGCTAAGTAACACACTATTTTATTCACTGAGTTAGGCTATTTTATATCCAAATCCTTGTCGAGGAACATTGAGTTAATTTTTGACCCAACAGAAAGTGGAGCCATCATCAACTTTCCTTCTAAAAACATTCTCTAAGTTAATGTTAAATACAGACAACGATTTCTTAAGACCAATAATTGTTGCCCAAGGGCTACAAGAAAGGCGAGTGGTAGGTTGTGAAACAGCCCCTAACCCTCCTTGGTTTCCATAAATAGAGGTAATTATTTGTTTCCAAAGTGAGTTTGAATCCGTGTGGAAATGCCACGACTATTTCATTAGCATGGTGAGGTTAGTGTCTTGAAGGGACCCAATGCCAAGACCCCCACATTTGCGAGGTGAACACACCTTTTTCCAAGCAACCCACGACATTTTGTTGGTGTCAAACGAGCATCCCAAAAAGAATTTGCGTCTAAGCTTTTCAAGGTAATTGATCAGAAACATCGGGGCTTTGAAAAGAGAAAAGAAGTAAGTACCAAGGGCCCCTAGAACCGACTTTAGAAGTGTGAGTCTACCGCCGTAAGAGAGGGTCCTAGCCTTCCAAGAGGTTGGTCATTTGTGAAACTTCTCAATGATGGGCTTACTATGACACCCCCTATGCATATTAGCACCAATAGGTAACCCTAGGTCGACACAAGGGAAGGAAGATGGTTGGCAAAATAATATAGAAGCAAAGTGATTGACTTCCAGATTGGTAACCCCCGCCAAAGAATTTGCTACTCTTTGAAAAGTTAACTTTTAATCCAGAAGCCATGTGAAAGCATCTCAATATCCAACAAAGATTTTTAACATTGTCAAGGGACCACTTACCAAGGATAAGCGCATCGTCCGCGAATTGGAGGTGTGATATGTCAATGCTATTTCTACCCACTTTGATTCCTTCAAACCGACCTTTAGCTTTAGCTTCTTAGAGAGTCACATGAAGAGCTTCCGTAACAATGATGAAAAGAAAATTGGGAAAGTGGGTCACCTTGACGCAAACCTTTTTGAAAGCTAAAATCTTTAGAAGGCGAGCCATTGATGAGGATCGACCCAAATACCGTATTGAGACACCCGCGAATCCACCCCCTCTATTTGAGACTAAAACCCATTGGTTCCATGGTGTGGTAAAGAAACTTCCAATTAAGAGATTCGAAGGCCTTTTCAAAGTCCACTTGAAGCACGAAAAGGCGTTCCTTCTTTTTAGAAGCCCATGAAATAATTTCGTTGACCATGAGTGGACCATCAACATTGTACAATCAACTTATGCAATCGTAAAAAGAAAACAAGTCATGAGTAAATAATAAAGTCTTAAAACATTGTACTTTTAGTGTTTCTTTTATACTAAATAAATTAGAATAACTTAAGTGAAACAAAACTTAAACTTTGTTACATTGAAAGTATGATAGATTATTTGGCCAAAGTGATATATATATATATATATATATATATATATATATATATATATATATATATATATATATATATATATATATATATTTTTTTTTTTTTTTTAAATAATTGTTGTTTGTTTTAAAGTGTTTATACGAAAGAGGTAATTATACAAATGTCTCAGTCGTCCAAAGTCTATAACTTTGTCCAAAGTTTATACCCTAGACCAATAAAAATTGACTTCTCAAAATGCTCCAGGAAACTTGGGCGACTTTTTCTATAGTTTTAAATCTTGACAAGTGTCCCTTTTTTGTACTTTGGGCGACTTTTCTTGTAAGTGATGTGTAAGACATTTTACGTACTTTTTCAGACATGTTTTTAGAAGACATATCTTTGGACTTTGGGCAACTTATTTTTTCTTGTCTTTTTCTGAAAATTATTTTTTTGAGTTAATTACATTTTTGATCATTGTGATTTTTCGAGTATTTCATTTTTGGTCCCAAGATCTAAATCTATATCTTCTTTTTCTATCATTATACCTCATTATCCATCACCAACAGCATCCCTGTATGGCTCATATTTTCAGTTTCAAGATTCAAGATCATACAAAACCCTCATAACCATAATCAACTTCATTGCCATAACCCATTCAAATATTAAAAACAAGGGAATATATTAGCTACAATTTCTTGTAGCCAACTCCTTACAATTATATGCTATAATTTGTGGGTCATTGAATTTTCTGGTGGGTCCCTGAATCATTTTTGTGGGTCCTGAATTATTTTTTGTGTAATTTTGATAAGGATTGTAGCCATCTTGACTACAATAATTGTAGCCAAGATATCCCCTAAAAACAAACCGCCATTCTCTTTTTTATCAGCACCATTTCAACGAGATCATGTCTACTTCTTTATTTCTAACCTACTTCTCTCATAAAGCCTACATATCTGAATGGAAATCACGCTTAAATAATCACAAAAAATAGAGCTAATAAACATGGTTTACCCCACAAGGTGAATTTATTTTCCAAAGTTGTAATAACGAATCTGACGGCATATCCAACATTGGTGGTTATGTAGGTTAAATTAATTAAAAAAAATAATTTGGTAGCAAATGCCAAATAGCAACTTGCATTGCAAGACTTGTATTTAGAAGGAAATTAACAATAAAAATACAAACACAATTAATCACGATTAGAGATCTTTTCTCCAACAAACTTATGAAAATTAAAAAAAAAAAAAAAAAAAAAAAAAAAAAAAAAAAAAAAAACTTTGTGAAAATCCTTATTGCACAACAACAACACTAGGCCCCCAGGACCCAAAGTTTCTGGTGGCACAAACTATAAATATGCGTTTCCAGTTCCTAACGTAATCACATCTCAACATAAAATCCTCGATCGATCTTAGTCATCCCAAAAAACCTCCAAACGATTCATATGGATTCCGAGCTTTGTTACGATACCATCCTCGAAATTCTTTCTCGAACTTCTTTAAAAACCCTCGATACCGTTCGTTGCACTAGCAACAAATTCGATACTCTCATACATGACTCTGAATTTCTCGACACGTACACGAAAAGAAATAATATGGTATCTGGTTTTCTTGTAAACGACATTAGGAGATGTACTTACTATAGCGAGTTTGTACCTTCTCCTTTATCAAACAATATTGATCTTGGTTTTTTACCGTTTAATGCTCAAATCGTAGCATCTTCAGAGCAAGGAATCATTGTGTTCGAAAGTCCTGATCCGAAAAAGCATAGGAATGTTTTCTACAATGTTTGCAAACCTACGACTAAGCAGGTTTCACGTTTGCCAAATCCGAAAACAAGGTGTCTAACGGAAAAGGTTGCAATCATTGTCATGGGTTCAAAGACGACATCGCGGTACAAGATCGTCCGGTTATCTAATCCTAATTTCACGTAAAGTTTCTCTCTATTTGTATTTGGCCTAAACATATATTTGCATGCATAACTAATGGCTGTCTTTTTTTAGATATTGTTAACATATATATAGTACTAAGAATAAGTTCATCAAGTAAAGTTTAGAGGGAATATTTTGTGATTTAAGCTGATAAGTTTAGTGTTAGTTAACTTGTTACACTTATTTGCTTGCAGCTAAAACATAATAATGCATGGTTCTACAGATTTTTGAAGTGTATACTGTATAGTAACATGAAAAAATTGATATTTACTCGTTTTAAATCATAATCATTATTTTTTTCTTACTGCATTGGTTTTCAACCAAACGAAAAACTCTACACATTAAATTGTGAAATCTTTGATTCTGAAAGAGGGTCATGGGGACGGCTAAAGGATTTAAAGTTGCCTTACGGTGTATTCTTGGCTAACTCGCAAGCAATCGCAGCAAGAGGTTACATAAACATGTTGCTGACCAACGGTGATGTCTTGATGTTTGATGCTTATAAAGAAAAGTGGACGCGTGTTTCATCTCCAGTTCCAGCCCTCGATGAATATCAATTTTCAACACCAATGCAACTAGTTAAGTATGCAGGTAAGGTGGGAATCGCGTGGAAGCCAGTGAATGCTAGTTGGGAGATTTGGTCACTTACCCACGATCGATCGTTTAAGAAACAACATGTTTTCAGCAAGAAAGAAGATAGTGAAAGAGAGTCACTGGAGGCGTTATATGATTCAGATACAAGCATTATGGTGGATCACGATACTATCATATTTCATAGGTTTAGAAGAGGCAATGATATCAGTAAGTAAGGTCATATTGATTGAGCATCCTTATCAAATCTTCAACTTCAGATCAGATTTTGAGCCGGTTGATTTTTGATGCGTGCACAAAATGATGAACTTATATATATATCAGGAGTTCTAATGGTTTTCGCGGTGAACACAGACCATGCAAAGAAGGAGCTCATATTCTATGATGATCGTATTTATAATGCCTTATATCCTCCAATGTGTAATTTTGTTACCTGGCTCTTTACTATCGTGTTTTTATACAAGTTTTGGTTTAATATTTTTTTAAGAGTTACCTGCTTTTTTAGTCGAGCTTGAATTATTATGAATATACGTACACGGTACACCGAAAGGAATACACCTACGAAAGAATTTGTTAAGACAAAAATGTAAAACATATTGTGGCGCGCAGGGGCAAGGTAGACAAGACAAAAGGCACCATGTTCTTCCTCTGTTTATAATTGTTAACTTGTTTACGTGCACTTAAAATCATGTCACATAAGGAGTCATGTTGGCACATCTAAGCACAGTCTAAGTTGTCACCTCAACACATATAACTTGGTAGTTTTTTTCCAGGTAAAACAAGTTTCCATATATTATATTAGCACGCAATTTAAAGTTCACATATCAGATGAGTAAACTTTTTGTTTACATATATCATAAAAGTACATTTGAAAAAATACGTGTCTACCGTATGGGTTAAACCCTACAAAAGAATTTGTTAAGACAAAATTGTAAGGCTACCCCCATCCTTCACACCATTTCACCTTCCACCTCAGTGCCACATCAGTTTTCTCTCTCATTCATCACAATTTCACTTCTCACTCCCAACCATCTCACACCACTTCACCTTTTAACACATTTTTTATTTATTAAAATACCCCACTAAATAAATATTACACACTCACAAACTAATAAAAATTAAAATAGATATATCCCACACACCCCACTAGCACAATGCCCTAAATGTGAAAAGATCACTTTTCGTCCCCTTGCCATCTCCTCATGCTGAGATACCCAACCATGCTCACCTTCCACCTGTGCTTGCCGATTGCTCACTGAAGCAGCGATGGGAGCAGTCTAAACATATAATGTCAGGAGGCAAGGCGGACAGGACGAAAAAGTCATGCTTAGATCCAACCAATGGCGGACCCAGAAAATTAGGATGTGGGGGCATTTTTTTTACAATAACAATAAAATGTCAAAGAAAAAACTAGGATTGTAATGATAACTCGAGTAATTTTACTTAAAGATTAAGAATTTATAAGGCTTTAGAGAGTTCAATGTTGGATTTTAGTATGTGAGTGGAGGGCAATTTGAGATTTTCGTAGAGGGCATGTTCGAAAAAAGGTCAAAATAAAAATAAATAAATAAATAAATAAACAAACATTAAAATCTCAAATTTTTCGGCTAGCCATGGGGGGCACCGGCCCCCACACTTTCTACATAGGTCCGCCCCTGGATCCAACCATTATATGTTAAGTCATTAACTAATCAATGGGTACTTATGTTTGAAAAGGATGAAAGTGTCTTATGTTTTACTAGTCGGATACTCGCGAATAGCGGAGGCGGTAAATATAGTTATATTATAAATATACTAAATGAATTGCTAGCCCAACTCTCCTCGCAATTCTCTACCCGCTTATTGAATTCGTTTTTACAACACTCCGAATGTATATGTTAGTTGTATGTGTTTGCTTGGTTTTCCCATAGCTTTCCCGTGACATCATTATTCTCGTTTATAAAAATATAGTAACAAATTTGAATGAAAATAAAATAAACTCATTAAAAATGTAAAAACTTATAAATATATATCAAAATGGATGTTAAATTAAAGAGCACAAGATTTTAAAAAATATAGTGAAATTAGATCATAAAAAAATAAATAGGTAATAAGATATTTCAATTTGAAAATAAATGTGATTTTTTAGTTGAGAAGAGACACATGTCACTATATAATTGGAGCTCATTATCTTAATTTTTGGTGGAGCTCACAACTTAAATGATTTATATAGCAGTATAGGTAACACTTTATCATTTACTCAAATCTAGAATCATATAAAATCATGCTTAATTTTAAGGCCTTTGAAAAAATATAAGGACTAAAAGGCTGGACACCTTACACATGCTTAGATCCAACCATGCTAACAAAATATGAATTTAAATATGTCAATATCCAATTAATTAAAATATTTTCATCTACAAATTACAACATTAAATATCACATAGAACTGCAGCCACTAATGTGATACTCCTTGTATACCTTCTTTTGTAATGTAGATAAGTCTAAGAATGTTTGAATAACTCATGTTACTTGGTTTATTTATTGGTATGTGAGTAGCCTCATTGATTTATATGTTGTGAGTTCAAGTCTTATCGAAGATTTTGCGAGTTATTATATGCTAGATACGCGATAGAATAGTATAAAAATTGTCATTCTAACAAACCATAAAAAAAAGAAAAGAAATCAGTGTTTTGCAAACTTGGTGAAATCATTCTTTATTTTTGTCATCAAAATATAAGATAATTGGGCTTTCGTTACTTTTCGGACCATGAGGTTATTTTTAATGTGTTGGATCGAAACTTTTTAACGATTACAATTACTTCCTACATTACATTTAAAATGTAAATTTTTGTTAAAATATTTTCAAAAAAGTTAATAATTAATTTTTTTCTCTAAAGCGTCGTGTGTTAATTTTTCTAGCTTCAAAATAGTAGGTGACAGCGTCACAAGTAGAACGTGACGCCGTCAGGTCTTCCATTATGACAGGTTTTTCGTGTCTTTGTCGTTTTCTTTACTTTTTCGTCCAAATACGTCCAAAAAGCTCCAATTTCCAGAATTATCGTCCCAAGTACCTAAAATATAAAAAGAAACGATTTTGAGGCAATATTTGATCATATAATCACGAGTTTAAGCTTAAATGACCCTTTAAAAAGGTATCAAATAAATCCTTATCAAATATCCCTACACTTGTGATTTGCTTGTCCTCAAGCAAATGGGCTTTTATTCTAATTAATATACAAGTTAGGGGTCATTTAACATTAATATAAAAGTAAATACAACATACAATTGTTCCACGTTAGTTGAAATAAACACGGAAATTATATACTAGCACCTCACAATAAGTGTTTAGATTCTCACATCACTCGGGTGTAATAAATGATACTCCATTCGTCCCAATTTATTTGTCAACTTTTAACTTTTAAAGTCTTTCTTTTACAACTTTGACTTTAAATATATTTTTTTGTGTTATATAACACTTGATGCAAAATATATGAATAGATTAGGTTTTAAATGTATTTAATTTTGGTATAATTTTCATCAAGTAATATATAACACAAAACAAAAAAAATAAAGTTAAAGTTGAGAAAGAAAGATTACAAAATTCAAAAGTGGACAAATAAATTGGGACGGAGGGAGTACAACACATATGGAAAAGTTGAAACCGAAACACTCATTACCTGACACATATATAGCATATAAATTACTATAGACTTGGGAACGGAACAAACCCTCCTTCTAGTTTTCTACATTTGGCATTAGAGCTTTGTTACCAAGTTTCTTAGAGTATATAATGTACTTTAAAAACTTGAAACAATCCGTCAATGTTTTGAAAACTACAAAGAAGGAAAACCTTCTTAAAAACTGACATCAAATCTATTTTTACAAAAATGATAAAACTTTTGTTTTGGATAATGATAGTTTAGATAATATATATTACATTTTCCAAAATCACTATTATTGTTATAGCAAACTCTTTTCAAGAAATCTTCAAGTTAGGAATCTTTGAAAACTTCATCCTATTAAAGGAAAAATGAAGTTTGCACACAAAGAAGAACCTAACGAACTGTCAGCCTACTATTCCAAAAAGCTTACAGGTATTTTAAAAAACTCAAGAAGTATTTCGCATGATCGATCAACAGTTTCAAAAACCATCTAAGAAAATATAGCAAAGGTTTGTTTTCTCATCAATAGTTGGTGTTTTAAAATGCGTTAGTTGCTTATAGTTTAAATGCCGGTTTATATGTTTCTTCTACATAATCTCTTTTCTAAACCTCTTTAGTTAGTCGTAATTTTGGTGTGACTCTACATAAATTATGTGTTACACTAAATCAAAACTTTCAAAGTTCTCTCTTCATAAATACCCACACTCTTTCAGATGGTCAAGAATAGTATTCCATCTCATCAACCCTTATTCTCTTAATCAAAATTCATTTACATGCTCATCTTAAAGTATTATTCGTATATCAAAAAACACTCCAAATGAAAAGGGTGAAGTCGACGCAAAGTTAGTTTGCTACGTCTTGATCATCATCACACTCATGGTACTCTCTTATCCCAGTCTCAAACTTTCTCGCGGCGAACTGTGTTTTCTCATGTAGTTTCACTTGTTATTTATTTATCCATTTTTTTGAATTGCCTTGTGCATTGAATAAATTGGAATATAAGTATTTTCTCGTCTAAGTTCTCCTTCATAATATTAGCAATCCCTAAACTTTTGTTTCATCTTATATATCATTTACTTAGGAACAATAATTATAATCTACCTTATAACAATTAAACTAAAAGAATTAGTGTCAAACAATACATCAAAAACCAAACGTTCAAAATCCTCCTGTGTCTGCTGTCTTACCTGATCCATTCAATTTAACGAGCCGGATCCCTTTTCAAAAGGATCCGACAGACCCGGCCCCACAGACACCAACTTATACATCTTTACCTTCTCTTCATTCCAAACGACCAAAAACACACACACTCTCATTCGAGGTTTTAGCTACCATCTACCTCAGTCTTCTAATCATCTCCGTAAGTAATTATACATCTTTACCTCTCGAAATTAAATTCTAGAGATTAGTTCTTTATCATAAATTGATTCAAATGGGTTTACAATTTCATTATTGTGCATCACTTGGAAAACCCTAGCTAGCTAATCATCTTTTCTCTCTCCCTATTTTATCCTAGTCACCCGAATTACAAGGGATTTGTGTTTGACTTTGAATGAAACTAAAATGTTTAGATATTTATTGTGATCCTTGAATTAGCATTATGATTGAATCGCTAAAACTACCCGTGTGCAAGGTCGTAGAGAAAACCTAATTGGTTTTTTGGTAGTAAGGTGATCGATTCCCATAAGGGACCATTTTTGTGAACCCTAATTTTATGGTTTGTCGATTCTTTGATCTTTATTTGATTCACGTGGAAGCTAACAAGGTACGAATTCTTTTAGGTTAATTATTTGCATTACATGATCTATTAATTCCCCTGCGTGTTCTTGATGCATATATGTTAATTATGTGATAATATAGATTACATATTCCAACAATTGATTCATTGGAACAGTATCTGGTTCAAAAGAAACCTTTTCGTGCTCATTTGTATCACAATTATCCACAGTACCACTATGACCAGCTTTCACACCACAATCAGCAACATCTATAGTTCTCGAGGACGAAATCACTGATTCGTCATTAACAGCAGGTTCCAACCTAGTACCATGAAATCCACATGAACCCTAGATGCCAATTCACTCAGCTTAGGAAAGCTGGTATTCAGAATCATAAGCACTCATTCGACCAATTAGAGTATCAAACGAACCACCCGAATTATTATCTTTTTTTCTTTTCTTTTTCTTCCTTTATCCACCTCCTCGCGAATCTAAGAAACCAGATTTCATAACACTAATCAAGCGTTAGCAGCAGACAAGAAGAAACAAGTAGCGACAATTCTTCATTAACAAAAAAAACTAATTTAGAAACCCCTAACAACAACAAAAAAACCCCAATCGGTCAAAAATTGAATCGATCAGATTTAATTCGTTATAGAGATATGAAAACGACCCTTGAAGCTTCAATAATTAAACAAGATGATCCTTGCAGAAGTGGATCGATCAAATAATATGCTTGATGGAGATAATGATGGAGATCAAGCTAGTGGCAGGACCGGATTCAATCAGAAGTGAAGATAGAGGTTGAAGATGACATTACTTATAAAGTTTATTATTATTTATTAGAGTTTTCAAAAGCTAGTTTATTTTCTATTTAGCATTGCTAATGGGCTGGACCTGTTTCTTATTATAGTTTTGTTTTGTTATTAGGCCATTTGGGTAGCTTAACTATAAAAGCTATCTTTACAAGACTTTAGGGTTAATTTTCGGTGATTGACGTTTTCAATAAACTTTCTGTTGAGAATTGAGTATCTCTGTACCTTTCTTTTTCCTTCATTGTTTCGATGCTTCAGTTGGCATCAGAGACATGTTGTGCTTCTCATCCAATGGCTGTCAACGGCAAAGTAGGGGATAACCATGTTAAGGATGGTGTTCAAGACATGGAGACCTTGCAAGCCGAAGTTCGGGCGCAAGGAACAGTGTTAACAAATATGGAACAAAGAGTCAACCGTAACTTCCGATGTTTAGAACAACGTTTTGAAGATATTGTGGAACGACTTGAAGTTTTGGTGGTGAACGCAAAACAGGAACGAGATTAATAATGAGACAAGACCAAGGGACAGAGGTGCCCGTGGTAATCTCAACTTCAGACCAGTTGCTACTATGTACAATCGATGGCAACTAGCTTATGAGGACGACTCGGACGGGGAAGACGTATACACTAACCCCCGCCAAAAATTTGAACCCGCGGGTGTAAATAGAGGAGGATATCGACGTAATAATGAATATAAATTAAAGTTAGATATTCCTTCTTTTAAAGGGAACTTGACCGTCGAAGATTTCATTGATTGATTAGCAGAGGTTGATCGTTTTTTGGAATACATGGAAATCCCAGAGGATGCAAGGGTGCGATTGGTGGCATGTAGATTGAAGGGGTGTACAACTGCTTGGTGTGAAAGGTTGCAAACTTACAGGTACCGTGAAGGTAAACAACCAATCCGTACATGGTACAAAATGAAGCAATTGCTACAAAAGGATTTTCTTCCATCAAACTATGAACAAAGTTTGTTTCAACAATATTGAAGATGCCATCAATGTCAAAAGACGGTCCAAGAGTACACGGATGAATTTATGAGACTTGCGGAAAGGAATGATCTAAGTGAGACTGAAGGACAACAAGTTGTTAGCTATCTTGGCGGATTGAAGCCTCAAACTAGAGAAAAGATTGGGGCACAAGTATTATGGACTTTAAATGAAGCAAAGAACACAGACCTTAGGGTAGAACTAATGCTTCAAGATAGGGGCAGCAGATGGGACACGAATAGGTGAGGCTATGGAGGGGATAACTACAATAAGACGTCCACCGAGAACCCTAAAACAACCCTTGAAAGTGTTTTGAACATTGAACGAAAAGAAGACAAGTCAGTGGGTAAAAGAAACATTGAACCGAAAGAATCACAAAAGACAAGTAATCCCTATGCCAAACTGACATCTTGTAAGTGTTTCACGTGCAACCAACCTGGACACAAGTCTAATGAGTGTCCAAACAGAAAAAGTATCCACATGGTAGACAGGGACGAAGGAGAAGACGTGTATGTGAACCTGATGGCGGCGAATATGATGATGAGTTGGGATATCAAGCTGAGTACCAACCAATTAATGTCATAAGAAAGCTGATGTTGGCTCCTTAACAAGAAGACCACAGTCAACGCCACCAATTGTTTCGCACTAGACGCACTATTAATGGTTGCGTATTTGATTTGATCATAGATAGCGGGAGCTGTGAAAACATCATCGGGAGGAAACAGTAAAACGGTTACAATTACCCATCGAAAAACATCCGAATTCTTATTCGATTGGGTGGATTAAAGCTACTGAGAAGATCCAAGTAAAAGAGCGTTGCAAGGTCCCTTTTTCCATTGGACGATATAGTGATGAGGTATATTGTGACATTGTAGATATGGATCACTACAAAAAGGGGAAAGCTTTGGGTCGACAATCTCGACCCAAATAATGAAGTGGGGTCGAGACAAAAGATTT
The DNA here is from genome assembly GCA_030686995.1 of Artemisia argyi. NCBI lineage: Eukaryota > Viridiplantae > Streptophyta > Magnoliopsida > Asterales > Asteraceae > Artemisia > Artemisia argyi. Next base: position 19,075,089 of record CM060680.1, on the reverse strand, counting down.
GGGTCGACAATCTCGACCCTTTTTGGTTATACCATTTTTCTTGTCCCAAAAACATTTGGGTAGACAATTTTGAAAACGAGTGGCACGACAGTTAAAGGGGACCCACTAACCAGTCAAACATATAAATTACAGTTTGGGTCGACATTGTGGTACCAAAAATATATTTATTTTTTGTAAATCATTTATTTAAATACGTAAAATATTTTCGAAATGCAAAATGGTACGACATTGTCGTACCAAAAATTTATTTATTTTCTGTAAATCATTTATTTAAATACGTAAAACATTTTCGGAATACAAAATGGTACGACAAAATTTATTTATTTTCCGTAAATCATTTATTTAAATAGGTAAAATATTTTCGAAATGCAAAATGGTACGACATTGTCGTACCAACATTTTATTTATTTTTCGTAAATCATTTATTTAAATACGTATAATATTTTCGGAAATGCAAATTGGTACGATATTGTCGTACCAAACATTTAAAATATTTAAACATTTTTACAAATGGCATGATTCATTGTTTGCATTTTTGGGACGACATTGTCATCGTATTTTGTCAAGTATGCAAAAAAAAAAAATGCAGCAGCTGCCTGCATTTCCAGGTTTTTTCCGGAATTTTATTCCGGAAAAAACCTACCATTACACAACCTGTAAATCAACCAATATCCGCAATACCAATTCGGCAATATGATACAATAACAAATTACTCATCTATGACTTAAATTCGACAAATACGATACAAATTAAACTAACAAATACGAACTTAATACAAAAACAAACAAAAATTCGGCAATAGATTCTAGTATTACATAACTAATAACAAATACGATACAAATTAAACTACGCCTACTCCTCATCCTCCCCCTCCTCCTCACCACCACTAACATTAAAATTCTCGGGAATGTGGCTCAAATGAGGATTATTTTGTCGTATATATTGGTTAAGGTCGGGTTTCGGGTCGGAATAATCTGGGTTAGAACTAGAACCCGGGCATGTAGTAGAGTTGGGAAAGACGGGACGATAACAGTTGTCGAAGGAATTAGGGTTCGGAAATGGGGAAAATGGGGGATTTGGGGGAAATCTGGAAAAGTCAACGGGAAACGGATTACCTGGGTTCCTAAAGGTTGCGGATCAAATATAGCAGCTCGAAATCTGGCAGAGGACTGGAAGAAGGTAACAAAAGATGTGAAGAAGAAGATTGAGGACTCGAATGCACGATACACGTCGGCCTCTGATAAGCATCGCATGGAGAGAATAATTAATGTGGGTGATCAAGCTATGGTCTTCTTGCGTAGAGAGTGGTTTCCCGTTGGCAAATATAGCAAGCTCCAGCCTAAGAAATACAGGCCTTATCGTATTAAGCATAAAATTAATTGCAGTGGTTATGTTGTTGGGTTACCTGATCATATGGGTATTTCTAAGACATTTAATGTGGCAGACATTTACCCGTTTTATTCAGATGATGAACCGTTGTACCAAGAAAACTCGGGGTCGAGTTTTTATCCGGTGGGGAAGAATGATGGAGATCAAGTGGCAGGACCGGATTCAATTAGAAGTGAAGATAGAGGTTGAAGATGACATTACTTATAAAGTTTATTATTATTTATTAGAGTTTACAAAAGTTAGTTTATTTTCTATTTAGCATTGCTAATGGGCTGGACCTGTTTCTTATTATAGTTTCGTTTTGTTATTAGGCCATTAGGGTAACTTAACTATAAAAGCTATCTTTACAAGATTTTATGGTTAATTTCGGTGATTGACGTTCTCAATAAACTTTGTGTCGACAATTGCTTTCACACGTTCTTGAATCCCTAATAGTAATTATCACCAAAACCCTAAAATTTGTATAATCACCAACGAATCTGGTCCAAGATAATGATTAACCACGAAAGAGAATAACTATTGTATTTTATTACAAATCGTTGCAAGAAACACATAAGATTAGGTAGACTAGATGAAAACGATGGGATGGTTAATTAGGGTTCAAAAAAATCGCCATCATTAGTTACATCAAGAGCAATACTTACTGTTAAACCGATTAGGGTGGTAAATTAGTTTCTATTTATTTCTATATCTTATGTTGGTCAGAGTGTAAAAATATATTAATAACCAACTTACTTACTTGTCTTGTTATACGTGCTATGAGTAACTTTTTTTTAGGAAAGTCACTTGAGCTTTTTTTAGTAACTTTTTAATTCGAATATGTTTTCACTCTATATGACCCCTAATATTAAATAAACAATCTTGTAGTGGCAACACAACACATAGCAACTTGCATTGCAAGCGGTGGCGGTGGCAAGCGAAAAAAACTATAGTGTAATTTTTTTAGAATATTTAGCTATTTTTGTAATTTAGCCTCTCAACGAACCAACTTTTAGTGTAGTTTTAAAAATATCAAAATTTGCCTCGTCGATAATAACTTTATGACCCCGCCCCTAATTGCAAGTCTCGTATTTAGAAAAAAAAAATACTACAAAAAATAGAAACACGATATAATTATGAGTAAGTTTTAGGGGCCGCTTGGTTCAAGTGGGGAAAAGGAAAGGTAAATGGAAAGGAAAAGAGAATGCAAAGGATTGAGTGAGGTGAGTAATCAATCCCTTACTCCCCAATTTACTCTATAATGGTTGATTACGCACTACGGGATAATTAATACCTTTGCACTCCCTAACCAAGCACCATAATTTGAGTGAGGTGGACCTTTTTGAATTCTTTACCCATTCCCCACCTCCTTAACCCTACCAAGCACCCCTTAATCTTTTAATCAACGGTTCATAAATATAAAAATAATACTATATACCGCTTTTTGGAAAGTAATTATCGCACAACAAAACTTGGCTGCCAAGGACCCAAAGTCGGTTGGCACAAACACTATAAATATGCGCCTCTAGTACATAACCTAATCACGTAATACAAACCTCGATCGATATTCTTCATCCCTAAAAATCTACGAATGATTCATATGGATTCCAAGATTTCATGCGACGGTTTCCTTGTAAACAACATGAGGAGAGGTACAAACTATATCAACGAGTTTGCACCTTCTCCTTTATCAAACAATATTGATCTTCGTTTTTTACCATTTAATGCTCGTATCGTAGCATCTTCAGCGCAAGGAATCATTGTATTCGAGAGTCCTGATCCAGAAAATTTTAGGAATGTATTCTACAATGTTTGTAAACCTACAACTAAGCAGGTTTCACGTTTGCCAAATCCGGAAACAAAGTATCTAACGGAGAAGGTTGCAATCACTGTCATGTGTTCGGAGACGACATTGCAATACAAGATCGTCAGGTTATCTAATCCTATTTTCATGTAAGTTTCTATCTATTTGTATTAGGATTAAATATATATTTGAATGTGCTTAGCTAGAGGCTCTTTTTTGATTTTGTTAATACAGTGACCAAGAATAACTTCATTATGTAAAATTTAGAGAAAAGTTGGTTAAATCGTGTCGCTGACTCGCTTCAATGAATTATCAGTGTTAATTAACTTTTTATATTTATCTTCTTGAAGCCAAAACAGAATAATGGGTTTATAGATTTTTGAAGCGTTTAGTACTCCACGAAAAACTGATATTTACTCGTTTAAAATCATGATGTTTTCTTTCTTATTGCAGTGATAATCTGGGGCCGAGAAAACCAACCGAACCGAAAGACCAGCGGTCCGGTCTCAGCCACGGTTTTTGGGCGAATTTGGGCTCGGTCCGGTCCGATCTGGTCCAGTCTTCGACCGATGATCAACCCTATGCTAATCATCAACAGGATGAACTCTACACCTTAAGTTGTGAAGTCTTTGACTCGAAAAGAATGGCATGGGTACGGCCAAAGGCTTTAAAGTTGCCTTACGGTGTTTTCTTGGCTAACTCGCAAGCAATCACTACAAGTGGTTACATAAACATGTTGCTGACCAACGGTGATATCTTGATGTTTGATGCCTATAAAGAAAAGTGGTTCCGTGTTTCATCTCCAGTTCCAGCCCTCGATGAATATCAATTTTCAACACCAATGCAACTAGTTAAGTGTGCAGGTAAGTTAGGTATCGCGTGGATGCCGCGGAATGCTAGTTGGGAGATTTGTGTTCTTACAAACGATCTATCGTTTAAGAGACTACATGTTTTCAGAAAGAAAGAAGATAGTGAAAGAGAGTCACTCGTGGCATTATATGATTCTGATACAAGCATCATGGTGGATCACGATACTCTCATATTTCGCAGGTTTAGAAGAGGCAATGATATCAGTAAGGTTATATTGAGTTATCATCCTTATCAAATCTTCAACTTCAGATCAGATTTTGAGCCAGTTGATTTTGGATGCGTACCTAAAAGTTAATGGGGACTTACGTATATTTGGAGTTCTATCTTTAGATAGAGACACTGGTACAATCTAATTATTCTAATATACAGATATGTAGTTTTGTTATGCTATTTGAACTTGGTATCTAAATGATTAGAATTGGATCTTTCCTTTATGAAATGAGTTAACTTTGAGAATGAATGTGAATTATGTGTGGTAATCAAAGATGAATACAGATGTCTAAATTTGTTATATCTTTATTTACGAACGAGTTAACCTTGATTGTCAACAAATAAAATCAACCTTATATATAATATTTTTTAACAAATTGTCAATTTTACTCGTTTTTGTTCAAAATTTTGTACCCATGTATTAAGTGCAGAGCATTTTTTTAAGAGCAAAATAAGGAGTAACTAAATTAGTTAACTAGTGACAGATTTTTTAAGAGAAATTAAAATGACAAAGTGGACATTCAAAATGAAACGAGAGTACACTTGTTTCTCCCTACAAGAAAAGATAAGCAGTAGATCTTGTTCGTTCCAAAACAAAACCCTAACTGAAAATTACAAAGTCTTAAATCGTCCCCAGATCATTCATATCCTAAAATTCACTATCATCTTTAAACCCACTAAATCAAAAACAAATAAACCGTTAGATCCGATGATGTGTTAAAACGTTCCACTAAATTAAATTACAAAAAAAAAACACAAGAAAAGTTCTTGATTTGACAAAAGTCTAAATAGAAACACAACCCTATTAAACATGAACGGTGGTATATAAATGGGCAAAACTTCTTGTTCGATTAAATTGTCTTTTACTTCCGATTTGATTAACACTTTCCAGACCAACTTCTTAGCCATTCCATGTTTCTGCAACAAGGTATATGCATGCGCACATGTTGGTTTTTGACTGTTAAGCTCAATCGTATGCGGATTTATTTTGAACGTCATTTTCATTATTGTCACTAAACATCTTACTGTAATCCTTTTTGCATTTTAATCAAGACTCACGATGATACACAATTTAGTTCATTTTTGCATTTGTATTATTTTCGTTATTGATAAAAAAAATATATTTTCCTCTTTAATCGGTGTGAAATTCAAGATAAACATAGATTCTTGAGGCGCTACAAGTAAACAAAAATAAAAAACTGTTAAGAGAGTTCATATCAGTTTCCAATTTCATGAAGCACTCCAAGTTTTTATTAACTTGATGTGCGGCAATTAACTGAAAACATAATATTATTATAAACATGTTATACTCGCATACATTATGGTAAATAACAATGAAAGAATAAAAGGATAGAAAAGATCTCCATAAACAAAAAAATGGTAAATAACTACACCATAAACATATCTAGTTTATGTGCTTGGAGTACCAAACTTGACGGTAACATGAAATTAACGTTGTTATACACACGCCTACGGCAACTGTTGGCAACCCTAATGGACTATGACCCAACCCGAACTAGAATTTCAAATGGAAAAGTAATAGGATAATTTTACTTTTTTAAGAAGTTGCTCAATTGCAGCTAGGGTCTTATGAACTTATTTTTTTGACCCAACCCAACACAATGAAACAGACCTAAGTAAGCTAGGTTCCTCAATACAATTCGGTGTACTATACTAATGTGAAAGATAGTGGACTGTAGATACGTTCACTACGAATAGAGATAAAAATATTTACTGTCAACATGCATAACAAATGAACAAAAGATTAATATAACCCATTCTTGAATCTTTTGAAAGCCCAATTGCTGATTCTGTTTAAATGCGATTTGAGGAGCATTTCATACTCGGGCTCGCTTCGTTACAATATTGGCATCCTGAAATCGAGTTTTCTTAGAGTATGTAAGACATTCTCAAGATATAAAAAATGGTCAAACGGGTCATAGATGTAAAATCTTATTGTTTAGAATATATAGCTGCCCAATGACGTCTTCTATTTCAAACCTTCACATTTCTGAGTCTTCGTCGTCGCTCTCATGTACAAATTGTTTAGAAGTGAGTCTCGTGTCTCTTTTACTCTTACTGTACGTGTGAACGACAACCACTATATCATCATCAGACAAACTTTCCTATTATTTTTTTGAATGTGACCCCCAAACTGCTCTTAAGATTAGCTTGAATGATATGCCAAAAAGAATAAAGGAAGATAACAAAGAAAAGTAAAAAAAGATCAAGAACGCATATTAATTATCAACTATAAGACTGTTATTCATGCTATTTATGGTTAGCTTTCAAAGCTTTTAAGCATGAAGCAAATCATATGGCTGAAAGCATAATACTAATCTAGTCACAAGACACTCACGTACACTATAGTATATTAGTAACCAACAACTTCTTTTTTCAACCTATGTGGGATATAAATGTTTGGATAAAAGAATTTGTACTTATTAAGAGTCGCTGACGGAATTTGGAACTCCAAATCCGATCACCTATGTAGCACCGAAACGGGAACGGCAAAGGGATACGGGAACGATACGGGAACGGGAAACGGCAAAAATAAAAATTCAAGATACGGGAACGACATAGATACGACAATAAAAAATATAAAAAAATTAAGAATATATTAAAAAAAATCCAAATTAGATATAGGTTGATGTAAATTATAAACTTCAAAAATACTACATATTCCAAAAATACCAAAAATAATTAATTATGATAAGACATATTAAAAGTGAAAAACTATGTAACAATAAACAATTAATAAGTTCAATAATAGAAGAGAAAAATGTAAACTACTTAAGAACCATATTTGTTTATTTTAAAAGAAGGAAAATGCTCTTAAAAGAAATCCCAGCCTTTTTGTTCACGTGGGTGGGTTGTGACTTGTTATGTAACATTCATATTTAATAGATATTTAATAGCATGTACTTTTTTCCTTTTTTCTATACTCATATCATCTCTTTCTCTTTCCCTTAACTAGCATCTTCTTCTTCATGCTTCATCGTCCATTTTCAGATCTGCCTCTTCATTTTTTTTTCTTATTCCAATATGACACAAATCTATTCAGATCTGCCTCCGTCTCTACCCATCATTGAAATGCTTAAAAAAGCCCATTAAAATCCAAAAGAAACAGCTTGGAATTCCAGAAACGGTAAGGATACGGCGTGGAATCCAGAAACGGCTAGGGATACGTCTGAGAAACGTTTCGGGGACGTTTCGTTCGCGTTTCCGTTCCCAAGCCGTTCCCAAACGGGCACGTGGGCCTTCCAGGCGTTTCGGTGCAACAGAGCCGATCACTAAGCATTTTTGGATGCTATATTTGTGAGAACTAATGTCAAAATCTAAAAATAAGCAGCTACGCGCTCTTTTATCATATACAAACTAAAAATCATTCAAGTAGAGAGTGGTATGCATACAGCTTAATGAATTAATTACGTGTTAAGGTGTTATTAATTCAATGTTTATTTGGCAATAAATTGTTGTATGATGTAAATGTATTTCTTTATTCTAGCTTCTTGCTAGTTGTTTCTTTAATGAATATAGCCGTTCAAAAAAAATAATAATAATAAGCAGCTAGCTAGGCGCTCTTTTATCATATACAAACTAAAAATCATTCAAGTAGAGAGTGGTATGCATACAGCTTAATGAATTAATTACGTGTTAAGGTGTTATTAATTCAATGTTTATTTGGCAATAAATTGTTGTATGATGTAAATGTATTTCTTTATTCTAGCTTCTTGCTAGTTGTTTCTTTAATGAATATAGCCGTTCAAAAAAAATAATAATAAGCAGCTAGCTAGGCGCTCTTTTATCATATACAAACTAAAAATCATTCAAGTAGAGAGTGGTATGCATACAGCTTAATGAATTAATTACGTGTTAAGGTGTTATTAATTCACTGTTTATTTGGCAAATATGGGTTTCTTGCAATGTTTATTCTTTTTTAATCTTTTTTCAGAAGCAATTTAATTATAATATATTACTATTTGGCAAGCTGGTTACAACTTTGTGTGATTAATCTGATCTATATATACCATGTGAGAATTATTGAAGATGCTAACCTTATAAGAGAAAAGAACAACATCATCAAAAGAGATAAGCTAGACTCCTACCAATTCAAGTAACCATGACAAAATTGCCTATTTTAACAGAGACAAATGTTAAATGTATATCCAGGATAATTTGCTTTATCTATAAATAGAATAAAGTTTAAATTTCATAGCTGGTTCCAATCTTTTCTAAGCAAAAAGGTGAACATTGACAAATAATAAGCTTATCATGCATGCATATGTATCTCTACGTACGTATAATAAAAAGTGAGAGTATATGTGTCGTCTCTTTTGGTGGTGATAAAGAAAAGCATAATTATTCTTTGCACTCCATCACAAGAAAAGAACATATTCACTCATACAAATATCCCCACTTCACTTGCATTCAATCTTACTACCCATTTCGCCCTTGTGTTTCTTGATTTTGCGGTGAAGAGATCAAGCCATCCTATGAGAACTGCATTGGGACTTTTAAGTCTTTTCTTGGTGATTCATGCACACATGTTCTAGAACGCAAACTTCGGTCTAGAATCAGGCGTAAAGTGAGTTGTTATGGCCAAGGTTCATGCCTCGCATGGTTGTAAGTTCCAAAACATTCTTTATCGCATGGTTGTACTGCGCGGTCTTACGTCTAGGTAATTGCACTTCTTCTGCGGTTATGTATATTGCTTCCCTACTCGAAAAACATTTCCCCTTTTTCAACTTTCTATAATAACTTAATAAATACAAAAATAAACAAAATATATCTTTACAAACCCATTTTCCCTCCATTTCCAACTGTTTTAACCACCACATTCAACCACCATAAACCATCATCACAATGAAACCATCAACCAATTTCACATGATGTTGCATACAACTACACAAATGTATATATGTGCCGTAGAAAACATTGCACATGATGTTTTTGAAATGGAATAACTTTCTACCAAACCAATATAACCTTCACTAGTTTGTGGTGATTATAACGCCATGTTATTTTCACCTTTGTTACCATGTAGAAAATAAAGCGTAAACATAAACTCATACTATACCCCGTTTCAATCTTTCATAATAGCTTTAAAAGTAGAAATCACATCTTTTAGAAATTAAAGCCATACACGTTGATTGAATTGATTATCTTTAGTTAACTTGATAAAAACTATATTGATCTTCCAATTTCTAATACTCCGTAATTGTTGATACAAAAGTTGGGCGTACCTGGTTGTTGGGCTTTGCTCTTATATCAATTCGTTCCTTAGCACTTTGTTACCTGCGTACTAAGAAAAATAAGACAACACCGTTAGGCTTATCGAGGGATTGTCTCCCCCGATTAGACTCCGGCGTGAGAGTAAGTAATCGAATTTAGGTTTTGGTTGAAGAGTTTAGGGATTATGTGAATCGTACCTAGAATGAGAATCGTATGATTCTATATATAGGGGCTAAGAAACCGTGTTTCTTGCTCCTTACTCTTCGCACGCATGGTGCTTATCCGAGGTAAGGATATCTATTCCTTGAATAGATAATCCTTATCGGATACCCCGTGGGTTAGATTGGGCCTTTGGGCTTCGTGAGCCCAAACGTTGATACTACGGCCCATACCATTGTCATGGTAGCCCATTCGTGATGGGCTTAAGTGTAAGTAATGTCTATCATTTGGGCTTGCGGCCAAAATATAGTGTAACACCCCCAATTCATGATGCAGCGGAATTCAACTTGGGTGTTACTCGACGGCACAACAGTCATAATAATAGAAAACGATCTCTAAACGAATCGTAATAAAAAGAGTTGTCATTCATATTATTCAAATATATCAAAGTTTACATAGTGAGGTCCCAAAATGTTGCATTGTTTCAAAACACATCATTATAAAGTCTATGATGTTTTTATAGAATGACATAATTGTTTATAGCCTTCTTCCTTCGGTACATGCCCTTCCCGCTCCATTCTTGATTATCATGGACCTGAAATACATGCTTAAGAGGTCAACACAAAGGTTGAGTGATATTCATAGAGTTTGTTTAACGGGTGAACACAATATGTTGGTAGTAAGAGTTAATTAGACTCATACTCATGTTAGAAAACAAAACAGTTATTATTATGTACTAAGCTCATGCAACCAATACGTTAACGGGTACCAATATCAATCGGTGGTTATGTTGCCCCGGTAAGTACTTTGCCGTCATACTTAATGTTTCAAATATAGTGCATTCATTTGAACTAACTGCTCAAACAAATGGGATTCGTCAATCCCAATAGGCCTATTCACAATACTCGCGCTCACTAATACTAGTGATTAAATGGTTCATGATGGGGCCTAGGATTGGCAAGGTAGGTACTTAGTAATAATAAAACAATCAGGCAGCATACAGTTTCAAAGCATTGTGTTCGGTTTAAAAGTAGCATGTATTTCCCCCAAGGATTTGTAAAACTTTAAAGTAATGTAAGCGGGGCTATGAACTCACCTCAAGTATGATAGCAAATAATGAAGGTGATGATCGGATCGTGTAAGTTTCTACGAGCAACCTAGAATAGAATGTTGCGACTTAGGATTTGTGTAAAGAATATAACGGAGTGCCTATATATATGTCTTGCATTTATTCCATGATGATGTATGATGTATATTTGTAAGTCTTTGTAAGAAAGTTTTATGAACATGTATGTTTTGGTATATCGTTTACTACCGTTCGGGCTAACATATTTCAGAAGTCATGTTAGTAAGCGTTCGAGGAGCCAGGACACTTTAACTCGTAAATCCACAACTCATCTCGACGGCTTACATAATGAACTCCTCACATGAAGCTCCCTACTATTGTAGTAGTTGATAAAGTATATAGATATACGTTTTGATCCGAAAAAGTTACATGTCCGATATTTGTATAAACTTAGGAAAGTTTATAGTACATGAAGATTGTTATTAGGGGTAGTTTTATAAGTCTTGTGTGACCATTTGTTTTGGTAAAATCTCATGGTTTCCTTTTAGGTGAAATAGATACAAATTGCTTGTTCATGTTATCGCCAATTTCATTGTTTCATGTTTACGCCTTTGTAAGTTGGTTTGGTCATTTCGTCATGGCCTAGCCATGACCTTTGGTCCTTGTTCCATGGCCATGAGACACTACCTTGGTTCTAGCCATGGTGGGTGTCTTGGTTATAGGTCATAATACCTTTTATTCCTTTGAAAGTATGTCAATAACTTAGTAACTTAAAATATGTAAATAGCTGTTGAGAAAACTGAGAAATATCTCACTCAGAAGGCGTTTTCAAGGCTTGAGCCTCTTTATTCCTGAATGAAAACATGATTCCGGACAACTTTCGTGTTTTAACTTTTTCATGAATCGGACCACAAAGGCCTCTTTTTGCGTGTTTTAGGTTCTGTCTCAGAAATCACAGAAACATTTAGGCAGATTTGCCGGAAATCTTTGGTAACTTCAAATCGCCATAACTTTTGACTCGTTTACTCTTTTTAGGTGGTTCAAATTGCTATGGTTTTCTTGTTAAGTCCTCTACTGTAATATGTAATAATCCAATATAAAATTTTTACCATTTTGATCAGGTTATACCAAGATATTCACTAGTTTGCTTGTTTTAGTAATTTGTTTCAATAAGTCATTACAACAACATCTTTTACTCATCATGATTCATCATGGACATAATTACAACACATAATATAGCAAGAATAACATATAAATGAGATGAACATGATAAATAAACAAGAAGCATGTTAGGTTTAGGCTTACAACTTTAGGCTTTCTAATGAAAGAAAGGAGTAACTAGTAAGGAAATGGACTTTGATAGACAAGCTTCAACCCTTTTCTCTTCAAGCAACCTTTCTACTCTTAGTATTCTTGAAAGATAGATGATAAAGGTTGAGGTGTATTGAGTAGATTTAAACTCAAGAGAAAAACACCAAGTATGTTAGGGTTTTGGAAGATTTTTGGTAAGAAATTAGCTAACTAGGGTTTCTATCTTGAACTTTCACTTGATCTTTGCTATAACTATGAGAAAATAAACTAAGTGTGGAGTGTTGTGTTGTGTGTTTGATGGCCGGCCATAAGGGGGAGAGGGGGGGTATTTATATGCCTTTGAGGAGGTTACTTTTCAAGAGATATTTTGGCCAAAATACACATGTATGCATCCTAGATCATCAAGCCACAAGATCAAGCCACCAAGGGTGTGACTCCCCCCCTCAAAGGCGGTTCAAAACAGATAAGGAGGGGGAGGTGGCTTGGCTTGGTATTATCTTTGGTTAAAAGATGCATTTTGACTCCGGGAAATGCCAACCGTAAATGATTAGGCCTCAAAACGTAAAACCGGGTGTCGTAAAATTATGAAACTTTAAAGTATTGTTAGAAATGTTCATATGTCCCATAATAAAATATAAAATGGGTGATAAGTCCCATTTGGGTGGTAAAACCTGCTAAAAGCTGGAAACACGGGTCTAAAACGCGTAATACGTAAAATGTACGAATGTTGCGTAAAACTGAGAAAAGTAAAATGTTACTTTTCTAATATGCTAAAAATGATTTAAAATGATTTATAATGTCTAGACTGGGCTCAGTCTGGTGTCGGTTGGTGTTAAATGTCTTTTAGACATCAAACCGGAAGCCTAAAAATCACGCGATGACTTATAAAATCAAAGAATGATTTTTAGTCAATGGAGGGGGAAAAAATATGTTGACTTATTTAAATAAGTTGAAAGCTCAAATCATCTTAGAAATGCGGTGCAGGTAAAGGCTAGGGTTACGGCTGAGTAAAAACGCGTAAAACTGAAAATTCCAGTTTTTCACGGCCGAAGTTTATTTGGGCCATGATTTTTCTCAGTCATGATTTATTCTCAAATAAATCATAAGAGTGTTAAACATTTTTCTGATGTGGGGTCACCTGACGGGATCAAATTTCGTTGTGCGTAGAATTTCTGATTGACGTTTTGCCCTAAAACGGGTAATTCTGTGTAATCCCTTAATAACTTTCACGAAAATGATCTGACGAGTGTCAAACATTTAATTTGCCATGGAAATGATTTATCACTCGAGAATATGAAATAAAAATCAACTTTCGGGAAAATTTCAGAAAGAAATGAATAGTAACATGAATAGTAAAAATTTCCGAAAATAGAAATTAACCTGAAATTGCGAATTGTTACAGTCTCCACCCCATATGAGAGCTCCGTCCCGGAGATCAATTAGCGTTGGAGGTAGAAGCTTCGTTGGTAAAAAGGTGTGGGTATTTCTTTCGTATCTGGTCCTCTCGTTCCCATGTGTATTCAGGACCACGTCGTGAGTTCCAACGAACTTTGATAATTGGTATACGGCTTTGTTTGAGTTGTTTGACCTCTCGGTCCATGATTTCTACGGGTTCCTCAACAAATTGAAGATCGTCATTGAGTTGAATTTCATCGAGTGGAATCACAAGTGATTCATCCGATAAACATTTCTTTAGGTTAGATACATGGAAAGTGGGGTGTACACTACTGAGTTCTGAAGGAAGCTCAAGTCTATACGCCACAGGGCCAACCCTGGCTAGGATTTTGAAGGGTCCGATGTATCTTGGGTTTAGTTTTCCTCGTTTGCCGAATCGTATCAAGCCCTTCCAAGGCGATACCTTTAGCATAACCCTATCTCCGACTTGGAATTCTAGGGGTCTGCGTCGTGTGTCGGCATAACTTTTCTGTCGATCTCTTGCGGCTTGTAACCGATTTTTGATTTGTACAATCTTATCCGTTGTTTCACGGATGAGTTCTGGTCCAGTGAGTTGAACTTCTCCCACTTCAGCCCAACAAGCAGGTGAACGACACTTTCGACCATAAAGTGCTTCAAATGGAGCTGCTTGAATACTTGTATGATAGCTGTTGTTGTAGGAAAATTCGACTAATGGTAGATGAGTATCCCATCCTTTTCCAAAGTCTATTATACAAGCTCGAAGCATGTCTTCAAGTGTTTGAATGGTTCGTTCACTCTGACCATCGGTCTGAGGGTGGTACGCTGTACTCATGTCTAGATTTGTTCCAAAGGCGCCTTGGAGTGACTGCCAGAAATTGGAAGTAAATCTACCATCTCTGTCGGATATGATGGATATCGGTGCACCATGTCTTGAGACTATTTCTTTGACGTACAGTCGGGTTAGTTGTTCCATTTTGTAAGTCTCTTTGATTGGTATAAAGTGTGCGGATTTTGTAAGGCGATCAACTATGACCCAAATGGAGTCATAACCGGATGATGTTTTTGGGAGCTTGGTAATGAAGTCCATAGTAATTCTTTCCCATTTCCAGGTAGGAATTTCTGGTTGTTGCAATGGACCGGATGGTTTTTGGTGTTCGGCTTTTACTTTGGAGCAGGTAAGACACTTGCTAACATAAGTTGCAATGTCGGCTTTCATGTTCGGCCACCAATAGAGTAACTTAAGATCATGGTACATTTTATCAGATCCTGGATGTATGGAGTATTTAGACTTATGTGATTCATGCATGATCAAGTCTCGTAGGCCACCAAAAAGTGGTAACCAACTTCGACCTTGGAAGCATAGAGTTCCATCGGAACGGGTTTCGAATTTCTTTTGTATCATGCCATCCAACCTCTCCTTTTGGATGTCTTCTTGTTTCACCGCCTCAGCTTGAGCGTGAAGGATTTGGGTAGGAAAGTTGGAATTTATGGTTAAAACTAAGGCTCGGACTCGTAATGGTTTAACTCGTTCCTTTCGGCTTAGTGCGTCGGCTACTACGTTTGCTTTTCCTGGGTGATAACGAATGTCGCAGTCATAATCACTAAGTAATTCCAACCAACGACGTTGTCGCATGTTTAGTTCTTTTTGGTCCAAAATGTGTTGTAGACTCTTATGATCGGTGTACACAGTACATCTAGTACCGTATAGATAGTGCCTCCAGATTTTTAGTGCAAAGACCACAGCTCCTAACTCTAAGTCATGAGTAGTGTAATTTTCCTCATGAACCTTGAGTTGTCTTGATGCATAAGCCATGACCTTATCGCGTTGCATCAATACGGCACCTAACCCTTGGTGCGATGCATCACAATAAACTACAAAATCTTCTATCCCATCGGGCAATGCTAGGATAGGAGCACTACAAAGTTTCTGTTTGAGGGTTTGGAAAGCTTTTTCTTCGTTTTCATCCCACACGTATTTCTTGTCTTTCTGAGTTAGCTTAGTCAAAGATTTTGCTATTGAGGAAAATCCTTCAATAAACCTTCGGTAATACCCGGCTAAACCCAGAAATTGCCGAATTTCTGTAGGTGTGGTAGGTGTTGGCCAGTTTTTGATAGCTTCAATTTTAGCGGGATCGACATGTAAACCGGTTTTGTCAATCACATGCCCAAGGAATTGTACGGATTGAATCCAAAATTCGCATTTGGAAAACTTCGCATACAATTTCTCTTCCTTGAGTAGTCCTAAAATTGTTCTCAGGTGTTCTTTGTGTTCTATTTCGTTTTTGGAATAAATTAGAATGTCGTCAATGAATACGATCACGAATTTGTCCAAATATGGTTTACATACCCGATTCATGAGATCCATGAATACTGCCGGTGCATTTGTTAACCCAAATGGCATCACTTGGAATTCGTGGTGACCATATCGTGTCCTAAAGGCCGTTTTTGGAATGTCTTCATCACGAACTCTAACTTGGTGGTAACCTGAACGTAGGTCGATTTTTGAGTAATAGGTTGAACCTTGTAATTGATCGAATAAATCATCAATTCTTGGTAGTGGGTATCGGTTCTTTATGGTTAATTTGTTTAGTTCACGATAGTCAATACACATGCGTAATGACCCGTCTTTCTTTTTCACGAATAAAACTGGAGCTCCCCAAGGTGAGGAACTGGGTCGAATAAATCCCTTGTCCGCAAGTTCTTGTAATTGATTTGATAGTTCTTGCATCTCTGAAGGTGCTAGCCGGTATGGTGCGCGGGCAACTGGCGCCGCTCCTGGTATTAAATCAATTCTGAACTCTATTTGACGATTTGGTGGTAGTCCGGGTAAGTCTTCTGGAAAGACTTCAGGAAACTCGCGGGCAATAGGAACATCTTCGAGACGTTTTTCATCGGTTTTCTTTTCTGTTACGTGGGCTAAGAAAGCATAACATCCTTTCTCAATGTACTTCATGGTTTTGATACATGAGATGATGTTTATTCGGGTTCCACTTTGATCACCACGAATGATCAAAGTTTCATTGTCACATGGAATGTGCACAACTCTTTCACCACAAATTATGTTAGCTTGATGTTTAGACAACCAATCCATGCCAATAACAACATCGAAACTTCCGAGTTCGATTGGCATAAGATTGATGTTAAAGGGGTGGTCTAAGAGATTAAGGGTACAGTTTGGGATTACGGTATTGGTATTTACTAAGTCACCGGTAGCTAGCTCAACATTATAACTATTGGTTAAAGTAATTGATGGAATATCAAGTAAAGGCGCAATTCTAGTAGATACAAAGCTCATATCAGCACCAGAATCGAATAATACTTTAACAGGAATATTATTGAGTAGGAACGTACCGGTAACCACGTTCGGGTCCTGGTGTGGTTCTTCTTTTCCCATGACGTAGGCCCTACCACGAGCACCTCCGCCTTGGGGTCCTTGGTTCTGAGGACAGTTGTTCTTGTAGTGTCCCCTTTCACCACACCCGAAACATGTGACTATGGGCTGTGTGTTAGCCCCAGTAGCTATACCCTTGCCTCTGCAATCCTTGGCAAGATGTCCGGGCTTTTGGCACTTGTGGCATTTGGCCGGGCAAGGACCTTCGTGATGGTAATTGCATTTGGTACATTGTGGTTGATTACCCACGTACCTACCACCAGCTGGAGCAGCAACATAAGCTGTCGCGGCTTCCTGTCTCTTGTTCTGTTGATTGTGGTGGTTGTTGTTTCGGGTTTGGTTGTTGTTGTTGTTGTTGTTATTCCCACGGTTACCATCATATGGTCGTTTGTTGTTGTTGTTCTTGTTGTTGTTGTTGTTACGGTAGTTGGAATTGTTGGGGTTGTTGGCATTGCTGTTGTTGGTGTTGTTGGTGTTGAGGTTGGTGTTGAGGTTGGTTTGCTTGCGGGTTTCAGACATACGTACCACTTGATCCATGAGACTACGGGACATCCGCATAGCCTCATCAAGTTCTTTGGGATTTGCCGAAGTCACATTCCCCTGTATGCTTGAGGGAAGCCCCCAAATATACCTTTCCAACAATTTTTCCTTTGGGGAAACCATTGCTGGACAAAGTATCCTCAGTTCCTGGAATCTACGGTTGTAGGTCATGATATCATGACCCTTAACCGTAAGATCCCAGAACTCAACTTCCAACTTTTGTATCTCACTACGTGGACAGTATTCCTTGACCATCATTTGTTTCAAATTAGCCCAAGTAATTTTGTAGGCATTCTCAATGCCCATGGGTTGAGCAATTGAGTTCCACCAGGACAACGCCTCATTCAACAAAGTACTTGTGGCATACTGAACTTTATCCGCCTCAATACATTTACTAACAATGAACACCGACTCCGCCTTTTCGAACCAACGGGTCAAACCCACAGCCCCTTCAGTACCTTTGAATTTGAGGGGTTCACATTTCAGGTAGGAAATGAACGAGCAACCCCTTGGTACTGTAGTAACATTGGTCACCGGAGGGGTAGGTCCTCCAAGGTTAAGACTGGCGATTCTGGCAGCCTCTGCAGCTATAGCAGCTTCCGCAGCAGTGGCGGCTTCTGCGGCTGCTGCAGCATCAGCAGCTGCTGCAGCATCAGCGGCTGCTGCAGCATCAGCAGCATCAGTAGCTGGGTCGGCATTGGCAGCTGCTGCAGCTGCTGCAGCTACGGCTGCACGTTCTGCAACAAGTGCTGCATTGACACTATCCTTTACCAGTTTGCGGATGGCGGCTTGCGTCATCGTTGGTGGTGGGGTCTTTTTCTTTGGCGCCATGGTTCTATTGTTCAAAAGATACGTTGTAGTTAGAGAGTTGTGAAATGAGCACAATTTGATAAAGATGATAGGATAATAATGTTGAAATTTAAAAGCATAACACATGATGGTATATAAAACAAGAGTTTTATTTATATAACGTTGATTACAAAATCGAACTTATTACAAGTTCATTCAAAACTTACTAACTGATACTTTCAGTTAGTAATTACAACGTCGTACAAAAGCTAACTAGTAATATAACACTAGTCTAACGACGGTTGGGAGGTTGTTGTTGTCCGGTCGGATTATTATTTCCGCGTGTTGCTAACACATCTACACTTTCGTTCGGACGGTATTCTTTGACATCCTTTTGGTATAGCCTTTGTTGTATGGAACTCATTTGAGTTTGCATTCTACACAAATCATTCCTAAGTTGATACCTATCAAAGTTTGCAACATCTAAACGGATTTCGGCGGTATTTAGGTGGTTAAGTAGTTTGTGAATTTGAACCGCATCCTGTTCTTGGGCTTTCTCAACCAAAGTGAGTCTATCTTTGACGTTATCCAGGCCGGTTAGAGGATTTAAGACCATTTCCCCAAGATGAGTCAAGTCCCTCTTGACATAGCTCATGTCAAGCTTAAACCAATATAGTTCATCTCGGGCATTCATGGCGTCCATTCTAGCAGAATTTACCTTGGACATACATTCGTGCATTTGAGTTGCCATACATTTAACTTTGAGTTGGGTCATGTGGAGAGCTTGTTTCAAAGAGTAGATTTCGTATTGAGCTGAGTTTGCGAACATATGTGTAAATGTAGATGTTCCACCGGTTTGGTGAGTAGAATTCGGAACTTGAGCTGGAGTGGTACGGTTAGATTCGGATGAAATTGGTGAAACCGGAGGTGGAGATGTTAATGGTGATAGATGTGGCACTACTAATAGTTCCTCCGCTTCCTCAATGTCATCGATGCCTTCGATGTCAACATTCATTTCATGATCCTCTTCGTAATCATCGATGTTTATGTCCATATCCATTTCAGGATCTTCGTCCGAATCTACATCTAGATCCTCGTAAGGTTCTTCCTCGTCGTCGTAATCAATTGGTTCAAAATAAGGATCATCGGGTCCGGGAAGAATTGGTAAATACTCGGGCATAGCATGAAGATGATCGGGAGATGGAGGTGCGGACATGATGTCTACAATTAGTATTTAGATGTCAAAAATAATCAAATGTTTATGGAAAATGCTCAACTAAGGAAATGTGCATATGACAATATACAAATATGTTCATGTAGCATAACATGTGTAATAAGTCCATAATCTTCTGGAGGATGGAAGGCACGAAGAGCGGAAGGCTATAAAAATGTTTTTGCTTGTTATTGTAGTTATAGTTTAGGTCTCACTTAGACCCGTTTCTCTATAACCATGGCTCTGGTACCAATCTGTAACACCCCCAATTCATGATGCAGCGGAATTCAACTTGGGTGTTACTCGACGGCACAACAGTCATAATAATAGAAAACGATCTCTAAACGAATCGTAATAAAAAGAGTTGTCATTCATATTATTCAAATATATCAAAGTTTACATAGTGAGGTCCCAAAATGTTGCATTGTTTCAAAACACATCATTATAAAGTCTATGATGTTTTTATAGAATGACATAATTGTTTATAGCCTTCTTCCTTCGGTACATGCCCTTCCCGCTCCATTCTTGATTATCATGGACCTGAAATACATGCTTAAGAGGTCAACACAAAGGTTGAGTGATATTCATAGAGTTTGTTTAACGGGTGAACACAATATGTTGGTAGTAAGAGTTAATTAGACTCATACTCATGTTAGAAAACAAAACAGTTATTATTATGTACTAAGCTCATGCAACCAATACGTTAACGGGTACCAATATCAATCGGTGGTTATGTTGCCCCGGTAAGTACTTTGCCGTCATACTTAATGTTTCAAATATAGTGCATTCATTTGAACTAACTGCTCAAACAAATGGGATTCGTCAATCCCAATAGGCCTATTCACAATACTCGCGCTCACTAATACTAGTGATTAAATGGTTCATGATGGGGCCTAGGATTGGCAAGGTAGGTACTTAGTAATAATAAAACAATCAGGCAGCATACAGTTTCAAAGCATTGTGTTCGGTTTAAAAGTAGCATGTATTTCCCCCAAGGATTTGTAAAACTTTAAAGTAATGTAAGCGGGGCTATGAACTCACCTCAAGTATGATAGCAAATAATGAAGGTGATGATCGGATCGTGTAAGTTTCTACGAGCAACCTAGAATAGAATGTTGCGACTTAGGATTTGTGTAAAGAATATAACGGAGTGCCTATATATATGTCTTGCATTTATTCCATGATGATGTATGATGTATATTTGTAAGTCTTTGTAAGAAAGTTTTATGAACATGTATGTTTTGGTATATCGTTTACTACCGTTCGGGCTAACATATTTCAGAAGTCATGTTAGTAAGCGTTCGAGGAGCCAGGACACTTTAACTCGTAAATCCACAACTCATCTCGACGGCTTACATAATGAACTCCTCACATGAAGCTCCCTACTATTGTAGTAGTTGATAAAGTATATAGATATACGTTTTGATCCGAAAAAGTTACATGTCCGATATTTGTATAAACTTAGGAAAGTTTATAGTACATGAAGATTGTTATTAGGGGTAGTTTTATAAGTCTTGTGTGACCATTTGTTTTGGTAAAATCTCATGGTTTCCTTTTAGGTGAAATAGATACAAATTGCTTGTTCATGTTATCGCCAATTTCATTGTTTCATGTTTACGCCTTTGTAAGTTGGTTTGGTCATTTCGTCATGGCCTAGCCATGACCTTTGGTCCTTGTTCCATGGCCATGAGACACTACCTTGGTTCTAGCCATGGTGGGTGTCTTGGTTATAGGTCATAATACCTTTTATTCCTTTGAAAGTATGTCAATAACTTAGTAACTTAAAATATGTAAATAGCTGTTGAGAAAACTGAGAAATATCTCACTCAGAAGGCGTTTTCAAGGCTTGAGCCTCTTTATTCCTGAATGAAAACATGATTCCGGACAACTTTCGTGTTTTAACTTTTTCATGAATCGGACCACAAAGGCCTCTTTTTGCGTGTTTTAGGTTCTGTCTCAGAAATCACAGAAACATTTAGGCAGATTTGCCGGAAATCTTTGGTAACTTCAAATCGCCATAACTTTTGACTCGTTTACTCTTTTTAGGTGGTTCAAATTGCTATGGTTTTCTTGTTAAGTCCTCTACTGTAATATGTAATAATCCAATATAAAATTTTTACCATTTTGATCAGGTTATACCAAGATATTCACTAGTTTGCTTGTTTTAGTAATTTGTTTCAATAAGTCATTACAACAACATCTTTTACTCATCATGATTCATCATGGACATAATTACAACACATAATATAGCAAGAATAACATATAAATGAGATGAACATGATAAATAAACAAGAAGCATGTTAGGTTTAGGCTTACAACTTTAGGCTTTCTAATGAAAGAAAGGAGTAACTAGTAAGGAAATGGACTTTGATAGACAAGCTTCAACCCTTTTCTCTTCAAGCAACCTTTCTACTCTTAGTATTCTTGAAAGATAGATGATAAAGGTTGAGGTGTATTGAGTAGATTTAAACTCAAGAGAAAAACACCAAGTATGTTAGGGTTTTGGAAGATTTTTGGTAAGAAATTAGCTAACTAGGGTTTCTATCTTGAACTTTCACTTGATCTTTGCTATAACTATGAGAAAATAAACTAAGTGTGGAGTGTTGTGTTGTGTGTTTGATGGCCGGCCATAAGGGGGAGAGGGGGGGTATTTATATGCCTTTGAGGAGGTTACTTTTCAAGAGATATTTTGGCCAAAATACACATGTATGCATCCTAGATCATCAAGCCACAAGATCAAGCCACCAAGGGTGTGACTCCCCCCCTCAAAGGCGGTTCAAAACAGATAAGGAGGGGGAGGTGGCTTGGCTTGGTATTATCTTTGGTTAAAAGATGCATTTTGACTCCGGGAAATGCCAACCGTAAATGATTAGGCCTCAAAACGTAAAACCGGGTGTCGTAAAATTATGAAACTTTAAAGTATTGTTAGAAATGTTCATATGTCCCATAATAAAATATAAAATGGGTGATAAGTCCCATTTGGGTGGTAAAACCTGCTAAAAGCTGGAAACACGGGTCTAAAACGCGTAATACGTAAAATGTACGAATGTTGCGTAAAACTGAGAAAAGTAAAATGTTACTTTTCTAATATGCTAAAAATGATTTAAAATGATTTATAATGTCTAGACTGGGCTCAGTCTGGTGTCGGTTGGTGTTAAATGTCTTTTAGACATCAAACCGGAAGCCTAAAAATCACGCGATGACTTATAAAATCAAAGAATGATTTTTAGTCAATGGAGGGGGAAAAAATATGTTGACTTATTTAAATAAGTTGAAAGCTCAAATCATCTTAGAAATGCGGTGCAGGTAAAGGCTAGGGTTACGGCTGAGTAAAAACGCGTAAAACTGAAAATTCCAGTTTTTCACGGCCGAAGTTTATTTGGGCCATGATTTTTCTCAGTCATGATTTATTCTCAAATAAATCATAAGAGTGTTAAACATTTTTCTGATGTGGGGTCACCTGACGGGATCAAATTTCGTTGTGCGTAGAATTTCTGATTGACGTTTTGCCCTAAAACGGGTAATTCTGTGTAATCCCTTAATAACTTTCACGAAAATGATCTGACGAGTGTCAAACATTTAATTTGCCATGGAAATGATTTATCACTCGAGAATATGAAATAAAAATCAACTTTCGGGAAAATTTCAGAAAGAAATGAATAGTAACATGAATAGTAAAAATTTCCGAAAATAGAAATTAACCTGAAATTGCGAATTGTTACATATAGGCTATACGTCATCATGTCCCCCCAGTCTAGTATGCGCGGCGCGTAGCCGCGGGTACTAGACTTAATGTAAGCAGCGGTAAGCGTGGCGGGAAATTGGACAAATTGTTACCGCCTTTTTGGAGGTGCAATGCACCTAATAGGTTCAAAATTGTTGCCTCAGAAATCGGGGGGGGGGGGGGGGGGTGTCCACGTATCACTTGGGATTCGGGAAAAAGTGCATGTACCTCTTCACCTTCTAGCCACACATTCAATGTGAGTGGGTTCCACGTGGATGAGGTTTAGGGTTTTTACTACCCCTATATAAGGGTCACCGCCCCCCTTTTTTTACACACACAGTAAAAACACACACAACTACTATTCATCTTCTTCTTCATTTCTAGAGCGTTTTTTGCAAGAAAACCTTTTAACCCTCGTAGGTAATTTGTGTGCCCGTCTGCTTAGGTTTAAGATGAAAATTGTCGCTCAGTTGGATGAGTTTCGCTCTGCGATGTCTGTCGAGGACGTAATGCATTTTTCTTCCGACTATTTCGTGCCTTTGGATGTACATCCAGAGGCGCCAGATGTCGATGCGTGTATAGCCGACTTCCCCGAAGGGAAGATAGGTTTATACACGAAATTTTTTGAGTACGCTAACTACCGCGTACCTATATCTTTATTTCTGAGCGATTTGCTCAATCACTATCGCCTTCACATCTCTCAGCTGCACTGTATAGGTGCGGCGAAGGTGTCGAATTTTGAGATAAACTGCCGTTTATTGGCGATAGAACCCACCGTGGACTTGTTCCGCTCCTTTTACCACTCAACGTGGTCAAATGGTTGGGTATCCTTTGCGAAGCGCCCGGGGGCGTTTCAGTGTTACACGGAAAAGGTTGACGCACTCAAGAATTGGAGGGAATATTTCTTTTGGGTAGACGACGTGGTCTTTCCCTCCGATTTTGAGTTTTATACTCAGGCGTCCTTACCAAGGGATGGGCGTCCCGCACCCGGTTCATATAGGATTGCTGACGCGCAGACGTTAGATGCCAATCGATTGGCCATTAACCCTTATCCGGAGGAGTTTTTGGTTCATGTAGGATTGAGTCGCGCGTATTTTGGCGCAGCAGATGAGGTTCCCACTTTCCTAAGTGAGGATGGCTGGGGTGGGTGTTCATCCTTTGTAATTTGTTTGTAAGTTTTTCGTTCTTTATCTTCGCGCATTTGCCAACTAATCTGTCGTTGTTTGCTTGCTTTATTTTTATATGTGCAGAGATGGACTTGTTCGCGGTGGTGAAGCTTGACAAGCCAAAGCAGGTCACTATAGGAGTTCGTCCGTTGAGGGAAGGGGAGACGCCCCTACTTGACGCGACCGCGGGGCATTTGACTGTTCTGCCCTCGGCCACCCCTGAGGATACACCCCCACTCGTGGTGGCGCCTGTGCAGACTGTGGCTCCCGAGGTAGTGGCGGAGCCTACTGAGAAGGTGGTGCCTGCATTGGAGGTGGCGCACGAAGAGGCGCGCTCAGGGTCATCTGATAGTATTCGGATTCTGAAGCCTGAGGAAGTGCTGAGAGAGGAAGTTGCGCAGAGTTCGAAGCGTAAGGCTGAGGCTGGTGGGAGTGACAAGAGGAAGAGGCGCCGCCACGTTATTGGAGACGCGGAGTCGAACGCAGAGGAAACTTCGACCTCTGGCGCTCGGTTGAAGGTGGCTGACGCTTCCCCATTTTTGTAAGTGTAAATTAGTGGTCCTCTCTCTTTTTCCGTTTATATTGGTATTACTTGTTGTAATCCTTGGTGTTTTTTTTTTTTTTTTTTTTTTTTTTTTTTTTTTTTTTTTTTTTTTTTTTTTTGTAGGGATGATGGCGCCAAGGATGATGAAGTCTCCTCTCCGCAGAATGAAAACAAGGAGGGGGATACCTTGGCTGCTGATGGTGGTGAGGCGCAGCAACTGCTTGATGAGTTGGCTGCGACTACTGCCCGTCAGGCTGAGCTGGTGGCGCAGCTGAAGGGAAAGCGTGCTGGGGAGAGTCGTGCTCTAGCCCAGAAGGAGGAGGAGCTGGAAAGACTTCGCGCGCAACTGGCGGGCGTGCAAGTTGAGCTTGGGGAGTCGAAGGCGTATGGGGAGAAAATCGCCCAGGACAAGATGAGCATCTTGGCTGATCTGCTATATGCGAGGGCGAAGCTCGAGCAGATAAAGGCCAAGACGTCGTGGTCTGTGTCGTTCCTTGAGGAGAAGAGATCTGAGCATTATGCTAGGCTTCAAGAATTCAAGGAAAACATGGATAAGACGCTTGTGGCATATGAGGAGAAGCTGCGCGCCCTTAGCATTGAGTACGACGAGGAGCTGTACCCTCACCTTATGTCTGTGATAGCTGAGCGCAGGTATTCTTACACCCTTGTCTATTTAAAATTGCTTTCTTCACTCCATTGTTATCTTATCTTGTTATTACTTTGTGAATGCAGGTGGTTGATCAGCCATGGGCTGCGTCTGGCAGCTCTAAGTACTCTAGAGTCTGCGGAAGTGGTGGAGGCCTTTGGGAAGGTCGTCCACTGCTCGATGGCGCGTGGCCGTTCGCAGGCCATGGAGGAGCTCCGCGAGGCCAAGTTGTTGGAGAAGGACTTGGCGGAGATTCCTGGTTATAGCGCAACAGCGTACGATGAGCTGGTGCAGGCGATGGCGGGGTTGAAGGTTCTTGAGCTGCCCCATATTGGGAAATTGGAGCGTGACCAAGATGACCCCATTGATGTGCTCATGGCGGGTCTGACGTTGCAGCGTCATCTTGGGGAGAATGCCGAAGAGGAGTTAGATTATTATCTAAAGCCTGATCTCTTGCAGCTTCAAGTTCCAGTTTTTGCGCGGCCCCGTGATATTCTCAAGCCCTTTGATTTGGAGAAGGAAATCCCTTTGAAGGAGGTGCTGGAGCGTCACGAGCAAAGGGTCGCTGTAAAGAAGGGTATTAAGGGCAAGGCTGTGATGTGCGGCATCGGTGCTGCGCACCTTCCTCGCTCTGATGGCGTGCCTGTGAGTGTTCCCACCGTTTCCCTTAAGGATGCTATAACCTTGAGGAAACTAAAGGAGGCGGGGAGTTCCGCCGCACCAGAAGAGAGCCATGATCACCGCCATAGTATATAGGTTGTTTTGTAAATGTATGTATTTTCCTTGTAATTTTAATAAATGTGGAATAAGATACATTTTGTTATAAGTTCGTAACTTAAATGTGGTTGCATTGTTTGCTGTTGATATTTTACTAAGTCTTTTAAGCGCGTGACTTAAATATACTTGCATTGTTTGCTAAGTTTTATTTTTTACTAAGTCTTTTAAGTGCGTGACTTAAATATACTTGCATTGTTTGCTAAGTTTTATTATTTGACCAAGTGTCTTGGCTCGTTATGTTGCTAAGCTTGTACGGTGTACTTGTTATATGCGTGTCCGTCGTGGGATGCGCATGCGAATCTTACCTCAACGTCTCGAGAGTAAGGCGCTTAGCAAGGATTCGTGATCCAATGTTGATGGGTTTGCAACCCTCTTACTCAACAAGTTAATTAGTAGGTTAACTTATCCTCTATGCCGTCGTGGGTCTTTAAGTGGTGCATGCACGCCATGTAGGCAAAAATATAAGATAGACAATATTGACATATATGCAATAAAGTAAAAGTGCGCTATGGAGTTAGCTAGAAACCATAACATTTTATTAATACTTGCAAGTTTATTGAAAAAATGGAAAATAAAATTCCTAAAAGATAAAAGAAAGACAAACACTTATTGGGCACCTCGTAGGGTGTTTGTGTGTTTGTATGAGGGCCGTAGCCTAAAAGTAACATTTTTTGAGATTGCAGATGTTCCAAGTGCGCGCCAGGTCGTGACCTTCCATATCACGCAACCTGTATGCGCCGTTGCCGAGCGCGTCTGTGACCTCGTAGGGTCCTTCCCATTTGGGTCCGAGTTTGCCTGTGTCTTCTGCGTGGCTTGCGTCATTGGCGCGATAAACAAAGTCCCCTGGTCTGAATGAAGTGTTCTTGACTTTTGCATCATAATACTTCTTCATTTTTGCCTTGGCCTTTGCTTCTCGTATAGCTGCACGTTCGCGTCTTTCTTCCAGTATATCTAAGTCTATGCGCCGCTCTTCGTCATTTGTCGTGACGTTGACTTCTGCCGTGCGTATAGTAGGCATTCCTATCTCGGCTGGTATGACGGCTTCTGTTCCATAGACTAAGGAAAATGGCGTATCGCCAGTACTGGTTTTGATTGTCGTGCGATGCGCCCACAAGACATGCGAGAGCTCATCTACCCATCTTCCTTTGTGTCTGTCTAGGCGCGCTTTTATTCCTTCGCCTAGACTGCGATTGGCGCGCTCAACTAGGCCATTGTTTTGTGGGTGTTTGACTGAAGCAAAGTGTTGTGTTATGTTCAAATTGGTGCACCAATCTTTGAATGGGTTGTCACAGAATTGTTTTCCGTTGTCTGATACGATCTCGCCTGGTAGGCCGAAGCGACAGACAATATTGTCCCAGACAAAGCGTTTGACTTGGTTTCCCGTAATGTTCACCACAGCTTTTGCTTCGATCCACTTTGTAAAATAATCTATGGCTACGATGAGAAATTTTACTCCTCCCGCTGCGACGGGAAAAGGTCCTGCGATGTCGATACCCCATTTGTAAAATGGCCATGGTGAGGTGATTGGTGTTAGCTCGTGCTGTGGTCGGCGCGGAATAGGTCTATGTACTTGGCAGTTGCTGCACTTTCTTATTAGGTCGCGTGCGTCGCGGTGCATTGTTGGCCAATAGTATCCTGCCCTTAAAGCGCTTGCCACCACGGATCGTGGCCCTGAGTGCATACTACATGACCCAGCGTGAAGTTCGCGGAGTACATAGTCTGCTTGAAGGGGTCCAACACATCTGAGCCATGGTTGTAAGAAAGATCGCCGATAGAGTACGTTGTCGCGGAATTCGAATCGTTACGCTGTGCGCCGTATTCTTCGAGCGTCTTTATTATCTTGGGGTAGGGTTCCCTTGCTAATAAATTCGATGATAGGTGTCATCCACGTAGGATCTTGTTCTTCTATCACCGTCGATATCTCCATATCAAGGATTGACTTGTTCTTTAGGGTTTCCACCAATACCTGTTTTGAAAGGTATGCGAAGCTTGTGGATGCGATCTTGCTGAGTGCGTCCGCCTTTCTGTTTTCCCCTCTAGGTACTTGCTTTATTGTGAACCTATCGAAGTTTTTGATCAAAGATTTTGTCTTATCCAGGTATTAGATCATGTGGTCATCCTTGGCTTCGTATTCTCCTAACACGTGGTTAGCGACTAGCCGAGCATCTACATTTGCTTCTAGGTTGCGTACACCAATTTGGATTGCGATGCGTAGTCCAGCTAGTAGGGCTTCATATTCTGCCTCATTGTTTGTGGCTGTGAACTCGAAGCGTAGCGCATAGGTGAATTCCATGCCTTCTGGATTTGTAAGAATAAGTCCTGCGCCTGATCCATCTGCGCATGAGGATCCATCGGTGAACAGTGTCCATGGTTCTTGTAGATCCGTTTTTGCTGCAGATGTTGGGCTGTCGCCCTCTGGCTTCTCCACGATAAAATCAGCTAAAACTTGTCCTTTGATAGCAGTGCGCGGCCTGTATGAGATGTTGTACTCACTTAGCATTACACTCCATTTTTGTAAGCGTCCTGATGCATCTGGTTTAGAGATAACTTGTTTAATTGGCTGATCAGTGATTACCGCAATTGGATGCGCTTGGAAGTATCTGCGCAGTCTTTTGGCGGCGAACACTAAAGCCAAGACCAGCTTTTCCATGGCACTGTAGTTAACCTCTGTTTTCTTTAAGGCTTTGCTTACGAAGTATATGGGTGTCTGGACGGAGTCTCTGTCTGTCAATAGTACTGCGCTAACTGCTCCGTGGGTTGCTGATAAGTACATGATTAGTTCTTCCCCTTGTCGCGGTGCGACTAGTTTGGGAAGAGATGCCAGATGGTGTTTGAGTTGTTGGAAGGCTTCTTCCGCTTCATTGGTCCAGCGAAAGTCTCCCTTTTTTGTACACTTCGTGAGTGTTTTAAAGAGAGGAAGGGACTTGTCTGCTGACTTAGATAAGAAGCGATTCAGCCCCGCTAGCTTTCCATTTAGTGACTGGACTTCTTTGAGTGTGCGCGGGGAGGGGAGATCAATAACAGCCTTCGTCTTCTCTGGGCATGGTTTGATTCCATCGGGTTCTATTAAGTATCCGAGGAACATGCCTTCAGTCGCGCCAAAGGTGCACTTTTTGGGATTCAGTTTCATGTTTATCCGCCCCAGCGTTCGGAATGTTTCCTCGATATCGCGCACCAACTCATCCTCTGTATGACTTTTTATAACAAGGTCGTCAACATAAACTTCCAAGTTGCGGCCTACTTGTTTTTCGAAAGCTGTGTCCACCAGCCGTTGGTATGTCGCGCCTGCGTTCTTTAAGCCAAAAGGCATTTTGGTGTAGCAGTATACCTCTTGACTGGTGTGGAAAGCTGTTTTTTCTTCATCTTCCACTGCCATTTGGATCTGATGGTACCCTTTATATGCGTCTAGGAAGCACTTGAAGGGGTATCCACATAAGGATTCAACCTTCCAATCTATTTCTGGCAATGGATAGCAGTCCTGCGGGCATGCTTTATTGAGGTCCGTGAAGTCCACGCACATCCTCCAGCTACCATCGCTCTTCTTTACCATAACTGGGTTAGAGAGCCAGTCGTGGTAGTACACTTCGCGCATGATGCCCGCATCTACTAACTTGTGTACTTCCTCCAAAATAGCTTTTGCACGATCTGGAGCCTGGCCGCGCTTCTTTTGTCGTATTGGAGGGTATCCTTGTCGGATTTGTAGCTTGTGCTCTGTGATAGAACGAGGCACTCCTGTCATATGCTTTGGTTCCCATGCAAAGATGTCTAGGTTCTTTTGCAAGAGTGCGCATACGGCTGCTTTACCTTTGTCAGATAAAGATCCTCCAATCGAAACTTGTTGTTCCGGATAGTCTGGGTGAATAGCGACCTTTAAATTTGGCGATTTTTCCGTGCGCTGTTCTGGAATAGTCTCTGCTTCAGTTGTCACTGCGATGCATTCTCTTGGTGGTACCGTTGTGTTATAGAGAGTAACCACTCCTCCTTCAACTGGAAATTTAAGCATTCCGTGTGCTGTGGATGGTACTGCGCGCATGGAAGATATTCCTGGTCTTCCAATTATACCATTGTATGGTGAAGGAGACTTGATTACCATAAAGTTTATCCATGCTGCAGTTGAGTGTTGCTCATCTCCTACGACCACCAATAAGCGTAACTGCCCCATGGGCCAAATCTTTTCTCCTGTAAATCCTGTTAGTGACATTGTAGCTGGTATAACTGACTTTGGATTTCAGGTCGCAGCCTTTTGAAGCAGTGATCGTACATGATGTCTGCGGATGCTCCTCCATCGATATACATGCGGTGGATGTCGTGTCCCCCTGCATGTATTTCAATGGTCAGAGGTTCCACGACTGCGTTGTCCGCGGCTATTGTAGGGAAGGATATCTCTTTTTCTGGAGAGAATTTTTGGCTGACTCTCTGCTTTATCTTGCGCTGCCATGATTGTATCATGTATATAGTCTCAGCCTTTTCCTTTGGGGGTTCTTTCTTGCCCCCATTTTTAGGTCTATCTTTCCCTTCTTTGATGTTCTTTACGAGGTGGTCCATCCTTCCTTCTCTGACTAATTTCTCGATCAGTTGTTTCAGTTGGACGCACTCGTTGGTTGTATGGCCTTTTTGGCCATGGTACTCGCAGTATCCACCACCTAGGCGCTTTTCTTCTGCCGTGCGCATTGGTGGTGGTCTTGGGAAGTTCGCACCTTCTGTTGCAAATATCTCCCTTGGAGTTTTAGTTAGAGGAGTATATTTGTCGTTGTCTCTTCCACTGCAGTAATTCCTGCTGCGGTTGTTTTGATCATTGGATTGTTTCCGCGGCTGTTCTTGTTCCGATAATTTGAATATCCTTTCTTGCTGTCCGCAGCAGCTGCTTCTCCTTGTATAAAGGATGTGGTGCGTTTTGTTAGTTCATCGAAAGACTGTGGAACTCTATCATTGAGCTTCCGGATGAGTTCTGGATTATTAATTCCATTCATGAACCCTGAAATTTTTAGTATTTCGGGACATGCTTTGACTTGTATGCACTCATCCTTGAAGCGCTCCATAAAGGCGCTGGTTGATTCCCCTTGCCGTTGCTTCACCCTTGCCAATTCCACAGGATTTTTAGCGCACTTCTTTCGCTGGGTGAAGTTGTGGCGGAATGCTTTTCGTAATTCCTCAAAGCCGCCTATACTCCTACGTGGGAGTTTGCTAAACCATGTGCGCGCGTTTCCTACTAATGTGGAATTAAACATGTGACACCACACAGGCTGTGGCCAATTTTCGATAGTTGCGGCTGACTCGAAAATTTTTAGGTGGTCGTCCGGGTCACCTGTTCCATCATATGTCTTCACATTAGCGGGCATGCGCCTGCGCCTGTCGTCTGAGTAATCACTTATGCGACGTGTGAACGCATCAATTTTATGGCGTCGCCATGGGAGAGACATATCCTCGTTCTCTTCCTCGCGACGTCTTCCTTTTGATTTCCAGTGCCCTGTTTCTTTATCCTCGTTGTCCGAGGAATCGCTGGAAGAAGGATAATCTCTCCTTCGGCGTTTGCGCCTGCTCCTTTCAGAAGAGGAGCCTGAGGGATCTCTGCTTGGGGATCTTCTTCTACCCAATCTGTCTTGGATCCGCCTACTTCTGGGATTGGACGATCCTTGGCTCGGCGAATGCTGAGGGCCTAATCGATCGTGTATTCCCCGACTGCCAAGTCTGGAATGGACATTGGTGCGCCTACCGCTGTTTCCAGAATTTTGTGAGTCAGACACCGTACCCAATCTGTCATGGACATTGGTACGTTCTGTACGTCTTCCTCGTGGGTGACGTGGTGGTGATGGTTCACGTTCTGGACCAAAGTTAAGTCGGGTTTGCAGATCCGCACCTGCTCTTCTTGCCGCCTCTTCCTGCATGAGGGCGGTTAGGGTTTCATAATTTTGGGATACAAAATTACCCAAAGTTAGATCGGGTATGTCCTCAGTTGTTGCCAGGATCTCTGCCTCAGTATGGGACGCCCGGTTTCGTTCAGGCGCGCCTGGCGGCGCAGTGTTGTTCACTGCGGGTGTAGCCTGATGAGGAGTGGTGAAGAGTGTGCGTTGGAGTTCCTCAACGCTTGGGACCACTGAAGAGATTATAGGTAGTTCCATTGTTGGAATAGGCTGGGTTGTTCCCGCCCCTTGGTGATCAGGTGCGCTGGTTGTCCCAGCAACCTATTTAGAGGTCGAATCTTGTCGATTCTTCTTTTGGTGGTCACGTTTTTCTGACTGCGGAGTCCGCTGGCTCGAATTCTTGTGTTTCGTCATTCTAGTTCGTTGTAGGGTCCCACTGATGGCGCCACTTGTTGATACAAAAGTTGGGCGTACCTGGTTGTTGGGCTTTGCTCTTATATCAATTCGTTCCTTAGCACTTTGTTACCTGCGTACTAAGAAAAATAAGACAACACCGTTAGGCTTATCGAGGGATTGTCTCCCCCGATTAGACTCCGGCGTGAGAGTAAGTAATCGAATTTAGGTTTTGGTTGAAGAGTTTAGGGATTATGTGAATCGTACCTTGAATGAGAATCGTATGATTCTATATATAGGGGCTAAGAAACCGTGTTTCTTGCTCCTTACTCTTCGCACGCATGGTGCTTATCCGAGGTAAGGATATCTATTCCTTGAATAGATAATCCTTATCGGATACCCCGTGGGTTAGATTGGGCCTTTGGGCTTCGTGAGCCCAAGCGTTGATACTACGGCCCATACCATTGTCATGGTAGCCCATTCGTGATAGGCTTAAGTGTAAGTAATGTCTATCATTTGGGCTTGCGGCCCAAATATAGGCTATACGTCATCAGTAATAGCTACCAAAACAAGACTACGCTCTCTGACTCCCAATCTTTGTTCAAAAAATTTATATATAGTTGAAATAGTATATTTAAAAAGTTAGGATTATATATAAAGTTTTGAATTCACAATACCTTCATGTTTCTTCTATTCTAGAACATATAGACTTGCAAATTCAAAGCCCGCTACTCACCCTAATATGAACATTTAATAACAACTTAGGTATATTAGGCCGTAACACTTAGGCTTTGTTTTTTTTTTTTTTCTTAGTTAAGGGAAGTGTGGGGACCATGTGGGACCACATCCCTTAATATGTCTAGATGGGGAGAGTCCCATTTATTTGACCCTTTGGATTAAGATGATACAAGGGAAAAGTGGGCCCAAATTTAGAAAACAAGTAATATTATATAGGTGGTCCCATATGGGCTCCACACAATCCTTAGCTAACAAAAAAAAGAAACACACCCTTATTCTTCTTTACCGATGTGGGATTTAAACATGCTTAACTTGTCTCATAATTGTTCTCAATTGTTTGTTATGCTTGCATACATTCTCTTTTGAATATTAGAAAAACTTTGTTATGAGTACAATTTGTGGTCACAAGTCAAGCACTTATAGACAACTATATATTTTTTAATAAATGCTTAAAAACTTTAGATATAAAAATGAAAATGGCGATTGTTTCTAAGTAATTGAGGGGTCCGGGACCATGATATAAACTTTGATAGTTTTACTTAAATAAAACAATTTGGACTGTGTCACACAATCAATGTCAAATACTTCAACATGTCATCTCGATATCTCATAGAAAGTCACAAGAAAAAAGACCATAGGTGAACCTCTCCCATCTATTTGACTTGATAACATCACCAAAGAAGCATAGCATATCGTGAAACAAAAGGTTTTAACTTTCATGTGTTAGATTTATCAATCGTTAAGTTTTGATTTGTTAAAAAGTATATGGCATTAAACTTGAATTCTGTAAGCCAACTATGTTTGTGATTTAAGTACAAGCTCATATTTATGTTCAGACCATCTCCATTTCGATAAAGTCCATACTGCTGACCCATCATATTTTTATAAACTACTACTCGTATAAACTTACCATTCCAATGCTATGAACTTCATATATATCAAGTCTAAAAAGCAACAATCTTCAAATGTAAGATGTTTTGTATTACAACTACTTGAAATTATTATTAAAAACCTTTAAAGAAAGCTAATTAGTTAATAAAAGTAAAAAAGAAAAAATTATTCTGCACAAAGTAAAAAAAAAACTTGTTTATATTAGAAGGTTAATTCCCATGCTCAATTATTATTAATGATCAAGTATAAATACATCTCAATTCTCAAGTCTTGCACAATAAGATAATTAACATGGGTTAAGCCCAATAGAAAACAATGCATGGGCTAATAATCATTCGGCTAATACTCCCCCGCAGTTGGAATGAGAGGTCTTCGAACGTTTAAACTGGAGCGAAACTCGAGAAATAAAGCACTTGGAAGGCCTTTGATAAAGATATCAGCATACTGAAACATCGAAGGAACATGAAGGACACGAACTTGTCCAGATGCCACAAAATTATTCTCACAAAGTAAAAAAAAACTTGTTTATATTAGATTAGTTTAATATTACTATATTTGTAAAACGTAAGAAGGTTCTTTCTAATATATATACATAGACTTAACCCGTATGGTAAAGTAAGTTACTATCAACCGTATCTATAGAATCCAAATCAAAAGTTTTACTCATTCGTCTTCCGGGACACTTGTTTTGAATACCCCGATACGTTTTTCGGACAACAGGACTAATTCGACCACTTCTTTTGTGACCAATTTTACTTTTGTGGTAAAGCCCGGGAAACCCGTGTCAGGCGGGGGCGTGGCGTTTTTCTTGAGCCCGGAAAACGACACGCTCGGGTCGCCTGACGGGTTTTGGGCTTGGTCAATGCTTCGGAGTTGACTAAGAACAAGTTTATTGCGGTGGAATATGATGCCCGACTTGACCCGCATTTTAATGACCCGAATGATAATCATGTCGGGTTGGATATTGATAGTTTGGACTCGACCGCGACCGTTGACTTGCCAACGGTCGGGATCGATTTGAAAAAAGGGGGGAGTTTAGTTCTTGGGTGGAGTATTATCATGATTTGAGGTGTTTAAAAGTGTATTTGAGTCGGGACCCGGTTCGACCCGAGAACCCGGTTTTGAACATGAGTGTCGATTTCTCGAGTTATTTTCAAGAGTTTATGTATATGGGGTTTTCGGGGTCGAGTCAAGGGAGTACCGAGGCGCATTTGGTTGAAAGTTGGGGGTTTCGGTCTTTTGGGCTTAAAAGGTTTAATCCGCGTGATCCACATAATGTTAGTGATCACACGGTTCAGGTTCGTGTTCGTGATAGAAACTCGAGTTATAGAAAGGTTTGGGTTTGAAATAGGTGGTCCAGTTTTTGTTTTCGCGGGATTAGTACTTTTTGGGTACGTTTCGGTTAAAAGATGGCGAGAGATAAAAAACAACAAGGTCATAAAAAACGAGTTTAAAAGAAAACCGAGGCAGTATAGGTATCGAGAGCTAAAAATCACGACGAATGACTTCCATCCAAGTCGAGTTATAGGTCATGGGTCGTTTGGGACAGTTTACAAAGCGTTTTTAGTATCATCAGGCACGACAGCAGCTGTGAAACGGTCTAAACAGTCTAGTGAAAAATGAGTTTTTGTCAGAGTTGTCGGTTATCGCAGGTTTGAGACATAAGAACCTTGTTCAGTTGCTAGGCTGGTGTGTCGAAAAAGGGGAATTGTTACTTGTTTACGAGTTAATGCCTTATGGAAGCATTGATAAAGTGTTGTATCAAGATCCTGATCACTGGGGCTTTTTGAAGTGGTCACATCGATATAAAATAGCAGTAGGTTTAGCTTCAGTTTTGGCTTATTTGCATCAAGAATGTGATAAGTTGGTGATTCATTGCGATATAAAGACGAGTAATGTGATGTTAGATGCAAATTTTAATGCTCGGTTAGGTGATTTTGGGCTAGCTAAGTTGATTGATCATGATAAGAGTCAGAGTCCTATCTCGACTTTAACAGCTGGAACAGCGAGCTATTTAGCACCCGAGTATCTACATGTAGAAAGGCTAATGATAAAACCGATGTTTATAGCTATGGGGTAGTGGTGCTTGAAATTTGTTGTGGTCGAAGACCTATAGAGAAAGAGCCCGAAAGTCAGAATATGGTGAACTTGGTTGATTGGGTATGGGGTTTATACTCGAGTGGCAAGGTTTTGGACTCGATTGATGTTCGACTAAACGGGGTGTTTGATGAGGTGGAAGGTGAGAGGCTTTTGATGGTCGGGTTAAGTTGTGTGAACCCGCTAAGTGAAATGAGGCCATCGATGAGACGAGTTTTGCAAATACTGGATAACGAGGCGGAGGTAATGAATGTGCCTGTGGTG
Organism: Artemisia argyi; assembly: GCA_030686995.1. Taxonomy (NCBI): domain Eukaryota; kingdom Viridiplantae; phylum Streptophyta; class Magnoliopsida; order Asterales; family Asteraceae; genus Artemisia; species Artemisia argyi. The sequence continues at coordinate 19,038,616 of CM060680.1, read as the reverse complement.
AAACCCAAAGTGAGTTTTTCGGCTAGTATGCCTATGAGTGTTAAGGATCTTGTGTCGTGTTCAGATGATGCAACTGAAAGTATGATCGATAGTTGTAAGACCTGGTCGGATGATTAGAAAGTTTGATGTTTTGTTATATTGAATATTGATTTGTTTGTAAAGTTTTGTATATATATTTTGATCATGTTCAGTTTGAAATGTTTGAGTAGTTCTTTGTTGGGTAAAAATGGTCTTTTACCATGTGATGAAAGTAAAATCTACTGGATGTCGCGGTTTCAGCATCTGAATGATGCCTGTTAGCTTATATTGCTCTTTTATATTATGATTTTGATGTATGTATACGCTTCTTGTAGTCGTTGTTCCTCGGGAAGTAGTTAAGATGGTTGAAATCAGTTGGTGACAATTTCGCCTGTCATGTAATTAATCAAGTCATTAAATTTTTTTGTGAAGAAATAACTCTTGTAATCTAAAACTAGGCTCAATTTATGAAAAAGATCTGTGAAGACACCGCATTAAAAAACTAGTCAAAATGAGCAGATAGAGTAACATTACAAAATGAGTATGGGTCAAAATGGGTACCAAAAATCAGAAGCAGTTAGTTTGAGTACCTGGATTAAAAGCCAGTAAAGCGCGATACAAGCGTGAAGCCAACATGTAGCAGTTAGTTTCAATATAAAGTGCTTCAAGATCATTCTAGATGATTAAAGGGTGCTGTAATCATTGTCTTTGAAAAAAAAAAAAAAAAAAAAAAAAACCTGGTAAACAATGTCTAAGTAGCTGTGTTTACTTCAAGTTTTATAAGATTATCACTCAAATACGTACATGGAAAACTGTATGTACTTCATTTGGGTTTTTCAGGGTTTAAGTACCTGTATGATCACCACTGAAAAGCAATAAAATAGAACTTTGTAAACTTTGGTATTGATAGTAGTGGCAAGACTAGCAGGTTGGGCAACGGGTCATAAATGTTAGTACGGGTGAGAAGGACGAGCCTATAGACACTTATTTCTTTTTTTCTTTATTTATACTAACGAATTGGTGCGATAAATTTTGTTATAAACTACTCCGTATATTTTTAGGAAATAACTTATCAGTCTAGCAGTCGAAAAAGGTATTATGCAATTAAATGCCTTTTGAATGACATTGTAACCTGTTTGACCCGCTTGACCTATATGCTATATTTCGTTATAGTTGAATTTATGGCTTACCCCATTAGATACAAAACATTATCCAGTTCGACCCATATATACCAAAATGGGTAAAAATTGACACCCATGGTCAGCTCCTTTTGGATTCAAAGGAATTAAAGAACACGGAAGCTGGCGAACAATTTGTAGTTAAAAACGTAGCCGACATTTTCGTTGAAGTGATATCCAGTGTTATCCGTGTTCAAAATATATAAAGTACGTTATGAAAACGGGACTTACTAGAAATGTTCAATGTAAGAACTAGAGGTGTGAAAATGGGTAGGTAATACGTCAAAACGGGTTTCGGTTTAAATAGTTGTAAGACGTCGTCTGATAGCGTGTTTGAGATTCATATCGAATGGTCAACTGATTAACAAGTTTATGTTTCGTTAGATTGACATATTTGATATGTTTGTAACGTTTTGTTATGTATTTTGAAGCTGTCTGTAAGTGCTCGACTTGTGGCCACAAATTGTACTCATAACAATGTTTTTCGAATATTCAAAAGAGCATATGTATACGTTCATAACAAACAACTCAGAACAATTATGAGAAAAGTTAAGAATGTTTAGAATCCGACATCGGTAAAGGAGAATAAATGTTACCTCCTAATATATCTAAGTGTGTATTAGATGTAGAAATTTTATATAAAATTCTATCTTTTTATATATTATTCCAATTCCAATTATATACATAAATGTTTTGGTAACTAATATTAGAAAGTGGAAGATCAATATAGTTTTTATCAAGTTAACTAAAGATAATCAATTCAATCAACATGTATGGCTTTAATTTCTAAGAAATGGCCACAAATTGAGTGGAGTATCATTTTATGATTACGCTTTGTTTTCTACATGGTCACATAGGTGAGAATAGCATGGCGTTATAATCATCACAAACGAATGAAGGTTGTATTGGTTTGGCATATTGTTTTTTCGTCTCGAAAGTATCATATGCAAGCTCATAAAAAAAATCAGTCTTGCTTGTAGACTCGTACGATATTAAAATCTCGATCTCATAAAGCTAAACAAGCATCGAGTGCGCAGCTCTAAAATAACTCGATATGAATATCACTACTGGTCAAGAATGGTCAAACAATTGCTTGATATGCATGTAACAAACCCTTAAAGATATATACTTATATGTACGTAATACTGTAATTAACTTCTTTAATCTTATATGTGATCAAAATTTATCTTATAAATTACCAGATCAATGTTTTCTTTCTTGCATATAAAACGATTTTATAATCAACATACCCCAATTGCCAGTCAACTTAATCTTATAAGTGTATGAAATCGACTATCGAGTTTTGTAGATGATCACGAGTAGACAAAAAGTTTTTTTGACATATATTTTATTTGGGCTTAGTGGGCTCTTTATCTTTAAGCCCATTATCTTGCAAATGAAATTTTATTATACCCAAATATTTCAGAGCTAGCTTCACGCCTTCACGGAAGTGTAACTTACCATATTTTATAATTTGAGTTAATTTTATGAATGGTCCTGTGGTCTGTCGGGTTTAACGGATATACAGTAGTTCTTTTATTTTTTTTAACGGATCCAGTCCCTGTGATTGCGACTCATAACGGGTTTAGTCCCTTGACCAATTTTTCTGTTAGTTTGACCGTGAAGTACTTGTTTAGTGGGTTGATATGAAAAATATACCCTCATCTTCTTCTTCAGTCATCACCTCCTCCGTTATTTCTGTCAAAACCCACTCATACACAAAGATCTAAACCATCTATTTAGAAAACACCATTACTTTTTCAATCTTCTTCTTTAAATTATCTCAAGAATATATTAATCACACAACTAACAAGATATCATCAATGCAGCAACAATGTCATTCAAGGTACTAAATTCTAATTAAAGCCTAAATACACCATTGGAGCTTTAATCCAATGGGTGGAGCACTTGTGCACGAGTCAATAGACCCGGGTTCAAGTCCCACTCTTGTCCTAAAGTTCTCAATGGTACCATCCCCCACCGCAAATGTTCAGATTGACTGGTCAACGAGGGGCCTATTGGAGAAAATGGTCAGGGTTCAAAGCCCACCTCCTGATAAGTACTGTCACTGTGACAGGTGCTCATTGCCTGATGCCGGGTCCTTGGTGGAGGGTCCGGTTGGCATCCTTATGATGCATGGGACCAGAATGATCCCACCACTCTTCACCTTTTGGAGAATTAAAGCCTAAATACACACAAACATTAAAAAAACTGATAGGCTTGTATTCCATTAACCTTTTCACCATGGATAAAAGAGCATGTCTTGTATTTCATTTTTTCTCATACTTCGATAGACTTTTTTTTTTTTTTTTTTTTTTTTTTTTTTTTTTTTTTAACAACTGTAAAACAAAACAAAACAAAAAAAATCCATATCAATCTTTAAAGAAAAATCCATGATCTAATAACAAAAAAAAAAAACAACACAAAACCATTAAAAAAAAAACAAAACAAAACAAAACAAAACAAAAAAAACATTAAGAAAAATAAATCATAAAGAAACCAATTGGCCTACTTGTACTCCCGTATTGAAAGTATATAGAAGTGCATATTTATAGATAGATAATTTAATTCTCGTCGGGATTGTACGATTTTTTTTTCGCGTAACGATTAACAGTTTACGAGATATTTAATTTTTTTTAATGTGAAAGTTTATTTTAATTGTTTTGATTATAAAATAAATGTTCAGAATTAGTTTAATTGGATATATGATAAATATGATATCTATATTGAACTTTTGCCATCTTATATAAGCCTTGACTGGAGAAACGAGAAAGCTAAGAATTGAGGGTTTCCCACTGAGTCGTTTATTTATGATTCTACTTTGACCCTAAATGCTAAAGCATACTTGGTCGACACGGTGGTGAAGGTTGATCTGCTCACTGTCATTGTCCCTAAAGGTTAAGATTATCATGTTGTTGTTTACGCTATTTAGTTATGTTATCTAAATGATGTGATTATACATCACTAATCCAACTAACTAATACCCACGCAACACCTCTTTCTTCTTCCAAACACTCCCTTCCGAAAACCTCACTTTTAGCGGAGACTCGTTTTCAATCCAAGGCATCGCGACGCTAACCGTGGAGTCCGACACGCCGAGTTCGTCTTCCAGGACACTTGTTTTAAACACCCCGATACGTTTTTCGGACAGTAGGGCTAATTCGACCACTTCTTGTGTCACCAAATTTACTTTTGTGGTAAAGCCGGGAAACCCGTGTTGTGGGGGGGGGGGGGGGGGGGTGGAGTTTTTCTTAAGCCCGGAAAACAACACGGTTGGGTTGCCAACGGGTTTTGGGCTTGGTCAACGCTTAGGAGTTGACCAAGAACAAGTTTATTGCTGTGGAATACGGTCATTGTTAAGTTAATTACAGTCACTTGTTTTCTTGTCGTTTGGGTCAAATTCAGCTTCATTTTTTTTAATTACTGTATATTCTTATGACTATTTTTTGATTGTTTGAAAGATTTTGATCAACCACACTATCGTAGTCCTACATTCTTAAGCCCATTGAAGAACTGATTAATGCATACAATTCATAGGCAGATCATGTGCCTTTTTGTTTGGCTTTAGACATTCAGTTGTGTGTAGCCTGTAGAAATGAACAATAATTTGTTGTTGAATGATTCTCAGCCTGTAATTATGTTTATCTCGAGTTGGTTATCAGTTATGAGTTATGATTTTAACACATTAGTCTATGCATATCATTATAACTTATATACTTGAATCAAGTCATGTCGGTGACTTTTTTATTCTGTACGATATAAAATGTTAGAAGTGGGATTTGAACGAAGCCAGACCAATACTGAATACACTACAAATGTATATATGTAGCGTAGAAAACATTGCACAATGATGTTTTCGAAACGGATTATCTTTTTGCCAAACCAATATAACCTTCATTAGTTTGTGGTGAATATAACGCCATGCTATTCTCACCTTTGTGACCGTGTAGGTGTAGAAAACAAAGCATAAACATAAACTGATACCCCGTTTGAAGCTTTCATAATAGCTTTAAAATTAGAAATCGTATTTCTTATAAATTAAGGCCATACATGTTACATTGATTATCTTCAAATTTCTAATAATAGCTACCAAAACAAGACTACATACTCAGACTCCCAATCTTTGTTAAAGAAAACGTATGGAATCGTTCTTTGAAAAATTTATATATATACTATATATAGTTGAAATAGTATATAAAAAAGTTAGGATTATATATAAAGCTTTGGCCGAACAAGGTTTCATGTTTCTATTCTAGAACATGTAGACTTGCAAACCCAAAGCCCATTACTCACCCTAAGATGAACATGTAATACACGCTTAGGTATATTAGGTGGTAACACTTATTCTCCTTTATCAATGTGGGATTCTAGACATGCTTAACTTTTCTCATAATTGTTCGGAGTTGTATGTTATGGATGTATACAAGCTCTTTTGAATATTGGAAAAACTTTGTTATGAGTACAATTGTGGCTACAGGTCGAGTACTTATAGACACATTCAAAATATATAACAAAATGTTACAAACAAATCAAATATAACCTTCATTAGTTTGTGGTGATTATAACGCCATGCTATTCCAGACCCTAAAAAGAACCTTGCAATTGCCAGGCCAGACCCTAAAAAGAACCTTACAACTTTGGTCAAAGCATTTGGAGAGTGTTATCCATTAAGTAGCTCTCATTTTTTATATTTTGGTTGCTTGGCAGGTCAAGGCATAACAGCTTTAAGTGTGGATTATAGACGTAAACATTATGAAATCAGTATTTGTAATCAATACCGCATAGAACACATTCCTAAACATGTTTTGATCAGCGATTCAGCTTGTCGAGGCACAAATTCTATCCAATATAAAATTCTATTCAAATACAAATTCTTTTATCCAAACAATTATATCCCACATAGGTTGAAAAAGGAAGTGTTTATCAAAACATGTTTAGGAATGTGTTCTATGTGGTATTGATTACAAATACTGATTCAAAAAATTCAAATTCTTTTGAGAATTTTCTCCTTGTGACATAAATATTCATGTGTAGTCACTTAAGATAATATTCATATATAATCCAAACCGATTACGTAAACCCGACAATAAAAAAAGCCCAACCCGAAAATCTAAATCAAAAAAATCAATAAATGTTGTATACCACAAAATGCTAGATCCGCCATTGTATGTAATGAACTGAATATTATTCTGCTATGTAAAAGTTGTAAGAAAAATGATTCTTGTGCCTACTAATCAAGCCTACAAATGAACCTAATGATTTGATTGGTTGATTTCAAAAAATGATTGGTGAAAATTTGGAGAGAGAAAACACATAATACAATTGTACAAGTGATTTATGCATTAGGCTTATTTTTGAACTATCATACAACCCATGATTGGACCAACTATAATGAGCTGGCCCTTGTTTTGACCCTCTATTACAATCAAAAGAATTCTGACCTTTATTATGTGAACTTGGACCGTGGCTTAACGCCGCACACAGTAAGGAGGGTCAATTCATTCCATTTTCTTTGTCACGTCAGCTTTCTCTTCAGTGACTTTCAAGTAATTGGATGCCACAGTAAGAGAGACATTCATCATTTTTTTATTTAAAAAAAAAAAAAAAAAAAAAAAAAAAAAAAAAGACACATTTTTAACAACAAACTTAAATTTCATTGATAATTCAAAACTTACATAATAATTCAAATAAAATTTAAAAATTACAACAAAATTCAAATAACTTTCAAACATTACGATAATTTAAAAATTACAACCAAATAGTGAAATGAGTGTTTTATTTATAGTGTGAAAGTATAAGTTTAAAAGTTACGGTGATTTTTTTTTAGTCCAACATTCAAATCCTAAACGGTCAAAAGATAATAATAATAATAATAATAATAATAATAATAATAATAATAATAATAATAATAATAATAAGTACCAAATGATTATCGATCGTTTGGGTGACCTTCATTCTCCAAAAACATGCAATTGATCGATCACTCAATTGGTTCCACAGCAAGGACAATCGACGCCGATCGATTGATGGATCGAGCGACTTCACCTCATTGTGGGTAGTCTAAGGGTCTGTTTCTTTTTAACTTAATCTCCTATATGGGAAGGGAAGTGGGTCCTAAAAAAATTAAATAATATTTTTTGTTTAGATGGGGCCTACCCAATTCCTTACTTCATCTGTAACCACAAGGCTTCAATATATGCTCCCCTCCCCATTTAGACGTTGCAAGAGGCATGGACCCACATATATATAAGCATTTGTTTGTGGAAAAAAAAGAAAGAAACAAAGCCTAAACCCCTTTGTAAACTGTCTACATTATTTCTTTTTCCTTTATACAAAAGTGGGTTATAATCATCACCTACCTAATGGTACAAAACTACGTACAAACCCTTTTAGTGTTTGGGTTTATTAACATTTTGGGTAAATTTTGGGAGAATCCAAAGTTGAAATAAAGATGCATGATCATTGAAACAGTGATGCAAATGACTTAATTAGCGACTTAAATAGAGACTTTTACAAAAATAGCGTCGCGTTAAGAGACTTAGATGGCAACATCTCTTTGAAACAGTGATGCAAATGGCGACAAGAAATACTGAAGTCGCAAATATATAGCGACTTATTTTATGAAGTCGTTATACTAGTTGCTCTTTTTAGCGACACATGTCACGAGTCGCAAAAAATTTGCGACTCGTTTACCGCGACCCATCACCTAAAAGTCGCAATCATAAAATACGTCGCTAAGAAAGTCGTTAAATAGCTTTTTTCTTGTAGTGGTTCAAGAAGAAAGAAGAAGAACAGTGATTAATTAAGTCTTAGTTTTTTTAGAGTCTTGCCCACTTATCTAATATTGTTTCTTAATCTTGCTTTCATAGTCGTATGTTTGATTCATTTTATTTAGTTGTTACATTTCATTGTAGTAGTGTAGTAAAGATATTTACTATCAGAATCGCTCCTCTTAAGATAAGCTCGAAACATATGTCAAACTTGCATAAAGTTGTGGTCAAAACTTTTATATGTCATTGTACTTTTAACTAGCGTGTATGGCATATGGATGGTATATAAATCCTTGAATATATACTTGAAGTCGATAAGCCTAAACATGAGAATTGTAATAGTGGTTGTTGATCCTCACTATTGTTGTTGCTTATCGAGTTAGATTGTACTGGATTTATTAGCTTAGATTTAAGCTTGAATTTAGTGTAATTTTCATTTGTCAATCATAATATTATGCTTTTTACATTCAAGTTTAAAAGTTTGAAAAAATGGTTTGCCCGTATAATATATTGCTTGTTGACTTAGATTGTACTTGATTTATTAGCTTAGGTTTAAATTTGAATTTAGTATAAATTGTTTTTGTCAATTATAATATTATGCTCATTTATATTCATGTTTTAAAGTGTGATAAAATGGTTTAACCGCATCTGCGTATTTTTTTGTGTTTTCCTTCAGTTCTGATTTAATTAGTCATAAATTACATGCCCCGCCCCAACGAGATTGGGTATGTTGTTGTTGTAGTGGTAAATCACATTACTCAATTTCCCAACAAACTTATTGATTCTCAAATTCTTATTCTTTATCAATTGGCTTTCAAAGTATTCTTTCCTTTAAGGCCATGTGAACTCAATGACTAAACCAATTTCGCTAAAACATGTTTTATAGTCAGTACAACGAAAGATAATGAAAAAAAATAATTGAGAATCATATTTAACTTTCAATCCTATAACATCCATGCTAACTATTTTAACTAGCAAGAACATAACAGGATTGAAAATATAATACTATTCACAACACAAGTTTCTATGGTACGCTATGGTATATTAGTAACAAACAATTTCTTTCTTCAACCAATGTGGGATAAAATGTTAGGATCGAAGGTTCAAAATGGTCTCCATCTTATATAAAAGATTTTTATGAAAAGAAAGAGACAATGCAAGAGTTATTAAAAGTTTTTGAAAGAAACATATCTTGGAACTCAAGATTGAATTTTAGAAGCAAACTAGTTTATGTGTTTGGAGCACGAATCATATACTCTTTGGACGATAACGTGAAATTATGTGTTGTTATTGCTCTAAGAAAAAAGGGTTAGGTTTTACTAATCTAAAATCATTTGTGAAGAAATCTTATACATCGCTAGCTGAAGGTTAAAGTATTTTTGCATTATGATACTTGTTATGGCCATGGGTTGTGTACTTGTGTAGCAAACAAATTATGTCGATCAATACAGATTCTTGAATGCTCAATGTCTATATTATGAATTTACAAATTTAGGTTTGCAAGTAGCTAAGCATAGTTATAGAAAAACATGCTTATAGAATGAGCACTTACACCAAAATCGAAAAGTAAGCAGCTAGGGTATCCTTTATCATATATGGATTTGATAACGTAAGTCATATGTTTTTATTATTCAAGTAGAGATTGATGTACACGACTGTATGAATTGTGTGTTGAGTTTTCCAGGGAAAGTATTTCTACATTATGACTAACTTGTTTTGTTTGTTTCTCCCTTGGTTAAAATCTCAAGTATGTTAAAAAGAGTATTTATGTTAACATCTCTTCTTAAGCAGCTAGAAAATCCTAGTTGTATATTTCCAGATAATATATAATAGATTTTTTCATAGGGATTGAATGGAAATATTTATAAGAATATAACAAGAGTACATGACATAAAAGACAATTGGACCTGAATTTTTTTTAAATATAAAAAAAAAATAAAAAAAAATGCATCATTTGAACCCAAATTCTTGGGCCTATTTCATTATAAGACTAGTTTAATCTAAATTTAAATTGCTTACCTATTGTAACATCGATCGTTAACCACTCTTATTCAATTCATCAAGGTGTAGTTCCTCTAGCTTGAAAGATACGGGAAATCAGTTTGGAAATTGCGATCCAATACTTTTAATGGTGCGTAGCTCAGATGGTATTAGAGGAGAAATAACTCGTAAAATTCTTAATCTTTTAGGAATTCACATAATAAATGTTATTTAAATTCGCCTGTGGCTGTAGAAAATATTTGGGAATATTTAGTGTCATTTTGTGTTGACTTATGTAAATTAAACATATTTTAGAGTAAAGAAACAAAAATGAAAAATGTTCACATCTCACAATTTTTTTTTTAACATGAAAGAGAGTGCAATGGCTGATCACATTATACTATGCCAAACACATGTGTTTCACTTGGACTACATTATATTAGGAACAAACAATTTCTTTCTTCAATCAATGTGGGATTACGATTTTGGGTCATGAAAGTTGGAGTATTTCTATGTTTTCATACTTGTTTGAGCCCTAGATTGCTTAGAACTTATTATGCGAATTGGTAAGCACGAATGGACCCAAGATTTTAAAGAGGGTATTGCACAAAAAAATCGTTAGGCTAACTAAAGTTACATTGTAAGAAATGAAAGTAGCAAATAAAAATTTGGGGGTTGCACAACCATAAAAACGATAGTTTTTTTATTTTATTATTTATTCTTTATTTCATTTTTTCACTACATGATCTAAAATCGGGTGTAGCCTGTACCACCCGGCACCCATGTAGGTCCATCCCTGTCGGTAAGCATGTTTTGAATGCTCAAATGTACAAATTTAGATTTGCAAGTTGCTAGGCAAAGTTTATGACAAACATGCTTATGTCGAGATCTATTAATAAGCAGCTTGTCAATCCTTTAAGCTTATTACAGTCATAAATTGTAAAATGTTTTACTTTATAAATGGTTTCGATATGTATATGAATTATTGAATGAGACACATTTTGGTTCTTGTGTTAGACGATGTGTTTATTTTGCACGTCAATATTAATTGCTTTTGTCAAACATCTTACCATAATATTTTGTATTCTAATAAAAATTAGGATATACCGCTATTGACAAACTTATTTTTGCTTTTGTATCATCATTCCATCGCAAATACACATTTGACCGGTCAAAAAAGGCTTAAGAAAAATAGGTCATTGGCTCAAATTCAACTTCTGTCTAAAAGGTCGATTAGACATGTGTTCAATGCCTGAAGCTAGGTCTTTAGGGCACGGTCAGTCGGTACCCAAAGGGGTTGCACGAAGTCAAGATTTACCCGCTAATTCAGATCTTTTTTAAGACATATTGTTGCTTTTGCATTGCCATATAACATTCCCAATGGCAACCTAATTGATAATTTCTATTTTCTATGAAGTCTTAAGGACAAACACATGTTTGAGCTTAAAGAAATACGTTTTGTAATCAACTTATGTTTGCTATTAGTAACGACAAAACATAATGTGGTAAGATGGTAAGTAACTATTATTTTTTTACTTTACCGAGCTCTAACCATTTTTCATAAATGCAAAATTTATAAAAAGTTTCACAAACAGAAACTATGTAGTATATATATATACGATTAAGTAAATAGTAAATTTACTTCACTTCCATTTTCTATTCGTTGCAATAAAAATTCACCAAAAACTATATAACAACTAACAATTTTACATACATGAATCAATCTCCGATATAAAAAATAAAATAAAATAAAGAAGACAAAAAATATTAAAAAAATAAGAATTCATATTAATTCTCGGGAATGTGATCTCTGTCCTGCCATGTATGATTAGCTTGCAAACTTTTTAAGCATGAGAAAGATCACTTACCTGAGAACATAATATTAGTCTAATAACAAGTGACTCATGTACACTATGGTATATATGTAACCAACAACTTCATTCTTCAACCTATGTGGGATAGAATGTTTGGATAGAAAGTTGCCATAACTCTCTATATATTATACATTCTGAAAGATATAACTGATAATAGCGCACAAGACGTTTGGTTTACAGTTGTTCTAAAACTGTATTGTATGCAGCAAAGTTAATCTCTATTTATAAAATGAATAACTAGTATTTGTAATCTTGATGAGTAAAGAACATGGGATGTTGACTATTTGGGTTCTTGAATAACCTTCATATAGACAAGATGGCGCGGCTTGAATCGGCATTCTTTGTCCTTCGTTGAATTAACAAATTCTAGCCACCTCTAAAAAAAAAAAAAAAAACAAAAATTGAACTACATTTAGTATTAGAGAAAAAGTAACTAAAGTTTAAAACCATCTAGACATTAGCATTGTTAAAGCATATAAGATACACTACATTTTAACGAATGACCAACTTTCATTCAAATTGCAGACTATAGCAATGGAGCCAAGAGGATTCATATGGTTATGGAGTGTTTGGACATGCATTTTGAATGGATCTTTACAAATTCCTTCTATAAAGAGGATCACGGCACCTAACTCGAAACTTATCTAAAGATTGTTTAATCCTTAAATGAGTTGATATTGAGTCACTTTATCTTAACATCAAAACTTTTTAATCATGATGTTAGGCAAAAATTATCACATGATTAATTTTATAGCAAGTTGGGTAAGGAATGAAAACGGGTTCGTTTTGAATAGGTCAGTTTTGGTACGGGCCAAAGCATGCCAGTTTTGGTATGGGTCAATCCAATATTCATCTTCTAGGTGCCAATCCACTTTCTGCACACGCCTACTTAAGTATGGACGGCAAGTGCTAGCAACCCTAATGGACTTTGACCAAACCGAAGCAACACAGGTGAAACAGACCCGAACTAGTATGTCACATAAATAAGTAATACGGTAATTTTGTGTTTTTTAAGAATTTGCTCAATGCAGCTAGGGTCTTACGAGCTTATTTTCCCAACCCGCCAGCCAGGTTCTGCAATATAACTATGTAAAGTATATACTAGGCCAAAATAAATACTTTTTGTGTGTGGATAGGACGTTTACATACACGTACTCTCTCAGCGGGCATTGATAAGAAAGATGGTGGACCGTCGATTTTTGTATATAGAATTACTGTCCACATGCATAACAAATGAACGAAACATTGCCCACCTGCCGTTTCTATTTAAATGCGATTTGAGGAGCATTTCGTACACGGGCCTGCTTTGTTACAATATTGGCATCGTGAAATCGAGTTTTTTTTAAGAATAAGTAAGACATTCTCAAGAAGTAGAAAATGGTCAAACGGGTAAAGATGTAGAATATTATTGTTGAACAGTAACATATATTGTTTTCGGAAAGCATACTTCTTGCCCAATTACATCTTCCACATTTATGAGTTTTGGTCGTTGCTCTCCTGTATATCTATACTACTATATAATGTATTTGGGACTATTCTATAATTAGAAAGGCTTAAAAATTCAGACTTTTACTTACTAATTATGGAAACAATCACCCCTAACAATCACCCCCAACAATTTATAACCACTTCAACAAACACCCCCAACAATTTATATCCACCTTAACAACCACTTTCCACCACCCCCACCTCCCTCCTCTTCACCCCAACAATCTGCCCCGCATCGCGCGGGCACCTTTCTAGTATAGTTTAATACAAGAATCGTTGGAAGTGAAAAAGGTTATTATTTCATTGGCTTAGACTTTAGATTATACTCTTACTTCGTTCATGATGTATTTAGATATCAGTCAAAGTCATATGAGTACTATGTACCTTAGATTATACGCACCAACAGTTGATGAATCTAAAAGTAAGCAGGTAGACAATCCTTTATTAATTGTATTTTGTATACTGCTTTGATAACATAAGTCATATGTTTTTATTGCTCTAATATGAACTGTTATTCAAGTTTAAATTTGAGATTGGGCTAAATGAATTACGTGCTCATGTGTTTGGGTAAAGTATGTCTATATTATGATATTTGTTTTGGCCCTAAAATATGTGCTCCTTTGTAACTTGTGTGGCGTTAAAAATTAAAATAGTCTCCACCAAAACATGTTTAACAATACCAAAATAAAAGAAAAAAGTTAAGAGTTCATATGAGTTTACGGACATCACACAGCCTCTCTGATTTTTTCAACCAGAAAGGTTGAACAAAGCCGAAGACATAATACTAGTCTTAACACATTTAACACACATACACTTACGATATATTAGTAACCAACAACTTCTATCTTAAGCCCATGTGGGATAGAGTGCTAGGATAAAATGTTGGAAAATGTATGAGGTTAAATATATATGTTTTGTAATCGACTTACGTTTGTTATTTGTAGCGACGAAAAAACATTATGGTAACATTATAAGTAACCAGATTTAATAAACCGAGCTCTAAACGTTTCCACAAATGCAACATAGAAAGTGAGTTTTAATTATGAAAAGTCTTGCAAACAAAAATCATGTATGAGATTGCTCAATTTATTAGTTTACTTCACTTCCATTTGCTTAAACTATTTTCCAATTATATGTCCTTAGGACATAGAATGGCGTAAATTGCGTGAACAACAACCACAATATCATCACAAGACAAATTTGTGAACACACTTTGTTATTTATAAACATAGAGTAAGGATCAAATGAGAAGAATTCTTAAAATAAGAAGTATGAGAAATAACTATAACTACACATAAAAGATGTATCAATTTGAATTAAATGCATCTCTAATCTTGAGATGCATCATAATATTATTTTCTAGCTAAAAATTAGATGCATATACATATATTAGATGCATTTAATCAAGTTAGACGAATCCTATGTATTTTCCGTCCTCTGCGGGTCAAATTTGTTGTCAGGAAATCAAGACAAAGGATTTGATGTTATTGGATTTTTGATTATAGGATTTGATGTTATTGGATTTTTTTTCTTTTGATTGAACCTGTGATGGATTTTTTTTTTATTTTTTTTTATTTTTATTTTTTTTTTGTTCTTGAATCTAATAGATAATGAATTGTTCTTGATGTTTTTTTGTCGTTGTTACTGGATTTGTTGTTCTTGATGTTACTGGATTTGTTGTTGTTCTTGTTCACAGGATTTGGCTTGGAATAATGTTTAATTGTTAACAGGTTCTTAACAGGTTAACCTGTTTATTTTCGTGTCGTGTTCGTGTTTGAGAAAAATGACACGATAAGCTAACTGGTCGTGTTCGTGTTTGACCTTAACAGGCTCGTGTCTTAACAGGTTCGTGTGACCTGTTATGCCGGCTCTAGTACTACTTTGCATCGTTTTCACTTTCGAAACTAATTGTGATGTATCTAAATGAACAGAGATGCATATAATTCAAGTCTATGCATCTCAAACATATCCGCCACATTTATATAATAGGGTTCTTAGCTGTGGTGGTTGAGAGTGACCGGAATGTGGTGGGGGTTTAATTGTATCAATATAGTAGCTGGTAGATGGTTGAAAACTGGAGGGTTGAAACGAGGGTTCAAAAGTTGTAGATAAGAGTTCGGATGAGGGTTTGCAATTTATAAGAGGGGTTCGCAGAGGCAACAAAGGTCCAAGCTAAATAAATGGTGCTTGAAGGTTCAAAAGTTTGATACTTGGAAGTTTGAAGTGCACGTTAAATCCCTTCAACATATATTTTGTCTCAAAAAAAAAAAAAAAAAAAAAAAAAAAAAAAAAAAAAACCGATTTGCCAGGTTCCATGTATGTTCTTTATAGACACAAAGGCCCGGGTCTTGGTTCCTTTACATGTTACGTGCCCCCAATTATAACCATGGATCGAACTGCAAGATTCTTGGTGTAAATTGGTGTCCATTCTATATCAAACTGATCGTGGGAGGCATTATTTTTTAATGCCTTTGTGTATTTCAAATGACGGGAAACTATTTTTGTGAAATGGGTTGAAATTGGTTGCTATGATTGTATAAATAGCTCATACTCATAGAATCAAAAGTTTGATAGATATCGTGAAACATGTATCGTTGTTCAGAGCTTAGTTTCACATTTTCTTCCTTTAGTCGGAAAAAAAAAAAAAAAAAAAAAAAAAAAAAAAAAAAAAAAAAAAAAAAAAACATATAACTTATAGTGATTTATCATCATATATATGTTATTATGTCTTTTTTACTACAAAATTAGCAAGCTTACAACAAATAAGCAAACCCAATACCAGCCTCTTTTGTGTTTGCTTATGATAATAAAATAAGTCAACTAAGATGTTTAAGATAAAATTCAAAACATACATTAGCAAATTGTGTAAAATCAATTGGGGTTTAGTCATCCCACATCGAGCTACGAAGAAAAGTAGCTACAAAATGTTGAGTTTAAATAGGGCAGGGAAGGATGCCATTAAATCTAGGCGATCGAATTGATATTTTCAAATGTCCTATCTTGATGAGTTTAAAGCATGTAAGTACCTCTATGTGAGCTTCTACTAAGCTTAGTAATGTCAAATCTTATATGCTTTAAGCATTTGTCTTGATCGCTCTTTTTTGAATTTCAATCAGCTTACTAATATTAGAAAATGTTTTTGTAAGCTGTTGTTTTTATGACATAGCCAAAAGCATAAGGATTTAGTCAACTAAAGTATGATAAACACCTAAAGCTGAAGCATAGTCGAATCAGCATATCGTGTGTTAAGGTGATGCATATTGTGTGACCATGTCAAGACCACCATGCATGTGAAATGAGCACTTACAGCAAATTTGGAACATACGTGAGTTGACGTCCATCAAGAATGTAATTTTTTTTTCAACTAAGCCGAGTACAATCTCTGTTCAAGCTTAGGATCCAGCTAAGCTAAGGGTGGAATTACAAAACGCACTTGATGAACATATATAGGCTTAATGATGCTTGGAACTTGCACGAACAACACATGAACAAGGAAGAGTTTGCTATGAAGTCAATCGTGACAAGCTTCTTGCAACTTTCGCATAAAGTTTAGAGCTTCAGTAGGTTTATAGAGGGTATGATCTAGCACAAATGTATTGTCTTTAGTATATTAGTAACTTATGTTTATTCATGTGTAGTTTTTTGTATATTTCAAACTTGTAATACTTCATGTTTAGTTTTGTAACTGATGACCACTTATATTAGTAACTTATGTTTTAAAATGTTGTCTAAGATATTGGAAAAAAAAACACCATAGTAAATAAAACTAAGGCAAGTATAAATACATATAAGCTAGTGTTTACTAAATGACCCAGCTATCAAGGCTATATGGCTCGGTCGATCTAAAGAAGCTGAATTGAGTATCGAGTCTCGGTTGAATCAGCTCAATGTCGTCTATAATAAAAAAATTAAAAAAAATGAAATGAAATCAAAGCAAGTTGCTAATCCTCTTATTCGTTTGAGGGTTTTTGGGATTGATAGTTTTTCTAGCTTATTCCCTTTATTTAATAAGCACTGTGTATGTTTTCATGTTTGGATCGCATAAGTTGCTTTTGATGATTTTCAAGCTAAACGAACAATAGTCAGTAACGACACTAGCTTTGCTAAGATGTTTAGATACCCATAACTCATGAATATGAACTATCGACTTAAGAAACTAATGTTTTTGAAATGTTCCCGTTCAGTTAATGATAATTAAAAACAAAACCAAACATCTCAAAAAAATAAAACTAATGCAATTAAAGAAAACATAACATATGTTTAACAAATTGTATATTTGTGTATATTCAGTTGGGGTTTAGCCATCCCACATCGAGCAATGAAGAAAGTAGCAACAAAGGTGTTGAGTTTAAATATGAAGGGAATGATACCATCAAAAGTAGGCTAGTTGATGTTTTCAAATGCCCTTTCTTAAGGATGTTTCTAGCATGTAATGTAAATTCTTATGCTAGAAACGGCCTTTGGAGTGCTTTTTTCGAATCTCAATCAGCTTTACTAATATTATAAATAAAAATGCTGTTATTTTAGCCCTTTTGGATTGTCTTAGGGACACACCGTGTGTCAATCTAGCTGCTTGTCTCATGAGACACGAAGGATTGCAAATGTTAAAGCATTGAACTAAAACAAGCAGTTAGCTTTTACTTATTTGAAATCATCCGCGAAGAAATTTTATACATCGTTGAATAAATTATGTTTTTGGTCATCTGAAATCATCCGCGAAGAAATTTTATACATCGTTGAATAAATTACGTTTTTTGACATGGAGGTTAAAAGGATTTTTGCAGTATGATACATGTTATGGCCATGGGTTGTTTAGCAAACTCATTATGCCGATCACTACACATTTATATTTCGGTTCGCAAAGTTTTGTCAACATTTATATTTCGGTTCGCAAGTAGCTAAGCAAAGTTTTTGACAAGCATGCATGCTTAATTAGTACTTATGTCTAAATCGAAAAGTAAGCAGCTAGGCAATCCTTTAGTATATAAATTTCGATAACTTAAGTCATACAATTACCCTTTTAGTTGTTTTTGCAAAAGTATTTTCTATATTACATAGAAATTTGTTAATTATGTCAAATGGTTGTAGTGATAAGAAAGAGACTACACAGCTATTTTGGATCACAACTTCTTTCATAGAGGTATATTCAATCATATTTTATTTTATTAAGTATATCTAATATACACTCGTGAAACACCATAAAGTTGTTATTGATGATCATTTCCCATTCCAGGAAAGATATACTACAGTTTCCAATTCAAGGAAGACAAAGGGACCAACCAGAAACTACGTTTATAAACAAATGTGTGCAGTAACGAACCGTCCATAACTAGTTTAATAGTCTTTACAAGTAGCTAGAAGAATGTTGATACTGCAAAATCCAATACCATTCATTTGAAAAGTCCATCCTACTTGTAACTTAAACGTAATGGAACTCAATCATAATCGCAACAAATTCAGAACTTTTAAGAAATATCCATAAGTACATTACATCTTTTACTCGATTAAAAGCTTTCTTACACCTAGCTCACACATCCAACATATTCTAACCAGAAACTATATTTATAAACAAATGCGTGCAGTAACAAACCGGCCATAACTTGTTTTGTCGTCTTTACAAGTAGGTAGAAGAATATTAATTGATACTGCAAAATCCAATACCATTCATTTGAAAAGTCTGTCCTACTTGTAACTTAAACGTAATGGAACTCAATCATAATCGAAACAGATTTAGAATTTTTAAAAGATATCCATAATTTAAGTACATTACATGTTTTACCTGACAAATACGACAACTAAATAAATCTAACTGACAAAGTTGCAACAAATTAAATCGACATCAACTTTAAAAAAATATCCATAAGTACAAACCATTTACTCCATAATTCACAACTAACATATAGGCGGGTTTTGGCCGGGTGTAACCGGGTCTTTACCATCAACCCAAAACACTGAGTTAACAATAACACACGACAAGCTTCTTATTTGGAAATTAATTATTTAACTTGTTCTCTCTTTATTTTTCACACCCTGTGCACAAAGGGTGACGCCCTCTATTTTGGTAAGGATTTCTTAAATCTCTCCATTTCCTTCTTCATGAAAATAAAAATTCTCAGTCTCTCCAACTTCCTGCCTATAAACTGCCTCAATCTCTTTTATTCTCTGTTCCGAAGCCTTGATAATAAACCTTCTTATGGTGGCTTGCGAGTGTTGGCCCTTTCCTTCAAAACCGTTAATAGTCCATGATTTAATACTTTTCTTGTAATTCTTAGCGTGACTTGGTCTCGCGGCATTCGGAGAGACAAGGCTTGGCACAAATAGATGAGCATTAATATGTTTCCAGGCCCTTGACATGCATTTATAGTCATCATCACAAAAGAAACTCATCCTATTCTTCTTTGATGAAGTGCACTCAAGAATTTTCATATGGTGTACAACCTCGTACTTCATCTCGTAATTATCTGGCAGTAGTTCCCAAAATCGTTCACCTTTGCAGCTTCTTATTACCCATATATTATTACACGGGAGATCATTGCCTCTGTCAGAAAAAAATAGGCATAGCTGGTCTTCCACAATGCCAACGTAATAATGATAATTGAGTGTACACCATTCAAATTTTGAATCATCAGGTTCGGGGAATACTGTAAATTCCTCCCGGGATAAATCAAAGGAAAGGATAAATCCCTTTTCGGTCCCGACATTATAATCAACTGCAAGCCAATGAAGTGCGCCATTGAATAGGATACCAGGCCTGTTCCTAAAAAGCCGATACTTGACTTCTCCGATAGGTTTCCAAGTATTTGATTTCAATGAAAAGACTTGAATAAGTGTCTCGTTGGTCCTGTCATTCCAGATCCCCATAACAACCTTGTAATCATCTGTAGATGAATCATAGCCAAAACTCAAACACGTGTCCCACAGGTTCGTGTTCTTTTGCAAAACTGAGGGCAGCTTTCTAAGCTCTCTAGTAAAAGGATTGTTTACCAAAATTAGAGCATCTGAGGGTAAAGGAGAGAAGCATACAAGGCCATTGGAAGAACCAACAACCGACCATGAATTGAATTGAAACGCGATCTCATTAGGAACTTTCCAATATGTTGGCATAGCTATCCTTACATGTCCAAGCTCGTTGCTGCTGCTATTGCAAGTTTTCTTTAGATGGGCTTTAGCAAAACAAGAAGTTGATATCAAAGAATACCATGACTTACAAACGCTTTTGCATCGGAGAAGATCTTTAGGATCCGATCTTAAGAGTATATCTTCAACCAGATCTTCAAGCAAAACCATCGCTGCCGATCTAACCGATATCGACAGTAGTTTCTAGTTTAGGGTTATACCTTAATTATCGGAACCGAGCTTTAGGTAAGATCTTTTGATATCTTACATGAACCTAAACCATTATTGGGCTTGGGCCTAATTATCCACTAATAATTTTGTACCTCATTATTGTTCTTCTCAATCTTACCAGAATTTTTGTGCATTTTTACCAAAAAAATAAGATATACGTTTTGTAAGATATACAGCTCACCTAAATATAGGCAATGAATTAAGGAGCACATAAAGTGATACTTTCTGTTTTCTGAGAAGGTTTAAGAAAAATTCATGTATGAGGTTAGGGATATACGTTTTGTAATCAACTTACGTTTGCTATTTGTAACGACGAAACACATTGTGGTAAAACTGTAAGTAACAATTTTTATTTTAATTGATCTCTAACATTTTCCATAGAATCCAAATAGGAAGTGATGTTTTCATTCATGACAAGTTTTATAAACAGGAATCACGTATGAGATTACAAAAATGCTTAATAATATACTTTACTTCCATTTGCTATGTAGTATATGGTTTAATATGTAGTATGGACCTATGGGTTTTGAAATCCTTGAATATTCAAAGTAGATAAGTATCGAACATGATACTTTGAAATAGTAGTTGTTAATTGTCACTATCGTTATGAACTTTTCAGCATTGGAATAAACATGTTCATTTCATATATGGTTACTAGTTATAATACCTGTGCACGCACAGGGTTTTTTAAATTTATTTTTGATTATATATTATTGTCGATTAAGAAATGAATCACTTAACATATTTTAAATGGTTTAACTTGGTGGTGGACTAAAAATAAAAATCACGTGTATATATATGTTATAATCTACCTACGGAGTATTATTTTAGGAGAATGCTTTTGGATTAAAAATAATATTTTATTTTTCAAACAAAATCACATGATGATACTTAACTGTTGTATAAGATGTTAGTGATATATGCTTTTAGTTTTGCAAACCCGTGCTATCAATTTACGATGTGTTTTGTAATTGTGGTATTTCTTTTACTTTTATTTTCGTTAAATATGTAGCATATTTAGATAGCTTTGAAGATTGATTTATTTTCTTGATTATGAGTAACCATCATACCATGTTTATCGATGTACATTTTTATTTGAAAAATTGTATTTTCATAAGTTTGTGCTATTTACTTCTGAAGTTTAACCATAAAATTACCAAATTAACATAGATGCTTACACTATAGATTCTTTATTAAATAAAGAGAAACAAAAAAGATGTAATGGTAGAATACGTTTATGTATAATGTATAAGAATAATTTTTCTCTAAAACCGAACTATATAAGGAAATTATTATTACTTGCATACGTAAATTATAAATGCATGAAAACAATGACAAAGAGTACATTCGGAAGTCTTTTAGAATTGTTTGAATCCTTACCGACCTTTCGCTTTAGTGCAACTTTCTTTACAATTGGCTTAAATCATCAAGGTTAAAGACACTCATATTTTTGTCCGTTGGTTGACACCCATAGTGTTATCAATGACAGCAAACACTTGCTAAGTTTTATTAACTCATTCAAAGACACCTGTTAAAATTTCTACCATAAAATTCCTCATATAGGTACTAAAACACATCTTTGGTACATTAAAATATATTCATGTATTATCTAAATCAGCAACTCAACTTAATTATACATTCATACCTTGAGAAAACATATAAAATTCTTCCCCGACAATCATGTGTTGATACTTAATCCTCCTCTAAAAAAACGCACACAACAAATTGCATTATATTTTAGTGTGGGCGATAAGATCATAAAACTGCAAACACTACTAACATGTTGCATTATAGTGAGGATAACCACAAAGTTAGTCATAACATCAAATAAGAAAACTTCATATTAGAACTAAAGGGGTGTTTGGGTTATGCTTAGTAAATGTGCTTATTGGCTTATTCAATTACCATAACACAATAAGTTTATGATAAAGCTTTAACATTTTTTGAGAATCTTAATAAAAAACCCCTGAACTCACAACTAATTATATCATAGCTTAGTGTGTTTATAGTAAAAACACAAATATTAAATGTAGAATTTTTCAATAAAACATTAAAAAAAAATTACTAAAAGTTGATGTGTATAAAAAAAATATTAATAAATAAACCATAAAAAAGGTTACTAAAAATATCAGCTAGATAAGCATAAGTCAAAGTTCTATCGAGGTATCTTTCGGATTCTATTCAGAAGCAAAAGAGGTTAACACATAAATCATAAGTGTAGAAGAATGGTTGTATCTCACATCTGTGATTACCAACTCAATAACATTATCGCAGTTTAGTAACGTAATAACCCGATTAAAAACTATATATACTTGCTTAATAATTCTCATGTACATACTTTTAATTTCTTTACAACAGGCAACTATTACGGATGATTTTTTTTTAATGAAACATCATATTATTGAATAAAGTTAGGTTATCACCTACGTAGTTTTTCTTTTTTTTCTTTTTTTTTTTCTTTTTTTAGGAGGTGATTGTTATCAAATAAAGATTGGGTGATGCGTGCATATTTTTTTAAGGAGAACAACTTCTAGATTAAAGAATAACTATCTAACCCATGCTGTTTTTTTTTTTTTTTTTTTTTTTTTTTTTTTTAGCTTTGTATAGCGTATTTAATTGACAGACATGTTGATGTTGAGGTTGATGTTGTTTTTTTAACTTTAACTATTGATATCATGTTGTACAAAATGTGCGAGTTTAATAGCACGTAATGAGCGTTGATAAAGTTAAAATATGCTCTATAAAGTTTTTAAAATGTTTTTATGGATATCCATATATAAATTTCAAATAACAATTTCACGAGTCGCTGTTATAAGAGAATCGCGTATATTTATTTTCATATCACACTAACTCATGCTTACCATTTGATATTTGTATTCACGTTAAAAATAATTTAGCTGTATATAATATTCAAACCCGTGTACGCATAAATTAAACTTTTAAATAGTATAACATGAGTCCTTATTTAAAAAAATATTCTAGAAAAGTCTAAAACTAAAATTAGTTTAAAAAATATTAACGTATATTAAAACTAATTCGCATATTTACCAAATTTTATAATTTTAATGGATGAAAGTCTAAAAACTAATACTAATATTCATGTAATTTTAAACAAAATTAATATTATAAAGTATAGGGGGTATAAAGTGTAAGGGGTTATTTGGTTTTTTTCTAAAGTTATTAAAAAACATGAAAATTTGTAATTTTACAATTAGCTCTATATAATTTATTTAAAATTCAACACCAAAGTTTTATTAATAACTTCCTCTTTTTTTAAGTTTTTATTTTCATAAATTTTACACCTATATTTTTATGCAATTTTTTTCTTAACCAAGTTTCTCCACCAAATTTATTAAGTTTGACCAAAATCAATTTAATTTTGACTTTTTATTGACCAATTATATTGCTCGATTTCGCATAAGTGGCAAAATCGAGCTCTCTTATTGGTCTAATTTTTTTTGAATAAAAAGGGATTTGTAAAAACACTCCGAAATGATGTAATTCTTTTATTATATAAAAGATGATAAGTGTATGAATTATCTAATAAAATTTATGTTGCTTGTAGACTGTCGAGTGCGTGTATCCATTTTGTACGTTGCATTTTAATCAAAAGAATTCAGATATATTTCTACATTTTTATTGTTTCTTTATTAGCTTTTACATTATGTTTTAGAGTACGAAATTAAACGAAAAAAAAAAAAAAAAAAAAAAAAAGTCAAGAGTTCATATAAGTTTTCGGATACTAAAGAGGTGGCCAAATATTTTCAACCTGACAAACCTGAAATATCCGAATACATAATACTAGTTTCAACACGTTCAACACGCATACGCTTATGGTATATAAGTAACCAACAACTTCTATCTTCAACCTATGTGGGATGGAGTGTTGGGAAAAAGGTTTAAAAAAAATATTTTCATTAAAAAATTGGTAAGAAAGAATTCAAGAGTTCTTAACATTTGGTGAAAGAAAGATTTGTTACACGGAACATCAAATTCAATTCAAGTTTAGAAGCAACTAATTTTATGTACATGAAAAGAAAGAAAGAATGCTAGAGTTAGAGCATGAATCTGTGATTTTACATAAGTGTTTATTTATATGAAATCTATATAATGTTTTGGGTCATAACTTATTCTTGCAATCATGATTCTGGGTTCTTACAAAAGAGGCCTACATTGCAAAACTCGCAACTAGAGAAACAAATAAAAAATCGCAATCTATCTTTTCATTTTACATACTTTCAAGCGGTACAAAACGATATTCACTAGTAATAGCGCACATGACGTTTGGTTCACAGTTGGTCTAAAACTGCAATGTATGTAGCAAAAATAAACTCAATGGTATAAAGTGAATAACTAGTATATATGATCTCGATGAGTAAGAACATGAGATGTTGACTACTTAAACTTCTTCAGGTTCTTGAATTACCTTCATAGAGAAGATGGTATTGCTTGGACATGGAAATGCAGTAGTTATTGCTGCATTGAGCAGTTAAAACCCAGGTGCGATAACAATCACAAATACTATTTTTGGCTCAAATTCACCAATTCCGAGTGATATTGTAGCAAAGGCTTTCCAAGTGGATAGCAGCGCGGTGGCTCAACTACAAAAATGAATAGTAAGATATCATTTTGTTTTATTAATTTTGCAGATTTCTTTGGATTTTCAATAGTTGAGTGCAATATGGGTATATGTTGACTTTCTTAGGTCATATTTACTTTTCTTATTCGATTTTCAGATGCATTCCTTTACTACTAAGATCTGTATATAGCTTAAATTTAATTCTTATTATAGGAATTGATAATAAATTACATCATCATAAAACTTTCTTATGGATTCATAGCAATGGCGGAGCTAGAAAAATTTCTGTGGGAGGGCCGAAACAATTTTTTTCTGGAAATACATTAAATGGGAGGGCCAAAATATTTTTTTTCCGGGAAATACACATGAAATCGCAAATAAATACACTAACGGGCTTAGACCTAGGGGGTCGGGACTCTCCCCGGTCCTCACATAGCTCCGTCCCTGATTCATAGCAGTTCTTGGAGTTGAAGAATAGTCTGTTTGACGTTAAAAGTCTGGTACAAGATTTATCGCATCTTTTTTTTTTTATCATTAGAGGAATTTAGATATTTTGTGCTAGAATATTTATTGTTAAGTTAATAATGTATTTTTAAGTATTTACAATTTATATTTTGATCAAATAAAGTGTCACCAAACAAAGTTTCTTGCTATCATGATTATGCATAGGTGGTTGTATCGTTTGGACCCCAAAGAGCTCTGTGCGGAATTCGCTAAGCCAGAAGATGAGGATCTGGTTTCAGAGGAGGAATCAAATGATGAAGAGCTCACTGAAGATGACAATGACTAAGGAGATGATGAGGCACCTGGTGCAGGTTCAGGAGACAAACCAATGGATGTGGATACAATCAACTAGTAGCCCACACTATCATGGTAGCTGATCCTATGTTGGGAAGAGAATAGCATGTTCTCGGTTTACAAACTAATCCAATTTGTTCATCAGAAACTATATACAAAGAAAAAGACGATAAGAGAATAGCCTGTTCTCGGTTTACAAACTGATCTGATGATGCACCAGGTTAAAGTCATCATAGCATCATTAGCCCGGAAAATGACTTTAACATTTGTGTTTACATTGTGATATCATGCTTTACCTGATTCACTATTGTTTGGGTAAAGTATTTTCTATATTATGATGCTTTTGGTTAATTTTGGCCCTAGGTTAAAATCTTATTATGTTAAAAAGAGTAGTTATGTTAACATCTTTTTATAAAGCAGTGAGATCTATGCAAATAAGTATCACTTAAAAAACAAATAAGTCAATCTCAACCATCCATTAACCTTTCATCTAATGGCTAAGATTATATCAAAAAAAAAAAAAAAAAAAAAAAAAAAAGGGCAAAATTGACATTTTAGCTCATTTAATATAAAAACCCACTTTCCACCTTTTTTTTAAAACAATATATCTTGTAAACGGTAAATCTTCAAGCTACGAAAAATACACCATCGCAACGAGAAAAAAAAATCTTTCTATAGATATGCATTGTTATATACTTTCGACGAATTTTTTTTTAGAAAATTCCGTCCAGAAAAATCCCACGGGATTTGTAGAAAATCCCATGGGATTCGTAAAAAGACGAATTATTTTTTTCAAAATTTCCGTCCAGAAAAATCCCACGGGATTCGTAAAAATCCCCATGGGATTCGTAAAAAGACGTTTTTTTTTTTTTTTTTTTTTTTTTTTTCCAAAATTTCTGTCCAGAAAAATCTCAATGGATTCGTAAAGAAATCCCACAGGATTCGTAAGAAGATGATTTTTTCTTTCAAAATTTCCGTCCAGAAAAATCCCATGGGATTCGTAAAAATCCCATGGGATTCATAAAAATCCCATAGGATTCATAAAAAGACGATTTTTTTTCAAAGTTTCTGTCCAGAAAAATCCAACGGGATTCGTAAAGAAATCCCACGGGATTCGTAAAAAGACGATAAATCACAAAGGATTTTTTGGTGAATCCCATGAGATTCATTGTGAATCCCATGAGATTCTTTTGTGCATCTCATGAGATTCATTGTGAATCCCATGGGATTCTGTATGAATCACATGAGATTCTTTGGTGCATCCCATGAGATTCTGTATAAAATCACAAGCGATTCATTGTGAATCCCATGGGATACAGTATGACATACTAATTTATATTTAAACCAAAAGTAAACCAAACTTTTTTAGTATTTGACTTGCTTCAACCATATGTAGGCTACAAACATCACGTGAAATATACTAAAAAAAAGAAAGATTTATTACATCAGCAATTAAACTAACCGGGTCCACTGAATATACATCAGTACCATAAAAAAATATTGATCACTGGACATGGAGCCCAACTTTGTATTCTTCTTTAGACTAATGCTAGTGGTGACCATTTTTTCACCCAAGCAACTCCGCCAACTAAGCGCCACCTCAGCTTTCTCTCTCCACAACTCCACTCCAACTATAACTAGCTAGTGGTGGCCACAAAAGAAACCCCATAAATATACATATAAATGGTAACAAAAAGTGGAGTTGCTTTGTTAAATGTTTCAGTTACTTAATCAACCGAAACATTGAAATGGTCATCAAGTAACGCGTCACTTTGAGGTTAGCTAATGGGGCAACGCATTGCTTTTTTGGGGTTGTGGTTGATGGGCAACGCCCATTAGCATTTAGCAACCCAAGTTGCAAATGTAACAAGTATAAAGACCACGTGTCTTTCTCTATCCAAGCAAACAATATTCTTCTATCTCCCATCTTTCTTCAATTCATCTTTTCAGTTCCTCCATCTATTTTTTTTTCTTTTTATTCTAGCTTAAAAAGTCACAAAGACAGAGATGCCCGTTTAAACTTGAGAGAGGCATATGCAATTGTTAAACAAATCTCCGGCGAATCAAACAATCACACGTCATTTTCCGGCGAGTCACCGTCACGAAACCACTGCCACGTCATCTATGCGTGTCAGATCTATGCGTGTCGGATCTTGTCAGATCTCATGGATCTCACCTCCGGTAGTAATCTGATCGGACGGTTGTGGTGGTTTGGTGACGGTTGTGGCAGAGGCGTTTGGTTTGGTGACGGTTGTGGTGGTTTGGTGTGGTTTTTGTGTGTGTGTGTGTGAAATGCGTAAATGAGGAGGTAAGGGTGTACCCGACTTTGTGTTTAGTTTAAAATGATATTACAAAAGTACCCTTTAATAATTAATTATATTAAAATGACGATTAATCTAGACCTTATTTGTTCTTTAGATAAATGTTGTTTCGTATTGTAGGCAATCCTTTAAAAATAGTTGCAGATGATGTATATGAGTTTTATTAGTAGGGAGTTGTTTGAAAATATTTGTAAAACCACATAAGATATAATTGTCCTGAATATAAAGAGCATGCATCACTTCAGCCCAAATCAACTGGGCCTTTGTCTAGTAGCTATCTTCTTCTTTTTATGCTAAAGCTTGAGCCCATTAGTTGGACCTTCTAACCATCAAACTTTGTCTAGCAGCTATCTTCTTCTTTTCATTTACTTTCGATTGCTTTCCTAGTTTACATCTGTTCATTACTTCTTTTCTAGTCATCAAGTGTGGCTCCTCTTAAGATTATAGCTCACAAGATACACAATATTTTTAGGAGGTTGTGGCTAGGCCATTTAGAATCCTAGCCAAATTGCATAAATTTGTTGTCTAAGACTTTAATTCGTTTCAAGGCCCGTAGCTCAGTTGGTGCCAAATGAGAAATAAGGTTTGCAAAGTCCTTGGTCTTTCGATTCTCTTAAATAATGTACCTTAAACTCGCATGTGGTAGTGAAAAAGATGTGGGAATGGACCTATAGGTTTAGACAACCTTGAATATAAGATACTCCAAACGATATCCTCATTATGAACATTCAAGTATTAAAATATGTTCATGTCATAAAAGGTTTTGATATGTGTATGAATTATCTAATTAGATTTATGTTTGTTGTTAACTATTGAATTAGATCGTGTGTGCATTTATCTTGCACGTTGCGTTTTAACCAAAATAATTATTACATTTTCTATATTTCGACTGTTTCTTTATTAGCTTTCACTCTAACTTGTGTGATATTAAAGATTAAAATGGTCTCAACTAAAACGTGTTTTAGAGTACCAAATAAAAAGGAAAGAAAAGGTAAGGAGATCATATGAGTTTTCACATATTTCAAGATCTCCTTGATTTTATCAACCCGAGAGATCATGAAACATATAGAAACATAATACTATTCTCAACACATTTAACACACATACACTTATGGTATATAAGTAACCAACAGCTTCTATCTTCAGCCTATGTGGGATAGACTCTCAAGATAAAATGTTACAAAATATCTTCATTAAAAAAATGGTAAAAAAGAGATAATTCAAGAGTTGTTAACATTTAGTGAAAGAAAGATGTGTTACACGGAACATCAAAATGAATTCAAGTTTAGTATGAACCTGTGATTTTACATAAGCATTTATTTATCTGAATTCTATATAAGTTTTGGGTCATAACTTATTCTTGCGATCATAATTCGGGGTTCTTACAAAAGAGACCTATATAGCAAAACTTACAACAAGAGAAAACAAATAAAAAATTGCAATCTGTCCCTTAATTTTACATACTTTCAAGTGGTACAAAATGATATTCACTAGTAATAGCGCACATGACGTTTGGTTCACAGTTGGTCTAAAAAAAAAACACTGTTTTACCAGGGTGCAAGATTACTCCCCTTTACCCAAAAAAAAAAGCAAAAAATAAACTCAATGTTATAGAGTGAATAACTGGTATATATGAGCTTGATGAGTACGAACATGAGATGTTGACTACTTAAACTTCTTCAGGTTCTTGAATTACTTTCATAAAGAAGATGGCATTGCTTGGACATGGAAATGCAGTAGTTATTGCTGCATTGAGCAGTCAAAACCCAGGTGCGATAACAATCGCAAATACTGTTTTTGGTTCAAATTCACCAATTCCGAGTGATATTGTAGCAAAGGTTTTCCAAGTGGATAGCAGTGCGGTGGCTCAACTACAAAAATGAATGATATCATTTTGTTTTATTAATTTTGCAGATTTCTTTGGATTTTCAATAGTTCAGTGTAATACAGGTATAAGTTGACTTTTTTAGGTAATATTTACTTTTCATATTCGATTTTAAGATGCATTCCTTTACTACTAAAATCTGTATAGAGCTTAAATTTAATTCTTATTATAGGAACTGATAATAAATTACAACATCATAAAACTTTCTTACGGATTTATAGCAGTTCTTGGAGTTGAAGAATAGGCTGTTTGACCTTAGAAGTCAAAGTAAACCACTTTTTTCAAGTACAGGATTGATCCCATCTTTTATTTTATTTTATTTTATTATTATTTTTTTTATCATTAGAGGACTTTTGATATTTTGTGCTAGAATATTTATTGTTAAGTTAATAATGTTTTTTGAGTATTTACTATTTATATTTTGATCAGATAAAGTGTCATCAAAAAAAGTTTTATGCTTGCATGATTATGCATAGGTGTGGTTGTATCGTTTGGACCACAAAGAGCTCTGTGCGGAATTCGCTAAGCCAGAAGATGTGGATCTGGTTTCAGAGGAGGAATCAAATGATGAAGAGCTCACTGAAGATGACAATGACTCGGGAGATGAGGCACCTGGTGCAGGTTCAAGAGACAAGGACGTGGATACAATCAACTAGTAGCCCACACTATTATGATAGCTGATCCTATGTTTTATAGAGTATGATTTCATTGTTGTGTACACAAGGCGCGTCGTGAATTTCTTCATCAGAAACTAAATATAACGAAAAAGACGGGAAGAGAATAGCCTGTTCTCGGTTTACAAACTGATCCAAAACTTAATGCAAAAATAAAATTTAGACTAAAAGCCAAAACTGATCCAATTTGTTCATCAGAAACTATATATACAAAGAAAAAGACGAGAAGAGAATAGCCTGTTCTCGGTTTACAAACTGATCAGATGATGTACCAGGTAAAAAGTCATCATAGCAAATTAGCAACATTAGCCCGGAACATGACTTTAACATTTTTGTTTAGGGAAGTGATATATACACATACACTTTTACTTTGTACACATAATTTTGCTTGTCCCCACACATCAATTTGCTTGTCATCACACATAAATTTATGTGTGCAAAGTAAAAGTGTATGTGTACATATCATCTCCCTTTTGTTTACATTGTGATATCATGCTTTACCTGCTTCACTATTGTTAGAGATCTAAGAACTTTTATGACTATAGAAGTGAATTTACACTAGAATTATAAAACTTACTTTGATAATAATAATAATAATAATAATAATAATAATAATAATAATAATAATAATAATAATAATAATAATAATAATAATAATAATAATAATAATAATAATAATAATAAGGGAAAATTATCTAAAAAAGCATCATATTTGACACTTTTTACCGTTGTTTGTACTCAACTTTTTTTTTCCCTAAAGTATCACTAAACTTTGTAATTTGGTACATTGTGTGTACCCGGTGACCTGATAACCGGGCTCGTCCTACGTGGAGCCGGTTGCTTGCCAACTCAGCTCGTCCTACGTACACACAATGGTAAAAAATGTCAAACATGATGCATTTTTAGATAATTTTCCCTTTATTTTTTTCCTTTTACCCCAACTTAATATATTATTCCTAAAAAAACCCTAATCCACCATTACCCACACTCATCATTTCTTTTTCTCGGCCGACACCCACACTCATCATTTCTAGCCAAATTCCGGCCAAATACACCACCACCACCTCGCGTTAATATACACCGCCACCACTACTATAAACTATTCATCATTTCCTTCATTTTCTAAAAAAATTTTTTATTCAAATATATATATTTTTTTAAATTTATTCGAAAAAAAAATTTTATTCGATTTTTTTTATAAAATATTTTTTAGATTTTTTTTTTTTTTTTTTTTTTCTAAAAAATATTTTTAGAAATTTTTAGAAATTCAAAAAGAAAATTTTAAAATTTTTTGAATTTTTTAAATTTTTTTTGAAAATATGTTTTTTGGAATTTTAAAGGGAAAATTATCTAAAAATGCATCATACTTGACATTTTTTACCATTGTGTGTACGTAGGACAAGATGAGTTGGCAAGCAACCGGCTCCACGTAGGACGAACCCGGTTATCAGGTCACCGGGTACACACAATGTACCAAATTACAAAGTTTAGTGATACTTTAGGAAGAAAAAAAAGTTGAGTACACACAACGGTAAAAAATGTCAAATATGATGCTTTTTTAGATAATTTTCCCTAATAATAAATAAATAAATAAATAATAGGCTGGTGTTGATAGAGGGTGGTTAGTTTAATAGGAAAATGATAAAAAAATGCATCGAACTTGACACTTTTTAACATTGTGTGTAGCCAACTATTTTTTTTTCATTGTAACATAAAACTTTTAATTTTTTGTCATTGTATGTACTATTTCCACTCTGTCACTGCCAGCGTCTTTTTTTTTGCCCCGTAAGATGCCAGCGTGTCGAGGTATTTTTTTATTCTTTTTTATTATAGGGAAAATGATAAAAAAATGCATCGAACTTGACACTTTTTACCATTGTGTGTAGCCAACTATTTTTTACGTTGTCATACGTTTTCGTCCGTTTTCTTACGTTGTCGTCCGTTTTCATCCGTCTTCTTACGTTTTCATCCGTTTTTATACGTTTTCATCTGTTTTTAACGTTGTCGTCCGTTTTCTCACGTTTTCGTCCATTTTCTTACGTTTTCGTCCGTTTTCTCACGTGTAAAAATGGACGAAAACGTATAAAAACGGATGAAAACGTAAGAAAACGGATGAAAACGTAATAAAACGGACGAAAACGTAAGAAAATGGATGAAAACGTGTAAAAATAAATGAAAGCGTAAAAAAGGACGAAGACGTGTAAAAATGGACGAAAACGTATAAAAACGGATGAAAACGTAAGAAAACAGAGGAAAATCGTGTAAAAACAAACGAAAACGTGTAAAAACGGACGAAAAACGGATGAAAACGTAAGAAAACGGACGACAACATTAAAAAAGGACGAAAATGTAAGAAAACGGACGAAAACGTATAAAAACGGACGAAAACGTTGTTGTTCGTTTTCTTACGTTTTCGTTCCTTTTTATACGTTTTCTTACGTTTTCATCCGTTTTCATCCGTTTTCTTACCTTTTCATCCGTTTTTATACGTTTTCGTCCGTTTTTACACGTTTAGGTATGCTTTTACATGATTAATGACGTAAGAAAACGGTCGAAAACGTAAGAAAACGGACAAAAACGTGAGAAAACAGACGAAAACGTAAGAAAACGGACGAAAACGTGAGAAAACAGACAAAAACGTGAGAAAACGGACGACGACGTGAGAAAACGGACGAAAATGTATAAAAACGGATGATAACGTAGGAAAACAGAGGACAGCGTAAGAAAATGGACGAAAACGTGAGTAAACGGACGACAACGTAAGAAAATGGACGAAAACGTGAGTAAATGGACGACAACGTAAGAAAACGGACGAAAACGTATAAAAACGTAAAAAATAGTTGGATACACACAATGGTAAAGTGTCAAGTTCGATGCATTTTTTTTTTTGTCATTTTCCCTATAATAAAATAGAATAAAAGAAATTAACCTCGACACGCTGGCATCTTACGGGGCAAAAAAAACACGCTGGCAGTGACAGCGTGGAAATAGTACATACAATGACAAAAAAACAAAAGTTTTGTGTTACAATGAAAAAAAAATAGTTGGCAGCATACAATGGTAAATAGTGTCAAGTTCAATGTATTTTTTTTTTTATCATTTTCCCTAGTTTAATTGTAATGGGATGAAATCAAACACAAACTTCATGATAAGTTCAATATCAAGGACTTGGGCTCCCTACACTATTACTTGGGCATTAAGTTCTTAAGGAAGAAAAGAGGATTAACTATGACTCAAAGAAAATATGCAATTGAGCTATTCACCTATGTTGGTCTACTTGATGGAAAGCCCTCGGCAACACCTCTAGATCCAAATGTCAAACTTTCAACGGATATTGGTGATCTTCTTCCTGATCCTTCATACTAGTACTATAAAACATTGGTTGGCAAGATGCTTTATCTTACAATCACTAGACCTTATCTTGCCTTTGCTGCTCAAGCCTTAGGTCAGTTTCTTCAACAACCAAGAACATCACAAGTGGATGCTTTAACAAGGATATCCTTACTATGAACATTCAGTTATTAAAATATGTGATCATGTCATAAAAGGTTTTAATATGTGTATGAATTATCTAATAAGATTATGTTGGTTATTGACTGTTGATTTAGATCGCATGTGATGCAATTTTACATTTCTATTGTTTTTTTGTTAGCTTTCACAATTCATTTTCCTTTTTAATCTGTTTGAAATCAAATATTTACATGGTCTCCAACGAAGCATGTTTTAGACTTTAGAGTACCTTTTAATCTGTTTGAAATCAAATATTTACATGGTCTCCAACGAAGCATGTTTTAGACTTTAGAGTACCAAAATGTTTTAGACTTTAGAGTACCTTTTAATCTGTTTGAAATCAAATATTTACATGGTCTCCAACGAAGCATGTTTTAGACTTTAGAGTACCAAAATATGAGAAAACGTTAAGAGTTTATAAGAGTTTTCGAAATATTCCAACACCCTCTCAAATTTTATTCAACTAAAGAGAGTGAGAGTTTTCGAAATATTCCAACACCCTCTCAAATTTTATTCAACTAAAGAGAGTGATGAACCTTTCGAAGACATATAGTAGCCTCAACACATTCAACAAACATAAACTTTTGGTATATAAGTAACTAAAAACTTCTATTTTTGGTCTATGTGGGAATAGAGTTTCAAAATAAATGGTTGGAAAATGTATAAGCTTAAAGAAATACGTTTTGTAATCAACTTACGTTTTCTATTTGTAGCGACGCAAAACATAGTGGTAACATATCAAGTAACCATTTTAGTTTAAACCGAGTTCTAACGTTTCCATAGAAGCAAAATAGAATGTGATTTCGAAAACTCTAATTTCTAGAGATCATAAGAGATCATAAGAGATCATCACTTTCTTGCAAGTTACCAGTTTTCTTAACTTGCAAGAAAGTGAGCAACTCAAAACTTAATATTATTCTAGACACATATAACCCACATACAATATGATATATTAGTAACACACAATTTCTTTCTCCAACCAATATGGGATGAAATGTTAGGATAGAAGGTCAGGAAATGATAACAATGAAATTATATGTTGTTATTGCTATAAAAATGAAAGATTGCAAACGTTTACATGTGATTTTGTCTAGGAAAAAGGAGTTACCGTTTACTTAAATACTACCCATCTAAATAAATAATCAATCAGTGGGCCTAAAACTGCCACGAGTAGTTATGATCCTTGTTTTGATTGTAAAAGTGTTTTTATGAATGTGACTATTTTACTCTGTGCAACGGCATGCTTAAAAACCCATAGATTAGCCATCTAAAACTAACTAAAAATAAAAAAGTGAATGAAACATCTTATCGTGCCACCCTCATTTCGTACATATCTTGTTACTTATTTTCTCTTACTTTACATTTTTTTTTTTTTTTTTGACATATAAATGCAAGAGGATTCAAACCACCAACAGACCAACAACTCTATTTGAGCGAACTGATTGCGAAAATGTGGAACCATGTATAGTCATAGATTTGTCTAAGATGTTAATATCTAGAATAAGCTGAACGGAACCATACATGTTCTTAGGACATATAGTGGCTTAAATTGCGTGAACGATAACCCAACATCTTGTAATGAATATCATTATAAGACATTTTTCCTCTAATTTTCAATTGCTTACGTACTTTAAATTCATTAACCACTCTTCTTTAAGTCATCAATAAGATGAACAGTTGATGAAGTAATAGTAGAGTACTTTGGCTTGATTGATATCGTCCAACATTTGAGCGTTTGTTTCATAATGGATTCAACAGAATTTGTCTCTCAAGACGTCAAGACTCATGAATGTGTTTCCACTCAATAGGGATACCCTAGCTTGTTCATATGAGTGTATTAAAAACTTTGAAATTCATATTTAACAGTGTATAGATTCGTATATCTTTCAAGTAAGTGTTGTTATTAGTTTTATTAGCATACACTTTAGAATAGTCAAAGATCATTTGAAGATCGGTGAATAATTGTAAACTACATAAAACTAAAGATTTGAACTAGTGAGACCCGGTGAAAGATCACTAACTTCTATATCATTCTTTGGTCAACCTCTACTTTCTAATTCGACGTTCGAAGTACAAATAGTGATTTAAATTGCATGAACGACAACTACATTATAATGTTAATTAAAAGATGTAGATCGATGGGAACATCGTGACCCCAAGCACCACACCACTGAGGTGCCGACCTGATCCTTCCATAAGGACCAAGCCCCAGGCAAAATGATCTCATGTCCGAGTAACCTAATTAAGCATCGGTAGTGTGGATTGTGGACCTTTAGATTTAGACATCCTTGAATATTCAAAGTCGATAAGCGTCTAAACATGATGATTGGAATAGTTGTTGTTGTTCGTCACTATCGTTATTGTGTATGTGTAATATCACATTAGAACTAGAATATTTATGGCCACACTATGTAGATGAAAATAAGATACTCCAACTCGTGTTTTCTTTAGTTTTTAAAATGTGTTTTCTTTCCTTACCTGGTGAAATTAAAGATTAAACATGTTCTAAATAATAATAATAATAATAATAATAATAATAATAATAATAAGCTAAGAGTTCATATGCGTTTTCTAATACTTCGAGATGTGCCAAATTTTTTCAATCATGCACATTACGATGCACTAGAAAACATTATACTATTCTCAACACATTTAGCACACATAAACTTATGGTATATAAGTAACCAACAATTTCTATCTTCACCCAATGTGGGATAGAGCGTTAGGATAAAAGGTAAGTAAATATCTTCATTAAAAAAAATTGTAAGAAATAAATATTTCAAGAGTTCTTAATAGTTGGTGAAAGAAAAATTTGTTACACGGAAATCAAATTGTTGTTTAGAAACAACTAGTTCATAACAAGAAACATAAAGGCAACACCTTTGATAAAAGAACCTATAAATGATGATTTTTACTAAGAAAAAAAGGATTAGCATTTACTTATCTCAAATCGTTTATATAGAAATATATATGCTATTGTATAGATTGTGAATGTACATATACAGGTTTACATGTAAGTTGGCAACATTGAGATTGTTCTTCGCCTTGTAACAATCTTGTGAATATCACCGGAATTCCTTCGAATAATTGGTTTTAATGAGATATATGTTGGTTGTTGAATGATGAGTTGGTACTAGAACATTTAGAGTTGTCCTTTTTGCATACTAATTAACTTGTGTGAAATCAAAGATAAAAATAGTTTCTACCAAAACATGTTAATTTTACGGTAAAAATAGATAATGCATTAAGCAATACACAAAGTGATATTTGCTGTTTTTTAAGAAGATTTAAGAAAAAACTCATGTATAAGCTTAAAGAAATTCATTTTGTAATTAACTTGCGTTTACAATTTTTTTTTAGGGTAAAGGAGTTTTACCCTGATAAGGTATATTAATCAATCAATGAATATTAATCAGTCAGTGAAATTTCAGGTAATATGGCAAATTTGACTTGTAAAAACATATACACTATTTGTGCTTCTAAAAAGCAAGGGTGGTTTAAGGGGATAACTTGCATTTACAATTATTAACGATGAAACACATTGCGGTAAAATAAGTGTTGCAAAA
This sequence comes from Artemisia argyi, assembly GCA_030686995.1. Taxonomy (NCBI): domain Eukaryota; kingdom Viridiplantae; phylum Streptophyta; class Magnoliopsida; order Asterales; family Asteraceae; genus Artemisia; species Artemisia argyi. The sequence goes on along the minus strand of CM060680.1, from coordinate 19,000,628 downwards.
AAAGTCTACAAGGCGATTAAGCGCCGTTTAGCTGCTAATCGGCCACTAACCTTTTCGATTTATTAAAAGTTGTTGGTAAAAAGAAAATATTGCGGTAAATACCTAAACTCGTCAAAAATACCAAAAAACTTTCAGAAAATGCTAATCCGATTAATCACCGACTAATCCCGCTTGCACCAATTACAAACAACAAAAAGATTGTCCGATTGACTACAGACTACTGATTTGCGATTTTTGCAAAACCATAACTAATAATTATTTGTTACTTAACCAGCTCACCAACAGTTTTTTTCTTAAAATATTACACATAAGTAACAATTATTTGCTAATAGTATGGAATATTAGTAACCCAACAGTTTTTTTCTTCAACCTATGTGGGTAGAATATTACGATAGACGGTTAAAAAAAGATATACATAAAAGAAATAGTTAACTATTATGTAAAAGATTTTTGTGTACATTGGAAAGAAAGTGATAATGCAAGCGAGATATATATATATATATATATATATATATATATATATATATATATATATATATATATATATATATATATATATATATATATATATATATATATATATATATGGGTAAAGGGCATTCGACATGGTAAATTATATTACACCAAAAAATCGTTAAAGTACAATGAAATGTGGCTGAAGTACCACATTTGCTTGAACATCCAACTAAAATCGCTTGTGACAGGCCACCAAGCGTTACAAATATAAATACATACAATAACCAAAACCTCAACTGGAAATAACCACCTAATAACACAAGAACCAGCCTCACGCACCCACCACAAATAACCAGCAACAAGAATAGAACTTGCCATTAAGAATACATAAGAGACAGAGGGAACTGCCAAACATGCAACAACTCAAGAACCTTCACCCTCCTCTTAAATCTACACGTAAGAAGCTTCAAACGCACCGTTGATTTAATCACATCAATCACTTGACTTTCAGACCGACGTTGCTGCTTGAAAATCCTGTTGTTTCTTTCTTGCCAGATAAAATAAGAAGTCGCAGCAAACACAAGCTTCGAAACAACGCTCCTCACAGACCGAGATTAAGATATAGGAGTCAAATAACGCACCACATCCTCTAATGAAGAAGGAATATCCGTAAGACCAACAAACGCCTTCAAAGAGTCCCAGAAATTTAGAAGCAAGTAGTTTATGTGTTTCGAGCATTCGAAACATGAAGGTAACAACAAGGAACTATATATTGTTAATGCTTTAAGAATGAAAGATTGTACATGCTTAAGCATTAGTATTAAAAAGAACCTGTGAAAATTTCTAAATGGTTGCTTAACTGAAATCGTTTATGTTGAAATTTATAAATCGCTGATTGCATTATGTTTTTGGGTCATGAACGTTAAAGTATTTTAGTATCATCATACTTTTTTTTGGCCCTATGTGGTTTAGAAAACTTACTATGCCGATCGCTAATCCTTTTTTTTGAGTGCTCAATGTGTAAATTATGATTCTACAGATTTTGGTTCGCAATTAGGCAGGCAAATTTTAGGACAAAAATGCTTATAATTGGGGATAACCGATACCCGAAAAACCGATGGATAGTATTAACCAGGTATCTGATGGGTAATGGGCGGGTACGGGTTTGGATATTATAAACGGGTTCAGGTACGGGTACACTAAAACCTGCCCCGAACCCGACCCGTTGACATCCCTTCATGAGCACTTGCGCACAAAATCTAAAGATAAGCAGCAGCTAGGCAATCTTTATGGATATACAGCTTTGATAATTTAAACTATTATGCCTATACCCGATAGCTATCTTCTCTTTTTTTTGATTCTGCAAAAGGCTTAAGCCCAATGGCTGGCTCCTCTTAGTTTAATTTCTCTATGTTGTAATAGTGATCGTCTACTCATAATTCTTCAACTATAGTATAATAGTAACATGCTACCAATATTTCATTCTTATAAGTTTCTCTTTTTTTTTGATAAAAGGTCAACGACCCGGTAAATATATTACTCCAAAAAGCGTTTAAGTACAACGGTTATGGGTGAATCCCATGACTCAGCCCGTTACATAGGCGAAAAGCTTACATAACAAGATACTTCCTATTTTCAAAACGAGAAAACAAACCATTAATCACATGATAGTAGTGATTCTGACAAAAGATAAACTACTTCTTACGATCTTGGAGATTAAAACCATAAATGGCATTAAGAGCATCCAATTCCCCTGGAAGATCATAAATTTGCTTCGAATAATCATCATAGTCATACTCATCTTCACGCTCATGACCACCACCAAAAAGATTTGCTGATTCGTCGAACGTGTTAGGAACCTCATATTCATCACTATCAGAAACAATAACCTCACCCACTTTTGAGAATGGGTTAGCCCTCTTAGTGACAGAGGTGGACGGAATAGGATGACCCTCATCATCCACAAGAGTAGCTTTCCCATCAATAATTAGCTTTTCAAGCTTACTAATTTTCTCAACAATAGGGGTAGAACCATCCGAAGTACCTTCCCTTGTAAGGCCAACATACTCTTCCACATTACCTTCCATTGTATTACCTGTCTTTGTAGACTCATCCGCAGTTAGGGGTGCAAACGAGCCGAGCCAAGCCCGAGCTTGACAAGGCTCGAACTCGGCTCGAAAAAAAAAAACTAGGCTCAAGCTCGGCTCGATAGCTCGTCAAGCTTTAACCATCTAGGCTTGAGCTCGGCTCGATTTAGTTTCGAGCAAAGCTCGAGCTTTGCTTGAAAAGCTCAAATATATGTATATGATTACACATTTACACCATATTGAGTAATAAATTTAATTAGTTCATTATGATACTAACATTTATTAAAGTAAATAAACAAGCAAGTGAAAATATAATAAGGTAGAACATTGTATAGATAGATATTGATTACAAAGGATGGTATACCATAAGGATTAAGGAATACAATATGTGAATATGCTATCTGGTGCTATGCATATGTCTAACAATCATGTTACATTGTTACTAGCCTGTGATGATTACTTGCGTTTCCAGAAAACGTTTGTTGTAACTTGTAATTGATTATTTAACTTGTACCTGATGGAGTGATGGATGATGAAGACGAAGTGATGGCCAAGAAGTGTGCACTGTTAGATTGTATAATACAAAACGTTTGGTAGAAATAACTAGGGTTTGAAGGGTATATAATTAATTAATTGTTTATGGAGTAAGTCCTTCTAATTAGGTTAATATTCAAATTAACCCTCATTTACTTAAAGCTTGAAAAAGCTCGATAAAAGCTCGAGTCGAGCTATCAAAAGCTCGAGCTCGGCTCATTATATGTTTCGAGCCAATATATTGGGCTTGAGCTCGGCTTGAGCTCGCTAAAAGCTCGACTCGATCGAGCCAAGCTCGAGCTCGAGCTCGAGTTGCTTGATAAAAGCTCGGCTTGTTTGCACCCCTATCCGCAGTAACTTCCCTTGTAAGACCAGCATCTACATCCATGTTGTTTACATTAGACGGAATACCAAAAGCATCCGTACCATCTATATTAAGAGCAGTAAACTGATTAGATGTAGAAATCTTCGTTCCACTCACGCTTGGTACATCAGAGGCCTTCTTCTTATTGCCATCCACCTTCTTAAGTTCAGGAGGAATCTTTTTGGGTTGATACTGAAACTGTTTACCCACAACAGGTTTATTAAACCCTCTTTTACCCTGAGTAGTAAAACCACCTTGCTTACCCTTCTTTTTATTATTGACAGTCTTGAAACCATCATTAACAGGTTTAGTAGGCTGAACTGGAGGTGCAACAACTTTAAGACAATCAACCAGCGTATGACCAAAGATCTTACAGTTGTCACAACGACGTGGTTTCCATTCGTATTCAACCCGTATCTTCTCAAAAGTCGAACCCGAACCATCAAGTAATGGTATCTCAACAGTGAGGCTGTCCCGAAGCACCTCATCCGACTTTACTTCTATCATGCATCTAGCAAAACTACTACGACCCCACGATTCTTTGCACATTTGGCTTGTAAAAGCATCTAATCTTTTGGGCGTGCCAATCAGTGTGGCAAGGAGACTGAGGCCATCATCAGAAAACATATCAAGGGGAACATCATGGAATTTAACCCACACCGGGATTTTAGTCAAATCCTCTTTAAGTAGGTTTGTATTCAAAGTCCATGGTTTAAGAATAATAGGAACATTCCTGATCAACCAAGGACCCTTTTCAAGCACATCATCAACACCTTTCTTCGAGTTGAATTTAAAGAAGAAGAACCCCTTAGCATTCATCATTACCTTTTGCACACCAAACTTAGCCCATGCATTGCGGACATAGTAAAAAACAACAAGAAAAGCAAGGCGTTGCCCAAGGAAGTAACCGTATAGAGTATTCTCAAACCTCATGTTCACCTCTTCCACTACTTTCATTGGAACTGAAAGGTCAACATCATCCTTCTTCTTGCTACACTGCAAACTCCGAAAATTAGATACATGTTTCTGTGCTTCATTAGAAGTAGCACCCGCGTAAGAAACCGACTTCACTCCAGTACCACTAGTAGTTGCATTAACATCATTACCTTCCGAATTAGAATGTTGCCCTATACCACTCGAATTGTGCAAATCAGAAGAGGGAGTCTTATTAGCAACAATGTCACGTTGAATTTTATTCATAGCTTCATCAAAATTATTATGCGCATTAGATAGCAATTGTTTAACATGAAGCTACTCCACCTCATCTGAAACAACCTTAACATTATCTACACCAGAAATACCCACGTAACCCTCTTTACTAATGTTAGGATTAGCATCATTACCAAGTAGAATCGGCTCCACTTGATTAGTAGGCTGATGACTAGTAACCGTACCAACGTTAGCACCATTACCCTCATCCACCACATTAGCTTCAGCATTCCTGCCCAAACCATTAACATCCAATCCAGCAGCATAAGTTTCCATAGTAGCATAATTAACATCATATGTAGGATTATGGTTTTGCAAAACCCTAGAGTCAGACAATTGTTGTCTGGTTGTTTCATGATCAGAGACTTTTAACCCTTTCATACAAGCACTAAGTTCATCCACATCAACACTATTGGACAGACTCAAGTTGTTAAGGAACCCTTTATTCATCTCTCTCAAACCCACGAACAGCAGATCAATGTAAACAAACTAATAAAACAAGAAGAATTAACGACGGCTCTTCAGTACCAAACGAGTAAAACCCTAGTTTAAAAACTAGGGTTTATAAGCAATAAAAGTACACAATTCAACCCATAGCAGATGTCGATCCAATAAAATAAACGAATGAATCAATAAATAATAAAAGGAACCGACTTAAATCCAAGCAGGGATTAAGTAATAAACAAATCCCTTAGAACCCTAACTTAGCGATTCACTAAAACAGCCTAAACAAATCTGAATCGAGCAACAATCTGAATGAGATAATGATAAACAAAAGCGTTTAATCAGTAACTGAACAGGTCGATGCAAGAATCAGAAGAATTAAGGTCGATTTAGTGTATAGCGATTAAGAAAAGAATTAGGGTAAGTCGCCAGAGAGAGAGCGAGGTTTTTCTTATAAGTTTCTCTTAAAAATGTATTTAAATGACATGTTGATATAAACTCATCAAAACACTTTCTTTTTCTTGTATTTATTTTGGGTATATTTCTCTTAATAAAAAGTAACGAAACCCTTGTCGTGTCGCCCTCAGACTCTACATATGCTCATGTTGCTAAATGGAAGCATACTATCTGATGTTGTCAACGTTTTACTTTCATGAAAAAAGAATGGTGATATTGCTGCTCCACTAAGATCAACACTCCACATACTTGAAACAAACAAAGGTAAAAGGAAAAGGTTTTTCGCAAGTGTTAGAACTCTGTAATTTACGTGACACCGCGAGACCACCCTTGATTCCGCTTCTACACGGAAATACACATGACACTAGATGAAAAGAAAGATATTTCGAAGGATATGCTAAGTTCTTAGATGGTTTTAATATGTGTATGAATAATCGAATGAGATATATGTTGGTTGTTGACTGTTGAGTTAGTACTAGAAACATTCCCGGTTATCCTTTTTGCACTCTCATTAATCTGTGTGAAACTTAAGATAAAAATATTTTCCACCAAAACATGTTTTAGATTAAAAAAGAGTTAAGATTTTATATGAGTTTTCAGGTGTTCACCATTCGTAGAGTTAAGTTTCCTAACTCTATTGAAGATGATGTCTCTGAAAACATTATATTATTCTAGACACATTAGACTCGCATACTTTTTGGTATATTAGTCACAAGCAATTTCTTTCTCCAACCTAACCTATGTGGGATAAAATGAAAGAATAGAAGGTTATGTAAGATTGCAGTTAAGTTTAAGGCATTGTCCTTTGTGCTTATAGCCATAGATAGTAAAATGTTTACATTATAAATTGTTTCCGATATGTGTATGAATTATTGAATGAGATATGATTTGTTTGTTGAGTGAGACTATTTGTGCTTACATTCCTAAGGATAACTCGTTATAAACTTACAACTATGATTCAAATATGCTCATTTCTTAGATTGTTTTTATATGTGTATATATATGTATTATCTAACGAGACATATGTTCCTTGTTGACTTACATTGTACGTGGATTTATTACCCACTTTATAAGTTTGAAATTAATTGTTAAATTAAAATATAGTGTTATTTTAGACTTATGTTTAACAATGTAAAAAATGTATGACATTATTTGCGTAATTCGTTTTTCCATTCTAACTTTGGCTTAATTATTTGTCAATCAGGTTGCTTAATTTATCAGATTAGCAGATTAAAGTGAGCGACCTCCCATAAAAAAGAAAAAGGAACCATAACCAAGAAAAGTAAAAAAGATAAAGAATTCATATTAATTGACCCATATGTGATTTTCTTCATGCTATGTATGGTTAGGTTGCAAACCTTTTAAGCAAGAAGAAAAACATATATGTGAAAACGTAATACTAATCTAGTCACAAGAAATTCACGTACACTATGGTATATTAGTAACCAACAACGTATATCTTCAACCTATGTGGGATAAAATGTTTGGATAAAGAATTTTGCATTTGAACCGAGTTTTATATTGGAAAAGAACGTGTCATTTGAATTTATGGTTGATGTAATAACGAAGGACGGGTTGGTGGTGGTAATCTCGCGTTGATGGGTTACATGTTACACATATATAGTCTAACTGTCTAAGTATATAAGTCACAATGAGAAAACCATTAACAAGGTCATATTATAAATTAGTAGAAAGTGTCTTTCTAGGAGATCCTTGGTTTGATCATAGTCATATATTTGTTTAAGATGTCAGTATTCATAATCAGTTGAACAGAACCATGCATGTTCTTAGGACATACGTATAGTGGCTTAATTGCGTGAACGACAACCAACATCTTGTAATGAATATCATAGTAAGACAAGATTCCTCTAATTTTCAATTGCTTACGTACTTCAGAATTGCTTACTTACTTCAAGTCATCAAAGTGTAGCTCCTTTTACAGTTAGCTCGGAAGGCATGTCAAATTTGCCTAAAGTGATGGTCAAAACTTTTATATATCACTCATCGGAGTATAGCTCAATTGGTTTCTAAGGAGAAGACTTCAAAATTCCTTAGTTGTTCAAAGATTCTCATAATAATTGTACTTTTAACTCGCGTGTATGGCATATGTGTATAGAAATCCTTGAATACTTGAAGTCGATAAGCCTAAACAAGAGAATTGTAATGGTTATCAAATTACTCTATATGCGTATGATTATCCAACGAGACATAAATTGCTTGATGAGTTAGACTGTAGTTGATTTATTAGCTTATTTTTAAGTTTAAATATAGAGTAAATTTTGGGTGAAGTCTGAATATACGTAACAAACTTTCTGAAATTAACCGATATACGTAACATACTTATTTTAATCCAAAGATATGTAATATACTTTTAAATACTTATCAATGTATTTAACATTGACGATTACCATTTTAAAAAGTTACAATTTTGGTCCCTGTTGTTTACGTTGACTTTTACCGTTAGTCCTTTGGCATTTTTTTACTTAGAAAAGTTACAATAATGGTCCATTGACATTTTGTTGACTTCCATTGTTAGTCCTTTGACATTTAATAATCTTTCGTCCATTTTTCTTTAAGTTTTTATCCGTCTTAACCCGTTTTCAGCCCAAATCAACTTAGCTTTTGTCTAGTAGCTATTTATTTTTTTCCCAAAGCGTGAGCCTCTTGGTCTTTTGAAGTCCTAGCCAAATTGCATAAATTGGTGGTCCGAGACTTTAGTTCTTTTCGTGACGTGTAGCTCGGTTGCTTTCAAATGAGAAATAAGATTTGCAAAATCCTTTGTCTTTTAGATATACTCATAAAAAAAGATTTATGATGGTTGTTACTATTGAGTTAGATCGAACATGTATTTATTTTGCACATTGCATTTTAATCAAAAGAATTCAGATACATTTTTACATTTTTGTTTGCTTCTTTATTAGCATTCAATATTTGTTTTCTTTTCTAACTGTGTGAAATTAAAGATTAAACATGTTTTAGATAACCAAAATCAAAAGGAAAAAAAATAAAAAAAAATCTAAGAATTCATATGAGTTTTCGAATGTATCAGAGCAAATCAGATTTTTTCAACCTGACAACAGTGAAACATCAGAAGACGTAATACTAGTCTCAACACATCTAACACACATACACTTATGGTATATAAGTAACCAACAACTTCTATCTTGAGCCGAGGTGGGATAGAGTGTTAGGATAAAATGTTAGAAAATATCTTCATTAAAAAAATGGTAAAAAGGAGATAATTCAAGAGTTCTTAACATTTGATGAAAAAAAGATTTGATACATGGAAACCCATAGGTCCATACTCTATACTAAATGATTCTCTATATTCCCAAATTTTGTTCACAACCACATGCGCGTTAAAGTACGTTTATTATGAGTATATCTAAAAGACCAAGAATTTTGCAAATCTTATTTCTCATTTGGAATACGAGAAGGATAAAAGTCTTGGGACAACAAATTTATGTAATTTGGCTAGGATTTTAAAAGACCAAGGCTCAAGCTTTATGCAATCTATGCAAATATCTTAAAAAACAAGGCTCAAGCTTTGGCGAACAAATAAAAAATAGCTGCTAGACAAAGGCCCAGTTATATCTTATGTCGTTGTTATATATGCTTATAAATATTTTAAACCAACTCCATATGAATAAAACTCGTACATAAATGATTGCCTAGCTGCTTTATAAAAAGATGTTGAAACAAGCAAAACAAGTATCGAAATACATAAAATACTTTAACATCCTTGACCCAATAACGTAATGCATTCAACTAAATATTGATCTACAAAAACGATAAGTAAACACTTATCTTATAAAAATCACATAAACTTTTTATACAACGCTTAAACATTTTCGGTCTTTCATATTAAGAGCTAATGACAACATATTATTTCCCGTTAATCCAAAATGTTTCCTCATAATTCGTGCTCTAAACACATAACCTAGTCGTTTTTAAACATCAATCTGGTGTTCAAGTGATATATCACTTTCTATGTACATAAAAGTCTTTCATATAACAATTTACCAAATTTTTATAGAAATATCTCCTAACATTGTTATCCCACATAGGTTGAAGAAATATGTTGTTGGTTACTAATATACTCTAGTGTAAGCGGGTTATGCATGTCTAGGATAATATTATGTTCTCGGATGCATACTGTCCATTCAAGTTGAAAGTTGAGAGTTTATATGAGTTTCCGAATATTCCCGAACCCGTCAGGGTTTTTCTACCTGACGAATGCGAGACAAGTCGAAGACATACTATTTGTCTGAACACATTTAACAAACATACACTTATGGAATATAACTAATCAAAAACTTCTATCTTGAGCCTATGTGGGATTGAGTGTTAGGATTAAAGGCTGGAAAGTATCTTCCTTAAAAGTGGTAAGAAGGAGATAATTTAATAGTTCTTAACATTTGGTGAAAGAAAGAATTCTAGCATCCTGGATAATATAAACCATGCCTGAATCTTTGGAAACAAACCTGCTTATTGTGCTTTGAGTACCATTCCATACTAGGGCTTGCTTCGTTACAAGAGTGTAATCGTGAAATCGAGTTTTCGAAGAATAAGTAAGACATTCTCAAGATGTGGAAAAGGGTCAAACGGGTAAAAGATGTAAAATATTATTGTTATACTTATATTGTTATACAGTAACATATATGTAGTTTTTGGTATGTATACTACCTACTCGATTACATCTTCCACATTTTGTAGTTTTGGTCGTTGCTCTCCATTATAGTTTTAAACATGAATAGTTGTAAGTGAAAAGGTTATTATTTTGCTGGTTTAGATTAATCCGTTAATGTGTTCATGATGTATTTCGATATCAATCAAATTTATAAGATGAACAAAAATAATATATAGGAGTGACTAAATGCACATACAGTTGGTCTAGGAATAATAAAGTACTTTAGCCTGATTGATGTCGTCGGACGTTTGAGCATTTCGTTCATAACCTTTCAGCCAAATTTGTCACAAAAAGGTCAAGACTCATGAATACGTTTCCACGTAATAGGGCTCCTGGTTCATACGAGCGTAATGAAAACCTTGATATTCGTATTTAACAGTGTACAGATTGGTATATCTTATGAGTAAGTGTTGTTATTAGTTTTATTATCGGACACTCTAGAAAAGTCAAAGACCATTTGAAGATACGGTGAGTAAAATACATAATCTGTGATTTCTTATAACTGAAAAAGGGTGTTTACTTGGAGTGATCAACCTACGTCTGCTATATGTAATGACGAAACGTATTGTGGTAATATTTGAAGTAAATAATTAAAATGGTCTCCACAAGAACATGTATGCTAAAAATAGAAAAGTAAACATAAAAAAGAGTTAAGAGCTAATCATGCATTTTCAGAAGGAATCCACCTACCATTTTTTTTTTTAAAAAAGAAAAAAAAATTGGGAAGAGGTTACAAATTTGTGAACATAATATTACTAGGCATGCATAACCCACATACACTAGAGTATATTAGTAACCAACAACATATTTCTTCAACCCATGTAGGATACAATATTAGATTAGAAAGTAAGAAGATATTTCCATAAAAATTTGGTAAATTGTTATATAAAATACTTTTACGTACATAGAAAGAAAGATATTTGGAACACTAGATTAAAGTTTAAAAGCAACTAGGTTATGTTTTTTGGAGCACGCAATATGAGGGAGTAAGTTGAAAATATTTGTAAGATATCACTTCAGCCCAAATCAACTGAGCTTTTTGTCTAGTAGCCATTTTATTTTTTTCCCAAAGCGTGAGCCTCTTGGTCTTTTAAAATCCTAGCCAAATTGCATAAATTTGTGCTCCGAGGAGTCAATCGCATTTTTTAGTCAACTGAGCAGGCCAGCCCATTTTAGTCAATCGTATTTTTTTTATCAACTATTATTAAGTGTATACGTCCCCCGTCTCAAAATATAAGTCCAGTTTGACTTTTTCATTCGAGGTCTGACCTTAAATATTTTTTATTGTATTATATAATACTTGTTGCAAAATATATAAATGGATGGTGTTTGAAAAGTATTTTTATTTGGTATAATTTTTATCAAATGATATATAATACAAAGAAAAATATTTATAGTCAAAGTTCAATTGAAAAAGTCAAATTGGACTTAAATTTTGGGACGGAGGTAGTATTAATTTAATTAATAAAAAGTTTAGTTTGCTTAAATAAAAAGAAAAAAAAATTATAAAGTGGGGCACAAAATGTTGAGTTAAGATGAGTTAAGGTAACAGATGTTTTTTGGTGAGTTAATGTGAAAAGGTTAAAGCTGACGCTGACGTGGCGCTGACTTAAAGAGTAACTTGTGATTAACACTCACACACACCAACCAACCACATATGACACTTTTTTATTTTTATATAAAACACGTAGTAAACCATTTGGCAAAACAGATTTTACATGGCAAGTAGCACCGCTGGTGACGTGGCAGTAGCAGCAGTGTTAAGCGAGCAACAGCAGCAAGAGCTTCGAAAAGGGATAGCAGAGTTCTACGATGAGTCATCATTGATGTGGGAGAATATATGGGGAGAACACATGCATCATGGGTATTATGATAGTGATGCTGTTGATGTTCAGTTGTCTCATCATCGTTCTGCTCAGATCCGTATGGTTGAACAAGCTCTATCTTTTGCTAATCTTTCTGGTACTCTTTTCTTACTTAATTAGTACTCCCTCCGTCTCAAAATAATTGTGGGGCCAGATTAATTTTCAACCAATCAAATAGAATATTCTCTCACAAAACTCTCTAGTTTTTATAGGACAATTATTTTGAGACATCAATAAAAAGAAATATGGACAATAAACATGAGACGGAGGGAGTATTTGTTTGAGTCAATATTTAATTGTTCAAATGAACTTTTATATTTGTGTTTTATCATGGTTACTACTTTTTTATTGATAACATATGCTGCTTTATTATTGATTCTACTTGTGGGTGGTTGTACAAGATAACATATTTTTATTTATTAAAAAAATAAATAATTTAATCTTTATTTTGTTTGATTTATAATTATAGTTTTTAAAATAAATAATTATATTTTTTAAAATTATAGTTTTTTATTATTAAAGATAATAATTTAAAATTTTTGCATATTATCTATATTTTTTGTATTTATCTTCTACTTGTGTAGTATATATCAACAAAACGAATTTAGAAATTTATAAATTAAAAAATAATAATTAATTAAAATATTACTTAATAAAAAAACAATCTTTTTTTTTAAATACGAAAGTCCCCACTAGGGGTTTTGTTGTATTATATAAAAGATTATTATTTTTATGTAACGTAGTGTTACTTAATTGCACATGGTTCAAAAGAATTTTGTTGAGTTTTTTCTTAAATGCACCCGGTCAATTTGTTTGTGCATGGGTTTGGTTTATGGGTGTGCGGTGAAGGTTATAATTATTAAATGAGAAACGATACTTGACATGGGGAAAAACAGACGGCTTAGATGAAGGGAGATATAAGAGGAAAACACATGTAATATTTTTATCTGGGTAGTAGGATGAGTATTAGGATATAGCAATGCTCTGCTCATTTATAGCCAATGAGGTAACTTAGATCAATTTTACTCATGATATTGTAGTTAGTGAATGATATGTTTATTGTTTCGTATGTGTTTGTTAGATTGTTATGAGGTTCGTTGTCATAGATTAGGTTTTTTAATTTCGTAAATTTATATGTAGTTTAAATTGTAGTAGGTCAATCAGACTGAAAGGATTCACCTTTTGTTTTGTATGAATTTCGTTGCAGATGATCCAGAAAAGAAACCGAAAAGTATAGTTGATGTTGGTTGTGGAATAGGTGGTAGCTCAAGGTATCTAGCTAAAAAGTATGGAGCTGAATGTCGTGGAATTACTCTCAGCCCTGTACAAGCTGAGAGGGCTCAGGCACTAGCTGATGCTCAAGGATTGGGCGATAAGGTACCAAGGTTAATCGTAATTTAGATTGGGGGTAAATGTTTAATTTCTTTTATGAAGCAATCACCATATCTTCGTATGAGTTAAATTGTATTGGATGTAGTTAGCTCTTGTTCAAGAAAATCTTATGTAACATTTATCTGCAATCGTGCTAACTTTTGAGGTGTATCTGGAAATTGTGGCAGTGAATGATTGTATCTGAACCTCTTGAGTATCCATTGTATAATAAACCAGTCTAAACAATCTTTAAAAACTTTCAGACCCAATATTATTCAGTAATAAAAGTATTGGATTTTTATGGTTATTATGCACTTAAGAGTTCTTGAATTAACCATGAAAGTTACCAGGTCTCATTTCAAGTTGCAGATGCATTGAACCAACCATTTCCTGATGGAAAGTTTGATCTGGTTTGGTCAATGGAGAGCGGAGAGCACATGCCCGACAAAATAAAGGTTCCCACTTTTCTTGACAAATCTTTGAAATTCCTTTGAGTTGAATTCACATGACAATATATCCAGCTTTTCGTTTTACTCGGTTTTTGAATGGACAGTTTGTTAGTGAATTGGTTCGAGTAGCCGCCCCAGGAGCCACGATTATCATAGTCACATGGTGCCATAGGGACCTTTCCCCTGATGAGAAATCCCTGCGCCCCGAGGAAGAAAAGATCTTAAACAAGATCTGTTCCAGTTTTTATCTTCCTGCTTGGTGTTCCACTGCTGATTATGTTAAATTACTGGAATCCCTTTCTCTTCAGGTAAACTCGATCATATCTGATAATGTATAACTATTTGTTAATATTTTATCGTTTACCAATCGCTGTAGTTTAGTATATGGTATATATCCTTATAAAATTTAGAGTCTCTCCCTTGTAAATCAATATATTCTCTGTGAATGCAATTCCAAATTGCCAACAGCTAACGGATCTTACTAATCTTGATTATCCACTGTCTAATACCACAGCTTTAGAGCTAGAAAATCTGCAATCTAAGCATCGAAATATCTAATAGCTACAATTTTTAAAAGGGGGGCGCCTGTGTCTCATTTTATAACCAGCTCAAGTCCTTAAAAATTAGAATGGCTACATTTTTGCAGGACATTAAATCAGCAGACTGGTCAGGCAACGTGGCCCCATTTTGGCCAGCTGTCATAAAAACGGCATTATCCTGGAAGGGTATCACTTCATTGTTACGTAGCGGTAATGCAAACTTCTGTATTCTTATATGGCGTGATTCTAGTAACAAAATTTTGTGTCCCTAATACAGAGTTATTTGTGTTTAAAATTCATTAGGATGGAAGACCATAAGAGGGGCAATGGTAATGCCATTGATGATAGAAGGATTTAAGAAGGATATTATCAAGTTCTCCATCATTACATGCAGAAAGCCTGAATAAAATGGTGTCTATGACTATGTAGTTACTGTACTCTTTTTCATTTTGGCAACTAAACCATAAATGATTATGTACTACATAGGTAGGTTCGTGTACAATAAAGTTTGACATCAAGTTGCAATTGTTGCTCTTTGTTTTCTGGTGTGTACATCCCAAATGTGTTCATTAAACACCAAATATGGTGTTTGATGAAAGAAAGATTTATTACATGGAACATCAAACTCAAGTTTAGAAGCAACTAATTTTATGTATAGAAGTTTTGGGTCATAACTTGTTCTTGCACTCATTATTCGGGGTTCTCACAGAACATACCTACTATACACAACAGAACTTACAACCAAAGAATACAAAATGATATTCACTGGTAGTAGCGCACAGGACATTTGGTTTACACTTGCTTTATAAATGCAATGGATGCAGGAAAAATTAACTCGAGTTATAGATTGAATAACCAGTATATGTAATCTCGAGGAGTAAAGTACATGGGATGTTGACTATTCGGGTTCTTGAATAACCTTCATAGACAAGATGGCATGGCTTGAATCAGCATTCATTGTCCTTTAACAAAGAAAAAAAAAAAAAAAAAAAGCGCATTTAGTTAGACAAAAAGTATCTGAAATTTATAACCATTTAGCCTTTAGTATTGCAAAAACATATAAGATTCACCACACTTTAACGAATGACCAACTTTGCATTCAAATTGCAGACTACAGCAATGGAGCTAGCAAAATACAAATGGTTAGGGGGTGTTTGGACATGCGTTTTGAAAGGATCTTTTCAACTATCTTATATAGCCGCTAACTGGGAGCTTATCTAAAACTGATTTTTTAATCCTTAAACGAGTTGATAATGACTCATTTATCCGAACATCAAATATTATAATCATGACGTTAGGCCAAAATAATCAATTTTATAACAAGAATCCAGCAAGAAAATGTACCTGCTCTGCAAACTAATTGTTCTCCTCAATGGTTTCCTTTAGTTCAGCGTTTTCCTTAACTTTTTTAGTATTTTCACAATCATTTTGGTACGTAAATTCTCGATAAAGATCACCTTTGCGTTACTCTTCACACCCACCATATGGAATTGTTCAAGATCATCCATCTCCTTTCCTCTTAGTACCAACGTTTGCTCCTCGGGTTTTAAACCAGTTTCTTTTGCGTTCGCACTTTTCAAATCGGTTTAATTGATAAAAAAAATATTTTTGATGCTGATGTTAGTAAAACATAAATTAAAAGAAGCATACTAGTGAAGATGTGGCAAAATGGTGGGTCCTATAAGTTGGGTAAGGGATGAAAATGGGTTAATTTTGAATGGGTCAATTTTGGTATGGGTCAATCCAGTATTCTTCTTCTCAGTACGAATCCACTTTCTGCACACGCCTAGTTAAGTATGGACGGCAAGTGTTGGCGACCCTAATGGAGTTTGACCAAACCAACCTAACAAAGGTGAAACTTACACGAGCTAGAATTTCACATGGATAAGTACTACGGTAATTCTGTTTTTCTAAATTTGCTCAAGTGCGCAGAAGTTAATGTGTTGTCTATCAGCTGGAGAAATATTAATATACCTATGGCTAGTTGCTAAATTTTCTTATATGATTATTCATATGGCAAATCACACACTCAGTTTGACATTAACTCTCAACCTAAAAGATGACTGTAAACATTCTGCAATAAAACACTTAAAAAAAAACTTGCTTGCTTCTCTCTTTGTGCAATCTCCTTTAGCATTTCACATATTATAGCAATCTACTGTATCAAGATTTAAAGATACATTGAAGCATATTTTAGAAAACATTACCTAAATCGCGATCCGATAACAGCTTCTTCAGGAGCTAAAGATTCTGATCCAATACTTTGTGTTTGCTTTAATGGTTGATTCCGTTTCACAATGCTATTAAACACATACCAAAAATGATTCTGACTGCAAACAATGAAAATGGAAACTATAAGATCACCTTATGCAGTAAAAGTATATTCTACTTAACAATCTCATTCTTGTTTCTAAAAGGTACCTGATTCCTGTATGGATTATATTCTGGGTTCACGGAACAACCACCAATGTGCAGAATTGAGCCTTTTTTTAATGCTTCCGCCTGATTCTTGTAATCACTAATAGGCTTTTTTAATGCTTCCACGTCTTGTTGTCAAACAGTGAGGATAAGATTCTGAAAAGTTGCTCTCACTACAGCGAAGTCGCACGTATTTTACCTCTAAGATAATATACATATAATTTCCATGAGAAATAGAGTTCTCGCTGATTCAGTTATGCTCGTCAACTAATTTTAGATGTTTTAAGGAAGTTGTTTGGATTAGCTTATGATGCTCAGGATTCCTGTTTGAAAGTGCTTATGCGCCTTGAAAATGAGCAGGTACCAACCTGCTTATCAATCAAGTGCTTATCTGTCTTGAAAATTACATAAGTAATTTTTATAGAGTGTTTGTGATTGCTAATCCGCCTTAAAACAATTCAATAAGCAGATATAATCAAGCAACCTAATAAGTTATTTCAAAATTCAAACACTGTCTCTTTAATTATGTTTCGATACAATATAAGTTAATAAGCTCTTTACATAAACTTTCCCAAACACCCCTTTGATCACATATACATACAGTACATAACTGCTAAGCTTCATCCCTTGAATATTCATATGGTTTTGAAACTTTTTAGTACTATGATGTTAAATAGGTCGATTTTTAAAGGCCTATGCTTACCCACACACATATTTAGGTACTCTATCTATTCCAAGAAGCGTCACAGTTCTCCACCACATCATCCGGTGCATGGGTCAATAAGATTGGTGCATAGCTTTATAATAAATAAAGTATTCAAAGTTTTATGGGTGTATACCTGAGAGAATACCGCAATGAAATGAGGTTTTTCTATTAACATACTGAAGAGTGCAGTAATTGTTGGTTCTACAAAAGCAATGCCTCTTGAAACTGCAGGCGGTAAATATCAAAGTTAATATGTAGTTTCATTCTATTTTTTTTAAAAGACAATTAGGTTTATCACCTTCTCGTGTAGCCCGAGTAGTCTGAGCAGCAGCTGATCTCCCTGCAGTAAAAAAGTATCTGTATAAATGAAGCGAGCGTTGATATCATCAGTGATGACAGTCGCAAATAAGCGTGGTATGAGCATTCAGCGTGCGCGTCGAAAGAGGTCGCTGATTCATCATCATCCTGCAGTTAAATAAACCACGGATATGTTATATAGCAAAAAAACTACAGACTGGGTTCTTCTATCAACCCAATTTCCTAATATCAAAGAAAAAAACCTATGATTCGGTTTCAGGGAAACTAACATTCAGTAAATCCTGAGAATTGTGTGCCTTGGATAATACCAAAGGAAGCGAAATTTCTAACACCACCGCTGACCCAACTCATAGAGTCTACAAACACGCAAATGCATTTGTCCTAATTATGCTACTGCAATACTACATTATAAGTTACATTTTCAGGCATCCGTTGTGAGGCTGAACTATTTAACACACATACGCATTTGTCCTAAGTTCGGATGTCGCATTACCATTGCATTACCTGCACACACTTTCAACTTAGGTAAAACTACGCGAAAAAGTAAAAAACTTTCAACTTTTTGTCATCCTATGTAAGTTACATCCAACATATACGATCATGTTTATAGTGACTAATAGGCCGACTTTAATGTCATTATGAAAATATCTTAAAAACATGAAATAAACAATTTCAAACTTGTTATTGGTGATCATTTCCCATTCCAGAAAAGATATATAGTTTCCAACTCAAGGATGACAAAGGGACTAACCAGAAATGCAGTAGCGAAGCATAACTAGTTTTGTCAATATCTACAAGTAGAAGAATATTGATAGTGCAAAATCCAATACCATTCATTTGAAAAGTCCTTCCTACTTGTAACTTAAACGTAATGGAACTCATAATCGAAACAGAAATGGCGGAATATCTGGGTCTTGGCCCGATATATGCAAATAAAAGCTATGCTTTGTGATACCTATCTTAACTAGTTATCTATACTATCTATAAAACAAAAATGGTCAAAATGAAAAGTGAAAAATCAAGAAATTGAAAGGTTAAAAAAATTAAAAAGGAAATATTGAAACTAAAAAAAGAAATGTTGAAAACATATGTTTCAAAAGGAAACTTTAATACACATAAAAAACTGGGTTAACCCGGGACGCTTCAAACCCGGCGGGTTGACCCGGTTTAATTTGATCTATTTTTTTACCCAACCCGTCGGGTTGACCCGGTTTAAATAGACCCGTTTTTCGAATGGAATGGTTCAACCGGTTGAACCACCCGGGTCGAACTGGGTTTCAAAACATTATATTTAATCCCTAAATCCTCAAACTTTTATTGTTTTTCGTTTATAACTCATAAAAAATTTTTATCACTAAAACTAGCTACCGCTATAAAATCTAGTTGCTATGCATGGATACTCGTCTAGTATTAATAAGTGGCTTTGATAACGTTAGTCATATGTTTCTATTTGTCTCTAAAATATGTATTCCTTTCTACCTTGTGTGACCTTGTGTGAAGTTAAAAATTAGTAGTAAAATAAAAGGAAAAAAGTTTAGAGTTCATATAAGTTTCCTGCTATTCCACAAACCACTAGATTTTTTCAACCTGATGGATCGTGAAATATTAGAAAATATAATACTATTCTCAACACATTTAACATACATACACTTATGGTATATATGTAACCAACAACTCTATCTTTAGCCTATGTGGGATAGAGGGACAAGATAAAAGGCATGAAATGTATGAGCTTAAAGAAATACGTTTTGTAATCAACTTACGTTTGTTATTTGTAGCGACGAAAAACATTGTGGTAACATTATAAAAAATCATTTTTAATAAACCGAGCTCTATATTTTTCCATAGATGGAAAATAGAAAGTGATTTTTAAATATGAAAAGTCTCACAAACAAAAATCATGTGTGAGATTCCTCAATTGGTTAGTTTACTTCACTTCCATTTGCTTAAACTACTTTTTGATTATATGTTCTAAGAACACACAGTGGCTTAAATTGCGTGAACGACAACCACAATATCATCACAAGACAAAGATTTCTTTTATTTTCAATTGCTTTCCTAGTCTAAATTTGTTAATTTCTTCTTTTCAAGTCATCACATGTGGCTCCTCTTAAGATTATAGCTAGTAAGATATACAATATTTGTAGGAGGTTGTGGCCAAGACTTTTAAAATCCATCGTCACCTAAAATCCTTCGTCACCGAGTAACTCACCGATTAACTTCTAATATACTTGGTCTTGCGGAGATTCTTGTAATAATTTATTAATTTTACTCTAAACTCACGCGCAGTTTTCTCAAAGATTTAGCAATTTTTATATAGAGCATCGTTTACTTATGGGTACTTTAAACATCCTTGAATATTCAAAGTCAATAAGTATCTGAATATGATAACTAAAATAGACAAATAGTAGTTGTGTTTGTCACCACCATTGTTGTATTTGTGTAAGATCGCACTAGATGAAACTAAGATATTCCAAAGGATATCCTCATTATGAAAAATTTAATGAGACATTAGTTTTTATTTATTTTTATTTATTATTATTTTTTTTCTAATTCATTTTTAAATATGTATCATTTCTTTACAGAGAAAAAAAACGTGCCTTATTATAGTCAAATATTTATTTTGCACGTCATTTTTATTCTTGTTATTAAGAATCTTTCGGCAATCCTTTTTCAATTTAATCAAATAAGATATACACGTATTAATTCAATTTTACGTATATATAATTTCTCTATTGGCTTCTAAAATTATGTGTTCCTTTTTAACTTGTGTGAAACTAAACATTAAAGTGGTCTCTACCAACATATATTTCACAGTAGAGAAATAAAGTAAAAAGTTAAGAGTTTATACTAGTTTCCCACGATTCCAGGATCTACCAACTTTTTTAGCTGATGGATAGTGGAATAGTTGAAAACATAATACTATTCTTAACACATTTGACTCACATACACTATGTGTGTATTAGTAACCACCAACTTCTATCTTAAGTCTATGCGGGATAGAATGTTATGCAAAGTCTCACAAATCCCATGTACGAGATTGCTTAAATAGTTAGTTTACTTCACTTCCATTTGCTAACTTTTCATTTCATTTGTTATTTAGCATGATCATAATAAATTTGAACAATTTAATTGTTTCGCCACTCTTTTTTAAATAGTAATAAAAATACTTTTTCTTCTTATGCTATCAGATATTAAAGATTAAAATATTTTTCGCCAAAACATGTTTTACAGTAAACAAGTTCTACCTTTAAACCTATGTGGGATATAATGACATCGTAGAAAGTTCTACCTTTAAAACTATGTGAGTTTTCCAGAGTTCACCATGTGAAGAGTTAACCTTTTTTTTTTAACTCGTCGGATGATGAACATCATATTATTCTTGACACATAACATTCGCATACATTATGGTACATTAGTTACAAACACTTTCTCTAACCTATAATTGAAAACTGAAAATGTAAGATTGCAGATGTTAAGTTTAAGCATTGCCCTTTGTGCTTTATAAATTGTTTCAATATTTGTATGAATTATTGGATGAGACACGATTTGTTTGTTGAGCGAGACTATAGTGCTTGTATCCCAAAGGATAACTCGTTATAAACTTACAACTATGATTAAAATATGTTCATTTCATATAGTTATGATATGTGTATGAACTGTCTAACCAGACATATGTTGCTTCTTGAGTTATGTTGTACGTGGATTTAATAGCCCACTTTAAAAGTTTGAACTTAATTGTATATTTCATTGGTAAATCAAAATATATTGTTTTCTTGACTTGATTTTAACAATGGAATAAGCGTATTACATTATTTGCGTAATTTGTTTTGAAGAGAGTTATATTAAATATCAAACTTTTCTTCACACTCATCCCACCATCATCTAAAAAGAAATCAATGGTTGAGATTAAAAGCATTTTAATATTTCATCAATTTTTTATAATTTAAATATCTCTTAAACCGTTAATCGTTAAGCGAAAATAATTACACCATCGCGACGAGCATTTAATTATCTTTCTATAGACGGGCACTTTGATATACTTTCGACAAAAAAAAAAATCTTTTTTTTTCACGTTTTTTTTCGTGGCCGAAAAAATCATATATATAATATATCATAGAGTAGTGATTGGCATGCCTAATTGGCATGACTAATTTTATGCCTAATAAATATCACCATACACTTAGCAAGATCAATGGTAAGTTTGAGGAGAGAGAAATTATGGAATCCATGTGTCAAATAATGAATGGATTAGGCACAAAAGTAGTCACATGAGTTAGGCATCTAAATCATTTCCCTATATCATATATGATTTTTTCGGCAAAAAAAAAAAGAAAAAAAAGAAAAAAAAAGAAAATCTTGCCGAAAATATATCAAAGTGTCTGTCTATAGAAAGATAATTAAATGTTCGTCGTAACGGTATATATATATATATATATTTATTTTTTTTTGCTTAACGATTAACGGTTTGAAAGATATTAATATTTGAAGAAAAAAAAATGATGAAAGTGGGTTTTTTAAATTGTTGTGATTAATCTCATCAATTAGATCAAAAAAGATTTAGGAAAAATGAAGAGTGGAGATTAGTCCTTTGGTATGTAAAAAAAGTTTGGTACTCAAATGATCTTATATCATTTGTTTTTCCTTTATAATTTTGGCTTAATTATTTGTCAATTGAGTTAATTAATTTTATCTCAGTAGCAAAACCGAGTGATCTCCGATAAAAAGGTATAAAGAATGATAACCAAGAAAAGTAAAAAAGATCAAGAATTCATATTAATTACTTTATCCGCGATATGACTTTTTTCAAGCTATGTATGATTAGCTTGCAAACCTTTTAAGCATGAGGAAAATTATATACTAGAAAACGTAATACTAATCTAGTCACATGAAACTCACGTACACTATGGTATATTAGTATCCAACAATTTCTATCTTCAACCGATGTGTGATAAAATGTTTGGATATTTATTTATTTATTTTTTCTGTGTGTTTGAATAGAACTTTATGTTGGAAAAGAACGCGTTGTCGGTGGTTTGATGTAATAACGAAGGACGTGTTGTTGGTGGTAAGCAGACGTTTATGGGGTACCTATTACACATAGTCTAAGTATGTAAGTTACAATGTGAAAACCATTAGCAAGGGCATCTTATAAATTAGTGGAAAGGTCATCTTATAAGTTAGATTTGGCATGTTGCATTTTAATAAGATACATTTTTACTTATCTACAAGAAAGACTAAAACATGTTTTAGAGTATCAAATCTTAACTACGTATAATGGAAAAACTACCTTTTTTTAGAATGAAAAAAATGAAAAATTGAATCTATTTAAGAAAATACTGAATCAAAATAAATGCACCAAAGTCCTAGCTGTATTTATGTTGACATTTTTATGCTGAGTAAATTTTGACTTATATCTAAAATCAAATATTAATTATTTAAAACATTCACAAATAACGTGCAAAACTATTGATATGAATGCAACACTTTATTTATACAGTACTCTAATTTAAGATATCTAAGTTATGTCAACTAATGGTAACAAACAATTTTATCTATAAGTAAATCTTACTTGATTGATACATGGGCTAGAATCCGTCTCATTAAGCTTGTTCATTTTGTCATGCTTCTACTACATTAAGTTGTTATCGAATGAAGATCATATAGTTATAGTGATATTTTTCCGATATAAAATTATGTTGCTATGTACGGGTACTCGTCTAATTAATAGAAAAAAGCCAAGAGGTCATATATGATTCCTGATATTTCAGAATTTGCTAGACTTTTGCAACCTAGCATGGGTACTCGTTTAGTTAATAGAAAAAGCCAAGAGGTCATATATGATTCTTGACACTTCAAAATTTGTAGAGTTTTGCAACCTAACAAATGATGAAATATCTGAAAACATAATAGAGTACTATTCTTAGCACATTCAACACACATACACTTATTGTATATAAGTAACTAACAACTTCTATCTTCGGCCTATGTGGGATAGAGTGTTAGGATAAAATTTTACAAAATGTCTTCATAAAAAGATGGTAATTTAAGAGTTGTTAACATATGGTGAAAGAAAGATTTGTTACATGGAACATTAAATTTTAGAAGCAACTAATTTTATGTACATGAAAAGAAAGATTCGTCACATGGAACATTAAATAGAAGTTTAGAGCTAAGACAAATTTTCTACTTTAACTAGTAAACCACTCTTATGTGTGTCCCATAGGAATAATTGAAGACGTATTGGTTGAGGTAGTAAACTTTGCGTACCCTTTAGATTTCGTGATTCTGGATATAGAGGAAGATGAGTACATCCCTCTCATTTTTGGGACACCATTCTTAGCCATTGCTAAACTACCACCAAATAGCCTAGTGGTAAGGTCCTTGGCTTTCAAACAAGAGTTCAAGGGTTCAAACCTCACTAGGTGTATACATTTTGGGGTGACCATGGAAGGGTCAGAAATGGTCACGGGATTAACCCGATGATGCCGCGTACAACTGAGTCAAAAGGCTTGCTCTCCCTGAATAACATGAACAGCAAAAACTGTTGGGGATTAATGGTTTTAGAAAACGTTTTTCATATAAAATAACTCTACGCAATAAAGACTAAAATGTTTTTATGCCGTAGAGGTCTCAAATGTCGATTTCTTTTGAAGGTCTTCTCAAAAGGATAAAATCCATTTACGCCGTAAAAGGCTCGAATGCACTGTTCCACGTAAGACTTCGTTATTGAATATTTTCCGTGTCTTTCCGTTTCATTACTCCATTTTGTACTAAAACGCAAAAAAGAAACAAATCAGTATCAAATATCAATCAAATGCTATAAAATAGAGCAACAAACATGAAATATTGATACTCAAAATATGATATTATTTGATGTTATCATATGTTAGCGACGTTAAAATTAATGTTGTAAACTTGTAATATCATTTTTGGTAAAGTAGGTGGTCATGTATCGGCTGCCATGCATGTGAAGTTTAGTGTTTTGGCCTTTGGGAAGTGATATTAACATATTAAGTCAAAATTAATTGTTTAAGTTGGTTTACCTTTCGATGTTCATAAAGAAATAAATACTCAATTTATAGATTTTGTTGCATGCAACAAATTAAACAAGGAAAAATAATACTTATCCTTTGTACAAAACAAAAAATTGGGGAATTTGTTTGACATATCAATGTTAAGGGAGTGATAACATCATTATAGGAACCTAGATGGTTCATATAGAAATTGTGTGCATAATAGAATCAGACATAGAATATATGTTTACCATGTCTTTTTTCCACAAATAGAAAGTTTTGTAGTGGGAGATAATAAAAGAGACCAACAGGGTGGTCCCAAAAGTATGTTCGATCGATGTAGATTATCATGTGCATGAATGGTAGATGACAAAATATTTATAGGAAAAATGTGCACCAAACGATGTCATTCTGGAATCTTGACAATCAGTTTTGCTTGTTACTTGGATCGATGGGCATTATATCTAAGTTTGCAACTGGTTGGCTTTTCGTCGTTCAACTAATAGTTTCGGCTGAGCAAATAAGAAATTTTAACCATCAAATTTGTAGAGACTTAGAGGGGGTTGAATTGGTTTATTTCGAGTTTAGATAATTAGATCAGTCTTTATAAGCACACAAACTTAATGATCATTTAAATGTAAATCTTTTGAAGTGGATAATGAATATGTTTGCAAGCTGTATATATATCTTATATCCTAATAGACGAGTGAATAGTAATAAGATTTTATAGTGACAGATCGTTTAGTGATAAAAAAATTTATGGGTTATAAACAAAAATAATAAAAGTTCGAAGATTAAACATAATTTTTTGAAACCCGGTTCGACCCGGGTTGTTCAACTGGTTGAACCGTTCCGGTCGAGAAACGGGTCAATTTAAACCGGGTCAACCCGATGGGTTGAGTCGAACACGGGTCAAATTAATCGGGTCAATTCGCCGAGTTTATAGCGTCCCGAGTCAACCCAGTTTTCGATGTGTATTAATAGGTTCTTTTTTAAATATATGTTTTCAACATTTCTATTTTTAGTTTCAACTTTTTACTATTCACTTTTTGTTTTTTCCTTTATATAATATATGCAGGTACCCTATGACGATTAACCGGAGAAATAGATCTTGATTAAGCCTGATTTACTAGTTTGTATCGGTTTTAACGGGTCCTCTCTCTGATTCGTTTTCGGATGGCTTTTATTGGTTAACCGAACCGATAGCGACACATTTGCATCACTATATGTACCATAAACTTGTTTGGTTGTATAAATTATATCATTTTGTACCTTTGCATTAGTTTGTTCCAAGGACGGAGCTACCTGACAGGTGGGATGGGCCATGGCCCACCCAAAAGTTGAACTAGTTACCAATGGCTGCATGTATTTGCACGTTATTTACTCCTCTTTATTGTTTTTGGCCCATCCAAAATTGATAAAAGTAGCTTATCCAAATTAACATTGGGGATTAAAAATGGCGTCAAATTGAAATCAACTTACGGGAGATTGATAGGTGATGTATTAAACAATATTACCAGGCAACATAATCATATCATGCCACTTGTGATATACTTGCATCCTCCAATTATTTAGTTGCTATTTCTTATTTGGTTTTAGCTATGCAAGATTGTATTTTTATTCTTATTAGTATAGTTTTAATGTGTATTATAATTTATGGTTAGATAGTAGTTAAGGTTTAGTAATTTTTCGTATTTGTTTTGGCCCACCCGACCAAAAAATTCTGACTCCGTCACTTTGTTCTAGAAGAAAAGTCTTGTTTCTTTTATAATATTGTTTCTTAATCTTGCTTTCATAGTCGTATGTTTGATTCATTTAGTTGTTACTTTTCATAGTACGTAGTAGTGTAGTAAAGTGTATGAATCGTCTAATAAAACTTATGTCGGTTGTTGACTGTCGACTTAGATCGTGCGTGTAAATGAAACTATTATAAAATTCGAATATTGTGTACCAGCACACAAAGTATAGTTTCTTCAATTTAGTTCAGAAATCCGTTTCAGTCGACATATATATATGGATTGTTTTGCACCACTATAAATGTGTCTCCGTTAACTTCCCATTTTGTAAGTAGATGTTAGACCATGAAATTGTCTACCTGTCCCATCTTCAACTCTACTTTCGAACTACACGTTCTTAGGACATATAGTGGCTTAAATTACGTGAATGACAATATCATCATAAGACAAATATTTCTTTTATTTTTGATTGCTTTCTTAGTATAAATCCGTTCACTTCTTCTTTTCTAGTCATCAATGAGCTCATTTCAAGATTAGCTCGAAAGATATGCCAAATTTGCATAAAATTGTGGTTAAAAAAGATGGTAAAGAAAAGATGTTTTATAATTAAATTTAAAAAGATGGTAGAAAAAAGAGTTTGAAATTTATACAAGTTTTCACATAAAACAAATTCTGAAATCTATACAAGTTTTTTTTACATATTTGTTGAACTTAGAAAGATTCCAAGAAATAATGTACCTTCGAAAGATTTAAGATTCCATTGAGAGTGATGTCATCCAATTTCATTAATGTTTTAAGAAATAAGTTGTTTAATTCATTTCATTATTTGCTATTTATAATGACGAATACAAAAATGGGTAATATGATTGGTACTCACACTCACCTTTTAGTCATTCTTAGATTACTTCAAAAATAATTGTACATCTTAAGCTATGCAAAACTAAAGATTAAAATGTTTTCCACTAGAACGTGTTTTATATAAAAAAAGAAAAAAGAAAAAAAAATTGCAATTCATACAAGTTTTCAGGTATAATAGATCCGGGAATCTATCTTTGTAAGTTAGACACTTGTAAAGATTCCAAGAGATTGTATACCAGAGAACACTATATTATTCCAAGTATATATATTCCCATAGATTAGTGTATATAACTAGGCAACAAGTTCTTTCTTCAACCAATGTGGGATTAAAGGTTAGGAAACGTCTTCATAGTATATAAAGATTTTCATGTACATGCAAGAGTTATCAACAGTTGGTGAAAGAACTATTTGTTACATGCAACTCCAAATTCAAGTTTACTAGCAACTCTTTTTTGTGTTTATGGAGCACGAAAGTGTATGTTGTTCTTTCTTTAAAATCGAAAGATTGCAAATGCTTAAGCATTGAACCGAAACAATCCGTGAATTTTTCAAAGAACAGGGTGTAAGCTTTTACTTATCTAAAAAATCATATGTGAAGAAATTTTTAAACATCACTGAATAAATTATTGTTATTCAAGTAGAGGTCGATATACACAACTGAATGAATTACGTGTTAAGCTGTCCGGGAAAGTTTCCATATTATGATACTTGTTTTAAAAAGAGTACTTTATGTTCACATCTCTTTGTAAGCAGCTAGACAAGCCTTAATATACTTGTACATAATATATAAGAGATTTTTTCAGAGAGTTAACCGAATATATTTATAAGTATATAAAAAGAGTACAAGACATAAACGATAATTTGACCCTTATAGTGGCTCAAATTACGTGTATGAAAACTGGACTCGTTTGCTCTAAATTTAAATTGCTTAGCAACTTTAACATCGTTAACTACTCTTCTTCAAGTCATCAAAGTGTAGCTCCTTTTATGATGATACGGAAAATCGGTTTGGAAGTAGTGGTCCTAGACTTTGAATGGTGCGTAGCTCAGTTGTTTCAAACGATTAAACACATATAACTAACTTAGACCACAATATATTAGTAACAAACCATTTCTTTTTTCAGCCAATGTGGGATTACGATTAGAAAACTTATTATGCCGATCAACAACCATGTTTTGAATGCTCAAATATACAAATTTAGGTTTGCAAGCAGCTAGGCTAAGTTTATGACAAACATGCTTATGTCAAAATCTAAATTTAGGCAGCTAGGCAATCCATGATGCTTATAGTCTAAATTTTTATAAACTGTTTTGGTTGTTGAGTTAGACTGCTTAATCAAAACTGTTGGCAACTCAAACACCAAAACAAACAAAAAAAGTCGAACAAACTAAGCGGAAGCTTTATTCAAATGACCAAACCGAATACAAAACCAAATTTCAAAGACAAATTCAAATTAAAGGTACCAAATTCTAATTCAAAATGTACAAATAATTCTAATGCAATTGATCTCTATTTATAAGCAAAACTAACCCGTTATA
Source organism: Artemisia argyi (assembly GCA_030686995.1). Taxonomy (NCBI): domain Eukaryota; kingdom Viridiplantae; phylum Streptophyta; class Magnoliopsida; order Asterales; family Asteraceae; genus Artemisia; species Artemisia argyi. The sequence continues at coordinate 18,971,573 of CM060680.1, read as the reverse complement.
GATTAGTTTTCAAATTCCAAACAAACTTGCTGAACAAGTCGCACAAATTACCAAATTTAACAAATAACACTTAAAGTTTATGTCACTTTTTTAACCAAAACAATGACGATATATATACTGTCAACATATTTTTTTGTTTGCATTGCTATATAACATTCCCAATTCACCCAAATATAGACAATGCATTAAGCAAAACATAAAGTGATAATTTTTGTTTTTTGAGAAGGTTTAAGATAAAGAAATACGTTTTGTATTCAACTTATGCTCGCTATTAGATGCAACATAATATATTTTCTAGCTAAAAATTATATGCATATACATACATTAGATGGATTTTAGCAAGTTAGGAAAATCCTAGGGTATTTTTCATCCTCTGCGGGTCAAATTTGTTGCAAGTACTACTTTACATCGTTTCACTTCAAAATTACTTTCGAAACTAATTAGGATGCATATAAATTAATAGAGATGCATTTAATTCAAGTCGACGCATATCAATAATGTTGTTATAGTTATTTCTCATCCTTCTCATTATAAGTTTTCTTCTCACTGAATCGTTACCAAATGCACATTATTCAAATTGATTGACACACTCTAAATTAAAGTATGTTGACAATTATAACCTCACATTAGTTTACACATTTTCACTCTGTGAGGGTATAAATGTCAGCACACTCTATATTTGAGTGTGTCAAATAAGTGTGCAAATCACCTCCATATTAAAAACCTATCAACCGTGGACAATCACATATATTTTTAGCAGTAATGTTTACCGTATTTATATTTACCATCAATCATTTAATATGTTTTTGAAATTGGCTATTACATAATTAATTCAAAAGATTTTTTTACCTCTTAATTTAATCACCGATTCCACAGTTCCTATTTTCAATTTAAATGAACCTTGATTGTGTGTTACCTAGAAAGAACATTTGATATTAGCCCGAATAGAAAGTTGAATAAAGGCAATGACTTCTTCATGTAATTTGGCTGTTTAAATATACATTTTAATCAGTTGCCGTGTAAGAAAACAAGATATTATATTAGTATATTTCCTATGACCTGGGACACACGTTTCAGTTAGATGCATTATAATTTACACAAACATTATGCTATTAACAATTAAATACACCCTTTGTGTATCACACGGGTTTTGCCCTAGTTATATATTATTGTATATTTGGGTCTTACCATCATACTAACAACCAAACAGTTTACACATATATTACGCTGTGAACAATTAGATAAAGCTTGTGTGCATCGCTCGGGTTCGTCATGCCTCATATTAAAAAGGTTAAGAGCTCATATAAGTTTTCAAATGATCATTTTCTAACAAGTTAAATTTTCTTAACTCAGCAGACTATGATCCTCTGAAAACATCATATTATTCTAGACACATAACACTCACATACATTATGGTATATTAGTCACAAACAATTTCTTTCTCCACCCTATGTGGGATAAAATGAAATAATAGAAGGTTAGAAAAGGTCTCCATGAATAACAACTGGTAAATTAATAAGTACATGGAAAGAATTAGATATGCTACTTAGAACACTAAATTGAAGTATACGAGAAACTAATTTATATGTTTACGAAACATGAAGGTAACATCACAGATGTTATGTTTAAATATTTACTTTGCAAATGTTTAAGCTTTTTGTCCTTTGTGCTTTTTTTTTTTTTTTTTTTTAGGTAAATGGGCTTCAACCCCGGTAAATATATTACTCAAAAAACTGTTATGAACATGAATGTGCTTATTGTTATCAAGAGTAAAATGTGTTTCTTTATAAAACGTTTCGGTATGTGTTTGAATTATGGATGAAACACATTTTGGTTGTGGAATTAGACTATGGGTTTATTTCGCACCTTCTTATTGTTCTTCTCAATCTTTACCAGAATTTTTTTTTGCATTTAACCAAAAAAAATATGATAAAAGCAACGTCAACATTTTTTTGCTTTCACATTGCTATATAGCATCCCCAATTCGACCAAATATAGATAATGCATTAACCAACACATAAAGTGATAATGCATTAACAATGTTACATACATTAATCCCTAACGAATTCCATATATGTGTACATAAAGTGATATGATGTTATTCAGAAAAGTTTTAAAAAATAAATTGTTTAATTCAATATAATGGAAGAAATTATATATAACGAATTACATTATATATAATTTCTTCCATTATATTTTTTTATATACGTATCTCTATTACATAATATGTTTTATTTTGTACATGAATTATTCAAAAGCATTAAATTGTTTGATACGATATTCATTTTCTTTAACTTTAACAAAAAATTAATATATTAGGGTATTTTCCTTTGTTTTCTTGGTGGATTTTAGTGTGAGACTTAATCTTAATACCATCATTTTGTCCATATATTATTCAATTGGAGATAACCGAAACCCGCGGGGAAACCCGAAAAATCGATGGATAATATTAATCGGGTACCCGGCGGTTAATGGCGCGAATACGGGTTTGGATATTATAAACGGGTACGGGTACACTAAAACCCGCCCCGAACCCGACCCGTTGCCATCCCTAATCATAAGACAAGTTTTTCTACCATTATCAATTGCTTTCCTACATCCTAGTTTAAATATGTTCATTTCTTTTCTAGTCATCAAGTGTGGCGCGTTTTAAGATTAGCTCGCAAGATATACAAGATTTGGATGAGGTTGTGACCGGGATTTTTATAATCATTCGTCGTCAACGTGTAGCTTAGTTGGTTCCGGATAGGAAAGGGAAACTTCTAATATACTTAGTCTTGCGGAGATTCTCACACTCTTGGGGATATATATACAGTTTAGTATGGATTATCACTCTCGTTGTTGCATTTGTGTAAGACCACATTATAACAAAAATATATTCCGAAGGATATCCTCGTTATGATTGAACCTTCAACTATAAATTAAGCGAAAAAAGTTAGAGTTTATATGAGTTTTCGGATATTTCAACGTCTGTCAATTTTTTTACACCCGACAACGATGAAGTGGCCGAAAACATTATACCATTCTCAACACATTTAGCACACATACACTTATGCTATATAACTAGCAAACAACTTCTATCGTCATCCTATGTGAGATAGAGTGTTAGGATAAAATGTTACAAAATATCATCATAAAGATAATGCAAAAGTTCTTAACAGTAAGTGAAAGAATATATGTTACATGGAACTCCAAATTGAAGTTTAGAAGCAACTAATATTGTGTTTTTGTAGCACGAATCATGAAGGGAGCAACTTGGATAACATATAAATGTATATTGAACTAAAACAGACTGTGATTCTAAGAACAGTGGGTTACCTTGTACTTATCTATAATCGTTCGAGAAAAATTTTTATATATCATTGAATGAATTATGTTTTCTGGTCATGAAGGTTAAAGTATTTTAGCGTTATGATACCTGTTACTGCCATGGTTGTTTAGCATACTCATTTTGCCGATCACTACACATTTTTGAATGCTCAATGTGTATATTTTGAATGTACATATTTTGGTTTGTAAGTAGCTAAGCAAAGTTTTCGACAAGCATGCTATGAGTACTTATGTCAAAATCGAAAAGTAAGCAGCATGTTATGTATTGTGATGCTTGTTTGGTTTATTTTGGCCCTAGGTTAAAATCTTATTATGTTAAAAAGAGTACTTATGTTACAATCTCATTATAAGCAGTTAGACAATCCTTTATATAGTTGTAGATAATATGTAGGAGTTTTAGTTAATTGTAGATTTGTAGGGAGTTAGTTGAAAATATTTTTAAGCATATAAAAATGACATAAGATACAATTGGGCCTAAATCTTTTATATAATAAAACAAAACCCTTATTGGGAATTTTGTATTTCAAAAAAATCAATTCATACCTGATTTAGTAATAATTTTATTTAAAAAAAAAAGATTACTTTCTTATTAGGTAATATCTTATATTTATCCATAACACAAGAAGAAGATAAATACAAAAAATGTATATAACATATTAAAAAAAGATTATTTATTTTATATTTATCCACAACACAAGTAGAAGATAAATACAAAAAATATAGATAAGATGCAATTAATAATAGGATTAAAATTTTTAAATAATTATTTCAAAATATTTAAAAAAAAAAACCGCGCGTGCGCGGGCATTATAACTAGCATAATAAACATTCATAACTTCAGCCTTTGTCTAGTAGCTAGTTTTGATTTCCTATAGTGACTAAACCAATTTCGCCAAAACATGTTTTATAGTTAGCACAACGAAAGACAATAAAAAAAAATAATTGAGAATTCGTATTGAAAAATAATTGAGAATTCGTATTAACTTTCAAATCCTTCAATCACCTCACCTACTATTTTAGCAAGTAAAATGATAGAGGATATGAAAACATAATACTATTTACAACACGAGTGTCTCAAGTATGCTATGGTATATTTGTAACAAACAATTTCTTTCTTCAACCAATGTGAGATAAAATGTTAGGATTCAAGGTTGAAAATGGTCTCCATCTTATATAAAAGATTTTTATGGAAAGAAAAAGACAATGTAAGAGTTATTAAAAGTTGTTGAAACTTGAAAGAAACATATCTTGGAACTCGAGATTGAATTTTAGAAGCAAACTAGTTTATGTGTTTGGATCACGAATCATATACACTTTGGACGATAAGGTGAACTTATATGTTGTTATTGATCTAAAAATGAAAGATTGCAATTGTTTAAGCATTGAACTAAAACAACCTGTGAAAAATCATATACATCGCTCAAGGTTAAAGTATTTTTGCATTATGATACCAGTCATGGCCATATGGGTTGCACAGCAAACTCATTATTTCGATTACAACACAATTTTGAATGCTCAATGTGTATGCTATGAATTTACAAAATCATGTTCACAAGAAGCTAAGCGAACCTCTCCACAAGCATGTTTATCAGATGAGTAGCCAAGCAATCCTTTACCATATATGGATTTGATAACATAAGTCATGTGTTTTTATTACTATGATATAGAGTGTTATTCAAGTAGAGATTGATGCGCACGGGGTGAATGAATTATGTGTTGAGCTGCATGGGAAAAGTATTTCTATATTATGATTCTTGTTTTGGCCCATGTTAGAATCTTATTATGTTAAAAATAGTGCTTATGTTAACATCTCTATCTTATAAAGCAGCTAGATAATCCTTTATATACTTGCAGATAATATATAAGAGATTTTTATAGGGAGTTGACTGGAAAAATTTATAAGCAGAGTACCAGACATAAGAGATAATTGGGCCTGAATATAAAAATATGCATCAGTTAAATCCAAATTATTAAGCCTATGTCTAGTACTCTAGTAGCCATTTTCATCTCCTTTTTTCGTAAAAGCTTCAAGCCCAATAGATGGCAGCCACAATGTCATTATAAGAGGAGTTAAATTGCTCACCAACTCTATATCATTCTTTGTTCGTAGGAATAACAACGAAAATATCATCATAAGACAAATTTTTATCATATTTTCGATTGCTTCCATAATTTAAAACCGTTAATTACATATTTTATCTACTCAAATAAGTATTAGAATGATTGATTTTAATAAAAACTAAGTTTATTAAACAAAACTCTATGAAAGTTCCGTGAGACCACCATACACTGATTCCGCCATTGCATGAAAATACATATGGGACTAAGATGAAAAGAAAAATATTTCAAAGGAACTCAGCTCATTATGATTTTTCAGCAGTGGTTAAAATATGTTAAGTTCCTAGATGGTTTTGATATGTGTATGAATGATCTAATGAGATATATGTTCGTTGTTGACGTATTGTTGAGTTAGTACTAGAAATATTTACGGTTATCCTTTTCGCATAAAAAGACTGTTAAGAGTTCATATAAGTTTTCAGCTGCTCAACACAGGTAATTTATGTTTTCTTAACTCGATAGATGATGAGCACCCTGAAAACATCATATTATTCTAGACACATAACACTCGCATACTTTTTGGTATATTAGTCACAAACAATTTCTTTCTCCAACCTATGTGGGATAAAATGAAAGGATAGAATGTTTGAAAAGGTCTCCATAAGCAAAAAATGGTAAATTATTATAGCAATAAATAGATTTTTATGTGCATGGAAGAAAGAGATAATGCAAGAAAGATATAATTACTTGAAACTAAAAATTCAAGTTTATAAGCAACTTTTTTTTTTTTTTTTTTTTTTTTTTTTTTTTTTTTTTTTTAGTGGTTTTAGAGCACGAAAAATAAAAGTAACGACATGAAATTGTATGTTGTCTGGAATGAAAGATTGCAAGTGTTTAAGCTTTGTCCTTTGTGCTTATGAGTAAGGATCAAATGAGAAGTAAAAGTAAAATGAGAAGAATGAGAAGTAACTACAGCCGCACATTTCAGACGCATCTACAAAATAAGATGCATCTCCCATGAAATTCTTCTTCTTCATTTGAAATATGTGGCTACAAACATTTCTCATTCTTCTTATTTTATTTTCTCTTCTTACTGGATCCATTCCCTTGTGCTTATAGTCATCAAGAGTTGATATGTATATGAATTATTCAATGAATCACATGTGGTTTATTCTGCACCTCATTATTGTTCTTACTAATATCTTTGTATTATAATAGAAAGAAACTTAGGATATACACACTGTCAACATATTTTTGCTTTTGCATTGCTATATGACTATATAACATTCACAATTCACCAAAAAATAGATAATGCATTAATTAAGCAATATATAAAGTGATATTTTTTGTTTTCTAAGAAGTTTTTAGAATAAACTCATGTATGAAATTATAGATTACAATAGTTTCAAAAAAAAAAAAAAATTAAAAAAATTAAAAAAAAAATGGCTTTACAGTAAGAAAGAAGAAAAAACTTACTATGTGAAATTAAAGATTTCACAATGGTTTTACCAAAACATGTTTGACAGTAAATAACAAAAATAAAACTGTGAAAAAAAAAAAAAAAAAAAAACCCTCACCCTCGAGATTTATACGAGTTTTCAATTATACACAATTAAGGCATGTTTTTTATTTTTTTAATTTTAACATGCAAGAAAGTGATACACATGGATACATAATACTATTCTAGACTTATATAACCCCTACATACTACCATATATTAGTAATCCATAATTTTTTTTTTTTTCCCTATGTGGGATAGGTGTTAGGATAGACGGTTACAATAAGTCTCCATAAAAAAAATAATAATAATAATAATTAAAAAAAAAAGTTAGTACACTATTATTAATTAAATCCTTTTGAGCACATCATAAAAGAAAGATATGTTACTTGGAACTACTGATTAAAAAGTATAGAAAGGTGCCCGCGCAATGCGGGGCGGATTGTTGGGGTGAAGAGGAGGGAGGTGGGGTGGTGGTTATAAATTGTTGGGGTGGTTGTTGAGGTGGTTATAAAGTGTTGGGGGTGATTGTTAGGGGTGGTTGTTTCCATAATTAGTAAGTAAAAGTCTGAACATTTAAGCCTTTCTAGTTATAGATGTCCTAAATGCATTATATAGTAGTATAGACAGAATCAACTAATTATCGTGTTTGAAGCACGTTTCATAGAAGAAAGAGCACGGATAACGTAAAATATATGTTTTCATTGATTTTAAAGCGAAATATTGCATATGAAAAACGTTGTGTTAAAAGAAATTAAATCTACATGTTGATGTATAAGTCACGTGTTTAGGTCCATTTAAGAATCAAGTCTATATGATGTTTATAAGTGGCAAAATGTGTGGGAGGGGTCAGATTATGGGTCTAAATGAGTTTGATTATAGATGGGTCCAAGTCTAAATAGGTAATTTATGACTATTTGTCTAAACGGGCCCGTTTCAAATGGGTCTTGAGTCAGGTTGACCTGTCAGGTTTTCACAAATTTTCTTTAACCTTTAGACCCGTCCTAAATCCGTTGATTAATTTGGAGGTTATATAAAACACTCGTATAGACCCATCTAAAATATTGATAAAAAAGACTCAGCAAACCCCTTTTAAATACTAACAGCGTGCTTAAAAACCCATAGATTAGCCAGCTAAAACTAACTAAAAATAAAAATGTGAATGAAACATCTTATCAAGCCACCCTCATTTCGTACATATCTTGTTACTTATTTTCTCTTTGTTTACTTGCTTTTTATTTGACATATAAATGAAAAAGGATTCAACCCACCAACTCGACCAACAACTCTATTTGAACGAACTGATTGCTAAAATGTGGAACCATAGTCACAGATTTGAATAAGATGTTAATATCTAGAATCAGTTGTTCAGAACTATACATGTTCTTAGGACATATAGTGGCTTAATTTGCGTGAACGACAACCCAACATCTTGTAATGTATATCATAAGACAAGATTCCTTGCTTACGTACTTTAAATTTGGAAACTACTCTTCTTCAAGTCATCAAAGTGTAGGTCCTCTTACAGTTAGCTCGGAAGATTTGCCAAATTTGTAGAAAGTTGTGGTTAATACCTTTAAGATCCTTCGTCAACGTGTACCTAGCTGGTTCCAAGTAAGAAATGAGACTTAAAATAATTGGTCTTTTCGATATTCTCATAATGATTGCACTTCACAGTTTGTTTTAGAGTACCAAATTAAAAGAAAAAAGTCAAGAGTTCGTATGAGCTTTCGGATATCCCAATGGCTGGCCAAATTTTTTCAACCTGACAAACCTAAAATATCCGAAAACATAATACTATTCCCAACACATTTAACACACATACATTTATGGTATATAACTAACCAACAACTTCTATCTTGAGCCAATGTGGGATAGAGTGTTAGGATAAAAGGTTAGAAAATATCTTCATTAAAAAAATGGTAAAAAGGATATAATTCAAGAGTTCTTAACATTTGATGACAGAAAGCTTTGTTACATGGAACATCTAACTGAAGTATAGAAGCAACTAATTTTATGTATAGAAGTTTTGGGTCATAACTTATTCTTGCACTCGTGATTCGGGGTTCTCACAGCAGAACTTACAACTAGAGAAAACAAATAAGAAATCACAATCTATGTTTTCCTTTTATAAACTTTTAACCAATACAAAATGATATTCACCGGTGGTAGTAGCGCACAGGATGTTTGGTTTACGGTTGGTAAAAAAACTGCTATGTATGTCGGAAAAATTAACTCAAGTTATAGAATTAATAACTGATATTTGTAATCTCGAGGAGTAAAGTACATGGGATATTGACCGACTATTCGGGTTCTTGAATAACTTTCATAGACAGGATGGCACGGCTTGAATCGGCATTCTTTGTCCTTGGTTGAATTAACAAAGTGTAGCCACCTCTAAAAACAAAGATAAAAAAACCGAATAACATTTAGAGTTAGAAAAAAAGTAACTAAAATTTAAAACCATCTATACATTAGCATTGCAAAAGCATATAAGATACAAAACATTTTAACGAATGACCAACTTTCATTCAAATTGCAGACTATAAAAATGGGGCCAAGATGATTCATATCATTATAGAGCGTTTGGACATGCGCGTTTTGAATGGATCTTTTCAAATTCCTTATATAAATAGGTTCGCGGCAACTAACTGGAAACTTATCTACAGATTGTTTAATCCTTGAACGAGTTAATAATGACTCACTTTATCGGAACAACAAAACTTTATAATCATGACGTTAGGCAAAAATAATCACATATGAAACAGAGCCGAACTAGTATAATATCACATGGATAAGTAAAACAGTAATTTTATAGATATCGTGAAGCATGTATCGTTGTTCAGAGCTTGGTTTCACCTTTTCCTCCTTTAGTCGAAATGTAGACTCGTCAATAAGTTAGACTTGATTAAAGGTAGCAAATGTGCATACGAGTCTGAAAAGAAAACCTATATTAGCATAACCTTGGAGCAGAATAATATACCAAGTAAAAATGGATTGTCACAAAGAGCATGTTACAAGAACGGTTACAATTAGGCATAAGACTAGAAGTAAATTACAAATTTACAGTTTATTTTGTGTCTACATATATATTAGGCATAACACTAAAAAGTACACAGTAAATGAGAAATAAATCATATGTTATTATGTTTTTCCAAAAAAAAAAGAAAAAAAAACATTTGATTTATAGTGATTTGTGATCATATATATGTTATTATCTCTTTTTTACTAGAAAATTAGCAAGCTTATAACAACAAATAAGCAAACCCAATACCAGCCTCTTTTGTGTTTGCTTATGATAATAAAAAAAGTCAACTAAGATGTTTAGATAAAATTCAAAACATATACATTAGCAAATTGTGTAGAATCAATTGGGTTAGTCATTCCACATCGAGCTTCTACTAAGCTTAGTAATTTCAAATCTTATATGCTTTAAGCTTTTGTCTTGATCGGTCTTTTTTGAATTTCAATCAGCTTACTAATATCAGAAAATGTTTTTGTAAGCTGTTGTTTTTACGCGATAACCAAAGCTTAAGGATTTAGTCAACTAAAGTATGATAAACACCTAAAGCTGAAGCATAGTCGAATCTGCATATCGTGTGTTAAGGTGATGCATATTGTGTGACCATGTCAAGACCACCATGTGAAATGAGCACTTACAGCTAAGTAATTTGTAAGACACGTGATGTTAGTCAGCAAATTTGGAACATACGTTATGCTGTTCAAGGAATATTTTATCGTAACAATCTTAATCCTACTAGAGTTGACGTCCATCTAGAATGTAAATCTTTTTAATCTAAGCCGAGTACAATCTCTGTTCAAGCCCAGGATCCAGCTAAGCTAAGGGCGGAATTACAAAACGCACTTGATGAACATATATAGGCTTAATGATGCTTGGAACTTGCACGAACAACACATGAACAAGGAAGAGTTTGCTATGAAGTCAATCGTGAACAAGCTTCTTGCAACTTTCGCGTAAAGTTTAGAGCTTCAATGGCTTTATAGAGGGTATGATCTAGCACAAATGTATTGCATGTCTTTTGTATATTAGTAACTTATGTTTATTCATGTCTAGTTTATTTGTATATTTCAAACTTGCAATATTTCATGTTTAGTTTTGTAACTGATGACTATTTATATGTAACACCCCAACCCGATAAGGGTAGAAGTATTACATTACAGTGACATATCAGAACAAACACAAGCATATGATTCATACATACAACGAAATTCAGGGTTACAAATGAAAATCTGAAACTACAAGGTTACAAAACAATAAATACTATGTCTAATAAAGTGAAACTTCATCTAATCGTCTCTAGTCCAAAGCATAGTCTTCTAAGTCCAGTCACACTCTCTTCCCATAACCCAGCTTCTTACTAAAACATGCCGCAGGAAAAGGAAATGCGGCTGAGCTTAAAAAGCCCAGTGAACAGATACATATACAAAGCAATGATAATGAAACAGAACTGAAATATAGTGCATTTGGGAAATAGAATAAGGAAATAAACAAATGAATAATAGAAATGAAGGAATAGGATAGTCCTCCACCACGAGCCCAAAACTCAAAGTCATATCTCAAAGTCATAAGCCTTCAATTCATAATCTCACAATCAGAGGGGATACCTCTCAGGCAACCAGATAATATGAGGGGTGTCCTCATGTATCATAAGGGTGGAGTGATCAGCTCCCAGGGGTTGTGAAGGGCATGTATAGCACACAGTACCAATCACCTCAAAGTCAACTCAAAGTCATAGTTAAATCCACTAAGCATACATGTCTAGGATTGCAACCCATACGCCCCTTACTCAAAGTCAATCTCAAAGTCATATACTCAAAGTAATAATGGCCATAATAGTAATCATAAAAAGGGACGGCCTGAGAAATCACTCACCCACACATGAGTCATGCCAGTGGTGCATCACAGACATGCCTATGGTACCTCCATAGGTAGGAGAAACATAAATGGCTCGGGTATCAAACTAAGAGTCAGGTCTCAAAGTCATGCAAAAGGTCATATAGCAAAGGTGTATCTCAGAATCATATCAAAGGTTCATAATAGCAGTTCATAACAAAGGGTTCATATCAGAAATAGTATTCAAGGTCCAATCAGAGTTTATCAGGTCAAGGTTCATATTCAAAAATCAATTCATGGTTCAGTTCAAAAGTCCGTTTCAAAAGTTTCTATTAAAAGTCCAATTTAAATAATCTTTTAAAACAGTTTTCATAAAAATGGTCTTTCAAAATATAGGGTTCATGAAAGTTAAATAACCTTTCTTTAAAAAGAAATTTAGCATCATTTATAAACATCTTTTCAAATCGGTTCTTCTCAAAACATTTCCATGGCATAATTAAAAGGTTTTCATAGCATGGTTTCATAACGGAGGTCATATCAAGTGGGATCAACAGAGAAAGTTCAAGTAAAAGGGATCATAGCAATGGCATCAATTCGGGAACTAACGGATCAGAATATGAAAGAGATCATGAGAAACCTTTTGAGAAAGGTCAGAATATCTGTACCTCAATCGCCATCGAAATCATAACATACGTAAGCATATGGAAACACTCCTTCTTCAACGAATCTACACGAATTAATGATCGGCTTATTATTAATAACTTATTCAATTCAGATTTATCATTTTAGTCGGCTTCCCAGTTTTAGTAACTTTCCATTTAAAGTGACTTTCCACTTTTAGCAGGTTTCCATAAATAGTAAGTTTCCACTTTTAGAAAGTTTCCATAATTAAAAAGTTTCCACTTTTAGAAAGTTTCCATAATTAGAAAGTTGAGTCATTATTAATGGAATCAAAGTATCTTTTAACGTATTTACACATTTGGTCCTTAGGGTTTCATAACTTTACCTTTTACACCCTTATATTTCCAAAATTACACTTTAAACCTTTTAGTATTCAAAGTTACACTTTAAACCCTTAACTTATCCATTTTACATAATGATCCCTTATTTTATCATGTTATACGAATATACCTTCAAGTATTCACAATTTACACTTTAAGTCCTTCAAGTTATCAAAGTTACATATTTAACCCTTTAATTTACAATTACAACTTTTAATTCTTAATAATTACATATTAAGCCATTAATTTACCAAATTAGCACATAATCCCTTGAATACTTTTAAATACTCAAAACAGTTCCAAGTTTCTGAAAATTACATTTTTAGTCCCTCTCTTTTAATTAATTACAAATCGCACCAATTAAATACAATTAATTCATTTTCTTGTAATATTTACACTTAGAACCCTCAAGTTATATTTTTCCCATATTCCTACTGATTTATATGACATTACAAAAATATCCCAGAAGTCTCAAAGTTGGCAAAACACACCCTTATACTATTAATTTTCCAATCGGTTTATATTAAAAATTAACCAAAACTATAACAAACCCTAAAATCAAATGCTAATCATTACCCCATGATTCTAACAACCTTAAACCATCATTAATTACCAGATCTCATGCCTCAAACCCTAACCCTAATCGATTTAGGGTTTTCTTTTATTTTTCCTTTTATTTTCTAATTAGCCGATTTATAAATTAATTAATAATACAATATTTAGGCCTCCATAATTCTAACCAATATTTTTCTGAGATTATACATATAATATAGAGTTCATAAAAATTAGTGTTCACGCCCAGAAAATTCATGTATAATTATTTAGAGTTTTGTGGCGTTTTTGGGGTTTAAATTCGTAAATCATTCATAGAACATGCATGGATCGAACCAAACATTTTATTTGATGTTTATAAGGTATAAAGGACCTGAGAAAAATACCAAATCAAGAATGGAACGTGTAGAGAGGGCTGTACAAATTATAGCATACGCGTAGAGCCAAAACGATCCAAAAATCACCATGACTTCACCAATGATCTTCCAACCTTGAACCCAATTTTCGTTGGTCTTATATGATGTAAGGAACATCAGAAAAATAAGAAATCATTTTTATAGAGGTCGTATGAAGCATAACGAATTTACCTTTGTTTTAGGGCTCGACACAAAGAAAACAATGCTACGATCGTGTAAGGCTTCAACAATTCGAATGGGATTTTTCTTGGCTTCTTCGGATGTTGATGAATCACAGAAAAATGCTTGAGAGTGATGGGAGAGTCGAATGGAGGCTAAGAGATTTCTTTGGTGTGTTATTTTTCAATCGGTAATTAGGGTTTAGTGTAAAAAAAGTATGGATTGACTATAAAAGATGGAATGCCGTGTGATGGGGGCCTTGGGCCAGAAATTTCGAAATTTTTGGTTGACAAAATATCTTCCTTATTTGCACAATTTGAATCAAATTAAATCTCCTTAAAATTTCTTTTATCTCATTCGGCCCTTGTAGGGGTAATTTGGTAATTTTACTACTTGTATAAATGTTAAATGTAATTGTTAAAATTATTTGGATACATAACTTGTGCATTGTTTGAAGTTTGGGATTTATTTGGTACTTTAATAAGCTTTTAATGAAATTTCAAATTGGTAAGGGCAATTTGGTCTTTTCACATGTTCTCAGATTTTAGGTGTTACAACTTCTTCCCCTCTAAAAAGAAAAAATTTCGTCCTCGAAATTTGAAGTCGCAAAGTTAGACGAAGTCGTAGCAAACCGCAAAAGTCGTCACAACATTCTCACGCCCGGCGAGGTTCTTCCAAAAGATATTCAGACCAACTGGTTTCTCATGACTCGTAATTATTATCAAAACAGTTTCAGATTTCTCAGAAGGGCATATCATATTGAATTTGAATCAAAAGGATAATGTACCAAACATAACGGATGATAAACGAATTCTCCAGGAAGAGGTATAAAAATACATAGGATTTTCATCGAATTGATTAGGCGAATCAGATGAGAATACATTGAATTGTAGCAAACATGGGGTGATATACGGTTTAACCCTTCAGCTTCTCAGATAGTCTCGGCTTTTAGATAACCTTCCAAAGGTATTCTCATAAACAAACAGGTCTCATTTCCTCAAGGTCCACAATCACATATTTCACTCATAGCAGATCATAATGAACAACTTCACGAATGCGAATCGTATATGGACAGAAAGCATATCGTTAGATATCGTCAACGGCAGAAATTTCATAATGGAACCTAAGATCCTTATCAGAAGTTGCAAAGATCAGCAAAACACGGGTCGTATCGAATCGTATAACAAGGACAGCATATCAAACGTATAGGTAGAATGAACCTAAAGTCTCACTAAACTCAGATGATCTTGATCAGATGCCAGAATTCTAAAGCTTCTAAGGCACTTCTTAAAATATCATATGCCCACCATAAGTGCACGTTATATGATGTAAGTATTATCACGTTGGCCAGGCGTCATAATACTGGCATCATATACATATGCCCTCATGATGATCATACTTTATCTCAAGTTGTGAACACCCAAACTTATTTAAATCCACCTAGTCCACCTATAGTCTCAGAGGTCACCAAAATCAAACAACATACTAAGAGAACGAAATTACTCGAAGAGTAACGGAGATCCGAGAATGTCATTCAAAATTAAGGTACGTCATCAGTAACGTCAATTCTTTACAGCATCATATCGTCTAAACACAATGTCCGCTTTCAAATCCGTCCACTCATTTACAAATTTCAAAATTTCTTCCAAGTTGGAGTAGTCTGTTTATTCTTGTCCGTCTTACCTCATGATTAAGAGAATTTAAAATTCGAGTCTGGTTCCTCAAGCCTTCAGCAACTCTTCTTGGTACTGTGGCGTCGTAGCGGCAGTCTCTGACACGATCACTGTACATCCCTCCATCCGCAGGTCTGCTTCTGCTCTCAATTCATCTTAGTACAACTAAAATGAATAGAGAAACAAGACTGCGTTTCTTCGACAGGTCTTCTAACATAGCTCCAGGTTTTAAGGTACATGATGTTGTTGTCGACTCCAGGTTGTGTGTTGAATGGTTCGTCTTCTTTGGTCTGGTTGTCTTGGTGCCCAAACTGAAATCTTCACGTGTTGCGTGATGCATGATTGAGCACTATCCTAGTTCCTCACTTCTTCTTGTATGCTTCTTCCATGGTAATGCTTGTCGCAACCATCTTCTACGACTCTTCCACCAAGTTTCTAACTCCGATAACGATCTTCGATCTTGGTCCTTCTTGTGAAAGCTCTGTCTTTACATCATACAGGGTAGTGTTGTCTATTATGCTTTCTGAACGTCAATCAAATTTCTCTTCCAGAACAAAGGGTCGTCTCACCAATAATCTCTATGTTCTTCTTTCGTTTTAGAACACAACACAATGTCATACTATGACAATTTGTCCAAAACACGCGAAAAACATGATTATTCTAGCCAACACCATTGGCATCATTCAAGTTCATAAATGTTATAACGAGTGCAAAGGCAACTTCAGAAATCATCTCAGGGAATTTTCATATCGCCTTCTTTCTTCTTCAGGAACTGAAATACTTCCCAAAGGTTACTCTCGGTTAGTTAACCCCCTTCTTAGAAGTTTTTGTGGTTGCTTCTTCAGTCCTTCAAATCTAAAATGATGCAATCAGACGCGGAGTTTCAAGGGAAGACCAAATTAATTATTGATACGCGGAAACAGATAATGATTAGTGATAGTGGTACGTTTAAGTTCACGATAGTCGATACGTCATCGCATACTTCTCTCGTTCCTCTTCATAAACAAACAAGAGCATCTAAAGAGAATCACCAAGGTTAAAAATCATATTCCATCAGCTCCTTCAATCTCTCAACTTCTATGGCACCATGGTTTCTTCACTGATATCAGTTCAATGTCCACTCTACTTCTTAAGCAGGAAGGAGTACCAAAAGGTTCATCAGAGAATACCGGAAAATCTTCGTATGACAAAATATTTCCCAATAGTAGAACTTTCCAAGGGTTGATAATAATGGTTTTCAGGACAACTTGGTAATCAAGTGAGTTTGGGGTAGGTGTTTCCATAGTGACAGAAATTTTAGCAGATGTAGAGAGTCATCATAATGGAATAGGGTGAAGCAGATTTTTAAGGTCACATTTCAGATATGGTAGTCTATGGTATCTTCACGAATAGCCATTTAGTCCAAAAGACCATACAATCAGACATCTCAAAGTCAAAGGATTCATAGAGTGAATACAGTCGTCAAATCATACAGATAGTTCATATATCAGAGTCAAGTACATGGTTCAACAAAAATGTTGGGATGGATAAACGAACAGTTCAATGTGTGGGAATTTCGTTTAGCTTCTTAGCATAAGTAGCAGGTAGGATGTGTATCATTGGTAATACGAATATCGTATAATCGTCAATTGTGAGAGGTACAGAATCTCAGTTATCAGCATCATCATGCTTAGTTAACAAATCCATATAGAGATAGTATTTACATCATACCCTTCCAAAGGAAACGGTTGGCAGAACAAGGTTCATCATTCAAAGAGAGGAAACAAAACTTCTCATATTCGTGGTTCATAATTACCAAAATTCTCATAGGAGTAATAATGGATCATATAGAGTTAAGTAGTATCGGATGATACATTCATACCCAGCATAATTAATGAATTTACAGAATGTGTCGAACACATTGTGGTTGAATGACCTACGATGTGGTCGAAAAGGTGTCAAACAGCTTATCAAACAAATCGGAGGCGGAGATCAAAATCTGAAGGTGAAACTTAAATGTGTAAGGTATCCAGGTAGCCTTCCGAGGTATTCCAAACTTACTTGGTTACTAAGCTTAAGTTGCAAAACTTCTAACTTCTGAAACAAAGGTCCTTATAAAGCTTATCTAAGAGCAAAGGCACGATCAGAGTGATACGGAAGCAAATGATACTTACATAAATGTCTTAGTCTACCCATTCCTCACTGGTAATAACTTAGGTTCCTATGGGGAATCCTAATGTAAAGTTTCAAAGGTTGTCTTATGAGCGCCTACAGTGGAAACTTAGGGGTCCAAACTTCACAGGTCAAGGGTAAATGTATTACGAATCGCAGCCTGGTCTTTGATACCATAATTGTAACACCCCAACCCGATAAGGGTAGAAGTATTACATTACAGTGACATATCAGAACAAACACAAGCATATGATTCATACATACAACGAAATTCAGGGTTACAAATGAAAATCTGAAACTACAAGGTTACAAAACAATAAATACTATGTCTAATAAAGTGAAACTTCATCTAATCGTCTCTAGTCCAAAGCATAGTCTTCTAAGTCCAGTCACACTCTCTTCCCATAACCCAGCTTCCTACTAAAACCTGCCGCGGGAAAAGGAAATGCGGCTGAGCTTAAAAAGCCCAGTGAACAGATACATATACAAAGCAATGATAATGAAACAGAACTGAAATATAGTGCATTGGGGAAATAGAATAAGGAAATAAACAAATGAATAATAGAAATGAAGGAATAGGATAGTCCTCCACCACGAGCCCAAAACTCAAAGTCAAATCTCAAAGTCATAAGCCTTCAATTCATAATCTCACAATCAGAGGGGATACCTCTCAGGCAACCAGATAATATGAGGGGTGTCCTCATGTATCATAAGGGTGGAGTGATCAGCTCCCAGGGGTTGTGAAGGGCATGTATAGCACACAGTACCAATCACCTCAAAGTCAACTCAAAGTCATAGTTAAATCCACTAAGCATACATGTCTAGGATTGCAACCCATACGCCCCTTACTCAAAGTCAATCTCAAAGTCATATACTCAAAGTCATAATGGCCATAATAGTAATCATAAAAAAGGACGGCGTGAGAAATCACTCACCCACACATGAGTCATGCCAGTGGTGCATCACAGACATGCCTATGGTACCTCCATAGGTAGGAGAAACATAAATGGCTCGGTTATCAAACTAAGAGTCAGGTCTCAAAGTCATGCAAAAGGTCATATAGCAAAGGTGTATCTCAGAATCATATCAAAGGTTCATAATAGCAGTTCATAACAAAGGGTTCATATCAGAAATAGTATTCAAGGTCCAATCAGAGTTTATCAGGTCAAGGTTCATATTCAAAAATCAATCCATGGTTCAGTTCAAAAGTCCGTTTCAAAAGTTTCTATTAAAAGTCCAATTTAAATAATCTTTTAAAACAGTTTTCATAAAAATGGTCTTTCAAAATATAGGGTTCATGAAAGTTAAATAACCTTTCTTTAAAAAGAAATTTAGCATCATTTATAAACATCTTTTCAAATCGGTTCTTCTCAAAACATTTCCATGGCATAATTAAAAGGTTTTCATAGCATGGTTTCATAACGGAGGTCATATCAAGTGGGATCAACAGAGAAAGTTCAAGTAAAGGGGATCATAGCAATGACATCAATTCGGGAACTAACAGATCAGAATATGAAAGAGATCATGAGAAACCTTTTGAGAAAGGTCAGAATATCTGTACCTCAATCGCCATCGAAATCATAACATACGTAAGCATATGGAAACACTCCTTCTTCAACGAATCTACACGAATTAATGATCGGCTTATTATTAATAACTTATTCAATTCAGATTTCTCATTTTAGTCGGCTTCCCAGTTTTAGTAACTTTCCATTTAAAGTGACTTTCCACTTTTAGCAGGTTTCCATAAATAGTAAGTTTCCACTTTTAGAAAGTTTCCATAATTAGAAAGTTTCCACTTTTAGAAAGTTTCCATAATTAGAAAGTTGAGTCATTATTAATGGAATCAAAGTATCTTTTAACGTATTTACACATTTGGTCCTTAGGTTTTCATAACTTTACCTTTTACACCCTTATATTTCCAAAATTACACTTTAAACCTTTTAGTATTCAAAGTTACACTTTAAACCCTTAACTTATCCATTTTACATAATGATCCCTTATTTTATCATGTTATACGAATATACCTTCAAGTATTCACAATTTACACTTTAAGTCCTTCAAGTTATCAAAGTTACATATTTAACCCTTTAATTTACAATTACAACTTTTAATTCTTAATAATTACATATTAAGCCATTAATTTACCAAATTAGCACATAATCCCTTGAATACTTTTAAATACTCAAAACAGTTCCAAGTTTCTGAAAATTACATTTTTAGTCCCTCTCTTTTAATTAATTACAAATCGCACCAATTAAATACAATTAATTCATTTTCTTGTAATATTTACACTTAGAACCCTCAAGTTATATTTTTCCCATATTCCTACTGATTTATATGACATTACAAAAATATCCCAGAAGTCTCAAAGTTGGCAAAACACACCCTTATACTATTAATTTTCCAATCGGTTTATATTAAAAATTAACCAAAACTATAACAAACCCTAAAATCAAATGCTAATCATTACCCCATGATTCTAACAACCTTAAACCATCATTAATTACCAGATCTCATGCCTCAAACCCTAACCCTAATAGATTTAGGGTTTTCTTTTATTTTTCCTTTTATTTTCTAATTAGCCGATTTATAAATTAATTAATAATACAATATTTAGGCCTCCATAATTCTAACCAATATTTTTCTAAGATTATAAATATAATATAGAGTTCATAAAAATTAGTGTTCACGCCCAGAAAATTCATGTATAATTATTTAGAGTTTTGTGGCGTTTTTGGGGTTTAAATTCGTAAATCATTCATAGAACATGCATGGATCGAACCAAACATTTTATTTGATGTTTATAAGGTATAAAGGACCTGAGAAAAATACCAAATCAAGAATGGAACGTGTAGAGAGGGCTGTACAAATTATAGCATACGCGTAGAGCCAAAACGATCCAAAAATCACCATGACTTCACCAATGATCTTCCAACCTTGAACCCAATTTTCTTGGGTCTTATATGATGTAAGGAACATCAGAAAAATAAGAAATCATTTTTATAGAGGTCGTATGAAGCATAACGAATTTACCTTTGTTTTAGGGCTCGACACAAAGAAAACAATGCTACGATCGTGTAAGGCTTCAACAATTCGAATGGGATTTTTCTTGGCTTCTTCGGATGTTGATGAATCACAGAAAAATGCTTGAGAGTGATGGGAGAGTCGAATGGAGGCTAAGAGATTTCTTTGGTGTGTTATTTTTCAATCGGTAATTAGGGTTTAGTGTAAAAAAAGTATGGATTGACTATAAAAGATGGAATGCCGTGTGATGGGGGCCTTGGGCCAGAAATTTCGAAATTTTTGGTTGACAAAATATCTTCCTTATTTGCACAATTTGAATCAAATTAAATCTCCTTAAAATTTCTTTTATCTCATTCGGCCCTTGTAGGGGTAATTTGGTAATTTTACTACTTGTATAAATGTTAAATGTAATTGTTAAAATTATTTGGATACATAACTTGTGCATTGTTTGAAGTTTGGGATTTATTTGGTACTTTAATAAGCTTTTAATGAAATTTCAAATTGGTAAGGGCAATTTGGTCTTTTCACATGTTCTCAGATTTTAGGTGTTACGTTATATTAGTAACTTATGTGTTTAAAATGTTGTCTAAGATATTGAACAAATAAA
Organism: Artemisia argyi; assembly: GCA_030686995.1. Taxonomy (NCBI): domain Eukaryota; kingdom Viridiplantae; phylum Streptophyta; class Magnoliopsida; order Asterales; family Asteraceae; genus Artemisia; species Artemisia argyi. The sequence continues at coordinate 18,950,246 of CM060680.1, read as the reverse complement.
ATAAACAAACCATAGTAAATAAAACTAAGGCAAGTATAAATACATATAAGCTAGTGTTTACTAAATGACCCAGCTATCAAGGCTATATGGCTCGGTCGATCATCTCAATGTCGTCTATAATAATAATAATAAAAAATAAAAAAATAAAAAAAAAATAAAAATCAAAGCAAGTTGCTAATCCTCTTATTCGTTTGAGGGTTTTTGGGATTGATAGTTTTTCTAACTTATTCACTTTATTTAATAAGCACTGTGTACGTTTTCATGTTTGGATCACATAAGCTGCTTTTGATGATTTTCAAGCTAACGTTTAGATACCCATAACTCATTAATATGAACTATTGACTTAAAAAGAAACTAATGTTTTTGAAATGTCCCCGTTCAATTAATGACAACTAAAAACAAAACATTAGTTGAGAATTCGCTACCCACAAGAAGAAATAGTGACAATTATAATAATTTTTTAATTATTTGCCAAATTTAAAACATATACATTTAACAAATTGTGTATATTCAGTTGGGGTTTAGTCATCCCACATCGAGCAATGAAGAAAGTAACAACAAAGGTGTTGAGTTCAAATATGAAGGGAATGATACCATCAAAAGTAGGCTAGTTGATGTTTTCAAATGCCCTTTCTTAAGGATGTTTCTAGCATGTAATGTAAATTCTTATGCTAGAAACGGCCTTTAGAAGTGCTTTTTTCGAATCTCAATCAGCTTTATTAATATTATGAATAAAAATGCTGTTATTTTAGCCCTTTTGGATTGTCTTAGGGACACACCGTGTGTCAATCTAGCTGCTTGTCTCATGAGACACGAAGGATTGCAAATGTTAAAGCATTGAACTAAAACAAGTAGTTAGCTTTTACTTATTTGAAATCATCCGCGAAGAAATTTTATACATCGTTGAATAAATTATGTTTTTGGTCATCTGAAATCATCCGCGAAGAAATTTTATACATCGTTGAATAAATTACGTTTTTTGTCATGGAGGTTAAAAGGATTTTTGCAGTTTCGGTTCGCAAAGTTTTGTCAACATTTATATTTCGGTTCGCAAGTAGCTAAGCAAAGTTTTTGACAAGCATGCATGCTTAATTAGTACTTATGTCTAAATCGAAAAGTAAGCAGCTAGGCAATCCTTTAGTATATAAATTCCCATAACTTAAGTCATACAATTACCTTTTTAGTTGTTTTTGCAAAAGTATTTTCTATATTACATAGAAATTTGTTAATTATGTCAAATGGTTGTAGTGATAAAAAAGAGACTACACAGCTATTTTGGATCACAACTTTCTTTCATAGAGGTATATTCAATCATATTTTATTTTATTAAGTATATCTAATATACACTCGTGAAACACCATTTTCATCGTTTAAAAGATAGATTGTAGTCACAAACTTGAGTTTTTATAATGTGTGACATTTTGAAAGTTGTATATTTCTATATAAACTCTCGTCTCACTTGATATGTCCTCCTATACGTAAACCACCACCATACGAACAAACTAAAACCCGGCTAAGGCGGCTATATCCGTGAAGACCCGGCCAAAACCCGGATGTTCCGGCCAAGATCCGGTTATATCCGGCCAAGACCCGGCTAGACCCGGCCAAGACCCGGAGAGATCCGGCTAGAGCGTACGTGTGAATTACTTGGTGAATGGTTGCTTTCTTTTACGTGATCATGCAACGGTGATCTTGACGGCATTACATAGCACGCATGACTTTGATTCATGTGAAAAGCAACGTATGACTTTTTTGAGTCTTTCTACTTGTGTATTTTTATAAGATTTGCAAAATCCTTAGTCTTTTAGATATTCTCACAAAAAATGTACTTTAAACTCACACGTGGTTGTGAAAAAGATTTGGGAATATAGAGAATCATTTAGTATGAAGTATTCACGTATGGGTTTAGAAATTCTTGAATATTCAAAGTCCATAAGTATCAAAACATGATGATTGAAATACTAGTTGTTGATTCTCACTATCATTGTTGTGTATGTAAGACCATGTTAGAACGAAATTATATGTGAAATTGGATGAATATAAGATATTCCAAAGGATGCCTCACTTTAAACATTCAACTATTAAAATATGTTCATGTCATAAAAGGTTTTTGTTAGGATTAGGGAAGGATATTCATGGGGCAAAACACCATACCATAGCAGCAGAAGCACAAAGATCATGGGAACAAACTCAGAACAGGTACAAGAACAAATGTTAAAGACTGGTATTTTATTATCAAAATTATGAAGTGTGTTTTACAATGCTATATCTGCTTATGCTAAATAGAAAACAAACCGACATACAAGTTTCCTGATACTTCTTAGGCTATTAACAAAATGACCAAAGTACCCTTACTACTAATATTACCAGACTGCCCTTAGGAGGTCAAAGTCAAACAAACTAACAGTTTTGATAAGTGTATAAATTATCTAATAAGATTTATGTTGGTTAATGACTATTATTGAGTTAGATCGAACTTGAAGCAAATCTACATTTTTGTTGTTTATTTTTATTAGCTTTCAAAATTCGTTTTCCTTTCTAATCTATGCGAAATCAAAAATTAACATGGTCTCCACATATTTTAGAGTACTAAAATAAAATAAAAAGTTAAGAGATTATAAGAATTTTAAGTTATTTAAACACCCTCTCAAAAAAATTTCAACCTAAGGAGGTGGTTAAATTTCTGAAGACATAATACTAGTCTATACACAGTAAACAAAGATGAACTTATGGTATATAAGTAATAAACAACTTCTATCTTCAGCCTATGTGGGATGGAGTTTAAAGATAAAAGGTCGAAAAATGTATGAGCTTAAAGATATACGTTTTGTAATCAACTTACGTTTCCTATTTGTTGCGACGGAAAACATTGTGGTAACATTACAAGTAACCATTTTAGTTTATAAGTAATAAACAACTCATTACAAGTAACCATATAAAAGTGGTAAAGGTTTTTTATTTTGTAATGTTGTTTCTCTAGTGTCTTGCAAGTTTTTTTTTTTTTTTTTTTTTTTTTAAATCCGTCGTTCAAAAAAAAAAAAAAAAAAAAATAGGAAAAAAAAAAAAACCATTTTAGTTTATAAGTAATAAACAACTCATTACAAGTAACCATATAAAAGTGGTAAAGGTTTTTTTTTTTTTTTTTTTTTAATCTCAAATGGTAACTTTGTTTTTTTGAAAATGGGATTGTTTTGTGTAGTATGAATCGGTTGTAGAGGCAACTGATTGTGCCAATTTTGATCCCTCGACCGATTGTTGCCCAAACTTCCACATTGGTGCCCAACCGATTTTTCACGTTCCATTGTACATAGCCTAACTAATCAACAAGTTCTTTCTTCAACCAGTGTGGGATAAAAGGTTAGAAAAAGTATCCATGTTTTATAAAACTTTTTAATGTTACATGGAAAGAAAGTGATATATATATATATATCATGCAAGAGTTATTAACAATTGGTGAAAGAACTAATTGTTACATGGAACTCCAAATTTCTTTCATGTAATCAATTACCTTGCACGACAACCTACATTTAATTTCTTTACACGATTTTGTAACGTATCTGTACAATAGTCTATATTGCTTAAAATTTAAAAATTTGTAGGTAAGTTGTTATTTTGTATAGACTTTGTTCATAAAAAAAAAATAATAATAATCGCAGGTCAAGATAGCTTCAAAAATCGGGGATTGGTTACCATTTGATTGGACCAAAATAATATGGGCTATATATGGGCTCACCAGATTGTAATCTCATGAAACAACCCGAGGAGCAGAGTTTGACAAATGTGCACTTGAAAGGAAAGTATCTTAAACTTCACTTAAATCAACTCATCGATCGAAACTAAGGAAGATGTTTCAACAATTAAAAAAGACGATTCGATATCTTTCATATGTTAAGTTAGATCATGATGAATACACAAAAACTGTTTTTCCCCAACAACCAGTAATTCTCTTAAAAGTTTCACTGGACCATGCAAGCCTAGGCAATCTTTATTTTCCAACCACGAGAACTTAAGCGATAATGGGCCTCCGTTTTCAGCTAAAATGTCCGAGAATATTAACTTCAATCTAAGCTGTTTCTTGTTCTGTCCCAAATATCCACTTGCTCAGCAATCTCTAAAGTAGCAACAATGCCAAAATGTCCCCATCTTGAAAGGCAGTTTGCTCGAATGTTAGCATTTTGCAATAACTCACAAATTCACAAGCTCTCCTAAAACTAATGACTTTTCGACCCACTGAACTAATAAACTATTTTGAAGCTTCTGTATGCTCGGTTCATTAAGGATCATAGTGATACTTCGATCCCCAACTTGTTAGACAAGGTCTTAACTGGCTTATCATTTTCTTTGATACTCCTCAAATGTAAAGACAACACTGAACATGTAACACGGTTCCATATCTTCGACCAAAAGTACCCAACAAGCAGTGATACTCCTCAACTTGTTCAACGGGTTTGTTATTATCTTTGTTACTATTAAAATCCACCCTCAGTTATTTTCTTGCAAACACAGTCTTCGGATAAAATCTGAACTCCATTAAACCATTTTTAGCATCGTTTGCTTCACGACTTAAGCATTCGTATTTAATGAAACTAATTAAAAGGGGAGTCTTTTCACTTAACGACAACACAAACACGTAACACGGTTCCATATCCTCGACCAACAGTACCCAACAGTTTATCTGAAATTTTCCGAGTAAGATTACCTACAAAAGTTGGAACGATCCCGTGGAAATTATTTTCTTGCTGAATTTTCTTCTGCAGTTGTTCTTTTGGTATTAGTCTTCAAAACATTTGTGAAGGAAAACTTCTTTCAAAACCAAGCAGTGCATGCATCAACACTATTTCAACCTTACATCCCACATTGATTAGAGAAATGAAAGGTGCTTTGGTTATATAGGGCTCTGTATATGCATGTTACATGTTTGGAATAGTATAATGTTTCGGGTATAGTAATGTTATTGGTTTCACAAATTAAAATCTGAAACAAGAAACTTAGTATACCTTAAATTTGTATAAATACTAAACTTTTTACTAACTTATTTGCTTAACACTTACTTCAAATTAAAATATGACTGATTACACGTGTTTCAATACTAAACTTTTGCATGATTAAAGATAAATATGTGAAATTAAAATAGTTTTTGATTGATTTATATAACTAAAGATAGAGATAAATAAAAGCAAAGCCAATATGCGTTTTCAAAAACATACCTAACTCCCAAATTTTTTTTCGTAGAGGAAGTTACATATGAGAGAACATAATATAATTCTAGACATGCATAAGACGCATGAGAATGGTCATTGTGTAAATTATGATTGTAAATATTTAGGTTCGCACGTAGCTAGGCAAATTTTAGGACAAAAATACTTATAAGATGAGCACTTATATCAAAATCTAAAGATAAACAAGTAGGCAATCTTTCATGGATATATTGTTATTGCTCTAAAAATGAAAAATATATATACAAAATTTGAAGTGTATAGGTGTGTTTAATTCATATAGAGTTGGTTGAAATTTTTTATAAGCATACAACATGTGAACATATACTCCGTATGAGATAATAGGGCCTGAACATAAATAAAGTTCAACTGGTCAACAATTTACCCCAGATTATTGGGCCTATACCCGATAGCTATTTTCTCATGTTTGTTTTCGCCATAGACTCCAGCCCAATAATTGGTTTCTCTATTTCTATTTTATAGTTTATACATCAACTGATCAACTACATTCGGCTCTTCACTTGTTTTATAAGCTTCTCTTAGAATTTCATATATAAATAACATGTTGATATAAACTCATCCACAACATACATGACTCACATATAATAATCAAAACATTTGCTGCAAGTTCTTAGGTCATATAGTAGCTTAAATTGCGTGAACGACAACCACAATATCATCATAAGACATATTTTTCTCCTATTTTCGATTGCTTTCCTAGTTTACATCTGTTCATTTCTTCTTTTTTAGTCATCAAGTGTGGCTCGTCTTAAGATTAGCTCGCCAGAGATACAATATTTGTAGGAGGTTACGGCCAGGATTTTTATAATCCTTCGTCGTCAAAGTGTAGCTCAGTTGGTTCTGGATAGGAAGTGAAACTTCTAATATACTTGCTCTTACGGAGATTCTAGTAACAATTCTACTCTATACTCACGTGTGGTTTTCTAAAATGTTTGGGGATATATACTGTTTAGTAAGGATCTATAGGTTTAAAAGTCCTTGATTATTCTAACTCCAAGTATCATGATAATTGAAATAATAGTTGTTGATTGTCACTATCGGTGTTGTATTTGTGTAAGATCACATTAAAAAAGAAAAAGCTAAGAGTTCATATGAGTTTGCACATACTTCGCGAATACTAGATTTTTGCAACCGCATACAGGGAGATATCCGAAGACATAATACTACTCTCAAAACATTTAGAGTTAATTACATAAATGGTCACTTTGGTTTGTCCATTTTTTCACATTTAGTCATCGAACTTTTTTTTTGACATACATGGTCACTGAAGTTTCAAATCATTACAAATTTAGTCAATTTCTTTACATAAATGGTCACTGAAGTTTCAAACCACAATGACCATTTATGTAACAAAATTGAAATCTTAATGACTGAATTTGTAATGATTTGAAACTTTAGTGACCATGTATGTCAAAAAAAAAGTTCAGTGACTAAATGTGAAAAAATGGACAAACCACAGTGACCATTTATGTAATTAACTCAAACATTTATTACAAATACACTTATGGTATATAAGTAACCAAAAACTTCTATATTCAGCCTATGTGGGATAGAGTGTTAGGATAAAATGTTACAAAATATCTTCATAAAAATATGGTAAGAAAGAGATGATGCAAGAGTTCCGTTATCACAACCTTTTTAGTAAATAAAACAAGTTAAATCATTGCGTAAATGAAACTATTCTAATAATGTGAGTCATGTTAACATGTACGTGTGTAAGTATATCATGTCTCACAATCTGATCATATTACCAGAATCGGAATTGAATAAAAGTATAATATGAGTCATGGTATCTGTTTTATTTTAAAATTGAATATTGTGTGCAAGCACACAAGTATAGTTTCATCAATTTATGAATGCGTCTCCATTAAGATTCCATTTTATTAGTAGACGATAACCATGACGTTTTGTCTACCTATTTCACTCTACTTTCCAACTACATGTTCTTCGGACATATAATGGCTTAAATTGCGTGAACGACAACCACAATATCATCATAAGACAATGATTTCTATTATTTTCGATTGCTTCCTAAATTTAGATATGTAACTTTCTTCTTTTCAAGTATGGCTCCTTTAAATTTTATAGCTCGTAACTTGTAAGATATACAATATTTGTAGGAGGTTGTGGCCAGGACTTTTAAAATCCTTCGTCAGCGTGTAGCTCACGACAACAAAAACTAGAACGGGCGACGGGACTTTTGGCGAGGACATCCATGTCCTCTCTAATGGGGCCAAATGATCAGTTGGTTTGTGATAGGAAATGAGACTTCTAGTATACTTGGTCTTGTGGAGACTTCTAGTATCATGGTTTATACGAGGATTCAAAAATCATTTTGAGCCTTTTCCCACCGGACCAAATAACTTTATTTTCAAACTCTGCTTTTATGCATTCAAGGGTACGGTGTTCGGCTTCTATTTTGCACGTTAGCTTTCATAGTGAGTTTTTAGATTTATATTGTTTCTTTGTTAGATTTCATAATTCATTTTCCTTTCAAACTTTTGTGAAATTAAAGATTAACATGGTCTTCTCCAAACCGTGTTTTACTGTACCAAAATGAAAGTAAAAAGTTAAGAATTTATATAAGTTTCCAAAGACTCTAAAAACTCCAGATTTTTTTCCAACCTAAAGATAGTGAAATATCCGAAAACGTAATACTATTCTCAACATATTTGACCCACATACACTATGGTATATTTTTTTGGTAAAGGGAAACCCCGGTAAATATATAACCAAAAAACTGTTAAGTACAAATGGAATGTGGCTGAAGTACCACATTAACCTCAAGCACAGGCGCTTGATAAACTAGTGTTTATGACAGGCCATAAACACTATGGTATATTAGTAACCACCAACTTCTATCTTCAAGCTATGTGGGATAGAATGTTAGGATAAAATGCTAGAAAAGACCTAAAAGAAAGATATTTTACTTGGAACACCAAATTAAAACTTAAAATAAGAAGGATGAGAAATAATTATAACCACATATTTGAGATGAATCGACTTGATTTAGATGCATCTCTATTCATTTATATGCATCTGAATTAGTTTCAAAAGTAATTTTGAAGTGAAAACGATGCAAAGTAGTATTAACAACAAATTTGACCCGTAGAGGACGAAAAATGTAAAGGATTCATATAACTTGATGAAATGCATTTAATATGGGTATATGCATCTAATTTTTTGCTAGAAAATATATTATTATGCATCTAAAAGATTCGGGATGCATGTAATTCAAGTCGATGCATCAAAAATATGTGATTATAGCTATTTCTCATTCTTCTTATTTTAAGTTTTCTTCTCATTTGATCCTTAGTCTATTTGGGTATATATGAAATTGCCCCTAGTTATTAATAGTTGGTAAAAGAAATATATTTTACTTGGAACACCAAATTAAAGTTAGAAGCAACTAGTTTATGTGTTTGGAGCACAAATCATGAAGGGGACAGTTTCGATGACGTAAAATTATATGTTCTTATTGCTCTAAAATTGAATGATCGCAAATGTGTAAGCGTTGTTATAAGAACCTGTGATTTTTCATATGAGAAAGAAGGTAAGCATTGTTTTTCTAGAAAGACAACATGTCATAACAGAAAGTGATCAATTTACGTTTGGTATATGTAAACGACCAAACAGATTGTGGTAAAATCTCATTATTTTTAAAAGAGTACTTATGTTAACATCTTATATTAAGTGGCTTTCATAATGTAGTCATATGTGTCTATTGTCCTTTAAAATATGTGTCCCTAGCTTGTGTGTGAAGTAAAAAAAATAAAATGGCCTCCTTCAAAACATGTTTTAAAGTACCAAAATAAAAGAAAAAAGTTTAAAGTTCATATGAATTTTGGATGTTACCCCGACGCTTGTATTTTTTCAACCTCAAAGTTGGTATAAAATACAAAGACATAATACTTCTCAACATATTGAAGCCACATACACTTATGGAATATAAGTAACCAACAACTTTTATCTTTAGCTTATGTGGGATCGAGTTTCAAGATAAAAAGTTGACAAATGTATGAACTTAAAAAAATCGTTTTGTAATCAACTTACTTTTCCTATTTGTAGTGACACAAAACATTGTGGTAACATTATAAGTGACCATTTTAGTTTAAACCGAGCTCTAATGTTTCCATAGAAGCAATATACGTGCACATAAAATGATGTTTTCCGGTTAAATGATGTTTTCCGGTTAAAAGATGTTTTAAAATATGATTTAATTTAATTTAAAGGATGATTTAATTTAAGGTTTCCATAGAAAAATGGTACTCATAATAGTAGAAAATTACTTTCTACATGCATAACAAATGAACGAAACACCAATATAACTCGTGCTTGAATCTTTGGAATGCCAACCTGCTTATTCAGTCTAATTGCACTTTGAGGACCATTCCATTTCATACTGGGGCCTGCTAAGTTACAAGACTGGCATCCTGAAATCGAGTTTTCGTAGAATAAGTAAGACATTCTCAAGATGTAGAAAATGGTCAAACGGGTCAAAGATGCAGAATATTATTGTTATACAGTAACATATATGTAGTTTTTGGAATGTAAGTACGTGCCCAATTACATCTTCTACTTCAAACTTCCACATTTCCGAGGAGTTTTGGTCGCCACTCCCCTGTTTACTTTTATACAAGAATTGTCGTATTCATTAGTTTAGATTATACTCTACTGTGTTCATGATGTGTATTTAGATATCAGTCAAATTCATAAGATGAACAAATGTAAATAGATATATAGGATCGAGTATGTATGCACAAACAGTTTACAGTTGATGAAGTAATAATAAAGTATTGATAGTATTTTTTAGCGAAATCTGTCTCTCAAAACGTCCAGACTCAAAAACGAGTTTCCACTCAATAGGGATCTCTTTGTTCATATGAGCGTAATGAAAACCTTGATATTCATATTAAACAATGTATAGATTGGTATATCTTATGAGTAAGTGTTGTTATTAGTTTTATTATCGGACTCTTTAGAAAAGTGAAAGATCATTTGAAGATGTGTCAAGTAATTGTAAATTACACAAAACAAAAGATTTGAATAACTGAGATCCCACAAAGGAACACTAACTTCTATATCATTCTTTGGTCTTAACTCTACTTTCTAATTAGACGTTCTTAGCACGGATATTGATTTAAATAGCATGAACGACACCTACATTATAATGTTACTCAAAAGATGTAGATCGATGGGCACCACACCACACAGGTGTTGACCCGACCCTTTTCCAAGGACTAAGCCCGATGCAAATGTAGTACTAAGAAAAAAGACCAGAGTTCATATTAATTCTCCGGGCGATCGCTTCTATGATGCTATGTATGGTTAGCTTTCAAACCTTTTAAGTATTACAGAAATGATTTCCCTGAAAACGTAGTACTAATCTAGTCACAAGGAATTTGCGTGCACTATGTTATATTAGTAACAAACAATTTCTTTCTTCAACCTATGTGGGATAAAATGTTTGGATAAAAAATTTTGTGTATGAATATAGTTTTATATTGGAAAAGAACGCATCGTCGGTGGTTGATGTAATAATGAAGTACGTGTTGTTGGTGGTAAGCACGCCTTGATGGGGGTACCTATTACACATAGTCTTAGTGTATTACTTTCATCCTTCATTGGTTTGTAAAGTAACTTTATGGCCAAAATAACTCTCTTTGGGCTTTTGATTTACTACACGTCTAAACTGTTTTTTAGGGTGCGTTTAGTTGGAGAGAAATTCTTCATTTTTTCAAGAAATTTTTCATAAGAAAATGAAAAAAGTGAAAACGCGTTTAGTCGCACTCTTTTTCAATAATTTTCAAAAAGAATGAAATTATCATTTTCTAAATTTTAACTAAGAAATTGAAAATATCATTTTACCATTCTCACTTTTTTCTTTCTCATTTTTTTCTCAACTAAAAAAAAAAACACATACACTATTCTACCCCCAAATCTCTCGTGTCATCCTCCACCGCCGACCGTCGCCGCCACCGCCACCGCCCGCCGTCGCCGCCACCATCGCAATTTGAGGTAATTTTCTTATCATTTTTAAAAAAGAAAAATATAACTCCAATTAATGCGTTTTCAAAATTCTCAACTCTTCTCTAGAGAAGAAAAACCATCTACTTCTCAAGGAATTTAGAGATGAAAAATTAAGAAATTTTTCATCAACTAAACGACCCTTCTTTTAGAAGATTCTTCTGTTACCCAAATAAAAAACTTCATCTCTATATAGCCAATAAGCGATCACATTAACCCAAATTAAACACACTTTGACATCTTAATTAGTAAACATCTAAAAAACATTACCACCGCAAAAACAAATGAGATACATTAAAATCGATTCAAAATGAAAATTTCATCAAACCACATTAACTTGTACATAAACACCCGCCGCAATGCACGGGTGTTTTAAAAAATACTTTCCTTTTTAGCCATATGAAATCAGAGACTAAACCGGTTTCGCCAAAACATCCTTTATAGCAAGTACAATGAAACATAACAAAAAAATAATTGAGAATTCCGGTAAAACATCCTTTATAGCAAGTACAATGAAACATAAACAAAAAAATAATTGAGAATTCCGGTTTCGCGAAAGCATCTTTTATAGTGAGTACAACGAAACATAACAAAAAAATAAATCAGAATTTGTATTAACTTTCAAATTTGTCAGCAACTCACTAACTATTTTAGCTAGCCAGGTAGCAACAAATTTGAAAACATACTACTTTTCTGAACACAATCAGTTTACGTATGCTATGGTATATTAGTAACACAAAATTTCTTTCTTCAACCAATGTGGGATAGAATGTTAGGTTAGAAGGTTAGACAAGGTCTTGGTCTGTTACATAAGATTTTTATGTACATGGAAAATAAGAGATAATGCAATAGTTATTAAGAGTTGGTGAAAAATGATGTGTCACTTGGAAGTTGGAACTTGGAACTGAAGTTTAGAAGCAACTAGTTAACATAATTCTATTAGCTATGGCTCTTCATGGTTTAATTCTCATCAACTGCGTCCCATTCTTCATTTTACCAGTTTCTCTTATTCACAAGGAGTGCTCGAGTTGGTAAATGGGCAACTGATTATCATCAACAAAGTGGAAAAGTGTGAAAAGTGACATGTTTAAACCTTACTTGGTACAAATTAACTAACATGAAATGATCACGTCAACCTCCTAAATAGGGATGGCAACGGGTCGGGTTTGGGTCGGGTTTTAGTGAACCCGTACCCGTACCCGTTTATAATATCCATACCCAAACCCGCCCCAAAACCCGTCGGGTACCCGATTAATATTATCCATCGGTTTTTCGGGTTTCCCCGCGGGTTTCGGTTATCCCCAATTGAATAATATATAGTTGAATAAGACAAAATGACGGTATTAACATTAAGTGACACTAAAATCCACCAAAAAACAAAGGAAATCACCCTAATATAATCATTTTTTTTAAGTTAAAGAAAATTAATATAGTATCAAACGATTTAATGCTTTTGAATAATTCATGTACAAAATAAAATATGTTATGTAATAGAGATACGTATATAAAAAAAATATAATGGAAGAAATTATATATAATACATATACATTCTAGTTAATTATAATATCAATAAACACTAGTACATAAATGGTTTTTAAGAACGGTTAAAATACATTTTTAAAAACGGTATTGAACCGTTCTATTATGGAGCGTAGTAAATAATAGGCAAGATTATTTACTACGGTTTAAAACCGTTATAAAAAACATGCTACCACATTACTCAATTCATGACATAAAATATTAATATACCATTATTTACAAAGGTTGTTTTACACCGTTCTAAAAGATCATACATTAAAAAAATATTATATTATATTTTATTCTTATTTGAGCTGTCATCAATGAAAGATACCAATGACCTCTAATGTTCCTTACTATTTACTCAACTACACATGAACAATTTCTAAAGAAAATATGCTTTCATCAAGTCTAAAGAATCAGAACTGCTCATTCCATCATCTCAGTATCTATTCAAACAACAAAGTACATAAAACCCAAAAATTAAAATACATCTTATATCAATAATCAACAACTATTACATAAATTGATAAATTATGCAAAATTTCACATGGGTATATATCTATACTTGTAAGCAAACTAAACCCACATTTTAAAATATACAAAATAAGAAGAGAAAAGGAGAATAAGATCTACAAATGGAAGGCTAATTAAATCTTTGTCAAGTTCACAATACCTGCAACAAAAGAAAAGAAGAAAAAAAATCAAACATTATATATATCAAATCGAATCATTAGATCTAGATCTAAAACAAACAAATCTAAAAACTATAACAAATAAAATTATTTAGAAACAAACTAACCTTCCCAGATTTGGTGGGCGGACTAGTAACCGTATGTGGGTCATGATTTCTACTACTTCAATTTATGATGACAGTGTGCTCTTTGTTTTCAACAAGTGGTGGTGGTGGTCATTCGGATGGTGGAGGTGAGATGTTATATGCCTGTATTTTGTGTGTGTTTGTGAGAAATGAAAAGATGAGAAAAAGATAAGATATGTTTATATTTGTGGGGAATTATCCCGCTTTTTAATTGGGAAAACTCTTTGAAATTGCTTTTTAATACAACGGTTATTAAACAACCGTATTAGAAAAAGGTTTTTCGATAGTGCCCGTTTTAAATAACATTTTTTTGGAACAGTTTTGTAAGAAACTGTTCTATAAAATAGGTTTTTTGATTTTTTAAAGCGGTGTAGTGCGGAACCGTTATTAAAGAAGCGTTGCAAAAAATACTTTTTGTAGTAGTGAAAGCGGGTATAGATTCGGGTAAACGGATACGGGTACGGGTACGGGTAATCGGGCGGGTATTACCAGAACCCGTACCCAAACCCGTACCCGGCTAAAAAATTATATCAATACCCAAACCCGCATCCAAACCCGCCAACCCGCCCCCGAACCCGACCCAACCGGTTCGGGTTTCGGTTTTCCCCGTCAGTTTCGGGTGCTTTTGCCATCCCTACTCCTAAAAGAGATATTTTTACCTTATTTAAGTATTTGTGGTGACCGGCTAAAAAACCACGTAAGTTAGTCTGCAAAAATGTCAAAAATTATTGTTAACCTAGCTACAACAAAAGGTGAATGAAACATCTTATCGAGCCGCCCTCAGGTGGTACATATATTGTTACTTATTTTCTCTTTGTTTACATGATTTTTATTTGATGGATAGATGAAAAACGATTCAATTTAAACCACCAATTCAGCAAAATTTGTCTGTCATGACGTCGAGACTCACGAATGCATTTCCACTCAATAGGGATCTCCTTGTTCATATGAGCCTAATGAAAATCTTGATATTCATATTTAACAGTGTATAGATTGGTATATCTTATAATTAAATGTTGTTATTAGTTTTATTGGCAGACACTTTAGAAAAGTCAAAGTTCATTTGAAGATCGGTGAGTAATTGTAAACTATTGCGTAGTACATAAAACTAAAGATTTGAATCAGTGAGTCCCAACAGAACAATGACTTTTATATCATTCTTTGGTCTTCAACTCTACTTTCTAATTAAACGCTCTTAGGACAGATAGTGATTTAAAAACATGAACGACAACTACACTATAATGTTACTCAAAAGGTGTAGATTGGTGGGGGAACCTGACCGAGGAACCACACTAACGATGTGCCGACCTGACCATTCCCCAAGGACTAAGCCTCATGCAATGATCTCGTATCCCAGCAACCAAATTAAAGCATCCGTAGTGTCACTACAAGAAAAAGAGGCTTTAGTGACCAAACTTCAGTGACGACATTTCATTTTGGTCACTATTTAGATGAAAATAGTGACGATATAATTTTTCGTCATTATTTTTGGTCATCGGTAGAAAGTCAGTGACGAAACTTATAAGTGGTCACTATTTAGTCACTAAATTACATGAATAGTGACGAAAAATTTCGTCATTAAGTATTAGTGACGAAATTTTGGTCACCATTTCACCATATTGCTAATTCTATAAAAACATTAAGAACAAAGGCATTTAGATATGTACTTATTAAAACTTGCATATTCGTATATTAATCTAAAAATCACAAACACTATGAAACGTTATGATAAAAAACTTGTATTGTAGAGAAATATGCAAAATTGCAAATACTTAACTTTCTTTGATGTATTCTCCACTAAACATATTATTTGTAACCAATTTTTTGAAAACCGGGTTTTTTAATTGACCGGTCAAGTCACCGGATCACCGGGTTACCGGTTCGACCGCCGGATCAACCCGGTTTTCTATTAAAAAACTATTTTTTTTCAAGCGGTTCGACCACGGGGTCAACCTGGTTTTCTGTAAAAAAATGAAAAAAAACCAAACACGGCCGAGTTTCAGGAACTTGGTCGACCCGCGTCACTTAAAACCCGGCGGGTCTAACTAGTTAACCCCTTTCTAAAAACCGGGTTTTTTAACTGTCTTTTTGAGCGGACCTGATTCAACCGGTTGAACTGGCCGGGTCGAACCGGGTTTTAAAACACTGTTTGAAACATACTTTCAAATTTCAATATGTAAAATAAAAAAAAGAATTTGTATTAAAAAATAACTTATATAAAAAAATAACTCATATAAAAAAAAGAATTTGTATATCCATACCATCCAAAGTTCCAAACACTACGGAGTATAATAAAATCATCATCATCACTATAATTCATTATCCAAAATAAATTGTTTCATTATCCAAACATAACTCATCGCTCTCATCATCACTAACATCACTATAATTCATCATCAATTATCCAAACGGAGTATAAAATCATCACTAACATCACTACAATTCATCGCTCTCATCATCATCACTAACATCTTTACGGTTCGGATCTCAAGCTGTCATTTGTGTTACGGTTCGGATCTCAAGCTCATTAGTGTTACGGTTCGGATCTCAAGCTCATTTGTATTATGGCTCTGTTATCACTTGATTATTATTATTATTATTATTATTATTATTATTATTATTATTATTATTATTATTATTATTATTTTATTTTTTTTATTTGTTTATTTTTTTTTTATTTTTTTTTACTAATAAGCTCATTTGTGTTATGGTTCATTTGTGGTATGGCTCATTAGTGTTACTGTAATTGCATAAATAACTGAATCTGTTAGTATTGATTTGTTCAATTTAGATTGTTTCGGATTCGACACGTGTGTATTTGTATATACAAAATGTGAATACATTAATGTAGGTATAACGATATCGATAATAAGTAGTAGTAGGAGAATGCTATGAGATCGGTAGGCGAAGATGTATTGATAGGTTCTTTTTTTTTAGTTTTTGACGAGTGATGGCTGTGCACGCCTGCACGGTCATATATTAGCGTTGCCACTACAGTTGTAGATTTTTTCAAGCTTTATAATGATGTGAAGCGGCATTTGATGGATGCACAAAAGTTATTGTATTAGGCTATTAGCGGTTGCGGATTCAACATTTGAATGGAAAATGCGAATGTATCGGGATTAGTAGTTAGGATACGCGTAAAATGTATGTATTGTTGATAAGGATGTAGAGATTGTTTTTTTAGGAGGATTTATTGAATGAGATCGTGATGAAATTAGGGAAGGGGAGGGGAGGGGAAGAAAGTGATGAAATAATGCATTCTATTTGCCTTCGGTAGTCAAACAGATGGCCTCTGATTCTCGCTGATCTAACAGATATAAACATAGAAGAACTATTAGAGTTGAATAAACCTATATTAACTTCATCTACATTGACCTAAATGCACACATATGGAAATCTGTTGGTTTATAGGCATGTTCGATATATTCTTATCTTCACTTTGTTGTTTTCCAGCCCCGAAGAAAGTCACAAAGGCAGTGGAAAAAATAGACAACTTCTTTGCGTCATATGCTAATACGGAAACAGGCCTGATTGAGTAAGTGTATATTTATCTCTTTTAACTGTTATGTAGTTCGACTACAAACGGTAGTTCGACTTGTGTTATATGAACTAAGGGAGTTCATACAAATATTAATAGTTGTGTGACTATTGTATAGGCTCTATAAATAAATAATACATCCGTAATGTGAATGTTAGGTTGGAAAGTGTCGTTAGCATGTGGTTCTTAGGATTAAGTTTCGAAATGATAGTCTCATTATAAATAAATAATACGCACAGATGACAACTTTCTCAGTGTTACAAGCTGCCACCATGGACCGACACATTGGGAAATCTTTCCAAATCCCACCAGCTTCACTTACTGTCTTCTTTGTTGGCAGCATTCTCTTGACGGTCCCTGTTTACGACCGTGTCATAGTCCCGCTCGCCAAACGGTTACTTAAAAACCCACAAGGGTTAACCCCTCTTCAACGTATTGGCGTGGGGCTTGTCATGTCCACATTGGCTATGGTTCAGCTGCGTTGACAGAGATAAAAAGGCTGCACGTGGCTCAGTCCCATGGTTTGGTAGACGACCCGTCTAAGGTGGTTCCACTCAGTGTCTTTTGGTTAGTTCCACAGTTTTTCTTTGTGGGGTCGGGTGAGGCATTTACTTACATTGGACAACTTGATTTCTTCTTGAGAGAGTGTCCTAAAGGGATGAAAACAATGAGCACAGGATTGTTTTTAAGTACCGTGTCCTAAAATAGACAAGGTCGGTATTATTTTAGTGTGTCGCCTTTACCCACTACAATGACAGCATTGGCATATTGTGGTTTAGTCAATGCTCTTTTCAAGCATAAACAAAGTTACAATTAGTATTTACTTAAGCAATGGCTAAACAAGCATAAACCATATAAGAAAATAAAGAATATTGATATTATAGGACATGCTCAGAAACATGAATTAATTAATGTGGTTACAAGGGTCTGCTGGTTTTCATGTAGGTGTTTTTATGTATATCGGGATATTAACACACTTGATTTTCTTAATTTACGATAGTTCCCGTAGTTACTCCAAGTAGAAGAACCTGTTAGTTTTCCGCCGGACCAATAAGTTGGATGTCTCTTTGACGGCCTGGTTGCAGTGGTCTTGCATTCTTTGAATAGCTCATTTCTAGATTTTAAGTTTGACGTGTTTGCAAAATCTAGAAATCTGTGTCATGTGAATTTGGCTCTTTCACATGTCTGTTACTGTCATAGATGTATCTAAAATGTGTTTCAAGTTTTCTTTCTATATTCTGGTTTGTAAATTCTTATATATGCTGAATGAAGAAAAAGGCAGTTCTCTAAAGGATATAATATATTTCTTACTGTTCATTTTTTCTGGTTTGTTAGTTTGTGATCCAGTGATGGGTGATGAAGGAAAGCTGTATGTTCCTCAGGAATTGGCGTGAAAAGGTAACTTCTCAATACCCACTGCTCACAAGGAGCAGATTATCTGTACTAGTATTGGTGAGTATATCGAGGTACAGGCTAAATCCATAGTTTAACTTGGCTTGCTTAAATTTAGCTTCTACATATGGGACATGTATAGCTCATCATCTAAATGGTCATTTAGTAGTTCAATGCGAGAAACCGTAAAAAAGCCATGAATTTCGTACTCCATTACCAAGCAAAAGCATCATTCATGTAGCTACTTCCTCTTATTTTGTTTTCTATAACATTGCATACAGATGTTTACCGTTACAAGTAACTTATTGGTCTTTTTGTCTCTTTCAGGTTAACATTGCATACAAATGGTTATTGTTACACACAAACAGATGATGCATTCAAAAGAGATCAGCACAGACCAGCAAGATGTGTGGGTTTGGGTGAAGCATTCGGGTTGAAACATGTTATGTTTTTTGTATTGGGCCATGCCAGGAATAAAGATGGTCAACCTGGTTATGGGTGGGTTGGAACAAATTAGTTTTAGTGCAGGTATTGACATTAGCTTTTCTCATATGTAATCTCAGTGGTTTATCTTTAGTGAAGAAATCACACACCAGATGAATTTGATAGATTATTGGTCGGGTTTATGTTGAGTTTCGACAATGTATTTTATGAGTAACATTTGTATTTGTGAATGAATTTAGTATTATTTTATTTCATTTGCATAGACGATTATGGAGTATAATGCAAAATTTTAGTTTTTTTTGTTATATGCTCATGTTTAGTGACCACCTATCTGGTCTCTAAAGGTCTGTGACGAAAATATTCGTCACTAACGGTTATAAAGATGCTTGTACGTGAACCCATTAAGTGACTAAATTTTCGTCATTAACTGTTACTCACTAGTGACCATTATCTCGTCACTAAAAGTGAAAATAGTGACCAAATATTCGTCACTCATGGTTTTAAAGTAGTTGTCACTCTAACCCAGAAGTGACGACATTTTTCGTCACTAATCTGTGACGAAATCTGTTTTGGTCATTAACTGGATTAGTGACGGAGCTTTAGTGACGACTGGTGACGACTCTAGTTTTGGTCACTGACAGACTAGTGATGACTTTTTACACAGGTAGTGACGAAATCTGTTTTGTCACTATAGGTGATTTTTCTTGTAGTGTGTGGATTATGGACCTTTAGATTTAGACATCCTCGAATATTCAAAGCCGATAAGTATCTAAACTTGATAATTGAAATAGTAGTTTTTGATTGTCACTATCATTGTTGTATCTATGTAAGATCACATTATAACAAAATATACACGTCACTAGCTAGATGAAAATCAGATATTCCGAAGGATATCCCTCGTTATGAACTTACGATTTATGATAAAAATATGATCATTTCAAATATGGTTACCATAAGTGTATGACTGTTGTTTCATCGTACATGTATTTATTTTGCACGTTGCATTAGAATCAAAAGAATTAAGATACTATATTAGATGAGAAATTTGACCTAAACCCATTTTTACATTTTTGATTGTTTATTAATTAAAAGACTATCACGACACATATATATGGTGTAATGGGTATACCCCTTATACAGCGTAAACAAATGAAACCAAAAAACATAAATTTAACGAGAGCATATATGACGTAAAGGATAGAGTCTTATACGGCATATATGGTTCACGACACAAACTAAAATTAAACAATAGCTGATTACGGCGTAGGTAAGGCTCGACCCCTATGCTGTAGAGAAAACAACTTCTACGTTTTCTTCTGTTGAGATTTCTTGCCACGCTCTATATGCTCCATGTACTGCTCGGCTAACTCTTCAATCATGTCATCATCAATATGGCACTAGATGAAAATAAGACGTTCCAATGGATATCCTCGTTATGAATTTTCAACCGTAAGTTGGTTTTGATACATATAAGAATTATCTAATGAGACATACATTGGTTGTTGACTGTTGAGTTAGATCTTACATGTATATATTTTCCACTTCATCGTTTTTATTAGTAAACGTCTTACAGGGATCATGACAGGACGCGAGGGAGAAGCCCCGCTGATCGAAAGACCCTCCTCTCCGCACATCTATTTCCCCGCATGAACCAATACTATCAAGGAATATCGGGTATACATGCCAATCCCTTCGCCTCTGTTCGCCTATAAACTTTCTTCGCCTATCGGACCTGCCACCTTATTCGTCGCTATCGCACAAAGGAATCCTTCGTAAAGTTAGTTGCTTCTTGCTCGCCTTCATTCATCCTATTCGCCTTAGCGGCTTAAAGCTTAAGGTTGGGTGATTCCTCCGCATCTTCTTCATAGTGCGATTAGCTTTAATTCATTTTTGCATTTGCATTATTTTCTTATTCACTTCTAAAACATGTTTTCCTCTCTAACATGTGTGAAATTCACGATTAAAATAATCTCCACCAAAACATGTTTTAAGGCATAAAAAAGTTTTAAAAATTGTTAAGAGTTCATATGAGTTGTGAAGGGTTTGGATGTCCGCCGAGTTACGTTTCTCAACTTATTAACTCGACAGATATTAAACACCCTGAAAACATCATATTATTCTAGACACGTAACACTCGCATACATAATGGTATATAAGTCACAAACAATATCTTTCTC
The DNA here is from genome assembly GCA_030686995.1 of Artemisia argyi. Lineage (NCBI taxonomy): Eukaryota > Viridiplantae > Streptophyta > Magnoliopsida > Asterales > Asteraceae > Artemisia > Artemisia argyi. Next base: position 18,929,090 of record CM060680.1, on the reverse strand, counting down.
CAACCTATGTGGGATAAAATGAAAGAATAGAATGTTAGGAAAGATCTCCATAAACAAAAAATGGTAAATTATTACGGTACAAAAAGTGATTTTATGTGCATGGAAAGAAATGGATAATGCAAGAAATCGTGAAAGAAAGATATGTTACTTGAGACACCAAATTGAAGTTTACAAGAAACTAGTTTATATCCATATTAAATAACTAAAAATGTATTATACTTGCCAATTTTTTTAGTTGCATATAGCATGAGATTGGAGTGAGTTGGACAATGAATTGGAGTGAGCTGGAAGCAATGGCAGTGACCTGATCCACGTAGCATAACCTACTAGGGAGGTCAAGTTCTGCACACATTAACACCTAAAAAATGTTTTTTACACGGAATAATCACATATTAATGTTATTACACAGAATTACAAAACGTGTCAAGTATAATACATTTTAAACAATTAGCTATTAAAAGAAGGGCAAATGATATTAAAAGGTAATATACTTGCCACAAATTCATCGAATGGGAGTGAACTATTTTTTTTTCATTTTGAGGGTAATTTTCTTTCAAAGTCATCATCTTTAGGGTATTTTAGACAATTTTGCCCTTCGGGAAAAAAAATTTTGTATTAGCTATGAGGGGCAGAATTGTCCAAATTTTTTTTAAAATACCCTAAAGATGATGATTTTAAAAGAAAATTACCCTCAAAATTAAAAAAAAAAAATAGTTCACTACCCATTCGATGAAATTGTGGCAAGTATATTACCTTTTTATATTATTTGCCCTTAAAAAAAAGACCAAAACATATTTTAGAGTACCAAATTAAAAGAAAAAAGTTGATTGTTCGTATGAGTTTTCAACTATTTCGGGACCTGTCGGATTTTTTCAACCCGAAGGATCAAGAAATTATTGAAAACAGAATACTTTTCACAACACATTTAACACACATACACTTATGGTATATAACTAACGAACATATTCTATCTTTGGCAAATGTGGGATAGAGTGTTATGATAAAATGTTACAAAATATCTTCATAAAAAAATGGTAAGAAAGAGAAAACTCAAGAGTTCTTAACATTTGGTGAAAGAAAGATTTGTTACATGGAACTAGGGCTGAGCAAAACCGCCCGAGACCCTATTAGCCCGACAAAACCGCCCGACCGAATTAAGCCCGATCCCGAACCGACATATCTCGGGTCGGGAGTCGGTTTCACATTTTCATGGATTCGGTATCGGGTCGGTATCGGTTAAAACCCGACAAACCGATTAAAAACTAGGTTTAGTACATTAAATGCGCCCCCCTTTGTATTTTATCATTTTCTGTCACAGACTCACAACAATCAAAAACAATATACCTAAATACGAATCAAAAACACATCAAAAACACGAATCAATTGCATGGATCAATGTCATCGCAAGAAGGGTGAATCAAGAAGGGTGAATCAAGAAAGTTGCTACTGTGATGTTGCTACAAAAGGGAAAAGAGAAGAATGTTTGTGATTTGTGATTTGGAGTTATAATGCTAATCTTGCTACTGGATGTCTGGATTTGCTATTTTGTAATGTAAGTTGCTATTTTGTATTTGCTATTTTGCTTCTGTAATGCTTCCGGATGTTATTTGTATTTGTATTTGGGCCGGATATTTTTCTGTAGTTGGACTGGATGTTTGAGTTTGCTTCTGTCGGGCTGGATTGCTAATAACCGACAACCGACCGATCGCACCCGACTAAAACCGAACCGACCCGACTTCTGTCGGTATCGGTATCGGGATGGGTTTTTTGCTTCTGTCGGTATCGGGACTTGTCGGTTCGGGTCGGGACGGGTCGGGATCCGGCCCGATGCTCAGCCCTACATGGAACATCAAAGTGAAGTTTAGAAGCAACTAATTTAATGTACATTAAAAGAAAGAAAGAAAGAAATAATGAAAGAGTTAAAGCATGAAACATGAAGGTAAGTACATTTTGTATAACAGGAAATTATATGTTGTTAAATAACTCTAAAAGATCACAATTTTTTATGCATTGTATTAAAAGAACCTGTAAATTTTCTTAAGCGTTTACTTATCTGAAATCTATATAACTTTTGGGTCATAACTTATTCTTGCCCTCGTGAATCTTGATTCGGGGTTCTCACAGAACACACCTACATAGCAAAACTTACAGCCAAAGAAAACAAATAAGAAATCGTAATCTATGTTTTCATTTTATATACTTTCAAGCAATACAAAATGATATTCACTAGTAATAGCACACAAGATATTTGGTTTACGGTTGGTCTAAAACTTTGCTTTCGTCCCAAACAGGGGCGGATCTACGCTTCACCTAGGGTATGCACGTGCATACCCTGCGTAGCTAAGTTGTAGTGTTAAAAAGTAACATTTACTTGTTTTCATAAGCAAGTTTGCTAAATACCCAGTAGAAAGAGTAAAAAATGAGGGTGCATACCCTACTTAAAAAAAAAGATAATGATTGATGACTGATTCTTGATGAAGAAAAAGAAGCAATAGGCTATGAGCGAGGATGAAGAAAGAGTATTGAAAGAACATATTTTTAAGCAAATATAAAAATAAAAGTTGATTTGAAAGTCAAGACTCAAGAGACATCAAAATTCCTATTTCCAATACCATTTTTATACATCGTGCATTAATCAAGAACATTTAATTACTTTTTCCAATCAAGTTACATACATTAACTTTTTTGGTGCAAAAGTTACATACATTAACTTATTATTCTCTTATACATGCTTTTTAAATTTTAATAACATCGATGTAATTTTCAAATTTAAAGTATAGTGTTAAGATAATCAGGAATTTTGTTCATATTTTCATTTCATGATGTTAGAAAATACTCCGTATGTGGTTAGCATCATTTCAAATAAGCAATATGTTGTTAATATCATGTATATCTGAAAAGAATAAGTAAAAAAAAGAATGAGTTACTTGTGGCAAAGATACTAAAAATCATTCAAATGAACAAAACTATTTAAACGTAAGTCGACTTTATTGGTGTCCAACTTTAAAGATTATGCTACACCTTGAGAAAACTAGTGCTAGTGAATTGGCTAAAAAGCGAAAATATAACAGTTCAATCAAAGTAGACATTTTTTTTAAAAGTTTGACATGACCCGACCCGACCCGACCCAAAGCCACTTTAACTGATCACTATCCAACTTGGTTGTTATATCTACCGATATTGCATACCCTATATGGAAATCCTAGATCCGCAATTGGTCCCAAAGGCTTCAGGCCCAATAGTCGGTCCCTTAAGCCATGAAACTTTGTATACAATTTTCGTATATGGACATATATTGGCTTAAAATCTTAAATTGTGTGATGACAATCACAATGTCACTATAAGACAAGTTTTCCTTAAATTTAAATTGCTTAACTACCTAACATTAAGATCGTTACTATGCTTCTTCAATTAATCAAAGTGTAGTTCCTCTTAAGATTAGCTCGAAAGATTTGTTGAAAGTTGTGATCCAAGACTTTTAAATTTTTGATAGCGCATAGCTCAGTTGGTTTCTAACGAGATATAAGACTATAAGAGTAGTAAAATCCTTAGCTTTTTAAGAATTCACATAAATACATTTTATTTAAACTCGTGCATGATTGTAGAAAATATTTTGGAATATAAAACATTGTTTAGTATGGACCTATGAATTATTAAAGATTGAAACCGGTGTCCACCCAAACATGTTATACAGTAAAAAACAAGACTGAAAAATGGATATACAAAAATTCTAGAGATCATAATTTTTTTTCGGAGATCATCACTTGCTTGCGAGTTTGCAGTTTTCTTAACTAGCAAGAAAGTGACCAACCCAAAACTTAATATTATTCTAGACACATATAACCCACATACAATATGATATATTAGTAACACACAATTTCTTTCTCCATCCAATATGGGATGAAATGTTAGGATAAGGTTAGGAAATGATAACAATGAAATTATATGTTGTTATTGCTATAAATATGAAAGATTGCAAACGTTTACATGTGATTTTTTCTAGGAAAAAGGAGTTACCGTTTACTTAAATACTACCCATCTAAATAAATAATCTATCAATGGGCCTAAAATTGCCACAAGTGGTTATGATCCTTGTTTTGATTGTAAAAGTGTTTTATGAATGTGACTATTTAACTCTGTGAACGGCATGCTTAAAAACACATAGATTAGCCAGCTAAAACAAACTAAAAATAAAAATCATTTCGTACACATCTTGTTACTTATTTTATCTTTGTTTACATGATTTTTATTTGACATCTGTAGTGCGGATTGTGTGGATTGTGTATCTTTAGATTTAGACATCCTTGAATATTCAAAGTCGATAAGCATCTAAACATGATGATTGAAATAAAAGTTGTTGATCGTGGCTATCGTTCTTGTGTATGCGTAAGATCACATTAGAACGAAAATATGTATGGCACTATCTAGATGAAAATAAAATACTCCAACTCGTTATGAACATTCAACTGTGATTAAAATATGAACCAACATAAATTTTTACATTTCTATTGTTTCTTTGATTTTAAAAATGTGTTTTCTTTTCTAACCCGGTGAAAATAAAGATTAAACATGTTCTAGAGTACCAAATTAGAAAAGAAAAAAAAATTAATAATAATAATTAAAAAAAAAAAAAAAAAAAAAAAAAAAAAAAAAAAAGCCAAGAGTTCATATGCGTTTTCTAATACTTCAAGATGTGCTAGATTTTTTCAATCATGCCCATTATGAAGCATTAGAAAACACTTCACTATTCTCAACACATTTAGCACACATAAACTTATGGTATATAACTAACCAACAATTTCTATCTTCACCCAATGTGGGATAAAGCGTTAGGATAAAAGGTAAGTAAACATCTTCATTAAAAAAGATTGTAAGAAATAAATAATTCAAGAGTTATTAGTTGGTGAAAGAAAAATTTGTTACATGGAAATCAAATTGTTGTTTAGCAACAACTAGTGTATAACAAGAAACATAAAGGCAACAGATTGGATAAAAGAACCTATGATGATTTTTACTAAGGAAAAAATGATTAGCATTTACTTATCTCAAATCGTTTATATAGAAATCTATATGCTATTGCATAAATTGTGAATGTACATATACAGGTTTACATGTAAGTAGGGAAAATTGAGATTGTTCTTCGCCATGTAACTTGCTGACTGATGGTTGCTGACTGATGAGTTGGTGCTAAAATCAAAGATAAAAATAGTTTCTACCAAAAAATGTTAATTTTACGGTAAAAAATATTTAAAAAATTGTTAAGAGTTCATATTATTCTAGACACATAATATTCATACATTATGGTATACTAGAAAGGTGCCCGCGCGATGCGGGGGCGGATTGTTGGGGTGAAGAGGAGGGAGGTGGGGTGATGGAAAGTGGTTGTTGGGGTGGTTATAAATTGTTGGGGGTGGTTGTTGAGGTGGTTATAAATTGTTGGGGGTGATTGTTGAAGTGGTTATAAATTGTTGGGGGTGATTGTTAGAGGTGGTTGTTTACATAATTAGTAAGTAAAAGTCTGAATTTTTAAGCCTTTCTAATTATAGAATAGTTCCAAATATATTATATACTAGTATAGATATAGATTAGTCACAAACCACTTCTTTCTCCAACCTATGTGGGATAATAAATGAATAGAATGTTCGAAAAGATTTTTATGTGCATGGGAAGAAAGTGATGATGCATGAGTTGGTGAAAGAAAGACGTGTTACCTGGAACTACAAATTGAAGTTTACAAGAAACTAGTTTATGTGTTTAGAGAACGAAGCTTGAAGGTAACAACATGAAAATATATGTTGTCTAAAAATGAAAGATTGCAAGCTTATAGTCATCAAGAGTAAAATGTGTTACTTAATAAATTGTTTCGATATATGTTTGAATTAATGGATGAGAAACATTTTGGTTTTGGAGTTAAGTATGGGTTTATTTTGCACCTCATTATTGTTCTTATCAGTCTTACCATATTATTTATTTGCATTTTAACCAAAAAAAAAGGATATAAGCAATGTCAACATACTTTTGCTTTTTCATTGTTATATAACCTCCCCAATTCACCCGAAAATAGACAATGCATTAAGCGATACGTACAGAAAGTGATAGTTTTGTTCTATGAAAAAGGTTCAAGAACAAACTAATGTATGAGCTTAACGAAATAAGTGTTGTAATTAACATGTGTTTGCTATTTGTAACGAAGAAACACATTATGGTAAAATTATGAGTAACAACATTTGTTTAATCGAGGTCTAACCATTTCCATGGATACACAAAAGAAAGTGATCATTTTTAAAAAGTTTCACAAACTGAAAATCATGTACTGTATGAAATTACATAATGGTTAATTTACATCTGATGCGGATACAGACCATGAACCCAACGATATGGGCTTACCTCACATTGATTCACTTGACGATTCTGGTGCCAAGCTGTAACCACGTTTGCATGATGGGATGTTACTATCTTTTATTTTATATTTAGCAATTGAATAATACCCAATTAGTGATTGATTGGGATTTGATTTCTTTCCTTAGTTTGTGGTGATGGAACTTTATTAATACGCTCTTTGTTTTGCAAAGAAAGGGGAAAATATTTTTTTTAATAATAGTTGAGATTTCTATCTCCAGTTTCTTTTCTCTCTATTGTTGCCTTCTTCCTCTTCAAGATCCACATCAAGTGGTATCAGATTCAGAACTGCAACGATCATGGTGGGCAGAGGTCGATCACGTAACACACGTCAAGGTGATGCTCCTGTCGAACCTGTTGCAAATCGTGACCCACGAGATGTTGAAGAAATAGAACGATTACAACAACGAATTAGAGAATTGGAAATTCAACAGCAGGATGACCGCGATGAGGAAACCGAGTCAGAGGCTGTCGTCTGGGACGATGGTTTTGACAGAGAGGAGAATCCTTTTGGTCGTCGTCTGACACCCCAAGCCCGTCCACAGAATCGCGCTAATGACCTCCGTTCATTGGGGGTACGCGTTGAGATTCAAGATTTTGCGGGTACAGCGCAACCGGATGAGTTCATCGACTGAATGAGTACGGTGGAACGTGTGTTCGATCTTAGAGATATCCCAGATCATCTCAAGGTTAAAGTTGTTGCTATTAAGTTACGCAAGTACGCATCCTTGTGGTGGGATCACGTCAAACAGAAGCGACGTCAGCAAGGTAAATCGCGAGTGGAAACATGGGATAAGATGAAGAAACTTTTACGTGCAAAATTCTTACCCATCAATTACAGGCAAGACGCATTCTTTGAATATCATAGTTTAATGCAAAACAATTCTTCCGTCGAACAGTTTATCGCAGATTTTGATAGGTTACACATGCGTTGCGGAGCAGACGAAGATGAGGAGCAGGTAATTGCAAGGTTTTTGGGCCAGTTGCGACCGGACATTGCCGATGTTGTACAGTTACAACAATTTTGGACCCTTGATGATGTCTTCCGCCTTGCACTTAAAGTGGAAAAGCAACTTAGTAATAAAACTCGTTCAGCACCAACCCGCCCTCCACCCTCCGTTCGCAATTCTGCACCAACGGTTTCAAATCCCCGCAATGCCCCTATGTAGCGATCAGAGGGTTCTTCCATGGGAAATGTAAACCAAACAGCAAGTAAACGGTGTTTTAAATGCCAAGGATTGGGTCATTATGCTCGTGAATGCCCAAACAAGCAACTCGTTACTTTTGTTGATGACACAACGTGCGCGTATGACACCGATGGTGAGGACGATGCAACACAACAAGACCAGCAAATTGTATATCCAGACCAAGGTGAATCGTTGGTAGTGCAACGGGTCCTCTCCGCCACTGTGGACAAAACCGCTGATGATACACTTTGGCTACGAAACAACATTTTTCGAACTAAATGCACAACCAAAGGCAAGGTATGTACGGTTATTATTGACAGGGGTAGTTGTGATAATATGGTGGCAAAAACTATGGTAGACAAGCTAGAATTACCGGTACAAGCAGGGACGGAGCCAGGAATTTATATTAAGGGGGGCTCAATTTTTTTTTCCGATAGTGACATACAATTCGTTGTTTTACAAGTTGCATTGAAGTTTGAGTCGTTGTGGACATACGAGTTCAATGATACTTTTTTTTAGTAGTAACCCAATTAAACATAGTGTAAAATAAACACAAATCATATGAATCGTAAATAAAATTAGATGTTCACAACGTTTCCGCAACTAAAACTCTTTTAGAGAATATCAAGTGAGATGAAAAAACTAAAAAGCCCCATTATATTTTATTCATTTAAGATATGTTAAGTTAGATGATTTGTTTGATTAGTTTACCACACAACCGTTCCATCTGATGATGAATAAAGGTTATATTGTTACAAACTTAAATTAACTTATGGTCCTACGGTCCCACCTCTATTAAAAGACAAACATAACCAGCTAAAAACAAACTAGTGCAATAAATTTATTAGTTTACTGTTCATCATCTTCTACATTTAACATTTCCACCTTATCATCTCTTACATTCGCATCTCCTTTCTTCTCTTCAAAATAATAATTAAAAAAAACACACATTTTCACTCTTTTACTCCATACTATGTGTAACACTTTTAAAGAATCAAAGATTTTCAAAGAAAGTTACAGCTCGTGGGCTTCAATCGTATGTGACATGGTGCCACATGTGGCTCACACATAGGGCTAGTTGGGCCAGTTGGGGGTGGCCGAGCACCCTCCAGCCCCCCTACTGGCTCCGTCACTGGGTACAAGATCATCCCGAACCATATCAGTTAACATGGTTGAAAAAAGGAAATACTGTACGTGTTACTCAACGTTGTTTGGTTCATTTTTCGATTGGCAACAAATATACTGATGAAGTATGGTGTGAAGTCATCCCAATGGATGCGTGTCATCTTCTATTAGGACGTCCATGGCAATATGACCGTCGCACCAAACACGACGGTTTCCGCAACACTTATAGTTTCAGTAAGGATGGCCTTAACATTGTGCTAGCCCCTCTGGATATTCGTGATTCCCCTGCCAACGGTTTGATAGTATCCAAATCCGAATTTTTGAAGTACTCCAAAGCTACTGCAAAAAAAGTTTTGTTAGCCTTGGTTGTGATAGAACCAAATCACAACAACACCGACACACCCCCATTAATTCAACCTTTACTTGTTGAATTCCATGATGTTTTTCCTGATGACATTCCTACCGGCCTTCCTCTTATGCGTGACATTCAACACTGTATCGACTTTTTACCAGGTGCGAGTCTCCCGAACAAACCCGCTTATCGAATGAACCCAAAAGAATATGAGGAGTTACACCGCCAAGTGACTGAGCTACTCGAAAAGGGCCTTATCCGTGAAAGTATGAGTCCTTGCTCCGTTCCAGCATTACTTGTTCCGAAACACGGGGGTGCATATCGCATGTGTATTGATAGTCGCGCGGTTAACAAAATTACCATTAAATATCGATTTCCTATTCCCCGACTCGAAGATTTACTTGATCAGTTACATGGTGCTAAAAAATTTTCTAAAGTTGACCTTCGTAGTGGGTACCATCAAATTCGGTTGCGACCTGGTGACGAATGGAAAACGGCGTTTAAAACGCGTGATGGCTTATACGAATGGATGGTAATGCCGTTTGGTCTTTCAAATGCTCCAAGCACTTTCATGCGACTCATGAACCATATCTTTCGCGACCTTATTGGCCGTTTTGTGGTTGTCTACTTCGATGATATTTTGATATTTAGTGAGAATATACAACAACATCTAGACCATCTTCGTGCTGTCTTCACTATTCTCAGAGAACAACAGTTGTTTGCTAACCATAGCAAATGCCATTTTCTCACCAATAAAGTGGTGTTTCTTGGTTATGTAATTTTGGGTGATGGTATTTAGATGGACGACACTAAAGTCCATGCCATTACTTCGTGGCCTACTCCAAAAACGTTGCATGAGATTCGTAGTTTTCATGGCTTAGCTTCTTTCTACCGGCGGTTCATTCGTGACTTTAGTACTATTGTTGCACCAATTACAGAATGTTTGAAAGGTCGTATTTTTGCATGGGATGATGCGGCTCAAAAGGCTTTTGACGAACTCAAATTACGTGTTACTAGTGCACCTGTACTCGCCCTTCCTAATTTCAATGAGGTTTTTCAAGTTGAATGTGATGCATCGGGTTTGGGAATCGGTGGCGTTCTTAGCCAGGGACAGCACCCCATTGCTTTTTTTAGCGAAAAACTCAATGACACAAGGCGAAAGTATACTACGTACGATAAAGAATTCTATGCCATCATTCGGAGTCTCGAATATTGGCGTCACTACTTATTACCATCCGAATTCATTCTTTTTTCCGATCCTCAAGCGTTGCGGTATATTCAAGGCCAGGCCAAGCTCAGCCCGCGCCACGCAAAATGGGTTGAATTGCTACAAGATTTCTCTTTTGTTATCCGACACAAAGCGGGATCGTCCAATACTGTCGCGGATGCTTTAAGTCGCCGACACTCACTATTAACTTCTATCCGACTTCAGGTACGTGGGTTTGACATGTTTCAACACCTATACCATGATGATCCTGATTTTGCTACTGCCTGGAAAAACTGTCCAACTCGTCCCTTCCACGAGTTTACCAAACATGAAGGTTTTTTGTTTAAAAACAATCGTTTATGTGTACCGCGTTGTTCTTTCCGGGATGCTATAATTTTGGAATATCACCAAGGAGGGTTAGGAGGACATTTTGGTAGAGACAAAATAGTGGGTCTTATACGTGATAGATTTTATTGGCCTAATATGGTCAAAGATGTTTCGCGAATTGTCGAACGCTGCCGTGTATGTCATCTGGCAAAAACACATCACACTAATGCGGGTCTTTATACTCCACTTCCAGTACCGGATGGACCTTGGGAGGATGTCAGTCTTGATTTTGTCTTGGGCCTCCCACGTACACAACGCCAGAAAGACTCGGTTATGGTAGTTGTTGATCGATTCTCCAAGATGGCTCATTTTGTTCCATGTGCAAAGACATACGACGCGAGTCAAGTGGCACGTCTATACTTCAGCGAAATTGTTCGCTTACATGGCATTCCTAAGAGCATTACCTCTGATAGAGACGTTAAGTTTGTGAGCCACTTTTGGCGTACATTATGGAAACGTTTGGGTTCGCGGTTACAATTTAGTAGTTCACACCATCCCCAAACGGACGGTCAAACTGAGGTTACTAATCGTAGCTTAGGTAATCTCCTCCGCAGTCTTATTGGTGACAACCCGAAACAGTGGGATCTTGTGCTACCTCAAGCCGAATTTGCTTATAATCGGTCAAATCATGGGTCAACGGGTAAGAGTCCATTTTTTGTTGTTTATGGTCGTAATCCTTTTACGCCTCTTGACCTCACCCCTTGCCCGAGAGCTGATCATTTTAATGCCGAGGGAGAAACCCGAGCAAAACAGATTCAAGACCTCCACATGCAGGTACGTGAACAGATTATCAAACATAATATGCAATATCAACATCGGGCGAATCAACATCGTAAGCGTGTGGTATTTAACGAGGGTGATCTGGTATGGATACACTTAAGCAAAGAGCGTTTTCCGGGGGGTCACTTTGGGAAGCTGAAGCCGCGTGCTGATGGGCCATTTAAAGTGCTTAAACGTATTAATGATAATGCGTATAAACTCGAGTTACCCGGACACTATAACATCTCAGCTACTTTTAATGTTGGTGATTTACGTCCATATGTTCCTACTGATGATGATGTTGTGACGGACTCGAGGTCGAGTCCTTTTGATGTCGGGGAGGATGATGCCGATACAGACCATGAACCCAACGATATGGGCTTACCTCACATTGATTCACTTGACGATTCTGGTGCCAAGCTGTAACCACGTTTGCATGATGGGATTAGTATCTTTTATTTTATATTTAGCAACTGAATAATACCCAATTAGTGATTGATTGGGATTTGATTTCTTTCCTTAGTTTGTGGTGATGGAACTTTATTAATACGCTCTTTGTTTTGCAAAGAAAGGGGAAGATATTTTTTTAATAATAGTTGAGATTTCTATCTCCAGTTTCTTTTCTCTCTATTGTTGCCTTCTTCCTCTTCAAGATCCACATCAACATCACTTTGTTTGCTATTTTTAATAATAAAATAAATTATTAATATATAGCATCAGGTATATTAGTAACCTAACAACTTCTTTTTTGAACCTATGTGGGATAGAATATTTGGATAAAAGAATTTGGTGTTTAATTTGAATTTTATATTGGAAAAGAACCCGTTGGTGGTTGATGTAATAACGAAAGACATGTAATAATGAAATACGTGTTGTTGGTGGTAAGTATATAAGTCACAATGTGAAACCATTAGCAAGGTCATACACACTTCTTCATCTTAATTAGTACACATCTACAAAACTTTACCGCCATAAAAACAAATGAGATACATTAAAATCGATTCAAAATGAAATTTTCATCAAACAACATCAATAACTTATGCATAGACACCCGCCGCAACCAGGGCCGTCCCATGAATTGTGAAATTTTTAAGGGTCATGTACGAAATTATATAATGAGGCATTTTGATAAGCAATGTTATATATAAAGTGTCATCATTTATAAGATATAATGCAATTAGTTATCAAAACGTTCTAACATATTACCCATTTAAGATATTTTACTATCTAAATACTTTTTTATTTGTTAAAAATATGTCGACACATGCATATAATTATTAACAGAACAAATTTTGGGGCCCTGAGCTGTCGCTCACCTTGCACACCCTCAAAGTCCGCCCTGGCCGCAACGCACGGTGTGACAATTCTCGTTCTTGTTTTTTATCAATAGGCTTCCAAAATACACTTTCCTTTTAAGCCATGTGAAATTAAAGACTAAATCAGTTTCCACTAAAACATGTTTTACGTTAAAAAGTAAGTACAAAGGAAGACAAAAAGATAATGCGTAGTTAAGAATTTGTATTAACTTTCAAATATACCATCAACTCAGTAACTACAGTATATATTTTAGCTAGTAAGAATGTAACAAAATTGAAAACATGTTAATATTCTTTACACAACTAGCTCAAGACCCGACTAGACTATATCCGGCCAAGACCCGGCTACTTCGGCCAAGACCAGCTGGCTATTCCAGCCACAACCCGGCTAGACTATATCCGGCTATATCTGGCTAAGATCCGGATATAAGTCACATGTGATTTTATTATAAATATTCAAATTAGTGTTTAATTACATGTGATTTCTCATGCAAGTTTCAACAACGAGAAAAAAAGAAAAACAAAGACGAAAAAACGTAAAAAGGTGGAAAAAAAAGTTTGTCGAAAGTATATCAAAGTGCATATCTATTAAAAAAATATTAAATGCTCGTCGTGATGGTATATTTATTTCTGCTTAACGATTAACGGTTTAACTACTGTTTAAGAGATATTAATATTTAAAAAAAAAATGATGAAATTGGTTTGTTAAAATGTTGTGTTTAATCTAATCTATTAGATCAAATGGAGGGTAGAGATTGGTCACTTGGTATATTAATAAAGTTTGGTATGTAAATAATTTTAAATCAAGAATAAGAGCGATAACCAATTCAAAATAATAAAAAAGATTAAGAATTCATATTAATTCTCTTGTTTGGATTTTCATCATGCTTGTATTGTTAGCATGCAAAGTTTTTAAGCATGAAGAAAATACTTAACAAGAAAACATAATACTATTCTAATGACAAGTAACTGACATACACCATGGTATATTAGTAACCAACAACTACTTTCTTGAATCAATGTGGGATAGAATCAGTGGCGAAGCTTGGATTTTTCGAGTGGGGGGTCGGGATCTAAAATTTTTTTTTCCTAACACTATGGGGGGTCGAAACCGAATTAAATTGGGGGGGCGAAACCGAAAATACCGAAATTTTTCTACACGAAAACTATATACCCCTACATCGCAAAAAAAATTTCGGGGGGTCGGCCGCCCCCCCCCCCCCCCCCCCCCGGCCCCTATGAAGCTGCGCCACTGGATAGAATGTTTGGAAAGAAGGTTCGCATATACGCATAGTTCTCCATATTATATGCTTGATAGAAAAATAATTAAGGCCATCTATAATCATAATATGCAAATCCTTGTTTTATACATATTTAAAGAATGGAGTATCAAAACTCATCTCCAACTATTCTCTAAATCCGGAGAAAATTTTAAAGCATTTCTCAAAATACTCCATCTTTAGAGGATCACTATCTATCTTTCAAAAAATTTTTAATACTTTTTAGTATCTTTTGATTTCTTATTGGACCCTTGATAATTTTCAATTAATTTAATATCAATATGTTTGAAGTTGAAGTTTGGAGCATGTGGTTGGAGATAAACTGTTTTTGGAGGATGAATGTAAATAAAAGAAAAAGAAAAAAAAATGCTATTTCATGTTTCAGATTTAATGATTTATTAAGGAAACGATTGGAGATGGCCATGGATGAAAGACACTTGCGACTCCATATTGAAGTTCAGAAACAACTAGTTTATGTCTTTACAGCATGATACATGAAGGTAACAGTTTGGATAGCATGAAATTATATGATGTTATTACTCTAATAATGAAATAAGTTGTTTTGTTCATTTCATTATTATATCTTCTCATCCACAAACTTACAATTGGCCAAAAGGCACAATGAAGACGTTGGAAATAGTATTTTCGTTTGTCTTATGGGGTGTTTCTTTTTATTGTTAATGAGTCTTAATAAGCATAGTTGGGTCAGACATATAATATGTTTCTTTTTCTGTTAAATGCTCTATATAGGTAGAGGAAGCAAAAGGTATTTCTTCACATTAAGACTCATTAACAGAAAAGGGTTCACCCACTTTATCCAGGAAAAAAAAAAGAAACAAGCCCGATCTTTTAACCCATGGAATCCAACTTCTCGAGTCTTATTCAAACTCATAAGATCCAATTGGGCCTGAATATAAAGAAACATGCATAGCTTCATCCCAAATCTAATGGGCCTTTGTCTACTTTTTATGCTAAAGCTAAAGACCAATAATTGGGCCCTCAGACCATGTACTTTGTTTACATATTCCGATTTCGATTCTATTTTCTCAAACATCAGTGGATAAATTTGAGAGAATGTGACAACCGGCAGTTTAGGGAGCTATTCTAAAAACCCGCATTACGATTAAAGTTCGTTTATAATTTTTATTTGAAATTTTATTTCACAACGAACTTGTAAGACCTATTTTATGGATATTTATAATTAATGTTGTTATGGAATTCGTGAATTATTCTCGTAATTCATTCTTGATATAATGCTCGGTGATGTATTCTTAAATTCTCACTTGGTACTACGTTGACTCTGGCACTAGGTTTACCTAACGAAAGATTTTATGATTCGTCTTATGGGTCCGACTATATTTTATTTATTTACGAGATATTTCGTGAGATATTAAACGTTTGAAATGAGTTCGGGTTCGGGCCACATGTTTTACATTTACCCACGTTACCCGCTCCACACCGTTAGTAATATTATTATTACTATTATTATTATTATTATTATTATTATTATTATTATTATTATTATTATTATTATTATTATTATTATTATTATTAACATTTTAAAAAAAATTAAAAAAAAATAATAAAAAAGTAAACTACAAAATCCGGTCCTTGTGGTTTCTTTTCGGTACACAATAAACAACACCTCACTATTTTCCTCTCTCTCTTCCCCCTCATCTCCCATCTTCTTTCTTAACCTAGCCGCCGCCCCTTTGGCCGGCCACCACCGTCACACCGCCGCTCTCACACTAAAAACAACACCACCATCTTAATCCTCTCGTCCCGATCTATCTTTTGGTACTAACCACGCGCCCTAACTCCTACGTTAACACCTAATTCGAATTATATTATCACGAGTTCATCATCATCTTTTTATTATTTCTTGAGTATCTCTTCGATTTGGCTTTGGTTTTGGAAGGTAGGTCGAGTTTTGACTCGAGTTGTGGGTTCGAATCGTGACTGAGAGTCACGGATTCCATTATTTTTCGGATTGTTATGATTCTTGTTACAAGAATCAAGTGGGTTTTCAATAAAAAGGATTTAAAAAGAGGTTTGGTATCCGGGTTTGTGTAGCTCGTTGGGTCGAGGCTAACCGAGAGCTTTTGGCTCTCGGCTTGGGTCTTGGGTGATGTTATTCTTGACCCATTTGTTGTTTATTCGGACTCTTGGTGCGTATCGTGTTGCTAGTCGACCTTGTGGTCGTATGGATTACCAGCCGACACCCCCTAGGGGCTGTTTTGGGTTCGGTTTGAGCTCAAGGAGCTAGCCGAGACCTATGGGTCTCGGGTATAGCTTCCGTTTCATGTTTGAGCATATGTTGACCCGGGTTGACTTGGTAACTCAACCCGTGGCTTACTTGGTTTATTATTTAATTGGTTGTTTACTTTGTTACTTGGCCGAATACATGTGGGTCGAGACCGTGTTTGGTCTCGACATTGGATATTGAATTTAGTATTGAGAAGTGTTGACGAATTGTGATATTGGGGACCGATTGTGAGACGGTCACTTAGATTGACGGAGATAGGTTAGTCGGGTGCCGTAGTCGGACCCTATTGTTGTAGCACGTGGATTGGGATTGTGTTGGACGGAGATAGTATTGATTGTTTTATAACATTTGTTATTACTTTGGACTTGGACAATGAGCCGAGAGTCATGACTCGGACATGTGACCATTTCGTATGACTCGATAACTATTACAATTAAAATGTGAATAATAAAACTCGTAATAACAATTATTGATAATATAAATGTTTATATGAATATATAGACGTGAATAACGTATATATAATTATATAGGCGCGTATATTAATAATAATAATAATCACGAGTCGTATTATAAATAATACAATTAGATATATATATTAGGCTATGAAAGTGGCGTAATATTATTGAACGTATTATTATTATTATAAAATTGTGTTATAAAACGGGAAACTCCCGACAATTATTAAACGTTTAATAAAATGTCATTTTATATATATAACGGGTAAACTTATCGAGTTATGTGGAGTCGTTGTCACTCGGGTCCAGGTAAGTTATTATTTGTGACTTTCGTGTTGTCACGGATATATGACGATTAATATAAACGTTTTCTATAACTAAATAACCACTTAACCGTAAGGTTGAACCGGGTTATTTGGTTATATGAAATGAATATATTAATGGGCATCGTATCCTACGACGCCCATAGGTTGTAGTATATGTAAAGTGTAATAAATTGCGAGTGTATATATCGGGAAATCTGACCAATTTGACGATATATACGAGGAATTTCTTAAACTATGATATATACTATATAGTAATTATGTGCTATGTGCTTTAGGTTGGGTGTAATCTTGGAACGGTATGTTACGTAAATAAATATGAGGATTATCATATCGACGGATTCGATAAACTTCGACGATTTATTTAAATAATATATTGGGCTAATATTAGATCCATAGTTCATTTTATTATTCTTTATGTGATCTTTTTGGTTTGTTTTGAGTCGACCCACCACCCGTATGGATACCAAACGCAAATACACCAAACTAATACGAAATGGATTTTCGGAAATAAAACGGATTCTCGTCCGGGTTTGGGAATATTATAAATTTGAGCAAATGATTTCTGAACGAGTTAATATTGTTAGGTCGTGCCAAGTCCGTAGTTGTTGTTTCGTGAGTTACTATACATCTTATTTCTACCGATTTCTTCTTGCTATTTTCTGGACTTGAGGTGAGTCATAGCCCCACTTTTTACTCTTGAACTATGTTTTCAATGCTTGGGGTGAGAAACGTGCAAATCATTTTACGTGGACTATTATCGCTTTTATATTCTTTCTAAACTTGCTATGCGTATGGACTAGGATCTATTGTCAGCTTTAGTCACACATGTCGTGTGTACTATTCAAGGTTGGCTTATTTGGTTATTGGTGGATGGTCAGCTTTAGTCACATATAGGTTGTGTGTACTATTCAAGGTTGGCTTATTTGGTTATTTGGAATTGTCAGCTTTAGTCACATATATGTTGTGTGTACTATTCAAGGTTGACTTATTTAGATACTGTAGTGTGCACCTATAGGTTATTAATACTTCGGAGGTTATCCGAGTATTTTTGGTATTGCGGGGGTTACCCGAATATCTATGTTAGTACGGAGGGTATCCGTGTGTTAGGTTGGAGCGGAGGGTATCCGCAGGCTTTTAGCGAATCCTTAGTCTAGCTAGCAAGCGTTTTGCGTATATGTCCACTATATTGTTAGATGAATTTAAACCTATGATCTCACCAGCGAAAGCTGACTTTTAGCATGTTTTCTCAGGTAATTAAGTGTTGAGATGCATGCTTGGAATGGAAGGCTCGGCCAAGGCTCACGGTTTATGGATCTATTTTTCTAAACTCTGATAACTAAATTTGGACCTACTGTTATTTTATTTTGGGCCTGACTCTGAATGATGTTGGGATAAATGTAAACCTTAAAACCCCGTTTTGGTTGTGTTTTTATTATGTTTACTTTATCTCGTTCTATATTGTCTTGTGTTGGATACCAATCCCCGTAGCACCCCGAAAGCTTGTTGAGTCTTCCGCTGTATCAAATTTTGGGGGTTTTACAGATTGGTATCAGAGCCAAGGTTATAGAGAACTAGGTAAATAAACGCCTAAACTATAACCGTATTTTTATAGAAAATGATCCTTGACCACCGCCCGCCAGCCCGCCAAGCCGAAGCATCTTCTATTATTTGAGGTATTATGAGATATTTGAGATGATTGTTAGATTTGGGATTTATTGATATGATTTGAGGTTTATGGATTTTAGTAATAAGATGGCGTTCTCGAGGATTTATATGGTCTATATGTTTTATAAACATTTTAGTAATGCGGTTTTTGAAATTCTTTTTATTGAGATTATATGATTGAACTATTTGATGAGTATATTTGGTATGGTATTATGAGTTGTGATTTAGTTGTTTTGAAACACTTACACCTACCCTACGCCGTTGTCACAGACCATGGCCTCCCATATGCCCGATGTCGTCGAGGATATTCTTACTGCACCGGTTTTACCTGCACAGTTCACTATGGCATCTGATGACCCTTACCAGATGGCCATGTCTTCAGCTACTGTACCACAGGCAGCTTCTACTTCAGTACTACCTGCTGCATCTATGCAGGGACCCTCATCTTCTCTAGGGCTCCCTGGTACATCGAGGCAGCTTACTCTTCATCAGGCTTTGGCTCGTGTGGCCCCACGTTTTGCCCACCGAGCTACGGCGCGCATGTCGGTACGCCCTACTCCATCACCTTTACAGATTGATGCTCATTCTCTTCTGTCTGAGGCGCCACCCACATCATTGCGTCGTCGTCCTAGATCACCTACTACATCTCCACATGGTTCACCTAGTAGGAGACGACGAGTGATGAGGTACTCTTCCGATGAGGAGGAGGAGGAGTACGAGGGTGAGGATGAGGCTGATGACCCTGAGGAGGAGGATGACCCTCAGGAGGCTGAGCAGGGTGATGATGATAACCCTGAGGAGGAGGATGACCCTCAGGAGGATGAGATGCCTGATGATGATGATGAGTTAGTACCACCAGCTCAGGCTGAGGATCCTGATTCACCTGTACACCCGATACATCCGTTAGAGCCGGTTTCACCTGGTCATCCGTTTTTGTTTGATTCACCACCTGGTAGTCCTGTGGCGTCGGATGCACCTTCTGAGGTTTCTGCTGAGCATGCAGAATTGGGTGAGATTGGCAGGTTGTGGGCTCGGATTACTGAGCTTAGTGAGAGGGTTGCACGTGTATCTGATCGACTTGAGAGAGTTATTGGAGAGTTTTTAGCGGATTTGAGAGTTGACTTGACTGTCGTTGTGGGCAGGACTACTGAGCTGAGGAGAGTTTTGATGGATGTCCACGAGCATATCGATAGTTTGCAGCGAGGATTTGTTACTGCTCGTGAGGCCGACCGCAAGCTATGGCAAAGGAATGCCGAGCTAGAGAAGGAGGTGGCTGACCTCAAGAGAGACCGAGACACCCATAGCGTGGAGCTAGGATCGTTATGGAGGGATCTTGATTGCTTGAGGCAGGAGTTGAGGAGCCTCCGCCAGCTGCGTGGCTAGTTGCTTGGGTTATGTTGTCTTGTTGCTTTCTTAACTGAGGAGTGTTCGGTTAGAAAGGCTATTTATCATATTTTGATGTATTTTGTTCAGTATTCGTCTCTTGTGGAACGATTAGTACGTTTTGTGTTATCCGTTAGTTGGAACGATGTTAGATCGCTATTGTATGGTTGATGGTTATTAGTATATGGTATCATGTGATTTTGGGTGTTATGGAAATTGAGTCCTTATCCGCGTTATTGATGTTACGTGGTGTATTGTTGTTATTCTTTCCATGACTTGGTTTCGTTGAAATGTTTTGTTGAGCATCTCGATATGTTCTATTGGAGACTCATGAACTTGTATGATGTTACAGATCAATGGCACCACGACGAAACCCTGTTAGGTCTACCAGAACTGGTCCTGCTGTGACTACTCCTGGTCGCCGAGGTCGTCGACCTACTCGAAATGTTGAAACCCCTACTCCTGACAACCTGGACACCACTAACCGCAACAACAGGAATCAAAATGTTGATGTTCAGGGAGACAATGATCATGTTCCACTTAATGCACCTACTGTGGATCAAGCAATGATCAATCAACTTGTGGAGCAAAGAGTTGCTGAACTACTAGCTGAGTCAAATCATTCCAACAATTCTGCTGGAACTTTTCCACCTGTTCGTGCTAATGGATGTCAATACAAGGAGTTCAAGATTTGTGGACCCATTGAGTTTGGTGGAACTGAAGGAGTGGTTTACTTAGGGGGTGCTTGGTTGGGGGTAATGAGGGGTGGGGAATGGGAAAGGTAATGATTAAACATGCCTGTTTATGACTAGGTAATGCAATCATTGTTTAGTATGGGGTAATGAGTCATTACCCAGTAAATTGGGAGGTATGGTAATGATTACCCACCAGCAGCAGCCACCACCAACCACCAGCACCACCATTAGCAGCCACCACCACCACCACCAGCCACCATCATTAGCAGCCACCACCACCACCACCAGCCACCATCATTAGCAGCCACCACCACCACCAGCCACCACCACCAGCTACCACCAACCACCACCAGCCACCACCACTAGCCACCACCACCACCAGCCACCACCATTAGCAGCCAGCACCACTAGCCACCACCACCACCACTAGCCACCACCACCACCAGCAACCACCATTAGCAGCCACCACCACCAGCCGCCACCACCACCACCACCAGCCACCACTAGCCGCCACCACCATCAGCCACCACCATTAGCAGCCTGGACCACTAGCCACCACCACCACTAGCCACCACCACCACCAGCAACCACCATTAGCAGCCACCACCACCAGCCACCACCACCACCAGCCACCACCACAAGCTACCACCAACCACCACCAGCCACCACCACTAGCCACCACCACCACCAGCCACCACCATTAGCAGCCAGCACTACTAGCCACCACCACCACCACTAGCCACCACCACCACCAGCAACCACCATTAGCAGCCACCACCACCAGCCGCCACCACCACCACCACCACCAGCCACCACTAGCCGCCACCACCAGCCGCCACCACCACCACCACCACCAGTCAGATGGATTGAGAAGACTGAGTCTGTGTTCAATGTCAGTGGTTGTGCGGAGAATGCGAAGGTAAAGTTTGCGTCTTTTACCTTCAAGGATGAAGCTTTGACTTGGTAGAACAACTACCGAAATGCGGTTGGGAGTGATGTAGCTTATGCCATGACTTGGGAGCAATTTAAGTCCTTGCTGATTCAGACTTATTGCCCAAGGAATGAGGTCAAGAAACTAGAGATTGAGTTTTGGAACCACAAGGTGAAAGGTAATGATATGGCGACTTACAATCGTCGTTACCAGGAATTAGCCTTGTTGTGCCCAGATATGGTGAAAACTGAGACTCAAAAGATCGAGAGGTATACTGATGGGTTGCCTGTAGCTACGAGAAATGATGTGATTTATGCTAGGCCTGCAAACATCCATGAGGCAATCACAATTGCTCAACAACTTATGGATTCGTTGGAATTAGAAGAAGCTGATAAGGAGAAGAATGGAAAGAGAAAGAGAGACCGTCACTCTAAGAGTAATGATCACCGAAGCAAGAGACAAGCTAAGGCTTATGCTATTGGGAATGGAGATAAGAAGAATCAGAACGGTGATGCACCCAAGTGTGATCGTTGCCACCAGCATCATACTGGATGGGGTAGTGTGAAATGCCAGAATTGCTCAAGGAAAGGACACACAGCTAGGGATTGTAGAGCCCGACCTATTGCTATGGTTCAAGCTGCTCCTGAGATGAGAAATAAGGCAGATGTTACTTGTTATGGGTGTGGAAAGAAGGGACACTATAGGAATGAGTGTAGAGAATCGCGGAACCGTGGAAATCAAGGCTCGGGTGGTAATGGGTACAATTATGGAAACTGTGGAGCTGGAGGAAACCGTGGACGACAAGATAATGGGGACCAACGTGTGGAAGCTGGAGCTGCTCAGGGAAGAGTGTATGCACTCGGGAACGAGAGAGGAGAAGATCCGAACGTCGTTACTGGTACGTTCCTTCTCAATAATCGTTATGCTTCCATACTATTTGATACTGGTGCCGATAGGAGTTTTGTGTCCACTACGTTTGCACCCTTACTAGAGAAACCCCCGATGGCCTTAGGAATTGGATATGATATTGAGTTAGCAAATGGAAACATAGAAAGGATTAATACCATCATTCGCGGTTGTACGCTGAATTTCTTGAACCATCCTTTCAACATAGATCTTCTACCCGTCACGTTAGGGAGTTTTGATGTCATCATTGGTATGGATTGGTTGTCGAAGTATCGTGCTCACATACTTTGCGACGAGAAGATCGTGCGTGTACCATACGGAAAGGAAGTCCTAAACATATTAGGAGATCGAAAGGATTCTAGGAGTCCATCCCGATTAGCAGTTATATCTTGCACAAAGTTACCGAAGCTAATGGAGAAGGGATGTTACCTTTTCTTAGCCCAAATTTCAGAGAAGGGAGAGACGAAGAAAAAGGAAAGGTGCATTGGAGATGTGCCTATAGTTCGTGATTTTCCTGATGTGTTTCCCGATGATTTGCCAGGAATCCCGCCGACTAGACAAGTGGAGTTTCAGATTGAGTTGATACCTG
Source organism: Artemisia argyi (assembly GCA_030686995.1). Classification (NCBI taxonomy): domain Eukaryota; kingdom Viridiplantae; phylum Streptophyta; class Magnoliopsida; order Asterales; family Asteraceae; genus Artemisia; species Artemisia argyi. The sequence continues at coordinate 18,905,862 of CM060680.1, read as the reverse complement.
GTGCTGCACCTGTAGCACGAGCGCCTTATCGTCTTGCATCTACCGAACTAGAAGAATTGTCGAAACAATTGGCGGAGTTAGCCAAAAAAGGATTCATAAGACCAAGTTCTTCACCTTGGGGAGCCCCAGTCTTATTTGTGAAGAAGAAGGATGGATCGTTTCGTATGTGTATTGATTATAGAGAGTTGAATAAGTTAACGGTGAAGAATCGATACCCGTTACCTAGGATCGACGACTTGTTCGATCAACTCCAAGGATCGAGTGTGTATTCGAAGATCGATTTGAGATCGGGATATCATCAACTTCGAGTTCGCGAGGAAGATATTCCGAAAACGGCTTTCAGAACCCGTTACGGGCATTACGAGTTTCAGGTGATGCCGTTTGGGTTGACTAACGCACCGGCAATATTCATGGATCTCATGAATTGTGTGTGTAAGCCCTACTTAGACAAGTTTGTGATTGTATTCATCGATGACATTCTGATTTATTCAAAGAGTGAGAAAGAGCATGAGGAGCATCTAAGACTCATTTTGGAATTGCTCAGGAAGGAGAAACTTTATGCCAAGTTTTCGAAATGCGAATTTTGGATTCCGACGGTACAATTTTTGGGTCATGTGATTGATAGACAAGGAGTCCATGTGGATCCTGCTAAGATTGAGGCGATAAAAGATTGGGCTGCACCTACAACCCCAACCGAAGTTCGTCAATTTTTGGGTTTAGCTGGTTATTACCGAAGATTCATTGAGGGATTTTCGAAGATAGCTAAACCGTTGACCAAATTGACTCAAAAGAGTGTTATGTATGAATGGGGAGATAAAGAAGATGAAGCGTTTCAATTGCTTAAGAAGATGTTGTGTAGTGCTCCTATCTTAGCGTTACCGGAAGGTAACGAGGATTTCGTCGTCTATTGTGACGCCTCACATAAAGGTTTGGGAGCCGTGTTAATGCAACGAGAGAAGGTGATAGCTTATGCTTCACGACAGCTCAAAAAGCATGAGAAAAACTACACTACCCATGATTTGGAGCTAGGTGCTGTGGTTTTCGCTTTAAGAATATGGAGGCATTACTTGTACGGAACAAAGTGTGTTGTATTTACTGACCATAAAAGTCTACAACACATCTTGAATCAAAAAGAGCTCAATATGAGACAGCGACGTTGGATCGAGTTGCTAAGCGATTATGATTGTGAAATTCGCTACCACCCTGGTAAAGCAAACGTTGTTGCTGATGCTCTTAGTCGAAAGGAAAGAGTACCACCGTTACGAGTTAGGTCATTGGGAATGACTATCGTATCGCCATTACCGTCTCAAATACTTGAAGCTCAAACGGAAGCGTTGAAAGCAGAAAATAGATCTGCCGAGAATATATTTGGGATGGCTGATAATGAGAAAGGATTTGTTAAGCGTTCTGATGGATTATTATGTTTTGGAGATCGGATTTGGGTACCTTTATATGGAGAAATTCGGGAATTGATTATGCGTGAGTCGCATAAGTCAAGGTACTCTATTCATCCTGGGTCCGATAAAATGTACCAGGATCTTAAGAAGTTCTATTGGTGGCCAAATATGAAGGCAGATATAGCATCGTACGTTAGTAAGTGCTTGACATGTGCTAAAGTTAAAGCTGAACACCAGAGACCGTCAGGATTACTAACGCAACCAGAACTTCCAGTCTGGAAATGGGAGCGGATTACTATGGACTTCATTACCAAATTACCGAGGACAGCTAGCGGTTGTGATGCTATCTGGGTAATTGTGGATCGTCTGACAAAGTCTGCTCATTTCTTAGCTATTAGTGAAGATGATAGTATGGATAAGCTTGCGAGGTTATATGTGAAGGAAATTATTTCGCGTCATGGAGTCCCGATATCTATTATTTCGGATCGTGATAGTCGTTTTACGTCAGCTTTGTGGCGATCACTTCAAACGGCTTTGGGGACGAGGCTTGATATGAGTACTGCATATCATCCCCAAACCGATGGTCAAAGTGAGAGGACCATTCAGACGTTAGAGGATATGCTTCGTGCATGCATCATAGACTTTGGTAAAGGCTGGGAGAAGTATTTACCCCTTGCGGAATTCTCCTATAATAATAGCTACCACACAAGTCTTAAGGCTGCACCATTCGAAACTTTGTATGGCAGAAAGTGTCGTTCGCCTATTGGTTGGGCAGAAGTTGGAGATAGCCAACTTACAGGCCCTGAACTTATTTTGGAAACTACAGAGAAAGTAGCTCAGATTCGTGATCGATTGCAAGCAGCCAGAGATAGGCAGAAGAGCTACGCCGATCAGAGACGTAAACCTTTAGAGTTCCAGGTTGGAGACAAAGTAATGCTGAAAGTCTCACCTTGGAAAGGTGTGATACGTTTCGGGAAACGTGGTAAACTCAACCCACGCTACATTGGACCATTCTTGATCTTAGAAAGAATTGGGCCCGTGGCTTATAGGTTGGAATTACCACATGAACTGAGTAAAGTTCACGACGTGTTCCACGTGAGTAATTTGAAGAAATGTCTTTCCGATGAAATGCCCGTCATTCCAATGAAGGACATTCGTGTAGATGAGAAATTGAATTTCGTGGAAGAGCAAATTGAGATTTTAGATCGTGAAGTTAAACGACTCAAGAGAAGTCGCATTCCGCTCGTCAAGGTTCGTTGGAATTCCCGACATGGACCAGAATTTACGTGGGAACGTGAGGACGAGTTCCGGAAGAGATATCCGAAGCTTTTCACTTCGTAGATGAATTTTTCCGAGTGAAACCCGGGACGGGTTTCCTTCTGAGACTGGGAGGATGTGACAACCGGCAGTTTAGGGAGCTATTCTAAAAACCCGCATTACGATTAAAGTTCGTTTATAATTTTTATTTGAAATTTTATTTCACAACGAACTTGTAAGACCTATTTTATGGATATTTATAATTAATGTTGTTATGGAATTCGTGAATTATTCTCGTAATTCATTCTTGATATAATGCTCGGTGATGTATTCTTAAATTCTCACTTGTAACTACGTTGACTCTGGCACTAGGTTTACCTAACGAAAGATTTTATGATTCGTCTTACGGGTCCGACTATATTTTATTTATTTACGAGATATTTCGTGAGATATTAAACGTTTGAAATGAGTTCGGGTTCGGGCCACATGTTTTACATTTACCCACGTTACCCGCTCCACACCGTTAGTAATATTATTATTATTATTATTATTATTATTATTATTATTATTATTATTATTATTATTATTATTATTATTATTATTATTATTATTATTATTATTATTATTATTATTATTATTATTATTATTAACATTTTAAAAAAAAATAAAAAAATAATAATAAAAGAGTAAACTACAAAATCCGGTCCTTGTGGTTTCTTTTCGGTACACAACAAACAACACCAACACCTCACTATTTTCCTCTCTCTCTTCCCCCTCATCTCCCATCTTCTTTCTTAACCTAGCCGCCGCCCCTTCGGCCGGCCACCACCGTCACACCGCCGCTCTCACACTAAAAACAACACCACCATCTTAATCCTCTCGTCCCGATCTATCTTTTGGTACTAACCACGCGCCCTAACTCCTACGTTAACACCTAATTCGAATTATATTATCACGAGTTCATCATCATCTTTTTATTATTTCTTGAGTATCTCTTCGATTTGGCTTTGGTTTTGGAAGGTAGGTCGAGTTTTGACTCGAGTTGTGGGTTCGAATCGTGACTGAGAGTCACGGATTCCATTATTTTTCGGATTGTTATGATTCTTGTTACAAGAATCAAGTGGGTTTTCAATAAAAAGGATTTAAAAAGAGGTTTGGTATCCGGGTTTGTGTAGCTCGTTGGGTCGAGGCTAACCGAGAGCTTTTGGCTCTCGGCTTGGGTCTTGGGTGATGTTATTCTTGACCCATTTGTTGTTTATTCGGACTCTTGGTGCGTATCGTGTTGCTAGTCGACCTTGTGGTCGTATGGATTACCAGCCGACACCCCCTAGGGGCTGTTTTGGGTTCGGTTTGAGCTCAAGGAGCTAGCCGAGACCTATGGGTCTCGGGTATAGCTTCCGTTTCATGTTTGAGCATATGTTGACCCGGGTTGACTTGGTAACTCAACCCGTGGCTTACTTGGTTTATTATTTAATTGGTTGTTTACTTTGTTACTTGGCCGAATACATGTGGGTCGAGACCGTGTTTGGTCTCGACATTGGATATTGAATTTGGTATTGAGAAGTGTTGACGAATTGTGATATTGGGGACCGATTGTGAGACGGTCACTTAGATTGACGGAGATAGGTTAGTCGGGTGCCGTAGTCGGACCCTATTGTTGTAGCACGTGGATTGAGATTGTGTTGGACGGAGATAGTATTGATTGTTTTATAACATTTGTTATTACTTTGGACTTGGACAATGAGCCGAGAGTCATGACTCGGACATGTGACCATTTCGTATGACTCGATAACTATTACAATTAAAATGTGAATAATAAAACTTGTAATAACAATTATTGATAATATAAACGTTTATATGAATATATAGACGTGAATAACGTATATATAATTATATAGGCGCGTATATTAATAATAATAATAATAATCACGAGTCGTATTATAAATAATACAATTAGATATATATATTAGGCTACGAAAGTGGCGTAATATTATTGAACGTATTATTATTATAAAATTGTGTTATAAAACGGGAAACTCCCGACAATTATTAAACGTTTAATAAAATGTCATTTTATATATATAACGAGTAAACTTATCGAGTTATGCGGAGTCGTTGTCACTCGGGTCCAGGTAAGTTATTATTTGTGACTTTCGTGTTGTCACGGATATATGACGATTAATATAAACGTTTTCTATAACTAAATAACCACTTAACCGTAAGGTTGAACCGGGTTATTTGGTTATATGAAATGAATATATTAATGGGCATCGTATCCTACGACGCCCATAGGTTGTAGTATATGTAAAGTGTAATAAATTGCGAGTGTATATATCGGGAAATCTGGCCAATTTGACGATATATACGAGGAATTTCTTAAACTATGATATATACTATATAGTAATTATGTGCTATGTGCTTTAGGTTGGGTGTAATCTTGGAACGGTATGTTACGTAAATAAATATGAGGATTATCATATCGATGGATTCGATAAACTTCGGCGATTTATTTAAATGATATATTGGGCTAATATTAGATCCATAGTTCATTTTATTATTCTTTATGTGATCTTTTTGGTTTGTTTTGAGTCGACCCACCACCCGTATGGATACCAAACGCAAATACACCAAACTAATACGAAATGGATTTTCGGAAATAAAACGGATTCTCGTCCGGGTTTGGGAATATTATAAATTTGAGGAAATGATTTCTGAACGAGTTAATATTGTTAGGTCGTGCCAAGTCCGTAGTTGCTGTTTCGTGAGTTACTATACATCTTATTTCTACCGATTTCTTCTTGCTATTTTCTGGACTGGAGGTGAGTCATAGCCCCACTTTTTACTCTTGAACTATGTTTTCAATGCTTGGGGTGAGAAACGTGCAAATCATTTTACGTGGACTATTATCGCTTTTATATTCTTTCTAAACTTGCTATGCGTATGGACTAGGATCTATTGTCAGCTTTAGTCACACATGTCGTGTGTACTATTCAAGGTTGGCTTATTTGGTTATTGGTGGATGGTCAGCTTTAGTCACATATAGGTTGTGTGTACTATTCAAGGTTGGCTTATTTGGTTATTTGGAATTGTCAGCTTTAGTCACATATATGTTGTGTGTACTATTCAAGGTTGACTTATTTAGATACTGTAGTGTGCACCTATAGGTTATTAATACTTCGGAGGTTATCCGAGTATTTTTGGTATTGCGGGGGTTACCCGAATATCTATGTTAGTACGGAGGGTATCCGTGTGTTAGGTTGGAGCGGAGGGTATCCGCAGGCTTTTAGCGAATCCTTAGTCTAGCTAGCAAGCGTTTTGCGTATATGTCCACTATATTGTTAGATGAATTTAAACCTATGATCTCACCAGCGAAAGCTGACTTTTAGCACGTTTTCTCAGGTAATTAAGTGTTGAGATGCATGCTTGGAATGGAAGGCTCGGCCAAGGCTCACGGTTTATGGATCTATTTTTCTAAACTCTGATAACTAAATTTGGACCTACTGTTATTTTATTTTGGGCCTGACTCTGAATGATGTTGGGATAAATGTAAACCTTAAAACCCCGTTTTGGTTGTGTTTTTATTATGTTTACTTTATCTCGTTCTATATTGTCTTGTGTTGGATACCAATCCCCGTAGCACCCCGAAAGCTTGTTGAGTCTTCCACTGTATCAAATTTTGGGGGTGTTACAGAGAACGACAACCACAATATCTAGTGTAGGCACAGTGTTCTAAAAGGCACGTCAAGGCGCCGCAAAGAATTCGCCAAGGCGCGAGGCGTGGCCTCGCCGCCACAAAATGGACCTTGACGGCTGATCTAGGCGTGACACAAAAAGGCGTGAAATAAGGCGAGAAAAGGTGCACCTTTTGGTAAGGCTTGATGCCACTTTTTGAACCAGATTATTTTTTTTATTTCAATTATTTATTTATTAATTTTTTTGAACTATTTTAAACTAGTATTTGGAATTTGGGCAATTTGATATATGGGTCTGGTAATAATATATTAAGTAGTAGTTTAAATATATAATATAGTACGAATAATATGATCTAAAATTTTAATACATAAACCTATAAATATTTTTTTGCCGCTTTAGTGACGTCTTAAGAAACGCAAAGGCTCCGCCATAGCGCGTAATGCTTGAGGAGCGACCATGCCGCCACACCACGCCTCACGACTTTTATAACCTTGAGTGTAGCTCTTCCTCAAATGAGCTCAGCTAATAATTCGAACTATGTCTATTTATTTTGGAATCAAACATTAGTAATAACCCGGAACATAGTCTTATATCGAAATATCCGACGCCAAGAGGATAGTTTTTCATCCAATTGTTTACAAATCTTACTTTTTATTGCTTGTTTACTTTTAATTGCTTATTTACATTCAAGTTATTGGTAGTTTAATTATTAATTTCTCAAACAAAACATCAATCAGTTATTTAATTCGTACAACTTTAGCTATAGCAACATACTCATCATGGATTCGATAGCCACTTACCTTATCTAGTATAAGGTATTTAAATTTATTTTCGACCGGTACTTCAACACCGATCAAGAGATAAGGTTGTCCACATCTCACCTCATTTATACCTTGTAGAAAACGAGATCGGGTAAAAATTGATTAATTTATGTTGTGTGCATGAATAATCTAATGAGGTAATGCTGGTTTTTTACTGTTAAGCTCAATTGTACGTGGATTTTTTTTTGAACGTCATTTTCATTATTGTCACTAAACATCTTATGGTAATCCTTTGTGCATTTTAATCAAGAACTACAACGATACACAATTTACTTCGTTTTTGCATTTGTATTATTTTCGTTATTGAATTTTTTATCTCTAACCCGTGTGAAATTCAAGATTATACTAGATTCCACCAAAACATGATTTACAACAAACAAGAATTAAAAACTGTTAAGAGTTCATATCAGTTTTCAATATCTCGAAGCACGACAAGTTTTTGAAACTTGATGTGCCACGATTAACTGAAAACATAATATTATTCTAGACATGTAATACTAACATACAGTGTGGTATATTAGTCATAAACAATTTCTCTCTCCTACCTATGTGGGATAAAATGAAAGAGTAAAAGGTTAGAAAAGATCTCCATAAACAAAAAAAATGGTAAATTAGTACACCATAAAACAGATTTTTATGTACATGAAAAGAAGTTTAAAAACATCTAGTTTATGTGCTTGGAGTACCAAACTTGACGGTAACAACATGAAATTATACGTTGTTAAGTATTCTTTGCGGTACCAATCCACTTTTTGCACACACCTAGTTAAGTATGGACGACAACTGTTGGCAACCCTGATGGACTTTTACCCAACTCAAACTAGAATTTCACATGGATGAGTAACAGGATGGATAAATTTACTTTTTTTAAGAAGTTGCTCAACTGCAACTAGGGTCGAATTCGGTGTACTATAATGATGTGAAAGATAGTGGACCGTAGATATGTTCACTACGAATAGAGATAAAAGAAATTACTATTAACATGCACAACAAATGAGCGAAAGATTAATATAACCCGTTCTTGAATCTCTTGAAAGCCCAATTGCTGATTCTGTTTAAATGCAATTTGAGGAGCATTTCATACTTGGGCTCGCTTCGTTACAATATTGGCATCCTGAAATCGAGTTTTCTTAGAATACGTAAGAGGTAAGACATTCTCTAGATATAAAAAATGGTCAAACGGGTAAAAGATGTGGAATCTTATTGTTTAGAATGTATAGCTGCCCAATTACATCTTCTAGTTCAAACTTTCACATTTCTGAGTCTTCCTCGTCGCTTTCATCTATAAATTGTTTAGAAGAGTCTTGTGTCTCTTTTAATTTTATTGTGCGTGTGAACGAAAACCACTATATCATCATAAGACAAACTTTCCTGTTATTTTTTTGAATGTGACCCCCAAACTTCTCTTAAGAATAGCTTGAATGACATGCAAAAAAGAATAAGGGTCGATAACCATGAAAAGTAAAAAAGATCAAGAACTCATATTAATTATCGGCTATAAGACTTAGTTCATGCTATTTATGGTTCACTTTCGAACCTTTTAAGCATGAAGAAAATCATATACCTGAAAAGGTAATATTAATCTAGTCATATGACACTCACGTACACTATAGTATATTAGTAACGAAAAACTTCTTTTTTCAACCTATGTGAGATAGAATGTAAGAAAGCGTTGTTAGCAGTTGGTGAAAGAATGATACACTATATATGGATCAATGCCTGCTTATAAATTTACTGCATTATACACTATATATGGGAAGACAGTGTTCTCACCACCTTTCTTCACCAGGTTTTATACAAATGATTGATATTGCTTTATGGTTCACCTATTTTGTTTGTCAAGGTTGGCAACCTGGAGTTAGGGGTGGCAATTCGGGTCGGGTTCAGGTTGGCGGGTTCGGGTTATCAGGTTGGCGGGTCAGAAAACCCCAACCCGAACCTGACCCATTTAAATCATCGGGTCAGCTATGTCAACCCTAACCTGTTTACACGTAACCCGAACCTGACCCATTTAACCCGTATATATACTTGGGTTGACAGGTTAAATAGGTTTCACGGGTTGAATATGTTAAACGGGTTTCGGGTTGACCCATTTAATCCGTTTTATATACAAAAGTTAGCAAATTACACTAGTTAAATGGGTTAAACGAGTTAGCGGCAACCCGTTTAACCTATTTAACCCGTATAATTAAATATAAATAATTTTTAATTAAGGAAAAAAAACTTAAACGGGTTGGCGGGTTGACCTGTTTATTTTATTCCCAACCCAAACCTGACCTGTTTAATAAACGGGTTAGACATGTCGACCCAAACCTGACCCAAAATTTATTTAGCTCAACCCGAACGTGTTAATTTTCGTGTCGGTTTCAGGTCGAATTTCGTGTCGGGTCAGAAATTGCCACCCCTACCTGGAGTTCCAGAGATATCTGCAGTGTGGGATGAGGATTGGGATAAATTCGAAGACGAAGGTATGACGCTCTTTCGTTTATAGTAACTATTTATCAGAAAAGGAGCAATGTCAGCTCATTTCCGTTAAAAGATATTTGTGTTGCGGGTCAATTCAACCCGCGTTCCACACAAAATATCCGTTTTGACCCATACCTCTTTCTTCTATTACCCAGCCAGACCATCTTGCTACCTCTACCTTATGCTTTCACGTTATTCTCTTTAACCACATCTCACACAATATATCTGTTTTGATCCATACCTATGACAGGTTTCTCATTTGATGCTATTGTGCCTTCAAATACCAAATCAACATCTCAGACAGAAAACTTGTCTACGATGGATGACGTTTCTGAGGATTCATATTCAAATGCTGACAAGAAGTCAAAGAAGCCTTTCGAGACTGAATCAGTATACGCACATAGCGAAGATGAGTCGGCTAAAAGCCCAGCTGGTAGTCCCATGGCGCAAAAAATATTTGAAAGTCCAACCAAGGAGGATTCATTTAACCATTTTGGAAAGAGCTTTGATGCTGACACAGAAAGGTACCAACTGGATTTAGTTTATGGTTTGATGTCTAAATACAACAAATGTGTACCTATACCTTGTTTGGTGGAAAGATCTAAACATGCAGTAGCCTATTACTCTTGTTTTCATTTTTTGTTTGCATAAAAAAATTGAGTTCGATCTTCTTCTATGAGAGGGTTTGATGACCAAGGATGGGGTACTTTTGACAACAATGATGATGTAGATTCAGTGTGGGGATTCAATAGTGACACAGCTAAGGTGAGTTCATATTTTTTTCTTCAATTATATCATCGCATTCAATGGATATTGGATAATGTTATAGAAGTGACAGCAAGCATCAGGGGTAGTACAGCGTAAGCTGGAAAAATGCTACTAAATGAAAAGATACAATAAACGCTTTAAAGTGAATTAATACAATACATTTCAAGGTACTACTCTAGAGTGGACCTTTAAACTGAACCAATCTAAAACTGGTTTAGTATCAGTTGCGAACCGTTTTGGTATGCAAGTCATAATTTGAAAAATATAAACCTAGAACGAAGCTGTTCAGAATTTAAAAGAAAATAGAAAACCTATCTCTATTATGAATGCTAGATATGCCCTTGCAAATAACTTCATTTTTATAGGATGCCGAACATGAGAAGCATGGAGAGAGTTATTTCTTTGACTCCAGTAGCTTCACTGCAAGTCCAAGGAAAAGTGATTCCCCGCAAGGCAGTAATAGTTTCTTTCAGAAAAAGAGTCCATTTGGGTTTGATGATTCGGTTCCTGGCTCACCAGCTTCTCGAGCTGGCACCACACCACGATACAGTGGGGGAGGAGCAGAGAATTCTTTCATTGATAATTTCTCGAGATACGACTCTTTTAGTGCCACTGACCGAGGTTCTCCCAAACAAGAAACCTTCTCGAGATTTGATTCCATGAGCAGCTCCACACAGGATAATAACTTTTCAAGATTCGACTCAATGAGCAGCACGGCACAAGACCGTAGTTTCGCAAGGTTTGATTCAATGAGTAGCAATGCGGGTTTTGACCATGGTCATACATACTCATTTGATGACTCAGATCCATTTGGGTCAAACGGACCGTTTAAGGTGTCGTCAGAAAGTCAAACGGGGAAAAATGAAACTGATAAATGGGCATTTTAGTTTTGGAGTTTGTTGGTGTTATTATACTGTGAAGAGGGTTTTTGTATTCATGAAGGATGGGGTATGGGGATTACCATGCATTTTTTTTCTTCTACTGGCTTGATAGTTTGTTTGTATCACTTGCTTGTCTTTGATTCCATTGCATGAACTTTACGATATTTCTTTGGTATGATTTTGACTAGAAATTCTAATATTGGATTGTGATTACTATAAATATCTGTTTGTGATTGTTAGATGCTTATTGTAAAAATAATGTACACTAAGGTTTAAACATTTTTATTGGTAATAAACTAGTTACAGAAGCACTTATATATGCTAAGAGGTAGGCTAGAATTAGATGTAGTCAAATTTGATACTCATTGTGTGTTTTTCTAATTATGGATTGGCTTGTCTTAGAAAATTATCATGAGTCGTTGCACTTGTTAAGAATAGGGATGATAGTGTTAGATGCCACTATATCTATGTACTTTATACACGAAACCCGTGCTCGCACACATACAGACACACCCCTCAAGTGCTTCCACTCCGTTTTCACCTTTTTTGTGATGAAAGTGGCATTACAGTTCTCCATGTTTTTGGAGTGCAATTGGTATCGTCTAGGACTGGTCACGGTATAAAAATCGGACCGGACCGAAAACCGTTTTGGTCCTAAAGCATTATTCAAATTATTCAAATTTTGATTTGAGAGTAGAATTATTCAAATTATTAGAAGTAAGAAGATCAATTGAACATAGAAGTTATATATAGGAACTGTTAAGCGTTTTACAAATTATTCAAGTACTACTAACATTAAAGCATCCGGAGAGGAAATGACTAGATGACAAATCAACATCTGTACTAAGACAATCATCAAATCTCATATGGGAAGAAATAGATGTAACTTCACAAATCCATTAAAGAATCAACTCTACAAATTCTCCAGATTGTTAACCGAGAAGATAGTCTTATTTTCAAAAGACAAACTGCAGCAAGGTTATTATCTTACACTACACATCGCAACTTCAAAACACCACGATCTATTCTTAATCGATCGGAAATCCAAAAAATCTACAAACAAGCCGAAGAGTAATAGTTTGATGGTATAATAAATTAATAATAAATGATTTCTAGTATATTTAAAAAATCTACCACGACCCGTCCATATATTGAAAAGGCCCAGACAAGCTGATGGCCCCACCATGTTGTGTTGTAGTTGGGAGGTCTAGTAACATACTTAAGTTTGTGACGTCGTCTTGTTGTAAATCACCATCACAAATTAGTCTTACACTACACTCCTTCACCTCAACAACATCTTCATTATTCTCTTCAAAACTAAATGTTACAAACTTCATTGCTTCCTTCCATCTCTTCCATCCCCTGAATTCCCATCCCCATGTAACCCTCTTCGTATAATGCAACCATATCATATATGAATCTTGGATTCCTATCACCTCTTTCTCAAAATAATCCCTAATTGAAACTGGAAAGTAATATTCTGTATTCAGAGAAGCTCCATCAAAGTTGTTTACAGAGTATCCTTTAAATCCTTTGAAAGGCTTTTTGCACTTGAAAACAATACAAGTTCCAAATCCCCTAAACTTATCATAACACCAATCTGATGGTAATTCTACCTTTACCTGATTTCCCCTACTTCTATTTGTAAACCACTCTGGAATATTCCCATGATATCCTATATCTAAATGATCATAGCCAGTGTTTTGCATGAAGAATTCACATATGTTTGTCTGGACACCTAAATACCCAAGGAAAGAAGAAAGCTGGTGACTAAAGCCTTGGGAAGTTATAGATGAGTCAAGACACTGAGTCTTTGATATAGACCCCTCGCTATCAATGGTAACATTCTTTAACAGCTTTGGACAGTTTATGAAATAACTGTCCCTATTTCTGAATGGGTATTTAGATGATCCCGACACTTCTCTTAAGGAGGTTCAATCAGATGCATAAAGAAACTCTATATGATCTGGAAGTTCAGGCAACACTTCCAGCTTCTTGCAACCATCAAGTACAAGCTCTTTAAGATGAGAAAGTTGACTCAAACTTCCAGGCAAGTTAGTAAAATTGTTCCCTTCCAAGTCTAGTTCCTTTAGACATGATAAGCCTCCAATGCTCTCAGGCGCTTGTTCTAAATTGCAGTAGCTTAAATTCAGATCCTTTAACATATTTAAACCTGCCAATGAACATGAAACTAATCTTTGGGGATGTTGTTGTTTACTTAGTAAACCAAAAGAAGCAGTGATTGAAGTCCATCATCTAGGTTGAATCCTCCCGAATGACAATGAGTTAAGGTTTATTAGAGAGGATACAAAAGAAGGATGTTGGCCGACTTTTAGGCACCCCGCTAGATTTAACTCAACAAGCCTCCTGAGCATTCCAATTGAGGGATGAATGCTAACCAAATTCACACAACCTTCAAGACTTAGCTCTTCGAGATTTGTAATATCCGAGAAGTTAGGGGTGGTTGTTAGGTTACAACAGTACCTTAACTTCATTACTTTCAACCTTCTAAAGCACTGACATGGATAGGTCAAAAAAGAAGATAAGTTATCAGATCATTAGATATCAAATAGGAAAACATGCGTGAACAAGGAAATACCTTAGGTGTTGTCCAAAAATTATTTATGTTGCTGTAAGATAGGTCAATGGCCACAATGTTTTCTGGATAGAAATCTAAAGGTAAGTACTTGAAAGGGTATCCATGCCAACAAAACAACCTTAGCTCATTGGACAAAAAATCCAAACTTCCTGTCAACTTCACTGCAAATGGCTGCCAAAGTTCTTTGAATTGTGGAAAATAAATTTTTAGGATCCACAAGTTTTTCATATGCGTAAAAGCTTTTCCATCTAAGGGAATATTTTGGCTATTATTCTTTAGCAAAAGGACAAGAACTTCAACTTCTTCTGTTACCTAAATACAAATAATAAATCATTAGACTGCAATTTCTTATACAGAAAAGATTAATACCTTTTTTTTTTATTATTCTTATTAGACTGTAATACCTTGTTTTTATTCAACGCATCATAAAACTCTGATGAAATCCACAATCTGCTCCGATTCCCAGGCATGCTGAATTCTTCACGTACAATTTCCCTTGCCATGATTTGAATTAATTCATACTGCATCTGAAGAGACATATTCCTTGCAGATACTGTTATCAGAGACTTATCAGCTAAAACTTCAATAATAGCAATTGCAGAACAATGACTGCTGTCTAGTACACTTGCAGCAAAATCTTTATTTCCCCCAATGAAGGCACATGCAATGTCAAGAAACATTCTTTTCTGATCAGATGCCAAGCTATCAAAACTTGGTCGAAGTTTTTGTTGTATATCTGGATTAGGGTATGTTTGGAGTCTAAAATTCTCGAAATGCCACATCACCTAGATAGTGGAACCTCAACTACCAAGTACAGCTACGTAGATTTCTAGAAAATATGAATTTTCGAAAGAAAAAAAATTAAAAATTTATCAATTTTCCGAGAAAAAATATGGAAGAGTAAACTTCGAAAAATCCATAAAAAAACACTAATTTTGTGATTGTTTTGGAGTTTTTAGTAGATGAATGACTAGGTAAATACTTGTATTATCATAAAAATCAAACCTTTAACTATTCTACCCGTGAAATCAGAGATTCAACCTATGAAAGTTTTCGAAAATCTTACCCAATTTTGGGCTACCTTCGAAAAACTAAGCAAACACAAATCTAACCAATAACTATCTGTTATGACCAAGAAACACCTTCTGATGATTAGTTCTAGAGAGAGAAAGTAGAGAGAGAACGGTGAAAAAAAGGTGCTTATTATATAGAATAAATGAATGAAGCTTACACTATATTTCCACACCACTCATGGAGAGTCATGAGGGGTATTTATAGGCTCAACATACTATTACTTTGCCCCGTTTACATAAGTAGTCCCTACGAGTGCAACTTACTACATATCTAGTCTAATTCACTTATATGTGACGTTATCTTTATAAAAGAGTAAGGCTAACAATCTCCCTCCAAGATATCGTCACACGTGAATGGTTACAATTAGACCTGTAAACAAAGTAAATTACAATAATAATAAACTATGTTGACGTTGTTGAAGCGTAGAGTCTCTGTAGTCTAGATATTGAGGCAGACTTGAAGTTCTCTCGTCCGATGATCTCGGCATATGATATTTGGCACTGACGTCACTGATTTATGTAGCTCTGAACTTCAACTGTAATGGTCTAGTTAGGTTATTACTCCCTCCTAACTAGTGAGCCTTTTTCTTTTTATCTGCTCCCACCTGAACTGACAACCTTTCTTATTTCATTAGATCTCTTAAGTCTTCTAATCACACAACGAAACACGCATCGGATAAAGTAGACACTAGACTGTAACACAATGGTTGTCGTTCGGGGAACATCATAACAACATAACTTACATAGTATTGCATCCAAGTTGGTAAATAAACCCCGATGCCACACACTACTCCATTCACGATGTTAAGCAAAGTTCTCTCAGTCAATCCAATCATTGAAGACGAAACACTACTTCTTTCGGCATGTTCTTCTCCCTTCTGATGGTTGCGAGTTATCGGAATCATCATAGTGTCCTAAAAAAGTGTCTTTGCTAAGATTTATTTTAAGACATCTTAGGTGTAATGCTTTCAAAGTAGTTGTAAAATGTTTAGAATACTCAATGGTTACACCTAGAAACAAGAAAGATGTATTTATAAAAACATGGATAGAAATTGTTCTGATCAATAATAAAAGCAATGCGTTATGGAGTTAATAGTTGTTGATTTTACGAATACTTCATCATATCTTTCGGAAGGCCTATTAAAAAAATGGCACATGGCCTCCAAATTTCACAGGATGGCCCTGAATACATGTCGAAAGGAAACAATGTAAATTGTCATGATCAATAAACATAAGTGAAGTCACTTTGCCAACTAAAGGTAGAAATTAGTTCACTATATATGGAACGTTTGCTCAAATGGGTACTACTTTATTGTTCATTGAATACAAGTTACATGGTACATATTTGTATCTTTTTGGTCAGCCTATTGACTCTATTCTGCAATGCCTAAAACTCATGTTCGATGTTTATTTTATGCCCCATAACATGAAAACTATTTATAACATACTCAAATATAATGAACTTTAATACGGGCTGGTTAGCCGGATGGGATAATGGTTAAAAAGGGGTAACTTTCTATTGTCGGACCAACCTGGTTAGTATATGCCAGTCAACCATTTCGTTACATTATATAACAAATTGTATGATTGTGTGAAAGTAACTTTTTACTTCAAGTAAAAAACGTTTGACCCATTCACCTATTTGGGTGATGTATTTTTACGGTTATTTTGATGATTATATCATACTTTCAAAGCATAACAAATATACTTGAAATAATATTATTGACATTTATTTATTATAAATAAGTAAGGTTGCAACCTCCTATTGTTAAAGCCACTTTTGAGTAATCACTTTGGTGGTGTTTGATACTGCGTATATAAACAGCGTATACTTAGAAGATCAAATGCTTATTCGTTGTATTAAAACTCAGTACATCAATAAGCAGTCTCAAACAATATAGTTATCATTTGTACTCTTGGTATGAACAGTAGTCTCAAACAATATAGTTATCATTTGTACTCTTGGTATGAACCCGTTATAATTGACCTTGACATGATTTTGGATAATGCTACAACAAACAAACTAAAGCAAATAAGTATCATATTAAAAAAATTAAATTATTAACCAAAAAAAAAAATTATTCAAAACATTAGCAAAAACCCCGTGCGTGCATGGACATTATAACTAGTGTATAAAAACGGATGAAAACGTATAACGGATAAAAACGTAAGAAAAATGAACGAAAACGTATAAAAATGGACGAAAACGAATAAAAATGTATGAAAACGTAATTAAAAAAATTAAGGACTAAATTTGTGATACCCCACAAACCACATGGACCTTACTTTTAAGGGTATTTATGTCATTTCTATTAGTTTGACGGTCAAACTGACATAAATATTGGTCAAGGGACCAAACCCGACATGGTTCAGAACAACGGGGAAAAAAAGAATAGGGACTATATTCGTTAAACCCGACAAACCGCATAGACCCTTTATGCAATTAACTCAAAAGAAAAAGAAAAAGAAAAAGAAAAAGAAAAAGAAATAAAAAGTGTTGTAGCAAAGAAAAGAAATCCGGTTGGTTTGTATGTGTTTGGTGGATCTGATTGTAAAATTTGATCAGCCAACAACCTCATAATAATAATTTCACACGCCATCTAATTCCTTTCTTCTTTCCTTAGTTTAAGATCTGATTGAAATTGATGTGATTGATTGAATTAAAAAAAAATGGAGAAATTTGAGGAGTATTTCAGGAGAGCAGATTTGGATAAAGACGGAAGAATTAGCGGCGCTGAAGCCTGCCTTTTTTCAATTTGCCCAAACCCACTCTCGTTCAGGTACTGTTACTTACTTACTCACTCTTTTCATTTTGTTAATTAATTCCATTGTTTACTGCTTTAGCATTTCATTTCTTTTTTTCTTTTTTTTTTTTTTTTTTTATCATAACTGAATTTTCATCTGTTAGTTCGAAATCATAGATTGTTATTTCGATACGCCACTTGTCAATCACGTCACTTGTGCTTCGTTGTTACTTTTATCCAGTAAACAATTGCTTATGATCACACTAATATCCCTGAATTTTGTTAGGCTACTAGTATAGATGAAATTAATGATCAATATACAAGTTTACCCATAGGTTGAGGGTTTTTTTTACGCGTTTGT
Organism: Artemisia argyi; assembly: GCA_030686995.1. Lineage (NCBI taxonomy): Eukaryota > Viridiplantae > Streptophyta > Magnoliopsida > Asterales > Asteraceae > Artemisia > Artemisia argyi. The sequence continues at coordinate 18,887,802 of CM060680.1, read as the reverse complement.
TGGATGGAATATGTGGTGTTAAAAAAGAAAGTGAGTTTATATAGTAAGCCGTGTGAGTTGTAACTACTTTTGGGCGATCAAATACGGAATAAAACTTGAGTTACTCTTTATAATTCCTCAGTTTTCTACTATGGCCAACTTCCCACTTTGGTCAACTACTTTACTTGACACTTGTGTTATACTTGGACCGTGTGGTTTTACTTGTGATATTTGAGTACTTGCTTGTCTAAGTGTAAATAGTTGGACTTCTACTTCTATCTCATTTGAAACTGTGAATTTCCAAAACTAGTTACAACTGATCGCTCAGGTTAATAATTTACCCAAACCCACTCTCATTTGAATAGGAGAGATGCTTCTTCTATGTTTTAGCAAACATCATAGTTGCGTATATTCAGTTTTTGAACTTTTTTGGATCTTTTGACTTCTGTCCAGGGTCAGGTTAATACTTATAGTAACCCTAGAAAAGTGAGTTTCATCATTTTCACGTTGGTCAAGCTTTCCAATTTTGCATATTGCAAACTGAAATGAAATGATGAATACTCACCGTGTCCCGTGAAATGAAAGTTTCGAGACAAACTCTATATGCAGTTACATGTTGTTCTAGAAATGTTTGTTGATGATATCTTATATAATGACAATATCGGCGACTTTTTTAAAACATACCCAATTTCATCAGCAATCATAATCAACTAGTTACCTTTATCCCAAACCATTTTTATAACAATTTGTGAAATGTTGCAATGTTCGTTAAATAACATCAAGTGGAAACTGTGCAATTCTGCTAAGAAGTTATAAATGAGCCTGTTTTATAGAAGATGGCGATATGACAATGAAAGTCAAGATTAATCTTGGTCTTTTGTACATACAAAAGGTGTAGTGGTTGATTGCTGATGGACCGGCAAATGTAAATGTAATATTGCTCTTAGCACGTGCTGGATGAGGCTAGTAATAATTTTGATATAATTGTTGAACTTGATCCCTGTATGAAATGAGGAGGCATGATGGGGAGACAATGCCTTGATAATGATTACTGGTCCAATGTTTTTCTAATATTTTAAGTGAAAGCATCAAAGCAATATAAAGGTCTTACAGCTTACAATTTGGTCCAAACCGTATGATAGTTCCTTAGAGTAATCCTTTGATAACAAGTGATAATGATATCAACCTAAAGAGTTGTGCACTGGTTAGTGCTCTCTAGTCTCTACCCATGTACAGTTGAGCCAGGTACGATCTCACTTTCGAGGTTAAGCTAGACATGAAATCTATATTTAGGCGAGCGTTTAGCTGCATATCTAAAAGTTATTCACATTCTAGTTGTTTACATTTGATTGTGGATATTTTTTTATTTATTTTTGCATCATGTAAGAAGGGTTAACAGGCTTGGCCGCTCTCCTATAATGTTATGAATAACAAATGTATTAAATATGATTACTAGTTTGATGAAATGATTTTGGGAGGTTGTAAGATGTGAATATGCTTGATCCACTTTTTGACCTGTTTGATTCATTCGACTTGGAGATAATGCAGCCCTAGCCGACCTATGTTAGATAGATGAGTCAAATCTGTTGTATCTAGACTGTATACAAATAAAGGCGCTTACTACGTATACTAAATTACTCTGTTAGATAGATGTAAATAGTCTCTCATTCTTCTTGTGTGTCTTTGGTCTCTGAGTGAATACTATCTATGTTTACAAATTACAATCCTAAAAAGATTACAGGACTGTACTTTGAGAAAAATGAACAGTTTAACCATGCATCTGGGTCATGTTTCTTATGTAATATATTATTGTATTTGATTGCAGATATGGCAGCACGCTGATCAGAACCGCACCGGCTTCCTTGGACGTCAGGAATTCTATAATGCTCTTAAGCTTGTAACTGTTGCACAAAGTAAAAGAGAACTAACACCAGATATAGTAAAGGCGGCATTATATGGACCTGCTTCATCTAAAATCCCGGCTCCACAGATTAATCTTGCAGCTCTGCCTCAATCAACCAACAACCTCATAATAATAATAATTTCACACGCCATCTAATTCCTTTCTTCTTCCCTTAATTTAAGATCTTGAATTTGATCTGATTGATTGAATTTTTTAAAAAAAGAAGATGGAGAAATTCGAAGAGTATTTCAGAAGAGCGGATTTGGATAAAGACGAAGAATTAGCGGAGCCGAAGCTGTTGCCTTTTTTCAGGCTTCCAATTTGCCCAAACCCACTCTCGCTCAGGTACTATTTTCTTCTAATCACAACTCATCTGTTAGGATACATACATACTAGTAATTAAATTTATTCGAAATCATAAGTAGTTAGTTCAATACTCCTTTTATGTTCGTTGTTACTTTTATCCGCTGGAATTTATTATTATGATTCATTTAGTATGCTATTCACCCCACCCTGAATATTGTTAGGCTAGTTTAGATCAAATTAATAATCAATATACCCATAGCTCCAAATTTGTCTGTGTAAAGTGAGTTTTTTTTTTTTTTTTTTTTTTTTTTTTTTTTTTTTTTTTTTAATTTTTTTTTTTATAGTAAGCCGTGTCAGTTGTAAGTTGCAACTACTTTTCGGCGGTCAAATACGGAGTCAAACTCGAGTACTTTAGTTAACACTTTTGTCATTTGGGTCATTTTTGACCACGCGGTTTTACTTATGATATTCCAGTGGTTGCTTGTCTAAGTGTAAAGCATTGAACTTGTACTTCTATCCCGAATTTTCAACCATGACCTCTTTTAGGAGCCTATAAATGGGCTATTAATAATGTCTGATCATGAGTTTAGCTTACTTGAATGTTACTTGGGGGGCCAACTTGTTACTTTGGCTGTAAGGGTTACTTACACGCGTTTGACTCTTATAGTTTTGAATTTTACTTGGGCCAACTGTGTCCCATGAAATGAAAATTTCGAGTACAGACTCTATGCAGTTGCATGTTGTTCTAGAAATGCTTGTCGATGATATCTTATATAATGACAGCATTGGTGACCTTTATAAAGCATACCCAATTTTATCAATGAATTGCAGCAATCACAATCAACTAGCTACCTTTATCCCAAACCATTTTTATAACAATTTGTGAAATGAGCCTGTTTTATAGAAGATGGCGATATGACAGTGAATATCAAAATTAATCTTGGTCTTTTATACATACAAAAGACGTAGTGGTTGATTATTAATGGACCGGCAAATGTAAATGTAATATTGCTCTTGGCACGTGCTGGATGAGGCTAGTAATAGTTCTGATATAATTGTTGAACTTAAATCCTGTATGAAAACGAGGAGACATAATGGGGAGACAATGCCTTGATTATAATTACTGGTTCAGTGTTTCCAACTTTCTAAGTGAAAGCAATATAAAGGTCTTCGAACTTACAATTTGGTCCAAATCGTCTGGTAGTTTCTTAGAGTAATCCTTCGATAACAAGTGATAATGGTACCAACCTAAAGAGTTTTGCACTGCTTAGTGCTCTCTAATCTCTACCCATGAACAGTTGATCCAGGTGCGATCTGACTTTCGAGGTTAAGCTAGACATGAAATCTATATCTAGGCGAGCGTTTACCAGCATATCTAAATGTTAGTATTTACATTCGGTTGTGGATACTTATTTATTTATTTTTGGGTCATGTAAGAAGGATTAACAGGCTTGGCCGCTCTCCTATAATGTTATGAATAAGAAATGTATTAAATATGATTACTAGTTCGATGAAATGATTTTGGGTGTGAATATGCTTGAGCCACTTTTGAGTTTTGACCTGTTTGACCTATTCGACTTGGAGATAATGCAACCATAGTCGACCTACGTTAGATTGATGAGTCAAAACTGTTGCATCTAGACTGTATACAAAATAACGCTGCTTACTATGTATACAAAATTACTGTGTTAGATAGATGTGAATAGTCTCATTCTATTTGTATGTCTTTGATCTATGATTGAATCCTATCTATGTTTACAAATTACAATCCTAAGAAGATTATAGGACTATACTTTGACAAAAATGAACAGTTTAACCATGCATTTGGGTCATGTTTCTTATGATAATATATTACTGTATTTGATTACAGATATGGCAGCACGCTGATCAGAACCGCACTGGTTTCCTTGGCCGTCAGGAATTCTATAACGCCCTTAAGCTTGTAACTGTTGCACAAAGTAAAAGAGAACTAACACCAGATATAGTAAAGGCGGCATTATATGGACCTGCTTCATCTAAAATCCCTGCTCCACTGATTAATCTTGCAGCTCTGCCTCCGGCTCAACCAAATGCAATGGGACCACGTCCTCCTACACAGCAGCCTGGGATTGTCAATTCAATGGCCCCACTCCCTCCCACACAACAACCCGGGGTTGTTAATTCAATGCAAACTCAAACTTTCGGCATAAGATCACAGGGGCCTCCTAATTCAATGGCTCCTCCTTCAGTTGCTCCACCTTCTACACAGTATTTTGCACCTCAAGGAAATCAGTCAATGAGGCAGCCACCACCTCAGAGCGGGCCTCTTCCATCACAGAGTGTTGGTGGTCCCTAGTTTTCCGGCAGGTGGTGTTCTGGCCGGTGCTGGTCTATCAAACTCTAATGTCTCGGGTGAGTGGCTTGGGGGCAGAGGTGAGTGGCCGGTGCTGGTCTATCATCCTCATCTTTCACAGCTCCTAGACCATCTGTTGGAGGAAATGCAATTACTTCTGCGGCTATGTTTGGAGGTGACTTGTTTTCTGCTTCCCAATCTATATCTAAACCGTCATCATCCTCAATTACAACACAAACTGCAAGCATTCCACCCGTTTCTTCTGCAATTGCTCCTATAACTTCTGAGCCCCAGATTCCAGTCAAGATAGAGTGATAGACCCACTTGGTGCATTGAATGCTTTTACAAGGCAACCCACAGGTGCTCCAGTACAGTTAGCAGGGCCATCTCTACCAAGACCAAATCAACAACCTGTTACATCCAGTAGTCTTAGCTTCTTCAAATTTCCGAATGTGGAAGGTATGGCTGTAATGCCAGAATTAGCAAAGCTCAGCACTTCCAGATTCGAAAGATTTCCTATACAAGCTAAATCAAACGTCAATGAGCATTTATGGAGACAAAGAGTTCGAAGGTTGGTGGAGCACTCAAATGATGTTGGAACAAATGCATACTCCATTCTCTCAAATGCTATAACTTTAAGCTTTTTCACTGTTGCATAAAAGTCTTGAGGCCTTAGCGACACATCTCCGTGCATAAGTTTCAAAAGTGAAAGGTTTGGAAACTGAAATTCACTAGGAAACTCAGACATGCCCTTGCATGTTAACGAAAGTTGCTTGCAAGATTGGCTCATACTATTAGCTTCACTTGAATTTGAGAAATCATCTTCATGGTGAATGATCCAGCGTCCATCCTCACCACCTATAGAAACACCTTTAGATGGCCCCGACTCAAAATGCTCCACTACAGTCAGGTGGGCCATCGTTACCTCAATGGCCAAAAATGGCGCGGGCTGGTATTAACAAGTATATGAAAGTGTTTATGGAAGTTGACTCTGACAGATGGGAAAATCACTGGTGATCAGCTCGCAGCTTATTTTTAAGTTGGAGACTACCAAGAGGTAAATACTCTTAGCTTAATTTAATAGAGCATTAATGCCTAATTCAACTCTTTCTTGTAAAATGATTTACGCTCTAGTGAAATGTCTTTCCCTAATAGATTTCCGATAAACACGACAAGCCGTAATGTTCTTGTTATGTTTCGACAGAAATTCTGAAACAGGTGTGGGACTTGTCTGATCAAGATAATGACAGCATGCTTTCCTTGAGGGAGTTCTGTATTGCTCTCTACCTGATGGAGCGGTACAGAGAAGGCCAGAATCTTCCACCAACACTTCCTAGTAATGTCTTGCTTGATGAAACTCTGCTGTCTCTCACGGGCCCACCCAATCCTTCTTATAGACCTGCTGGTTGGGGAGTTAATCCTGGTATACCTCTATACATCATGTAGACATATATTTATAGTTGCAAAATGGGGGGTCGGGTGGCTTGAAACGTGTCAAAACGGGTCGGGCTGAAACATGTTAAATGTTAATCTTAGTAAGGGTCGTTGAGTTGTTGGGCTGACACACAAGCATTTTCATAGATATGCTGGCTGGTGATATGCTCCTGGTATTTCAAGATTCTGTTTAGATATTAATATAGGGTTACCGTGTAAATTGGTAAACAAAGATTTGGTAAACGCTACAGAAATAAATTTTGAAGTTGCTATAATTTGATAAAAAAAAAAACCCTTTAAAACTTCTAATTTGTGATAAAAACCTTTAAACCTTTAAATCTTTGATAAAAACCTTCAAACTTCCAATTTTTTTCATAAAACACTTTTAACTTCTGAAACAAAGTTGCACCGAGGTTCTTCAAGCTTTTGAGACTTTTTATGGTGGAAACAAAGTTGGCTACTGATTATGCAATCAACACTTCCTGATATTACATAAGCAACTTTTTATGGGGGAGGAGACGAGGGGTGGGAGTGGGATCGGGATCAGGAAGTTGATGGACTAATGCAGTCACAGCTCTTTCCGATTTTCTTCCCTCAGTTCTATTGATAAGCTTTGACAAATCGCCATCGTTGTTTACATGGATTATGTTCTTAGTTTTTAGGGTATTTGTGCTGTGATTGAATTTGATTTAGTTGAACCATTCCCTTAAAGATTTTATCCATGCGACCTTTTTTATCTTCTTTAGAATGCTCACTGTCGTTGGTTTCCATTGGTGTTAAAAGGTTGAAGATAAGAAGGAAATTTTGGATTCTAGAGAAAAGATGGCCTTCTACAGGAATAAAATGCAAGATCTCGTGAGTGTCCATTCTTCTCAATATATGGATCAATGCCTGCCCATAAATTTAATGTGTTATACACTATATTTGGAAGACGTGTTCTCACCTGCTTTCTTCACCAGGTTTTATACAAAAGCAGATGTGATAATCGCCTTAATGAGATTATAGAACGAGCAATAGCTGATAAACGTGAGGTATATTGGCGATTTGAAATCATGTCTTCTTTCTTTCTATCTTTTGATTTTGGCTTTTTCGCGGTTCTTGTGATTTGTCATTATCTAATTCCAGGCAGAGACGCTTGCTAAGAAATATGAAGAGAAGTACAAACAGGTGGCAGAACTGGCCTCTAAGTTAACCATTGAGGAGGCATCTTTCCGTGATATTCAGGTAAAATCCCCCTTTTTATTCTCTCACACAAAATAAAATATATTTGCATCTAGAAAAACAATAAAAAACTCTACGACTTGACAATATAATGGTTTCAGTTGCTTTGTCTTCGTCTATTGTGGTGATAAATCTGACCATTCTTAGCGATTGCTAATGCTCCTTCCACAGTTCACCAACACTTTTATTCACCATGCTGTGGGTGTTGTCCCGGTTCGTCTTATGTCAAAAAAAATGGGACCAGACTCACGAGCCCATTGCTACAAGTCTATAATTCTCTTTAACTGAACGTTGCAAAAAACATGGAATTGATGTCAAGTCAACTGCGGTTATTGAGCTTCCGAAGGGTATCATCTTTCATCTCATGCTATTAGGAATACTCCATTAGCAGTAATGTCACTGTATCTGTATAATATTATAATAAAATGATTGATATTGCGTTATGGTTCACCTACTTTGTTTGTCAAGGTTGGCAACCTGGAGTTCCAGAGATATCTGCAGTGTGGGATGAGGATTGGGATAAATTCGAAGACGAAGGTATGACGCTCTTTCTTTTATAGTAACTATTTATCAGAAAAGGAGCAATGTCAGCTCATTTCCGTTAAAAGATATTCGTGTTGTGGGTCAATTCAACCCGCGTTCCACACAAAATATCCGTTTTGACTTTTGACCCATACCTCTTTCATCTATTACCCAGCCAGACCATCTTGCTATCTCTACCTTATGCTTTCACGTTATTCTCTTTAACCACATCTCACACAAAATATCCGTTTTGACCCATACCTATGACAGGTTTCTCATTTGATGCTACTGTGCCTGCAAATACCAAATCAACATCTCAGGCAGAAAACTCGTCTACGATGGATGAAGTTTCTAAGGATTCATATTCAAATGCTGACAAGAAGTCAGAGAAGCCTTTCGAGACTGAATCAGTATACGCACATAGCGAAGATGAGTCGGCTAAAAGTCCAGCTGGTAGTCCCACGGCGCAAAAAATATTTGAAAGTCCAACCAAGGAGGATTCATTTAACCATTTTGGAAAGAGCTTTGATGCTGACACAGAAAGGTACCAATTGGATTTAGTTTATGGTCTGATGTCTAAATACAACAAAACGTGTACCTATGCCTTGTTTGGTGGAAAGATCTAAACATGCAGTAGCCTATTACTCTTGTTTTCATTTTTTGTTTGTTTAAAAAAATTGAGTTCGATCTTCTTCTATTAGGGGTTTTGATGACCAAGGATGGGGTACTTTTGACAGCAATGATGATGTAGATTCGGTGTGGGGATTCAATAGTGACACACCTAAGGTGAGTTCATATCTTTTTCTTCAATTATATCATCGCATTCAATGGATAGGGTATTACAGCGTAAGCTGGAAAAATGAAAAGATAAAATAAACGCTTTAAAGTGAATTAATACAATACATTTCAACGTACTATTCTAGAGTGGACCTTTAAACTGAACCAATCTAAAACTGATTTTGTATCAGTTGCAAACCGTCTTGGTATGCATGTCATAATTTGAAAAATATAAACCTAGAACGAAGCTGTTTGGAATTTAAAAGAAAATAGAAAACCTATCTCTATTATGAATGATAGATATGCCCTTGCAAATAACTTCATTTATACAGGATGCCGAACATGAGAAGCATGGAGAGAGTTATTTCTTTGACTCCAATAGCTTCACTGCAAGTCCAAGGAAAAGTGATTCCCTGCAAGGCAGTAATAGTTTCTTCCAGAAAAAGAGTCCATTTGGATTTGATGATTTGGTTCCTGGCTCACCAGCTTCTCGAGCTGGCACCTCACCACGGTACAGTGGGGGAGGAGCAGAGAATTCTTTTTTTGATAATTTCTCGAGATACGACTCTTTTAGTGCCACTGACCGAGGTTCTCCCAAACAAGAAACCTTCTCGAGATTTGATTCCATGAGCAGCTCCACACAGGATAATAACTTCTCAAGATTCGACTCAATGAGCAGCACGGCACAAGACTGTAGTTTCGCAAGGTTTGATTCAATGAGTAGCAATGCGGGTTTTGACCATGGTCATACATACTCATTTGATGACTCAGATCCATTTGGGTCAAGCGGACCATTTAAGGTGTTGTCAGAAAGTCAAACGGGGAAAAATGAAACTGATAAATGGGCATTTTAGTTTGGAGTTTGGCGGTATTATTATACAGTGAAGAGGGTTTTTGTAATTCATGAAGGATGGGTATGGGGATTACCATGTATTTTCTTTTCTTCTACCGGCTTGATAGTTTGTGTTTGTATCACTTACTTGTCTTTGATTCCATTGCATGGGAACTTTACGATATTTCTTTGGTATAACCTTGACTAGAAATTCTAATATTGGATTGCGATTACTATAAATATAAGGTTTTGATTGTTAGATGCTTATTGTAAAAATAATGTATGCTAAAGTTTAAACATTAGGCGTAGTCAAATTTGATACTCATTGTGTGGTACTTCTAACTATGGATTGGCTTGTCTTAGAAAATTATCATGAGAATGTGTTTTGCACGTCGTTGCACTTGTTATGAACAAGGATGATGGTGTTTGATGCCACTGACATGTAATATAGATTAAAGCCTTTTTAGTGATGAAAGTGGCATTGCAGTTCTCTATGGTTTTGGAGTGCAATTGGTATCGTTGAAGTTACATTTGGTAAATGAGTCTTCCAAAAAATTATTGCCACCCGTAAAGTTCTTGTCATGTGAAACGTATAATCGATAAGACTTCGCCAAAAAATTTCGATTACACCCTAACGGTCGACGCAAGACTGGTACATTTCGAGTTGTAATCATGAGATATTCATCAAGCAACATGACTTGAAAATGTATTTATATCATAGCTGAACATGCACTAACAGGGTTTAGAAGTGGGATTTAAAGTTGATTTAGGGTCAACCCACCTGTATTACTTAAATTGTGATTTGAGAGTAGAATTATTCAAATTATTAGAAGATCAATTGAACATAGTAGTTATATATAGGAACTGCTAACCGTTTTACAAATTATTCGGGTACCGCTAACATTAAAGTAACAAGACATATCTGAAAAAGAAAAAAGAAAAGAGGATTGTGTAGGATAAAACATACATGTAGGAAGGTTTCTAAAGCGACAATCATCTAGTCTCATTTCAGAGGGGAAGAAATGGATTTTTCAAAAGACAAACTGCATCAAGGTTATTATCTTACTCTACACATCGCAACTTCAAAAGACCACAATCTATTCTTAATCGATCGGAAATCCAAAAAATCGATGAACAAGCCAAAGAGTAATAGTTTGCCAGTATAATAATAAATGATTTCTACTCATACACATTTCATCAAACACCTACACAAAAGCTATTAATCAAAATAAAAGACATCGATTAATAAAAAGTTATTATATGTACGGACATGTATTGGTTTCTCAAACCTTACTATCAAGGGTTTTGCTAACAACATTAAAATATAATGACTTTTGCTTGTAAGTGGTAACCAAAAAATAGATTGTGCATTTCATCAAACACCTAGTGGGTGTCTACTAGAAAAAAAGCAAATCATTTTCCTTATCAACAAAAAACTAAAACTTAATATTTACGATTTTAATAAATGAAACTTGGACTACCAGTAGCTAGCATATAATTACAATCTATTAGGAAAATATAGTTTGACTACCACGACCATTCAATATGTCCAAAACGCCCAAGATAGCTGATTGCCCCACCATGTTGTGATAGAGTTGGGAGGTCTAGTAACATACTCAAGTTTGTGACGTCTTCTTGTTGTATATCTCCATCACAAATTAGTCTTACTCCACACTCCTTCACCTCAACATCTTCTTCATTATTCTCTTCAAAACTAAATGTTACAAAATTCTTTGCTTCCTCCCATTTACTTCTATTCCTCCTATAATAATGCAACCATATCATATATGAATCTTGTATTCCTCCTATCACCTCTTTCTCTAAATATTCCTTAATTGAATGTCGAATGTATCGATGCAGAGAATCTCCATCAAAGTTGTTTACAGAGTATCCTTTAAATTCTTTGAAAGGCTTTTTGCACTTGAAAACAACACAAGTTCCATATCCCCTAAACTTATCATAACACCAATCTGATGGTAATTCAACCTTTACTTGATTTTCCTTACTTCTATTTGTAAACCACTCTGGAATATTGCTATTCCTATGATATAATATATCTAAAAAAGAATAGCCAGTGTCTTGCATGAAGAATTCACATCTGTTAGTCTGGACACCCAAATACCCAAGGAAAGCAGAAAGCTGCTGGTGAATAGAGCCTTGGGAAGTAGACCCCTCGCTATCAATGGTAACATTCTTTAACAGCTTTGGACAGTTTCTGAAATAACTGTCCCTATTTCTGAATGGGTATTTAGATGATCCCGACACTTGTCTTAAGGAGGTGCAATCAGATGCATAAACACCATCTAGGCTGGGTGGAAGTTCGGGCAACACTTCCAGCTTCTTGCAACCATCAACATAAAGATAATCAAGATGAGAAAGTTGACTCAAACTTCCAGGCAAGCTAGTAAAATTGTTCCCTTTCAACTTTAGTTTCTTTAGACATGATAAGCCTCCAATGCTCTCAGGCACTTGTTCTAAATTGCAGTAGCTTAAATTCAGTTTCTTTAACATATGTAAACCTGCCAATGAACATGAAACTGATCTTTGGGGTTGTGGTTGTTTACTTAGTAGTAAACCAAAAGGAGCCGTGAGGATTGAAGTCCACCATCTAGATGAAAAGGCTTCAGGCAGTTGGTTGACATTTAAGCATCCCGAGAGATTCAAAGCCCGTCTGCAGTCTCTCATATTTAAGACAACAAGTCTCTTGAGCATCCCAATTGATGGATGAACTGTAACCATATTCACACAACCTTCAAGATCTAGCTCTTCGAGATTTGTAATCTCTGAGAAGTCAGGGGTAGCTGTTAGGTTAAAACAGTACCTTAGCTTCATTACTTTCAACCTTCTTAAGCACTGGCATCAATAGAAAAAAGGTAAGTTCGTATATCATTAAGTGTCCAATACGAACAAATATATGTATGAAGAATTAAATACCTTTGGTGCTGTCCAAAGTTGTTTTATGTGGCTGTAAGACAAGTCGATGGCAACAATGTTTTCTGGATAAAAATCTGAAGGTAGGGACTCTAAAGGTAATCCATGCCAATAAAGCAACCTTAATTTATTGGACAACAAATCCAGTGTTCCATGGAAGTTTACTGCAAATGGCTGCCAACGTCCTTCGACTTTCGGAAAGCATATTTTTAGTATCCGCAAGTTTTCCATATGTGTAAGAACTTGTCCATCTATGGGAATATTTGGACAGTTTCTCTTTAGCAAAAGGACTAGAACTTCAACTTCTTCTGCTACCTAGATACAAATAACAGATCATCAAATTATGCTTGCTTTTATTTAAAAATAAAATAAAATAAAATAAAAATAAAGACAATTGCTTATACTCAAATGTAATGTTTATGTTGAAAAAGGAATCATATGCCACTTGATACCTTGTTTACATTGAGTATATCGTCCTCTGATGAAATCCACAATCTTCTGCTGCGATTCTCAGGCTTGCTAAATTCTTCGCGTATAATTTCCCTTGCCATGCATTGAATCAATTCATGCATTTGAAGAGACATACCACTTGGAGATACTGTTAGCAGGAACTTATCAACCAAAACTTCAATATTACTTGCGGAACAGTTGCTGCTGTCTAGTACACTTGCAGCAAAATCTTTATTTTCCCCAATGAAGGCACACGCAATGTCAAGAAACATTCTTTTCTCATCAGATGCCAAGCTATCAAAACTTGGTCGAAGTTTTTTTAGGATATCTGAATTAGGATATGTTTGGAGTCTAACCAACTGCCCTTTCCAAACATCCACAGATTTTTCACACAATAATCTACCAAAAATTTTGAGAGCCAGTGGGTGACCTTGCAAATATATTATAACTTGGGAAGCGAGCTCTTCAAAATCTTCTGTAGGATGCCTTTTCCCAAATGCATATAAGCTAAAGAGCTCAAGAGCTTCACACTTATCTAAATTACTCATTTCATGGATTTCATCCACTCTATGTGATCTTAGCAACTGTTTATCTTTACCAGTGAAAATAATCAAACTTCCTGGGCAAAACCATGTAGGTGAACCTGCTAGTGCTTCTAACTGCTCATGATCATCCACATCATCCAAAACAAGCAGGATTGGCCTTGATGACATCATCTTCTTAATTACCATAATTCCTTCACCAACACTTATCTTCAAATCTTCTATTTTCATGATCTTTCCAATCATATGCAGTTGGACTTGAATCAGGCCTTGTCGTTTTGTGACTTCTTTGACATCTTCACAAAAGCAACTTCCTTCAAAGTGGACATGCATTAAGTTATAAATAGCTTTGGCAAGGGTCGTCTTTCCTATCCCGCTTATACCGCATAATCCAATCATGTTAACCTTATATGACCGAATGAAGCGTGACAAGTCTAATTTGTCGAAATGGAAATCTATGCCCACAAGGTTCTCACCAACATGTAAGGGTCCGTCACATAATGTTTTGAGGATTTCTCTGGAAATGGAATCGATGAACTTGGACTCAAACCTATTTACCGCAAAGACACAACAAGTAAGAGAAACAACAGTGTTAATTAACACAAAAACAAGAAATTTACCCATTTGTCATGTCCTGGAGATCCCATCCAGATAAGTTAGCCGCCATTGATAAAGCTTCTTTCCATTTATCCACCTCTGTTCTATTTGAAACATCATGTTTGGCAAATGCTTCAGCGTAGCTCCCAGTTTTTTTCCTCACCACGTCAGGTTTAACATCATAAAAGATTATTTGAACCTCGTGTTTAGGCTTTCCCATTTGCTTGCACTCAAGTATTTTGACAAGTTCCCTCAGACACCATGATGAAGAAGCGTAATTCTTAGAGAATACAACTATCAAAAATCTCGATTCTTCAATGGTTTTGTAGAGATGTGGGGATATGTATTCTCCTTTAGGCAATGCTCTATCATCTCTAAAAGCATGAATTCCTTTATGCTTGAAATCATTGAACATATGATCCATGAAGTTTTTGCGGATATCTTCACCTCTGAAACTTACAAAGACATCATATTTCCACCGATGAGGAATGGACGTAGTAGCCATTGTCAATAATGAGATTGTGCTGCATTTACAAGTACAGTAAACATTTTCAGAAAAAAAGTGAAAATAAAGTTGAAACAATTAATTAGCACCAAGAATTCATGACTAATAGCATAAAACAATCAAACATGTGAGTGCTTTTGTGTAATACTATGTAACATGTAGATAGGACAAACATGCTAATTGTTTATATATAAGTTAACTGTTAAAAAAAACAAAAACAAAACATAGATAGTGGAAACAGCATCACATAAATAGACTGCCACCTCTCTTGAAAACAAACTATTATACACATAAACAGAGGCGCAATATTACCATTGCATTTAGCTTAAGAGAGGCGTTATGTCTTCCATGTTTCCTGAGAATACGAATGTAGATTAAATTGACAACTATGAATGTTAATTATAAGTGACACCAAGCTTACCACGTTTTAGTAACCGTTAAAGCTTTAATAGAATACGTGCACAAGCATCAAGAAACCAAAAGCGTAAAGTAAAAGTTCCTTCAAGTCACTGATCCACACAACACTACAACTTTTGAACGTTTTCCACACTTCATGTCATTAACACGAAAACACTATTTCAGCTATAGTGGCATTTTCGAATTAGTATTTACTTTCTTTAACAAAATCTAATTATTCATTCCATTCAATGCCATGTATCTTAAGCTACATAACCTTACAAAAAAACATCTCTCACAGACTCAAATCACTCAATCATGTCAATTGTATCCCAACTAGTTTAAGGGGTGTTTGTTTTAACTTATTTGATGAGCTTACTGAACTTTTTATAAGCTCGTTTTTAATGGCTTATGAGCTTATTAACTTAAGGCTATAGCTTATATAAGCTCATAACCCATCAAAAGTCTCATATACTACGTCTAAATTTAAAATATACAACGATAACTTCAACAAAATGACCCTAAAGATTACAGCGAAACAAACAATAATTCTGGCCACACAAATTTAAAACTACAACTAAGTTACAAATATGACGATCACTACTGAACAAATGATTGTACCATATAAGTAACTGGGACTGAAATTCACTTACAGTTGACGGATGGATTGAAGTTTGCGAATGAATGCAATGAAAATGAATGATCAAAATGAAGTTTAGAAAAGAGTAAAGGCAACTTGGTTGACTTTAAGTCAACCTTAATTTCACTTTCAGTCCCTCAGTTTTATATACTATGCGATTTCGTGTATTAAGTTACATGTCAATCTAAAGTGATAACCATGAAAGGCATCATTGTATTTTTTAGGTATAATTGTTACAGTCTCATAATTTTCGCCGTGACATGATATTTTATACATCAATTTCGTGTATTACGTTACAAGTCAATC
Source organism: Artemisia argyi (assembly GCA_030686995.1). NCBI lineage: Eukaryota > Viridiplantae > Streptophyta > Magnoliopsida > Asterales > Asteraceae > Artemisia > Artemisia argyi. Next base: position 18,872,129 of record CM060680.1, on the reverse strand, counting down.
TTATATGTATTTGAGTTTGGTTTGTCATATCAGGCCAGCCATAGTAAGTCGATCGTCAATTCGGTCGACCGAGTTGAGATTTGGTCGCCCTTACTGTGGCATGTAGGTCGTGTGTTGGTCGTTTTTTTCTTTTTTTTTCTTTTCTTTTTTTTTTTTAGATCATCTGCACGATCAATTTGCATATGTTTTGTGTGTGTGTGTGTGAATTAATTAAAAAAGAATATTTGTGGGGTATATTTTTTGAATGGCAAAAAGTCATATATAGATTGTCAGAAAAAGAAAGCTAATGTGGCATGCAAAATAAAGGTCGTCCATGGTCACTACGGTGACTTCAACTATGTAAACAAATACATCACTCGGCTAAATTGCAAAAAGGGACTAACAATCACTACAAGAAAAACTTGTTTTAGTGACAAGTGGGATTTCGTCACTAACAGCAAAAAGTCGTCACAAATCCTACTTGGTGACGAAAACTGAGGTCGTCATTTGTCGTCACAATAGGTCCGTCACTAATTTTGGTCAGATTGACCATAAAAAGTCGTCACAAATGTAACATCAACAGTGACAAGATAAGTCGTCATTATTTTGTGAAAATATATGATGCTAATAATCATTAGCCATAGAAACAATTGGATATTTTGCACACAAATAATAATTCAATATGCTATTTCAAAATGAATGTATCAAATAGGTAATGTAAACAAAGCTGTAATGTCATTCCGCATGATTTCACATATACATCATAAATCGTACAAAGTATATCTTGATCATTACATGTATAAACCTTCTAAAGTAAACAAAACATATCTATGGGAAAAGAAAAGAGTGTCTTTCCAACGTACATACCGATGCTCAACTCAATGTTTTAAACTCATGTTGCTCCCTGACGCCACAAAATCAATCGTCACTGCAAAACAAAACAAAAAGAAGATTTGACTTCGATACCCAATTGCTAGCATATTGTAAAACTCATACAGATGTGTCTTCTAATGTCAAACTGGAAGATCATACAAAACTAGTGGGTCACTTAATGCTACTGTGAGTTACAGTTACAAAACCAGTGGCTTTTCATCTTCTTGTAGAAGATCTTGCTAAAGTGCCAGACGATGTAACTACCGAGGAACCAGACTTGAAGGTTATCACAAAACTTATAAATTTGGTCATTACTTGTTAATATTTGTAGATGTTCATACTACTCTGCGCATCCAGTGCACACTTCATTATCCTACACAGTGGGCAAACTTTACTAAAAAGCCACAGGCAAACTTTACTAATTCCTGGTCATATTCTACGCCATTGGTGCATACTTTATTAACCTAAGCCCCTTCCACCAAACTCACCAGTAGGCACCTTATTATCATACGCATCCTCTTAAATTAGTCATTTCAAAAACCACCTGCAACTTGCACCAATTCCTACTCACTACTATATGCGCCAATACAGTGCACTTTATTATCCTACCCATCCTCCACCAACACCTATAAAATTAAACCTATAAACTTACTAAAACATCCAGACACATCAATCGTGCGGTTCATGACAGTTAAAAAAAAAAGCCTGGGAGACCCTGTTCAGGCTACCCACCCGGGGAAAGGCGAGCCTTTATTAGCTCTTATGTAGTTTCGCTGCGAGGTTCAAAACCACTTTAAGAGCATAGTGTTTTTTTTTTTTTTTTTTTTTTTTTTTTTTTTTTTTTTTATTATTATTATTATTATTTTTTCAGTAGCATAGCCACGACAGTTGCTACAGGCAAGTAAAATTGCAATCAATATCCACATTACTGCATACTGTTCTTATAATATGCTATGCTCTGAAAGTGGGTTTAAATATAAATACGGATTTTACAGTTCTTCGTATAATATCCTAATGCTTGTGAAAGTGCTGAAAGCATCAAAACAGCGTGAGTACATTTTTAGTTGTTTTTATCTATGAGTTAAATATTGACTTTTCTAGATGAGTTAAATATTTAAGTCGGGATATAACTATAAAAACAGGTAAGAGAAAAAGGTTAACTTTCTTACCGGGGGACAAGTGGGCATGTACATCTGTCGGGGTTGACCAAGAGGCATCTGCTGCCCATACTGAGTCAAAGAATCCGAAATTAGTTTCAACAACAGAGAAATAGACCAAAAATAAACCAAAGGACTAGAACTAGAGTGGCAAAATGAGTGGCTTGTGCAAGCTGTAAAAAAGGGTAACCGTGTGTGGGATGGATACCAGAGCACTTTATAACAAAGAATACACTTTGCGAAGACTTTCACCCGTTTGACCCGTTTCCTATTAATCTAAGCTCATTTTCTTCAAAATTTCCAGTTGATCCATTAGAATAAGAATATCCCAAATCGACCCATTCATATGAAACCAGTCGAGTTTGGCATATCAACATGTTATATATTACTTACAAGACCATGAGAAGGAGCTGAAATCTATGACTGTTGATATTTTAGTGTTGTCCAATGACTCCAATCGAATACATAATCAAACTGAAACCCTGTAAACAAAATTACGAACTTAGAGTCACTGATACAGGTTTCATCTGTGACCTTAAAGCTTTAAGCTGTTAATGGCTAGGACCTAGGAGATGCTAACTTCACGGATAAAGAGGTCACCAACTATATACACAGAAATATAAGTATGAGAAGATTAGCGAAAGTAAAGTTTGTACATCAATAGAGGTGCTGCACTATAGGACACTGCAAATTGGAAACTAAAATAATGGTCAGCTGCATTACCTGATTAGCTCTACATCTTAAGCCCATAAGAAGATTACCTGGCTTGATGTCACAACGTAGAAATGACTTAGATTGAACAAACTCAATTCGATTGATCTGAAACAAGCCCCATCATCAGTATATATATATATATATATATATATATATATATATATATATATATATATATATATATATATATATATCTTCATAAAAGAAAGTATATTGCAGCAGGTTATGCTCAACTCCAGATCTTGAAAGTATTTCTAGGTTATGTTCAACTCAATGTCTTGAAATCATTGTGTCCGTAAACTGAAATCATCACTGCAAAACAAAACAAGAAAATTTGATCAGGTTCGCCGTATAAAGTCAAAGAAAAGAAAAGCATACCTTATGGCTTCAATGAACCACAAGGATTATTTGATTAGAATGTTGGTTTAACAACCCATGTGTTTCAAAACAACCTGAACTTGTATACGGAAATAGCTGAATATGCTCTAGGCAACTTTTAACTTGTTCAAACCAGTTGACCATTTTCTTTATTGGTGTTCAATGAATTTACTGTATAGACGAGTAACTGGAGTACCTTGTTCTTGTGGATAAACATGAACCTCACTAAGCTGACTTTTACCAGAAACATCAGCAACTTCAGATCTCTTCAGTTCAGATTTAGCCTCTTACACATAAGTTATACTCTCAAATGAGACAGTGAGAGTATCCGTCTATCTGATTCTCTATCATTTTTTAATTCAAACAAGTTTCACATAAGCTTATATTAAGTTACAATAGCAATCCAAAACAAGTCCCTAGCATGTTGTACTATCTAACATTCGACAAAAATATAAAGTTCCTTTCGTGCCAAATGCAGCACATGTGACAGCAGCCAGGACTAATCTTTCTAGCAGCTAGGACTAATCTTTTTAGAACACTCTAGATACAATTGTTGCAACGCTTATCATTTATGCTTTTAACACGAGAACTGGTACACCATAGATCGATACAGATGACTGCCCCATAATTTAGTACTTGCAGAAAAAGAAAAAACTTGTAGTAGAATAAAACAAGTAATGGGAGTACCTTGTTCTTGTGGATAAGCCGACTCTTACCAGAAACATCAGCAACTTCAGATCTCTTCAGTTCAGTTTTAGCCTGTTACACATAAGTTATACACTCTCAATGACGGTTACACATAATTTGTCCTATAGGTTGCAGTTTTTATAGACATCTCTCTATCTATTAGAACTATGTATGCTATTTCACACCAACAAGTATTGTTTTGGGCTTGTGAGCTTAAGAGCTTATGAAGCTCATAAGCTTAAATTGATAACCCCAAAACAATGAGCTTATTGACTTATTAATATTCCAATAAGCTAATATAATCCAAAAAATTATTCAAATTCATCTTATAAGTTACCAAAATATGAGAATATTAAGGCACATAACATATCATACAGTTCATAAACACTATGTCACTATCTATGCACACAAGATAATTTCATGTTATCAGCAGTTACCCAACCCAACCATTTTGCCAACTTTAAGCATCTATTAGCCCACATTGTGTTATGTGCCTGCCATGGTAAAGTTTATGTGACTGCAAATCACATGAAAACTAATGTAACACTGTTGCTAAATTTGCAGTTGCATTGGTATATTCAAACAGTAAGTGATAAACTAGCCAGTAGATGCGAAAACATAACAGCAGAACTTCCCATTGTAGATTCGAAATACGACATGAAAGTTGAATCATAATAATCATTTCACCGCTATTATCCCATGACTAAAAATGTTTTCGGAGTTGATTATCATACTAACAACTAAAACTTATTATTTCATTCTAAATGACACGCCAAACAATTTTTGCATGTCAAAATCTAACGATAAATACTACGCAAGTCTGTAATGGGCATTTCATCAAACACCTTTCGTGCACAACCTAACTCACCTCTATTCACACTATAATATCACAAATCTCCATAATCAGTAATAAGCTATCCTAAACGCCAACCGTAATCGAATTGTCGAATTAAACAATGAGAATCAATAGGTGAAGAAATCACTACCTCAGCAACAACTAAACACCTCAATCGATCTCACGAATAGATTTCAGCCGCGCAAATCAAACTAAACACCTCAATCACTTCACTTCACGAATTGATCTCACTTCACGAACTGATCTCACTTCACGAACTCGATATCACTGCACAAAACGTGTTTTGAGATTATTAAGGCACAAAAATATACTAATAAAATGAGATGAGTGAGATGGTTACCATTTGAATTGAATTGAACTCAGGGGAGAGAATGAGTGTTTATAAGGTCCAGTAATATGTGTGAGAATAGAATAATAAAAAGAGGGTAATGTGATTATTTTTATTTTTTTTTTTATTATTTTTTTTTTAATAAAAAGAGTCCATGTTTTTTTCTCCCTTTTTGTTTGTCCTTTTCTTTTCTTTATTATTTTTTTTTTGGCTTTTTTCTTTTGATCACGTTTCTTTTTTTTCAATTTTTTTGGCTTTTTTTTTTTGCTATTTTTTCCCAAATTCACCTTTTTTTTTTTTTTTTTTTTTTTTTTTCAATTCACGATCTTTTTTTTTATTATTATTTTTTTTTCAATACACGTTTTTTTTGTCTTTTTTTTGAATTCACCTTTTTTTGCTTTCATATATTTTCGTCTGTTTCATACGTTTTCGTTCGTTATTCTTCGTTTTAATATATTTTCATCCGTTTTCTTTCGTTTTCGACCATTTTTCATACGTTTTCGTCCGTTTTCACAAGTGTTTTTATGCTTTCATATGTTTTCGTCCGTTTTCATAGATATTCGTCCGTTTTCTTACGTTTTCATCCGCTTTCGTCCGTTTTCATACGTTTTCGTCCATTTTCTTACGATTTCGTTCGTTTTCATACGTTTTCGTCCGTTTTCATCTGTATTCTTTCGTTTTCGTCCATTTTTCATACGTTTTCATCATTTTTATACGTGTTTTTAAGCTTTCTTATGTTTTCGTTTGTTTTCTTACGTTTTGTTCGTCTTCATATGTTTTCGTTTGTTTTCATACGTTTTCTTTCTTTTTCGTCCATTTTTCATACGTTTACGTCCGTTTTCATACGCATTTTTACGCTTTTATACGTTTTCATACATATTTGTCCGTTTTCATCTATTTTCTTACGCTTTCGTCTGTTTTCATACATTTTCTTTCGTTTTCACCCACTTTTGATACGCTTTTGTCTTTTTTCATACGTGTTTTTATGCTTTCATATTTTTTTTGTCCATTTTCATTCATATTCGTTCGTTTTCTTACGTTTTTGTCCATTTTCATTCGTTTTTGTCCGTTTTTAAATGTCTTTGGTTGTTTTAAGATGTTTTCATACATTTCTGAATATTACAAGTGATAATCTGAATATCCCAAATAATTTTCTGAATATCACATGTGATATTTTGTGATTTTTTGAATTTGACAAGTGATATTCTATGATACCACAAATGATATTCTGAATATCACAAGTGATATTCTGCGATATTCTGAATATCACAAGTGATATTTTAAATATCACAAGTGATATTCTGCGATATTCTAAATATCACAAATGATATTCTGAATATCACAAGTGATTTTCAACTAATGTTTTGTAACATGAAAAATCAAAAGTGATATTCAAAAAATCACAAGTGATAAATATTATTAATATTACAAGTGATATTCAGAATATCACCAGTGATATTCAGAAAATTGCAAGTGTTATTCCGATTTTCTGAATAGCAATTGTGATATTCTGAATACCAATAGTGATATTCAAAAATGTATGAAAACGGACGATAACGTAAGAAAAGGGATAAATACGTATGAAAACGAACGAAAACAAAAGAAAATCACAAGTGATATCCTAAATATCACAAGTGATATTCAAAGTATCACTTGTGATTTTCTTAATATCAGTTGTAATATTCAGAAACGTAAGAATATGGATGAAAACGTAAGAAAACGGACAAAAACGTATGAAACCGTAAAAACACGTAAGAAAATGGAGAAAAACATATGAAAAATGGACGAAAACGAAAGAAACGGACGAAAACATATCAAAACGAATGAAAACGTAATAAATTAGATGAAAACGTACGAAAATGGGTGAAAACATAAGAAACGACGAAAACGTGATAAAATAGACGAAAATATATGAAAGCGTAAAAACACGTCTGAAAAAACGGACGAAAATGTATGAAAGATGGACGAAAACGAAAGAAAACGGACGAAAACGCATTAAAACGAACGAAAACGTATGAAAACGAACGAAAACATAAGGAGATAGACAAAAACGTATGAAAACGGGCGAAAACGGACGAAAACATATGAAAACGTATAAAAACGAACGTAAATGTTTTAAAACAGACAAGAACGTCTAAAAATGGACGAAAACATAAAAAACGTATGAAAACGTGCAAAAACGTCTGAAAACGGACGAAAACGTTTATAAACGTATGAAAACGGACGAAAACGTTTGAAAAGAGACGAAAACGTAAAAAACGGACGAAAACGAAAAAAAAACGTGAATTAGAAAGAAGTTTTCATTTATTCTATTCACCGGGTATAGAAACCCTTTACCCCCAAAAAAAAGAACGTGAATTGAAAAAAAAAGCAAAAAAAAAATTAAAAAAAAATAACGTGAATTTGAAAGATAAAAGAAGCAAAATAACAAAGAGAAAAAAAAGTAAAAAGGAAAAAGGAAGGAAAGAATTATTAAAAAAAAAAAAAAAAAAAAAAAAAAAAAAAAAAAAAGGGAAAAAAAAAGGAACGTGAATTGTAAAAAAAAAAGCCAAAAGAAGGGAAAAAAAATAAAACAAAACAAAAAAGGGGGAAAAACATGGACTTAGGTTGTCCTATTTAATCTTCGGTTAATCATAACCATTAAATCAAACTAAATGGATGGTGAAGATCTGTCCATTGGTATGCACCAAAATAAAGGTATGCAATTGAATTTTCCTCGAAGAGAGAATTCTTATTAAGTTGTAGCACAAGAAGTTACAAGAGTGGTCTACTTATAGATTAAATGGGCCGGGCTAGTAAGCTAAGAGTGAATAGACATAAGCCCATAATATTATATTACAACACTCCTCTTTGGATATTCACCATTTATCATACGCTATAGACTGCCTCATTAAAAACCTTATCAAGAAAAAACCCAGTGAGATAAAAACACTTGATAAAAGGAAAAAGAGTGCAGTGCGCATAACACTTGATGCGTGGGAATCGCACCTTGCTTTACCTCTCGAGGGATCTCGAGAAGCTTACAACCCCCACCAGGCAGTGTACCTGATCGTTGTAGTATAGTATAGTGACAAGTACCGGGGGATTGATCGTTCAGCTTAGGAATAGTGTCGCTAGGATTAGAAAACCTAATTAATAGTTCTAGAGGTGGAAGATGATTATTTTTGTATTTTTATATTTTTATGAAAGCAAGTAAAATCTCGGGTTTTGGAAGATAGGGCGGAATTAGTTGCTATTCAACTAACCCAAAGCTAATGTATAATTAAATTAAACTAATGAAAATGAAATTAAACTAATTTAAACTAAGGTTGTGAGCAGTGGTTGGAGAAATTGTGTTTACTTAGACTTCATTACTCCCTAGATATCTTTTACATGTTAATTACTTGTTACACTTGTATGGATGACGGATTGTATTCCTTAATACCATTCGTGGGGTGGCATACATAACTCCCCAACTCTATGAGCTCTTATCTCCTCCTACACCATGACCCAGCACAACTATAGGGATTGTAAACAGTGGCTCATGCATTAAATACAACCAATAAAGACCTAGTACGCCTCGGTTCATGTTTCTTAAGACGTTCAAGCATGTTACCATTGGAGATCTGCCAGTTTTCTTAAGCCTAACATATAATATCATTCATCCAAAACAAGAATAGACAAGTAATCAACACATAATCAACATCTAGGTTTCATTAGATCTAAGCAAACACAAAGAAAATTTAGCCTAGCATAGTGGAATTAAGATAAGAACAAAAGATAAACAACCAACACATAGACATATTGATTGAATTAAAAGTATACTTATCTCAATTACAATGCAAGGTCTCAAGGGTTTGGAACCCTTGAAAAACCTGTAAAAGAGGCACCAAAATCGTCTTTAGGGTTTCACCAAAATTTCTCTCTTTTTTTATGAAAAAACTAGAAAACTATATATAGAAAAAACAGTCTGACGGCGTCAAGAGTTAATTCTGACGCCGTCACCTCGCCGCCAAATACTTCCTCGGACGGCCTTGATCCACTTGTGACGGCCTATGTGACGCCGTCACCACCTACGGTATTTTATTCTTGCCACTTTGACGCCGTCATAAAGCCTTCTGACGCCGTCACCACCTACGGTGTTTAATTCTTCATGTCTGACGCCGTCAAGATGTTGGTCTTGACGCCGTCACCTTGTATCTTCAGCATGGATTTTTGGTACTTTGTCGTTTTCTTCACTTTTACGCTCCAAAAACGTCCAAAATGGCTTCTTTTCCAGAATTCACTCTCCAAACACCTAAAATCACAAAAGGAACGATTTAGGGCAATATTTGATCAAATAAAGTCGGATTCGGGCTTAAATGACCCCCTAAAAACGGATCATTTTTCGCCTCATCATATACCCTTACACTTGAGATTTGCCTGTCCTCAAGCAAATGAGCTTTTATTCTACTCAAAAGACAAGTTAGTGGTCATTTAACACTAATATAAAAGTAATTACAACAAATAATCGTTCCACAAAAGACCAATAGACAAGCACGGAGGTCATACACAAGCACCTCACAAATAGTGTTTAGATACTCACATCTCTCGGGTGTAATAAAGTAATATAACATTATGGAAATGGAAGATATCTCTCACTACCTGTCATAGCAAAATAGATTACCATAGGCTTGGGAAAGGATCAAACCTCCACCACATGGCGTAAGCACCTAGGATAAACTATCAAAGAGGTCTTTTAAAGGGTTATAACGTTAGGTGTAGGGATATGAATTACACGGTTTTGTTGGATAAAGGAAGTTTTACTGGTGGCGAGTTAACAATCTTGGTTAATTACATGTACAAGATGGCGTTGCTAAGCCAAGACTAGACTCGACTTAAGCTAATAAATGAAAAAATAACAAAAACATAAAATGAACATAGAATAAAACGGGATGGTAGTCCGTATGTTTTTTCTTTTTTTTCTTTTTCTATTTTTTTTTCTTTTTCTTTTTATATATTTTTTTTTTCTTTTCCTTGATTTTTTTTTTTTTTTTTTTTTTTTTTTTTTTTTTTTTTTTTACACTCTTACCCTACCATCCAAAATAATACATCATAGGGGATGAGAATTCCCCTTACACTTGAATCTTTACATACTTTACATTAAACTAAACTAATGACTCGAATTAAGAAAATCAAAACACTTGGAGCACTTTTAAAATTAACGTACATATGGGGGTAATAATATGATGTTCTTCCCCATTACTCCATAAAATAAGTACTTACCCATGAGTCCCAATCGTCCCAAAACAATATGTACAAGGATATGACTCGACTTAGCAACCATGTAATCAATTAGAAAGTTAACTTAGGGTTTAACAAATAACAATAATGCACTAAAAATGAGCGCATACACGGAAGGCTAAGGTGATTTGGGTGTACATTTAAGTGGGGTGTAACAAATTCTTCCTTTAAGTAAAATGCTTAAAGTTAGAAACGAAAAGATAGGCTCGGAAGGGTGTACTAGGGGTTTCGTGTACTAAAAATGAGTACAACGCTAAGGGTGTGGGAAAAATTAGTTGACTTAACTAGTCAAGTAATATGACTTAAATGGTCAAGTAATTATGATACAGGTTTAACACAAGGGTGATCCTAATGCCTCTTATCATGTAGTAAATCCTACCACACGAATGTAGTCTCACTAGCGGTCTCGGGATGCATCACTAACGCAAGTTCTAGAATCTAAATGCTACCGGTACACTCATAAGCACCAATAATAAATGCTTTTCCTATCAAAACTAAAGGCGAACCTCACATTTTTGGGTGGAAAATTTTTCTGAATATACGGTTATGTGCTAGTCATAAAACCTCCTATCCATGAGACGCTTGCTATGGCTAAAGTTTCACTCCTAAATGTTGTAAAAAATTTTAAATTTGGCGCTAAAATTACACTAACAAGTATTTCTCATAGTTTTATTACTCAGCTACTATCAAACAAAACAAACTCAAGCGAAAGTGCATATGTAAGGTATCATCTTTTTACCCTCCCCTTACACTTAAGATGAACATTGTCCCCAATGTTCAAGTAAAGAATGTAAAAGTGAAAAAGTAAAGAGAATGAAATCAAATACTCCCCTGATTCGCTCGGTATGGATTATAGGTTGGCCAGGTTAAATCTTCCTCCAAGAAAATGAACAATCAAAGCTTCCCTTCCAGAATATAAATCATCTTCTCGTCATAAATAACCTGTAAATCCTGAGAAAAGTAGACAAGGCAACCTCGCGTAAAATCGGCGGCATCCTATATAAGTTACTAAATCCTAGAAAACAAAGTAAGATATAATGCTTGTGGAATGAAGTTTGCAGATTTCCTGGAGATTATAAAACTTAATAATTCACAAAAACCATAAGACTCCGTTAGAAAAACAAAACCGGTAAAATTTCCAGATTTTTACTCCTGACGCCGTCAAGAGCAATACCCTGACGCCGTCAGAATGGACCTGCAGAAATTCTTATGTTAAGTTTCCGGAAAATTTCTGGAAAAACTTTGTCCTACTTCCTGGAAAATCCTGCAAAACTTCATTATGACTCAATACAAGCATTTGACTCTAACAAATACGAATATACATGTTCATTAAATATTGTGGAGAATCATGATCGGTTTGTTTCTTAAAAACATATTTGGGGTCTCCCCTTACACTTATCTTTTGCAAAAATACCTTTAGGTTGAAGTTAAGACTAGGCCAAACAACATAATAAAGTATTTCCACATTTTAATTGAGAAACATGATCAACTAACAATAAAAATAAAACATGCATACGGAAGCAAATAACAATCAAACAATTAAAATCACACAAAACATGGGTTGCCTCCCAAGAAGCGCTTTTCTTTATTTACGAGTCTTGTAGCTAGACTCAAAGTCGTGGGTTACTACGTGACTCGGGTGAGTTCCTCGTTGAGGATATCTTTGGGATCGAACTTAGGTTTCAACTTCCTATCGGTTTCTTTAGTATGGTATGACCTTTCAAACTTCTCTCCATCCGGATCATACAAGGTCATTCTAATATGCCATGACCCGTCACCTTCTTTAGGTGGCTTGTCCCACCTCCATTTACACTTGTCTCCCTCTCTTTTCCATTTATTCCTCTCTATGTTAATGGGCATTACGCTTAATAACTCAATCATCTTCCTAAAGATTAATGGATCCTCAAAGGGGTCTAGCTCTTCATCCCTAGCTATGAGTTGTTCTACCGAATGTGTCTTCTCAACGAAATCCTTTTCTAGATAGAATGGGCATTGAGGTCCTATGAATTTCCTTTCTATCCAAGGTCCATATCTAGACGGTCTCCTATTCATCTCTACCCAATGCGGTGTCGGTTCATCATCACAATCATAACTATGCTTCTTAACATTATACACCGACCAAGTATCGCCTTCACCTACCGCTATCTTAGATTCCTTGCAATCTATCATGGCACTAGCGGTTGCTAAAAATCCTCTTCCTACCAATAATGGGCATGTAGTGTCACTAACCATGTCTAGGACGTGAAAATCCGCTAATATAGTCAACTTTCCTACGTGAACAACTACATCCTTAATCATCCCAACCGGGTGGGCTATACTCCCATCCGCTAGCCCTATCAATACCTCCGTTTCCTCTAACTTTCCTAGCTTAAGAGTGGTGAATAAGGATAAGGGAATCAAGTTGAGGCTTGACCCTAAATCGGCTAGTGTGTCGAAAGCTTCGGATCTTCCTATCTTACAAGGCAAAACAAATATACCTGGATCATCAAGCTTTTTAGGCAACTTGTTTTGAACGAAGGCGGTCCCATTTTTACCTAGCTTATACTTCTCATATTTTTCTAGGAGGGCACTATAGTAAGGAGCACGCGCTAAGACATCAATGACGGGGCGTTCAAGGTGAAGTTCTTTGAATTCATCGTCAAGGTCTTGCGTAAGAGGTGTTTCAACTATGCTTTTGACCGGCTCTATAGTGGGTGTTTTATTTGATTGGTCCTTTTGGGGAACTTGGTTTTGCTTGAAACACGTGCTCGTTGATTTGACCGAATAATATTGTGGACACGAAGCGGGTGACGAAACGGATGATATGGAATTAACGGTTAGTTTCGGATTCTTGATTGTGTCACTTGGGAGTGCTCCCATTTCTCGGTCATTGAGAACTTTCAACAATGCGTCAATTTTATTGGTCATCTCGCTTTGATTTTGTTTGAAATCGGCTTCAAACTTAGTTATGCGAGCTTCTTGAGATGCCATGAATTTAGACATCAATCCTTCAAGATTGTTGGTACTACCATAGTTGTTAGAAGGATTGTTGTTGAAAGTACGGTTGGATGGTGGGCCGTTTGATTGGTAACGATTAGGCGGATTGGAAGAATTGGTTTGATTTTGTTTCCACCTAAGGTTTGGGTGAATTTTCCATGAGGGGTTGTATGAATCACCGTATGTGTTTGGCTCGGGCTTGAAAGTGTACCACTTATCTCCCGCTTCGTCGGTACGCGTGGATGCGTAGTCCGCGAAAGCTGTTCCGGGGAGTTCCATACAATCACGAGTGTCATGGGGACCACTACATAATTCGCATGAAGAAGTGATTTTGTTCACTTGGCTTGAATGCTTCGGAGCTTCGTAAGATTTCATGAGAAACTTGACTTGGTCCTCAAGTTCCATGATCCTACGGTCGGGAGTGCTTGAATTGTTCGAAGGCAAAGATATTGCCTTGACCATTTTGTTCAAATCACGGGGATCATTCCAACTTTCGTTGTCATAGAGAGCAAGATCTTCTATGAGTTCCCATGATTGTTCCGCACTAAGATCACGTAGCTTACCACCGGCCGATTGGTCAATGGTTCGCCTCGTGGAGATGTCGATATGGTCATAAAAAATTTGGACTTGGAGCCAAAGATCTATGCCATGATGAAGGACTTTTTGGAGTAAGTCCTTGAAACGAGTCCATGCTTCATAAAGAGATTCATTTTGACGTTGTTGGAACATCAAAATGTCATTCCTAAGCTTAGTGGTTCTCCCCGGTGGGAAAAATTGAGCAAGGAAACGAGTGGTGAGATCATCCCATGTGGTGATGGATCCCGCGGGTAAACGCTCAAGCCATTGACTAGCTTGATCCCGTAGAGAGAATTGGAATAGGCGTAATCGGGTAGTCTCTCTAGTTTCAACACCTAGGTCTATGGAATCTACGATTTTGAGGAAATCCTTAAGGTGTTGGTTTGGATCTTCGGAACGAAGTCCATGGAATGCACATCCGCTTTGCACCAACCGGATGTTGTCGGATCGCAAGGGGGTCACATTGTCTCCGGTGAGCTCAATGGTGTTTCGATAGCCTTGGTGGCTAGGTCGGGAATACTCTCCTAAGGTTCGGGGCCTAAGGGGTTCTAATGGTGGGTTTTGTTGTGGTGGGTTGACGGGTTCAAAGATGTTACCACCTTCCATGATGTCGGATGGTAAAGAGTTACGAACAAAGGCACAAAGAAATAAGATAGACTAAAGAAGACCTAAAAAATGAAAAATAAAAATCTTACTAGAAAGGAATCTAGCAAGTAGACCTAATAAAAAGAAATCCTAACCTAGACAATAACTATTCCCCGGGCTGCGGCGCCAAAAACTTGATGCGTGGGAATCGCACCTTGCTTTACCTCTCGAGGGATCTCGAGAAGCTTACAACCCCCACCAGGCAGTGTACCTGATCGTTGTAGTATAGTATAGTGACAAGTACCGGGGGATTGATCGTTCAGCTTAGGAATAGTGTCGCTAGGATTAGAAAACCTAATTAATAGTTCTAGAGGTGGAAGATGATTATTTTTGTATTTTTATATTTTTATTAAAGCAAGTAAAATCTCGGATTTTGGAAGATAGGGCGGAATTAGTTGCTATTCAACTAACCCAAAGCTAATGTATAATTAAATTAAACTAATGAAAATGAAATTAAACTAATTTAAACTAAGGTTGTGAGCAGTGGTTGGAGAAATTGTGTTTACTTAGACTTCATTACTCCCTAGATATCTTTTACATGTTAATTACTTGTTACACTTGTATGGATGACGGATTGTATTCCTTAATACCATTCGTGGGGTGGCATACATAACTCCCCAACTCTATGAGCTCTTATCTCCTCCTACACCATGACCCAGCACAACTATAGGGATTGTAAACAGTGGCTCATGCATTAAATACAACCAATAAAGACCTAGTACGCCTCGGTTCATGTTTCTTAAGACGTTCAAGCATGTTACCATTGGAGATCTGCCAGTTTTCTTAAGCCTAACATATAATATCATTCATCCAAAACAAGAATAGACAAGTAATCAACACATAATCAACATCTAGGTTTCATTAGATCTAAGCAAACACAAAGAAAATCTAGCCTAGCATAGTGGAATTAAGATAAGAACAAAAGATAAACAACCAACACATAGACATATTGATTGAATTAAAAGTATACTTATCTCAATTACAATGCAAGGTCTCAAGGGTTTGGAACCCTTGAAAAACCTGTAAAAGAGGCACCAAAATCGTCTTTAGGGTTTCACCAAAACTTCTCTCTTTTTTTATGAAAAAACTAGAAAACTATATATAGGAAAAACAGTCTGACGACGTCAAGAGTTAATTCTGACGCCGTCACCTCGCCGCCAAATACTTCCTCGGACGGCCTTGATCCACTTGTGACGGCCTATGTGACGCCGTCACCACCTACGGTATTTTATTCTTGCCACTTTAACGCCGTCATAAAGCCTTCTGACGCCGTCACCACCTACGGTGTTTAATTCTTCATGTCTGACGCCGTCAAGATGTTGGTCTTGACGCCGTCACCTTGTATCTTCAGCATGGATTTTTGGTACTTTGTCGTTTTCTTCACTTTTACGCTCCAAAAACGTCCAAAATGGCTTCTTTTCCAGAATTCACTCTCCAAACACCTAAAATCACAAAAGGAACGATTTAGGGCAATATTTGATCAAATAAAGTCGGATTCGGGCTTAAATGACCCCCTAAAAACGGATCATTTTTCGCCTCATCAACACTCCTCCTTAATTTAATGTATATCTTTCAAGCATCGCATGCTAATCTTCTAATCGAGTTGCTCGTATACTTTTGTTGGCAACAACTTTACAATGAAGTCCATCAAATTGATGATGTTACTAATAAGTCCTGCAAAAATGACAAAATATATGTGTAGCTTCCAACCGCATATCAAATCAATTGGTTGAAAAGTATGCAATGCATCTACAAATATTAAAAGAGAAAAATACACTCTCGTGACGCATATTAATTACAATATTGGCATCCAAACCTCAATTGTACTTATGTATGGTACTTGAGGACCAATTATTTCTTTGATACATGTGCAAAAGCAATTTATATAATATGCGTCCAAAATCATTTTGATCCATATACGGATTCATTCAACTTTATCAAATAAAGTTATTGAGAACTTTATTAATCGTATTTAGAAGTTGAAGTTGTAAGCATGCTTGACATTACAGATTCTTCATATAACACGAGAGCTCTAATAAAACTCATTTAGAGCAATTTAAATACTTTGTCTCGTAAAATATCAATAAGACATTTACGTCCACCTCGAGACAATATGTCTTTTAATAATCAACTTCGTGCTTTTGTGAATTTATTTATTCACAATTCATGTCTTAAAAGACATAACTTTAGAGCTCTTATTTCTCATTCGCACAAAGACTGATGTATATCTAATAGATTTTACACATTCATGTGTATGGACTTCATTTCCCAATACTTCTCATATTTTCACGAGATATTGGCCAATCATTTCGTTGGACGCACTTTTGAATAACAATTTATTTATGATCCTCATTATCCATAATAGTAAGCGCTATATTGTATGTAAACAAATTTGTCGACGTCGCTTATGTTTCGATTCCATATAACTTTAGACATGATATAATTTATTGATATCTCATTAGTTATTTGAGGTTCTTTGGAACCTTCATGTCTAGTGTCTCTTTATGAGACTATCATTGGGTCTTTTATACCTCGAACAACCATCTTGTTTTCATGCTCCATATTTTTCATCGAGGATTTTATTTCGAATCGATTTATCTACCATGCTTGAGACATGTCATAATAAATAGTGTCCTTGAGGGACAACTTCTAATTAGAGCATGAGTAGCTGAAATTTTGTTTTTAGCCAATGTTTATTTTTTGGCTATTAGATTATCCATTTTAATAATCAATTCATAAAATTTCTTTCGAGGATCAAAAGAATATGATAATTCATTCTGAATTTGCAGCTGCTTCTCTTCTCCTGAAGGAATTATCCATCATCTATATCCCATATATGTGCATTTAGGTGGAGTAATTTGCACACATAAAAACTGAAATGTGGTATGTTTGGTTTATAACCAAAACCAATTATAAAAAGGAGGATTTATGTAAAGTAATGAATCGACGTCGATAGTACTAGCGTATATGATAATGGGCATGGTAATGATTATGAAAATAAATCAGATAACTCTAGAATCATGAAAACATACATGCAAGAAATGCATATGTATAAATGAATTGCCAAAAGATGTAAAGACGCAAAGAACTAATGAAAGATTGAAGTCTCTTGTGATGAGACATGGTTACTAGGACTTTAAGTCCATGAGAAAATTAAATTAAATTATGCATAAGGTACTAGTGATGGCACACGTATATTTTCTCAAAGACCTGTAAATGATAATGCACATGCATTGTATGTTCACATGTGGTGGATCCAATAATGTATTTAGTAAGTCTGACAATATAATAAGTAATTGATATGCGTCTAAATGATAAATAAATAGAGCTTGTACGAGATTTTATTATAGGGTATAAAATGAGTGAAGTTTTCTAGTGATTTTTAATGCTTAAAGCATATATGAGAAGTTCTCGAGAACACTACTTGATTGTATTGAATTAATCATGTTTTGGGCATACATTTAATAATTGCCTTAGTGTATAATATTGTGCCTAATAAAGAATTATGTTTGCCTATGAAACTTTATAAAGAGATCTAGATTTGAATATTGTTTAAGTTTCATGCAGTTTGATTTATGATTATAAAGGCAACTGAATGTATAGAAGTTGAATTTGAAACAAAAGAAATAGTTGTCTTAGCTTATGATTTGAACATCTTAAAGACGAAATCATTGTGCATCATGAAAGCTAAAGAAATATGCTACATATCTTTATATGTATAAATGACGCTCATGTTTATGAGGTCACATGATCAAGAAAGATCCATTGATTTATAAAGATGATGATCACAATATCGATTTAAATGTGTCATACTAAAATGTGTATATGTGAATTACATGGATGTACCTATATGAGATGTATGACGTATCTTAATCCTTAAAATGGATATGAGAATAACATGTAGAGATATTTATTCACGTGATTCTATCAAGACACTTGTATGTGCATTTCACTGACACAATGAGATTAAGTGATGTGATCATCAAGGAGAGAGAAGATATGCGTTGCACTCTTTTTCCCTTGACCATGGTTTTGTCCCCACAGGGTTTTCTAGCAAGATTTTTAATGAGGCAACATCCTCGAGCGTATAAAGGAGTTATGTACTCTTTTCCTTCACTAGAATTTTGTCCCACTGGTTTTATCTAGTAAGATTTTAACGAGGCATAATCGTCAAATGGAGTAAAACAAATATTTTGGTATCTTCAAGGTACAAAGGATATGGGTTTATATTTCACTAACCCATCAAATGCAAGTTTAGTTATTTTTGCAGATGCAGGATATATGTTTAACTTACCATGATCGATCTCAAAATGGATATATTTTACAAGTGGTGGCTATTTTCCTGGCATTCGAGTATTGATATTCAAGAAATGTTACATCAAAGGCGACAAGGCACTTCTCATTCAAGTGATTATTTCGTGTACCTATTTACAAGATATCAAGTGATATAGTCAACGGAGAGAGACAATATGCGCTGCACTCTTTTTGTCCTTAGTCATGGACATCCAAGAGGGAGTGTTATGGATAATTATTAGTGGATGTCCATATAGTCAATAAGAGGCCCACGGCCCAGTTAGCTATTAGGGTTTTTACCCTACTGTTTATCTTATATATACCCCATGTATCTTTGACATTATAGATTAATTGAAGATTACTTTCATTCCCTCTATTCTTGTTCACAACAGTATGCTCGTTTTTGTTAATTTTTTCTAAAAAAATCACCCAATACTAGCCCAATTAAATATTTGAATATTTGAATTATGATAATATAAGCTTTACTATGACAAGAATGTTAAAAACATTTATCTACTTAATGACAAACATTCTTGTCACTAATAAGTAGATTTTAGTGACAACTTTTATGTCGTCATCAACTTGCGTGACTAATTTGAATTAAAAATATATATCACACAATTTTGTGACAAGTTAATGACGAACTATGAGTTTCGTCAAAAAATTTAAGCTTGTGACAAAAAATTGATGACGAGTATCTATTTCGTCACTAAATGGTCCAATTAGTGACGAGAATATGGGTCGTAAAAAAATTATCCGTCACTAAAACCACTTTTTCTTGTAGTGATATATGAATGACATATTGAAAAGCTACATAAAATCATAGGGCAAATGATATTAAAAGGTAATATACTTGACACAAATTCATCGAATGGGTAGTGAACTATTTTTTTTCATTTTGAGGGTAATTTTCTTTCAAATTCATCATCTTTAGGGTATTTTGCAAAAATTTTGGACAATTTTGCCCTTCGGGAAAAAAAATTTTGTATTAGCTATGAGGGGCAAAATTGTCCAAAATTTTTACAAAATACCCTAAAGATGATGATTTTGAAAGAAAATTACCCTCAAAATAAAAAAATAGTTCACTACCCATTCGATGAAATTGTGGCAAGTATATTACATTTTTTTATTATTACAAAACGCATACGTCGATCTTATTTTTCTGTTTGAGAACGTTCGAATATGTTTCATATATATACATTCTGAAACGGAATGAGACATGTCGATCTTTACTGATGTTTTTGCCATTGAATCTGCTACTGTAACGTGTCTTATATCTTGTCTTTATACACTCATTTTGATCTCTAATATACGACTAAAATCTAGAATATAAACTAAACTAATAAAGATGGAACACTAACCCTCTATGTGTTGTTAATATAAATATACAAATGGACATATGTGTATACCTATAATCTGTTCTAAAAACGTGAAGTATAAAACCCATATGTTGATCTTTATATCTGTTGATTGGGTCATGTAAATCAGATTTGAAATAAGCTCTAGTATATTTTATATACTCAGTAATATGTCACATGAAATCATAAAAGACTAAGCCTATACAATCTGTTTTGGGGTCGTGTGTATGGACTGCTTGATGTCATGATTGTAGGCTGTTTGTGTCATGAGTAAGTGTGGTCTAACAGGCTGTTTTAAACATGTGAAATCTAAGATCTTAAGTGAGTATTTGAATGAGGTTTGGCTCGTTAAACCTGGTTATTTGAGGACTGAAATTGTGTGTCGATGAGTGTGTGTTAAACAAGAGTTAAACATATTGCTTAAGTTCGTGTGTATGCATTATGGGTTATCGAGCTACAAAGAGTACGAAACACATCTAAAATCAGTATATATGAACATGCAATAGAAATAAGTTATTATACAATATAAAAATGAAGCTTGGTTGATTATAAAAATCCAACGTAATATATTTACATGCTCGTGATGCTAGTCTTAGAAGAATATATATGATTGTGGTCTCGTTAAATACTTGTGTTTTGGTCTCGCATTGTGTCCCTTTTAATCGTATAAATATATAGACGAAGGTATAATACGTATGTGTTGTTTATTTAGTTTACGAGTAATAAGGTGCAAGTGAAAGTGATTTATACGTAAAAATCAAAAATACGTTTTTAAGTAAAAATGGAAAAAGTTGTGTGAGACTTACTACACCAAAATGGTGGGGTAAAACGAGACGTAGAGTCGAGGAAAAGAGTGTACGAGAGTGTAGTGTGTATGTCGACTCAACCAAGGTTCACAAACAAGGTTTTGCTTCTTCTAGACTCGATTTGAAAAGCTTGCTTTCTAGCCAAAGCGATTTGAAGTAGAAACTAGAGATAGGACTTAGTTTTTGTAAAAGTTTGATTTGTATGTAAGTAGTAAACGAGTGCATGCATGCATGGCTTTATATATATGAGAATTGAAGTGTTCTAGTGACTATAGTTTAATGAGATGGGATGCTTGCGTGTATTCAAAAGTCATGAAGTGTAAGGAGTAACATGCTACTCAAAGTTTTTGGTTCTAGTGTGTCGACATGCCTCAACTTTCAAAGAAAACGTGGGTTTTGGGATTTTAAAATGAAATGGTACTTGTGAAATGGATTTTAAAATTCATGTAGTCCTTTGCCTAGGTGCATAAAATAGTCATGGTGTGAGCATGAATCAAGGAGGTACACTCTTTGTATTTGAATTGATATGTCGACATTTCAAATGTTCAAAAGAAAACGTGTTGTTTGATTTTAAAAATGAATTGTACCTTTGAGGTTGTATTAAAGAAATCAAGTAGTACTTGCCTAGAACTATATAATATGCATTGTGTGAGCTTGGATTGGGGAGGTACAATCTTTATTTTACAAATACATGTCGACACATCCTTTTATTATGCAAACGAATTTGAAACTTTGGCTAGGCTCGGTGATGGTTGATCAAATGTAATATTTAGACTTGAAATTGTGTTAGAAATATTTTTAGGACCTCATAGAAACAAACGGGACTTAAAATGGTTTAGTTTTGGATTAATTAAAAATCGTATGAATTGTTTTTGGACAAGATGATATGCCTCGTAAAAATGTATTTAGACTTGACGTGGGAAGCTAAGGGTCGACACACTCAAAGTTGGCTAGGGGAGGAACGAGAATGTGTAAAAATACTTATGTGTCGTGTGTAAGAATAAGGAGTACGAGACGTGTTTCTGGCTTGTGTTAGTCGAGTGTTATGAAAATAAAAGAAGGAAAAATAGGCTTAGAATGTGTGGGCCGTGAATAGTAACAGGCCGAGAAAATGGTGTTGGGCTTAGTATATAATTAGGGTCCGGTTAGGTGTAATTTAGATTAGTAAAAATATTAATTGTGATTAGTGATAGGTTTAGTAAATATTTAGTGAAACATTTACGTGAGTCCGAGAGTGAATAGTGTTTCGTGAATAGTAAAACTTTTGAAAAACATCTCAATATCACTAACCGACTCCAAAAATGATGAATAGTGAAATGATGAATAGTGTTTGGTGAATAGTAGCCGATGAATAGTAAATTTGAAAAATGTCTTGAAAATGCAGGTTCGTAATGAATAAAAGAAAATTTTAATATTATCGCGATTTTAGACTATAGTGGTACATGTGTGAGCATCGTTCCAAGCAAAAAGAATCATGAATATCGTAGTGATTTTAAGTAACATAGCATATTTGATAATAAAATATATAAAAAAATTTTGTCATTGGTAAAAACGTTATTAATTAACGAAATGATATATTAGTCTTTGATTTACTTTTACTATTCATAGGGAAATTTACGGGAGTTTACAGTACCTACCCCTCATTCTGAATTCCGTCCCGGAATTCAAGTTTAACAAAATTTCTGTATTAGGAAATTTCGATTAGAGGGTTGTCGAGAGATTTTTATTATTAAGATTTAGGAGACGTGGTTTAGTTAGACTTATTTGTGCTAGACTGGATCAAGTAACTGGTGTATTTAAGGGTTGTGAATATTGAAGGTAATGGTTATGAATAGTAAATTAACGGCTAGGTGTACCGTGTCCAACGGTCGTGAATAGTAAATCCCAATGGTCCGTAATAGTGACCAACGACTAGTTTTCTTCCTACAAATACCCCTTTCAAATTTCCATTTCTTCCATCAACCATTTTCCTATCATTTCACATTTCCTATTCTTAACCCTTTTCTCTCATTACATACTTCCGAAAATGCCGAGCCTAATTACTATTATCGCAATGGTATATATCGTTGTTGCCATCACCTATTTGACTTTTGTTACGGATGAAGATTATGTAGTTTTGGTCGGGATTTTGGGGTTTCTAATACCACTCACGGTTCTATCATATGTTGTTGATAAGACATGGAGGCACTAGTCTTGAGCTAGGGTTGTTTAGAATTAAGCCTTTGTCGTGTTTCTATGTACTTTTAACGAATAAGGAATAAAACTTGTTTTGTTTTTAGAAATTTGTCTTGTTATTATTTTTAATGATTTGCTTATATTTATTTTTCAGCATAATTAAGGTGATTCATCATGTGGTGGCTCTTGCTATGGTTATGTTGGTGGGGGTTTTTGTTGTCATAGCGGATCAACCTATTGAAGATTCTATGGTTTATATTGTAATTATTGTGACGTTAGCACTTCCGATGCTAATTATTTGTTTATTTATTAATTTCCATGGATTCGGATAAATTTTTCGTTATTGGAGTTTTCTGTTAGTCTTTAGGGTTTTTCTTATTTGTACTTTTGTTGGCTTCTCGTCCTAATGACGAATGAATAAGATAGGTATTTATTGTAATTTGTAATATTTATGAATAGTTCAATTTATCTCTATTTGTTGCTTTTACATGAAGATTGTTATTTAGAAAATTTGGCATTATGATTGCTCCTTCATAACATGATTCTTCCTAAATTAGACATAGTTGATCAGACTATGTTTAATTGAGGACTAAATGATGTGATGCTAGGCTCAGTCACAGTGGTGTTTATGTTTTTCTTTAAGTTGTTTTAGATGGTGTTCAACGTGTTGTTTTTATAATATAACACGTAATTTCTTTTTTTTTTTTAAATAAAGTAGGGAAATTTTTATTTCATTTTATTTTATTTTATTTATTTATTTATTTTTACTATGATGATGAGTCAGAAATTTCTAGTCAGAAATTTCTAGAGTAATAACAGTATACTGTTAATTGGGAAATTGGAATGGAAATTGAAATTGACGTAGGTTATAATTATTGCGGAAATATTACAAGGTAGATTTTTCGATACGGTAGAAGGATAGTTGTTATACTTAGGTTACATCCATCGTAACTTAAAGTAAAATACGGGGAAGAGATACAATCTCAGGAAATTGTCGAACTAGGATTTATTTATTTACAACAGGAATTTATTCATCTGCTTCAATCTAGTCATCATTCCTTTGATACTATCGAAGTCTTTAAAGGTTCCTCATTTCTAAGAGTTTTCGCTTTTGTTTATTTCCATTAGGTATAACT